>CM067841.1:566438294-568938294 GCA_034509565.1 Triticum monococcum | reverse complement strand
CCCCTTTTGTTAGCAAGGACCAAAAAGGTTTGAAGACATAGAGCGTCTACTCGTTCCCATGAGGAGTAGGTGAAGCAGCAAGGTCATCGGTGTTTTTAGGCGGTGCAGACGAACTCGGGGCAGTGTCGATGCGTGCAGAAGCAGGGGGCGGTGAAGTAGCATTGTCTTCGTCATCGATCACTCTGGCATTCACAGTTGTCGCGGAGGAAGAGAACTCAGAGTCTTCAAGAGACGGAGTTCGTCGTAGCACAGTCCTTCTTGGAGGTGTGGAGTCAAACTTGAAGCGTTTAGAGAAGCCATCCTCTTGAAGATCATCTTCAGAACACATAAGCGTCAGCCCTTTCCATGTACGCCGACAAGTTTCATGGGCAACAAAGGCATTCTTGGTGGCAAGATTGCGAATGCGGTTGACATCCACCAAGAGGCTTTGCATCTGACGCTTAAGCCAGTCATGATGCTTATCCTGTTTCTGATGCAGCGCGACGAGAAGCTCTCGGTCATTGAGGACACGAGATCGTCTTTGAGGCCTTTGCGCAATAGTGCTAATAGTGGCGTCAGTTTGAGCACGCGGGGCACGTGTGTTTCCAGCAAGAGGATAAACACGAGACACTGCTGGAATTCCTTCAATGGGTTGGGTGAAGCTTTGGTGATCAGCATTATGAAGATAAATGGGATCCTTAGTAGGCTCTGGGTAAATGGCTTCAACTGACAGATCAACCTCGGGCAAGAATATAAGATGATTGCGCGCAAACGGCTGATAGTTGAAGGCTGAGTGACGCTTGATCAGACGCATGACCCATGGAGCATAGAATTTCAACCCAAAGATGTCAGAGCCAGACGCAGCCAACTGCCTGATGAAGAAGTCTTGAGCATTGAAGCTGATGCCATTGAAGATATAGAAAACCAAAGTCTTCATTGCTCCTTCAAGCATTGCTGCAGATGAGTGTCCTTTGACAGGCCATAGAGTCTTCCTGATGATGTGGTAGATGGTGCGAGGCAGGTACTCTAGCTCTTCAACAAAGAATTCCTTAGGATATTTAGCATCTGGAGGCAAAGGCTTCATCATGCTCAGCATTTGACTCATGTTGGTTTCTGGCTTCTGAAAGATGCTTTCCAAGGCATCTTGATGTTGTTGACAACCTGGTTCATAGTATTCACCAGGAGTGTGCAGGCCTGTGAGCTCAATGATATCAAGAGCTTTAGCTTCGTGATGGACATTGCCTGTCATCCACTCAAGGACCCAAGTCTTCGGATCCCTGTTGTAGCCTCGAATATGAAGAGTGGCATAGAATTGAAGCAACAATTCTTCGTTCTAGTGCTCCTTGTCGGTGATGAACTGCAGCAGACCAGCATCTCTGAAATAGTCCAATGCTTCTTCGAGGCAGGGCAGACCAGCCATAGCTTTAGAGTCGAGGCGCATATGTGGACATATGCGCCCTTGATTGTATAGGACATAGGAATAGTAGCTGCGCTGCTGATAGCTCCAGAACCGATCTGAAGAAATGCGTGGTTTGGTATAAGGGTTCTTGGAGCTGTTGAAGAAGGTATTATGTGCCACGAAGCCATTCGCATTGAAGACCCCAGGTGAAGTGGCAGTGCCTGGGAAATGTGGAAGTCTTGGCTTGGGCTTTTGGACTTGAGGCCTGTGCTCGACATGGTACTCAAATTGTGGACCAGCAGCAGGCGGAGGAGTCAGAATGGGCCATCGAACCATAACTTGCTGACCATGATCAAATGCCAGCTCCATTGTGTGAGGTCTTCGAGGGGGAACAGGGGCATTGGCATTGTCTTCATGGGCTTCAGGGGCCACATTGACTTCAGGTGCAGACTCCACATTTGCTTCAGCCATGACTACGTCATTGGCTTCATTGGTGTTGGTGGTGGTAGCCTCAGGAATCTCAACCTCCACTTCAGAAGCTAGAGGGTCGGTCACGTTCTCCTTGAGAACAACATCTTGGTGAGGCGGGGGTGTAGCAACTCTTGGGGCTTCTTCTTCATCGGCTGATGCAGCCAGAACATCTTCAGCCAGTTTGGCTTCGGATTCAGTCATAGTAGGAGTGGCATCTGGAAACACTTGATGTGCAACAGATTGGTGGTGCACTTCTCCTTCTGGAACGCTCGATAGAGGGACTTGAGGCCTTGGCCCTTTACGAAGCCTGTGCAACGCTGACGACGTCTTTGGAGATGGAGTTTGATGGGCCTCAATGTCACCTTCTTCTTCTTGCCGGGGTGGTGTGACTTGTTGTTGTTCAGTACTCTGAGTGTCTTGTTGTTGTGGGTGATCAGCCCATGATGCATCCTGAGCAATTGGCGTCAGAGGACGGCCAATGCTGATGAGTTTGCTGTTTGTGAGAACTGGCGATGATACCGAGTTGTGCTCGATCTGAGGAAGAACTACATCATCTTCAACATTGTCATGGTGACCAATTTCTTCAGTAGTGGTGGGATCATCCGCTGGAATGTCTTCAGCTTCATGAGCCCATATGGAAGCAGGCTCATGGACAATCAGTTGGCGCTCTTGGTGTGCAGATGCAGGGCGAACTATTGAGATAGATTCAACAACTAAGGGCTCTGTGGGAGCAGCCCAATCCTTCTTGGTTTTGTGCTTCTTCTTGGAGGGAGCAGCATTAGAGGCTTCAGGATGTTTCCTCTTTCTGGCTTCAGCCTCAGCAGTCCTGGTCTTTTTAGTTCTGAAACGATTGACCTGACCTTTGGCTTCGAGCCAGTCATGCTGGCTGGGAAGACAATGGGATGTGCTTCCTGCCTTGGTGCTTCGGGTTTGGCCACAGCTGGCTTCTTCTTCTTCTTTGCAGCCATCTTGGGATCGATGCCAGCACAACCAAGAGACTTGCGCTTCTCAGCCTCATTGTAGGCTTGCACACACGTGTCTGCTAGGCTCTTCATGCGCTCATGAGAGCCTTTAGCTTCTTCACGCTTCTTGAGAAAGGCTTCCTTGAGCTCATGCAGCATGGTCTGGAAGTTTTTGACATCTTGCACGCTGAGCTTGGCCATGTGCTTCTTGAACTGAGCTTTCTCATAGTCGATCTTTTGCTTCAGTTCAACGATGCGCTGAGCTAGAGCTAGCTCAGAAGTAATGGCGCCAGTGAAGGCGACATTGAGGCCAATTGGAAGTTGCAGATCTTCAAAGCTGAGGTTGGGCGTGTCAAACCACTCATCGATGAAGTTATGGATGATTGCCACATCAAAGAGAGGCAAATCATTGAAGATTTCTGCTTCTTCTTTGCTCTTGATCAGTTGCTCAAGAGCGTAATCTGCAAGATCTTCATCGCTGGACAGATCAATAGCGTCGTTGCGTAGAATAGCAGTAGCAGTCAGTTCTTGGCTGGTGTGTTGCAAAGGCATCTTTACTTTCGAGGGCTTGGAGATGCATAACAAATCTTCAGACCGCACACTCTCTTCGGGAGGTGCAGTAGCCAGTGGCTTCACTCGTGAGATTTTTGGTGCTGAGGCAGGCTTTGAAGCTTTAGGATTCTTCAGTTTCTTTGGTTTCGGCGATGCAGGCACTTCATCAGATTCAACGTCATCTGCAGGCTCATCCATGTCTGTCCCTTGAACCATATATGAGTGATGAGACCTTCCAGGTTGTAGAAGGGCCCAACAAGATTGGGTTCAGCTTCGCGGGTGCCATCGGCACGGGGAGTAGAGGGACCAGGGTTGAAGTCTAGTCCCAATGACTTCTTGTTCTGCTTCGCCGAATTCTGGGCAAACTAGAAGTTGCGCTTGAACAGATTGTCGTCACGACACCATATCAATGACGATGGGTCTGCATCCGCAGGCTGTGGTCCACGGATCATGCAGGGATAGAAGCCTTGTTCAATGGCTTCATCTCTGGACCTGGGTTGAAGATTTATGTATAGGATGTCTTCCCATGGTCGCTTGATGGCATTCTTCTCAGCATATTCCTTGGTCACAAACCTGTACTTGAACCACTATTCTGCCCAATATCGTCGAATCTATTGGATTCGTGTCTTGCACTGATTGTAATCCTCTTCTGGATCTGTCTTGTACAGCTCTAAGAGGTCATCAGGCAGATCTCTTGATGTTTCACCTCGACACTTTCTGTCACCCTTCCTTGCTGATTTCTTTGTAGCCATGATCTTCAAACTGAATGGCTTCAACACGTTCAAAGGTTTCAAAGGCTTTCGCTTGCTGGTAACGCAGGAACTGGCGTCGGGAGAATTTATATGATGCTGTAAGAATTCTGCAAATGAATGCAGACTATGAGAACCAAGGGATTCTCCCACGGACATGTACTTGTGACAGCATTAAGGTGCGAGGGAAGGGGAAGAGGTCACATGCATTCTCAGAAGATTTTGAAGATAAGTCAGTTTAGAAGACATTGACCTCATAGTGTGAAGACATTCACTCATAGATAGAGAGTTGGTTCCAGATTTGTACGAATCCACGAATAAGTAAAAGTGAGGAATCTAACTACTTTGTGAAGCATAAGTGAACATACTAGGCATATTATGAGACGCAGTATGAAATAGATCCAACTTGTGTGAACAGAAACTACTTGTGGTAGAAATTGATGAATCTATAGGATCAAAGGGGCCGTAAAAAGGAAGTTTTATTTACCACACAAAGAACTGCTAGACGGAGTGGGAGAGGAGGCCGAGCAGATCGATTGTCCGTGCCCTAACTTGGCGACGGAGGACACCTACGGCAACGGCGGAGAAGACAATGTCCACGGCCGGCGTGAAGACGGCGTCGCTGAGGTCGAGGCAGCTATGCGCTTCGTCACCGGCGTCGTCGAGGGCTAGCGGTGGCGCTAGGGTTTGTGCGAGAGTGGAAGAAAGGATAATGACTGTGGTGAGACGTGTATTTATAGGGATAGGGACGACACAGTGTTATTACACAGGTGCCCCTGGCGATTCACTTCTGAAGGACACGTGGCCATCATGCAACATATCGGAGGTTGTTCCATGTTCCCACGCACGCCTGGATTGTCGGGTGGTCGTTCCCACTTCTCCGGGTTTCATGTGAAGGAATTAGAATTGAAAACAGACTTGATGTTTGTCTCTGTATCTTCTGCTGACAAGGACGCAGAGAAGATATTCGACAGTTTCAATAGAATGCATATGATTTGGAGAGATAGAGTTTGAGATAGAAAGCATAGAGAGGTTAGGGTCCGATCACATTCACTTAGTTCAAAAAAAATTCAACAAGAAGACATAGCTATAAGTGAATGCTGTAGAGGACAGAACACTAGTATATATAGATTAGACTGACAATCAAATCAACATAGTGAAGATAATCACGAAGGCAAGTTGACATTGAAGCCAAACCAAATGTGAAGACATACCAAACGTAACACCATGGGTGAAACACTTCAAACAGAAAAATTTGGTGGTGGCTTTACCCATTGTATAGGAAGTATTCGACCCAGACACGGCGCACAATTATCGTGGCGCTCCGAAGTCAGATTCCACATTAATGTATTCACACTTAGAATGTAAGTCTTCATTGATTGAAGATATACTTTACTTCGTGTGTTGCACATCTAAGTCATCAGTATGCATAAGTGTTAGGATGTGTGCCTGATCACAGGACATTTGAGGATTCCAAGATATTTAGCTCACACCGTAACTTGCAAAACCTCTTCTCATCCAACGGCTTGGTGAAGATATCTGCCAATTGCTCTTCAGTGTTGACGTGTATGATATCAGTATCTTCCTTCACAACATGATCTCCGAGAAAGTGATGACGAATTTCAATGTGCTTTGTCTTCGAGTGCTGAACTGGGTTGTTGGCAATCTTGATGGCGCTTTCGTTGTTACAGTAGAGTGGCACTTGCTTTAGATGAATGCCATAGTCTTTGAGTGTTTGCTTCATCCATAGAAGCTGAGCGCAGCAAGATCCAGCAGCAATGTATTTAGATTCAACAGTGGAGAGAGATACACGGTTCTGCTTCTTTGAAGACCAACATACAAGTGATCGTCCCAGAAAATGACATGTGCCTGATGTAGACTTGCGATCCACCTTGTCACTAGCATAATTAGCATCCGAGAATCCAACCAGATCAAACTCTAAGCCCTTTGGATACCATAATCCTAGTGTTGGGGTGTGAGCCAAATATCGAAGAATTCGCTTCACAGCTAAGTGATGCGATTCCTTTGGTGCCGCTTGGAATCAAGCACACATGCAAACACTAAGCATAATATCTGGCCTAGATGCACATAGATAAAGTAAAGAACCAATCATGGAGCGGTATACCTTTTGATCGAACTCTTTACCATTGTCGTCGGGACCCAGATGATGTTTGGCTGGCATTGGAGTCATGAAGCCTTTGCAGTCTTGCATCCCAAATTTCTTCAGGCAATCTTTGAGGTACTTCTCTTGAGATATGAAGATGCCATTGCGTTGCTGACGTATTTGAAGACCAAGGAAGAACTTCAGCTCACCCATCATGGACATCTGATATTGCTCTTGCATCATATATCCAAACTCGTCAGTGTATTTCTGATTGGTGCAGCCAAAGATAATGTCATCCACATATATTTGGCACACAAACAGTTCACCATCATATGTCTTCGTGAAGAGAGTGGGGTCGAGGGAACCAGGTTTGAAGCCTTTGCTCTTCAGGAAGTATTTAAGTGTGTCATACCAAGCCCGAGGGGCTTGTTTGAGGCCATATAATGCCTTGTTGAGCTTGTACACCATGTCAGGATGTTTTGGATCTTCAAAGCCAGGCGGTTGTGCAACATACACTTCTTCTTCAATCTTGCCATTGAGAAAAGCGCTCTTCACATCCATTTGATACAGAAGAATGTTATGATGATTTGCATAGGCCAGCAGTATGCGTATGGCTACAATTCTGGCCACAGGAGCAAATGTTTCATCGAAGTCAATCCCTTCAACTTGAGTGTAACCTTGAGCAACGAGACGAGCTTTTTTTCTGACAACTTGACCATGCTCATCTTGCTTGTTGCGATATATCCATTTGGTGCCTATTATATTGTGCTTGCGAGGATCAGGACGCTTAACCAGTTCCCATACATTATTCAGCTCAAACTGTTGAAGCTCTTCTTGCATAGCTTGAATCTATTCAGGTTCCATGAAGGCTTCTTCAACTTTCTTGGGTTCAGATATTGAGATGAATGCGAAGTTCCCACAAAAATTTGCTAGTTGTGTTGCCCTTGAACGAGTGAGTGGACCTGGTGCATTGATGCTATCAATTATTCTCTCAATCTGTACTTCATTTGCGACACGAGGATGTACAGGATGAAGATTTTGCTCTTGTTGATCATTGTCATCGTTAGAAGGATTATCTTCAGGCTGAGCATTGTCTTCAGGTTGATCATTGTCTTCAGGTTGATCAGGTGTGGAGATGATAAGTTCCTCTTCAGGCTGAGCTTCAGAAGGTATGATTTCTCCAGTTCCCATAAGTTTGATTGATTCACTGGATGGAACTTCATCTAGCACATTTGGCAGGTGCTCTCTTTGTGAGCCGTTAGTCTCATCGAACCGCATATCCATTGTTTCAACCACTTATAGTGAAAAAGGTTGAAGACTATAGGAGTGCGAATCCTTTCCATATCCAAGCATAAAACCTTCATGTGCTTTTGGTGCAAATTTTGAAGTGTGATGTGGATCCTTGATCCAGCACCTGGCACCAAATACTCTGAAATAACTGAAATTTGGCTTCCTGCCAGTAAGGAGCTCATAGGATGTCTTGTTGAGAAGTTTGTGAAGATACACACGGTTGATGATATGGCATGCAGTATCAATGGCTTCAGGCTAGAACTTTCTTGGAGTCTTGTATTCATCAAGCATTGTCTGGGCCATCTCAATGAGTGTTTTGTTCTTGCGTTCCATGATGCCATTCTACTGTGGTGTGTACAGAGCTGAGAATTCATGTGTGATGCCCAATGTATCAAGATAAGTGTCTAGACCAGTGTTCTTGAATTCAGTGCCATTGTCACTTCTGATGTGCTTGATGTTGACGCCATAGTTGTTCATGGCTCGATTGGCGAAGCGTCTGAAGACATCCTGCACTTCAGTCTTGTAGAGGATTATATGCACCCAAGTATATCTTGAATAATCATCAACAATGACAAAGCCATAGAGACAATCAGTAGTAGTAAGAGTTGAGTAATGAGTGGGACCGAAAAGATCCATGTGGAGCAGTTCGAAGGGTTGAGTCGTTGTCATGATTGTATTCGAGGGATGCTTGGCCCTCGTCATCTTTCCTGCTTCACAGGCACCACATAAGTGATCCTTCTTGAACTTGACGCCCTCGATGCCTATGACATGCTTCTTCCTTGCAAGGGTGTGGAGGTTCCTCATGCCAGCATGCCCTAGCCTCCGATGCCAGAGCCAGCATTCAGAAGCTTTTGCTAGAAGACATACGGCAAGTTGTGGTCCTACTGAGAAATCTACCACGTACAAATCATATTTCCGATACCCTTCAAACACTAGAGACTTTTCAGATTCCATTAGAACAAGGCAACGATATTATCCAAACATCACAATCATGTTTAAATCGCAAAGCATTGAGACAGACATTAAGTTGAAACCAAGGGATTCAACAAGCATGACTTTATCCGTGTGTTGATCCTTTGAGATTGCAACTCTACCTAGACCCAATACCTTGCTTTTACAAGTGTCAGCAAATGTGATGTGACTTTTGTCAGATGGACGTAAGGTTGAGTCCATAAGAAGGCTTCGCTTGCCAGTCATGTGATTGGTACACCCACTATCAATAATCCATTCTGAAGCAGCTGGTGTCGTACCCTACAGTGCAGTTAGGGGGATAGGCTTCACGAAGAGAATTGTGAAGCATAAACATTTGACGAGCAAGTGGATTATGAAAGCTTAAATCAAGGTTAGGTCTGATAGAGCAAGTGGCAAGCGACTCAGGAACAAAATACATAATAAGACCATTTGGGCATTTGATCTTGCGCCCTACAATATGTTTAAGGTCCCCAGCAATAGCGTCAGACAATTTTGGTTTTCGGCTGGAGACCTTTCCCTGCAAAATAGAGTTAAGCTTTCTTAGCCACCCACATCTTCAAGGGTGGCTTCGAAGCAATGAGTCTAAGTGCAGCATCTGAGAACTTTGGCTTTGGAGCCCTAGCAAAAAGTCTTGCAGGTGGACAATAGTACTCATAAGAATAAGCAGAATAGTTCTTGGTCTTATGAACATGGCGGTTTGATGAACCGCGCTCATATTCATAGGCCTGAGTATGGTTTCCCTGCAAAACATTTGCGTTAGTGCGACTCAGGTGAGTCCTCTGTCTGTATGAAGCCTTTGGGCCGTATGAAGCCTGTGGTTTGAGGTTTGTCTTCTTCACTTGTGGTGTCATGACGACATTCACAGGAAGATTCTCCAAACACCTTTTCGGCGCCCAGACCTTCTTCATAGGCGGCCCATTCCTGCAGTTAGTACCAATATACCTGGCAAACACTTCACCATTCTGATTCTTAAACAGTTTATAGTTTGCATCAAAGGATTCGTCAATAACAATGGGATTAGCACAAGTGAAGCCAGATAGGTTGGATGGGTCCACTGAAGGTTCCTTTGCAGCAACCCATGTGGTTTTGGGGTACTGCTCAGGTTTCCAATAAGAGCCATCAGCATCCATTTTCCTTTCAAACCCAACACCCTCTTTCCTGGGGTTTCGGTTCAGGATCTTCCTTTTGAGAACATCACATAGTGTTTGATGCCCTTTGAGACTTTTGTACATCCCTGTTTCAAGCAATGTCTTCAACCTAACATTCTCATCAGCAATAGCAGTGGCATCCTCAGCAGAGGGGTTAGTTACCACATCAGCAGTTGAAGATATTGCAACAGTAGCAGCAGTAGAACATTCAGCAACAGAAGTAGCGTTATCACGCTCAATGCATTTAAGACATGGTGGTTCAAATCCTTCCTGAGCGGAACTGATCTGTTTGGCGCGAAGTGACTCGTTTTCCTTTTGAAGATCTTCATGAGCCGCTCTGAATTTCTCAAGATCTTGCTTCCTTTGAAGATAATCATAGGAAAGCTTTTCATGAGTTGTTGAGAGCGTTTCATGACGACTTTCAAGTTCCTCATACTTAACGTGAAGATTTTTTATGTTTTCAATTAAGGACTGAGATCGAGTCATTTCAGCGTCTAATAGATAATCGCTTTTGTCTAACAGTTTTTGAATATGTTCCATAGCTTTCTGTTGTTCAGTTGCAATTTTAGCAAGTGTTTTGTACCTGGGTTTGGAACCACAATCAGAGTCATCTTCACTAGATGTTTGATAGTGAGTAGTGCGTGTGTTTACCTTGGCACCGCGTGCCATGAAGCAGTAGGTAGGAGCGGAGTAGTCCTTGTCATTTGCATCGGTGTCGGTGATGAAGTCAATGTCTTCAGTGTTAAAGATGGACTTGGCAACGTATGCTGTAGCCAGACTCACAACGCCAGAATCGGACTCCTCCTCAGACTGCACCTCCGCCTCCTCAGAAGCGGACTCCTCCTCTGAATCCATTTCCTTGCCAACAAACGCACGTGCCTTGCCATATGAGCTCTTCTTGTGTGATGAAGACTTTGAGGAAGACTTGGAAGAAGACTTTGAGTATTTCTTCTTCTTGTTGTCCATGTCATACTCCTTGCTCTTCTTCTTCTTCTCCTTCTTCTTCTTCTTCTTCTTCTTCTTCTTCTTGTTCTCATTGTCCCACTTCGGACACTCAGAGATGTAGTGGCTAGGTTTCTTGCACTTGTGGCATGATCTCTTCTTGTAGTCATGAGCAGAAGCTTCATCATTCCTTGAGCTTGATCGTGAAGGTTTTCTGAAGCCTTTCTTCTTGGTGAATTTTTGGAACTTCTTCACAAGCATAGCAAGCTCCTTTCCAATGTATTCAGGATCATCAGAACTGCTGTCAGATTCTTCTTTAGATGAGGAGAAAGCTTTTGCCTTCAAGGCACGAGTTCGCCCATAGTAGGGACCGTAGATGTCTCTTTTCTCAGAAAGCTGAAACTCGTGTGTGTTGAGCCTCTCAAGCATGTCAGATGGATCGAGTGTCTTGAAGTCAGGATGTTCTTGAATCATCAGGGCTAGGGTGTCAAACGAGCTGTCAAGAGATCTCAGGAGTGTCTCGACGACTTCATGCTTGGTGATCTCAATGGCGCCGAGAGCTTGAAGCTCATTTGTGATGTCAGTGAGTCGATCAAACGTGAGCTGGACATTCTCATTGTCATTTCTCTTGAAGCGGTTGAAGAGGTTGCGAAGGACACTGATTCTCTGATCTCTCTGAGTTGAGACGCCTTCATTGACTTTGGAGAGCCAGTCCCAGACTAGCATAGATG
This sequence comes from Triticum monococcum, assembly GCA_034509565.1. Lineage (NCBI taxonomy): Eukaryota > Viridiplantae > Streptophyta > Magnoliopsida > Poales > Poaceae > Triticum > Triticum monococcum. The sequence goes on along the minus strand of CM067841.1, from coordinate 568,926,995 downwards.
TTTCCAAAGCACTCACGCGGCCATACTGTCCTTTGGTCAGATGACCACAGATGATGTTCTTGGCAGTGGAGTCTAGTTGAACATACTTCTTGACATCAGCAGCGGTGACACCTTCACCAGCCTTGGGAACGCCATTCTTGACGACATACCATAGGTCGACATCAATGGCTTCAAGATGCAAGCGCATCTTATTCTTCCAGTAGGGATATTCAGTTCCATCGAAGACGGGGCATGCAGCGGAGACTTTAATTATCCCTGCAGTCGACATAGCTAAAACTCCAGGTGGTTAAACCGAATCACACAGAACAAGGGAGTACCTTGCTCTAATACCAATTGAAAGTGTGTTATATCGACTAGAGGGGGGTGAATAGGCGATTTTTACAAAAAGTCTTCAATACATGGGAGTTTTGAAGACAAACGATAGAAATGAACCTATAACCATGCAGCGGAAGGTAGACTACACTAGGCAAACCATAGTCAAGTATTCAATGAAGTGAAAGCACAATGACTAATAGCAGCTAGGCAGTAAAGATCAGGTAGGAAGATATTGTGAAGCCAATCAGAACAAGCAGTCACTTAGTGAAGACAAAAGATAATGCAATCATACAATGACTTCACAAGGACCAACAGTAAGTAAAGGGAAGCGAAGGATGAAACCATTGACTCATTGAAGACAATGATTTGTTGGACCAGTTCCAGTTGCTGTGACAACTATACGTCTGGTTGGGGCGGCTAGGTATTTAAACCTGGGGAGACACAGTCCCGGACACCTAGTCCTGAACACGCAGCTCAGGACACTCAGTCCTCGCCATATTCCCCTTGAGCTAAGGTCACACAGACCTCGCCCAATCACTCTGGTAAGTCTTCAAGGTAGACTTCCAAACCTTCACAGACTTCGTTCACCGGCGATCCACAATGGCTCTTGGATGCTCAGAACGTGACGCCTAACCGGCTGGAGGATTCACAGTCCTCAAGTGTAATAAGTCCTTAGATCACACAGACATGAAGACTTAAGTGATTCCTAACACTCTTTGGCTCTGGGTGTTTAGGGCTTTATCCTCGCAAGGAATTCTCTCTCAAAGGCTTCGAGGTGGGTTGCTCTCAAACAACAAAAGCCGTACTCTAACTCTAAGCAACCAACCGTTTATGGTTGTAGGGGGTGGGCTATTTATAGCCACTAGGCAACCTGACCTGATTTGTCTGAAATGATCTTGGGTCACTAAGGAACTGACACGTGTTCCAACGGTCAGATTTAAAATACACACGACAACTTTACTTGGGCTACAAGCAAAGCTGACTTATCCAACTCTGGACAAGATTTGCTCTCATAGTCTTCACTTGAAGACACAGGATTTTGGTTGAGCATCACTTTAGTCATTCTGACTGGTTCTCTTGGACCCCACTTAACAGTACGGTGGTTCCTATGACTCAACAAAGAAAGACACAGAACAACGAAACTGCTAAGTCTTCGCGCTCCATATTCTTCACGCGATGTCTTCTCTCGTCATAGTCTTCAATCTGAATGTCTTCACATACCACCTTTGACTTCAATGTCTTCATACATTTTTAGGGGTCATCTCTGGTAGGAAAACCGAATCAGTGAGGGACTTCTACCTGTGTTATCCTGCAATTCTCAGAAACACATTAGTCCCTCAACTAGGTTTGTCGTCAATACTCCAAAACCAACTAGGGGTGGCACTAGATGCACTTACAATTTGTCACCTCCATAAACGAGAAACATATCCTTAGTCCTTTTCAGGTATTTTAGGATGTTCGTGAGTGCTGTCCAGTGATCCACTCCTAGATTACTTTGGTACCTCACTGCTAAACTAATAGCAAGGCACACATCAGGTCTGGTACATAGCATTGCATACATGATAGAACCTATGGCTGAAGCATAGGGAATGGCCTTCATTTTCTCTCTATCTTCCGCAGTAGTCAGGCATTGAGTCTAACTGAACTTCACACCTTGTAACACAAGCAAGAACCCTTTCTTTGCTTGATCCATTTTGAACTTCTTCAAAACTTTATCAAGGTATGTGCTTTGTGAAAGTCCAATTAAGCGTCTTGATCTATCTCTATAGATCTTGATGCCTAATATATAAGTAGCTTCACCGAGGTCTTTCATTGAAAAATTCTTATTCAAGTATCATTTTATGCTATTTAGAAATTCAGTATCATTTGCGATCAACAATATGCCATCCACATATAATATCAGAAGCTACAGAGCTCCCACTCCCTTTCTTGTAAATACAGGCTTCTCCAAAAGTCTGTGTAAAACCATATGCTTTGATCACACTATCAAAGCATATATTCCAACTCCGAGAGGCTTGCACTAGTCCATAAATGGATCGCTGGAGCTTGCACACTTTGTTACCAACTTTTGGATCGAGAAAACCTTCTGGTTGCATCATATACAACTCTTCTTTAAGATATCCATTAAGGAATGCAGTTTTGACATCCATTTGCCAAATTTCATAATCATAAAATGTGGCAATTACTAACATGATTTGGACGGACTTTTAAGCATCGATACGAGTGAGAAAATCTCATCATAGTCAACACCTTGAACTTATCGAAAACCTCTTGTGACAATTCGAGCCATTTTGCGGAATCTAGGCTCATCATCGCTTCCTCATAGTTCATAGGTTCGTCATGGTCAAGTAACATGACCTCCAGAACAGGATTACCATACCACTCTGGTGCGGATCTTACTCTGGTTGACCTACGAGGTTCGGTAGTAACTTGATCAGAAGTTTCATGATCATCATCATGAGCTTCCTCACTTACTGGTGTAGGAATCATAGGAACTGATTTCTGTGATGAACTACTTCCCAATAAGGGAGCAGGTACAATTACCTCATCAAGTTCTACTTTCCTCCCACTCACTTCTTTCGAGAGAAACTCCTTCTCTAGAAAGGATCCATTCTTAGCAACGAATATCTTGCCTTCGTATCTGTGATAGAAGGTGTACCCAACATTCTCTTTTGGGTATCCTATGAAGACACATTTCTCCGATTTGGGTTCGAGCTTATCAGGTTGAACATAAGCATCGCAGCCCCAAACTTTAAGAAATGACAACTTGGGTTTCTAGCCAAACCACAGTTCATATGGCGTCGTCTTAACGGATTTAGATGGTGCCCTATTTAACATGAATGCTGCCGTCTCTAAAGCATAACCCCAAGACGATAGCGGTAAATCAGTAAGAGACATCATAGATCGCACGTTATCTAATAAAGTGCAGTTACGACGTTGGGACACACCATTATGATGTGGTGTTCCAGGTGGCGTGAGTTGCGAAACTATTCCGCATTGTTTCAAATGAAGACCAAACTCATAACTCAAATATTCTCCTCCACGGTTAGATCGTAGAAACTTAATTTTCTTGTTACGATGATTTTCCACTTCACTCTGAAATTCTTTGAACTTTTCAAATGTTTCAGACTTATGTTTCATCAAGAAGATATACCCATATCTTCTCAAATCATCTCTGATGGTCGGAAAATAATGATACCCACCACGAGCATTGATACGTCTCCAACATATCTATAATTTTGTATTGTTCCATGCTATTATATTATCTGTTTTGGATGTTTAATGGGCTTTAATATGCACTTCTATACTATGTTTGGGACTAACCTATTAACCAGAGGCCCAGTGCCATTTGTTGTTTTTTGCCTATTTCAGTGTTTCGCAGAAAAGGAATATCAAATGGAATCCAAACGGAATGATACCTTCGCGGGGATCTTTTTGGAACAAACGCAATCCAGGAGACTTGGAGTGGACGTCAAGGAAGCAATGAGGCAGCCACGAGGTAGGGCGGCGAGCCCCCACCCTCGTGGGCCCCTTGTAGCTCCACCAACCTACTTCCTTCGCCTATATATACTCTTATACCCTGAAAACATCCAGGGGAGCCACGAAACCACTTTTCCACTGCCGCAACCTTCTATACCCGTGAGATCCCATCTGGGGACCTTTTCCGGCGATCTGTCAGAGGGGGATTCGATCACGGAGGGCTTCTACATCAATACCATAGCGTCTCCGATGATGTGTGAGTAGTTTACCACAGACCTTCGGGTCCATAGTTATTAGCTAGATGGCTTCTTCCCTCTCTTTGGTTCTCAATACAAAGTTCTCCTCGATGTTCTTGGAGATCTATTCGATGTAATTCTTTTTGCGGTGTGTTTGCCGAGATCCAATGAATTGTGGGTTTATGATTAAGATTATCTATGAACAATATTTGATTCTTCTCTGAATTCTAATATGCATGATTTGATATCTTTGCAAGTCTCTTTGTATTATAAGTTTGGTTTGGCTTACTAGATTGATCTTGATTGCAATGGGAGAAATGCTTAGCTTTGGGTTCAATCTTGCGGTGTCCTTTCCTAGTGACAGTAGGGGCAGCAAGGCACGTATTGTATTGTTGCCATCAAGGATAAAAAGATGGGGTTTATATCATATTGCTTGAGTTTATCCCTCTACATCATGCCATCTTGCCTAATCCTTTACTCTGTTCTTATGAACTTAATACTCTAGATGCATGCTGGATAGCGGTCAATGTGTGGAGTAATAGTAGTAGATGCAGAATCGTTTTGGTCTACTTAACACGGACGTGATGCCTATGTTCATGATCATGCCTAGATATCATCATAACTATGCGCTTTTCTATCAATTGCTCAGTAGTAATTTGTTCACCCACTGTAATATATGCTATCTTGAGAGAAGCCACTAGTGAAACCTATGGCCCCCAGGTCTACTTTACATCATATAAGTTTCCGGCCTACAATTCTAGTTTACTATTTATCTTGCAATCTTTATTTTCAATCTATACAAAAAAAATACCAAAAATATTTATCTTATTATCTTTATCAGATCTCACTTTCGTAAGTGACCGTGAAGGGATTGGCAACCCCTTTATCGCGTTGGTTGCGAGGTTCTTATTTGTTTGTGCAGGTACCAGGCGACTTGCGTGTAGTCTCCTACTGGATATACCTTGGTTCTCAAAGAATGAGGGAAATACTTACGCTACTTTGCTGCATCACCCTTTCCTCTTCAAGGAAAACCAATGCATGCTCAAGAGGTAGCAAGAAGGATTTATGGTGCCATTGCCGGGGAGATATACACTCAAGTCAAGACATACCAAGTACCCATCACAAACTCATATCCCTCTCATTACATTATTTGCAATTTGCCTCTCGTTTTCCTCTCCCCCACTTCACCTTTGCCGTTTTATTCACCTCTTTCCGTTCACCCTTTTTCCGTTCGCCTTCTTTCGCTTGCCTCTTGTGTGATTGTGTGTTGGATTGATTGTTTGTCACGCTGGCTCAAGATAATACTAAATTATGTGACTTTACCAATACCAACGACAATGATTTTATTATCACTCCGATTGCTCCTCTTACCGATGCTGAATCTTGTGAAATTAATACTGCTTTGCTGAATATTGTCATGAAAGATCAATTTGCTGGCCTTCCTAGTGAAGATGCCACTATCCATCTAAACAACTTTGTTGATTTATGTGATATGCAAAAGAAAAAAGATGTGGATAATGATATTGTTAAATTGAAGCTATTTCCGTTTTTACTTAGAGATCGTGCTAAAACTGGGTTCTCTTCTTCGCCAAAAAATAGTATTGATTCATGGAATAAGTGCAAAGATGTTTTTATCTCTAAGTATTTTCCTCCCTCTAAGATCATCTCTCTTAGAAACGATATTATGAATTTTAAGCAACAAGCTTGGGAGAGGATGAAATTAATGGTACGTAATTGCCCTACACATGGTTTGAATTTATGGATGATTATACAGAATTTTTATGCTGGATTGAATTTTTCTTCTAGAAATCTTTTAGATTTGGCCGTGGAGGCACTTTTATGGAAATCACCTTAGGAGAAGCGACTAAACTCCTAGATAATATTATGGTTAATTATTCTCAATGGCAACCGAAAGATCTACTAGTAAAAAGGTTCATGCAATAGAAGAGATTAATGTTTTGAGTGGAAAGATGGATGAACTTATGAAATTGTTTTCTAATAAGAGTGTTTCTTCTGATCCTAATGATATGCCTTTGTCCACTTTGATTGAGAATAATAATGAATCTATGGACGTGAATTTTGTTGGTAGGAACAATTTTGGTAACAACGCGTATAGAGGAAACTTTAATCCTAGGCCGTTCCCTAGTAATTCCTCTAATAATTATGGTAATTCCTACAAAAACTATTATGGAAATTTTAATAATATGCCCTCTTAGTTTGAGACTAGTGTTAAAGAATTTATGAATTCGCAAAAGAATTTCAATGCTTTGATTGAAGAAAAATTGCTTAAGATTGATGAGTTGGCTAGGAACATGGATATAATTTCTCTTGATGTTGATTCTTTGAAGCTTAGATCTATTCCACCTAAGCATGATAGCAATGAGTCTCTTAAAGCCATGAGAATTTCCGTTGATGAGTGCAAATAAAGAACCACTAGGATGCGTGCTAAAAAAGATTGCTTTATAAAAGTGTGTTCTTCTAGTTTTCATGATAATAATGATGAAGATCTAAAAGTGATTGGTGTATCTCCTTTTAAATCTGTGTTTGCCAATATGAATCTTGTTAAAGATGGGACCGGAGATGGGTTAACTTTAGTTAAAAGGTGTACCAATGATTCGGAGTTTTTAGATCTTGATGCAAAAATTAATAAAAGTGGGACTGAAGAGGTCAAAACTTTACATAGCAATGAACCCACTATTTTGGATTTCAAGGAATTTAATTATGATAATTGCTCTTTGATAGATTGTATTTCCTTGTTGCAATCCGTGCTGAATTCTCCTCATGCTTATGATCAACACAAAGCTTTTACTAAACATATCGTTGATGCTTTAATGCAATCCCATAAAGAAAAGCTTGAACTAGAAGTTTCTATCCCTAGAAAACTTTATGATGAGTGGGAACCCACTATTAAAATTAAGATTAAAGATCATGAATGCTATGCTTTATGTGATTTGGGTGCTAGTGTTTCCACAATTCCAAAAACTTTGTGTGATGTGTTAGGTTTCCGTGAATTTGATGATTGTTCTTTAAATTTGCATCTCAAGGATTCCACCATTAAGAAACCTATGGGAAGGATTAATGATGTTCTTATTTTTGCAAATAGGAATTATGTGCCCATAGATTTCACTGTTCTTCCTATTATTCTTGGTAGACCTTTCCTTAGAACGATTGGTGAAATTATTGACATGAAAGAAGGAAATATTAGATTCCAATTTCCATTAAGGAAAGGCATGGAACACTTTCCTAGAAAGAAAATTAAATTAACTTATGAATCTATTATGAGAGCCACATATGGATTGCATACCAAAGATGACAATACCTAAATCTATCCTTGTTTTTATGCCTAGCTAGGGGTGTTAAACGATAGCGCTTGTTGGGAGGCAACCCAATTTTATTTTTGTTCCTTCCTTTTTTGTTCCTGTTTAGTAATAAAAATCATCTATACTCTTTTATGATTGTGTTTTTAATGTTTTAATTACTGTTTGTGCAAAGTAAAGCCTTTAGGATCTTCTTGGGTGATTGTTATTTGATCTTGCTGTAAAAAACAGAAAGTATGCGCTCACGAGAATAATTTTCATTTTTTACCAGAGAGAGATAAAATACCAATTCCAACTGTTGTAGGTCATTATACAAATTATTTAGGATTTCCTAATTTCTCAGGATTTTTGGAGTTACATAAGTATTCTAGACCTACAGATTGTTACAGACTATTCTATTTTTGACAAATTCTGTTTTTCGTGTGTTGTTTGCTTATTTTGATGAATCTATGGCTAGTATCGGGGGGTATGAACCATAGAGAAGTTGGAATACAGTAGGTTTAACACCAATATAAATAAATAATGATTTGATTACAGTACCTTAAAGTGGTGGTTTGTTTTCTAATACTAACAGAGCTCATGAGATTTTCTGTTGAGTTTTGTGTTGTGAAGTTTTCAAGTTTTTGGGTAAAGATTTGATGGATTTTGGAATAAGGAGTGGAAAGAGCCTAAGATTGGGGATGCCCAAGGCACCCCAAGGTAAAATTCAAGGACAACCAAAAGCCTAAGCTTGGGGATGCCCTGGAAGGCATCCCCTCTTTCGTCTTTGTCTATCGGTAACTTTACTTTGAGGCTATATTTTTATTCACCACATGATATGTGTTTTGGTTGGAGCATCTTGTATGATTTGAGTCTTTGCTTTTTAGTTTATCACAATCATCCTTGCTATGCACACCCTTTTGGAGAGACACACATGAATCGGAATTTATTAGAATACTCTATGTGCTTCACTTATATCTTTTGAGCTAGATAATTTTGCTCTAGTACTTCACTTATATCTTTTTAGAGCATGGAGGTGGTTTTATTTTATAGAAATTGATCTATCATGCTTCACTTATATTATTTTGAGAGTCTTTTATAACAGCATGGTAATTTTCTTTGGTTATGAAATTAGTCCTAATATGATAGGCATCCAAGATGGGTATAATAAAAACTTTCATTTAAAGTGCATTGAATACTATGAGAAGTTCCATACTTGATGATTGTTTTGAGATATGAAGATGGTAATATTAGAGTAATGCTAGTTGAGTAGTTGTGAATTTGTGAGATACTTGTGTTAAAGTTTGTGATTTCCGTAGCATGCACGTATGGTGAACCGTTATGTGCTGAAGTCGGAGCATGATTTATTTATTGATTGTCTTCCTTATGCGTGGTGGTCGGGGACGAGCGATTGTCTTCTCCTACCAATCTATCCCCCTAGGAGCATGCGCGTAGATAACTAATAGATTTTTGCAATAAGTATGTGAGTTCTTTATGACTAATGTTGAGTACATGGATTATACGCACTCTCACCCTTCCACCATTGGTAGCCTCTCTAGTACCGTGCAACTTTCACTGGTGCCATAAACCCACCATATACCTTCCTCAAAACAGCCAACATACCTACCTACTATGGCATTTCCATAGCCATTCCGAGATATATTTCCCTACAACTTTCCACTGTTCTGTTTATTTTGACACGCTTCATCATTGTCATATTGCTTTGCATGATCATGTAGTTGATATCGTATTTGTGGCAAAGCCACCATTCATAATTCTTTCATACATGTCACTCTTGATTCATGGCACATCCCGGTATACCATCGGAGCCATTAACATAGAGTCATATTTTGTTCTAAGTATCGAGTTGTAATCCTTGAGTTGTAAGTATAAAAGTGTGATGATCTCCATTATTAGAGCATTGTCCCATGTGAGGAAAGGATGATGGAGACTATTATTCCCCCACAAGTCGGGATGAGATTCCGGACAAAAAAAGAGGCCATTAAAAAGGCCCAAATAAAAAAAAGATAGAAAAAGAGAGAAGGGACAATGCTACTATCCTTTTTCCACACTTGTGCTTCAAAGTAGCACCATGATCTTCAAGATAGAGAGTCTCCTATTTTGTCACATTCATATACTAGTGGGAATTTTTTGTTATAGAACTTGGCTTGTATATTCCAATGATGGGCTTCCTCAAAATGCCCTAGGTCTTGGTGAGCAAGCGAGTTGGATGCACACCCACTTAGTTTCTTTTTGAGCTTTCATACACTTATAGCTCTAGTGCATCCGTTGCATGGCAATCCCTACTCACTCACATTGATATCTATTGATGGGCATCTCCATAGCCCGTTGATACGCCTAGTTGATGTGAGACTATCTTCTCCATTTTGTCTTCGCCACAACCACCATTCTATTCCACCTATAATGCTATGTCCATGGCTCATGCTCATGTATTGCGTGAAGATTGAAAAAGTTTGAGAACATCAAAAGTATGAAACTATTGCTTGGCTTGTCATCTGGGTTGTGCATGATTTAAATATTTTGTGTGATGAAGATAGAGCATAGCCAGACTATATGATTTGTAGGGATAACTTTCTTTGGCCATGTTATTTTGAGAAGACATGATTACTTTGTTAGTATGCTTGAAGTATTATTATTTATATGTCAATATTAAACTTTTGTCTTGAATCTTTCGGATCTCAATATTCATGCCACAATAAAGAAAATTACGTTGAAAATTATGTTAGGTAGCATTCCACATCAAAAATTCTTCTTTTATCATTTACCTACTCGAGGACGAGCATGAATTAAGCTTGGGGATGCTGATACGTCTCCAACGTATCTATAATTTTTGATTGTTCCATGCTATTATATTATATGTTTTGTAAGTTTAGTGGGCTTCAATATGCAGTTTCATATTATTTTTGGGACTAACCTATTAACCGGAGGCCCGGTGCTAGTTGCTGTTTTTTGCCTACTTTAGTGTTTCGCACAAAATGAATATCAAACGGAATCCAAACGGAATGAAACCTACGCGAGGATCTTTTTTGGAACAAACGCAACCCATGAAACCTGGAGTGGACATCAAGGAAGAAACGAGGCGGCCACTGATACGTCTCCAACGATCTATAATTTTTTTATTATTCCATGCTATTATAGTATCTGTTTTGGATGTTTAATGGGCTTTAATATGCACTTTCATATTATTTTTGGGACTAACCTATTAACCGGAGGCCCAATGCCAGTTGCTGTTTCTTGCCTATTTCAGTGTTTCACATAAAAGGAATATCAAACGGAATCCAAAGGGAATGAAACCATCACGAGGATCTTTTTTTGGAACGAATGCAATCCAGTAAACTTGGAGTGGACGTCAAGGAAGCAACGAGGTGACCACGAGGTAGGGTGGCGCGCCCTCCACGCTCGTGGGCCCCTCGTAGCTCCACCGACCTACTTCCTTCGCCTATATATACTCTTATACCCTGAAAACATCCAAAGGAGCCACGAGACCACTTTTCCACCACCGCAAACTTCTGTACCCGTGAGATCCCATCTGGGGACCTTTTTCGGCGATCTGCCGGAGGGGGATTCGATCACGGAGGGCTTCTACATCAACACCATAGCCTCTCCGATGATGTGTGAGTAGTTTACCACAGACCTTCAGGTCCATAGTTATTAGCTAGATGGCTTCTTCCCTCTCTTTGGTTCTCAATACAAAGTTCTCCTTGATGTTCTTGGAGATCTATTCGATGTAATTCTTTTTGTGGTGTGTTTGCCGAGATCCGATGAACTGTGGGTTTATGATTAAGATTATCTATGAACACTATTTGATTCTTCTCTGAATTCTTATATGCATGGTTTGATATCTTTGCAAGTCTCTTCGAATTATGATGTTTGGTTTGGCCTACTAGATTGATCTTGCTTGCAATGGCAGAAGTGCTTAGCTTTGGGTTCAATCTTGCGGTGTCCTTTCCCAGTGACAGCAGGGACTGCAAGGCACGTATTGTATTGTTTCCATCGAGGATAAAAAATATGGGGTTTATATCATATTGCTTGAGTTTATCCCTCTACATCATGTCATCTTGCCCAATGCGTTACTCTGTTCTTATGAACTTAATACTCTAGATGCATGCTGGATAGCGGTCGATGTGTGGAGTAATATTAGTAGATCCAGAATCGTTTCGGTCTACTTGACACAGACGTGATGCCTATTGATGACCCACAAGTGTAGGGGATCTATCGTAGCCTTTTTGATAAGTAAGAGTGTCGAACCCAACGAGGAGCAGAAGGAAATGATAAGCAGTTTTCAGTAAGGTATTCTCTACAAGCACTGAAATTATCGGTAATAGATAGTTTTGTGATAAGGTAATTTGTAACGAGTAGCAAGTAATAGAAGTAAATAAGATGCAGCAAGATGGCCCAATACTTTTGTAGCAAACGACAAGCCTGGACAAACTCTTATATGAAGTAAAGAGCTCCCGGGGGCATATGGGTATTATCGTCAAGCTAGTTTTCATCACGCTCGTATGATTCGCGTTCGGTACTTTGATAATCTGATATGTGGGTGGACCAGTGCTTGGGTGCTGTCCTTACTTGGACAAGCATCCCACTTATGATTAACCCCCATTGCAAGAATCCACAACTACAACAGGAGTATTAAGGTAAACCTAACCATAGCATGAAACATATGGATCCAAATCAGCCCCTTACGAAGCAACAGATAAACTAGGGTTTAAGCTTCTGTTACTCTAGCAACCCATCATCTACTTATTACTTCCCAATGCCTCCTCTAGGCACAAACAATGGTGAAGTGTCATGTAGTCGATGTTCACATGACGCCACTAGAGGGATGACAACATACATCTCATCAAAATATCGAGCGAATACCAAATTCACATGACTACTAATAGCAAGACTTCTCTCATGTCCTCAGGAACAAACATAACTACTCGCAAAGCATATTCATGTTCATAATCAGAGGGGTATTAATATGCATAATGGATCTGAACATATGATCTTCCACCAAGTAAACCAACTAGCATCAACTACAAAGAGTAATCAACACTACTAGCAACCCATATGCACCAATATGAGGTTTGGATACAAAGATTGGATACAAGAGATGAACTACGGTTTGAGATGAGATGGTGCTGGTGAAGATGTTGATGGAGATTGACTCCCTCTCGATGAGAGGATCGTTGGTTATGACGATGGTGATGATTTCCCCCTCCCAAAGGGAAGTTTCCCCGGCAGAACAGCTCTGTCGGAGCCCTAGATTGGTACCGCCAAGGTTCCGCCTCGTGGCGGCGGAGTTTCGTCCGTAAGCTTGCTTATGATTTTTTCCTTGACGAAAGACCTCACATAGCAGAAGATGGGCATCGGAGGGCCACCAGGGGCCGCATGAGGCAGGGGGCGCGCCTAGGGGGGGTAGGGCGCGCCCCCACCCTTCTGGACAAGGTGTGTGTCGGTCTCAAAACCGGCGGTTCTCGGGTAGGGGGTCCCGAACTGCGCGTCTAAGGCGGATGGTAACAGGAGGCAAGGGACACGATGTTTACCCAGGTTCGGGCCCTCTTGATGGAGGTAATACCCTATGTCCTGCTTGATCGATCTTGATGATATGAGTATTACAAGAGTTGATCTACCACGAGGTCGTAAAGGCCAAACCCTAGAAGCTAGCCTATGGTATGATTGTTGTTATTGTCGGGGGTGCTGATCCCACGTACACCTATGGGGATCGGCGGACCGAGCCCCTTTCGGTTCGGCAGGGGGCAGAGGATGCACAAAGAGCAGATCGAGGCGAACGCACGAGCGACGCGATCAGTTTACCCAGGTTCGGGCCGCACGTATGCGTAAAAACCTACTCCTGCTTTGATTTGTATTGTGTTCTTGCTCGGGAGCAATGGATGCTACAGTACCCTTGGATGGCTAGCGAGGCCGAGCGTGAGAATGGTCGTCCTCCCCCCTCTATTGCACATGGGCCTCCATTTATATTTCTAAGGGGTCACCGACAGGTGGCAACAGAGATGAGGGTAAAAATGTAAACGAGGTGGTAGTTGGCGCCACCGCTTGCTACAGTTGTATCATACCTAACCCCGACGGCAGGGGACAAAGGCATTAAATGCCTGTCTGTGTCGCCTAGACGGTGCAGAAAGGGATTGTCAGGGGCGCCACCGTTTGCCACGATGGCTATCTTGTCAGTGCCTGCTTGCCACCACATGCCCCTGGCTGCACAGCCTCCCGCCACGTATGCCAGGAACGGTCCCAGAGCGACACGTTGGTGGGTGAGCTGGAGCGCGGGCTGCGGAGTAGTAGCTTGCCGCGGCAAGCGCCTTGCCGCGGATGTTGTCTTGTCGCGTCCGGGAGCTTGTCGCTCACCGGGTCTCGTCGGACACGTGGCGCGCCGCGGCGAGTTCCTCGGGATGCCTTGGTTGGTCTTCCCGGCAAGCTCCTCTTGCCGGGGTCTTTGTGCTTCCTCCCGGCAAGCTCCTCTTGCCGGGGTCTTGGATACTTTGAGTGGCCTTCCCGGCAAGCTCCTCTTGCTGGGGTCTCGTGCCTTGGCTCGAATACTTTGTTCTTGAATGGCTCCAAAGGAACCACGGAGGGTCTTGGCGGTCGCCCGGCAAGCCTTGCCGCGGGTCGCTGCGACTGCCCATGCACAAGTTCGGTATACTTAGGTACCCCTACTTTAGTACACCGACAGGAGCCCCCGGGCCTGGGCCATACACGGTGCCGAGCGCTGTTGGGCCAGGCCCAAAACAGTGCACGGGCACGCGCGGCCTAGGTTTCGCCATAACTCACTCCGCATCCACCACACCCTCCCCGCACGGCACATATCGAACGCGGCATCGTGCGTGACGTGGGCGGCGTGCGCGGGGCTAAGCCCCGTGTGCATGCGTCATGTCGTGGGAGAGATCATGGGTGGTTTTTTATTAGGAAAGGCGGAACGTCCGCCACCTCCCCCTTTATAAGTAAGGGGAAGCAGGGGTAGTGCGCCCACTCGCCCCCATTCTGCTCCCATCTTGAAAAACTCCGCCCCGCCTCCGTCTTCCCAAAGCACACAGAGCGCAGCGCCCTGCCCCCCCTCCCCACCGCATCGCCACCAGCACAACCACGCCATCGACCTCCTCCACTGCTTCCGCCATGGCTCCGAAGGGCGATAAGGGGAAGGCCGTGAGGTCGACCGAGGCGCAGCGGCTCACGGCGATGCGGAAGGAGCGAGCCATCTTCCCCCCCAAGATCAACGCGAAGGAGCTGCGGGAGTTCTATTATCTCTTTTGGGCGACGGAGACGCGAGCTCACCCACGGACCAGGGTGCTCCCGGGTGCTGCTCAGGCGACGGCTCCGGAAGGGTACCCTTTCTTTGCCGTCTTCTTCTATAGCGGGCTATGCCAGCCTTTTTCTGAGTTTTTCTACGATATCATGAACACATACAATCTCTATCTCCTTGACTTCACTCCCAACGCCGTCCTCACCATGGCAGTTTTCGCACACCTTTGCGAGAACTTTGTCAGAGTCCACCCTAGCGTAGCCCTTTTTCGCCACTTTTTTCATTCCCCGGGTAGAGAGAGGAGAAACCCTGTCCGGCGGAATTGCCTGGGTCTCTAGGGCCGGCAAGAAGGAATCTTATCTGGAGGGGGAGTTCCGCGGCAAGTGGGAGGAGTGGAGAGCGAATTGGTGTTGGATTATCGAGGAGAGCCCACAGCCATTCACCGCCCGGCGTCAACTAGCAGCAGTGCGTGGTAGTGACTGGAGCGATGTGGCCCCGGAGGACAGCAGGCTGAAGATTGCTGTCACCAGGATCCAGCGCCTCAGGCTTGCCGGGCTTACTATAGGGGCCGTCGGCGTAGACTTTCTTCGTTGCCGCATCGCTCCCCTGCAGGAACGGGGGAGGCCTGCCTGGGAGTTCAAGAACGCGGCAGACGTCATGAGGCTGCGCCTAGGCCTCAACTACAATTTCACTATCCTTGAACTCGATGGAGTACTGCAGGAGCTCTTCAAGTACGATTCAGATCACCCCAAGGTCTTCAGATTGCCGCAGGGCGTCGTCCCTCTATGCAACAATTCGGCGCTCGACCGCATCAGGGCGATGATGCCACTGTGCGATTCGCACGGAATCGTGCCAACTTGGCAAGAGCCAGAGGACGAGGTTGTGCAGCAATTCTTCGACGACTTGGTGGAAGTGCCAATCTGCGCCGACGAGAAGAAGGCCTCACCCGCGACACCACCGAGGCGGAGCTGGCGTACATCGCCACCAGGTTGGAAGAGGCGGCAGCAGTTGCCGCGGCGGGCGAGTTCGGCTTCACCTTGGAGGAGGCTGCGGCGGCAGAAGCGGCAAACTGTGCCGAGCGGGAAGATCTTGCCGGCAAGAAGGATCTTGCCAGCAAGAAGGAGGTTGCCGGGCGTGATGCCAGGCCGAGCCAAGTTGCCGGGCATGACACCGAACCGAGCGAGCCCGCCGATGATACGAGCGGCTCCTTGGAGATCGACTCCTCCTCCTCTTCGTCCTCCGACAGTACGCCGCCAGCAGCGTCCCCGTCTCCACCAAGAAGGCGTCTCCGCAAGGCCGGGGATGCGGCGAGGCGGCAGGCGGGCCGGCAGTCGCCGCGCCGCACGACGCGCTCCACCGCGGCAAGCACCGTTGCCGTGGGAGCGCCCCATGCTACTGCTTCGACTCGAGCGGGGTCTTCCCGGACTGCTGCTCCTGCCAAGCAGCCAAGGGAACCTACCCCTCCACCTTCCCGCGCCAGACGCGGTCCGGATTTTGACTTCTCCACGTTTAGCTCCGACGAGGAAGAAGAAGAGGAGTAAGTTCTTCTTATTGTACTCGCAATTCTTTGTTCTTTGCTGTTTTTTTGTCTTGTTTCCCACTTGCCTTTCCCTGCATCTGTTCCTTTTTAGGACTCTGGCACAGAGAGCGGCAAAGAGAGCCAAGGTGCCGGTGATCGTCATTGAGGACGAACCCACTGCATCAACAGGGGACGTGCCTGAGATGAACTTGCCGGACCCAGCGGCTGATCTTCAGAGCAGCCCCCAGCCTAAGTGTTTTGCTCGTTCTCTACTGTCGGGCACGCACGAAGATTCTTTCTTGCTGATGCCTATTTGTTTGACTTGTGCAGGAGCAGAGCAGCCACACCAGGAGAGCCTGGAGGCTGCTCCCGAAGCGCCAAGGGAGAGTCCTCCGGCGAGAGAGAGGTCTCCGGCAAGGGAGAGCTCTCCGGCGAGGGAGGAGACTCCAACAAGGGAGGAGCCCCCAGCAAGGGAGGAGGCTCCGGCAAGGGAGGAGCCCCCGGCAGGGGAATGATCTCCGGAGGGGTCTCCGACAAGGGAGGAGCCCCCGGTAACGGAGACCACGGCTGCAGACCCTGGCACAGATAACTTCCTTGCTTCCAAACTCCCCTTGGCTTCTTCGTCTTCTTGATCTTTCTCTTGGGTTTTGCTCGAATTTTGCTTGAATTTTCTCCCCTCTTCTGGCTGTCAGGTCCATCTGCCGCAGAGCCGATTGAGACTGAAGTCTTCGCCAAAGACGCGGCCGGCGCCGGCGAGGAGGCCGCCAGGGCTGCCGCCGCGGAAGCGGGCAGGGAGTCTGGCGGTCGTACCGACGACCCGAAGGCCGCAGGAGCGCCAGGCGCTGCTCCGACCACCGACTCCTCCGCCGCAGCCACCGCGCCAGGCTCCGATGAGCCCCAGCCTGGCGTCTACCTGAAGGCCGGCGAGGATATCTTCATCAACCTCCCCTGGGCATCAAGCTCCAGGGCGCCGATCGAGGGGGAGATGCTGGACGGAGAGGTGCTTGCCTCCGCCGGGCTGAAACCGGTCGACGCGCCAAGCAGCAGCAGCGGCGAACCCGAAGAAGAGCGCCTACTGCAGAAGCTAGTGGCGCTCTATCGCGCCCGGCAGGCCAAGCTGGAGTCCCGCGAAGCACTCGTGGCGAAGGCTGGCACTGATATCAAGAAGCATGCAGAAGAGCTCCGAGGCGCCAACCAAGAAGCTCTCCGCTCCTTGGCAAAGGAGCGGGAAGATCTTGCCGAGGCGCAGCAGGCCTTCCTCCTCGAGAAGGCCAACGTCGAAGAGCACCAAAGCCTTGCCGCGGAGAAGTTGTCTTCGCAGGAGGGTGACTTGGTGCAGCGGAAGGTCCACCTCGACAGCCACGAGGAGGAACTTGCCGCACGCGAGCGAGCAGTTGGCGGAGCCGTCAAGCAGGCCGAAGACGCCGCCGCAGCTGCCGAGGCCGCCAAGGCTGAGCTGGAGCTGAAGGTGACACAGCTGGAGGCGGACCTCAAGGCGAGCGGCGACGAGCTTGCCACGCTCAAGCTCGAGCGTGAGAAGGACGCCAACAGCTATTCGGAGCTGCAGGCCCTTTTCGCCGAGAAGGGCAAGGAGCTGGATGCCACCAAGAACTCCAACGCCGATCTCGAAGTGAAGCTGGCGGCCCTGACCAAATCTCTGGATGGCGCCAAGGAGCAGGAGACGGCCCTGAAGGAGGAGGTCAAGACCGGCAAGGTGCTGCTGGCGAAGGCCGCTGCTGCCCAGAAGACTTTGTCAGAGAATGTGGAGCACTAGACGGAGGGTCTTGTGGACGTCGCCGCGGATGTCGACAAGGAGTTGGCGCAGTTGGGTATGGTGGATCCCGGGTACTCCTCCGACGAGAACCTCCAACCCAGCGCCAAGCTGACTCTGTTCTTCAAGGGCGTGGCGACGGCGCTCCAGCGACTCCGGGAGCAGATCCCAAAGCAGCTTGCCGACGAGTCGTGCAAGATTTGCGCGGGAGCTCTCGAGAAGGTGCTGATGAAGGTGGCCTTCCGCAACCCGGGTCTCCGCCTCACCAATGTCCTCCGAAGCTTGCCGCCAGATGCTGATCTGGAGGAGCTCAAGGCCCTTGCCGCACCCATTGTGGACAGGGTGAGCAGAATCAGGAGGGTCGAAGGCGACCGCGTAGACTAGGCCATATATCCTTTTCTTTCCTTGTTGCTGCCAACCATGTTATGAAAAACAGTCTGTTAGAGCTGCGACAAGTTATTTTGTAATATACTCTATCCTTGGTAGAACTTGCTATGTTATTTCCTTTACTTGACTCCTTCCCTTGTATGTTTTTACCCTACGCTTTTAGGGAACTTGCCGGCGCGGGCACATTTGCCGCGAGCGCTGAGTGCGGAACATCAGCAGCAGAACATCAGCAGCCTGCTGGCGGTGCTGCAACCGACAGGGAACCTTGTCGCAGAGCTAGTCGCAGCTCACTTAAGTTGTTGAGCGGACTCGAAACAACTGTAAGGGCGCAACTAGCTATGAGTTGGTTCCCTGCTGGCGGTGCTGCAGCCGACAAGAAACCTTGTCGCAGAGCTAGTCGCAGTTCACTTAAGTTGTTGAGCGGACTCGAAACAACAGCAAGTGCGCAACTAGCTACGAGTTGGTTCCTCCGCGCACAGGTTTTCCATACAAGGGACGGTCGTTCAAGGAAGATAACTTAAAATTCTAAAGGAAATTTGATTGCTTAGACTTTGGCGACTTATCTTTTCGGTTATTTGCTCCCGGCGAGGCAAAACCTTCTTGAACGACGCCTGGTCCATACTGTATCTTCTCCCCTCCCCTCCCGGCAAACTTGTGCGCGAGAGGACCTCCCCTTTTCTTGCGAAAAAGAAAGAAGAGGAAATAACAGTATGGAGCCTTATGGCTCATTATTGCTTACCGGGGGTAAGTGCTGCACAAAATGTCAGATAATACATGCAAAATTTAAAAAGCATGAAATAGACAAGGTGTGCTGAGCACATAATCTTTCCGCACGGGATTTGCGCCCGGCTTTGTACAAAGGATTACATGCAGCAGCGGCAAGACTTTGTACAAAAGGGTGGTTGCCGGACAGGGTCCGACAACCGTGCCTTACGGGTAAAACTTACGAAGATGCTCAATATTCCAGGAGTTGCTCACTGGGATGCCATCTTCGGTCTCCAGGCGGACAGCGCCAGGTCTGGTGACTCGTTTCACCCGGTAAGGGCCTTCCCACTTCGGCGTCAACTTGTTGGAATTCTTGGCGGACTGAACGCGCCGAAGAACAAGGTCGCCTTCCTCGAAGCTTCTGGCTTTAACTTTGCGGCTATGGTAGCGGCGCAAAGCTTGCTGGCAGCGAGCGGCTCGCACAGCAGCCTGAAGACGGTCTTCCTCAAGGAGCAGCGCGTCGTCTTGTCGCGGCTGCTCTTGCTCAAGCCCATCATAAGCGAGCACTCGAGGCGACCCGTATACGAGTTCCGTGGGGAGAACTGCCTCCGCTCCATAGACTAGAGCGAAGGGTGTCTGGCCAGTAGCTCGATTTGGCGTCGTCCTGATCGGCCAAAGAACCACCGGCAAGATGGCGGCGAACGGTGCGAGGAGCGGGTCATTCTCGGACTTCTAACTATGTTAGAAGGAGCAATATGTCGCCCAAGCGACCGTGCCACGCTCGTGCCAGCATGTTGGCGGGCATGCTGGTCTTGAGCGCTCCGGGATCCGCCAGCTTGATCTTGGCCCAGCAGACGTATGGTACCGTGGGTACCATGACACTGCTGGTCCCGCGCCTCCTGGGACGGGCGCGGTGCGTGTACGGACGCTGAGGTCTTGGAGTGCGCACGGTCATTGTGGGAGGCGACCGCGCTGCCGACGTGCGGCGCAGCCTTGTCCTTGGACCTGGCAGCACCGTGAGCCTCCTCGTCAGCGCCCGTTCTTCCGCCGGCACCTATTCCACTAGCCGTTCGCTCTGGCGACGGTGGGCTCGGCGCAGATGGAGCCGCTGCCTCTGAAATCTTCTTCTTCGGCGGCATGTTGATGAAGATGATGAAGACTTGGCTCGTGCGAACGCCGGATCGGGTTCGCGCAACCTCGACGCGCCCCTACCTGGCGCGCTAAAGATGTCGGGGGTGCTGATCCCACGTACACCTATGGGGATCGACGGACCGAGCCCCTTTCGGTTCGGCGGGCGGCGGAGGATGCACAAAGAGCAGATCGAGGCGAACGCACAAGCGACGCGATCGGTTTACCCAGGTTCAGGCCACACGGATGCGTAAAACCCTACTCCTGCTTTGATTTGTATTGTGTTCTTGCTCGGGAGCAATGGATGCTACAGTACCCTTGGATGGCTAGCGAGGCCGAGCGTGAGAATGGTCGTCCTCCCCCCCTGTGTTGCGCATGGGCCTCCTTTTATATGTCTAAGGGGTCACCGACAGGTGGCAACAGAGATGAGGGTAAAAATGTAAAAGAGGTGGTAGTTGGCGCCACCGCTTGCTACAGTTGTATCATACCTAACCTCGACGGCAGGGGACAAAGGCATTAAATGCCTGTCTGTGTCGCCTAGACGGTGCAGAAAGGGACCGTCAGGGGTGCCACCGTTTGCCACGATGGCTATCTTGTCAGCGCCTGCTTGCCACCGCATGCCCCTGGCTGCACAGCCTCCCGCCACGTACGCCAGGAACGGTCCCAGAACGACACGTTGGTGGGTGAGCTGGAGCGCGGGCTGCTGAGTAGTAGCTTGCCGCGGCAAGCGCCTTGCCGCGGATGTTGTCTTGTCTCGTCCGGGAGCTTGTTGCTCCCCGGGTCTCGTCGGGACATGTGGCGCGCCGCGGCGAGTTCCTCGGGATGCCTTGGTTGGTCTTCCCGGCAAGCTCCTCTTGTCGGGGTCTTTGTGCTTCCTCCCGGCAAGCTCCTCTTGCCGGGGTCTTGGATACTTTGAGTGGCCTTCCCGGCAAGCTCCTCTTGCCGGGGTCTCGTGCCTTGGCTCGAATACTTTGTTCTTGAATGGCTC
The DNA here is from genome assembly GCA_034509565.1 of Triticum monococcum. Classification (NCBI taxonomy): domain Eukaryota; kingdom Viridiplantae; phylum Streptophyta; class Magnoliopsida; order Poales; family Poaceae; genus Triticum; species Triticum monococcum. Next base: position 568,905,906 of record CM067841.1, on the reverse strand, counting down.
CAAAGGAACCACGGAGGGTCTTGGCGGTCGCCCGGCAAGCCTTGCCGCGGGTCGCTGCGACTGCCCATGCACAAGTTCGGGATACTAAGGTACCCCTACTTTAGTACACCGACAGTTATCCTGCAGAACAACCCCTCCGGTTTATATAGACACTGGAGGGGGCTAGGGTTACACAAAGTCGGTTACAAGGGAGGGGATCTACATATCCGTATTGCCAAGCTTGCCTTCCATGACAAGGAGAGTCCCATCCGGACAAGGGACGAAGTCTTCAATCTCGTATCTTCATAGTCCAACAGTCCGGCCAAAGGATATAGTGTTGGGGATCGTAGCACAAATTTAAAATTTTCTACGCATCACCAAGATCAATCTATGGAGTCATCTAGCAACAAGAGGGAGAGGAGTGCATCTACATACCCTTGTAGATCGCAAGCGGAAGCGTTCAAGAGAACGGGGTTGATGGAGTCGTACTCATCGTGATCCAAATCACCGATGACCGCGCGCCGAACGGACGGCACCTCCGCGTTCAACACACGTACGGTTGGGAGAGACATCTCCTCCTTCTTGATCCAGCAAGGGAAGGAGAGGTTGATGGAGATCCAGCAGCACGACGGCGCGGTGGTGGAAGTAGCGGTATCCCGGCAGGGCTTCGCCAAGCGCAAGCGGGGAGGAAGAGGTGTCACGGGACAGAGGGAGGCGCCAGGGACTTGGGTGTGGCTGCCCCTAGAGATCCCTTCCACTATATATAGGTGGCCTTGTGGGGGCGCCGGCCCCTAGAGATCCCATCTAATGGGGGGCGGCGGCCTAGGGGGTGGCTTGGCCCCCAAGCCAGGTGGAGCCGCCCCCACCCCCTTAGGGTTTCCAACCCTAGGCGCAAGGGAGGCCCAAGGGGGGCACACCAGCCCACCAGGGGCTGGTTCCCTTCCCACTTCAGCCCATGGGGCCCTTCGGGATAGGTAGCCCTACCCGGTGGACCCTCGGGACCCTCCCGGTGGTCCCGGTACAATACCGGTGACCCCCGAAACTTTCCTAGTGGCCGAAACTGGACATCCTATATACAAATATTTACCTCCGGACAATTCCGGAACTCCTCGTGACGTCCTGGATCTCATAAGGGACTCCGAACAACTTTCGGGTTAACGGATGCTAATATCTCTACAACCCTAGCGTCACTGAACCTTAAGTGTGTAGATCCATTGGGTTCGGGAACCATGCAGACATGACCGAGACAACTCTCTGGCCAATAACCAACAACGGGATCTGGATACCCATGCCCATGTTGGCTCCCACATGTTCCACGATGATCTCATCGGATGAACCACGATGTCGAGGATTCAATCAATCCTGTATTCAATTCCCTTTGTCAATTAGTACGTTACTTGCCCAAGATTCGATCGTCGGTATCCCAATACCTCGTTCAATCTCGTTACCGGCAAGTCACTTTACTCGTTCCGCAACACATCATCCCGTGACCAACCCTTAGTCACATTGAGCTCATTATGATGATGTCTTACCGAGTGGGCCCAGAGATACCTCTCCGTCATGCGGAGTGACAAATCCCAGTCTCGATTCGTGCCAACCCAACAGGCACTTTCGGAGATACCCGTAGTGCACCTTTATAGTCACCCAGTTACGTTGTGACGTTTGGCATACCCAAAGTATTCCTACAGTATCCGGGAGTTGCACAATCTCATGGTCTAAGGAAAGGATACTTGACATTAGAAAAGCTCTAGCAGACGAACTACACGATCTTGGGCTATGCTTAAGATTGGGTCTTGTCCATCACATCATTACCCTAATGATGTGATCCCGTTATCAATGACATCTAATGTCCATAGTCAGGAAACCATGACTATCTGTTGATCAACGAGCTAGTCAACTAGAGGCTCACTAGGGACATGTTGTGGTCTCCGGATAACACAATTATAGTATGAACAATAGACAATTATCAAGAACAAGGAAATATAATAATTACCATTTTATTATTGCCTCTAGGGCATATTTCCAACAGTCTCCCACTTGCACTAGAGTCAATAATCTTGTTACATTGTGATGAACCGAACACCCATAGAGTTCTGGTGTTGATCATGTTTTGCTCGAGGAAGAGGTTTAGTCAACGGATCTGCGACATTGAGGTCCGTATGCACTTTACAAATTTATATGTCTCCATTTTGAACATTTTCACGAATGGAGTTGAAGCGATGCTTGATATGCCTGGTCTTCCTGTGAAACCTGGGCTCCTTGGCAAGGGAAATAGCTCCAGTGTTGTCACAGAAGAGAGTCATCGGGCCCGATGCATTGGGAATAACTCCTAGGTCGGTAATGAACTCCTTCACCCAGATTGCTTCTTGTGCTACCTCCGAGGCTGCCATGTACTCCGCTTCACATGTATATCCCGCCACGACGCTTTGCTTGCAACTGCACCAGCTGATTGCCCCACCATTCAAAATATACACGTATCCAGTTTGTGACTTAGAGTCATCCAGATGTGTGTCGAAGCTAGCATCGACGTAACCCTTTACGACGAGCTCTTCGTCACCTCCGTAGACGAGAAAGATATCCTTAGTCCTTTTCAGGTACTTCATGAAAGTGCTAGTGATCGACAAGAGGGGGGGTGAATAGGTGGTTTTTATGAAAGTCTTCAAAACTGGATGTTTCGAAGACAAACGATAGAAATAAACCTATTATCATGCAGCGGAAGGTAGACTACCCTAAGCAAGCCATAGTCAAGTATTCAATGAAGTGAAAGCACAATGACTAATAGCAGCTAGGTAGTATAGATCAGGTAGGAAGATAGTGTGAAGCCAATCAGAACAAGCAGTCACTCAGTGAAGACAAAAGATAATGCAATCATACAATGACTTCACTAGAGACAACAGTAAGTTAAGGAATGGGAAGGATGAAACCAGTGACTCGTTGAAGACAATGATTTGTTGGACCAGTTCCAGTTGTTGTGACAACTGTACGTCTGGTTAGGGAGGCTGAGATTCAACTCAGAAGATCGTGTCTTCACCTTATTCCCCTTGAGCTAAGGACACCCAGTCCTCGCCCAATCACTCTGGTATGTCTTCAAGGTAGACTTCCAAACCATCACAGACTTCATTCACCGGCGATCCACAATGACTCTTGGATGCTCAGAACGTGACGCCTAACCGGCTGGAGGATTCATAGTCCTCAAGTGTAATAAGTCTTCAGATCACACAGACAGGAAGACTTAAGTGATGCCTAACACTCTTTTGGCTCTGGGTGTTTAGGGCTTTATCCTCGCAAGGAATTCTCTCTGAAAAGCTTTGAGGTGGGTTGCTCTCAAACGACAAAAGCCGTACACTAACTCTGAGAAGCCAACCGTTTATGGTTGTAGGGGTGGGCTATTTATAGCCACTAGGCAACCCGACCTGATTTTTCTGAAATGACCCTGGGTCACTAAGGAACTGACACGTGTTCCAACGGTCAGATTTCAAACACACACGACAACTTTACTTGGGCTACAAGCAAAGCTGGCTTATCCAGCTCTGGATAAGATTTGCTCTCATTGTATTCGCTCGAAGACATAGGATTTTTGGTTAAGCATCACTTCAGTCATTTTGACTGGTTCACTTGGACCCCACTTAACAGTACGGTGGTTCCTATGACTCAACAAGGAAGAAAAAAGAACGACGAAACAACTATGTCTTCGTGCTCCATAGTCTTCACTCGATGTCTTCTCTTGTCATAGTCTTCACATACCACCTTTGACTTCAATGTCTTCATACATTTTTAGGGGTCATCTCTGGTAGGAAAACCGAATCAATGAGGGACTTCTACCTGTGTTATCCTGCAATTCTCACAAACACATTAATCCCTCAACTAGGTTTGTCGTCAATACTCCAAAACCAACTAGGGGTGGCACTAGATGCACTTACAATCTCCCCCTTTTTGGTGATTGATGACAAACTGGCTGAAGTTTTCAATGGGGAATAAAATATGTGAAATTGTAAAGGATAGGGTATTGTCTTCATAAGTTGCAAAGGCTCCCCCTGAAGATGTGCATATAAGTAATTTGATCTTGGAATGCAAATGCACAAGGCAGGTTGTATTTGTGGAGATCCTCTTCAACCTATGATGACAATTCATCATGCATGATATGATGTAACCAAGATAATGACATGCATAATAAAAAATGGACGTCTGCAAAATGATCTAAGTGCGGAATTTATCATCGCACATGCTCAATTTATCATCACATCACAGAATAGCAAATAAGTAGCAGACGACCATCGAGTTTAAGTGTACAACTCACATAACCAAATGTATCGAAAACGAGAGTTGTAAGCACTTGGAAAAAGTAGCAAAAAGTAAAGCAACCACCCATATGGACCCGCTTGAAGACTATCAACTTATATTCTTCTCCCCCTTTTGTTAGTAAGGACCAAAAAGGTTTGAAGACATAGAGCACCTACTCGTTCCCATGAGGTACAGGTGAGGCAGCAGTGAAAGATCGTGGATATCGCCTAGAGGGGGGGTGAATAGGCGCTTTAAAATAATTACGGTTTAGGCTTGAACAAATGCGGAATAAACCTAGCGGTTAATTTGCCAAGCATAAAACCTAAAACAACTAGGTTCACCTATCTGCACCAACAAATTATGCTAAGCAAGATAAGCAACTATGTGATAGCAAGATATATGACAAAGAACAATATGGCTATCACAAAGTAAAGTGCATAAGTAAAGGGCTTAGGTAAGAGATAACCGAGGCACGCGGAGACGACGATGTATCCCGAAGTTCACACCCTTGCGGATGCTAATCTCCGTTTGGAGCGGTGTGGAGGCACAATGCTCCCCAAGAAGCCACTAGGGCCACCGTAATCTCCTCACGCCCTTGCACAATGCAAGATGTCGTGATTCCACTAAGGGACCCTTGATGGCGGTCACCGAACCCGTACACTTTGGCAACCCTTGGGGGCGGTCACCGGTACCCGTCAAATTGCTCGGGGCGATCTCCACAACCGAATTGGAGACCCCGACGCTTGCCCGGAGCTTTGCACCACAATGATTGAGCTCCGAACACCAACAACCGTCTAGGGCGCCAAAGCACCCAAGAGGAACAAGCTCAAGGGTACCAAGCACCCAAGAGTAATAAGCTTCTCAACTTGTAACTTCCACGTATCACGTGGAGAACTCAAACCGATGCACAAATGCAATGGCAAGGGCACACGGAGTGCCCAAGTCCTTCTCTCCCAAATCCCACCAAAGCAACTAATGCTAGGGAGGAAAATGAGAGGAAGAACAAGAAGGAGAACACCAAGAACTCCAAGATCTAGATCCAAGGGGTTCCCCTCACATAGAGGAGAAAGTGATTGGTGGAATTGTGGATCTAGATCTCCTCTCTCTTTTCCCTCAAAAACTAGCAAGAATCCATGGAGGGATTGAGAGTTAGCAAGGTCGAAGAAGGTCAACAATGGGGGAAGAACACGAGCTCAAAAGATAAGGTTCAATGGGGAAGAAGACCCCCTTTTATAGGAGGGGGAAAATCCAACCGTTATGCTCATAGACCGCACAGAGCGGTACTACCGCTCCAAGGAGCGGTACTACCGCTAGGGCAGAAGTACCCTTTTGAAAAACAACAGCGAGGAGGCAAAAGGCCAGAAGAACCGTCGGAGCGGTACTACCGCTCGTCCTCATGGTACTTCCGCTCGACCTCACGGTACTACCGCAAATGGTAGCAGTACTACTGCTTGCGAGTGGTACTAAAAAATACATCCGGGCCTACCACCGCAAGACTTGGGACGGGTTTTTGGTCCGGAGCGGTACTACCACTGTAGGAGCCGCGGTAGTACTGCTCTGGAGCGGTAGTAAAAAATTACATCTGCTCCAATTCGCGGTAGTACCGCTGCAGCCTTTTCAGAACACCAAAACTGCCACAACTTTTGCAAACGGACTCCGAATTCGATGAAACCAAGTTTGTTGGAAAGCTAGCGACAAGGGCTAACACAATCTTCAAAGAAATATCAATAAGAAGCAAATGAGAAAAGGCCCATAAGAAAATGGTGAGAACCCTTCCTCGGAAAAGACCGGTAAAACCTCCAACACCGAAAACATCATAGAAGACGCATGCGAACTCCGTTTTCGATGAAACCAAGTTTGTTGGAAAGCTAGTAACAAGGGCTAACACAATCTTGAAATAAATAACAATAATAAGCAAATTAGAAAAGTCCCATAAGAAAATGGTGAGGACCCTTCCTCGGATAAGACCGGTAAAACCTACAACACTGAAAACATCATAGAAGACGCATGCGAACTCCGTTTTCGATGAACTCAAGCTTGTCATCAAGATGACCATAAGCTCTAAGACTCACAAAGAGAACCAAACAAGAACCAAGAAACATGATGCAAGGATGCAATGGTTTGAGCTCTCGATGAATGATACAATGAAGCTACTCACTTGAGAGCCCCCCTTGATAGTACGGCTATCAATCCTATATCCCGGTCTCCCAACTACCACCATGAGACCGGTAAAATAGAAAACCTATCAAGGGCAAAACTTTTCCTTGCACATGATCCACTTGAGTTAGATGATGACGATCTTGTCCTCCTCAAGATGGACCACCTTTCTTGATTGCGTTGGGTCGATGAAGACTAGATGATTGCTCCCCCATACTCCACTATGAGTGAGCCACTCTTCGGAACATCTTCACAAGTCCATTGACACCACAATGGATGGCAAGCTTCAAGAACTTGATCTCTTCGTGATTGTCCACTTGAAATTGCACACGGCAATCTTGATTACGATCACCACTTGATGTTATCCTTCCCATGGGTTGTATGATATCATCCTCTTGACGCAAGCCCATGGAAACGTACCTAACCCCACATAGACTCTCACATAGACCATGGGTTAGTACACAAAGTGCAATGGACAATGCTTACCATACCATGGGATCACTTGATCCCTCTCGGTATATCTTCTACTCTTTGTGAGTTGATCAACTTGATTCACTCTTGACTTAGTCTTGATCAACCTTGAATCTTTCCAACTCTCTTCGTTTGGATGATGTCTTGAAGGTAAACATGAATGATCACACAATCTTCTTCTTCAAGACATGCTTGCAATAAGCTCAACTCTCAAATGACCAATCTTTGGATAATTCCTTGAATAGCACCTTGGTCGACACAAACTCTCTTTGAAACCAACACATGTACTCCAAGAAAAGCCTATGGACAAAACCTTCAAATATAACTCAAGGAAAGCATTAGTCCATAGAGATTGTCATCAATTACCAAAACCAAACATGGGGGCACCGCATGTTCTTTCAATCTCCCCCATTTTGGTAATTGATGACAATCACTTTCACAAGAGTTTATACAAGGAATTATGCATCACCAAGCAATGGAACAACCAATAATGTATGTTTATGAGATGAAACGGCTTAGGAACAAAACCAAAGCAAGGAGAAAACTCTAAAGACTTCTCCACAAAACTCTCTGAAACTTCTCCCCCAGTGGCATCGATTGCCAAAATGGGCGAAAAGCTTAGAAGGCCAATATATATTGAGTTCCTCCATAAGTTGTGTATTTCTCAACAAAAGAGAGGAATGCAATACACATATCCAACGGTAAATACTTGGAGGAAGACAAACTATATTGAGGCCCAAAGATTGCTAAAGGAATGATATGCCACAAGGACATAACAAAGAGAGACACAAGAAATCAAGCAATCAAAAGATACCGATTGAAGCAAGCAATCAACGGATATCAATTGAACCAACTAGACTATATATCCTAAGAGTCACAAGAATAAAAGATATTATGATATGAGCAGAGGAGTGATCTTCTAGAGAAACTAGAGAAGCTCCCCATGATTTGTGCACACATAAGAATGTTTGTATTTGGATACAAAGTGCACAAAATAGGATCATAGCTCCCCCAAAATGAATAGAAACTAACAACAAGTGCAAGAGAGCAAAAGGAAACTAAGCCTAGCACTTGCAACAAACACATGGTTGAGCAACAAGTAAAAGAGGCAACTTAAGAATGGGCTCAACCAAAAAGATGTGTGTGAGTCAAGGCAGTGCACTTGAGAAGACTAATGTACGGATGAGCATTAAACATCAATAAAGTCTTGAAAGAATGAGGCAACATGGTGCAAGGCCTATCATTCCCACACACAACAAGTAAATGGGTTCACAAGCTTACTAATAAGCATATAGAGAACCTATGCTTGTGACAACCCGCGATGAAGATAGAAGATGAAAGCCTCATCAAGACGAGGGATACCAATTAAGATGGCAAAAGCCTCGTAAAGATAAGCATGATGAAAATAATCTTCACCACCCAAGAGTGCATCAAGATGCAACGAGATAAGACACGCACTCAAGGCAAAATCTTTCACGGAGCCACCAAAGAAATGACATACGAAAGACAAGGTGGTCGTGAAAGAAAGGATATCAACTAGATATGTAACTTTTCTCAAGTGTATAAGATTCTAGGTAGACGAAATCATGATGATATATATCTACAAAGAAGGATGTACACCCGCAATAGTTGCAACACGAGGAATAGGATATCCACAAGGAAATCATAAATATACCAATAAGATATTTGCATGAAAGCATAGCACATGGCTAGATATAGTCTTATTGTATACAAATGAATTCCTACTACACAACTATCAAAGACATCACAACTAGCAACATGAGATCATCGTTGAGATGCTTTGAGAAAGGAAACAAGTATCACAAGATGGAATGAAAATCATGCTAAGATGCAACCTACACAAGGTTGATGCAAGAAATGTGTGCATGAAGTATATGAAGATACTTGTTACCAAGATAACATTTGAAGGATGTACTAGATACCAATTGAAGGTACAAAGTAGTTCATTGATCATCCTAGCCTAACTCCAATAAGCACATGGTGACAACACCTTCCTTGTGAGTGAGCCGAGCATCCAATGCATCCCCACTTGTTCCTAGAACAACAACACAAACAAAATGGTACCCAAACTCATTGGGACCAAAGAGTTAGAGAACCAACAATACATAGGACAAACTCCACATAAATATGTGCACATAGATACAAAAATGAATTTCATGCACATCTCATCAAATTTGAGACTTGGTGGAGTTTCCCCTATATATTGGGTCAAAGAAAGAAAGCTTGCCAAAGATACTACACGAAGTTAATATGCATGCTCAAGACTTTCAAGAACCGATACCGAAAGACAAAGAAATACCATGGAAAGAAAAGATACCAAATGAATAAATCATCACTTGGAGGGTATCCATAATGGATACAACAAGGAATGAGATATCCATTGATATACACAAAGAAGAGACATCAAACTCCCAAAAGAGAGGATGGTGCCAAACAAACCAAGCTCTCTACAAAGTTTCATAATGGCACAAAGCACCAAAAAGAAACGGCTTGCCTTCCACAAACACACACTTGATAAGGATCATAAGATGAGTGTTTTATAGAGAATAGGATAGCTACCCCAAGACTAGTGCATTATAGAGAATTTGCATTTGAATACAAAATGCACGAGGTGGGATCACCACTTTCACGATATCTAGAAAACACTAGACAAGTTCAAGAAATTAACAAGATCCACAAGTGGTATGTGTTGGAAATATGCCCTAGAGGCAATAATAAATTGATTATTATTATATTTCCTTGTTCATGATAATCGTTTATTATTCATGCTAGAATTGTATTGATAGGAAACTCAGATACATGTGTGGATACATAGACAACACCATGTCCCTAGTAAGCCTCTGGTTGACTAGCTCATTGATCAATAGATGGTTACGGTTTCCTGACCATGGACATTGGATGTCATTGATAACGGGATCACATCATTAGGAGAATGATGTGATGGACAAGACCCAATCCTAAGCCTAGCACAAAGATCGTGTAGTTCGTATGCTAAAGCTTTTCTAGTGTCAAGTATAATTTCCTTAGACAATGAGATTGTGCAACTCCCGGATACCGTAGGAATACTTTGGGTGTGCCAAACGTCACAACGTAACTGGGTGGCTATAAAGGTGCACTAAGGGTATCTCCGAAAGTGTCTGTTGGGTTGGCACGAATCGAGACTGGGATTTGTCACTCCGTGTGACGGAGAGGTATCTCTGGGCCCACTCGGTAGGACATCATCATAATGTGCACAATGTGATCAAGGAGTTGATCATGGGATGATGTGTTACAGAACAAGTAAAGAGACTTGCCGGTAACGAGATTGAACAAGGTATCGGAATACCGACGATCGAATCTCGGGCAAGTATCATACCGCTAGACAAAGGGAATTGTATACGGGATTGATTAAGTCCTTGACATCATTGTTCATCCGATGAGATCATCGTGGAGCATGTGGGAGCCAACATGGGTATCCAGATCCCGCTGATGGTTATTGACCGGAGAACGTCCCGGTCATGTCTTCATGTCTCCCGAACCCGTAGGGTCTACACACTTAAGGTTCGATGATGCTAGGGTTATAAAGGAAGTTTGTATGTGGTTACCGAATGTTGTTCGGAGTCCCGGATGAGATCCCAGACGTCACGAGGAGCTCCGGAATGGTCCGGAGGTAAACATTTATATATGGGAAGTCCTGTTTTGGACACCGGAAAAGTTTCAGGGTTTATCGGTAACGTACCGGGACCACCGGGAGGGTCCCGGGGTCCACCAAGTGGGGCCACCAGCCCCGGAGGCTTGCATGGGCCAAGTGTGGGAGGGGACCAACCCCAGGTGGGCTGGTGCGCCCCCCACCAAGGCCCAAGGCGCAAGGAAGAGGGAAGGGGGAAAACCCTAGGGCAAATGGGCCCTAAGGCCCATACCTGGTGCGCCCCCCTCTACCCCTCTTGGCCGCCCCCCTTTTTCCCATCTAGGGCTGCCGCCCCCCTAGGGGTGGGAACCCTAGAGGGGGTGCACCCCCTCCCTCTCCCCTATATATACTTGAGGGTTTTGGGGCTGCCAAGACATGAGTTCTAACCTCTCCATGGCGCAGCCCTGCTTCTCTCCTTCCTCCTCTCCCGCGGTGCTTGGCGAAGCCCTGCAGGATTGCCACGCTCCTCCACCACCACCACGCCGTCGTGATGCTGCTGGATGGAGTCTTCCTCAACCTCTCCCTCTCTCCTTGCTGGATCAAGGCATGGGAGACGTCACCGGGCTATACGTGTGTTGAACGCGGAGGTGCCGTCCGTTCGGCACTAGGATCATCGGTGATTTGGATCACGACGAGTATGACTCCATCAACCCCATTCTCTTGAATGCTTCCGCTTAGGGATCTACAAGGGTATGTAGATGCACTCTCCTTCCCCTCGTTGCTGGTCTCTCCATAGATAGATCTTGGTGACACGTAGGAAAATTTTGAATTTCTGCTACGTTATACAACAGTGGCATCATGAGCTAGGTCTATTGCGTAGATTCTATGCATGAGTAGAACACAAAGTAGTTGTGGGCGTTGATTTTGTTCAATATGCTTACCGTTACTAGTCCAATCTTGATTCGGCAGCATTGTGGGATGAAGCGGCCCGGACCAACCTTACAAGTACGCTTACGTGAGACCGGTTCCACCGACTAACATGCACTAGTTGCATAAGGTGGCTGGCGGGTGTCTGTCTCTCCCACTTTAGTCGGATCGGATTCGATGAAAAGGGTCCTTATGAAGGGTAAATAGCAATTGGCATATCACGTTGTGGTTTTGCGTAGGTAAGAAACGTTCTTGCTAGAAACCCATAGCAGCCACGTAAAACATGCAAACAACAATTAGAGGACGTATAACTTGTTTTTGCAGGGTATGCTTTGTGATGTGAGATGGCCAAGAAGAATGTGATGAATGGTATGTGATGTATGAGATTGATCATGTTCTTGTAATAGGAATCACGACTTGCATGTCGATGAGTATGACAACCGGCAGGAGCCATAGGAGTTGTCTTAATTTATTTATGACCTGCGTGTCAACATAAACGTCATGTAATTACTTTACTTTATTGCTAACCGTTAGCTGTAGTAGTAGAAGTAATAGTTGGCGAGACAACTTCATGAAGACACGATGATGGAGATCATGATGATGGAGATCATGGTGTCATGCCGGTGACGATGATGATCATGGAGCCCCGAAGATGGAGATCAAAAGGAGCAATATGATATTGGCCATATCATGTCACTATTTGATTGCATGTGATGTTTATCATGTTTATACATCTTATTTGCTTAGAACGACGGTAGTAAATAAGATGATCCCTCATTAAAATTTCAAGAAAGTGTTCCCCCTAACTGTGCACCGTTGCGAAAGTTCGTCGTTTCGAAGCACCACGTGATGATCGGGTGTGATAGATTCTTACGTTCACATCCAACGGGTGTAAGCCAGATTTACACACGCGAAACACTTAGGTTGACTTGACGAGCCTAGCATGTACAGACATGGCCTCGGAACAAAAGAGACTGAAAGGTCGAGCATGAGTCGTATAGAAGATACGATCAACATGAAGATGTTCACCGATGTTGACTAGTCCGTCTCACGTGATGATCGGACACAGCCTAGTTGACTCGGATCATGTAATCACTTAGATGACCAGAGGGATGTCTATCCGAGTGGGAGTTCATAAGATGAACTTGTTTATCCTGAACATAGTCAAAAGGATTTTGCAAATTATGTCGTAGCTCGCGCTTTAGTTCTACTGTTTAGATAAGTTCCTAGAGAAAAATTAGTTGAAAGTTGATAGTAGCAATTATGCGGACTAGGTCCATAAACTGAGGATTGTCCTCATTGCTTCATAGAAGGCTTGTGTCCTTAATGCACCGCTCAGTGTGCTGAACCTCGAATGTTGTCTGTGGATGTTGCGAACATCTGACATACACATTTTGATAACTACGTGATAGTTCAGTTAAACGGTTTAGAGTTTAGGTACCGAAGACGTTTTGAAACGTCGTGAAACATATGATATGTTTCGAGGGCTGAAATTGCAATTTCAGGCTCGTGCCCACGTCAAGAGGTATAAGACCTCCGACGATTTTCTTAGCCTACAAACTAAGGGAGAAAAGCTCAATTGTTGAGCTTGTGATCAGATTGTCTGAGTACAACAATCATTTGAATCGAGTGGGAGTTGATCTTCCAGATGAGATAGTGATGTTTCTCCGAGGTCATTACCACGAAGCTGCTAGAGCTTCGTGATGAACTATAATATATCAGGGACATATATGATGATCCTTGAGATATTCGTGATGTTTGACACCACAAAAGTAGAAATCAAGAAGGAGCATCAATTGTTGATGGTTGGTGAAACCACTAGTTTCAAGAAGGGCAAGGGCAAAAAGGGGTACTTCATGAAACGGCAATTCAGCTGCTGCTCTAGTGAAGAAACCCAAGGTTGAACCCAAACCCGAGACTAAGTGCTTATGTAATAAGAGGAACAGCCACTGGAGCAGAAATACCCTAAATACTTGGTAGATGAGAAGGCTGGCAAGGTCGATAGAAGTATATTGGATATACATTGTGTTAATGTGTACTTTACTAGTACTCCTAGTAGCACCATGGTATTAGATACCGGTTCAGTTTCTAAGTGTTAGTAAACTCGAAATAAAAGACTGCGAAGTAAACGGAGACTAGCTAAAGGTGAGCTGGCGATATATGTTGGATGTTTTTCCCAAGTTTGATGTGATCAAGCATCGCACGCTCCCTCTACCATCGAGATTGGTGTTTGCGTTGAGCATAGACATGATTGGATTATGTCTATCGCAATATGGGTATTCATTTAAGGAGAATAATGGTTACTCTGTTTATTTGAATAATACCTTCAATGGTCTTACACCTAAAATGAATGGTTTATTGAATCTCGATCGTAGTGATACACATGTTCATGCCAAAAGATATAAGATAGTAATGATAGTACCACCTACTTGTGGCACTGCCACTTAAGTCATATCGGTATAAAACGCATGAAGAAGCTCCATGTTGATGGATCTTTGGGCTCACTCATTTTTGAAAAGTTTGAGACATGCGAACCATGTCTATTGGTGTATATGAAAGTCCATGCAAATGGACCATTTGGACTCATTTGATTTTGAATCACGTGAGACATGCAAATCATACCACATGGGCAAGATGACTGAAAGCCTCGTTTTCAGTAAAATGGAACTAGAAAGCAACTTGTTGGAAGTAATACATTTTGATGTGTGCAGTCCAATGAGTGCTGAGGCGTGTAGTGGATATCGTTATGTTCTTACTTCACAGATGATTTGAGTAGATGTTGAGTATATTTACTTGATGAATCACGAGTCTGGATTATTGAAAGGTTCAAGTAATTTCAGGGTGAAGTTGAAAGATCGTCGTGACAAGAGGATAAAATATCTATGATATGATCATAGAGATGAATATCTGAATTACGAGTTTGGCACAGAATTAATACATTGTGGAAATTGTTTCACAACCAATACAGCCAGGAATACCATGGTGTGATGGTGTGTCCGTACATCATAACTGCACCCTATTGGATATGATGCATACCATGATGTCTCTTATCGAATTACCATGATAGTTTATGGGTTAGGCATTAGAGACAACCACATTCACTTTAAAAGGAACCACGTAATTCCGATGAGATGACATTGTATGAACTATGGTTTAGAGAAACCTAAACTGTCATTTCTTAAAAGTTTGGGGCTGCGACGCTTATGTGAAAAAGTTTCAGGCTGATAAGCTCGAACCCAAAGCGGATAAATGCATCTTCATAGGACACCCAAAACAGTTGGGTATACCTCCTGTCTCAGATCTGAAAGCAATAAGGGATTGTTTCTAGAATCGGGTCCTTTCTCGAGGAAAAGTTTCTCTCGAAAGAATTGGGTGGGAGGATGGTGGAGAATTGATGAGGTTATTGAACCGTCTCTTCAACTAGTGTGTGGCAGGGCACAAGGAGTTGTTCCTGTGGCACCTACACCAATTGAAGTGGAAGCTTATGATAGTGATCATGAAACTTCAGATCAAGTCACTACCAAACCTCGTGGGATGACAAGGATGCGTACTACTTCAGAGTGGTACGTAATCCTGTCTTGGAAGTCATGTTGCTAGACAACAATGAACCTATGAGCTATGGAGAAGCGATGGTGGGCCCGGATTCCGATAAATGGCTCGAGGCCATAAAATCCGAGAGAGGATCCATGTATGAAAACAAAGTGTAGACTTTGGAAGAACTACTTGATGGTCGTAAGGCTGTTAGGTACATATGGATTTTAAAAGGAAGACGGACAATGATGGTAAGTATCATCATTAAGTAAGCTCAACTTGTCGTTAAGATGTTTTCCGACAAGTTTAAGGAGTTGACTACGATGAGACTTTCTCACTCGTAGCGATGCTAAGAGTCTGTTGGAATTATATTAGCGATTACTGCATTATTTATGAAATCTTGCAGATAGGATATCAAAACATTGTTTCCTCGACGTTCAACTTGAGGAAAGGTTGTATGTGATACAACCGGAAGGTTTTGTCAATCCTGAAAGATGCTAATAAGTATGCAAAGCTCCAGCAATCCTTCTAAGAACTGGAATAAGCATCTCGGAGTTGGAATATACACTTTGATGATGATCAAAGATTTTGGGTGTATACAAAGTTTATGAGAAACTTGTATTTCCAAAGAAGTGAGTGGGAGCACTATAGAATTTCTGATGAATATATGTTGTTAACATATTGTTGATCGGAAATGATGTAGAATTTTTGGAAAGCATGCAGAGTTATTTGAAAAGTGTTTTTCAATGGAAAGCCTGGATTAAGCTACTTGAACATTGAGCATCAAGATCTATAAGGATCGATCGAAACGCTTAATGGCACTTTCAAATGAGCACATACCTTGACATGATCTTGAAGGTGTTCAAGATGGATTAGTCAAAGAAGGAGTTCTTGCCTGAGTTGTAAGGTATGAAGTTAAGACTTAAAGCTCGACCACGGCATAATAGAGGGAAAGGACGAAGGTCGTCCCCTATGCTTAAGACATAGGCTCTACAGTATGCTATGCTGTGTACCGCACCTGAAATGTGCCTTGCCATGAGTCAGTCAAGGGGTACAAGAGTGATCCAAGAATAGATCACAAGACAGCGGTCAAAGTTATCCTTAGTAACTAGCGGACTAAGGAATTTTCTCGATTATGGAGGTGGTAAAAGAGTTCGTCGTAAAGGGTTACGCCAATGCAAACTTTGACACTAATCCAGATTATTCTGAGTAGTAAACTAGATTCATATAGTAGAACAGTTATTTGGAATAGCCCCAAATGTAGCGTAGTAGTTGTATCTACAAGATGACAAAGAAATTTGCGAAGTACATACGGATCTGAATGTTTCAGACCCGTTGACTATAACATCTCTCACAAGCATAACATGATCAAACCCGGAACTCTTTGGGTGTTAGTTACATGGGGATGTGACCTTGAGTGTTAATCACATATCGATGTGAGCTAGATTATTGACTCTAGTGCAAGTGGGAGACTGTTGGAAATATGCCCTAGAGGCAATAATAAATTGATTATTATTATATTTCCTTGTTCATGATAATCGTTTATTATCCATGCTATAATTGTATTGATAGGAAACTCAGATACAAGTGTGGATACATAGACAACACCATGTCCCTAGTAAGCCTCTGGTTGACTAGATCGTTGATCAATAGATGGTTACGGTTTCCTGACCATGGACATTGGATGTCATTGATAACGGGATCACATCATTAGGAGAATGATGTGATGGACAAGACCCAATCCTAAGCCTAGCACAAAGATCGTGTAGTTCGTATGCTAAAGCTTTTCTAGTGTCAAGTATCATTTCCTTAGACCATGAGATTGTGCAACTCCCGGATACCGTAGGAATACTTTGGGTGTGCCAAACGTCACAACGTAACTGGGTGGCTATAAAGGTGCACTACGGGTATCTCCGAAAGTGTCTGTTGGGTTGGCACGAATCGAGACTGGGATTTGTCACTCCGTGTGACGGAGAGGTATCTCTGGGCCCACTCGGTAGGACATCATCATAATGTGCACAATGTGATCAAGGAGTTGATCATGGGATGATGTGTTACAGAACGAGTAAAGAGACTTGCCGGTAACGAGATTGAATAAGGTATCGGGATACCGACGATCGAATCTCGGGCAAGTATCGTACCGCTAGACAAAGGGAATTGTATACGGGATTGATTAAGTCCTTGACATCATGGTTCATTCGATGAGATCATCATGGAGCATGTGGGAGCCAACATGGGTATCCAGATCCCGTTGTTGGTTATTGACCGGAGAACGTCTCGGTCATGTCTTCATGTCTCCCGAACCCGTAGGGTCTACACACTTAAGGTTCGATGACGCTAGGGTTATAAAGGAAGTTTGTATGTGGTTACCGAATGTTGTTCGGAGTCCCGGATGAGATCCCGGACGTCACGAGGAGCTCCCGAATGGTCTGGAGGTAAAGATTTATATATGGGAAGTCCTGTTTTGGTCACCGAAAAAGTTTCAGGGTTTATCGGTAACGTACCGGGACCATCGGGAGGGTCCCGGGGTCCACCAAGTGGGGCCACCAGCCCCGGAGGCTTGCATGGGCCAAGTGTGGGAGGGGACCAGCCCCAGGTGGGCTGGTGCGCCCCCCACCAAGGCCCAGGGCGCAAGGAAGAGGGAAGGGGGGCCAACCCTAGGGCAGATGGGCCCTAAGGCCCATACCTGGTGCGCCCCCCTCTCCCCCTCTTGGCCGCCCCCCTTTTTCGCATCTAGGGCTGCCGCCCCCCTAGGGTTGGGAACCCTAGAGGGGGCGCACCCCCTCCCTCTCCCCTATATATACTTGAGGGTTTTGGGGCTGCCAAGACATGAGTTCTGACCTCTCCATGGCGCAGTCCTGCTTCTCTCCTTCCCCCTCTCCCGCGGTGCTTGGCGAAGCCCTGCAGGATTGCCACACTCCTCCACCACCACCACGCCGTCGTGCAGCTGCTGGATGGATTCTTCCTCAACCTCTCCCTATCTCCTTGCTGGATCAAGGCATGGGAGACGTCACCGGGCTGTACGTGTGTTGAACGCGGAGGTGCCGTCCGTTCGGCACTAGGATCATCGGTGATTTGGATCACGACGAGTACGACTCCATCAACCCCGTTCTCTTGAATGCTTCCGCTTAGCGATTTACAAGGGTATGTAGATGCACTCTCCTTCCCCTCGTTGCTGGTCCCTCCATAGATAGATCTTGGTGACACGTAGGAAAATTTTGAATTTCTGCTACGTTACCCAACAGTATGGAATACAATGGGAGTTGACACAATCCTAGGCAAGAGATAAAGCAAATAAAAGCAAAGGCCAATGTAAAGATGATCAATAATTTCTACCACACATAAGTGAGTACCAATTGTCAAAAGACAAGAAGTATTTGGGAATAATTCCCGGTGGTAGATAACAAGGATATCCGGCATCATCTTCACACCAAACAAAAAGCAAATTGCAACTTGTAGATCTAACATGCCACCTAGGAACAAGATAATTTACAATATCAACTCTAGATTACAATATCTCAAATGTACACATTTTCTAGGCTAGTAACATACATGTAGCATATTACTCCCCCATAATGTGATACCAATTAAAGATAGAGAAGAGGAAATTAAAGGATCCAACAAGAGATAATTAATGGACTATTTAGAATTTGAATTTCTCATGAGAAGACATACCACATAGCGACTAGATAATGTTGAAATATCAATACTAAATGGTATTACTCATGTACACACATATATAGGATTGTGAGGTGCACAAAGAATATCACTCCCGCATAATGGGATATTCCATTAATCTCTCACAAGAGCCAACTAAGATATGACCAAGATGCACAAAGGCTCAACTAACGACACACATGTACATGATGTGCAAACCAACACACACATACTTGATTGCTCAACATAATCAAGTTGGAAGCACAACATATACAAACACATGCAAGGAACAAAGCCAAACATGCAAAGGGGCAAGTAACTTTCAATGTAAACAATTTAAGCACGAGTTACCACAAGGAGGAACATTGGATATAAGATAGAAACTTGATAATCCGAATGACTTGGCTTGAGACAATAAGAATGATGAAGTCCCCTTAATTCTTCATAATGTAGCCAAGTCTCCAATGACCTCCAACAACACCTATTGATCAAGTATGAGATAGTTGGTCCACAACCAAGTTGGGTCCTAAGAGGTTAGTCACAATAGGCTTGGCTACCCAAATGGTTCTTTTCTTGACACCACTTTGAGCGCCAACAAATTTGGAGAACACATTGCCAACCTTATCCTTCCCAAGAGAATAGACATCATCAATAATAATTGGGTTGGATAAGTTACCACTAGTGCATGAAGAAGCGAGGTGACCTTTCTCACGACATAGGTAGCAATGTCTACTCTTCACTTTCTTCTCACTTGATTTCTCAACTTGAGAAGCATTAGCTTGTGTCTTCTTGGGAAGAGGCCTTTCTTCAACTTGAGGTTGACAATGAGAGTGAACTTGTGGCCGCTTCCCTTGTTGCTTGTCACTAATGGGCTTCTTCTTCAATGGGCAAGATCTAACATGATGCCCTTCTACTTTGCACTTGAAGCAAATAATCTTGGCCGAATTCTTGACTTGTTCTTGGGCCTTCTTCTTGATCATCTTGGACTTCTTCTTCTTATTGGAGTTGAATCCAAGTCCACCTTTGTCATTGGGGGATTTTTGCACACTCAAGATATTGTTGAGTGTGGATTTGCCTTCATGACTCTTTTCCAAGTCTTTCTTCAAAGAAGTGACTTGGGCCTTGAGCTCTTTGATTTCCTCTACATGGTTAGTCTCAACACAAGTACTAGAGGAATTATAAGCTTCATCGTTAGAGCAACAAGGCAAGAAAACGAATTCATCACAAGATGTACCAACATTGTGAGTAGATGAATTACAAGGACTAGCACATGGCAATATAGCATTTTGACTAGAAGTAGTGCTAGTATCCACACGAGGCTTACTAGATGTTACCTTAGCAAGCATGGCCTCATGAGCTAATTTTAGCACATTATGGGATACTAGAAGATCATCATGAGAGCTTGTGAGCTTTACATGATTTTCTTCCAACATTCCATAATTGCTAGATAGCAACTCAAGTTGAGCCCTTAGCTCAACATTCTCCTTCAATATGGATGCTTCACAAGAGATAGAGTTAGTAGCACAAGCATCATCATTAGCAACAAGAGGAGAAGACAACTTGGCAAGCTCTTTAGAATATGAAGCTTTAAGTTGAGCATGAGACTCGGTGAGTTTGATGAGCTCACTCTTAATGACCCTTGAGCCATTTTTGAGGTGCTCAAAGTCCTCAAGGAGTTTAGCATGTGCAACTTCAAGCTCCTCATTTTTAGTTTCAAAATCATTGGCCACCTCAAGAGCTCTATCACGAGATTCCCTCACTCTAGATAATTCTAGAGAAAAAGTCTCCTCAAGAGATTCCTTGGTGGTTTGTTCAAGTTCAAAAGCTTGAGAGAGGTCCGCAATTTCATTTGCGTAATCACACTCATAACCTTTCCATTTTATCAATGGTGGCCTCATGCTCCTCAAGACGAGATTCCAACTCATCAATATACTTCTTGCCCTCAATGGCAATGGACATGATTTCCATGAAGTTGTAACGAGCAATTTTATTTTTTATGAAGAGCTTTAAAAACTATTTCCCCCTTAATTTTTAAGGAGGCAACATTATCATTCTCTTCATCATAATCAACATCATCATCACTCTTGCCATCATCACAAGATATATTGGGATTCAAAGTGGGAGATACCTTTGAAGCCTTGGCCATAAGGCAAAATGCAATAGATGATGATGAAGGATCCGTTGAAGCACCATTCAAGACCACATCTTGTTCCATGGGGTGTTGGGTTTCCGCTACATTGTTAGCACACCAATTCGAGGACATATATGCATTTTTATCATGGCAACAAGACATAGTAAACATATCATCATGGGATTTAGTCAAGCAATTTCTACATGATATGCAAAGACTATCAACACAAGCATGTGAAACATTTGGAGTGCTCGAAGTGTTAAAGCCCAAAGAAGGAGCATTGCAATAAGATAGTGATGAAGGATCATCCATAATAAACATACTATCAACATTGCAATGACCAACACTACTCACCATATCATTACCTTGTGGCAAGCTACATGTAGGTGAAGTAGAAGAAGTTGAGAAGACTATACGGCCGGATGTGGAGGGGGAACAATCATCCCCACAAAACTTGGACATGCCATATTTATCTTGAAGCATTGTCCACAACTCATGAGCATCCCGGAACGGCATGAGTTGAAATATAACTACATTGCTCAAAGCATCGAAAAGCACATTAGAAGCTTGAGCATTGAGATAAGAGTTTTTCTCATCCTCTAAAGATAATCTTTGGGGATCCTTCGGAGGAGAAAAACCCATATCTACAATTCGCTCTAAATTTGGGTCCATGACCCTAAAGAGATTAACCATGCGAATTACCCAAACATCAAAATTTGTGCCATCGAAACTAAGAGTGTCAGAGAATCCTAATCCCCTAGTCGACATCCTTACTCTCTAGGCGGTTAAGCCTAACAAAGAGAGACAAGGCTCTGATACCAATTGAAAGATCATGGATATCGCCTAGAGGGGGGGTGAATAGGCGCTTTAAAATAATTACGGTTTAGGCTTGAACAAATGCGGAATAAACCTAGCGGTTAATTTGCCAAGCATAAAACCTAAAATAACTAGGCTCACCTATCTGCACCAAAAACTTATGCTAAGCAAGATAAGCAACTATGTGATAGCAAGATATATGACAAAGAACAATATGGCTATCACAAAGTAAAGTGCATAAGTAAAGGGCTCAGGTAAGAGATAACCGAGGCACGCGGAGACGACGATGTATCCCGAAGTTCACACCCTTGCGGATGCTAATCTCCGTTTGGAGCGGTGTGGAGGCACAATGCTCCCCAAGAAGCCACTAGGGCCATCGTAATCTCCTCACGCCCTCGCACAATGCAAGATGCCGTGATTCCACTAAGGGACCCTTGAGGGCGGTCACCGAACCCATACAAATGGCAACCCTTGGGGGCGGTCACCGAACCCGTACACTTTGGCAACCGTTGGGGGCGGTCACCGGTACCCGTCAAATTGCTCGGGGCGATCTCCACAACCTAATTGGAGACCCCGACGCTTGCCCGGAGCTTTGCACCACAATGATTGAGCTCCGAACACCAACAACCGTCTAGGGCGCCCAAGCACCCAAGAGGAACAAGCTCAAGGGTACCAAGCACCCAAGAGTAATAAGCTTCTCAACTTGTAACTTCCACGTATCACATGGAGAACTCAAACCGATGCACAAATGCAATGGCAAGGGCACACGGAGTGCCCAAGTCCTTATCTCCCAAATCCCACCAAAGCAACTAAAGCTAGGGAGGAAAATGAGAGGAAGAACAAGAAGGAGAACACCAAGAACTCCAAGATCTAGATCCAAGGGGTTCCCCTCACATAGAGGATAAAGTGATTGGTGGAATTGTGGATCTAGATCTCCTCTCTCTTTTCCCTCAAAAACTAGCAAGAATCCATGGAGGGATTAAGAGTTAGCAAGCTCGAAGAAGGTCAACAATGGGGGAAGAACATGAGCTCCAAAGATAAGGTTCAATGGGGAAGAAGACCCCCTTTTATAGGAGGGGGAAAATCCAACCGTTATGCTCATAGCCCGCACAGAGCGGTACTACCGCACCAAGGAGCGGTACTACCGCTAGGGCGGAAGTACCCTTTTGAAAAACAACAGCGAGGAGGCAAAAGGCCAGAAGAACCGCCAGAGTGGTACTACCGCTCGTCCTCATGGTAGTACCGCTCGACCTCACGGTACTACCGCAAATGGTAGCGGCACTACTGCTTGCGAGCGGTACTAAAAAATACATCCGAGCCTACCACCGCAAGACTTGGGACGAGTTTTTGGTCTGGAGCGGTACTACCACTGTAGGAGCCACGGTAGTACTACTCTGGAGCGGTAGTAAAAAATTACATCTGCTCCAATTCGCGGTAGTACCGCTGCAGCCTTTTCAGAACACCAAAACTGCCACAACTTTTGCAAACGGACTCCGAATTCAATGAAACCAAGTTTGTTGGAAAGCTAGCGACAAGGGCTAACACAATCTTCAAAGAAATATCAATAAGAAGCAAATGAGAAAAGTCCCATAAGAAAATGGTGAGAACCCTTCCTCGGAAAAGACTGGTAAAACCTACAACACCGAAAACATCATAGAAGACGCATGCGAACTCCGTTTTTGATGAACTCAAGCTTTTCATCAAGATGACCATAAGCTCTAAGACTCACAAAGAGAACCAAACAAGAACCAAGAAACATGATGCAAGGATGCAATGGTTTGAGCTCTCGACGAACGATACAATCAAGCTACTCACTTGAGAGCCCCCCTTGATAGTACGGCTATCGATCCTATAACCCGGTCTCCCAACTACCACCATGAGACCGGTAAAATAGAAAACCTATCAAGGGCAAACCTTTGCCTTGCACATGATCCACTTGAGTTAGATGATGATGATCTTGTCCTCCTCAAGATGGACCACCTTTCTTGATTGCGTTGGGTCGATGAAGACTAGATGATTGCTCCCCCATACTCCACTATGGGTGAGCCACTCTTCGGCACATCTTCACAAGTCCATTGACACCACAATGGATGGCAAGCTTCAAGAACTTGATCTCTTCGTGATTCTCCACTTGAAATTGCACACGGCAATCTTGATGATGATCACCACTTGATGTCATCCTTCCCATGGGTTGTATGATATCATCCTCTTGACGCAAGCCCATGGACACGTACCTTGCCCCACATAGACTCTCACATAGACCATGGGTGAGTACACAAAGTGCAATGGACAATGCTTACCATACCATGGGATCACTTGATCCCTCTCGGTACATCTTCTACTCTTTGTGAGTTGATCAACTTGATTCACTCTGGACTTAGTCTTGATCAACCTTGAATCTTTCCAACTCTCTTCGTTTGGATGATGTCTTGAAGGTAAACATGAATGATCACACAATTTCTTCTTAAAGACATGCTTGCAATAAGCTCAACTCTCAAATGACCAATCTTTGGATAATTTCTTGAATAGCACCTTGCTCGACACAAACTCTCCTTGAAACCAACACATGTACTCCAAGAAAAGCCTATGGACAAAACCTTCAAATATAACTCAAGGAAAGCATTAGTACCTAGAGATTTTCATCAATTACCAAAACCAAACATGGGGGCACCGCATGTTCTTTCAAGCAGGGTCGTGGTTGAGGTCCGATGGTGCAGAAGAACTTGGTGCAGTGTCAACATGCGCTGAAGTTGGAGGAGGTGAAGTTGCATCATCTTGGTCATCGATGACTCTGGCATTCACTGTCGCAGCTGAGGACGAGTAGTCAGAGTCTTCAAGTGAGGGAATCCGATGCAAGTGAGCATTTCTGGGAGGAGTTGAGTCAAACTTGAACCGCTCGGTGAAGCCATCGTCTTGCAGATCATCTTCAGCACTAAGTAAGGTCAAACTCTTCCACGACCTCCAATAGGTTTCATGAGTGACAAAGGCATTCTTGGTGGCAAGATTGCGAATGCGGTTGACATCCACCAAGAGGCTTTGCATCTGACGCTTAAGCCAGTCGTGATGTTTGTCCTGTTTCTGATGTAGCACAATGAGAAGCTCTCGGTCATTTAGGACACGAGACCGTCTTCGAGGCCTTTGCACAATGGTGCTACCAATGGCGTCAGTCTGAGCGCGAGGGGCACGTGTGTTACCAGCAACAGGATAAACACGAGAAACTACTAGAATTCCTTCAATAGGCTGGGTGAAGCTTTGGTGATCAACATTGTGAAGATAAATGGGATCCTTAGCCAGCTCTGGGTAAATAGGTTCAACTGAGAGATCAACCTCTGGCAAGAATATGAGATGATTGCGCGCAGACGGCTGATAGTTGAAGGCGGAGTGACGCTTGATAAGACGCATGACCCATGGAGCATAGTATTTCAACCCAAAGATGTCAGAGCCAGATGCATCCAACTGTCTGATGAAGAAGTCTTGAGCATTGAAGCTGATGCCATTGAAGATATAGAAAACCAAAGTCTTCATTGCTCCTTCAAGCTTCACTGCAGATGAATGTCCTTTGACAGGCCATAGAGTCTTCCTGATGATATGGTAAATGGTGCGAGGCAGGTACTCTAGGTCTTCAACAAAGAACTCAGATGGGTATTCAGCGTCGTGAGGCAGAGGCTTCATCATGCTCAGCATTTGACTCATGTTGGGTTCTGGCTTCTGAAAGATGCTTTCCAAGGCATTTTGGTGTTGTTGACAAACTGGTTCATAGTATTCACCAGGAGTGGGTAGGCCTGTGAGCTCAATGATATCAAGAGCTTTAGCTTCATGATGGACATTGCCTGTCATCCACTCAAGGACCCAAGTCTTTGGATCCCTGTTGTAGCCTCGAATGTGGAGAGTTGCATAGAACTGTAGCAGAAGCTCTTCATTCTAGTGCTCCTTATCTGTGACAAACTGCAATAGACCAGCATCTCTGACGCAATCTAAGGGTTCTTCAACGCAGGGCAGGCCAGCTATAGCTTCAGAGTCTAGGCGCATATGTGGAAATATGCGCTCTTGATTGTATAGGATGCATGAATAGTAGTTGCACTGCTGATAGCTCCAGAACCGATCTAAGGAAATACGAGGTCTGGTATAAGGGTTCTTGGAGCTGTTGAAGAAGGTGTTATGTGCCATGAAGCCATTCACATTGAAGACCCCAAGTGAAGTGGCAGTCCCTGGGAATCGTGGAAGTCTTGGCTTGGTCTTTTGGACTTGAGGTCTATACTCGACATGATACTCAAATTGTGGACCCGCAGCAGGTGGAGGAACCAGAACAGGCCAGCGGACCATAACATGCTGACCTCGATCAAATTCCAGCTCAATTGTATGAGGTCTTGGAGGGGGAACAGGAGCATTGGCATTGACTTCATGGGCTTCAGGGGCTACATTGGTTTCAGGTGCTTGTACCTCACGTGCTTCAGCATTGACTTCGGGTGCAGCAGTGGCTTCAGATGCTTGGACTTCTGGCACTGCTGTAGTTTCAGGCACCATATTAGCTTTAGCCAGGACGATGTCATTGGCTTCAGCGGTGATGTTGGTGGCCGCCTCAGGGTTGACACGTTCTCCTCGAGAACAACATCTTGGTGAGACGGGGGTGTAGCAACTCTTTCAACTCTTGGTGCTTCTTCTTCATCAAATGATGCAGCCGGAATATCTTCAGCCATTTTGGCTTCGAACTCAGACACGTGCATAGTGGGAGTGACTTGGGGCCTTGGTCCTTTGCGAAGCCTGCGTAATGCTGACGACGCTTGTGGAGATGGAGTGCGCTGGGCCTCAAAGTCATCGTCTTCTTGCACTGGTGGGGTAGCTTGCGGTTGGGGAGAGCTTGGAGTGTCTTGTCGTTGTGGGTGATCAGCCCATGATGCATCCTGAGCAATTGGCGTCAGAGGACGACCAATGCTGATGAGTTCGTTGTGCGTGAGCACAGGCGATGATACCAATTGGTGCTCGATCTGAGGAAGGACTTCATCATCTTCAACATTGTCATGAGGACCAATGTCTTTAGCTGCGGTGGGGTCAACAGCTGGATTGTCTTCAGCTTCAGGAGCCTCTGGAGAAGCAGGCTCATGAATTACCGCTTGGCGTTCTTGATTTTCAGACGCAGGACAAGCCACTGAGATTGGCTCGACCTCAAGGGGCTCATGGGAGCAGCCTGATCTCTCTTCTTGGTTTTGTGTTTCTTAGTTGGAGGGGCATCATTAGTGGTGCCCTTGGTTTTGCGCTTTCTGGCTTCAGCTTCAGCAGCCCTTGTTTTCTATAGTTCTGAAGGCACTGTGGGGACCTTAGGCTTCGAGCATGTCATACTGGCTGGGAAGACAATTGGATGTACTTCCTGCCTTGGTGCTTCAAATTCTGCCACAACTAGCTTCTTCTTCTTCTTGGCCGCCATTCGGGGGTCGATCCCTGGTCGCCCCAAGGCCTTGTGCTTTTCAGCCTCATTGTATCCTTGGACACATTTAGCGGCAAGATCCTTCATGTGCTCACGAGAACCCTTGGCTTCTTCGCGTTTGGTTCGGAAAGCTTCCTTAAGCTCATGCATCATGGTCTGGAAGTTCTGAATGTCTTCAACGTTGAGCTTGGCCATGTGCTTCTTGAACTAAGCCTTTTCATAATCGATCTGATGCTTTAGTTCAACAATCTTCTGAGCTAGAGCCAGCTCAGTAGCAATGGCTCCATGGAAGGTGACGCTTACGCCAATCGGAAGCTGAAGATCATCAAAGTTGACATTTGGGCTGTCAAACCACTCATCAATGAATGTGTTGATGATTTCAACATCAAAGATAGGAAGGTCATTGAAGATTTCTGCCTCTTGCTTGCTCTTGAGCAGCTGCTCAAGAGCATCATTGCCAAGATCGTCGTCGCTGGACAGATCAATGGCGTCATTGCGCATAATAGCAGCATCCGTCAGTGCTTGGCTAGGGGGTTGCAAGGGCATCTTCACTTTGGAGGGCTTGGAGATGCGTGAAAAATCTTCAGACTGCACTCTGTATTCAGGAGGTGCAGTGGCCAGAGGCTTCGCATGTGAGGCCTTTGGTGATGGGGAAGGCTTTGAAGCTTGAGGTTTCTTCAGCTTCTTTGGCTTCGGTGGTGCAGGCGCTTCGTCAGAATCAGCGTCGTCTGCAGGCTCATCCACGGCTGTCCCTTGAACCATGATATGAGTGATGAGACCTTCTAGGTTGTAGAAGGGCCCAACAGGATTGGGTTCAGCTTCACGTGTGCCATCGGCACGAGGAGCAGAGGGGCTTGGATTGAAGTCTAATCCCCGCGACTTCTTGTTTTCTTTGGCCGATTTCTTGGCAAATTGGAAGTTGCGCTTGAATAGATTATCGTCGCGGCACCACAATAATGAAGATGGGTCTGCATCTGCAAGCTGTGGTCCACGGACCATGCAAGGATAGAAGCCTTGTTCAATGGCTTCAGCTCTGGACCTGGGTTGAAGATTTCTGTATAGAATGTCTCCCCATGGTCGTTTGATGGCATTCTTCTCAGCATACTCCTGGGTCATGAACCTGTACTTGAACCACTGTTCTGCCCAATATCTTCGAATCCATTGGATTCAAGTTTTTCGCTGATTGTAGTCCTCCTCTAGATCAGTCTTGTACAGCTCATAGAGGTCAGGAGGCAAATCTCTTGAGGTGTTGCCACGACACTATCTGCCACCCTTCCTTGCAGATTTCTCTGGTGCCACGAAGTTTAAACTGAAAGGCTTCAAAGCTGTCAAAGTCTTCCATCTACTGGTCAGACAAGAACTGGCTTCAGGAGAATTTATATGATGCTGTAAGAATTCTGCAAATGAATGCAGACTATGAGAACCAAGGGATTCTCCCATGGACATGTACCTATGACAGCATTAAGGTGCGAGGGAAGGGGAAGAGGTCATATGCATTCTCAGAAGATTTTGAAGATAAATCAGTTTAGAAGGCATTGACCTCATAGTGCGAAGACATTCACTCATAGATAGAGAGTTGGTTCTAGATTTGTACGAATCCACGAATAAGTACAAGTGAGGAATCTAACTACTTTGTGAAGCATAAGTGAACATACTAGGCATATTATGAGATGCAGTATGAAATAGATTCAACTTGTGTGAATAGAAACTGCTTGTGGTAGAAAATGATGAATCTATAGGATCAAAGGGGCCGTAAAAAGGAGGTTTTATTTACCACACGAAGAACTGCTAGAGGAGTGGAAAAGGAGGCCGAGTAGTTTGAATCTTCCGTGCCCTAACTTGGCGACGGAGGACACCTACGGCGACGGCGGAGAAGACGATGTCCGCGGTCGGCGTGAAGATGTCACAGCCCTAGAGTTTGATTGCACTTAGTTTCATAAGCATCCATGCATCATGTCTATATTTGTTTGAAATTTGAAATGGGGATGACAAGCCCTAGCACTAAATGAAATGCAATTAGGATCAAAATAAAAATCTTTCAATGATCCTGAAATGCCTTCTAAAATGTTCATCATCTTTGCCTTGGTCCATAACCTCTGCCAAAAATGGTGCTCATTTTTCTAGGACACTTTGGATCTTTGAGTTAACTCTTAAAGTATTTGCATCTGGACAATTAAATGCTATAAATATTTTTAAATGTCCAAATAATCTTGGAAGTATTTTTGGGCTGTTCGAATTAATTTCAGAGGTGCCCATAAATATTTTCAGCATTTTATAAAATGGTTTAGTACTTTACTAAATCAAAACAAAACAGAATAAATAGAAAACAGAAACAAAAAAAAACAGAGAGAGAAAACCCACCTGGACTCACCTGAGCAGCCCACCTACCTGGCTAGGCCCAGCACGGCCCGGTCCATCTGGCCGCGCCAGTCATCACCTACCTCTGCCAGTAGGCAGAGGAGGGAGACAGCGCACGCGCGCCCGCGGCGCCATGCACCTCCCTGCTCGCCTGCGTCACCGAGGCCACCGCGACGCCTCGGGCCTTCTCTTCGGCGCCGCCCTGAACCCCTGGACGCTCTCGCACTCTCCCTCGCCCTCATCCCCTCCCCTGTTTCGATCTCTCACACAAACCCGAGCGTTGCCGTCGCCACCGATCGCCGTAGCCGTGGCCACCGACCACCGCACCCCCTGCCAACATGCCCATAGGCTCCGCCGCAACGCCCTCTTCCTCATCGCCAAGACACGTGACGCCGGGAGCCCCATGCCGTCGTCCTCGCCTTCGTCTTCTTCCGCGGGATCCGATGACAAGCATCGACGATTCGACGCCGTCCAAGCTGCCCCGAGCACGCTGACCCTCCCTACGGCACCGCAGTGAGCCCCTGAGCATTTTCCCCCTCTCCCTGCGGTCAACCCTTTCCTCTAGCCGCCTCCTCCACCGGAGCCGAGACGCTCCGCCGCACGAGCTCGACGCCAGCGTCCTTCCGGTGACCTTTTGGTCCCGTGCATATGTCTGTTGGCCTCATGTGCACGCGAGGAACACGTAGGTGCTAACCGCTAGTTTCTCCGCGCGCTGCGTCATCGTTTTCGTCGATGTCCGAGCTCCGGCGGCCGCCCAGCTCGCTACCGTCGCTGCCACTGACCACCCCAGCTCGCCCCGCGTGCTCCACTAGGTGCGCCTCACCACAACGCGTCCATAGAGCCCAGCCCCGCTTGCTCCCGTCGCCGGAAACGGCCGGGAGGGCAACTCCGGTGCCCTCTGCTAGCGCCGGCGTTTAACCCCGGCGACTGCTGACGTGGCGTCGAGATTATGGCCTAATCACGCTTAGCTTAATCACCTCAGCCGCTGACAATAGGGACCCACCAACTAAATAACCGCGGGTTAAGTTTAGATTAAACTAAATCTAAACACAGTGGCCCCACGCGTCGGCATTGACCACGCTGACG
The DNA here is from genome assembly GCA_034509565.1 of Triticum monococcum. Taxonomy (NCBI): domain Eukaryota; kingdom Viridiplantae; phylum Streptophyta; class Magnoliopsida; order Poales; family Poaceae; genus Triticum; species Triticum monococcum. The sequence continues at coordinate 568,875,462 of CM067841.1, read as the reverse complement.
TGGCAATTGACTGGCCCCACCTGTCTGTGAGACAAACTAGCACTGGGTCACTGACCAGTGGGTCCCACTGGTCAGGTTTGACCTGGACCCTGCCCCGTTGACCTGCTGACGTCATGACGATGTCATGCTGACGCAATAACTATTTTCTGGGATTATTATAATTCAGGAAATTTCAGAAAATGCCCAAAACTTCTAAAAATCATAGAAATTCAACCGTAACTCCAAATAAGATAAATTATATATGTAAAATTATCAGAAAAATTCAAGGAATCCATCTGTACCATTTTCATGCATGTTTGAACAAGTTAACATCACTGAATAGGACAAATCATGACTATGGAATAAATAGTAATTAGTTTTGGAGTTGGAATTTGCTATAGGGTTGAATTCCACTTCAATGAATATGACTAACTGTTGCACTAGGTCAATTCAGTACCTTAATATGACATATCATTCATATGTATGTGCATTGCATTGATTGTGGTTCCCTTTTGTGTTTGTCGGTGATTGCCCCCTCTCAGTAGACGTTGTTTCCGACGACGAGATCGATGACACTGATGAAGAGCTATACTATCTTCAGAAGTGCCAGGCAAGCGAAACCCCCTTGTTCATTCCGATACAATCCCCCCCCCCTCTCTCGCTCCTGCTCTCTTTTACTGCATTAGGACAACAACGATTCATCTGTTACTTGTTGCGGTAGTTGAACCCCTTATCCTCTGCATGACCTGTCATTGCCACAGTAAATAGATGAAACCCACTAGCATGAGTAGGAGTTGTTTGAGCCCTGATGTGCCTACTCATTCATGCTTGTTTGTCATGCCTGCTACTGCTTAGAGTTGAGTCAGGTCCGATTCATCGGGGATGAATCGGAGGTGTGTAAACATGTCCTACTGTTGAGAGCTAAGTGTGTGAACACGATTTGGTAAAGGTAGCGGTGAGAGGCCATGTAGGAGTACATGGTGGGTTGTCTCATTGAAACCGTCCTCAGGAACTGAGTTCTGTGTTTGTGATCCATGAAACAGCTACTACCACACGTTGGGCCCTGAAATATGACCCCGCTCGACTTACTGACCCCTCTCGTCCTCTGTCCAGGAGTTGCAATTAGTTTCTGGTGTTTATAGGATATGTGTTGGCGGCCGTGCGTAGCGCTGACCCTAGGGGTGGGCTATGATGCGGTAGATACACTATGGCACAGTGTACCGGGCGCCCGTTTGGTGTCTCGGGAACCCTGCACACATCGTTTGGGGCTGTGAGCGAAACTCCGGCCGGATCTCCTCGCGGATGGAACCCGAATAGGCGATAAACCTGGACTAGAGACTTGTGTGGTTAGTCAGGTCGTGGTCTACACCCACGTCGGCTTTCTCTTGAAGTCTGCCGAGCACATGTCGTGTGCAGACGCTAAGTGGTGGAAACATGTGTGACGAAGTACACCCCTGCAGGGTTATAAATGATCTATTCGAATAGCCGTGTCCACGGTAAAGGACTTCTGGGTTGCCTATAACAGTTCATAGACAAGTGAAAGTGGATACTCTAAAACTCGCAAGATAAGTGTGAGTGCTATGGATGGCCTTCTCGTAGGGAGACGAGAGCGGATCCATAGTGGTGTATTGATTGGTGAATATGTGGACTCGTGTGCGCCACCTCAAAAGAGTTGCTTGCAATCGTAGTTCAGGTTAGCCACTGAGTCAAAGCTGGCTTGCTGCAGTTAAACTCCACCACCCCCCTTGTTGGTACCGATGCATATGTAGTTTAGTTCTGATGTAAGTCTTGCTGAGTACCTTTGTACTCACGTTTGCTTAATTTATGTTTTGCAGAGAGACTTCAGTCTCGCTAGTAGTTCCGCGTGGACTTCGACATTTAGCTTGATACCTCAGCTACGATCTTGTGCCCTCGACAGGATTTGGTAGATAGTCAGGCTTCTTAGCCTTTTTCATTTATAGATGTCTGTACTCAAACATGTTGAGCTTCCGCATGTGTTTGATTTGTATGCTATGATTGTTGGGTCATGAGACCCATGCTTGTAATATCTCGCTCCTCGGAGCCTAATGCATACATACTTGAGTTGTAGAGTTATGTTGTGATGCCATGTTGTATTCACACATATCGAGCATATTGTGTGTATGATTGAAATGCTTGGTATGTGTGGGATCCGACTATCTAGTTGTTTATCCTTGGCAGCCTATCATATGGGGAAATGTAGTCTAGTGCTTCTGAGCGATAGTAGTCCGCTACAGCCCGGATCACCGGAGTCCTGCTAGCCCAGCACTACTGCTCAGGACACTTGACTGGCCGGCATGTGTTTCACTTCGTTCCTATGTCTGTCCCTTCGGGGAAATTTCACGCGGTGACATCCGGAGTCCTGCCTAGCCTGCTACAGCCCGGGTTACCGGAGTCCTGTTAGCCCAGCGCTACAGCCCGGATTCACACGCTGGTTGACCGACATGCTCGAGGTTGATTCATGTATGTCTGTCCCCATGGGTTAGTGCCGCTTTGGGTTCACGACTAGCCATGTCGGCCCGGGTTCTTTGTCATAAGGATGCTAGCGACACTATCATATACGTGAGCCAAAAGGCGCAAACGGTTCCGGGCCAGGTAAGGTGGCACCCGTGGAAATACCATGCATGAGGCCACAAAGTGATATGATGTGTTACATGCTAGATCAGTGTGACCTAGGATCGGGGTCCCGACAGCGTTGGTATCAGAGCCTGACTGCCTGTAGGATTACCAAGCCAAACTGGTCGAAGTTGAGTCTAGAAATGCTTTAGTTATGTAAGGGAATTGATTGTGGAAGGGAACGTAAGGCTCTTTTTACTCCTTATACCTCATGCCCATCTGATCTGAGTCAACCTCTTCTTTCTACGGGGATTAAGAATTAGGCCTTCTCATCTATCTATCAGGATGACGTGTTACTAAACCGTAGTTGCCTAAGATTGTTGGATTAAAGCCCAGTTCAGTTTGTACTACTTCCATATATTCATAACTGGCCTCAGCACCTTGATATTGTGCTTCTGAGTGGTTATGCCACCATTTTGCAGGATGTCTCAAATCTTTTTGAGCATTTACAGCCGTTATGCTGTCCGAGTCATCCCAGGTTTCTAAATAGTCTGATGCATTTGCAAATCCTTTCCCCTGTCCTGATGTCCAGTTAGGCCAGGTTAATCACACTAATCGGTGTGTTGAGGTACTCCGTTGCCTCGGCATATATGTTGGAACTATTATTATGACCCTAGGTGTCTTAGAGTGCCACCTAGTAATCTAACCATGTTTTGTGTTCCCAGTGTGATGATTCTGGCCATTATTCTCAAAAGCATCCCGTGATGTTATTAGTTAGTAGGCATTTTATTCCTGGGTTTTGAACCCAAGATTCACCCTACTTACTTCATGTTGATAGTGTTTGCTCGTTCCTTTAGGATATTAGTAACCTTTGCGATAGTCCTCGAGGTTCGTGGTACATTCTTCTTCCAATTATCATGAACCATTCTTGGCAGGAGTTCTTTTGAACCAAAAGGTCACGACATAGTGCTCTTGATGAGTTCTCCATTCTATATTGTGGCTCTGCCAGTTCTACCTTTCTGCGTGGGTTATCCGGAAGAAATATGTTGAACTCGTTCGACATACTAATCTATGCATCCACAACTCAGGAAGTTATATGTTCCTTGAGTTGTCCCTCTTTAGTTGTTTTCTGACCTTCGTCTATCAATTGATAGTCAGGAATAGTTGTGCATTTGTGTTCATCGGTGCCTTTTATTCTTGTGGTCCGTCGAGCCGTTCTATTTTAGAATGACTAGGAGAAACAAACTCCAGTACCTCATCCATTTCTCGGATCGGGTCAAAGTGGTTGTATTCCGCAGATCAAAATGCCAATCCAGCTTTTGTTCTGTTCTACCCTGAAGTATTGCCCACTTTATGTCAAGAGCGTCGTGAGAATTGCACCTTCTCCTATGAATTCTTGACGCAGTGATACTCTCTCCATCATTGTTCATTTCTCGGTTTCAGTGTTGTTATAACCGGAATGCCGGCATGTGAACCGTGATGTGTGAAATCAATACTCCTAGCAACTCTGTTGCTTGGTAGTTAATGGACAATATTCTCATTCTTAGCGTGTTGGTTATTGAATTATCATTCTAAGACTGATCGTGCTACCTAGTCCATATTTCTGGTGCACACTTCGATCAATGGGTTAAGATTGTGCCAATCCCTCACTCTTTGATCATATCATCTTGCCCTGAAAAGCAAGGTTGTTCTCGAGCTTAGTAACATACCGGTGGTTCGTGATTTTCCGAATATCTTCTCGGAAGTGTTACCAGGTTGTCACCTGACCGTTATGTTGAGTTCGTGATCAAGTTGGTTTTTCAATAAACCATTTTTCTCCAAGAATCTGTGTTGGATACCCCTGAGCTATGGTTAAGCTTAACAACAACTTGGAGAGTTGGAAGATGAAAACTTGTCCGACTTAGCTCATCCCTAAGGGATATCCTTGTGTGTGTGTGTGTGATGAAGAAAGATGATATCTTCACCAATTGGTCCTCGTGATCAGTTGTTGTATCTATTATCTTGTCCAAACCTTGATTTGAGTGTGGGCTATCGTCAAATCAAATCAGAACCAATGATGTTCGTAATGTTGTCTTACTTGCGGTTGTCCCTCGAGCATACACCATTATATCCTTGGTCCGACCAATACTATCACATTGTTCACATAGTGGTGGAAGTCCAGTGATACGGAAATTTCGATGAGTTGCTGTTGAGCCCATCAGCGGCATTTTGTCTCCTCCATGATTGTGTTGAACATCCAGCTAGTGTTGGAAACTTTATAAGCATTGCCCTCATGTCCCGATCATGAAGCATATGTCCGGTTGAAAGATGTGACTTCCTCTAATTCATGTGCATCGGATGTAAGTTGCCGCCGTGAATTCGAGAAAGTTTGTTTTTGCTTCCTCTGGAATCATCCCAAGTCAGTCATGCATGTGCGAAGTATTCTATGGTCTGATAGACTGATCATCTACATTCTATACGTATCCCTAGCACACCAAGCCACTGATTGATTTGTTCAAGGAGAAGAAGTTCTTCTTAAGGGTTAGACCTACGCAAGGACTTCGATATCCTCATTGATGGTTCCCCCTGAACTCGGTAGTGTTTCATTTTAAGACTACCAGGTGACCATGCTTGTCTAGGACAACGTGTTCACATGCTTGTAGCAGAACCGGCTCGTGTTTTGGAGCTTACTACTGTAGTTCATTCCCCCGAGAATCTCGCAATGTCATCTCGTCGCTTTGTGTTGCAAACCTTCATTTTCCTTTCTAGACTCGATGAGTCTGGAATATCTTGTCACCAACCAGATCTGAATCTCAGGCAGATATGATGGTTGGAGTGTTTTCCAAGAACCATAATATTGGTCTCTCGATAAACAGTAAAGTGGATGTCGTGGCCAACACATCCAGCCGGAAGACCTATTATTGTAGTATCTCGATTGAAGAAAGTTGGCCACCTTCCCATGAGGATTTCGTAGGATTTACTCCAGAAGTTGTTCCTTATGGATCTATTGTATTCCGAAGTCCGACCACTACTTGGTGGCTATGCCGATGCTTAAAGCATGACCGTGGTAACCAGTACATCAAGAGAACATTAGAAGCGGAGTGCTAAATGTCTCTCAGTCGATCATCCAGATTTTGTTTCCTTGGCTTCGCTAAGGTGAAATCTGGGAAAGTGTTATCTTCCTTTGCATCTGCATCTTCCACCATTATTCATCATGGTAGCATGTTGTGTTGCCAGGATCCTTGACACGGATATTGGCAGAACCTTGATGAGTACGGAAATGCTCAAGTTCTTGAGAGCACGCTCAGGCACTAGGTTCTGATGTTGTCATTAACTGGATTGTGCCTCCGTCCTCTCAGTTGTTCGATAGCCATCCGATTGGTGGAATCACCTTGCCGGTGAACCTTCTCCCCAGTTACTAGAATCATTCCCAACATTTGGATTTTGTTCCCAGCTTGCACCTCGGTAGCTGCTGTTCATGGTCATCTTCAAAAGTGGACTTACCATGGGTCCCATCCATTTCCTATGATAGCAAAATCATCCATTGCGTTGTCTTCAACAAGGTAGTCCACATCATCCATCCTAGTCCGAGTATGTCATTCTTTCGAACTCCTTCCACTGATCGTTTGTGATTGCCTTAGGCTGGTATAAAGAGTTTCTATGATCTCCGAATCAAAAGTAATTCTTTTTGCCACTTAAGGGAATAATTCTGCGAGTCACCTTCCTTAAGATGTCTCGTTAAGGTATCATGGCAATTATCTCCTCGCTACTTTGAAACCATGCATCATCCTACTCCAGCGTGGGTTTGTTGCGTACCAAATTGAACCTTGTCATCTGCTTCTTCTCATTGATTTTGATATGTGCTTCGTGTCTCAGCTCAAGAGATGTTTTATATCTCACTCCATGAGTTGATCTTGAGTGCAAGATCTCCGAGGAGATCGATTTCTGTAGAATTTCTTTCTGCCATCATCATGCCGGATGAAGATCCCGAAAGCAAAGACGTCAAGATCAAGATGACGAAATGAATCAACATCTTCGAGAAGGGCAATCGGATCGTGAAGATTCTTTGTTGTTGTTCCCTCTGTCTTCTTACTCCACTTCTTGAATCTCGGGACGAGATTCTTGTTTAGTGGGGGTGAGTTGTCACAGCCCTAGAGTTTGATTGCACTTAGTTTCATAAGCATCCATGCATCATGTCTATATTTGTTTGAAATTTGAAATGGGGATGACAAGCCCTAGCACTAAATGAAATGCAATTAGGATCAAAATAAAAATCTTTCAATGATCCTGAAATGCCTTCTAAAATGTTCATCATCTTTGCCTTGGTCCATAACCTCTGCCAAAAATGGTGCTCATTTTTCTAGGACACTTTGGATCTTTGAGTTAACTCTTAAAGTATTTGCATCTGGACAATTAAATGCTATAAATATTTTTAAATGTCCAAATAATCTTGGAAGTATTTTTGGGCTGTTCGAATTAATTTCAGAGGTGCCCATAAATATTTTCAGCATTTTATAAAATGGTTTAGTACTTTACTAAATCAAAACAAAACAGAATAAATAGAAAACAGAAACAAAAAAAAAACAGAGAGAGAAAACCCACCTGGACTCACCTGAGCAGCCCACCTACCTGGCTAGGCCCAGCACGGCCCGGCCCATCTGGCCGCGCCAGTCATCACCTACCTCTGCCAGTAGGCAGAGGAGGGAGACAGCGCACGCGCGCCCGCGGCGCCACGCACCTCCCTGCTCGCCTGCGTCACCGAGGCCACCGCGACGCCTCGGGCCTTCTCTTCGGCGCCGCCCTGAACCCCTGGACGCTCTCGCACTCTCCCTCGCCCTCATCCCCTCCCCTGTTTCGATCTCTCACACAAACCCGAGCGTTGCCGTCGCCGCCGATTGCCGTAGCCGTGGCCACCGACCACCGCACCCCCTGCCAACATGCCCATAGGCTCCGCCGCAACGCCCTCTTCCTCATCGCCAAGACACGTGACGCCGGGAGCCCCATGCCGTCGTCCTCACCTTCGTCTTCTTCCGCGGGATCCGATGACAAGCGTCGACGATTCGACGCCGTCCAAGCTGCCCCGAGCACGCTGACCCTCCCTACGGCACCGCAGTGAGCCCCTGAGCATTTTCCCCCTCTCCCTGCGGTCAACCCTTTCCTCTAGCCGCCTCCTCCACCGGAGCCGAGACGCTCCGCCGCACGAGCTCGACGCCAGCGTCCTTCCGGTGACCTTTTGGTCCCGTGCATATGTCTGTTGGCCTCGTGTGCACGCGAGGAACACGTAGGTGCTAACCGCTAGTTTCTCCGCGCGCTGCGTCATCGTTTTCGTCGATGTCCGAGCTCCGGCGGCCGCCCAGCTCGCTACCGTCGCTGCCACTGACCACCCCAGCTCGCCCCGCGTGCTCCACTAGGTGCGCCTCACCACAACGCGTCCATAGAGCCCAGCCCCGCTTGCTCCCGTCGCCGGAAACGGCCGGGAGGGCAACTCCGGTGCCCTCTGCTAGCGCCGGCGTTTAACCCCGGCGACTGCTGACGTGGCGTCGAGATTATGGCCTAATCACGCTTAGCTTAATCACCTCAGCCGCTGACAATAGGGACCCACCGACTAAATAACCGCGGGTTAAGTTTAGATTAAACTAAATCTAAACACAGTGGCCCCACGCGTCGGCATTGACCACGCTGACGTGGCAATTGACTGGCCCCACCTGTCTATGAGACAAACCAGCACTGGGTCACTGACCAGTGGGTCCCACTGGTCAGGTTTGACCTGGACCCTGCCCCGTTGACCTGCTGACGTCATGACGATGTCATGCTGACGCAATAACTATTTTCTGGGATTATTATAATTCAAGAAATTTCAGAAAATGCCCAAAACTTCTAAAAATCATAGAAATTCAACCGTAACTCCAAATAAGATAAATTATATATGTAAAATTATCAGAAAAATTCAAGGAATCCATCTGTACCATTTTCGTGCATGTTTGAACAAGTTAACATCACTGAATAGGACAAATCATGATTATGGAATAAATAGTAATTAGTTTTGGAGTTGGAATTTGCTATAGGGTTGAATTCCACTTCAATGAATATGACTAACTGTTGCACTAGGTCAATTCAGTACCTTAATATGACATATCATTCATATGTATGTGCATTGCATTGATTGTGGTTCCCTTTTGTGTTTGTCGGTGATTGCCCCCTCTCAGTAGACGTTGTTTCCGACGACGAGATCGATGACACTGATGAAGAGCTATACTATCTTCAGAAGTGCCAGGCAAGCGAAACCCCCTTGTTCATTCCGATACAATCCCCCCCCCCTCTCTCGCTCCTGCTCTCTTTTACTGCATTAGGACAACAACGATTCATCTGTTACTTGTTGCGGTAGTTGAACCCCTTATCCTCTGCATGACCTGTCATTGCCACAGTAAATAGATGAAACCCACTAGCATGAGTAGGAGTTGTTTGAGCCCTGATGTGCCTACTCATTCATGCTTGTTTGTCATGCCTGCTACTGCTTAGAGTTGAGTCAGGTCCGATTCATCGGGGATGAATCGGAGGTGTGTAAACATGTCCTACTGTTGAGAGCTAAGTGTGTGAACACGATTTGGTAAAGGTAGCGGTGAGAGGCCATGTAGGAGTACATGGTGGGTTGTCTCATTGAAACCGTCCTCAGGAACTGAGTTCTGTGTTTGTGATCCATGAAACAGCTACTACCACACGTTGGGCCCTAAAATATGACCCCGCTCGACTTACTGACCCCTCTCGTCCTCTGTCCAGGAGTTGCAATTAGTTTCTGGTGTTTATAGGATATGTGTTGGCGGCCGTGCGTAGCGCTGACCCTAGGGGTGGGCTATGATGCGGTAGATACACTGTGGCACGGTGTACCGGGCGCCCGTTTGGTGTCTCGGGAACCCTGCACACATCGTTTGGGGCTGTGAGCGAAACTCCGGCCGGTTCTCCTCGCGGATGGAACCCGAATAGGCGATAAACCTGGACTAGAGACTTGTGTGGTTAGTCAGGTCGTGGTCTAGACCCACGTCGGCTTTCGCTTGAAGTCTGCCGAGCACATGTCGTGTGCAGACGCTAAGTGGTGGAAACATGTGTGACGAAGTACACCCCTGCAGGGTTATAAATGATCTATTCGAATAGCCGTGTCCACGGTAAAGGACTTCTGGGTTGCCTATAACAGTTCATAGACAAGTGAAAGTGGATACTCTAAAACTCGCAAGATAAGTGTGAGTGCTATGGATGGCCTTCTCGTAGGGAGACGAGAGCGGATCCATAGTGGTGTATTGATTGGTGAATATGTGGACTCGTGTGCGCCACCTCAAAAGAGTTGCTTGCAATCGTAGTTCAGGTTAGCCACTGAGTCAAAGCTGGCTTGCTGCAGTTAAACTCCACCACCCCCCTTGTTGGTACCGATGCATATGTAGTTTAGTTCTGATGTAAGTCTTGCTGAGTACCTTTGTACTCACGTTTGCTTAATTTATGTTTTGCAGAGAGACTTCAGTCTCGCTAGTAGTTCCGCGTGGACTTCGACATTTAGCTTGATACCTCAGCTACGATCTTGTGCCCTCGACAGGATTTGGTAGATAGTCAGGCTTCTTAGCCTTTTTCATTTATAGATGTCTGTACTCAGACATGTTGAGCTTCCGCATGTGTTTGATTTGTATGCTATGATTGTTGGGTCATGAGACCCATGCTTGTAATATCTCGCTCCTCGGAGCCTAATGCATACATACTTGAGTTGTAGAGTTATGTTGTGATGCCATGTTGTATTCACACATATCGAGCATATTGTGTGTATGATTGAAATGCTTGGTATGTGTGGGATCCGACTATCTAGTTGTTTATCCTTGGCAGCCTATCATATGGGGAAATGTAGTCTAGTGCTTCTGAGCGATAGTAGTCCGCTACAGCCCGGATCACCGGAGTCCTGCTAGCCCAGCACTACTGCTCAGGACACTTGACTGGCCGGCATGTGTTTCACTTCGTTCCTATGTCTGTCCCTTCGGGGAAATGTCACGCGGTGACATCCGGAGTCCTGCCTAGCCTGCTACAGCCCGGGTTACCGGAGTCCTGTTAGCCCAGCGCTACAGCCCGGATTCACACGCTGGTTGACCGACATGCTCGAGGTTGATTCATGTATGCCTGTCCCCATGGGTTAGTGCCGCTTTGGGTTCACGACTAGCCATGTCGGCCCGGGTTCTTTGTCATAAGGATGCTAGCGACACTATCATATACGTGAGCCAAAAGGCGCAAACGGTTCCGGGCCAGGTAAGGTGGCACCCGTGGAAATACCATGCGTGAGGCCACAAAGTGATATGATGTGTTACATGCTAGATCAGTGTGACCTAGGATCGGGGTCCCGACAGAAGATGGCGTCAGTGAGGTCGCGGCAGGCAAGCGCTTCGTCGCCGGCGTCGTCGAGGGCTAGCGGTGGCGCTAGGGTTTGTGCAAGAGTGGAAGAAGGGATAATGACTATGGTGAGGCATGTATTTATAGGGATAGGGACGGCATAGTGTTATTACACAGGTGCCCCTGGCGATTCACATCTGAAGGACACGTGGCTATCATGCAACACATCGGAGGTTGTTCCACGTTCCCACGCACGCCTGGATTGTCAGGTGGTCATTCCCACTTCTCCAGATTTCAGGTGAAAGGATTTAGCATTGAAAATAGATTAATGTTTGTCTCTGTGTCTTCTGTTGAGGATGCAGAGAAGACATTTTGACAGTGTCAATAGAATGCATATGATTTGGATAGATAGACTTAGGAAAGAAGCATAGAGGGGTTAGGGTCCGATCACATTCACTTAGTTCAAAAGATTCAGCAAGAAGCCATAGCTATAAGTGAATGCTGTAGAGGACAGAAAACAAATCAGTAAGTTGAAGATAAACAGGAGAACTTTTAATCATTGAAGACAAAGAAAATGCGAAGACTTTGCAAATGTAACACCATGAGATGGACACTTTAAAGGGAAAATGTTGGTGGTGGCGTTACCCACCATATAGGAAATATTAGACCCAGACACGGTGCACAAATATCGCGGCGCTCCGAAGTCAAATTCCACATTAATATATTCACACTCAGAATGTAAGTCTTCATTGTTTGAAGATATACTTTACTTCGTGTGTTGCACATTTAAGTCGTGAACATGCTTAAGTGTTAGGATGTGTGCCTAATCACAGGACATTTGAGGATTCCAAGATATTTAGCTCACACTATAACTTGCAAGACCTCTTCTCATCCAAGGGCTTGGTGAAGATATCTGCAAATTGCTCTTCAGTGTCGACGTGTATGATATCAATATCTTCCTTCATAACATGATCTCTGAGAAAGTGATGACGAATTTCAATGTGCTTTGTCTTCGAGTGTTGAAATGGGTTGTTGGCAATCTTGATGGCCCTTTTGTTGTCGTAGTAGAGTGGCACTTGCTTCAGATGAATGCCATAGTCTTTGAGTGTTTGCTTCATCCATAGAAGCTGAGCGCAGCAAGATCCAGCAGCAATGTATTCAGATTCAGCACTGGAGAGAGATACGCAGTTCTGCTTCTTTGAAGACCAACATACAAGTCATCATCCCAGAAAATGACATGTGCCTGATGTAGACTTGCGATCCACCTTGTCACCAGCATAATTAGCATCCGAGAATCCAACTAGATCAAACTCTGAGCCCTTTGGATACCATAATCCTAGTGTTCGGGTGTGAGCCAAATATCTGAGAATTCGCTTCACAGCTAAGTGATGCGATTCCTTTGGTGCCGCTTGGAACCGGGCACACATCACTAGTAGAAAAAGGGTCAAACGTGAAGCACATTAGTGCCAGTTTGAATTAGAGCCGGCACTAATGTGTACATTAGTGCCGGTTTGTGGCGGCGATCAATAGTACCGGTTCGTGGCGAACCTTTAGTACCGGTTCATGCCACGAACCGGTACTAAAGAGGCTGTGTCAGCCTGCGGTCAGGCAATGGCCCCACCATCACCATTTAGTGCCGGTTCGTACCACGAACCGGTACTAATGAGGTTACTGCAAGCTGTTTTTAGTCCCACCTCGCCAAGAGAGAGGCAGTATGAGCGGTTTATAAGCCATGAGTGCACAGACAATGACGAAGATTTGCAATGCTCACCTACATGTGTTGATTAGCTTCAAGCCATTCGGAATAGTGTAGATTGCACTGCAGCATAGATTGCACTAAGCTATGTGCAGTGCAGTCTACACTATTCCGAATGGCTTGAAGCAAATTAACCAGCATTGCACCTCCTTTTTATTTTTAATAACTTATTTAAACTCCGGACTTCTTTTGTGTTCAGTATGCAGCATTTAAAACTCCGGACTTCTTTTTGTGTAAGTGACTTGGGAAAAACTCAAGTTTGGCAAACTCTACTGACTAAGAAATTTCTTCAAAAACAATTTCTACCCAATAAAAAAAGACTAGAGGATTACACTTTTAATAGGTTTTGATGAATGTGAACCACAATTTTTAGAGTTACATTGACAGAGTAGTTGCCGATGGAGCTAACCCAATTCTAGGCAGATTGTTAGTCTAATGAAAGTCTATTAGCAAAACAATTTTCTAGTTTGTACATCATATCTTTCACAAATCTAGTGACAATACCAAAATATAAAGATGAAGGTTGGAGATATATCATATTCGAAAGGACCTTGTAGTTAGATATAGCAGAACCCACTAGTAGAAAACGGTCAAATGTGAAGCACATTAGTGCCGGTTTGAATTTGAGCCGGCACGAATGTGACCATTAGTGCCGATTCCAACGGCTAGCCGGGCTGCTACAATTAGTACCGGTTCGTTCCAATCTTTAGCACCGGTTCGTGCCACGAACCGATTATAATGTGCATCCCACCAATCAGGAAGAATCACATGGATCGTGTGTTTCTTTGTAGCTCTTGCGAGTCATTGGATCAAGGGTGTGTTTCTTCCTAGCTCATGTGAGTCGTTGGATCGAAACTACCACAATCACTTTGTGAGCCAGACGACCCTATATATAGCCTTTGTGAGCCAAACAACCCTATATATAGCCCACCTCTCGCCTTCCCTGCATAAGTCTTTCAGTTCATCGACTACATACATCTACCAGTTCATCGACTGCATACATCTACCAGTTCATCGACTGAATACAAATCATTTGGATTCGCCATCATACACCCAACCGTGCATTTGATATGCATATATATGCATCACGAGCCACGGTAGGGCTGCATGATGGCGATACCGATTGGTTTGTTCTAGATCCGACATAAAAGGTTTGATACAACTTCTTTTTTGTGACATAAGAGCTATCTCTCCTCCTACCTATTTTAGTTACACAACTACCTATTTGTGCCAAATTTTCACTTTTGCTGTTGCTCTTGCATCATAAGCATCCATGTTAACTGGACTTACAAGTAATGCAATTTAACCAAACTATCTTGTGATCTTCGCCAAGAGAGAGGCAGTATGAGCGGTTTATAAGCCGTGAGTGCACAGACAATGACGAAGAGTTGCAATGCTCACCTACATGTCGATTAGCTTCAATCCATTCGGAATAGTGTAGACTGCATTGCAGCATAGATTGCACTGAGCTATGTGCAGTGCAGTCTACACTATTCCAAATGGCTTGAAGCAAATTAACCAGCATTGCACCTCTTTTTTATTTTTAATAACTTATTTAAACTCCGGACTTCTTTTGTGTTCAGTATGCAGCATTTAAAGCGACGTCATCAATTTCCAACATGTTTTGACATCATTTGTTGTTTTTCGGTCATTTACCTAATTGTTCAGTATGCAGCATTCAATTTCCAGAAGAAAATAAATAGAAGAAAATAAATAATGTAGAAAATAAAAAAACTATACAAAAAAATTACTCAAAAATAAATAGAAGAAAATAAATAATGTAGAAAAGAAAAAACTATATAAAAAACTACTCAAAAATAAATAGAAGAAAATAAGTAATGCAGAAAAGAAAAAACTATATAAAAACTAGACGCACTTCATGTACAAACTGGACAAACTCTTTCCGAGTATCAGGGTTTCGGAGTCCGGAGTGGGTACTAATGTACAACTTTCACCGAAGCCCAGAGTGGGTACTAATGTGCATCCCACCAATCAGGAAGAATCACGCGGATCGTGTGTTTCTTTCTAGCTCTTGCGAGTCATTGGATCAAAGGTGTGTTTCTTCCTAGCTCATGTGAGTCGTTGGATCGAAACTACCACAATCACTTTGTGAGCCAGACGACCCTATATATAGCCCACCTCTCGCCTTCCCTGCATAAGTCTTTCAGTTCATCGACTACATACATCTACCAGTTCATCGACTGCATACATCTACCAGTTCATCGACTGAATACAAATCATTCGGATTCGCCATCATACGCCCAACCGTGCATTTGATATGCATATATATATATATGCATCACGAGCCACGGTAGGGCTGTATGATGGCGATACCGATTGGTTTGTTCTAGATGCGACATAAAAGGTTTGATACAACTTCTTTTTTGTGTCATAAGAGCTATCTCTCCTCCTACCTATTTTAGTTACACAACTACCTATTTGTGCCAAATTTTCACTTTTGCTGTTGCTCTTGCATCATAAGCATCCATGTTAACTGGACTTACAAGTAATGCAATTTAACCAAACTATCAGGGTTTCGGACTATACAAAAATAAATAATGCAGAAAATAAAAAAACTATACCAAAAAATTACTCAAAAATAAATAGAAGAAAATAGATAATGCAGAAAAGAAAAAACTATATAAAAAACTACTCAAAAATAAATAAAAGAAAAAACTATATAAAAAATTTGTTGGCGCACTGCCCTGTGGGTCTACCAGACCTAGGTTGTGCAAATGCAGGCCCAGAAGGGCCAGCAGACTCACAAGGCAGCGCGCCTTAATTAATTAGGCCCAGAAGCCTGCTATATAAAGGAGTTCGAAGAGGTAGCCGCGGCTGGGTTTATAAACCAGTGCGGCTGCCCTACGCCGGGCGAGGTGGGACTAAACTTTGGGGTGGCAGCGCAAGGCCTTTAGTACCGGTTGGTGGCGCCAACCGGTACTAAAGGCCCCCCCTTTAGTACCGGTTGGTGGCTCCAACCGGTACTAAGGGCCTTCGTTTCCCGCCGCTTGGCCTGGCGAAAATAGGCCTTTAGTACCGGTTGGAGCCACGAACCTGTACTAAAGGTCCATCCTATATATATAGCACTTACGAAAATTTCAGTTTCATCTCCCCACTTCGTCTCCAACCTCTGCCGCGCGCGCCGCTCGATCCCGTCATCGCCGCCTGTAACATCCCAAATTTTCAATTTGGAATGTTATACACTAGATCATCATGCATATCATATTTTCTTGCATTTTGTCGATCCTAGAAATTTCACGCAACTCAAGGACCCTCGAAGAGAGTTGGAGATTTCGTCATTTTCATATTTGAGCTTTCTCAAATTTCAAAAAGAGGATCATTGGTTTTGTCGGAGTTTATTTGCCTTTTATTTGGATAGGGAAAAATGCGTGTGTTCAAAATTTGCATTCTAGGTCCCGAGAAAAGTTCATTTTGTTCGACTCATTTTTAGGAGTCGGGGAAAATTTACTTTGAGAGTTTTGGAGTTCGTTTAGAGTTCTTTTCCTGGTTTTTCTGCGCGCGAAACAGTTTAAAAAAATTCGCAGCGCCATAGGCCAAGGCCCAGCCAGCAGGCCGGCCGGCCAGGCCAAGCCGCTGCCCTAGCGCGCGCCTGCGCAGGAGGCCGCCGCCGCCGCTGAAGTGGAGTCCTAGTAGGACTCCGTTTTCTTTTTTTAGGACTCCCTCTCCTTCTTTTTTTCTTGCCCCCTCCCCCAAGCAATCCCTCTCCCCTCACCTATATAAATACCCAAGCACCCCCCCTTTTTCCGCACCAAACCAAGCCCCAAGCCGCGCCCCACCCCGCGCCACCCTAAGCCGCGCCCCACCCCGCGCCGCCCTAAGCCGCCGCCGCCCTTCGTCGCCGCCGCCCCTTGCCCACGCCGCCGCCGTTCACCGGAGCCCCGTTCGACGGAACCTCGCCGGAGGTAGCCCCGCGCCGCGTCTCTTTCTTCCCCGGTTTGGTTTTTCTTATAAATCGTTCCGATTCTTTTCTTTTCTTCCGATTTGCTTTCTTTTCGTTCGTTTGTTCGGTTTTCTTCTGAAACCCTAGATCGGTTTCGTTTTCTTTTCCGGTTTAGTTACCTAGAGACCGTTCGCCGGACCGTTCGTCCTAACGAACGTGATCACTGGATTCTTCTTGGTTAACGAACGTCCGTTCGTTTAACCGTTCTTCTTTTTCCTTTCGTCGTATTTATTCCGCGATCGCTATCTCAGATCCGATCTTCGTTCTAGTTTATCTTCTCGCTCGTTTATCGGAATCAGGTGATTCAAGCGCCTGGAGTTTCGTTGCGAAACCACCGTTCCGACTAATCAACTTAAACAAGTTTTTGCTACGGTAAAATTTGACCTAGTTTCAACTTGCAAGAACCGAGTTGTTTTCTTCCGCCGTTTGTTTTCGGTTTCTTTGTTCGGTTCTTTCTTTCTTTGCAACCGGAGTTCCTAAGTTGAACTTTCTGGTTCGATCTCTTGTTCGAGTTTTACCTTTGCATTAGATGAGTACTTATTGTATGCTTGTTGTTTGTCTGCGATAGATTACCCGAATTGCGCCGCACTTCGAATCCCTAGGACTCGCGGATCATCAGCAAGGCAAGTAACACATTTGATCATACCTTTTCTACAACCCAGTTTTAGTGCATTAGATCCATCCTCACACATTGCATGATTAGGATCTAATTAAATTGTGGGATGGGAAGTAGATGAGGTAGTACCTATTACCTGTTTATTATGAAACCTTTGGGAGTTACTTCTACGTTTGCTTATTATGCCATGCTATGCTAGTAGACGTGGATTGGGTGAGTGATATCCATGACAGATGTGAGATTGATAATTTTAATGGTTTATCTAAGGTGGCAACTTAAACACACATCTGGGTGGATTGAGGCACCTGATGTCTATCAGGACTTGCCTGTTTTATTTTGGACCGCCACCCAGGCTCAAAGGGATCATAAGATCTTTCATGCTAAATACTTACGTGTGCAGCCACAAGCCATTATGGGCTCTGGCATAGTTGACTAAGTCATGCGAACTCTTACAGGGTAGACTAGCAGATGTAGGGGAAAGTAGGTGTACCGGTCTATCCATCGTAAGGTGCTAGCGCTTCTGAAAGACTGTGTCTCGGTCATCCGTTTCTCAAACACCAGTAGTGCGAGAAACCCAACGGAGGCGATCGAGTCTTGTGGGGAAAAGTGCACAAACCTCTGCAGAGGGTAATAAACTAATCGTGATTAGCCGTGTCCCCGGTTATGGACATCTTGAGTATCTAGTACTTGAATATCATGTGAATCTCATCATGTTACTTCTAATTAATATTGTTGGGTTTTAATTGTCCACTTAATTGGGATTGAGAATGCTGTCAACCATTCTCAATGTTTAACAACCACCATGATAGTTAAATAAATTTATTCCTTTGCAGTAAGGAAAATTTGGCTTTACGCAAAACAGTAACCATAGAGCTTTCCACCAGCCAAATATGCATATAGTATAGCTGTTTCATTCCATTACTCTCTATGTGTTACTTTGCCAGCATATTCCATGTGCTGACCCGTTTTCGGGCTGCAACGTTAATGTTGCAGACTTTTCAGACGACGATTAAGGTGCTTTTAGGTCGTGGTTCTATACTCAGTGATGCTGTTGGAGTTGATAGACCCATTTACCTTCCAAGTCTTCCGCTGTTATCGATATTAGATGGCCTTAAGCCATATTATTGTAATAAGTTCTCTTTTGAGACATCGATGTAATAAGTGTGTGATTGCCACTCTGCTATAAATCCTTTGAAGTACTATGTGGTGTCAGCATTACTGATCCAGGGATGACACCGGAGCACAGTAGACTTGATCCATTCGGGTCGGGTCGCCACAGAGATGGTATCAGAGCACACGCTGACTGTAAGACACGACCACTAAGTAAAGCCATAGATCACTATTCTCTCCTCATTTTCTAACTCCTCATCTTTTCTACTCTTTAGGATGAAGGACGCGAAGATTAAGTACGCTCAACCGGATAAAGGCACACCTTTTGGATTTCACTTGAAGGAAGTCACCAAGTACCTAAACATTGGATTACCAAGTTTCACGGGAACCTTCAACGCCACTCTACCTGAAGAGGAGCGCTGGAAGATTCAAGCTCACGTTCCGGGAAGGACATTCGCGCCAATCACGAAGCCCATAGATAGTGTTTTCAATGCACCAAGCTGGAGTCTAGGAAGGAGCATGGCAGCCCATATCACCATAGGACGCATTGGAGAAGTTTATCAAGAAGACCTCAAGGACACTATCTACCAGATTTGCGGACGCCGAGATGAACAATGGGAGTTAGTCAGCACCAAGAAGGATAGATCCACTGCAGCTTTCATCCAGGAGTTAAACCAGCACATTCGACACCACGAGAACCAGATGTGCAATGATATGATAGAGTTGAAGAATGCGAAGGCCAAGATCATCGAGCTAGAAGGAGAACTGAAGGCTACACGCAAGGACTACATGGACGAGATCGTAGCTTTAGCAAGACACAACGTCGATCTTAAGCAAGAGATTGAAGAACTCAAGAAGGAGCTAGCATCCAGGAAGGAAGACATGTACGTCGCATGTCCGGATAACTACATCATCATCGATGACATCGATTCGGATCCAAGTGAACCCGACTTTGATGACGAAGCTGGAGCGGACATCATGGAGTCTTCCACCGGTTCAAATTTCTAGATGACCACCAAATATTAGTACTATTCCCCCATGTAAACACTATAGTTCGAGCACTTTTGCGATAGCTAGATCGATTGTAAGCCCTTGTTTGATTGAATGAAGTGATTTTGTGTGAATTTGCTCATGTGCATTGGGGTAGTGTTCTCTCTCTAGACCTCACTCTATTCTTATATCTCTTCTTTTCTAAACCCTCAGATGCCTCCGAGACGTGACAACGGATTTCCACCGGAGCTCACTCAGTTGATCCAGCAGCAGAATCAATTGATGCAGATGTTAGTTCAGAATCAGCAGAACAACAACAACAACAACCCACCTCCACCACCACCACCTGTTGACCACTTAGCTCGTTTCCTTAGGCTAAATCCGCCGGTGTTTTCTAGTAGCATCGAGCCGATAGTAGCAGACGATTGGCTCTGCAAGATAGGAAGGGAGTTGACCACTGCAGGATGCACGGATGGAGAGAAAGTGAAGTTGGCCGCACATCAATTAGAAGGACCCGTGGCAGCATGGTGGGAGAATTTCACAGCCACTTTCCCAGTTGACACTGTCACATGGGATCAGTTCCAGCAAGCTTTCCGCACTGCACATGTTTCAGCAGGAGCTATGGCCATGAAGAAGCGTGAGTTTCGCAACTTACGCCAAGGAGGAAGGACAGTTGGCCAGTATGTTGACGACTTCAGCAAGTTAGCACGTTATGCCCTAGATGACGTTGCTACGGATGCCACTAAGCAGGAGAAGTTCCTGGAAGGATTGAATGATGAGTTAAGCATGCAGTTGATGGTAGGTAGTTTCAACAACTACCAGGAGTTGGTAGATCGTGCCATCATGATTGAAGGGAAGCAATAGTAGATTCAGAACCGCAAGAGGAAGTATGGACAGGGGAAGTATAACTCTGGAGCCCAACAGAAGCCCCGTTTTACCCCTAAATCGGGATTTCAGTTTTAGCATACCCATGGAGGAGGTAGCTCGCACAACCACAATGGCCACAAGAATGGTAATGGGAATGGAGGAAGCAACGGCCAGAACCGTACCACCCCATCAACCCCATCCAAGAGAGATCTGAGTCAAGTCACCTGTTTCAAGTGTTCCAAGACTGGACATTATGCCAATGAATGTCCTGAAGGCCAGAATGGAAATGGCAATGAGAGCTCAGGGAAGAAGCCGAACCCTTTCAATAGGGGACAGGTGAACCACGTTAACGTGGAGGAGGTTGAAGATCAGCCTGATGTAGTAATCGGTAAGTTTTTGGTTAAGTCATTTACCGCACTCATTCTTTTTGATACTGGTGCATCACATTCATACATATCAAGGGGATTTGTGGAAAAGTATAGCCTACCCACTAGGATTCTTAAAACACCTATGCTAGTAAGCTCGCCAGGAGCAGAATACATGGCCAGTCAAGGACGTTTTCAAGTGCCATTAAGCATAGGAAGGCATGTTTTCCCAACAGATTTAATTATTCTGGAATCCCAAGGTCTGGATGTAATTCTTGGTATGGATTGGCTATCGATGTATGGAGGAAACATCGATTGTGCCAGTAAGACAATTTTGCTTACAACGCCGGAAGGAAGAAGGATCAAGTATGTATGCCGGCATGTGCCAAATAGGACACAAGTAAATTGCCTAACAGGAGTAGTGCAAGAGGAAGTACCAGTGGTAAAGGATTTTCCTGATGTATTTCCTGAAGAGTTGCCAGGCATGCCACCGGATAGAGACATTGAGTTTTTGATTGAGTTATTGCCAGGTACAGGCCCAATATCAAAGAGACTATACCGGATGCCTGTAAAGGATTTGGTAGAAATTAAGAATCAGATTAAGGAGTTATTGGAGAAAGGTTACATACGCCCAAGTTCTTCGCCTTGGGGATCACCCGTACTTCTAGTGGAGAAGAAGGATGGATCATTACGGATGGTTGTTGATTACCGTGGATTGAACGAAGTAACCATCAAGAACAAGTACCCAATGCCAATGATAAATATTCTGTTTGATCGTTTGCAAGGAGCTAAAGTGTTTTCCAAGATTGATTTGCGATCAGGGTACCACCAGTTGAAGATTCGAGAGCAGGACATTCCTAAGACAGCATTCACCACAAGATATGGATTGTATGAGTATACCGTTATGTCATTTGGATTGACTAACGCACCTGCACTACTGGAATCAGCTAATTTGCCCTCTGCCAGTTCTTTGCCGTCTGCCAGCAGACGGCAAAGAAGCTCTTTGCCATCAGCTACCAAAAAGCAGACGACAAAGAACTGGCTGATGGCAAAGGTCTTTGCCATCAGCCAATTCTTTGCCGTCCGCTAGCTGATGGCAAAGATTCTTTGCCGTCGGCTAGCAGACGACAAAGAGGGAGGGGCCCCACTGACGAGTTGCTTAAAAAAATTTAACGGGCCCCACCTCTTTGCCGTCTGCTAGCAGACGGCAAAGATGGATAAAGGCGGACGACAAAGATTGGCGGACGGCAAAGGGCTGCGTAACTAATGGCCCCCACCCCGCCGCCCGTTACTCTCTCTACACTCCCTCTTCCCTCCCCGACGCCCACCAGATCCCCACCGCCGCCCCCACAGCCCGGCGCCGCCCCCGCCCCCGCCGCCACCGCCGCCCCGCCGCCCCCGCACCCGCCCCGCCCCCGACCCCCCCGCCCAGCGCCACCCCCGACCCCCCCGCCCGGCGCCGCCCCCGCACCACCCTGCTCCCCCTCCGCCCACCGCCCGCACCACCACCGGCGAGCCTCGCCGCCGTCGAGCACCGCCCCCACCCTGCCACCGCACCTCGCCGCACCTCCCTGTCCCGGTGAGAGCCCCTCTTCTCCTTTTTTGTTTTTTCTATTTTTTTAGTTTAGATTACTATTAGTTTTGTTTTAGATTTAGTTTTGTTTTATATTTAGTTTAGTTTAGATTACTTTTAGTTTTAGGTTTAGTTTAGTTTTAGGTTTACGTTTAGTCATGAAAAAAGAAGAAGAAGAAGAAGAAGAAGAAGAAGAAGAAGAAGAAGAAGAAGAAGAAGAAGAAGAAGAAGAAGAAGAAGAGGAAGAAGAAGAGGAGGAGGAGGAGGAGGAAGAAGAAGAAGAAGAAGAAGAAGAAGAAGAAGGAGAAGAAGAAGAAGAAGAAGAAGAAGAAGAAGAAGAAGAAGGAAAAAAGGAAGAAAAGGAAAAGGAGGAAGAAGAAGAAAAGGAAAAAAAATCCGACCCGACACGGTACCCAGACCCCAACCCGGCACCCCGACACGACTCCCCGACCCCGAGACCCCGACCCCGACACCCCGACTCCGACCCCGACCCTGACCCTGACCCCGACACCCCGACCCCGACACCCCGACCCCGACCCCGACACCCCGACCCTGACACCCCGACCCCGACCCCGACACCCCGACCCCCCAAGCCTGACCCGACACCCCGACCCTGACCCCGACCCGACACGGCACCCGACACCGACCCGGCACCCCGACACAAGACCCCGACCCCGAGACCCCGACCCCGACCCCGACACCCCGACCCCAACCCCGACCCCGACCCCGACACCCCGACCCCGACCCCGACCCCCCAAGCCTGACCCGACACCCCGACCCCAACCCCGACACCCCGACCCCCCGAGCCTGACCCGACACCCCGACCCCGAGCCTGACCCGACACCCTAACCCCGACACCACACCCCGACCCCGAAACAACACCCCGACACCGACACGGCACTACCCCGAGATCGACACGACACCCCGACCCCCCGACCCCGAAACAGCACCCCGACCCCGACACGGCACCCCGACACCGACAGGAGACCCCGACCACCGACACCTCCCGAAAAGGTGTTCTTTGGCCTTCCAGAGGCCGACAGGGTCATATATTTGTGAATTATTAGTTAGGTCATATATTTTTCGATTTTGTTATGAAAAACATCATATATAATTGTGTTGATCGTGTAGTTTTAAATGTGCAGTTGTTTCATCGCTGCGAGGTTTGGTGTTCGACGACCTCGCCGTGCGTTTGACGAGCTCTGCCCCTTCGTTCGTGGGTGAGCACAAATGACAAGTCCTCCTCCCCCATTAATTATTTGATCTATTCCGATGAAACTTGATAGCTAGCTATATATGTGTCTTGAATCATCAGTATGCGTAACCAATATGTGTCTCCCGTTCGAAAGCGTCATAGTTATAAATATGCATGCATTTGCATATTTATAACCTTGATTCTTTCGAATTGTCCAACGCTATCCATGGACAGCCCGAGTATGTGTAGATTGGGTTCGTTTTCCCATATGCTTTGCTCCGGATCCAACGCATATATTTCGTCAGTGCCTCCCCTGTTGTTCTCCGGGTACACATCCTCTCTGTTTATTGCAGAGACGTGTATCAGGAGAACAGCGGGGAGGTGCTGCTGAAATTTTGCATCGGATCTTGAGCATAGCATGGGAAAATAAACCCAATCTACACATACACGGGTGGGATTAGGACCTATCATTACCTATTAGAGTGTAGGTTGCATGGACGTAATAAAATTGACAAAGTAGATCAACTGATGAATATATACACGGTGAATTACATATATAATTGTTGTGTGTCCAGTAGCTCTGAAAGTCAAGATGAGTGACCGTGCTTGGATGTATACCGGTCACACTGGTCAGAACAAATGGAGCGCTGAATGGTTCACAAAAACCAAGGGGTTTGTGCAAGCCGCATTTGCAAATGGCCAAAAGAAAACCTGGTGCCCCTGTTTCCGGTGCGGCAATTGGGAAAAGAAGACAGAGGCTGAAATGGGCAAACACCTGCAGAAGAGTGGTTTTACGCCCGATTATTCGGTGTGGACATTTCATGGTGAGTCTGCCCAACGTGACCGAGCTGAGGTGGATCGTCGTCGCACCGACGACCATGGTATCGGGATGGAAAACATGGTGCAAGGCTATGATGATGCTCGGGATTCGGACGAGGAGATGGAGGAATCTGCCAAGGCCTTCAATGAAATGTTGGAGTCTTCGAAACGTCCGCTCCATGAGCACACTGAGCTTTGTCAGTTGGATGCCATCTTACAAGTAATGGCTCTGAAGGCTCAGTTCAACTTGGGAAGAGAATGCTATGACGCAATTATGACAATATTTGGACGCTTTCTACCCAAAGGCCATGTAATGCCTGCAAACCTGTACCAGTCGGATAAAATCTTCCGTGCACTGAAGATGCCCTATGAGAAGATACATGCCTGTGAGAAAGGATGTGCCTTATTTAGGCTTGACTATGCGGACTTGAACTATTGTCCCATTTGCAAGTCTTCCAGGTATATTGTGGTAGACAACGGTATGGGTGAGAAGACACAGACCAAAATCCCCGTTAGTGTTCTTCGGTATATGCCAATCGTACCAAGACTTCAACGTCTTTTCATGGTCGAAGAGACGGCCAGACAGATGACATGGCACAAAACAGGAAAAAGAACCGAACTAGATGCAGATGGGAATCTGATGATGGTACACACATCGGATGGTGTTGCGTGGAAAAAGTTTGATGAATTACATGCTGACAAAGCGGCAGATCCGAGGCATCCTCGAGTCGGCATCAGCACGGATGGGTTCAGTGTGTTTGGTATGACGGCAGCCCAATACAGTTGTTGGCCCGTATTTGTCTTTCCACTCAATCCCCCCCCCCCCCCGGACAGATTATGCAACGAAAGAACATTTTCCTGACGTTGATAATTCTAGGACCCAACTATCCGGGCAAAAATATGAATGTGTACATGCAGCCGCTTAAGGATGAATTGCAAGAAGCCTGGGATAATGGGTTCAAGACATACGACGCCTTTAGCAAACGGAACTTCATAATGCGTGTCTGGTACATGTACTCGACGCATGACTTGCCGGCGTATGCGCTATTCGTTGGCTGGTGTGTGCATGGAAGGTTCCCGTGCCCCACATGCAAGGGAGCTCTTGAGTTTCGTTGGCTTTAGGCCGGTCGCAAGTTTTCTTGCTTCGACATGCATAGACAGTTCCTGGATCCTTGCCATCAGTTCAGGAAAGACAAGAAGAACTTCATCGGGGGTAGAGTTGTCAAAAACTCTGCACCACCTACATTGACAGGCCAACAGACCCTGGATCAGTTAAACGCTCTCGAGCCAGATCCACAACGTCCAGGGTACTTCAAGGGGTATAATACTAAGCACGCGTGGACTCACAAAACATGCTTATGGGATCTGCCTTACTTCAAAGACCTCCTTTGCCCACACAACATCGACGAGATGCACACTGAGAAGAATATCACCGAGGCACTTTTTGGTACATTGTTTGGCATAGATGGGAAGTCAAAGGATAATACTAAGGCTAGAGTCGATCTGGAGGAGCTATGTGATAGGCCATTACAAAACATGAAAGAACCAAAAGGAAAGCAGAACTGGACGAAGCCAAAGGCATGGTTCAATCTTGGAAGGCCAGCTATGAGGGAAATTCTCTTGTGGGTGCAACAGCAGTTGATGTTCCCCGATGGGTATGCAGCGAATCTAAAGAGGGGAGCGAATCTTGATAAACTAAAGATATTTGGTCTCAAGAGTCATGATTGGCACATATGGATTCAGCGGGTAATGCCGGTGATGTTGTGTGGCTTTATCCCTGAGGATGAATGGCTAGTACTGGCAAAACTCAGCTATTTCTTCCGTGCTCTTTGTGAGAAAGAACTATCGCCTGGCGTGCTAGAAGAAATGGAAGAGTTGGCGCCGGAGTTGATCTGCAAGTTAGAGAAGATCTTTCCACCGGGCTTCTTTAATCCAATGCAGCATTTGATTTTGCATCTCCCGACCGAGGCAAGATTGGGGGGGCCCGTGCAAAATCGTTGGTGCTACCCAACTGAGAGGATGCAGAAGACGCTTCGAGAAAAATGTAAAAATAAACGTAGAATTGAAGCATCGATGGCTGAGGCATTCATCACAGAGGAGGCGGCAAACTTCGTAACAGCGCACTACGAAGCCAAAAATCGTCATTTGCATAATCCAAAGCCTCGGTACAATGCTGACGAGCCTAAAAAGGGTGTATCCAACCTCAGCCTATTCAAAGGGAATCTCGCACCAGCTAGTGTTTCACATCCAGTATCTTTGGATAACGAAGAATGGCGGACCATTTCATTGTATATCTTCAACAACCTGATAGAAGTGCGGTCGTACATCGAGTAAGTTCTCGGTACATTGTTTCGCAACTTCTATTTCCTTTGAACTACTCTTATTCCTGGATATGTCATACAGCCGGATGAGATTATCGACGGTGTCGTGTGTGACACGAGGGCAGACATGGTGATCAGAAAGTTCTGGGTAATTTCTCCTTTACACATTTAAAAATCTTCAACTAGCTAGTTATTAATTGTACTAATCAATATTGTCTCATTTGATTGCATACATTCTACAGGTGTGAGGAGGGATACGAGGAGGATGCGGCACATGTTATCGTGAACGTCTGCAAGCGCCTACTCCAGAACTTACGGCACGAGGCTCGGGTGCAGGCTGTTCGAGACTACTACGCCTTGCGTGGTATCAAGAAGACCAAGCCGGCGTGTCGCGATAAGTTCCTGAGTAAGGAGCAGTACATGAAGGTAATTCTTAAGGCCTTTTCTACTTAAGTTCCTTCATTTAGTAATTCTTAGCCGTAGCGCTCAAGTTTCTATTTGCTAACTTAGGCGCCTCCGAGATGGTGTGCGGATCGGATGGATTGTTGGGAGGTGTTGGTCGATGAGTGGTGCTCAAAACAATGGCTAGCCCTCCACAATGAGGCCAAGGACAAACGTGCCCAAATGGAAGGTGTGCCACACCATCAAGGCAGCTCCAACTTATATCATTTCGGGCGCAACTGGGTATGTGGTTTGCTTCATTATTCATGCAATTCATTCATCATGCTAGCTTGAGCCCTTTAATTACTAATTTTCATTGTTTCTCTCTTTCAGGCACGCTACAATAAGGCGGATAAGGTGCCAGAGGTGTACGACCTGTATGCCATGGCCCACACTGCCTCTTTCAAGAAAGTCAAGGCTTTCTCTCAGTCTGACCTCGATGATGCAAACAACTTCACCAACATCTCCTCCCACAACAAGCTCGTGAGATATAGAGATGAGGGGAAGGCGAGGAAAGGGGAGGACTTTAACCCGAGCCAGGGTCCCATTGATCCAGAGCTGTTGATGATTTCTGGTGGCGGGAGGTCCCATGGCTCCATAGCCATTGGAGATGGACTTATCCGTTGTCCTAGCACTCTCTCGGAGATCAAGGCGCCAGTCGAGCTCCGCTCCTGAGATAAGGCCTCATGAACGGCTAGTGTAACTCGCCATCAAGGTTAGTGATACGTACTCAGTTATCTTTCTCCATTACCTTGTGTGCGCTTCCATCAATGATTACAAATGGTCATGTGAGTGGTGTTGCAGGCTGCTATACAGAGTGAGAGAGATAGAACGGAGAAAGTTCTGGCGGAGGCGGCGGAGAGGCAGCGGGAGTTGGAGGAGAGGATGGCAAAGATGATGGAGGAGGAGAGGGCATGGAATCACATGCAGGCAAGGGCCATGTACGAGCTCCTTGTGGTAAGTTTCTCTACAGATTAGCCAAAACATTCATGTAGTGTTTGTCTCATTACTAACTAGTATGACTGAGTCGTCAAAACCAAATGTGCAGTCTGTGTGTGAGAAGACAGGTCAGACCGCTCCGCCGATGCCAGTGATTGCTCCTGGGACCACGGTGAGTTTTATTTGAATGGACATTACTTGCTAGTCTTAACATTTGAGTGTCATCATGCTAACAAGACATTGGAAATGATCTTTGGTGCAGCGTAACTCCAGACAAGCATCACACGATCCTTCTCCAACTACCGACACGAGCCACCCCGCTCCTACACCTCCTGGATCTTGGTAAGTTTATCTAGTGTTTTGCTTAACACATGCATAAAGACCTAGACTTAGCTTTATTTCCTCCAATGCTTACCATAATGACCTAGACTTAGCTTCTTCTCCTCCAAAATGACTTAATAAGCTTACTGACCTCCAAAACCATCCATTTTACCTAAGTTAGCTCTAAAACGATCTGTACTTAGCTTACTTATGTCAAAAATTGCATAATTAGCTTAGTTAGCTCATAGACGATCCATTTTACCTAAGTTAGCTCTAAAATGACCCATTTTACCTAGGTTAGCTTATAAATGATCCAGTTCATCCAAGTTAGCTCAAAAATGACCCATTTTACCTAGATTAGCTCCTAAATGATCCATTTTACCTACGTTAGCTTTAAAATGACCCATTTCACCTAGGTTAACTCCAAAATGACCCATCTTACCTAGGTTATCTCATAAACGATCCATTTCAACTAATTTAGCTCATATACGATCCATTTCACCAAGTTAGCTAAAAAACGATCCATTTCACCTAAATTAGCTCTTAAATGATCCATTTCACCTAAGTTAGCTCAAAAAGATCCATTTCAACTAAATTAGCTCATAAATGATCCATTTCACCTAAGTTAGCTCAAAAACGATCCATTTCAACTAAGTTAGCTCATAAATGATCCACTTCACCTAAGTTAGCTAAAAAACGATCCATTTCACCTTAGTTACCTCAAAAACGATCCATTTGACCTTAGTTAGCTCATAAACGACCCATTTCAACTAAGTTAGCTCATAAATGATCCATTTCACCTTAGCTAGCTCATAAACGACCCATTTCAACTTAGTTAGCTCATATATGATCCATTTCATGTAAGTTAGCTCATAAATGACATACTCTTCTTGTTCTAGTCTTCTTCTTGTTCTACTCTTCTTGTTCTAGTCTTCTTCTTGTTCTACTCTTCTTCTTGTTCTACTCTTCTTGTTCTAACTTTCTTATTTTTCATTTTGCAGATTTCATTCACTTGACAAAAGCTTGCATAGATGGAGTGCTCCTTATCCCTTTCTCTGTTTCTTTTGTATCGTTGAACTATGCATGTATCGTTGGATGAAACTATTGTAATATATATGGTTGGATGCCTCTATGTTGAACTTGTTATGTATGATGGAACTATGCATGTAATATATATGGTTGGATGATGAAGTTATGTGTTGGATATCTTTATGTTTGCTCTGTAATGGCCTTTTGAAAAATATCTATATATGTCATATATATTTGTGATGAAAATTGTTGGATTTAATAAAAAACAGATAAAAGAGCCAATATGCAGGCTCTTTGCCGTCTACCACCGACGGCAACGGGCTCTTTGCCGTCTGCCGCGGACGGCAAAGAAGACACGTGGCATCCAGCTGTGCTTCCTCGGAGCTGACCCATTTGGTCAGTTTGCCTAAAGTGGCAGACGACAAAGACTTTGCCATCAGTGGCGGACGGCAAAGAACCTGCACTTTGCCATCAGTGGCAGACGGCAAAGGCCTGCCATGTAGTGATGTGTAGATGACATCATACGGCGGACGGCAAAGACACTAGAAATTTTGCCGTCAGCGGCGGACGGCAAAGGCCTGCCGTTAGCCACTTAACGGACAGACAGCGCAATTATTGCCGTCCACTCTCTTTGCCGTCCGCTGCAGACGGTAAAGACTTTGCCATCAGGAGCGGACGGCAAAGTAGCTGTTTATCGTAGCCTACTTTGCCGGAGCCTTTTGCCATCCGCGGCTGACGGCAAAGGCCTTTGCCGTCCGCCGTTCATGCCTTTGCCGTCCGCCGTGGCGGACGGCAAAGTAGCTGATTCCTGTAGTGCTGCCTATTTCATGAACCTGATGAACAAAGTGTTTATGGAGTTTTGGATAAGTTCGTCGTAGTGTTCATTGATGATATCCTGGTTTATTCAAAGAATGAAAAAGAGCATAAGGAACATTTGCATTTGGTTTTGGAGAAACTAAGGGAACATCAGTTATATGACAAATTTAGCAAATGTGAGTTTTGGTTGAAGGAAGTAGGATTCCTTGGACACGTTATATCCGGAGAAGGGATAGTAGTTGACCCCGCAAAGGTTGAGACTGTGACCGAATGGGAAGCACCAACGACAGTTGGAGAGATCCGTAGTTTTCTTGGACTCGCAGGATACTACCGGAGATTCATTGAGAATTTTTCAAAGATCACGAAGCCTATGATGGAGTTGTTGAAGAAGGATACCAAGTTCAATTGGACTGAGGAGTGTGAGGCTAGTTTTCAGGAGTTGAAGAAACGTTTGGTTACCTCACCAGTGTTGATTTTGCCAGATCTGACCAAGGATTATGAGGTGTATTGCGACGCTTCACATCGAGGACTTGGAGCAGTGCTTATGCCAGAAGGGAGAGTTATTTCGTATGCTTCACGACAACTGAAGCCTCATGAGTTGAACTATGCCACACATGATTTGGAGTTAGCAGCCGTAGTGCATCCATTGAAGACATGGAGACATTTCCTCATTGGAAATCATTGTGAGGTGTACACGGACCACAAGAGTTTGAAGTACATTTTCACGCAGAAGGAGTTGAATCTCAGACAAAGGAGATGGTTGGAGCTCATCAAGGATTATGATATGAGATTGCATTACCATCCTGGTAAAGCTAATGTAGTAGCTGACGCATTGAGCCGCAAGAGCCACGTCAATACGTTGATAACGGGAGAAATACCCAAGGAGTTAGCAGAAAACCGTCGTGAACTAAGTTTAGAGGTAGTTCCGAAAGGCTATGTGGCAGCATTGGAGATTCAGTCAACATTGATGGATAAAATCAGAGAAGCTCAGAAATCTGACAAGGAAATTGCTTCTATAAAGGAGAAACTAAGAAAATGAAAAGCAAAGGGATTTCGTGAGGATGAGCACGATACCCTATGGTTTGAGGACCGTGTTTATGTGCCCAATGACCCGGAGATCAGGAAGTTGATTCTGCAAGAGGCACATGATTCACCATATTCGATTCACCCAGGAAATACCAAGATGTATTTGGATTTAAAGGAAACATTCTGGTGGACCGGAATGAAGACGGATATTGCAGCATATGTAGTAGTTTGTGACGTATGTCATAGAGTAAAGGCAGAACATCAGAAGCCAGACGGATTGTTGCAACCATTGCCGATACCCGAATGGAAGTGGGATAAGATAGGCATGGATTTTATCACCGGACTACCCAGGACGAAAGCAGGATATGACTCAATATGGGTAGTAGTTGATCGTTTGACGAAAGTAGCACATTTCATTCCAGTTAAGACCACTTACACCAGTGCTAAGTTGGCAAAGATATACATGACTAGGATCATTTGTTTGCATGGAGTTCCGAGGAGTATTGTATCGGATAGAGGAACCCAATTTACCTCAAAGTTTTGGAATCAGTTACATGAAACTTTGGGAACCAGGCTAGAGTTCAGCACCGCATTTCATCCGCAAACCGATGGACAGACCGAGAGAGTCAATTAGATTTTGGAAGATATGCTGAGAGCTTGTGCACTAGACTATGGATCTAGTTGGGACGATAAGTTGCCGTATGCGGAGTTTTCCTATAACAACAGCTACCAAACCAGTTTGAAGATGGCACCTTTCGAAGCTTTATACGGAAGGAGGTGCAGGACACCGTTGTCATGGGACGAAGTTGGAGACCGTCAGTTGTTTGGACCCGATTTGATTAAAGAGTCTGAACAAAAGGTGAAGTTGATTCGCGATAGGCTCAAGGTAGCCCAGTCCAGGCAGAAGAGCTACGCAGATTCTAAGCGCAAGGAGACAGTTTACGAAACCAGAGACAGAGTTTATCTCCGAGTATCCTCACTATGAGGAGTTAAGCGCTTTGGAGTTAAGGGAAAATTAGCATAGCGTTTCGTTGGACCATATAAGATCTTGCAATGTATGGGAGAAGTCGCGTATATGTTGGAATTACTAGAGGGACTGTCAGGAGTTCATGATGTATTCCATGTTTCTCAGCTGAAGAAATGTCACGCCGAGATGGCGGAGGTACCACTAAGAGATACAGTGCCGCTTGAAGCGATTCAGTTGAAGGACGACTTAACGTATGAGGAGAAACCAGTCAAGATTCTCGATTATGCCAGCAGAGTTACCCGCAGCAAGGTTATCAAGTTTTGCAAAGTTCAGTGGAACCACCACTCCGAGGATGAAGCCACCTAGGAGAGAGAAGAAGATTTGCTCAAGGACCACCCTCACCTATTTTCTAGCCAACCCGAATCTCGAGGGCGAGATTCATCTTAAGGGGGGTAGGTTTGTAACATCCCAAATTTTCAATTTGGAATGTTATACACTAGATCATCATGCATATCATATTTTCTTGCATTTTGTCAATCCTACAAATTTCACGCAACTCAAGGACCCTCGGAGAGAGTTGGAGATTTCTTCATTTTCATATTTGAGCTTTCTCAAATTTCGAAAAGAGGATCATTGGTTTTGTCGGAGTTTATTTGCCTTTTATTTGGATAGGGAAAAATGCGTGTTTTCAAAATTTGCATGCTAGGTCCCGAGAAAAGTTCATTTTGTTCGACTCATTTTTAGGAGTCGGGGAAAATTTACTTTGAGAGTTTTGGAGTTCGTTTAGATTTCTTTTCCTTGTTTTTCTGCGCGCGAAACCGTTTAAAAAAAATTCGCAGTGCCCTGGGCCAAGGCCCAGCCAGCAGGCCGGCCAGGCCAGGCCGCCGCCCTAGCGCGCGCCTGCGCAGGAGGCCGCCGCCGTCGCCGAAGTGGAGTCCTAGTAGGACTCCGTTTTCTTTTTTTAGGACTCCCTCTCCTTCTTTTTTTCTTGCCCCCTCCCCCAAGCAATCCCTCTCCCCTCACCTACATAAATACCCAAGCACCCCCCCCTTTTTCCACACCAAACCAAGCCCCAAGCCACGCCCCACCCCGCGCCGCCCTAAGCCGCGCCCCACCCCGCGCCGCCCTAAGCCGCCGCCGCCGCCCTTGTGCCGCCGCCACCCCTTGCCCACGCCGCCGCTGTTCGCCGGAGCCCCGTTCGCCGGAACCTTGCCGGAGGTAGCCCCGCACCGCGTATCTTTCTTCCCCGGTTCGGTTTTTCTTATAAACCATTCCGATTCTTTTCTTTTCTTCCGATTCGCTTTATTTTCGTTCGTTTGTTCGGTTTTCTTCCGAAACCCTAGATCGGTTTCGTTTTCTTTTCCGGTTTAGTTACCTAGAGACCGTTCGCCGGACCATTCGTTCTAACGAACGTGATCACCGGATTCTTCTCGGTTAACGAACGTCCGTTCGTTTAACCGTTCTTCTTTTTCTTTTCGTCGGATTTATTCCGGGATCGCGATCTCAGATCCGATCTTCGTTCTAGTTTATCTTCTCGCTCGTTTATCGGAATCAGGTGATTCAAGGGCCTAGAGTTTCGTTGCGAAACCGCCGTTCCGACTAATCAACTTAAACAAGTTTTTGCTACGGTAAAATTTGACCTAGTTTCAACTTGCTAGAACCGAGTTGTTTTCTTCCGCCGTTTGTTTTCGGTTTCTTTGTTCGGTTCTTTCTTTCTTTGCAACCGGAGTTCTTAAGTTGAACTTTCTGGTTCGATCTCTTGTTCGAGTTTTACCTTTGCATTAGATGAGTACTTATTGTATGCTTGTTGTTTGTCTGCGATAGATTACCCGGATTGCGCCGCCTGTTACTTCGAATCCCTAGGACTCGCGGATCATCAGCAAGGCAAGTAACACATTTGATCATACCTTTTCTACAACCCAGTTTTAATGCATTAGATCCATCCTCACACATTGCATGATTAGGATCTAATTAAATTGTGGGATGGGAAGTAGATGAGGTAGTACCTATTACCTGTTTATTATGAAACCTTTGGGAGTTACTTCTACATTTGCTTATTATGCCATGATATGCTAGTAGACGTGGATTGGGTGAGTGATATCCATGACAGATGTGAGATTGATAATTTTAATGGTTTATCTAAGGTGGCAACTTAAACACACATCTGGGTGGATTGAGGCACCTGATGTCTATCAGGACTTGCCTGTTTTATTTTGGACCGCCACCCAGGCTCAAAGGGATCATAAGATCCTTCATGCTAAATACTTACGTGTGCAGCCACAAGCCATTATGGGCTCTGGCATAGTTGACTAAGTCGTGCGAACTCTTACAGGGTAGACTAGCAGATGTAGGGGAAAGTATGTATACCGGTCTATCCATCGTAAGCTGCTAGCGCTTCTGAAAGACTATGTCTCGGTCATCCGTTTCTCAAACACCAGTAGTGCGAGAAACCCAATGGAGGCGATCGAGTCTTGTGGGGAAAAGTGCGCAAACCTCTGCAGAGGGTAATAAACTAATCATGATTAGCCGTGTCCCCGGTTATGGACATCTTGAGTATCTAGTACTTGAATATCATGTGAATATCATCATGTTACTTCTAATTAATATTGTTGGGTTTTAATTGTCCACTTAATTGGGATTGAGAATGCTGTCAACCATTCTCAATGTTTAACAACCACCATGATAGTTAAATAAATTTATTCCTTTGCAGTAGGGAAAAATTGGCTTTACGCAAAACAGTAACCATAGAGCTTTCCACCAGCCAAATATGCATATAGTATAGCTGTTTCATTCCATTACTCTCTATGTGTTACTTTGCCAGCATATTCCACGTGCTGACCCGTTTTCGGGCTGCAATGTTAATGTTGCAGACTTTTCAGACGACGATTAAGGTGCTTTTAGGTCGTGGTTCTATACTCAGTGATGCCGTTGGAGTTGATGGACCCATTTACCTTCCAAGTCTTCCGCTGTTATCGATATTATATGGCCTTAAGCCATATTATTGTAATAAGTTCTCTTTTGAGACATCGATGTAATAAGTGTGTGATTGCCACTCTGCTATAAATCCTTCGAAGTACTGTGTGGTGTCAGCATTACTGATCCAGGGATGACACCGGAGCACAGTAGATTTGATCCATTCGGGTCGGGTCGCCACACCGCCCGTCGCCCGTACCGTCGTCCTCGTCTCGCGCTGTCCCCGTCGCCGCCCGTCGTCGTCGTCGTCTCGCGCTGCCACCCCGAACGCCGCCGCCGTCCGTCGTCATCGACGTGTCCGTACGTCTCTCTCTCGCTCCCGCACACACATACACACCCATACATATACACACATACACACACACACACACCGGTGCCCCCGCTCGTACATACGGGGCGGCGGCGTACGGGGGCGCACACACACACACACACATATACCACACACACACGCATACACACACACATACACACATACGTACACACATATACGTATATATACACACATGCATACACACACACACATTTTTTTACTTATTTTCTGTTTTTTAGAAAAGTTAATTAGATGATCGAATGTTAGATTAATGTCGAATGTTAGATGAATTAGCTAGCTAGATAGAAAAATTGTCGAACTAAAGATTAGAACTAGTTGAATAATTAATATAACTAGTTTATTTTTAGTAAGAAAATTTAGGTATATGAGATTAGAACTAGTTGAATAATTAATATAACTAGTTTATTTTTAGTAAGAAAATTTAAGTATATGAGATTAGAACTAGTTGAATAATTAATATAACTAGTTTATTTTTAGTAAGAAAATTTAGGTATATGAGATTAGAACTAGTTGAATAATTAATATAACTAGTTTATTTTTAGTAAGAAAATTTAGGTATATGAGATTAGAACTAGTTGAATAATTAATATAACTAGTTTATTTTTAGTAAGAAAATTTAGGTATATGAGATTAGAAGTAGTTGAATAATTAATATAACTAGTTTATTTTTAGTAAGAAAATTTAGGTATATGATATTTGATGATCTAATTAAAATATTATTTGTTAATGAGTTTTTCTGTTTATTTAATTTTTTATATATTTTGAGTTTATATAAATATTAGATTAATGTCGAATGTTAGATGAATTAGATAGAAAAGTTAAATATATAGTAGTGTCAATTGAATATATAGTTAGATATATTAATGTCAAATGTTAGATGAATTTATATTTGGCTAGATATATGTGTTTAATGTTTCACCTATATGAACATAGGAAATGTCATCTGACGACGAAAAAGATTTTTTTATGTGCGAACACTGTGTAGACCAGCACGGCCTGTGCGACCAAAATTTCCTTGTTGATGGTAGGCGCTTCAGCATCAAGCTGGATGAGACATTCGAAGTTGATACAGTAAGTCACTTTGTCAATTATTATTTGAATGCAAAACTTATGCTTCATTTGCTTCAACTTATAATTTTAAATTTTCACTATTCTACTAGCGCATCCCCTGCCATGCAAGAATTTTTGTCTTGGATAAGATAGGTTTTAGTGCTATAGATGATAAGGAGGTAAAGAGAGTTTACTTGAAGACGGAGCATGGGTATACTTTCAACGTCAAATTATATAATGGAGACACATACACCCATTTTGAATGCAAAACTTGGCAAGCACTATGCAAGGCTTATGCATTTGAGCCTGATATGGTTATCACCTTTGATATTCGTCCGGAAGATGATATTGAAGGTAATATAGACATCTGGGTCAATGTGCAAACGCCTCCAGTTCTACCATTTGGTGAGTTTTTATCAACCATGCATGCATATGTTTATGTCTTTGATACAGTTTATTCAAAAATAGTTGAAAACTAATTTGTATTGTCAGCTTATTTCGGTTCAAGCAAACATGTCCGGCGCTTGGTAGACAGGACCTACTACTGCCCCGGGGCTCAACTAAACTGCGAGGAGATAAGTCATTATGTTTCATGGCTTGAGGATCTTAATACTGTCAAGACAAATTTTTTTCCTAAACTTAGAAATGTTAGTACTCAAAACGTGCGACCAATGGTGATCGTATTGAACTACGGTCACATCTATAATCAAAAGATGGTAAGATTTTAAATATTTTTCCTTAATTAGTGCATCTTTTGCATACATTATTTTTGAAGCTAAACTTTCGTTGCTTAGTATATTAATTACTATACGATGTTGTTCAACAGGGACTTCCGATGGCAGTTGTGCCTCAGTGGATCGAGACAAAAGGTCGCATGTCAATGGTTAGCTTACGACCAAGATTTCCTACATTGCACATGAGTGCATTCAGCATTTCTGAAAGCGAAGAATGCTTAATAGTGAAAGATTGGAGCAAAATTGTTAACGATCGCAGAGAAGTACTAGGGTGCAGTAAGGAGAAGCGCAACCCAAGATTAGGAGACAGATTCATTTGCATGCTCCAGTATGATGAATCAGGAGAGCTATACATGTTCTATGCTATTCTACCTGAGAGGGAGCAGCAGGATCAGTAGCTACTAGTTCATGCTCTTAATTAGTACTTGTCTCATATCTGTGTCCTGAACTTCGATGTTGGTGATGATTATGTTGAACTTGATGATATCTTTTCTTCTGTTACAAAGTGAATGTTTCCTCTTTAAGCTAGCCAGCGTTGATGATGATTAGATAGCTAGCGGTAATGACTATGATGATTAAATGGTGGTAATTAGACGACTACGATGATTTTTAGCTAGCTAGAGTTTATTTATTTATTAATATGCGATGATGATGATGATGATGATGATGATGATGATGATGACGACGACTACAACTCATTATAACGTAAAACAATCCTAAATTAAATTGATAACACAAATTTAATTGAAAAATACAAAATAAAACAAAAACCCACAACCATTTAGTACCGGTTGTTGTTACCAACCGGTACTAAAGGGCTCCCGGCCCCCGGAGCTGGCTCGTGCCACGTGGTTCCCCTTTAGCACCGGTTCATGCTGAACCGGTACTAAAGGGGGGGGGGCTTTAGTGCCGAAACTTTAGTGCCGGTTCCTGAACCGGCACTAAAGGGCCTTACAAACCGGTGCTATTGCCCGGTTCTGCACTAGTGCATGCAAACACTAAGCATCATATCTGGCCTAGATGCACATAAATAAAGCAAGGAACCAATCATGGAGCGGTATACCTTTTGATCAAACTCTTTACCATTGTCGTCGTGTAGCCTCTGCAGTCTTGTATTCCAAATTTCTTCAGGCAATCTTTGAGGTATTTCTCTTGGGATATAAAGATGTCGTTGCGTTGCTGACGTATTTGAAGACCAAGGAAGAACTTCATCTCACCCATCATGGACATCTGATATTGCTCTTGCATCATATATCCAAACTCTTCACTGTATTTCTGATTAGTGCAGCCGAAGATAATGTCATCCACATATATTTGGCACACAAACAGTTCACCATCATATGTCTTCGTGAAGAGAGTGGGATCGAGAGAACCAGGTTTGAAGCCTTTGCTCTTCAGGAAGTCTTTGAGTGTTTCATACCAAGCCCGAGGGGCTTGTTTGAGGCCATACAGTGCCTTGTTGAGCTTGTACACCATGTCAGGATGTTTTGGATCTTCAAAGCCAGGCGGTTGTGCAACATACACTTCTTCTTCAATCTTGCCATTGAGAAAAGCGCTCTTCACATCCATTTGATACAGAAGAATGTTATGATGATTTGCATAGGCCAGCAGTATGCGTATAGCTTCAAGCCTAGCCACAGGAGCAAATGTTTCATCGAAGTCAATCCCTTCAGCTTGAGTGTATCCTTGAGCAACGAGACGAGCTTTGTTTCTGACAACTTGACCATGCTCATCTTGCTTGTTGCGATATATCCATTTAGTGCCTATTATATTGTGCTTACGAGGATCAGGACGCTTAACCAGTTCCCATACATTATTCAGCTCAAAATGTTGAAGCACTTCTTGCATAGCTTGAATCCATTCAGGTTCCATGAAGGCTTCATCAACTTTCTTGGGTTCAGATATTGAGACGACTGCGAAGTGCCCACAGAAGTTTGCTAGCTGTGTTGCCCTTGAACAAGTGAGTGGACCTGGTGCACTGATGCTATCAATTATCCTTTCAATCGGTACTTCATTTGCAACACGAGGATGGACATGACGAAGATTTTGCTCTTGCCACTACTAGGAAAAGGGCTATAGACATGTGGTGTGCCATTACTATATACTAATGGCGCACCATGTGTTGGTACGCCATTAGTGTCCAAATACTAATGGCGCATCACATCCACGGTGCGCCATTAGTAATTTTTTTTTAATTTTCTTCAAAACTACTAATGGCGCACCGTGGGAGTGGTGCGCCATTAGTACCTTGGCCACCACTTCCACCGAATGCACCCCCCCCCCTGTGGATCGCCTTTTCAGTTTTAAAAAAAATAAAAGAAAATGATGAAAATGTCAAAAAAATAAAAGAAAATAAGTTTCCCATATGATATGTGGTCTAGTTGTTGGGAATATTTGCAAATATGAATTTCGACTTCATTTGCAAAATCTCTCGAGAATTTGTAAAAATGGGCATAACTTTTGCATACTAACTCGGATGAAAAAGTTTTTAATATGAAAAATCATCTACTCGAAAAGTTACATCCAAATTTAACGGGCAAACAACGTTAAACATTTTCCAAATCCTCAAAAACCTAACAGAAAAAAAGATACGGGGCTTTTAAGATCTGGAGGTAAAAAAATTCAAAAAAAATTAAAATTTACTAATGGCGCACCAGCCCATGGTGCGCCATTAGTATCTTCCCGCCTTCAAAATTCAAAATAAGTCAAAAAATGAAAAAAGAGTTACTAATGGCGCACTTGCCCACGGTG
This sequence comes from Triticum monococcum, assembly GCA_034509565.1. Classification (NCBI taxonomy): domain Eukaryota; kingdom Viridiplantae; phylum Streptophyta; class Magnoliopsida; order Poales; family Poaceae; genus Triticum; species Triticum monococcum. Next base: position 568,835,621 of record CM067841.1, on the reverse strand, counting down.
CGCCATTAGTATCTTCCCGCCTTCAAAATTCAAAATAAGTCAAAAAATAAAAAAAGAGTTACTAATGGCGCACCTGCCCACGGTGCGCCATTAGTATCTTCCCGCCTTCAAAATTCAAAATAAATAAAAAAATAAAAAAATAGTAATGGCGCACCTGGCCACGGTGCGCCATTACTATGTCGTATACATGGCTGGGCGCACCTCCTCCACTCCACCTCTCCTCCATTCCATCTCCTCCTCTCCTCTCCTTCACTCCATCTCCTCCGCTGCTCCACTCCATCTCCTCCTCTCCGGCGACCTCCTTCTCCTCTCCGGCGACCTCCTCCTCCTCCTCCTCTCCGGCGACCTCCTTCTCCTCTCCGGGGACCACCTCCTCCTCCTCCTCTCCGGCGACCTCCTCCTCCTCCTCTCGGGCGACCTCCTCCACTCCGGCGACCTCCTCCTCTCTGGGAACCTCCTCCTCCCTACTCTCCTCCCCTCCCCTCACGGTTTCTCCTCCCTCCTCTCCGGTGAACTCCTCTCCGGCGACCTCCTCCTCCTCTCCGGCGATGTAGGCGAGCGCCTCTCCGGTGACCTCCTCCTCCTCCTCCTCTCCGGCGAACTCCTCTCCGGCAAAAGAACACGGCAAAGGAACGTACAAGATCCAAAAACAAGAACAAAATTTGAAATAATATCGTGCCAAAAAACTAGCAAAAAAACTAGCAAAAAATGGGCAAAAAATCACGATCCAGATCCAAATTCAAAATTCAAAAATAGTAATGGCGCACGGTGGGGGTTAGACGGTGCGCCACTACTATTTTCCCGCCTTCAAAATTCAAAAATACTAATGGCGCACCGTGGCCTATACTAATGGCGCACCAGTGGCCTATACTAATGGCGCACCATGGCCTATACTAATGGCGCACTAGTGGTGCGCCATTAGTAAAAATTACTAATGGCGTGCTAGTAATGGCGCACCAGTGATGCGCCATTAGTAGGCAAAACTGGTGCGCCATTAGTAGGCCTTTTCCTAGTAGTGTGCTGGTCATTGTCATCGTTAGAAGGATTGTCTTCAGGCTGAGCATTGTCTTCAGGTTGATCAGGTGTAGAGATGATAAGTTCCTCTTCAGGCTGAGCTTTAGATGGTATGATTTCTCCAGTTCCCATAAGTTTGATTGATTCACTGGATGGAACTTCATCTAGCACATTTGGTAGGTGCTCTCTTTGCGAGCCGTTAGTCTCATCGAACCGCACATCCACAGTTTCAACCACTTTATAGTGAAAGAGATTGAAGACTCTGTAGGAGTGCGAATCCTTTCCATATCCAAGCATAAAACCTTCATGTGCTTTCGGTGCAAATTTTGAAGTGTGATGTGGATCCTTGATCCAGCACCTGGCGCCAAATACTCTGAAGTAACTGACATTTCGCTTCTTGCCAGTAAGGAGCTCATAGGATGTCTTGTTCAGAAGCTTGTGAAGATAAACATGGTTGATGATATGGCATGCAGTATCAATGGCTTCAGGCCAGAACTTTCTTGGAGTCTTGTATTCATCAAGCATCATCCGGGCCATCTCAATAAGTGTTCTGTTCTTGCGTTCCACGACGCCATTCTGCTGCGGCGTGTACGGAGCTGAGAATTCATGTGTGATGCCCAAAGTATCAAGATAAGTATCTACGCCAGTGTTCTTGAATTTAGTGCCATTGTCACTTCTGATGTGCTTGATCTTGACGCCATAGTTGTTCATGGCTCGATTGGCGAAGCGTCTGAATACATCCTGCACTTCAGTCTTGTATAGGATTATATGCACCCAAGTATATCTTGAATAATCATCAACAATGACAAAGCCATAGAGACAAGCAGTACTAGTAAGAGTTGAGTAATGAGTGGGACCGAAAAGGTCCATGTGGAGCAGTTCGAAGGGTTGAGTCGTTGTCATGATTGTCTTCGAGGGATGCTTGGCCCTCGTCATCTCTCCTGCTTCACAGGCACTGCATAAGTGATCCTTCTTGAACTTGACGCCCTCGATGCCTATGACATGCTTCTTCTTTGCAAGGGTGTGTAGGTTCCTCATGCCAGCATGCCCTACCCTCCGATGCCAGAGCCAGCATTCAAAAGCTTTTGCTAGAAGACATACGACAAGTTGTGGTCCTGCTGAGAAATCTACCACGTACAAATCATCTTTCCGATATCCTTCAAAGACTAGAGACTTGTCAAATTCCATTAGAACAAGGCAACGATATTTTCCAAACATCACAATCATGTTCAAATCGCAAAGCATTGAGACAGACATTAAGTTGAAACCAAGGGATTCAACAAGCATGACTTTATACATGTGTTGATCCCTTGAGATTGCAACTCTACCTAGACCCAATACCTGGCTTTTACCAGTGTCAGCAAATCTGATGTGACTTTTGTTAGATGGATGTAAGGTCAAGTCCATGAGAAGACTTCTCTTGCCACTCATGTGATTAGTACACCCACTATAAATAATCCATTCTGATGTAGCTGGTGTCGTACCCTACAGTGCAGTTAGGGGATAGGCTTCATGAAGAGAATTGTGAAGCATAAACATTTGACGAGCAAGTGGATTATGAAAGCTTAGATCGAGGTTAGGACTGATAGGGCAAGTAGCAAGCGACTGAGGAACAAAATACATAATAAGACCATTTGGGCATTTGATCTTTCGCCCTACAAGATGTTTAAGGTCCCCAACAATAGCTTCAGATGAATTTGATTGTCGGCTGGAGACCTTTCCCTGCAAAAGAGAGTTAGGCTTTCTTAGCGACCCACATCTTCAAGGGTGGCTTTGAAGCAATGAGTCTAAGTGTAGCATCTGAGAATTTTGGCTTTGGAGCCCTAGCAAAAAGTCTTGCAGATGGACAATAGTACTCATAAGAATAAGCAGAGTAGTTCTTGGTCTTATGAACATGGCGGTTTGATGACACACGCTCATATTCATAGGCCTGAGTATGGCAACCTGCAAAACATTTGCATTAGTGCGACTCAGGTGAGTCCTTTGTCTGTATGAAGCCTGTGGTCTGGGGTTTGTCTTCTTTACTTGTGGTGTCATGACGACATTCACAGGAAGATTCTCCAACAACCTTTTCGGCACCCAGACTTTCTTCATAGGTGGCCCATTCCTACAGTTAGTACCAATATACCTGGCAAACACTTCACCATTCTGATTCTTAAACAGTTTATAGTTTGCATCAAAGGATTCATCAATAACAATGGGATTAGCACAATTGAAGCCTGACAGAGTGGATGGATCCACTGAGGGTTCCTTTGCAACAACCCATGTGGTTTTGGGGTACTGCTCAGGTTTCTAGTAAGAGCCATCAGCATTCATTTTCCTTTCGAACCCAAGACCCTCCTTTCTAGGGTTTTGGTTCAGGATCTACCTTTTGAGGACATCACATAGTGTCTGATGCCCCTTGAGACTTTTGTACATCCCTCTTTCAAGCAATGTCTTCAACCTAGCATTTTCATCAGCAATTGAGTGGTATCCTCAGTAGAGGGGTTAGTTACCACATCAACAGCTGAAGATATTGCAATAGTAGCAGCAGTAGAACATCCAGGAACAGAAGTAGCGTTGTCACGCTCAATGCATTTAAGACATGGTGGTTCAAATCCTTCCTGAACGGGACTGATCTGTTTGGCGTGAAGTGACTCGTTTTCCTTTTGAAGATCTTCATGATCCGCTCTCAATTTCTCAAGATCTTGCTTCCTTTGAAGATAATCATAGGAAAGCTTTTCATGAGTTGTTGAGAGCGATTCATGACGACTTTCAACTTCCTCATACTTAACATGAAGATTTTTTATGTCCTCAATTAAGGACTGAGATCGAGTCATTTTAGAGTCTAATAGGTCATCGCTTTTGTCTAATAGTTTTTGAATATGTTCCATAGCTTTCTGTTGTTCAGTTGCAATTTTAGCAAGTGTTTTGTAGCTGTGTTTGGAACCACAATCAGAGTCATCTTCACTGGATGTTTGATAGTGAGTAGTGCATGTGTTTACCTTGGCACCGCGTGCCATGAAGCAGTAGGTGGGAGCGGAGTAGTCCTTGTCATTTGCATCGGTGTCGGTGATGAAGTCATTGTCTTCAGTGTTGAAGATGGACTTGGCAACATATGTTGTAGCCAGACTCGCAACGCCAGAATCGGCCTCCTCCTCAGACTCCACTTCCGCCTCCTCAGAAGCGGACTCCTCTGAATCCATTTCCTTGCCAACAAACGCACGAGCCTTGCCAGATGAGCTCTTCTTGTGTGATGAAGACTTTTAGGAAGACTTGGAAGAAGACTTTGAGTATTTCTTCTTCTTCTTGTTGTCAGAATCATACTCCTTGATCTTCTTTTTCTTCTTGTTCTCATTGTCCCACTGCGGACACTCAGAGATGTAGTGGCTAGGTTTCTTGCACTTGTGGCATGTTCTCTTCTTGTAGTCATGAGCAGAAGCTTCATCATTCCTTGAGCTTGCTCGTGAAGACTTCCTGAAGCCTTTCTTCTTGGTGAATTTTTGGAACTTCTTCACAAGCATAGCAAGCTCCTTTCCAATGTCTTCAGGATCATCAAAACTGCTGTCAGATTTTCTTCAGATGAGGAGACAGCTTTTGCCTTCAAGGCACAAGTTCGCCCATAGTTGGGACCGTAGATGTCTCTTTTCTCAGAAAGCTGAAACTCATGTGTGTTGAGCCTCTCAAGTATGTCAGATGGATCAAGTGTCTTGAAGTCAGGACGTTCTTGAATCATTAGGGCTAGGGTGTTAAACGAGCTCTCAAGTGATCTCAAGAGTGTCTTGACGACTTCATGCTTGGTGATCTCAGTAGCACCGAGGGCTTGAAACTCATTTGTGATGTCAGTGAGTCGATCAAATGTGAGCTGGACATTCTCATTGTCATTTCTCTTGAAGCGGTTGAAGAGGTTGCGTAGGACACTGATTCTCTGATCTCTCTGGGTTGAGACGCCTTCGTTGACCTTCGAGAGCCAGTCCCAGACTAGCTTAGATGTTTCCAAAGCACTCACACAACCATACTGTCCTTTGGTTAGATGACCACAGATGATGTTCTTCGTAGTGGAGTCCAGTTGAACGAACTTCTTGACATCAGCAGCGGTGACACCTTCACCAGCCATGGGAACCCCATTCTTGACGACATACCGTAGGTCGACATCAATGGCTTCGAGATGCATGCGCATCTTATTCTTCCAGTAGGGATATTCAGTTCCATCAAAGACTGGGCACGCAGCAGAGACTTTGATTATCCCTACAGTCGACATAGCTAAAACTCCAGGTGGTTAAACCGAATCACACAGAACAAGGGAGTACCTTTCTCTGATACCAATTGAAAGTGCTAGTGATCGACTAGAGGGGGGTGAATAGGCGATTTTTATGGAAGTCTTCAAAACATGGATGTTTCGAAGAAAAATGATAGAAATAAACCTATTATCATGCAGCGGAAGGTAGACTACCCTAAGAAAGCCATAGTCAAGTATTCAATGAAGTGAAAGCACAACGACTAATAGCAGCTAGGTAGTATAGACCAGGTAGGAAGATAGTGTGAAGCCAATCAGAACAAGCGGTCACTCAGTGAGGACAAAAGATAATGCAATCATACAATGACTTCACTAGAGCCAACAGTAAGTAAAGGAATGGGAAGGATGAAACTAGTGACTCGTTGAAGACAATGATTTGTTGGACCAGTTCCAGTTGCTGTGACAACTGTACGTCTGGTTAGGGAGGCTGAGATTCAACTCAGAAGACCGTGTCTTAACCTTATTCCCCTTGAGCTAAGGACACCCAGTCCTTGCCCAATCACTCTGGTAAGTCTTCAAGGTAGACTTCCAAACCTTCACAGACTTCGTTCACCAGCGATCCACAATGACTCTTGGATGCTCAGAACGCGAAGCCTAACGGGCTGGAGGATTCACAGTCCTCAAGTGTAATAAGTCTTCAGATCACACAAACAGGAAGACTTAAGTGATGCCTAACACTCTTTGGCTCTGGGTGTTTAGGGCTTTATCCTCGCAAGGAATTCTCTCTCAAAGGCTTCGAGATGGGTTGCTCTCAAACGACAAAAGCCGTACACTAACTCTGAGCAGCCAACCATTTATGGTTGTAGGGGGTGGGCTATTTATAGCCACTAGGCAACCCGACTTGATTTGTCCGAAATGACCCTGGGTCACTAAGAACTGACACGTGTTCCAATGGTTAGATTTCAAACACACAAGGCAACTTTACTTGGGCTACAAGCAAAGCTGACTTATCCAGCTCTGGATAAGATTTGCTCTCATTGTCTTCGCTCGAAGACATAGGATTTTTGGTTAAGCATCACTTCAGTCATTCTTACTGGTTCACTTGGACCCCACTTAACAGTATGGTGGTTCCTATGACTCAACAAAGAAGAAAAAAGAACGACGAAACAACTATGTCTTCGCGCTCCATAGTCTTCACTCGATGTCTTCTCTTGTCATAGTCTTCCATGTGTCTGTCTTCACATACCACCTTTGACTTCAATGTCTTCATACATTTTTAGGGGTCATCTCTGGTAGGAAAACCGAATCAATGAGGGACCTCTACCTGTGTTATCCTGCAATTCTCACAAATACATTAATCCCTCAACCAGGTTTGTCGTCAATACTCGAAAACCAACTAGGGGTGGCATTAGATGCACTTACACTTCAGGATATTCTTGACCGCTGTCCAGTGTTCCATGTCGGGATTACTTTGGTACCTTCCTACCAAACTTACGTCAAGGTTTACATCAGGTCTGGTACACAGCATGGCATACATGATAGACCCTATGGCCGAGGCATAGGGGACGACACTCATCTTTTCTCTATCTTCTATCGTGGTCGGGCATTGAGCCGTGCTCAATCTCATACTTTGCAATACAGGCAAGAACCCCTTCTTGGACTGATCCATATTGAACTTCTTCAATATCTTGTCAAGGTACGTACTTTGTGAAAGACCAATGAGGCGTCTCGATCTATCTCTATAGATCTTGATGCCTAATATATAAGCAGCTTCTCCAAGGTCCTTCATTGAAAAACACTTGTTCAAGTAGGCTTTTATGCTTTCCAAGAATTCTATACCATTTCCCATCAATAGTATGTCATCCACATATAATATGAGAAATGCTACAGAGCTCCCACTCACTCTCTTGTAAACACAGGCTTCTCCATAAGTCTGAGTAAACCCAAACGCTTTGATCATCTCATCAAATCGAATGTTCCAACTCCAAGATGCTTGCACCAGCCCATAGATTGAGCGTTGGAGCTTGCACACCTTGTCAGCATTCTTAGGATCGACAAAACCTTCCGGCTGCATCATATACAATTCTTCCTTAAGGAAAACATTAAGGAATGCCGTTTTGACATCCATTTTCCATATCTCATAATCATAGAATGCGGCAATTGCTAACATGATTCGGACGGACTTCAGCTTCGCTACGGGTGAGAAAGTCTCATCGTAGTCAACCCCTTGAACTTGTCAATAACCCTTAGCGACAAGCCGAGCCTTATAGATGGTCACATTACCATCCGCGTCTATCTTCTTCTTAGAGATCCATTTATTTTCTATGGCTCGCTGATCATTGGGCAAGTCAGTCAAAGTCCACACTTCTTTCATACATGGATCCTATCTCGGATTTCATGGCTTCCAGCCATTTGTCGGAATCTGGGCCCGCCATCGCTTCTTCATAGTTTGAAGGTTCACCATTGTCTAACAACATGATTTCCAGGACAGGGTTGCCGTACCACTCTGGTGCGGAACATGTCCTTGTGGACCTTCGAAGTTCAGTAGAAACTTGATCTGAAGTTTCATGATCATCATCATTAACTTCCTCCCTAGTCGGTGCAGGCACCTCAGGAACATTTTCTTGAGCTGCGCCACTCTCCGGTTCAAGAGGCAATACTTCATCAAGTTCTACTTTCCTCCCACTTACTTCTTTCGAGAGAAACTTTTTCTCTAGAAAGGATCCATTCTTGGCAACAAAGGTCTTGCCTTGGGATCTGAGGTAGAAGGTATACCCAATAGTTTCTTTAGGGTATCCTATGAAGACGCATTTTTCCGATCTGGGTTCAAGCTTTTCAGGTTGAAGTTTCTTGACATAAGCATCGCATCCCCAAACTTTCAGAAAGGACAGCTTAGGTTTCTTGCCAAACCACAATTCATATGGTGTTGTCTCAATGGATTTCGATGGAGCCCTATTTAAAGTGAATGTGGCAGTCTCTATAGCATAACCCCAAAATGATAGTGGTAGATCGGTAAGAGACATCATAGATCATACCATATCCAATAGGGTGCGATTACGACGTTCGGACACACCATTACGCTGTGGTGTTCCAGGCGGCGTGAGTTGTGAAACTATTCCACATTTCCTTAAGTGCGTGCCAAATTCGTGACTCAAATATTCTCCCCCACGATCTGATCGTAAGAACTTGATTTTCCTGTCATGTTGATTCTCAACCTCACTCTGAAATTCCTTGAACTTTTGAAAGGTCTCAGACTTGTGTTTCATTAAGTAGACATACCCATATCTACTTAAGTCATCAGTGAGGGTGAGGACATAACGATAGCCACCGCGAGCCTCAACGCTCATTGGAACGCACACATCAGTATGTATGATTTCCAATAAGTTGGTTGCTCACTCCATTGTTCCGGAGAACGGAGTCTTGGTCATTTTGCCCATGAGGCATGGTTCGCACATGTCAAATGATTCATAATCAAGAGTCTCCAAAAGTCCATTTGCATGGAGTTTCTTCGTGCGTTTGACACCAATGTGACAAAGGCGGCAGTGCCACAAGTATGTGGGACTATCATTATCAACCTTACATATTTTGGCATTCACACTATGAATATGTGTAACATCACGTTCGAGATTAAATAAGAATAAACCATTGACCAGCGGGGCATGACCATAAAACATGTCTCTCATATAAATAGAACAACCATTATTCTCAGATTTAAATGAGTAGCCATCTCGCATTAAACGAGATCCAGATACAATGTTCATGCTCAAAGCTGGTACTAAATAACAATTATTGAATTTTAAAACTAATCTCGTAGGTAAATGTAGAGGTAGCGTGCCGACGGCGATCACATCGACCTTGGAACCATTCCCGAGGCACATCGTCACCTCGTCCTTCGCCAGTCTCCGTTTATTCCGCAGTTCCTGTTTTGAGTTACAAATATGAGCAACTGCACCGGTATCAAATACCCACGAGCTACTACGAGCGTTGGTTTGGTACACATCAATAACATGTATATCACATATACCTTTGGTATTGCCGGCCTTCTTATCCGCTAAGTACTTGGGGCAGTTCCGCTTCAAGTGACCGTTTCCCTTGCAATAAAAGCACTCAGTCTCAGGCTTGGGTCCATTCTTTGGCTTCTTCCTGGCAGCTTGCTTACCGGGCGCGGCAACTCACTTGCCGTCCTTCTTGAAGTTCTTTTTACCCTTGCCTTTGTTGAACTTAGTGGTTTTATTCACCATCAACACTTGATGTTCCTTTTTGATTTCCACCTCCGTTGATTTCAGCATTGAATATACCTCAGGAATGGTCTTTTCCATCCCCTGCATATTGAAGTTCATCACAAAGCTCTTGTAGCTAGGTGGGAGCGACTGAAGGATTCTATCAACGACCGCATTATCCGGGAGATTAACTCCCAGCTGAGACAAGCGGTTGTGCAACCCAGACATTTTGAGTATGTGCTCGCTGACAGAACTGTTCTCCTCCATCTTACAACTGTAGAACTTGTCCGAGACTTCATATCTCTCGACCCGGGCATGAGCTTGGAAAACCATTTTCAGCTCTTGGAACATCTCATATGCTCCGTGTTGCTCAAAACGCTTTTGGAGCCCCGGTTCTAAGCTGTAAAGCATGCCGCACTGAACCAGGGAGTAATCATCACTACGCGTCTACCAAGCGTTCATAACGTCTTGTTCTGCAGGGAAAACAGGTGCTTCACCTAGCGGTGCATCAAGGACATATGCTTTCCTGGCAGCTATGTGGATAATCCTCAGGTTACGAACCCAGTCCGTGTAGTTGCTGCCATCGTCTTTCAGCTTGGTTTTCTCTAGGAACACGTTGAAGTTGAGGGCAACATTAGCGTGGGCCATTTGATCTACAAGACATATTGCAAAGATTTTTAGACTATGTTCATGATAATTAAGTTCATCTAATCAAATTATTAAATGAACTCCCACTCAGATAGACATCCCTCTAGTCATCTAAGTGATACATGATCCAAGTCAACTAGGCCGTGTCCGATCATCACGTGAGACGGACTAGTCATCATCGGTGAACATTTTCATGTTGATCGTATCTTCTATACGACTCATCTTTGACCTTTCGGTCTTCTGTGTTCCGAGGCCATGTCTGTACATGCTAGGCTCATCAAGTCAACCTAAGTGTATTGCGTGTGTAAATCTGGCTTACACCCGTTGTATGCGAACGTTAGAACCTATCACACCTGATCATCACGTGGTGCTTCGGAACAACGGACCTTAGCAACGGTGCACAGTTAGGGCGAACACTTTCTTGAAATTATTGCGAGGGATCATCTTATTTATGCTACCGTCGTTCTAAGCAAATAAGATGTAAAAGATGATAAACATCACATGCAATCAAATAGTGACATGATATGGCCAATATCATTTTGCTCCTTTTGATCTCCATCTTCGGGGTGCCATGATCATCATCGTCACTGGCATGACACCATGACCTCCATCATCATGATCTCCATCATCGTGTCTTCATGAAGTTGTCTCGCCAACTATTACTTCTACTACTATGGCTAAGGGTTAGCAATAAAGTAAAGTAATTACATGACGTTTATGTTGACACGTAGGTCATAAATAAATTAAGACAACTCCTATGGCTCCTGCTGGTTGTCATACTCATCGACATGCAAGTCGTGATTCCTATTACAAGAACATGATCAATCTCATACATCACATATATCATTCATCACATCCTTTTGGCCATATCACATCACACGGCACATGCTGCAAAAACAAGTTAGACGTCCTCTAATTGTTGTTGCAAGTTTTACGTGGCTGTTATAGGTTTCTAGCAAGAACGTTTCTTACCTACGCCAAAAACCACAACGTGATATGCCAATTTCTATTTACCCTTCATAAGCACCCTTTTCATCGAATCCAATCCGACTAAAGTGGGAGAGACAGACACCCGCTAGCCACCTTATGCAACTAGTGCATGTCAGTCGGTGGAACCAGTCTCACGTAAGCGTATGTGTAAGGTCCGTCCGGGCTGCTTCATCCCACAATGTCGCCGAATCAATATAAGACTAGTAACGGCAAGTAAATTGACAAAATCAACGCCCACAACAACTTGTGTTCTACTCGTGCATAAAAACTACGCATAGACCTAGCTCATGATGCCACTGTTGGGGATCGTAGCACAAATTTAAAATTTTCTACCCATCACCAAGATCAATCTATGGAGTCATCTAGCAACGAGAGGGAGAGGAGTGTACATACCCTTGTAGATCGCAAGCGGGACCGTTCAAGAGAACGGAGTTGATGTAGTCGTACTCGTCGTGATCCAAATCACCGATGACCGAGCACCGAACGGATGGCACCTCCGCGTTCAACACACGTACGGTTGGGAGAGATGTCTCCTCCTTCTTGATCCAGCAAGGGAAGGAGAGGTTGATGGAGATCCAGCAGCACGACGGCGTGGTGGTGGAAGTAGCGGTATCCCGGCAAGGCTTCGCCAAGCACAAGCGGGGAGGAAGAGGTGTCACGGGAGGGAGGGAGGCACCAGGGACTTGGGTAAGGCTACCCTCCCTCCCTTCCACTATATATAGGGGGCCTTGCGGGGTGCTGGCCCCTAGAGATCCCTCATGGACCTTGTAGGCTTTAGATCGCCACACTATGCAGCATGCCTCGTTTTGGTCCTAGGGTAGTTCCTGCCTGGTGAGGTAGGCCATGAATGGTTCTGTCCATGGGGTGATGATGGCCATTATCACGTGGGCTGAAGGTGTCATTTCGATGGCAGAGCCTCCGATTATGCCGGAGTGTTTGGTATTTTGTGTTGTGGCCGGGTCCGAAATATTGTTACCGGTGTCCCCTTCCCATACCACGGATGGCTTAAACAGCCTTTCTAAGAAGATGTTAGGTGGGACAGGATCGCGCTTAGCGCCGATACGGGCGAGGATATCCGCCGCCTGATTGTTTTCCCGAGCCACATGGTGGAATTCAAGCCCCTCGAACCGATCTGACATTTTGAGGACGGCGTTGCGATATGCCGCCATTTTCGGATCCTTGGCATCGAAGTCTCCGTTTATTTGAGATATTGCGAGGTTCGAGTCCCCACGCACTTCCAGGCGTTGAATGCCCATGGAAACTGCCATCCGGAGACCGTGTAATAGGGCCTCGTATTCGGCTGCGTTGTTGGAGTCTGTGTATAGTATTTGGAGTACGTATTGGACTGTATCTCCGGTGGGGGACATCAGGACGACGCCAGCCCCTAGACCAGCCAGCATTTTAGAGCCGTCAAAGTGCATGACCCAATTCGAGTACGCGTTGTACTCTTTAGGGACTTCGGCTTCTGTCCATTCGGCGACGAAATCGGCTAGTACTTGCGACTTAATGGCTCGCCGTGGTCTATATGTTATGTCAAACGGGAGGAGCTCGATAGCCCATTTGGCAATCCGGCCCGTGGCATCGCAGTTGTTTATTATGTCGTTGAGTGGTACTTCTAAGGCCACCGTAATTGAACAATCTTGAAAGTAGTGTCGTAATTTCTGGGATGCCATGATGTAACATCCCAATTTTTATTAATTTAGATGTTAATAGAATCATTCAATGCATATCATATTTCTTTGCATTTTGGAGTTTTTGAAATATTCAAATAATAGTTTTCCACTCGAGAAAAACAAATGAGAGGGGATAAGATGACTTCCTCAAAATATAAAAAAAAGTGGGAAATTTTATTTTGAATATTACTTTAAGTTTTGGAGTTGTTTGGTATTTATTTTATTTGCAAAAAGTGCATTAGTTGCATTAGGAAAATTATTTTCAAAATGTGTTGTGCTTAAGTTAATGTTCATTAGGCTCTAAATATTATGTAGTTATTTTAGAAATTAATTGGGTGTTTTTATTAATTCTTTTGAGTTATTTAGGGCCACTTTAGTGTTTGGTGTTTAAAAAAACGCACGCACGCACTCACCGCAGCCTGGGCCGAAACTGGGTTCGGCCCAGGAGCGCCCCAACCGGCCCAGTTGGCCATTTGGCCCAAGGCCAGCGCCCCATCGCCCGAAACCTCCCGCACCGGTCAATCGCTTCGCGCCCGCCCTCGCTCGCTACCGCCGCCGCCACTGACTGGTGGGCCTTGCTTCACCTCATGTCCCCCATCCTCTCGCTTGCTCCGCTCGGATGAGCTCGCCGCCACGCTCCCGCAACCGTCGGGCGAGGCCCTCGCGGATAACGCTTATCCGCGGCACCCCCACACCCTCCCCTCGACTATAAATGCCCCGGGCTCCCCTCTGTCGATCTCATCGTTCCGCTTCTCCCCACGCCGCCCCTAGCCGCCGCTGACGCCGTTTGCATCTCGCCGGAGCCGCGCCGCTCCGTCGCCCTTTCCGACGCCAGTAAGCCACCATAGCCTCCCTTTCTTCGTCAAATGGCTCCCCGCGGCAAAACGCACCCGTCTGACACCTTTTCTTTCCCTAGGCTCCGTCGGAGACGCTGCACCATCGACGCCGGGGCCGCCGGAGCACCGAAGGCCGCCGTCTTCGCCCCACCGCGTTCGGACGCCGCCGACGCACCCCGACGCCACCATCCGGACGCCCAAGCCGCGCCGCATCTCCCCATCTTGTTCCCCGTCGACGAGGACCACCGCAGCCGCCGCCCCCTTCGTCACCGACGCCGCGCTGCCGTCTTCATCATCGCCGGCCATCACCACCACCACTGTGAGCCACCACCCCACCCTCGCCGTTTGATCTGCCATGGACCGCCCAGATTAGATTAGGTCCGTTTTTTTATTTCGTGAAGAGGTACGCGGTTAACTACGGTTTTTATTTAAAAAAACTACCGATCGGTTTCCTTTAGGCCGTGCGGTTTTATTTAAACCGAGCGTCGGTTTTTTTAGTTAGCCGACGCCACTGTTTTTCTTATTTGGCGGCCGTTCGCCATATAGTCTCCACAGCGGACGCTGCTCGGCCAGCCAGGAGCCTCCATGTGGCCAGGGACCTGTTTGCAGTAGTTTTCTTCACCATTTAGTTCCTGTAAATAGCAGATTAGTCCCTGATCTTAGATTAGCCATAACTTTTTAACCGTAGATCCAAACTCGATGAAACCAGCGGCAAATTCTTCGTATTGTTTAGATCTATCCAATAGCATAGTTTTTGCAAACTTTTGTTAGATTCAAATTTGAATGTATTCAGATTCGAATTCAAACTTCAAATAGCCATATCTCCCAAACCGTAGCTCCGATTAAGTTGATTCCTTTTGCATGTTGTCACCGTTGCAAAGCCCTATCACCTGGACCTTTGTCACAATAATTTTCACACACTAGATTCTGCCCTGTAATATTTTTTTACTAGAATGCATAGTATGCACTATATTTCACATCACTCTTTGAACCATAGGCCTATGTTGTTTTGCACTTAGAATATTTATGTAGTACCTTAGCGTGTTGTATGTTCATTTGGTTTTTCCGAGACTTTTTGCTATGCATGTCCTTTTAGTCTTTGGATTGTTGCTTATGTTTGTTTATCTTCCTTGCGATAGATTGCCCGGAGTGCGAAGCAGAATATTATCAGTCTTTAGAATTCAACCAGCAGTACCAAGGCAAGTTGCATCTTGCTCATGTTTCATTACCTATGTTTTTATTATGCACTTAGTTCTTTGCGGTAGGACTGCATGGTAGGAAACTGGTGCCACATAACTTTGCTTTTCACCCAGTAGTTCACTGAGGTAGGTCTAAACCATATAACCTTGTCACCATCGTTTTACTTTATGTTGCTATGTTAAGTAGACGTGGATTGGGGAGTGATCATTGTGAGAGATGAGTGACAATGTAGTAAATAAGACCTAAGTTAAATAATGAACTACCTAGGCGGAAACTTGTGGGAATGGTGGCGAAGTACAGTGGGGCACGCATGGGAAATCCATGGTGGTGCACCACTAGTGGACCGTCCGCTCAGGCTCAAAGAGATCAATCCGATTCCCATGTCTAGAAGCTTACGTGTGCAGCCACATGCCAATATGGGCTCTGGCTTAGTTGAGTAGTTAGTGTGCCCCCTTCCGGGATGGGCTAGCAGATGTAGAATGATGTAGGTGTACCGGCATATCCATGGGTTAAGGGGGAACATTTTTGAAAGGCTATGTCTCGATCTTCCGATCATGGAGGTGGTCGAGTCTTGTGGGGCAAAGTGCACAACCTCTGCAGAGTTTTCAACCTAATCGGTTAGCCGTGTCCCCGGCTACGGACAACTTGAGCATCTAGTAGTGGAAATGCCGGGAGATCTTTTCTAATAGGGAAAAACTAGCTTTATGCAAAAAAAACTAAACTTAGAGCTTTTGACCAGCCAAACTGCATGTAAAAGTAGGTTCATTACACTATGATGTGACTTGCCAGTACATTCAATGTACTGACCCATTTGGCTATAACTTATCACGTTGCAGATATATCCAACGAGGATTAAGGTGCGATAGGTCGATGTTCTACACTCAACCTTGCTCGTGGAGTTGGACTCATTTACTTCTTTGCTTCCGCAGTATTTGCTTATTGGCTTTATGCCCTATTTTGTAATAAATGTATTGCTCCTGGACTATCGATGTAATAAAGAGATGTGTGTTATTTCTGTTATTTCATCGAGTACTGTGTGTGCTAGCAAGTCGATCCAGGGACTAGCACGGTAAGCACAAAGACTTCGACTCTTACCGAGTTGGGTCGCTACAAGATGGTATTAGAGCACACGTTGACTGTAGGACGCGACCCCTAGAAATGGAGAAAAGCCATAGGATAAAAACTATAGTTTTCATTTTCCATATATATCCTTTGGTCTCGTACCTTCTCTGCTTCAATACTAATTTCTTCTCTTTTTCAAAATGTAGATGTCGTCCGCCCTTGTTGAGTTCGAGCAGCCCGATGAGACCATGCCCTTTGGAAGGCAGCTGGTGAAGATCACGAAGCACCTGAAGATTGGGCTTCCCACATTCACTGGAACCTTCACAGCCACCCTGCCCGAGGAGACACGTTGGAGGATCCATGCTCATATCCCCGGACACATCCTCGAAAACCGCACCAAGCCCATTGACTTCCATGTGGATATCGTAACATGGGGCTTGGGCAGGGGTATCGCTGCTCACATTGCTCTCGGACGCATTCGGGAGGTGTATGACGAAGACCTCAAGAGGACCTCCTTCGTGATGTACAGACGCCGCGACGCAGATGGAGATGTGGTGCGTACCCTGGAGGACGAGACGATAGCATCGCATATCCAGGACATGGAGGAGCACATTCGTATGATGGAGCTGGAGCTGTCCGACAACATGGTCGTCATCAAGAACCTCATGACCCGCAAGGCCGAGCTAGAGGAGGAGCTCCAGGACGCTCGCATCGAGCATGTGGGAGAGCTGGATGCACTACAGGAGAAGATCGACGACCTGAACCTTGAGCTCGAGGAGGACGAGGAGAAGCTGGATGAGGGAGAAAACATCCAGGAGGATCACTCGTATGGTGCCTATGTCAGCCAGGAGAGGGAACAAAATGATGAGCTCGGAGATGACGACACGGAGAGCGATGCAAGGACACCCGATGTCGACATGGTTGACTGGTCCTCATCTGATGAGAGTTAGATTTTATACCACCATGAGAGTTAGATTTTATACCACCATGAGAGCTTAGAAAGTCGATTTCGTTATCCGATTAGTTTTATTTCATTTGTAAGACCTTGTCAAATCTTGTGACATGGCTTACCTTAGGTTTGATTATTCATGTGAACCTCTTTGTTTGAAATTGAATTGGAGTGATTTGAAGTTTTATTGCTATCATGTGCATATGGGTAGTGTGATTTTACTCGCTAGGCCTTGTTCTATTCTAACTCCTCATCCACTTTGAAATCCATCAGATGCCTCCAAGACATGACCTCGGATTCAACTTTCTGCCGGAGCATACGCAATTGATCCAACAACATAATGCTCTTATGAAGATGCTCATTCAGAACCAGAACCAGAACCAGAACAACAACAACCCACCGCCGCCACCCCCGGCTGACAGTCTTACCCGTTTTCTAAGGCTGAACCCACCCGTGTTCTCCAGCAGCACGAAGCCGATCGTCGGAGATGACTGGCTCCGCAGGATAGGAAGGGAGCTGGCCACGGCAGGATGCAATTATGCAGAGAAGGTGAAGTTTGCTGCCCACCAGCTGGATGGACCGGCAGCTGCTTGGTGGGAGAACTACACCACCACATACCCCATGGAGAATGTGACTTGGGCTCGGTTCCAGCGGGCGTTCCGCACTGCTCATGTTTCAGCTGGAGCCATGAGTCTGAAGAAGGAGTTTCGCAGCTTGCACCAGGGAGGACGCACGGTATCTCAGTATGTTGATGAGTTCAGTAAGTTGGCCCGTTACGCCCCAGAGGACGTGGCCACCGATGCAGCCAAGCAGGAGAAGTTTCTGGAGGGACTGAATGATGAGTTGGGAGTTCAGTTGACTGTGGCAACATTTTCGGACTATCAGGAGCTGGTTGATAAGGCTATCATTCTTGAAGGCAAGCACCAGCAAATGGAGAATTTTAAGAGGAAGTACGGTCACGGGAAGTATAACTCGGGAGTTCAATAGAAACCTCGCTATAGACCGTACTCAGGGAGTTCTGGATCAGGCACAAGCAAGTTTGGAGGGAATCACCATAACCATGGGGGCCACATTCACCATGGAGGGAATGGACACAACCACCATGGTCACAAGCAGGGCAATGGTAATGGAGGAAATGGCAATCAGCAGCATTTCAATTCTTCCATACCGATGAAGAAGGACCTGAGTCACATCACATGCTTCAAGTGCAAGAAGACAGGTCACTACTCCAATGAGTTCCCTGAGGCGCAGAATGGAAATGGCAATGGCAATGGGAATCCTGGAGGCAAGAAGCCCAATCCTTTCACTAAGGGACATGTGAATCATGTCAATGTGGAAGAGGTTTATGAGTAGCCTGACGCAGTGATTGGTAAGTTCTTGGTTAATTCATTTCCAGCACTCATTCTTTTTGACACTGGTGCATCGCATTCATTCATATCAAGGGGATTTGTGGATAAACATAATTTGCCTACCATAGCTCTTAAGGCACCCATTCTAGTGAGTTCCCCAGGAGCCAAGTCTATGGCTAGTCAGGGATGTTTCCAATTGCCTTTGAACATAGGGGGACATGTTTTTCCCACAGATATGATTATACTAGAATCGCAAGGGTTGGATGTAATCCTAGGGATGGATTGGATGTCCAAGTATGAGGGAAACATTGATTGTGCTAGTAGATCGATTTTTCTCACCACCCCGGAGAAGAAGAGGATCAAGTACGTATCCAGGCTTAGGCCTAAGAGGACTCAGGTCAACTCTCTTACAGGAGTTGTCCAGGAAGAAGTACTAGTGGTGAAGGATTATCCTGATGTATTTCCGGATGAGTTACCGGGTATGCCGCCAGATCGGGAGATTGAGTTTTTGATTGAGTTGCTGCCAGGCACAGGGCCTATCTCCAAGAGGCCGTATCGAATGCCTGCTAATGATTTGGAGGAAGTCAAGAAACAGATTGAGGAGTTACTAGAGAAAGGGTATATTCGCCCGAGTTCATCACCCTGGGAGCCCAAGTACTTTTAGTGGAGAAGAAGGATGGAACCTTGAGAATGTGTGTGGATTACCGCTCTTTGAATGAGGTGACCATCAAGAACAAGTATCCCCTACCGATGATCAATGACTTGTTTGACCAGCTAGAAGGAGCTAGTGTTTTCTCCAAGATCGATCTTCGATTGGGTTATCACAAGTTGAAGATTCGTGAGAAGGATATACCCAAGACAGCTTTTACCACAAGGTATGAGCTTTATGAGTATACAGTCATGTCCTTTGGTTTGACTAATGCCCCTGCCTATTTTATGAACATGATGAACAACGTATTCATGGAGTTCCTAGATAAGTTTGTTGTGGTATTCATTGATGACATATTGGTTTACTCCAAGAATGAGGAGGAACACGCTGAACATCTGCGGTTAGTTTTGGAGAAGCTCGGAGAACATCAACTTTATGCCAAGTTCAGCAAGTGTGAGTTTTGGCTGAAGGAAGTCGGATTCCTTGGACATGTAGTGTCAGGTGAAGGGATTGCAGTGGACCCTACCAAGGTAGAGACAGTCATGGAATGGAATGCACCCACCACAGTTGGCGAGATTCGTTGTTTTCTTGGGCTTGCAGGATATTACCGGAGATTTATTGAAAATTTCTCCAAGATTGCCAGACCCATGACATCATTGTTGAAAAAGGACACCAAGTTCGTTTGGACGGAAGAGTGTGAAGCCAGCTTTCAAGAGTTGAAGAAGCATTTGGTTACAGCCCCAGTGTTAGTCCTGCCTGACATACACAAGGACTTTCATGTGTACTGTGATGCTTCACGTCAGGGACTTGGAGGTGTTCTTATGCAAGAGGGGAAAGTTGTAGCTTATGCTTCACGACAGCTTCGACCTCAAGAGTTGAACTATGCCACGCATGATTTGGAGTTGGCAGCTGTAGTGCATGCACTCAAGACATGGAGACACTATCTTATTGGGAATCGTTGTGATGTTTACACGAATCACAAGAGTTTGAAGTATATCTTCACGCAGAAAGAGTTGAATCTCGGGCAAAGGAGATGGTTGGAACTTATAAAGGATTATGACATGAGTCTGCATTATCATCCAGGAAAAGCCAACGTTGTGGCAGATGCTTTGAGCCGTAAGAGTTATATTAATACCCGTATAGCAGGAGGTTTACCTCATGAGTTATGTGATGAGCTTAGAGACCTTCAATTGGAAATAGTTCCAAGAGGTTATGTTGCCGCACTCGAGGTGCAGTCCACCTTGTTGGTAAGAATCAGAGAAGCCCAGAAGTTGGACCAAGGTATTGCTGAGATCAAAGAAATGATGAGCAAAGGGAAAGCAGAAGGATTCCGTGAGGATGAACATGGAACCATATGGTTTGAGCAACAGATTTGTGTACCCAATGATCCGGAGATAAGGAAGTTGATTCTTCAGGAGGCTCACGACTCACCATATTCGATACACCCAGGCAATACCAAGATGTATTTGGACTTGAAGGAAAGTTTTTGGTGGGCCGGTATGAAGCGAGAAATTGCCGAGTATGTGGCAATATGTGATGTATGTCAGAGAGTAAAGGCAGAACATCAGAAACCCGCAGGATTACTTCAGCCGTTGCTGATACCTGATTGGAAATGGGATAAACTTGATATGGACTTTATCACGGGGTTACCCAGGACCCGTTCGAGTTATGATTCCTTTAGGGTGATAATGGATCGTTTGACCAAGGTTGCTCACTTCATTCCAGTGAACACCACCTATACAAGTGCTAAGCTGGCAAAGATATATATGACCAGGATCGTATGTCTGCATGGTGTCCCAAGGAGCATCGTATCGGATAGAGGAACATAGTTTACCTCCAAGATTTGGAAACAGTTACACGAAACTTTGGGTACCAGGCTAGAGTTCAGCACAGCCTTCCACCCACAGACTGATGGGCAGACAGAGAGAGTCAATCAGATTCTAGAGGACATGTTGAGAGCGTGTGCGCTAGACTACGGGTCTAGTTGGGATGATAACTTACC
This sequence comes from Triticum monococcum, assembly GCA_034509565.1. Classification (NCBI taxonomy): domain Eukaryota; kingdom Viridiplantae; phylum Streptophyta; class Magnoliopsida; order Poales; family Poaceae; genus Triticum; species Triticum monococcum. The sequence goes on along the minus strand of CM067841.1, from coordinate 568,814,813 downwards.
CTACGCAGAGTTCTCGTACAACAACAGCTACCAAGCCAGTTTGCAGATGGCCCCTTTTGAGGCATTGTATGGAAGGAAATGTAGGACACCTTTGATGTGGGATGGAGTAGGAGATTGCAAGTTGTTTGGACCTGATTTGATCAGGTATTCTGAGGAGAAGGTCAAATTGATTCGTGACAGACTTAAGATAGCCCAATCAAGGTAGAAAAGTTATGCCGATGCTAAATGCAAGGAAGTGATCTATGAAGTGGGAGATAGAGCATATCTTCAAGTGTCTCCACTTCGAGGTATTAAAAGATTTGGAGTCAAAGGGAAGTTAGCAGCACGATTTGTGGGACCATACAAAGTTTTGGAACGTAGAGGAGAGGTTTCATACTAGTTGGAATTACCAGAGGCTTTGTCGGGAGTTCATGATGTGTTTCATGTTTCCCAGCTGAAGAAGTGTCATGCAGAGATGGCGAACATTCCTTTGAGAGATACAATGCCACTCAAGGCAATTCAATTGGAGAATGATCTGACTTATGAGGAGAAGCCTATTAAGATTCTTGAGATTGCAGAGAGAATCACTCATACCAAGATCATCAAGTTCTCCAAAGTTCAGTGGAGTCACCATACCGAGGAGGAAGCCACTTGGGAACGAGAGGAAGATCTTAGGCAGGACCATCCGCACCTTTTTGCTGGCCAACACGAATCTCAAGGACAAGATTCATCTTAAGGGGGGTAGGTTTGTAACATCCCAATTTTTATTAATTTGGATGTTAATAGAATCATTCAATGCATATCATATTTCTTTGCATTTTGGAGTTTTTGAAATATTCAAATAATAGTTTTCCACTTGAGAAAAACAAATGAGAGGGGACAAGATGACTTCCTCAAAATATAAATAAAAAGTGGGAAATTTTATTTTGAATATTACTTTAAGTTTTGGAGTTGTTTGGTATTTATTTTATTTGCCAAAGGTGCATTAGTTGCATTAGGAAAATTATTTTCAAAATGTGTTGTGCTTAAGTTAATGTTCATTAGGCTCTAACTATTATGTAGTTATTTTAGAAATTAATTGGGTGTTTTCATAAATTCTTTTGAATTATTTAGGGCCACTTTAGTGTTCGGTGTTTAAAAAAATGCACGCACGCACTCAACGCAGCCTGGACCGAAACTGGGTTCGGCCCAGGAGCACCCTAACTGGCCCAGTTGGCCATTTGGCCCAAGGCCAGCGCCCGAAACATCCCGAACCGGTCGATCGCTTCGCGCTCGCCCTCGCTTGCTACCGCCGCCGCCACTGACTGGTGGGCCCCGCTCCACCTCATCTCCCCCAACCTCCCGCTTGCCCCGCTCGGATGAGCTCGCCGCCACGCTCCCACAACCGTCGGGTGAGGCCCTCGCGGATAATGCTTATCCGCGGCACCCCCACACCCTCCCCTCGACTATAAATGCACCGGGCTCCCCTCTGTCGATCTCGTCGTTCCGCTTCTCCCCACGCCGCCCCTAGCCGCCGCTGACGCCATTTGCATCTCACCGGAGCCGCGCCGCTCCGTCGCCCTTTCCGATGCCAGTAAGCCACCATGGCCTCCCTTTCTTCGTCAAATGGCTCCCTGCGGCAAAACTCACCCGTCTGACACCTTTTCTTTCCCTAGGCTCCATCGGAGACGCCGCACCATCGACGACGGGGCCGTCGGAGCACCGAAGGCCGCCGTCTTCGCCCCGCCCCGTTCGGACGCCGCCGACGCACCCCGACGCCACCATCCGGACGCCCAAGCCGCGCCGTATCTCCCCGTCTTCTTCGCCGTCGACGAGGACCACCGCAGCCGCCGCCCCCTTCATCACCGACGCCGCGCCGCCGTCTTCATCGTCGCCGGCCATCACCACCACCACTATGAGCCACCACCCCACCCTTGCTGTTCGATCTGCCATGGACCGCCCAGATTAGATTAGGTCCGTTTTTTTATTTCACGAAGAGGTACGCGGTTAACCATGGTTTTTATTTTAAAAAAACTACCGGTCGGTTTCCTTTAGACTGTGCGGTTTATTTAAACCGAGCATCGGTTTTTTTAGTTAGTCACCGCTGTTTTTCTTATTTGGCGGCCGTTCACCATATAGTCTCCGCAGCGGATGCTGCTCGGCCAGCCAGGAGCCGCCACGTGGCCAGGGACCTGTTTGCAGTAGTTTTCTTCACCCATTTAGTCCCTGTAAATAGCAGATTAGTCTCTGATCTTAGATTAGCCATAACTTTTTAACCGTAGGTCCAAACTCGATGAAACCAGCGGCAAATTCTTCATATTGCTTAGATCTATCCAATAGCATAGTTTTTGCAAACTTTTGTTAGATTCAAATTTGAATTTATTCAGATTCGAGTTCAAACTTCAAATAGCCATATCTCCCAAACCGTAGCTCCGATTAAGTTGATTCCTTTTGCATGTTGTCACCGTAGCAAAGCCCTATCACCTGGACCGTTGTCACAATAATTTTCACACGCTAGATTCTGCCCTTTAATATTTTTTTACTAGAATGCATAGTATGCACTATATTTCACATCACTCTTTGAACCATAGGCCTATGTTGTTTTGCACTTAGAATATTTCTGTAGTAGCTTAGCGTGTTGTATGTTCATTTGGTTTTTCCGAGACTTTTTGCTATCCATGTCCTTTTGGTCTCTGGATTGTTAATTATGTTTGTTTATCTTCCTTGCGATAGATTGCCCGGAGTGCGAAGCAGAATATTATCAGTCTTTAGAATTCAACCAGCAGTACCAAGGCAAGTTGCATCTTGATCATGTTTCATTACCTATGTTTTTATTATGCACTTAGTTCTTTGCGGTAGGAATGCATGGTAGGAAACTGGTGCCACATGACTTTGCTTTTCACCCAGTAGTTCATTGAGGTAGGTCTGAACCATATAACTTTGTCACCATCGTTTTACTTTATGTTGCTATGCTAAGTAGACGTGGATTGGGAAGTGATCATTGTGAGAGATGAGCGACAATGTAGTAAATAAGACCTAAGTTAAATAATGAACTACCTGGGTGGAAACTTGTGGGAATGGTGGCGAAGTATAGTGGGGCACGCATGGGAAATTGTCGGAGTAGTGGGCCACGGGTAGGCCAACCCGAGCCCCACAACCTTTGAAGACATCGGGGCAGGCTGCGCCCCTCAACACCCCAGGGCGAAGAGCCGCCTCCTGGGGAGTCTACGGCGAGGTGGCCGACTGCCCGCTCACGGCCGAGTCCTAGGGACGACTTCCAGAGAAGCCGGCTTTGGGGAGTCGGCCGGCGACTCCAACAAACCGTGACCTCATCGAAGGGGACGGGGCAGGGGCGTGGCTACAGTGAGGCCCAGTCCCCGCCCCTTACCAAGGGCAGGCATGGCTACAGCACGCCATACTGGGGAAGATCTCCCTGCGGCGTGGCATTGTTGCCTGGCCTGCCCTGACATCAGCACCACTGTACCAAGTCCTGCACCCACAACGGCTTGTCTGTAAGGCCTGGGGGCAGCGGGGCCCACCAGCCAGCGAGACCTCGGAAGACGGCGAGAGAACCGCCAGTCGGACCCATTCGGGAGTCGGCCCGGGGGAGTCAGCCGAGCCTTCCCCTGGGGCCCATGCGCCATTAATCAAGAAGAGATGGGGAGTGGCCACAGTGATCGCCCGCCGAGCGGTGGGGCTGTTGCCATGACCCCATGACCAAGCTTGCATCATCAGGAGCACGGCTACAGTAATCAGCAGCCGACAAGACCCGCCCGCGGCGGACGCGGCCTGTCGGCTCCGTACCAGACCAGTCGGCGGGGCCCACCAGTCGGTGGGCCCCAGCAGTCGGCGGAGAAGGCGGAGGTCGGAGACACTGACGGCTGGGCCCGCGCCCAGTCATATTACCATTGTACCCCTGGGGGGTAGGCCTATATAAACCCCCTGGGGCACCCATGCAAAGGGTTGGACCCCAGTAGTTCTAGACCACACCAGATAGAAGGAGAGAGCTAGCCTTGCCCTCTCCTGCCAGCCGAAACAGCTCTAGGAGCATCCTTGTAAACACTTGACCATAGTGATCATGCGGAGACCCTGCAGAGAAGCAGTAGGGGTGTTATCTCCCCGGAGAGCCCTGAAGCTGGGTAAGATTCGCCGGCGTGCATATCTTCGCCTCATCCCGTTTCCAGGCACCGGCGACGTTCTACTCGCCCCCACCATGATAAGCCATCCGTTGGCATATGTCGCACCAAACCCCCGACATTTGGCGCCCACCATGGGGCATGGTGCACCGCCGTCCGGAGATCTATTCTGGACGGGAACCCTCTTCCTCCCTGGCGAGCGCAGCCAGCCAGGCAAGCTAGATGAAGTCTGCATCGACGCGCTGCGCGGCATTGAGATCGCCTGCGCAGCCAGCTCCTTGGCGGAACTTATCGGCGAGGTCCGCATCTCCGATGAACCTGCGTCCGACGCAGGCATGGGCGGCCCCGAGAACCTCCTCGCGGGCCTCCTCGATCAACTCCATGTTTCCGGCGAGCCTGCCGCAGACTTGGAGTCCGTAGGCTCCATCGACCCGATGCTGGCCGACTCCGACACCGCGTCGATCGACGCATTCCCCACCAACGTGGTAGTCTACGACGAGCCTCTCCCCCACGCGGAGAGCGACGGAAGCACCGTCACTGAGGTGTTAGTCATCAGTCATGACGAGTTCCCTGGCAGAAGAGCGGCTGATTCACTCGGCGCGGCGCTGCAAGACCTAACTGCGCCCATTCCAGAAGACGCTGACGCAGAGACGTTGGAAGCGCGCCGCCTTCAGCTTGTTGAAGGCGCGAAGAAGCTGGCCAGCATGAGAGCTTGTCAGAAGCTTACCAGCGGGAGATGGATCGCGCTGTTGGCGGCTCGCCGGCCCCGGCAGGGCCCAGGCAGCGGCAGACGAGCTGGACAATTTCGAGGGCGAGGAGCGCCGCCTCATGATGGAGCGAGTCCAGCGGCTCCTCGACGCGGCCGCCACGCAGAACGAGGCCGGCTACTACACGGAGGCACCGCAGCGGCCAAGTGATGACCCGCACCGAGATCAAGGCGCGACGTCTCGAACACCGACTGGCGGTGCCCGAGGAAGGAAGGACAAGGAGCCAGCTGTCAGCCACAGTCGGACTCGGATTACCATAGAGCGCGACCGAGACGGCCGGCCCAGAGCAGTGGAACGACGGGACGACTGTCCGCCTCCCCCTCCCTGCAAGGAGAGGTGAGTCTCCCCGCCGCCTGTTGATCATCCGACTCTCGATAACTGCCTTGGCCGCTGAGAGGGAGTTGGAGAGAATGACGCCGCCACCGGATCAACCAACTTCACCGGTCCCTAGCACTGGAAGAAGAAGACGAGCTGGGTCCACCTTGTTTCGGGCCCCGCATTCGGGACGAGCCCTTTCCCAGAGGGTTCACGCTCCCGAGAGACATGCCCAAGTACACCAGCTCCGTGAAGCCGGAAGACTGGCTAGTCGATTACTCCACGGCTGTCAGCATAGAAAACGGCAACAAGTGCGTCGCCGTAAAGTACGTTCTGCTCATGCTCCAGGGCACGGCCCGGACATGGCTGAACAGCCTGAAGCCCCACAGCATCAACAGCTGGGTCGACTTCACCGAAGCGTTCGTCCGCAACTTCACCAGCATGTACAAGCGTCCTCCCAAGCCTCGCCAACTCTCCTTGTGCGTACAAGGTCCTGACGAATCAACTCGCGACTACCTCACGTGTTGGGCCGAGCTCCGGAACTCCTGCGAGGGCGTGCACGAGGTGCAGGCTATCGAGTACTTCACAACCGGGTGCCGAGAATGCACCCTCCTCAAGCAGAAGCTCCTCTGCGACGAGCCAGAAACCCTCGATGAGCTGCTGATCATCGCAGACAAATATGCGACAGCCGACTCCTCCATGAAGGCAGAAATTCAAATCAGCACAACTGGCAAAGTGGCTCCTCAAGCTCCAAGGACTCCGGCGGCAGATGCCGGCCGGCGACAGCAGCAGGGCGACAACAAGCGCAAGGCCCCACAGCCGGCTTCCGGCAGCCGGTAGGTTGCGTCCGTTGAAGCCCAACAGCCAGAAGAGCAGTCTCTGCCCAAGTGACAGAAAGGCGGCAAGCCAAACTGGTTGCTGGCCTTCTCCTACGAGAAGACCTTGGATGGACCTTGCAAGTTCCACAGCGGCGCGAAGCCGTCGAATCACACCAACCGGAAGTGCCACTGGCTCACCAGGATCGCCAAGGGAGATGGCCTCCTGCCACCCCCGCCTGCTGCGCAGCCGCCTCCGCCCCGGCAGCCGGCAGTCAGGCCAGTCGGCGCGGTACAAGACGAATACCCCGAAGAGCACGGAGCCTACATGGTGTTCACTAGTGTGGCTGATGATCGACGCTGCAGGCGGCTGTAGTGACAAGAGGTGAACGCAGTAGCCTCAGAGACGCCAGAGTTCATGCACTGGTCTGTGAAGCCCATCAGCTGGAGTAGGGCCGACCACCCAGAAGTGATGCCGAGTCCGGGCTCCTACGCCTTGGTCCTGGACGCCACCTTTGCTACAGACAAATGGGCCGCGCGTTTCTCGCGAGTTCTGATAGACGGAGGCAGCATCATCAATATCCTATACAAAGACACCATTGAGAGGTTAGGAATCAAGCAGAGACAGCTTCAGAACAGCCGGACTGTGTTCCACGGCATTGTACCTGGGCTTTCTTGCTCACCAATCGGCAAGATCCTGATGGACGTCCTCTTTGGGGACAAAGATCAATTCCGAAGAGAGTCTGTTTGGTTCGAGGTGGTGGACCTCGAGAGCCCATACCATGCGCTACTTGGCCGACCCACCTTGGCCAAGTTCATGGCAGTCCCCCACTACGCCTACCTCAAGATGAAGATGCCCAGTTCCAAGGGAATTCTGACTGTGGCTGGCGACTACCGGAAGTCGTCCGCTTGCGCGGACGAGAGCAGTCAGCTAGCCGAGTCCCTGGTGATTGCAGCCGAGAAGCGACTCCTTGAACGAGTTGTGGCGATGGCGGGCAAGTAGCCGGAGATATCGCCCGACCCGAAGGAGTCGGAAGCCGAAGGTTCGTTCCAGATGGCTAAAGAGACAAAGAAGGTACCCTTGGATCCGGAGCACCCAGAGAGGTACGCTGTCATAGCTGCAAACCTCGACAGCAAATAGGAAGGCGAGCTCGTCGATTTCCTCCGTGAGAATCAAGACATCTTCGCATGGTCTCCCGAAGACATGCTGGGTGTACCGACGGATTTCGCCGAGCACAAGTTACATGTCCGATCTGATGCAAAGCCAGTCAGGCAGCCTGTGCGCCGCTTATCAGAAGAGAAGAGAAGAGTTGTTGGAGAAGAGATAGCCCGGCTCTTAGCAGCCGGCTTCATTATGGAAGTTTTCTTTCCGGAGTGGCTGGCAAATCCAGTCCTGGTACTGAAGAAGAACAAGCAGTGGCGAATGTGTATTGACTACACAAGCATCAACAAAGCCTGCCCCAAGGACCCATTTGCTCTACCAAGAATCGATCAGGTGATAGACTCCACAGCCGGATGCGAGCTATTGAGTTTCTCGGATGCATACTCAGGATATCAACAGATCAAGCTACACCCGGCTGACAGATTGAAAACCGCCTTCATCATGCCGTTTGGAGCATTCTGCTACCTCACCATGACGTTCGGCTTGAGAAATGCCGGTGCCACCTTTCAGCGATGCAAGCAGAAGTGTCTCCTCAAGCAGCTCGGCAGGAACGCCCATGTCTACGTGGATGATGTGGTGGTGAAGACGGGGAAGCGTGGAACACTGCTGGAAGACCTCAAGGAGACCTTTGAGAACCTGCGCCGATTCTAGATCAAGCTCAACCCCGAGAAGTGCGTCTTTGGAGTACCAGCCGGCCAGCTGCTAGGTTTCCTGGTCTCTGAATGCGACATAGAATGCAACCCAGTAAAAATCAAGGCCATTGAGGGAATGGAGGTACCCACCCGACTGTTGGACGTGCAGAAGTTCACCGGCTGCTTAGCATCCATTAGCCGATTCATCAGTCGGCTGGGCGAGAAAGCTCTCCCCTTATACCAGCTCATGAAGAAGACCACTTTTTTCGAGTGGAACCATAAGGCGGACGAAGCTTTTCACCAATTAAAGAAGATGCTGACTACTCCACCCATCTTGGCGGCTCAGACTCCCAAGGAGCCTATGCTCCTGTACATCACCGCCACCAGCCGAGTAGTCAGCACAGTCATTGTAGTGGAGCGCAAGGAGGAAGGCAAGGCGCTGCCTGTCCAGAGACCGGTATATTATCTGAGCGAGGTACTGTCGACCTCCAAGCAGAACTACCCCCACTACCAGAAGATGTGCTATGGTGTACACTTTGCCGCCAAGAAATTGAAGCCTTACCTCCAAGAGCATCCAATCACGGTGACTGCACGGCCCCGCTGGCCGAGATCATCGGTAGCCGAGATGCCTCTGGTCAAGTGGCCAAGTGGGCCATAGAGCTGGCTCCTTACACCATCTACTACCAGCCTCGCATCGCTATCAAGTCACAAGCACTGGCCGACTTCCTCGTCGACTGGGCCGAGACCCAGTACCTGCCTCCAGCGCCTGACTCCACCCATTGGCGGATGCACTTCGACGGCTCCAAGATGTGCACCGGCTTGGGAGTCGGCGTCGTCCTCACCTCTCCCAAAGGCGACAAGCTCAAATATGCACTGCAAATCCATTTTGCTGCCTCCAACAACGTGGCCGAGTAGGAGGCGCTCATTCACGGGCTCTGGCTTGCCAAAGAACTTGGCATCCGCCAGATCTTGTGTTATGGCGACTCAGACTTGGTGGTCCAGCAGTCATCTGGCGACTGGGACGCGAAAGACGCAAACATGGCGAGCTACTGTTTCCTCGTGCAGCAACTCAGCGGGTATTTCGAAGGGTGCGAGTTCCTCCACGTGCCAAGAAACGACAACGACGAAGCAGACGCCTTGGCACAAATCGGCTCTACCCGCCAAGCAATTCCATCTGGCGTCGCCCTTCAACGCCTCCTCAAGCCGTCTGTCAAGCCTTCACCAGAATCAGACTCCATTTTTGTGCCGGTCCCTCCCGAAGACGGCGGATCCGACTCCAGAGCTCCGGCAGTCGGAACGGGGACTTTGGCGGACGACTCCAAAGCCGCCTCAGTCGAGCCCGGCCCGGGGATTGCGGCAGCGGACTCGAAGATTCCAGAACTCGGCCTAGGAACCACACCAGTCGGCCTGGGGACTTCATCAACTCAGCAAGCGGCTGTTGACTCCAACCCGCCGTCTCCCAGCCTAACCTCCCTCGTCCAAGTCGCAGTACTGGTAGTCGAAGAAACAGCAGCACCCTCATGGGCCCAGCCCATCCTCAAATTCCTGGTGAATAAAGAGCTACCAACTGACGAGATCTTAGCTCGGCAAGTACAACGCCGGGCGGCAGCCTATACCATAGTCAACAAAGAGCTGGTCAGGCACAGTGTCACTGTTGTCTACCAGCGCTGCGTATAGCCAGAGCAAGGCCAAGCGATTCTCAAAGACATCCACCAAGCTGAATGCGGCCACCATGCGGCTTCAAGAGCACTCGTCGCCAAAGCCTTTCGGCATGGCTTCTTCTGGCCAACTGCCTTGGAAGAGGCCAAGGAGTTGGTCCAAAAATGCAAAGGGTGTCAGAAGTTCAGCTCCAAGCCGCACCAGCCGGCTTCTGCGCTCAAGACCATCCCCATTGCCTGGCCTTTCGCAGTTTGGGGTCTGGATATGGTGGGACCATTCAAAATAGCACGAGGCGGTCTAACTCACCTACTTGTCGCGGTGGAAAAGTTCACCAAGTGGGTGGAAGTGAAGCCAATTAAGAAACTGAATGGTCCGACTGCCGTGACCTTCATCGCCGATATCACAATTCGGTACGGCATACCACACAGCATCATCACCGACAACGGCACAAATTTTGCCAAAGGCGCCTTGGCCCGTTTCTGCGCAACACAGGGCATCTGACTGGACCTAGCGTCTGTTGCCCACCCGCAGTCAAACGGCCAAGTGGAGCGAGCAAACGGCCTCATCCTGTCCGGCATCAAGCCTCGGTTGATCGAGCCTCTAGAGCGCTCGGCTGGCTTCTGGCTCGACGAGCTGCCAGCCGTCCTCTGGAGTCTGCGCACGACTCCAAACAAGTCAACCGGCTTCACGCCCTTCTTCCTCGTTGTCGGCGTTCTGGGAACGGGGGTCCCCAGACTTGCCTGCCTGCGGCCTGCGGCGTGGCTCAAATGGGGGCCCAACATGGCCCATCTTCATCAGCACAAGACTCAAGACCCTCGCGAGGGGCCAAGCCTTGCGAGGCGGACGACACGGCGCATCCTCAGGTGTAGCCTCCTCAGGCTGGCTCACGAGGAGACGGAGATATCAAGGCGGGGTACCTCGTGAGGTGCCCATGACGCAAGCCATGATGATCGAGGGTGCCAGGCGGGCGCCAGCGCGCGCAACGTCCTTCTTTCCTCTTTGGTGCAAAGGGGGCAAGCGCAGCCGCGGAGTACCGAGGCATGAGGCAAAGGTTGCCATTTTGGTGCAACGAGACCAGGACCAAGCGGACTACGAGATGGAGGTCACCATGGAGCCCAGCACGGCGTCACCGCAGAGTCTTTCGCAGGCGAAGACCAACTTTAGTCAGGATAAGAGTACTTGTTGTCCCCCTTCAAATTAGCCCGCCATTGTTGGCTCCCTTCCCGCTCGATATTTGGGAAGAGGACCAGCGCTCCTATAAATAGGACCGGCCACCCATGTAGCAAGGGGTCGATCAGTTGGTAGATTGGAGAATAGGTTCGGTTCGGCATGTGGATCCGGCTAGCAAGCAGAGAGAGAGAAAGAGAGTGAGAAGGCGACGGAACTCGTCCCAGTATTTCGTCCCCCCAGCCAAGAACAGACCCTCGCGAGGCTGTTCTTCCTTGTATTGCTCATCACCATCAGCCCCAGGAGGCAATCCATCCACACCACACTGGAGTAGGGTATTACACCAGAACGGTGGCCCGAACCAGTATAAATCTTGTGTCTCTCATGCAGTTCTCTTAGTAGTTTAGATCTTTGTGAGACGGGGAGGTAGAGGACATGATTTCTGCGCGCACCCCAGTGTTCAAACCTTAAGGGTCTGCCGGAACCCGAAATCCGACATTTGGTGCACCAGGTAGGGGTGCGCCGGAATCTGTCTTCCACCGCTCCTTTCCGCCTCCCGTCGCATCGTCATCACCATGTCCGGCGACCAGGCGGGCAACCAAGGTCCATGGGCGGCGTGGCCCACCTGCGCGGAGCCGCCCGCCTCGGCCCCAGGCAGCTCGCGGCCCATAGAGCGCTGCGGCCCGCAGGCGACGCGGACAGGCTTCCGTGACCCTCACATCGCGGCAAGCGCGGTCGGCGGCAAGGGCCTCCAATCACGCCGCAACCACGACGCCGTACACCCGCCGGGAGCAGGCGAATTCAAGGGCCGCGCTCACGGTGGCCCGGGAGCTGCTGCGGTGGAGACTGCTGGAGGGCGGCCACGACGTGCTGTTGGAGTGGGTGGCGGAGCTCCTGGGCTTCGCCGCCTCGGGGGCTCATCCCTTCTCCACCCAGCTCCCATCTGAAGCCGAGGGCGGCCCGCACGGGGGCTCCGCGCGCGCCCGCGGACTCCAAGGCTACTCCGACGCCAGCGAAGCCGTCAGCGCCGGACCGGCGGCGGTGCTACCTCCGTCCCCGGCCCGTGAAGAAGAAGGACTCGACGCGACCCGCGCCCTCGGAGAGCTGTCGTGCTGCCACCCCGCAGTAGGCACGCCAGGTGGGACCGCGTGGCATGCGGGGCATCACGACGTGGCATTCGGGATGACGACGACGGAGGAATACGTGCCCCTCATGCTGGACCAAGGACACCCTCGCGAGAGCAGTCAAGGCTTGCTCCTCGGCCCGAGCTGGGGGGACGAGCCAGTAGAAGCCGAGCCCTTCCAGGAGCCCATGGATGAACCCGCTGGCCACGCTGGAGGCAACGACTGTCGGGCACCACTAACTCTTCAGGGGAAGGTATATGCTAACAATGGATCGCAGGAGGTGCAGGTCGCCGCGAGAAGCAGCTGCCCCGCTCCCACGGTCTCCTACCCCTCGGGAGGAGGGCGCAGGGGGCTGCGGGAGAGGGGTCCAGATCCTACATCACCACCGCGGCGTTCGGAGCAAGGCGTTCTCAGGAGGTAGGCCCTCTGCTGGGAAGGTGCCTCAGGGCCTGCCCCTGGCAGAGGACCCGTGGTCGTCGGGGGAACCGCTGGCGACCGCTCTACCCCATCGGGAGGCGTCCTGGGTTCCGGTCGTTGCTGATGGCACTAGAGTGTGGCGCAAGGCGGGGCCCTCGTCTGGCGATATGAAGCAAGGCCAGTACCTGTGAAGAAGGCCCAGTGCCTATGAAGCTCGCCGCCCCGTGACACTCTCATGTAATAATGAGTGGGGATGTACACGCCCGGAGTCTCAGGGGTGCCGGCCTCAGGCCCTGGGGGTCCCTCCCATGCCCAGTGGACAGCACTTAGCTCCACGCTGGTGAGAAGACGTCCAAGACTAGATTAGGTGCCGGACGCGGCTGTTTGTTTGCTTTTCGTTGCCTTTCCCTTTGGCTGTTTCTTTCCCCCGCTGGATTTAAGTTGGATTCGAATTTGAGATTTGCGTGTGTTCGGGGAAGGGGTGCTTATTCTCGCTCGAGCCATTTCTCACGTTCTGGTTACCGCTTCATCACAGCTGCCTCCCCTCGCGAGCCCCTCGCGAGTCGGATCAGGCCTGGCTCGTGCGCAACCCAGACTGCCGCTGTTGCTCCTCCTTGGGAGGATTTTTCGGGTGCCTGCGGAGGTTGCCTTGTTTGAAAGGGCCCAGAGCCTGTGAAGCAAGGCGAGTGCCTGTGAAGCCCTTGCGCTAAGGAAAAGGCCCAGAGCCTGTGAAGCAAGGCGAGTGCCTGTGTAGCCCTCGCGCTAAGGAAAAGGCCCAAAGCCTGTGAAGCAAGGCGAGTGCCTGTGAAGTCGTTACGCTCAGGAGAAGGCCCAGAGCCTGTGAAGAAGGCCAACGCCTGTGAAGTTTTTCACCAGCAACGATCTCACATCCTGGGAACCCAACTAGAGAGCACCCAAGGCGTCGCACCCTCCTGCAGGCTGCCTCAGGGCCAGCGTGGGGCAAAGGTAAACCAGCCCACCGTCAGGCACGCGCGCAATTTGACTACTACTGATACGCTGGACACAAGTTTTTATATGTGGGGCTTCCCTTCCCAAAATGCTCTCACGACCGTCAGGCCAAACACCTGAGTTCTATTCATGCAGGGTAAGAGACAGGAGAAGTACACGGCCAGTCTGACAAATCCCCCAACGCATCCTCGGGGGCGCCTCCCGAGCTGTCGCTGGCATCACTGAATCCGCCCTCATCGTCTGCACCACCAGCGGCGTCGGGGCCATCCACCACGCCGCCTTTGTCGGCAGCCACGACCACGTCGTCGTCATCCGAAGCAAAGACCCGGACGAGAGCATCCACGTTGTTCTCCACCCATTCCGCCAGGTCGCCTCGGATGGCCTGGGGAACTGGGGCGATGGCGGCGTCAAAGTCAAAGTGGGGATCCATGTTCCGGAGATGGCTGAAGACGCGGGAAAAGGCCCGCCCGAGCAGGGCGCAGCTCCTCTCCTCCACCAACATGTCGGCCCTGACCGACCGAGCCTCCAGCTGCGTTACCACGGCGGTGAAGAACTGCAGGTTGCCAGCATAGTTGATCATGTGCGGCTCACCGACGGCTGCCTCACAGATGTTGCCCAAGGCTGCGTTAGCCCTCACCCTGAGCGTGGTGAGCATGGGGCCGTGCGCGTGCTCCAGGACCCACCGCTGGCGTATTTCGTCAGCATTCTGGCGCTCAACGGCCTCGACCTCTTCCATCCGCTGGCGAAGACGGAGCACCTCGGCCTGGGAGGCAGCCAGCTCCTTTTGCGTTGCCTCGAGGGCGGCCCGGGAGGCATCGACCAGCCGCGTCGCCTCATCGCGTTGGGCTCTCAGGGCTGCGGTTCTGCCCTCGCCTTCGACCCGGATCATCCCCAGCTTCCCCTCAAACTCTCGCTCGAGGCCTTGGCGCGTCGTCGCCACCCGACGACAAACCTCCTCCAGGACACGCGCTTCCCGCGCAGCGACATCGTCTTTCGCCTGCGTCACTAGGCGCTCCCTCGTCTCCAGCCGCTCGTACTCGCGGGTGCGTTCATCGGCTTCCAGCGTCAACGCTTCTTCGCGCCTCTGGAGCTCAGCTGGGTACCCGGAGGCCACTCGCATCGACGCAAGGGCCAGCTCGCGCAGCTCCGCTTGCTCCTCTAGTGAGTGGCACCGGGCCAGGAGCTCGCGAGCCCGCTCCTCTGCTGCCTCTCGCCATCGATCAGCTCTCCGGGCCTCCTCAGCGGCCTGGGATCGGGCCACTCGAGAGGCCTCCAGCGACACCTTTGCCTCTTCGTCGTCAAGGTCCCGCTGACGGTGCGCGAGGGTGATGGCGGCCTCCAGCTCGCGCCTCCCTACAGCCAGGCATAGGCCCTCGGCCTCCAGGCGCGCGTCTTCGTCAGCGAGCTCCTCCCCAAGCAAGTTCACCGCGTCGGCCGCTCTTCGAAGGAACCCTTGGCGGCGGGCGCGGCGCTCCTGGGCGCGCTCAAGCACATCTTCCACACCGTCATCCGCCCCAAGCAAGCGCTGGGGGCAACGAATCATTGTTCCTCCTCCGGGCAGGGGGCTGGGGGCTGGCGCCCTCGCAATGGCCGGGCACATCACGCCGGAAGCCCGGCCTAGGGCCAGCCCGTCTCCAGATGAGGGGCGCAGGAGGCGCCTCAACCAGTCGCAGTCCCCGACCAGACGGGAAGCCTACGGCAGGCTGGCTATTCCCCGAGAGGGCCCACGAAGGAAAATCATGGGGAACGACGGGCCGCGGTGCACCTCGGGATGGTCCGCTCCTTCAGACGCCCTCACCACTAGGGCAGAGCTGCTCGGAGCATTTAAAGACGGTAGAGGGGACGAAGCTAAGGGAGGCGGCACCTCGGTGGCCTCCGCGAGCTCAGTCGGGAGGGGCTTGCAGAACAAGGATCGGCGGAAGCAACAAGGGGATCAGGAGCCAGAGAAAAAGAGGACTTACTCATCAGTAGCGAAGTACTTCCTGCGCTTCAGCGCGCGACAAGGGAAGTCATCACCTAGGGCCTCCCTCTTCCTCCGGAGGGCCTCAAAGTCCATGCGGAAGCAGCCCAAGGGAAGAGCGCAAGGATCATCGTGCCGAGGAGACGGAGCATCAGAGCGGTCCACGTCAGGGGCGCCTGCCAGGCGCCTGCTTTCCATTGCCTCGCCAGAAGACGCGACTGGTGCCACCAAGGCCTCAGCCCCAGGCGCCGGGAGCGGCTGCTTGCCACCTTCAGCCGCAGTTCACGGGCCTCAGGAGCTGTCCCCTCGCGAGCGCCACCCGGTGCTGCCACCTCATCAGGGGCACCCTCGCCCTCAGGCGCCTCCTGCCTCCCTGCTCCGCCACTTGAGGAGGAGCCGCCTTGGCTGATTGGAAGGGCAGTCACCACCATCGGGTTCTCGCGAGGTCCCTGGAGGCCGGCCGGGTGCAGTCCCCATTCATCGAAGGCAGGCATCTGCTTCACGAAGTCCGCCCTGCTCTGGCAGAGATACAGCAAAGCCCCTCCCTGCCGGACGTTGCCGGGGTTGAGGTCGCCGGCTAGGTTCAAGAGCGTTGACTTCAGCACCGCCGGAGCCAGGTCCTCCTCCTGGAGCCTCATGTTATCCTCGCGCCCACGGAAGGCCCACATTCGGCGAAAGTGGCGCTGCAGGGGAGCGACGCGGCACAACAGGAACTCATTCACCACTTTGGGCGCTTTCACGCCAAGCTTCCTCAGGAGCGTGAAGCAGCTCCAGACAAAGACGAGCCGGGGGCTCTTGAGCGTCTCCTGGCCCCAACCCGAATTGGGGACAGCAGGCGAGGTCGGCTCCGATAAAAGGGGGCTGGGTACCCCTGCGTCCACGTACAACCACCGCTCGCGGAACCCAACCGCGGGCTGGGGGAGTTTGAAGTCAATCCCAGAGGCCTCAGTCGCAGGCTCGGCAGCAAAGCTCACGCATGCCCAGCGTTGGGAAAGGTCGACAAGACGCAGTGATAAGAAGTGGCGCAGCAAGGCAACCGAAGGAGGGATGCCCACCATGGCTTCGCAAACGAAGGCGAAGACTGAAAGAAGGGAGATGGACTCATGACTTAGATGCATCAAGTGGATCTGGTAATGGGAGAGCACGGCGTTGAATAAATTGGAGAAGGGGGGAACCAGACCCGCCCACAAGGCGTCGGTGAAGCATGGAACCTCGGTTGCTATCTGAAAGTGCAACTATCCCTAGGTGGTTATGGTAATTCATAACAACATATAGCTCATTGAGCTAATGCTATTTCAAGATGATTATTTCAGGAAAGCTCAATGATTGGCATGGCATGGATGTGAAAGTGGAACCCTCAAAATGCTAAGGACAACGAATTGGCTCAAGCTCAAAAGTTCAAGACTCTTCATTTTATATTTTAGTGATGCAAGATCACATTGAGTCTTTAGGAAAAGCCAATACTATCAAGGAGGGATGAGGTGTTGCTTAATGAGCCTCTTGCTTTATGTGCTTGGTGATATGCTCCAAAATCCTCAACCACTTTTCCATAGCCACAAATGACCTAAACACTAAGCCAAACTCGGTCATACCGATTCTTTCAATCCGGCGCCACCGAGTTTCACTTGTCATTTGCCACTGCCAAACCCTAGCAATTCGGTCCTACCGATAAGGATCTCGGTCTCACCGAGATGGGATTGCAAACTCTCTGTTTCCCTTTCGTAACTTTTCGGTCTCACCGAAAGAGCGAATCGGTCCCACCGACATTGCAATGTAAACTCTCTGTTTCCTTCTTGTAACTTTTCGGTCTCACCGAAAGAGCGAGTCGGTCCCACCGAGTTTGCCTGACCAACTCTCTGGTTAGCTTATTGCCAAACTCGGTCTCACCGAGTTTGTGCAATCGGTCTCACCGAGATTACATTATGCCCAAACCCTAACTAAATCGGTTCTACCGAGTTGCATGTCAGTCCCACCGAAATCTCTAACAGTCACTAGGTTTACTATTTCGGTCCGGCCGAGTTTTCTGATTCGGTCCCACCGTGATTGGTAAATTGTGTGTAACGGTTGGATTTTGTGTGGAGGCTATATATACCCCTCCACCTCCTCTTCACTCATGGAGAGAGCCATCAGAACACATACACCATTCCAACTCATATGTTCTGAGAGAGAACCACCTACTCATGTGTTGAGACCAAGATATTCCATTCCAACCATATGAATCTTGATCTCTAGCCTTCCCCAAGTCGCTTTCCACTCAAATCTTCTTTCCACCAGATCCAAATCCTATGAGAGAGAGTTGAGTGTTGGGGAGACTATCATTTGAAGCACAAGAGCAAGGAGTTCATCATCAACACACCATTTGTTACTTCTTGGAGAGTGGTGTCTCCTAGATTTGCTAGGTGTCACTTGGGAGCCTCCGACAAGATTGTGGAGTTGAACCAAGGAGTTTGTAAGGGCAAGGAGATCGCCTACTTCGTGAAGATCTACCGCTAGTGAGGCAAGTCCTTCATGGGCGATGGCCATGGTGGGATAGACAAGGTTGCTTCTTCATGGACCCTTCGTGGGTGGAGCCCTCCGTGGACTCGCGCAACCGTTACCTGTCACATCCTAGCTAGGTTATGCATTAGAGTGTGCATCATGTCTACTTTCATCAGAAATGGAAATGGGGAAAGCAGAACCCCCAACACCCCCCCCCCTGAAATCAACTAGGGTTTACTAAAAATAAATTCAATGAACCTGAAATGCCCTTCAGAAATGTTCACCCTCTTTGCCTTGGGCTAGAACCCTTGGGAAAAATGGTGAATATAATTTTAGGTCATCAAAAGGGGCATTGATTTAATTTATAAATATTTGAATTTGGGCATTTAAATAATATTAAATTGAATGCTCAAATAATGTTGGAATTATTTTTTGGGCCACTGAAATATTTTAGAAAGTGTCCATAAATATTTTCAGGATTTTATAAAATGATTTAGTATTTAAACTAAATCAAAACAGAATAACAGAAATAGAAAATAGAAAACAGTATAAAAAAAGAGGAGAGAGAATAGGCCAGTGGGCCACTTACCTGGCGCCCCGACCGGCCCAGCACTGTAGCTGGACGGCCCAGCCCACCAGCCGACGCCAGTCGTCCCCTAGCTCCTGCCAGGAGGACGCCGGGCGTGTGGCCGCGGTGCGCCGGCACGCGCGCGGTCACCGACGGCCACCTCCTGCTTCGGCCGCCTCCCCGACGCCGCTAAGGACGCCACGCACCCCCCTGGCCCTCTCATTCACTCTCCCTCGCTCTCCCTCCTCCTCTGTCCTCTCCCCGCAGCACACCCGAACGGGCTCGTCGCCGCCGTTCGCTGTTGCCGCGGCCACCGGCCACCCCTTGCCCTGCCGCTGCACCCAAAAGCTCCGCCTCGACCCACCCTTCCTCCTCACCGCTCCAAGCGACGCTGGAAGCCCCGCAGTGACGCAATTGCCGTCGTCTTCACCGACGGGCACCGAAGGTCGCCGGCTCCGATTCTCCGTCTCCAGGTCGTCCCCGAGCCCACCGATCTACTCTGCGTGCCCCCAGTGAGCTCCTGCTCCGAATCCCCCTCTTCCCCGCTTCGTTTGATCGCCCTAGCCGCCACCCCCATGATGACCGAAGTGCGCCGCCGCCCGAGCTCGCCGTCGACGATGCTCCGGTGACCAAATGGTCACCCCGGAGCGTCGAACTTACTCCCCGTGATGCGTAGCACCCTCCTAGCCCCCTAGCCCCACTCTTCTACGCACAGAAACGCGACTCCGCGATCACCCGAACTCCGGCGGCCGCCAAAGAGCTCGCCGCCGTCAACTCCGGCCACCCTAGCTGCTGCTGCTGCCACCACTAGATCCGCGAGAGCGTCAGCAAGCCGTAGCAACAAACCACGCTCAAAATGGAGCCCTATAGCGCATTCCCGAGCCCCTCCGCCGTCTCTGTCGTCGCCGGCGACGAGCCGTGGACTAAGTCCGGCGAGTTTGACCACTGACGTGGACTGGGTGGGCCCAGTTGACTCCCCTGAGTCAATGACAAGTGGGCCCCCCCCTCTGCTAATTATCCAGTTTAGTTTTAATTTAATTAGGATTAGCCACAGACACTGACGTGTGGACCCCACACGTCAGGTTTGACTGGGACAGCCGCCTTTGACCTGCTGACGCAATGCTGATGTCATGCTGACGCAGTAAATCATTTTCTAGTTTAAAAATAACTCAGGAAATTCCAGAAAATACCCAAAACTTCAAAAATTCATAGAAATTCAACCATAACTCCAAATGAGACAAATTATATATGTAAAATTATCAGAAAAATTCAAGGAATCCATCTGTACCATTTTCATGCATGTTTGAACAATGTTTGTCCCCTGTTTTGGACAAAACAAATAAAGGGCATTTAAATAATCATATATGGGATTGGAATTTGAACCTTGCACTCAAGCCAACTCCATTTAAATTATAGCTAGTTGCATTAGCTCAAGACACATCCATATTGCCATGTCATAGCATGCATCATATTGTTGCATATCGTCATGTGTTAATTGTGCTCGGTTGTGTTCCTCGTGGTAGGTTCTGCCTCCGAGGATATTCACGAGTATCCAACTGAAGGGCAGTATCCCATCACCACTCCATCAGGCAAGCAACCATTGATCATTCCGATACAACCCATGTTCCCGCTCCTGCTCTTGTTTACTGCATTAAGACAACACGATTCAAACTGCTGTGTGCTACGGTAGTTGAACCCTTATCCTCTGCATGACCTGTCATTGCCACAGTAACTAGATGAAACCCACTAGCATGTGTAGGAGTTGATTGAGCCATGTTTTGTGATTCCTACCTTGCTATGCCTGCTATGCTTAGAGTTGTGTCAGGTCTGGTTCATCTGGGTGATGGGCTAGAGTGAAATGCTTGTGCCAGTATTATGTGGGATGTGTTGAACATGTTTTGGTAAAGGTATCGATGAGAGGCCATGTAGGAGTACATGGTGGGTTGTTTCATTGAAGCCGTCCCTAAGAACTGAGTTCTGTATGCGTGAATTAAGATTCAGCTACTACCACACATTGGGCCCTGAAATATGACCCCGCTCGACTTACCGACCCCTCTCGCCTCAGTCCAGGAGTTGCAACTAGTTTCTGGTGTTTGTAGGATATGTGTTGGCGGCCGTGCGTAGCGCTGACCCTAGGGGTGGGCTATGTTGCGGTAGATACACCGTGGCACGGTGTACCGAGTCACCCGTTTGGTGTCTCGGGAACCCTGTTCACATCGTTCGGGGTCGTTGAGGACACCCCGGCCGGATTTCCTTGCGGATGGAACCTGAATAGGCGATGACCCTGGACTAGAGACTTGTGAGGTTAGTCAGGTCGTGGTCTACACCCACGTCGGTTTTCGCTTGAAGTCTGCCGAGCACATTTCGTGTGCAGACGCTAAGTGGTGGAAACATGTGTGACGAAGTACACCCCTGCAGGGTATGAAACTATTCGAATAGCCGCGTCCGCGGTAAAGGACTACTTGATTGCATATACAGTTCATAGACAAGTTAATGGATACTACTAAAAGACTCAAGATAAGTGTGAGTACCGAGGATGGCCCCTTCACAGGATTCGAGGGAGGATCCTCGGTGGGGTATTGTGATGGTGAGTAGTGGACTCGTGTGCGAAAACTATTTTGCTAAAAGATTCCGTAGGATAGCTTAGCCAAGAGTCAAAGCTGGCTTGCTGCATAAACCCCACCACCTTCTTGAGAATGAGCATGTACAGTAGGTTCTGATGTAAGACTTGCTGAGTACTTTCGTACTCATGTTTGCTTATTTATTGTTTTCAGACGACAACACTGCCCCCTCCGATGGGTTTACGTAGATCTTGACGTCGACGAGTGACTAGACACCCAGGTGGTGATCCAGGCCATGGAGGGCCCTATGTAGATAGGCAGGCTTCGAGAAGCCTTCTTTCTTTCTAGAGTCTGTACTCAGACTAGTTGCTTCCGCATGTGCTTGTATGACTGTATGACTTGAGTGTCGGGTCATGTGACCCCTACCTGTATGGATATGTTATGTATGGCTCCCTGGAGCCTTTAAATAAAGTACTTGAGTTGTAGAGTTCTGTTGTGATGCCATGTTGTATGTACCCATATCGAGCATATTGTATGTATGTTTGAAATGCTTGGTATGAGTGGGATCCGACAATCTAGTTGTTTGTCCTTCGCAGCCTTTCTTATGGGGAAATGTAGTCTAGTGCTCCTCGAGCCATAGTAGTCCGCTACAGCCCGGTTCACCGGAGTCCTGTTAGCCCAGCACTACTGTTCAGGACGCTTGACTGGCCGGCATGTGTTTCACTTCGTCCCTATGTCTGTCCCTTCGGGGAAATGTCACGCGGTGATCTCCGGAGTCCTGTCTAGCCTGCTACAGCCCGGGATTCCCCGGAGTCCTGCTAGCCCAGTGCTACAGCCCGGAATCACTCGTTGATGACCGACATGTTCGTTGTGATTCATGTATGCCTGTCTCCATAGGTCTGTGCCGCTTTGGGTTCACGACTAGCCATGTCGGCCCGGGTTCTCGGTCATATGGATGCTAGCGACATTGTCATATACGTGAGCCAAAAGGCGCAAACGGTCCCGGGCCATGGTAAGGCGACACCCGTGGGATACCGTGCGTGAGGCCGCAAAGTGATATGAGGTGTTACCGGCTAGATCGATGTGGCTTAGAATCGGGGTCCTGACAGCGTTGGCATCAGAGCCGGACTGCCTGTAGGTTCGTTCAGCCAAACTGGTCGATGTCGAGTCTAGAAATGCTTTAGTTATATGTAAGGGAATTGATTGTGGGAGGGAACGTAAGGTTCTTTTTATTCCTTTACGTATGCTTCTGATCTGAGTCATTCTCTTCTCATTCAACGTGGGTTAAGGACTAGGCTCTCTTCTTCTATCAGGTTCACGTGTTACTAATCCGTAGTAGCTTATAGGATTTTTGCTACGAGTTTCAGTCCAGTTTCTACTATTTTAGTATGTGGCTATTTGAATCAGAACCTTGATATGATGCTGTTGAGCGGTATTGTGAACTGTTGCGGATGTCTCAAATCTTTTTCTGAGCATTTACAGCCGTTATGCTGCCCAATTTTTCCCTAGGAATTCTGATGTCTTTGTCTTGTGGCTGTGCTTTCAGATGGCCAATCAGTCTCAAAATCAAGTGGTTCGCCTGACCAGGTGCCTCGACGTGCCCGGTCATACTGCTATGTTGGTCCGGGTCATGATCGAGACAGGATACCGATGGTATCCCGAATACACTGTTGAAGAGCAGTTCCGCGACTTTAATCAAAGCCAGTATTTATGCACCGTCAGGATATTTCCTTCCTATCCTGGATCTACCGAGCCCCTTCACTGTTCCTATGGACTCGGAGTTACCATTGAGATGGCTGTGCAGGATGCTGCCTACTCCATGATGACCATCTTGCGAGTCCGGACTGGCCTGCTTCGGAACACTGACTTCCGTTACATGCCAGCTTCACTTCCGGGAGCGCAGGGGTATCTTCAGGCTATCTATGCTGACTCCACTCAGGAGGACTCATTAACTCGTACCACCGCTGAGATGCTCGAAGATAAGGACCGAGAGAATCGGGCCTTGAGGCTGGAGCTCTTCAATACCCGTGCTGATCATTGGGCCACATTGACTCGGTTTGCACCCGCGGTGCAAGCTGGATGTATGGATACCAGGGATCTGTATCCTGTGAGAGCAGCTCTGCCATACATGGTGGATTGGCGTGATGTGGGAGGCATCACCCCACCCCTTGGTCCCCGCAGGCCACCGTTTGTTGGTCCAAGACCTTATCCTAGCCCCTATGGTCCACAGGCTCCTCAGGACCGTCTGTTTCCGGATGATCACGTTGAACTTCCAGGCTATGGAGGTGACTTCTATGAGGACTACTACGGAGCTATCTGAGTTAGTAGTAGTACCACTAGTATTGTAGTAGTTGTATCTCCACTGTCCTGTGTGACTTGTGGAATACGACTTGGTGTGTAATCGATTCCGGAGGTGTAGACAAATAATGTATAAGGACTCGGAATGCCTCCGATGAGATGTAACGTCTACCTTCATAGTTGTACTGTAGCATGGGCTTGTACTAAACTATGTATGACGAGTATGACCGTTGGTGTATATATGGCAGTTTTATATTACCATGGCATACGAATGAGCATCTCTGCATTCCGTGTTATCCTTTACATCCTGCACTTCCCTGTTAAGTTTGAGCCATCCTTGTCTAAACCGTTGTCTTGTTTTCCCTCCTAGGATGGTCAACACCCGCGGAAACCCTGCTGCCCCAGAGCAGGGGGAAGCTAATGCAGCTAGAGGTGAAAATTTGCCTCACCCGCCTTCCCTGGCCGAAGTGATGCTGGAGGCGGAAAGGAACAAGCGTGAGACCAACCGCCTGTTGGAGCAGATTGAGCAGAACACTGCACGCCACCCACGAAATGCCTTGGTGTCAATCAACGACTTCATCAAGCTGTACCCACCAAGGTTTAACCATTCCGTCGAGCCCCTCGACGCGGATGATTGGCTTCGCAGCATCACCCACAAGCTACGTTCTGCCAACGTAGCTGAAGCCGACAAAGTTACCTATGCTGCTTATCATCTTGAGGGCCCCGCTAGCCATTGGTGGGAAAACTACGAAGCTATGCGCCCGGTCGGCCAAATCACTACCTGGGCTGAGTTCAGTGAGGCTTTCCGTGAGCATCACATTCCGGAAGGTCTCATGGATCGCAAGAGGGAGGAGTTCTGCAACTTCACCCAAGGAAGGCTGACTGTGGATGCATATAGCCGAGAATTTGGGAACCTGGCACGCTATGCTCCTGAAGAGGTTTCTACTGACGCCAAGAAGCAGGCAAGGTTCCGTAAGGGACTTAGCCCTGAGCTTCGCCGCGATCTCCGTCTGCACGAGTGCACATCCTTTCAGAAGCTGGTCAATAAGGCTATCGGTGCTGAGACAGGCCAGACTGATTATGACGCTTCACGCAAGCATTCTCGTGATTTTGGGTCTTCATCCGGCTCTGGAGCTCAGAAGCGCCGGGTGTGGATTCCAAGCACCGCACTACCACCCAGATTCACCCCGAGGCCATCCTTTGAGGCGCCTCGTCCCAACCAGCAAATTGCACCATCCAAGCCCTATGGTGGCCCCGCTGCTAATGTTGCTCCACGCCCCACTGTGGTAACATGCTTCAAGTGTGGAGAACCGGGTCACTATAGTCGAGAGTGTCCCCAGAACAACCCCAATCAAGCTGGAAAGTCCGTTGGCCGTGGTAAGGCCGCGGGAAAGACTTTCTACGCCAAGCCGGCCACTACTGCACGTGGCCATGTCAACTACGTCTCAGCCGAAGAGGCTCATGAGGATCCCAACGTCGTCCTTGGTACGCTCCTTGTTAACTGCCATCCGGCATCTGTTCTTTTCGATACTGGAGCATCTCATTCATTCATATCCGAGAATTATGCTCGGTTGCATAACACGACATTCTGTGACATGCCCACTTCCATGGTAATTCAAACTCCGGGTTCCAAATGGCAAACTTCTAAGGTAAGCCATGGGAACGAAATTCTTGTCGATAGGCTTGTCTTCCTTGCATCTTTAATAGCTCTCAAGTCCTCCGACATAAACATCATCTTGGGTATGGACTGGATGTCAGCTCATTATGCCAAGATCGATTGTGCCACTAGAACCGTTCAACTTACTCATCCCTCGGGCAAGACAGTTAATGTCTTAACTCGAGTGGCCAAGCGCCAACTTTACTCCCTCAATGCCAACCACCTTCCAGACCTTGAGGACGTTCCGGTAGTCCGAGACTTCCCAGATGTGTTTCCGGAAGAACTGCCAGGTGTTCCACCTGATCGGGATGTCGAGTTTGTGATAGACCTTGTTCCCGGAACCGTTCCAATTGCTATAAGACCCTACAAGATGGCACCCTTAGAACTAGCCGAGCTTAAGAACCAACTCGATGAGTCCTTGAACAAAGGGTTCATCCGTCCTAGCTCCTCTCCTTGGGCTTGCCCCGTCCTCTTCGTCAAGAAGAAGGATGGAACGGATCGAATGGTTGTGGATTACCGACCTGTCAACCTGGTCACCATCAAGAACAAATACCCGCTTCCCAGGATCAACGACCTGTACGATCAGCTCGCTGGATCCTCAATCTTCTCCAAGATGGATTTGAGGTTGGGCTACCATCAAATCAAAATCAGAAACGGGGACATTCCCAAAACGGCTTTTGTCACTCGTTATGGCCAATACGAGTACACCGTCATGTCCTTCGGTTTAACCAATGCCCCGGCCACTTTCTCCCGGTTAATGAACTCGGTTTTCATGGAGTACTTGGACAAATTCGTCGTAGTATACCTCGATGACATACTCATCTACTCCAAAAATGAAGAGGAACATGCCGAACATCTAAGACTGGTATTGATGAAACTTCGAGAGCATCGCCTTTATGCCAAATTCTCCAAGTGTGAATTTTGGTTGTCAGAAGTGACCTATCTAGGCCATGTAATCTCTGGTAAGGGTATTGCTGTCAATCCCGAGCGAGTTCAAGCCGTCCTTGATTGGACTCCACCTGTTTCGGTCAAGCAAGTTCGGAGTTTCCTTGGCCTAGCGAGCTATTGCCGCCGCTTCGTTGAGAATTTCTCCAAGGTTGCTAAACCTCTAACTGAACTCCTCAAGAAAGATAAAAAGTTCGAGTGGACTCCACAGTGCGAGTTCAGTTTTCAGGAACTGAAAAGACGCCTGACATCTGCTCCCGTACTGGTACCACCAGATTTCTCCAAGGACTTCATTATCTATTGCGACGCCTCGCGACAAGGACTAGGTTGCATACTCATGCAGGATCGTCAGGTAATTGCCTATGCCTCACGGCAATTACACCCACATGAGGAAAATTATCCCACACATGATCTAGAACTTGCAGCTGTAGTCCATGCACTCAAGACCTGGCGACATTACCTTCTCGGTAATCGTTGCGAGATCTTCACCGATCACCAAAGCTTGAAATATATCTTCACCCAACCAGATTTGAATCTCAGGCAAAGACGTTGGGTCGAGTTGATCTCGGATTACGACTTAGGAATAACTTACACCCCTGGCAAAGCCAATGTCATGGCTGATGCACTAAGTCGTAAGTCCTACTGTAACAACCTGATGTTACAACAAAGTCAACCACTTCTCCATGAGGAATTTCGTAAGCTTAATCTTCACATTGTTCCTCGTGGATTCCTGTCTACCCTGGTGGCGAAACCTACCCTTATGGATCAAATCATAGCTGCCCAAAAGCGTGATAAGGGCATATCCCGGATTAAGGAAAACATTGCTAGCGGAGTAGCTAAATGTTTTTCCATGGATGAGCAAGGTGCTGTCTTCTTTGAGAACCGCCTGGTGGTTCCCAAGAACCAACATCTACGCCAGATGATCCTTAAGGAAGCTCATGAATCCCCTCTCACCATTCATCCCGGTAGTACTAAAATGTATCAAGACCTACGCCAGAGGTTTTGGTGGACTAGGATGAAGAGGGAAATTGCTCAATACATTGCTAATTGCGACGTTTGTCGTCGTGTTAAAGCAGAGCATCAACGGCCTGCTGGCACCCTTCAACCTTTGGCTATTCCTGAATGGAAATGGGATAAAATCAGTATGGATTTTATCACCGGATTTCCCAGGACCAAGAGGGGAAATAATGCCATCTTCGTCGTGATCGACCGTCTTTCCAAAGTAGCCCATTTTCTACCTGTTCGAGAGAGTATCACCGCTAGCCAGCTAGCTGACTTATACATCTCCCGAATAGTGTCTCTTCATGGTGTCCCGTTGGAAAATAACTCAAACCGTGGAAGTCTCTTCACCTCTCGATTTTGGGAAAGTTTCCAAAATGCTATGGGAACTCATCTCTCCTTTAGCACCGCCTTCCATCCTCAATCAAGTGGTCAAGTAGAGCGAGTAAATCAAATCCTGGAGGATATGCTCCGAGCTTCTGTTATCTCGTTCGGAATGAGTTGGGAGAAATGCCTTCCATTCGCGGAGTTTGCCTATAACAATAGCTATCAAGCTAGTTTGGGCAAGGCTCCCTTCGAAGTTCTCTATGGACGAAAATGTCGAACGCCTCTTAACTGGTCAGAAACCGGGGAAAGACAACTCTTTGGCCCGGATATGATTCAGGAAGCAGAAGAGCAGGTTCGCGTTATTCGTGAGAAATTGAAAACGGCCCAATCTCGCCAAAAGAGTCAATATGATCGTAAGCATAAGCCTATGACATTTGAAATTGACGAGAAAGCTTACCTTCGGGTTACCCCGTTAAAGGGAACCCATCGCTTCGGTATCAAAGGCAAATTGGCTCCTCGTTACATTGGACCCTTTCGCATTATTGCCAAACGAGGAGAAGTTGCCTACCAATTGGAACTACCTCCGCATCTTTCCAGAGTTCACGACGTCTTCCACGTTTCGCAACTCAGGCGTTGCTTCACGGATCCTATCCGTGGAGTGGACCACGAAACGCTTGATTTACAAGATAACCTTTCTTATCGGGAATACCCCGTTCGTATTCTTGATCAAGCCGAGCGTACCACTCGACGTCATAATATCAAGTTTCTCAAGGTTCAATGGTCACACCATTCCGAGGAAGAAGCCACTTGGGAAAGGGAGGATCATCTTCGACTCGAGTACCCCGCCTTCTTCCCAGATGATCCTAAATCTCGGGACGAGATTCTATTGAGTGGGGGTGAGTTGTCACATCCTAGCTAGGTTATGCATTAGAGTGTGCATCATGTCTACTTTCATCAGAAATGGAAATGGGGAAAGCAGAACCCCCAACACCCCCCCCCCTGAAATCAACTAGGGTTTACTAAAAATAAATTCAATGAACCTGAAATGCCCTTCAGAAATGTTCACCCTCTTTGCCTTGGGCTAGAACCCTTGGGAAAAATGGTGAATATAATTTTAGGTCATCAAAAGGGGCATTGATTTAATTTATAAATATTTGAATTTGGGCATTTAAATAATATTAAATTGAATGCTCAAATAATGTTGGAATTATTTTTTGGGCCACTGAAATATTTCAGAAAGTGTCCATAAATATTTTCAAGATTTTATAAAATGATTTAGTATTTAAACTAAATCAAAACAGAATAACAGAAATAGAAAATAGAAAACAGTATAAAAAAAGAGGAGAGAGAATAGGCCAGTGGGCCACTTACCTGGCGCCCCGACCGGCCCAGCACTGTAGCTGGACGGCCCAGCCCACCAGCCGACGCCAGTCGTCCCCTAGCTCCTGCCAGGAGGACGCCGGGCGTGTGGCCGCGGTGCGCCGGCACGCGCGCGGTCACCGACGGCCACCTCCTGCTTCGGCCGCCTCCCCGACGCCGCTAAGGACGCCACGCACCCCCCTGGCCCTCTCATTCACTCTCCCTCGCTCTCCCTCCTCCTCTGTCCTCTCCCCGCAGCACACCCGAACGGGCTCGTCGCCGCCGTTCGCTGTTGCCGCGGCCACCGGCCACCCCTTGCCCTGCCGCTGCACCCAAAAGCTCCGCCTCGACCCACCCTTCCTCCTCACTGCTCCAAGCGACGCCGGAAGCCCCGCAGTGACGCAATTGCCGTCGTCTTCACCGACGGGCACCGAAGGTCGCCGGCTCCGATTCTCCGTCTCCAGGTCGTCCCCGAGCCCACCGATCTGCTCTGCGTGCCCCCAGTGAGCTCCTGCTCCGAATCCCCCTCTTCCCCGCTTCGTTTGATCGCCCTAGCCGCCACCCCCATGATGACCGAAGTGCGCCGCCGCCCGAGCTCGCCGTCGACGATGCTCCGGTGACCAAATGGTCACCCCGGAGCGTCGAACTTACTCCCCGCGATGCGTAGCACCCTCCTAGCCCCCTAGCCCCACTCTTCTACGCACAGAAACGCGACTCCGCGATCACCCGAACTCCGGCGGCCGCCAAAGAGCTCGCCGCCGTCAACTCCGGCCACCCTAGCTGCTGCTGCTGCCACCATTAGATCCGCGAGAGCGTCAGCAAGCCGTAGCAACAAACCACGCTCAAAATGGAGCCCTATAGCGCATTCCCGAGCCCCTCCGCCGTCTCTGTCGTCGCCGGCGACGAGCCGTGGACTAAGTCCGGCGAGTTTGACCACTGACGTGGACTGGGTGGGCCCAGTTGACTCCCCTGAGTCAATGACAAGTGGGCCCCCCCCTCTGCTAATTATCCAGTTTAGTTTTAATTTAATTAGGATTAGCCACAGACACTGACGTGTGGACCCCACACGTCAGGTTTGACTGGGACAGCCGCCTTTGACCTGCTGACGCAATGCTGATGTCATGCTGACGCAGTAAATCATTTTCTAGTTTAAAAATAACTCAGGAAATTCCAGAAAATACCCAAAACTTCAAAAATTCATAGAAATTCAACCATAACTCCAAATGAGACAAATTATATATGTAAAATTATCAGAAAAATTCAAGGAATCCATCTGTACCATTTTCATGCATGTTTGAACAATGTTTGTCCCCTATTTTGGACAAAACAAATAAAGGGCATTTAAATAATCATATATGGGATTGGAATTTGAACCTTGCACTCAAGCCAACTCCATTTAAATTATAGCTAGTTGCATTAGCTCAAGACACATCCATATTGCCATGTCATAGCATGCATCATATTGTTGCATATCGTCATGTGTTAATTGTGCTCGGTTGTGTTCCTCGTGGTAGGTTCTGCCTCCGAGGATATTCACGAGTATCCAACTGAAGGGCAGTATCCCGTCACCACTCCATCAGGCAAGCAACCATTGATCATTCCGATACAACCCATGTTCCCGCTCCTGCTCTTGTTTACTTCATTAAGACAACACGATTCAAACTGCTGTGTGCTACGGTAGTTGAACCCTTATCCTCTGCATGACCTGTCATTGCCACAGTAACTAGATGAAACCCACTAGCATGTGTAGGAGTTGATTGAGCCATGTTTTGTGATTCCTACCTTGCTATGCCTGCTATGCTTAGAGTTGTGTCAGGTCTGGTTCATCTGGGTGATGGGCTAGAGTGAAATGCTTGTGCCAGTATTATGTGGGATGTGTTGAACATGTTTTGGTAAAGGTATCGATGAGAGGCCATGTAGGAGTACATGGTGGGTTGTTTCATTGAAGCCGTCCCTAAGAACTGAGTTCTGTATGCGTGAATTAAGATTCAGCTACTACCACACATTGGGCCCTGAAATATGACCCCGCTCGACTTACCGACCCCTCTCGCCTCAGTCCAGGAGTTGCAACTAGTTTCTGGTGTTTGTAGGATATGTGTTGGCGGCCGTGCGTAGCGCTGACCCTAGGGGTGGGCTATGTTGCGGTAGATACACCGTGGCACGGTGTACCGAGTCACCCGTTTGGTGTCTCGGGAACCCTGTTCACATCGTTCGGGGCCGTTGAGGACACCCCGGCCGGATTTCCTTGCGGATGGAACCTGAATAGGCGATGACCCTGGACTAGAGACTTGTGAGGTTAGTCAGGTCGTGGTCTACACCCACGTCGGTTTTCGCTTGAAGTCTGCCGAGCACATTTCGTGTGCAGACGCTAAGTGGTGGAAACATGTGTGACGAAGTACACCCCTGCAGGGTATGAAACTATTCGAATAGCCGCGTCCGCGGTAAAGGACTACTTGATTGCATATACAGTTCATAGACAAGTTAATGGATACTACTAAAAGACTCAAGATAAGTGTGAGTACCGAGGATGGCCCCTTCACAGGATTCGAGGGAGGATCCTCGGTGGGGTATTGTGATGGTGAGTAGTGGACTCGTGTGCGAAAACTATTTTGCTAAAAGATTCCGTAGGATAGCTTAGCCAAGAGTCAAAGCTGGCTTGCTGCATAAACCCCACCACCTTCTTGAGAATGAGCATGTACAGTAGGTTCTGATGTAAGACTTGCTGAGTACTTTCGTACTCATGTTTGCTTATTTATTGTTTTCAGACGACAACACTGCCCCCTCCAATGGGTTTTACGTAGATCTTGACGTCGACGAGTGACTAGACACCCAGGTGGTGATCCAGGCCATGGAGGGCCCTATGTAGATAGGCAGGCTTCGAGAAGCCTTCTTTCTTTCTAGAGTCTGTACTCAGACTAGTTGCTTCCGCATGTGCTTGTATGACTGTATGACTTGAGTGTCGGGTCATGTGACCCCTACCTGTATGGATATGTTATGTATGGCTCCCTGGAGCCTTTAAATAAAGTACTTGAGTTGTAGAGTTCTGTTGTGATGCCATGTTGTATGTACCCATATCGAGCATATTGTATGTATGTTTGAAATGCTTGGTATGAGTGGGATCCGACAATCTAGTTGTTTGTCCTTCGCAGCCTTTCTTATGGGGAAATGTAGTCTAGTGCTCCTCGAGCCATAGTAGTCCGCTACAGCCCGGTTCACCGGAGTCCTGTTAGCCCAGCACTACTGTTCAGGACGCTTGACTGGCCGGCATGTGTTTCACTTCGTCCCTATGTCTGTCCCTTCGGGGAAATGTCACGCGGTGATCTCCGGAGTCCTGTCTAGCCTGCTACAGCCCGGGATTCCCCGGAGTCCTGCTAGCCCAGTGCTACAGCCCGGAATCACTCGTTGATGACCGACATGTTCGTTGTGATTCATGTATGCCTGTCTCCATAGGTCTGTGCCGCTTTGGGTTCGCGACTAGCCATGTCGGCCCGGGTTCTCGGTCATATGGATGCTAGCGACATTGTCATATACGTGAGCCAAAAGGCGCAAACGGTCCCGGGCCATGGTAAGGCGACACCCGTGGGATACCGTGCGTGAGGCCGCAAAGTGATATGAGGTGTTACCGGCTAGATCGATGTGGCTTAGAATCGGGGTCCTGACATTACCCTTCGTGGGTTGAACTCTCCATCAACGTGGATGTAGGATAGCACCACCTATCCGAACCACGGGAAAAACATCTGTGTCTCCAATTGCGTTTGAATCCTCAAAACCCTTCCCTTTATATTCTTGCAAGTTGCATGCTTTACTTTCCGCTGCCAATATAATCTTTGCATGCTTGCTTGAATTGTGTGATGATTGCTTGACTTGTCCTAAGATAGTTAAAATCTGCCAAAAACTAAAATTGGGAAAAGGTTAAGTTTTTATTTGGTCAAGTAGTCTAATCTCCCCCCCTCTAGACATACTTTCGATCCTACAAGTGGTATCAGAGCTTTGGTCTCCATTTGCCTTGATCTCCATAGCTTTTGGTGGTCATAGCCTTGGTTTCACAACCTAGGAGAGTATGGCGTCTAGCGAGGGAAATTATCACCATAGAGGTCCTTACTTTGATGGCACTAATTTTGCTAGTTGGAAGCATAAAATGAAAATGCATATTCTTGGACATAACCCCGCCGTATGGGCTATTGTTTGTGTTGGTTTGCAAGGTGAGTTCTTTAATGGGAGAGAACCAAACCGTGAAGCTACCGCGGATGAGTTGAAGATGTTGCAATACAATGCTCAAGCTTGTGATATTCTCTTCAACGGATTGTGCCCCGAAGAATTCAACAAAATCAGCCATCTTGAGAATGCAAAGGAAATTTGGGACACTTTGATTGATATGCACGAAGGTACCGACTCCGTCAAGGAATCCAAGTTGGATGTGCTCCAAAGTCAACTTGACAAGTTCAAGATGAAGGATGGTGAAGGTGTCGCCGAAATGTACTCTAGGCTTGCTCTCATCACAAATGAGATTGCCGGCTTAGGAAGTGAAGAGATGACCGATAGATTCATCATCAAGAAGATCCTAAGAGCCTTGGATGGGAAATATGATACCGTGTGCACATTGATTCAAATGATGCCAAATTACAAAGATCTCAAACCAACGGAAGTGATTGGAAGGATTGTTGCTCATGAGATGTCACTCAAGGATAAAGAGGAACTTCACAACAAATCAAGTGGTGCCTACAAAGCCTCATGTGAAGTCCCCACATCATCAAGTGAGAAACAAAACTTCAATGAAGAATTGAGCTTAATGGTTAAGAACTTCAACAAGTTCTACAAGAGTAGAAGCAAAGATAGAAGCTTCAAGTCAAGGTCCTACAATGACAAAAGATCTTCTAGTCGAGAGCGAAACTGCTATAATTGTGGAAGACCCGAACACTATTCCAATGAGTGTATGGCTCCCTACAAGAGAAGAGAAGGTTCTCCAAAAGGAAGAAGCAAAGAATCACCACCAAGAGAGAGAAGGAGTAGAGATGATCGTTATGAACGGAGATACTCACGGAGAAGCAAGGATTCAGAAAGGAAGGAAAAATCATCAAGGAGCTACACAAAACGAAGACATCAAGCTCATGTTAGTGAATGGGTATCCGGCTCCGACTCCGACAGCCACTCCGAGAGAAGTTATCACTCCGACTCCGAAGATACTCAAGATGAAGGTGTTGCCGGTCTAGCACTTGTGTCAACCAACTCCTATGACATATTTGACTCACCAAATGCAGGAATTGGAAGATGCTTCATGGCCAAAGGTCCTAAGGTAACACACCCCGAGTATGTTGATTTTAATAGTGATGAAGATGACTTGTTAGGTGATGATGACTTGCTTGTTTACAACTCTAGTGATGAGTACTATGATGAAACATCAATTAATCATGCTAATCAAGATAACACAAATGACAATGATAAGGAGAATGTTGAGGCTCTAACTAAAGAACTAAACACTCTTAAGTTAGCTCATGAAACTATCTTCAAAGATCATCGAGAACTTTTTAGAGCTCATGAGAAATTACGCTTTGAAAAGCACAATCTTGAGCAAGAGCATGAGTTCTTAAAAGCAATCAATGATGATCTTCGCAAGAAAAGTTCTTTTTACATTGTCAAGCGTCTACTATTATCCACTTACATGCCTCAAGTCAAGTCTAGTAACAAGAACAAGAAAGATTCTTCCTCTAGTAGTAACAATGATCATGTTAAATCCAATATTGTTGCTTCTAGTAGTTCTCTTGATTCCACTAATGATTCTCTTAGCCAAGTTACACTTGAGCAAGAAAATAGCTTATTGAAGGGGATTATAGAGAAAGGAGTGTACAAAAGCCTTCCCGGGAGTAAGCAATTCGAGGAAATTGTGCGCAAGCAAGGAATGCACCAGAAGAATCAAGGTGTTGGTTTTGAACGAAAGTTCAATGACAATGGAGTTGAGTGGGAAGAAGATCAATACACCAAGACAAAGTTTGTTCCTCAACAAGAGAAGTCTGATACTTCTTTCAAGGGGACACAAGCTCAAGATGATCTTCCACCACAAGACTACAAGCAAAAAGGCAAGGACAAGCTTCAAGAGGAGATTGATGCATTTGAAGAAGCTCCTAAGACCTTAGTCAAGTGGATTCCCAAGACCATGTCAAGTTCCACTTCATCAAGTACGACTACAACTCCAAGGATTGCCATCAAGATGGTGTGGATCCAAAAGAAGAAGAACTAGAGATTTCTTGAGGGTGACTCCGCCAACATATTTCACTCTCATCATCTTGGCAAGAACAAGTGCAATCAACTTACACATCATGCACTAGTTCAAGGAGTCACAAACCCTCTTGTTGGTAAGACAAGGGACAAGGTAACCTAAAGTTTTCATGGACATCATCTTGTGTATGCATCACTCTATGTCTATGGATATCCTTGTTTGTTCCTTGTAGGACTAACCCATGTAGGTATTGAAAGTGCAATTCACTCAAATGGATAGCTCCAAGTGATCTACATCAACATTGAGCATCCGCATCTTCAATATCTACATGAAGTCATCATCGACAAAACCCAAGGTTAGTTCATCCCTCTTAGGGGGGATATCACATCTAGGGGGAGCTTTACTCTAAAACTTGAGCTAAAGCAACTCTAAAGATGTGAATACAACAATGCTTTATGTAAAAGTGGTAACCCCACTTGAGCTTAAACGATGAGTATGACCTACGATCAAGTGTTCTCACTTGACTCCTAAGTCAATATACTCATATATAGATGACCTAGTCACCGCAAATTGCTTGATAGATGCTAGAATTGGTTGTGCATGCTTTGCCACATATTTCATTTGCCATCTTATTGTGTGAGCATGTTGGTTGCATATTTTACTCATTCGAGGACATCCACTTGTTGTTTTGATTGTTTGGCTTTATCTTCTTTTGCCAAGTGGATGGACAAGAATGCCTAAGAACCTCCTCTAGCTATCTATGCTCTTCTCGTCTCAAACTCTATTCATGCTGCATCACAAAATTTGATCAAGTCAGATTCGAACCACTCTGTGTGAGGAGCGCTCGGAGTCCCCGATTCGTCATAGACTTAAACTTCCAAAACCTCTTTGTGATTCTCGGTCTGACTGATACCATACTTTCGGTCCTACCAAGATCATTAAGTTGATCTAGTTTTTCGATCTCGGTGCAACCGATTTGAACCACTCGGCCACACCGAGTTGCAATAACTGTATACAGTTTTGCACCTTGGTGCCACCAAGTTGTTCCACTCGGTCACACCGACAGGGTCGGGCTATATATAGTGACGGGCAAAATTTTGGAAATTTCTCCGAAACCTCTTCGCCCGCGCATAGCTCGCTCTGCCTCCTGGGTCTCCAGATCGTCCTCCTCGCCGCCAGCCGCCTCCAGTCGCTGGTCTCCATCACCGTCAACAGGAATTCTGCCCCGCCGTTGCCGCCGTAGCGAGTCTCCGCCGAACTAGGGTATGGACTCGATCTTTGTACTATTCTCCAATCCGATTCCTAGCACATTGTGATCATCATGATTCTTGCCATGTTTGATAAACTCCTATCCAGTCAATGAACTCGTAGATTAGGTTTAATTCGAAAATTTTAGGGTTAGGTTTCCGCCGAAACCATCTCGGACCCACCAAGTTGAAAAACTCGGTCCCACCGATTTGGCTTATGCCATTGCACTAGTAAAACTCGGTCTGACCGAGAATTAATTATCAGTGTGACCGATTTTGGAACTCTGTGAAACCCTAGCAGTCTCGGTGCCACCGAACTGTGACTCGGTCTGACCGAGTTCACTAGTTCTGGTGCCAAAACTGCTTCGGTGTCACGAAGTTGGAAAATCGGTAGATCCGAGATGATTTCAGTGGGAAACTAAAACTAAGTTTTTCAATTACTCTTTTGCAAAATCTCTGCACTTTGTGATGCTCATCCACTCTATCTCATCTATAATCTATTCACAAGGTCTGCAGTCAGAGTTTGCATCATGTCAGACCAAAGTGACAGCCAGAACCTCTCAGAGCAGCAAGTGGTGATGAGTGAGGGCACTAGTCCCTCCAGCTCTTCAGACGATGGCAGCAGGAGCACCCCCAGCAATCTGCCTAAAGCTGCCACTAGACAAAGGAAGAAGAGAACTTCTGATTCTGAAGATGAA
Source organism: Triticum monococcum (assembly GCA_034509565.1). Lineage (NCBI taxonomy): Eukaryota > Viridiplantae > Streptophyta > Magnoliopsida > Poales > Poaceae > Triticum > Triticum monococcum. Next base: position 568,778,381 of record CM067841.1, on the reverse strand, counting down.
GATTATGTGGGAGAGGAAGAGGCCACATCAAGGAGAGTTGAGCCAGCTCAAGGCACAAAGCCAGGGCTGAAAAATCAAAAGGCCAGCAGGTAGGCAGCCCATGTCTAAGGTTAGAGCTTCAACTGTGAAGCCTGCACCCACAGAGCCAGTTGCTGCTGAAGGCAAAAGGAGGAAGGAAAGGGTCAAGAAGACTGTAGCCATAGTGCTTGGCAAGGCCTCCGTCATGGAAGATGAGGAGGAAGAAGAAGAGGTTGTTGCACCAGCACCCAAGGCACCCAAACTTATGGGAGATGCCATAAGGTCAGGGGCAACTACATCCAAGCCCAAGGAAGCACCCAAGGCTGCATCTAAGCCAAAGAGTGCACCAAAGAGAAACACAAGAAGCATTCTAGCCACTGAAAAGAACAAGGCCCCAGTGCCTGAAGCTGCAGAGGAAGAGGAAGAGCATGTCCTTAGGAAGCTCAAGCCCAAGATCCCAGACCATAACGATGATCATCCTGTGGCTAAGAATATGAAGCTCAGGAAAGACTCAGGGCTGAGGAAGTGGATAGAGACAGATCCCTATGCTACCAGAAGGAGGACTGCAGTGGACTACAAGTTTCACACCAAGGAGCAGCAGGATTTCTATGAGACAGTTTTGCTTGACAAGAAGCCAATAGTATGTGACATGAATGAGAGGAGAGGCAGGACTATGACTGATGCTTTTGCCAGGGTGCCACGAGGTCCGAGGTCGTCTGCAATGCCAGTTGCTGACACCAGAGCTACCACGTCTGTGCCAGCCACAGCCTCAGTTCCACCAGCTCCAGCGTCCACTTCAGCCTCAACTCCGACCACGTCCACCGAAGGCTTCGTCCTTGGAGTGCTCCGGACTCCACCACCACCTGAAGATCAAGCCTGAGCATCAACTTAGCACTATGCATTTTCTAGGAACTTTTTGGTAACTTGTTGCCAAAGTGGGAGAAAATGTATAGATCATAGGCTTCGAGAGAGAGTGTTGCTTTTATTCTCTCTTGTTTTATTTGGTGGTTTTTCGAACATTATTTGCTTGTGTGTGAGATACTACGTCCTTATGCCTGTGAGACATCGATGATCATGTGTTTGATCATAAGCTACACTTAATGTTTGCTTAATATTATCATTCTATCTATCTTATGTGATCACTCAATATTCTTGGTGATGAGTGTATATACTTCTTTCTTATCATTTTTGAGCGCTCCATCAAGATGTATGTGACACGGAAGAGTAACCCATGACTCTAATTCCTTGTGCATTTGCAGTCCAAAGCAAATTCTAAATATGCACAAATTTAGGGGGAGCTCTTACTTGTCACATACTTCTCAAAGTGACGATGTATTTCATGATTATTATAATTTGTCGAAGCTTTGATCTATATGTTGTCATCAATTACCAAAAAGGGGGAGATTGAAAGTGCAACTATCCCTAGGTGGTTTTGGTAATTCATAACAACATATAGCTCATTGAGCTAATGCTATTTCAAGATGATTATTTCAGGAAAGCTCAATGATTGGCATGGCATGGATGTGAAAGTGGAACCCTCAAAATGCTAAGGACAAAGAATTGGCTCAAGCTCAAAAGTTCAAGACTCTTCATTTTATATTTTAGTGATCCAAGATCACATTGAGTCTTTAGGAAAAGCCAATACTATCAAGGAGGGATGAGGTGTTGCTTAATAAGCCTCTTGCTTTATGTGCTTGGTGATATGCTCCAAAATCCTCAACCACTTTTCCATAGCCACAAATGACCTAAACACTAAGCTAAACTCGGTCATACCGATTCTGTCAATCCGGCGCCACAGAGTTTCACTTGTCATTTTCCACTGCCAAACCCTAGCAATTCGGTCCTACCAATAAAGATCTCGGTCTCACCGAGATGGGATTGCAAACTCTCTGTTTCCCTTTCGTAACTTTTCGGTCTCACCAAAAGAGCGAATCGGTCCCATCGAGATTGCAATGTAAACTCTCTGTTTCCTTCTTGTAACTTTTTGGTCTCACCGAAAGAGCGAGTCGGTCCCATCGAGTTTGCCTGACCAACTCTCTGGTTAGCTTATTGCCAAACTCAGTCTCACCGAGTTTATGCAATCGGTCTCACCGAGATTACGTTATGCCCAAACCCTAACCGAATCGGTCCTACCGAGTTGCATGTCAGTCCCACCGAAATCTCTAACGGTCACTAGGTTTACTATTTCGGTCCGACCGAGTTTTCTGATTCGGTCCCACCGAGATTGGTAAATTGTGCGTAATGGTTGGATTTTGTGTGGAGGCTATATATACCCCTCCACCTCCTCTTCACTCGTGGAGAGAGCCATCAGAACACATACACCATTCCAACTCATATGTTCTGAGAGAGAACCACCTACTCATGTGTTGAGACCAAGATATTCCATTCCAACCATATGAATCTTGATCTCTAGCCTTCCCCATGTCGCTTTCCACTCAAATCTTCTTTCCACCAGATCCAAATCCTATGAGAGAGAGTTGAGTGTTGGGGAGACTATCATTTCAAGCACAAGAGCAAGGAGTTCATCATCAACACATCATTTGTTACGTCTTGGAGAGTGGTGTCTCCTAGATTGGCGAGGTGTCACTTGGGAGCCTCCGACAAGATTGTGGAGTTGAACCAAGGAGTTTGTAAGGGCAAGGAGATCGCCTACTTCGTGAAGATCTACCGCTAGTGAGGCAAGTCCTTCGTGGGCGATGGCCATGGTGGGATAGACAAGGTTGCTTCTTCGTGGACCCTTCGTGGGTGGAGCCCTCCGTGGACTCGCGCAACCGTTACCCTTCGTGGGTTGAACTCTCCATCAACGTGGATGTAGGATAGCACCACCTATCCGAACCACGGGAAAAACATCCGTGTCTCCAATTGCGTTTGAATCCTCAAAACCCTTCCCTTTATATTCTTGCAAGTTGCATGCTTTACTTTCCGCTGCCAATATACTCTTTGCATGCTTGCTTGAATTGTGTGATGATTGCTTGACTTGTCCTAAGATAGTTAAAATCTCCCAAGAACTAAAATTGGGAAAAGGTTAAGTTTTTATTTGGTCAAGTAGTCTAATCACCCCCCTCTAGACATACTTTCGATCCTACACTATCTTGTTGATGGAGAAGTGGGACGCGAGCCATGCTGTCGTCCTCCCGCACTCGTTGAAGACGGAGGCCAGGGCCAAGCTGTCCCTGCCCAGGCACTCTTGGTTGAGTACGGTTGACTGGCCGATGGCGGGCGCCGCCGATGGCGGCACACAAGACGGAGGCGTGGATTTCTCCTCTCTCTCTTTCCTCGTCGGAGTCATGGCGATGGGAAGGAGGGGGAAGATTTGAGATTGGATTGGAGGCGGGAGCCGGCGTGCGAAGGAAGGAAGAGCAGGGGACGCTCGAGCCACAAGGAGGGGAGCAGCTGTGTGCAACCACAAGTCTGCCTGACAGGGCGCAGAATAAGGGGGGCATGGGGGGAACAGTGCCGCCCACGTCCCATCAACCGCCACGCGGCGCCCAAGGCCTCAGGCTGTTAGGGCCCGCGGCGCTTCGCCCTTTCCCTTTCGCCTCTCGGCACGGCCAAGCCCATGCACGCCTCGGGCCCGTGGGCTACTGTCGGCGTTCTGGGAACGGGGGTCCCCAGACTTGCCTGCCTGCGGCCTGTGGCGTGGCTCAAATGGGGGCCCAACATGGCCCATCTTCATCACCACAAGACTCAAGACCCTCGCGAGGGGCCAAGCCTCACGGGGCGGACGACACAGCGCATCCTCAGGCGCAGCCTCCTCGGGCTGGCTCGCGAGGAGACGGAGATATCAAGGCGGGGTACCTCGCGAGGTGCCCGTGACGCAAGCCATGACGATCAAGGGTGCCAGGCGGGCGCCAGCGCGCGCAGCGTCCTTCTTTCCTCTTTGGTGCAAAGGGGGCAAGCGCAGCCGCGGAGTACCGAGGCATCAGGAAAAGGTTGCCATTTTGGTGCAACGAGACCAGGACCAAGCGGACTACGAGACGGAGGTCACCATGGAGCCCAGCACGGCGTCACCGCAGAGTCTTTCGCAGGCGAAGACCAACTTTAGTCACGATAAGAGTACTTGTTGTCCCCCTTCAAATTAGCCCGCCATTGTTGGCTCCCTTCCCGCTCGATATTTGGGAAGAGGACCAGGGCTCCTATAAATAGGACCAGCCACCCACGTAGCAAGGGGTCAATCAGTTGGTAGATTGGAGAATAGGTTCGGTTCGGCGTGTGGATCCGGCTAGCAAGCAAAGAGAGAGAGAGTGAGAAGGCGACTGAACTCCTCCCAGTAGTTCGTCCCCCCAGCCAAGAACAGACCCTCGCGAGGCTGTTATTCCTTGTATTGCTCATCACCATCAGCCCCAGGAGGCAATCCATCCACCACACACTGGAGTAGGGTATTACACCACAACAGTGGCCCGAACCAGTATAAATCTTGTGTCTCTCATGCAGTTCTCTTAGTAGTTTAGATCTTTGTGAGACGGGGAGGTAGAGGACGTGATTTCCGCGCGCACCCTAGTGTTCGAACCTTAAGGGTCTGCCGGAACCCGAAATCCGACACTCGTCTACGGTGCCGAAGCCGTCATCCCAACGGACATAGAGTTCGACTCCCCACGAGTCACCATGCACACCGAGGAAGAAGCAGAAGAAGCACGACAAGATGGCGTTGACCTGCTGGAAGAGGGCCGGCTGTTGGCACTCAGCCGGTCCAGCATCTACCAGCAGGGCCTGCACCGATAGCACAACAAGAAGGTCAGGCCAAGATCTTTCCAAGAAGGCAACCTTGTGCTCCGGCTGATCCAGCGAACAGCCGGCCAGCACAAGCTGTCGCCGCCTTGGGAAGGCCATTACATCACCAGCAAAGCACTAGGCAACGATTCCTACTACCTGATCAACGCTCAGAAGCCCCAAGCACGCAAGAGGGACGACTCCGGCAAGGAGACAGAGCGGCCATGGAACGCAAACCTTCTCTGAAGATTTTACAGTTGATGCAGTATGTACCACGCTACCTTTTGTGTTAAAGTACCAAGACTTCGGGCCCCCCGAGACGAGCTCGGGGACTGCCCTCTTTTGTCTGTATGATAAAAGTTATGCCTACAAGTATGTTACTCTTTGTCATGCCGCTTGGCATCGGGCTCGACAAGTCGGCCCGGGGACTTGCCGCCTTGCACTATGAAATGCTTCCTGCAGTCGGACAAGTAGTGTGTAAACGCCTAAGCCGTCTCCTGCCAGAAGCCGCAACTCGCAGAGCGACTGTACGGTGGGCAGCAGTAAGGTAGAATGGGCATTCGCATGAAAAATGGCTAGGGACCCAAAGCATAAAACATAGCTCAAGACGGCTTCCTGCTTTTCTCGCAAACCGATTCTTGGATAGTCGGACTGTCGTCTTCTACCTAACTTGCTCAAACAATCTTGAAAACGGCTAAGTACTTGCTTTCCCAAAGTAGCCTGGCACTTGATCCAGCGACAGTCTACAGAGCGGCTGTCCGATTGGCAAGGCAGGCAACTAAGAGAAAGTGGCAAAGGAAAACAGCTAAAAGAACAATGAGCAAGAAATGATAGATATATAAATTTACATAACATAGGCTCTTGGCCGAATTGTCAAGCAGAGGTTCAAAATACACCCCGTGGGTGGAATTGTGAAAATTAACAAGTTCATCAAAAGACTACTGAAGCAGATAAAACAAAAGACACAGCGGCAGCTTAGGAGGCGGCAGACGGATTCGGGGGGTTAGAGGAGGTTCGGGCGTCAGGCGTCGGGGTAGTCGGCCGGCTAGTCTCGGCTTGATCTCCTCCGGTAGCAGTCGGGTCGGTCGCACGCGGCTCGTTGCTGGAGGCGCGGTCGGGCTGAGGCTGGCCATCTGCTCCGTCTTCTGGTGCCTCCGCCTCGCCCTCATCCTCCGCCTCGTCCTCCTCCTCGACGCTGGAGCCAATCGACTCCGCCGAGTCTTCGCCGTAGTCTGGCTTCATCCCAAACCACTCCAGCAGGACCTCCTCACCATCTTCAGACCGCTCGAGGACGAAGACGCTTGTGTCGGTGTACTCACCGATCGCCACAGCACGCTTGACGAGGGCGTCTTCTGTAGCTGCCAGCTCTGGCTGGGCCTCCGACCGAAGCGTGGCCAACCGGTCTAGATCTAGCCCCGGGTACCACGTCTTGACGAACTCCAAGGCCCGGGCCGAAGAGCCCTTCCAGGCCTCGAGGCGACCAGCCGCGACCTCCAACCAGTTGGCCGTCAGGCTGGGGGTGCGCGGAGCCTGCATATCCGGCCAAAGGGCGGAGATCGCCTGGGCGCCGACACGCTAAAGCCGGCGCAGCATCCGGTGAGCCAGCCGGAGGCGAGCCTCGATACTCAAGATGTGCTCATCAAGAGTTCGGGGGGCATTGGCAGCGATCTCTGCGCCCTCCGCTCTCCGACTTGCACGGTTGGCCTCGATGGCTTAGATAGCGGCCTGAGACTGCCCAGGGAAGAAGTCTGTGAAAGACACGAAGAAACAAAAAAGCAAGTCAAAAACCAGGAGTCGACATGATCTAAGTCAGCAGCTCGAAGGAAGAAAAGAAAGAGACTAACCATCAACGATGTCTTCGATCTCGTGGAAGCCGGAGGACAGCAGCACCTCCTTGTCAGACCAGGAGGAGCGCTCGCTCGCAAACTAGGCCAGGAGGGCGGTTTCTGTCTCCTCCACCTCCCTCTGTGACTTCGCGAGCAGCTCCTTCTGCTCTGCCAACTGAGTGGCCAGCAGATCGCGCTCAGCGGCGAGCTTGCTGCACTCCTCCCCTTTGGCGAGGAGGGCGGAGTTGGCTTCGCTCAGCTGCTATTGAAAAGCACCGTTGGCCCCTGAAGGAAAGAAAGAAAGACAGCAGTCGTCAATAAACTAGGTCGCCGGGGAGATCCGGCCCGACTGCTCCGCAGTCGGCCCGAATCTCGGGGACTACAGCCCGCGGGTGCGCTAGCACGCCCCCGCAGAGAAGAGAAAAGGGAGAGAGACTTACTCCGGCTCTCCGCCAAGTCGGCAGTCCGCTTGCCCAACTCTTCAACATTACGGTTGAAGGCGGCGACGTGGAGGTTGTGGTAGTCCTGCAACAAGCATTCCAGACAAAATTAGTACCCAGAAGTCCATCAATTGGAGTTCCGGGCTGCCTGCTCAGCAGCCGGCCCGAAACTCAGGGACTAGACCCAGTGGGTGTGCTGGCGCGCCCCACAGAGAAGAACAAGAAAAACAAAGGCTCGAAGGAAAAACATACTCGAACGGCTGCCCGCGACGCCAGGAACGCCTTGGTGCAACTCTGGAGGGCGTCGCCCTCAGCGCGGAGCTTCGCCTAGACGTCCAGGAGCGCCCGGTTCAGCGGCGCTGTGCGGCCTCCTCGCACCCACCCAACAGGTGCGGTGCTCGTCGCTTCGGCGTCTGGAGCCGCCGAGCTGGCGGTGCCGGCTTCCAGGGGGCGAGGCACCGAAGTCGCCTTCTCCAGGCGACAGCGCGCTAGCGAGCCGACCTGGAGGAGCAGCCTCGCCACGGCCTCCTCTTCGGTCGGCGGCACCGGAGGGTCCGCCGGCTGCTCGCCCTGTGTGCCTTCAGACGGAGGCGGAGGCGGCGGCGGAACGTTTGCGCCTGGAGTAGAGGGGTCGCCGCCATCCCTCTCCTCGACGAGGTTCTCCCTGCCGGCTTCTCCGGTCTACTCCGTGACCTCCGGAGGCGGCGGCGCAGAGTCTAGCGGGGTAACAAGCAGGGCCGACTGGCGGCGTGCGGCTTCCTCAGCCTGCTGCTTCGCTGCGGCGGCGGCTTCGGCCTCCGCTAATTTTTTCTTAGCGGAGGCCTCCGCCCTGTCGGCCTCCGCCTTCTCCAGGCGGAGGGCTTCTTCTTCATTGCGCCTCTCCCGCGCATTCCGCTCCATTGCCTCCCGAATGTCAGCAGTGGGGTCTATCCGCCGAGTGGTGGCGGACGTCTCTGCTGACCCCATGACGGAGGCGGCGGCAACCCGCTCAAGAGAGAGGGGAGCCCTGAAGAAAGAGGGGCGAGCAAAGACTCAGACAAAACATGAAGAAAGAATATGCTTTGAAGACAGAATACTTACGCAGAGACCAACGGCGGCTTCTCCACTTCCTTACGGAAGCAGATGGCCTTCGCGGCCGCCTCGTCACGCCGGGTCGCTGCAGCCGAGCCCTTGGGCTTCTTCGGTCGGCTGCCGAACAAAGTCGGCGCAGCCCGGCGCTTCTTCCCGTCGCCCAGGGCGCCCGACGCGGCAGAAGAGCCCGCACCCGGCTGGCTGCCTCCTGGCCGATGGCGAGGGGCGACTCCTCCCTTGGTGTCGTCTTCGGGCCAGTCGGCGAAGGTAGCCGAGGGCCTGAAGTCAACTGTCGTCCCTCCTCCTCCCTCGGCGTCGTCTTCCAGAGCCGCCGCCCCCAGATCGGGGTCGTCGACACCGCTCTCCGCCCGGTCGGCGACGAACTCACGGGCCGGCCCCGAGGTGCCGGCTGGTTGGTGAAGAAGGGGATTCTAATCAAAAGCCGACTGGTCAGAACAAGACTCGGCAAGAAGAAGACAATCCAAAGAAAAGAAAGGCGACTCCCCACGGGCGGGGGGTTGGCGCGGGAGTATGGCTCCATGCCGAATCGCCAGTCCTCCGAGAGCCTGCTGTCCGAGAGGTAGTTCACCATATGGGCCACCTCTTCGTGAGGCATGTCCTTGGTGCACATCCGACTCGGGTCGCGTCCCCCGCTCATCTGGCATATCATGTGAGGGTGGCCTTGGAGTGGGAGGACTCGGCGCGAGACGAAGGCGGCCAGCAGGTCCGGACCAGTCAGACCCTTCGACTACGTCAGCACTCGGAGTCGCGTGACGGCGCCGACTCCCGCAGGCGTCAGCGACCTGGCCCGGTACGACCAGTTGGGTAGTCTGCCAGCCAGCCAGCCGGCTTCGAAAGTCGGCAGATTGACCCAGTCGCCCCTCGTGGCGACGTTCCTGACGTAGAAGTAGGACCGCTGCCACATCTTCACCGACTTCAATAGCGAGATGGAGGGGAAGTGGTTGTCGGCTTGTGCTCTTCGCATGGCGATGAAGGCGCCGCACTGAGCCGGCACGCCCGCGGCTTTGGTGCCGAGCTTGGAGAAGAAGAACTCCACCAGAGCTCGAGGGTGGGGAGGACGCCGAGGAAGCCTTCGCACAGAGCCACGAAGGCGGACAGCAGCACCACTGTGTTGGGGGTGAGGTGGTGCGGCTGGAGTCCGTAGAACTCCAGGAACGACCGGAAGAAGCTGCTCGCCGGCAGACCCAGCCCGCGCAGGCAGTGCGAGCGGAAGATGACCCGCTCGCCCTCCTGCGGGGCGGGGGAAATCTCCCCTCCGGCGCGAGGCGCACCTGCACGCGGTCTTCGCCGGGGAGCCAACGGGTCCGGTGGAGGAACTCGATATGGTCCTCATGGACTTCAGAGCCGTCCCCGGTGCCGGAGCGCACTGGGGGAGGCGCGGCAGCGGAGGAAGAGCTCATCGCGAAGCTGTCGCCGCGGCGTTCGCCGGAGCTTGGGCGTGTGGCGGAGCAGAGAAGAGAAGAGGAAGTAGGAGAGCGAGGAGCTGCGAGGAGGAAGAAGCGAGGGGTAGTGGGAAGGAGGGGCGCGCGTGCCCCCTCTTCCCCCTACTTATAGCCCTATGGGCTGCGAAGCCGAGGGGGCGGACGTGGGGATTTACTGCGCTTGCAGCCCCAGGACCCCCACGATCCACGTAAAGTTACTGCGCGCAGTAACTTCACGGGAATCCCAACCGCCCGCCGGGGCTGCAGCGGATCCGCTCGGGCGCCGAGGCGCGGTAGTGGCGGGTCCCGCCTACGGGCCTGTCCCGTCGCGCGCGTGGGCTGGCAGGACGGCCTGGCCACGTGCCCTCGCATGACAGGCCAGGAACGGGTGGCGGCCTGGAAGCTTAGCCAGCACGCCACTTGAAATCCCGCCGCGACGTTCGAACTACTGAGCAAGACGGAATAGAGTGAGTCCGAGTTAGGCGAGTCCGACTCCTTCTAGAGTCAGTCAAGACCATTGTTGAGCATCCGGAGAGAGAAACTGCTGAGGCTTCTCGGCCGATCGTCCGCGGCGCCTCACCAGCTTCGGGGACTACTGTCGGAGTAATGGGCCACGGGTAGGCCAACCTGAGCCCCATAACCTTTCAAGACATCGGGGCAGGCTGCGCCCCTCAAGACCCCAGGGCGAAGAGCCGCCTCCTAGGGAGTCTACGGCGAGGTGGCCGACTGCCCGCTCACGGCCGAGTCCCAGGGACGACTTCTAGAGAAGCCGGCTTTGGGGAGTCGGCCGGTGACTCCAACAAACCGTGACCTCATCGAAGGGGACGGGGAAGGGGCGTGGCTACAGTGAGGCCCACTCCCCGCCCCTTACCAAGGGCAGGCATGGCTACAGCACGCCGTACTGGGGAAGATCTCCCTGCGGCGTGGCACTGCTGCCCGGCCGGCCCTGACATCAGCACCACTGTACCAAGTCCTGCGCCCACAACGGCTTGTTTGTACGGCCTGGGGGCAGCGGGGCCCACCAGTCAGCGAGACCTCGGAAGACGGCGAGAGAACTGCCAGTCGGACCCATTTGGGAGTTGGCCCGGGGGAGTCGGCTGAGCCGTCCCCCGGGGACCATGCGCCATTAATCAAGAAGAGATGGGGAGCGGCCACAATGATCTCCCGCCGAGCGGCGGGGCTATTGCCATGACCCCATGACCAAGCTTGCATCATCAGGAGCACGGCTACAGGAATCAGCAGCCGGCAAGACCCGCCCGCGGTGGATGTGGCCTGTCGGCTCCGTACCAGACCAGTCGGCGGGCCCCAACAGTCGGCGGAGAAGTCGGAGGTCGGAGACACTGATGGCTGGGCCCGCGCCCAGTCACATTACCATTGTACCCCTGGGGGTAGGCCTATATAAACCCCCCGGGGCACCCATGCAAAGGGTTGGACCCCAGTAGTTCTAGACCACACCAGATAGAAGGAGAGAGCTAGCCTTGCCCTCTCCTGCCACCCGAAACAGCTCTAGGAGCATCCTTGTAAACACTTGACCATAGTGATCATGCGGAGACCCCACAGAGCAGCAGTAGGGGTGTTATCTCCCCGGAGAGCCCTGAAGCTGGGTAAGATTCGCCGGCGTGCATGTCTTCACCTCATCCAGTTTCCAGGCACCGGCGATGTTCTACTCGCCCCCACCATGATAAGCCATGCGTTGGCATATGTCACACCAAACCCCCGATAGAAATCCTTGGTGGTCCACCACTACTGGACGGTCCGTTCAGGCTCAAAGAGATCAATCGTATTCCCATGTCTAGAAGCTTACGTGTGCAGCCACAGGCCAATATGGGCCCTGGCTTAGTTGAGTAGTTAGTGTGCCCCCTTCCAGGATGGGCTAGCAGATGTAGAATGATGTAGGTTTACCGGCCTATCCGTGGGTTAAGGGGGAACATTATCGAAAGGCTATGTCTTGATCTTCCGATCATGGAGGTGGTCGAGTCTTGTGGGGAAAAGTGCACAACCTCTGCAGAGTTTTCAACCTAATTGATTAGTCGTGTCCCCGGTTACGGACAACTTGAGCATCTAGTAGTGGAAATGCCGGGAGATCTCCTCACCTTTAATTAAACGGTTGGGCTTGAAATGAAACTTGGGGACGGATGGAGTTGGATTTGCCAACTCATCGTATGCAAATGTGTAGTAGTAGAATGACAATCTTTTCTAATAGGGAAAAATTAGCTTTATGCAAAAAAACTAAACTTAGAGCTTTCCACCAGCCAAACTGCATGTAAAATTAGGTTCATTACACTATGATGTGACTTGCCAGTACATCCAATGTACTAACCCATTTGGCTGCAACTTATCACGTTGCAGATATATCCGACGAGGATTAAGGTGCGATAGGTCGATGTTCTACACTCAAACTTGCTCGTGGAGTTGGACTCATTTACTTCTTTGCTTCCGCAGTATTTGCTTATTGGCTTTATGCCCTATTTTCTAATAAATGTATTGCTCCTGGACTATCGATGTAATAAAGAGATGTGTGTTATTTCTGTTATTTCATCGAGTACTGTGTGTGCTAGCAAGTTGATCCAGGGACTAGCACGGTAAGCACAGAGACTTCGAATCTTACCGAGTGGGGTCGCTACACATGAATACCGCATATGCTATCATTTGATAATGTGGGTACCGTGATTTGCATGGAGTGAGGACAGTGGATACATAATATACCGGCTTTTGAAGTGGGAATTTATGTCCGTCCGTCTCTCGTTCGATGATGAGCACTGCGCTTAGAACTTGGTGAGTTGCCGCTATATATGACAACATTGGTTCGCCGACATTTGGCGCGGCCAAGATTGGGTTGGTGGCCAGGATGGCTTTTATTTCTTCCAATCCGGTCATGGCTGCATCCGTCCACTCGAAGTGTTTGGTGCGCCGAAGAAGGCGATAAAGGGGGAGTGCCTTTTCTCCTAATTGGGAGATAAAGCGGCTTAAGGCCGCCACACATCCAGTTAACTTCTGGATTTGCTTGAGGTCGGTTGGGATAGCCAACTGCGACAGAGCTTGGATTTTGGCCGGATTTGCTTCAATTCCTCTACTGGAGACGATGAAGCCCAGGAACTTTCCGGTGGGTACACCAAAAACACATTTTTCCGGATTGAGCTTAAAGTCGTATGTTTGGAGATTATTGAACGTGAGCCTCAAGTCGTCTATTAAAGAGTCGACGTGTCTGGTTTTAACGACCACATCATCTATGTATGACTCCACTATTTTGCAGATCTGCTTTTCCAGACATGTCTGAATCATGCGCTGATACGTTGCGCCGGCGTTTTTGAGCCCGAAGGGCATTGTGTTAAAGTAGAAGGGGCCATATGGAGTGATAAATGCCGTTGTGGCTTGATCGGACTCCGCCATCTTAATTTGGTGGTAACCGGAGTATGCGTCGAGGAAGCACAATGAGTCATGTCCTGCGGTAGCGTCAATAATTTGATCGATGCGAGGGAGGGGGAAGGGATCCTTTGGGCAAGCCTTATTAAGGTCCTTGAAGTCGACGCATAGGCGCCAGGATTTGTCCTTCTTTGGTACCATCACCAGGTTTGCTAGCCAGTCCGGATGCTTTATTTCTCTAATGAATCCGGCCTCTAGTAACTTGGCTAGATCCTCTCCCATGGCTTATCACTTAGGTTCAGAGAAACGCCGAAGAGTCTGCTTGACCATCTTGAATCCTTTTAGAATGGTAAGGCTATGCTCGGCCAGCCTGCGTGGGATTCCTAGCATGTCCGAAGGATGCCAGGCGAATATGTCCCAATTCTCATGCAGGAACTCCCATAGTGCGGCGTCTATAGCGGGATTTAACTATGCCCCGATGGATGCTGTTTTTGAGGGGTCCGTTGGATGGACTTGGAATTTGACTATTTCATCCACTGGTTTAAAAGAGGTGGACTTGGATCTTTTGTCTAGCACCACATCGTCCCCGTCCACTATGGAGCGCAGCGCTGTAAATTCCTCCGCCACAAGGGCTTCGGATAATGCCTCGAGGGCCAGTGCGGCTGTTTTATTCTCGGCGCGGAGTGTTATGTTCGGATCACTAGCTAGAGTGATGATCCCATTGGGCCCGGGCATTTTTGAGCTTCATGTACCCATAATGGGGTATGGCTTGGAAGATTGTGAATGCCTCCCGCCCTAGAAGGGCGTGGTATCCGCTACTGAATGGGGCCACTTGGAATGTAATTTCTTCGGACCTGTAATTCTCCGGAGTGCCGAATACCACATCTAGTGTGATTTTCCTAGCGCAGCGTGCCTCCGACTAGGGATGATTCCTCGGAAGGTCGTGCTGCTTTGCTCGATACGGTTTCTGTCTATTTCCATTTTTGGAAGAGTCTCCTCATAAATTAGGTTTAATCCGCTGTCGCCGTCCATGAGCACTTTAGTGAGCCGAAAGCCGTCCACAATTGGATTGAGGACCAAGGCGGCTGGTTCTCGGGCTGTTCGGAATTTAGGTTCGTCACTGGCATTGAAGCTGATAGCCGTGTCGCTCCATGGATTTATTGATGCCAGTGGCAGACTTCGGCAAGGCTGCGGAGTGCTCGCTTATGCCTATTATTTGAGGCGAAGGTCTCGAAGACTGTCAATACTATATTGTTATTCATGGGATGGTGCTCTGAGGTGTTTTGGATGAGGAGATCCTCACCGCTCTTGGCTACCTGCCGGAGTACCCAACATGCTCTAAGGCTGTGGGTTGGTATGGTATCCGCTGTACTATGAATTTTGCAGGGCCCGTTAAGCAATCCCTCCAATACAGTTCCACGCCCTGTAGTGGGCTTTTGCTTCTTTGTAATTGAGTCGGGTGACTTATGAGAGTGCACACTTTTAGTTTGGACTGGGGGTTTTGTCAGAGCCGGATTATCCCAAAATTTTGTTTGGGTTTTCCAGGCGCTTTCCATCGCACAGTACTTCCGTACTATGGCCGCCAAGTCAGCGAAGTGTGCTATGTCACAGTGACTTATGGCGTTGAGGATTCCCTTGTCCGTGCAATTGTTGCAAAAGAACGAAATTGCATCTTCCTCGTGACAGACCTTGACCTTGTTCATTACAAGGAGGAATCTGGCCCAATAGTGATGTACTGTCTCTTGGGGCTCTTGCCTAATGTGGGAAAGATCGTTTGTGTCTGGGTGGGTGGGTGGATTTAAGTCCAGACCTTGACCCAATCTAAGACCCCTGGACGGGGGAGTTTTTGATCTTGGAAGTTCGGGCTCCAGGATGTTGCCCCGCAGGTTCAGCATGCAGCCGGATTCTAGGTTTAGGGTTAGGGCGATGTCCTCCCGTGGGTGGATATCCGGCTCGGAGAGCTCGGGAATCCGGACATAGTTCGTCCTCAGGATAGAGGGAGAATCGCCGCATTGCTCCTCCACCACCGCTATCTGATGGGTGACCGGCGGAGTGTTAATCTCCCTTTGGTCGGGTTTAAGCCCAATCCGATCATAGTCCGTAGTGACTCCCAGAGCGGCGATGCGATCCAAGAGCACATTCAAAGAGGAGAGCTCCATTGGATCCATATGCTCGGTGAATTTCGAGCCGATGTGGAGGCTATTTTTGATGACCCAAGAAGTCATCGTCGGCGCAGCGGCCGATCGGGCAGTCATGACGAAGCCGCCTAGTCGAAGAGTTTGGCCTACAGCCAGGGCTCCCCCAGAGGTGATGTTGTCCTTGACAACGAGAGGAGCCATCCCTCCTTATGATGACGACACAGTGGAACTCTCAATGAAAGCACCAATGTCGGTGTCAAAACCGGCGGATCTCGGGTGGGTGTCCCGAACTGTGCGTCTAAGGCGGATGGTTACAGGAGGCAGGGGACACGATGTTTACCCAGGTTCGGGCCCTCTTGATGGAGGTAATACCCTACGTCCTGCTTGATTGATCTTGATGATATGAGTATTACAAGAGTTAATGTACCACGAGAACGTAAAGGTTAAACCCTAGAAGCTAGCCTATGGTATGATTGTTGTTGTCCTACGGACCAACCCCTCCAGTTTATATAGACATCGGAGGGGGCTAGGGTTACACAAAGTCATTTACAAGGGAGGAGATCTACATATTTGTATTGCCAAGCGTGCCTTCCACGCTAAGGAGAGTCCCATCTAGACACGAGACGAAGTCTTCAATCTCGTATCTTCATGGTCCAACAGTTCGGCCAAAGGATATAGTCCGGCTGTCCGGAGACCCCCTAATCCAGGACCCCCTCAGTGTGGCCCCCCTCTGGAACTTTCTTCACTCAATATTTTTTATATATTCTGGAAATAACTTCTGTGAAGTTTCAGGACTTTTGGAGCTGTGCAGAATAGGTCTCTAATATTTGCTCTTTTCCATCCCAGAATCCCAGCCGTCGGCATTCTCCCTCTTCATGTAAGCCTTGTAAAATAAGCGAGAATAGGCATAAGTATTGTGACATAATGTGTAATAACAGCCCATAATGCAATAAATATCGATATAAAAGCATGATGCAAAATGGACGTATCAACTCCCCCAAGCTTAGACCTCGCTTGACCTCAAGCGAAAGCCGAAATCAAAAAATATGTCCACATGTTTAGAGATAGCGGTGTCGATAAAAATAAAATATGGACATGAGGGCATCATGATTATTCTTAGAACAACAATATATATATATATATATATATATTGTCATATGATCTCTTATGCTAAGGTAACAATTCAATCACAATTTCAAGTATGAATTATAAACTTTATTGAGAACCAACAAACTCTAATCTCAGTCATTGAGGCAATTGCAATTGATCATAACATAGGAAATAGTCAATATAAGAGCTTTTCAGCAAGTCCACATACTCAACCATCTTTTAGTCTTTCACAATTGCTAACACTCATGCAATATTTATGGGTATGAAGTCTTAATCGAGCACAGAGAAAGATAGGGGCTTATAGTTTTGCCTCCCAACATTTTACCTCGAGGGTAATGTCAACAATAATAGTTCATGAAAACTCACATCCAATTAGCTATATATATATCTGGATCTTTCCAACACATTGTGCTTGCCAAAGGATAAAATGTAAAAAGGAAAGGTGAAGATCACCATGACTCTTATGTAAGGTAGAAGATAAAGGTAAAAGATAGGCCCTTCGCAGAGGGAAGCAGAGGTTGTCATGCGCTTTTATGGTTGGATGCACAAAATCTTAATGCAAAAGAACATCACTTTATATTGCCACTTGTGATATGAACCTTTATTATGCAGTCTGTCGCTTTTATTTCTTCCATATCACAAGATTGTATAAAGCTTATTTTCTCCAGATTAATAAGTCATACATATTTAGAAGGAAATTTTTATTGCATGCACCGATGACAACTTACTTGAAGGATCTTACTCAATCCATAGGTAGGTATGGTGGACTCTCATGGGAAAACTGTGTTTAAGGATATTTGCAAGCACAAGTAGTATCTCTACTTGGTGCAAAGAAATTGGCTATCATGGGAGCGAAATACGAGCTCAACATGTTGGATGATCCATGACAATATATTTTATCTCAGATGTAAGAAAACATAGCCCATTACGTTGTCTTCCTTGTCCAACATCAACTGCTCATTACTCTCCATAAGATCCATATGATCTCTTTATTTCTTTTTATTCTTTCTATTTTATTTTATTCCCTCAAGATCATAGAAAAATAATCAAGCCCTTGACTCAACACTAATCTTTATTATATATAGCTCACGGACTCGATTACATAGGAAGATCATAAAGCAAAACTCACAACTAGATCATACTAAAACTTTATTCTACTAGATCAATATATTATCAAAAGGATCAAACTAAGAAAAACGGTAAAGGTAAAAGTTATGATGGTGATACGATACCGGGGCATTCCCCCAAGCTTGGCAGTTGCCAAGGGGAGTGCCCATGCCCATGTGTTTATGTTTCCTTCCTCGGAGGTGGTGATGAAGGAGTTGTTGACGATGTAGGCTTGTCGTCCCTCTTCCAAGGCATAGGCTCACCATCATAGAAGGATGATCGAGTCTCCCAGATCCTTAAATCTGCAGCCAAACTCATCCTCTTGAATCTATATTCATACTCATAGTTTTGATTTTGCAGGTCATAGATATGGGCTTGGAGGTGTTCGATTTTCTCATGAAGCTTGAAGATGGCCTCCCCGATGTCCTTAACGTCCAGCTTGTGGTTGTTGGTGAACTCCATGATCATTATGTGATTGGAGTCGAGTCCATGCTCCACCATCTCCCGACACTTGAAAACTTGTTGCTCCATTGCCTCGAGCCTTGTTTCCATGCTTCCGGTCCTCCTTGGTCCCTCCATATCACGGATGTGCAACAAACCCTCATGCATCTCAATGGTTTGAGGGTGTTGCAACACCTCCGCAAGGTAGGGGTTGATGACCTTCTTGAAGAACTTTTCCTTGGGGGCACTTGAAGAAGCCATGGTGATCTAGATCTGTCAGAAAAACAGCTCGAAACAAAGACATGATATATTTGTGTGATACGGTGGTCAAAACCTTCGGGAGATTATATAATGATTTTTTACCGACTAAAAGAAGTATCATGCAAGAAAACAGAGTCCGAACAGCACACGAGGTGCCCACGAGGCATGGGGCGCGCCCAGGGGGTAGGGCGCACCCTCCACCCTTGTGGAAGCCCCGTGTCCTTTCCGGTCTGCTTCTTATTTTCCTATTTTCTTAAATATTCCAAAACGGAGAAAAATTTCCATTAGAACTGTTTTGGAGTCGGTTTACTTACCGTACCACATATATATTCCTTTTCGAAGTCTGAAACATTCTGGAAAGTGTCCCTTATGTATTCCTTCGGGGTTACGGTTTCAATAATATTTGTTTCAACATTTATAGGATTACCTGAGATATAATGTTTGATTCTTTGACCGTTCACCACCCTCGGATTTGTGCCTTTGAAGTTGTTGATTTTTATGGCACCGAAACGATAGACCTCCTTGATGACGTAAGGGCCTTCCCATTTAGAGAGAAGTTTTCCTGCAAAAAATCTTAAACGCGAGTTGTATAGCAATACATAATCACCTACATTAAACTCACGTTTTTGTATCCTTTTGTCATGCCATCTTTTAACTTTTTCTTTAAACAGCTTGGCATTTTCATAAGCCTGGGTTCTCCATTCATCAAGTGTGCTAATGTCAAATAACCTCTTCTCACCGGCAAGTTTGAAGTCATAGTTGAGCTCTTTAATAGCCCAATATGCCTTATATTCTAGTTCGAGAGGTAAGTGACAAGCTTTACCATAAACCATTTTATAAGGAGACATACCCATAGGATTTTTATATGCAGTTCTATAAGCCCATAATGCATCATCAAGTTTCTTGGACCAATTCTTTCTAGATCTATTAACAGTCTTTTGCAAAATTAATTTAAGCTCTCTATTGCTAAGTTCTACTTGACGACTAGACTGTGGGTGATATGGAGATGCAATTGTATGATTAACATCATACTTAGCAAGCATTTTATGAAAGGCACCATGAATAAAATGTGCACCACCATCAGTCATTAAATATCTAGGGACTCCAAACCTCGGAAAAATAACTTCTTTAAGCATCTTAATAGAGGTGTTATGATCAGCACTACTAGTTGGAATAGCTTCTACCCACTTAGTAACGTAATCAACAGCAACTAAAATATGTGTATACCCATTAGAGAAAGGAAAAGGTCCCATTTTTTTAATCAAAGCCCCAAACATCAAATGGTTCAATAACAAGTGAATAATTCATAGGCATTTCTTGACGTGTACTAATATTACCAATTCTTTGACATTCATCACAATATAAGACAAACTTACGGGCATCCTTGAAGAGAGTAGCCAATAAAAACCGGATTGCAATACCTTGTGTGCAGTTCTATCTCCAGCATGGTGTCCTCCATAGGCTTCGGAGTGACACTTGCATAGGATCTGTTCTTGTTCATGCTCAGGTACACAACGTCTAATAACACCATCTACTCCTTCTTTATAAAGATGTGGGTCATCCCAAAAGTAATGTCTTAAATCATAGAAGAACTTTTTCTTTTGCTGGTATGTGAAACTAGGTGGTATAAATTTAACAACAATATAATTAGCATAATCAGCATACCATGGAGCAGAACAAGAATCATTTATGACATTTAATAGTTCATCAGGAAAGCTATCATCAATAGGTAGTGGGTCATCAAGAACATTCTCTAACCTAGATAAGTTGTCTGCAACGGGGTTCTTAGCTCCCTTCCTATCAATAATATGCAAATCAAATTCTTGTAGTAGGAGAACCCATCTAAAATCTAGGTTAGCATCTTTCTTTTCCATAAGATATTTAATAGCAGCATGATCAGTGTGAATAGTTACTTTAGAATCAACAATATAAGGTCTGAACTTATCACAAGCAAATACGACTGCTAAAAATTCTTCTTCAGTAGTAGCATAATTTTTCTGGGAATTGTCTAGAGTTTTACTAGCATATTGAATAACATTTAATTTCTTATTAACTCTTTGCCCTAGAACAGTACCTACAGCATAATCACTAGCATCACACATAATTTCAAAGGGTAAATTCCAATCAGGTGGCTGAACAATAGGTGCAGAAATCAAAGCTTTCTTAAGTACTTCGAATGCTTCTACACAATCATCATCAAAGACAAAAGGAATATCTTTTTGTAATAGGTTAGTCAGAGGCTGAGAAATTTTTGAGAAGTCCTTAATGAACCTCCTATAAAAACTGGTATGACCAAGGAAACATCTTATACCTTTGATGTCCTTGGGACACGGCATCTTTTCAATAGCATCAACTTTAGCTTTATCAGAAATTTTATGCCCCAAGACAATACCTTCATTAAACATAAAGTGGCACTTCTCCCAATTCAAGACAAGATTAGTTTCTTCACATCTCTGCAAAACTCGATCAAGGTTGCTCAAGCAATCATCAAAAGAGGATCCATAAACGGAGAAATCGTCCATGAAGACCTCACAAATCTTTTCACAAAAGTCAGAGAATATAGCCATCATGCATCTTTGAAAGGTAGCAGGTGCATTACATAAACCAAAAGGCATGCGTCTATAAGCAAAAGTACCGAAAGGGCAAGTAAAAGTGGTCTTTGCTTGATCATCAGCTAACACATGTATTTGAGAGAAGCCAGAGTAACCATCTAGAAAGCAAAAATGTGTATGTTTGGATAATCTTTCTAGCATTTGATCAATGAAAGGCAAAGGGTAATGATCCTTTTTAGTAGCTTTACTTAATTTGCGGAAATCAATTACCATCCTATAACCTGTAATAATTCTTTGCGGGATCAATTCATCTTTATCATTAGGAACAACAGTAATACCTCCCTTCTTAGGGACACAATGGACATGAATTACCCATTGACTATCAGCAACAGGATAAATTATACCTGCCTCAAGGAGCTTTGATATTTCCTTTCTTACCACTTCTTTCATCTTAGGATTCAGCCGTCGTTGGTGATCAATAACTGGTTTGGCATCTTTCTCCAAATTTATTTTGTGTTGACATAGAGTGGGACTAATGCCCTTAAGATCATCAAGAGTATATCCAATAGCAGCGCAGTGCTTCTTCAGAGTTTTCAATAATTTTTCTTCCTCATACTCTAAAAGGTTAGCACTAATAATAACAGGATATATCTTCTTTTCATCAAGATAAGCATATTTAAGAGTATCAGGCAATGGTTTAAGCTCAAACACGGGATCACCCTAGGGTGGAGGAGGATCCCCTAAGATTTCAACAGGCAAGTTGTGTTTCAGAATAGGTCCCTGTTTAAAGAATACTTCATCTATTTCCTTTCTTTCATTCATAAACATATCATTCTGATGGTCTAGCAAATATTGTTCTAAAGGATCTGTGGGAGGCACGACAATAGAAGCAAGACCAATTATTTCATCTTTACTAGGCAATTCTTCATCATGGGGTTGTCTATGAAACTTAGCAAAATTGAACTCATGAGACATATCCCCTAAACCAATAGAAACAATATCCTTATTGCAGTCTATCTTAGCATTAACAGTATTCAAGAAGCACTACTAGAAAAAGGGCTATAGATGGGATTGACACTAATGGCACACCTGACAGGCGGTGCGCCATTAGTATATAGTAATGGCGCACCACCATCTGGTACGCCATTAGATTTGAAACTACTAATGGCGCACCTGGCACAGGGTGCGCCATTAGTATCAATTTTTTTTAACTAGTGCGCCTGTCCAAACATACTAATGGCGCATCCAGAAAAAGTGCGCCATTACTAGTAGTAACTAGTAATGGCGCACCTGTCGGAAGGTGCGCCACTAATGTTGTTTTTTTATTATATTTTTTATTCCCTTTTTTGCAAAACCACTAATGGCGCACTAGGGGACAGTGCGCCATTAGTAATTTTTTTTTGCAAAACTACTAATGGCGCACCATCAGATGGTGCGCCATTAGTAACCTGGATTACTAATGGTGCATTTGGAGTTGGTGCGCCATTAGTAAGTGGGCAACAACAAGATATTTTGGGGAGCCTCTCCTACCCACACTCACTTTCTCCCCACTTCATTCTCTCCACCTCCTCCTTGTCTCGGGTGCCTCCTCTTTTTCACCACATTTCCACCATAGATTCATTCAATTTAAGTGGTTAAATTACCTTGTGTTGATAGGTAAGTAATGGGGGAAGCTATATTTATGTATTTCTCCCTACAACAATGTGCACATGCACTTTTTATGGCCTAGCTAGATCTATGTATGTTCGTGGTGTTGCATATGTTTGTGGTGTTGCATATGTGTTTGTGTTTGGAGGTGTACCGATATTTGAAATGCGATAGTTGCCAATATTTTGCCGGAATGTTGATTCATTTCCGTTTCGGCGAGAATTTTGGCATTAAGCATTCTTTTTGGTCCTATTTTTAGGGAAAGTCATGCCAAATTTTTTCTTGGTTCTAAAATATCGTTTTGCTCTACCCCGCAGGCGACCATGGTCCGCATGATGACCGAAGGCATCGTGAATAGGTTTTAGAGGTCCGCGAAGGCTGAGATGCTTCAAAAGAACGAGACGGAGATAAGATGTCCGTGTCGAAGATGCAAGCTGAAGAGCCTTATTGTGGACCCGGAATCCGGGCAGGTGCGGGACCACCTGCTCTTGCGTGGTTTCATGGATGGCTATCAGTGGCAAGGTGATGAAGATGACTACGAAGTCGTCCATGGGGGGCGGGCAAGAAATGAGGAAGGGCAGCAAGACAACCACCGCGGCTCGGGCGGGCGAGAAGATGAAGAATCCCCAGGAAATGATCACGACGGTGATGTTGTACACGGTCATCATGTAGAAGATGCAGGACATGATGATGAGGAAGATGCCGGAGCAGACGATGCTGGACAATCGATGGGCTGGGTGCAGGACCCTCATATTCAAGAGCTGCTTCTCAAGCAGACGGATAACGCAAGAGCTGCCGCCCGAGAGAAAGCCAAGATGGATCAACTTGAGTTAGACGCGGTCACTCCATTGTATGAAGGATGCAGGCCCGAGGATACCCGCCTTAAAGTAACGCTCATGGCTCTGGAGATGAAGGTAAAACACAAAATGACCGACGCATGCTCCGACGAGAACATGTCATTCTGGCACGAACGTCTTCCCAAGGGGAACAAGTGCCCGACCTGTTGGAGGAGGCGAAGAAAATCGTGTGTCCTCTGGATTTACCGCACGTGAAATACCATGTGTGTATGAACAATTGCATCATTTATCGGGATGAGCACGCGGAGTCTACCATATGTCCGGTGTGCGGCGTCACTCGATACAAGAAGAGGAAGAAAGCTCCTCGAAAAGTGGTGTGGTACTTTCCGATCACTCCTTGTCTGCAGCGGTATTTCACGGACCCTAAGGTAGCAAAGCTCCTGCGTTGGCATGCGGATAGGGAGGAGAAGAAGCGAGAAGATGACGCAAATGATCCGGAGATAGATAAAAAGACAAGATGCTGAGTCACCCTAAGGATGCGAGCCAGTGGCAAGCGTTGAACTTCGAAGACCCAGAATTTGGGAACGATCCAAGGAACATCGTGCTGGGCGCGAGCACCGATGGAGTCAATCCGTTTGGCAGCCAGAGAAGCACACATAGCACCTGGCCTGTGTTTGTGTGGATGTACAACCTTCCCCCCTGGTTGTGCATGAAGAGGAAGTACATTCACATGAGTATGCTAATTGAAGGACCGAAACAACCAGGGAACGACATCAATCTGTATCTAGGGCTGCTAAAAGAGGAGCTTGACACGCTGTGGAAAACGCCAGCCAATACATGGGATGCCGCAAAGAAAGAATATTTCCCTATGAGAGCCGCGCTACTCACGACGGTGCACGACTATCTCGGTTACGGATATGTCGCGGGGCAGGTGGTCCACGGATTTTCTGGATGCGCCAGGTGCATGGATGACACAACGTATCACCAGCTAGATAGAGATCCCGGGTCTTCGAAAACCGTGTTCATGGGACATCGAAGGTGGCTTCGCGACGATGACCCATGGAGAAAACGCAAGGATCTGTTCGATGGTGAAACTGAACCCCGAGGACGCCCGCGTACGAGGAGCGGCGAGGAAATAGACGAGCTGTTGAAAAATTGGAAAAACTGCCCACTGCCGGGAAAGAAGCAAAAGGCGCCAGAGCCGGGAAGAAGCGAAAGGCGCCAGAGCCGCTGCTGAAGGTATGGAAAACGAGGTCTGTTTTCTGGGAGTTTCCGTACTGGAAGATCCACCGTGTGCCTCACAGCCTTGATGTCATGCATATCACGAAGAACGTGTGCGAGAGTCTGCTTGGTACCCTGCTCAACATGCCAGAGAGGACCAAAGATGGGTCGAAAGCAAGGGCAGACTTGAAATCAATGGGCATCAGGCAGGAGCTTCACACTATATATGATGATCATGATGATGATGATGATGATGATGAGGCGAAGCAGGACATGGAAAGTCGTCGCAAAGGCAAGAAGGCCAAGAAGACCGGAAATGACTACCCTCCCGCGTGCTTCACTCTAAGTCAGGAGGAGATCGAGCAGTTTTTCACCTGCCTCGTAGGAGTAAAACTTCCTTACGGTTACGCGGGGAAGATAAGCAGATACCTAGACCCAGCGAAGCAGAAGTTCAGCAGAATGAAGTCTCACGACTGTCACATGCTGATGACGCAGATACTTCCAGTTGCAATCCGTGGGATCATGGACATGCACGTCCATGAAACCCTATTTGGCCTATGCAACTTTTTCGACGTCATCTCTCGGAAGTCTATTGGCGTGAGGCAACTCAGAAGGCTACAGGAAGAGATCGTGGTGATACTATCCGAGCTTGAGATGTACTTCCCGCCCGCATTCTTCGACGTTATGGTGCATCTGCTGGTCCATATCGTGGACGATATCATCCAACTCGGGCCGACGTTCCTGCACAGCATGATGCCGTTCGAAAGGATGAATGGTGTCATCAAAGGATACGTTCGCAACATGTCACGTCCAGAGGGAAGCATAGCCAGGGGCTTTCTGACCGAAGAGTGCATCTCCTACTGCACGAATTATCTAGGCATCGAGAACCCCATTGGTCTGCCCGTCAACCGGCACCTCGGAAGGCTCGCTGGATGGGGTCACCGTGAGGGTCGTCGCGAAATGCATGTCGACTTCAAGGGTCGACTCGCCGACTTTGAAAGAGCAAACCTAGTCACGCTAGAACACATAGACGTGGTCGATCCTTGGGTGGTACAGCACAAAACCTTTATTAAGAAGATGTACAATGACCGAGGCCAACAGAGGACGGACGGAGATATACTCAAAGAGCACAACTCATGTTTCACGTGTTGGTTCAAGCAGAAGCTTCTGTCGTACCCTTTACATGAGGATTCTTCCACAGAAGAACAACTCAAATTCGCCTTGTCACAGGGCGCCGAGCACAACCTGATGAACTATGAGGCGTACGATATCAACGGCTACACATTCTACACCGAGGCCAAGGACATGAAGAGCGATGGTTATCAGAACTCCGGGGTAACGATGGAATCCTACACCGGTAACGACAAGGACAGATACTACAGAAGGATCGAGGAGATCTGGGAGCTGAGCTACGCTGGAGAGAAGGTCCCGATGTTCCGTGTCAGATGGGCCAAGAGCGTCCTAAAAGAAGGCCGGTATTTCACCACCATGGTTATACCCGAAGCCAAATCCAAGACCGCGGGCGCAAACGTCACCGCGAAAAATGAGCCATGGGTACTGGCTTCCCAAGTGGACCAATGCTTCTTCATTACCGACCCGTCAAAGCCCAGTCGTGTTGTCGTGAGGAGAGGCAAAAGGAAGATCATCGGAATGGATGGAGTAGCCAATGAGCAAGACTTCGACAAGTACGGCGACCCGAGGATCGAACATGACGACGATGATGAAGTAGCAGCATACAACACAAGAAGAAGCAGGACCACCCTACCTAAAGGACGTCCGTTCCACAGAAGAACTCCATTTGCGAAAAAGAAGGGCAAGAAGATTGTGAACAGATAGCTAGCTAAGATCGATTGTATTTAAATCGTAGCCTTCATTTCTCGATTGTATTTCATGGGCACTTTTTGAACTATCATGAATATTTTTAAATTTCATGGACACTCGATCTCGATACCCCTCCATCTCGATCGCTATCCCACCTCGCCAGATCCGGTCCCCCTCGCCGCCGAGCACCCCCCGGTCCACCGGCCGCCACCGCCGACCCCCCGCACCCTCGATTCCCCTACTCAACCGCCGCCGCCGACCCCCGCACCCCTCCCCTACTCAACCGCCGCCGCCGACCCCCCGCACCCCGCGCACCCTCCCCCGCTCCACCGGCATTACTGTTTGATGATATTATTTAAAAAATTATTACTGTCTTATAAAAAAATATTACTGTTATGATTTAAACAAGTTTGAACATATTTAAACACAAATAAGGATCAAACAGCATTTTAAATGCATAAAAAAATTGTGGAGCCTGGGAATCGAACCCAAGACCTCCTGGCGTGAGAACTGGCTGCTGACCAGTCGAGCTAGTAGAGGCAACTTGGTGTGTATCAGGTCAGGTGGAAGATAACCTGTTGGCTCGAGCAGAAATAAAAAAATACTAATGGCGCACCACGGTGAGGTGCGCCATTAGTATGGATGTACTTATGGCGCACCGAGGGGTGGTGCGCCATTAGTATTGTGCCATTGCTATAAGAAAAAAAACCTACTAATGGCGCACCACGGTGAGGTGCGCCATTAGTATGGATGTACTTATGGCGCACCAAGGGGTGGTGCGCCATTAGTATTGTGCCGCCCCCATCCATATTTCCTCCCGGCCCCTCCCTATCCCCTCTCTCTCCCTCGCCCTCGCCCTCGATCCCCTTCCCCTCTCCTCTCCCGACGCCGCCCTCTCCTCTCCCGACGCCGCCGCCCCGCCGCCCCGTCGTCCTCGTCTCCCCGCCGCCCCGTCGTCCTCGTCTCCTCGGCGCCGCTCTCCCCGTCGCGTTGGACGCCATCGCCCCGCCGCCCTTGTTGCCGGTGGCCCGGACGCCGCCCCGTCCACACCACCGTCGCCGGAGCACCACCACCACCCGGACCTCGTCGCCTCCCGGACCTCGTCGCACCACCACCACCCGGACCTCGTCGCCCCACCTCGTCGCCCCGTCCACACCACCGCCCCGTGAGCTCTCCCTCCTCCTCTCCCCCTCTCCCCCTATGTTGATTGCTGCTTGCTGCTTGCTGCTTGCTTCTTGCTTGTAGTTCACTAATGCTGCTTGCTGCTTGCTGAAGAATTTTTTAATTTTTGTTACAATGCTGCTTGCTGCTTGCTGAAGAAATTAGGATTAGGGTTCAAGGATTAGGGTTCATGCATACTAGTACTACTCATCCCGCCCTTCTCTGCAATTAGGATTTGCTACAGCCTGCGATGGTAAAAAGCCTGAACCTCCTGTTGGATAACTTTACTTGATATCCTATTAATAGGTCTGTGTGCAAAACCGCAATAGTGACCATGGTTTTGCATTTTTTATAGCCTGCTATTGTCAAAAGGGATGAACCTAAATATATGCTACCATTATGGAAAAGTTCAGTTAGGTATGAGATGTGTGGCCTTAGCTGGGAGATTTCTTTTGCTTCCATGTGCTTGTATGGCTACTCTTGCATTCAGAAGAAAATTATATGTTAACCATCTGATGGTTGTACCCTGCTGTAATGAATAAAACTAGATGCTCTTGATCGCTGTATGGTGTCATAATCAGATGAACATAAACACCTGAACTAAAGTATGCAGCATATAAAAGGAGAACTAATTATAAATAGGAAGCAGTGCATCCTTGCATCCCTGTATCTACATGTCCGGATAAACTAGCTTCTTGATGCAACCACTTTATTCTGATAGTGCTAGTGTTGATTTGGCATTTTACATTGTCTCCTGAATTTGTCTTTTCCCCTTGCTGCTATGTGGTGTGGTGAACTCAGACCTGCTTGGTGCTATGTGGTGTGGTGATTTCATACCCACTTGGCTGTTTTCTTTTTAAAGGTTGATGCCCTTTTTTATATAATAGAATATGGGTTCCATGAATTTTCTATCTGACCTTCATCTACATTCCTTTAAAATTCTTCAAGTGAAATTGCATCCTGCACCATGTGTTTGTCAATCTAAGTTGAAATTGCATCCTGCCTACAAATCTGAAAGTGAACTGCCACATGCCTTCTGATTGAATCTTTGTTTGCAAAAATGCTGTTGTACTGTAGATGAACTGCCACATGACTGCTAGTATGACATTAGTTGGAGGTCACCTTTTTTTTGGGGTAGTTTTTGTTTGGAGATTGCAATTGGAATTGTTGTATTTGGTGCATCTGTCAGTCAACTGCTGCTGACCATATGATACTGCTTGGAGATGCATATATTGTTTCACCTCTTCACATGCCAATGTATTTTCCATGTTGTGATGAAGGCCTTTTTTGCCTTGTCCACCCGAGAGGCCCTTGAGTTTGCCGGAATGTCGATTAACTTCCGTTCCGGCAAATTCGGGTACTCCATATGTCCTATTTTCAGCAAAGGTCATGCTGAAATTTTCCGTGAATTTTAGCATGAGTTTGCTAAAAATAGGACATATGGGGTACTTGTGACTAATGCATGGGCTGGGGTATCTTAGTAGTTAATTAAGTAGGATCAAGTGCCCCTTTATTCTAGCTGCATTAAACCATACGCGGCAATAGAGCCAAGTGATTAGGCCCAACTTCGAATTCTCCTCGGTGTCGACAAACCCTAAATGATGAGACCATTATCTTGTTCCTTGACAATAATCAACTTTTTGACCAAACTTTGTTCCTATTTAGAGAGAAACATGGCCAACAACGATGAGGCCGGGGGTTCAGGCGTCAAGGCATTCTGGGAGCTGTCCCATGAGATGGAGGAACAACCTCACTTGTATGAGGCCACCGCCTTCCCCATCGATCCTGAGACCACTGATGGTACCGCCGAGGATGACCCCACTGATGCCACCACTAATGGTGCCGCCGAGGATGCCACCACTGATGATGGCGGCGCACGCACAGATGGCAGCCAACCGAAGAGGCAACGGAAGGACCGGCGCCCGACCGTGCTCTGCACCCTCAAGGAGGAAGTTACTGAAGTGGACTCCAACGGGAATCCAACGACGCCCGAACGAATAGTCAAGGGGTACTTGCTTCAGCTCGGGTGCATTCTCCGGAGCACCGTCTCGATCAACACCGAGAACCTCAGGCATCCTGACCGAGGAAATTTGTGCAACCTCCTCTTCACGAAGCTGCACGAACGATATAAGTTCCCCGCTGAATTTGAAAACACAAGCCTCAAAGGGAATAAAGTGAACAATTCTGCCCTCACGAAGATGAGCACGGCCCTGTCTACTTGGAAAAGCAATGTGAAGAGAATGATCCAGAAAGGTGAGAGTTATGAGAAGATCAAGGAGAAAATCCTTCGATCACCGAAGATGACTACAACGACTTCAAGATCAATTGCTCGAGCACCGCAAGCTCCGATTCAAGTAAGTGGGGGAAAGAAATGCGGGAGCTGAACTTAGGGGAACACACACTCGGTCCCGGCAGTTACAGAGTGGCGGAGCCTATATGGGAGAAGGAGGATGCGGACCTTGCCGAGCAAGGCCTACCGCCCCTCTTCGATAAATACGGTGACAAGCAGACCAGGAACTTTGTCAGGGCCCGGTACAAGAAGGACCCGAAAACAAAGGAGCTTACCATGGATCCGAAGACCAGGGAGCTTGAGCTTGTTCTGGTAAGGAATACACCCCCGCGTAATTAGCTTCATATGGTTGCATTCTAATTAATGAAGCCAAATTTCTAAATGGTTCACATTCCTTCCGCAGGCGACTGAAAGCAGTAGCACGGGGTCGACTAAGAGAAACCCTTGGGACACCACTCTAAATAGGGCGTTGAATGTAATGAAGAACAAGGATAAGCTCAGTAAGCCAACGTCAGCTGGTCATGTGGCCGGCAAAGGCTTGTCGACAAAATGGTCGTCATACTATAACACTGGTGGGCGAAAGGAGAAAAAGACCAGCTCGGAAAGCCAGGCGCGCGAGGTTCAAGAACTCAGGGCACAGGTGGCGCGGATTTCGGAGATGGTCCAAGAGCAAGTGGAACAACAACTCGGAAGGACGATCACCGCCATTGTGCCTACCTTGATCCAGGGGATTAGTGCGTGCATTGCGGGCGGCCAACAGGGGCCGCCCCCGATTCCTAGCTTCACGTCCAGCAACTCGCAGAACGCGATGGCGGGGCCATTGGTGTCTCCGACGGAGGCGGCATTGGTGTCTCTGACGCCGGCACAGGAGCTTAATGCACCCGGGTGTATGCCGGCCGACACCTCTGCAGCAAGCGGCCCCTCCGTCAACTGCACGCCCGCCGTTGCCGGTGCCTCGACATTAGCCAAGCTCGACACCATCATCACGGTAACTAATTAAGCCTCTCTCGGCCGAGGACTCCATCTCCTTGCCTTTGACTGGGCATCCCTGACGCCCTACATGTTTTTGCAGGGCGCCGCCGACGTTCCATGCACTCTCCTGCACTTCGTGAACAACGAGTTGGTCGATGTCGCCAAGGGCAAAATCGTTCAACCGGGCAACCCCTTGTTCCACGGTACCCAGATGCCACCCAACTTGTTTAGGGTTCAACTGGTTCGGGTGCTGCCAGGCTGCAACGAGTTGTTACCTCCGATTCGACCCGTCGGGGCCGACGATGATGACGTGATGACCCTCAGCGCCTGCCTGAGCTGGCCCCTGCTTTGGCCGAAGAGCCAGATTCGTTTGGGGGCGGGGGACACCACCCCAAAGACAACACCGCCAGTCGTGTCGGCGCCAAGTCGGCCCCATGGCAAGACCGCCGCAACGGTGCCGGACATCCCTATGCTACTGGATCCAAACATGCATATGGCACAGGATCAGAACGACGACGACAATGATACATTTGCCAACGTCGATTAGTACTTTGCCGATCATGGGTACGGTGGCGACTTCATGGGGCCTCCTTCTCAAGAACCCAACCCAACAAAAGACGTGCGCGATCTAGCTGGTACCGCGGAGAAGCCAAGTTGCAACAGGCGTCGTCTAGCGTTCAGCTCTCAGGAGACGCCTCCAGCTGCCGACTTCACCGAGCCTCAGATAGGCGAGGA
Organism: Triticum monococcum; assembly: GCA_034509565.1. Lineage (NCBI taxonomy): Eukaryota > Viridiplantae > Streptophyta > Magnoliopsida > Poales > Poaceae > Triticum > Triticum monococcum. The sequence goes on along the minus strand of CM067841.1, from coordinate 568,747,258 downwards.
GCAAAATATTATCAGCCCCAACACACTCAAGAAGGCGGTCTATGAGCAGAACTCGGTCCCATTACAGGAGAAGAAGAAGGCACGCAAAAGAAAGACTAACAAGGGTGCGGGCCAGCCGGCACCGAGTACGATCCATGCTTAGGACGGGCCACCTGAACCTGAGGATATCTCGAGGAGGGTGCATGTGGCGGGTAGGCCGATGCTACCGAGAAATATGCTCGATGCTGCAACCGGTGCTATGTGGAGTCTGCATGACAGTGTTCTTTCTTTGGAGAAGCGGCGTCTCAGAGAGAAGGATGTGGCATACCCGGTTTTCGCGGCCAAGGTGCCAGAGGGCAAGGGATTTGTGGATAACTCCATCGGGGGTACGATCGTCCTGCGGTTTGATGACATCCATGCTATGTTGAACCTTCATCCGCTGCACTACACCTTCGTTCGGCTATTTTCGCTGAGTATGGAGATGCGGATCATTCGCGACAAGACCCCGGACATCGTGATAGTCGACCCCTTCTACATGCGTGCCAAGATCTTGGGCAGCGCTGGCGACCGGCAAGTCGCGAGTTCTTACCTCGAAGGCGTCATTCTGGCAAACCAAGATAAGGATAACTTCCTCGTGCCTTACTTTCCCGAGTAAGTCCTCCCCTCAACCGCCCCGTAACATATGAATTCTTAGATTTTGATCGTTTTTCTTTTTAACATTCCGTGTTTTCTGCAGTGACACACGTTGCACGCTCATCCTCCTAAGCCCCAAATATTCCATGAGCACATATTTCGACCCGGACCGTCAGTCGAACGTAGACTACACAAATGTCAAGAAGGTTCTTGATGATGTTCTCCCCGGCTACGTCAAATCTGGAGGCACATTCACCAGGCCTATTCGTAAGTACGGCAAGCACGTGTTCTCCCACAATACGATGTTCTGCTGCGTCAAGCAGCCAACTGGCGGTCAGAAGGGTGCCTACTACGCCATCCATCACATGCGGGCGATCGTACGGGACCATCATCAACTTCTTCTACCGAGTAGACTCAAAGATTGGGCCGCGAGCGTGTCGGCAATCTAGGACGCGGACATCAGACAAGAATTCCTTCGCATCCAGTCAGAGTTTGCGGAAATCATCCATCAAGATGTCCTTCGTACCTCGGGGCAGTTCTACCTCAGAAATCAACCGTCCAACAGTGACATCGACACAATCCTACAAATGCAGGCTGACAACGCCCGTTGTTTCATGACTCCCACGACAGACGGCGGCTTCATCCACGCTCCGGTCCCTTGAGTCGAGTCGAAAACAGTGATGATGTGTCTAGTTCTGAAACATCGATTGGCTCATGTTGTAATTAAACTTTAATGAACTTGTAGTATGTCTCTTTGGTTTCGAGAGTCATTCAACTTAGATGTAATCAATGCTATTAATGTTTTGCTTTTCTCTTCCGATCGTTCTGTTGCATACTTATATGTTGCTTATGTATTGTCTGTGAATTGGTACTAATGTTTCGTTTGGCTACTGCATAGCGATGCCGTGGTATGTCGTGTACAAGGGTAAGGTTCCCGGAGTCTACAACGACTGGGAGGAGTGTCGGAGATAGGTTCACCGATTCAGCGGTAATAGTTACAAAGGGTACACCACTAGGGCCGAGGCTGAATCTAGATACACCCGCTATCTAGCGGGAGAGGGGAGGGAGCGTTGGAGGAACCGGATGAAGACGAGTTTCATCGTGATGATGCTCATCGTGATGACCGCAGCTCTCTTCTATGTGATGGTAGTTTAGATGATCGATATCGACTTGTAATGTGAAGACAAACTCGCGGTCTCGAGACTTGTAATATAATGTTCTATCTTTGTTCGGTCTTTTCAATTCGGAGACTAATATGATGAATTGTATTCGGAGACTAAAATGATGAATTGTATTCAGAGACTAATCTTCTATTTTATTCGATGAATCTGTTGTTGATGTGAGCTGTCTATATTTTGTCCATTTATACATTTTGTAACCTGTGCAAAAAACAGAAAATAAAAAAAATAAAAAAAAATAAAAAAACCTAATATTCATACTAATGGCGCATCACATCATAGTGCGCCATTAGTATGCCAAAGGATACTAATGGCGCATCATTAAACAGTGCGCCATTAGTATGCCGAAGTTACTAATGGCGCATCCTGTTGTTGTGCGCCATTAGTATGCCAAAGCACCTGGGTATACATGCCCCCCTGGGAGGCATACTAATGGCGCACCGTGGGCTATACTAATGGCGCACCACGTGGTGCGCCATTAGTATACCAGATACTAATGGCGTGCTACTAATGGCGTGCTACTAATGGCGCACCACTAATGCGCCATTAATGGCCAAATTAGGTGCGCCATTAGTAGGCCTTTTCCTAGTAGTGAAGGGTCTACCAAATATAATGGGACAAAAGCTATCTTGTGGGGAACCAAGAACAAGAAAATTAGTAGGATATTTAACCTTCCCACACAAGACTTCAAGATCTCTAACAATCCCAATTGGTGAAATAGTATCTCTATTGGCAAGCTTAATGGTAACATCGATATCTTCTATCTCAGCAGGTGCAATATCATGCATAATTTCTTTGTATAAGGAATGAGGTATTGCACTTGCACTAGCACCCATATCACATAAACCATGATAGCAATGATCTCCTATTTTAACAGAAATAACAGGCATGCCTATAACAGGTCTATGTTTATTTTTAGCATCAGGTCTAGCAATTCTAGCAGTCTCATCACAGAAGTAAATAACATGCCCATCATTATTATTAGCCAATAGATCATTAACCATAGCAATATTAGGTTCAACTTTAATTTGCTCAGGGGGTTTAGGTGTCTTAATATTACTTTTGTTGACTATAGTTGAAACTTTAGCATGATCCTTTATTCTAACAGGGAAATGTGGTTTCTCAACATAAGCAGTAGGAACAATAGGATCATTATGAGTGATAGTCTTTTCTTCAACTTTAATAGGTGCAACTACTTTTACTTCAATGCGAGGATTATATTTAAACCACTTCTCCTTAGGGAGATCAACATGAGTAGCAAATGATTCGCAGAAAGAAGCTACTATCTCAGAGTCAAGTCCATATTTCGTGCTAAATTCACGAAATGCATCGGTATCCATAAAAGATTTAACACAATCAAACTTGGGTGTTATACCTGACTCCTTACCTTCGTCGAGGTCCCAATCTTCAGAGTTGTGTTTAATTCTTTCCAATAAATCCCATTTGAATTCAATAGTCTTCATCATAAAAGATCCAATACAAGAAGTATCGAGCATGGAGCGATTACTGAGAGAAAGCCGAGCATAAAATTTTTGAATAATCATTTCTCGTGAGAGCTCATGATTGGGGCATGAATATAACATTCACTTAAGCCTCCCCCAAGCTTGAGCGATGCTTTCTCCTTCGCGGGGCCAAAAATTATATATATAATTACGATCACGATGAACAAGATGCATAGGATAAAACTTCTGATGGAATTCCAGTTTCAATCGCTTGTAGTCCCATGATCCCATATCATCACATAGCCTATACCATGTCAATGCATCTCCCTTCAAAGATAAAGGGAAGACCTCTTCTTGATAACATCATCGGGCATACCTGCAAGCTTAAATAGTCTACAAACTTCATCCACATAGATTAAGTGTAAATCGGGATGCAATCTTCCATCTCCTACAAAAGGATTAGCTAGCAGTTTCTCTATCATACCCGAAGGAATTCCAAAGTAAACATTTTCAGTAGGTTCAGTAGGTTGAGGAGCAACTCTTTGCTCTACTGGTCGGGGTGAAGATACCCCGAACAAGCCCCTCAAAGGATTATATTCCATAGTAACAAGTGATAGTAAATTTCAGCACACTATATAGATTTTTCCTTACCAAATTCCACCTACCAAAGGCGCTTCACTTCCCGGCAATGGTGCCAGAAAAGAGTCTTGATGACCCAAAAGTGTAGGGGATCTATCGTAGCCTTTTTGATAAGTAAGAGTGTTGAACCCAACGAGGAGCAGAAGGAAATGATAAGCAAATTTCAGTAAGGTATTCTCTACAAGCACTAAAATTGTCGGTAACAGATAGTTTTGTGATAAGGTAATTTGTAACGAGTAGCAAGTAATAGAAGTAAATAAGGTGCAGCAAGATGGCCCGATCCTTTTTGTAGCAAAGGACAAGCCTGGGCAAACTCCTAAAGCGCTCCCGAGGACTCATGGGAATTATCTTCAAGCTAGTTTTCAACACGCTCATATGATTCGCGTTCGGTACTTTGATAATATGATATGTGGGTGGACCGGTGCTTGGGTGTTGTCCTTACTTGGACAAGCATCCCACTTATGATTAACCCCCATTGCAAGCATCCGCAACTACAACAGAAGTATTAAGGTAAACCTAACCATAGCATGAAACATATGGATCCAAATCAGCACCTTACAAAGCAACGCATAAACTAGTGTTTAAGCTTCTGTCACTCTAGAAACCCATCATATACTTATTACTTCCCAATGCCTCCCTCTAGGCCCAAACAATGGTGAAGTGTCATGTAGTCGACGTTCACATGACACCACTAGAGGGATGACAACATACATCTCATCAAAATATCGAAAGAATACCAAATTCACATGACTACTAATAGCAAGACTTCTCCCATGTCCTCAGGAACAAACGTAACTACTCGCAAAGCATATTCATGTTCATAATTAGAGGGGTATTAATATGCATAATGCATCTAAACATATGATATTCCACCAAGTAGACTAACTAGCATCAACTACAAAGAGTAATCAACACTACTACCAACCCACAGGTACCAATCTAAGGTTTGGATACAAAGATTGGATACAAGAGATGAACTAGGGTTTGAGATGAGATGGTGTTTGTGAAGATGTTGATGGAGATTGACCCCCTCCCAATGAGAGGATCGTTGGTGATGACGATGGTGATGATTTCCCCCTCCCGGAGGGAAGTTTCCCTGGTAGAACAGCTCTCCCGGAGCCCTATATTGGTTCCGCCGAGGTTCCGCCTCGTGGCGGCGGAGTTTCATCCCGTAAGCTTGCTTACGATTTTTTCCTCGACGAAAGACCTCATATAGCAGAAGATGGGCATCGAAGCGCCACCAGGGGGCCCATGAGGCAGGGGGCGCGCCCAGGGGGTAGGGCGCCCCCCCCCCCACCCTTGTGGCTAGGGTGTGGCCCCCCTTTAGAACTTTCTTCGCTCAATATTTTTTATATATTCTGCAAATAACTTCCGTGAAGTTTCAGGACTTTTGGAGTTGTGCAGAATAGGTCTCTAATATTTGCTCCTTTTCCAGCCCAGAATCCCAGCTGCCGGCATTCTCCCTCTTCATGTAAACCTTGTAAAATAAGAGAGAATATGCATAAGTATTGTGACATAATGTGTACTAACAGCCCATAATGCAATAAATATCAATATAAAATCATGATGCAAAATGGATGTATCACCTATGTTCATGAGCATGCCTAGATATCATCATAACTATGTGCTTTTCTATCAATTACTCAGCAGTAATTTGTTCACCCACTGTAATACATGCTATCTTGAGAGAAGCCAGTAGTGAAAACTATGGCCCCCGGGTCTAGTTTGCATCATATTATTTTCCCGTCAACTAGCTATTTATGTCGCCATTTATTTTGCAATCTTTATTTTTCAATCTATACAACAAAAATACCAAAAATATTTATCTTATTACCTCTATCAGATCTCACTTTCGTAGGTGACCGTGAAGGGATTGACAACCCCTTTATCGCGTTGGTTGCAAGGTTCTTGTTTGTTTGTCCAGGTACTAGGCGACTTGCGTGTAGTCTCCTACTGGATTGATACCTTGGTTCTAAAAAACTGAGGGAAATACTTACGCTACTTTGCTGCATCACCCTTTCCTCTTCAAGGGAAAACCAACGCATGCTCAAGAGGTAGCAAGAAGGATTTCTGGCGCCGTTGCCGGGGAGATCTACACTCAAGTCAAGACATACCAAGTACCCATCACAAACTCTTATCCCTCGCATTACATTATTTGTCATTTGCCTCTCGTTTTCCTCTCCCCCACTTCACCCTTGCCGTTTTATTCGCCTCTTTTCTGTTCTCCCTTTTTCCGTTTGCCTTTCCTTCGCCATGGCCGAATCAAAAAGGGGTAAGGTTTCTGTCACGAGTTCTAGTACTTTGGGTAGACCCTCTGTCCTTTCTAAGCTCATAAATAATGATGCTATGGAAAGACCTACCGGGGTTATCAATGAGAGTTTGGATAATTTCGATGAAGACGATCCCGGAATTTTTCGTTATTTGCTTGATGAGTCTTTGAAAGATGCTTGGGGTAGGTTATTAAGGATCCGAGCTAGCTACGTGCCCCAATATCAAATTGAGATATACCTAAAAAGCTTTTATGTTGGCTTACCCTCTTCGTTCAAGCAAGTTTTAGATTCTATTTTTTAAGAAGGTTTTCTTGAGGGGGATGCCATATATACCTATGAAAAGATGAAAACTATATTTGGCCACCCCATGAGTGAGAAGGTTGAATCCACCTCTCTTTTGTGATTTTATCAAAATGAAATTGTCAAAGAGATGAAGGCTAGCTTAGATGCAAATTTTCGTAGCATGCTTAATCTTTCTTCCACCATTAATGGCCATGTGCTTTCTCAAAATAGAAGGATAAATGCTATAGATAAGAAATTTTCTCTTTTCTTTCCCAACACCAAAGATGACAATACTTGGATCTATCCTTGTTTTTATGCCTAGCTAGGGGCGTTAAACGATAGCGCTTGTTGGGAGGCAACCCAATTTTATTTTTGTTCCTTGCTTTTTTACTGTTTAGTAATAAATATATCATATATCCTATGTTATGATTGTGTTTTTTCTGTTTTAATTAGTGTTTGTGCCAAGTAAAGCCTTTAGGATCTTCTTGGGTGATTGTTATTTGATCTTGCTGTAAAAACAGAAAGTATGCGCTCACAAGAATAATTTTCATTTTTTACCAGAGAGCGATAAAATACTGATTCCAACTGCAGTAGATCAATATACAAATTATTTAGGATGTCCTAATTTCTAAGAATTTTTGGAGTTACATAAGTATTCGGAACCTACAGATTCCTACAGATTGTTCTGTTTTTGACAGAATCTGTTTTTGGTGTGTTGTTTGCTTATTTTTGATGAATCTATGGCTAGTATCGGGGGGTATGAACCACAGAAAAGTTGCAATATAGTAGGTTTAACATCAATATAAATAAAGAATGAGTTGATTACAGTACCTTAAAGTGTTGGTTTGTTTTCTTATACTAACGGAGGTCATGAGATTTTCTATTGAGTTTTGTGTTGTGAAGTTTTCAAGTTTTTGGGTAAAGATTTGATGGATTTTGGAATAAGGAGTGGCAAGAGCCTAAGCTTGGGGATGCACAAGGCACCCCAAGGTAAAATTCAAGGACAACCAAAAGCCTATGCTTGGGGATGCCCCGGAAGGCATCCCCTCTTTCGTCTTCATCTATCGGTAACTTTACTTGAGGCTATATTTTTATTCACCACATGATATGTGTTTTGCTTGGAGCATCTTGTATGATTTTAGTCTGTGCCTTTTAGTTTACCACAATCATCCTTGATGTACACACCTTTTGGGAGAGGCACACATGAATCGGAATTTATTAGAATACTCTATGTGCTTCAATTATATCTTTTGAGCTAGATAATTTTGCTCTAGTGCTTCACTTATATCTTTTTAGAGCACGGTGGTGCTTTTATTTTATAGAAATTATTGATCTCTCATGCTTCACTTATATTATTTTGAGAGTCCTTTAGAACAGCATGGTAATTTGCTTTGGTTATGAAATTAGTCCTAATATGATAGGCATCCAAGATGGGTATAATAAAAAAACTTTCATATAAAGTGCATTGAATACTATGAGAAGTTTGATACTTGATGATTGTTTTGAGATATGAAGATGGTAACATTAGAGTCATGCTAGTTGAGTAGTTGTGAATTTGAGAGATACTTGTGTTAAAGTTTGTGATTCCCGTAGCATGCACGTATGGTGAACCGTTATGTGATGAAGTCGGAGCATGATTTATCTATTGATTGTCTTCCTCATGAGTGGTGGTCGGGGACGAGCGATGGTCTTTTCCTACCAATCCATCCCCCTAGGAGCATGCATGTAGTACTTTGTTTCAATAACTAATAGATTGTTGAAATAAGTATGTGAGTTCTTGATACGTCTCCGTCGTATCTACTTTTCCAAACACTTTTGCCCTTGTTTTGGACTCTTACTTGCATGATTTGAATGGAACTAACCTGGACTGACACTGTTTTCAGCAGAATTGCCATGGTGTTATGTTTGTACAGAAATAAAAGTTCTTGGAATGACCTGAAAATCAACAGAGATTATTTTTGGAATATATAAAAAATACTGGAAGAAAGATCCACGTCCCCGAAAGGGGGTCCACGAGGGTGGGGGCGCGCCCTACCCCGCTGGGCGCGCCCCCTGCCTCGTGGCCCCCTGATGCTCCACCGTCCTCAACCTTGACTCCATATATTCACTTTCGGGGACAAAATAATCAGAGAGAAGGACTCATCGCGTTTTACGATACGGAGCCGCCACCAAGCCCTAAACTCTCTCGGGAGGGCTGATGTGGAGTCTGTTCGGGGCTCTGGATAGGGGAATCCGTCGCCATCATCATTATCAACCTTCCTCCGTCACCAATTTCATGATGCTCACCACCGTGCGTGAGTAATTCCATCGTAGGCTTGTTGGACGGTGATGGGTTGGATGATATTTATCATGTAATCGAGTTAGTTTTGTTAGGGTTTGATCCCTAGTATCCACTATGTTCTGAGATTGATGTTGCTATGACTTTTCTATCCTTAATGCTTGTCACTAGGGCCCGAGTGCCATGATTTCAGATCTGAACCTATTATGTTTTCATCAATATATGAGAGTTCTTGATCCTATCTTGCAACTCTATAGTCACCTATTATGTGTTATGATTCGTTAACCCTGAAGTGACAATAATCGGGATACTTACCGGTGATGACCGTAGTTTGAGGAGTTCATGTATTCACGATGTATTAATGCTTGGGTCCGATACTCTATTAAAAGGAGGCCTTAATATCCCTTAGTTTCCAATAGGACCCCGCTGCCACGGGAGGGTAGGACCCAAAAATATTACTTTTGCTATAGTTACTTTTGCTATCGTTACCACTACTATCGTATTACTTTTCTACTAAATACCTTTCTGCAGATATTAAGTTTCCAGGTGTGGTTGAATTGAAAACTCAGCTGCTAATACTTGAGAATATTCTTTGGCTCCCCTTGTGTCGAATCAATAAATTTGGGCTGAATACTCTACCCTCGAAAACTGTTGCAATCCCCTATACTTGTGGGTTATCAAGACTATTTTCTGGCGCTGTTGCCGGGGAGCATAGCTCTATTCTTTGAGTCACTTGGGATTTATATCTGCTTATCATTATGAAGAACCTGAAAGATCAAAGAACCAAGATTTTTCCCTCAACTACGAGGGGAGGTAAGGAACTGCCATCTAGCTCTGCACTTGATTCACCTTTTGTTTTGAGTAAACTTGCGACACCTACACATGCTATTGATTCTGATAGGTCGCATGTTATTGATGATGCCACTTCTGCTTCGCATGATACTTATGATGAAACTACTTCTATGCTTGATAGTACTGTGCCACTTGGTGAATTTCTTGATGAATAACTTGCTAGGGCTAGAGAGAATGAAATTATTGAAACTGATAATATTGATGAAAGTGATGATGAAGATTCTCCCCCTAGATATGAATTGCCTGTTGTTCCTGAGGGTTATGTTATGGATGAAGAAACTGTTAGAGACTTTCTTTCCTGCAATGATAGAAGTGATCGTAAGAAACTATTAGCTAAGTGATACGTCTCCGTCGTATCTACTTTTCCAAACACTTTTGCCCTTGTTTTGGACTCTAACTTGCATGATTTGAATGGAACTAACCCGGACTAACGTTGTTTTCAGCAGAATTACCATGTTGTTATTTATGTGTAGAAACAAAAGTTCTCGGAATGACCTGAAACTTCACGGAGCAAGTTTTTGGAAAATATAAAAAATACCTGCAAAAGATGAAGGCCAGGGGGCCCACCAGCTGTCCACGAGGGTGGGGGGCGCGCCCAGCGCGGCTGCCCCCCTAGGGCGCGCCCCCTGCCTCGTGGGCCCCCTGGAGCTCCTCCGACTCCAACGCCAACTCTATATATTTGGTTTCGGGAAGAAAAAAATCAGAGAGAAGGATTCATCACGTTTTACGATACAGAGCCGCCGCCAAGCCCTAAAACCTCTTAGGAGGGCTGATCTAGAGTCCGTTCGGGGCTCCGGAGAGGGGAATCCGTCGCCATCGTCATCATCAACCATCCCCCATTACCAATTTCATGATGCTCACCGCCGTGCGTGAGTAATTCCATCGTAGGCTTGCTGGACGGTGATGGGTTGGATGGGATCTATCATGTAATCGAGTTAGTTTTGTTAGGGTTTGATCCCTACTATCCACTATGTTCTGAGATTGATGTTGCTATGACTTTGCTATGCTTAATGCTTGTCACTAGGGCCCAAGTGTTATGATTTCAGATCTGAACCTATTATGTTTTCATCAATATTTGAGAGTTCTTGATCCTATCTTGCAAGTCTATAGTCACCTATTATGTGTTATGATCCGTTAACCCCAAAGTGACAATAATCGGGATACTTACCGGTGATGACCGTAGTTTGAGGAGTTCATGTATTCACTATGTGTTAATGCTTTGTTTCGGAACTCTATTAAAAGGAGGCCTTAATATCCCTTAGTTTCCGTAAGGACCCGCTGCCACGGGAGGGTAGGACAAAAGATGTCATGCAAGTTCTTTGCCATAAGCACGTATGACTATATTCGAAATACATGCCTACATTATATCAATGAACTGGAGCTAGTTCTGTGTCACCCTAGGTTATGACTGTTACATGATGAACCGCATCCGGCATAACTCTCCATCACTGATCCATTGCCTACGAGCTTTCCATATATTGTTCTTCGCTTATTTACTTTTCCGTTTCTATTGCTATCATCACTACAAAAATATCAAAAACATTACTTTTACTACTGTTACCTTTTGCTACCGTTACCACTCTATCGTATTACTTTGCTACTAAATACTTTGCTGCAGATATTAAGTTTCCAGGTGTGGTTGAATAGACAACTCAGCTGCTAATACTTGAGAATATTCTTTGGCTCCCCTTGTGTCGAATCAATAAATTTGGGTTGAATACTCTGCCCTCGAAAACTATTGCGATCCCCTATACTTGTGGTTATCAAGACTATTTTCTGGCGCCGTTGCCGGGGAGCATAGCTCTATTCTTTGAGTCACTTGGGATTTATACCTTCTTATCATTATGAAGAACTTGAGAGATCCAAAAACCAAGATTTATCCCTCAACTATGAGGGGAGGTAAGGAACTGCCATCTAGCTCTGCACTTGATTCACCTTCTATAATGAGTAAGCTTGCGACACCTAAACCTGCTTCTGCTATTCGTTCTGATATGTCGCATGTTATTGATGATGCTAGTCCTGCTATGCATGATACTTGTGATGAAACTACTTCTATGCTTGATACTACTGTGCCACTTGGTGATTTCTTGATGAACAACTTGCTAGTGCTAGAGAGAATGAAAATATTGAATCTGATAGTACTGATGAAATTGATGATGAAGACTTGCCTGTTATTCCTGAGGGTTATGTTTTTGATAAAGAAGCTTCTTTAGCTATTTTAGCTTGCAAAGATAGATACGAACTCAAGAGGTTATTAGGTAAATGGAATAAGCAATCTCTAAATGCTAGAATGAAACCTGACCCTGCTTTTGCTAATTCACCTATCTGCGTTACCGATAAGGATTATGAATTCTCTGTTGATCCTGATATAATTACTTTGGTTGAATCTGATCCTTTTCATGGCTATGAATCTGAAACTGTTGTGGCACATCTTACTAAATTAAATGATATTGCTACCCTATTCACTAATGATGAGAGAACTCGCTACTTTTATATCCTTAAAATATTTCCGTTCTCATTAAAGGGTGATGCTAAGATATGGTTTAATTCTCTTGATCTTGGTTGTGTGCATAGTCCCCACGATATGATTTATTACTTCTCTGCTAAATATTTCCCTGCTCATAAGAAACAACATGCTTTAAGGGATATATATATAATTTTGTGCAAATTGAAGAACAGAGTCTCCCACAAGCTTGGGGGAGGCTTCTCAAGTTACTTAATGCTTTGCCTGATCATCCTCTTAGGAAAAATGAAATACTTGATATCTTTTATAATGGACTAACCGATGCCTCCAGAGATTACCTGGATAGTTGTGTTGGTTTTGTTTTCAGGGAAAGAACACCAGATGAAGCTGAAATTCTATTGAATAATATGTTGACAAATGAAAATAATTGGACACCTCCTGAGCCAGTTCCTGAGCCTATTCCTAAACCAACTCCGAAGAAGAGAGGTATTCTATTTCTCAGTCCTGAAGATATGCAAGAGGCAAAGAAATCTATGAAAGAAAAAGGTATTAAAGTTGAAGATGTTAAGAATTTACCTCCTATTGAAGAAATACATGGTCTTAATTTACCGCATGTTGAAGAAACATATGGTCCTAATCCATTACCTATTGAAGAAACTCGTTGTCTTGATAACCCGACACAGGTAGTAAAGGTAAATTCTCTCTATAGATATGATAAAGCTGAAATCCCATTTACTAAAATTGCTAGCCCATGCTTAGATGAGTTTGATAAATTTATGGCTAATCAAGAAGACTCTAATGCTTATTTTGGTAGACAATTGAAATACAATTCAAATATGCTTGAACACTTGGGTGATTATATGGCTAATGTCAAAGGTGAACTTAAACTTATTAGTAAACATGCTTCTATGGTTACCACTCAAGTAGAACAAGTACTTAAATCTCAAAATGATTTGCTCAATGAATTGAATAGTAAGAATAATGATTATGCTATTAGAGTGGCTACTAGAACTGGTAGAATGACTCAGGAACCTTTGTATCCTGAAGGCCACCCTAAGAGAGTTGAGCAAGATTCTCAAAGAAATAATGTAGATGCACCTAATCCTTCTAAAAGGAAGAAAAAGAAAAATGATAAGACTTTGCATGCTTCTAGTGAACCTACTATTGAAACACCTGAGAATCCAAATGATATTTCTATTTCTGATGCTAAAACACAATCTGGTAATGAACCTGGAACTAGTGATAATGCTAACGATAATGTTCATGATGATGCTCAACCTAGTAATGATAATGATATAGAAATTGAACCTGCTGTTGATCTTGATAACCCACAATCAAAGAATCAATGTTATGATAAGAAAGACTTCGTTGCTAGGAAACATGGTAAAGAAAGAGAACCATGGGTTCAGAAACCCATGCCTTTTCCGCCCAAACCATCCAATAAAAAGGATGAGGAGGATTTTGAGCGCTTTGCTGAAATGATTAGACCTATCTTTTTGCGTATGCGGTTAACTGATATGCTCAAAATGAATCCTTATGATATGTACATGAAAGATATTGTTACTAATAAAAGAAAGATACTGGAAGCTGAAATTTCCACCATGCTTGCTAATTATACTTTTAAGGGTGGAATACCAAAGAAACTTGGAGATCCCGGTGTACCAACTATATGATGCTCCATTAAAAGAAACTATGTTAAAACTGCTTTATGTGATCTTGGAGCCGGTGTTTGTGTTATGCCTCTCTCTTTATATCGTAGACTTGATTTGAATAAGTTGACACCTACTGAAATATCTTTGCAAATGGCCGATAAATCAACTGCTATACCTGTCGGTATTTGTGAGGACATGCCTGTTGTAGTTGCAAACGCTACTATTTTAACGGACTTTGTTATTCTTGATATTCCCGAGGACGATAGTATGTCTATTATTCTTGGAAGACCCTTCTTGAACACTGCAGGGGCAGTTATTGATTGCAGTAAAGGCAATGTCACTTTTCATGTTAATGGTAATGAGCATACGGTACACTTTCCGAGGAAACTACCTCAAATTCATGGTATCAACTCTATTGGAAAAATTCCATCGATTATATTTGGAGGTTTTGAATTTCCTCTTCCTACTGTCAAGAAGAAATATGATGTTCTTATTATTGGGGATGTGCATATCCCCGTTGAGGTAACATAGTGTTATTCGAAATTTCTCCGATTCCATGTTATTCGGAATGAGTTCTTTAACAAGACTTGATCAACCTTGTTAGTTGATTCCTTTTGATCAGCATGAGATGGATGAAACTAGAAGGCAGAACCTTCTGTACCCCACTTTTACTTTCTGTTATTTATATTAAATAAAATAAAAATAAATATTTTTCTGTCTATTATCTGATTATCCGTGCAATATAAAAATACCCCGAAAATAAAAGTTCTCCAAATGCCCTAAAATTTAAATATGATTTTTTTTCTAGAATATTAGAGAATATTTGGCACCGAGAACAAAGCAGGGGGGTCATCCACCTGGCCATGATGGTGGAGGGCGCGCCCTACCCCCTGGGCGCCCCCCCCCTATCTCGTGGGCCCACGGTGGCCCTCCTCCACTTATTCTTTCACCCACACACTCCTTCTTCCTCCCACAAACATGAACAACCAGCTCAAACCCGAGTCCAAGCTCGTTTTGCTGCCATTTTCGATCTCCTTGCTCAAAGCGCCTCTCACAAAACTGCTTGGGGAGATTGTTCCTTGGTATGTGAATCCTCCATTGGTCCAATTAGTTTTTGTTCTAGTGCTTTATTCATTGAAAATTTGTGCTGCCTAGGTGACTATGTTCTAGAGCTTGCATGTCAAATTTATATGGTTCCAAGTAGTTTTGATGCATGATATAGGCCCTAGGCACTTGTAGGTGTAGTTGCTATCAATATTATTGAGTTTGCTTTACTTTTATTTTGAAGTTACTAAAAAATTTCAGAATTTTTCAGAGGAAGAAATATGCTTAGGAAAATGTTCCAAGGTGGTTCTTCAAGAAAGCAAGGACCTAGGCTTGCAAGGCGTGATGCTGATGAAGAGCCACCAAGAGATGCTCCAGTGCGTCCTTGTGAATGGCCTTCTAAGAACTTTATGGATCGGGCGGGAATTAAGGAAGAATTTAACGCATATTTGCGTAACGCTGATCTTGTGAGCTTCGAGGAAGAGAAGTGCAGCCAGTATCACTATCTCACTAGTTCCTTTGTGAGGAGGTTTGAATTTTCAACTTCACGTAATTCTCCAACTGTCCCGTTTGATCTTTATGAAAATTCTTACACTATGGACTTAGAGGATTTTACCACCGCTTGCAAACTTCCAAAATGGGGTAGTATCAGGGATCCTCGCAAATCTGAATTTAGAGATTTTCTTGCTAGTATAACTGTGGGAGAGTCTAGAGATATAACACAAGCCACTATAGGGAGCATTCACTTTCCTGCTATACATTATTTTGCTCTCTTCATAGGTAGATGCATTAATGGTAAAGATGAGGCATGTCACATGTGTGTCCCTGACCTCAGTATTCTTAGGAGTGCTGTGTTAGGAGATAAATCTTATAATTTGGGAGCCATTGTTGCACGTAGGTTGCATATTAAAGATTTAATGGAGATTTCTTTGGTGGAATTTATGCAACCCGCATAGCTAATTTTCTTGGTATAGCCATACGCGAAGATGATACTGAATTACCCCCTACTTACCTAGAATTTAATGCTATGGTTCACCACCAGTTTCTCGAGAGGAATGAATCACCTCTCCAGTATCGACTAATCTTTGACAGACGTCGTGTTGTCCATATTACTCTCCCTGCTCCTGCCTTCTTTGATCATCAGGCAAAAGGAAGATATGTTATTACCAGATAGGAGGCAGATGAGTACGAGAGGAGGGCTGATGCCGCTCATTGCCACGCTGCAGCTCAGGAGGCGATAGCCGCTGCATTGCAGTACGACCCCAACTACTATTATGGATATCCGCGAGGCCAGCCATGGCCATAGACCAACTTAGGCCAAAAGCCTAAGCTTGGGGGAGTACGCATTTCCCACCGACATTACATTTATTTTCACACACTCATTGCTAGATGTCGGTGCTCATACTTTTTCATTGTATCATCCATGCTAGTTTATTTTCCTTTTTATGCTTTCCTCTTGTGTGTTTAATAAACCTTAAGAAAAACCAAAAAAATAGTTGTAGCTTTTAACTAGTTTACTTTCCATGCTTGTAGTAGTAACTAAAAAGAAAACCCAAAAAGATTTCTTGTTCTTCTTTTGCTTGTTGGGAGCTTTCCCATGTAAATAGTTTTATTTCTTTTCTTTGGGGATCGATAGGAGAAGACCATGATTAAATTGTTGAGGAGGCTCTTATATGCATAATTGTTGATCTAACAAAAGAGCCCATATTGCCTTGTCTTCTCATGTTTATTGAATGCTTGCAGATTCCAGCTTAGTCCAATGCACGTGCACAATTATTATTATTCACATCGTTAGGTCGTGCAACTGAAAGGCAATTATGATGATATATGATGGACTGACTGAGATGAGAAAAGCTGGTATGAACTCGACCTCTTTTGTTTTTGTAAATATGATTAGTTCATCGCTCCTGATTCGGCCTATTATGAATAAACATGTTCGCAATGACAACTAGAGATCATAGTTCTTGTGTCATGCTTGATTAGCTATGAGTTATAATGGTTTACCTTGCGTGCTAACATGCTATTGAAATGGTTATGATGTGGTAGGATAGGGTGGTATCCTCCTCTGAATGATTTAAGTGACTTGACTTGGCGCATGTTCACGCATGTAGTTGAAACAAAATCAACATAGCCTTCACGATATTTATGTTCATGGTGGATTATATCCTACTCATGCTTGCATTCGGTGTTGATTAATTTTAATGCATGTTCATGACTGGTGTCGCTCTCTAGCTGGTCGCTTCCCAGTCTTTTGCTAGCCTTCACCTGTACTAAGCGGGAATACTGCTTGTGCATCCAATTCCATAAACCCCAAAGTTATTCCATATGAGTCCACCATACCTACCTATATACGGTATCTACCTGCCGTTCCAAGTAAATTTGTATGTGCCAAACTCTAAATCTTCAAATAAATATCCTGTTTTGTATGCTCGAATAGCTCATGTATCAACTAGGGATGTCCGTATCTTCCATGTTAGGCGGGTTATTCTCAAGAGGAGTGGACTCCGCTCCTCACTCACGAGAAAATGGCCGGTCACTGGGATGCCCAGTCCCATGCTTTATGCAAACTAAATCAAAATAATTGCAAACAAAACTCCCCCTAGGACTCTTGTTAGTTGGAGGCACTCGTTTTTTCGAGCAAGCCATGGATTGATGCTTGTTGGTGGAAGGGGGAGTATAAACTTTACCATTCTGTTTGGCAACCGCCTATTATGTGTGTAGCATGGAAGATATCGCCATCTCTTGGTTGTTATGTTGACAATGAAAGTATACAGCTCAAAATATTATTCACCTCTATTTCAAAACCGAGCTCTGGCACCTCTACAAATCCCTGCTTCCCTCTACGAAGGGCCTATCTATTTAATTTTATGCTGAGTCATCATCCTCTTATTAAAAAGCACCAGTTGGAGAGCATTGCTGTCATTTGCATTCATTATTGTTAGTTTACATTGGGTATGAGTTGACTGGATCTCTTTTACCATGAATTACAATGTCTAGTCAGTCCTTGATCTTTAAAGGTGCTCTGCATTTATGTTTTGCGGTCTCAGAGAGGGCTAGCGAGATACCATCTTATTATATTATATTATGATTGTTTTGAGAAAGTGTTGTCATCCGAGATTTATTATTATAGCTCGCTAGTTGATTATGCCATTGATATGAGTAAACTTGAGACCTAAGCGTTATTGCGAATGTGTTAGTTATAATCTTTGCTGAAAACTTGAATGCTGGCTTTACATATTTACAACAACAAGAGCAAACAGAGTTTGTAAAAGTTTTTCTTTATCACTTTCAGTTTGTCAACTGAATTGCTTGAGGACAAGCAAAGGTTTAAGCTCGGGGGAGTTGATACGTCTCCGTCGTATCTACTTTTCCAAACACTTTTGCCTTTGTTTTGAACTCTAACTTCCATGATTTGAATGGAACTAACCCAGACTGACGCTGTTTTTAGCAGCATTACCATGGTGTTATTTATGTGCAGAAACAAAAGTTCTCGGAATGACCTGAAACTTCACGGAGCAACTTTTTGGAAAATATAAAAAATACCTGCAAAAGATGAAGGCCAGGGGGCCCACCACCTGTCCACGAGGGTGGGGGGCACGCCTGCCCCCCTAGGGCGCGCTCCCCTACCTCGTGGGCCCCCTGGAGCTCCTCCGACTCCAACTCCAACTCTATATATTTGGTTTCGGGGAGAAAAAAATTAGAGAGAAGGATTCATTGCGTTTTACGATACAGAGCCGCCGCCAAGCCCTAAAACCTCTCAGTAGGGCTTATCTGGAGTCCGTTCGGGGCTCCGAAGAGGGGAATTTGTCGCCATCGTCATCATCAACCATCCTCCATCACCAATTTCATGATGCTCACCGCCGTGCGTGAGTAATTCCATCGTAGGCTTGCTAGACGGTGATGGGTTGGATGGGATCTATCATGTAATCGAGTTAGTTTTGTTAGGGTTTAATCCCTACTATCCACTATGTTCTGATATTGATGTTGCTATGACTTTTCTATCCTTAATGCTTGTCACTAGGGCCCGAGTGCCATGATTTCAGATCTGAACCTATTATGTTTTCATCAATATATGAGAGTTCTTGATCCTATCTTGCAAGTCTATAGTCAGCTATTATGTGTTATGATCCGTTAACCCCGAAGTGATAATAATTGGGATACTTACTGATGATGACCGTAGTTTTAGGGGTTCATGTATTCACTATGTGTTAATGCTTTGTTCCGGTACTGTATTAAAAGGAGGCCTTAATATCCCTTAGTTTCCGTAAGGACCCCGCTGCCACGGGAGTGTAGGACAAAAGATGTCATGCAAGTTCTTTTCCATAAGCACGTATGACTATATTCGGAATGCATGCCTACATTATATCAATGAAGTGGAGCTAGTTCTATGTCACCCTAGGTTATGACTGTTACATGATGAACCGCATCCGGCATAATTCCCCATCACTGATCCATTTCCTACGAGCTTTCCATATATTGTTCTTTGCTTATTTACTTTTCCGTTACTATTGCTATCATCACTACAAAAATACCAAAAACATTACTTTTACTACTGTTACCTTTTGCTACCGTTACCACTACTGTCGTATTACTTTGCTACTAAATACTTTGCTGTAGATATTAAGTTTCCAGGTGTTTTTGAATTGACAACTCAGCTGCTAGTACTTGAGAATATTCTTTGGCTCCCCTTGTGTCGAATCAATAAATTTGGGTTAAATACTCTACCCTTGAAAACTGTTGTGATCCCCTATACTTGTGGGTTATCACTAGCCTGAAAGAAAAAATCTCTGAATGCTAGAATGAAATATGATCCTGCATATGCTACTTCACCTATCTTTATTACTGATAAGGATTATCATTTCTCTGACGATCCTGAGTTAATTACTTTGGTTGAATCTGATCCTTTCTATGGCTATGAATCTGAAATTGTTGTGGCACATCTTACTAAATTAAATGATATAGCTACCCTATTTACTAATGATGAGAAAACTTGCTACTATTATATACTTAAATTATTTCCGTTCTCATTAAACGGTGATGCTAAGATATGGTTTAATTCTCTTGATCTTGGTTGTGTGCGTAGTCCCAAGCATATGATTTACTATTTCTCTGCCAAATATTTCCCCGCTCATAAGAAACAAGTTGCTTTAAGGGAAATATATAATTTTGTGCAAATTGAAGAAGAGAGTCTCCCACAAGCTTGGGGGAGGCTTCTCCAATTACTTAATGCTTTGCCTGATCATTCTCTCAAGAAAAATGAAATACTTGATATCTTTTATAATGGACTAACCGATGCTACCAGAGATTACCTGGATAGTTATGCTGGTTGTGTTTTCAGGGAAAGAACTGTTGATCAAGCTGAAATTCTATTGAATAATATGTTGACAAATGAAAATAATTGGACACTTCCTGAACCAACTCCGAAGAAAAGGGGTATCCTATTTCTCAGTCCTGAAGATATGCAAGAGGTAAAGAAATCTATGAAAGAAAAAGGTATAAAAGCTGAAGATGTTAAGAATTCACCTCCCGTCGAAGAAATACATGGTGTTAATTCATCACCTATTGAAGAAACACACGGTCTAACCTGACACAGGTAGTAAAGTTAAATTCTCTCTATAGATATGATAAAGCTGAAATCCCTGCTGCTAAGCTTGCTAGCCAATGTTTGGATGAATTTGATAACTTTATGGTTAAGCAAGAAGATTTTAATGCTTATGTTGGAAGACAATTGAAACATAATGCTTATATGATTGAACACTTGAGTGATTATATGGCTAGTGTTAAAGGTGAACTTAAACTTATTAGTAAACATGCTTCTATGGTTACCACTCAAGTAGAACAAGTACTTAAAGCTTAGAATGATTTGCTCAATGAATTGAATAGTAAGAATAATGACTTTGTTGTTAGAGTTGCAACTAGAGGAGGTAAAGTGACTTGGGAACCTTTGTATCCTGAGGGCCATCCTAAGAGGATTGAGCAAGATTCTCAGAGAATTAACATTGATGCACCTAGTCCTTCTAAAAGGAAGAAAAAGAAAAATGATAGGACTTTGCATGCTTCTAGTGAACCTGTTATTGACACACCTGAGAATACCAATAATATTTCTATCTCCGATGCTGAAACACAATCTGGTAATGAACATGAACCTAGTGATAATGTTAATGATGATGTTCATGTCGATGCTCAACCTAGCAATGATAATGATGTAGAGATTGAACCTGTTGTTGATCTTGATAACCCACAATCAAGGAATCAATGTTATGATAAGAGAGACTTTGTTGCTAGGAAGCACGGTAAAGAAAGAGAACCATGTTCAGAAACCCATGCTTTTCCTCCTAAACCATCCAAGAAAAAGGATAATGAGGATTTTGAGTGCTTTGCTGAAATGATTAGACCTAGCTTTTTGCGTATGTGTTTGACTGATTTGCTTAAAATGAATCCTTATTCTAAATATATGAAGGAAATTGTTACAAATAAGAGGAAGATACCGGAAGCTGAAATTTCCACCATGCTTGCTAATTATACTTTTAAGGGTGGAATACCAAAGAAACTTGGAGATCCAGGAGTACCAACTATACCATGCTCCATTAAAAGAAACTATGTTAAAACTGCTTTATGTGATCTTGGAGCCGGTGTTAGTGTTATGCCTCTCTTTTTATATCGTAGACTTGATTTGAATAAGTTGACACCTACTGAAATATCTTTGCAAATGGCTGACAAATCAACTGTTATACCTGCCGGTATTTGTGAGGATGTGCCTGTTGTGGTTGCAAACGTTGCTATTTTAACGGGCTTCGTTATTCTTGATATTCCCGAGGACGATAGTATGTCTATTATTCTTGGAAGACACTTTTTGAATACTGCAGGGGCTGTTATTGATTGCACTAGAGGCAATGTCACTTTTCAAGGTAATGAGCATACGGTACACTTTCCAAGGAAGCAACCTCAAGTCCAGAGTATCAATTCTATTGGAAAATTTTCAACAATTACTATTGGAGGTTTTGAATTTCCTCTTCCTAGTGTCAAGAAGAAATATGATATCCTTATTGTTGGGGATGTGCATATCCCTGTTGAGGTAACCTAGTGTTATTTGAAATTTCTCCGGTTCCATGTTATTCGGAATGAGTTTGTTAACAAGACTTGATCAACCTTGTTAGTGGATTCCTTTTGATGAGCATGAGATGGTTGAAATTAGAAAGCACAACTCTCGGTACCCTCTTTTACTTTCTGTTATTTATAATAAATAAAGCAAAAATAGTATTTTTCTGTCAGTTTTTTGAATTATCCTTGCAATGAAAAATACCTCGAAAATAAAAGTTCTCCAAACGCCTTGAAAATTAAATATGATTTTTTCTAGAATATTTGAGAATATCTGGCACTGAGAACACAGCAGGAGGAGCAAGCACCTGGCCACGAGGGTCCAGGACGTGCCCAACCCCCTGGCGCCCCCCCCCCCCCCCCCCCGCCTCATGGGCCCATGGTGGCTCTCCTCCACTTATTCTAGCTACCACACACTCCTTCCTCCCAAAAAAATCACCAACCAGCTCAAACCCGAGTTCTTACTCATCTTGCTGCCATTTTCGATCTCCTTGCTCAAAGCTCCATTCACAAAACTACTTTGGGGGATTGTTCTTTGGTATGTAACTCCTCCAATGGTCCAATTAGTTTTTGTTCTAGTGCTTTATTCATTGCAAATTTTTGCTGCTTAGGTGACCTTGTTCTTGAGCTTGCATGTCAAATTTATATGGTCAAAAGTAGTTTTAATGCATGATATATCCTCTATGCACTTGTAGGAGTAGTTGCTATCAATTTTGTTGAGTTTGGTTCACTTTTATTTTCAAGTCGATAAAAATTTCAGAAAAGTTTAGAAAAATATGAAGAGATTTTTGAGGGGCTCATCGAGCCGAAGCTCGAAGGATAAAAAAAGTGAAGAGAACAAGAAGCCCAAGTATAATCTCCCTCGCACCATAGAGGTTCGGCCGTGTGAATGGCCTTGTGATGATTTCTTAAGAGCAGCCGAGATTTATGATGATTTCTATGAGTTGACTAAGAATGCAGGCCTCACCGCCATCCTCCAGGACCAACGCGAATAGTATCTCTTACTCACCAATATCTTTGTGCAAAACTTTCATTTCCATGCTAGGAGCTCACCACCTTCGGTGGAATTTTATTTATATGATGAGCATAAGGAGATGTCACTTCTTGATTTTTGTCGGGTTTGTTTGATACCTTTTGAGGGCAGCGTAGAGGAACCACATCATGACGATGTGGAAGGGTTTATTGATAATATTGTTGTAGGGGAAACGAGGAAGGTTTCCGATGCAAGAATTACTAGCATACATTTTCCTGTTTTACGTTACTTTGCAATATTTGCTAGTAGATGCTTAATTGGTCGCGGAAACTGTGGCAACCTTAGTGCCCCTGATATTGTTATTTTGTGCCATTCCTTGTTCCGTGATGACACATTTAGTATGGGCGCTACTGTTGCAAAGCGGTTAAACCTGAACCATACTAAGGGCCCCATCTTGGGAGGTATCTTCGCCTCACGCCTCGCTGCACATTTTAACATCTATTAGACATTATGAGAAGGAAGATAAGTTGTTGCCACCTATTTTTCTAGACTATAAGAGTATGGTTGCACATGATTTTATCGTTAAGAATAAGGAAAAGATGCTTAAGTACAAGCTGATATTTGATAAAAATCACCCTAAGACTATTACTTTGCCTGCTCCATCCTTGTTTGACTTATCTGCAGGCAAGTACCTTGTTCCGCCGGAGGCCATTCACACCTACCGAAACCCCACACCAGCTACAGAGCCAGAGCCGGAACCACAATTTGATCATCACCGGCAGTCTGTTTATTAGTGGAATTCAAAAGAGATCGCCAACCAGTGGCACCAGGGGGATCCTGTTGGAAATATGTCCTAGAGGCAATAATAAAATGGTTATTATTATATTTCCTTGTCCATGATAATTGTCTATCGTTCATGCTATAATTGTGTTATCCGGAAATCGTAATACATGTGTGAATACATAGACCACAACATGTCCCTAGTGAGCCTCTAGCTGACTAGCTCGTTGATCAACAGATAGTCATGGTTTCCTGACTATGGACATTAGATGTCATTGATAACGGGATCACATCATTAGGAGAATGATGTGATGGACAAGACCCAATCTTAAGCATAGCGCAAGATCGTGTAGTTCGTCTGCTAGAGCTTTTCTAATGTCAAGTATCCTTTCCTTAGACCATGAGATTGTGCAACTCCCGAATACTGTAAGAATACTTTTGGTGTGCCAAACGTCACAACGTAGCTGGGTGACTATAACGGTGCGCTACGGGTATCTCCGAAAGTGTCTGTTGGGTTGGCATGAATCGAGACTGGGATTTGTCACTCTGCATGACGGAGAGGTATCTCTGGGCCCACTCGGTAAGACATCATCGTAATGAGCTCAATGTGACTAAGGGTTGGTCACGGTATGATGTGTTGCGGAACGAGTAAAGTGACTTGCCGGTAACGAGATTGAACGAGGTATTGGGATACCGACGATCGAATCTCAAGCAAGTAGTCTACCGATTGACAAAGGGAATTGAATACGGGATTGATTGAATCCTCGACATCATGGTTCATCCGATGAGATCATCGTGGAACATGTGGGAGCCAACATGGGTATCCAGATCCCGCTGTTGGTTATTGGCCGGAGAGTTGTCTCGGTCATGTCTGCATGGTTCCCGAACCCGTAGGGTCTACACACTTAAGGTTCGGTGACGCTAGGGTTGTAGAGATATTAGTATGCAGTAACCCGAAAGTTGTTCGGAGTCCTGGATGAGATCCCAGACGTCACAAGGAGTTCCAGAATGGTCCGGAGGTAATGATTTGTATATAGCAAGTCCAGTTTCAGCCACCGGGAAAGTTTCGGGGGTCACCGGTATTGTACCGGGACTACCGGAAGGGTCCCGGGGGTCCATCGGGTGGGGCCACCTATCCCGGAGGGCCCGATGGGCTGAAGTGGGAAGGGAACCAGCCCCTGGTGGGCTGGTGCGCCCCCCTTGGGCCTCCATTGTGCCTAGGGTTGGAAACCCTAAGGGGGTGAGGCGCCTCCACCTGGCTTGGGGGCCAAGCCACCACCTAGGCCGCCCCCCCATTAGATGGGATCTCTAGGGGACGGTGCCCCCCCAGGCCCCCTATATATAGTGGAGGGGAGGGAGGGCAGCCACACCCAACTCCCTGGCATCTCCCTCCCTCCCGTGACACCTCTTCCTCCCCGCTTGCGCTTGGCGAAGCCCTGCCGGGATCCCGCTACTTCCACCATCATGCTGTCATGCTGCTGGATCTCCATCAACCTCTCCTTCCCTTGCTGGATCAAGAAGGAGGAGACGTCTCTCCCAACCGTACATGTGTTGAACACGGGGGTGCCGTCCATTCGGCGCTTGGTCATCGGTGATTTGGATCACGACGGGAACGACTCCATCAACCCCGTTCTCTTGAACGCTTCCGCTTGCAATCTACAAGGGTATGTAGATGCACTCCTCTCCCTCTCATTGCTAGATGACTCCATAGATTGATCTTGGTGATGCGTAGAAAATTTTAAATTTGTGCTATGATCCCCAACAGATCCTTCTCAGTACGACCCCAACTATTACTTTGGATATCCGCCAGGCCAGCCGTGGCTATAGACCAACTTAGGCCAAAAGCCTAAGCTTGGGGGAGTACGTACTTCTCACCGACATTACATTCTTGTTCACACACTCATGCTAGTTGTCGGTGCTCATACTTTTTCATTGTAATATCCATGCTAGTTTATTTTCCTTTTTATGCTTTCTTCTTGTGTGTTTGATAAACCTTAAGAAAAAACAAAAAAATTAGTTGTAGCTTTTAGTTAGTTTCCTTTCCATGTTTTCCCGTGTAAATAGTTTTGTTTCTTTTCTATGGGGGTCGAGAGGAGAAGACTATAATGAAAATGTTGAGTGACTCTCATTTGCATTATTTTTGATTAACAAAGAGCCCATATTACCTTGTCTTCTCTCTTGAATTGAATGCTTGCAGATTCTAGCTTAGTCCAATGCACGTGCACTATTATTATTATCCACACTATTCGGTCGTGCAAGTGAAAGGCAATAATGATGATTATATGATGAACTTATTGAGATGAGAAAAGACGGTATGAAATCGACCTCTCTCATTTTTGTAAATGTGATTAGTTCATCGTTCCTGATTCAGCCTATTATGAATAAACATGTTTGCAATGACAATTGGAGATTATAGTTGCTTATGCCATGCTTAATTAGCTAGGAGCTTATAATGGTTTACCTTGCGTGCCAACATGCGATTAAAATGGTTATGATGTGGTATGATAGGGTGCTATCCTCCTTTGAACGATTCGAGTGGCTTGACTTGGCATATGTTCACACATGTAGGTGAAACAAAATCAACATAGCCTCTACGATATTTATGTTCATGGTGCATTATATCCTACTCATGCTTGCATTCGGTGTTGATTAATTTTAATGCATGTTCATGACTATTTTCGCTCTCTAGTTGGTCGCTTCCCAGTATTTTTCTAGCCTTCACTTGTACTAAGCGGGAATACTACTTGTGCATCCAATTCCATAAACCCCAAAGTTATTCCATATGAGTCCACCATACCTACCTATATACGGTATCTCCCTGCCGTTCCAAGTAAATTTGTATGTGTGCCAAACTCTAAACCTTCAAATAAACATTCTGTTTTGTATGCTCGAATAGCTCATGTATCAACTAGGGTTGTCTGTATCTTCCATGCTAGACGGGTTAATCTCAAGAGGAGTGGACTCCGCTCCTCACTCACGAGAAAATGGCTGGTCACCGGGATGCCCAGTCCCATGCTTTATGCAAATCAAATCAAAATAACTGCAAACAAAACTCCCCGGGGACTCTTGTTAGTTGGAGGCACTCGTTGTTTCGAGCAATCCATGGATTGATGCTTGTTGGTGGAGGGGGAGTATACAATTTACCATTCTGTTTGGGAACCGCCTATAATGTATGTAGCATGGAAGATATCGAGATCTCTTGGTTGTTATGTTGACAATGAAAGTATACCGCTCAAAATATTATTCATATCTATTTCAAAACCGAGCTCTGGCACCTCTACAAATCCCTGTTCCCTCTGCGAAGTGCCTATCTATTTACTTTTATGTTGAGTCATCATCCTCTTATTAAAAAGCACCAGTTGGAGAGCACCACTATCATTTGCATCCATTACTGTTAGTTTACATGGAGTATTACTTGACTGGATCTCTTTTACCATGAATTACAATGTCTAGTTAGTCCTTGATCTTTAAAGGTGCTCTGCATTTATGTTTTGCGGTCTCAGAAAGGGCTAGCGAGATACCATCCTGCTATATCATATCATGATTGTTTTGAGAAAGTGTTGTCATCCGAGATTTATTATTATTGCTCGCTAGTTGATTATGTCATTGATATGAGTAAACACGAGACCTAAATGTTATTGTGGATATGGTTAGTTCATAATCTTTGCTGAAAACTTGAATGCTGGCTTGACATGTTTACAACAACAAGAGCAAACAGAGTTTGTAAAAGCTTTTCTTTATCACTTTCAGTTTATCAACTGAATTGCTTGAGGACAAGCAAAGGTTTAAGCTTGCGAGAGTTGATACATCCCCGTCGTATCTACTTTTACAAACACTTTTTCCCTTGTTTTCGACTCTAACTTGCATGATTTGAATGGAACTAACCCGGGCTGACGCTATTTTCAGCAGAATTGCCATGGTGTTATTTTTGTGCAGAAATAAAAGTTCTCGGAATGACCTGAAAATCAACGGAGATTATTTTTGGAATATATAAAAAATACTAGAAGAAAGATCCACGTCAGGGGGCCCACACCCTGTCCACGAGGGTGGGGGCGCGCCCTACCCCCCGGGCGCGCCCCCTGCCTCGTGGGCCCCCTGATGCTCCACCGACCTCAACCTTGACTCCATATATTCACTTTTGGGGAGAAAAAAAACAGAGAGAAGCATTCATCACGTTTTACGATATGGAGCCGCCGCCAAGCCCTAAACTCTCTCGGGAGGGCTGATCGGGAGTCCGTTTGGGGCTCCGGAGCCGGGAATCCATCGCCATCGTCATCATAAACCATCCTCCATCACCAATTTCATGATGCTCACTGCCGTGCGTGAGTAATTCCATCGTAGGCTTGCTGGACGGTGATGGGTTGGATGTGATTTATCATGTAATCCAGTTAGTTTTGTTAGGGTTTGATCCCTAGTATCCACTATGTTCTGAGATTGATGTTGCTATGACTTTGCTATGCTTAATGCTTGTCACTAGGGCCCGAGTGCCATTATTTCAGATCTGAACCTATTATGTTTTCATCAATATATGAGAGTTCTTGATCCTATCTTGCAACTCTATAGTCACCTATTATGTGTTATGATCCGTTAATCCCGAAGTGACAATAATCGGGATACTTACCGGTGATGACCGTAGTTTGAGGAGTTCATGTATTCACTATGTGTTAATGCTTTGGTCCGGTACTCTATTAAAATGAGACCTTAATATCCCTTAGTTTCCAATAGGACCCCGCTGCCATGGGAGGGTAGGACAAAAGATGTCATGCAGGTTCTTTTCCATAAGCACGTATGACTATATTCGGAATACATGCCTACATTACATTGATGAACTGGAGCTAGTTTTGTGTCACCCTATGTTATGACTGTTACATGATCGATTGCATCCGGCATAATTCTCCATCACTGATCCAATGCCTATGAGCTTTCCATATATTGTTCTTCGCTTATTTACTTTTCCGTTGCTACTGTTACCGTCACTATAAAACCCCAAAATATTACTTTTGCTACCGTTACTTTTGCTATCGTTACCACTACTATCATATTACTTTGCTATTAAATACCTTGCTGCAGATATTAAGTTTCTAGGTGTGGCTGAATTGACAACTCAACTGCTAATACTTGAGAATATTCTTTGGCTCCCCTTGTGTCGAATCAATAAATTTGGGTTGAATACTCTACCCTCAAAAACTGTTGCGATCCCCTATACTTGTGGGTTATCAATCTTTATGACTAATGTTGAGTCCATGGATTATACGCACTCTCACCCTTCCACCATTGCTAGCTTCGTTAGTACCACGCAACTTTTGCCGGTACCATAAACCCACCATGTACCTTCCTCAAACCAGCCACCATACCTACCTATTATGGCATTTCTATAGCCATTCCGAGATATATTGCCATGCAACTTTCCACCATTCCGTTTATTATGACACGCTTCATCATTGTCATATTGCTTTGCATGATCATGTAGTTGACATCGTATTTGTGGCAAAGCCACCGTTCATAATTCTTTCATACATGTCACTCTCGATTCATTGCATATCCCGGTACACCATCGGAGGCATTCACATAGAGTCATATTTTGTTCTAAATATCGAGTTGTAATTCTTGAGTTGTGAGTAAATAAAAGTGTGATCATCTTCATTATTAGAGCATTGTCCCGGTGAGGAAATGATGATGGAGACTATGATTCCCCCACAAGTTGGGATGAGATTCTGGACGAAAAAAAGAGGCCACAAAAAAAGAGGGAAAGGCCCAAATAAAAAAATGAGAGAAAAAGAGAGAGGGGGCAATGCTACTATCCTTTTACCACACTTGTGCTTCAAAGTAGCACCATGATCTTCATGATAGAGAGTCTCCTATGTTGTCACTTTCATATACTAGTAGGAATTTTTCATTGTACAACTTGGCTTGTATATTCCAATGATGGGCTTCCTCAAAAGGCCCTAGGTCTTCGTGATCAAGCGAGTTGGATGCGCACTCACTTAGTTTCTTTTTGAGCTTTCATACACTTATAGCTCTAGTGCATCCGGTGCATGGCAATCCCTAATCACTCACATTGATATCTATTGATGGGCATCTCCATAGCCCGTTGATACACCTAGTTGATGTAAGACTATCTTCCCCTTTTTGTCTTCTCCAACCATTCTATTCCACCTATAGTGCTATATCCATGGCTCACGCTCATGTATTGCGTGAAGATTGAAAAAAATTGAAAACATCAAAAGTATGAAACAATTGCTTGGCTTGCCATCGGGGTTGTGCATGATTTAAATATTTTGTGTGATGAAGATAGAGCATAGCCAGACTATATGATTTTGTAGGGATAACTTTCTTTGGCCATGTTATTTTGAGAAGACATGATTACTTTATTAGTATGCTTGAAGTGTTATTATTTTTATGTCAATATTAAACTTTTATCTTGAATCTTTCGGATCTGAATATTCATGCCACAATAAAGAAAATTACATTGAAAATTATGTTAGGTAGCATTCCACATCAAAAATTCTGTTTTTATTATTTACCTACTCGAGGACGAGCAAGAATTAAGCTTGGGGATGTTGATACGTCTCCAACGTATCTATAATTTTTGATTGTTCCATGCTATTATATTATCTGTTTTGGATGTTTAATGGGCTTTAATATGCAATTTCATATTATTTTTGGGACTAACCTATTAACCGGAGGCCCAGTGCCAGTTATTGTTTTTTGCCTATTTCAATGTTTCACAGAAAAGGAATATCAAATGGAATCCAAACATAATGAAACCTTCGTGGGGATCTTTTCTAGAACAAACGCAATCCATGAGACTTGGAGTGGACGTCAAGGAAGCAACGAAGCGGCCACGAGGTAGGGCGGCGTGCCCAGGAGGCCAGGCGCGCCCCCACCATCGTGGGCCCCTCGTAGCTCCACCGACCTACTTCCTTCGCCTATATATACTCTTATACCTTGAAAACATCCAAGGGAGCCATGAAACCGCTTTTCCACCGCCGCAACCTTTTGTAGCCGTGTGATCCATTCTGGGCTTTTTCGGCGATCTGCCGAAGGGGGGATTCAATCACGGAGGGCTTCTACATCAACACCATAGCCTCTCCGATGATGTGTGAGTAGTTAACCATAGACCTTCGGGTCCATAGTTATTAGCTTGATGGCTTCTTCTCTCACTTTGGATCTCAATACAAGGTTCTCCTCGATGTTCTTGGAGATCTATTCGATGTAATTCTTTTTGCGGTGTGTTTGCCGAGATCCGATGAATTGTGGGTTTATGATTAAGATTATCTATGAAAAATATTTGATTCTTCTTTGAATTCTTATATGCATGATTTATATCTTTGCAAGTCTCTTCGAATTATCAGTTTTGTTTGGCCTACTAGATTGATCGTTTTTGCAATGGGAGAAGTGCTTAGCTTTGGGTTCAATCTTGTGGTGTACTTTCCCAGTGACAGCAGGGGCAGAAAGGCATGTATTGTATTGTTTCCATCGAGGATAAAAAGATGGGGTTTATATCATATTGCTTGAGTTTATCCCTCTACGTCATGTCATCTTGCCAAATGCGTTACTCTGTTCTTATGAACTTAATACTCTAGATGCATGCTGGATAGCGGTCGATGTGTGGAGTAATAGTAGTAGATGCAGAATCGTTTCGGTCTACTTGACACGGACGTCATGCCTATGTTCATGATCATGCCTAGATATCATCATAACTATGCGATTTTCTATCTATTGCTCGGTAGTAATTTGTTCACCCACTGTAATACATGCTATCTTGAGAGAAGCCACTAGTGAAACCTATGGCCCCCGGGTCTATTTTACATCATATTATTTTCCCGTCAACTAGTTATTTCTATCACCGTTTATTTTGCAATCTTTACTTTTCAATCTATACAACAAAAATACCAAAAGTATTTATCTTTTATCTCTATCAGATCTCACTTTCGTACGTGACCATGAAGGGATTGACAACCCCTTTATCGCGTTGGTTGCGAGGTTTTTGTTTGTTTGTGCAGTTACTACGTGACTTGCCTGTAGTCTCCTACTGGATTGATACATTGGTTCTCAAAAACTGAGGGAAATACTTACGCTACTTTGCTGCATCACCCTTTCCTCTTCAAGGGAAAACCAACACATGCTCAAGAAGTAGCAGCCATGAGGTAGGGTGGAGCGCCCAGGGGGGCAGGCATGCCCCCCACCCTCGTGGGCCCCTCGTATCTCCACCGACCTACTTCCTTCGCCTATATATACTCTTATACCCGGAAAACATCCAGGGAGCCATGAAACCACTTTTCCGCTGCCACAACCTTCTGTACCCGTGAGATCCCATCTGGGGACCTTTTCCAACGATCTGCCGGAGGAGGATTCGATCACGGAGGGCTTCTAAATCAACACCATAGCCTCTTCGATGATGTGTGAGTAGTTTACCACAGACCTTCGGGTCCATAGTTATTAGCTAGATGGCTTCTTCTCTCTCTTTGGTTCTCAATACAAAGTTCTCCTCGATGTTCTTGGAGATCTATTCGATGTAGTTCTTTTTGCGGTGTGTTTGCCGAGATCCGATGAATTGTGGGTTTATGATTAAGATTATCTATGAACAATATTTGATTGTTCTCTGAATTCTTATATGCATGATTTGATATCTTTGCAAGTCTCTTCGAATTATCAGGTTGGTTTGGCCTACTAGATTGATCTTTCTTGCAATGGGAGAAATGCTTAGCTTTGGGTTCAACCTTGCGGTGTCCTCTCCGAGTGATAGCAGGGGCAGCATGGCACGTATTGTATTGTTGCCATCAAGGATAAAAAGATGGGGTTTATATCCTATTGCTTGAGTTTATCCCTCTACATCATCTCATCTTGCCTAATGCGTTACTCTTTTCTTATGAACTTAATACTCTAGATGCATGCTGGATAGCGGTCGATGTGTGGAATAATAGTAGTAGATGCAGAATCGTTTTGGTCTACTTGACACAGACGTGATGCCTATGTTCATGATCATGCCTAGATATCATCATAACCATGCGCTTTTCTATCAATTGCTCAGCAGTAATTTGTTCACCCACCGTAATATATGCTATCCTGAGAGAAGCCACTAGTGAAACCTATGGCCACCGGGTCTACTTTACATCATATAAGTTTCCGATGTACAATTCTAGTTTACTATTTATCTTGCAATCTTTATTTTCAATCTATACAACAAAAATACCAAAAATATTTATCTTATTATCTTTATCAGATCTCACTTTCGTAAGTGACCGTGAAGGGATTGACACCCCCTTTATCGCATTGGTTGCGAGGTTCTTATTTGTTTGTGCAGGTACTAGGGGACTTGCATGTAGTCTCCTGCTGGATTGATACCTTGGTTCTCAAAAACTGAGGGAAATACTTACGCTACTTTGCTGCATCACCCTTTCCTCTTCAAGGGAAAACCAACGCATGCTCAAGAGGTAGCAAGCATCAACACTCATCGGACCACATACATCAATATGTATAATTTCCAATAAGTCTGTTGCTCGTTCCATTGTTCTGGTGAACGGAGTTAGTCATCTTGCCCATGAGGCATGGATCGCAAGCATCAAGTGATTCATAATCAAGTGATTCCAAAAGCCCATCAGCATGGAGTTTCTTGATGCGCTTTACACCAATATGACCTAAACGGCAGTGCCACAAATAAGTTGCACTATCATTATTAAACTTATATCTTTTGGCTTCAATACTATGAACATGTGTATCACTACTATCAAGATTTAGTAAAAATAGACCACTCATCAAGGGTGCATGACCATAAAAGATATTATTCGTATAAATAGAACAACCATTATTCTCTTGTTTAAATGAATAACCGCCTCGCATCAGGCAAGATCCAGATATAATGTTCATGCTCAATGCTGGCACCAAATAACAATTATTTAGGTCTAAAACTAATCCCGAAGGTAGATGTAGAGGTAGCGTGTCAACGGCGATCACATCGACTTTGGAACCATTTCCCACGCGCATCGTCACCTCATCCTTAGCCAATCTTCGCTTAATCCATAGCCCCTGTTTCAAGTTGCAAATATTAGCAAAAGAACCAATATCAAATACCCAAGTGCTACTGTGAGCATTAGTAAGGTACACATCAATAAAATGTATATCAAATATACCTTTCACTTTGCCATCCTTCTTATCCGCCAAATACTTGGGGCAGTTCCGCTTCCAGTGACCAATCCCTTTGTAGTAGAAGCACTCGGTCTAAGGCTTAGGTCCATACTTGGGCTTCTTCACTTGAGCAACAACTTGCTTGCTGCTCTTCTTGAAGTTCCCCTTCTTCCCTTTGCCCTTCTTCTTGAAACTGGTGGTCTTGTTGACCATCAACACTTGCTGCTCCTTCTTGATTTCTACCTCCGCAACCTTTATCATTGTGAAGACCTCGGGAATTGTCTTATCCATCCCTTGCATATTATAGTTCATCACGAAGCTCTTGTAGCTTCGTGGCAGTGATTGAAGAACTCTATCAGTGACACTATCATTAGGAAGATTAACTCCCCGTTGAGTCAAGTGGTTGTGGTACTCAGACATTCTGAGTATATGCTCACTGACATAACTATTCTCCTCCATTTTGCAGCTGTAGAACTTATTGGAGACTTCATATCTCTCAGTCCGGGCATTTGCTTGAAATATTAACTTCAAATCCTGGAACATCTCATATGCTCCATGACGTTCAAAATGTCATTGAAGACCCTGTCGGTGTACAAAAGTAGGGGCTCTCCTTTTGACCCCTTTACTTGTGCGTGGGCGGTCAGAGCCACGCGCCGTGGCCACACTTAGCAGGGCAGAGGAGGGAAGCCGGAGAGATGCCGAAGGACCAAGGCAAACAAGACAACCCCAAAGACGAGAGAACAAAGAGCAGAGGGACAAAGAAGGTTCCCTCGGCAAGACCCTTGCCGGGGCAGCCTCAGCGGCCCCGACAAGACCCATGTCGGGGCAGCTCGCCCAACACCAGCGGAGCGCGCCACCCTTGAGCCCATGGTCTCCAACACCATCAACCACGTTGAGCCAGGGCTCGGGAGGCACCTCCATGGTGGCATGCAGATCTTTGTGAAGACAGAGAATACTCAAGATCAGATGAGGACCAGAAGACAGTGACTCTCGGCAGGATCCTAGCCGAGGAACTCCACAAGGCCCCCGCAAGACCCTTGCCGGGGATGACGGCAACACCATGGCAAAGACGCTTGACGGGCCCCCGGCAAGACCCTTGCCGAGGGCATCAGCAGGGCCACTTCTAGGCCCACACCAGCCAAGATCCCGCAGCCATTCGCATGCAGCTGCCAGCCCAACCAGCTAGGTAGGCACCTGCGTGGCAACATGCAGCTCCCAGGCCAACTGAGCAAGCGCCTGCGTGGTGGCATGCGGATATTTCTAAAGGCCCTACCACCGCGCCAACTCAGCTGCCTGCCTGCCCACATGGAGTTGCATGCATCGCCAGCCTGGGCGCGTGTCGAAGCGAGGCGCAGCGACGACGGATGGGACGGGCCCCGTTCCCGTCCCCGATAAAGCTAAGGGACACCTAAGCGATGCATTAAATGCGTCTTGTCCTGTAATACGGGCGATAAGCTCGCACTACTGTAGGCCTTTCCACCTCATGTGTGCCATTGTGGCAGCCCCTTTCGACTATAAAAGGAGGCCTATGGCGTACTGGAGGGGGATTCGGCTCTTTTGGACTGCACAGCCACCGTAGCTAGTTCGAGAGCCCAAGAACACTCAATACATCCACCAAAGCAGGACTAAGGTTTTACGCATCCTCACGGCCTGAACCTGGGTAAACGATCTTTGTGTTGACTGTTAATCCTGCTCTTCTCATGACCCCGCGCCCCGGCAACCGTAGTAGGGATTCTTGTGATCCCATAGGTGTCGTTTCCCACCGACATCTTTGGCGCGCCAGGTAGGGGGTCGTAGTTGTGAGAATCTGGTCTAGCAGTTAGCCTAGCAGTTCTTTGTCGCCATGGCTCCCAAGAAGAAGGCGGCCACGGCGGTCAGTTCACCGGGAGCTGGACGGCCCGTACCGGTGCGGGCGAGCAGCGGGCCGGTCGCAGACAGAACCCGAGGCGCGACCCGCAAGCAGCAACCTCACTCTGGCAGTCACAGCCTGGCAAGCGACATCGTTCATGCACAAGGCAACGGGCCACACGCCATGAAATCCAGAGACGGAGCTGGCCCCCCCGCAGACGATGCGGGACCCTCCGGGGGCCTCGCCGTACCATCCGCTGGCGGCGCGGCGACCTCCAAGATGCCCACTCCGGCGCCCACAGCGCGCTCTTCCCAGGTTGTGCGCGATGAGCAGCGTGAAACACCCCAAAAATTTTAACCATGATTTGTTTATTAAAGTTTTGCCAAGGAGATGAATTTTCATTTTTGTGGGTTTATCTTTTGATTTCAGAACCACTCTTTTCCTTGATATTGCGGAGCTTTCACCCCAAGTGAAAACTTTTCAAAAATATTGTTGGACTTGTTTGCCCTCTCAAGAAAAACATTTCTTTTACCAGTGGATTTATTTGCATAATTATTTTCCCTGAGCTTTATTTCTTTAAAAATGATTTTTCATAAGTTTTGGAGCCTCTTTTGCACTACAACCCTTTGGTAAAATTAGTTATAAGTTTCACCAAAATTTGGAGATGTCATGGGATGCTCCCACATCACCTTTATGCAAAAATATCTTTTAGTCATTTGGAGATTTTGAGCTCTACCTCAAGTTTTCAAATCTGGATCAGTTTGTGGTTTGCACTACAACCTATTTAAATATTTCTTTAAAGCTTCCACCAAAATTAGGGGATGTTAGTAGTAGTGTATAATTCAACTTTGTGCAAAATCCATTGATGTTCTTTGAAATTTTTTGAGCAAACCATCCTCTTTTGCTCTCTGGTCCAGTTTGGCATTTTCTACTGCAACCCTAGTTTATTTTGCTCTAGTGCCCATGAGCTTTTTCCTGCTTATAGTCCACCCTACCAAACCCTTCAGTCCAGGAGATTGCACCCATTGGAGTATTTTTGGTCCATGCAACAATTCCCTTTTCATTATGTCCAGATTTGGTTTTCTCAAAAACTTGCACTAACAAGTTTTTGTTCTTGACAAACTAACCTTGCCACCCTCTTTGTCATCTAAAGAGACTATGATTTGGAGTTTTTGGCCACCCCAAGAGATGCCTAGATGGCCATAGCTTTCTGTCAAGCACCTTGTGTGCATGGTCAGATTTGACATTATTTTTAGTTTGCACATTGGACCCACTTGCTTTGCCTAACCAGCATGTCCACTAAGCTCCTAGCTACCTCTAACCTAGATCTGTTAGTCCCCAGCCCCATCCAAGCCTCCTGACATGCCTTGGCATTTTACCGAACACGTAGCGTGTGTGCTCTGGGTGCACGTTTTGCACGCGCGCGCAGCCGAGCTGCCGCATCATGCCCATGGCCTTTGCTCACCCACAGGGCCGCGCCCCGGCCTCGCCCGCTCACCAGAACCCTCTAGGCCACCCCTAGAGCCCCACAGCGCCGCCGTCAGGTCGGCCATGACAGCTAGCGGGCGGCCACAACAGGCTCCTGCCATGGACGGTGCTACCCGAGCCACTCTCGCTCGCCAGCTCACCCCTGAAGCAGTGCTCGTTCATCTGCTAGCCTCTGCCGCCATCCACAGCCTCGACACGTCGCACTGCAAGCTACAGAACGGTGGTTCGCCGTTCCTATCCACTGTCGCCGTCGATCCTATCCACGAACGCCGCGGAACCGACCTAGTCACGCTATAAAAAGGAGCCCCGAGCTCGTCCAGACCCTGAGGCAACCTCGTACCATCCCCGTAGCGCTCCCATAGCCAGCCATCGACGGAGGGAGGCCGTCTTCCTCATCTCAGGCCAGTTCGGCCGCCGCCACGCCGGTTCAATTCGTCGCAAGCAGGACCTCCCCCGTCCATCCGGTGCCACCGTTCAACTCCCCTGAACCTTGCGGAGCCACCCCACCTCTCAAACGCGATCAAGAACCACCGTAGCTCGAAACCCCAAATCCTCCTGAGACGTCGTCCGCCACAGAGCTTGCCGCCGGCGACTCCCTTCGTCCCCGCCAGCCTGTCGACCACCGAGAGGACAGCCCTAGACTGGTGGATCCATCCCTGCACTCGAAATGCCGTGGGAAGCCGCCGTTCGTCGACTGCGATCGTCGGAGCCCCGCCTCTGCTCGACCAGAGGAGAGGGAGGCCCGGGCGACTGGTGAAACCTGACTAGTGGGCCCCATGAACCCACTGTCAGTGACCCCAAGCCAGCCCGCGCTGGTTTAATTGGAGGTGTAAACCCAGAAGTACGTCTCCTCCGTCTCGAAAATGTATCCTTATTCGAAACGTTTTCTTTTTCTGTTTTATTTAAAAAGAGAGTTTTGACTAAACTTTGACTCGCTATAACTTTTTAAATATAAGTC
Source organism: Triticum monococcum (assembly GCA_034509565.1). Lineage (NCBI taxonomy): Eukaryota > Viridiplantae > Streptophyta > Magnoliopsida > Poales > Poaceae > Triticum > Triticum monococcum. The sequence goes on along the minus strand of CM067841.1, from coordinate 568,709,271 downwards.
CAATTGATTTGATTCTTTTATGTTGTTTCTCAAATTTTGTCTAGTTTATTTTCATATTTATTTGAAAAAATTTCAAACAACTTTTTTGTACTGTTTTGAAACTATATGTTAATTTGAATTTCTCTTAAATAGGAATTTGGAGAGGGAAACAACTTTCAAAAAGTGCACCCCCACTTGCATACTCTTGAAGGCAAGCATTCTGAACTCTGGCATAATATTTGTTGTGTGTTGTTTGATACGGTTACAACACCATCTTGACACGAAGTATTCGTTATTTTATGTGACGATATGATTATACTCATGAGTTCGCAAATGAAGATTTTCTTGCGGTTAAAATTTGATATGCTTGTGATAGTAATCACCCTCGTATGCCTTTCATGCCCACCGGAAGGATCCCAGGAAAGCCTCTGTCTTGGGTAGACACGAGCTTGTCCCTAGTTCTTCGTCGAGACGGGTGTGTCCGGTAAGGCATGGTGAGGAATGATGAGTGGTGGATCTGTCTGATTGGTGAGAGATATAATTCTTATGCTTATCATGCAGGAAATGCTTTAACCTCCTGAGTCAACCATAGATCGAGTCTTGTTCCAGTAACCCCCATACTTGTCTCGTACGACCACTTGTCCCTGCCATAGGCAGGGTATGGTTCAGTCAGTTGTCAACCCCTTCCTAGCACACACCGTACAGAGAAGCCATGGTGGAAGATACCGGCTACATCCGGTAGGCATGCCACCTGGTCGGGGGCATGGGTGTTTCGGTTGGAGCCGAAGGGGGTAGCTCCCCTAGTTTGCGCGTGTTATAAATTTTGTGATCCCATGCTAGTCGAGGTTGTAGCCTCCCCACTTAGAGTTTCGCTTAACGGGTGTCGTGGGTGATTCTAGACACCGGTAAGTTAGGGTGGTGTGTGTAGTCGGGTGTGTTTTCAATTAAAAGACCGTAGACGGAATTAGTCCTGACGGACTAAAGGAATCCGTTACTCGTGGGTAAAGAGTACACCCTCTGCAGATATTATATCTATTCGAATAGCCGCGTCCATGGTTAAGGACTATAGTCTGGGATGGGTCAAGTGTCGGTCTTTGGAGGAAAAGATTGCTAAACCAGAACATGGATCATGTCTTGTGACTCATGATGATTATGATTACTATTATTATGGACTAACCATTTACATTATTTGAATTATTGAGTGTCCTTGGGACGGTTCTACCTCCTGGATATTCACTGTGATTAATTCCCATATAAGCCGTTTATGTGGTGTCGCAGAGACGCCCGACTGTGGCATGCTTGTCGTTCATTTACTTTATAAGCCCTTTATGTGGTGTCGCAGAGACGCCCGACTGTGGCATGCTTGTTATTCATTTACTTTATAAGCCCTTTATGTGGTGTCGCAGAGACGCTCGACTGTGGCATGCTTGTTGTTCATTTACTTTATAAGCCCTTTATGTGGTGTCGTAGAGACGCCCGACTGTGGCATGCTTGTTATATCTTTTATTTATAAGCCCTGTATGTGGTGTCGCTCAGACGCCCGACTGAGGCATGCTTTATAGTATTATCCCTTCGAGGCGTCGCTTCAGACACCCGATCGGTGCATTCTGTTTCTACTCTCTTATTGCCGATTCATGTTGTAAATAACCCGCTTGCGTGCATCATGGATTTTCATTTTGTGACTAACGTTGTGATCATGAAATATTGCAGAGCATGATTATCATTTGTTATATTATACCTGTGTTCATAATGTTTGCGAGTACATTCAAAATTACTCATTGGCTTGCCCCTGGCTATTGTCTTGGCCAGATTTCTTGCATGGAGAGGAGCATCGCGATGACAACCCCGGAACCGACGCAATGGTGATAGCAGCCTCATGAAGATAGGAGTTATCCAGGTCAGCTGTTCCTATGGGAAATGGAGTCCCATAGACGTTGATGATCCGCAAACCGCTTCCGCCATCAACCACTAGAAACCATTTGTTGTACTCATAGGCCAGAATGGTCTTGTACTACATATCTTGTATTTTGCTTGGGGTTTCTGTATCAAGTTAGTGCCTCATCAGCTAACAGTAATCCTGGGGCTGGTGAGCACAAGGGCCACTTTCTGGGAAATTAATATCCCGAAAACCCGGTGCTGACAACCTTGGTATCAGAGCCAGGCTGACCATTGGCTAATCCTATCTTGGTCAGGTCAATAAACCTAGGTAAATCAACCCACCAGACCTTAACCTAACCCTGGCCAAGCTTATCGTGTAAGATAGCCATACAATGACCCCGACACCTTTTGGCAGTCGGTGCCTAACCTATCAGCCTAGCCTGTCGATCACGCGCCAGTGACCATCACCTAAAATGTCTCATTTGCAAGCGTGCGAAGGAGGACTCCATCCCCTTTTTCTATAAAAAGGGCACGCTAGCCACAACCCAGCACAGCACAGCCTCTGCGCCAAAACCAAGCTAAAATGCCTGGACCCGTTGTTCACAATGAGACCACAGCAACCAACCTTGGAGGTTTTGTGACCGTGCTAGCAAACCGCACCTGCCGTGCCTTTGCATTAGAAGAGCCCCCAGAATATGTCGTGTACCAAGGTCCCATGAGCGGTGAGAGCCGTCAATTCTGGGCCACTATGCACGTCTATGGTAGAGGTCTATCGCCAAAATGCCCCTACAGGTTCACCAGAAGGACAACTTCCTTTGAGCCACAGGCCATCCAACTAGCTGCTCGAGAGGCTATAGTTCAACTCTGGCACTTGTCGCCCAGAGTTAACTGTCGCTCGCTCTACTACTACCCTAGCCGTGATGGGTCTGGTAGGCCACCCCAGGTTGCCAACGGAGATCACGAGACGGATCCTGCATTGTTGCATCTGGTGCGCTATGTAAGTACACTAGAGGAACTGTTCGATCAAATCACCCTTGATCTAATCGCAGCCCGGGGAGAACTGGTTCGCCGAGCCCCGGCAAGAGGCGGAGATGAGCCCAACACCGACAACCCAGTCGTAATGTTCGGACAACCGATCGAGTCCTTGAGGTCTGCCGCAGCCATCGACCAAAACATTTTGGTGTCCCCAGAAGTGCTTCATCGCCTTTTGGGAACACGCTTCAACGGGATTGTGGCCAACAACCCCCACGATGGTCATCATCGCTACCCCGACCCTGCAGCTCCTCAACCCCCTCCAGCTAACCCCGACGGTGAAACCCGTGGAGAAGCCTCGGTGTCCACAAGGCCCGCTCGCTTAGATATAAACGAGGTAGAGTAAGTCACTCGAGTAGTACCGAGTCGTAGTATGTCCACACCCTGTAATTGTGTGATCTTGTATCGCCGTAATTAAATACCGTCTGCTTATGTGCCCCTATTTTAAATAATAGCCATGCATAAGTATGTTGGCGTATGATTGCATTTTTTTAATTCCGGGCGTAGCTACCAAAAACCACCCCGACGACAACCACAGTAATACGTCACTCTTGTGAGATATGTGTATCTGTGGCATTAACCCCGGCCCCATAGAGTAGAACTGACAGACTAGTTGCCCCTCACCGTGATAAATGACCCAGCCCAGATGTTGTATAAAAGGCCACCTCGTGACCTTGCCAAGTACCCCTCACCTTGTGCACAACTCTCACAGCTACTCCCTTGCCATGCCAAGCCCTAGTATTTATCTGAGAACTCCAGATGTAACCCCAGGTAGTTTTGTTAAAATATTGTGGGAGTTTACCTGCAGTACCATGAGTTATATCCATCCACCCCAGTACGAGTTGCTCAAATCGAGGATCATCGCGCACAAGAGCACGGAGAACCCCAGCAACGTCGCCAACCCTCCGCACACCAGGATCATGTACCAGTCCGGCATCACCTCTGCCATTAGAGCCTCGTCTCGAGCTCCTGCAAACAGAAATGGAGGAGAATGAAGGAGAAGGAGAAGCGAGGCCAGTTGTGAGGAAGAAGAAAGGAGCACCTCGGTCATTTTATAGCTCGAGATCGGTGTACGGTGGGCGAAGTCCACTAGCGCCGCTCGTCGCTCGATCACCTGTGTTCGAAGCCGAATCCGCGAGCAGTGCCGACAGCGCACTGGCCCGCGAGGTGAGTGCACGCCACACCGGCAGCTAGCACGCCGCGCACTACCGCAGTACGGCCTGGATGCCCTACACGCTAGACTTTGCCGGTGGAGAAAGCGCGGGAAAGCGCGCGAGAGAGAGGAAGAAGAGAGAGCCAGAGGTAGAAGAAGAGACTGACAGTGGGCCCCGGGTCCACCCGTCAGCCAGAGAGAGCACTGTGCTCTCGGGTGCGACCAGCGTATTTTTGAAATTTAGAATTTAATTCTAAATTTTCTGTAACCAAAAGTAGAAATTTCTCGTTTCCCCCAACCATGGTTTTTTCCACGCAGCGCCAGTATTCCACACTGTAGTTTTGCACCACTTATTTGCCCATTCACTGTAGCAACATTTTATTGCATGAGTAGGATGGTTATTTTTGTGATATTACTTTGAGATCGTAGGAGTAATTCTTTTTCAAAGAAGCCCTTAGCCAATCTTGAGGACGAGATTTTTCTTAAGGGGGGTAGTGTTGTAACACCCCAAAAATTTTAACCATGATTTGTTTATTAAAATTTTGCAAAGGAGTTGAATTTTCATTTTTGTGGGTTTATCTTTTGATTTCAGAACCACTCTTTTCCTTGATATTGTGGAGTTTTCACCCCAAGTGAAAACTTTTCAAAAATATTGTTGGACTTGTTTACCCTCTCAAGAAAAACATTTCTTTTACGAGTGGATTTATTTGCATAATTATTTTCCCTGAGCTTTATTTCTTTAAAAATGATTTTGCATAAGTTTCGGAGCCTCTTTTGCACTACAACCCTTTGGTAAAATTAGTTATAAGTTTCACCAAAATTTGGAGATGTCATGGATGCTCCCACATCACCTTTATGCAAAAATATCTTTTAGTCATTTGGAGATTTTGAGCTCTATATCAAGTTTTCAAACCTGGATCAGTTTGTGGTTTGCACTGCAACCTATTTAAATATTTCTTTAAAGCTTCCACCAAAATTAGGGGATGTTAGTAGTAGTGTATAATTCAACTTTGTGCAAAAACCCATTGATGTTCTTTGAATTTTTTTGAGCAAACCATCCTCTTTTACTCTCTGGTCTAGTTTGGCATTTTCTACCACAACCCTAGTTTATTTTGCTCTAGTGCCCATGAGCTTTTTCCTGCTTATAGTCCACCCTACCAAACCCTTAAGTCCAGGAGATTGGACCCATTGGAGTATTTTTGGTCCATGCAATAATGCCCTTTTCATTCTGTCCAGATTTGGTTTTCTCAAAAACTTGCACTAACAAGTTTTTGTTCTTGACAAACTAACCTTGCCACCCTCTTTGTCATCTAAAGAGACTACGATCTGGAGTTTTTGGCCACCCCAAGAGATGCCTAGATGGCCATAGCTTTCTGTCAAGCACCTTGTGTGCATGGTCAGATTTGACATGGTTTTTAGTTTGATCATTGGACCTACTTGCTTTGCCTAACCAGCATGTCCACTAAGCTCCTAGCTACCTCTAACCTAGATCTGTTAATCCCCAGCCCCATCCAAGCCTCCTGGCATGCCTTGGCATTTTGCCGAACACGTAGCGTGCATGCTCTGGGCGCGCCCAGAGCGCACGTTTTGCACGCGCGCGCAGCCGAGCCGCCGCGTCGTGCCCCTGGCCTTTGCTCGCCCACAGGGCCGCGCCCCGGCCTCGCCCGCTCACAGAACCCTCCAGGCCGCCCCTGGAGCCCCACAGCGCCGCTGTCAGGTCGGCCATGACAGCTATCGGCCGGCCACAGCAGGCTCCTACCATGGATGGCTCCGCCCGAGCCACTCTCGCTCGCCAGCTCGCCCCCTGAAGTAGTGCTTGTTCGTCTGCTAGCCTCTGCCGCCATCCCCAGCCTCGACACGTCGCGCTGCAAGCTACAGAATGGCGGTTCGCCATTCCTATCCACCGCCGACGTCGATCCTATCCACGAACGCTGCGGAACCGACCTAGTTAAGCTATAAAAAGGAGCCCCAAGCTCGTCCAAACCCTCAGGCAACCTCATACCATCCCCCTAGCGCTCCCATAGCTAGCCATCAACGGAGGGAGGCCGCCTTCCTCATCTCCGGCCAATTCGGCCGCCGCCATGCTCCGGTTCAATTCATCACAAGCAGGACCTCCCCCGTCCATCCGGTGCCACCGTTCAACTCCCCTGAACCTTGCGGAGCCACCCCACCTCTCAAACATGATCAAGAACCACCGTAGCTCGAAACCCCAAATCCTCTCAAGACGTCATCCGCCGCAGAGCTCGCCGCCGGTGACTCACTTCATCCCCGCCAGCCCTGCCGACCACCGAGAGGACTGCCCTGGACTGGCGGATCCATCCCTGCACTTGAAATGCCGTGGGAAGCCGCCGTTCGTCAACGGGGATCATCGGAGCCCCGCCTCTGCTCGGCCAGAGGAGAGGGAGCCGCGGGCGACTGGTCAAACCTGACCAGTGGGCCCCATGGACCCACTGTCAGTGACCCCGAGCCGGCCCGCGCTGGTTTAAGTGGATGCGTAAACCCAGAAGTACGTCTCCTTCGTCTCGAAAACGTATCCTTATTCGGAACGTTTTCTTTTTTTGTTTTATTTAAAAATAGAGTTTTGACTAAACTTTGACTGGCTATAACTTTTTAAATATAAGTCCAATTGATTTGATTCTTTTTTTTTGTTTCTCAAATTTTGTCTAGTTTATTTTCATATTTATTTGAAAAAAATTCAAACAACTTTTTTGTACTGTTTTGAAACTATATGTTAATTTGAATTTCTCTTAAATAGGATTTTGGAGAGGGAAACAACATTCAAAAAGTGCAACCCCACTTGCATTACTCTGGAAGGCAAGCATTCTGAACCCTGGCGTAATATTTGTTGTGTGTTGTTTGATACGGTTACAACACGATGTTCACACGAAGTATTCGTTATTTTATGTGACGATATGATTATACTCATGAGTTCGCAAATGAAGATTTCTTGCGGTTAAAATTTGATGTGCTTGTGATAGTAATAACCCTCGTATGCCTTTCATGCCCACCGGAAGGATTCCGGGAAAGCCTCTATCTTGGGTAGACACGAGCTTGTCCCTAGTTCTTCGTCGAGACGGGTGTGTCCGGCAAGGCATGGTGAGGTATGATGAGTGGTGGTTCCGTCTGATTGGTGAGAGATATAATTCTTATGCTTATCATGCAGGAAATGCTTTAACCTCCTGAGTCGACCATAGATTGAGTCTTGTTCCAGTAACCCCCATACTTGTCTCGTACTACCACTTGTCCCTGCCATAGGCAGGGTACGGTTCAGTCAGTTGTCAACCCCTTCCTAGCACACACCGTACAGAGAGGCCATGGTGGAAGATACCGGCTACATCCGGTAGGCATGCCACCTGGTCCGGGGGCATGGGTGTTTCGGTTGGAGCCGAAGGGGGTAGCTCCCCTAGTTTGCGCGTGTTATAAATTTTGTGATCCCATGCTAGTCGAGGTTGTAGCCTCCCCACTTAGAGTTTCGCTTAACGGGTGTCGTGGGTGATTCCAGACACCGGTAAGTTAGGCTGGTGTGTGCAGTCAGGTGTGTTTTCAATTAAAAGACCGTAGGCGGAATTAGTCCCGACAGACTAAAGGAATCCGTTACTCGTGGGTAAAGAGTACACCCTCTGCCGAGATTATACCTATTCAAATAGTCGTGTCCATTGTTAAGGACTGCAGTCTGGGATGGGTCAAGTGTCGGTCGTAGTGTCGGTCTTCGGAGGAAAAGATTGCTAAACCAGAACATGGATCATGTCTTGTGACTCATGATGATTATGATTACTATTATTATGGACTAACCATTTACATTATTTGAATTATTGAGTGTCCTTGGGATGGTTCTACCTCGTGGATATTCACTGTGACTCATATAAGCCCTTTATGTGGATATAAGCCCTTTATGTGGTGTCGCAGAGACGCCCGACTATGGCATGCTTGTCATTCATTTACTTTATAAGCCCTTTATGTGGTGTCGCAGAGACGCCCGACTGTGGCATGCTTGTTATTCATTTACTTTATAAGCCCTTTATGTGGTGTCGCAGAGATGCCCGACTGTGGCATGCTTGTTGTTCATTTACTTTATAAGCCCTTTATGTGGTGTCGCAGAGACACCCGACTGTGGCATGCTTGTTGTTCGTTTACTTTATAAGCCCTTTATGTGGTGTCGCAGAGACGCCCGACTGTGGCATGCTTGTTATATCTTTTATTTATAAGCCCTGTATGTGGTATCGCTCAGGCGCCCGACTGAGGCATGCCTTATATTATTATCCCTTTGAGGCGTCGCTTCAGACACCCGATCGGTGCATTCTATTTCTACTCTCTTATTGCAGATTCATGTTGTAAATAACCCGCTTGAGTGCATCATGGATTATCATTTCGTGACTAACGTTATGATCATGAAATATTTCAGAGCATGATTATCATTTGTTATATTATACCTGTGTTCATAATGTTTGCGAGTACATTCAAAAGTACTCACAGGCTTGCCCCTGGCTATTGTCTTGGCCAAATTTCTTGCGTGGAGAGGAGTGTCGCTGAGGGAGTCCGGGATTAGGGGGTCTCCGGACAGCCGGACTATATCCTTTGGCCAGACTATTGGACTATGAAGATACAAAATTGAAGACTTCGTCTCATGTCCGGATGGGACTCTACTTGGCGTGGAAGGCAAGCTAGGCAGTACGGATATGTTTATCTCCTCCTTTGTAACCGACCTTGCGTAACCCTAGCCCCTCCGGTGTCTATATAAACCGGAGGGTTTAGTCCATAGGACAACATACAATCATACCATAGGCTAGCTTCTAGGGTTTTGCCTCTCCGATCTCGTGGTAGATCATCTCTTGTACTACCCATATCATCAATATTAATCAAGCAGGACGTAGGGTTTTACCTCCATCAAGAGGGCCTGATCCTAGGTAAAACATTGTGTCCCCTGGCTCCTGTTACCATCCGGCCTAGACGCATAGTTTGGGACCCCCTACCCGAGATCCGCCGGTTTTGACACCGACATTGGTGCTTTCATTGAGAGTTCCATTGTGCCATCGCCATCAGGAAGGATGCCTCATCCCGTCTTTAAAACGGCACTGTTGCTAAGGGAGCTTTGGCTGTCGGCCAAACTCTCCGGCTAGGTGGTTTTCTTATGACCGCCTGTTCGGCCGCTGCGCTGACGATGACTTCTCGGGTGATCGAAAGAAATCTTCACGTCAACTCGGAAGTCGACGAGAAGTTAGATCCAATGGAGCTCTCTTCCCTAAAGGAGCTCTTGGATCGCATCGCCGCCCTGGGAGTCGCTACAGACTATGATCAGATTGGGCCTAAACCCGATCTGAGAGAGATCAACTCTCCCCAGGTCACCCATCACATTGCAGTGGTGGAGGAACAATGCGGCGACCCTTCATCTATCTTAAGGACTAGCCATGTTCGGATTACCGATCCCTCCAAGCCGGATACCCGCGGAGGGGAGGACGTCACTCAAGACCTGAACCTAGAGTCAAGCAGCGGGCTCGATTCATTGGAAAACATCCAAGAATCCAAACTTCCGAGTTCGGAAACTCCTTGGCCCCTGAGTCTCAGATTGGGTGAGGTTTCGGATTCAATTCCACCCACCCACCCAAACATAAGCGATCTATCCCAAATTAGGCAAGAGCCCGAAGAAACATTACACCATTACTGGGCCAGATTCCTCCTAGTCATGAACAGGGTAAAGGACTGCCGCAAGGAAGACGCAATTTCATTCTTCTGCAATAATTGCACGGGCAAGGGAATCCTCAATTCCATAAGTCACCGCGAAGTTACACGCTTTGCCGACTTGGCGTCCATAGTACGAAAGTACTGTGCGATGGAAAGCGCCTGGAAAACCGAAATAAAATTTTGGGATAATCCGGCCCTGAATACGAACCCAGTCCGAAATAAAAGGGCGCATCATTACCAGACACCCGGGTTAAACACCAAAAAGCAAAAACCCTCTACAGGGCATGGAACCGTACTGGAGGGATGGCTCAATGGACCCTGTAAAATTCACAGTGCAGAGGGTGCCACACCAACTCATAGCCTTAGAGCATGTTGGATACTCCGGCAGGTGGCCAAAAGTGGCGAAGATCTTCTAACCCCAGAAGCCACAGAGCACCAGCCCAGGGATACCGGTACGGTATTAACAGTCTTCGAGACTTTCGCATCAAATAATATGCGAAAACGAACACTCCGCAGCCTTGCTGAAGTCTACCACGTGGCAACAATAAACCCATGGAGTGACACGGCTATTACGTTTAATGCCAGTGACGAACCTAAATTCCGAACAGCCCGAGCACCAGCCGCATTGGTCCTTAGACCAATAGTGGACGACTTTCGACTCACCAAGGTACTCATGGACGGTGGCAGCGGATTGAATCTCATTTATGAGGAAACCCTTTGAAAAATGGAAATAGACTGGAACCGCATTGAGTGAAGCAACACAACCTTTAGAGGAATAATCCCCAGTCGGGAAGCGCGATGTACAGGAAAAATCACACTAGATGTGGTGTTCGGCACGCCGGATAATTACAGGTCCGAAGAGGTCACGTTCCAAGTGGCCCTGTTCAGTAGCGGATACCACGCTCTATTAGGGAGGGGGGCGTTTACAATCTTCCAAGCCATACCCCATTACGGGTACAAGAAGCTCAAAATGCCCGGGCCCAACGGAATCATCACTCTTGCTAGTGATCCGGACATAGCACTCCGTGCCGAAAATAACACAGCCGCACTGGCCCTCGAGGCACTATCTGAAGCCCTAGCGGCTGAGGAACTGACTGAGCTACGCTCCACGGTGAAAAGGGATGATGTGATACTCGATAAAAGATCCAAGTCCACCTCCTTTAAACCGGCGGACGAAATAGTCAAATTCCAAGTCCATCCAACGGACCCTACAAAAACAGCTTCCATTGGGGCACAATTAAACCCTGATGTCGACGCTGCACTACGAGAGTTCCTACGCGACAACTGGGACATTTTTGCCTGGCACCCTTCAGACATGCCAGGAATCCCACGCAGGCTGGCCGAGCACAGCCTACATATCCTAAAAGGATTCAAGCCAGTCAGGCAGGCTCTTTGGCGTTTCTCCGAACCTAAGAGACAAGCCATGGGAGAGGAACTAGCCAAGCTATTGGAGGCCGGATTCATCAGAGACATAAAACATCCGGACTGGCTAGCAAACCTGGTGATGGTACCAAAGAAGGACAAATCCTGGCGCTTGTGCATCGATTTTAAGGACCTCAACAAGGCCTGCCCAAAGGATCCCTTCCCCCTCCCCCACATCGATCAAATCATCGACGCTACCGCAGGACACGATTCATTGTGTTTCCTCGATGCATACTCCAACTACCATCAAATTAATATGGCAGAGCTAGACCAAGCCGCAACGGCACTCATCACACCGTACGGCCCATTCTGCTTCAACACAATGCCCTTCGGGCTCAAAAACGCCGGCGCAACATATCAGCGCATGATTCAGACGTGTCTGGCAAACCAGATCGGCAAAACAGTGGAGGCATATGTAGATGACGTGGTCGTCAAAACCAAGCATGTCGAATCTCTAGTAGACAACTTGAGGCTCACATTCGATAACCTCCGAACATACGACATCAAGGTCAACCCAGAAAAATGCGTTTTTGGCGTACCAGCCGGAAAGCTCTTGGGCTTCATTGTATCTGGTAGAGGAATTGAAGCAAATCCAGCCAAGATCCGAGCTCTATCACAATTAGACATCCCAAAGGACCTCAAACAAAGACAAAATTTGACCGGATGCATGGCGGCTCTAAGCCGCTTTATCTCCCGCTTGGGAGAAAAGGCATTACCCCTTTATCGCCTCCTCCGGCGCACCGAACACTTCGAGTGGACGGATGCCACCACGGCCGGACTCGACGAAATAAAAGCCATATTGGCAACAAACCCAGTCCTAGCTGCGCCAAACATTGGCGAATCAATGCTATTATACATTGCGGCAACTCATCAAGTTGTAAGCGCAGTGCTCGTCGTCGAACGAGAAACGGACGAACACAAATTCCCCCTTCAAAAGCCGGATTGCCAAATGGGCCATTGAGCTCCTCCCGTTCGACATAACTTACATGCCACGGCGAGCTATTAAGTCACAAGTTTTGGCCGACTTCGTCGCCGAATGGACAGAAGCCGAACTCCCTAAAGAATACGGCACATATTCCAATTGGATCATGCACTTCGACGGCTCCAAAATGTTGGCTGGTCTGGGGGCTGGCATCGTTTTGACATCCCCAATAGGAGATACAGTTCAATACATACTCCAGATAATGTATACGGACTCCAACAATGCAGCCGAATATGAGGCCCTTCTACATGGTCTCTGGATGGCAGTATCCATGGGCATTCAACGCCTAGAGGTGCGCAGGGATTCGAACCTCATGATGTCCCAAATAAATGGAGACTTTGATGCCAAGGATCCGAAAATGGCAGCTTATCGCAACGCCGTCCTAAAAATGTCAACTCGGTTCGAGGGGCTCCAATTTCACCATATAGCTCGGGAAAACAATCAGGCAACAGGCGTCCTGGCACGCATCGGCGCAAAACGCGATGCCGTCCCTCCCAACATCTTCTTGGAGAGGCTGCTCAAGCCATCCGTAGTATGGGAAGGGGAACCCGGAAATAACAGCCCGGACCCAACCGCACTGCCCGACACCGAACATTCTGACATAATTGGAGGCTCTTCCAACGAAATAACATCTTCAGCCCACGTAATAATGGCAGTCATCGCCCCATGGAGAGAACCATTCCTAGCCTACCTAACTAAGAAGGAACTTCCCGCGGACCAAAATGAGGCACGCTACATAGTGCGGCGATCTAAAGCCTATAAAGTCCATGAGGGAGAGTCCATGAGGGAGAGCTTTATAAGAAAAGCACCTCCGGAGTCCTTCAAAGGTGCATCTCCGAAGAGGAAGGGCGGAATCTTCTGGCTGAAATTCATGCCGGACTCGGCGGTCACCACACGGCAGCCCGGGCCCTTGTAAGCAAGGCCTTCCATACAGGCTTCTATTGGCCGACGGCCCGGGCAGACGCTCAGGACTTAGTCCAACGATGCGTTGGTTGCCAGCTTTTTGCTAACCAAAGCCATATGCCACCCACCGCCCTCCAAACTATCCCCATCACCTGGCCCTTCGCGGTCTGGGGGCTTGACATGGTTAGACCCCTTAAAGGAGGAACCCACAAGCAAAAATACTTACTGTTCATGGTGGATAAGTTCACTAAATGGATAGAAGCCAAGCCTGTTAAGACGGCCGAATCTGGACCGGTGATAGACTTCATATCCGGGGTCGTACACCGTTATGGCGTCCCCCACAGCATCATCACTGATAACGACACGAACTTTACGGCCGACGAGGTAAAACTCTGGTGCAAAAACATGGGCATCAAGCTCGATTATGCTTCAGTCTACCACCCACAAACTAAAGGTCAGGTCGAGCGAGCAAATGGTCTTATCATGAGCGGCATCAAACCCAGATTAGTGCGGCCCCTCAAGGAATCTAACACGCATTGGGTAGAGGAGCTCGACTCCGTACTCTGTGGGCTGCGGACCATGCCGAATCGCACTACCGGATACACACCATTCTTTATGGTATATGGCACAGAGGCGGTTCTGCCCTGCGACATCATTCATGACTCACCTCGAGTGCGCATGTACGAAGAAAGAGAAGCCGAGCTCGATCGGCAGGACAGTTTGGACGCCTTGGAGGAGGAGCGTGACGTGGCAAAAGCCCGTTCCGCATTCTATCAACAGTAGGCTCGAAGATACCAAAGCAGAGAAGTACGGGCCAAAACTTACAATGTTGGTGAATTAGTTCTACGCCTGCCAGATAAGAAAAAGGACAAACTCAAGCCAAAATGGGAAGGTCCCTTCATCATTGACCAAGTCATGACTGGTGGAGCATACCGTCTACGGGATGCATCGGATAATCGACTCGAGCTGCGAACGCAGCCCGACTCCGAAGATTCTACGCCTAACGCAGGACTCTGTGTTCGTCTCCTTCCTCTGTCCATTTTTTATACACTATTTGTCTTATATTTTTCTGCTTCTCCTTTTCTTTTCTCTCACAGCCTTTAGGGTCCCATTCGTGCCTTATTTGCACGCAACTAACGCGCTATCCGCGCTCATTATGCCTGGGGGCTTCTTTAACAGAAGCTTATTCATACGGGCTTTATGCCCAACACATGTCTTATCCTTCCGCATGTACCCTTTACTCACCATTATATGCATCGATATGACTTAAGTTTTGGCTCTTGTGTTTATGCCCTACGTTCCTGTTTATTCGGCTAGGGCATAAGGGGAGCACCTCTGCGATTGTTACTTCCGGGTCAGCCAGATGTGTACCTCATACTGGGTGAAGCCGAAAGCTAGCGTTCTTAAGGGAATAAGTCGGTGAACTAAAGATGATTTTTCACTTATTTACTTATGCGCCCCCAGAGGTTTTTTCCGTGTCTCTTCTCGCAATCCGGACATGCACTTTAGGGCATGCTTCCCAGGGAAAGTAACCCCTAACGGAACTATTCTCCCTGGAAGATGTTTCTTACTAACCATGTAATATAACATAACTAGTTGGGCACTTGTCTGTTCCAGCACTAATGACCCCTATGCCTGGTCTCCACGCATGCCCCGGTTCTTACATAACCGAGAGGGTATTCGGATACACTCCGGACCGTCGGGTCCCGAGGTTGAAGAAAAAAGGTCCGCCACGACAAACGTTCTACAATCCGGCTAGAAGGCATTATACATGTCACTTTAAATTACATAGTCAATTTGACTGGTTCAATTCCTCTTCAATACCAACCAATAGGCTATCTAGTCTACAGTCCTGTTGGGAATACTTTGCGGCCAATTCTACTTGGCCGTACACTAAGCTCATAGGGATCTCCTTCCCATCGGGCCCCACAGGTCCGACCTCGGCCATGTGGTTCGGGTCAGCCTTTGTGTACCGTGTCTTCACCATGGCCCAGGCTTCCCTGGCGCCCTGAGGTAGGCCGATATCTTCCATAATCGGAAGCGCCGCAGCGCTCCCTTCAGCTTCTCTGCAAGCTCTCCAAGGCCTTCGGGCATGGAGACGGATGGCCACAAGGCCTGGGCGACGCCTTGCATCACCCGCCGAACTCGTTCGTGAAGTTGTGAGAGCTCGGTAAGAAGGTCACCCATAGAACTGGGCATTTCCTCTACAGGACGACCTGTTAGCATACCTACAGACATAACTGTGTCAGCCAACTTCCTCGCCGAACTCTTTTTCAAAGTTTGTTCAAGCACTTACTAAATATGCCGCGTCGTAGCTGCCGATTCTCCTTAACGGAGTCCAACAGCTGGGAACGAACATCCTTTAGTTCCACGCCCAGCTTGGTGTTGGCATCTAGGAGGTCATTCTTCTCATGCCTCACCCTCGTAAGCACGCTCTCACCGGCCTTCAGCTGGCGTAGGAGCTGTTGCTTATCCGGATTTACTCCACCATCATCTACAATTTTATTGTCAGATCTACATAAACGCCGCACCTTATATGATACTTATCATTCGAAGGATATATTACCAGAGGGGGTCTCTTTGGGCTCCCCCGCTGTGGCCAGTGTGGCCTGAAGTTGGGCTTTGCACTCTTCCAGCTCCTGGGACAGTTGGGTATTCTTTTCTGTAATAACCTGCATAAGAAATGATCCTTAAATCCGTTATTCTAACTGTTTCAAGTCTCTGGGGCTACTGATATATATATAATCACCAAATTTTCTCACCCGTATGTCTTTTACATACTACTCCGTGGCTCTGGCTAGACCATTTTGAGCGGCACGGAGGTACGCATCTCCCGAGTTGAAGCCATCCAATGCCTCTTGGGAGAAACAAGCATCATGAAGAACAGTTTGGCAACGCCTGTGGTTCATGGCACTTTCCACCTCGGAATTGGTGGCGGACAGTCTATCCGCATCCTCTGTCAGAGGAGCGCCCGGCGCACGCCTCGTATTCGTTCCCGCCTCCGAATCTGGCCTTGGAGCCTGGCTGGTGGAGGCGTGATTAGTAGCCTCTCTAGGTATAGTCCGGCGAGCGCTCTTTTTCCTAAAAAGAAGGCATGGGCGTTAACATGCCTCTGAGGATAATGTCTTGGAATAAAGATGGCGCGTCGTGCCGCTGCGTCGGTGTCTCAATCCGGACTGCGTGTCTTTTCCGCCTGCCTGGCCTCGCAGCCCCTTGTTGGCTAGTCGCCGCAGGCTCGGCCTTCCGCCTCAAGGACCTCCCCTGCAAAACACGGTTGTTATACGGTAATCAAAAACATGCAAGGACGGATCCCTTTTGAAAGTACTGGGACTTCGGTCTCAGTTACCTGTGAGGCTGGAAGTAGCCCAGGGTAATCGGCCGTAATGGCCACCAAGGCATTGTCATTGCTCAATTGGTAAAATACCCCATCGATCAGCTCCACAGATATGTCCGGATCCTCTTGGGAGGCCGGGTCAAGGGACCGTTCTGGGTCCTCGGGTTGTGGAGGGGGTTGTTTATATCCCTTACAGCCTGGCGCAGCTCTTGCGTTGAAATCGCTAGACTGAATACTTAACTATGGGAATATGAAACGGATGGGCGAGAAAAAGTGTCCGCTTACCCAGCTCGGAGGATTGTACATAGAAAATCCGCCCTGCGGGTCGATGCGGAGGAATTCCTCCTCTTCTCCCTTGTACAAAGTGGATAAGATCTTTATTAGAGCAGCAACCGATTCTGGCCCTTTACGGCCGTAGCGGGTGGCGTCATCCTCCCCGTTGAAATCCCACATGGGGTGGCCTCTATACTGAAGCAGCTGCACCCCCCCGCATAATACATGTGGCCATGACCTCGATCATGGTCAATCCGGATCGAGCTAACAAACTTATCCGGCTCATCAGGTAAAGAACGTCCCTGTCATCTTCCTCCAGGGGGCTCCATGGACGCCAGCTCCGGCGCTTCTTCAAAGGAGCATTGTCGAACTCAGGGAGGCCGATTCGAATAGGGTCCAGGAGGGGGACGTCTTCTATATAAAACCAGTCTGAAGGCCAGTCTTCGGATGTCTTCTTTGGGGTTCCGGATAGATATCCGGTCCCGACAATACGCCACACTTCGGCTCCGCCCACTTGATATATTGACCCCTTCTGAGAACGGGGCACAAGGCAGAACAGCTTCTTCCACAACGCGGAATGAGCCTCACAGCCCAAAAACAGCTTGCAAAGGGCTACAAAGCCCGCGATATGCAATATGGAGGCAGGCGTAAGGTTGTGCAAATGGAGGCCATAGAACTCCAGGAGCCCCTAGAGAAACGGATGAATTGGAAATCCGAGCCCTCTTGCCAAATGAGGGACAAGGCATACCTGCTCTCCCTTGGACGGATTGGGAAGGCTCTCCGCTTGCTCTCCGCCATTATAGGTGGCGAGCCCGGCTCGAACCGGGACCATGTATGCTGGGGGAAGAAATCCCTTGGTCTAAAGCATCACTAGTTTGCTGTGCGGGACGGAACATCTCTCCCAATCTCCAGGCTTGGGGCTAGGGGAGCGAGAGGAGGACCTGCGTCGACCGGCCATGATGGAATGGATCTCTATCGGATGCGCTCCGTTGAAGGCTCGCCAAGGGAGGATGGTGTGATTTGGATCTGAATTCTTGTCTTTTTAATAGGCAGCTCATTCACACAGCTAGGGGGGTAAATGTAAAAACACCCTGCCTCTTCACATTCGCTCGACACATGGTAAGTGGCCATTATTGGGCGTGGAAGCCAAGGAGCGCAACATTCACAAGAGGCCGAACACTATTTCAACAAGTACACGGAATTTGGAGAGGAACCCGCCTTGCAATGCCGAAGACAATCTGCGCACCGGACTCATCGTCATTGAAGCCTGGTTCGGGGGCTACTGAGGGAGTCCGGGATTAGGGGGTCTCCAGACAGCCGGACTATATCCTTTGGCCGGACTATTGGACTATGAAGATACAAGATTGAAGACTTCGTCTCGTGTCCGGATGGGACTCTACTTAGCGTGGAAGGCAAGCTAGGTAGTACGGATATGGATATCTCCTCCTTTGTAACCGACCTTGTGTAACCCTAGCCCCCTCCGGTGTCTATATAAACTGGAGGGTTTAGTCCGTAGGACAACATACAATCGTACCATAGGCTAGCTTCTAGGGTTTAGCCTCTCCGATCTCGTGGTAGATCTACTCTTGTACTACCCATATCATCAATATTAATCAAGAAGGACGTAGGGTTTTACCTCCATCAAGAGGGCCCGAACCTGGGTAAAACATTGTGTCCCCTGCCTCCTGTTACCATCCGGCCTAGACGCCCAGTTCAGGACCCCCTACACGAGATCCGCCAGTTTTGACACCGACAGTCGTGATGACAACCCCGGAACCTACGCAATGGTGATAGCAGCCTCGTGAAGATAGGAGTTATCCAGGTCAGCTGTTCCTGTGGGAAATGGAGTCCCATAGACGCTGATGATCCGCAAACTGCTTCCGCCATCAACCACTAGAAACCATTTGTTGTACTCATAGGCCAGAATGGTCTTGTACTACATATCTTGTATTTTGCTTGGGGTTTCTGTATCAAGTTGGTGCCTCATCAGCTAACAGTAATCCTAGGGCTGGTGAGCACAAGGGCCACTTTCTAGGAAATTAATATCCCGAAAACCCGGTCCTGACACAGCGTCACCATGCCGGTGACCCTAGACGCCGATGTGGGAAGAGACATGTGCGTCATCCGTGGGACGAAGGAGGCCAGCACGCTCGCTGAAGTGCTGGCGAGGATGGCGCACAGCCGCTGGGCCGTGACAGAGCTCCTTCTAACATGGTTAGAAGTCTAAGCGCGCCACGGTCCACGCAGCTTCCGCCGCCGCCCACGCCAGCAGAAGCCTTGGCGCGCGCGCAGCTGCTCCTCGAATCCCCCCCCCCCCCGCCACGGAGAAGCTCGACGAGTGGAGAGCCACTATCCGGAGCCTCGTCGGCGTCGCCAACAAAGACGAGCCACGGTCGGCGGGACCCTCGGGCCGGCGCTCCATCGGGCCACTGCATACTGGCGGTGGAGGGGCCGGAGGCGCCGCGTCCACGGTGCACTCTCCTCCTCCACGCTAGCCACCGCGGATGTCGGTCCGTCGTGATGACGCTTGTGATGACATTTCCATAGCGTCGTCCAACCCAATGACCCGCCGCGATCAATGACAGGTTCTTCGGGAATGAGCCCATGAAGACGCTCGAACCACCATCGAGCGCCAGCGTGATACGCACCACCAGACAGATAGGCTGGCGGGGCCTGCTATGGACCACCCAGCACCGGGAGGCTTCGGCGGCCTACCTTACGAGGTGGGTTGCCCAGCCTTTACCCATGAGCTGCGGCAGTTCCAGTGGCCGTCCCACCGCACGTTCAAGCCCGACATCGGCGAGAAGTACGACGGCAAGACCCATCTACACCATCGCGATGCAAGCCGCTGGAGCTCGTGACGACAAGGTGCTTGCCAATTAGTTCCCGTTGGTCCTGAAACCCAATGTCATGTCTTGGTTGATGCACTTTTCGGTGGAATCCATTTCTTCTTGGTCAGATCTGTGCCACGAGTTCGTTGGTGCCACTGGAGGCCACCAAGCTCATGGCCAGGCGAGTGATTTGCATATCATTCCCTAGAAGGAAGGTGAAAACCTATGAAAGTACATACAGAGGTTCAGCCGAGCGCAATACAACATCCCGGATGTTCATCCTGCTGCCGTGATCAGCGCATTCCATCAGAATGTGCATAACCGCAAGATGCGTGAAGAGCTGGTGATGAACAAGGTCAAAGACCTGGCCGAACTTTACATTCTGGTCGATAGATGCGCCCGGGCTGAAGAGGGAAGGAAGTACCCCAGCGAGGACGCCGGTGCGGAAACCGACTCTACTGACGAACAAACCACCGCCCTGACGAAGAAGGGCCAACGTCGCAACAGGAAACGCAAGGACAAGACCGTTCCTGCCGTCAAGGGATCCGGCGTGTTGGTGTGTGAGGGGGTCCTGGATTAGGGGGTGTTCGGGTAGCCGGACTATACCTTCAGCCAGACTCGTAGACTATGAAGATACAAGATTGAAGACTTCGTCCCGTGTGCGGATGGGACTTTCCTTGGCGTGGAAGGCAAGCTTGGCGATGCGGATATTCAAGATCTCCTACCATTGTAACCGACTCTATGTAACCCTAACCCTATCCGGTGTCTATATAAACCGGAGGGTTTTAGTCTGTAGGACAACTTCATCAACTCCATAGACAACAATCATACCATAGGCTAGCTTCTAGGGTTTAGCCCCCTCGGTCTCGTGGTAGATCCACTCTTTTACTACCCATATTATCAATATTAATCAAGCAGAACGTAGGGTTTTACCTCCATCAAGAGGGCCCGAACCTGGGTAAAACATCGTGTTCCCTGCCTCCTGTTACCATCCGGCCTAGACGCACAGTTCGGGACCCCCTACCCGAGATCCACCGGTTTTGACACCGACATTTGTGCTTTCATTGAGAGTTCCTCTGTGTCATCGCCGTTAGGTCCGATGGCTCCTTTGATCATCAACAACGATGCGGTCCAGGGTGAGACTTTTCTCCCCGGACAAATCTTCGTCTTCGGCGGCTTCACTCTGCGGGCCAATTCTCTTGGCCACTTGGAGCAGATCGAAAGCTACGCCCCTGGCCATCAAGTCAGGTTTGGAAGCTTAAACTACATGGCTGACATCCGCGGAGACTTGATCTTCGACGGGTTCGAGCCACGGCCAAGCGCGCCGCACTATCTCGAGGGGCATGATCTAGCTCTTCCTTCGGGTAGTGTCCTGGAGGCCGCACACGCATTGGTTCCGACCTCTAACTCGGAACCTATTGCGCCAATTGAGGACGAGCGGCTGGACACCACCTCGGGGGCTGTGATCTTAAAGGCGATCGAGCCGAACGCTAGCCCCACACTCTACATGATCTGTGACTCCGAGGATCCGGACTCCTCCCCGGACTCCGAACCCCCCGCGCCCCTACCAATCGAATCCGATTGGGCGCCGATAATGGAGTTCACCGCCGCAGACATCTTTCAGCACTCGCCTTTTGGCGTCATCCTGAATTCTCTTAAGTCTCTCTCTTTATCAGGAGAGCCCTGGCCGGATTACGGTCAGCTAGGATGGGATGCGGACGATGAAGAAATTCAAAACCCACCCACCACCCACTTTGTAGCCACTGTCGACGATTTAACCGACATGCTTGACTTCGGCTCTGAAGACATCGACGGTATGGACGACGATGTAGGAGACGAATAGGAACCAGCACCTATAGGGCGCTGGAAGGCCACCTCGTCATATGACATATATATGGTGGATACTCCAAAAGATGGAGATGGCGATGGAACAGTGGGGGAGGACACCCCCAAGAAACAGCCAAAGCGCCAGCGTCAGCGGCGCCGCTCTAAATCCCGCCAAAGCAAAAACGGTGATTCCGGCATGGGAGATAATACTACCCCAGACAGCACCGAAGAACACCCACCTCAGCAAGAGTCGGCACAGGAAGATGGAGAAGCCAGCCCTCATGAGAGAGCGGCAGACCAAGAGGTTGAGGATGATAACTATATGCCTCCCTCCGAAGACGAGGCAAGCCTCGATGATGACGAATTCGTCATACCATCAGACCCCGCCGAACAAGAGCGTTTTAGACGCAGGCTTTTCGCCACGGCAAGCAGCCCCAAGAAAAAGCAGCAGCAGCTTAGAGCTGCCCAAGATTTGCTAGCTGACAGATGGATTGAAGTCCTTGCGGCCGAAGAGTATGAACTCGAACGCCCCTCCAAGAGTTACCCAAAGCGCAGGCCACTACCCCGATCAGAGGAGGAAGCACCTACATCACCAGCGCATGACATGGCAGACCGGCCACCTCGTGGCCGCGACAGAGAGGTCTCTCGACCTTCCACCCAAGCCATGCCCCGACGCCACTCCACTAAGGCACGGGAAAATGCGCCAAACCTGCGAGACGTACTGGAGGACAAGGCAATACAAACAAGATCGATCTACGGATCACGCAGGCGCCCTACGACACGTGACGATGATCTTCACTCCGGATACAACAAATCCGGCCGGGCCGAACACAACAGACATAGCTCTTCCGAGCTACGTCGTGATATAGCCCAGTACAGAGGCGCCGCACACCCGCTATTCTTCGCGAATGAAGTAATGGAGCATAAAATCCCAGAGAGTTTCAAACCCGTAAACATCGAATCATATGATGGCACCACAGACCCGGCGGTATGGATTGAGGATTATCTCCTTCACATCCACATGGCGTGCGGCGATGATCTTCACGCCATCAAATACCTCCTGCTCAAACTTAAAGGACCGGCCCGGAATTGGCTTAACAGCTTGCCAGCAGACTCAATCAGTTCTTGGGAGGACCTGGAAGCCGCATTCCTCGACAACTTCCGGGGCACTTATGTGCGACCGCCGGATGCCGATGACTTAAGCCACATAATTCAGCAGCCAGAAGAATCAGCCAGACAATTCTGGACACGGTTCCTAACAAAGAAAAACCAGATAGTCGACTGTCCGAATGTAGAGGCCCTAGCAGCCTTCAAGCATAACATCCGCGACGAGTGGCTTGCCCGGCACCTGGGACAGGAAAAGCCAAAATCCATGGCAGCCCTCACGACACTCATGACCCTCTTTTGCGCGGGTGAAGACAGCTGGCTAGCTCGCAGTAACAACTTATCAAAGAACCCTGGTAATTTGGATACCAAGGACAAAAGTGGCAGGACACGTCGGAACAAACAAAAACGCCGTGTTAACAGCGACAGCAATGAAGACACGGCAGTCAATGCCGGATTCAAAGGCTATAAATCCGGTCAGCGGAAAAAGCCATTTAAAAAGAATACTCAGGGCCCGTCCAGTTTGGACCGAATACTCGATCGCTTGTGCCAGATACATGGCACCCCCGAAAAGCCAGCCAATCACACTAACAGGGATTGTTGGGTGTTCAAGCAGGCAGGCAAGTTAAGAGCCGAAAACAAAGGCAAGGGGCTGCACAGCGACGACGAGGAGCCCAAGCCGCCGAACAACAATGGACAGCAGGGCTTTCCCCCACAAGTGAGGACGGTAAACATGATATACGCAACCCACATTCCCAAACGGGAGCGGAAGTGTGCGCTACGGGACGTATACGCGATGGAGCCAGTCGCCCCAAAGTTCAACCCATGGTCCTCCTGCCCGCTCACTTTTGATCGGAGGGACCATCCCACTAGCATCCGTCATGGCGGCTTTGCTGCATTGGTTCTTGACCCAATCATCGACGGATTTCACCTCACAAGAGTCCTCACGGACGGCGGCAGTAGCCTGAACCTGCTTTATCAGGACACAGTGGGACCTGCCCCTCAGCCTCTCTGTCTCTTTCTGAACGAACCGTTTCTGAAAGCGTATTCTGCCAAATGCGTTTTCCTCCTGGGCTGGCGTATTCTCTGCCGAAGCATTTTCAGTTTTTATGAGCTAGCCCCTGGAAAGATTCTGTTTCATTACAGATGAGTCCCTGGACTAAAACCCTTTTAACTTTTAAACAGAAAAGTATTTTTGATTGATTCTTTTTCTGTTCTCTTTGAAATTTTGTCTAGTTTTTTATCAGATTTATTTGGAAAAAAAATTGGAATACTTTTGTGCACTTCTTGGTATTTACGATAGCTCCTATATTTTCTGTATACCGTAGATACCGAAGGAGGTGACGGAGCCGCGAACTTCACCGAGCTAGCCTCCGACTACTCCGAACCAGGCAAGCATGTTTTGAACTTTTGATATGATGAGTGTCTTGGCATGTTTTCCATTTAGTTAGTTTCATGGCATGTTGATGAGCATACCCATGAACGTTATTTTCATGCATGATCAAGGTAAGTGAGCTCAATGATCCATAAGTGGATGGATGTGAGTATGAAAGGCCATGGGTTGGCATGAGGATGGGTAAGATGGCAGTGTTGTAGCATGACAGTCTTATGCCAGACTATTTGACTACTGTGTCAAATCGTATCGGTCCAGTACCTCCCTTTTCCTTCCTTGTACTACCACATGTTTTCCGCAAGGTATATGGCTTAGTAAGTTGCAAACCGCTTTCCTGGTACACACCAAAAGGAGAGGCCGGGATGTTGGTTCCATGGCCCTGGATTAAAGCCAGTCATCCGGTCAGGGGGCATGGGTGTTTCCGGTTGGGACCGAGAGGGGGGCACCCCTTAGAGCGCGCGTATATAAATTTGATCCCATGCTATTCGAGATTGTGATCTCCCCGTCTCAAAGTTTTTCTTGGACGATGTCTAGGGTGAGTCCTGGCATCGAGAGATAGGATGGGTGTGTACTGGATAGTTATGTTTACTTCCGAAATACCATAAACGGAACTAGTCCTTCGAGACTACGGAAATCCGTTAGCTGTGGGAAATTTTTGTACAAACTCTGCAGAGTCATAAATCTCCAAATCATCCTATCCATATCCAAATTTTGCGCTGACTTATTCTGACAAGTGCCAGTTGTTGGTGACAGATACTCCGGTGAATCTCGTGAGCACTAAGCCCGGTTAAAGGTTTATTCTTGTGGATGGACTAACCCGTTTATTATCATGAACTGAATATTTATTATGAGTATTATTTACTTGTGGATTAAAGCCCTTTCTGTGATGTCGCTCAGACGTCCGACTGTGGCATTTCTTTTAAAGCCCTTTCTGTGATGTCGCTCAGACGTTCGACTGTGGCATTTCTTTTAAAGCCCTTTCTGTGATGTCGCTCAGACGTCCGACTATGGCATTTCTTTTAAAGCCCTTTCTGTGATGTTGCTCAGACGTCCGACTGTGTTATTTCTTTTAAAGCCCTTTCTGTGATGTCGCTCAGACGTCCGACTGTGGCATTACTTTTAAAGCCCTTTCTGTGATGTCGCTCAGACGTCCGACTGTGGCATTTCTTTTAAAGCCCTTTCTGTGATGTCGCTCAGACGTCCGACTGTGGCATTTCTTTTAAAGCCCTTTCTGTGATGTCGCTCAGACGTCCGGCTATGGCATGATTTTCTGTTATTATTTGTTCACCCTTCGAGGCGTCGCTTTAGACACCTGATCGGTTCTCAATTATATTTTGTTGGGATTTCAGGCGGACTACCGCCGTTTCCCTCGTACTTACTTCGTTATGCAAATTTTAAATTGTGCATTGGGAAGATTATTCATGACGCATTCATGCATGCATTTGTTATATCTTACGTCCGAACAGTCTTGCGAGTACTTTCAAAGTACTCACTGGCTTATTGATTTGGCCAGATGCTGACGAAGGCGATCTCATGGATGAAGAGTTCGATAGCGAGTCCGACGCCTAGAGGAATCCCAGTCAGTCTCGTGCGACCCTGGTCTTGGTCACTGTTTTATACCCGCTTCCGCAATTCGAATAAATTTATCGAGCCTCACCTCGACGCTCGATGATATGGCAGTTTGAGAGTCGTGTTACCACACTTCCCACTGTGTTATTCCACCACCACTATATCCTCGAGTCAGTAGTATGCCACCACACCATTGTGTTATATCCGCCATTATGTATAATTATTGGCGCGCTTGTAAAAATTTGTTGAGCAGCCCTAGCTCAACTCTGTAATATATTCTATGCTACTGGCTTATTGTATCAAGTATTTGTCTACCAGTGAGGAGGACTTTCTCTCATACTGGACTCAAAGATTGGTTTCTCAATAAATATTTTTATTGGAAAACCGGTCGTGACAAGCTTGGTATCGGAGCCAGGCTGACTGTAGGAAGCCACTAGGTGCGATCGCTAATCGGTTATTAGCATGATAGAACCGATTTAATTTTTGTTGCAATTGTAGTCATTTTCTGACAGTCAGCATAAATTTATGATCTGACCATTCAGGATTTTTGCCTACTTTTGTAGATGGCCGACAACAACTGCGAGTCTCAGACCTTCGCCAACGTACCCGATGGGTTCGTCAAGCTTCTCTCCTTCATCGTTCAGGTCGCGATGGGGCTGTCCGTACGCCCAGTCTTCACACTCCGCCAGCACAGAGTCAACGACGGTCTGACCATGCACTAGGCCACGGTGAAGTTCAAGGGAGGGCGTGGTGAGCTATGCCGCTACCTGTTCGTGGGAAGAGCCATGCCTACGGAGAGGCATGCTATGCAGATGGCAGCCCGTGAGGCGATAGCCTGCCTCAGGGATGTCCTTCCCGCGATGAAGACTTGTCGCTACCGTTATCTTCCATGCCATGTGCCCTACACCTGCCACTACGCATTCTCCTGCCCCAGAGGAGAACGAGACGAGGCTTTTGAGATGCTTATTGAGTATCTACGGGCTCTGGAGGCAGCCTTCGACAACCTGGTGGACGACTTCGTGGCTGCCCGCATGGACTCAGTCCATGGCTGTGCCGCCAACAGGAGGGAGCTCCTGCTTACCGCACTGCCACTGACTTTTATCTCGTCTTCAGCATCTCATGCACCTACTCGTCACCTGCCTACCACCGGAGGGATCAACCAGGCCTTTGCGCCCACTCCAGCGCACACTGCACCACCCGCTGTGCCCACTCCTATTCGTGTTGCTCCACCCCTGGCACCCGTTCCATCTACCCGACGTGGATCTTCTCGTCTGAAGCCTATTAGTGAGGAGGAGGTCGAGTCCCCAGCCTCACTACGCCTCACCCTTGGCAGGGCCAAGGAGATCATCGACATTTCCGGCTGAGTGCGTTTGCCCATCATGCGATGTACCGCTTTGTAAGATATGTTGTGAGAAGTAGCTTGTTTGCGCATCATGTAGAACTGGAGGAGTGAACTAGCCTAAATAACATGTCAGGATTATGTACGCATATCCTGAGTGATGTACTGTATAATTATCGCCTGCGTGTAAGATATGTAATGAGCAGTCCTTCTCCGTGCGCAAATCAATTTGTTTTCTTAAGTGATCTTGGACTTTTAAATTAATTGCCATCCTTGTGCATTTTTATTTTTGGAGTTGTTTTGACGACCACCTTCATTTTTCTTATGAGTTTTACAAAATATATCCCTAGAGTGAAAAATGTCTCGTCCTTGGACTCGCTCCATGCCTACTCCGCCAGAGGAAAATTTGGACACTCAACCAGGCAACAATTTCACGCAAGGGCAGTCAAGCCAACAGGGCAGTGAAACGACACTTTCTCAAATGTGCCGCCTTTATGAACAGAGTCAGCAACAACATCGTGAAATGATGAACCAAGTCATCAACATGGGAAATTACCATGGACAGTATCCGCAGCATTCCAAGTTATCCGAGCTACAGAAGACGCGTCCCCAAACATTTTCTCATACTGACAAGCCTCTTGAAGCCGAGGACTAGCTTCGGGATATGGAGAGGAAATTAATTATTGCAAAATGTTCAGATCCCGAGAAGGTATTGTATGCTCCGCACTATCTCACAGGAGCAGCCGCATCTTGGTGGGAGAATTTTCTGCATATGCATCCAAACGAAGGTGACATAACCTGGGATGATTTCAAGGAAGGTTTCTGCGGTGCACACATTCCTAAGAGTATTATGAAAATCAAAAAGAGAGAGTTCGATGACCTCAAACAAAGGAACTTGACAGTGGCAGATTACAACAGTCAATTTACACTATTGTCTCGCTACGCCAATGAAGAGCGTATGACTGAAAGCAAGAAGATGGAGAAATTCCTTGACGGTCTAGCGCCCGCACTTAAATGCCAACTCGTCGTGCACACTTTTCCTGATTTTAAGACACTGGTGGACAAAGCCATTACTCTGGAAAATGAGAGACGCGGTCTGGAAGATATCCGCAAGCGAAAAAGGGACCAGACCAACCATGCTCGCAATCCCCGAAGCAAGACAGGTTTTCAAAAGGGTGGGACACACAAATTCCCATCCAATGTCTCATGCCAAATCAAGAATTTTCATGCAAGGGACAAGGAGTTCATATATCGCCCCGGCGTTACTTGTTACGCCTGTGGAGAGGAAGGGCACTATGCCAAGCAGTGTCCCAAGCCTAGAAATTCAACCCCAAAGCCAAACAATGGCGGTAATAATTCAGCACCCAAGCGAAACAATTTCAATCCCAGCAACAACCACAGGAAGGGTCATCTGAACCACGTAACCAAAGAGGAGGCACAAAACGCTCCGGATATCGTACTCGGTACATTTCCTGTCAACACAGTACCTGCAACGGTTTTGTTTGATTCTGGAGCTTCTCACTCTTTCATTTCGAAAAGTTTTGCTTTGCAAAATAATTTTTCGATGCTTCCTTTGGAGAAATCCATGATCATCAAGTCCCCTGGGATTCAGCAAGTTACTCAAAATTTCTGTCAGAATGTGGTCATTGAGTTTGAAGGATTGGAGTTTCACGCAAATCTTATTGTGTTGGAAAACAAAGGACTGGATGTCATCTTAGGGATGGACTGGCTGAACGCCAACAAGGGTTTTATTGACTATTTCAACCGGACCGTAATCCTCACACACCACCACGGGAAGACAATACGAGTGTCAGCCAGGGAAGGAAAAATACCCAGGCAACCAAGATTGAATAAGGTGGACGTTTCTGAGCTAAACAAGGTTCCAGTGGTATGTGAATTTCCAGATGTATTCCCTGAAGAACTACCAGGCATGCCACCGGATCGAGAGATAGAGTTCTGCATTGAGCTCGCACCAGGAACCACCCCCATCTACAAGAAACCATACCGAATGGCACCATCCGAGTTGGTTGAATTGAAGAAACAAATAAAAGAATTGCTGGACAAAGGATACATTCGAGCTAGCTCCTCACCGTGGGGATCACCAATTTTATTTGCCAAAAAGAAGGATGGAACACTGAGATTGTGTATTGACTATCGAGCACTTAACATGTTCACAATTAAGAACAAATACCCGATGCCAAGGATAAACGATTTGTTTGATCAACTTGCTCATGCCAAGGTATTTTCAAAAATTGACTTAAGGTCTGGATACCATCAATTAAAGGTGCGAACGGAAGATATCCCCAAAACAGCCTTCACCTCCAGATATGGACTGTATGAGTTCACAGTAATGCCATTTGGATTAACAAATGCCCCTGCATACTTTGTTCACCTCATGAACAAAGTATTTATGAAGTTTATGGACAAGTTCATTGTGGTATTCATCGATGATATTCTGGTGTACTCCAAGACACCAGAAGAGCACGCAGAACATCTCAGGATTGTGCTAGGAGAACTCAGGAAACACCAATTGTATGCCAAGTTCAGCAAGTGCGAATTTTGGCTAAAACAAGTAGGCTTTCTAGGCCACGTGCTAACCCAAGACGGTATCGTAGTGGACCCAGAGAAAGTCAAGGCCATACTTGGCTGGAAGTCGCCAGCAAGCGTAACAGATATACGTAGTTTCTTGGGAATGGCAGGATATTACCGCAGATTTATTGAAGGATTTTCCACCATAGCCAAGCCTATGACGCAGTTACTCAAGAAAGACAAGAAGTTCGAATGGACAGAAGCCTGTGAAAAGAGTTTCCAAGAGCTAAAGCGAAAATTGACAACAGCACCAGTATTAATTGTGCCAGACATACACAAGAATTTTGAAGTGTTTTGTGACGCGTCCAGAAAGGGTCTCGGATGCGTGTTGATGCAGGAAGGCAAGGTTGTCGCCTATGCTTCAAGGCAACTTCGCAAGCATGAGGAAAATTATCCCACTCATGACTTAGAAATGGCAGCGGTCATTCATGCACTCAAAGAATGGAGGCATTTCTTACTTGGGAACCGATGTGAAATATATACGGATCACAAAAGTATCAAATATATTTTCACGCAGCCAGAACTAAATTTACGACAGAGACGCTAGTTGGAATTGGTAAAGGATTATGATGTTGGTATCCATTACCATCCAGGAAAAGCAAATGTAGTGGCCGATGCTCTCAGTCGGAACCCCAACTCCGACGAAAACAATCTGCAAAGCTTGAGGCCCGAGTTCCAACAAGAATTTGCCGCCGATGTGCCGCACGGCCGTTCCGTTGGAGCCGGCCGTAAACTCTTTCCCCCGTGCTGAGCTGGACCCCAGAATGGAACCTCTACTCCACCTAGACGATGCCTAAACCCCTAATCCCACTGCCCAACCCCGGCGCCGCCGTAATCGCTCGCCGGACTTATCCCGTACGCGGCAACCGCCTTGGGCCGGCTATATATAGCACCCCCAGGTTCCCTCTCACCCCCGCACACCTCCACTACCTCTTTGGACCCTGACCAGCAGCTAGAAGAGCCTCGAGGGGCCCTTCTTCCTCGACTCCGGCCGCCTCGTTCCGCCTCGGCCTCCACCTTGATTCGCTCCGGTGAGGCCGTCCCCGGCGCCCAAACTTCATCAGTAGTTTCCTCGAGCAACTAGTGAGCTAACCCAAGCATCAATTTGACATTCGCAGCTCTCCCCGGCGAGGTCCATCTCCACCCGAGCCGTCGTCCCCGGAGCAGGGCTCGCCGTCGACGTGGTACTCACCGGCGACCACCACCACCACCAACCGACGCGGAAGGACGTCCTGAGCAAGGAGGTACCCTCTGATCCCCTTGCCTCGCCGTGGATCGCCGGCGGCGACCACCGTGGCTCTCGGGCCCCGTCGAGCTCAGCCGCCCGTTTTGAATTTTCAAACCTGACGGGTGGGACCTGCCCGTCAGCCTCTCTATCTCTTTCTAAATGAACCGTTTCTGAAAGCGTATTCTGCCAAATGCGTTTTCCTCCAGGGCTGGCGTATTCTCTACCGAAGCATTTTCAGTTTTATGAGCTAGCCCCTGGAAAGATTCTGTTTCATTACAGATGAGTCCCTGGACTAAAACCCTTATAACTTTTAAACAGAAAAGTATTTTTGATTGATTCTTTTTCTGTTCTCTTTGAAATTTTGTCTAGTTTTTTATCAGATTTATTTGGAAAAAAAATTGGAATACTTTTGTGCACTTCTTGGTATTTACGATAGCTCCTATATTTTCTGTATACCGTAGATACCGAAGGAGGTGACGGAGCCGCGAACTTCACCGAGCTAGGCTCCGACTACTCCGAACCAGGCAAGCATGTATTGAACTTTTGATATGATGAGTGTCTTGGCATGTTTTGCATTTAGTTAGTTTCATGGCATGTTGATGAGCATACCCATGAACGTTATTTTCATGCATGATCAAGGTAAGTGAGCTCAATGATCCATAAGTGGATGGATGTGAGTATGAAAGGCCATGGGTTGGCATGAGGATGGGTAAGATGGCAGTGTTGTAGCATGCCAGTCTTATGCCAGACTATTTGACTACTGTGTCAAATCGTATCGGTCCAGTTCCTCCCTTTTCCTTCCTTGTACTACCACATGTTTTCCGCAAGGAATATGGCTTAGTAAGTTGCAAACCGCTTTCCTGGTACACACCAAAAGGAGAGGCCGGGATGTTGGTTCCATGGCCCTGGATTAAAGCCAGTCATCCGGTCAGGGGGCATGGGTGTTTCCGGTTGGGACCGAGAGGGGGGCACCCCTTAGAGCGCGCGTATATAAATTTGATCCCATGCTATTCGAGATTGTGATCTCCCCGTCTCAAAGTTTTTCTTGGACGATGTCTAGGGTGAGTCCTGGCATCGAGAGATAGGATGGGTGTGTACTGGATAGCTGTGTTTACTTCCAAAATACCGTAAACGGAACTAGTCCTTCGAGACTACGGAAATCCGTTAGCTGTGGGAAATTTTTGTACAAACTCTGCAGAGTCATAAATCTCCAAATCATCCTATCCATATCCAAATTTTGCGCTGACTTATTCTGACAAGTGCCAGTTGTTGGTGACAGATACTCCGGTGAATCTCGTGAGCACTAAGCCCGGTTAAAGGTTTATTCCTGTGGATGGACTAACCCGTTTATTATCATGAACTGAATATTTATTATGAGTATTATTTACTTGTGGATTAAAGCCCTTTCTGTGATGTCACTCAGACGTCTGACTGTGGCATTTCTTTTAAAGCCCTTTCTATGATGTCGCTCAGACGTTCGACTATGGCATTTCTTTTAAAGCCCTTTCTGTGATGTCGCTCAGACGTCCGACTGTGGCATTTCTTTTAAAGCCCTTTCTGTGATGTCGCTCAGACGTTCGACTGTGGCATTTCTTTTAAAGCCCTTTCTGTGATGTCGCTCAGACGTCCGACTGTGGCATTTCTTTTAAAGCCCTTTCTGTGATGTCGCTCAGACATCTGACTGTGGCATTTCTTTTAAAGCCCTTTCTGTGATGTCGCTCAGACGTCCGACTGTGGCATTTCTTTTAAAGCCCTTTCTGTGATGTCGCTCAGATGTCCGACTGTGGCATTTCTTTTAAAGCCCTTTCTGTGATGTCGCTCAGACGTCCGGCTGTGGCACGATTTTCTGTTATTATTTGTTCACCCTTCGAGGCGTCGCTTCAGACACCCGATCGGTTCTCAATTATATTTTGTTGGGATTTCAGGCGGACTACCGCCGTTTCCCTCGTACTTACTTCGTTATGCAAATTTTAAATTGTGTATTGGGAAGATTATTCATGACGCATTCATGCATGCATTTGTTATATCTTATGTCGGAACAGTCTTGCGAGTACTTTCAAAGTACTCACTGGCTTGTTGATTTGGCCAGATGCTGACGAAGGCGATCTCATGGATGAAGAGTTCGATAGCGAGTCCGACGCCTAGAGGAATCCCAGTCAGTCTTGTGCGACCCTGGTCTTGGTCACTGTTTTATACCCGCTTCCGCAATCCGAATAAATTTATCGAGCCTCACCTCGACGCTCGATGAGATGCCAGTTTGAGAGTCGTGTTACCACACTTCCCAGTGTGTTATTCCACCACCACTATATCCTCGAGTCAGTAGTATGCCACCACACCATTGTGTTATATCCGCCATTATGTATAATTATTGGCGCGCTTGTAAAAAAATTTTGAGCAGACCTAGCTCAACTCTGTAATATATTCTATGCTACTGGCTTATTGTATCAAGTATTTGTCTACCAGTGAGGAGGACTTTCTCTCATACTGGACTCAAAGATTGGTTTCTCAATAAATATTTTTATTGGAAAACCGGTCGTGACAGTCACCGCTCTACAGTGCGTCCCTCCCCCTCCTGAGCCCGCGGTGGTGGAACCGGCCGCGAGGGGAAGGGGGAGGGGGTGAGGCCTTGGGCGAGGCTGAGGCAGAGGTCGTAGTGCTCGGGGAAGAGGAGGACAGGACGGCGCGCCGGCTTCGCCCCCGCCAATGATGCCTTTTCTGATGGAAGGCCATGTTGGAGACAAGCCCCACGAGTTCTTTATCAGGCTGCACCAGCCTCCGCACCGCCGTCTTCGTCTTCCCGCCCCGTTTGCTCGGGAGATGGAGCGTGACACGCCCCAATCCTTCAGATTGCACATGAGGGGCTATGGGAGTGGGGGCACGCGGGTCGACGTCGACTTCCCGGCTCCTCGGGTCATGTACCTCCGTCGTGGATGGAAGACGTTCACTCGCATCCACAGCCTAACGGCAGGGCTCGTCCTCTATTTCAAATTAGTGGAGTACGGATTGCTCTCCGTCAAGGTCTTCGGAGACTTCGGGACTCGCCTGAAGTGCTACGTGGAGAGCTTCTCCGACGGAGATTCCGATGATGGAAGCCCTTCCTTGAGCGGAAGTGATGAGGAGGACAGTGGGGCAGATAACAGGGACGAGTCCGACTAGGCGTCGGACGCCCCGGGATTGGGCAGGGGCGGCAGCAGCCGCATCTGCACCTGGCCGCTCCTCCGGCAGAGTTTTGCCGGGGCGGGGCCAGCACCTTGGACTTCTCGGGGCCATCTCCTTGGGCGGCTGGCATTGGGAGGCTTTGGAAGAGGAAGAGGGCAGGCAGCAAGGCCATCAACTCGGAGTACGCGGGCACCGACGCCTTCATCGCGTATTGTCGGTCCTGCCGCCTCGTCTTCTAGCTCCTTTCCCGGCACCGTCATCACCGGCCCACCCGTGGGCAGCCACCAAGGTGTTCTCTTGGTGCTTTCTGCTGCTCGTAGCTCGCCTAGGCGCCCCTTTTGCCCTTTTGCCTCCTTGACCTGCCTCCTGAGGAGAGGGACAAGAAAGGGATCACGGGCATCTTATCTCTTTTTTAATCTATAAGCCTTTGGGCCTTGTTAAATTTAAAGCTTGTAATCCCCCTTGTTCATGTTTTTCATTCCGTACGGACTGTACCTGTGTGGGATGCTTTTAATGAAAAAGGGATGCTTGCCGGGTTTTTCCTTCGTGGGTAGACCCCGCGACAAGGAGCGAATCCTTGTTACAATTTAAGATAAACGTTTTCACACGGCAACAGGCCTTGCCGTCCCCCCACTTCGCTCGACCATTCTCGCACCCTTGTCGGAGGCAGGGAGAAGCGGGCTTAGGCTCCTCGTTCTACTTCCTTGCCACCGCCACTACAACCAAATCCGGGCCCAGGAGATAATCCTTGGGTATATAAAAGGGGAGAACGGTGGCCTAGAACTAAAATGAGGTTTCACATATCCCAGTTCCGTTCTGAAGGCATGATAGAGGATGAAAGACTTATCTGGATCTGCAACCCCCGGCAACCTTGTCTTACCGCGGTTGGATCCTTGTGCTTACAGCCCCCGGCAACTCTGGTTTGCCGGGGTCGGGACGCTGGTCCATTTCCTTTCTTCCAAGTAGCTCAGCAGAAGTGCTCATGTGCCCTGCGAACCAAAGGAGGACAGAAAAGAAACAGATAGACGCGCACTCGACCTCTAGGCTAGGGGTTAGTCGCCGCTAAGCACTATCAACCCTAACCAAGCAAGAGACTCGACCTAGCATGCATGCCATAACTTAGGGCGCCAATGCTTCATTTATTTATGCTCGGGGTCTATGTCTGGCTTTGTACAAAGGGTTATATGCCTTGCCGGCGAAGCTTGTACAAAAGGTGGCTTGCCAGGAGGCCCGGCAAGCCGCGACTGATGGGTAAAACTTGCGAAGATGCTTGATGTTCCAGGAGTTGCTCACTGGGACATCATCTTCGGTCTCCAGGCAAACTGCGTCGGACCTGGTGACTCGTATTACCTGATAAGGGCCTTCCCACTTTGGCGTCAACTTGTTGGAATTCTTGGCTGACTGAACGCGCCGAATAACAAGGTCGCCTTCCTCAAAGCTTCGGGCATGAACCTTGCAGCGCAGGGCTTGCTGGTAGCATGCTGCTCTCACAGCCGCTCGAAGACGATCTTCCGCAAGGAGCATTGCGTCATCTTGCTTCAATTGCTCTTGCTTAAGCTCATCATAAGCGAGCACTCTAGGTGACCCGTATATGCGTTCCATGGGGAGAACTGCCTCCGCCCCATATACTAGGGCAAAGGGTGTCTGTCCGGTGGCTCGATTTGGCGTCGTCCTGATCGACCAAAGAACCGCCGGCAACTCATCAATCCAGCGCCTTCCACTATTGTGCAGCTTGTCAAAGGTCTTCGTTCTCAGGCCTCGCAACACTTCAGCATTTGCCGGAGCCAGTTGCTCTTGGGCAGACTCAGTGTGCACGGCAACATCCTAGCCGGCCGTCCCAGGGGGCTCGGCGGGAAGGTATTTGTCGGGACCTGATTTCCTTCGCTTGTTCTGCTCTGTTGATGGTTCGACGGGTGGCTGAGTTAAACGGAGCAAAAAGGTACCCTCCTCCACAGGTAGCTTGAATGCAACACGCTTTGACAGGTAATCGGCGATGTCATTCTCCGCTCAGGGGACGTGCTCCACTTGGATGTCATCAAAGCACTCCTCCAGCTTTCTCACCTCATCTACATAGGCCTCCATCAATGGGCTCTGGTAATCCGTGTTGACCTGCCTAACAACAAGCTGCAAGTCACCCCTGACGATGAGCTTCTTAACCCTGAGGTCTACCATGATCCTGAGACCGGTGAGAAATCCCTCATACTTAGTAGTGTTGTTGGTGGACATCTCCCTGGGGAAGTGCATCTAGATCACGTACTTGAGGTGTTCTCCGGTGGGTGCGACGAGCAGCACACCGGCACCGGTGCCTTGCAGCGAGAAAGCCCCATCAAAGTAGATGATCCAGTCGTGGTCTGCTTCCTTGCCGGGGAGAGTGGTCTCCTGGACTTCTTCGTCAAGCGTTGAGGTCCATTCTGCAATGAACTCCGCCAAGACTCTGCTCTGGATTGTCGAGGTACTTTAAAACTTCAAACCAAAACTTGATAACTCCAAGGCCCATTCCACAATCCTTCCGGTTGCATCTGGGTTATGCAGTATCCGTTGCAACGGGAGGCGGGTGACGACAGTGATCTCGTGGGCTTGGAAGTAATGACGCAGCTTCCTCGAGGCCATAAGGAGGTCGAAGAGCAATTTCTGCACACCGGAGTACCTCGATCTAGCTCCCTGCAAGAGGGAGCTGACAAAGTAAACCGGGTGCTACATCATCTTCTTCTTCTGCACCACCTGACTCGACTGCGTGGGCATTGCCTTGGTGGCATCAGACTCTGCCGGGGGCCTCGCCTTGCCGGCACCAGGCCCTGCCGGGGGAATCTTTGGCTTGCCATCCGCTGGTTCTGCCGCCGTCACTGCCTCCTCATCGACCTCCCTCTGTGCCACTAGTGCGGCGCTGACCACTTGATTCATCGCCGCCAGATACAGCAGCAACGGCTCTTGTGGTTTAGGCGCAACCAGTATTGGCATGGAGGAAAGGTATTTCTTCAGATCCTACAATGCTTCCTCTACTTCTGGGGTCCACTCCATTGGGCCTGCCTTCTTCAAGATTTTTAAGAAAGGAAGGGTGCGCTCGGCGGACTTGGAGATGAATCGGCTCATGGTGGCGACGCAGCCAGTGAGCCGACGCACATCCTTGGTCCGCTTAGGCACCTCAATCTGCTCAATAGCCTTGATTTTGTCTCGGTTTGCCTCGATCCCACGCTGCGACACAAAGAACCCGAGAAGCTTGCCGGGCGGAACGCCAAAGACACACTTCTCAGGGTTCAGCTTGAGGTTGATCTTGCACAGGTTGGCAAATGTCTCTTCCAGATCTTGCACAAGAGTTGCCCCGTCTTTGGTCTTGATCACTATGTCATCCATGTATGCTTCCATATTTCACATGGGGTGATGAATGTTGTCTTCTCTTCATCTTCTCTTGTCATGAAGATTTGGTGGTAGCCCGAGTAGGCATCGAGGAATGACAACAGATCACACCCGGCCATGGAGTCGACAATCTGGTCGATGCGCGGCAACGGGAAGGGGTCCTTAGGACAAGCCTTATTGATATCTGTGTAGTCAATACACAACATCCACTTCCCATTTGCCTTGCGCACCACTACCAGATTGCCCAACCACGTCGGGTGAAGCACTCCTCTCACCAAACCTGCCGCTTCCAACTTCCTGATATCCTCTGTGATGAACTCCTACTTCTCCAGAGCCTGCTTTCTGACCTTATGCTTGATGGGCCATGCATGAGGACAGACAGCTAGGTGGTTCTCAATCACCTCCCTGGGAACACCGGGTATGTCGGATGCTTGCCACGCAAACACGTCGACATTCGCCCGCTGGAAGGTGATTTGCGCGCCTTCCTATTTGCTGTCGAGGGTGGAGCCTATGGTGAAGGCCCCTCCCGTGCCATCCTCCCTGGCGGACACCTTCTTGGTCTGCGGCGGCTCAGCTCTGGATTTCTTGCTCTTGCCGGTAGAGGTCTCTGGCACGTCCTCGACGGTAGCACAACGCTCCGAGGAGGTGCGCTTGCCGGAGTTGGTGCGAGAGGTCTTGTCGGGCTTCTTCTTCCCTCCCGGGCCTTCAGCGGCAGGAGCAGGTGCCTTGACGACAGCTGCTGCAATTGCTTCCCGGTAGAGTTGGTCGGCGCAAATCAGCGTGTCCTTCTAGTCGGAGGGGACGGAGATGATGGTCAATGGCTCGGACATCTTTAGCATGTTGTAGGCGTAGTGTGATGCCGCCATGAACTTGGCTAGTGCCAGGCGGCCGAGGATCCTATTGTAGGGCAAGGGGATCTCGGCCACGTCGAAGATGATCCTTTCCGTCATGTAGTTCAACTCCCCTCCAAACGTCATGGGCAGTGTGACCTTCCCCTTCGGCTGGCTCCTCCCCGGATTGACCCCTTGAAATGTGCCTGTTTCCTCGAGGTCTCCATTAGGGATTTTCAATCTTTTGATCACGACAGGCGAGATCAAGTTCAGGCCGGCCCCACCGTCAACCAACATCTTGTTCACCCTGAGGTTGTGTATCGTTGGTGAGACCAACAATGGCAAACACCCGACCGCGGTTGTGCGGTCAGGGTGGTCCTCGGCATCAAAAATGAGGGGCGTGCTGGACCACTTCAGCGGCTTCTGAGCGTCGAACAACGGCTCCGCTGCTGTAATCTCGCGCGCCCACTGCTTGAGCTGGAGGTGAGAAGTATGCAGCGAGGCGCCGCCATCGACGCACATGGCCTCCGTAGCCTTCTGGAACTCTTGCTCACCGGACTTGTCGTCCTCGTCGTGATCATCGTCTTCTTGTTTCTTGTCACGGCCCCGGGCAGGCCTCTCTTGCCGGTTGTCCTTGCCGCCGCAGCCTCCTCGGCCGCCACGCTTCTTGCCAGATCCCTCGGCACCATCCTGGTCCTTCTCCTTGTCCTGCCTCTCGTACTCAACTTTTTACTTCTCAGCAAGCAGCTTGACTTGTCGGCTGTTCTGGAGATCGTGGCCCTTGGTGCGGTGGATCTTGCAGTATTGATTGCCAGAGCTTCCTGGCTTGTCGGTAGCCGCCAAGGCCCGGCAGGCGGTGCACCCGGCAATCTCCTTTCCGAGGTCGTCTTCCTTGACCTTCTTGGCAGCGCCGGTGTCGTCAGATCCTTCAACGGCAAGCACGACCTTGCCTTTGCATTTCCTGTTGCGACGCCGGCCCTTCTTCGTTGGGGCAGCGGCGTCTTCGTCGGTAGAGTCGGTTTCCATACCGGCGTCTTCGCCGGGGTACTTCCTTCCCTCCTCAGCCCGGGCGCATCTGTCGGCCAGAATGTAGAGCTCGGCCACATCCTTAACCTTGGTCATCGCCAGCTCTTCACACATCTTGCGGTTGCTAATGTTCTGATGGAACGCGCTGATCACAGCGGCGAGATGAACGTCGGGGATGTTGTACTGCACCCGGATAAATCTCTGGATGTACTTGCGCAGGGTTTCCCCTTCCTTCTGGTGAATGATATGCAGATCCCTGGCCTAGCCATGAGCTTGGTGGCCTCCTGTGAAGGCGCCAACGAACTCATGGCACAGATCCGACCAAGAAGAAATGGAATCCGCCAGCAAGTGCATCAACCAAGACATAACATTGGGCTTCAGCGCCAGTGGGAAATAATTGGCAAGCACCTTGTCATCGCGGGCTCCGGCCGCTTGCATCGCGATGGTGTAGATGCTGAGGAACTCGGACGGATGGGTCTTGCCAGTGTACTTCTCACCGATGTCGGGCTTGATCGTCCGGTGGGACGGCCATTGGAACTGCCGCAGCTCACGGGTAAAGGCCGGGCAGCCCACCTCGTAAGGTAGGCCGCCGGAGCCCCCCGGTGCGGGGTGGTCCATAGAGGGCCCCGCCCGCTTGTCCGACTGGTGGCGTGTATCACGCCGGCGCTCAATAGTGGTCCAAGCATCTTCGTGAGCTCATTCTCGAAAAACTTGGCGCTGGTCGCGGTGGGTCCGCGGGTCGGACTACGCTATAGAGATGTTATCACAAGCGTCGTCACGACGGGCAGACGCCCGCGGTGGCTGGCAAGGAGGAGGAGAGTGCACCATGGGCGCAGCTCCCCCGGTCCTCCCAGCGCCAGCATGTGGTGGCTCGGTGGATCGCCGCCCCGATGGCCCCACCGGTCACGGATCATCTTTGTTGGCGACGGTGACGAGGCTCCGGATGGTGGCCCTCCACTCATCGAGCTTCTCTGCAGCAGGAGGGGCGTCGAGGAGCAGCTGCGCGCGTGCGCCAAAGCTTCCGCTGGCGTGGGTGGCGGCGCTAGCTACGTGGACCGTGGCGTGCTTCGACTTCTAATCATGTTAGAAGGAGCTCCACCATGACCCAGCGGCTGCGCGCCATTTTCGCTAGCACTTCGGTGGGCATGCTGAACTCCTTCATCCCACGAACAACGCAAAGGGCTCTTCCCATGGCGGTGCCCAGGGCTGCTGGCATGGTGACGTTGTTCGTCGCGCACACCATGGGAAGAGCGCGAAGTGGTCGTCGGCGTGGGTGTCTTGGAGGTCGCTGCGCCGCCCGGAGGTGGCACAACAACACCCCTGGAGGGCCCCGCACCTCCTGCGGGGGGCCCAGCTTTGTCTTTGGATCTGGCGATGTGCGGCCGGTCGTCGGGTGTGCGAACGACACCGCTAACCATGCACTGACTACCAGGGTGATGCTGGTGCTCGCGGACCGCGGCCCAGATCCGGTCCGCCACAGGGCCGATGCTCGCCCATAGTTATATGGGTCGTTCGGCCCCCGATGAGCCGATCGCCATGGCCGTCTTCTTCTTGGGATCCATGACGATGAAGAAACGCTAGGCTAGC
Source organism: Triticum monococcum (assembly GCA_034509565.1). NCBI lineage: Eukaryota > Viridiplantae > Streptophyta > Magnoliopsida > Poales > Poaceae > Triticum > Triticum monococcum. The sequence goes on along the minus strand of CM067841.1, from coordinate 568,668,800 downwards.
TACTGGACCAGATTCTCACAATTGCGCCCCCTACCTGGCGCGTGTCGGTGTACTAAAGTAGGGGTACCTTAGTACCCCGAACTTGTGCACGGGCAGTCGCAGCGACCCGCGGCAAGGCTTGCCGGGAAGACCAACCCAAGCATCACAAGAAGATCGCTGTGGCGCACCGCGCGCCCCGACAAGACCCGGTGAGCGACAAGCTCCCGGACGCGACAAGGCAACATCCGCGGCAAGGCGCTTGCCGCGACAAGCCACTACCCCGCAGCCCGCGCTCCAGCTCACCCACCAACGTGTCGCCCTGGGACCATTCCTGGCGTACGTGGCGGGAGGCTGTGCAGCCGGGGGCATGCGGTGGCGAGCAAGTGCTGACAAGATAACCATCGTGGCAAACGGTGGTGTTCCTAGCGGTCCCTCTCTGGGCCGTCAAGGTGACACAGACGGGCATTTAATGCCCTTGTCCCCTGCCGTTAGAGTTAGGTAGGATGCGACATGTAGGCGGTGGAGCCAACTACCACCCCTTTTACATTTTTACCCTTACCTCTGTTGCCACGTGTCAGTGACCCCTTAAACATATAAAAGGAGGCCCATGCGCAACAGAGAGGGGGGACAGCCATTCTCACGCTCGGACTCGCCAGCTGCTTGAGTGTACTGTAGCACTCGCCGCTCCCGAGCAAGAACTCAATACAACCACCAAAGCAGGAGTAGGGTTTTACGCATCCGTGCGGCCCGAACCTGGGTAAATCGATCGTCTCGCTCGTGTGTTTCGCCTCGATCTGCTCTTTGTGCATCCACCGCCCCCTGCCGAACCACAAGGGGCTCGGTCCGCCGATCCCCATAGGTGTGCGAGGGACCAGACACCCCCGACATCTTTGGCGCGCCAGGTAGGGGGTGCGTCGAGATTGTGCGAACCTGATCCGGCGTTCGCGCGAGCCGAATCCTCATCATCTTCATCAACATGCCGCCGAAGAAGAAGGCTTCGGAAGCAGCTGCTCCGTCTGCGCCGAACCCACCATCGTCGGGGCGCACAGCTGGTGGGGTAGACGCCGGCGGAAGAGCGGGCGTCGACGGGGAGACCCATGGCCCTGCCAGGTCCAAGGACCAGGTCGCGCCACACGTCGGCGGCGCGGTCACCTCCCACAACGACCGCGCGCACTCCAAGACTTCTGCGTCCGTACACGCACCACGCCCGTCCCAGGAGGCGCGGGACCAGCAGCGTCATGGTACCCATGGTACCATATGCCTGCTGGGCCAAGATCAAGCTGGCGGATGCCGGGGTGCCCAAGACCCGCATGCACGCCAACCTGCTGGCGCGAGCGCGGCACGGTCGCTTGGACGAGATGTTGCTCCTTCTAACGCGGTTAGAAGTCCGAGCATATCTCGCTCCTCGCACCGTTCGTTGCCGCCGCGTGCCACTCCGGCGGAAGCGTTGGCGCGTGCCCAACTACTCCTAGACTACCCTCCGGCGCCAGAGAAGATCGATGACTGGAGGGCCGCTATCCAGAGCCTCATCGGCTTCGCCAACGGCAACAACCCACGGCAGCCGAGCGCATCGCTGCCCCGGCAAGTCAGCCAGGCGCGAGCCGGTGGCGACAGGACCGGCGAGGGTGCAACCACGGTGCACTCTCCGCCCCGAAGACCGAGATCGCCGACTCACCGGATCCACCTCGACAGCTACTCCACCGCGTCGTCAGATCCGCGAGCTCGTCGTGATCAACGCCAAGTTCTTCATGAGAGACAGCAAGAAGACACTCGAACACGCATCGAGCACCGAAGAGAAGCGCGGCGTCAATCAGACCTGCGCGCTGGGCCCTCTGTTGACGTGCATGCACCCAGAGAACCAGGTAACTTGCTGTACGCGGCAGGTTGTCCTGCGTTCACTCGAGAGCTGCGGCAAGTCCAGTGGCCCAACCAGAAGCATTTCAAGCCAGACGTGCCGGAGAAGTACAACGGCAAGTCGCACCCGTCTGAGTTCCTCAGCATCTACACCATTGCGGTGCAAGCTGCCGGGGGGCGAGATGACAAGGTCCTTGCCAACTACTTCCCGCTCGTGCTCAAGCCCGAAGTCAGATCCTGGCTCATGCACTTGCCGGACAACTCCATATCCTCTTGGGCGGATTTGTGCCATTAATTTGTCGGCACCTTTACAGGCGGCCACAAACCACATGGACAAGAGAGTGACCTCCACCTGCTTGCCAAGAAGGAAGGAGAACCCCTGCGCAAGTATATCCAGAGATTCAGCCGCGTGCAGCGCAACATCCCAGACATCCACCCGCCGCGGTTATCAGCGCGTTCCATCAGAACGTGCGTAACCGCCGGATGCGGGAGGAAATGGCGATGAGCAGGATCAGAGACGTCAGCGAGCTGTACGCCCTGGGCGACAAGTGCGCACGCGCCGAAGAAGGGAGGAAACTCCCCGGAGAAGATGCGGGAGCAGGCGGATCTGACAGCGAGGATGCCGCCCCGGCAAGGAAAAACCGGAGGCGCAACAGGAAGAAGAGCGGCAAAGAGGTACTGGTCGTTGAGCAGTCGGGCGATGACGCCCCCGCCAAGCAGGCCAAAGTTGGCAGCTCCGGCAAGGAGGTTGCCGCGTGCACCAACTGCTAGGCTGTGGCGGCCGCCGACAAGCAGGGCAGCTCCGACAAGCAGTACTGCAAGATCCACCGCACCAAGGGCCGTGACCTCCAAAACTGCAAGAGAGTCGAGCAGCTTGTCCAGCAATAAAGATCTGAGTATGAGCGGCGCGACAAGGAGAGAGCCCAAGGAGGCGGTGGAGAAGCCGGCAAGAAGCGCGCTGGCCAGGGAGGAAGCCGCGGCAAGGCCAAGCAGCGGCAAGGAGACAGACTTCCCCGTGGCCGCGACAAGGACGAAGACAAAGACGACGACGAAGACATGGATGATGTTGAGAACAGCGAGCAGGAGTTTCAGAAGGCTAAAGAAGTCTTTGATGGGGAACGTAGTAATTTCAAAAAAAATTCCTACGCACACGCAAGATCATGGTGATGCATAGCAACGAGGGGGAGAGTCTGATCTACATACCCTTGTAGATCACAACGGAAGCATTGACACAACGTAGAGGAAGTAGTCGTACGTCTTCTTCCCGATCCGACCGATCCAAGCACCGTTACTCCGGCACCTCCGAGTTCTTAGCACACGTTCAGCTCGATGATGATCCTCGGGCTCCGATCCAGCAAAGCGTCGAGGAAGAGTTCCGTCAGCACGACGGCGTGGTGACGATCTTGATGTACTACTGACGCAGGGCTTCGCCTAAGCACTGCAACAATATGATCGAGGTGGAATTTGGTGGCAGGGGGCACCGCACACGGCTAAGGAACGATCTCAAGGATCAACTTGTGTGTCTTGGGGTGTCCCCTGCCCCCGTATATAAAGGATGGAAGGGGGAGGCTGGCCGGCCAAAGGAGGGAGGCGCAGGAGGAGTCCTACTCCTACCGGGAGTAGGACTCCCCCCCCCCCAATCCTATTCCAACTAGGACTCCTTGGAAAAAAGGGAGAGGGAAAGAGAGAGAGGTGGCCGGCCACCTCTCCTAGTCCTAATAGGACTAGGGGAGGGGGGAGGCGCGCAGCCCTCCTTGGCAGCCCCTTTCACCTTTCCACAATGGCCCATGTAGGCCCATTTGGCTCCCGGGGGTTCCGGTAACCCTCCCGGTAATCGGGTAAAATCCCGATTTCACCCGGAACACTTCCGATGTCCAAACATAGGCTTCCAATATATCAATCTTTACGTCTCGACCATTTCGAGACTCCTCGTCATGTCCGTGATCTCATCCGGGACTCCGAACAACCTTCGGTACATCAAAATGCATAAACTCATAATAACTGTCATCGAAACCTTAAGCGTGCGGACCCTACGGTTCGAGAACAATGTAGACATGACCGAGACACGTCTCCGGTCAATAACCAATAGCGGGACCTGGATGCCCATATTGGCTCCTACATATTCTACGAAGATCTTTATCGGTCAGACCGCATAACAACATACGTTGTTCCCTTTGTCATCGGTATGTTACTTGCCCGAGATTCGATCGTCGGTATCCAATACCTAGTTCAATCTTGTTACCGGCAAGTCTCTTTACTCGTTCCGTAATACATCATCTCACAACTAACATATTAGTTGCAGTGCTTGCAAGGTTTATGTGATGTGCATTACCGAGAGGGCCCAGAGATACCTCTCCGACATTCGGAGTGACAAATCCTAATCTCGAAATACGCCAACCCAACATCTACCTTTGGAGACACCTGTAGTACTCCTTTATAATCACCTAGTTACGTTGTGACGTTTGGTAGCACCCAAAGTGTTCCTCCGGTAAACGGGAGTTGCATAATCTCATAGTCATAGGAACATGTATAAGTCATGAAGAATAGCAACAGCAACATACTAAACGATCGGGTGCTAAGCTAATGGAATGGGTCATGTCAATCAGATCATTCAACTAATGATGTGACCTCGTTAATCAAATAACAACTCTTTTGTCCATGGTTAGGAAACATAACCATCTTTGATTAACGAGCTAGTCAAGTAAAGGCATACTAGTGACACTCTGTTTGTCTATGTATTCACACATGTATTATGTTTCCGGTTAATACAATTCTAGCATGAATAATAAACATTTATCATGATATAAGGAAATAAATAATAACTTTATTATTGCCTCTAGGGCATATTTCCTTCAGTCTTGTGTGTTGACGGTGGCGCTTCTCTGCATACTTCCCACCGCCAACTCAAATAGTGGCTCCGGGAAGTTAATGCGGCAGAGCCACCTGTCGAATCACGCAAGCTTCTGAAGTGGTCTAGCACGCCTATCATCTTTGACATTGAGGACCACCCTGATCGCACAACTGCGGTCGGGTGCTTGCCGCTGTTGGTTTCGCCAACCATACGCAACCTCAAGGTCACCAAGATGTTAGTTGACGGCGGGGCCGGCCTATATCTGATCTCCTCCGTTGTACTCCAAAAACTCCAGATCCCCGACGGCGAGCTCGAAGAAACCGGTACATTCCAAGGAATTAACCTGGGAAGGAGCAAGCCGAAAGGGAAGGTCACGTTGCCGGTAACATTCGGCAGCGAGATCAACTTCAGGACTGAGAGGGTCACCTTCGACGTTGCCGATTTCCCATTGCCCTACAATGGCATACTCGGCCGTCCCACACTCGCCAAGTTCATGGCGGCCTCTCACTTTGCATACAACATGCTCAAGATGCTAGGCCCGATAAGCATCATCTCTGTCCCTGGCGACAAGAAGGATGCCCTTATCTGCGCCGACAGGATCTACCGGGAAGCAGCTGTCGCGACAGACCACGAGACACTTGCCGCTGAAGCTCCCGGGGGGAAGAAGACCAAGTCCGGCAAGAGCTCTGGAGCCCACTCTGGCAAGCGCGCCTCTTTGGAGTGTCGTGCTATCGTCGAGGACGCACCATCGAGCTCCACCGGCAAGAAGAAGACCAAGTCCAGCGAGTGCTCTGATGCCTACTCCGGCAAGCGCACCTCTTCGGAGTGTTGCGCTGCTGTCGAGGACGCACCATCGAGCTCCACCAGCAAGAGCAAGAAGGCGATGGCAGCCCCACCACTTACCAAGAAGGTGTCCGCCAAGGAGGACGGCACTGGTGGTACCTTCACCAGCAGTGCCACGCTTGATCCTAAATAGGAAAGCGCGCTCGTTACTTTCCTGCGGGCGAATGTCGACGTGTTTGCATGGCAACCGTCTGACATCCCCGGTGTTCCCAGGAAGGTAATTGAGCACCACCTTGCAGTTTGTCCTCATGCGCGGCCCGTCAAGCAGAAAGTCAGGAAGCAGGCGGTGGAGCGCCAAGAGTTCATAGCAGAAGAAATCAAGAAGTTGGAAGCAGCAAGCCTTGTTAGAGGGGTGCTCCATCCAACGTGGTTGGCCAATCCGGTTGTAGTGCGCAAGGCAAACGGGAAGTGGAGGCTTTGTATTGACTTCACCGATGTTAATAAAGCATGTCCCAAAGATCCATTTCCCTTGCCGCGCATTGACCAGATTGTTGACTCCACAGCCGGATGTCAGCTGCTTTCATTTCTTGACGCATATTCAGGATATCATCAGATCTTCATGGCAGAAGAGGACAAGGAGAAAACCGCATTCATTACTCCATGTGGCACGTACTGTTTCATATGGATGCCTTTCGGATTAAAGAATGCTGGTTCAACATTTGCCAGAGTAGTCCACATTGCTTTGAAGCCACAGATACACAGAAATGTAGAAGCTTACATGGATGATATAGTGTTCAAAAGCAGAGACAGGGCAACTCTGATCCAAGATTTAGAAGAAACTTTTGCAAATCTGCGCAAGGTCAACCTCAAGCTCAACCCCGAGAAGTGTGTGTTTGGAGTCCCTTCCGGCAGGCTTCTCGGGTTCTTGGTGTCTCAGCGGGGAATCGAAGCCAACCCCGACAAGATCAGGGCCATTGAGCAGATCGAAGCACCAAGGCGTGTCAAGGATGTACGGAAGCTTGCCGGCTGCGTAGCTGCTCTTAGCAGGTTTATCTCTCGGTCTGCTGAGCGCGCCCTGCCCTTTTTCAAAATTTTGAAAAGGGCAGGTCCAATGAGATGGACTCCGGAAGCGGAGGCTGCGCTGCAAGACCTGAAGAGATACCTGTCCTCCACTCCAACACTTGTCGCACCTAAACCACAAGAGAAGTTGCTGCTGTACATAGTGGCAACCAATCAAGTGGTTAGTGCTGCGCTAGTAGCGGAAAGGGAGGCCGACGAGCCAGCGGCCGCGGCAAACACATCCAGCGACAAGCAGGGGGCTTCCCCGGCAAGCTCTGGCCCCGACAAGCAAGGATCTGCGCAGATGCAAGAGGAGATACAGAAGAAAATGGTGCAGCGCCCAGTCTACTTTGTCAGCTCCCTTTTACAAGGGGCTAGGTCAAGGTACTCTGGTGTGCAGAAGCTGCTTTTCGGCCTTCTCATGGCCTCGAGGAAGCTGTGCCATTACTTCCAAGCGCATGAGATCATAGTGGTCACTCGCTTTCCGCTGAAGAGGATATTACAAAATCCAGAAGCAACAGGCAGGATTGTCGAGTGGGCGCTAGAACTGTCAAGCTTTGGCCTCAAGTTTGAGAGTACATCAACAATCCAGAGCAGAGCATTGGCAGAGTTCATAGCAGAGTGGACACCGACTCCAAATGAAGAAATTCCGGAGACGAGCATCCCCGCCAAGGAAGCAAGCAAAGAGTGGCTTATGTACTTTGACGGTGCCTTCTCGCTGCAAGGTGCCGGTGCTGGTGTACTGCTTGTCGCACCCACCGGGGAGCACCTCAAGTACATAGTCCAGATGCACTTTCCTAAGGAGCAAGCGACAAACAATACTGCAGAATATGAGGGCTTGCTTGCTGGTCTCAGGATCGCGGCAGAACTTGGGATCAAGAAGCTCATTATCAGGGGTGACTCGCAGCTTGTCATCCACCAAGTCAACAAGGATTACCAGAGTCCGTTGATGGAAGCTTACGTTGATGAAGTGAGGAAGCTGGAAGAGCGCTTTGACGGCCTGCAAATGGAACATGTTCCAAGAACCGAGAACGACATTGCCGACGGCCTGTCAAAGTGCGCAGCACTTAAGTTACCTATGGAACCAGGGATCTTTGTGCTCAAGCTAACTCAGCCATCCGTAACACCATCAACTCGACAGAGCAAGAAGAGGAAGTTGATCTCCGGTGACTATCTTCCGGCAGAGCTCCCCGAGGCCGCCGCCAAGAAGGTCCCCAAGGTCGACGCCAAGAGTGCTGAGGAGCAGTCTACTCCGGCAAACCCCGGGGTTTGTTCCGTTGCAGCAGACACTCCCGGCAAGCTCTGCTCCGGCAAGCTTGCCGGGGAACGTCAAGCTCCGGCAGAGCCGCAAGCTCTTGCCGTAGAAGCGGACGTTCCCGCAGCAGCAGATGTGCCTTTAGTCCTTGTTGTCGAGCCACAGGCTCCAGCATGGGCGCAGCAGATTGTCCGTTTCCTTCAGACAGGAGAACTTCCCGAAGAGCCAGAAGAAGCGGAAAGAGTAGCCCGGCAGTCTAGTATGTACCAGTTTGTCGACGACACACTGTACAGAAGAAGACTCAACGGTGTGAAATTGAAGTGTATTCCCCGGGAAGATGGACAGAAGCTGTTGGCAGAGATACACGGAGGCATATGTGGTCACCACATTGGCACAAGAGCCCTTGTCGGGAAAACATTCCGGCAAGGCTTCTTCTGGCCGACAGCCCTCCAGGATGCAACTGCACAAGTAACCAAGTGTGAAGTGTGCCAGTTCCATTCCAAGCAGATACACCAGCTAGCTCAAGCTCTCCAGACGATCCCTTTATCCTGGCCATTTTCGGTCTGGGGGCTCGACATCCTCAGCCCCTTCCCCCGAGCAGTCGGGGGCTTTGAGTACTTGTACGTTGCAATCGACAAGTTCACAAAGTGGCCGGAAGTGGAACCGGTGAGGAAGGTGACGGCGCAGTCCGCGATCAAATTCTTCAGGTCGATTGTTTGCCGTTTCGGAATCCCTAACAGGATAATTACCGACAACGGTACACAATTTATGAGCCGCGCCTTCATGCAGTACGTCCAAGATCTTGGCGCCAAGGTCTGCTTCGCTTTTGTTGCTCATCCGAGAAGCAACGGTCAAGCGGAGAGGGCAAATGCTGAAGTGCTGCGCGGGCTCAAGACCAGAAGTTCTGACAGGCTGCACAAGCGTGGACGCAACTGGATCGAGGAGCTGCCGGTGGTTCTTTGGTCGATCAGGACGACGCCAAATCGAGCCACCGGGCAGACACCCTTCGCTCTAGTCTATGGAGCGGAGGCAGTTATCCCCACGAAACTCGTATACGGGTCACCTCGAGTGCTCGCTTATGATGAGCTTGAGCAAGAGCGGCTGCGGCAAGATGACGCGCTGCTCCTTGAGGAAGATCATCTCTAGGCTGCTGTGCGAGCCGCTCGCTACCAGCAAGCTTTGTGCCGCTATCATAGCCGCAAAGTTAACGCCAGGAGTCTCGAGGAAGGCGACCTTGTTCTTCGGCGCGTTCGGTCCGCCAAGAATTCCAACAAGTTAACGCCGAAGTGGGAAGGCCCTTACCGGGTGAAGCGAGTCACCAGGCCTGGCGCTGTCCGCCTGGAGACGGAAGATGGCGTACCAGTGAGCAACTCCTGGAATATCGAGCTTCTTCGTAAGTTTTACCCGTAAGGCGCGGTTGTTGGACCCTGTCCGGCAACCACCCTTTTGTACAAGTCTTGCCGCTGTTGCATGTAATCCTTTGTACAAAGCCAGGCGCAGACCCTGAGCACAAGATAATGAAGCGCTGGCGCCCAGAGTTACAGCATGCATGCTAGGTCGAGTCGAGTCCTCGGTTAGGGTTAATAGTGCCTAACAGCAGCTAACCCCTAACTTAGAGGTCTAGTGGGCGTTCCTTCGCTTTGCTTTTATTTCCTTTGGTTCACAGGACTTGCATATCCTTGCCGGACCGCACAAGGACGAAAAAGAGAAGAAGGACGCGCCGGCATCTAGACCCCGGCAAGTCAGTATTGCCGGGGGCTGCAAGCACCAAGGTTCGCCCACGGCAAGCCAGGGTTGCCGGGGGCTGCAATCTCAGACAAGTTTTTCATCCCTCTTCATGCATTCTCTTTTGGACTGGGAATACGAAGCCTCGTTTCTTCCCGAAAGCCACCGTGCTCCCTTAGCTCTGGTCCCTGGGGCCCCAGGGCCAAGTTTTGGTCGCAGTCGCGACAGGAAAGGGAGGAAACGAGGGGCCGCGCCCGCCTCGTCCCTGCCTCCGCCGGAAGCGTGAGAAAGGTCGAGCGACATGGGAAGCCGGCAGGGCCTGTTGCCGGGGAAGGAGTGTCTGAAGGAAATATGCCCTAGAGGCAATAATAAAGTTATTATTTATTTCCTTATATCATGATAAATGTTTATTATTCATGCTAGAATTGTATTAACCGGAAACATAATACATGTGTGAATACATAGACCAACAGAGTGTCACTAGTATGCCTCTACTAGACTAGCTCGTTAATCAAAGATGGTTATGTTTCCTAACCATGAACAAAGAGTTGTTATTTGATTAACAAGGTCACATCATTAGTTGAATGATCTGATTGACATGACCCATTTCATTAGCTTAGCACCCGATCGTTTAGTATGTTGCTATTGCTTTCTTCATGACTTATACATGTTCCTATAACTATGAGATTATGCAACTCCCGTTTACCGGAGGAACACTTTGGGTACTACCAAACGTCACAACGTAACTGGGTGATTATAAAGGAGTACTACAGGTGTCTCCAATGGTAGATGTTGGGTTGGCGTATTTCGAGATTAGGGTTTGTCACTCCGATTGTCGGAGAGGTATCTCTGGGCCCTCTCGGTAATACACATCACATAAGCCTTGCAAGCACTGCAACTAATATGTTAGTTGTGAGATGATGTATTACAGAACGAGTAAAGAGACTTGTCGGTAACGAGATTGAACTAGGTATTGGATACCGACGATCGAATCTCGGGCAAGTAACATACCGATGACAAAGGGAACAACGTATGTTGTTATGCGGTCTGACCGATAAAGATCTTTGTAGAATATGTAGGAGCCAATATGGGCATCCAGGTCCCGCTATTGGTTATTGACCGGAGACGTGTCTCGGTCATGTCTACATTGTTCTCGAACCGCAGGGTCCGCACGCTTAACGTTACGATGACAGTTATTATGAGTTTATGCATTTTGATGTACCGAAGGTTGTTTGGAGTCCCGGATGAGATCACGGACATGACGAGGAGTCTCGAAATGGTCGAGACGTAAAGATTGATACATTGGAAGCCTATGTTTGGCCACCGGAAGCGTTCCGGGTGAAATCGGGATTTTTCCGGATTACCGGGAGGGTTACCGGAACCCCCCGGGAGGTAAATGGGCCTATTGGGCCTTAGTGGAAAAGAGAGAAGAGGCAGCCCACAAGCCTAGCCGGCGCCCCCCCTTTCCCAAGTCCTAATAGGACTAGGAGAGGTGGGCCGGCCCCCTCTTTCTCCTTCCCCCCCAAGAATCCTAGTTGGAATAGGATTGGAGGGGAGGAGTCCTACTCCCGGTGGGAGTAGGACTCCTCCCTGCGCCTCCCTCCTAGCCGGCCGAACCCCCTGCCCCTGGCCTTTATATACGGGGGCAGGGGGCACCCCAAGACACACAACTTGATCCTTGAGATCGTTCCTTAGCCGTGTGCGGTGCCCCCTGCCACCAAATTCCACCTCGATCATACCGTTACAGTGCTTAGGCGAAGCCCTGCGTCGGTAGTACATCAAGATCGTCACCACGCCGTCGTGCTGACGGAACTCTTCCTCGACGCTTTGCTGGATCGGAGCCCGAGGAACGTCATCGAGCTGAACGTGTGCTAAGAACTCGGAGGTGCCAGAGTAACGGTGCTTGGATCGGTCGGATCAGGAAGAAGACGTACGACTACTTCCTCTACGTTGTGTGATCGCTTCCGCAGTCGGTCTGCGTTGGTACGTAGACAACACTCTCCCCTCTCGTTGCTGTGCATCACCATGATCTTGCGTGTGCGTAGGAAAATTTTTGAAATTACTGCGTTCCCCAACAGTGGCATCTGAGCCTAGGTTTTATGGTTTGATGTTATATGCACGAGTAGAACACAAGTGAGTTGTGGGCGATACAAGTCATACTGCCTACCAGCATGTCATACTTTGGTTCGGCAGTATTGTTGGACGAGACGATCCGGACCAACCTTACGCGTACTCTTACGCGAGACCGGTTCCCTCGACGTGCTTTGCACATAGATGGCTTGCGGAAGACTGCCTCTCCAACTTTAGTTGAACCAAGTGTGACTACGCCCGGTCCTTGAGAAGGTTAAAACGGAGTCTATTTGACGAACTATCGTTGTGGTTTTGATGCGTAGGTGAGATGAGTTCTTACTTAAGCCCGTAGCAGCCACGTAAAACTTGCAACAACAAAGTAGAGGATGTCTAACTTGTTTTTGTAGGGCATGATGTGATGTGATATGGTCAAGGCATGATGCTAATTTTATTGTATGAGATGATCATGTTTTGTAACCGAGTTATCGGCAACTGGCAGGAGCCATATGGTTGTCGCTTTATTGTATGCAATGCAATCGCGATGTAATGCTTTACTTTATTACTAAGCAGTAGTGATAGTCGTGGAAGCATAAGATTGGCGAGACGACAATGATGCTACGATGGAGATCAAGGTGTCACGCCGGTGACGATGGTGATCATGACGGTGCCTCGGAGATGGAGATCACAAAGCACAAGATGATGATGGCCATATCATATCACTTATATTGATTGCATGTGATGTTTATCCTTTTATGCATCTTATCTTGCTTTGATTGACGGTAGCATTATAAGATGATCTCTCACTAAATTATCAAGAAGTGTTCTCCCTGAGTATGCACCGTTGCAAAAGTTCTTCGTGCTGAGACACCACGTGATGATCGGGTGTGATAGGCTCTACGTTCAAATACAACGGGTGCAAAACAGTTGCACACGCGGAATACTCAGGTTATACTTGACGAGCCAAGCATATACAGATATGGCCTCGGAACACGGAGACCGAAAGGTCGAGCGTGAATCATATAGTAGATATGATCAACATATTGATGTTCACCATTGAAAACTACTCCATCTCACGTGATGATCGGTTATGGTTTAGTTGATTTGGATCACGTGATCACTTAGAGGATTAGAGGGATGTCTATCTAAGTGGGAGTTCTTAAGTAAATTAACTGAACTTAAAAATTATCATGAACTTAGTACCTAATAGTATCTTGCTTGTTTATGTTGATTGTAGATAGATGGCTCGTGCTGTTGTTCCGTTGAATTTTAATGCGTTCCTTGAGAAAGCAAAGTTGAAAGATGATGGTAGCAATTACACGGACTGGGTCCGTAACCTGAGGATTATCCTCATTGCTGCACAGAGGAATTACGTCCTGGAAGCACCGCTGAGTGCCAGGCCTGCTGCAAGAGCAACACCAGAAGTTATGAACGTCTGGCAGAGCAAAGCTGATGACTACTCAATAGTTCAGTGTGCCATGCTTTACGGCTTAGAACCGGGACTTCAACGACGTTTTGAACGTCATGGAGCATATGAGATGTTCCAGGAGTTGAAGTTAATATTTCAAGCAAATGCCCGGATTGAGAGATATGAAGTCTCCAATAAGTTCTATAGCTGCAAGATGGAGGAGAATAGTTCTGTCAGTGAGCATATACTCAAAATGTCTGGGTATAATAATCACTTGATTCAATTGGGAGTTTCACTTCCGGATGATTGCGTCATTGACAGAATTCTCCAATCACTACCACCAAGCTACAAGAGCTTTGTGATGAACTATAATATGCAAGGGATGAACAAGACTATTCCCGAGCTCTTTGCTATGCTGAAAGCTGCGGAGGTAGAAATCAAGAAGGAGAATCAAGTGTTGATGGTTAAAAAAACCACTAGTTTCAAGAAAAAGGGCAAAGGGAAAAAGAAAGGGAACTTCAAGAAGAACGGCAAGCAAGTTGCTGCTCAAGAGAAGAAACCCAAGTCTGGACCTAAGCCTGAAACTGAGTGCTTCTACTGCAAGCAGACTGGTCACTGGAAGCGGAACTGCCCCAAGTATTTGGCGGATAAGAAGGATGGCAAGGTGAACAAAGGTATATGTGATATACATGTTATTGATGTGTACCTTACTAATGCTCGCAGTAGCACCTGGGTATTTGATACTGGTTCTATTGCTAATATTTGCAACTCGAAACAGGGACTACAGAATAAGCGGACACTAGCAAAGGACGAGGTAACGATGCGCGTGGGAAACGGTTCCAAAGTCGATGTGATCGCGGTCGGCACGCTACCTCTACATCTACCTTCGGGATTAATATTAGACCTAAATAATTGTTATTTGGTGCCAGCGTTGAGCATGAACATTATATCTGGATCTTGTTTGATGCGAGACGGTTATTCATTTAAATCAGAGAATAATGGTTGTTCTATTTATATGAGTAATATCTTTTATGGTCATGCACCCTTGAAAAGTGGTCTATTCTTATTGAATCTCGATAGTAGTAATACACATATTCATAATGTTGAAGCCAAAAGATGCAGAGTTGATAATGATAGTGCAACTTATTTGTGGCACTGCCGTTTAGGTCATATCGGTGTAAAGCGCATGAAGAAACTCCATGCTGATGGGCTTTTGGAACCACTTGATTATGAATCACTTGGTACTTGCGAACCGTGCCTCATGGGCAAGATGACTAAAACACCGTTCTCCGGTACTATGGAGAGAGCAACAGATTTATTGGAAATCATACATACCGATGTATGTGGTCCGATGAATATTGAGGCTCGTGGCGGATATCGTTATTTTCTCACCTTCACAGATGATTTAAGCAGATATGGGTATATCTACTTAATGAAACATAAGTCTGAAACATTTGAAAAGTTCAAGGAATTTCAGAGTGAAGTTGAAAATCATCATAACAAGAAAATAAAGTTTCTACGATCTGATCGTGGAGGAGAATATTTGAGTTACGAGTTTGGTGTACATTTGAAAAATTGTGGAATAGTTTCGCAACTCACGCCACCCGGAACACCACAACGTAATGGTGTGTCCGAACGTCGTAATCGTACTTTACTAGATATGGTGCGATCTATGATGTCTCTTACTGATTTACCGCTATCATTTTGGGGTTATGCTTTAGAGACGGCCGCATTCACGTTAAATAGGACACCATCTAAATCCGTTGAGACGACGCCTTATGAACTATGGTTTGGCAAGAAACCAAAGTTGTCGTTTCTTAAAGTTTGGGGCTGCGATGCTTATGTGAAAAAGCTTCAACCTGATAAGCTCGAACCCAAATCGGAGAAGTGTGTCTTCATAGGATATCCAAAGGAAACTATTGGATACACCTTCTATCACAGATCCGAAGGCAAGACTTTTGTTGCTAAATTCGGAAACTTTCTTGAGAAGGAGTTTCTCTCGAAAGAAGTGAGTGGGAGGAAAGTAGAACTTGACGAGGTAACTGTACCTACTCCGTTATTGGGAAATAGTACATCACAGAAAACTGTTTCTGTGAGAACTACACCAATGAGAGAGGAAGTTAATGATGATGATCATGAAACTTTAGATCAAGATACTACTGTACCTCGTAGATCAACCAGAGTAAGATCCGCACCAGAGTGGTACGGTAATCCTGTTCTGGAAGTCATGCTACTAGATCATGATGAACCTACGAACTATGAAGAAGCGATGGTGAGCCCAGATTCCGCAAAGTGGCTTGAAGCCATGAAATCTGAGATGGGATCCATGTATGAGAACAAAGTATGGACTTTGGTTGACTTGCCCGATGATCGGCAAGCAATTGAGAATAAATGGATCTTTAAGAAAAAGACTGACACTGATGGTAATGTTACTATCTACAAAGCTCGACTTGTCGCAAAAGGTTTTCGACAAGTTCAAGGAGTTGACTACGATGAGACTTTCTCACCCGTAGCGATGCTTAAGTCTGTCAGAATCATGTTAGCAATTGCCGCATTTTATGATTATGAAATTTGGCAAATGGATGTAAAAACCGCATTCCTGAATGGATTTCTGGAAGAAGAGTTATATATGATGCAACCCGAAGGTTTTGTCGATCCAAAAGGAGCTAACAAAGTGTGCAAACTCCAGCGATCCATTTATGGACTGGTGCAAGCATCTCGGAGTTGGAATAAACGCTTTGATAGTGTGATCAAAGCATTTGGGTTTATACAGACTTTTGGAGAAGCCTGTATTTACAAGAAAGTGAGTGGGAGCTCTGTAGCATTTCTGATATTATATGTGGATGACATATTACTCATTGGAAATGATATAGAATTTCTGGATAGCATAAAGGGATACTTGAATAAAAGTTTTTCGATGAAAGACCTCGGGGAAGCTTCTTACATATTAGGCATAAAAATCTATAGAGATAGATCAAAACGCTTAATTGGACTTTCACAAAGCACATACCTTGACAAGATTTTGAAGAAGTTCAAAATGGATCAAGCAAAGAAAGGGTTCTTGCCTGTATTACAAGGTGTGAAGTTGAGTCAGACTCAATGCCCGACCACTGCAGAAGATAGAGAGAAAATGAAAGATGTTCCCTATGCTTCAGCCATAGGCTCTATCATGTATGCAATGCTGTGTACCAGACCTGATGTGTGCCTTGCTATAAGTTTAGCAGGGAGGTACCAAAGTAATCCAGGAGTGGATCACTGGACAGCGGTCAAGAACATCTTGAAATACCTGAAAAGGACTAAGGATATGTTTCTCGTATATGGAGGTGACAAAGAGCTCACCGTAAGAGGTTACGTTGATGCAAGCTTTGACACTGATCCGGACGATTCTAAATCGCAAACCGGATACGTGTTTACTTTAAACGGTGGAGCTGTCAGTTGGTGCAGTTCTAAACAAAGCGTCATAGCGGGATCTACATGTGAAGCGGAGTACATAGCTGCTTCGGAAGCAGCGAACAAAGGAGTCTGGATGAAGGAGTTCATATCCGATCTAGGTGTCATACCTAGTGCATCGGGTCCAATGAAAATCTTCTGTGACAATACTGGTGCAATTGCCTTGGCAAAGGAATCCAGATTTCACAAAAGAACCAAACACATCAAGAGACGCTTCAACTCCATCCGGGATTTAGTCCAGGTGGGAGACATAGAGATTTGCAAGATACATACGGATCTGAATGTTGCAGACCCGTTGACTAAGCCTCTTCCACGAGCAAAACATGATCAGCACCAAGGCTCCATGGGTGTTAGAATCATTAATATGTAATCTAGATTATTGACTCTAGTGCAAGTGGGAGACTGAAGGAAATATGCCCTAGAGGCAATAATAAAGTTATTATTTATTTCCTTATATCATGATAAATGTTTATTATTCATGCTAGAATTGTATTAACCGGAAACATAATACATGTGTGAATACATAGACCAACAGAGTGTCACTAGTATGCCTCTACTAGACTAGCTCGTTAATCAAAGATGGTTATGTTTCCTAACCATGAACAAAGAGTTGTTATTTGATTAACGAGGTCACATCATTAGTTGAATGATCTGATTGACATGACCCATTTCATTAGCTTAGCACCCGATCGTTTAGTATGTTGCTATTGCTTTCTTCATGACTTATACATGTTCCTATAACTATGAGATTATGCAACTCCCGTTTACCGGAGGAACACTTTGGGTACTACCAAACGTCACAACGTAACTGGGTGATTATAAAGGAGTACTACAGGTGTCTCCAATGGTAGATGTTGGGTTGGCGTATTTCGAGATTAGGGTTTGTCACTCCGATTGTCGGAGAGGTATCTCTGGGCCCTCTCGGTAATACACATCACATAAGCCTTGCAAGCACTGCAACTAATATGTTAGTTGTGAGATGATGTATTACAGAACGAGTAAAGAGACTTGTCGGTAACGAGATTGAACTAGGTATTGGATACCGACGATCGAATCTCGGGCAAGTAACATACCGATGACAAAGGGAACAACGTATGTTGTTATGCGGTCTGACCGATAAAGATCTTCGTAGAATATGTAGGAGCCAATATGGGCATCCAGGTCCCGCTATTGGTTATTGACCGGAGACGTGTCTCGGTCATGTCTACATTGTTCTCGAACCGCAGGGTCCGCACGCTTAACGTTACGATGACAGTTATTATGAGTTTATGCATTTTGATGTACCGAAGGTTGTTTGGAGTCCCGGATGAGATCACGGACATGACGAGGAGTCTCGAAATGGTCGAGACGTAAAGATTGATATATTGGAAGCCTATGTTTGGGCACCGGAAGCGTTCCGGGTGAAATCGGGATTTTTCCGGATTACCGGGAGGGTTACCGGAACCCCCCGGGAGGTAAATGGACCTATTGGGCCTTAGTGGAAAAGAGAGAAGAGGCAGCCCACAAGCCTAGCCGGCGCCCCCCCTTTCCCAAGTCCTAATAGGACTAGGAGAGGTGGGCCGGCCCCCTCTTTCTCCTTCCCCCCCAAGAATCCTAGTTGGAATAGGATTGGAGGGGAGGAGTCCTACTCCCGGTGGGAGTAGGACTCCTCCCTGCGCCTCCCTCCTAGCCGGCCGAACCCCCTGCCCCTGGCCTTTATATACGGGGGCAGGGGGCACCCCAAGACACACAACTTGATCCTTGAGATCGTTCCTTAGCCGTGTGCGGTGCCCCCTGCCACCAAATTCCACCTCGATCATACCGTTACAGTGCTTAGGCGAAGCCCTGCGTCGGTAGTACATCAAGATCGTCACCACGCCGTCATGCTGACGGAACTCTTCCTCGACGCTTTGCTGGATCGGAGCCCGAGGAACGTCATCGAGCTAAATGTGTGCTAAGAACTCGGAGGTGCCGGAGTAACGATGCTTGGATCGGTCGGATCAGGAAGAAGACGTACGACTACTTCCTCTATGTTGTGTGATCGCTTCCGCAGTCGGTCTGCGTTGGTACGTAGACAACACTCTCCCCTCTCGTTGCTGTGCATCACCATGATCTTGCGTGTGCGTAGGAAAATTTTTGAAATTACTGCGTTCCCCAACAGTGTCTATCTGAAAGATACCAAGGATTTGCTCCTTGGCGTGGGTTCTACCCGCGAGACAAATGACCCGGCAAACATCCCCTTTTCATTAAAAACATTCCACACAGGTATAGTCCATAGAGAATGAAAAACATGAAGGAGAGGATTACAAGTTTTAAATGCAGCTAAGGCCCGAAGGCTTACAAATTAAAAAGAGAAGATGCCCGTAATCCTTTTCCTGTCCCTCTTTTCAGGAGGTAGGTCAAGGAGGCGAGAAGGGCAAAAGGAGCGCCTAGGCGAACTACGGGTGCCAGAAGACACCAAGAGAACATCCCGAGGGCCGTCAAGGGTGGACGGTGATGGCGGCGTCGGAAGCAGGGCTCGAAGATGAGGCGGCAGGACGTCAGCACGCTGTCGAGGGCACCACGCCATCGTACTCCGACCTGACGGCCCTGCCGCCGGCCCCTCTTCCTCTTCCGCAGCCTCCCTACGCCAGCCGCCCAAGGAGACGCCCCCGGGAAGTTCAAGGAGCCGGCAACACCGATGATGGGGTTGCCGGTGCCGCACGGAGCGGCGCCCGACACCTAGTCGGACCCGCCATCTTGCTGCCCGCTCCCCTCGTCGTCGCTGTCGCTCCCCTTCTCGTCACTCTCGCTCGAGGAGGAGCCTTCGCTATCGGAGGAGCTCTCTACGCAGCACCGGGCCCGGACGCCGAAGCACCCGAAGACCTTGACGGAGAGGAGATCGCCCTCCACCAACTTAAAGTGGAGGGTGAGCCCCAGCGTCAAGCTGTGGATGCGGCCGAATGTCTTCCACCCTTGGCCAAGATACATCACGTCGGGGGCTGGGAATTCAACGCGGACTCGCGTGCCGCTGATTCCACAGCCCCTCATGTGTAGCCTCAGCGTCTCGGGCGGGTCCAACTCCACCACTTCAGCAAACGGATCTGGGAGTCGGAGGTGACGACGAGGCGCTCGGCACAGCCTGACGAAGAACTCACAAGGGTCGTCCCCAGCATGGGCCACCGCGGGAAGAAGAGCCGCCGGCGGAGGCGAAGCCGACGCGCCGCCTCGTCCGCCTCTTCCCTGAGCGCCGCGGCCTCGTCCTCGACCTCGTCCACGACCTCGCCCCCTCCCTCTTCCCCTTGCGGCTGGCTCCGCCACCACGGGTGCGGGAGAGGGAGGGAGGTGCTGTCTGGAGGCAACCCTCGCCGCCACTGATGAAGGACCTGGGTTCCCTTTCTCCATGGTGAATGGGAGGAAGGGGAGCAGAAGCTGAAGGGGGGAGATGACGAGAGAATGCAGGCTTCCGTCCTCCCCTCCCGCTCTTTATAAAGGAGCGATGTGGGGGCTCGGCCGCCCTGCTTAGCGAATCAAGACGTGGGAAGACAGGGCACTGGGGTCGGCCCGCTGCCTCGACCCACGACGGCCCCGTTTCCCCCCTCTGTCGTCCGCGGCCCCAAGTGCATGGGAGCCGCGTGGCAGGCGTGCAGAACTGAGGCGATGGATGGGGCGGCCTCTCCCCACCCCGTGATCGTGGGGAGTGGGCACCTCGAAAACCGCCCACGGTCTCTCCCACGACGCCGCGTTTGACGCGTGTCATTCGGGGAGGGCGCGATGGGTGCGGAATCAGTTATGGCGTGCCCAAGGCCGCGCGTGCCCGTGCACTGTTTTGGGCCTGGCCCAACAGCGCTCGGCACCGTGTATGGCCCAGGCCCGGGGGCTCCTGTCGGTGTACTAAAGTAGGGGTACCTTAGTACCCCGAACTTGTGCACGGGCAGTCGCAGCGACCCGCGGCAAGGCTTGCTGGGCGACCGCCAAGACCCTCCACGGTTCCTTTGGAGCCATTCAAGAACAAAGTATCCAAGAGCAAAAACAAGGCCCCGGCAAGAGGAGCTTGCCGGGAAGAAAACAAGGCCCCGGCAAGAGGAGCTTGCCGGGAAGGAGACAAGACCCCGGCAAGAGGAGCTTGCCGGGAAGACCAACCCAAGCATCACAAGAAGATCGCTGCGGCGCACCGCGCGCCTCGACAAGACCCGGTGAGCGACAAGCTCCCGGACGCGACAAGGCAACATCCGCGGCAAGGCGCTTGCCGCGACAAGCCACTACCCCGCAGCCCGCGCTCCAGCTCACCCACCAACGTGTCACCCTGGGACCATTCCTGGCGTACGTGGCGGGAGGCTGTGCAGCCAGGGGCATGCGGTGGCGAGCAAGTGCTGACAAGATAACCATCGTGGCAAACGGTGGCGTTCCTAGTGGTCCCTCTCTGGGCCGTCAAGGTGACACAGACGGGCATTTAATGCCCTTGTCCCCTGCCGTCAGAGTTAGGTAGGATGCGACATGTAGGCGGTGGAGCCAACTACCACCCCTTTTACATTTTTACCCTTACCTCTGTTGCCACGTGTCGGTGACCCCTTAAACATATAAAAGGAGGCCCATGCGCAACAGAGAGGGGGGACAGCCATTCTCACGCTCGGACTCGCCAGCTGCTTGAGTGTACTATAGCACTCGCCGCTCCCGAGCAAGAACTCAATACAACCACCAAAGCAGGAGTAGGGTTTTACACATCCGTGCGGCCCGAACCTGGGTAAATCGATCGTCTCGCTCGTGTGTTTCGCCTCGATCTGCTCTTTGTGCATCCACCGCCCCCTGCCGAACCACAAGGGGCTCGGCCCGCCGATCCCCATAGGTGTGTGAGGGACCAGACACCCCCGATAGTGCGCCAAGGATGTCGGTGTGGAACGACACCTATGGGATCACAAGAACCCCTACTACGGTTGCCGGGGCGCGGGGTTGCGAGAAGAGCAGGATTAGTAACCAGCACGAGGATCGCTTACCCAGGTTCGGGCCACGAGGATGCGTAAAACCCTAGTCCTCCTTTGGTGGGTGTATTTCAAAGAGTTCTTGAGCTCTCGAACTAGCTGTGGTGAGTGTGTGGTTCGAAAAGGCCGAATCCTTCTCTAGTATGCCATGGGCCTCCTTTTATAGTAGAAAGGGGCTGCCATAGTGGCACACAAGAGGTGGAAAGGCGCACAGTGATATGAGCTTATCGCTCGTATTACAAGACAAGACGCATTTAATGCATCGCTTAGTTGTCCCCTTGCTTTATTGGGGACAGGAACGAAGCTCGTCCCGTCCGTCGCCGCTCCTCCTTGCTTCGACATGTGCCCTGGTCAGCGATGCATGCGGTGCCATGTAGGCAGGTAGGCAGCTGAGGTGGCATGGTGGCAAAGCCTTCACGAAGAACTGCATGCCGCCATGCAGGCACTTGTTGAGTTGGCCTGGGAGCTGCATGTTGCCACGTAGGTGCCTGCCCAGCTGGTTCGGCTGGCAGCTGCATGCGAACGGCGGTGGAGACTTGGCTGGTGCGGGCCTGGACGTGGCCCTGCTGGCGCCCTTGGCGAGGGCCTTGCCGGGTGGCCCGGCAAGGGCCTTTCCGTGGCATGCTATTGTCCCCGGCAAGGACCTTGCCGGGGGTCTGGTGGCCTTCCACGCCAAGGATCTTGCCGAGGGTCGTCGTCTTCTAATCCTCAACTGATCTTGAGTGTTCCTTGTCTTCACAAAGATCTGAATGCCACCATGGAGGTGCCTCCCGAGGCCTGGCCCAACGTGATGTTGGAGACCGTGGACTCAAGGGTGGCTCGCTCTGTTGGTGTGGGGCGAGCTGCCCCGGCAAGGGTCTTGCCGGGGCTGCTGAGGCTGCCCCAACAAGGGTCTTGCCGGGGGACCTGCTTCGTCCCTCTGCTCTTTGTGGTCTTGGCCTTGGCGTTGCTCTGGCTGTCTTGAGCTTCGGTTTTACCTCGGTTCACCTCCCCTGCTCGGCTTGTTGTGGCCATGGGCACGGCTCCGACTGTCCGTGCACCGGTAAAGGGGTACAAGAGCGCACCCCTTCTTTTGTACACCGACACCGCGACACTAGTGCCGCCAAGAAGGCCAAGGCAGACGACCCCGGCAAGGAGATTGTTGGGTGTGCCGCTTGCCGGGCCTTGGCGTCTGCCGACAAGCCAGGAGGCTCTGACAAGCAGTACTGCAAGATCCACCGCACCAAGGGCCACGACCTCCAGAACTGCCGACAAGTTGAGCTGCTTGTTGAAAAGCAAAAAGCTGAATATGAGAGGTGGGACAAGGAGAAGGGTCGGGATGGTGCCGATGGATCCGGCAAGAAGCATGGCGGCCAATGAGGTCGCCGCGGCAAGGATAACCAGCAAGAGAGGCCCGCCCGGGGCCGCGACAAGAAGCAGGAAGACAATGATCGTGACGAGGACGATGAGTCTGGTGAGCATGAGTTCCAAAAGGCTACGGAGACCATGTGCGTCGACGGTGGCGCCTCGCTGCACACTTCTCACCACCAGATCAAGAAGCGGGAGCGTGAGATTACAGCCGCAGAGCCATCGTTCGACACTCAGAAGCCACTGACGTGGTCCAGCATGCCCCTCATCTTTGACGCCGAGGACCACCCTGACCGCACGACTACGATCGCGTTTTTGCCATTGTTGGTCTCACCAATGATACGCAACCTCAAGGTGAATAAGATGCTGGTTGACGGCGGGGCCGGCCTGAACTTGATCTCGCCCGTCGTGATCAAAAGGCTACAAATTCCTGATGGAGACCTTGAGGAAACGGGTACATTTCAAGGGGTCAGTCCGGGGAGGAGCCAGCCGAAGGGGAAGGTCACATTGCCCGTGATGTTTGGAGGTGAGTTGAACTACAGGACGGAGAGGATCGTCTTCAATGTGGCCGAGATCCCCTTGCCCTACAACGAGATCCTCGGCCACCCGGCACTAGCCAAGTTCATGGCGGCATCGCACTACACCTACAATACGCTGAAGATGCATGGGCCGATGACCATCATCACCGTCCCTTCCGATAAGAAGGATGCGCTGATCTGCGCTGACCAACTCTATCGAGAAGCAGTTGCAGTAGCTGCCGCCAAGGCACCTGCTCCTGCCGTTGAGGCCCCGGGAGGGAAGAAGAAGACCGACAAGACCTCTCGCACCCACTCTAGCAAGCGCGCCTCTTCAGAGTGTTGTGCTACCATCGAGGACGTGCCCGAGAGCTCTACCGGCAAGAGCAAGAAATCCAGAGCTGCACCACCAGAGACCAAGAGGGTGTCCGTCAAGGAGGATGGCACGGGAGGTGCTTTCACCATAAGCTCCACCCTCGACGGCAAATAGGAAAGCGCGCTCGTCACTTTCCTGCTGGCAAATGTCGATGTGTTTGCGTGCCAAGCATCCGACATCCCCGGTGTTCCCAGGGAAGTGATTGAGCACCACCTTGTTGTCTGTCCCCATGCACGACCCGTCATGGAGAAGGTTAGGAAGCAAGCTTTGGAACGACAGGAGTTCATCACAGAGGAGATCAGGAAATTGGAAGCGACAGGTTTGGTGAGAGGAGTGCTCCACCCGGCGTGGTTGGCCAATCCGGTGGTGGTGCGCAAGGCAAATGGAAAGTGGAGGCTGTGCATTGACTACACGGATATCAATAAGGCTTGTCCTAAGGATCCCTTCCCGTTGCCGCGCATCGACCAGATTGTTGACTCCACGGCCGGGTGTGATCTGTTATCATTCCTCAACGCCTACTTGGGCTACCACCAAATCTTCATGGCAAGAGAAGATGAAGATAAGACAGCCTTTATCACCCCATGTGGTACGTATTGCTTTTTATGGATGCCTTTCGAGTTAAAAAGTGCTGGCTCGACATTCGCAAGGGCGGTCCAGATTGGTTTTGAGCCCCAGCTACATAGAAATATGGAAGCATATATGGATGACATAGTGGTCAAAACCAAGGACAAGGCGACCCTCGTACAAGACCTAGGAGAGATGTTTGCCAACCTACGCAAGATCAACCTCAAGCTGAACCCTGAGAAGTGTGTCTTTGGCATCCCGCAGGAAAACTACTCGGGTTCTTTGTGTCGCAGGATGGGATCGAGGCAAACTCGGACAAGATCAAGGCTATTGAGAAAATTGAGGAGCCCAAGGGGATCAAGGATGTGCGCCGGCTCACTGGTTGTGTTGCCGCCATGAGTAGGTTCATCTCCAAGTCGTTGAATGTGCCCTTCCCTTTTTCAAAATCTTGAAGATGGCATGCCCAATGGAGTGGACCCCAGAGGCCGAGGCGGCGTTGCGGGATCTGAAGAAATACCTTTGGTCTACGCCGATACTGGTTGTGCCTAAACCACAAGAGCCGTTGCTACTGTATATAGCGGCAACGAATCAAGTGGTCAGCGCCGCACCAGTGGCGTAGAGAGAGGTCGACAAAGAGGCAGTGGCAGCGGCAGGATCGGCGGATGGAAAGTCGAAGATTCCCTCGGTAGGGCCTGGTGCCGACAAGGCAAGGCCCCCGGCAGAATCCGACGCCGTCGGGGCAGGGCCCGTGCAACCAAGTAAAGTGGTGCAGAAGAAGAAGATGATGCAGAACCCAGTTTACTTTGTCAGCTCCCTCTTGCAGGGGGCCAGGTCAAGGTACTCCGGTGTGCAGAAATTTCTCTTCGGCCTCCTTATGGCCTCGAGGAAGCTGCGTCATTACTTCCAAGCCCACGAGATTACTGTCGTCACCCGCCTCCCGTTGCAACGGATATTGCACAACCCAGATGCGACCAGAAGGATTGTGGAGTGGGCCTTGGAGTTGTAAAGCTTTGGGTTGAAGTTTGAAAGTACTTTGACAATCCAGAGCAGGGTCTTGGCGGAGTGCATTGCAGAATGGACCTCAATGCCCGACGAGGAAATCCAGGAGACCGCTCTCCCCAGCAAGGAGGCAAGTCGCGATTGGATCATGCACTTTGACGGCTGTTGGGGATATTACTACTGGAGGTAAACCGGCCTTGGGTAGCCGGGTTGACTCTTTGAAGATTAGAAGCCCATGAAGATGTAAAGATGCTAGCGCTTTACAGAGGGCCGAGAGGCGAGTACAATATGTAAATGTAAACCGGCCCAGTCATGTAACTTGTATAGTAAGATAGAAAGAGAGAGACCGAACCGGATACGTTTATAAACCGGCTTCGGGACTCTGTAGCCCAGCAGGCGTCAACTATGTATATAAAGGGACGACTCGGCCGCGGTTTAGACACAGACAACAACAACTCGAAAGCCAGACAAAGCGGATTCGCTCCCTGGCCTTCGAAACCCTAGCAATACCAATCACAACTAGACGTAGGCTTTTACCTTCATCGAAGGGGCCGAACTAGTATAAACTCCCGTGTCCCCTTGTATGGTTTAACCCCTTTAAGCTAACCCGTCGTGATGGTTCCACAACTAAGTCCTTTCACGAGGACATCTGCCATGACAAACCCACGACAGTTGGCGCCCACCTTGGGGCTATCGCACGATGGTTTCAAGTTCTTGAAGGGCAGCTTCGATGGGCTTAAGGGATACGCTGTGGGCCGGATGACGAAGAGTCGTCGCGGCAAGCTCTACATCGACAATGCAGGATGGGGTCCCGAGGCCGATTCAATCAAATATGGGTACCGGGTCCCCTTTGGTGGGATTCACGTCTTCATCGGCAAGATCGGCGACCCGGCCCCAGAGCCGTACATCTGCACCGACATCATCGAAACGGCTTGGCGTGCAAGTCCTTCGCCGGTTCAGCCCGAGGCAACGCATGTTTTCGTAGGTGTCATCCATGGATCAGGGCACGAGGACTGACCGGTGTCCGAAGGAGAAACCGTAGTCTGCCCTGATGACGAGTCTTCTGGAGAAACCGAATCGCTTTACCAGTTGCAGGACGGCCGGATTGAGGGAGGATCCGAGGGCGACAGTATTCCGGATTCCCCCGGTCTGCCAAACCGGGCCGCCATCTTCATGGCCGGCACACAATCAGCGCCTCATTCATCTACCGCCGCAGCAATGCTCTCTGGTTCAACAACGGCCACGCAAGCAGGGGCAGGAAGCTCGGCGCCACCTCCGGCCCAAGTCTTATCTGATTTGTTCGACGCTCTGGCAACATTGATGTCCGCGGAGGTAGACGCAGCAGCCAGGGATCAGCATGATGCGGAGATTACAAAGGTGAAAGATCAGATAGCCCAGGCCAAAGCGGACCTGGCAGCAGAGAACGCCAGGATGGCTACGGAGCGGGCCGACTTGGAAGCACAGGCTTACCGGATTAGACTGGATCAGAATGCTTCGGAGGAAGTCATGAGAAGAAGGTACCGATCACGTCTCCCATCGGTTTATGAGCCGCAGAATCTTTTCAACACGCCAGGTGCAGGAGCTGGCAACCAACCCACACTAAACCAGGCGGGGGCGCCGGGAGCAGGAGCGCCGGTTCAGCCGTGCACGACAGACCTACCTCACCAGAACAACGTTGTACCATCAACGCCGCCCCGGCATTATTCCAACCCGTTGGACAACATTGTGGCCGCTGCGTCACGCCTGGCGGCCCTCCCAACCGACGGCGAGTCACCAGTGGCAGTGGAAGCACGTCGGGCCAGGGATCTCCTTCAGACAGCACTAAATCAACAGCAATCATATTCACACAGCCGTGAGAGGATTCATTCCACTCCCCGCCCAAGCCGGAGTTATAGCAGACACGTGGAAGACGAACCGGCCGTGTCCAGTAGTGCACGCCGCCGAAATTCGCCACGAGGGAACAACCCGGCTGGGGGAGGTGCTAATGCACAAAATGTTGTGGATCATGGCCGCGCACATCGAGAGGCCGAGTTGATAGCTCGACACGAGGCACGACAGCATACTCCAGTTCACCCCACTGCCTCCATGGAGCCAGGGGCGATGTTCGGTTCCTTAGGGGTACCGTGTTTATCTCCTGCTTTGCGTAATGTGCGACTACCCAAGGATTTCAAGGGACCTTGTAAGGTACCAAATTAAACCGCCGATTTGCAGCCAGAGGCGTGGGTGGAGAGCTATGAGATGGCAATGGAGATGTTAGATGTGGATGAGGTGGTGTGTGCTAAATATTTCACCATGATGTTGGAAGGAACAGCTCGCACTTGGTTGAAGAGCTTGCCGATCAACTCTATCGAATCATGGGCCGAATTGAAGCACCGGTTTATCCAGAACGTCAAGAATACGTGTAAACAGCCGATGTCAATTGTAGATCTGGCCGCTTGTGTCCAAGAGGAAGGAGAGTCCACGACCCATTGGGTCAAATGGGTCTCGGCGATTTTGCATTCGTCAGATCGTATCAACGCAGACACCGCAGTGTTAACATTAGAGGGTAATTGCGGTTTCAAACCGTTGAAACAGAAGTTGGGGAGGCTCAAACGTCACTGCAACGACATGTCAACACTCATGGCTGCTTTCGTTAAATACGCTGATTCAGATAATACCAAGGATCTGAATTCAGAGGAGGACAAACCGTAGAAGGGTAAGAAGACCGGCAATACCAAAGGCCAACAACACAATCCGGCAGGCCATGGAAACGCTGGTAAGTGCAAGGCCGACAGTGGTTTGGACTTTGTCGCAAATACCAACGCGCAGGAGAATGGCCAGCGCCGTAAAGACAAGCAGCCCCAGAGGGGTGGAGGTCCAGGCAACAATTTGGAGCGTTTGTTAAATCAGCCCTATCCAAAGCATGGATCAAAGGAGAAACCGGCATCACATCTCTGGAAAGATTGTTATATCATGCGGGATTTCAAGAATTCCAATATGTTCCAATATGACAACGGCCTGCCCGGCGGTTCGGGAGGAGGTTTCCATGGGCCGGGTTACGGAGGCGGTGGTTCCGGTTCAGGGTTTTCAGGCAACCAAACCGGACACGTCAATCAAGGACACCAAGGCAACCAGGGAGGTTACAACCATCAGGGGAATCAGCAGCAGCAGCAGTCGGGTTATCAGAGCAATCCCAAACAGCTGAACATCGGGCAATATCATGGCTTCACTACTAGTTTGTGCAAACATGATCAGAAGCTTCACAAAAGGGTAGTCAACTCTGTTGAGCCGGCAGTACCTCAGTATTTACGCTGGTCGGAGCAACCTATTTTGTGGAGCAGAGAGGACCACCCGCCCCGGGTTGATAATCCAGGTCATTTGGCCTTGGTGGTAGCCCCTCAATTTGGGGGATACAAGTTCACTAAAGTAATCGTGGATGGGGGAAGTAGTATCAATATTTTGTATTATGATACATACCGCCGTATGGGGTTGACAGATAAGGATCTTAAACCATCGAACACGGTATTTCATGGTGTGGTGCCTGGTAAGTCTGCATATCCTGTTGGTAAGATAGCTTTGGAGGTAGATTTTGGAGATGACTACGATTCAAGGTCAGAAACAGTGACATTTGAGGTGGTGAAGATCAAAAGTCCGTATCACGCTCTGTTTGGGCGGCCGGTTTATGCTAAGTTTATGGCAAGGCCATGTTATGTTTATCTGCAGCTTAAAATGCCAGGTCATAAGGGGACTATCACAGTACATGGAAGTAGAAAGATTGCTTTGGAGTGTGAAGAAGGCGATGCGGCTTATGCTGAGTCGGTTTGTGCCACGGAGGAGTTAACATTCTATAAAGAGCAAGTTCATCCGGCAGAAATGACTTCCTTAAAAAAGCCAACCACGGAACATGATCCAGCATTGAAGTTCAAATCAGCTACAGATACTAAGATGGTTGACTTTGTCCCTGGTGATTCATCCAAACAGTTCAGCATCAGCGCTAACCTGGATCCCAAATAGGAAAGCGTGCTCATCGAGTTCATCCATGAGAATCGGGACATCTTTGCATGGAAACCTTCTGACATGCCAGGTGTACCGAGAGAACTCGCTGAGCACACACTCAACATTGATCCGAAATTCAAACCGGCCCGATTGTTCCTCCACCGCTTCAACGAGGAAAGGCGCAAGGCTATAGGTGAAGAGGTCGCCCGTTTGTTGGCTGCTAGGTTTATTGTTGAAGTTTTTCATCCAGAGTGGTTAGCCAATCCGGTGCTGGTTCTTAAGAAAAACGGCACTTGGCGCATGTGTGTGGACTACACAGATTTAAACAAGGCTTGCCCTGCAGACCCCTTTGCTCTCCCTCGCATTGATCAGATAATTGATGCTACGGCGGGTTGTGACCGTTTGTGTTTTTTGGATGCTTACTCTGGTTATCATCAGATCAAAATGGCAGTTAAGGACCAGGAGAATACAGCCTTTATAACTCCCTTTGGAGCCTTCTGCTATGTTTCCATGCCCTTTGGACTCAAGAGTGCCCAGGCAACTTACCAGCGATGTGTTCAGAATTGCCTTCATAAGAATATTGGGCGCAATGTCCATGCGTATGTAGATGATATTGTGGTCAAATCCAGAAAGGAGGAGACGTAGATAGATGATCTACGGGAAACTTTTGACAATCTCCGGGTCTACAAGATGATGCTCAATCCGGAGAAGTGTGTTTTCGGTGTCCCGACAGGCAAGCTCTTAGGCTTTCTGGTTTCAAACAGAGGCATTGAGGCTAATCCAGAAAAGATTGCAGTGATTACGTCCTTGGCTAAACCGGCGTGTATTAACGATGTGCAAGTCTGGCCGGCTAGATTACAGCCTTGAGCTGGTTTATCAGCCGCCTTGGAGAGAAGGCCATTACCTTATATCAGATGCTCAAGAAAACGGATAACTTTGTCTGGAGTGAAGCAGCTGATAAGGCGTTTGAAGATTTGAAAAAACAGCTCGTGGAACTGCCCATACTGGCAGCACCAATTGATAAAGAGCCCTTATTATTTTATGTGGCTGCTAATGCCCGGGCTGTCAGCGTAGCCATTGTGGTAGAGCGCAAAGAGCCTGGCAAAGAGTATCTAGTTCAACGGCCGGTTTATTATATCAGTGAGGTGCTCATTGAATCAAAGCAGAGGTATCCGCATTGGCAGAAGCTGGTGTATGGGGTGTTTATGGCAAGCCGGAAGCTCAAACACTATTTTCAGGGCCATCCTATCACAGTAGTCAGTTCAGCTCCTCTGGGTGACATCATTCAAAACAGAGAGGCAACCGGCCGGATTGCCAAGTGGGCCATTGAGCTTGGACCCCACGGGCTCAGATATATACCCCGCACGGCGATCAAGTCCCAGGCACTCGTAGATTTCATCAACGATTGGACGGAGCTACAGGCACCTGAGGAGAAACCAGATAATACATATTGGACTATTCATTTTGATGGGTCCAGACAGCTAGAGGGTTCAGGGGCTGGAGTCATATTAACCTCCCCACGAGGTGACAAGTTTTGTTATGTCCTTCGTTTAATGTTCCCTTGTACTAACAATGCAGCTGAATATGAGGCCTTACTCCACGGTCTTCGGATGGATAAAGAGATGAATTTGAGCCGGGTTAAGTGCTTCGGCGATTCAGATCTAGTGGCTCAGCAAGTATCTGGCACTTGGGATTCTAAGGACCCGCTCATGGCTGCATATCGGTGAGAGGTGGACACAGTGGCTGGTCACTTTAAAGGTTATCAGGTGGACCATATAGACCGGCGGAAGAATGAAGCGGCGGATGCTGTAAGTCGTCTTGGTTCCCAACGTAAACCGGTTCCGCCCAATGTCTTTCTTGATGTGTTGCACAATCCGTCAGTCAAAATACCAACCGAAGAAGATTTGGCTGTTCCTGATCCGAAGGCTCAATTGGTGGCAGCTTTGCATGCCATACCGGATTGGACGATCCCATATCTGGATTACATGAACCGAGGTGAGTTACCAGCTGAGGAAACGTTGGCCCGACAGATAATCCGGCGTTCCAAGTCCATGACCATACTCAATGGGGAGTTACATCGTTACAGTGTTTCAGGAGCGATTCAATGATGCGTTTCTCCTCAAGAAGGTTGTGAGATTTTGCGAGAAATTCATGAAGGGGATTGCGTTCATCACATCGATTCAAAGTCGTTGGTTGCTAAAGCTTTTTGCCACGGTTTTTACTGGTTGACGGTGCATGCTGATGCGGAGGATTTGGTCAAAAGATGTGATGGATGTCGGAAGTTTGCCCGCCGTGCGCACGTTCCGGCTCAAGAGTTGCGGATGATTCAAATTACATGGCCATTTGCCACTTGGGGGCTGGATATGGTTGGACCCTTCAAGCGCTCCAAGGACAAGAAGACTCATCTGTTAGTAGCAGTTGATAAATTCACTAGATGGGTAGAGGCAGAGCCAATCAGCAAGTGTGATGCAGCCACAGTGGTTCAATTCATCAAAAAGGTGATATTCTGGTTGGCTTTCCACATAGCATTATAACAGATAATGGCACTAACTTGTCAAAAGGAGAGATGGAAGAATTCTTTCAACGTGAGCACATCCGGCTTGATCTAGCATCAGTGGCTCACCCCCAATCTAATGGTCAAGCGGAAAGGGCAAATCAAGAAATTCTGTGGGGTATCAAACCAAGGCTTATGGTTCCCTTAAAGCGGACGCCGGGTTGTTGGGTCGAGGAGTTACCTTCTGTGTTATGGAGCATCAATACCACACCCAATAGGTCTACGGGTTACACGCCTTTCTTCATGCTTTATGGAGCAGAGGCGGTTCTTCCTAGTGACATCCGTCACGATTCACCCCGTGTGGCAGCTTATGTTGAAGCTGATAATGAGAAGGCATGTCAGGATTCTCTGGACTTGTTGGATGAAGAGCAGGATCTTGCAGCAGCGCATTCGGCGATTTATCAACAAGATCTTTGGCGTTATCACAGCCGCCGGATTAAAACTAGAACCTTTCAAGAAGGTGATTTGGTGCTCCGGCTCATCCAGGATCAGACTGATATGCATAAGTTATCCCCCCCTTGGGAAGGACCCTTTGTGGTCAGCAAAAATCTGCACAACGGATCCTACTACCTCATTGATGTTCGAGAGCATGAAGACTCACGTCAATCGGAGGAGGAGACAAAGCGGCCATGGAACATAGCTCTCCTTCGGCCTTATTATACTTGAAGCCATAGGCTTTTTCACCTGTACATATTTATGACAGTGTATATACCATATAATAAACCGGAGCCTCCGTTATAAGTGGGGTGTCTGTTCTTTCTTATATCATATGTGTGCTTTTACAAGTTAACGGTCAAAGCGGAGTCTTTGTTAAACCGGATTTAGCAACTGCATAAAGATAAAGAAAATCACTAGGGGCCTTGGTCATGTTTGAACCACAGCTACACCTCTTGATAGGCATTTCAGCCACGAAAAGAAAAATTTGTGGAGCCAAAGAGAGTATTGTGCACTGTACAAACTCAAACATAGGCACACGCTGAGCATCACTCATAAAGTTACTTGGGGGCTCTTTTTTGCAAAGCAACAAAGAGTTTGAAAGGACCCTCGTAATTGGCTATCAAGCCACGGCTTGGAAGCCTGGTGTATTCACCTAAAACCCCGGGTTAACCTTCCTTCATCAACTAAGCCACTCCTATCCAGGTAATCCTGGCATGACCCATCGAACGCTTGACAAGTCAATCTTTTACAGACCCTGAACTTGTCATAGTTAACATGGTGATTGGTTAATTGGAGGCCCATCTTAAAAGGCTTTGTTAAATGGTTTAACTCAGAGGCCTGGCAGCCCATGAAAAGCCTCGATTTGGAGCCTGGCAGCTCGTAAAAAGCCTCGCATATTTTCCTATTTGAATTTTGTTTGTTGACAATCATAAGTATTTTTTGTTAAACCGGCATCCTCGATCCGGCTTGCTTTCCAACCACCAGTTGTTGGTTCATGATCTGTTATAAACCGGTGGTCACTGACCCGGTATGGTTTAACTAGATCACCAGTATTATGACGAAAATCCGGTAGGTATACCGGTCCGGTTTAATAGATAGACCGGCATTATGAAAGATGAGATTATCAAACGTATCGGGTTGGTGTTAAACACCTTTGCTGTATACATGTTTGCTCACCCAAGGAGGTATGTTCTGTACATTATTTTTTGTACAAACACTTGATTATTCAGCTCAAGTACTATATACTTCTTGGATATTATGACATGTTTAGTGGTAAACCGGTAGACACTTTTAAGTTTTTTGTACCCAGGAAGGCAATTCATCATAGATTATGCATAAAATATATCCTCAAGGGCGGCACAGATTGTCACAAAGGGCTATGAAGCATGCTCGATGGCATGGCAGATAAACAAAGTTTCAGCTATCCTATTACATGAAGCTTTAAAGCGGCTCAACAGTGCCATTGTTTTTCACAGTAGCCATATAAATCGGCGACTGGATCAAGACTCTTCCTCACGACGGTTTGACAGTTGCGGATCAGTTGGTGCACGCACTTCTTCATCCCTCCCCAGCTGCTGGAAATCAGTCGTTGACCAATCGATTCCGGTTAAGGCTCGGAATACTGCTTCTTCATGGATAAGATCAGAAGGGTTAATATCAGGGGCATAAGTGTGATTATGAATCGAGGCATAAGTTCTTCAACTTCATGGATCTCGGCCGGCTGTATTTTCCCTTCTGTGTCATAAAACGGTTGAAAATGGGACAAATCGGTGTCTTCAGCTAATTTGCTGGCCGCTGGCCGCATCTGTTTGGTCAACCGCCGAAGATCATCATTGTCAAAGTTTGAACCGTCTTCTTTAACGCCTAGATACCCTTCAATGATATCCTCCGCTTCAAGATCTGGAATCCAGGCCTTGGCTCGAATAAGGGCAGTTAATGCTCCGGCTATTGCAGCGGCTCTCTTCAACTCGGCAATACGCGCCGGTAACATGCCCAGCTTCTCAAGGGTTTCCTTAATCAACGTTGGCGCCGGTTTGGTATATGCTGCTGTACTAATGGCTCGCTGAGATCCAGAGTATAGCTGCTCAACCAATGTGTATGCCGCTTTGAGCTTCATTCGCATATCTGCACCAAGATGAGTGATCCGAGTTCCTACCAAAGATTTTGTCAACATCGTGGTCAGTTTTAAGATTCATTGCCTGATGCAACATACATAAGCAGATACTTACCAAAGATAGCAGAGATCATAGCGTTGATTTGGCGCTTCAAACCGGCTAGTTCTTCAGCCACCGGTTTCAGGGCTTCCTCGGCATCTACGACTCTTTTGGTCAAACCGGCTTTTTCAGTTTCCCATGCAGCACGCTCTTGATTGAAGGATTCTTCAATTTTTCCATTCCGGCCAGGGCCTGGGTCAGCTCCTCTTTGGCTTTTGCAGCTTCGGCTTGTTGCGACTTCACATTTTCTTGCAAGTCAGAGTTTTTGGCATCTTTGCTTCTCAGTTCAGCCTGCAACATTGAAGGTATCTTCAACAAAACAACATATATATGCACTAAGTATAAAGCATATAACAAGTTATCCACTTCATACTTGGGGGCTAATGCTTATTTGCTCTCAAATACTACCTTCTATGCAAGTCTCCAGAACAATGCAAGCATTATCCTTGACACTTGGGGGCTAATGTACGTTTGTTCTTAACTAGCGGTATGGATAAAAACCGGATTAACTTGCCAAGTTAAACCGGCCTTTGGGGGCTATGCTACAGAATGTTATTTCATTTTTCAAATATGAGTTTTATCTATGATTGAAGACATGCCTTGGCAAAGATTAACGATGGGATGTTTAAAGTGTTACAAAGACCCGGTTTATGATTGACAATCAGAAAATGGCTCTTGGGGGCTACTTGGAATAGTATTTCAGCTATAAATCAATGTGCAAGGGAGAAGAATTTACCTCATATCGTTCTTTCATCAAATTCACCAAACCGGCTTCATAATCCCGGTTTGAGTGCAGACGGTTCAAGAAGCCGGAATGATGCTCATTAGCGTTAAGATGAGCATAGTTTGATAAGTCGCTGCTCCATTTACCTTTATCCCTGGCAATTTGCTCTTCTTTGGCACTATGCTGAGCCAAAATGACGGGATGACCTGGAGAACTTGGGCGGATGATGATGGAATTTCAGTGTCTTTCATTGGACTAACCCGGTTTGGTTCTGCCGGTTCAGCATCAGGGGCGGCAGGCTCAACATCTGTGGGTTCGTTAGTATGCTTTCCGTCAAGGGGCGGATCATCAAAAGTTGTTTCAGGATGGAGGCCTTCCGGTTCACCTATTTGCTCTGGTTCAACTCTTGGTTCTTCTTCTTCGGCAACAGGGTCTTCTGGTGGATTGGTGACCCGGGCTTTCTTGCTAGGTCTAGCTTTGGCCCTACAAACAGAATAAAAAGGGTTCCTGTTCAAAAGATATAGGGCACATTCAAAGGAAAGGTTTTTCGTAACTCACCCAGCCACAGTTTTCAAAGGGGGGAGTTGAGTTGTTGTCGATTCACCAGAAGAAGAAGGAGGTGTGACCTGATAATTTGAATCGGACGGATTAAGAGGCTGTCTGAAATAACCCGCCCTGGGGTAAGAATGGTCAGAAGTAGGAGAGACCTCAGACCGACGCTTCCAAACCGGAGTATCAGGTAAACCAGTAGAGGTGACCTGTTGGCCACTGTGCCGAGTTGTCTGGCGAGCCTCATGTTGTTGAGTCTTCAAAATAAATGTTGGATCCAAGTGAGCAAGAGGATGAGAAAAGCTTACTTTCCGGATTGTTTGGCGAGGTTTTTGTGTTGGCATAGAGTCTGAACCGGAGGAAAGGGTAATTACCTCTACGTCCTTAGCCTGACTAGCTTCGGCCTCCTCCTGAGGAAGATCATTGTTAACAAGATGCATAAAAAGAGAGCCAAGTGAGTCAAGTTCTACCTCAGCTTCTGGGTCATCAGTATCATCATCAAGCTCCATATTATTCCGGTCAGCCGTTTTCCGCTTTGATGTCCGTTTTACGGCTTTGGTCTTCGGGCGGGTTGGCTTGGCCACTTTGTCTCTAGTTGGCTTTGCCGCTTTCTCTATGGATTTCTGTTTCCAGAAGGGGTCATCACCCTATAATATAAAGAAGAAGGATTACAACTTGTATAAGTCAAAGATATTAGAGATGAAGAGGAAGTGTAATGCTTACAGCAGGCGGTTTGTTCTTGGTGTAGAAGGGACTCAGGCTGGTTTGACTACAGACCAGTTCCGATTCATTCAGAATCTTCTTTACACCTTCAGTAACTTCTTCCTCGGATAATTGGATGTTGTACTGGCGTTGAGGATCGTCAACCTCACCGGTATATTCGCACATTAAACTGGCGCGCCGGCTTAGCGGCAAGATACTCCAGGATATCCAACAGCGTACAAAATCCACACCTGTTAAACCGTTTGCCATAAAGGCTCGGAGCTTGGCGATTTGAGGAGCATATTTTGCCCTTTCTGAGGAGCTTAGGCATTGTGGCATTGGGTGAGTATTGGATAATCTATGATCTCGGAAGCCGGGGAGGGGATTCTCATCCTCAGGCGAAGTGTCTCTGCAATAGAACCATGTTTGGTTCCATTCCTTTGGGTGGCTATGGTGTTTGGCATGAGGAAATTCCACTTCTTTCCGCTTTTGAATCGAAACACCACCAAGCTCTGTATTCGGTCCATTCACAAACTCGGTGCGCCGGTTTAAGTGAAAGAAATCCCGGAACAATTCGGCAGTTGGTTCTTCCTGTAAATAGGCTTCACAGAAGACTCGGAAATTGCATATGTTGGAAACAGAATTGGGACCAATATCTTGTGGATGCAGTTGGAAGCTGGAAAGCACATCTCGATAAAATTTCGACCCTGACGGTTTGAAACCACGGCTTATATGGTCAACAAAGATTACCACTTCGCCTTCTCTTGGGGTTGGAGGATTCTCAGTTCCTAGGGCTCGCCATTTGATCTCAGTTTTCTTAGGCAGAGAGCCGATGCTAACCATCTCATCCAGTTGAGCTTCAGTAACCCGGGAACGAGCCCAGTTGCAGACAGTGAATTGTTTGGCCATTGCAAAGCGAACAAACTGAAAATAAAAGGCCAGTTTATAAATTATGCACGATCATACACAAGAGACAAGGGAGTAAGAAATGTACTGATATAATAAATGGTACAACCCAGAGACTAGTATAATGAGAAAGAAGATAATGCTAGCACATGATTGATCAGACACTGTTAAACCGGAGTATATTTGTGAAGGTAACATGCTCTTTCCGGTTTATCAGAGGGCTAATGGCATAGACTATTTATCCAATGTCAAATCGCTTATATTAGTGTGAGGAGAAACAGATCTCACAGTGATGTATAATACTTTCGGATCTAGAGATAAGACAGAAAAGCAAAAATAATTGGATCTTGAAGGGGTACAGAACTGAAGCAATTTTTGACAGACAGATCAGTTGTTTGCACATAAAGATTTGTGATGATCATGGTAGGTAAGCTATAGTAAGAGATGTATCAAGCATGAAGTGTCCATCTATTAAAGGAAGAACATGGAAGAACAGCACTGATGAACTCCGGAAGAACTGCGAGGAATATCGAAACCCTAGAACAGATCTATGGTGAAAAAAGCAGAGCTTACCGGAGCTAGTGAAGAAGCAGAAGGGCGTCGCAGTTCTCTGGTGCGTTCAGGGCGATGCAGCGGCTGAGGTCGGAGCAGAAATGACGGTCGACGGTGGCGGCGGAGTTCCAGAGGTTGAGCGGCACGAGGAAGACGATGCGAAGAGGCACG
This sequence comes from Triticum monococcum, assembly GCA_034509565.1. NCBI lineage: Eukaryota > Viridiplantae > Streptophyta > Magnoliopsida > Poales > Poaceae > Triticum > Triticum monococcum. The sequence goes on along the minus strand of CM067841.1, from coordinate 568,630,847 downwards.
GGGGGAACGGTGAAAATGACCCCTCGGTCCTATTTATAAGGCGAAGTGAAAATGGCAAGTGCGGAAATTGAGGAGTCCAAAAAATGGATAAGTTAATAAAGGTGTCACCTCGATAGCTGGATATATATTAAATGAAGGAAATCTCCGATATCAACGGATGGATGATGTCAGGACGGTTTATCGTAATTTTGAAGTATGACATCACGGCGGTTTACAAGATCAAAAACGAAGACAAGAGAGAAGATTTTTTCTAAAATGTGGAAGATTGACATGAACAAGTTCAAACCAATTTGGGGCCTAATGTTGGGGATATTACTACTGGAGGTAAACCGGCCTTGGGTAGCCGGGTTGACTCTTTGAAGATTAGAATCCCATGAAGATCTAAAGATGCTAGCGCTTTACGGAGGGCCCAGAGGCGAGTACAATATGTAAATGTAAACCGGCCCAGCCATGTAACTTGTATAGTAAGATAGAAAGAGAGAGACCGAACCGGATACGTTTATAAACCGGCTTCGGGACTCTGTAGCCCGGCGGGCGTCAACCTATGTATATAAAGGGACGACCCGGCCGCGGTTTAGACACAGACAACAACAACTCGAAAGCCAGACAAAGCAGATTCGCTCCCTGGCCTTTGAAACCCTAGCAATACCAATCACAACTAGACGTAGGCTTTTACCTTCATCGAAGGGGCCGAACTAGTATAAACTCCCATGTCCCCTTGTCCGTTTTAACCCCTTTAAGCTAACCTGGCGTGATGGTTCCACAACTAAGTCCTTTCACGAGGACATCTGCCGTGACAAACCCACGACAACGGGGCTTTCTCGCTGCAAGGTGCTGGTGCCGGTGTGCTGCTTGTCGCACCCACCGGAGAGCACCTCAAGTATGTGATCCAGATGCACTTTCCTAGGGAGATGTCCACAAACAACACTGCTGAGTACGAGGGGCTGCTCGCCGGTCTCAGGATCACGGCGGACCTCGGGGTGAAGAAGCTCATCGTCAGGGGTGATTCGCAGCTTGTTGTCAGACAGGTCAACAAAGATTACCAGAGTCCGTTGATGGAGGCCTACGTAGATGAGGTGAGGAAGCTGGAGGAGCGCTTCGGCGGTATTGAAGCGGAGCGTTCCCCGAGCGGAGAATGACATCGCTGACTACATGTCAAAGCGCGCTGCATTCAAGTTACCTGTGGAACCAGGTACCTTTTTGCTTTGGCTAACTCAACCATCCGCCGAATCATCAACGGAGCGGAACAAGCAGAGGAAATCAGGCCCTGGCAAGTACCTTCCCGCCGAGCCCCCAGGGGCCACCGGCAAGAGTGTTGCCGCGGATTCCGAGCCTGCCAAGGGGCGGCTGGCTCCAGCAGGGCGCCAAGCCCTGGTCGTAGAGACGGTTGCCCCCATGGCAGAAGAAATGCCTTTGGTCCTTGCCATTGAGCCCCGGGCTCTGGCATGGGCACAGCATACCGTCCGTTTCCTCCAGGCAGGGGAACTTCCTGAAGAGCAGGAAGAAGTGGAAAAAGTAGCCCGTTGGTCTACCTTGTACCAGTTCGTCGATGACGTCCTATACAGAAAAAGATCGAACGGTGTGAAATTGAAGTGCATCCCCCGGGAGGAACGACTGGAGCTATTGGCAGAGATACATGGAGGCATATGTGGCTCCCACATAGGGTCGAGGGCCCTTGCCGGAAAAGCATTCTGGCAAGGCTTCTTCTGGCCCACCACCCTCCAGGATGCAACGGAACTAGTAACCAGGTGTGAAGCGTAGTTCCATTCAAAGAAGCTTCATCAACCAGCTCAAGCCCTTCAAACAATTCCTCTCTCCTGGCCGTTTTCGGTCTTGGGGCTCGACATACTGGGCCCCTTCCCTAGTGTTGTCGGGGGCTTTGAGTACTTGTACATTGCAATCGACAAGTTGACAAAGTGGCCGGAAGCGGAAGCAGTAAGGAAGGTGACAGCACAGTCAGCCGCCAAGTTCTTCAAGGGACTAGTCTGTCGTTTTGGTGTGCCAAACAGAGTCATCACCGACAACGGCACGCAGTTCACAAGCCATGCCTTCATGCAGTACACCCAAGACCTCGGCAGCAAGGTCTGTTTTGCTTCCATGGCACACCCACGGAGCAACGGCCAGGTGGAGAGGGCAAATGCTGAAGTACCACGAGGCCTGAGAACAAAGACTTTTGACAAGCTGCACAAAAGCCGAAGGCACTGGATTGATGAGTTGCCGGTGGTTCTTTGGTCGATCAGGACGACACCAAATCGAGCCACCGGCCAGACACCTTTTGCCCTGGTGTACGGGGCTAAAGAAGTTCTCCCCACGGAACTCATATACGGGTCACCTCGAGTGCTTGCTTATGACGAGCTTGAGCAAGAGCGATTGCGGCAAGATGACGCAATGCTCCTTGAGGAAGATCGTCTTCGGGCAGCTGTGAGAGCAGCACGCTACCAGCAAGCCATGTGCTGCTACCATAGCCTCAAGGTTCGTGCCCAAAGCTTTGAGGAAGCCGACCTTGTTCTTCGGCGCGTTCAGTCGGCCAAGAATTCCAACAAGTTGACGCCAAAGTGGGAAGGCCCTTATCGGGTAATATGAGTCACCAGGCCCGGCGCAGTCCGCCTGAAGACCGAAGATGTTGTCCCAGTAAGCAATTCCTGGAACATCGGACATCTTCGCAAGTTTTACATATAAGGCGCGGTTGCCGGACCTCCCGGTGAACCACCTTTTGTGCGAGCCTTGCCGGCAAGGCATGTAACCCTCTGTACAAAGCTAGGTGCAAACCCTGAGCATAAATAAACGAAGCACTGGCGCCCTAAGTTATAGCATGCATGCTAGGTCAAGTCTTTCCCTTGGTTAGGGTTAATAGTGCTTAGCAGCGACTAACCCCTAGCCTAGAGGTCGAGTTTCCGTCTTTCTGTTCTCTTTGGTTCGCAGGGCACGCGGATACTTCTGCTGAGCCGCTTGGGAAAAACAGAACAAACCGACGCTCCAGCCCCGGCAAGCCAAGACTACCGGGGGCTGAAGATACAAGGATCCAACCACGGCGGACTAAGGTTGCCAGGGGCTATGGATCCAGATAAGTCTTCCATCCCCTTGTTATGTGTTTCCGAAAAGAACTGGGACATGTGAAACCTCGTTTGTGCCCTTGAAACCACCGTGCTCCCCCTTTCTTGTACCCAAGAGTTACCTCCTGGGTCGAAATTTGGTAGAAGACGCAATGGCAAGGAGATGAACGAGGGGCCTAACTCTACTTCGCCCCTGCCTCTGCCAAGAGCGCGAGAATGGTCGACCGAAGTGCGGAGACGGCAAGGCCTATTGCCAGGCGACATGTTTATATTAAAAATAACAAGGATTCATCCTTGGCATGGGCCTCGCTCACGCACAAAGAACCCGGCAAGCACCCTTTTTAATTAAAAACATCCCATACAGGTATAGTTCATACGGAATTAAAAACATGAGCAAGGGGATAACAAGTCTTAAAATAAACAAGTGCCCGCAGGCTTACAAAAAAAAGATAAGATGCCCATAATCCCTTCCTTGTCCCTCACCTCAGAAGGTGGAACAAGATAGCCGGAGGACGAAAAGAGCACCTAGGTGAGGTGCGAGAAGCAGAAGGCACCAAGAGAACGTCCCGGTGCCGGGAGGGAAGCTGGAAGATGAGGCAGCGGGCCGGCAATATGCGATAAAGGCATCGGTGCCTGCGTACTCCGACTTGACGGCCGCCACCCGCCTTCTTCGCCCTCTCCGGCCCTCCTACGCCAGCCGCCCAAGGAGGCGACGGGGAGCACCCGATGGAGAGCTTGGCGAGGATGGCCCTCGGCAAGGCGCTGGCCGAGGGAGGGGCGGCGCGATCAGTCAAAGTCGGAGTCGGCATCCTGCCGCCCGACTCCCTCGCCGTCGTTGTCGCTATCCTCCTCCTCACTCCCGCTTGAGGAGGAATCTTCATCGTCGGAGGAGCTCTCCACGTAGCACTTCAAGGGAGTTCCGAGATTTCCGAAGACCTTAACGGAGAGCAGGCTGCCCTTGTGTTAACTTGAAATAGAGGACAAGCCCCGCCGTCAGGCTGTTCTTGCGTGTGAACGTCTTCCATCCGCGGCGGAGGTACATGACGTGAGGGGCAGGGAAGTCGACGTCGACCCGCATGCCGCCATTCCCGCAGCCCTTCATGTGTAACCAAAGGATCTGGGGAGGATCGAGCTCCATCTCCCTAGCGAAGGCAGTAGGGAGACGGAGGCGGCGACGCGGTGGCCGGCGCAGCCTGATGAAGAACTCGCGGGGCTGGTCCCCAGCATGGTGCTCCGTCGAGGGAGGCATCGCTGGCGGAGGCGAGGTCGATGCGCCGCTCCCCCGGGCGCCACGACGGCCTCGACCTCGCCCCCTCCCCCTTCCTCTCATGGCCGGTTCCGCCGCCACGAGCTCTTGGGAAGGAGGAACGCGCTGGCGAGCAGCGACCCTCGTCGCCACCATCGAAGGGACAGCACTTCCTCTCGCCATGGCGGATGGAAGGAAGAAGCGGAGGTGGAAGGAGACGGATGATGGAAGAGTGTGGAACGCCCCCCCCCCCTTCCCCCTCCCCTCCTTATAAAGGGGCGGAGTCGGGGCTCGGCCGCCCCACTCGACCAGTCCGGTCATCGGGGGCACAGGGAAGCAGGACCGGCCCGCTGCCCCAATCAGCGACGGCCCGGTTTCCCGCCTCCACCTCCTTCCACCTGCATGAGGGACACGTGACGAGCGAGAAACATTGAAGGGATAGGCAAGGCGGCCGCTCCTCACCCCGTGATCGTGGGGTGCGGGCGCCTTGAAGGACACGACCCGAGTCCACCCGAGTAAATGGGTCGTGCCTCTGTGCCTCCCTCCTTTTATGGGGAAGGCGCGAGCTACCTCTTTACCATGATGTGACGCATGCGTGCGGAAACCATCCCATGCATGACCCTCATGTCACGCACAACCCTCCATGTCGCGTGTTCAACGCGGGTCGTGGGGAAGCGCAGCGGACGAGAACCTACTACGGTAGAATCTGCCCCACCTGCCCGCGCACTGTTCTGGGCCTAGCCCAACAACGCGTCGCGCTTATGTATGACCATAAAAGATATCATTCATATAAATAGAACAACCATTATTCTCTGGTTTAAATGAATAACCGCCTCGCATCAAACAAGATCCAGATATAATGTTCATGCTCAACGCTGGCACCAAATAACAATTATTCAGGTCTAAAACTAGTCCCAAAGGTAGATGTAGAGGTAGCATGCCGACGGCGATCACACAGACTTTGGAACCAGTTCCCACGTGCATCGTCACCTCGTCCTTAGCCAATCTTCGCTTAATCTGTAGCCCATGTTTCAAGTTGCAAATATTAGCAACAGAACCAGTATCAAACACCCAGGCGCTACTGCGAGCATTAGTAAGGTACAAATCAATAACATGTATATCAAATATACCTTTCACTTTGCCATCCTTCTTACCCGCCAAATACTTGGGGCAGTTACGCTTCCAATGACCAGTCCCTTTGTAGTAGAAGCACTCAGTCTCAGGCTTAGGTCCAGACTTGGGCTTCTTCACTTGATAAGCAACTTGCTTGTTGTTCTTCTTGAAGTTCCCCTTCTTCTCTTTGCCCTTCTTCTTGAAACTGGTGGTCTTGTTGACCATCAACACTTGCTGCTCCTTCTTGATTTCTACCACCGCAGCCTTTATCATTGCGAAGACCTCGGGAATTGTCTTATCCATCCCTTGCATATTATAGTTCATCATGAAGCTCTTGTAGCTTGGTGGCAGTGATTGAAGAACTCTGTCAATGACACTATCATTAGGAAGATTAACTCCCAGCTGAGTCAAGTGGTTGTGGTACCCAGACATTCTGAGTATATGTTCACTGACATAACTATTCTCCTCCATTCTGCAGCTGTAGAATTTATTGGAGACTTCATATCTCTCAATCCAGGCATTTTCTTGAAATATTAACTTCAACTCCTAGAACATCTCATATGCTCCAGACGTTCAAAACATCGTTGAAGACCCTGTCGGTGTACAAAAGTAGGGGCTCTCCTTTTGACCCCTTTACTTGTGCGCGGGCGGTCAGAGCCACACGCCGCGGCCACACTTAGCAGAGCAGAGGAGGGAAGCCAGAGAGAAGCCGAAGCACCAAGGCAAACAAGACAACCCCAAGGCCGAGAGCACAAAGAGCAGAGGGACAAAGAAGGTTCCCCCGGCAAGACCCTTGCCGGGGCAGCTCGCCCAACACCAGCGGAGCGCGCCACCCTTGAGCCCATGGTCTCCAACACCATCAACCACGTTGGGCCAGGGCTCGAGAGGCACCTCCATGGTGGCATGCAGATCTTTGTGAAGACAGAGAATACTAAAGATCAGATGAGGACCAGGAGACGGCGACCCTCAGCGGGATCCTAGCCGAGGAAGTCCACAAGGCCCCCGGCAAGACCCTTGCCAGGGATGACAGCAAGGCCCCCGGCAAGGGACGGCAACGCCACGGCAGAGACCCTTGCCGGGCCCCCGGCAAGACCCTTGCCGAGGGCATCAGCAGGGCCACTGCCAGGCCCGCACCAGCCAAGATCCCACCGCCGTTTGCATGCAGCTGCCAGCCCAACCAGCTAGGCAGGCACCTGTGTGGCAACATGCAGCTCCCAGGCCAACTCAGCAAGCACCTGTCTGGTGGCATGCGGATCTTTCTAAAGGCCCTACCACCGCGCCACCTCAGCTGCATGCCTTCCCACATGGCGTTGCATGCATCGCCAGCCTGGGCGTGTGTCGAAGCAAGGCGCAGCGGCGACGGATGGGACGGGCCCCGTTTCCGTCCCCGGTAAAGCTAAGGGACACCTAAGCGATGCATTAAATGTGTCTTGTCCTGTAATACGGGCGACAAGCTCGTAGTACTATAGGCCTTTCCACCTCCTGTGTGCCACTGTGGCAGCCCCTTTCGACTATAAAAGGAGGCCTATGGCGTACTGGAGGGGGATTCGGCTCTTTTGGACTACACAGCCACCGTAGCTAATTTGAGAGCCCAAGAACACTCAATACATCCACCAAAGCAGGAATAGGGTTTTACGCATCCTCGCGGCCCGAACCTGGGTAAACGATCTTTGTGCTGACTGTTAATCCTGCTCTTCTCATGACCCCGCGCCCCGGCAACCGTAGTAGGGACTCTTGTGATCCCATAGGTGTCGTTTCCCACCGACACCGGTTCTAAGCTATAAAGCATGGCACACTGAACTATAGAGTATTCATCAGCTTTGCTCTGCCAGATGTTCTTAGCATTGTCAGCAGCATCTGCAGTAGGCTTGTCACCCAACGGTGCTTCCAGGACGTAATTATTCTATGCAGTAATGAGGATAATCCTCAAGTTACGGACCCAGTCCGTGTAATTGCTACCATCATATTTCAACTTAGATTTCTCTAGGAATGCATTAAAATTCAACAGAACAACAGCACAGGCCATATATCTACAACAACATAGACATGCAAAATACTATCAGGTACTAAGTTCATGATAAATTAAAGTTCAATTAATCATATTACTTAAGAACTCCCACTTAGATAGACATTCCTCTAATCATTTAAGTGATCACGTGATCCATATCAATTAAGCCATGTCCGATCATCACGTGAGATGGAGTAGTTTTCAATGGTGAACATCACTATGTTGATCACATCTACTATATGATTCACGCTCGACCTTTCGGTCTCAGTGTTCCAAGGCCATATCTGCATATGCTAGGCTCGTCAAGTTTAACCAGAGTGTTCTGCTTGTGCAAAACTGGCTTGCACCCATTGTATGTGAACATAGAGCTTATCACACCTGATCATCACATGGTGTCTTGGCATGACAAACTATAGCAATGGTGCATACTCAGGGAGAACACTTATACCTTGAAATTTAGTGAGAGATCATCTTATAATGCTACCGTTGTACTAAGCAAAATAAGATGCATAAAGGATAAACATCACATGCAATCAATATAAGTGATATGATATGGCCATCATCATCTTGTGCCTTTGATCTCCATCTCCAAAGCACAGTCATGATCACCATCGTCACCGGCTTGACACATTGATCTCCATCGTAGTATCGTTGTCATCTCGTCAACTATTGCTTCTACGACTATCGCTACCGCTTAGTGATAAAGTAAAGCAATTACATGGCAATTGCATTTCATACAATAAAACGACAACCATATGGCTCCTGCTAGTTGCTGATAACTGTGTTACAAAACATGATCATATCATACAAAAATTTATATAATCACGTATTGACCATATCACATCACAACATGCCCTGCAAAAACAAGTTACACGTCCTCTACTTTTTTGTTGCAAGTTTTACGAGGCTCCTACAGGCTTAGCAAGAACCGTTCTTACCTACGCATCAAAAACCACAACGCGGTATAGTGATTGCTTTTTATCTTCAGAAAGAACCATGTTCATTGAATCCTATTCAACTAAAGTTGGAGAAACAGACACCCACTAGCCACCTGTGTGCGAAGCACGTCGGTAAACCAGTCTCGCGTAACCGTACGCGTAATGTCAGTCTCAGCCGCTTCATCCAACAATACTGCTAAATCAAGAATCAACTAGTGACGGCAAGCAATATGTATATACCCACGCCCAGAACTCCTTTGTGTTCTACTCATGCATATAACATCTACGCATAGACCTAGCTCTGATACCACTATTGGGGAACGCTGCATTTCAAAAAAAATCCTACGATCACACAAGATCTATCTAGGAGATCCATAGCAATGATAGGGGAGAGTATGCCTACGTACCCTCGTAGACCAAAAGCGGAAGCGTTATGAAACGCATTTGATGTAGTCAAACATTTTCGCGATCCAACCAATCAAGTACCGAATGCACGGCACCTCCGCGATCTGCACACGTTCAGCTCGGTGACGTCCCTCGTACTCTTGATCCAGCTGAGGCCGAGGGAGAGTTTCGTCAGCATGACAGTGTGATGACGGTGATGATGAAGTTACCGATGTAGGGCTTTGCCTAAGCACTACAACGATATGACCAAGGTGGAATTCTATGGAGGGGGCACCGCACATGGCAGAACAATCAACTTGTGTGTCTATGGGGTGCCCCCTCCCTCGTATATAAAGGAGTGGAGGAGGGGAGGGCTGTGTTGGGGAACATAGCAATAATTCAAAATTTTCCTACATGTCACCAAGATCAATCTAGGAGATACTAGCAACGAGAGAGAGGGAGTGCATCTTCATACCCTTGAAGATCGCTAACGGAAGCGTTACAAGAACGCGGTTGGTGGCGTGTACACGCAACGATTCAGATCGCGGTCGATTCCGATCTAAGCGCCGAACAACGGCGCCTCCGCGTTCAACACACGTACAGCCCGGGGACGTCTCCTCCTTCTTGATCCAGCAAGGGGAGAGGAGAATTTGAGGGAGAACTCCGACAGCACGACGGCGTGGTGGTGATGGAGCTCGTGGTTCTCCGGCAGGGCTTCGCCAAGTGCTATGGAGGAGGAGGAGGTGTAGGAGAGGGGAAGGGGCTGCGCCAGGGGAAGGGTTGTGGCTGCCCTCTCTCTCCCTCACTATATATAGGGGGAAGGGGTGGAGGAGGCACCCTAGGGTTCCCTAGGGGAGGGGCGGTGGCCACAGGGGAAACCCTAGATGGGTTTGGGCGCCCCCACCCCTAGGAAACTTGCCCCCCAAGCCGGGAGGGGCGGCTGCCCTAGGGGAGGCGCCCCCACCTCTCCAGGTTACGTGAGATGGGGTGGGAGGGGCGCTCAACCCCTTAGTGGGCTGATGTGCCCCCTCCCCTTGGCCCATAAGGCCCCCCAACGCTTGTCGGGGCCTCCGAAACCCCTTTCGGACACGCTGGTCGTCACCCGGCACCCCCGGAACAATTCCGGACTCCAATACCCTTCGTCCAATATATCGATCTTCACCTCCGGACCATTTCGGAACTCCTCGTCACATCTAGGATCTCATCTGGGACTCCAAAAAACCTTCGGTAACCACATACTATTTCCCATAACAACTCTAGCGTCACTGAACCTTAAGTGTGTAGACCCTACGGGTTCGGGAACCATGTAGACATGACCGAGACATCTCTCCGGCCAATAACCAACAGTGGGATCTGGATACCCATGTTGGCTCCTACATGTTCCATGATGATCTCATCGGATGAACCACGATGTCAAGGATTCAATCAATCCCGTATGCAATTCCCTTTGCCTATCGGTATGTTACTTGCCCGAGATTCGATCGCCGGTATCCCCATACCTCGTTCAATCTCGTTACCGGCAAGTCTCTTTACTTCTTCCGTAACGCATGATCCCGTGGCTAACTCCTTAGTCACATTGAGCTCATTATGATGATGCATTACCGAGTGGGCCCAGAGATACCTCTCCATCATACAGAGTGACAAATCCTAGTCTCGATTCGTGCCAACCCAATAGACACTTTCGGAGATACCTGTAATGCACCTTTATAGCCACCCAGTTACATTGTGACGTTTGGTACCCCCAAAGCATTCCTACGGTATCCGAGAGTTGCACAATCTCATGGTCTAAGGAAATGATATTTGACATTAGAAAAGCTTTAGCAAACGAACTTCATGATCTTGTGCTACGCTTAAGATTGGGTCATGTCCATCACATCATTCTCCTAATGATGTGATCCCGTTATCAATGACATCCAATGTCCATGGTCTGGAAACCATGACCAGCTATTGATCAACGAGCTAGTCAACTAGAGGCTTACTAGGGACATATTACGATCTATGTATTCACACATGTATTACGGTTTCCGGTTAATACAATTATAGCTTGAACAATAGACAATTATCATGAACAAGTAAATATAATAATAACAATTGTATTATTGCCTCTAGGGCATATTTCCAATAGTCTCCCACTTGCACTAGAGTCAATAATCTAGTTCACATCGTTATGTGATTAACACTCATAGTTCACATCGCCATGTGACTAACACCCGAAGAGTTCACTAGAGTCAATAATCTAGTTCACATCACCATGTGATTAACAATCAATGAGTTCTAGTGTTTGATCATGTTATGCTTACGAGAGAGGTTTTAGTCAACGGGTCTGCAACATTCAGATCCGTGTGTTCTTTGCAAATCTCTATTTCATATTGTAGATGTTGCTACTATGCTCCACTTGGAGCTATTCCAAATGGTTGCTCCACTATACGTATCCGGTTTGCTACTCAGAGTCATCCAAATAGGTGTTAAAGCTTGCATCGATGTAACCCTTTATGTCGAACTCTTTATCACCTCCATAACCAAGAAACATTTCCTTATTCCTAAGGACAATTTTGACCGTTGTCCAGTGATCCACTCCTGGATCACTCTTGTACCCCCTTGCCAGACACGTGGCAAGGCACATCACAGTACACAGACGGCATATCGTATAGAGCCTATGGCTAATGCATAGGGAACGACTTTCGTCCTTTCTCTTTCTTCTGCCGTGGTCGAGGTTCAAGTCTTAACTTCACACCTCACAACTCAGGCAAGAATTCCTTCTTTGACTGATCCATCTTGAACTTCTTCAAGATCATGTCAATGTATATGCTCTGTGAAAGTCTTATCAGGCGTCTTGATCTGTCTCTATAGATCTTGATACCCAACATGTAAGCAGTTTTACATAGGTCTTCCTTTGAAAAACTCCATTCAAACAACCCTTTATGCTTTCTAGAAATTCTACATCATTTCCGATCAACAATATGTCATCCATATATACCTATCAGAAATTTGGTAGTGCTCCCACTCACTTTCTTGCAAATACAAGTTTCTTGCAAACTTTGTATAAACCCAAATGCTTTGATCGCCTCATCAAAGCGTATGTTCCAACTCCGAGATGCTTTCTCCAGTCCATAGAAGGATCGCTGGAGTTTGCATACCTTTTAGCATCACTAGGATTGACAAAAACCTTTTGGTTGTATCACATACTACCTTTCCTCACGGAAACCGTCAAGGAAACTTTGTGTTGACATCCATCTGCCTGATTTCGTAAATGAAAATGCAGCAACTGCTAACATAGTTCTAACAGACTTTACCATCGCTATGATTGAGAGAGACTCATCATAGTCAACTCCTTGAACTTGTCGGAAACTTCTTTGAGACAAGTCGAGCTTCACAAATGATGACATTACCATCAGCGTCTGTCTTCTTCTTAAAGATCCATTTATTCTCAATGGCTTGCCGTTCATCGGGCAAGTCCATACTTTGTTCTCATACATGGATCCTATCTCGGATTTCATGGCTTCTAGCCATTTGTTAGAATCCGGGCCCACCATCGCTTCTTCATAGCTCATAGGTTCATCGTTGTCCAACAACATGACCTTTAAGACAGGGTTACCACTCAGAAGTTGTACACACCCCTGTCGACCTACGATGTTTGATAGTAATTTGATCTGAAGCTTCCTGATCATCATCATTAGCTTTCTCTTCAACTGACGTAAGTGCCACAGAAACATCTTTCTATGATGCACTACTCTCTGGTTGAAGTGAAGGTTCAACAACCTCATCAAGTTCTATCTTCCTCCCACTCAATTCTTTCGAGAGAAACTCTTTCTCGAGAAAGGACATGTTCTTAGCGACAACACATTGCCCTCAGATCTGAGATAGAAGCTATACACGGTCGTCTTGTTTGGGTATTCTATGAAGATACAATTTTCCGCTTTGGGTTTGAGCTTTTCCGACCGAAGCCTATCGACATAAGCATCGTAGCCCCAAACCTTAAGAAACAACAACTTTGGTTTCTTGCCAAACCATAGTTCATACGGTGTCGTCTCCACGGACTTAGATGGTGCCCTATTTAAAGTGAATGTGATTGTCTTTAATGCATAACCCCCAAAAATAGCGGTAGATTGGTAAGAGACATCATACACCATATCCAATAAGGTTCGACTACGACGTTTGGACACACGATCATGCTATGGTGTTCCAGTCGGCGTCAACTATGAAACGATTCCACCTTGTCTTTAGCAATTGCCAAACTCATAACTCAGATACTTTCCCTTTGATCAGATCGAAGGAACTTGATCTTCTTGTTACAATGATTCTCAACTTCACTCTGAAATTGCTTGAACTTTTCAAACATTTCAGGCTTATGCTTCATTAAGTAAATATACCCATATCTATTCAATTCACCGATGAAGGTGAGAAAATAACGATATCCACCACGCGCGTCAACACTCATCGGACCGCACACATCAGCATGTATGATTTCCAACAAGTCACTTGTCTGTTCCATTGTTCCAAAGAATGGGGTTTTAGTCATCTTGCCAAAGAGGCATGGTTCACATGTGTCAAGTGATTCAAAATCAAGTGACTTCAAAAGTCCGTTAGCATGGAGGTTCTTTCATGCGCTTTACACCAATATGACCTAAGCAGTAGTGCCACACAAAAGTGGTACTATCATTATCAACTCTATATCTTTTGGCATCAATGTTATGAACATGTGTATAACTACGACCGGGATTCAATAAACCATTCACATTGGGTGCATGACCATAGAAGGTATTATTCATGTAAATAGAATAACCATTATTCTCTGACTTAAATGAATAACTGTATTGCAATAAACATGATCTAATCATGTTCATGCTCAACGCAGACACCAATGCAAACAACATTTATCTAGGTTCAACACTAATCTCGAAGGTAGAGGGAGCGTGCAATGGTGATCACATCAACCTTGGAAACACTTCCAACACACATCGTCACCTCGCCCTTAGCTAGTCTCCGTTAATTCCGTAGCTTTTGTTTGGAGTTACCAATATTAGCAACTGAACCGGTATCTAATACCCAGGTGCTACTAGGAGTAGTAGTAAGGTACACACACATATATCAAATATACTTTTGTTGAAGTTGACAGCCTTCTTATCTACCAAGTATTTGAGGCAGTTCCGCTACCAGTGACCGTTCCCCTAACAGAAGCACTTTGTCTCGGGTTTGGGTTCTTGGGTTTCTTCACTGGAGCGGCAACTGGCTTGCCATTCAACAAGTTTCCCTTCTTGCCCTTGCCCTTCTTTGAAACCAGTGCTCTTGTTAACCATCAACACTTGATGCTCCTTCTTGATTTCTACCTTTACGGCCTTAAGCATGACGAACAGCTCCGGGATTATCTTCCCTTGCATGTTATAGTTCATCACGGAACTCTAGTAGCTTGGTGATAGCGACTGGAGAACTTTTGTTAATCACTCTCTTATCTGGAAGATTAACTCCCACTTGATTCAAGTGATTGAAGTACCCAGACATTCGGAGCACATGCTCACTGGCTGAGCTATTCTCCTCCATCTTGTAGGCAAAGGTCTTGTCAGAGGTCTCAACCTCTCAACACGGGCACGAGCCTGAAATACCAATTTCAGCTCTTTGAACATCTCATATGTTCTATGGCGTTCAAAACGCTTTTGGTGCCCCGACTCTAAGACGTAAAGTATGCCGCACTAAACTATCAGGTAGTCATCAGAACGTGTCTACAAGATGTTCACAACATCCATAGACGCCAGAGGGGTTGGCACATCGAGCGGTGCATCAAGGACAGAAGCCTTCTGTGTAGCAGTGAGGACAATCCTCAGACTACGGCCCTAGTCCGCACAATTGCTTACAATATCTTTCAACTTAGTCTTTCTCTAGGAACGTATTAAAACAAAGAGCTAAAGCGCGAGCTATTAATCCACAACATAATTTGCAAAGATAAATTAGACTATGTTCATGATAATTAAGTTCATCTAATCAAATTATTCAATGAACTCCCACTCAGATAGACATCCCTCTAGTCATATAAGTGATACATGATCTGAATCAACTAGGTCGTGTCCGATCATCACGTGAGACGGACTAGTCATCAACGGTGAACATCTCCATGTTGATCACATCTACTATACGACTCATGTTCGACCTTTCGGTCTCTTGTGTTCCGAGGCCATGTCTGTACATGCTAGACTCGTCAAGTCAACCTAAGTGTTTCGCATGTGTAAATCTGGCTTACAGCCGTTGTATGCGAACGTTCGAATCTATCACACCTGATCATCACGTGGTGCTTCGAAACAATGATCCTTCGCAACGGTGCACAGTTAGGGGGAACACTTTCTTGAAATTTTGTGAGGGATCATCTTATTTATGCTACCGTCGTTCTAAGCAAATAAGATACAAACATGATAAACATCACATGCAAATCATAAAGTGACATGATATGGCCAATATCATCTTGCGCCTTTAATCTCCATCTTCGAGGCGCGGCATGATCACCTTCGTCACCGGCATGACACCATGATCTCCATCATCGTGTCTTCATGAAGTTGCCTCGCCAACTATTACTTCTACTACTATGGCTAACGGTTAGCAATAAAGTAAAGTAATTACATGGTGTTTTCATTGACATGCAGGTCATAAATAAATTAAGACAACTCCTATGGCTCCTGTCGGTTGTCATACTCATCGACATGCAAGTCGTGATTCCTATTACAAGAACATGATCAATCTCATACATCACATATATCATTCATCACATCCTTTTGGCCATATCACATCACATAGCATACCCTGCAAAAATAAGTTAGACGTCCTCTAATTGTTGTTGCATGTTTTACGTGGCTTCTATGGGTTTCTAGCAAGAACATTTCTTACCTATGCAAAACCACAAGGTGATATGCCAATTTCTATTTACCCTTCATAAGGACCCTTTTCATCGAATCCGATCCGACTAAAGTGGGAGAGACACACACCCGCTAGCCACCTTATGCATCAAGTGCATGTTAGTCGATGGAACCAGTCTCACGTAAGCATACATGTAAGGTCGGTCCGGGCCGCTTCATCCCACAATGCCGCCGTATCAAGATAAGACTAGTAACGGTAAGCAAATTGAACAAATCATTGCCCACAACTGCTTTGTGTTCTACTCATGCATAGAATCTATGCATAGACCTAGCTCATGATGCCACTGTTGGGGAACGTAGCAATAATTCAAAAATTTCCTACATGTCACCAAGATCAATCTAGGAGATACTAGCAACGAGAGATAGGGAGTGCATCTTCATACCCTTGAAGATCGCTAACGGAAGCGTTACAAGAACGCGGTTGGTGCAGTCATACACGCAGCGATTCAGATCGCGGTCAATTCCGATCTAAGCATCGAACAATGGCGCCTCCACGTTCAACACACATATAGCCCGGGGTGTAACAGCCTGATTTTTGGCCCTTTCTTTTTCTTTTGTTTTTCTGAGGTTTTTGCCTGAGATTTCCTTTTTCCGTGGCTATGTGGTCTGGAAACTGTAGAGGATGCCCTCTTGTTTGTTTCCAGAGTGGCTTGTCATTCCCAAATCCTTCCCTAGACCCTTTCATTTTCATCCTAGCCCAAATCCCAATATTCTTTTCATTGGGAATGTTCCTTTTCTATTAAAGGAATAACTCAAATTGCCCTAGGTTGTGAAGCAACCTTTATTTCCATCACTCCTAAAATTCCCAAATAATTCTCATAAATTGTTTGGGTCATATCTTTCTCAAATATGGCAAAATATTTCATTTGTCATGCTTATCATCATGCTCAAATAATTCATTTCCTATTCTGCCCTAAATGGCACATTGTGAAGCAAGTGCTATTTTCATTTTCCCAATTGACCTCAAACTCCTTGGACACCTTTTCCTGTCCATATCATTGCCACATGCCAAAATGCAACCTCATTTTCCTAGTAATTATTTAACTATGATTTTCCAAAGTTTCTATCTAGAAAGAAGCTTTGTTAAGGAGGTGCAAGCTAGGAATATCCAAATGAGTTGCCATTTTGCATGGTCCCTAATATCATCATATCATAGCTCTCCACCAAAGTAGAGATCCTGTCATGCCTCCAATGTGAACTCATCTTCTATTCTTTGATTTTGTCCAAAATTCCAGTTTGTGAAGCAAGTATATTTTATCTTGCTCCATTATGGCTGCCAATTTTTCTAGGTCTTCTATTATCGATATAACCTACCCCCACCCATTTTGGGCATGGTTCATCAAGCCATTATTCCTCTAGAATTTTTGTAAGTTTCTGTCTAGAGGAGATGTTTGTGAAGCTAGTACCAGTTTGGCTTGGCCAATTGGTATGAGACTTTTTTATCATCTTCATAGGACCAAATGACTCTGCCTTGCCCAATTTGAGCTCAAGTTGATGCTTCATCAGAGTGCATCATCCTAATCTAGTTTCTGGATCAGTTTATGTGGTAGTTCAGCAACTATATTAAATCTTGATCCTAATCCGCTCCAAGTTACCAGGGTGAAAGTCCTTCTTTCCCTAAACCTACCAGACAACTCCATTGATTCCAAACTCCTTCCTGTTAATCAGCAGTGTTCATCCAAGTTTACTGTAGTAAACTTCAGAGGTTAATTACCATTCAACCGAAGCTCTTTTAACCAAACTACCACCGCAGTTGCAACCTACCTTGGATGAACTTGCCACTAGGAAACAGTTGCTAGACATTTGTCTCCTCCTCATGCCAGTGCACGCGGTGACCGCGACAATGGCGTGCCTGTGCACGCGCTCTGTGTGCAGTGGCCGCGTCCAGTGGCTGTTTGTGCTAGACCCCCTCCTCCTCTCGTCGCCTTCGCGCGCGTGAGCGTGTCCAGCAGCTGGCCCACATCGTCGCCGTTCCTCTGGACCCGTCTCTCCCTCCGTCCGTTTCCTCACCGACACTCGCCGCTGAACGCCCACGGGAGCACAGTGCTCTGACATGTTTTGATGGTGCTCGGCTTCTTCCTCTGCTCTCCGGCGTCTTCTACTCCTTCGTGAGCTCTGAATCACTTCCTAGTCGCCTTCCCCGAGCTCATGCGCGCGCACACACGTCCGCGGCGCCGGCCACGTGTCTGCGGCGACGACAGCGCGGCACCTCGCCCCGCGGCTATATAAGCCCACCCCGAGCGCCTCCGAGCTCACCAACAGCCTCACAACTCTCCTCCGGTCCCGCCCAGCCTCTCAAACAAGCTCGAGGAGCTCTCTGTGTCCACCATCGCTGCCATGGCCGCCGTCTCTGTCTGCTTCGATTCCGGTGAACCAAGCCCGTTCCCTCCATTACACCACCACCATCGGCTCCTCCGTGCCCCTTAGAGACTCCCCAACCCATTCGTTCGTCGCCGGAGTGCATGTGGCCACGACTCCCAAGGTGGGCCACCGCCTCTGCCCTCGGCCGCTGCAACCCCTCGCTGCCATCCCGCTTCTCCCCGGCGCTCGTTTCCTCTCTGGATGGATGCGGTGGGCCGCGAAGCACTCGTCGGTGGCCTTCCCTTGGCCAGAGATGGCCGGAGCCACTATGCCTGGCGACGGCAGTGCCCCTGCCCTGCGTTCTGTCTAGGAGAGGAGGAGCAGACGCGGGGAAGAAGAAGGAGGCGTGGGAAGAGAGAGAAGATGCGGCGGGCCCCACGCGTCATCGACCCAGAGCCGGCCCCGCCACGCTGACCTGGATAAGTGACGGGACCCACCCGTGGGACCCGCACGTCAGCTCCTCAAGCCCCTGCCCCACCTCTGCCACGTGTTTAAGTGGAGGCGTAAAACACAGAAGTACGTTTTCGCGTAAAGAAAGCGTACTTTTCCTGAGTACGTTTTCTTTTAGAGGAATCGTATTTCCTCTCTGTTTCAGCCCGGAATGCATTTTCTTAATCCGAAAGCGTATTTCTAACTTTGCGCCTCTGTCTTATCCACTCAGGGACTTGTTTGTGATGATATTTTTGCAAAAAAGTCCCTGAACTTCAACCCTTCATATCTTTTTAACCACAACTCCAAATGAGGTGATTCCAAAGCCCACGTCTTTGTTTCGTCGAACCCGTTCTGTTGGTTTCATTTTCACTATGTTTGACACTGTGAAAATCACCATTTTGCCCTTACGCTTAAACAGCCCCTCCGGGAGAGAACTATTTCCGGCAAATCTTTTCACAGCTTCACCGCACTCCTTCCCGGTGCCTTCTTCACCCCCAGGCAAGCCACAATACACACTTGCATGATAGTCATGTAGTAGCCATGGTTTTCAACTTGAATATTTATTAAATGTTTGCTTGTTTAAAATATGGTTACCGTTGTTGCTTCGGGGTTAGTGCTTACTTTCTTGCTATGTTGTTATGCACCTGGTTATCATGCCCTGCTAGTTGCCGGTATTCCTTTCATATGCTTATGCTTGCTAGTAGTACATGTTGATGTCGGTAATGGTCTTCGGTGCATGACTGTCGTCTGTTCCGAGTGCCGTTGTTATGCATGTTTCATTGCATCTCGTTGGTTAAATGCTTGCATTGTTGTTATGTTCTTGGATGATATTTATTGTTGATGCTAGTGGTCATGCTATGTTTCTGAGAAGTATGTACTTGTGATGTTCATGTTAGTTAGTATGCCATGCTCAGTTGGATATGATTCATTATTGATATAGTGGATAGTTATGTCGTAATCTCATGCTTATGTTGATATCATGCTCATGCCTTGCAATTGCATCATGTTATTTTATCATGGCTCAACATATTTGCATTCAAGTTTAACCGGATTAAATTGAACTTGAACAATTGTTGGCTGAGTCATGGTGCCACCATATCGAGCTGACCAGTGCAACCACACTTGTCGGTATGGGAAGGTCCTAACGAGGTCTATTGGCGTGCCTCTCGCCGGTGCCTCCAACTAGGGAAGGTTATGGGCATGCTTACTCTGATCAGGTAGGCGGACGTAACCTTGTGTGCCCGTAGAATGGATGATAAGCGCTTTGTCCCTGTTTGGGACAGGCCACGACAGTGGCCGTTGTGTCTTTGGTAGACACGGGGCCACCCATGACTTAGCCCAAAGGGGAGTTGGTCGGAGTGGCCGGGAGAGTGTCATGGCAGTAGATCGGTTTTGTCGGAACATCGTTGGTCCACCCGAATGGGAGTGCGAGGCCATGGGTTCTGTAGTGTGGGTACAGTGTACTAACCTCTGCAGAGTGTATATTAAAACTATCGATAGCCGCGCCCACGGATAAGGGCCCAGTTCGTGTCAGTTCCACTGTGAGTCAACAATATTAATAATAATGTGTTTAATAACAACCCCGGTTCGATGAGGAGATAAGTTGGTTGTGATCGCCGGAAAGATCATCGTTGGAGACCAAGTGTTGGTCATGGTTGTGGTCGCCGGAATGATCACCGTGGCATCAAGGATACCGAGTTGTTGGATATTCGTGATGTTGTGTGAGAATCATGGGTAAAGATCAAGCTCCTTGTGGTCATTTAATGATTACTACGGTATTGTTTATACCAAGCTTGATTTGATCCTGAGATGATCGTGTGATGTCCGAGGATGGTAAGTGATGCATGTGATGGTTATGAAGTAACCCGAGCAGAATAAATAGCACATATAATGTCATCATGTTGCATGCTAGTATCGTCAGATTTATATGCTCATGCCATACTCATGTTGTTCTAGCTGTATCATGTTCATATTGTTGTTGCCATGTTATCCTGATGACCTCATGAATATTTCCAGCTTAACCTGTAATTGCCATGTTGTTGTCTGTCTTGAATGCTTCTGGTTATTGTGAGCTTGCAAGTACATTCAATGTACTGACCTGGCGTGTCATGCCAGTTTGCAGGTCATGCCGGATTTGAATGCCTGTTTGTCGTGGATTCTTTGTTTGCGAGCTAGGACAAGCATTCCAGCTAGAGTCCCTACGGAGTGGAGTTCACCACCGTCGTCGTTGTTCCGCTGATAGAGTCATTCCGCTGCTTTGAGTTGTTCTACTGCTTGCATAGAGCAACTGAGGATGGCGTAGTTACGCTGTGCCGATGTTATTCATTGTAATATCGGAGACCTTGTAATCATATTCGTGTAATAATAGAAAGCTGGTTTGTTCTATGCTAAGCAGTTCCGGATTCTAGAAGACTTCTCCTCGATCTCTGGGCTGGAATACGGGGTGTTCTGGTTTCTCTAAGCCGGGGTGCCACACGGGGACGTCTCCTCCTTCTTGATCCAGCAAGGGGAGAGGAGAAGTTAAGGGAGAACTCCGACAGCACGACGGCATGGTGGTGATGGAGCTCGTGGTTCTCCGGCAGGGCTTCGCCAAGCGCTACGGAGGAAGAGGACGTGTAGGAGAGGGGAAGGGTTATGGCTGCCCTCTCTCTCCCTCACTATATATAGGGGGAAGGGGGTGGAGGAGGCGCCCTAGGGTTCCCTAGGGGAGGGGCGGCGGCCATAGGGAAAACCCTAGATGGGTTTGGGCGCCCCCACCTCTCCAGGTTACGTGAGATGGGGTGGGAGGGGCGCTCAACCCCTTAGTAGGCTGATGTGCCCCCTCCCCTTGGCACATAAGGCCCCCCAACGCTTGTCGGGGCCTCCAAAACCCCTTTCGGACACGTTGGTCATCACCCGGTATCCCAGGAACAATTCCGAACTCCAATACCCTTCGTCCAATATATCGATCTTCACCTCCGAACCATTCCAGAACACCTCGTCACATCCGGGATCTCATCCGGGACTCCGAACAACCTTCGGTAACCACATACTATTTCCCATAACAACTCTAGCGTCACCGAACCTTAAGTGTGTTGACCCTACGGGTTCGGGAACCATGTAGACATGACCGAGACATCTCTCCGACCAATAACCAACAGCGGGATCTGGATACCCATGTTGGCTCCTACATGTTCCACGATGATCTCATCGGATGAACCACGATGTCAAGGATCCAATCAATCCCGTATGCAATTCACTTTGCCTATCGGTGTGTTACTTGCCCGAGATTCGATCGCCGGTATCCCCATACCTCGTTCAATCTCGTTACCGGCAAGTCTCTTTACTCGTTCCGTAACGCATGATCCCGTGGCTAACTCCTTAGTCACATTGAGCTCATTATGATGATGCATTACCGAGTGGGCCCAGAGATACCTCTCCGTCATACGGAGTGACAAATCCCAGTCTCGATTCGTGCCAACCCAACAGACACTTTCGGAGATACCTGTAATGCACCTTTATAGCCACCCAGTTACGTTGTGACGTTTGGTACACCCAAAGCATTCCTATGGTATCCGGGAGTTGCACAATCTCATGGTCTAAGGAAATGATACTTGACATTAGAAAAGCTTTAGCAAACAAACTTCACGATCTTGTGCTACGCTTAAGATTGGGTCTTGTCCATCACATCATTCTCCTAATGATGTGATCCCGTTATCAATGAAATCCAATGTCCATGGTCAGGAAACCATGACCATCTATTGATCAACGAGCTAGTCAACTAGAGGCTTACTAGGGACATATTACGATCTATGTATTCACACATGTATTATGGTTTCCGGTTAATACAATTATAGATTGAACAATAGACAATTATCATGAACAAGGAAATATAATAATAACCATTTTATTATTGCCTCTAGGGCATATTTCCAACAGCCTGGCCCCCATAGGGAGCGCCCAAGGGGGAGTCCTACTCCCAATAGGAGTAGGTTTCCCCCCTTCCTTATAGGAGTAGGAGAAGGGAGAGGGGAGAGAGAGGGAAGGAAAGGGGGCCGGCCCCCCATCCAATTCAGATTGGGCTTGGGGGTGTGCCCTCCACCTGGCCGCCTCCTCCTCTCTCCCACTAAGGCCCAATAAGGCCCATTGACTCCCCGGTGGGTCCGGTAACCCCCGGTACTCCGGTAAATGCCCGAACTAATCCGGAACCATTCCGATGTCCAAACATAGCCTTCCAATATATCTATCTTTATGTCTCGACCATTTTGAGACTCCTCGTCATCTCCGTGATCACATCCGGGACTCCGAACTACCTTCGGTACATCAAAACACATAAACTCATAATACCGATCGTCATCGAACATTAAGCGTGCAGACCCTATGGATTTGAGAACTATGTAGACATGACCGAGACTCACTTCCGGTCAATAACCAATAGCGGAACCTGGATGCTCATATTGGTTCCTATATATTCTACGAAGATCTTTATAGATCAAACCGCATAACAACATACGTTTGTTCCCTTTGTCATCGGTATGTTACTTACTTACTTGCCCGAGATTAGATCATCGGTATCTCAATACCTAGTTCAATCTCATTACCGGCAAGTCTCTTTACTCGTTCCATAATGCAACATCCCGCAACTAACTCATTAGTCACATTTCTTGCAAGGCTTATAGTGATGTGCATTACCGAGAGGGCCCAGAGATACCTCTCCGATAATCGGAGTGACAAATCTTAATCTCGATCTATGCCAACTCAACAAACACCATTGGAGACACCTGTAGAGCACCTTTATAGTCACCTAGTTACGTTGTGACATTTGATAGAACACTAAGTGTTCCTCCGGTATTCGGGAGTTGCATATTCTCATAGTCATAGGAACATGTATATGTTGGGGAACGTAGTAATTTCGAAAAAAATCCTATGCACACGCAAGATCATGGTGATGCATAGCAACAAGAGGGGAGAGTATTGTCCACGTACCCTCGTAGACCGAAAGCGGAAGCATTAGCACAACGCGGTTGATGTAGTCGTACGTCTTCACGATCCGACCGATCAAGTACCGAACGTACAACACCTCCGAGTTCAGCACACGTTCAGCTCGATGACGTCCCTCGAACTCCGATCCAGCCGAGTGTTGAGGGAGAGTTTTGTCAGCACGACGGTGTGGTGACGATGTTGATGTTCTACCGACGCAGGTCTTTGCCTAAGCACGGCTACAGTATTATCGAGGTGTACTATGGTGGAGAGGGCCACCGCACATGGCTAAGAGATCAATGATCAATTGTTGTGTCTATGGGGTGCCCCCCTACCCCCGTATATAAAGGATCAAGGGGGGTGCGGCCGGCCATAGGAGGAAGCGCGCCGGAGGAGTCCTACTCCCTAGTTGGATTAGGACTTGGGGGGAGGAGGAGAGAGGGGAAAGGAAAGGGGGGGGGCCGCCCCCCTCCTTGTCCAATTCAGACTTGGGGGGAGGGGCGCGCGGGTGCCCCTTGGCCGCCTCTCCTCTTCCTCCACTTGGGCCCATAAGGCCCAATAGACTCCGGGGGGTTCCGGTAACCCCTCCGGTACTCCGGTAAAATCACTATTTCACCCGGAACACTTCCGATCTCCAAACATAGGCTTCCAATATATCAATCTTCATGTCTCGACCATTTCCAGACTCCTCGTCATGTCCGTGATCACATCCGGGACTCCGAACAACCTTCGGTACATCAAAACACATAAACTCATAATAAAAATACCATCGTAACGTTAAGCGTGCGGACCCTACGGGTTCGAGAACTATGTAGACATGACCGAGACACGTCTCCGGTCAATAACCAATAGCGGAACCTGGATGCTCATGTTGGCTCCTACATATTCTACGAAGATCTTTTATCGGTCAGATCGCATAACAACATACGTTGTTCCCTTTGTCATCGGTATGCTACTTGCCCGAGATTCGATTGTCGGTATCTCAATACCTAGTTCAATCTTGTTACCGGCAAGTCTCTTTACTCGTTCCGTAATACATCATCCCGCAACTAACTCACTAGTTGCAATGCTTGCAAGGCTTACGTGATGTGCATTACGGAGAGGGTCCAGAGATACCTCCCCGACAATTGGAGTGACAAATCCTAATCTCGAAATACGCCAACCCAACAAGTACCTTCGGAGACACCTGTAGAGCACCTTTATAATCACCCAGTTATGTTGTGACGTTTGGTAGAACACAAAGTGTTCCTCTAGTAAACGGGAGTTGCATAATCTCATAGTCATAGGAACATGTATAAGTCATGAAGAAAGTAATAGCAACATACTAAACGATCGTGTGCTAAGCTAACGGAATGGGTCATGTCAATCACATCATTCTCCTAATGATGTGATCCCGTTAATCAAATGACAACTCATGTCTATGGTTAGGAAACATAACCATCTTCGATTAACGAGCTAGTCAAGTAGAGGCATACTAGTGACACTCTCTTTGTCTATATATTCACACATGTATTATGTTTCCGGTTAATACAATTCTAGCATGAATAACAAACATTTATCATGATATAAGGAAATAAATAATAACTTTATTATTGCCTCTAGGTCATATTTCCTTCAGTCCCCCACTTGCACTAGAGTCAATAATCTAGATTACACAGTAATGATTCTAACACCCATGGAGCTTTGGTGCTGATCATGTTTTGCTTGTGGAAGAGGCTTAGTAAACGGGTCTGCAACATTCAGATCCGTATGTATCTTGCAAATTTCTATGTCTCCCACCTGGACTAAATCCCGGATGGAATTAAAGCGTCTCTTGATGTGCTTGGTTCTCTTGTGAAATCTGGATTTCTTCGCTAAGCCAATTGCTCCAGTATTGTCACAAAAGATTTTCATTGGACCCGATGCACTAGGTATGACACCTAGATCGGATATGAACTCCTTCATCCAGACTCCTTCATTTGATGCTTCCGAAGCAGCTATGTACTCCGCTTCACACGTAGATCCCGCCACGATGCTTTGTTTAGAACTGCACCAAGTGACAGCTCCACTGTTCAATGTAAACACGTATCCGGTTTGCGATTTAGAATCGTCTGGATCAGTGTCAAAGCTTACATCAACATAACCATTTACGATGAGCTCTTTGTCACCTCCATAAACGAGAAACATATCCTTAGTCCTTTTCAGGTACTTCAAGATGTTCTTGACCGCTGTCGATTGATCCACTCCTGGATTACTTTGGTACCTCCCTGCTAGACTTATAGCATGGCACACATCAGGTCTGGTACACAGCATTGCATACATGATAGAGCCTATGGCTGAAGCACACGGAACATCTTTCATTTTCTCTCTATCTTCTGCAGAGATCGGGCATTGAGTCTTACTCAACTTCACACCTTGTAATACAGGCAAGAACCCTTTCTTTGCTTGATCCATTTTGAACTTCTTCAAAACTTTGTCAAGGTATGTGCTTTGTGAAAGTCCAATTAAGCATCTTGATCTATCTCTATAGATCTTAATGCCCAATATATAAGCAGCTTCACCGAGGTCTTTCATTGAAAAACTCGTATTAAAAGTATCCCTTTATGCTATCCAGAAATTCTATATCATTTCCAATCAACAATATGCCATCCACATATAATATCAGAAATGCTACAGACCTCCCACTCACTTTCTTGTAAATACAGGCTTCTCCAAAAGTATGTATAAAACCAAATGGTTTGATCACACTATCAAAGCATTTATTCCAACTCCGAGAGGCTTACACCAGTCCCTAAATGGATCACTGGAGCTTGCACACTTTGTTAGCTCCCTTTGGATCGACAAAACCTTCCGGTTGCATCATATACAACTCTTCTTCCAGAAATCCATTCAAGAATGCAGTTTTGACATCCATCTGCCATATTTCATAATCATAAAGCGCGGCAACTGCTAACATGATTCGGACAGACTTAAGCATCGCTACGGGTGAGAAGGTCTCATCGTAGTCAATCCCTTGAAATTGTCGAAAACCTTCCGCAACAAGTCGAGCTTTGTAGACAGTAACATTACCGTCAGCGTCAGTCTTCTTCTTGAAGATCCATTTATTCTCAATTGCTTGCCGATCATCGGGCAAGTCAACCAAAGTCCACACTTTGTTCTCATACATGGATCCCATCTCAGATTTCATGGCCTTAAGCCATTTTGCGGAATCTGGGCTCACCATCGCTTCTTCATAATTCGCAGGTTCATCATGATCCAGTAGCATGACTTCCAAAATAGGATTACCGTACCACTCTGGTGCGGATCTTACTCTGGTTGATCTACGAGGTTCAGTAACAACTTGATCTGAAGTTGCATGATCATCATCATTAACTTCCTCACTAATTGGTGTAGGTGTCACAGAAACCGGTTTCTGTGATGAACTACTTTCCAATAAGGGAGCAGGTACAGTTACCTCATCAAGTTATACTTTCCCCCCACTCACTTCTTTCGAGATAAACTCCTTCTTTAGAAAGGATCCATTCTTAGCAACGAATGTCTTGCCTTCGGATCTGTGATAGAAGGTGTACCCAACAGTCTCCTTTGGGTATCCTATGAAGACACATTTCTCCGATTTGGGTTCGAACTTATCAGGTTGAAGATTTTTCACATAAGCATCGCAGCCCAAACTTTAAGAAACGACAACTTTGGTTTCTTGCCAAACCACAGTTCATAAGGCGTCGTCTCAAAGGATTTTGATGGTGCCCTATTTAACGTGAATGCGGCCGTCTCTAAAGCATAACCCCAAAATGATAGCGGTAAATCTGTAAGAGACATCATAGATCGCACCATATCAAGTAAAGTGCGATTACGACATTCGGACACACCATTACGATGTGGTGTTCCGGGTGGCGTGAATTGCGAAACTCTTCCGCATTGTTTCAAATGTAGACCAAACTCGTAACTCAAATATTCTCCTCCGCGATCAGATCATGGAAACTTTATTTTCTTGTTACGTTGATTTTCAACTTCACTCTGAAATTCTTTGAACTTTTCAAATGTTTCAGACTTATGCTTCATTAAGTAGATATACCCATATCTGCTTAATTAAATCATCTGTGAAGGTGAGAAAATAACGATATCCGCCACGAGCCTCAACATTCATCGGACCACATACATCTCTATGTATGATTTCCAACAAATCTATTGCTCTCTCCATAGTTCCGGAGAACGGCGTTTTAGTCATCTTGCCCATGAGGCACGGTTCGCAAGTACCAAGTGATTCATAATCAAGTGGTTCCAAAAGTCCATCAATATGGAGTTTCTTCATGCGCTTTACACCGATATGACCTAAATGGCAGTGCCACAAATAAGTTTCACTATCATTATCAACTCTGCATCTTTTGGCTTCAACATTATGAATATGTGTACCACTACTATCGAGATTCATCAAAAATAGACCACTCTTCAAGGGTGCACGACCATAAATGATATTACTCATATAAATAGAACAACCATTATTCTCTGATTTAAATGAATAACCGTCTCGCATCAAACAAGATCCAGATATAATGTTCATGCTCAACGCTGGCACCAAATAACAATTATTTAGGTCTAATACTAATCCCGAAGGTAGATGGAGGTAGCGTGCCGACCGCGATCACATCGACTTTGGAACCATTTCCCACGCGCATCGTCACCTTGTCCTTTGCCAGTGTTCGCTTAATCCATAGTCCCTGTTTTGAGTTGCAAATATTAGCAACAGAACCAGTATCAAATACCCAGGTGCTACTGCGAGCTCTAGTAAGGTACACATCAATAACATGTATATCACATATACCTTTGTTCACCTTGCCATCCTTCTTATCCGCCAAATACTTGGGGCAGTTCCGCTTCCAGTGACCAGTCTGCTTGAAGTAGAAGTACTCAGTTTCAGGCTTAGGTCCAGACTTGGGTTTCTTCTCCTGAGCAGCAACTTGCTTGCTGTTCTTCTTGAAGTTCCCCTTCTTCTTCCCTTTGCCCTTTTTCTTGAAACTAGTGGTCTTGTTGACCATCAACACTTGATGCTCCTTCTTGATTTCTACCTCCGCAGCCTTTAGCATTGCGAAGAGCTCGGGAATTGTCTTATCCATCCCTTGCATATTATAGTTCATCACGAAGCTCTTGTAGCTAGGTGGAAGTGATTGGAGAATTCTATCAATGACGCTATCATCCGGAAGATTAACTCCCAGTTGAATCAAGTGATTACAATACCCTGACATCTTGAGTATATGCTCACTGACAGAACTATTCTCCTCCATCTTGCAGCTATAGAACTTATTGGAGACTTCATATCTCTCAATCCGGGCATTCTTCTGGAATATTAACTTCAACTCCTGGAACATCTCATATGCCCTGTGACGTTCAAAACGTCGTTGAAGTCCCGATTCTAAGCCGTAAAGCATGGCACATTGAACTAGCGAGTAGTCATCAGCTTTGCTCTGCTAGACGTTCTTAACATCGTCAGTTGCATCAGCAGCGGGCCTGGCACCCAGCGGTGCTTCCAGGAAGTAATACTTCTGTGCAGCAATGAGGATAATCCTAAAGTTACAGACCCAGTCCGTGTAATTGCTACCATCATCTTTCAACTTTGCTTTCTCAAGAACGCATTAAAATTCAACGGAACAATAGCACGGGCCATCTATCTACAATCAAACATAGACAAGCAAGATACTATCAGGTACTAAGTTCATGATAAATTTAAGTTCAATTAATCATATTACTTAAGAACTCCCACTTAGAAAGACATCCCTCTAATCCTCTAAGTGATCACGTGATCCAAATCAACTAAACCATAACCGATCATCACGTGAAATGGAGTAGCTTTCAATGGTGAACATCACTATGTTCATCATATCTACTATATGATTCACGCTCGACCTTTCGGTCTCAGTGTTCCGAGGCCATATCTGCATATGCTAGGCTCGTCAAGTTTAACCTGAGTATTCTGCGTGTGCAAAACTGGCTTGCACCCGTTGTATATGGACGTAGAGCTTATCACACCCGATCATCACGTGGTGTCTGGGCACGACGAACTTTGGCAATGGTGCATACTCAGGGAGAACACTTTTATCTTGAAATTTAGTGACAGATCATCTTATAATGCTACCGTCAATCAAAGCAAGATAAGATGCATAAAAGATAACATCACATGCAATCAATATAAGTGATATGATATGGCCATCATCATCTTGTGCTTGTGATCTCCATCTCCGAAGCACCGTCATGGTTACCATCGTCACCGGCGCGACACCTTGATCTCCATCGTAGCATTGTTGTCGTCTCGCCAATCTTATGCTTCTACGACTATCGCTACCGCTTAGTGATAAATAAAGCATTACAGGGTGATTGCATTGCATACAATAAAGCGACAACCATATGGCTCCTGCTAGTTGCCGATAACTCGGTTACAAAACATGATCATCTCATACAATTAAAATTTAGCATCATGTCTTGACCATATCACATCACAGCATGCCCTGCAAAAACAAGTTAGACGTCCTCTACTTTGTTGTTGCAAGTATTACGTGGCTGCTACGGGCTTAGCAAGAACCGTTCTTACCTATACATAAAAACCACAACGATAGTTTGTCAAGTTGGTGTTGTTTTAACCTTCGCAAGGACCGGGCGTAGCCACACTCGGTTCAACTAAAGTTGGAGAAACTGACACCCGCCAGCCACTTGTGTGCAAAGCACGTCAGTAGAACCTGTCTCGTGTAAGCATACGCGTAATGTCGATCCGGGCCGCTTCATCCAACTATACCGCCGAACCAAAGTATGACATGCTGGTAAGCAGTATGACTTATATCGCCCACAACTCCTTGTGTTCTACTCGTGCATATAACATCAACGCATAAAACCTGGCTCGGATGCCACTGTTGGGGAACGTAGTAATTTCAAAAAATTCCTACACACACGCAAGATCATGGTGATGCATAGCAACGAGAGGGGAGAGTGTTGTCCACGTACCCTCATAGACCGAAAGCGGAAGCGTTAGCACAACACGGTTGATGTAGTCGTATGTCTTCACGATCCGACCGATCAAGTACCGAATGTACGGCACCTCCGAGTTCAGCACACGTTCAGCTCGATGACGTCCCTCGAACTCCGATCCAGCCGAGTGTTGAGGGAGAGTTTTGTCAGCACGACGGTGTGGTGACGATGTTGATGTTCTACCAACGCAGGTCTTCGCCTAAGCACCGCTACAGTATTATAGAGGTGTACTATGGTGGAGGGGGGCACCGCACACGGCTAAGAGATCAATGATCAATTGTTGTGTCTATGGGGTGCCCCCCTGCCCCCATATATAAAGGAGCAAGGGGGTGTGGCCGGCCATAGGAGGAGGCGCGCCGGAGGAGTCCTACTCCCACCGGGAGTAGGACTCCCCTCCTTTTCCTAGTTGGATTAGGACTTGGGGGAGGAGGAGAGAGGGGAGAGGAAAGGGGGCGCCGCCCCCCTCCTTGTCCAATTCGGACTTGGGGGGAGGGGCGCGCGGCTGCCCCTTGGCCGCCTCTCCTCTTCCTCCACTTGGACCCATAAGGCCCAATTGTTGGAAATATGCCCTAGAGGCAATAATAAATTGGTTATTATTATATTTCCTTGTTCATGGTAATCGTTTATTATCCATGCTAGAATTGTATTGATAGGAAACTCAGATACATGTGTGGATACATAGACAACACCATGTCCCTAGTAAGCCTCTAGTTGACTAGCTCGTTGATCAATAGATGGTTACGGTTTCCTGACCATGGACATTGGATGTCGTTGATAACGGGATCACATCATTAGGAGAATGATGTGATGGACAAGACCCAATCCTAAGCATAGCACAAGATCGTGTAGTTCATATGCTAAAGCTTTTCTAATGTCAAGTATCATTTCCTTAGACCATGAGATTGTGCAACTCCCGGATACCGTAGGAGTGCTTTGGGTGTGCCAAACGTCACAACGTAACTGGGTGGCTATAAAGGTACACTACGGGTATCTCTGAAAGTGTCTATTCGGTTGGCACGAATCGAGACTGGGATTTGTCACTCCGTGTGACGGATAGGTATCTCTGGGCCCACTCGGTAGGACATCATCATAATGTGCACAATGTGGTCAAGGAGTTGATCACGGGATGATGTGTTACGGAACGAGTAAAGAGACTTGCCGGTAACGAGATTGAACAAGGTATCGGGATACCGACGATCGAATCTCGGGCAAGTATCGTACCGATGGACAAAGGGAATTGCATACGGGATTGATTGAGTCCTTGACATCGTGGTTCATCCGATGAGATCATCGTGGAACATGTGGGAGCCAACATGGGTATCCAGATCCCGCTGTTGGTTATTGACCAGAGAACGTCTCGGTCATGTCTGCATGTCTCCCGAACCCGTAGGGTCTACACACTTAAGGTTCGATGACGCTAGGGTTATAAAGGAAGTTTGTATGTGGTTACCGAATGTTGTTCAGAGTCCCGGATGAGATCCCGGACGTCACGAGGAGTTCCGGAATGGTCCGGAGGTAAAGATTTATATATGGGAAGTCCTGTTTTGGTCACCGGAAAGGTTTCGGGTTTTATCGGTAACGTACGGGGACCACCGGGAGGGTCCCGGTGGTCCACCAAGTGGGGCCACCAGCCCCGGAGGGCTTCATGGGCCAAGTGTGGAAGGGGACCAGCACCAAGTGGGCTGGTGCGCCCCCCTCCCCCCCCCCCCCCCCCACAAGGGCCCAAGGCGCAAGGGAAGAGGAGAGGGGGCAAACCCTAGGGCAGATGGGCCCTAAGGCCCATCCTGGTGCGCCTCCCTCTCCCCCTCCCCCTTGGCCGCCTCCCTTAGATGGGATCTAGGCTGGCCGCCACCCCTAGGGGTGGAAACCCTAAAGGGGGCGCAGCCCCTCCCCTTCCCCTATATATACTTGGCCTAGGGGCTGCCCAATACACGTGATTTGATCTCTCTCGTTGGTGCAGCCCTCCCTCTCTTTCTCCTCATATCCCATGGTGTTTGGCGAAGCCCTGCAGGTTTGCCACGCTCCTCCACCACCACCACGCCGTTGTGCTGCTGCTGGATGGAGTCTTCCTCAACCTCTCCCTCTCTCCTTGCTGGATCAAGGCATGGGAGACGTCACCGGGCTGTACGTGTGTTGAACGCGGAGGTGCCGTCCGTTCGGCACTAGGATCTCCGGTGATTTGGATCACGATGAGTACGAATCCATCAACCCTATTCTCTTGAAGGCTTCCGCTTAGCGATCTACAAGGGTATGTAGATGCACTCTTCTTCCCCTCGTTGCTGGTCTCTCCATAGATAGATCTTGGTGACACGTAGGAAAATTTTTGAATTTCTGCTACGTTCCCCAACAGTGGCATCATGAGCTAGGTCTATTGCGTAGATTCTATGCACGAGTAGAACACAAAGTAGTTGTGGGCGTTGATATTGTTCAATATGCTTACTGTTACTAGTCCAATCTTGTTTTGACTGTATCGTGGGATGAAGCGGCCCGGACCAACCTTACACGTACACTTACGTGAGACCGGTTCCACCGACTGACATGCACTAGTTGCATAAGGTGGCTGGCGGGTGTCTATCTCTCCCACTTTAGTCGGAACGGATTCGATGAAAAGGGTCCTTATGAAGGGTAAATAGCAATTGGCATATCACGTTGTGGTTTTGCGTACGTAAGAAACGTTCTTGCTAGAAACCCATAGCAGCCACGTAAAACATGCAAACAACAATTAGAGGACGTCTAACTTGTTTTTGCAGGGTATGCTATGTGATGTGATATGGCCAAAAGGATGTGAAGAATGATATATGTGATGTATGAGATTGATCATGTTCTTATAATAGGAATCACGACTTGCATGTCGATGAGTATGACAACCGGCAGGAGCCATAGGAGTTGTCTTTATTTATTTATGACCTGCGTGTCAACTTAAACGTCATGTAATTACTTTACTTTATTGCTAAAGCGTTAGCCATAGTAGTAGAAGTAATAGTTGGCGAGACAACTTCATGAAGACACGATGATGGAGATCATGATGATGGATATCATGGTGTCATGCCGGTGACGATGATAATCATGGAGCCCCGAAGATGGAGATCAAAAGGAGCAAAGTGATATTGTCCATATCATGTCACTATTTGATTGCATGTGATGTTTATCATGTTTATACATCTTGTCTACTTAGAACGACGGTAGTAAATAAGATGATCCCTCGTTAAAATTTCAAGAAAGTGTTCCCCCTAACTGTGCACCGTTGCGACAGTTCATTCGTTTCTAAGCACCACGTGATGATCGGGTGTGATAGATTCCAACGTTCACATACAACGGGTGTAAGACAGATTTACACATGCAAACACTTAGGTTGACTTGACGAGCCTAGCATGTACAGACATGGCCTCGAAACACAGAAGACCGAAAGGTCGAGCATGAGTCGTATAGAAGATACGATCAACATGAAGATGTTCACCGATGTTGACTAGTCCGTCTCACGTGATGATCGGACACGGCCTAGTTGACTCGGATCATGTAATCACTTAGATGACTAGAGGGATGTCTATCTGAGTGGGAGTTCATAAGATGAACTTAATTATCCTGAACATAGTCAAAAGGTCTTCGCAAATTATGTCGTAGCTCGCGCTTCAGTTCTACTGTTTAGATATGTTCCTAGAGTAAATTTAGTTGAAAGTTGATAGTAGCAATTATGCAGACTAGGTCCGTAAACTGAGGATTGTCCTCATTGCTTCATAGAAGGCTTATGTCCTTAATCAACCGCTCAGTGTGCTGAACCTCGAACGTTGTCTGTGGATGCTACGAACATCTGACATACATGTTTTGATAACTACGTGATAGTTCAGTTAAACGGTTTAGAGTTGAGGCACCGAAGACGTTTTGAAACGTCGTGAAACATATGAGATGTTTCGAGGGCTGAAATTGGGATTTCAGGCTCGTGCCCACGTCAAGAGGTATAAGACCTCCGACGATTTTCTTAGCCTACAAACTAAGGAGAAAAGCTCAATTGTTGAGTTTGTGCTCAGATTGTCTGAGTACAACAATCATTCGAATCGAGTGGGAGTTGATCTTCCAGATGAGATAGTGATGTTTCTCCGAAGTCATTACCACCAAGCTGCTAGAGCTTCATGATGAACTATAATATATCAGGGACATATATGATGATCCTTGAGATATTCGCGATGTTTGACACCACAAAAGTAGAAATCAAGAAGGAGCATCAATTGTTGATGGTTGGTGAAACCACTAGTTTCAAGAAGGGCAAGGGCAAGAAGGGATACTTCATGAAACGGTAATTCAGTTGCTGCTCTAGTGAAGAAACCCGAGGTTGAACCCAAACCCGAGCTAAGTGCTTCTGTAATAAGAGGAACAGCCACTGGAGCAGAATTACCCTAGATACTTGGTAGATGAGAAGGCTGGCAAGGTCGATAGAAGTATATTGGATATACATTGTGTTGATGTGTACTTTACTAGTACTCCTAGTAGCACCAGGGTATCAGATACCGGTTCGGTTGCTAAGTGTTAGTAACTCGAAATAAAAGCTACGGAATAAACGGAGACTAGCTAAAGGTGAGCTGACGATATGTGTTGGAAGTGTTTCCAATGTTGATATGATCAAGCATCGCACGCTCCCTCTACCATCGAGATTGGTGTTTGCGTTGAGCATAGACATGATTGGATTATGTCTATCGCATCATTCATTTAAGGAGAATAATGGTTACTCTGTTTATTTGAATAATACCTTCAATGGTCTTACACCTAAAATGAATGGTTCATTGAATCTCGATCGTAGTGATACACATGTTCATGCCAAAAGATATAAGATAGTAATGATAGTACCACCTACTTGTGGAACTGCCACGTAAGTCATATCGGTATAAAATGCATGAAGAAGCTCCATGTTGATGGATCTTTGGGCTCACTCGTTTTGAAAAGTTTGAGACATGTGAACCATGTCTATTTGTGTATATGCATGAAGAAACTCCATGCAAATGGACCGTTTGACTCACTTGATTTTGAATCACTTGAGACATGCAAATCATACCACATGGGCAAGATGACTGAAAGCCTCGGTTTCAGTAAAATGGAACTAAGTAGCAACTTGTTGGAAGTAATACATTTTGATGTGTGCAGTCCAATGAGTGCTGAGGCGTGTAGTGGATATCGTTATGTTCTTACTTCACAGATGATTTGAGTAGATATTGAGTATATTTACTTGATGAATCACGAGTCTGAATTATTGAAAGGTTCAAGTAATTTCAGGGTGAAGTTGAAAGATCGTCGTGACAAGAGGATAAAATATCTATGATATGATCATAGAGATGAATATCTGAATTACGAGTTTGGCACAGAATTAAGACATTGTGGAAATTGTTTCACAACTGATACAGCCTGGAACACCATAGTGTGATGGTGTGTCCGAACATCATAACTGCACCCTATTAGATATGATGTATACCATGATGTCTCTTATCCAATTACCACGATAGTTTATGGGTTAGGCGTTAGAGACAACCACATTCACTTTAAATAGGGCACCACGTAATTCTGATGAGATGACACCGTATGAACTATGGTTTAGAGAAACCTAAGCTGTCATTTCTTAAAAGTTTGGGGCTGCGACGCTTATGTGAAAAAGTTTCAGTCTGATAAGCTCGAACCCAAAGCGGATAAATGCATCTTCATAGGACACCCAAAGCAGTTGGGTATACCTCTTGTCTTAGATCCGAAAGCAATAAGGGATTGTTTCTAGAATCGGGTCCTTTCTCGAGGAAAAGTGGAGACTTGATGAGGTTATTAAACCGTCTCTTCAACTAGTGTGTGGCAGGGCACAGGAAGTTGTTCCTGTGGCACCTACACCAATTGAAGTGGAAGCTTATGATAGTGATCATGAAACTTCAGATCAAGTCACTATCAAACCTCGTAGGATGACAAGGATGCGTACTACTTCGGAGTGGTACGTAATCCTGTCTTGGAAGTCATGTTGCTAGACAACAATGAACCTACAAGCTATGGAGAAGCGATGGTGGGCCCGGATTCTGATAAATGGCTCGAGGCCATATAATCCGAGCGAGGATCCATGTATGAAAACAAAGTGTAGACTTTGGCAGAACAGCTCGATGGTCGTAAGGCTGTTGAGTATAGATGGATTTTAAAAGGAAGACGGACAACGATGGTAAATGTCACCATTAAGAAAGCTCGACTTGTTGTTAAGAAGTTTCCCGACAAGTTCAAGGAGTTGACTACGATGAGAATTTCTCACTCGTAGCGATGCTAAGAGTCAGTTGGAATTATATTAGCGATTACTGCACTATTTATGAAATCTTGCAGATAGGATGTCAAAACATTGTTTCCTCAACGATTTTCTTGAGGAAAGGTTGTATGTGATACAACCGGAAAGTTTTGTCAATCCTGAAAGATGCTAATAAGTATGCAAAGCTCCAGCAATCCTTCTAAGGACTGGAGAAGCATCTCAGAGTTGGAATATACACTTTGATGATGATCAAAGATTTTGGGTGTATACAAAGTTTATGAGAAACTTGTATTTCCAAAGGGTGAGCGGGAGCACTATAGAATTTCTTATGAGTATATGTTGTTGACATATTGTTGATCAGAAATGATGTAGAATTTCTGGAAAGCATACAGGGTTATTTGGAAAATGTTTTTCAATGGAAAACCTGGATTAAGCTACTTGAGCATTGAGCATCAAGATCTATAAAGATAGATCAAAATGCTTAATGGTACTTTCAAATGAGCACATACCTTGACATGATCTTGAAGGTGTTCAAGATGGATCAGTCAAAGAAGGAGTTCTTGCCTGAGTTGTAAGGTATGAAGTTAAGACTTAAAGCTCGAACGCGGCAGAAGAAAGAGGAAGGACGAAGGTCGTCCCCTATGCTTTTGTCATAGGCTCTCTACAGTATGCTATGTTGTGTGCCGCACCTGAAGTGTGCCTTGCCATGAGTCAGTCAAGGGGTACAAGAGTGATCCAAGAATGGATCACAGGACAGCGGTCAAAGTTATCCTTAGTAACTAGTGGACTAAGGAATTTTCTCGATTATGGAGGTGGTAAAAGAGTTCGTCGTAAAGGGTTACGCCGATGCAAACTTTGACACTAATCCAGATTATTCTGAGTAGTAAACTGGATTCGTATAGTAGAACAGTTATTTGGAATAGCTCCAAATAGAACGTGGTAGCTGCATCTAGAAGATGACATAGAGATTTGCGAAGTACATACGGATCTGAATGTTGCAGACCCATTGACTAAAACCTCTCTCACAAGCAACATGATCAAACCTAGAACTCATTGAGTGTTAATCACATAGTGATGTGAACTAGACTACTGACTCTAGTAAACTCTTGGGTGTTAGTCACATGGCGATGTGACCTGTGAGTGTTAATCACATGGCGGTGTGAACTGGATTATTGACTCTAGTGCAAGTGGGAGACTGTTGGAAATATGCCCTAGAGGTAATAATAAATTGGTTATTATTATATTTCCTTGTTCATGATAATCGTTTATTATCCATGCTAGAATTGTATTGATAGGAAACTCAGATACATGTCTGGATACATAGACAACACCATGTCCCTAGTAAGCCTCTAGTTGACTAGCTCGTTGATCAATAGATGGTTACGGTTTCCTGACCATGGACATTGGATGTCGTTGATAATGGGATCACATCATTAGGATAATGATGTGATGGACAAGACCCAATCCTAAGCATAGCACTAGATCGTGTAGTTCGTATGCTAAAGCTTTTCTAATGTCAAGTATCATTTCCTTAGACCATGAGATTGTGCAACTCCCGGATACCGTAGGAGTGCTTTGGGTGTGCCAAACGTCACAACGTAACTGGGTGGCTATAAAGGTACACTACGGGTATCTCCGAAAGTGTCTGTTGGGTTGGCACGAATCGAGACTGGGATTTGTCACTCCGTGTGACGGAGAGG
The DNA here is from genome assembly GCA_034509565.1 of Triticum monococcum. Classification (NCBI taxonomy): domain Eukaryota; kingdom Viridiplantae; phylum Streptophyta; class Magnoliopsida; order Poales; family Poaceae; genus Triticum; species Triticum monococcum. Next base: position 568,592,511 of record CM067841.1, on the reverse strand, counting down.
TATCTCTGGGCCCACTCGGTAGGACATCATCATAATGTGCACAATGTGGTCAAGGAGTTGATCACGGGATGATGTGTTACGGAATGAGTAAAGAGACTTGCCGGTAACGAGATTGAACAAGGTATCGGGATACCGACGATCGAATCTCGGGCAAGTATCGTACCGATGGACAAAGGGAATTGCATACGGGATTGATTGAGTCCTTGACATCGTGGTTCATCCGATGAGATCATCGTGGAACATGTGGGAGCCAACATGGGTATCCAGATCCCGCTATTGGCTATTGACCAGAGAACGTCTCGGTCATGTCTGCATGTCTCCCGAACCCGTAGGGTCTACACACTTAAGGTTCGATGACGCTAGGGTTATAAAGGAAGTTTGTATGTGGTTACCGAATGTTGTTTGGAGTCCCGGATGAGATCCCGGACGTCACGAGGAGTTCTGGAATGGTCCGGAGGTAAAGATTTATATGTGGAAAGTCCTGTTTTGGTCACCGGAAAGGTTTCGGGTTTTATTGGTAACATACCGGGACCACCGGGAGGGTCCCGGGGGTCCACCAAGTGGGGCCACCAGCCCCGGAGGGCTTCATGGGCCAAGTGTGGAAGGGGACCAGCCCCAAGTGGGCTGGTGCGCCCCCCCCCCCACACACACACACAAGGGCCCAAGGCGCAAGGGAAGAGGAGAGGGGGCAAACCCTAGGGCAGATGGGCCCTAAGGCCCATCCTGGTGCGCCTCCCTCTCCCCCTCCCCCTTGGCCGCCTCCCTTAGATGGGATCTAGGCTGGCCGCCACCCCTAGGGGTGGAAACCCTAAAGGGGGCGCAGCCTCTCCCCTTCCCCTATATATACTTGGCCTAGGGGCTGCCCAATACACGCGATTTGATCTCTCTCGTTGGTGTAGCCCTCCCTCTCTTTCTCCTCATATCCCGTGGTGCTTGGCGAAGCCCTGCAGGATTGCCACGCTCCTCCACCACCACCACGCCGTTGTGCTGCTGCTGGATGGAGTCTTCCTCAACCTCTCCCTCTCTCCTTGCTAGATCAAGGCATGGGAGACGTCACCGGGCTGTACGTGTGTTGAACGCGGAGGTGTCGTCCGTTCGGCACTAGGATCTCTGGTGATTTGGATCACGACGAGTACGAGTCCATCAACCCCGTTCTCTTGAACGCTTCCGCTTAGCGATCTACAAGGGTATGTAGATGCACTCTTCTTCCCCTCGTTGCTGGTCTCTCCATAGATAGATCTTGGTGACACGTAGGAAAATTTTTGAATTTCTGCTACATTCCCCAACACCAATAGCCTCCCGGGGGTTCCGGTAACCCCTCCGGTACTCCGATAAAATCACTATTTCACCCGAAACACTTCCGATATCCAAACATAGGCTTCCAATATATCAATCTTCATGTCTCGACCATTTCGAGACTCCTCGTCATGTCCATGATCACATCCGGGACTCCGAACAACCTTCGGTACATCAAAAGACATAAACTCATAATTAAACTATCATCGTAACGTTAAGCGTGCGGACCCTACGGGTTCGAGAACTATGTAGACATGACCAAGACACGTCTCCGGTCAATAACCAATAGCGGAACCTGGATGCTCATATTGGCTCCTACATATTCGACGGAGATCTTTTATTGGTTAGACCGCATAACAACATACGTTATTCCCTTTGTCATCGGTATGTTACTTGCCCGAGATTCGATCGTCGGTATCTCAATACCTAGTTCAATCTTGTTACCGGCAAGTCTCTTTACTCGTTCCGTAATACATCATCCCGCAACTAACTCATTAGTTGCAATGCTTGCAAGGCTTAAGTGATGTGCATTACCGAGAGGGCCCAGAGATACCTCTCCGACAATCGGAGTGACAAATCCTAATCTCGAAATACGCCAACCCAACAAGTACCTTCGGAGACACCTGTAGAGAACCTTTATAATCACCCAGTTACATTGTGACGTTTGGTAGCACACAAAGTGTTCCTCCGGGAAACGAGAGTTGCATAATCTCATAGTCATAGGAACATGTATAAGTCATGAAGAAAGCAATAGCAACATACTAAACGATCATGTGCTAAGCTAACGGGATGGGTCTTGTCAATCACATCATTCTCCTAATGATGTGATCATGTTAATCAAATGACAACTCATGTCTATGGGTAGGAAACATAACCATCTTCGATTAACGAGCTAGTCAAGTAGAGGCATACTAGTGACACTCCGTTTGTCTATATATTCACACGTGTATTATGTTTTCGGTTAATACCATTCTAGCATGAATAATAAACATTTATCATGATATAAGGAAATAAATAATAACTTTATTATTGCCTCTAGGGCATATTTCCTTTCGTATAAGTCATGGAGAAAGCAATAGCAATAAACTAAACGATCATAGTGCTAAGCTAACGGATGGGTCAAGTCAATCACACCATTCTCTAATGATGTGATCCCGTTCATCAAATGACAACTCATGTCTATGGTTAGGAAACCTAACCATCTTTGATTAACGAGCTAGTCAAGTAGAGGCATACTAGTGACACTCTGTTTGTCTATGTATTCACACATGTACTAAGTTTCCGGTTAATACAATTCTAGCATGATAATAAACATGTATCATGATATAAGGAAATATAAATAACAACTTTATTATTGCCTCTAGGGCATATTTCCTTCAACTAACTCATTAGTCACATTGCTTGCAAGGCTTATCATGATGTGCATTACCGAGAGGGCCTAGAGATACCTCTCCGGTACTCGGAGTGACAAATCCGATTCTCGATCTATGCCAACCCAAAAAGCACCTTCGGAGACACTTGTAGAGCATCTTTATAATCACCCAGTTACGTTGTGACATTTGATAACACGGAAGGTGTTCCTCCGGTATTCGGGAGTTGCATAATCTCATAGTCAAAGGAATATGTATAAGTCATGAAGAAAGCAATAGCAATTAAACTTAACGATCATTATGCTAAGCTAATGGATGCCTCTTATCCATCACATCATTCTCTAATGGTGTCATCTCGTTCATCAAATAACAGCACATGTCTATGGTCACGAAACTTAACCATCTTTGATTAACGAGCTAGTCAAGTAGAGACATACTAGGGACACTTTGTTTTGTATATGTATTCACACATGTATCAAGTTTTCGGTTAATACAATTCTAGCATGAATAATAAACATTTATCATGATATAAGAAATATAAATAACAACTGTATTATTGCCTCTAGGGCATATTTCCTTCTGTCTCCCGCTTGCACTAGAGTCAATAATCTATATTACATTGTAATGGTTCTAACACCCATGGAGTCTTGGTGCTGATCATGTTTTGCTCGTGGAAGAGGCTTAGTCAACGGGTCTGGAACATTCAGATCTGTATGTATTCTGCAAATCTCTATGTCTTCCTCCTTGACTTGATCGCGGATAGAGTTTAAGCGTCTCTTGATGTGTTTGGTTCTTTTGTGAAATCTGGATTCCTTTGCTAAGGCAATTGCTCCAGTATTATCACAAAAGATTTTCATTGGACCCGATGCACTAGGTATTACACCTAGATCGGATATCAATTCCTTCATCCAGACGCCTTCATCTGTTGCTTCTGAAGTAGCTATGTACTCCGCTTCACACGTAGATCCCGCCACGATGCTCTACTTGGAACTGCACCAACTGACAGCTCCACCATTCACTATAAATATGTATCCGGATTGCGACTTAGAGTCATCCAGATCAGTGTCAAAGCTAGCATCGACGTAACCATTTACGACAAGCTCTTTGTCACCTCCATAAACGAGAAACATATACTTAGTCCTTTTTTGGTATTCCAGGATGTTCTTGGCCGCTGTCCAGTGATCCACTCCTAGATTATGTTGGTATCTCCCTGCTAAACTTATAGCAAGTCACAAATCAGGTCTCGTACACAGCATTGCATACATGATAGAACCTGTGGCTGAGGCATGGGGAATGATTTTCATTTTCTCTCTATCTTCTGAAGTGGTTGGGCATTAAGTCTGACTCAACTTCACACCTTGTAACACAGGCAAGAACCCTTTCTTTGACTGATCCATTTTGAACTTCTTCAAAAATTTATCAAGGTATGTGCTTTGTGAAAGTCCAATTAAGCATCTTGATCTATCTCTATAGATCTTGATGCTCAATATATAAGCAGCTTCACCGAGGTTTTTCATTGAAAAATTCTTATTCTAGTATCCTTTTATGCTATCCAGAAATTATGTATTATTTCCAATCAATAATATGTCATCCACATATACTATTAGAAATGCTATAGAGCTTCCACTCACTTTCTTGTAAATACGGCCTTCTCCAAAAGTCTGTATAAAACCATATGCTTTGATCACACAATGAAAGCATATATTCCAACTCCAAGAGGCTTGCACCAATCCATAAATGGATCGCTGGAGCTTGCACACTTTGTTAGTACCTTTAGGATTGACAAAACCTTTTGGTTGCATCATATACAACTCTTCTTTAAGAAATCCATTAAGGAATGCTGTTTTGATGTCCATTTACCAAATTTCATACTCATAAAATGCGGCAATTGCTAACATGATTCGGACAGACTTAAGCATCGCTGTGGGTGAGGAGGTCTCATTGTAGTCAACTCATTGAACTTGTCGAAAACCTTTCGCAACAAGTCGAGCTTTGTAGACAGTAACATTACCATCAGCGTCAGTCTTCTTCTTGAAGATCCATTCATTCTCAATGGCTTGCCAATCATCGGGCAAGTCAACCAAAGTCCATACTTTGTTCTCATACATGGATACCATCTCAGATTTCATTCCCTCGAGCCATTTTGTGGAATCTCGGCTCATCATCACTTCCTCATAGTCCGTAGGTTCGTCATGGTCTAGTAACATAACTTCCAGAACAGGATTACCATACCACTCTGGTGCGGAACATACTCTGGTTCACCTACGAGGTTCGGTAGTAACTTGATCTGAAGTTTCACGATCATCATCATTAACTTCCTCACTAATTGGTGTAGGCATCACTGGAACTGAATTCTGCGATGAACTACTTTCCAATTTGAGAGAAGGTACAACTACCTCATCAAGTTCTACTTTCCTCCCACTCACTTCTTTCGAGAGAAACTCCTTCTCTAGAAACGATCCATTCTTAGCAACAAATATCTTTCCTTCGGATCTGTGATAGAAGGTGTACCCAACAGATTCTTTTGGGTATCCTATGAAGACGCACTTATCCGATTTCGGTTCGAGCTTATCAGGCTGAAGCTTTTTCACATAAGCATCGCAACCCCAAACTTTAAAAAACAACAACTTAGGTTCTTGCCAAACCACAGTTCATACGGTGTCGTCTCAACGGATTTAGATGGTGCCCTATTTAACGTGAATGGAGCTGTCTCTAATGCATAACCTCAAAATGATAGTGGTAAAATGGTAAGAGACATCATAGATCGCACCATATATAATAAAGTACGGTTACGACGTTCGGACACACCATTACGCTGTGGTGTTCCAAGTGGCGTGAGTTGTGAAACTATTTCACATTGTTTTAAATGAAGACCAAACTTGTAACTCAAATATTCGCCTCCACGATCAGATCGTAGAAACTTTATTTTCTTGTTACGATGATTTTCCACTTCACTCTGAAATTCCTTGAACTTTTCAAATATTTCAGACTTATGTTTCATCAAGTAGATATACCCATATATGCTCAAATCAACTATGAAGGTCAGAAAATAACGATACCCGCCGCGAGCCTCGACACTCGTTGGACCGCATACATTAGTATGTATTATTTCCAATAAGTCAGTGGATCGCTCCATTGTTCCGGAGAACGGAGTCTTAGTCATCTTGCCCATGAGGCATGGTTCGCAAGCATAAGTGATTCATAATCAAGTGATTCCAAAAGCCCATCAGCATGAAGTTTCTTCGTGTGCTTTACACCAATATGACCTAAACGGCAGTGCCACAAATAAGTTGCACTATCATTATTAACTTTGCATCTTTTGGCATCAATATTATGAATATGTGTATCACCATGATCGAGATTCAACAAAAATAGACCACTCATCAAGGGTGCATGATCATAAAATATATTAATCATATAAATAGAACAACCATTATTCTCTGATTTAAATAAATAATCATCTCGCATCAAACAAGATCCAGATATAATGTTCATGCTCAATACTGGCACCAAATAACAATTATTCAGGTCTAAAACTAATCCCAAAGGTAGATGTAGAGGTAGCGTGCCAATGGCGATCACATCCACCTTGGAACCATTTCTGACGTGCATCGTCACCTCGCCCTAAGCCAATCTTCGTTTAACCCGCAGCCCCTGTTTCGTGTTACAAATATGAGCAACAGAACTAGTATCAAATACACAGGCGCTACTACGAGCATTAGTAAGGTACACATCAATAACATGTATATCAAATATACCTTTCACTTTGCCATCCTTCTTATTCGCCAAACACTTGGGGTAGTTCCGCTTCCAGTGACCAGTCCCTTTGTAGTAGAAGCACTCAGTTTCAGGCTTAGGTCCAGCCTTGGGCTTCTTCCCGGGAGTAGCAACTTGCTTGCTATTCTTATTGAAGTTCCCCTTCTTCCCTTTTCCCTTTTTTTGAAACTAGTGGTCTTGTTAATCATCAACACTTGATAGTCCTTCTTGATTTCTACCTCCGCAGCCTTAAGCATTGTGAAGAGCTTGGGAATTGTCTTTTCCATCCCTTGCATATTATAGTTCATCATGAAGCCTTTATAGCTTGGTGGCAGTGATTGAAGAACTCTGTCAATGACACTATCATCCGGAAGATTAACTCCCACCTGAGTCAAGTGGTTATGGTACCCAAACATTCTGAGTATGTGTTCACTGACAGAACTGTTCTCCTCCATCTTGCAGCTACAGAACTTGTTGGAGACTTCATATCTCTCAACTCGAGCATTCGCTTGAAATATTAACTTCAACTCCTGGAACATCTCATATGGTCCACGACGTTCAAAATGTCTTTGAAGTCCCGATTCTAAGCCGTAAAGCATGGCACACTAAACTATCAAGTAGTCATCAGATTTAGCTTGCAAGACGTTCATAACGTCCGGAGTTGCTCCTGCAGCAGGCCTCGCACCTAGCGGTGCATCAAGGACATAATTCTTCTGTGCAGCAATGAGGATAATCCTCAGGTTACGGACCTAGTCCGTGTAGTTGCTACCATCATCTTTCAACTTAGCTTTCTCTAGGAACGCAATAAAATTCAAGGGGACGGTAGAATGAGCCATTGATCTACAACATAGATATTCAAAAACTATCAGGACTAAGTTCATGATAAATTTAAATTTAATTAATCATATTACTTAAGAGCTCCCACTTAGATAGACATCCCTCGAGTCATCTAAATGATCACGTGATCCATATCAACTAAACCATGTTCGATCATCACATGAGATGGAGTAGTTTTCAATGCTGAACATCTCTATGTTGATCATATCTACTATATGATTCAGGTTCAACCTTTCGGTCTCAGTGTTCCGAGGCCATGTCTGTACATGCTAGGCTCATCAAGTTTAACCTGAGTATTCCGCACGTGCAAAATTGTCTTGCACCCGTTGTATGTGAATGTAGAGCTTATCACTCCCGGTCATCATGTGGTGTCTCGGCATGACGAACTGTCACAACGGTGCATACTCAGGGAGCACACTTATACCTTGAAATTTAGTGGGGGATCATCTTATAATGCTACCGATGTACTAAGCAAAATAAGATGCATAAAAGATAAACATCACATGCAATCAAAATATGTGACATGATATGGACATCATCATTTTGTGCCTTTGATCTCCATCTCCAAAGCACTGTCATGATCTCCATCGTCACCGGCTTGACACCTTGATCTCCATCGTAGCGTCATTGTCGTCTCGCCAACTATTGATTCTACAACTATCGCTAACGCATAGTGATAAAGTAAAGCAATTACATGGCGATTGCATTTCATACAATAAAGCGACAACCATAAGGCTCACTTTTAAAAAACATGATCATCTCATACAATAATGTATATCACATCATGTCTGGACCATATCACATCACATCATGCCCCGCAAAAATAAGTTAGACGTCCTCTACTTTGTTGTTGCAAGTTTTACGTGGCTGCTACGGGCTTCTAGTAAGAACCGATCTTACCTACGCATCAAAACCACAACGATTTTTCGTCAAGTGTGTTGTTTTAACCTTCAACAAGGACAGGCCGTAGTCAAATCCAATTCAACTAAAGTTGGAGAAACAGACACCCGCCAGTCACCTTTATGCAAAACTAGTTGCATGTCTGTTAGTGGAACCAGTCTCATGAACGCGGTCATGTAAGGTTGGTCCGGGCCGCTTCATCCAACAATGCCGCCGAATCAAAATAAGACATTGGTGGTAAGCGGTATGACTATGATCGCCCACAACTCTTTGTGTTCTACTCGTGCATAAGATCTATGCATAGACCTGGCTCGGAGGCCACTGTGGGGGAACGTAGCATGCAATTTCAAAAAAATTCCTATGATCACGGAAGATCTATTTAGGAGATGCATAGCAACAAGAGGGGGAGAGTGTGTCCACGTACCCTCGTAGACCGAAAGCGGAAGCGTTAGATTAACGCGGTTGATGTAGTCAAACGTCTTCGTGATCCAACCGATCAAGTATCGAACGTATGGCACCTCCAAGTTCAGCACACGTTCAGCTCGATGACGTCCCTCGAACTCTTGATCCAGCAAAGTGTCGAGGGAGAGTTCCGTCAGCACAACGGCATGGTGACGGTGATGATGATGTGATCCACGCAGGGCTTCGCCTAAGCACTACAACAATATGACCGGAGGAGTAACTGTGGAGGGGGGCGCCGCAGACGGCTAAGAAACAATTGTTATGCTTTGGGGTGCCCCCTGCTCCCGTATATAAAGCAGGAGAGGGAGGAGGCCCGCCAGGGGGCGCGCCACAGGGGGGAAACCGACTAGGACTCCCAATCCTAGTCGGCCCCCCTTTCCTTTCTCTCGGAGGGGAAAAGGGAAGGAGAAGGAGAGGGAGAGGGAGAGAAGGAAAGGGGGCCACGCCCCCTCCCCCTTGTCCAATTCGGACTCCCTTGGGGGGTGCCACCCCTTGCGGGCTCCCCTCTCTCTCCATTAAGGCCCATGTAGGCCCATTGCTTCCTGGGGGGTTCCGATAACCTCCCGGTACGCCGAAAAATACCCGAACCTTTCCGAAACCATTTCGGTGTCCGAATACAATCGTCCAGTATATCAATCTTTACCTCTCCACCATTTCGAGACTCCTTGTTATGTCCGTGATCTTATCTAGGACTCCGAACAATCTTCGATCCCCAAAACACATAACTCATAATTATACCTGGCCATGGGAAGCCCGGCCCGACCCGGCCCAGCTGGCCCAGCCCAAAAAAGCCCGACCCGGCCCGGCCCGATGCTGCCCCCGGGCCAGGCTCGGGCCTAGATTTTGAGCCCGAAGGCCGGGCCGGGCCCGGGCCCATCGTTTTTGCATTTCTCTGAAGGTCGGGCCGGGCCGGCCTGAAGCCCGACGGGCTTTTACGTGTTCGGGCCGGGCTTGGGCCCAAAAACAGGCTCGATGGCCGGGCCGGACCGGGCTCGGGCATGGGTTTTTTTCGTCGGGCTTGGCTAGGCCCGGCCCGAGGTATGGCCAGGTATACTCATAATACAAATCATCGTCGAACGTTAAGTGTGCGGACCCTACGGGTTCGAGAACTATGTAGACATGACCGAGACACATCTCCGGTCAATAACCAATAGTGGAACCTGGATGCTCATATTGGTTCCTACATACTCTATGAAGATCTTTATCGGTCAAACCGCAATCACAATATACGTCATTCCCTTTGTCATCGGTATGATACTTGCCCGAGATTCGATCGTCGATATCCTCATACCTAGTTCAATCTCGTTACTGGCAAGTCTCTTTACTCGTTCTGTAATACATCATCCCATAACTAACTCATTAGTCACATTGCTTGCAAGGCTTATCGTGATGTGCATTACCGAGAGGGCCCAGGGATACCTCTCCGATACTTGGAGTGACAAATCCTAATCTCGATCTATGCCAACCCAACAAACACCTTCGGAGACACATGTAGAGCATCTTTATAATCACCCAGTTACGTTGTGACGTTTGATAGCACACAAGGTGTTCCTCCGGTATTCGGGAGTTGCATAATCCCATAGTGAAAGGAATATGTATAAGTCATGAAGAAAGCAATAGCAATAAAACTTAACGATCATTATGCTAAGCTAACGGATGGGTCTTGTCCATCACATCATTCTCTAATGATGTGATCTGGTTCATCAAATGACAACACATGTCTATGGTCAGGAAACTTAACTATCTTTTATTAACGAGCTAGTCAAGTAGAGGCATACTAGGGACACTCTGTTTTGTCTATGTATTCACACATGTATCAAGTTTCCGGTTAATACAATTCTAGCATGAATAATAAGCATTTATCATGATATAAGGAAATATAAATAACAACTTTATTATTGCCTCTAGGGCATATTTCCTTCAGCGACAACACTTAAGTATGTTCGATGGTGGTGTTATTTGAGCACCCATCTTGAGCTCCGAGGTGAAAGCCCAGGTCTGACCCTGAAGGAAATATTCCCTAGAGGCAATAATAAAGTTATTATTTATTTCCTTATATCATGATAAAAGTTTATTATTCATGCTAGAATTGTATTAACCGAAAACATAATACATGTGTGAATACATAGACAAACAGAGTGTCACTAGTATGCCTCTACTTGACTAGCTCGTTAATCAGAGATGGTTATGTTTCCTAACCATGGACAAAGAGTTGTCATTTGATTAACAGGATCACATCATTAGTTGAATGATCTGATTGACATGACCCATTTCATTAGCTTAGCACCCGATCGTTTAGTATGTTGCTATTGCTTTCTTCATGACTTATACATGTTCCTATGACTATGAGATTATGCAACTCCCGTGTGCCGGAGGAACACTTTGTGTGCTACCAAACGTCACAACGTAACTGGGTGATTATAAAGGTGCTCTACAGGTGTCTCCAAAGGTACATGTTGGGTTGGCGTATTTCGAGATTAGGATTTGTCACTCCGATCGTCGGAGAGGTATCTCTGGGACCTCTCGGTAATGCACATCACTTAAGCCTTGCAAGCATTGCAACTAATGAGTTAGTTGCGGGATGATGTATTACGGAACGAGTAAAGAGACTTGCCGGTAACGATATTGAACTAGGTATTGGATACCAACGATCGAATCTCGGGCAAGTAACATACCGATGACAAAGGGAACAATGTATGTTGGTATGCGGTCTGACCGATAAAGATCTTCGTAGAATATGTAGGAACCAATATGAGCATCCAGGTTCCGCTATTGGTTATTGACCGGAGACGAGTCTCGGTCATGTCTACATTGTTCTCGAACCCGTAGGGTCCGCACGCTTAAGGTTTTGATGACAGTTATATTATGAGTTTATGAGTTTTGATGTACCGAAGGAGTTCGGAGTCCCAGATGTGATCACGGACATGACGAGGAGTCTCGAAATGGTCAAGACATAAAGATTGATATATTGGAAGCCTATGTTTGGATATCAGAAGTGTTCCGGGTGAAATCGGGATTTTACCGGAGTACCGGGAGGTTACCGGAACCTCCCGGGAGGTATATGGGCCTTAGTGGGCTTTAGTGGAAGAGAGGAGAGGTGGCCAGAGATGGGCCGCGCGCCTCTCCCCCCCTTGGTCCGAATAGGACAAGGAGAGGGGGCCGGCCCCCCTTCCTCCTCTCTCTCCTCTTTCCCCCCTCCACGAATCCTATTCCAACTAGGAAAGGGGGGGAGTCCTACTCCCGGAGGGAGTAGGACTCCTCCTGGCGTGCCTCCTCTTGGCCGCCCCCCCCCCTTTGAGCCTTTATATACGGAGGTAGGGGCACCCCCTAGAGACACAAGTTGATCCACATGATCATATTCTTAGCCGTGTGCGGTGCCCCCTTCCACCATAGTCCTCAATAATATTGAGCAGTGCTTAGGCGAAGCCCTGCGACATTAGTACATCAAGATCGTCACCACGCCGTCGTGCTGACAGAACTCTTCCCCGACACATTGCTGGATCGGAGTCCGGGGATCGTCATCAGGCTGAACGTGTGCTAGAACTCGGAGGTGCCGTAGTTTCGGTGCTTGATCGGCCGGGCCGTGAAGACGTACGACTACATCAACCGCATTGTCATAACGCTTCCGCTAACGGTCTACGAGGGTACATAGACAACACTCTCCCCTCTCGTTGCTATGCATCACCATGATCTTGCGTGTGCGTAGGAAACTTTTTGAAATTACTACGTTCCCCAACAGTGGTATCAGAGCCAGATTTTATATGTTGATGTTATATGCACGAGTAGAACACAAGCGAGTTGTGGGCGATATAAGTCATAGTGCTTACCAGCATGTCATACTTTGGTTCGGCGGTATTGTTGGACGAAGCGGCCCGGACCGACATTACACGTACGCTTACGCGAGACCGGTTCTCCCGACGTGCTTTGCACATAGGTGGCTTGCGGGTGACAGTTTCTCCAACTTTAGTTGAACTGAGTGTGGCTACGCCCGGTCCTTGCGAAGGTTAAAACAGCACCAACTTGACAAACTATCGTTGTGGTTTTGATGCGTAGGTAAGATTGGTTCTTGCTTAAGCCCGTAGCAGCCACGTAAAAACTTGCAACAACAAAGTAGAGGACGTCTAACTTTTTTTGCAGGGCATATTGTGATGTGATATGGTTAAGACATGATGCTAAATTTTATTGTATGAGATGATCATGTTTTGTAACCAAGTTATCGGCAACTGGCAGGAGCCATATGGTTGTCGCTTTATTGTATGCAATGCCATCGCGCTGTAATGCTTTACTTTATCACTAAGCGGTAGCGATAGTCGTGGAAGCATAAGATTGGCGAGACGACAATGATACTATGATGGAGATCAAGGTGCCGCGCCGGTGACGATGGCGATCACGACGGTGCTTCGGAGATGGAGATCACAAGCACAAGATGATGATGGCCATATCATATCACTTATATTGATTGCATGTGATGTTTATCTTTTATGCATCTTATCTTGCTTTGATTGACGGTAGCATTATGAGATAATCTCTCATAAAATTATTAAGAAGTGTTCTCCCTGAGTATGCACCGTTGCAAAAGTTCTTCGTGCTGAGACACCACGTGATGATCGGGTGTGATAGGCTCTACGTTCAAATACAGCGGGTGCAAAACAGTTGCACACGTGGAATACTCAGGTTATACTTGACGAGCCAAGCATATACAGATATGGCCTCGGAACACGGAGACCGAAAGGTCGAGCGTGAATCATATAGTAGATATGATCAACATAGTGGTGTTCACCAATGAACCTACTCCATCTCACGTGATGATCGGACATGGTTTAGTAAATTTGGATCACGTAATCACTTAGAGTATTAGAGGGATGTCTATCTAAGTGGGAGTTCTTAAGTATATGATTAATTGAACCTAAATTTATCATGAACTTAGTACCTGATAAGTATCTTGCTTATGTATGTTTGATTGTAGATAGATGGCCCATGTTGTTGTTCCGTTGAATTTTAATGCGTTCCTTGAGAAAGCAAAGTTGAAAGATGATGGTAGCAATTACACGGACTGGGTCCGTAACTTGAGGATTATCCTCATTGCTGCACAGAAGAATTACGTCCTGGAAGCACCGCTGGGTGCCAGGCCTACTGCTGGAGCAACACCAGATGTTATGAACGTCTGGCAGAGCAAAGCTGATGACTACTCGATAGTTCAATGTGCCATGATTTACGGCTTAGAACCGGGACTTCAACGATGTTTTGAACGTCATGGGGCATATGAGATGTTCCATGAGTTGAAGTTAATATTTCAAGCAAATGCCCGGATTGAGAGATATGAAGTCTCCAATAAGTTCTATAGCTGCAAGATGGAGGAGAACAGTTCTATCAGTGAGCATATACTCAAGATGTCTGGGTATTGTAACCACTTGATTCAACTGGGAGTTAATCATCTGGATGATAGCGTCATTGACAGAATTCTCCAATCACTTCCACCAAGCTACAAGAGCTTCGTGATGAACTATAATATGCAAGGGATGAATAAGACTATTCCTGAGCTCTTCGCGATGCTAAAAGCTGCGGAGGTAGAAATCAAGAAGGAGCATCAAGTGTTGATGGTCAACAAGACCACTAGTTTCAAGAAAAAGGGCAAACGGAAGAATAAGGGGAACTTCAAGAAGAACAGCAAGCAAGTTGCTGCTCAAGAGAAGAAACCCAAGTCTGGACCTAAGCCTGAAACTGAGTGCTTCTACTACAAGCAGACTGGTAACTGGAAGCGGAACTGCCCCAAGTATTTGGCAGATAAGAAGGATGGCAAGGTGAACAAAGGTATATGTGATATACATGTTATTGATGTGTACCTTACTAATGCTCGCAGTAGCACCTGGGTATTTGATACTGGTTCTGTTGCTAATATTTGCAACTCGAAACATGGACTACAGATTAAGCGAAGATTGGCTAAGGACGAGGTGACGATGCGCGTGGGAAATGGTTCCAAAGTCGATGTGATCGCGGTCGGCACGCTACCTCTACATCTACCTTCGGGATTAATATTAGACCTAAATAATTGTTATTTGGTGCCAGCATTAAGCATGAATATTATATCTGGATCTTGTTTGATGCGAGACGGTTATTCATTTAAATCAGAGAATAATGGTAGTTCTATTTATATGAGTAATATCTTTTATGGTCATGCACCCTTGAAGAATGGTCTATTCTTATTGAATCTTGATAGTAGTGACACAGATATTCATAATGTTGAAGCCAAAAGATGCAGAGTTGATAATGATAGTGCAACTTATTTGTGGCACTGCCGTTTAGGTCATATTGGTGTAAAGCGCATGAAGAAACTCCATACTGATGGACTTTTGGAACCACTTGATTATGAATCACTTGGTACTTGCAAACCGTGCCTTATGGGCAAGATGACTAAAATGCCGTTCTCCGGTACTATGGAGAGAGCAACAGATTTGTTAGAAATCATACATACAGATGTATGTGGTCCGATGAATATTGAGGCTCGTGGCGGATATCGTTATTTTCTTACCTTCACAGATGACTTAAGAAGATATGGGTATATCTACTTAATGAAACACAAGTCTGAAACATTTGAAAAGTTCAAAGAAATTCAGAGTGAAGTTGAAAATCATCGTAACAAGAAAATAAAGTTTCTACGATCTGATCGTGGAGGAGAATATTTGAGTTACGAGTTTGGTGTACATTTGAAACAATGCGGAATAGTTTCGCAACTCACGCCACCCGGAACACCACAGCGTAATGGTGTGTCCGAACGTCGTAATCGTACTTTACTAGATATGGTATGATCTATGATGTCTCTTACTGATTTACCGCTATCGTTTTGGGGTTATGCTTTAGAGACGGCCGCATTCACGTTAAATAGGGCACCATCAAAATCCGTTGAGACGATGCCTTATGAACTATGGTTTGGCAAGAAACCAAAGTTGTCGTTTCTGAAAGTTTGGGGGTGCGATGCTTATGTGAAAAAGCTTCAACCTGATAAGCTCGAACCCAAATCGGAGAAATGTGTCTTCATATGATATCCAAAGGAGACTATTGGATACACCTTCTATCACAGATCCGAAGGCAAGACTTTTGTTGCTAAGTTCGGAAACTTTCTGGAGAAGGAGTTTCTCTCGAAAGAAGTGAGTGGGAGGAAAGTAGAACTTGACGAGGTAACTGTACCTGCTCCCTTGTTGGAGAGTAATGCATCACAGAAACCTGTTTCTGTGACACCTACACCAATAAGTGAGGAAGCTAATGATAATGATCATGAAACTTCAGAACAAGATACTACTGAACCTCGTAGATCAACCAGAGTGAGATCCGCACCAGAGTGGTACGGTAATCCTGTTCTGGAAGTCATGCTACTAGATCATGATGAACCTACGAACTATGAAGAAGCGATGGTGAGCCCAGATTCCGCAAAATGGCTTGAAGCCATGAAATCTGAGATGGGATCCATGTATGAGAACAAAGTGTGGACTTTGGTTGACTTGCCCGATGATCGACAAGCGATTGAGAATAAATGGATCTCCAAGAAGAAGACTGACGTTGACGGTAATATTACTGTCTACAAAGCTCGACTTGTCGCAAAAGGGTTTCGGCAAGTTCAAGGGATTGACTACGATGAGACCTTCTCACCTGTAGCGATGCTTAAGTCTGTCCGAATCATGTTAGCAATTGCCGCATTTTATGATTATGAAATTTGGCAGATGGATGTCAAAACTGCATTCCTGAATGGGTTTCTGGAAGAAGAGTTGTATATGATGCAACCAGAAGGTTTTGTCGATCCAAAGGGAGCTAACAAAGTGTGCAAGCTCCAGCGATCCATCTATGGACTGGTGCAAGCCTCTCGGAGTTGGAATAAACGCTTTGATAGTGTGATCAAAGCATTTGGTTTTATACAGACTTTCGGAGAAACCTGTATTTACAAGAAAGTGAGTGGGAGCTCTGTAGCATTTTTGATATTATATATGGATGACATATTACTGATTGGAAATGATATAGAATTTCTGGATAGCATAAAGGGATACCTGAATAAGAGTTTTTCAATGAAAGACCTCGGTGAAGCTGCTTACATATTAGGCATTAAGATCTATAGAGATAGATCAAGACGCTTAATTGGACTTTCACAAAGCACATACCTTGACAAGATTTTGAAGAAGTTCAAAATGGATCAAGCAAAGAAAGGGTTCTTGCCTGTGCTACAAGGTGTGAAATTGAGTCAGACTCAATGCCCGACCACTGCAGAAGATAGAGAGAAAATGAAAGATGTTCCCTATGCTTCAGCCATAGGCTCTATCATATATGCGATGCTGCATACCAGACCTGATGTGTGCCTTGCTATAAGTCTAGCAGGGAGGTACCAAAGTAATCCAGGAGTGGATCACTGGACAGCGGTCAAGAACATCCTGAAGTACCTAAAAAGGACTAAGGATATGTTTCTTGTATATGGAGGGGACAAAGAGCTCATCGTAAACGGTTACGTTGATGCAAGCTTTGACACTAATCCGGACGATTCTAAATCGCAAATCGGATACGTGTTTACATTAAACGGTGGAGCTATCAGTTGGTGCAGTTCTAAACAAAGCGTCGTGGCAGGATCTACATGTGAAGCGGAGTACATAGCTGCTTCGGAAGCAGCAAACGAAGGAGTCTCGATGAAGGAGTTCATATCCGATCTAGGTGTCATACCTAGTGCATCGGGTCCAATGAAAATCTTTTGTGACAATACTGGTGCAATTGCCTTGGCGAAGGAATCCACATTTCACAAGAGAACCAAGCACATCAAAAGACGCTTCAATTCCATCCGGGATCTAGTCCAGGTGGGAGACATAGAGATTTGCAAGATACATACGGATCTGAATGTAGCAGACCCGTTGACTAAGCCTCTTCCACGAGCAAAACATGGTCAGCACCAAGGCTCCATGGGTGTTAGAATCATTACTGTGTAATCTAGATTATTGACTCTAGTGCAAGTGGGAGACTGAAGGAAATATGCCCTAGAGGCAATAATAAAGTTATTATTTATTTCCTTATATCATGATAAAAGTTTATTATTCATGCTAGAATTGTACTAACCGGAAACATAATACATGTGTGAATACATAGACAAACAGAGTGTCACTAGTATGCCTCTATTTGACTAGCTCGTTAATCAAAGATGGTTATGTTTCCTAACCATGGACAAAGAGTTGTCATTTGATTAACGAGATCACATCATTAAATGAATGATCTGATTGACATGACCCATTTCATTAGCTTAGCACCCGATCGTTTAGTATGTTGCTATTGCTTTCTTCATGACTTATACATGTTCCTATGACTATGAGATTATGCAACTCCCGTGTGCCGGAGGAACACTTTGTGTGCTACCAAACGTCACAACGTAACTGGGTGATTATAAAGGTGCTCTACAGGTGTCTCCAAAGGTACATGTTGGGTTGGCGTATTTCGAGATTAGGATTTGTCACTCCGATCGTCGGAGAGGTATCTCTGGGCCCTCTCGGTAATGCACATCACTTAAGCCTTGCAAGCATTGCAACTAATGAGTTGGTTGCGGGATGATGTATTACGGAACGAGTAAAAAGACTTGCCGGTAACGATATTGAACTAGGTATTGGATACCGACGATCGAATCTCGGGCAAGTAACATACCGATGACAAAGGGAACAACGTATGTTGTTATGCGGTCTGACCGATAAAGATCTTCGTAGAATATGTAGGAACCAATATGAGCATCCAGGTTCCGCTATTGGTTATTGACCGGAGACGAGTCTCGGTCATGTCTACATTGTTCTCGAACCCGTAGGGTCCGCACGCTTAAGGTTTCGATGACAGTTATGTTATGAGTTTATGAGTTTTGATGTACCGAAGGAGTTCGGAGTCCCGGATGTGATCACGGACATGACGAGGAGTCTCGAAATGGTTGAGATATAAAGATTGATATATTGGAAGCCTATGTTTGGATATCGGAAGTGTTCCGGGTGAAATCGGGATTTTACCGGAGTACCGGGAGGTTACCGGAACCCCCCGGGAGGTATATGGGCCTTAGTGGGCTTTAGTGGAAGAGAGGAGAGGTGGCCAGAGATGGGCCACGCGCCTCTCCCCCCCTTGGTCCGAATAGGACAAGGAGAGGGGGTCGGCCCCCCTTCCTCCTCTCTCTCCTCTTTCCTCCTCTTGCCCCCCCCCCCTTGAGCCTTTATATACGGCGGCAGGGGTACCCCCTAGAGACACAAGTTGATCCACGTGATCATATTCTTAGCCATGTGCGGTGCCCCCTTCCACCATAGTCCTCGATAATATTGTAGCAGTGTTTAGGCGAAGCCCTGCGACATTAGTACATCAAGATCGTCACCACGCCGTCGTGTTGACGGAACTCTTCCCCGACACTTTGCTGGATCGGAGTCCGGGGATCGTCATCGAGCTGAACGTGTGCTAGAACTCGGAGGTGCCGTAGTTTCGGTGCTTGATCGGTCGGGCCGTGAAGACGTACGACTACATCAACCGCGTTGTCATAACGCTTCCGCTATCGGTCTACGAGGCTACGTAGACAACACTCTCCCCTCTCGTTGCTATGCATCACCATGATCTTGCGTGTGTGTAGGAAATTTTTTGAAATTACTACGTTCCCCAACAGACCCGAGTTGGTTATGCCTAGCAATGACGATGTTTTTTTACATTGTTGTCTTGTTGAAGGCATTGCTCGAGTTAATTCTTCAGGGTGAAAACCTAGATTTTGGCCTTGGTGGTCGGTCCGGTAACGACGGCGCTTGAGTTCACCCCTTCCTGAAGGTGTTGTTGTTGAAGAATTTCGTCGTCCATGTGGTGTCATGAGATAGTTGGTGCGGATATAGTCATTGGTGTAGTTTGTCGATCATGAATCTGATTGCTATGGTTTTTTTCTCTCGCCTACATATAGCTTTGGTCTTATATGTTGCTAGTAATGGTGTGTTTTTGTGTGTGTTGTGTTGGTTGTGTACATCCTAATTATGCAGAGACCGGATGTATGCTCATTTTATTTTGTATCTTTTTGGTGCTTCATTTTAAGACAATAAAATATACCCTTGTCGAAAAATAGTCCATCAATGCCTGCAAAACGTGAGATACGGTCATATACGTACTGTAAAATCTGAATTCCTTACAGTGCTAAGAATCCAAATATGAATGCCTTACCTGGAAAATTACCACATCGTCTGGGCTTGTATTGTTGTGTAGTTTTTGATGCCATTCTTTCATTATTCGCCCATATGGTGCCGGTTATTTCGGGTGTTTGAGACTTATTTGAGGCGTCCGACTGAGCATTTTCTTAACTGATGACTGGGCCATCCGTAAGGGTGTTTGAGGGGGGTTTGAGTCGGCCGATTGTAGATGCTCTGATGAGATTGATCCCCTGATCGCCATCATCTGAATTCTGACCGACTCTCTGCCTGGATCACCACTAACTGCATGCCGACCGATGCCACATGCTTAATCCAGTATGCAAACAAATACATGAACTGGACGTAACATGCAGTCGGAATATAAACACATTCGAAGCAGTCACGGATGCATATGTGCATACGAGTCCAAATCCAAGGAGGCAATGATCCCTGACGGGCCAGCTCAGAACCACATGCGCGGCACACCATCTCATCTCACACCGCTTTCCCATCGGAGGTGATGAGCAGCCTCACACATGATCTCCATCTATAAATACCACTCGCCATGCACACACTCACTCACACACAGAGCAAGCGCAAGCACAGGCAGCTCGATCGAACGCACTAGCTTGCACGCTACCACCTGCTCCGTGGCAAATGGCCATGGCACCCAGAGCGCTGCTCCTCCTGGCCGTCGGGCTCGTGATCGCGGCCTCGGCGAGCGCCCACGGCGGCTACGAGGGGTCGTGCCCCAAGGACGGGCTGAAGCTGAAGGCGTGCGCGAACGTGCTGGGCCTGCTCAAGCTCAAGGTGAACGTGCCGCGCGATGAGACTTGCTGCTCGCTCCTCGACGGGCTCGTCGGCCTGGACGCGGCGCTCTGCCTCTGCACAAACATCGACGCCAATGTGGTCGGCGTCAACCTCCACCTCCCCGTCAACCTCCGCCTCGTCCTCAACAACTGCGGCAAGGTCTGCCCCACCGATTTCCGGTGCCCACCAAGCCACTGAAAGGCGTCTCGTCTGAGGATCGTGATGCTGTCTTGTCTGAATTTTTGAGCGCGGTTTGTTTATTTCTTGGTACAATTCATGTCGCAATCTTTTGTTTTCACTTTTCTTTTTGTTTCCCTTATGATTATTAATCAAATGAAATGAAGTTGTGTTTTGTATCGTGGGGTTGAGATTTTGGCACTTGGACATGGCCATCGTTGATTTACCGGACCAAGGCTCATGCGCGCGTGAAAACAGTGAGTAACATGTGCATGACAAGGAACATGTCCTGCCTAAATAAATCCACCTAAAAACTCTCCCAGTGGAGCACGTCGTGTGCAGCAAACAAAAAATTCTACCGCACGACCCAACGACATGACGTGGATATAGATCCCCAGTTTATCGATCGCTAGATGCATTAGAGCAGTGTAATTGTACTATCACCTCATGATTCCCACG
The DNA here is from genome assembly GCA_034509565.1 of Triticum monococcum. Taxonomy (NCBI): domain Eukaryota; kingdom Viridiplantae; phylum Streptophyta; class Magnoliopsida; order Poales; family Poaceae; genus Triticum; species Triticum monococcum. The sequence continues at coordinate 568,571,300 of CM067841.1, read as the reverse complement.
AACAACTCCTAACAGATCCCATGGACGAACCGTCCAAGCGTCCCATATGTAATGCCTTTTAAGGTATCCGTATGTACAGAGAGGGAAATGGAACATTGTGTGGCGGATTGCTAGATCCGGTTGCAGGACATGGGCGTGGGAGTGGAAATAGTTAATTCGTTAAATTTAGCTAACCATTTTAGGGTCGACCTCCTTCACTTACATAGACCTTTCGAGATGGGTCCAACACTTGAAGCCCACTAGGACTTTATGCTTAAATTCCACTCGGATCATAGCATTGTGGGTTCCTGCCCCTTAATCCGCTCCGGTCCTCCCCTCCCCTCCCCTCCCCTCGCGTTGTCCTCCCCGGGGCGACCCGAGGGCCCCTAGGGTTTCCCTAGACGCCGCTCACTCCACCACTCCTCCCCTGCCGTCACCCGAGGGAGTCGTCGGGCTTCGCCTGGGCGACTGCTGATGACGGTGGCGGCGGGGCTTCGTCGCTTCGCTCGCTTTCGTTGGGCCCCGGAAGCCGGGCGGCAGCCCGGTTGGTGAGGCGGCGGCGTCCTTCGGCGGGCGGCGCGCGCGGGAGGCGCGGGCCGGATCCCTCAGCTGCTTGGGCAGCGAGGTCCTGGCGGGCAGTGGTCGCGGCGCGGCGAGGTTCTACCTCCTCTGCTCCAGATCTGAAGGACAGGTTCTCCCTCTCTCTGCTCTCCCTTGCTGGATTCGCCTGATTCCGGGCCTCTGATCCCCGGATCCGGTGCCGACGGGGTGCTCCCTGAGCTGGTGGTGCTGGACGAGCCCGGGGGAAACTCCTGTTGGTATTCCCAACACGGCGGCGGCGGCGCCCCTTTTGCGTCGGTCTGTTTGTTGGAGTTGCAGCCATGGGCTCCCATTGTAACGCCCCATATGTAACTTTCCCAATTTGTACTCCAACTCTTGTCGTTTCCGGCATTAAGTTATATTTATTCCTCGGGTTCGGGTATTTGTCTCCGTGTGTTGTTTTTGTTTTCGTGCATCTCATATCATGTCATCACGTGCATTGCATTTGCATACATGTTCATTTCATGCATTCGAGCTTTTTCCCCGTTGTCCGTTTTGCATTCCGGCACTTCGTTCTCCTCCGGTGGCCATTTCTAGCTTTCTTTCGTGTGTGGGGATTAAACATTTCTGGATCGGACCGAGACTTGCCATGCGGCCTTGGTTTACTACCGGTAGACCGCCTGTCAAGTTTCGGGTCATTTGGACTTCGTTTGATACTCCAACGGTTAACCGAGGGACCGAAAAGGCCTCGTGTGTGTGCAGCCCAACACCCCTCCAATTTGGCCCAAAACCCACCAAACTCTGCTCCATCGTCTCGGTCGTTCGATCATGATCGTGTGGGCGAAAACCGCACCTCATTTGGACTCTCCTAGCTCCACTTATGCCTATAAATAGACCCCCCATTCCAAATCCGGATCCCCCTCGTCCAAACCCTAGATCCACCCCCTCGCGCGCGCCGGACAAATCTCTCCGCCGACGGACATTGTCCGGTCCGCCCGCGCCCACTCCCGTGCCGCCACGTGGCACCTCCGCCGCCCACCGCCGCCGCGGCCTGACGAGCCCGCAGCGGGCCCGCCCGGCCCATCCGCGCGCGCCGCCGCCGCGTCGTTCTTCTCCGCGCCCGGCGCCTCCTCCCGGCCGGAGCTGCCGGACCCCACCGCGCCATCAACGCCGGCGAGCTCCCCGCCCGGCGACCCCGACGCCCCGCGCCGGATCTCCTCGCCTCGGCGTCCGCGCCGCTCCGCCGCCCCTCGCCGCCCCTCGTCGCCCGGCGCCACCGCGCCCTCGCCGGCGACTCACCGGCCCGCCGTCCTCTTCCTCCCGGCCGGCATGACCTCGCGCCATTGCCGGCGACGAACCCCTGCTAAAGTGCCCGCGCCGCTACAGTGCTCTGGATCTAGATCTAGGGTTGACCCCCTCTCCCCGAAACCCTAATTTCATCATTTTTTATGCATTCTTTGACGCATCATATCTCCGCATCCGTAGCTCCGTTTTGAACATATGATATATCAAAATCTTCGCCTCGACGAGTAGATCATTTCATTCCATTGCATCATTTGCATTTGAGGTCATCTTGGTGCCCAAAATGCTGTTAGAAGGAGGCATCATGAGTTAAATTGCAGATCCGTTAGCTCTACATTGACTTTTGGCATTTTTGCCATGATTATTGTGTGCATGATATGCCTGTGCCCCTTTGGGATGAATTGTTAAGCATGTTGTCTTATTTCCAGAGGTGCCTCCCATGCATTTTTAGGATGTGTGTGTTGTCTTGTGCAAGCTTGCAAAGAGGGGTACCTGAGATTGCTGATTTCAGGGACTTAGTGAAAATCACTAAGTCTGGGATGTTTTAGTTCATGATGCTATATGTCCAGCTTGTTTCCTAGTGATCCGTGCCTCTTTTGAGGATGATCAGTAAGGATGATTTGTTATACTTGTTGTGCTTAATCCATCCATGTCTTTACTTGTTATGTTGGAGCACCCTAGGTTGACTCAATCGAGCCCAACTTTTGCATAGTTGTTAATTTGGGCAGATCGTGAACTCTTTTGCGATTTTGCCGGAGCTATTGCTAGTGATCCATGCATGCTATGCCATTGTTATTGCCATGTCTAGCTAGCATTTTGTGCCTTCTTTATGGATATATGCTTGCCTTGCCATGACTTGCACAGTAGTGAGAGCATCGAGCTCGTTTACATGCGTCCGTGAGTTATAATTTCAGCATGTCCCAGTTTTCACTAAGTCTGAAAACTGATTGTGTTTCATCGATGTTCGTGTGCTCGGTAGAGTATTTTGGGAACCCTTTTGGCCCCAGGTCATTTTAGGTGTTTTGTTAAGCTTGTTGAGTAGCTCCATGCCATGCTCTTACTTGCCATGTTCAGGTTGTGCTTCATGTTGTTTTGCTGCTCCGAAGAGAGCATCGTGGTCTGAAATTCCAGACTAGCGTTAATTTCGCTAAGTCTGAAATCTGTTTTGCTTATTCAGTTTTGCCATGCTTGTTTGAACCCCTTAATGGATGAATTTTCCTATTCCTCAGTCCTGGTGATTTGTTAAGCATCTTGTGTACATTCCAGCCATGTATTTTGTCTTCATGTTTGGTGGCTGTAGCACATTCGTTTCGTTGCATTTAGGAGCCTACTTGCTGTAAATCGCAGATCGGTTCGTTTAGTAAAACGCTTGCCATTTCCAAACCGTAGCTCCGATTCCTTTGATCTTTATATCGTTTTCAGTAGATTTCTTCCCCTCTATCCAGTGGCACACTTGGTTTTCCAAGTTGAGACCAAGTTCATGCATTTCCTGTCACGTCTTGCATTTTGCATCCCGCATCGCATCCCGCATAGCATACCATCATTTGCATCTTATTGCTTGAGTTTGCGCGTGGTTGATTGTATCCTTGTTGCTTGTTTGTGTTGTTGGATAGAGCCGGGAGACGAGTTTGCTAACGAGGAGCCCGTTGAGTTTGCTTTTGAAGATCCAGTCAACTCTGACAACTGTGCAGGCAAGATGATCATACCCTCGAAATCACTACTATCTTTGCTATGCTAGTTTGCTCGCTCTTTTGCTTTGCCAATGCTACGATGCCTACCACTTGCTTGTCAGCCTCCCAATTGCCATGATTGAGCCTCTAACCCACCTTTGTCCTAGCAAACCGTTGATTGGCTATGTTACCGCTTTGCTCAGCCCTTCTTATAGCGTTGTTAGTTGCAGGTGAAGATTGGAGCCGTTCCTTGTTGGAACGTTTATTTACTTGTTGGGATATCATTATATTGCTATGTTATCTTTATCCATCTATATACTTGGTAAAGGGTGGAAGGCTCGGCCCTCGCCTAGTGTTTTGTTCCACTCTTGCCGCCCTAGTTTCCGTCTTATCGGTGTTATGTTCCCGGATTGTTGCGTCCCTTACGCGGTTGGGCTATAATGGGAACCCCTTGATAGTTTGCCTTGATTAAAGCTTTTCCAGCAATGCCCAACATTGGTTTTACCATTTGCCACCTACCCCTTTTTTTCCCTTGGGTTTCCGGAGCCCGAGGGTCATCTTTATTTTAGCCCCCCACGGGCCAGTGCTCCTCTGAGTGTTGGTCCGGAACGTCAGCCGCCGGTGGCCACCAGGGGTAACTCTGGGCTGGCCTACTGGAAGTTTGGACAATCTGAGTGTGCCCTGAGAAAGAGATATGTGCAGCTCCTATCGGAATTTGTCGGCACATTCGGGCGGTGTTGCTGGACTAGTTTTGACCTGTCGAATCGTCTTGTTGTACCGAGATACCGAGTCTGATCAGTGTGTCTTGGGTGGAGGTCTATTCCTTCGTTGACCGTGAGAGCTTGTTATGGGCTAAGTTGGGACCCTCCTGCAGGGATTGATCTTTCGAAAGCCGTGCCCACGGTTATGGGCAGATGGGAATTTGTTAATGTCCGGTTGTAGATAACTTGAACCTTAATTAATTAAAAATGAATCAATTGAGTGTGTTGCCGTGATGGCCTCTTCTCGACGGAGTCCGGGAAGTGGACACGGCGTTGGAGTTATGTTTGCGCAGGTTGCTCTCTAGTTCCTCGCTCGCGCTTTGCTCTCTCTTCTCGCTCTCTTTTGCGAATAAGTTAGCCACCATATATGCTAGTCGCTTGCTGCAGCTCCACTTATACATTACCCCTTTCCTACCTATTAAGCTTAAATAGTCTTGATCGCGAGGGTGCGAGATTGCTGAGTCCCTGTGGCTCACAGATTACTATTACACCAGATGCAGGGACAGATGAGACCGCTCCAGATGGCGCGCTCGAGCTGAAGTGGGAGTACGACGAGGACTCTCAGCGTTACTATGTGTCTTTTCCTGATGATCAGTAGTGGTGCCTATTCGGGGTTAGATTCAGGGCCTTGTCGCATGTTGGGGTTCTTTTCTATTTTGGCGCCGTAGTCGGGCCATGAGTGATTGTATGATGGATGTTATTTATGTACTTTGATGTGACGTGGCGGGTGTAAGCCAACTATGTTATTCCCCTTTATTTTATATATGTACATGGGATGTGTGATGATTTCCCGACTTGCGACATTGCTTTCAATGCGGCTATGCCTCTAAGTCGTGCCTCGACACGTGGGAGATATAGCCGCATCGAGGGCGTTACACTCATCCACACCCCGGCCATGCCTCCCAGGCGAAAGCTCAAATCCCGGCGTGGGATGGGCAGCGGCGGCGCCTGGTGCGTCGTGTCCTCCTTGGAGGCACCGTCTGGGGAAGGTTGGTGCTTTGGGGGCGTGTAGCAGCTGCAGGGCACTTTTTTTCTTCCCGGCCCCCGCGTCGCTCCGCTTGGGGCGACTCGGGAGGCGACGAAGCCCTAGCCGCCAGCCCTTCCTCCCCTCCTCCTCCCCCCCCCCCTCGCCGCCGCCTGAGGAGGCCTCCGGCGATCTCCGCGTGGCCACCAAGGACGGCGGCGGCGAGGATCTGGCTGCTCCCGTGCGGAGGGCTTCGGGCGCCGAGGCGGCGGCCTCGGGTGGTGAGGCGGCGCCGTCTTCTACAGCGAGCGGCGTCGCAGGTGTTGCCCCTGTGTCTCCTCGGCCGTGTGGGCGGCGAGGGACGGCGGGAGCTGTCGCCGGGCCTAGCGGGTGGTCGTCCTCTTGGCTCGCGTCCGGATCTGAAGGTGGACTCCCTCCCCCCCCCCCCCCCCCGCAGCGCTGCTGCACACCGGATCTGGTCGTCGGAGGCCTCAGGTCGAGGGCGTCGGTGATGGTGGACTGCCAGGAGTCGCGAACTTGGACCGGGAGAAATCCTTGGCTGGTTCTCTGGCCACGGCGGCGGCGACACCGGCCGGTGCCGTTCCCCTCCACGGAGGCGTCGTCGAGGTTCGGTTCATCTCCCTTCCGCCTCTTTCCCGGGAGAAATCCCTTGTCTTGCTTAGACTGGACGGCAACGGCGCGGCGTGCGTCGCCTCCTTCTTGAAGGTGTTGTCTTGCGCAAGGTGGGAGCGTGCAGTGGGGCATCGTGGTGGCTGCGTCTTCGGCGAGGGAGATGGAACATGGTGCTTTGTTTCTGAATTAGTGCAGCTCGACATTCCTTGATTTGTTCAGTTGCAGGTCAGCTTCTGCTTGTCTGGCGTCATTGCCTTGGGCAGGGAGGGGATAGGGGTCCTCACTAGCAACTGCTCGACGCAATGACACGAACATGGCTGATTTCTCTGGGCCTGAGCTAATTCCAATTGTGGTGCTCCATCTCTTTTTGCTATTTGTTTGTACAGTGACAGCTCCTTTGTGCAGTTTTTCCTCTTCGTGCTTGTATCAGTGAGCCGCGGTGTGGATATCCTTGGTTTCCTTCGTGCAGCGACAGGTTGGGCTGAGTATCTCCCTTGGTGGCCGGAACCGTGTCCGTTCTTTGCTCTTGGGTGAGCAATTCCATCTTCCGGCGGTCCGACGCCTTTCGAGCCAAGGCGAGGGGCAGGGGTCCCCTCCGGATTTGGAGAACAGCGACATGTTTTTGATGTCCACCTTCCTGGGTTGATGAGGGCACGGTCCTTTGTCGTTGGGCATTGGCGTTGTTTGATGTTTCTCTCTGTTCACTCTTCTGGGTCAAGTTCACTTGAAGGACTCCGTCGACTACAAGCTAGAGCTTATTTAGGATTTTTGTGTAGGGCTTGTAGTCTTTGGTGCTTGTAAGCTGCTGGGCAACACTCTGTATCGGCTGTAGCTTTTCCTTTCTGTTCCGTGTTGGTTGTATTGGTGGCCTTGTGTAATCCCTGGTCGGTTGATGGCTTCGTTAATTCAAAGCCGGGCTCCTCTGGAGCCTTCATTCCAAAAAAAAAGCTCATGACCCTACAGGTTCATGTACATGACTTAAAATTCTTCTGAGTCTCACATATGGTTCCGAATGCACTACTCACCCCACAAGTTACAGGACTTAACGATAAAAAACGCAAAATGTTGCTCTTACTAGTTGAATGCCCAAGGAATAACAAAATAAAGATTGAATGTTACTCTTTACACCTTAAGTGCTCCATGCTTATGTTATATTTTTTTTGGTAAGCTATTGGTCCCCTTACGTTGGGTGCAAGGTTCATACGACGCTGGATGACAAGTGTAAAGGAAAATTTCAGATGTGTGAGTACCACATGGATACTATGGCTAGAATTAGTCCAGATGTGTGGTTGCCTCCTCCATCTGATTGGGTTAAGATTAATGTGGATACCAGTTTTGTTGCGACTTTGGCTCCGTTGGTGTGGGTGTTGTGGTTGGAGGTTTGGTTGGTGAGGTGATTCTCTCTACATGGCACTTCATTCCGACATGCTCAAGTATAGAATAAGTTAAGCTCCGGGCATGTCTGGCATGACTTTACATCGGAATTACACTGCATCGCCCAATTATCATGAAAATTGATTGCTCTTTTGTGTACAACCTTCTCTCTAATGATACTTCTGACCGGCCAACCCTCCTTGATTCGAAGAAAGAAGCTCTTAGCATCACTATGCTCTTAGAAAGTTTTAATCTTGTTAAAATTAAACGACGGGCAACCATGGTGGCTCAAGAGATTGCTGATTTTAGTTTGATATGCGTTATGATGGTATAATTTTGAGTAGTGTGCCACCATATGTGGTGGCTTATGCTACAAACGGTTGTAAGAATATTGTTAGGAATTAATACATGGGGTGTATTTTCAAGAAAAAAATGACTAACATCCGTGTCATGGCATGTCCAAGGCAGTATGAAGTTGATGAGAAATCCTATGGAAATAGCTATTTGTCCTCGTGAGTCTCCCAACAAAAAGAACATCGCCATAAATCATCATGGCAACATGGTTATTACAAGATAAAGCATAGCATGGTCATGCCTGCAAGCAACTCATGGAAAGAACAATTGTTCATCTTGTTGGTTTCAATGCATGAGGCATCAACTAAACTTTGGTGACCCAAGAAGACACTCAGACGTGTCTCGCGAATCTCTTGTGTGAGGATTATGCTTTATCCTTGTCGGGTGATCCTGGTAAGGCCTGCAAACATATTGGGCATATGGCTCGTGTTTGTCATTTTCAATGCAATGAACTATGGACGAACCGACTTGAAAATTGGAGGCGGCAACACAAGATGACTTGGGTTTGGTGGTTCCATAGTAGTGTTGAATAATCTCAAATTTCTTTTAGAATCCAGTGATATAGTTAGTATTTTCTAATAACTATAAGAGTATCCATTTTGTTAGTGTGCCAAGAAAGAGAAGGCTTTTTTTTAAAATGGTCAACGTGGCCAAGAGGTACCGCACCTCAACTCTTGCATTCAGTTTTTCTACCGGCTGCAAACAGTAGGCCGATTTATAGAGTGTTACACCAGTTCCCTCGCAAAAAAAAAGTGTTACACCAGTTAGAAAGGCATGCATAGCGAGAGAGGGGGGTTACACGGTGGGACTGCTCCAATACTGAAGAAGGGGCGGCCGTGCATTGTCTCATGTTGCATCTCGACATGGATGCGGGCGCGCCAAATAACAGTGTCCTCGCTGCACATGCCAAGTAGGCACTCGAGGCATGGGGTTCTCCGGAAACGTCATTACCTTAGGATGGTCATAGTGGGGAGTAAATTAGACTAGTGTCATATACATAACACTAGTCTAAGTTACTACCTCCATAGTGCAAAGTATTTTAGTAGTAGTGTCATAGTTTGTTTTATTTATTGCCTTATAGACTCATTTTACCTCGATAAGCGCTATGTTACAGTAACATATTATGTTACTCCAAGCACCTCTCTCATCATTAAATATTTGTCATATAAAAAAAATTATCTTGGGGTATGTTAAGTTACTACCTAAGTTACCCTCACTATGACTAGCCTTACGGTGTGTCCATATATTCCAGCAACACAGGAGCGTGAAAGGTGAAGATTGTCGTTGCTGGCACCCTGATAGGCGGGGGCATATGCATGTAGCTCGCGGACAAAAGAGAAGAAAATAAATAACTGGAAATGTCTTTTTAAAAAGATGAAGGCCATCGTCCTCCGAGTGATGTACACATTCATATATTATTAATTATTAATGGTGCCGAAGAAATCAGCTTACAAATAGGAAAATAAAAAAACTATACGTCATTTACATAGGACATGCCTCGCAATAGCACCCGCAAATCGTACAACAAAACCTACGGAAATGAAGAGCACAGAACTCTAAGACAATCCTTCAAGAAGGAATCGCCAATTGGATGGTACAACCAGATGTAAGACAAACGGCTACACCCCGAAGCAAACTTCGAACCAACACTTTTCACAAGATAACTCACAATCTAAAAAAAAAAACTTTTTCCTGCCCATGCAGCTGGGAAAATATTATGTGTCGCATGTGTCGGCAAATAGTGGGAGCTTCGCACAGCGCGCCCAAAAATGGGGCGGCCCGTTTTCCTTTTTTCAGTGTTCTGTTTCTATTTTCTTTTTCTGTCTCTTTCTTTTTTCCTGTTTCTTTTTGCCCTTCCAAGTTTTTTTTACTTTTTCTGTAAATTCCAACTTTTCAAAAAAATGTTTAATTTTTCATTTGTGTTCAAATTTTGGAAAAAATTCCAAAATTACAAATTTTGCTCCTGTTTTAAAAAAATGTTTGGAAATTGAAAAAAAAACAGGTTACTATTTTTATAAAATGTTTACCTTTTCCAAAATTATTTGAGATTTCTAGAAGGAAAATTAAATTTTAAAAATGCTCCAAAATTGAAAAATATTACTTTTTAGTGAAATATTCGCAATTCAACATAATATTTGCGTTTTAAAAACTACACATTTTCTAAAATTGTTCTGAATGTTCAAAACATCTTCCCATTTTCAAAAATTATTCACAAATTTCAAAAAATGTTTGTTTTTTCATAAAATATGATACTAGTGTTAAATAGACGCGGTCTTTTCTTTTCTTTTTCTTTTGATTTTAACTGCGGTCGTTATGGGTCTGCTCTTGTATGTCGTCTGCTGTTACAAGCCTGGGGTTGTAATTCTAATTAATATAACTTGTGTTAAACCGTGTTAAACCTCTTCCGGCTGTGCATCCCTTGAATTTTCTTCATGCAGCGTTAACTACAATTGCAGACGCATAGAAGTTGGCTGTAAATGGGTAATAAACAGGCCTTAAAAATATATTGCCGGTTATAAATAATCAGAAACAGGAAACGTATTGCACTGTCATCTATGCAATATGCACCGATGGTTCAGGCTGAAACTTTTGCCGGGGTCAGCCAGTATCTTTGAATATTGATATGCCATACACAGGCACTCATCAGAAATGTGTTCTTCTTGTACCTGCCTATTGATTGAAGCATTCATCTGTCTTACATTCAAACACATCTGAAAGGGTATTGCGTGTGAAAGCTTGAAGACTGTTAGCTTCTTTCCCTGGTTATTGCTTATGTAAGATTAGAAGAAAATGTAAAGCAAGTAGCTGATCGTTTGGCTTCCTGTGCAGGGTACGACTGGAGTTTGATGAACTTCACTCCGGTGCATGTCACTGAAGATGTTTACTATGATTTTAACGTGACCCAGACACCCAGTGTCAATGAAATCCTCTATTAACCTATATAAAAAAGGTTGATATGCAATGAACGAAAAATCCAGGCCTGAAGCCTGCTTCGTGTTAACCTCCTATGGGTTACATTGTTCATTGCTACTGAGTACGATTGTGCCCCATACTTGTCGAGATCTTCATGATTCAGCATTGGGTATACTTTGGCTCCATCTTCATGATTCAGTTGATCCTGCCCAATGATGCGATGTTGTGTAACAGCTCAATAGATTAGGAAAACCATGCATCTTGTGTTTTGAAGTGCATGATCCGAAAAGTATTCGGTTGATTTAGCTCCTAGCCTTGGAAGTGCCAAATATGTAACATCCTGTTCTCTGACGGCTCTATTGCTGTATAAAACTGCCTTTCAACCTGAATCACCTTCTCAAATGCTGTGTTACTACTACGCGTGTCCCCCTTTACCGCCCTGCAAGTAAACAATTAATCTGAGTTTCTTTGCAGAATTCATTCAAGCGAGATGCCTATCTCTACTCCTAATGGACGAATTGGTTGAATAGTCCCTCCCACTTTCAACCGGTTTATTTTCAACCGGTTTTTCTTCGTCCCACCTCCCACCAGCCCCTCCCACCGGTTTTTCTCTTTTCTCGTCTGACCGGCAATACCCAACGTATTTATGGTAATCAATCATAATTAATCCACGTATAGTAATAAATCAATCCAGGTATGGTAAGGTCATAACTCATCTCTACTCCTAATGGACGAATTGGTTGAATAGTCCCTCCCACTTTCAACCGGTTTATTTTCAACCGGTTTTTCTTCGTCCCACCTCCCACCAGCCCCTCCCACCGGTTTTTCTCTTCTCTCGTCTGACCGGCAATACCCAACGTATTTATGGTAATCAATCATAATTAATCCACGTATAGTAATAAATCAATCCAGGTATGGTAAGGTCATAACTCAGGAAATTTTGAATATGGTAATTATATGGTAATAAATTTAAATTACCCCAAAGACTATCAATCCAGGTATGGTAAGGCCATAACTCGGGAAATATCGAATATGGTAATAAATTTAAATTACCACCAGGTATGGTAAGGCTATCGATCCAGGTATGGCACGCCCTCACCTGATCACCTATCACAATCTCCAGCCCCACGCACGCACCAAAGAACCCACCCGGCACCAAACACAGCTCCTCTCGGTCCCCTCGAGTAAACGCCGCCACCGTCATGCGATCTTTCTGACACAGACGCCGTCGCCGCCTCCTTCCCACCTACGGCGTCCCCCGCGTCCATGGTGACGGCGCTCGCGTCCTACACTGACCCTCCGCCTCATATAGGTTGGTCGTTGATGGAGTGGGATGTGCCGCTGCGGTTTGGGGAGGCGCAATCACGATCTGGTTGGGATCTCAGTGTGGACTCATTCTCTGCGATGAAGGATGGCGCTGCCTCCCTGGCAAATGGGGTCGAAGGAAGGGGCTCTACGTCGTGAATGTCGGCGAGGCAGCGGCCGAAGGCGAGCCCGACGGTGAGCACGGGTGTTCGTCCCATGAAATAGGCGGCCACGGAGGGCGGATCTGAGGCCACCCCAATCGCCGGTGGCCCTTCCTCCCATCGCTCATCGCCTCCATTCTCTCTCTCCTCTAAATCTTTGTCGCCCCTGCCTGATTCTGGCCGACGCCATCCGGCTCTCGCATCGACCACCACCAGCACGGCTGCGGACGAGGCGCAACCGCAGACGCCGCCGCCGCCATCCTCATCCACCTCCTCCACCATCCTTCCCAGCCGTCGTCGGGGGCACCCGCCATCTGTGCTCTAGCCCACCCGCTCCCTCCTATCCCCTCCCCCTGCCTGCCAGCCCCGTGATCCATCGCACAGATGGCAGGTACTACAGCGACCTCCTCCCTAGCGGATCTGGCCTCCTCCGATGGAGATCCATCCTGGGCACCGCCTTATTCTCATGCGTGCACGTCTATATCAACGTCTCATTCCACCTCATCTGAGCCTTTACCTTCCCACCTCTGCTTCAGATCCACATCACTTGGCAAGGTATGTGCTTGATTGTTCCGAACTGGATCGATGGATTGTGCAAGGTACTTTGGGTGTCGTCATTGACGGCAATTGTCACGCCATGCTACCATCGGAGGGGTCCCTCATCGATCATTAGGTTCTTCCGAACTGCACGAGCTCCATTGAGAAGGATGTTTTTAATTCTGGTTTTGCCTACATGCTTTCTTTGCCTGTATCTACTTAGCTAATGTCTTCTTATAGATAGTAGCTGCTGAAGTGGTGATCAAAGTTGTTCACTATAAGGAAACAACCATGATAACAAAAGTGTATATTCCCTGACCTTTGACCTGAAGTACTTTTTCATTAGAAACTTGCAACAGCCAGGCATTGAAATTAGCAACAGCTTCGTACGTACTGAACTAATTTGCAGCAACACGTACTGAACTAAGTTAGGTTATGCTCATCGTTCCAACATGCTTAGTGATAACCACCTAGCAAGCTAATCAAACATGAAAAAATTGAAGTGCTATTGCTAATCGTACTATTCTGAATGTGAAAATCTATTTAATTGGCTCTTATCTAATTGTACACTTGCATAAATCTCAGATCTTGCAAATTACAGTATAACCATAAAAGTCATGCTTTGACTCCTATAGGGCCTTTTGCACTTTAATATGACTAATAATTTGCCTTAATATCACAGATTGTATTACTACCTTTCTAAGTGAATGACATTCAAGAAGGTCATTAAATAAAACCAGGAAATCCTTCTGGTATTGGAGTGTAGGAAAGTTGAGACTATAAAACCAAAAGGTTATATTTACGTTTATTAGAGAAGGTTCTTTACTTTTTATAGGAAAACACAAAATGTTGCGATGTAGAGTCTAGGTGGTGGGCCTCCTTGATCCACTTGGTGGATGAGGGCGACTCCGGTCCTGGCACCCATAGTGCCAGTGATCCAAAAATTATAGGGCCTGGATATAGCTCTAGCAGACGTATGCGGCTTGCGCATCGAGCTTGGTCGTCTCGAGCATGGAGATAGGCGAGTTGTAGACCAAGAGCTGGTACAGAGATAGGCGAGTTGTAGACAAAAGCTGGTGGGCAGCAAGAAACGCATGCACACCAAAGAACAAATCTGAGTCACATGCCTACTTCTATTGGTTTCTACAAAGAGCGGCTAGCTTAGATCTTAGACCAGTCGGTCACTGTCGAGGTCGCCAAGGTGATCTTACAGCACCGCCGTGGGGATTTATCATGATTTTATGTAGGCAAGCCGCAAGCGGTGGTGGTGATTGGCTGGGTGGTGTCGCTGCCTTGGGAAGAGACGAAGTAATGGTAAAAGTAAGCAGGATCCGATGATTCTTCCATGGGGATAGCCAAAGTCAAGATGTCGACTACAGACTCGTCGCAGACTTGCAGTGAACCTAGATGCGGCGAGCCTGATTTGTGGATCGATGGCGGGTCTTGACTTTGTTAGGCTGGGATTGGATGGTTGCGGAGGGTGGTGTGCTTGGTTGGGTTCCCATGGAAGAATGTGGCCTCCTCATGAATCTGGTCATGCCCATCCTAAAGAACATTGTGTCCCTAGCTCCCTCGAGGAGCAAGGACAGTGCAAGCGGCAGCAGGGGGTAGGGGTAGATGTGGGGAGGGATGTCGGCGGCTGCTCGAGGTCATCATGATGAAACCCTTGACGTCCCATCTTCATCAATGGAAGTGGAAGAGCACGAAGTCGAGATTGGATAGGAGTTTGAGTTCTTTTTGGCACCGATCGGTTCCCCACTTTAGAGATGTATTTTTTTTGCGTGCGAGCAAACAGTGGGTTGATTCTAAAAGGGATAGGCACTTTTCAACAGAAGTGCATGACGGACCAAAAATATGACCTCATTTTATTCGTTTGATAGATATCGTATTATCCGTTGTTGTTCGTTTGGTGAAATTTCCTAATATTTGATTGTTGTGTTTCTAATTAGAGCACCCCATAATCACCCAATATAAGGGGATGATAAATGAAAGATACTGATTACAAATTTTGAAGAGCTCGTGGCAACGCACGGGCGTTATACTAGTTAGAAATAGAAGCTCGCTTTTCTTAATATGGCTACTCATGGCCATGAGTTTTTTTTTTGATAAAGGGTGTTTTTATTGACTCATAATATAACATCGAGGGATACAGATATAATGAGTGACACCCGGCCTCTGCATAGCTAAGATGCATGCAGCCAAAACAAACACACACACACACACACACACACACAAAAAAAAAAATCTCGAAGGCAAGGAGCCAAGTCATACTAGACCGAAGCTGTGCCTGGCGGAGAGAAAAAGAAAAAAAATCCCAAAGTGATAAAAACAGCAATCAGCAATGTACAACAACAACCTTCAGCTCCAACTATCTCAACATGAGTTGTGTATGCATTTCAAGCAGCCGAGGAGACTGTAAAAATTCTTGCTGCTTTAAGTGGGGACTACCATATGTGGATTCTCTTATCAGTTTCCTATTAAAGAAAAGAGACCAAAAATTAAAAAGGCAAGAACAGTGGTACATGATTATTATTACTCTGTATTTTTATTATTGAGGGGCTGTACATGATTATAATGTCTTTTTAGAGTTATTATGTTTTAGCGGTGCTCGTATAAGCTCGGAGATTTTCATGTTGCAACCTTTTCCAATTGTAATATTCCACATGGATCTTATCTTTTGGAAGAAGAAGCAAAACAAAATACTCCCTGGTATGTTCTCACAGAACATCACTTTGTATCATGTGTTGTCTAATCAACTTTTTTCTCAGAAAACTTTTGACCTATTCATCTTAATACAACGAACACCGGAAATAATAAAAATTACATCCACAACTGTAGATCATCTAGCGATGACTACAAGCACTGAAGCAACGCGAAGACGCGTCACTGTTATCGCCCCTCCCTCGCCAGAGTTGGGCAAAACATATCATAGTAAACAGTCGGGAAGTCGTCATGCTAAGACCCCATAGAACCAGCGCACCAGAACAGCAACCGTCGTCGATGAAGAGTAGCGTAGATTGGAAGGATCCAACCTTAAGATAGAAAAACATAGACGATCGACGATCGGATCCAAGTAGATCCACCAAAGACAGATCTACTGGAGACACACCTCCACACACTAACATACGATACTAGATGCACCACCGGAACAGGGGCTAGGCGGGAATAACCTTATTCCATCTTTTGAGAGCTGTCGTTGTCTTGCCTTCCTGAGCAGGACAAAAACCCTAATAGAACTCAAAGAAACGTCTAAAAATGAAGGCCCCCAGTCAACAAGGGCCAGGATCCACCGCGCCACTTGACCCTAAGGCCACCGGCGACGAGTCAGACCGGCAGCGGCATGGGCGAGAGGCGGAGGAACCCTATTTGGGGAGAGGAGCCAGGACTCTATGTAGCAATTAACTCATCAAAAGTTGGAGGTGTCGTCTGATCACCTAATAGGAGAAGCTAGTCAATTTGTTTTTTATATGTCACAATAGAACGGGGGATATTGTTCCTGATGATACTCCTGGGTGCCAGGCTCAAATGATTCCGTGAATGAACAAAAAAATATTAAAAATATTACATAGATTCCAAAAAATCAAAAAAAATGGGGAGAAAGATGACTGAGTATGTGATGTCTGTTCCAAATTTCAAAGCATTTGGAGGTCTGAGTAGCTGTCAGCAAAAAAGTCAAATTTGAGGTATGTGAAAAAGTTTACTAATTATGCACTGTTTGGACCTGATTTTTTTCTGATAGTTGCTGAGATGTCCAAGTGATTTGAAATTTGGCACGCACCTCACGCACTCAATCATCTTACATGCAAAAAAAATGGATTTTTTTCCAATTTTTTTTGTTTTTTTAATCTACTATTCACCGGGTGCAGATGAGCCTGAAAGTGCGTTATATCGACTAGAGGGGGGTGAATAGGCGATTTTTATGAAAGTCTTCAAAACATGAAAGTTATGAAGACAAACAGTGGAGATATGCCTATTACTATGCAGCGGAAGTTAGGCTACACTAGGCAAGCCATGGTCAAGTATCAACAGAGTGAAAGCACAGTGACGAATAGCTGCAGTGTAATTCGGATTAGGTAGGAAGATATTATGAAGCCAAACAGAACACACAGTCACTCAGTGAAGACTAAGGATACAGCAAACATGCAATGACTTCACAATGAGTAACAATATGTAAAGGGAAGTGAAGATGAAACCGGTGACTCGTTGAAGACAATGATTTGTTGGACCAGTTCCAGTTGCTGTGACAACTGTACGTCTGGTTGGAGCGGCTAGGTATTTAAACCTTAGGACACACAGTCCCGGACACCCAGTCCTGAACCGCAGCTCAGGACACCCAGTCCTCACCGTATTCTCCTTGAGCTAAGGTCACACAGACCTCGCCCAATCACTCTGGTAAGTCCTCAAGGTAGACTCCCAAACCTTCACAGACTTTGTTCACCGGCAATCCACAATGACTCTTGGGTGCTCAGAACGCGATGCCTAACCGGCTGGAGGATGCACAGTCCTCAAGTGTAATAAGTCTTCAGATCACTCAGCCAAGAAGACTTAAGTGATGCCCAATTTGCTCTGGCTCTGGGTGGTTAGGGCTTTTTCCTCGCTAGGTATTCTTTCTCAAAAGCTGACTTGTCCGACTCTGGACAAGATTTGCTCTCATAGTCTTCACTCGAAGACATAGGTTTTTTGTTTAGGCATCACTTCAGTCGTTCTGACTGGTTCTCTTGGACCCCACTTAACAGTACGGTGGTTCCTATGACTCAACACATATGAAAGAGAACTACAAAAGATCTAAGTCTTCGAGCTCCATAGGCTTCATGCGGTGTCTTCTCTTGTCATAGTCTTCAAAATGAATATCTTCATATACCACCATTGACTTCAATAGGGGTCATCTCTGGTAATAAAACCGAATCAATGAGGGACTTCTACCTGTGTTATCCTGCAATTCTCACAAACACATTAGTCCCTCAACTAGGTTTGTCGTCAATACTCCAAAACCAACTAGGGGTGGCACTAGATGCACTTACAATCTCCCCCTTTTTGGTGATTGATGACAAACTAGTTGAAGTTTTCAACGGGAAATATAGTCTGTGAAATTTTAAAGGATAAGGAATTGTCTTCATAAGTTGCAAGGGCTCCCCCTGAAGATGTGCATATAAGTAATTTGCTTTTTGAATGCAAATGCACATGGCAGGTTGTACTTGTGGAGATCCACTTCAACTTATGATGACAATCCACTATGCATGTAAAAGTATATGAAGATAATGACATGCATAATGGAAAATGGACGTCTGCAGAATGATCTAAGTGCGGAATTTATCGTCGCACATGCGGAATTTATCTTCGCAAAACAAGGTGGCAAATAAGTAGCAGACGACCATCGAGTTTAAGTGTTACAACTCAAAGAACCAAATGTAACAAAACGAGAGTTGTAAGCACGAAGCGCAAACTATAGCAAAATGTAAAGCACCCGCCCATAATGACCCGCTTGAAGACTATCAACCTCATATGCTTCTCCCCCTTTTGTTAGTGAGGACCAAAAAGGTTCGAAGACATAGAGTTTCTACTCGTTCCCATGAGCGGCAGGGTCATCGGTGGTGTTTGGCGGTGCTGAAGAGCTTGGTGCAGTGTCGACGCGTGCTGAAGGAGGTGGCGATGATGTAGCATCATCTTCATCCTCTATAATTCTGGCAGTCACGGTGGCAGCAGAGGAAGAAAACTCCGAGTCTTCAAGGGATGGCGTGCCTCGCAGCACAGCTCTTCTAGGAGGTGTGGAGTCAAACTTGAATCGCTCTGTGAAGCCATCCTCTTGAAGATCAGCTTCAGAACACATCACCGTGAGTCCTTTCCATGTGCGGCGACAGGTTTCATGTGCAACGAATGCATTCTTGGTGGCAAGATTCCGAATGTGATTTACATCCACCAAGAGGCTTTTCATCTGACGCTTCAGCCAGTCATGATGCCTATCCTGTTTTTGATGAAGGGCCACAAGAAGCTCTCGGTCATTGAGAACACGAGTGCGCTTCTTGGGTCTTGGAGCAGTGGTGCTGTCAGTGGCTTTGGTGGAAGCAGGGCATGGTGCACGTGTAGTGCCAGCCAACGGATACACCCGAGAGATTACTTCAATTCCTTCAATGTTCTGAGTGAAACTCTGGTGATCTGCATTCTGAAGACTCAGAGGTTGCTTGGCTGGCTCAGGATAGATGGCTTCAGCAGAGGTATCCACATCAGGCAAGAAGATCCGATGGTTGCGGGCTGAGGGTTGATACAAGATAGCAGAGTGAAGTTTGATCAGCCTCATTACCCAAGGGGCATAGAATTTCAAACCAAACAGATCTGAGCCTGATGCAGCAAATTGGCGTATGAAGAAGTCCTGTGCATTGAAGCATTTGCCATGAAGAATGCAGAATATCAGAGTCTTCATTACACCCTCAACCTTGGCATTTGGAGAGTGCCCTTTGACAGGCCAGAGAGTTCGCCTGATGATGTGATAGATGGTTCTGGGCAGGTACTCAAGGTCTTCAACAAAAAACTCTGTGGGATAAGGAGCATATTGGGGCAATGGCTTCATCATGGAGAGCATTTGACTCATATCAGGTTCTGGTCGCTAAAAGATGCTCTTAATGGCTTCAGCATGCAGCTGACAGCCTTGCTCGAAGAGATCGCCAGGAGTGGGCAAGCCAGTGAGCTCAATGATATCAAATGCATTGGCTTCGTGATGAACATTGCCAGTCATCCGCTCCAGGACCCAAGTCTTTGGATCTCTGTTGTATCCTTTGATGTGAAGGGTGGCATAGAATTGTAGCAGGAGCTCTTCATCAGTAACAAACCGCAGCAGACCCACTTGCTTGAAGCAATCCAACGCTTCTTCTAGATAGGGCAGACCAGCAATAGCTTCAACATCAAGGCGCTTGTGCGGGAAGATGCGACCTTGGTTGTACAGGATGCATGAGTAGTAGCTTCGTTGAGGATAGCTCTAGAACCGATCTAATGAAATCCTTTCCCTGGAGTAGGGGTTCATGGAGCTATTGAAGAAGGTATTGTCTGCCCTGAAGCTATTGACGTTGAAGGAACCAAGTGCTGATGCAGGACCTGGGAACCTTGGTAGTCTTGGGATCGGCTTCTGTACCTGAGGCCTGTGCTCAACATGGTAATCAAATTGGGGACCGGCAGCAGACTTAGGAACAGAAGTATCAGGATCAGTGGCTTCACTGTCTTCTGATGCTTTTGGTGGGGAGGGCTCCACATTAGCTTCATGGTTGGTAGTGGCAGCCACACGATTTGCATCCTCCACTTGACGAGCTGGAGGGTCAGACACAGGCATGTTCTCCTGAAGAACTGCTTCTTGGTGGAACAGGGGAATGGGATCTTGTGGTGCTTCTTCTTCTTCTGCGACTGATGCAGCCGGAATGTCTTCAGAGACTTGAGGCCTTGGACCTTTGCGAAGCCTGCGTAACGCAGACGACGCCTGTAGAGTCGGAGTGGGCTGGGCCTCAGATTCTTCTTCCTCTTGGGTGCGATCCGCCCATGAAGCATCCTAGGCAATTGGCGTCAATGGACGACCAATGCTGATGAGTTCGTTGTGGTCTTACTGAGGAAGGACTGCATCATTTTCTACATTGTCATGATGACCAATGTCTTCAGCAGCGATGGGGTCGGCTGCTGGAATGTCTTCAGCTACAGGAGCCTCTGTGGAAGCAGGCTCATGAACTGTCAGTTGACGTTCTGCATCAGGATAGACCACAGAAAGGGGTTCAACCATCAAGGGCTCTGTGAGAGCAGCCCGATCTCTCTTGGTCTTCCGCTTCTTCTTAGAGGGGGCAGTAGGAGAGGCTTCAGGATATTTCATTTTCCTTGCTTCAGCCTCAGCAGTCCTGGTCTTCTTGAGCTCTGAAGCGGTTGACCGGCTCTTTGGCTTCGAGCCAGTCGTTGCAGTTGGGAAGACAATCGGAGCTGCTTCCTGCCGTGGTGCATCGGGTTCAGCCGTAGTAGGCTTCTTCTTTTTCTTCGCGGCCATCCTGGGGTTGATGCCAGGACGCCCAAGTGCCTTGCGCTTCTCAGCCTCATTATAGGCTTGCACACATCTGTCAGCCAGAGTCTTCATGCGCTCACGCGAACCTTGAGCTTCGGTGCATTTCTTCAGGAAGTTTTCCTTGAGCTCATGCATCATGATCTTGAAGTTCTTCACTTCTTGCACGCTGAGCTTAGCCATATGCTTCTTGAACTAAGCCTTTTCATAGTCAATCTTCTGCTTCAGCTCAACAACGCGTTGGGCGATGGCTAGTTCTGAAGCAATGGCTCCCTGGAAGGCAACACTGAGGCCGATGGGTAGCTGCAGATCTTCAAAGCTGATGTTTGGCGTGTCAAACCACTCGTCAATGAAGTCATGGATGATGGCGACATCAAAGAGAGGCAGATTATTGAAGATTTCTGCTTCCTCTTTGCTCTTGATGAGTTGCTCAATAGCGTCATCTGCAAGGTCTTCATCGCTTGACAGATCAATGGCGTCGTTGCGCAGAATAGCAGCAGCTGTGAGCTCTTGGCCGCTGTGTGGATGAGGCATCTTGCTCTTCTGGGGCTTAGAGATGCGGGATACGTCTTCAGACTGCACACTGACTTCAGGAGGTGCAGTTGCCAATGGCTTCGCCCTTGAGATTTTTGGTGAAGGGGCTGCCGGCTTTGAAGCTTTTGGCTTCTTCATCTGCTTTGGCTTCGGCACTGCAGGCGCTTCTTCTGATTAAGAGTCAGCTGGAGGATCATTTACTGCAGTCCCTTGAACTAAGATGCGGGTGATGAGGCCTTCAAGGTTTGCATAAGGACCGATGGCATTGGGGTCTGCCTCGCGTGTGCCATCTGCCCTTGGTGCGGAGGGATCAGGGTTGAAGTCTAACCCAAATTTCTTCTTGTTCTGCTTCGCTGATTTTTGGGTAAACTGAAAGTTGTGCTTGAATAGATTGTCATCACGACACCAGAGTAGTGACGACGGATGTGCATTTGCAGGTTGTGGTCCACGGACCATGCATGGATAGAAGCTTTGAGCAATAGCTTCATCTCTGGACCTGGGTAGAATATTCTTGTATAGTATGTCTCCCCACGGTCTCTTGATGGCGTTTTTCTCAGCATACTCCTGGGTTACGAAGCGGTATTGGAACCATTGTTCTGCCCAGTAGCGTCGAATCCATTGGATTCGGGTCTTGCGCTGACTGTAATTCTCTTCAGGATCTGTTTTATACATCTCTGCGAGTTCATTAGGCAGGTCTCTGGATGTTCCTCCACGACGCTGTCTGCCCCCTTTCCTTGCTGCTATCTCTGAAGCCATAAAGTTTAACTTGAAGGGCTTCAAGACGTTCAAAGGCTTCAAAGGCTTTCTCTTGCTGGACCAACAGGAACTGGATTCAGGAGAATTTATATGATGCTGTAAGAACTCTGCAAATGAATGCAGACTATGAGAACCAAAGGATTCTCCCACGGACATGTACCTGTGACAGCATTAAGGTGCGAGGGAAGAGGTCATATGCATAATCAGAAGATTTTGAAGATAAATCAGTTTAGAAGACATTGACCTCATTGCGCGAAGACATTCACTCATAGATAAGAAGTTGGTTCCAGATTTGTACGAACCCACAGATCAGTACAAGTGAGGAATCTAACTACTTTGTGAAGCACAAGTGAATATACTAGGCATGTTATGAGATGCAGATTGAGAGAGGTCTAACTTGTGTGAATGGAAACTTCTTATGGTAGAAAGTGACAAAGCCATAGGATCAAAAGGTGCCGTAAAAAGAAGTTTTATTTACCACACTGAGAACTACTAGACGGAGAGGAAGATGAGGCCGAGCAGTTCAATCTTCTGTGCCCTAACTTGGCGATGGAGGACACCTACGGCGACGGCGGAGAGGACGATGTCCGCGATCGGCGTGAAGAAGGCGTCGGAGAGGTTGCGGCAGCGAAGCGCTTCGTCGCCGGCGTCGTCGAGGTCTGGCGATGGCGCTAGGGTTCGTGCGAGGGTGGAAGAAGGGATAGTGACCGCAGTGAGTGTGTATTTATAGTTACAGGGGCGGCACTGCGCTATTACACAGGTGCCCCTGGCGATTCACATCTGAGTAACACGTGGCCATCATGCGGAATTTTGGGGGCAGTTCCACGTCCCACGCACGCCTGGATTGTCGGGTGGTCGTTCCTACTTCTCCGGATTTCACGTGGATAAATGAGCATTGAAAACGGACTTAAAGGTTGTCTCTGTGTCTTCTGCTGTCAAGGACGCAGAGAAGACATTCGACAGTTTCAATAGAATGCATATGACTTGGAGAGATAGAATTTGAGATAGAGAGCATAGAGAGGTTAGGGTCCGATCACATTCACTTAGTTCAAAAGATTCAAACAAGAAGACATAGCTATAAGTGAATGCTATAGAGGACAGAACACTAGTGTATATATATATATATATATCCATATAATCAACATAGTGAAGATAATCATGAAGACATGTTGAGATTGAAGCCAAACCAAATGTGAAGACATTGCAAGGTAACGCCGTGAGTGAAACACTTCAAGATAGAACGTTTGGTGGTGGCGTTACCCACCGTATAGGAAGTATTAGACTCAGACACGGCGCACAATTATCGTGGCGCTCCGAAGTCAAATTCCACATTAATGTATTCACACTTAGAATGTAAGTCTTCATTGATTGAAGATATATGTTACTTCGTGTGTTGCACATCTAAGTCATCAATATGCATAAGTGTTAGGATGTGTGCCTTGATCACAGGACATTTGAGGATTCCAGGATATTTAACTCACACTGTAACTTGCAAAATCTCTTCTCATCCAAGGGCTTGGTGAAGATATCTGCCAATTGCTCTTCAATGTTGACGTGTATGATATCAATATCTTCCTTCACAACATGATCTCTGAGAAAGTGATGACGAATTTCTATGTGCTTTGTCTTCGAGTGCTGAACTGGGTTATTGGCAATCTTGATAGCGCTTTCGTTGTCGCGGTAAAGTGGCACTTGCTTCAGATGAAGGCCATAGTCCTTGAGAGTTTGCTTCATCCACAAAAGCTGAGCGCAGCAAGATCCAGCAGCAATGTATTCAGATTCAGCAGTGGAGAGGGATACACAGTTCTGCTTCTTTGAAGACCAACATACAAGTGATCGTCCCAGAAAGTGGCATGTGCCTGATGTAGACTTCCGATCAACCTTGTCACCAGCATAATCAGCATCCGAGAATCCAACCAGATCAAACTCTGAGCCCTTTGGATACCATAATCCAAGAGTTGGGGTGTGAGCCAAATATCGAAGAATTCGCTTCACAGCTAAGTGATGCGACTCCTTTGGTGCCGCTTGAAATTGAGGACACATGCAAACACTAAGCATAATATCTGGCCTAGATGCACATAAATAAAGCAAAGAACCAATCATGGAGCAGTATACCTTTTGATCGAACTCTTTACCATTGTCGTCGGGACCCAGATGATGTTTGGCTGGCATTGGTGTTGTGAAGCCTTTGCAGTCTTGCATACCAAACTTCTTCAGGCACTCTTTGAGATACTTCTCTTGAGATATGAAGATGCCGTTGCGTTGTTGTCGTATTTGAAGACCGAGGAAGAACTTCAGCTCCCCCATCATAGACATCTGATATTGCTCTTGCATCATATAGCCAAACTCTTCACTGTACTTCTGATTGGTGCAGCCGAAGATAATGTCATCCACATATATTTGGCACACAAACAGTTCGCCATCATATGTCTTCGTGAAGAGAGTGGGATCTAGGGAACCAGGTATGAAGCCTTTGCTCTTCAGGAAATATTTGAGTGTGTCATACCAGGCCCGAGGGGCTTGTTTGAGGCCATACAGTGCCTTGTTGAGCTTGTATACCATGTCAGGATGTTTTGGGATCTTCAAACCCAGGCGGTTGTGCAACATACACTTCTTCTTCAATCTTGCCATTGAGAAAGGCACTCTTCACATCCATTTGATATAGCAGTATGTTATGATGATTTACATAGGCCAGCAGTATACGTATGGCTTCAAGTCTGGCCACAAGAGCAAATGTTTCATCGAAATCAATGCCTTCTACTTGAGTATATCCTTGAGCAACGAGACGAGCTTTGTTTCTGACAATTTGACCATGCTCATCTTGCTTGTTGCGGTATATCCATTTGGTGCCTATTATATTGTGCTTCCGTGGATTAGGATGCTTAACCAGTTCCCATACATTGTTCAGCTCAAATTGTTGAAGCTCTTTTTGCATAGCTTGAATCCATTCAGGTTCCATGAAGGCTTCTTCAACTTTCTTGGGTTCTGTAATTGAGACGAATGCGAAGTGCCCACAGAAATTTGCCAGTTGAGTTGCCCTTGAACGAGTGAGTGGACCAGGTGCATTGATGATGTCAATTATTCTGTCAATCTGCACTTCATTGGCAACACGAGGATGTACAGGGCGAAGACTTTGCTCATGCTGATCTGAGTTGTTGTTGGGAGGAATGTCTTCAGGCTGAGCATTGTCTTCATGTGGATCAGGTGCTAAGATGATCAGTTCTTCTTCAGGATGAGCTTCAGAAGGTATAATCTCTCCAGTTCCCATTAGCTTGATTGATTCACTAGCTGGAACTTCATCTAGCACATCTGGCAGTTGCTCTCTTTGTGAACCATTGGTCTCATCGAACCGCACATCCACTGTTTCAACCAATTTGTAATGAAAGAGATTGAAGACTCTGTAGGAGTGCGAATCCTTTCCATATCCAAGCATAAAGCCCTCATGTGCTTTTGGTGCAAACTTTGAGGTATGGTGTGGGTCCTTGATCCAGCACCTTGCGCCAAATACTCTGAAGTAACTGACATTTGGCTTCTTGCCAGTTAGGAGTTCATAAGATGTCTTGTTCAGAAGCTTGTGAAGATAAATACGATTGATTGTATGACATGCAGTGTCAATGGCTTCAGGCCAGAATTTTCTTGGAGTCTTGTATTCATCTAGCATCGTTCTGGCCATCTCAATGAGTGTTCTGTTCTTGCGTTCGACGACGCCATTCTGCTGTGGCGTGTACGGAGCTGAGAATTCATGTGTGATGCACAAGGTATCAAGATATGTATCAAGGCCAGTGTTCTTGAATTCAGTGCCATTATCACTTCTGATGTGCTTTATCTTGGCGCCATAGTTATTCATTGCTCGATTTGCGAAGCGTCTGAAGACATCCTGCACTTCAGTCTTGTAAAGGATTATGTGCACCCAAGTATATCTAGATTAATCATCAACAATGACAAAGCCATAGAGGCAAGCAGTAGTGGTAAAAGTTGAGTAGTGAGTGGGACCGAAAAGATCCATGTGAAGCAGTTCGAAGGGTCGAGTAGTGGTCATGATTGTCTTCGAGGGATGTTTTGCCCTCGTCATCTTCCCTGCTTCACAGGCACCGCATAAGTGATCTTTCTTGAACTTGACGCCCTCGATGCCTATGACATGCTTCTTCTTTGCAAGGGTGTGGAGGTTCCTCATGCCAGCATGCCCAAGCCTCCGATGCCAAAGCCAGCATTTTGAAGCTTTTGCCAGAAGACATACTGCAAGCTGTGGCCCTGCTGAGAAATCTACCACGTACAAATCATCTTTCCGATACCCTTCAAACACTAGAGACTTGTCAGATTCCATTAGTACCAGGCAACGATATTTTCCAAATATTACAATCATGTTCAAATCGCAAAGCATTGAGACAGACATTAAGTTGAAGCCAAGGGATTCAACAAGCATGACTTTATCCATGTGTTGATCCTTTGAGATTGCAACTCTACCTAGACCCAATACCTTACTTTTACCAGTGTCAGCGAATGTGATGTGACTTTTGTCGGATGGACGTAAGGTTGAGTCCATAAGAAGGCTTCTTTTTCCGGTCATGTGATTTGTACACCCACTGTCAATAATCTATTCTGAAGACGTTGGTGTCGTACTCTACAGTGCAGTTAGGGGGATAGGCTTCACGAAGAGAATTGTGAAGCAAAAACATTTGACGAACCAGTGGGTTATGAAAACTTAGATCCAGATTAGGACTAATAGGGAGAGTAGCATGCGATTCAGGAACGAAGTACATCGCGATGCCATTCGGGCATTTGATCTTGCGCCCTACAAGATGTTTAAGGTCCCCAGCAATAGCGTCAGAAGATTTTAGTTTTCTGCTGGAGACCTTTCCCTGCAAAAGAGAGTTGAGCTTTCTTAGCCACCCACATCTTCAAGGGTGGCTTAGAAGCAATAAGTCTAAGTGCAGCATCTGAGAATTTTGGCTTTGGAGCCCTAGCAAACAGTCTAGCAGGCGGACAATAGTACTCATATGAATAGGCAGAATAGTTCTTGGTCGTATGAACATGGCGATTTAATGAAGCGCTCTCATATTCATATGCCTGAGTGTGGTTTCCCTGCAAAACATTTGCGTTAGTGTGACTCAGGTGAGTCTTCTGTCTGTATGAAGACTTTGGACCGTATGAAGCCTTTGGTCTGAGGTTTGTCTTCTTCATGTGAGGAGTCATGAAGACATTCACAGGAAGATTTTCCAGACACTTTTTCGGAACCCAGATCTTCTTCATAGGCGTTCCATTCCTGCAGTTAGTACTAATGTACCTGGCAAACACTTCACCATTCTGATTCTTAACCAGTACATAGTTTGCATCAAAGGATTCATCAATGATAATGGGGTTAGCACAAGTGAATCCAGATAAATTGGATGGATCTGCTGTAGGTTCTTTTGCAGCAACCCACTTGATTTTGGGGTACTGCTCAGGTTTCCAGTAAGAGCCATCTGCATTCATTTTCCTTACGAACCCAACACCCTCTTTCCTAGGGTTTCGGTTCAGAATCTGCTTCTTGAGGACATCACATAATGTCTGATGCCCTTTAAAACTTTTGTACATCCCTGTTTCAAGCAATGTCTTCAACCTAGCATTCTCATTAGCAATAGCAGTGGTATCCTCAGCAGAGGGGTTAGTTACCACATCAACAGTTGAAGACATTGCAACAACAATAGCAGTAGAACATTCAGCAACAGAAGCAACATTATCACGCTCAATGCATTTAAGACATGGTGGTTCAAATCCTTCCTGAGCGGAACTGATCTGTTCGGCGCGAAGTGACTCGTTTTCCTTTTGAAGATCTTCATGAGCCGCTCTCAATTTCTCAAGATCTTGCTTCCTTTGAAGATAATCATAGGAAAGCTTTTCATGATTTGTTGAGAGAGTATCATGACGATCTTCTAAGTTCTTGATACTTAACGTGAAGATTTTTTATGTCTTCAATTAAGGATTCAGATCGAGTCATTTCAGCACCCAACAGATCATCGCTTCTGTCTAACAGTTTTTGAATATGTTCCATGGCTTTCTGTTGTTCAGTTGCAATTTTATCAAGTGTTTTGTAGCTGGGTTTTGAATCACAATCAGAGTCATCGTCACTAGATGTTTGATAGTGAGTAGTGCGTGTGTTTACCTTGGCACCGCGTGCCATGAAGCAGTAGGTAGGATCAGAGCAGTCCTTGTCGTTTGCATCGGTGTTGGTGATGGAGTCATTGTCTTCAGTGTTGAAGATGGACTTGGCAACGTATGTTGTAGCCAGACTTGCAATGCCAAAATCAGACTCCTCCTCGGACTCCACCTCTGCCTCCTCAGAAGCGGACTCCTCCTCTGAATCCATTTCCTTGCCAACAAACGCACGTACCTTGCCAGATGAGCTCTTCTTGTGTGATGAAGACTTTGAGGAAGACTTGGAAGAAGACTTTGAGTATTTGTTCTTCTTCTTGTCGTCAGAGTCATATTCCTTGCTCTTCTTCTTCTTTCTATTCTCATTGTCCCACTATGGACACTCAGAGATGAAGTGTCCAGTTTTCTTGCACTTGTGGCATGTTTTCTTCTTGTAGTCATGAGCAGAAGCTTCATCATTCCTTGAGCTTGATCGTGAAGACTTTCTGAAGCCTTTCTTCTTGGTGAATCTTTGGAACTTCTTCACAAGCATTGCAAGTTCCCTTCTAATGTCTTCAGGATCATCAGAACTGCTGTCAGATTCTTCTTCAGATGAGGAAACAGCTTTTGCCTTCAGGGCACGAGTTCGCCCGTAGTTTGGACCGTAGATATCTCTTTTCTCAGAAAGCTGAAACTCATGTGTGTTGAGTCTCTCGAGTATGTCAGATGGATCGAGTGTCTTGAAATCAGGACGTTCTTGAATCATCAGGGCTAGGATGTCAAACGAACTATCAAATGATCTCAGCAGCGTCTTGACGATTTCATGTTTGGTGATCTTAGTGGCGCCGAGGGCTTGAAGCTCATTTGTGATGTCAGTAAGTCGGTCAAATGTGTGCTGGACATTCTCATTGTCATTTCGCTTGAAGCGGTTGAAGAGGTTGCGAAGAACACTGATTCTCTGATCTCTCTGGGTTGAGATGCCTTCATTAACCTTGGAGAGCCAGTCCCAGACCAGCTTGGATGTCTTCAAAGCACTCACACGTCCATATTGTCCTTTGGTCAGATGACCACATATGATGTTCTTGGCAGTAGAGTCCAGTTGAGTGAACTTCTTGACATCAGCAGCAGTGACACCTTCTCCAGCCTTGGGAACGCCGTTCTCGACGACATACCATAGATCAACGTCAATGGCTTCAAGATGCATGCGCATCTTATTCTTCCAGTAGGGATATTCAGTTCCATCGAAGACGGGGCACGCAGCGGAGACTTTGATTATCCCTGCAGTCGACATAGCTAAAACTCCAGGTGGTTAAACCGAATCACACAGAACAAGGGAGCACCTTGCTCTGATACCAATTGAAAGTGCGTTATATCGACTAGAGGGGGATGAATAGGCGATTTTTATGAAAGTCTTCAAAACGTGGAAGTTATGAAGACAAACAGTGGAGATATGCCTATTACTATGCAGCGGAAGTTAGACTACACTAGGCAAGCCATGGTCAAGTATCAACAGAGTGAAAGCACAGTGACGAATAGTTGCAGTGTAATTCGGATCAGGTAGGAAGATATTATGAAGCCAAACAGAACACATAGTCACTCAGTGAAGACTAAGGATACAGCAAACATGCAATGACTTCAATGAGTAACAATATGTAAAGGGAAGTGAAGATGAAACCAGTGACTCGTTGAAGACAATGATTTGTTGGACCAGTTCCAGTTGCTGTGACAACTGTACGTCTGGTTGGAGCGGCTAGGTATTTAAACCTTAGGACACACAGTCTCGGACACCCAGTCCTGAACCGCAGCTCAGGACACCCAGTCCTCACCGTATTCTCCTTGAGCTAAGGTCACACAGACCTCGCCCAATCACTCTGGTAAGTCTTCAAGGTAGACCCCAAACCTTCACAGACTTCGTTCACCGGCAATCCACAATGACTCTTGGATGCTCAGAACGCGACGCCTAACCGGCTGGAGGATGCACAGTCCTTAAGTGTAATAAGTCTTCAGATCACTCACACAAGAAGACTTAAGTGATGCCCAATTTGCTCTGGCTCTGGGTGGTTAGGGCTTTTTCCTTGCTAGGTATTCTCTCTCAAAAGCTTCGAGGTGGGTTGCTCTCAAACGACAAAAGCCGTGCACTAAAATCTGAGCAGCCAACCGTTTATGGTTGTAGGGGGTGGGCTATTTATAGCCACTAGGCAACCCGACCTGATTTGTCCGAAATGACCCTGGGTCACTAAGGAACTGACACGTGTTCCAACGGTCAGATTTCAAACTCACACGGCAACTTTACTTGGGCTACAAGCAAAGCTGACTTGTCCGACTCTGGACAAGATTTGCTCTCATAGTCTTCACTCGAAGACATAGGTTTTTTGTTTAGGCATCACTTCAGTCGTTCTGACTGGTTCTCTTGGACCCCACTTAACAGTACGGTGGTTCCTATGACTCAACACATATGAAAGAGAACTACGAAAGATCTAAGTCTTCGAGCTCCATAGGCTTCATGCGGTGTCTTCTCTTGTCATAGTCTTCAAAATGAATATCTTTATATACCACCATTGACTTCAGTGTCTTCGTACATTTTTAGGGGTCATCTCTGTTAATAAAACTGAATCAATGAGGGACTTCTACCTGTGTTATCCTGCAATTCTCACAAACACATTAGTCCCTCAACTAGGTTTGTCGTTAATACTCCAAAACCAACTAGGGGTGGCATTAGATGCACTTACAGAGCCCAGGTTCGGAAATGGATATTCGTGGGTGATCGAGTTATGTTACTTCATTGGTTTTAAATATATGATTTGGCGAAGTGGTGCGTATACTAAATTGGCGGTTCAAGTAACAAATATTCCCAAACATTTTTTTCTGAGTAAGGGAACATGTATCTTTACACTTGTAACATTCAACTCAGCGGACATGAATATTTGGTTGTTGGGTGTATATACACCATATATGGAAAAAGGAAATAATAATCAAACAAAAACTTTAAAAATTCTGAAAATGTTTTTGAAATAAACTTGACCTACCATTGTACTTGTAAAAAAATCCACGAAAGAAAAGGGCCATCGACTTCAGGGCAAAAAGATAAAAAAATATAGGCTAGTTTTTTGTAGTAGTCCAAAAGAAAGTCAAGTTTATGCAAAAAAAAACTTTTAAACTTCTTTGGCTTTTTTAAACTATTAATATATTTTTCTCATAACGGATGTATATACATTTAGAAATCAAAGGGCATTTCTCCAACTGGGCTACCTTTCAGAAGGTTAAAATAATACTCACAATACCTAGGACAAGTGAGCTGGCACTGCAAGCCGCCAGCAACATCTTCTTTTTTTAAAAAGGAGGTCTGATCCCCAATTGTCCGCATCATTGCGATACACATAGTCATTTTTATTAAAGTTGATGCAAGAGAACAAAATAACAATGATCAACTAGCAAAGTGCAAGACAAGGATAACTATGGTGAAACCATTAAAAATATGACCCTATGACTGAGTCGGACTTCTTCTACGGCAACGTCTTAATGAAGAGATGAACACACTCAGGTTACGACCATCACGCCCAGCAAACGAACAAGACAATGATTTTCATCATGAATGGCGAGACTAACCACCACAAGTCAAGGAGAGAACAACAGGACAGAGACAACACCTTCAACAAGGTAATAACATTGTGTACCTGGCTTTACATGAACTAAATCAAAACTAGACGAACAATGCTCCAGTCATAGGAACATTTAACATATACTCATGTAAATAACAAATATTCTCATTTCACGTCCATGGAGAAGCATTCATGCATGAATTGTCGGCCCAAAGAACAGTAGATAACATGTTGACCAAAAAATAGGGAGTGAGTGTGGGAGGGAAAGACAAGAGATTAGGGGGCTGTTCGGAATCCCCCCAGCTCCATGAAATCCTGAGAGTTGTGGAGCTGGTAAACAGGCAGTCCGTGAATTTTAACTATAACTCCACCTGCTCCCGGAGTGGAGCTGTGGAGTGAAGTACATCCGAGCAGGGCCTAAACAACCAATCGACACACGACATATAACAAAATTCTCTATTTAGTTACAACTAAGTCGGATATTAATAGCCTCCAAACCACAGTGTGTATGTCCTCAAACATTGTAGAACCATGTAGCAAAACTTCTATAAATACTCAACACACATATAACCACATTATAAATTATACATGCCAGTGAAACTAATTAGAATGTGTATGTGAGCATATGCGATTATACTGTATTTTCTGGGGAAATGTGTACGGTTGTGACCTTTTCCGCTTACATTTAGATTAAAACCATATTACCGAAAGATTCTTTCAAATGTTGCATACTCAATTTTGAAAAATAATGCAATCTGCTTGTACTTAAAAACTACTATATTCACGATGTTACATATTGTAATTGTGTAATGATGAACAATGTAATTTATATGCATTTTCATAATTACATGGTAAAAGTTATTAAATAAGATAAAATGATACTAGCTTAAACTGTATGTTGAAAAATCCATCAAGAAAAATACTAGTTAAGGTTTAGTTGCAGAATAAATTATAAACAGGTAAAATTGTTTGGTATAAATTAAGGACTCTTCAAAGAATGAGAACCATGGTAGGAGGTGAGGTGCACTAAAAACATGCTAAGATTTTAAGAAGGCTAACAGTAGTCAAAGAGAGGGGTGCGGTGGAGTGGTAAGGGCTGGTCTTTTAAACGGACATGAGGCGGAGGAGGTCAATTTGCTATAGGAGGAGACGAGGTTGGCATTCACGGGTGGGAGTGCGAGGACAAACAAATGTTGAAAAGAAAAGTGCTGATGGCGACCAAGTTAAAACAACGGATACTTGTTTCAGTGGGTGGAAAAAACTCTTCAATACATATGGTTATCTATATTGAGAAATTAGAGGCCTAGGTCCAACACCTCCTTAATCCTATCCATTTTGCATATATGAATTCTAGAAGCAAATAACTGTACACGGGATCAATTATAAATAAGAAAAACTCCAAATTTCGTCCCTATTTCTTTGTATGTCAATTTACTTTTTGTATGTTGGCGTGATCAACTATTTCGACTACAAGCTCTCACTCCTCAACCCTTGACCGTATTAAATGCCGACAAAGCTTGCTTATGAGTATGTCTACCCAACTAACTGTTCTATGAGCCTTCGTCGAGTGGGCTCTCTTCATTCTTTCTAGTACAATGCATTTTCTTAATTCCCATGTCTTTTGTATTGTTGTCTACGGCGTAGACTTTTCATTGTGGGACAACGTGGATTTGATGTCGTTCTCGAATGTCGATTACTCTTGCATCTACAAATAACATGTTGACTACACCCTAGGGAGACGGTGCACGCATGTACCAATGAGCACGATACCACCATGATGCACCCGATGTGTGTGTGTGGTGCCGTCTCGCTGACGCATGATTTTTGGCATTCCTGAAACATGTAGTGCCACATCCATATGACATGCAATGCAATGCAACTGACACCACCACCGTCGATCATGTCGAGTCGCATACCGTCGTGTGGCTCGGGCCCCTAGCCATCACCACATTATACTCTAGGCCACCGCACGTGCATATTGTATCTCTCTCTTCACTTTTTTAATACATTTTTTAGATTTACTTATTTTTTATACATGAATATACAATACTTATCAAAGAGAGAGTTTTGGGGAACCAGCCCCAATTAGTGGGAGAGTGGAGGCCCATCACGCCCCAGACGTTTCAGCACTTTTGCGTCAAGTGGTGGGGAGATCCTATTTTGTGCATAGATCGCTAGTTAGCGACCACGGATGTACCCCCACCCACACCCCCACACCCCATGCGCACTGTGCTACATACACTTTGGGCCCGCCCATTAGCTCTTTTCGGTTTTGGGAAGGTTCTTTCTCTTTTTTCGGGTTTTTCTGCTTTTTGGTTTTAATTTTATTATTTCTCTTTTCTTTATTTTATTTTAAAAATTGGGAACATTTTTAAATTTGTGAACTTCATGAAATCTTCGACATTTCAAATGTGTGAAATCCGCGAACAACTTTATGAAATCATGAATATTTTTTGAATTCATAAACATTTTTTATGAAACTCATGAACATTTCTTTGAATGAATGAACAATTATTGAAATTCATGAACATATTTTTAGTTTTAACAAACATTTTTTTAATTCATGAACGTTTTGAATAAGCAAAATGTTTTTTAATTGACAAACATTTTTTGTAATTCATGAACATTGTTAGAAAAAATTGTGAGCATGTTTTGAATTGATGAACTTTTGTAATTCACGAACATCTTTTGAAATTTGTGAACATTTTTTATGAAATGAACAATTATTAAAATTCAAGAACATTTTTTTACGAACATTTTTTCAAATTCATGAGCGTTTTTTTTTTATCAGCGTACATTTTTTGAATTGATAAACTTTTTTTGTAATCTCGGCTAGCTTTGTTATGGGCAATCCTTATCTCTGTATAGTCTTTCGTAAGGATTAACTCCTGTAAGAAACCAACGCCATCCGATGATCTGTATAACACGCACACGTCTCTGCCTATAAGGCATACGTTTCCGGCCTTTTTTCATACAGAGAAGTGAACCTATGGGTGTGTTTGGTAGCCTGCATGGAGGGTGCATGAGCCTGAAAGTTCCCTATTCGACCCATTTTTCGCTGTTTGGTGGAGTGCATGAGCTCACTTGGGCTATGCTCATCTGATGCAAAAAAAGGCTCTCAGCCATGCCCATCTCATGCACCCCAGACAGGGTGCATGGAGGCAGCCATGCTTGCCCCGACCTTCGTCTGATGCAAAATTTCAAAAAATGTTCAGAATTCCAAAATATGTTTAAATTTTCAAAAAAGTTAGGAATTTCAATTTTTGTTTAAATTTCCAAAAAATATTTAAAATTTCAAAAACTATTAATAATATCAAAATATATTTAAATTTTCAAAAAATATTTAAATTATCAAAAAATATTTAGAATATCAAATTTTGTTTACATTTTCAAAAAAAAAATCAAAATTTCAAAAAATGAGAATTTCAAAATATGTTTAAATTTTCAAAAACTGTTCAAAATTTCAATTTTTTTAATGTTCAAAATATGTTTAAATTTTTTAAAAAAAGAATTTCAAAATTTGTTTAAATTTTCAAAAAATGTTCAAAATTTGTTTAAATTTTGTTCACCATTCAAAAAAATATTCAGAATTCAAAATTGTTCAGCATGTCTAAACACATGCAGGCTGCCAAACAAAGTCTCAGCTCAGCATGTCTCAGTGCATACACCGCTGCCAAACAACAGCAAATGCATGGACTCAGCATGTCTACACTCAGCATGTATTAAAGAAGAACAACTAGGCTAGGTCCATACATGCTACCAAACACACCCTATGTGCATGGAAATCGAAGTGAACCTACTCAGCCAAATAAAAATGCACATTTTGTCTATCTATCATTCTTCATCCGTAGGCTCTTGTCATAGCAAATCTATATATATAGCCATCTTGTTGTGTAGTGCAACCCTATATACTTATGCGTGTTGGCTTTCCTTGGAGAAAGCTCTGGCTCCAGTGCAACCCTATATACTTACGTTCTTTTATTGTTGAACTGATGTGATCCGTACCGTATAGGAATTGATTCGAGTGTTTTCATCATTTGCTTGTAAAGTTATTTGTGGGGCGTCAAGTTTGAACAGTATGCTTCTGATGCTATTGTGGCTTTGAACCATGAGCTGTGTTGCACTACTTCTGAAGCTCACTATTCTGTTTCCTGCACATGTACAAATAAAGAAGAAGCACCTGCTGCCTCTGCCTGGACACCCACAAGTAAATGGCTCTACAACTGTCACCAGCTGCTGTGCTGCATCTTATTCTTCCCCAGACGGCAGAGGAAGTATTTTTCAGAATTCAGCAATGGCAATGATCAGGGCCACCGCCGTCGTCTTCGGCTCTGGCTCCGTTGGTAGCCAAAGAAGCCAAGGGCGCGCCACTGCTTGCTCCTGCGAGCGCCACCGCGGCCATCGCCCATGTACGTTTTGCATCGTTCTGTTTTATTTTTAACAAGTACTCCTACGTTTGTTTCTGTTGTAGTTCAACAAGTGGTGTGGTGGCGCAGTTGGATAGCGCGTAGGTCTCAAAGCCGAGGTCGAGAGTTCGAGACTCTCTCACCACCACATCCAATGAAAAGGCTAGCGTTGTGATGAAACGCTCAGTGGCAACTTGGGTCGCCACATACAAATCTGAATCTTCAGATTGAGTCGAGCAAGTCTGAACCTGGTCTCATCTCCTTTTTTATTTATATTTTTTGGTTCTGCACAACAAGTAATCTCCTCCACTGCTGCGCCTTCATCTCTTCCTCCATTAATCCTACTGCCCAATGAGTTCATCTTTAAGAATCCACTGTGATGTATTCATTGTTCGATTGCTGGGAGACGTGTCTGTTTCCTAACGTGCAAAGAAAGAGAAGAGAATAAAACATGCTTGGGGATTAATTCGGCTGCACTATTTGTTTCCTTGGGATTAACATCTGAAGCTCATGCTCTGTTTTCTGAACATGTACAGAGAAGAAGGCACCTGAAGCCAGCTTTATAACAGTGGGGAAAAAAAACTCATCTGCAGCATGATCATCGTGCAGGCACAGCGAGATTGCAGCGGTGTGCAAGGGGAAAACCTGCACCAGATTGAGATCAAGCCTCCTGAGGTGATCGGCCACTACCATGCCGGGTCCTCCATCAGATGCAAATCATTTCCTGGGCTCGTTTCTTGCAGTGGTTTGCCTGACGTACACCCTGCAAACACAGTTGCTTCCTTCAGGTTCAGGGGTCTAGCTGATTGTGGCCGGACTGGACGCGTTTAACCGTCAGCAGGATCGCTGGACTGCCTCTGCCTGCATACATACAATCAGGAACCCTTGCACCCCTATCGTCGACCTCAGGATCGCTCACGTCTTCAGCTCTGGCTCCGGTGGTACTCAAGGGCGAGCGTTGTCGTAGGTGGACGAGGGCAACTGCCTGAGCAACACCCTGCTGGTTTCCGTCGGCCTCGTCTTGTCCTTGTACACGGCCGGTTACTCCTGCATCCTCGACGACGACGACGACCGGCCGGGTGCGGGCGGCATCACCCTCTCAACCACCACCGCCATCTTCTTCTCCTGCTGCCTTCCTGATCCGTCAAAGGAGGGCCTCACTCGGGTGTTAAAATCTCATCACTTCATTTAACTTTTTTGTTTTTGCGAATATCACTTCATTTAACTGAAGATGAATGGGAATGGGCAAGATATAAGCATCCGTTGAATTCGCTCCATGATTTTGCATGCTCTTGTTGCTTAATTAGGGTGTTTTTTTTTCAAAGGGGATAATTAGGACGTTTGTTTCGCTTCCGGAACAACAGGTGGGGTGGTGGCGCAGTTGGCTAGCGCGGAGGTCTCATAGCTGAAGCAATTGCGAGTGATCCTGAGGACGAGAGTTCGAGCCTCTCTCAACCCACACCGAAAAAGAGACCATCGTAGTGATGAAACGCTCAATGGCAACTTGGGTCGCCACATGGTACATCTGATTCGTCAGGTGAAACCGAGCATGTCTGAACCTTGGTCTTCTTTATTTTGTTTTTGGTTCAGCCGCGTCCTGCCCATGCACCGGTAGTTCAGGCTGCAACTTTCCCCGGGGTCAGTCGGTATCCTTGGATATTGATATGCCATAAACAGATTCTTGGTCCCGATCATGTGCGAATTGCTGAACCAATGGCTGCTCATGTGTTCTTCTTGTATCTACCTATTCATTCAAGCATTCATCTGTCTACTGCTGCCTTACATTCGAACAAATCTGAAAGTGTATTTGCGTGTGAAAGCTTCAAGACTGTTACCTTCTTTCCCTGCTTGTTGCTTATGTATGGTTAGAAGAAAATGTAACCAAGTAGTTGATCGTTCAGCCTCATGTGCAGGGGTACGACTGCAGTGAGCCAGTCTGAACCCTGGTCAATATTTTTTGAGTTTTTTTTTGCGGGGTAATATTTTTTGAGTTTGCTGTTTACGTGCCTCTCTGTGCCTTGGTGTTTTAAGTTCATCCTGCTCTCTGAGACTCTGGCGGCCCCATTGCTGTAAAAAAAACTTATACCTTTCCACTACTAAGCGTGTCCCTCTTTACCGCCCTGCAAGTAAACGGTTCGTGTGGGTTTCTTTGCAGACTTCAATTTGAATAGGAATGTCATAGGAATAGGAAAATCATACAAAGTGAGATCACACATATCTCAATTCCTATAGGGAAAGAGATGTCATTTGAGCCTTTTCACAATGTCTCCCAACTGCACCTCTCAATGCGAGTGATGCGTCCCTAAACACATCATAAACAATGCACCAAATGATGTACTGTGGTAGAAGATTATGATAATCATCTTGTAGCAATTAATCTGGCTCAAAGGAATAGGGAGACCTTCCGGCACACACATCACGACACTAGTTGAGCCTGAACCTCTTTACATTGGAATGATAAAGTTAACTCATGAACAACCTCCTTTTTGAAAGAAAAAACACAAAATGTTACTCTTATAATTACATGACACAGTATAAAATTAAGCAATTGTCCAGTGACCTCCTTGATTTTTCAGTTTACTACTCAACCAACTGACATGAGAAGCCTTCTTTGAGCTCAGTCAC
The DNA here is from genome assembly GCA_034509565.1 of Triticum monococcum. Taxonomy (NCBI): domain Eukaryota; kingdom Viridiplantae; phylum Streptophyta; class Magnoliopsida; order Poales; family Poaceae; genus Triticum; species Triticum monococcum. The sequence continues at coordinate 568,532,753 of CM067841.1, read as the reverse complement.
AGAGGTTGCAGCTTGCAAGCTGCAACAGAGTCGATTATCCAGCCGCTGCTCACGGCTTCACCACCAGAGGCGAATGCCAGGGCCTGGGCTTCATCGGCCTGCCTGCGGCTATCATTGTCATTGTCGCCGAGTTTCGCCTTCCCCTGGTTCTCAACACTGTACACGACGAAAACAGAGGAGCGGTCATCAAGCAGCTTCTGCTGGTCCCTTGAGACAGGCTTCCGGTGCAGAACCGTGCCGCCTGCCGCAACCACCAGGTCCTGCAGGAAGCCCCTGTAGGTCACGGTGTAGTCCCCATGGAGGTAGAACTGCATGCCGTTGAACAACTTGGGTTGCTGCAGAACAAATGGACAGTTAACTGACTGCTGTAGCAGTAGTACAATAACAGTTGGGAAAATAACACTGGAAGAATGGTACCTTGTTGATTGCTCTCTGTCTTCCTAACTTCGGACCCTCACTGACGCCATGAACATCGGTGGTGACCTCAAATTTCTGCTCATCAGCAGGTTCCATGCTTTCCATGCAAGCCTTAACCCCTACAGCAGCATAAAGGCAGCAGTTAGTAACACTACAGGGCATCAATATCATTTCTGCGTTGATATGACAGGGAGTCCACTATGTGCTTACAATCGATGGAGACGATCCATTTGCCGTTCAAGATTGCCATCAGAAACTTCAGTGTGCGCTTGCAAGCGCCAGAGGGGTCAGTTGATGCAATGACATGGGTAACACTGGGGCTCCAGCTCTTGGAAATAGGCACACCAGCTAATTTCGCAAATTCTGTTACGACGCCCTGAGCAATTCGATCATTTCATCTCAGTTAAAACTCATATGGAGCAAATATCATGGATTTGATAAGGAAAATAAGATGTATACCTTCTCAGCAGCAGAAAGAGCTGAACAGCAGAGAACCCACTTCTGTGGTGATCCTGATGGCCATTTCCAGTTATTGCTGCAAGTTTGGCTAGATCTTACTTGAGATGGACTGAAAAAAAACATTTGCCCTCCAGTAAGTAATCATACATATAGACCATTACAAGACCGTTTAAACAGCAGGTTCTGGGGATACCATTTTGGTGCTGTTATCCTTTTGGATTGCTTTTGTGGCTCAGAAACTTCCTTTGGCAACTTGGAAGACTGATGCAAAGGGCATAGCATCACAAAGTTTTCCTGACAGTGAAAATAAATTAGAGAAATAAGGTGGCAATTTAGAACTTTGACAAATGGCAAAGAATTATTCTGATAAAGTTGAAATTGCTAGATCAGAACACAATATGAACTTACATTATCCCATCTGCATTCTGGGATCAATTTAGCACATGTGAAGTGGAAGCTTTTGCGACAACTCTTGTCAAAGCAACCAAGCGCCGCACCTTTAACTCCGCAGCAAGCACATTTGATCCTTTTGCTTCTAGTTAACTCGGGCATAAGATTAAACACTGAGTCATCTTCAAAGTAGACATCTGGAGCCCTATGGTAAAATAAAAGGTTATGATGAAACTTGGCTAGATATATCAAGAACAAAAATATTTTACAATACAATCATGTGCTGGAAAGGACAACAAACCACTCCATGCAGTTCTTGTGAGAATGTATGACATTAGCCCCTCCACCAAATTCTACAGGGACTTGTTTTCCATTATGGTAGTGAACCATCTCTCCAGACTCCTTCAAGAAAGTAGAGATATTTACCGTTCAGTACCAAGGATTTGGGAACATCAACATAAGGCATTTGAAAATGATATGAACATACCTCTGTGATATCAGCAGACTGGCAGAAAGCACAGAAAACCTTAGAGACAGTGTCATCACATTTCTTCAGGAAAGTATTACCAGTGCAAGCTTGGAGCTTTCCAAAGTTTTTCATTTCTGAACAATCTGTTTGTTTGATACTTTTTGCACATTTATTCTTAACTGAAGCATCCATTGGTGAAGGAGCTGCACGTATTGCCTCACTACTTTGGCATCTACCAAGTAAAATGCTTGATGTATTTGCACTGATGTTTGATTTCATGCTATCAAGCCCTATCTGACTATTCGTTCCTTCACTGAACTTGCTCTTTTTGCTGCTCCTTTTACTTCTACCATCCAAAAGTTTGTGTTGGGTGCAACTTTTCATGAAGCTGTGGAGTAATGGCATTTCTGTTTCATTTCTAGAGACATCAGTAACTCCTATCTTTTCAGCATTGACACTGTCAGGCATTTTTCTAACTCGCTTACTTCTTGGCTCAGAGTTACTCTCTGTAGTCTCAACTGTACGCTTCCCTGTTGTTCCCAGCTTCCTTGCACATTTCTTCTGTTGACCACTTTTCTCCTTTTTCTGAGATCTTTCCGAGAGGTGTCCATCATGTACTTCAATCTCCAAACTATTTTCTCGAGGGTGAAATGTCCCCATGGAGTTATCATCAGAACAGGGAAATAGATTGATGTTGTTACCAGCCTTGTTTCTTCTACTTGAAGTATTCTTCTCTATAGCACTGTTGTTTTCTTCGCATGACTTTGCGGCAAGACTTTTAGTGATATTTGAATCTTGTTGGTTGGCATCAGCTTCTTTTGTGATGACCTCCAGCAACTTTGTCTTCCTGCTGTTCCCACCTCTTGCCTTCTTCCCCTTCTGCTTCATTTCTTTATTAGCATTGACAGGCTGAGCTGCATTATTTGTATGGCCTGACTCATCGAATGAACCACCAAGCTGTATATCTTCCTCGTCATCTTTCTCTGCTATGTGATCTAATATATCCTCAAATTTACCCTGTGCAGTCCAAACAGTTTAAGTAAAATACATGCTAAATATAAAGTAGATCCAAATCAGAGTATAAACAAGAAACAGGGCGAGATGTACAGTGTGTCTGGCCACATGTAGTTTACCTGCTTTTTCCGTGGAGTAGAACGCAGCTCTGGAGAGCAAGGCCTCTGGGACCATTCAAAGATTTCACTATCAAAGGCATCTGGAACCACAGCTTTGCTCTGCAACTCAAATAGCTAACCGTAAGCACAATTCATGCAAAGCTAGTAAGCACAAAATTTGAACAGGAAAAAAAACATAAATGTTCAGAAAACATACATTTGGAGTCGTGTTAGGAGGGGTTCCGGCATCAGAATCTTTGATGTCACTAAAACAAGGTGCATTGTGACGCAAGGGCGTGGCCAATGAGGGTGGTTCACTTAAAGTTTCAAGAGTGCCGCCTTCTGCATCCTCTCTTTCCCTTAACCAAAAAAAGGGTGACAATGAGAAACCTTCCAGTTTATCAGAGGCTGATGCTTTATCTTTGCCTTCTTGAGCATCACCATTCAATTTATCTGTTGTCTCTTGAGACTTCATAATCTTCTGAGGTCTCATTGGTGTCTCAGATTCAGGGAATGGTGTCACATGTATTCTCTTGTTCGTAGAGAAAGAAGGCTTTTTAGTAGGACCAGATGCAGAAGCCACAGTAGACTTTGTTTTGTTCGCTTTCTTCTCGGATGATATCTTCTTCTTTTGCACTGTTGATTTTTGTGACCTTTTAGACTTTTTCTCGCTGTTGGCATGCTTTGATCCATCTTCAAGATCAAGTAAGAATAAGACAGTAAGCACAAGACTGAAGACTAATTGTCCTAAAATTATCTATAAAAGTTGATTTCAGTTTTATAGAGGCAAACAGACAACCATCCGCCAGACAGCATGCCAAAATGGATACAACAACGAATGTGGTGCAGACCCCACAGATGCAAAACAACCACATAATTAAATCGGCCTTCAAAATTAATTTCACAATTGACCACCTTGCGCATATGCTAGCGAACAAAAGAAGAGTTGATGCTATGCCAGAAAATTACCTGCAACTTGTGCCACAGGAGTCACCTGTGTTGAGACAACATTACTTCCTGATGCAGCCTCCATGCTCTTCAAAATGCCGACCAGATTGTCCATGTGTGGTGCTGGCCGTATTTCTACAAGCAAAACCAGGCTTTATAATGTGAGTTTTGTACATTAAATTAAGATCAAGCCATCACGTCAGAACATGCAGAGTTGCAGTAAATACCAGCTCATCAAAATCAGTTCTGTGGAGTTTTAATAGCACTATGGTTCCGATTTTCGCATATAGTTAGATAAATATGTAATTTGTTTTGTAAAAGAGGCATATCATGTATGTTAACGTTATCCAGTCCTTAAAAAGGTGAAGCTTTTTTGTGCGCACGGGAAAACAATTCCGTCTTTTACAGTCCAGCATATTCTACACAATACATATATAACTTCAGCAGGCTAAGAAGGCCCGGATAGCAACAGCTACACCCACTAACCTCTTCGGCGGAACGGCACCTTGCAGACAGGGCAGGTGGAGGAGGACTTCATCGACTCCGTGAGGCAATGGCTGCAACAAGGTCGGGAGCGCACACATGAGCCCAGATCGGATAGTTTCACAGGGATATTGCAACGGAGGGGGACGGGCAGAAGGGACTCACTTGCAGAAGATGTGGTTGCAGGTGACGGACACCGCCGATCTGAGCAGGCTCAGGCTGCAAGGACCAAATTGACGAACAACAGCCAGTCAAAATCAACAACAAGAAAGGGGATAAATCGGAGAAGTGATGTCCACAGATCCAAGTGCTGCCCACGAGGGCGCGGACGAGACGAGGGGGAAGAAAAGGGCCGGCGGGGCGGCGGGCGGCGTACCAGATGGGGCACTTGAGCTCCCGTCCCATCTTCTCGAGGCTGCCCATGTCCGCCATTCCGATCGCTGGGTCTCCTCCGGAGTCTCTGCGGGCGTGGGGATTCCCGGATTTTGTGAGGTGTGGGGGGAGGGGTTTCGGGGGCGGGGCGGGGAATTTATTTATGTTGGCGGGAGTTTTCCCTCCAAGATTTTCATTCCATTTCAATTTGGTTTGGTGCGCTGCGCTGCGTTCCCTTCCCTTCCTTCCTCGGGAAGGAGGCGAGCCCGCCGGCCGACCAATGCGCCTTCCTGTCACGTGGCCGTCGCGAGTGGCGCCGTGGCGGCAACCGGGTTTACTATTTTTTGTTTTGCAACATAGGCTTTGGTATGGGTGGCCCGGCCCGACGGCCCGAGCCCGACAGGCTTGGGCTCCGGTTTTCTGCCGGAGGGCCCGGCCTAAAAGCCCAGTGTACCTAAAGGATAATGTCCCAAAAACGATGGTTTTATATAGGAAAATGTGTAGCGGCTCCTCCAGTATCATGTATCTTTGCTGTTTCTCTCTTTTTCTCTTTCGTTTTGGCTTTGTATGACTTGTGATGTGGTGGTTGCTTTATAACATAAAGCGGAGGGAAACCCTTTTTCATCTATATAAAAAAATGCCTGGATGAATTGAAATGTGTGTGAAATTCTTGAACGTGGATGCAATGTTTTAAATGTGTGTTGAATGTGGATGCGGTTAATTGGAATACAGCTAAATCAGGTGAAAAGTTACGGAATGTACCGAAAATATTGTTGAATTAATAATTCAAATAAGGATGGATGTTATTGTCCAAACAATAATGGATTGTACGTATTTGAAAACATTGTTGTCTCGTCATCAATAATCGTTGTTGGATGGCGGACCACCCGACCAAAAGGAGGTTGCCTCAACCCGACTACTTGCCCCTTGCGCGACCAAAATGAGGAGTCAATTCAATACATCATCATGTCATTTTGCCTTTTTCCTGGTAGGTCTGGTCTCGCATTCTCCAAATTTTAGGATTGATTGTTATTGTTCCACAACCCATCACTGGTTCTCGGTTGATGGTGTCAAGCTATCAACCAAGCTCCCGCATAACCTTGAAAAGGGCTTAACTCGGGAAAGATCTAGAGCTAAAAATATATAAAACCTTGTGGTCAGGAAAGATAGAAGGGCAGTGAGGGCATGCCACCGCTCGATCAAGTTGTACTTTCACATTTTTTACCACATTCCTGCTTATTATTATAAGTCCAAGAAACTCCATGAAAATCCAAATCAAATAAATTGCATTCAAAGAGAACCTCACGAAAATTAGCCATAATTTTGTGTGAACGCTTGTTCCAAGAAAGGTGCTCACTCAAGCAGGCGAGATGTCGTCTTCAGGAATGTTGCCTAGCGTGCCGCGTTGTGCCACTCCCGCCTCATCGCCTCGGAGAGGCATTTGTTGACGACCGCCATTGAGGAGGACAGTTTGATGTCACCAAGGTAGTAGACAAGGGGGATGCACACCTTGGAGATCATCGGGGATGATGTATCCTCCTTAACGGCGATTGGATGTCACTAGTTCCTAGACTGGCGATGGGGCGGGGCTGGTGGCGCCACCTCCTTGCCACAGTGGAGATGGGTGTGCCTGGGAGGGTGCCTCCTCCTCCAAGCGGTGTACGATTTGGACGCCACAGTGCGACGCAGGGGATGGCGCCGCCTGACCACGGTCACTGATCGGGCGCGTCCGTTTGGAGCCCCTATTTATCCGTCCATGCAGCCACACTCCATATTTTTTTCCTCATGTGTGCAGTCACCTGCACATGATTAGTGGAGATGAAGAGCGAGAAGAAAAAAGAAAGAAAAAAAAGATGGTCCGGGTTAGGCCATGTCCTACATGACAGACTGACTAGGTGCATCCTCAATATGAGGGTTCGCGGATAGTCCGAACGGATGGGGACGATATGAAGGGATTAGGTCACTTTTCTCCTTCTCTCTCCTGTCCGACAACATCCGTGGACATTTGAGGAGGGTTTGAGGATGCCGGTTGTAGATGCTCTAAGGCGCCCGGTGAATGTGGCCGGCAGCGCCAGGATCCGGAGCTCCCCGCAAATCTATGGGGCACGTGGAGAACCACTTAGAGGCGTTGAATTTTCCAATAGTGGAGGCCGAGCTGGAGGCGTGCATCGAGAGATGAGCAGCGGGATAGTGGTGAAGGGATTGCGTCCGCGGGCGGCCAGCTTAAATAGCCGGGCAAGCTGATCGGGTCGTTTAAATTCATCCAACGCCTGGAGTAGGCTTCATGGTCGCCATGTTGATGTGAATGCCGCTCTGGTCAACCTAACGGTCATGTCCGCCCTAACCGAAATGAATGCGGGTAGGCAGATGTTCGGCCACAGATTTTTACACAAAGACTAAAAGGGTGTTTGTTTCCAGAGACTTATTGATCTAGGGACTTAAATAAGTCCCTATAAGTCCCATCTAAACCAAACATGAGGGATTTATAGGGACTTAAAGTAGGCATTTGGGACTTATGAAATAAGACTCTTAAGAAGGGACTTATAGGGACTTATAGTTGTAATATGGTCTTATAAAGATTTATAAGTCTCAGGAATCAAACAGATAAAAACTTTTTAAAGATTTGAGACTTATAAATTGAGACTAAAAAAAGTACTAGACTTATGAACCAAACATGCCCTAAATAGGAACGGAGCGGACTAGTCACGCTCAACAGCCGTTCGTAGGAGTACCTTTTCTTAAACCGCGTCTTTAGTACTCGACGGTGAGTTAATTAAGCATTTTCTTTTTGCCGGAAATTAATTAAGTCCGAGTACTTGCTACGATGGAATGATTTGTGCGAGACAGCAACATCGTACTCATATGGCCGCACAATCCTACTATGGCCACAATAATACGTACCCTATTTCATTTTTCGTTTGCGAAGATGCAGAAATGGAGAGGCGCTCACACCATACGCATGCGCAGATGCGCACATCTACATCTTTGCTAAGATTCAAGCATCTGTCTCCATCCGGCATGTTGTTTTTACGTCACGGTTGGTTGCAACTTGCACGTGACACACGAAATTTTGAAGGGGCACGTGTATGGTGAAACGCCTCTTGCCGTCCATCTACGCCGTGCACATATCTGGACATGAAATTGTTCAAAATGAATGAAAATTGGTAACTCTCTAGATACGAAACACTATATGTGTTAATTGTTTTACAAATACGGCTACATGTCTGTGTCCTGCAGCCCCCGTTCTGTTACGAACCCTATTCCACGACTTCCTACCATCGTTCATTTTCCTTTTCCTTCCTCCTTGCGCTGTGGTTATTTCTCCTTCTATCTTGTTCATCTTCTTCTTTGTTCGTCCTTGCGCTGTTTTTATGTTATTTCTGTTCTAATTTCTGCTATTCTTTTATCTTGTCCACCTTCTTCTTCCTTCTTCCTTGTGTTGTTCTTATGTTATTTCAGTTTTGTTTTCCCTCCTTCTATCTTCCTTTCCCTCCTGTCCAATGTTTTTATCTACGCCATCTCTGTTCATCTGTTCGTGCTGTCCTATGTGTTTGTTTCAGGCATCATTTTTTCCGTGCAAACTTGCTACTGTTTTTTTCCCAAAAAAATCTGCTGTCTTGCTTCAAATATACATTGTTTTTTTTCTTCAATACTTGCACGCACGTGTACTATCAATATTTATTTGTGAAAACAATTCAATGGCATAGTTATGATTTTTGCACTACCATATATGATTCCGATTTTGTTCTTCAAATTAACCCCTTTTTCTATTATTTGATTTCATTTTCATTGCTAACATGTTTTCTATTATATGATAGTGATACCTTTCCTGATGAAACTTATTTTATGCAGTACGTTTTTTGTTTTGGAATTTGTGCCGATTCTACTGGCTCATTTTCTGCCAATTTATTGCTTGCGCACAAGCAACCAGTCGAAAAGCAAACTGGGCGTCTCGGGGGCAACTCCCCCTCGCCGCACGAGGCTGCCGCCGGGCAAGGCCCATGGCGCAGCCGGGGACTGCGGCGGCGGGGCATGCGCTGCTCTGGTTCACATCGGAGGGTCTTGGATCTGGGCGGCGACCCCCGGCGAGGCCCTTGTCACCTACGGTGAGCAGTGGGGTGGGCGCGGTGCCGGCGATCTGATCGGGTCGCCGGCGGATCTTCGGTGGGCTGGGACCTAGCGTGGCTGCCCTGGTGGCTGGCGGCGTCAGATCTGGCTGCTGGCCATCTTCCCCTGCTCGGTGCGTTTCACCCTCGACGGTCCCTGGCCGTGCAGGCGTCTAGCCTGCCTCTGGGTTGCGGGTGATTCTGGTGGTCGGGAAACCCCTGGTCGGCTCAAGCCGGCCGCGACGACGACGACGTCTGCGGGCGCCGATTTCTTCATGGAGACGTCGGTCGAGGTCTGCCCTTCCACACCCCACCACCTTGCTTCTCGGGTGAAAACCTAACTCCGGTGGGCGGCGGCGGCGTCCTTGACGCCGTGACCTTCTTGAAGGCGTCGCCTTAAGGGCAGTGTGGTGGCGGGCTCAGTATGGGGTCGGTGACAGCAGCCGAGGGTCAAGGGACCAGTGGGCGCCTTTTTTGGTGGAGCGGTGCTTCATCCTACACATTAATGACAGCGGATCTCGGCGGCGTGGTGCAGTGGAGACTCGGCGCCCGATGCGCGGTGATGGACTCGTGCAGGTGGAGGCAGTTGTCTGGCGTCGATGGCAGAGTGGCCTGACAAGGTAGAAGCCTCAATATCTGCTCTGAAGACGGACCCGTGGAAGATGGCGGCGACGACACATGTGAGTGCGTCAGGCCAGTTTATGCCCCAGACCCGGTATGTGGCTCGGCTAGGGCTTCTGGCTTTTGATAATAGGCTTAGGTGAGTGGTCCGGGTATTTGGCCCAGATAGCACCCCTTCGTCATATGGATAGGAGTAGTGGCATATGTTGCCAAGATGGCGGATTCAAACATATTGTTGTAATATTTTGTAAGATCCTCGAGAATAATCAATAAAGTGGCCGTATGCATCTCTAGATGCAGAGGCCGAGGGTCATCCTCCTTTTTAAAAAAAAAAAAACCTAACATTAGTATTTCTATTGTGCAGACCGCAGACGCCTCATCTTATTTCTCCCTCGTCTTTCCCCATCATATTCTACCCTTCTAGTGCCATCGTTCAGATCTTCTTTTTTCATAGTTGCTGTCAAGGCTTGTCGGATGTCGATAGCGAAACCCGTGGACGAGGACTACGCCGTCATGGCATGGTTATGGTCAACACTGCCGCAACAAGAAGAGCCACGAAAAAGAAACCGCAGTCGATCTCAATGCAGTTCATGTAAGGTAAATCACCATGTATTCCTCTTCATCTCTTCCAAAGCAGTCCTATTACCTTTTTTCTCTCCAAGTTACATGTTTCCACATCTGTAGTGCCCTGTTTGCAACGACGGCAAAGGTTTGTGCCACCATGACACGGTTTTGAATAACAAATGCTTTGTCTCAATAATGACAAGTCCTAACAAAAAGTTTGATTTCTGATTTTATTGGTTAGTTAGTTGATTATAGGTTCGCTTATTAACTGAACAAACTGTACATCCAGTAGTCTTTGAATCGCATCTGTTTATTTGATCATCTTTGAAAAAATTCATTTACCTGAACGTTGTTTAAATGTACCCGGATTTGATACAAATTCAAACCTAGACACTCGTACTAATTTTTTACGTACTGCTGGACGACGGCCTAAGCATAAATAACTTTTGTTTCTGTACCAATTTTAACTCTTCTTACATTTCTATTTTAGCATACACATCTTTATCTGAAAGATGGTCTTTAAATAAAATAATATCATGAACGAGCAATCTGTCTTTTGTTAAGAATATTCACTTCATAATTGTTTCAAACAATGGTTCGTTATTTACTTGCATATTTTGTATATTTCCTTGTTTTCGAATGAATGATTACTTATACTTGTGCCACCTACTCCCTCCGTAAATAAATATATCAGTGTTTAGATTATTAAAATAATGATCTAAAAGGTCTTATATTTCTTGCAGAGGGAGTAACACTACCGTCACATTGTACCTAGTAGACCACAATGTTCTGTGAGATGACACTTCTTAGATTTTAATATTGCCTCTGCATATCATATCATTCTTTGTAATATATCTAAACAATAATATCAACAACCTACAATCTTTTTCCGGTACAAATACTCATTTCATAACTGTCTTTAACAATACTTATTTTTGTACTTGCCTTTTCCAATATTAATCCATATCCATGGACAGGACAGCACACCCTAATCTCGCTAGTTCCTCTTATTTCCCCAAGAGGAAAGCCAACGCGTAAGAACGAATCACGTGGTACGCAGTGCGCGGCGGTGAGCGCCATTTCTCATGCACGCTGGTCTCCATGCGACGGGCATCCTCAACCGTACGCCCCTTCGAGCGAGCAGCTGGAGCGACGAGCACCGCGTCGGCTTGCTCCTGCACGACGCCCCACGCCTCCCGGACGTGCCGCTCCTCCGTCAGCGAGTTCCCGATGGCGCACCGCAGCACGTACATGCCGCCCACCACCGCGCAGCTCATGTACGCGCGCCCCGTCGCGTTCACCGCCTCCAGCAGCCCCCGGTTGAGCTCGTTCGTCGTGGCCTCGGCCGTGCCGTTGTCGACGGGGCGGAGGCGGAAGCACACAAGTCCGAACCTCGCCGGCACGGGCACCTCGAACCGCGGGTCGGCGCGCACCATGGCCTCGAAGGCTGCGGCCATCCGCACGTGTGCGCGAACGAAGCCGCGGAGGCCCTCCACGCCGTGGCAGCGGAGAACGAGCCACAGCTTCAGCGCGCGGAACCGGCGGCTCAGCGCCACCTGCCAGTCCTTGTAGTCCACGACGGCCGACGCCGCCGCGTCCTTGAGGATCACGTCATCGTCGGTGCCGAGCGCCGCCACGAGCGCCGTGGGATGCCGCACCCACAGCGCGCAGCAGTCCATGTTCGCCAGGAGCCACTTGTGCGGGTTCGTGCTGAACGACTCCACGGCCTCGGCGCCCGCGGCGATGTGGCTGAACTCCGGGCAAATGCACGCGGCGCCGGCGTAGGCCGCGTCCACGTGCACCCACACGCCGTGCCCCGCCACTGCGGCGCACAGCTCGCGGAGAGGGTCGACCGCCGCCGTCGGAGTGGTCCCCACAGTCGCGCACAGGAAGAGAGGGACCCTCCCGGCTGCCTCGTCTTCGCGCACGGCGGCCTGCAGTGCCGCCGGCGACAGCGTGAAGCCGCTCTCGCGGCACGTCGGTATCACCCGGCAGTTCGCCCGGCGAATGCCGGCGACGTGCGCGGCCTTCTTGAACGAGAAGTGGGTCTGGTCGGAGCAGTAGACGACGAGGTCGCCCATCCTCTCGTCGCCTCTTAGTTCGGCGAGCTTCCGGTCCCTCGCGGCAACGATGGTGCAGAGCATGGCCTCGCACGAAGTCCCCAGCAGCGTGCCGCCGCCGCCACCGCAGAAGAGCAGCTGCTCCGGGAGGTGCAGCGCCTTCCCGAGCCAATCTGTAACAACGGTCTCTAGCTCGGTGGCCGCCGGCGAGGCGGCCCAGGTGAAAGGGTTGATGTTGAGGCCCGCGGCTAGGGCCTCGCCGAGCGCGCCCACATTGCTGGCCGTCGCCGCGAAGTGCGCGAAATGACGGGGGCTCTGCCAGTGGGTGACGCCGGGAAGGATGAGCTCGCGGACGTCGCGCAGCGCCGAGGCGAGCGCGTCGGGCTCCGGCCACGACGGCGCCGTGTCGGGAAGCTGCCGGGCTAGGAACCCGGGAGCGACGGTCGGGCGAACAGGGTACTCGTCAATGCGGTCGTAGTAGTCCGCGATGAAGTCCACAACTTGACGTCCCTGACGACGGAACTCGCCGGCGTCTAGCGGAAGGGGTCCAACTCCGAGCGTAGGCGTAGCAGCCGCAGCCGGGGGTGAGCCGGTGTCGTTGGCGTGGTTGAAGCTTGCCATGGCAGGGGGCAAGAGCTAGAACTTGATCGACTGGAGTGCCTACACTGGGTTATGAGCCTGTGACTCTGCAGAAGAAGGCGTGGAGTGTGGCTCATTTAAAGGCCGGCGTGCATCGCTGCATGCATTTTTTTTCTTCTGATGATAAGTGTCACATCATATTTTTTTCTAAAATAATAAATACCACATGTGTGACACGCAGCACTCGGGCCATGACGTTTTTTAAACTAAAATTATCGTTCAAAAGAAAAAATAAACCAAAATTTGCCATCCGAAAAAATGTTATCATGTTCAACAACTAAACTTGCCATCTCCGCGTCACTAAATTTATATCATAAAAAACATTGTTGCTATGTGTTCATGCCACATGTGTGACAATTGTGAGGATCCTAGTTTTTAAGGACTTCGCTACCCCTATATCTTAATAATCTCATATACTAGTACATAGTACTATACTCAGGATCCTATTATTATTAGTGAGGAGTTGATAGGGAAAGTACCCTTCTGAGTTCGAGCTCAAATTAGTTTAGATGAACAGTAAAAAATCAGAAAATTTTGTGATAAACTTTGACAAAGGTTCTAAGTGTTTGCAAATTTTCATCATGAGATCATATTCGTGGAAGCCGTGGCAATTAAAATAAAACCATTGCTCCAAAATGCTTTCGTAGGTAGCATTTTCGGAGCTTCAATTGTTTTGTCACACCTTCCACAAATGTGATGTCTGATGAAAATTTGCAAGCACTTATAACATTTATCATAGTTTACCAGAAGAAAATTTCTGTTTTTACTGTTCATCTGAGATAATTTGAGCTTGAGGTCAGAAATGCGCCCCCCCCCCCCCCGCAGCCCCCGCGTCGTCCGCTCGGGCGACTCGGGAGGCGACTAGGGTTTCCGCCCAGCGCCGCCGCCCCTCACCTCCTTCCCCCTCGTCGCCACCCGAGGTGGCCGCCGGCAAGCCATGCATGGTCGCCGGTGACGGTGGCGGCGAGGCCCTGCTCGTTCCGTTCCTGGCGGAGGACTCCGGATCTGGGGCGGCGGCCCTTGGCGCGGCGGCGGCGCCCTCCCGGCTGGCGGCGTCCGTGGGTGGTCCTAGCCGGCGTTCCCGACCACGCGGGTGGTGGGACGGCGGCGGGTGGTGGCTGCGGCATGGAGATCCCCCTCCTCGTCAGATCTGAGGTTCGACTCCTCTCCCCTTCAGCTCCCTCATCCTTGCCGGTTCCAGCAGCTTCGGTCGCCGGATTGGTGTGGATGGGTGCCTGGTGGTGCGGTTTTGGGACCGTGGGAAACCATTGGTCGGCTGGTCCGGCCCGGCAGCAGCGCCGCCCTTCCTCCTTGGAGGTGCAGCTGAGATCCCAACCCTATCCACCCCCGTTCCCCTCCCGGGTGAAAGCCCAAAATCCTACTTGGATTGGGCAGTGACGGCGCGCTGCGCGTCGTGCCCTCCTTGGAGGCGCCGCCTGGGGAGTGTGCGTTCGGGTGAGGGGCGACAAAGGTGGAGTTTTTGGGCGGCTCTGGTTATCAGGTGGCGGTGGTTGATCTGGCTCGCAGGGAAGTCTGTCCCCGCTCCCCTCAAGTGCGGTGCTCCTTGGCGGTGGCGTGTCTTGCTCAGCTCCGGCGGTACGACGTCTGCGATCCGGCGGTAGGGGATAGGGTTCCTCTTCCCGGCAGTAGCAGCACGTCCCTGGCCGTGGACGCCCGGTGTTTCTCTTCAGCGGCCGACGACTCCTGCTCCTCGTCGTTCTGCGGCCTGTCCTGATGTCCTTGCTGCTCGTCCTTAGTGGCTCCTCCCGGTGGCTTTCCCGCTGTTTTTCAGGTGTCCTAGGTTGCTTCGGTGTGTCAGATGAGGTGTGCTCATGTCCTAGGAGGATGTGCTCTGTGACTGTTCCAGGACTCGAGGGCGGCATCTCTCCTGCTCTAGGGTGAGCGTCTCTCATGTTCATCGGCGGCGCCTTCCGATCCAAGGCGAGAGGGAAGGGTCCCTCTACGGCGAGAGCAAAGGAAGATGCTTGATTTCCTCCAACCTTGGACTCGATCATGTCCACAACTCCACTCTGTTTCTGCAGGTCCTCATTGTGCTCACGCTGTTCGCAATTCTTGGTTCTTGTTTGCTGCGGTCGGCGGCGTGTACTAGCTTGGGCTTCCTCTTCTTTTTGTTTTGAGCTAGTATTCGGTGTTGAGTTGTAAGCTTCCTAGGGTGCTCCCTTGTATCGTTCGGCCGTTGTGCTTGTTCCTGTGTTGTAATTCCTGGCCGGTTGATGGCTTTGTTAATTCAAAGCCGGGCTCATCGCGAGCCTTCGTTCTAAAAAAAGGTCAGAAATGCCATGTCCCCGCCTTACTGGTTTAGTTTCGCCTCACCTGTCAGCCCCTTCATGCTGGTTTTTTCTCGCTCCCGCTAGGACTAAATCGATTTGCGTGAACTTTCTTGTTTGTTTTTTTCATGCTTGTTTTAGGGCATCTCCAATGACAACCCGCAAAAAGCCTCCCGCATTTGTCCGTGAACAGAGGTGTCAGTTCGCGGACACGGATGCGAGAGATCGTCATCTAACGCTAGCCACATACATTTTCACAACTCAAAACAACCGGACGAAATTCATGCAAACATGGCGGATTTTATTGAAAATAGGATAATTTGTACATAAAACCGGATGGTATTTCGTCCGGTGAACTAAAACTCTAAAACTAAAATCCTAAACTGTCCTATACTTCACAGTAACCTCGTAGCCAATGTCGGGCTGGTCGGTTGCTCCTCCTTCGTCATCGTCACCCGTCCGCCATCGGAGTCGTCGTCGTCGGGCTTGGGGCGGCGGAAGGTGGTGGCGCCGCAACAGGGTTTCCTAGCAGCCGCCCGACGCTCGCGGCGTCCACGGTGGCCGCGGCCGCAGTGTGCACAGCGCAGGAGGATGCGGAGAGCGGCACTCCTCCTTCACGACGTGTCAGGGCGGCGAGCGGCGCTCGTCATTGACGACGCGGCAAGGTGGCGGCGAGCGGCGCTCCTCCTTCATGACGCGTCGGAGCGGCAGTGAGAACCGCTCTTCCTTGACGCGGCGTCCGATTTGGACGCTGTGGCTGCGCGGCGGCGGAGAGCGTGGAGGGGATGTCGGCTCCTGCTTCACGGGAAGGAGCGCCCCCCGGTGACGAAGCCGGGCCGTTGGTGTGGACGATGGAGCGACGGAGCATCAGCTTCATCTACTCCTCAAACTCCATGTCGGTCCCGACATAGACCTGGCCCGGCACCGCTGGTGCGGACTGCAGTGGCGGCGACTGCTAGTCCTCCTCATCACCGGAGGAGATGAAAATCTCCACCGGCGTCGAATCGCCGCCACCCGACGAGGAGGACAGCCCCAGAGCTAGAGGGCGGCGTCTCCACGAGCTAGCCACCAGATCCCGCCCCAGAACCGCCTGTCAGCGCCGACGCCCAGGACTTGCCCATCGCTGGAGATGTGGAGGAGGGGTGCGGCGAGGAGGAGGAGGACGAAGGAGGAGGATGCGACGTGGAAGGCGCATGAGCACGACTTAAATAGTCGCGACCAGGCTATGCGAAGGGCCGGTTATCCACTTTAATGAGGCACAGCGCCGGAGTTTGTTCCTCGGGAACCTGCGTCCACATTGAAGCGGTGGCCGCCGAGAGGTCGCGTCGGTCAGCGCCGCCCTCCCTCCCTCCGGTCACATCGCGGCATCAATACCGGCCTCCACGTGCTCTGGGCCGGCATGAATTCGGCACGGTAAGCGGCGCGTGCATCGGAAAGGAAAGCGCGAGAGGGGCGGTGAAAGATCGTGGATGTCGCCTAGAGGGGGGGGGTGAATAGGCGTTTTAAAATAATTACCGTTTAGGCTTGAACAAATGCGGAATAAACCTAGCGGTTAATTTGTCAAGCACAAAACCTAAAACAACTAGGCTCACCTATGTGCACCAACAACTTATGCTAAGCAAGATAAGCAACTATGTGATAGCAAGATATATGACAAGAAACAATATGGCTATCACAAAGTAAAGTGCATGAGTAAAGGGCTCGGGTAAGATATAACCGAGGCACGAGGAGACGACGATGTATCCCGAAGTTCACACCCTTGCGGATGCTAATCTCCGTTTGGAGCGGTGTGGAGGCACAATGCTCCCCAAGAAGCCACTAGGGCCACCGTAATCTCCTCACGCCCTTGCACAATGCAAGATGCCGTGATTCCACTAAGGGACCCTTGAGGGCGGTCACCGAACCCGTACAAATGGCAACCCTTGGGGGCGGTCACCGAACCCGTACACTTTGGCAACCCTTGGGGGCGGTCACCGGTACCCGTCAAATTGCTCGGGGCGATCTCCACAACCTAATTGGAGACCCCGACGCTTTCCCGGAGCTTTACACCACAATGATTGAGCTCCGAACACCAACAACCGTCTAGGGCGCCCAAGCACCCAAGAGGAACAAGCTCAAGGGTACCAAGCACCCAAGAGTAATAAGCTTCTCAACTTGTAACTTCCACGTATCACGTGGAGAACTCAAACCGATGCACCAAATGCAATGGCAAGGGCACACGGAGTGCCCAAGTCCTTCTCTCTCAAATCCCACCGAAGCAACTAATGCTAGGGAGGAAAATGAGAGGAAGAACAAGAAAGAGAACACCAAGAACTCCAAGATCTAGATCCAAGGGGTTTCCCTCACATAGAGGAGAAAGTGACTGGTGGAAATGTGGATCTAGATCTCCTCTCTCTTTTCCCTCAAAAACTAGCAAGAATCCATGGAGGGATTGAGAGTTAGCAAGCTCGAAGAAGGTCAACAATGGGGGAAGAACACGAGCTCTAAAAAGATTAGGTTCAATGGGGAAGAAGACCCCCTTTTATAGGAGGGGGAAAATCCAACCGTTACCCCCCACACAGCCCCGCAGAGAGCGGTACTACCGCTGAGGTAGAGCGGTACTGCCGCCCTCAAGCGGTACTACCGCTCCCCCTCAGCGGTACTACCGCGCCAGAAGAGAAGGGCTGGGGCAGGGGCCCAGGGCGGTACTACCGCGGAGGTAGAGCGGTACTACCGCTCTCAAGCAGTACTACCGCCACTACTGCCGCAGCTAGTACCGCAAAACCCGACACGAGAAAATGCGTGCAAGAATCGAAGCGGAAGGAGCACCATGCCACCACGGTACTGCGGCTGAGCCCAGCAAGCGGTACTACCGCTCCGAGGAGCGGTACTACCGCTACAGACGCAGTGACAGGACGGTAGTAGCACGGAACCGCAGAGGTACTGCCGCTGAGGCCACCCAGCGGTACTACCGCTCCGGGGAGCGGTACCACCGCTCCAGGGAGCGGTACCACCGCTCCGGGAGCAATTTAGGGAGTCTCAGCCGCACTACCGCTGTGGACCGCGGTACTACCGCTGGGTCCAGGAGAAAAACCATACTCCAGAAAACCAGAACTGCCATAACTTCTGCATATGAGCTCCGAATTGAGCAAACTCAAGCTTGTTGAAAACAAGACGACGAGTAGCATCAAAACATCATAGAAGAAACAATGACTGGTTATAGTAAGAAGAGGCAGGGGAGGTATGCCAATAAATAGAGGAGTGAAACCTCCAACCGAGAAGAACCGGCAAAACCTCCAACATCGAAAACATCATAGAAGATGCATGCGAACTCCGTTTTCGATGAACTCAAGCTTGTCATCAAGATGACCATAAGCTCTAAGACTCACAAAGAGAACCAAACAAGAACCAAGAAAGATGATGCAAGGATGCAATGGTTTGAGCTCTCAGCGAACGATACGATCAAGCTACTCATTGAGAGCCCCCCTTGATAGTACGGCAATCGATCCTATAACCCGGTCTCCCAACTACCATCATGAGACCGGTAAAATAGAAAACCTACCAAGGGAAAACCTTTGCCTTGCACATGGTCCGCTTGAGCTAGATGATGACGATCTTGACTCCCTCAAGTTGGACCACCTTTCTTGATTGTGTTGGCTCGATGAAGACTAGTTGATTGCTCCCCCATACTCCACTATGGGTGAGCCACTCTTCCGCACATCTTCACAAGTCCATTGTCACCACAAAGGACGGCAAGCTTCAAGCATTTGATCTCTTCGTGATACTCCACTTGAACTTGCACACCGCAACCTAACCCCACAAAAAACTCTCACGAAGACCATGGGTTAGTACACAAAGCGTAATTGACAATTCTTACCATACCATGGGGTCACTTGATCCCTCTCGGTACATCTTCTGCGCTTTGTGAGTTGATCAACTTGATTCACTCTTGACTTAGTCTTGATCAACCTTGAACCTTTCCAATTCTCTTCATTTGGATGATGTCTTGAAGGTAGACATGAATGATCACACAATCTTCTTCTTCAAGACATGCTTGCAATAAGCTCAACTCTCACATGACCAATCTTTAGATAATTCCTTGAATAACACCTTGGTCGACACAAACTCTCCTTGAAATCAACACATGTACTCCAAGAAAAGCATATGGACAAAACCTTCAAATATAACTCAAGGCAACCATTAGTCCATAGAGATTGTCATCAATTACCAAAACCAAACATGGGGGCACCGCATGTTCTTTCAGGCGGGTGACGGGTTTCTGATCGGCCAGGGCGGTCAGGAGCGGGCTTGGGAGCGGTCCAGACTCCTGCAAAACCTCCCCCACTTTTATCTATGGTTTTCGGAATAAATCGCGTCCGAACTGCTCCGCGGATCGATACAAGTAGGCGTTGGATAGCTTCCGCATTCCGAACAGTTGCAGGAGGTTTACGGGTCCACCTTGAAGATGCCCTTAGCAGGTGACAATTCAATTCAATCACATAAAAATTTAGGTAATTAAGAATCAAAAAAATTGCATCATACATGTGAGATCATCTTCCTAAAAAACAAATTGAAGATTTTCCCCAACAACCTTCCAAAATGAAATAAGAGCTGATTCTCGAAAAAAACCCCGAATAAGGGCATGTCACTATGGCCACAATAATACGTACTCCCTCTGTCCGAAAATACTTGTCACCAAAATAGATAAAAATAGTGTATCTAGAACTAAAATACGTCTAGATATATCTCCTTTTATCCATTTTTATGATAAGTATTTCCGGACGAAGGGAGTACCAGTGCCCCGTTTCATTTGTCCTTCGTGAAAATACAGAAAAGGAGAGGCGCTCACACCATATGCACACATCTGCTACCTAGTACGAGTCTTGAAAGAATTCACATATATGGCATGGACCTCCAATGCGGCGGTGGTGACGGGTGCCGTGCCAATGGGGTCATCGGATCTGGATGCCGGCACGTCCACTTGGCGCCGGGGCTTTGTCCGGCGACCGGCGGGGTCTGCTCCACCTCCACAATGGTGTGGTGTGTGTGTGGTCAAAATAAAATAAAATGGTGTGGTGTGTATGCAAAAACAAAACAAAAGATTCGTTTCCTCTCAAGCTGCATCCTCCCGACATCTTGTTTTACGTCGCCGTTGATTCCCACATGACATGACGCGCGAGATCGACACGTACGCCTCGTCGTCCTTTCATCAGGTACCGTTGCTATTTTAACGGATGCGACATTTTTTGTACGATTTGGATGGATCCTCCACACGCTCGCTAGCCCTCGTGCCCTCGTGCGCATGACACGTTTCTGAGCAGTACTACTCCATATGGGCCATGACATGCAGGCGTGACTTTTTTTTTTGCATCGTTCTTCTTCTTTGTTTGTTTGGGTACGCATGTGCACGTGAATGTATTCGGACCATGATGCACGCGTCTTGCATCCTACCGTGCGTCGCACGGTTTTCGCATCTTGCATGCAGATGTTGGCCTTCCCGGAAGAGGCTTCGCTGTTATTGATTGGCCGGCAACTCCTTCTTCACCGTTACGCATTGATATGTACTACTCCTTCTGTTCATTTTTGTAGATTGTTTTAAATGTTTCAGATGTTATCTTAAATGTCTAAAAGGTCTTACAAAAGTGAACGAAGGGAATACTACTGGCGTTGTGTGAGTGTGATGGATGTATTATTTGCTTAGAGTAGATCTTGTAACTGTTAGCCTTGGGAAGAAGATAATCGTCCCAACACACAGCTGCTTAACAAGAAAAGAGAAAAACGGTATCAAAAGAAGATGGGTAACTCAAGTCAATCCGACAAAGTGGTTGTGTGCAGGCATCTGGAGTCGAAGGAGCGTCGGGCGTGCACCGATGAACCAATTCCACTGGCCATCCATGGCTTCGGAGCCTTAGAACGACCCAACCCTGTTTTTTCGGGGCAGCTAGAGTGGTCTTGTCGGAAACTCTATCCATTATACTTAGAGCATCTTCAACGCTGACCCGTAAATTTGCTCCCCCATCTGTCCTCGGACACAGATGAAGGAGCTGGCCATCCAACACTTCCCGCATATATTTCAAGCTGAGATTCAATTAACCAGACAAAATTCATGAAACACGGTGGATTTTCATATAAACTAGACAAAATTCATTACATTACAAATATTTTTCAATAGAAAAAAGTGGCCGGACCCAAAAGCTATCCTACAGCGGCACTTGTCGTCCACTTTCTTTGTATTCCGCATCGGTGACCATGTCCTCCATCTGCCGTCTCCAGGAGCGGTGGCGGGGTTTAAGACCCATGAAGTAGAGATGTGGTCTTCGGCAAGAAAGAGTAGAACATAAGAGATAGGCCGGCCCACTTAGGACACAGTGCCCTGCCGCCTCCCGTGTCCTACTCATCCAAGTAGGATTTCGCTACCTGTCCATCACCGGTCCGGTGGACGTAAGGTCGATGATGGACGTGAACGGTCCGTCACTGTCCACCCGCCACATGCGCCCTCAAAAGTTGGACGGCTG
Organism: Triticum monococcum; assembly: GCA_034509565.1. Lineage (NCBI taxonomy): Eukaryota > Viridiplantae > Streptophyta > Magnoliopsida > Poales > Poaceae > Triticum > Triticum monococcum. The sequence continues at coordinate 568,511,331 of CM067841.1, read as the reverse complement.
CGCGTAGTACGCGCAGTTGGCAGCGTTCCCATCCTCGGCCGCCTACGTTGTCATCGCTTGTGCGGCCACCTCTTATGTGTGTGCATACTTTAGCTGACAGACAAATGCAATTCATCACTTTGACCATCCAAACAAGATTTGACATTCAACATTAATATCAAGTATAGGTTCTAAATATCTAAACATCCAAACAGAAATATTAGCATTCAATCTCAATACCAATATCTTGGGAAATTGACATTCAAGCAAATAGAATGTCAAGCGTCCCAATGCAAACATCCAAACGGAGCATTAAGGTAGTCACAATCTATTGCGTGTTAGTAGGACAGGGGTAATGAGGAATATTTCTGAAATAGTTTCATTAATATTCGAAATAGTTTTCAGAGAAACCGAAAGTGTTTCGGGGTCACTGGAAGGGTTTCGGGATTTACAGGGTAATACTGGTAAATAATATACATATGAAAAATGTTTCTAGAGATGTTAAATTAATAATAAAATGTTCTAATAATAGTCATGAAACTTTTATATTTAATTAAATATCAACGGGTCTTAAAACACCAAGTGGTGGAAAGCATATTGGGCCCAAGAAGCTAAGGGAGGCCGAATTGGAGGTGGGGGGGGGGTGCTTTCCCCCTTGTGTAGTGCCCCCTCCCCTCCCTCCAACCTATATATATATATATATATATATAATTTTATATATACTTGAGGATTTTGCCCTTGTAGATAAGTTTTGGAGTCTCCTCTAGTTGTCTAGTTCTAGTTCTAGTTGATCTAACTAGAGCTAGATCTAATCATCTCTAGTATTCATAATTAGAAGTCTGGTGTGGTTCTAATCTCCTCCCACTAATTCTCCGGCGATGATTAGCTCTGGACCGCGAAGCGCTGCCGGATCATGAACATCATACGCTTGCAAATTTTGGAGAGGCCGTGCTTTCGGTCTTCCGTTCGAGGGATCATTTGTGAACGTTTCGAGGGACTTCAAGTACTATCTACACCGACTCGTCTTTTTTCGCTGCAACTCGGAGTTAGTAACGATCTAATCTAAACCATCATTGCATCTTCACAGTGTTCCCGATTGATCGTAGGATGATTTTTTGTTTTCTACTATGTTTCCCAACAGAAGGCGTCGCTTCCTCTTTCCCGTCCAGGGCGATGGCAAGGGGAGAGTCCAAATTCTCTACACCAAAACCCTAGACGCCGCGAGCATATGTGGCATCTCCACTGCCTCGCCCAACTCTCCCATGAGTCCGCTCTCTCACGGACATGGAGCATGATGTGAGACTGTTTCCTCGCACCACGGCCTAGATGACGGCATCATGGATGACTAGGTGCGCAATGGCGTAGAGCCCTACCATTACTATGACGCTGAAGACTTCGATATGTTGTTATGACGAACCCATTCATGTAGCCTTCTGCTTCAGTATAACCAAACACTTGTTGTTTTTCATGTTCTTCTAAAAGATCTTTCTTGAGTCTGATTGTAGCTTTATGATTCTCTTAAGATTTTAAATTTGCAAAAACAACACATCTTCAGTCTATCTATTAGTTTTAAATGGCTAAAATGAGCATTTGATGTTCACTATGTAAGTTTTTTTGTGGTACCGGGACGAGCATGGTTATGGCAACCCGCAAATGTCCTCTCGCATTCGTCAGGGGGAGGGTACCAGTCCGCCAATACGTATGCAGGAGGATGCCATCCAACCATAGCGCAAACCCGCATTTAAACCAACCGGACGAAATTCATGCAAACCGGCCGATATTCATCAAAGTTCGGATAGAAAATAGCACAAATCATCCATACATAGCATGTATATTAAGTCAAGTACAAGAATGTCTCAAATTCGAGTAGATTTCGTATGTCCAACAAATTTTTCATCCACAGATCTTGTCGTTACACACATACTCCCCCTTCAGCTTCATTCAATAGTGTGTGCACGTAAATGGCCATCCCCTCTATCCTATGGTACACCACGATAGCGCATGCGAGCTACATATAATGTGTAGACCAACATCAAGTGAATGAATGAATCAACAGGTTGAGCAAGAGGAAGCAATACTTATGATCTTGTCCTCTGCCATGTGCAACGTCCACCTTGCCTCGAGCTGACGAACCAGCGATACGACAACAACCTCACGTTGGGTTTTTGAATGATGTACATGTTGTAGGGCGCATTATACTTTCGTGCGTGAAACGTTTCATGCACTTGCTGCCAGAAGGCCTCTTCTCTGCTCCTGCCTACGAAATCCACGGATACAGCCAACCATGCATCGCACAACAACTCATCCTCCATGGTCGAGTAGCTCACCATCCTTCATACTCTAAAAAACGACATAACATTTGAAAAAAAGCTCAATGGCATTTGACCGAACATCTGTCAGGCGTGGTGTCCGCCATGGAGGTCGTCGACAGAGGGGGGAGGGGGAGTGTACCTGGGTATAAACGGTTCCAGTGTGGACAACTCGGTCGTAAAGGCGAGTGGGCACGTCGGTGCTGGTTGCAGGCATTCGGCAATGCCTTTGTGGCAGCCGGAGTTGTATAGTAGCAGCGACAAAGGTGGAGAGTGCGGAGGCAAAGCAAGGAGGAGAAGGGTAGAGTGAAAGAAAATGGGACTGAGAGAGGGGATTGGGTGGGCCCGGGGTGTCGGAGCCCTACGTGTATGCTGTCCGAACTCCCGTAAACCTCCCCTACTTTGTCTCCAATTTGCGGGCGAAAATGCGTCCGGACTGCCTCGCGGACCGATACAGGACCAAGTTGGATGGTTTCTGCGGTGCGGACGGATGTGGGCGGTTTGTGGGTTTGCCTTGAAGGTGCCCTTATGTCTATTTTAGTATCTCTTACATCTGAGAGACTACATGCAAGCTTCTTTCTAGACTAGAACAATGCCCGTGCATTGCAACTGGATATAAATATTCTAGTACGTTAGCTTGTGATTTACATGTCAATAATAATACGATTGTGTATATAAATGTTCATCAAATTCTGCCTATGAATTACCTTATATTTTTATTAAAAGTTTGGTAAGTAAATTAAAGTCAAATTGGTTTAGAAGCTAAGTAAATTAAGGTGATTGGTTATCATATACATGAAAGATTGGATGAAGGGGTGGTGAGAAGAAAGGTAAAATGGGAACCTTACATTCTTTTTAAGTAGTAGAGAAGTAGAGAAGAGTGGTTAAGGAGACACAATGATTACTCGAAGGTTGGTTAATTAGTGCCTCAATATATTTCTCGCTACCTGTGGTAACACGCGGTTACTTATCTACTCTCAAATAATGCGAAAGTCGCCAAGTATGTCATGGATTTTCTTTACCCCAAAATACCACAAGACGACCATATGTATCATCTCTACTACTTAAAAGAAGCGTAAAGTTTATCTCCCATCTTACGTTTTGTCCAACCTCTCATTCATACCTATCAGTACCAACTTTCCTATCCCACCTGATTTTTCTCACATCTTCAAATTTTCTAGCATGCTTTAATTGTTTATTTGTTGGCCTACCAAATAAATGATGATACAACGCAGTTATATATATATCAGCAATAACTGACAATCGACAATCAACGGGTAAATCTTATGGCAAGTGGCAATCACTGGCTAAATCTTATGGCAAGTAGCAATCATATAAACAATACTCCGTCCATTCCTTTATATAAGGTATATTTGTTTTTCGATAAAATTCTATATGTAAGATGCATTTTTTCTAATTCCTTATTATTCTATTTTTAGCCCTCCATAAGAAGGAAAGTATTTCTTTCATGGTTGTCTATATCTCTCCTTGTAGCAAAAGAAGAAAATAATCTCTCTCTCATTTGCATGTATCTTCTACTTTTCTAGACTTACTGATTTACTTGCCACAAACCAACAAATTAGCCAAGGGTAATTTCATTCTATCATGTCTATAATTATGTGCGTTGGTCACCGTGCTGAAAATAATATACCTTATATAAAGGGACGGAGGGAGTATATGGTAATTAGTGATTCTCTACTACCTAAAAGAAACGTAAGGTTCCCTTTCTCGTCTTACGTTTTGTCCAACCTTCCATTCATACCTCTCAGTATCGGTTTTCCTTTCCCACCTGATTTTTCTCACATCGCCCAATTTTCTACCGCGCTTTAATTTCTTTATCTATTGTCCTACCAAATAAATGATGATACAAAGCAATTATGTATATTAGCAATAACTGGCAAACGGTAATCAATGGCTAAATCGTATCGAAAGTGGCAATCACCAGCTAAATCTTATGGCAAGTAGCAATCATATAAATAGTATATGGCAATTAGTGATTCTCTACTACCTAAAAGAAACGTAAGGTTCTCTCTCCCGTCTTGCATTTTGTCCAACCTTCCATTCGTACCTCTCGGTACTGATTTTCTTTTTCCACCCGTTTTTTCTCACATTACCGGATTTTCTATCACGCTTTAATGGCTTTATTTATTGATCTACCAAATAAATGATGATATAACGTGATTGTATATATTAGCAATAACTGACAATCGACAATCAACGGCTAAATCTTATGGCAAGTGGCAATCACCAGCTAAATCTTATGGCAAGTAGCAAACGTATAAACAATATATGGTAATTAGTGATTCTCTACTGCCTAAAAGAAAAGTAAGGTTCCATCTCCCATCTTACGTTTTGTGCAACCTTTCATTCGTACCTCTCAGTGCCGATTTTCCTATCCCACCCGATTTTTCTCACATCACTGGATTTTCTACCGCGCTTTAATTGCTTTATTTATTGGCCTTCTCTACTACATAAAAGAAATTTAAGGTTGCCGCTCCCGTCTTACGTTTTGTCCAATCTTCCATCGTACCTCTCAGTACCGATTTTCCTATCCCGCCTAATTTTTCTCACATCGCCGGATTTTCTACCGAGATTTAACTGTTTTATTTATTGGCCTACCAAATAAATGATGATATAACGCGATTATATATATTAGCAATAACTGACAATCAGCAATTAGTGGTAGATCTTATGGCAAGTGGCAATCACCTGCTAAATCTTATGGCAAGTAGCCAACATGTAAACAATAGATGGTAATTAGTGACTATTGGGGATATAGCTTCGAGGTATGACCCGCCCAGGAGGGGCCGGGTTATACCATTGGCGGTTTAACCTAAAGGAGGCCCAGGGGGAGTTAAGAAGATGGCGGCTTATGGAGGCGGGCCTGTTGAAGGCCCATGACCAGGGCTGTGAACCGCCATAGTAGGACTTGCTATGTAAGGCATGACTATTTAGAAGCCGAGCCGATCACGTTGTGTGAGCCGGCCAGGACTCTGTAAGTCTCCGGGTCTTTGCCTGTGTATATAAAGGTGAGACCTGACGGCGGGTTAACTCAAGAAACAATCGATCAAGAACTAGGTCAAGCATATTCGCTTCCTTGTAATCGAAACTCAAGCAATACAACTAGAAGCAGGACGTAGGATTTTACCTCATTGAGAGGGGCTGAACCTGGGTAAACTCCTTGTGTCCTTTTGTCCCGTTCAACCCCTTCAAGCTAACCTAGTTGCGATGGCTCCACACCTAAGTCCTTTCACTAGGACATCTGCCGTGACAAATCCATGACAGTTGGCGCCCACCATGGGGCCAGAGCACGGTGTTTTTGAGTTCTTGAAGCGCAGCTTCGCAGGGATCAAGGGATACGCCGTGGGCCGGATGACCAAGAGTCGCCGCGGCAAGATCTACATCGACGACGCTGGCTGGAGTGCCGAGGCCGATTCACTCGAGTACGGGTACCGGGTCCCCTTCGGCGGAATTCACATCTTCATCGGCAAGATTGGAGAGTCGAGGCCTGAGCCGGACATTTGCACCGACACGATCGAGATGGCTCAGCGCGCACGACCCGCCAAGATCCAACCCGCCAGGAAACTTGCCTTCGTTGGCTTTGTTCATGGGGCGGATCTCGAAGAAGGTTCTATGTTAGGTGGAGAGATGTTGGGGATATGATTACTAGAGGTAAACCGGCAAGGAGTGGCCAGATTAGCTCCATGAGGATAGAAGCCCATTAAGACGTGAAGGTGGTGGTGCTTTACAAAGGCCCAAGGCCCAAAGGCGGGTTAAAGCCTGTAGATGTAAACCGACTCTGTCATGTAACTTGTATTGTAAGATAGAGGAATAGAGACCGAGCCGGACACATTTATGATCCGGCCTCTGGACTCTGTAAATCGGCGGGCATCAACCTATGTATATAAAGGGACGACCCGACCGCAGTTTGAGGACAACAGACAACAACTCGAGAGCTAGGCAAAGCGGATTCACTCCCTGGTCATCGAAACCCTAGCAATACCAATCACAACTAGACGTAGGCTTTACCTTCATCGAAGGGGCCGAACTAGTATAAAACCCCTCGTGTCCCCTTGTCCGGTTTAACCCCTTTAAGCTAACCCGTAGCGATGGCTCCACGACTAAGTCCTTTCACGAGGACATCTGTCGTGACAAAGCCATGATAGTTGGTGCCCACCGTGGGGCTATCGCACGTTGGTTTCGAGTTCTTGAAGGGCAGCTTGGATGGACTCAAGGGATACGCCGTGGGCCGGATGACGAAGAGTCATCATGGCAAGCTCTACATTGACGGCGCAGGATGGGGTGCCGAGGCCAGTTCAATCGAATACGGGTACCGGGTCCCCTTTGGTGGGATTCACGTCTTCATCGGCAAGATCGGCGAACCGGGCCCTGAGCCGGACACCTGCACCGACATCATCGAGACGGCTCATCGTGCAAGCCCTTCCCTGGTTCAGCCCGCAGCAAGGCATGTTTTTGTAGGTGTCATCCACGGAGCGGAACGTGAGGCTGGACCGACATCTGATGGAGAAACCGCTGTCTACTCTGACGATGGGTCTTCAACTAGAGAGACCGAATCACTGTATTAGTTGCAAGACGACCAGATTAGCGGAGGTTCCGATGGCAACAGTATTTCGGACCCCTCGATCTGCCAAACCGGGTCGCTATCTTCATGGCCGGTACACAATCAGCACACCACTCATCAACCGCCACAGCAATGCTCTCCGGTTCAGCGACAGCAACGCCGCGGGAGCAGGGGCTCTGCGCCGCCTCCGGCTCAAGTTCTGTCTGATTTGTTTGACACTTTGGCAACATTGATGGCCGCGGAAGTGGACGCAGCGGCCCAGGACCAGCACAATGCGGAGATTGCAAAGGTGAAAGATCAGATAACTCAGGCTAAAGCGGACCTAGCAGCAAAGAATGCTAGGATGGCTACGGAACGGTCCGAGTTGGAAGCTCAGGCCTACCGGCTTATGCTGGATCAGAATGCCTTAGAGGAAGTCATGAGAAGAAGATACCGGTCGCATCTCCCGTCAGGTTATGAGCCAAGAAATCTCTTCAATATGCCAGGAGCAGGAACTAGTAACCAGCCAGTGCTAAACCGGACGGAGGTGCCGGGAACAGGAGCGCCGGTTCAGCCGCGCGCGATGGACCCACCTCGGCAAAACAACATTGTGCCGCAGCATGTTCCGATGCCCCCGGGGCATTACTCCTACCCGTTGGACAATATTGTGGCTGCCGCTTCATGATTGGCAGCCCTCCCAACCGACGGCGAGTCACCAGTTGCGATTGAGGCACGATGGGCCAGAGAGCTCCTTCAAACAGCTTTAAACCAGCAACAGGCTTATTCGCATAGTTGCGAGAGGATTCATTCCACCCCCCGCCCATGACGGAGTTACAACAGGCACGTTGAGGATGAACCAGCCGTGTCAAGTAGTGCACGTCACCGTAACTCGTCGCGAGGGCACAACCCGGCAGGCGGAGGTGCCAATGCGCAGGATGTGGTGGATCATGGTTGTGCACGTCCAGAGGCCGAGTTAGCAGCTCTACATGGAGTTCGTCAACCTACTCCGGTTCACCCTACCGCTTCAGTGGAGCCAGGTGTGGTCTTCAGTTCCTTAGGGGTGCCGTGTCTCATCCCCGTTGTACGTAATGTACGACTGCGCAAGGATTTCAAGGGACCTTGTAAAGTACCCAATTACACCGCTGATTTGCAACCAGAGGCATGGGTTGAAAGCTATGAGATTGAAATGGAGATGTTAGATGTGGATGAAGTAGTGTGTGATAAATACTTCACCATGACGTTGGAGGGGACAACTCGTACTTGGTTAAAGAGCTTGCCAGCTAACTCTGTCGGATCATAGGCTAAGTTAAAGCACCGGTTTATCTAAAATTTTAAGGATACTTGTAAACATACTATGTCAATTGTGGATCTGGCCGCTTGTGTTCAAGAGGATGGGGAGTCTACAACCCATTGGGTGAAGCGGGTCTCAGCTATTATGCATTCGTCGGATCGCATCAATGCAAATACCGTAGTGTTAATGTTGGAGGGCAATTGCCGGTTTCTGCCGCTCAAACAGAAGTTAGGAAGGCTCAAACGTCACTGCAATGATATGTCAACGCTTATGGCCACTTTGGTTAAATATGCCGATTCAGATAATACCAAAGACCCTGACTCAGAGGAGGACAAACCGGGGAAAGGGAAGAAAAACGGCAACAAGGGACAGCAGCATAACCCGGCAGGTCATGGGAATAATGGTAAGCGCAAGGCTGACAATAGTCTGGACTTTCTGGCTAACACCAATGCTCAGGATAACGGTCAGCGTCGTAAGGGCAAGCAACTCCAGAGGGGCGGAGGTTTAGGTCCCAATCTGGAGCGCCTGTTAAATCAACCTTGTCCAAAGCATGGGTCAAAGGAGAAACCGGCGTCACATCTTTGGAAGGACTATTATATCATGCAAGAGTTCAAGAACTCCAACATGTTTCAATACGACAATGGCCCGCCCAACGGTTCAAGAGGTGGTTTTCATGGACCGGGTTATGGAGGTGGTAGCTCCGGTTCAGGATTTCAAGGCAATCAAATTGGCCATAACAATCAAGGGAACTAGGGCAACCAGGGAGGTTATAACCATCAGGGGAATCAGCAGGAGCAGAAGTCGGGTTATCAGAGCAATCCGAAGCAGTTGAATAGTGGGCAATATCATGTCTTCACCACTAGTTTGTGCAAGCGTGATCAAGAACTTCACAAGAGGGCGGTAAACTCTGTTGAACCGGCAGTGTCTCAGTATCTGCGCTGGTATGAGCAGCCCATTTTATGGAGTAGAGAGGATCACCCACCACGGGTTGATAATCCAGGTCATCTGGCCTTAGTGGTGGCACCCCAGGTTGGGGGGTACAAGTTCACCAAGGTGCTCATTTATGGGGGAAGCAGTATCAATATTCTCTACTATGATACCTTCCGCCATATGGGGTTGATAGATAAGAATCTTAAACTGTCGAACACCGTTTTTCATGGTGTGGTGCCCGGTAAGTCTGCATATCCGGTGGGCAAGATAGCACTAGAGGCGGCCTTTGGGGATGATCATGATTCAAGGTTAGAAACATTGACTTTTGAGGTGGTGAAAATCAAGAGTCCGTATCACGCTCTGTTTGGGCGATTGGTTTATGCCAAGTTCATGGCGAGGCCATGTTATGTTTATCTGCAGCTTAAGATGCCAGGTCATAAGGGGACCATCACAGTACATGGGAGCAGGAAGATTGCCTTGGAATGTGAGGAAGGTGATGCGGCTTATGCTGAGTCAGTTTGTGCCACGGAAGAGCTGCAGTTTTACAAGGACAAGGTTGATCCGACAGATATGACTTCTTTGAAAAAGCCAACTACGGAGCATGATCCGACGTTGAAGTTTAAATCAGCCACAGACAGTAAGATGGTTGATTTTGTTCCTGGCGATTCATCCAAGCAGTTCAGCATCAGCGCTAACTTGGATCCCAAATAGGAAAGCGTGCTCATCAAGTTCATCCGTGAGAACCGGGACATCTTTGCATGGAAGCCTTCTGACATGCCAGGTGTACCGAGGGAACTCGCTGAGCACACACTTAATATTGATCCTAAGTTTAAACCGGTTAGACAGTTTCTCCGCCGTTTCAATGAAGAAAAGCGCAAGGCTATTGGTGAAGAGGTAGCTTGGTTGTTGGCCGCAGGGTTTATCGTGGAGGTCTTTCACCCGGAGTGGTTGGCTAATCCGGTGCTGGTTCTCAAGAAAAACGACACTTGGCGTATGTGTATGGATTACACAGACTTGAACAAGGCTTGCCCAGCAGATCCCTTTGCCCTTCCTCGTATTGATCAGATTATTGATGCTACGGCGGGTTGTGATCGATTGTGTTTTTTGGATGCTTATTCTGGTTATCATCAGATCAAAATGGCAGTTAAGGACTAGGAGAAGACAACTTTTATAACTCCTTTTGGAGCCTTCTGCTATGTCTCCATGCCCTTTGGTCTCAAGAGTGCCAAGGCGACTTATCAACGCTGTGTTCAGAATTGTCTTCATAAGCAGATTGGGCGCAATGTTCATGCATATGTGGATGATATTGTGATAAAGTCCAGGAAAGAGGAAACATTGATAGATGACCTGAGAGAAACCTTTGACAACCTCCGGGTTTACAAGATGATGCTCAATCCGGACAAATGTGTCTTTGGTGTCCCGACAGGCAAACTCTTGGGCTTTCTGGTATCAAACAGGGGCATTGAAGCTAATCCAGAAAAAATTTCAGCAATCACATCTTTGGCTAAACCGGAGTGTATCAATGATGTTCAACGTTTAGTCGGCCGGATTGCGGCTTTGAGCCGGTTTATCAGTCGTCTCGGGGAGAAGGCTATCCCTTTATACCAGATGTTAAAGAAAACGGATGACTTTGTCTGGAGCAATGCGGCTGATAAAGCGTTTGAGGATCTGAAAAGGCAGTTAGCTGAACCGCCAGTGCTTGCAGCTCCAATCGATAAAGAGCCTTTACTACTGTATGTGGCTGCTAATGCCAGGGCTGTTAGTGTGGCTATTGTTGTGGAGTGCAAGGAGGCTGGAAAGGAATATCCAGTTCAACGGCCGGTTTATTATATCAGTGAGGTGCTTATCGAATCAAAGCATAGGTACCCACATTGGCAGAAGCTGGTGTATGGGGTGTTTATGGCAAGCCGGAAGCTTAAACATTATTTTCAGGGTCATCCTATCACAGTGGCCAGTTCAGCCCCTCTAGGAGATATCATTCAAAACGGAGAAGCAACTGGCCGGATTGCCAAGTGGGCTATTGAGCTTGGACCTCATGGGCTCAAGTATACACCTCGCACGGCAATTAAATCTCAAGCACTTGTGGACTTCATGAATGATTGGACAGAGTTGCAGGCACCAGAGGAAAAGCCAGACAACACGTATTGGACTATTCACTTTGATGGGTCCAGGCAATTGGAGGGCTCGGGGGCTGGAGTTATATTAACTTCCCCGTGAGGAGACATCCATCTACTTAGGTGATCAGTCCTCAACCGGTGAAACTGAATCGATCTATCAATTGCAAGATGGCGGGCTTGGGGGCTATTCCGATGGTGACAGTATTCCGGACCCCTACGTAGGGGTGGAATTCGAGCCGAGTCGAGCCAGCTCGACTCGACTCGCTAAAGCTCGTTTCATTAACGAGCTAGCTCGACTCGACTCGTTACTATAACGAGCTCAAATCCAAGATTGGCTCGACTCGTATAACTCGCGAGCTAGCTCATTTAGCTTGTTAAGCTCGTTAAAGATATGAACATTAGACCTTACAAATGCGATAAAAATATTAACTGAGAATTTAGCATGTGCATATGTGGTCTTGTACGTCTGAGTCTCCTGGGTGGCTCGGCCTTGAGCGGCTGAGCCTTGTGCGGGGATGCAAGGTGTTTAGTGCTTGTATTTTACTACCCCTAAAAAACATTTATTTTTTAACCGAGCTTAACGAGTTACCCGAGTACTCGTGAGATTGGCTCGTTTAACTTGGTATGTAAACGATCTTAAACTAAAGCTCAGCTCGGCTCGTTATTCTTCGAGTTCGAGTCGATTCGAGCCGAGTCATGAGCTACTCGTTTAGCTCGCGATCTTCGAGCTTTTTTTCCAGCCCTACCCCTACGAGCCGCCGAGCAGGGTGGCTATCTTCATGGCCGGCACGCAACAGATGTTGAATTCATCGACGAGTGCAGCTATGACCTCTAGTTCAATGGCTGTGGCGATGGCCAGGGCAAGCGGCCTTGTGCGCCCGCCGGCTCAAGTTTTGTCTGAGCTCTTGGATGCTTTGGCAACGTTGTTAGCCGTAGAAGTAACCTCGGCGACTCAAGCACAGCATAATGTGGAGGTCGCAAAACTGCGAGATGAAATAGCTCAGGCAAGGGAGGAGCTTAATGCTGAGAGTGCTAGGATGGCAATAGAGCGAGCCACGTTGGAGGCCGAGTCACAGCAGATTCAAGCAGAGGCTTTTTGGTTAAGCTTGGACCAGAGTGCATCAAATGTTGTCTTGCGCAGATACCAGAGCCATCTACCTTCGTAGTTCGAGGCAAGGAATCTTTTCAATACACCTGGGGCAGGACCAAGTAACCCGCCCGGTGTGACCCAGGCTGTTGAGGCGCCCGTAACCAGGGTAACAGCTCAGCTGCGTGTAACAGACCCGCCTCATTTGAACACAACCCCGCCTCAGCAGGTGATAACACCGCAGGGTCATTTTTCCAATCCTCTGGATAACATGATTGCCGCGGCTTCATGGCTAGTGGCTCTTCCAGTGGAAGGTGAGTCTCCCGCTGCGATCGAGATCCGGAAGGCGGTGGAGCTTCTTCAAACATATATAGTTCAGCAGGCAGCTTACTCATATAGCTGCGAGCGAATTCATTCAACTCCACGCCCCAGCCGAAGTTATAGCCAGCACATCGAGTCATCGATGGTTTCCAGCAGCGAGCGGCGTCGGAATCAACCGCGCGGGCATGACCCCCCGCGTGATGACAATGTTCAAGCTTTGATGGATCAGGCTAGGACACGTCAAGATGCGGATCTGGCGGCTCAATTAGCGGCTCATCAATAGCTCCAGCGTAACCTGTGCATCTGTGGAAGCTGGGATGACCTCTAGGACAGTGGGGGTGCCCTGCCTAGCACCGACTCTTCGCAACGAGCGGCTGCCTAAGGACTTCAAGGGTCCTTAAAAGGTCCCCAATTACACTGTTGATCAGCCTACGGAGGCTTGGATTGAGAGCTACGAGTTGGCTATGGAGATGCTATATGTCAATGACGTCGTGTGCACCAAGTACTTCACCATCATGCTGGATGGGCCGGCTCGAACCTGGTTGAAGGGATTACCCCCTAACTCTATCAATTCATGGGCAGAGTTGAAAGCGCATTTTATCCAGAATTTCAAAGACACGTGCAAACAACCTCTATCGATCATCGATTTAGATGCTTGTGTCCAGCGTGAGGATGAGTCGGCCCACCATTGGGTCCGACGGGTTTTGGCTATTATCCACTCATCGGATAGCATCAACGTCGGCTCTGTTGTTCTGATTCTGGAGAAAAATTGCCGTTTCACCCCTCTTAAGCAAAAGTTAGGGCGGCTCAAATGTCACTTCAATGACATGGGGGAGCTCGTGGCGGCTCCCATCAAATATGCCGACTCTGACAATACTAAGGACCCTGGGTCTGATGAGGAGAAGAGCAACAAGGGGAAGAAAAACGGCAATGGAAAAGGGCTGCAGTCAAACATGATGGGTCATAACTAGGGTAACAACGGTAAGCGCAAACACACTAACAGTGGGTCAGACTTTCCGGCCAACACTAATGCATAGAGCAATGATCACTGTCGTAGAGGAAAGCTACAGACCCAGTTTGGAGGGCCGAAGTTTAACTTGGAGGCGATGTTGAACCAACCTTGCCCAAAGCATAGTCGTCTCGATAAGCCGTTGTCGGTGTCAAAACCGGTGGATCTCGGGTAGGGGGTCCCGAACTGTGCGTCTGAGGTCGATGGTAACAGGAGACAGGGAACACAATGTTTACCCAGGTTCGGGCCATCTCGATGGAGGTAAAACCTTATGTCCTGCTAGATTAATATTGATGAGTATGGGTGAGGGAGTCCTGGATTAGGGGGTGTTCGGGTAGCCGGACTATACCTTCAGCCGGACTCCAGGACTATGAAGATACAAGATTGAAGACTATGTCCCGTGTCCGGATGGGACTTTCCTTGGCGTGGAAGGCAAGCTTGGCGATGCGGATATTCAAGATCTCCTATCATTGTAACCGACTCTATGTAACCCTAACCCTTTCCGGTGTCTATCTAAACCAGAGGGTTGTAGTCCGTAGGCAATCAACTCCATATACAACAATCATACCGTAGGCTAGCTTCTAGGGTTTAGCCTCCTTGATCTCGTGGTAGATCTACTCTTGTACTACCCATATCATCAATATTAATCAAGCAGGTGAAGGAAATATGCCCTAGAGGCAATAATAAAGTTATTATTTATTTCCTTATATCATGATAAATGTTTATTATTCATGCTAGAATTGTATTAACCGGAAACATAATACATGTGTGAATACATAGACAAACAGAGTGTCACTAGTATGCCTCTACTTGATTAGCTCGTTAATCAAAGATGGTTATGTTTCCTAACCATGAACAAAGAGTTGTTATTTGATTAACGAGGTCACATCATTAGTTGAATGATCTGATTGACATGACCCATTCCATTAGCTTAGCAACCGATCGTTTAGTATGTTGCTATTGCTTTCTTCATGACTTATACATGTTCCTATAACTATGAGATTATGCAACTCCCGTTTACCGGAGGAACACTTTGGGTACTACCAAACGTCACAACGTAACTGGGTGATTATAAAGGAGTACTACAGGTGTCTCCAATGGTGGATGTTGGGTTGGCGTATTTCGTGATTAGGGTTGTCACTCCGATTGTCGGAGAGGTATCTCTGGGCCCTCTCGGTAATACACATCACATAAGCCTTGCAAGCATAATAACTAAGATGTTAGTTATGAGATGATGTATTACGGAACGAGTAAAGAGACTTGCCACTAACGAGATTGAACTAGGTATTGGATACCGACGATCGAATCTCGGGCAAGTAACATACCGATGACAAAGGGAACAACGTATGTTGTTATGCGGTCTGACCGATAAAGATCTTCGTAGAATATGTAGGAACCAATATGGGCATCCAGGTCCCGCTATTGGTTATTGACCGGAGACGTGTCTCGGTCATGTCTACATTGTTCTCGAACCGTAGGGTCCGCACGCTTAACGTTACGATGACAGTTATTATGAGTTTATGCATTTTGATGTACCGAAGGTAGTTCGGAGTCCCGGATGTGATCACGGACATGACGAGGAGTCTCGAAATGGTCGAGACATAAAGATTGATATATTGGAAGCCTATGTTTGGACATCGGAAGTGTTCCGGGTGAAATCGGGATTTTACCGGATTACCGGGAGGGTTACCGGAACCCCCCGGGAGCCAAATGGGCCTACATGGGCCATTGTGGAAAGGTGAAAGGGGCTGCCAAGGAGGGCTGCGCGCCTCCCCCCTCCCCTAGTCCTATTAGGACTAGGAGAGGTGGCCGGCCACCTCTCTCTCTTTCCCTCTCTCTTTTTCCCAAGGATTCCTAGTTGGAATAGGATTGGGGGGGGGGGGGAGTCCTACTCCCGGTAGGAGTAGGACTCCTCCTGCGCCTCCCTGCTTTGGCCGTCCAGCCTCCCCCCTTCATCCTTTATATACGGGGGCAGGGGACACCCCAAGACACACAAGTTGATCCTTGAGATCGTTCCTTAGCCGTGTGCGGTGCCCCCTGCCACCAAATTCCACCTCGATCATACCGTTGTAGTGCTTAGGCGAAGCCCTGCGTCGGTAGTACATCAAGATCGTCACCATGCCGTCGTGTTGACGGAACTCCTCCTCGAAGCTTTGCTGGATCGGAGCCCGAGGATCGTCATCGAGCTGAACGTGTGCTAAGAACTCGGAGGTGCCGGAGTAACGGTGCTTGGATCGGTCGGATCGGGAAGACGTACGACTACTTCCTCTACGTTGTGTGATCGCTTCCACAGTCGGTCTGCGTTGGTACGTAGACAACACTCTCCCCTCTCGTTGCTATGCATCACCATGATCTTGCGTGTGCGTAGGAATTTTTTTGAAATTACTACGTTCCCCAACAGTGGCATCCGAGCCTAGGTTTTATGGTTTGATGTTATTTGCACGAGTAGAACACAAGTGAGTTGTGGGCGATACAAGTCATACTGCCTACCAGCATGTCATAGTTTGGTTCGGTGGTATTGTTGGACGAGACGACCCGGACCAACCTTACACGTACGCTTACGCGAGACCGGTTCCCTCGACGTGCTTTGCACATAGATGGCTTGCGGGCGACTGTCTCTCCAACTTTAGTTGAACCGAGTGTGGCTACTCTCGGTCCTTGAGAAGGTTAAAACGGAGTCTATTTGACAAACTATCGTTGTGGTTTTGATGCGTAGGTGAGATGAGTTCTTGCTTAAGCCCGTAGCAGCCCCGTAAAACTTGCAACAACAAAGTAGAGGACGTCTAACTTGTTTTTGCAGGGCATGTTGTGATGTGATATGGTCAAGGCATGATGCTGATTTTATTGTATGAGATGATCATGTTTTGTAACCAAGTTATCGGCAACTGGCAGGAGCCATATGGTTGTCGCTTTATTGTATGCAATGCAATCGCGATGTAATGCTTTACTTTATTGCTAAGCGGTAGTGATAGTCGTGGAAGCATAAGATTGGCGAGACGACAACGATGCTACGATGGAGATCAAGGTGTCGCGCCGGTGACGATGGTGATCATGACGGTGCTTCAGAGATGGAGATCACAAGCACAAGATGATGATGGCCATATCATATCACTTATATTGATTGCATGTGATGTTTATCTTTTATGCATCTTATCTTGCTTTGATTGACGGTAGCATTATAAGATGATCTCTCACTAAATTATCAAGAAGTGTTCTCCCTGAGTATGCACCGTTGCCAAAGTTCGTCGTGCCCAGACACCACGTGATGATCGGGTGTGATAAGCTCTACGTCCAAATACAACGGGTGCAAAACATTTGCCCACACAGAATACTCAGGTTATACTTGACGAGCCAAGCATATACAGATATGGCCTCGGAACACGGAGACCGAAAGGTCGAGCGTGAATCATATAGTAGATATGATCAACATAACGATGTTCACCATTGAAAACTACTCCATCTCACGTGATGATCGGTTATGGTTTAGTTGATTTGGATCACGTGATCACTTAGAGGATTAGAGGGATGTCCATCTAAGTGGGAGTTCTTAAGTAATTTGATTAACTGAACTTAAACTTATCATGAACTTAGTACCTGATAGTATCTGGCTTGTTTATGTTGATTGTAGATAGATGGCTCGTGTTGTTGTTCCGTTGAATTTTAATGCGTTCCTTGAGAAAGCAAAGTTGAAAGATGATGGTAGCAATTACACGGACTGGGTCCGTAACTTGAGGATTATCCTCATTGCTGCACAGAAGAATTACGTCCTGGAAGCACCGCTGGGTGCCAGGCCTGCTGCTGGAGCAACGCCAGATGTTATGAACGTCTGGCAGAGCAAAGCTGATGACTACTCGATAGTTCAGTGTGCCATGCTTTACGGCTTAGAATCGGGACTTCAACGATGTTTTGAACGTCATGGAGCATATGAGATGTTCCAGGAGTTGAAGTTGATATTTCAAGCAAATGCCCGAATTGAGAGATATGAAGTCTCCAATAAGTTCTATAGCTGCAAGATGGAGGAGAATAGTTCTGTCAGTGAGCATATACTCAAAATGTCTGGGTATAATAATCACTTGATTCAGATGGGAGTTAATCTTCCAGATGATTGCGTCATTGACAGAATTCTCCAATCACTGCCACCAAGCTACAAGAGCTTCGTGATGAACTATAATATGCAAGGGATGAACAAGACTATTCCCGAGCTCTTCGCAATGCTGAAAGCTGCGGAGGTAGAAATCAAGAAGGAGCATCAAGTGTTGATGGTTAGCAAAACCACTAGTTTCAAGAAAAAGGGCAAAGAGAAGAAGAAGGCGAACTTCAAGAAGAACAACAAGCAAGTTGCTGCTCAGGAGAAGAAACCCAAGTCTGGACCTAAGCCTGAAACTGAGTGCTTCTACTGCAAGCAGACTGGTCACTGGAAGCGGAACTGCCCCAAGTATTTGGCGGATAAGAAGGATGGCAAGGTGAACAAAGGTATATGTGATATACATGTTATTGATGTGTACCTTACTAGAGCTCGCAGTAGCACCTGGGTATTTGATACTGGTTCTGTTGCTAATATTTGCAACTCGAAACAGGGACTACAGAATAAGCGGACGCTAGCAAAGGACGAGGTGACGATGCGCGTGGGAAACGGTTCCAAAGTCGATGTGATCGCGGTCGGCACGCTACCTCTACATCTACCTTCGGGATTAATATTAGACCTAAATAATTGTTATTTGGTGCCAGCGTTGAGCATGAACATTATATCTGGATCTTGTTTAATGCGAGACGGTTATTCATTTAAATCAGAGAATAATGGTTGTTCTATTTATATGAGTAATATCTTTTATGGTCATGCACCTTTGAAGAGTGGTCTATTCTTGTTGAATCTCGATAGTAGTGATACACATATTCATAATGTAGAAGCCAAAAGATTCAGAGTTGATAATGATAGTGCAACTTATTTGTGGCACTGCCGTTTAGGTCATATCGGTGTAAAGCGCATGAAGAAACTCCATACTGATGGGCTTTTGGAACCACTTGATTATGAATCACTTGGTACTTGCGAACCGTGCCTCATAGGCAAGATGACTAAAACACCGTTCTCCGGTACTATGGAGAGCAACAGATTTATTGGAAATCATACATACAGATGTATGTGGTCCGATGAATATTGAGGCTCGTGGCGGATATCGTTATTTTCTCACCTTCACAGATGATTTGAGCAGATATGGGTATATCTACTTAATGAAACATAAGTCTGAAACATTTGAAAAGTTCAAGGAATTTCAGAGTGAAGTTGAAAATCATCGTAACAAGAAAATAAAGTTTCTACGATCTGATCGTGGAGGAGAATATTTGAGTTACGAGTTTGGTGTACATTTGAAAAATTGTGGAATAGTTTCGCAACTCACGCCACCCGGAACACCACAGCGTAATGGTGTGTCCGAACATCGTAATCGTACTTTACTAGATATGGTGCGATCTATGATGTCTCTTACTGATTTACCGCTATCGTTTTGGGGTTATGCTTTAGAGACGGCCGCATTCACGTTAAATAGGGCACCATCAAAATCCGTTGAGACGACGCCTTATGAACTATGGTTTGGCAAGAAACCAAAGTTGTCGTTTCTTAAAGTTTGGGGCTGCGATGCTTATGTGAAAAAGCTTCAACCTGATAAGCTCAAACCCAAATCGGAGAAATGTGTCTTCATAGGATATCCAAAGGAAACTATTGGATACACCTTCTATCACAGATCCGAAGGCAAGACTTTTGTTGCTAAGTTCGGAAACTTTCTAGAGAAGGAGTTTCTCTCGAAAGAAGTGAGTGGGAGGAAAGCAGAACTTGACGAGGTAACTGTACCTGCTCCCTTATTGGAAAATAGTACATCACAGAAAACTGTTTCTGCGACACCTATACCAATTAGTGAGGAAGCTAATGATGATGATCATGAAACTTCAGGACAAGATACTACTGAACCACGTAGATCAACCAGAGTGAGATCCGCACCAGAGTGGTACGGTAATCCAATTCTGGAAGTCATGCTACTAGATCATGATGAACCTACGAACTATGAAGAAGCGATGGTGAGCCCAGATTCCGCAAAGTGGCTTGAGGCCATGAAATCTGAGATGGGATCCATGTATGAGAACAAAGTATGGACTTTGGTTGACTTGCCCGATGATCGGCAAGCAATTGAGAATAAATGGATCTTCAAGAAAAAGACTGACGCTGACGGTAATGTTACTGTCTATAAAGCTCGACTTGTCGCAAAAGGTTTTTCGACAAGTTCAAGGGGTTGACTACGATGAGACCTTCTCACCCGTAGTGATGCTTAAGTCCGTCAGAATCATGTTAGCAATTGCCGCATTTTATGATTATGAAATATGGCAGATGGATGTCAAAACTGCATTCCTGAATGGATTTCTGGAAGAAGAGTTGTATATGATGCAACCAGAAGGTTTTGTCGATCCAAAGGGAGCTAACAAAGTATGCAAACTCCAGCGATCCATTTATGGACTGGTGCAAGCATCTCGGAGTTGGAATAAACGCTTTGATAGTGTGATCAAAGCATTTGGCTTTATACAGACTTTTGGAGAAGCCTGTATTTACAAGAAAGTGAGTGGGAGCTCTGTAGCATTTCTGATATTATATGTGGATGACATATTGCTGATTGGAAATGATATAGAATTTCTGGATAGCATAAAGGGATACTTGAATAAAAGTTTTTCGATGAAAGACCTCGGGGAAGCTGCTTACATATTAGGCATAAAGATCTATAGAGATAGATCAAGACGCTTAATTGGACTTTCACAAAGCACATACCTTGACAAGATTTTGAAGAAGTTCAAAATGGATCAAGCAAAGAAAGGGTTCTTGCCTGTGTTACAAGGTGTGAAGTTGAGTCAGACTCAATGCCCGACCACTACAGAAGATAGAGAGAAAATGAAAGATGTTCCCTATGCTTCAGCCATAGGCTCTATCATGTATGCAATGCTGTGTACCAGACCTGATGTGTGCCTTGCTATAAGTTTATCAGGGAGGTACCAAAGTAATCCAGGAGTGGATCACTGGACAGCGGTCAAGAACATCCTGAAATACCTGAAAAGGACTAGGGATATGTTTCTCGTATATGGAGGTGACAAAGAGCTCACCGTAAGAGGTTACGTTGATGCAAGCTTTGACACTGATCCGGACGATTCTAAATCGCAAACCGGATACGTGTTTACTTTAAACGGTGGAGCTGTCAGTTGGTGCAGTTCTAAACAAAGCGTCATAGCGGGATCTACATGTGAAGCGGAGTACATAGCTGCTTTGGAAGCAGCGAACGAAGGAGTCTGGATGAAGGAGTTCATATCCGATCTAGGTGTCATACCTAGTGCATCGGGTCCAATGGAAATCTTTTGTGACAATACTGGTGCAATTGCTTTGGCAAAGGAATCCAGATTTCACAAAAGGACCAAACACATCAAAAGACGCTTCAACTCCATCCGGGATCTAGTCCAGGTGGGAGACATAGAGATTTGCAAGATACATACGGATCTGAATGTTGCAGACCCGTTGACTAAGCCTCTTCCACGGGCAAAACATGATCAGCACCAAGGCTCCATGGGTGTTAGAATCATTACTGTGTAATCTAGATTATTGACTCTAGTGCAAGTGGGAGACTGAAGGAAATATGCCCTAGAGGCAATAATAAAGTTATTATTTATTTCCTTATATCATGATAAATGTTTATTATTCATGCTAGAATTGTATTAACCGGAAACATAATACATGTGTGAATACATAGACAAACAGAGTGTCACTAGTATGCCTCTACTTGACTAGCTCGTTAATCAAAGATGGTTATGTTTCCTAACCATGAACAAAGAGTTGTTATTTGATTAACGAGGTCACATCATTAGTTGAATGATCTGATTGACATGACCCATTCCATTAGCTTAGCAACCGATCGTTTAGTATGTTGCTATTGCTTTCTTCATGACTTATACATGTTCCTATAACTATGAGATTATGCAACTCCCGTTTACCGGAGGAACACTTTGGGTACCACCAAACGTCACAACGTAACTAGGTGATTATAAAGGAGTACTACAGGGTCTCCAATGGTGGATGTTGGGTTGGCGTATTTCGAGATTAGGGTTTGTCACTCCGATTGTCGGAGAGGTATCTCTGGGCCCTCTCGGTAATACACATCACATAAGCCTTGCAAGCATAATAACTAAGATGTTAGTTATGAGATGATGTATTACGGAACGAGTAAAGAGACTTGCCAGTAACAAGATTGAACTAGGTATTGGATACCGACGATCGAATCTCGGGCAAGTAACATACCGATGACAAAGGGAACAACGTATGTTGTTATGCGGTCTGACCGATAAAGATCTTCGTAGAATATGTAGGAACCAATATGGGCATCCAGGTCCCTCTATTGGTTATTGACCGGAGACGTGTCTCGGTCATGTCTACATTGTTCTCGAACCGTAGGGTCTGCACGCTTAACGTTACGATGACAGTTATTATGAGTTTATGCATTTTGATGTATCGAAGGTAGTTCGGAGTCCCGGATGTGATCACGGACATGACGAGGAGTCTCGAAATGGTCGAGACATAAAGATTGATATATTGGAAGCCTATGTTTGGACATCGGAAGTGTTCCGGGTGAAATCGGGATTTTACCGGATTACCGGGAGGGTTACCGGAACCCCCCGGGAGCCAAATGGGCCTACATGGGCCATTGTGGAAAGGTGAAAGGGGCTGCCAAGGAGGGCTGCGCACCTCCCCCCTCCCCTAGTCCTATTAGGACTAGGAGCGGTGGCTGGCCACCTCTCTCTCTTTCCCTCTCTCTTTTTCCCAAGGATTCCTAGTTGGAATAGGATTGGGGGGGGGGAGTCCTACTCCCGGTAGGAGTAGGACTCCTCCTGCGCCTCCCTCCTTTGGCCGGCCAGCCTCCCCCCTTCATCCTTTATATACGGGGGCAGGGGACACCCCAAGACACACAAGTTGATCCTTGAGATCGTTCCTTAGCCGTGTGCGGTGCCCCCTGCCACCAAATTCCACCTCGATCATACCGTTGTAGTGCTTAGGCGAAGCGCTGCGTCGGTAGTACATCAAGATCGTCACCACACCGTCGTGCTGACGGAACTCCTCCTCGAAGCTTTGCTGGATCGGAGCTCGAGGATCGTCATCGAGCTGAACGTGTGCTAAGAACTCGGAGGTGCCGGAGTAACGGTGCTTGGATCGGTCGGATCGGGAAGACGTACGACTACTTCCTCTACGTTGTGTGATCGCTTCCGCAGTCGGTCTGCGTTGGTACATAGACAACACTCTCCCCTCTCGTTGCTATGCATCACCATGATCTTGCGTGTGCGTAGGAATTTTTTTGAAATTACTACGTTCCCCAATAGCAGGACGTAGGGTTTTACCTCCATGAAGAGGGCCCGAACCTGGGTAAAACATCGTGTTCCCTGCCTCCTGTTACCATCCGGCCTAGACGCACAGTTCGGGACCCCCTACCCGAGATCCGCCGGTTTTGACACCGACATTGGTGCTTTCATTGAGAGTTCCTCTATGTCGTCGCCTTTAGACCCGATGGCTCCCTTGATCATCAACAACAATACGGTCCAGGGTGAGACCTTTCTCCCCGGACAGATCTTCGTCTTCGGCGGCTTCGCTCTGCGGGCCAATTTGCTTGGCCGCTTGGAGCAGATCGAAAGCTACGCCCCTGGCCATCAAGTCAGGTTTGGAAGCTTAAACTACACGGCTGACATCCGCGGAGACTTGATCTTCAACGGGTTCGAGCCACGGCCAAGCGCGCCGCACTATCTCGAGGGGCATAATCTAGCTGTGCCTCCGGACAGTGTCCTGGAGGCCGCACACACATCGGTTCCGACCCTTAACTCGGAGCATGTTGCGCCAATCGAGGATGAGCGGTTGGACGCCACCTCGGGGGCTGCGATCTTAAAGGCGATCGAGCCGAACGCTAGCCCCGCACTCTGCACGACCCGTGACTCCGAGGATCCGGACTCCGAACCCCCCGCGCCCCTGCCAATCGAATTCGATTGGGCGCCGACAATGGAGTTCACCACCGCAGACATCTTTCAGCACTCGCCTTTTGGCGACATCCTGAATTCTCTTAAGTCTCTCTCTTTATCAGGAGAGCCCCGGCCGAACTACGGCCAGCGAGGGTGGGATACGGACGATGAAGAAATTCAAAGCCCACCCACCACCCACTTGGTAGCCACTATCGACAATTTAAACGACGTGCTCAACTTCGACTCCGGAGACATCGACATCATGGATGACGATGCATGAGATACCGATGAACCAATGCCCATTAGGCATTGGACAGCCACCTCATCTCACGATGTGTACATGGTGGATACCCCTAAAGGAAGCGACAACAAGGAAAAAGGGGGCGGAACGGGAGATCGACCCCCCAAAAAGCAATCAAAGCGTCGCATAAACGCCGAACCAAGCCCCGCCTCGATAAAAACCCAGCCGTAGAGCAGGATGAGCCGGTAGACGACGAGCAGGCCTTAGAGCAACCGTCCGAACAGGGCAACACGGATAGAGAAACCGAACATCCCTCCTCCGATGAAAACGACATTCCGGACGACCTCACGCCGGATAAACCTATGAAGCAGAAGAATCTCCACGAGAGGCTCGTTGCAACTGCACGCAGCCTAAAAAAGAAGAAGCGGAAGCTAAAAACAGCGGAAGATGCACTCCGGATTAGATGGAGCAAAGTAATCAACACCGCAGATAAATACGGCGACAGTCGCCGCACTAAAAGCTATCCGAAAAGAAAGCTACTCCCTGAATTCGACGAAGAGGCCCTAGAGCCCTCGCACTCAAAAAATGAGAAAGCCACACGGTCGGATAGACGACCCCATAAAGCGGCAAGCGGCGCCGCACTTAAATCGGCATGCGACCCACTTAAGGATTCGCACCATGGCCCAGTCAGGTCCATTTATGGGCCAAGAAAGCAAGCTCTCATAAGCAATGCTATGAAGCCATCATCAGAATCCGGCACACCCAAATACAGGGGCGCCGCACACCCCCTATGTTTCACCGATGAGGTCCTGGACTATGAATTTCCAGAGGGATTCAAACCCGTAAACATAGAGGCATATGATGGAACAACAGACCCTGGAGTCTGGATTGAGGATTATATCCTCCACATACACATGGCTAGAGGACATGATCTCCACGCCATAAAATATTTGCCCCTTAAGCTTAAGGGGCCAGCCCGGCATTGGCTTAAAAGCCTTCCTGAAAACACAATTGGAAGTTGGGAAGAGCTCGAGGATGCTTTCCGAGCAAATTTTCAAGGGACCTATGTCCGCCCTCTCGATGCAGATGATCTTAGTCACATAACGCAACGGCCCGGAGAATCAGCTCGGCAGTTCTGGAATAGATTCCTCACTAAAAAGAATCAGATAGTAGACTGTCCGAACGCCGAAGCCTTAGCAGCTTTTAGGCACAACGTCCGAGACGAATGGCTCGCCAGACACCTCGGCCAAGAAAAGCCAAGAACAATGGCCGCACTAACAAGCCTCATGACCCACTTTTGTGCAGGGGAGGACAGCTGGTTGGCAAGGTGCAGCCCCAGCGACCCAAGTACATCCGAAACTAGGGATGGAAACGGAAAACCGCGACGCAACAAGGACCATCGCTGGACTAAGGAGAAAAGTTCGAAGAGCACGACAGTCAATGCCGGATTCAAAGGCTCACGACAAAATCAGGCAAAATCGCCCCCCAAGATAACAAGGACGATCCATCCAACCTAAATAAAATCCTGGACAGGATATGTCAGATACACAGTACTCCCGGGAAGCCTGCTAACCATACCCACAGAGACTGTTGGGTTTTCAAACAATCCGGCAGACTCAATGCCGAACACAAGGGGCTCGACACACCAAGCGAAGACGAGGACGAACCCCAAAAGCAGAGTACCAGGAAACAAAAGAACTTCCCACAAGAAGTAAACACAGTGAACTCACTTCACATAACAAAATGTGCGGCGCCCGTAAAGGTACGCACCACACGACCCATCCCCAAAGGGTCCGGCCACTGGTTGTCAAAACCGATCATCTTCGATCAGCTAGATTATTCTAGAAATATCAAGAATGCAGGCTGGACAGCCTTGATACTCGATCCAATAATTGGTGGGCTCCAGTTTTCAAACGTCCTTATGGACGGTGGCAGTGGACTAAACCTGATATATCAGGATACAATCCAGCACATGGGGATAAACCCAGCAAGAATCCGCCGCAGCAAAACCTCCTTTCAAGGGGTAATACCTGGTCCGGACACCCATTGTATGGGTTTTCTCCGGCTCGAAGTCATATTCGGCTTAGCCGGTAACTTCCGCCGCGAAAAGCTGACCTTCCATATCGTCCCGTTCTCAAGTCACTATCAAGCACTACTGGGATGCGAAGCTTTCGCTCACTTTAACGCAATACCGCATTATGCATCTCTTACGCTTAAGATGCCCGGTCCACGAGGCATCATCTCTTTGAAGGGGAAGCACTAAAGTGCGCCTCCCCAAGCGGAGGACTGTGCGGCCGCTTTGACAGCCCCACAGCAAAATGGCCTCACTGGCCAAAAAAACTTCGAAATAGATCATTCAAGACCACGAACGCGGATAGACGAGTTCGGTGCAAAATCATCATTGATGCAGGCTTAGTGGCCATATACCCCCACACTAGGGGCTTCACGCATATACAATAAGAGACAATAAAGCTCAATCTTATATATTTTACTTTATACTTTGTTTATTTTAAACTTTTTCCGGCACGACCCGTTTTCAACTCAGTTCCTCTCTTTTACAGATGAACGTCGTGCGGCGCCCGTCCAGGATATGGCACAACGGAGACACAGGCGCAGACGTGCAGTAGGGACCCGTCCTAAAGGATTCTTTTTAGATTAAGACCCTGCGTAACCTTTTTTACTGTATCTTGTTGCTACACATCCCCTGGTTTTTTCTGATATAACCAAGGAGGAGGCTGGCGTCTTGGCATGTGGCCACGTCAGAATTTTTGCACGTACCTGGACACTAGGGGCTTTTTTTTAATGAAGAGTGTTGTTTCGCCCGCACTCATAAAGACCGAACACCTTAGGGAGTGTTCGGCGTCGCGAGTTTTAGCATTATATGCATCAACTCCGAATCATGTCTTTGGTCAAATGTTGGGTTGCCCGGCTCCTGAGTTCGGCTACCTTACGTTCCGCTCTATCGGCTAAGGTAGCACCAGGAGAACTACTGCGATTGTGCCCCGGTTCGGCCGGGCGAGCACCTTAGTAGAGAAAGCCGAAAACTGACTGTCATGATGTAGCGTGAGACTGGTCAGCCACTCAAGGACCTATCGGAATCTATCGGATTCCTCCGCTTTAACGAAGGGCCGCTTCTCGGTCAGGCACATACGCGCCCCGAACTCGGATGAGCGCAGTCGCCACCAAGGAGCTACTTAAATAGTCTCACTGTCAAGCTCCTATGGTTAAGTGAAAGTGTTAAAGCATTATAGTCCGGTTGCCTGGCCCGCTGCGCTATCACCTCCTTTGTAGGACCAAGACGTTGGGTTAAGTGTGAAAATGCGTCTTCTGCGAGCACCCCCGCACTATGTGCGTGGGGGCTGAAGCCAACGACTGCCATCTTTCAGATTATATATATATATATATATATATATTAAAACGGCCGCACAGGAGGTGTTCCCAATACTTGAAGGCACAAGTATAAAAAGGCCACTACAGTTTATCAAAATATTACTTTATAATTACATATGCTATCATAACATAGCATCTTTCGAGCACTGCATCTCTATTACACGAGCGCCTTCAAGGACTTCCTGAAAATAGTGCTCGGAGGGTACTCGGCTTTTGTCTTAGTCTCAGGACGCAACAACGGTGGTCTCCATCCCTGCCCAGTATGTCTTAACACGGGCAAGAGCCATCCTTGCGCCTTCTATGCATGCTGACCTCTTCATTGCATTTATACGCGGCACCACGTCAAGGAATTGCTGCACCAAGCTGAAATAACTCTTCGGCTCCAATCTCCCCGGCCACAGATGACCCATGACGTACTTCATGGCGAGTCCGGGCAACCTATTCAGTTCGGCCCATTGAGCCAAATGATCGTCCACTGCCAGTGGACGCTCTGGATTGTGAAACTGCGACCAGAAAAGCTTTTCCACTTCGCGATCTTTCTGATCTCAAAAGTGTTCGGTCGCATCAGCAGCACTCGCTGCCAAATCCAGATAGGTATCCTCCACACTCCACATTTGGTCCAATGGAGCAAACTTCGGATCGCAAAATTTCCTTCGCAGCATGAAGGGCTTTCCAGCCGCAATCTGTTCGGCCTGACGCAGCTCCTCCTTCGCAGCTCTCATCGCAGAGCGCGCGTCCTTGGCATTGGCAACGGCCTTCTCTAAGACCGTCTGTTTCGCCTGGTCTTCTTTCTCAAGAAGTCTGCAATGGTCTGCAGCGCTTTTTAACTTTTCGGCCATCTCTTCCTTGCTTCGGCAATGAGCAGCCTGTTCGGCTCTCAGCTCTTCAAGGGCTTTCTTGGCAGCCGCATCACTTTCTCTGGCTTGTTCTTTAGCTCGGGCAAGTTTTGCCCTAAGACTCTCCACGGCGACCGCACCATCTGCGTCAAGCACACACATCGTAAGACACAAGCATAAAACTGTTCCTACCTGATGCCGCCCGAGGAATTACATACCTTGACCCTCATCAACCCGCTTGTTGACAAGCGTGATGTCGGCATCTGCCACGTCCAGTTGCCACTTTAGTTCGGCAAAATCGTCAGTTCGGCCCGATTCCGGACACCCTGCCGCCTACATTCAAAGGCGACATCTTAGACCTGGGATTATGATCCTCCGCGTGCCGTCATTTCTTGACGATGCGCAGAGTCTCAGGGGCTACTATCTACACAGGGCGCATCTTATTCATGCACAACTGACAAAAGTATACATTATCTAATGTACCTCGAAACCCGTCAGTAAACTTTTGACGGCCTCACGCAATCCACTCTCTGCGGATGAAATCCTTTCAATCACCGTGCCCATCAATGCGCGGTGCTCCTCTGAGATACAAGCTCGCCCCAGCAGAATCTTTAGCTCCTCCGACCGAGCACCAGACGGTGCCGGGCTCGTCCCATGACCTCTTTCGAAGGACGGACGCGGAGAACCTCGGGGGGCCACATAGCTATCTTCCGCCCTCGCCGGATTCGGAGAAACCCTCCGCGACGACACCTCAGGGTCGCCCGCCTCGCTAGGCGGCACGGCAGGGGGAGGCGTCCCGCTCTCCATCATCTCCGGAAGAAGATTCCCCGAAGACGAGCTATGCTGAGAAGGGCTGAGGTCCGAGCTACAAGGTAAAAGTTTGGTTAATCTTCTCAGACATAAATCAAGGATTTCCCTCATCCCTCAAAAGGAAAATCTTTCTCCACTTACGGCTCGCTGGAGGGCTGATCCCCTTGAGGGTGTAGTCCGGCCAAGGAACTCCCCGGCGTTGGACCCTCTAACGAGGATTTTCTCCCCTGCTTCAAGGCCATGGTTTTCGGGTCGTCAGAGGCGGCTCTCTTCTTCCCCTCTGGAGAGGAATTGTCGGTTCCTCCCTTCGGAGCAGCCTCCTTCGAGGAGGCCATAGCTTCCTTGTCCTCCCCCTCCAAAGGCATTTTCTCCAGCATCCTGACCAGCACGGGATCCGGCCTGGTTTCAGGAAGGGGAGCCAGACACCTGATTAGCTTTGCCTTCGCTATCCACTCCTGTTTAAAAGGATGGCTCTTTTAGGGGCAAGTTTATGACAATTATACGGATAGAAGGTCCGGGCACAAGGTTGCTTACTTGAGTATCCGGGCGATTGCGGCTTAGGCCTGCATCCTCGGTTAAATCCGGACACATCTTTTGTGATCCGAAGAACAGTTTATACATCTCCGCGGGCATTGCGCCCATAAAGTTCTGGAGAGCTCGCGGTCCCTCTGGATTAAACTCCCACAGGCGAAGGGGGCGACATTTGTCGGGCAATATTCGACGAATCAGCATGACCTGTGTCACCTTGACCAGGCTGAGGTCTCCTTCCAAGAGATCTTTAATGCGGCCCTGTAACAAGGGCATGTCTTTGGGCAAACCCCAATCTAACCCTCTGTTGACCCATGACGCTAGCCGTGGCGGGGGACCCAAGCGAAAGGCAGGAGGCGCCACCCATTTGGTACTCCGGGGAGCGGTGATATAAAACCACTCTCGTTGCCACAAGCCTAGCTCCTCTTGAAAAGAGCCCTCGGGCCATGGAGCATCAGCATTTTTGCTTATAACAGCACCTCCGCACTCTGCGTGCCGTCCCTCGATCATCTTCGGCTCCACTTTGAAGGTCTTGAGCCATAGTACAAAGTGAGGGGTAACATGGAGGAACGCTTCGCATACAACGATAAACGAGGAGATATGGAGGATGGACTCCGGAGCTAAGTCATGGAATTCCAGCCCGTAATAAAATAGCAGTCCCCTCACAAAGGGATCCATTGGGAAGCCCAACCCCCGAAGGAAGTAAGACATGAACACCATGCTCTCACCGGGCTGGGGGCTGGGGATGACTTGCCTTTGAGCAGGCAACCTATGCCAGATTTCGCCGGTCAGGAACTTAGCCTCTCTCAACTTTAGCACGTCCTCCTCCGTGATTGAGGAGGGCATCCATCCGCCTTGAAGGTCGGAACCGGACATTGTCGAAGGTCCGAGGCGCCCGGAATCTGGAGCCTAGGGTGTTGGAACTCAAGGCAACGGGCGAACTTGTTTTGGGATTGGAGAAAAGGATAAGGCCCTGGTCTCTTTATAAGAGATTGAATACCAGGAGCCCTCCCCGTAACCGTTTGGGACTCGCCTTTAATCGGGAAAACATGCTAACGGGCACGATTGGGTTACCCACGTCCGTATCAATGAGAATCCCATAAAAGGGGGATACACGATCTCTGTTTCGACAAGACGTGCCAAGGAAACCGCCTCGCAAAACACGCTGAGGTGGAAGAGTGAAAACGATTCGAGTAAAGGACTTGGCCGTAGTGTGATGACGCACTGCGGAATACGTCAGCAGATTTGATTTGTGTTAATATTATTCTCTCTATGGCAATATGTGGAAGCTTATTTTGCAGAGCCGGACACTACTCTTGGTGTTTACAATCTTCTATGAAGGACTTGGTGGAGGAACCCGCCTTGCAATGCCGAAGACAATTTGCGCGCCGGACTCGTCGTCATTGAAGCCTGGTTCCGGGGCTACTAAGGGAGTCCTGGATTAGGGGGTGTTCGGGTAGCCGGACTATACCTTCAGCCGGACTCCAGGACTATGAAGATACAAGATTGAAGACTACGTCCCGTGTCCGGATGGGACTTTCCTTGGCGTGGAAGGCAAGCTTGGCGATGCGGATATTCAAGATCTCCTATCATTGTAACTGACTCTATGTAACCCTAACCCTATCCGGTGTCTATATAAACCGGAGGGTTGTAGTCCGTAGGCAATCAACTCCATATACAACAATCATACCGTAGGCTAGCTTCTAGGGTTTAGCCTCCTTGATCTCGTGGTAGATCTACTCTTGTACTACCCATATCATCAATATTAATCAAGCAGGACGTAGGGTTTTACCTCCATCAAGAGGGCCCGAACCTGGGTAAAACATCGTGTTCCCTGCCTCCTGTTACCATCCGGCCTAGACGCACAGTTCGGGACCCCCTACCCGAGATCCGCCGGTTTTGACACCGACAATGGGGATTACAAGAGTTGATCTACCACGAGATCGTAATGGCTAAAACCATAGAAGTCTAGCCTAACTGATTATGAGTGTTCTCTCCCTCTACAGACTAAACTCTCCGGTTTATATAGACACCTAAGGGGACCTGGGTTGTACAAAGTCGGTTACAGAGAAAGGAATCTTTATATTGGGATGCCAAGCTTGCCTTCCACGCCAATGAAAGTCCCATCCGGACACGGGTGGGAGTATTCGGTCTTGCATCTTCACTGTCCATCAGTCCGGCCTACGTATCACAGTCCGGACGCTCGAGGACCCCTAATCCAGGACTCCCTCAGTAGTCCCTGAACCAGGCTTCAATGACGAGGTGTCCGGCGCGTAAATTGGCTTCGGCATTGCAAGGTGGGTTCCTTCTCCAAACATTCCAACAAAGTCCTCAGACGCAACGAGCGTATCCGGCTCTACAAAACAAATACCACAGACCACCACAGAGGAAACAATTTTTTGCGAGTCCAATTTGCTCACAAATTTTCTGTGATGTGATATCACTTCACCATCTGGTTATTATATCGAACCGTTTTTTCTTTGCTCGCCGTTCCATGTTCCAAGATGCGGTTTCATTGGCACGTCTTGTCGAAGCAGAGATCATGTCCCCTTATTGAGGGATCCTCATCAACATGGGCGTGGGGACTCCAACCGTCCAGTTGGCATGATTCCTTAAGAATAGGCAAGTTTCAAGGTCGAGGAGGAGGTGTTTGATATTTATTGCCTTTATAAAGGGACTAAGGCCCGTCCGGCTTCTTTACGCCAACTCTTTCCTCATCCTCTCCAACCTCGAGCTCCAGCGCCCAAGGTTTTGATTGTTTCGAGCTTCCCAGTCATGGCCGGCCCCAGTCCTCAAGGTTGGTGGGTGCCTTCCTCCATCACAGAGGAGGACATTGTGAAGCTCCGTGCGGCCAGATATCTGACCGCGGAAATCCTCCACAGGCTTCTTGCTCAAGGGCAGGTTATTCCTACTCCCAAATCCAGCGAAAGGGTCATATTCATCTCCCACTTCCTACGAGGGTTGGGGTTCGCCCTCCACCCCTTTGTTCGAGGGCTTATGTTCTATTACGGGCTCGATTTTCACGATCTAACTCCGGACTCCCTCCTTCATATCTCAGCATTCATTATTACGTGCGAAGCTTTCCTCCGTGTCCCCCCACACTTCGGCTTGTGGCTTAAGACCTTTAATGTGAAGCCGAAGGTAGTCGATGGGGGACGGGCAGAGTGCGATGGTGCTACAGTGGGCAAACTTATCAACGCTCCCTGGCTAAAAGGATCCTTCACGGAATCTTCTGACTTATGGCAGCGGTAGTGGTTTTATATCATTGAACCCCATGGCACCAAGTGGGCAGCTACACCTGCGTTCCGATCTGGCCCTCCAATTCAGCTCGCATCATGGGTCAATAAGGGGTTGGACTGGGGATCAACCGATGAAGTGCAGACTCTTCAGAGCCGCATCCGGAGTCTCCTTGAGAGGGACACTGAACTCATCGACGTGATTCAAGTAATGCTAGTTCGTCGGGTCCTCCCGTGCCAAAGACGGCCCCTCCGCATGTGGGAGTTTAATCCAGAAGGACCACGAACCCTTGAGCACTTCTTCGGTGCGACACATAGAGGAATGTGGAAGTTATTTTTCGGGAAACGAAAACAGTGGCCAGACTCCACAGAGGACATCGGCCTCGACTGCAACCATCCGGATACCTCGGTAAGCACTCGATTCTTGAACACAGCTTGGATATGCATCTCATGATAAGGTACTGAGTAAACCATCTTCTTCCAGGGCTGAATAAAGAAGGCGGAGCGAATCAGGTGTTCGGCTCCTCTTCCCGAAGACTCAGCTAGTCCCATACTAGTAAGGATGCTGGTCCCGGCGCCATACCAGGCGCCGGTGGAGGGGGATGAGAAGAGCGGGGGAGCCAAAGGCGGCTTCCATCCTGGAGCAAACCACACACTGTGTCCAGGGAGACTAGGTCTCCCTCTTCCGAAGACAAAAGGGAAGGAGAAGCTGACATCCCTTCTTCCCATGGTAAAAAAAGGGCCGCCTCCGAGAGTTGGGAGGTAAGGGCTCCTAAGCGGGGCAAAACGCCCCTGTCAGGTGGTTCAGGCTCAGAAGGTGTTGTTGTCTGATAACCCACAAGTATAGGGGATCGCAAAAGTTTTTGAGGGTAAAGTATTCAACCCAAATTTATTGATTCAACACAAGAGGAGCCAAAGAATACTGTCAAGTATTAGCAGCTGAGTTGTCAATTCAACCACACCTGGAAACTTAGTATCTGCAGCAAAGTACTTAGTAGCAAAATAATATGATAGTAGTGGTAATGGTAACAAAAGGTAATGGTAGTAAAAGCAATGTTTTTGGTATTTTGTAGTGATAATAGCAATAGCAACGCCAAAGTAAATAAGCGAAGAACAATATATGGAAAGCTCGTAGGCAATGGATCGGTGATGGAGAATTATGCCGGATGCGGTTCATCATGTAACAGTCATAACCTAGGGTGACACAGAACTAGCTCCAGTTCGTCAATGTAATGTAGGCATGTATTCCGAATATAGTCATACGTGCTTATGGAAAAGAACTTGCATGACATCTTTTGTCCTACCCTCCCGTGACAGCGGGGTCCTTACGGAAACTAAGGGATATTAAGGCCTCCTTTTAATAGAGAACTGGAGCAAAGCATTAACCATAGTGAATACATGAACTCCTCAAACTATGATAATCACCGGTAAGTATCCCGATTATTGTCACTTCGGGGTTAACGGATCATAACACATAATAGGTGACTATAGACTTGCAAGATAGGATCAAGGACACTCATATATTGATGAAAACATAATAGGTTCAGATCGGAAATCATGACACTCGGGCCCTAGTGACAAGCATTAAGCATAGCAAAGTCATAGCAACATCAATCTCAGAACATAGTGGATACTAGGGATCAAACCCTAACAAAACTAACTCGATTACATGATAGATCCCATCCAACCCATCATCGTCCAGCAAGCCTACGATGGAATTACTCACGCACGGCGGTGATCATCATGAAATTGGTGATGGAGGATGGTTGAGGATGACGATGGCGACGGATTCCCCTCTCTGGAGCCCCGAACGGACTCCAGATCAGCCCTCCCAAGAGGTTTTAGGGCTTGGCGGCGGCTCTGTATCGTAAAACGTGATGATTTCTTCTCTCTGATTTTTTTCTCCCCGAAACACAATATATGGAGTTGGAGTTGGAGTCGGAGATGCAACAGGGGGCCCACGAGGTAGGGGGGCGGCGCGCCCCCACCCTCGTGGACAGGTGGTGGGCCCCCTGGCCTTCATCTTTTCCAGGTATTTTTCATATTTTTCGAAAATTTGCTCCATGAAGTTTCAGGTCATTCAGAGAACGTTTGTTTCTGCACATAAATAACACCATGGTAATTCTGCTGAAAACAGCGGCAGTCCGGGTTAGTTCCATTCAAATCATGCAAGTTAGAGTCCAAAACAAGGGCAAAAGTGTTTGGAAAAGTAGATACGTCAGAGACGTATCAACTCCCCCAAGCTTAAACCTTTGCTTGTCCTCAAGCAATTCAGTTGACAAACTGAAAGTGATAAAGAAAAACTTTTACAAACTCTGGTTGCTCTTGTTGTTGTAAATTTGTAAAGCCAACATTCAAGTTTTCAGCAAAGATTATAACTAACCACATTTGCAATAATGCATAGGTCTCAAGTTTACTCATATCAATAGCATAATCAACTAGCGAGCCATAATAATAAATCTCAGATGACAACACTTTCTCAAAACAATCATAATATGATATAAGAATGTGGTATCTCGCTAGCCCTTTCTGAGACCGCAAAACATAAATGCAGAGCACCTTTAAAAACCAAGGACTGACTAGACATTGTAATTCATGGTAAAAGAGATCCAGTCAAGTCATACTCAATGTAAATTGACAATAATGAATGCAAATGATAGCAGTGCTCTCCAACTAACAAGAGTCCTAGGGGGAGTTTTGTTTGCAATTATTTTGATTTAGTTTGCATAAAGCATGGGACTGGGCATCCCGGTGACCAGCCATTTATCTCGTGAGTGAGGAGCGGAGTCCAGTCCTCTTGAGAATAACCCGCCTAACATGGAAGATACGGACAACCCTAGTTGATACATGAGCTATTCGAGCATACAAAACAGGATATTTATTTGAAGGTTTAGAGTTTGGCACATACAAATTTACTTGGAACGACAGGAAGATACCGTATATAGGTAGGTATAGTGGACTCATGTGGAATAACTTTCGGGTTTAAGGGATTGGATGCACAAGCAGTATTCCCGCTTATTACAGGTGAAGGCTAGCAAAAGACTGGGAAGCGACCAGCTAGAGAGCGACAACAGTCATGAACATGCATTAAAATTAATCAACACCGAATGCTAGCATGAGTAGGATATAATCCACCATGAACATAAATATCGTGAAGGCTATGTTGATTTTGTTTCAACTACATGCGTGAACATGCGCCAAGTCAAGTCACTTAAATCATTCAGCGGAGGATACCACCCTATCATACCACATCATAACCAACTCAATAGCATGTTGGCACACAAGGTAAACCATTAGAACTCATAGCTAATCAAGCATGGCACAAGAAACTATGATCTCTAGTTGTCATTGCAAACATGTTTATTCATAATAGGCTGAATCTAGAACGATGAACTAATCATATTTACAAAAACAAAAGAGGTCGAGTTCATACCAGCTTTTCTCATCTCAACCAGTCCATCATATAACACCATAATTGCCTTTCACTTGCATGATCGAATGATGTGAATAATAATAATAGTGCACGTGCATTGGACTAAGCTGGAATCTGCAGGCATTCAATAAACAGGAGAAGACAAGGCAATATGGGCTCTTTTGTCAGATAAACAATAATGCATATAAGAGCCACTTCAACAATTTAATTATGGTCTTCTCCTATCGACCCCCCAAAAAAAGAAAAGAAATCAAACTATTTACACGGGAAAGCTCCCAACAAGCAAAAGAAGAACATGAAATATTCTGGGGTTTTTCTTTTTAATTACTACTACAAGCATGGAAATTAAACTAACTAACAGCTACAACTATTTTTTTTGTTTTTTCTTAAGGTTTATTAAACACACAAGAAGAAAGCATAAAAAGGAAAATAAACTAGCATGGATGATACAATGAAAAAGTATGAGCACCGACATCTAGCAATGAGTGTGTGAACATAAATGTAATGTCCTGGGAAATACATACTGCCCCAAGCTTAGGCTTTTGGCCTAAGTTGGTCTATGGCCACGGCTGGCCTGGTGGATATCCATAATAGTAGTTGGGGTCGTAATGAGAAGAAGAAGAGGAAGACTCCGATTGCCACTGGTTGACAATCATCTCCGGATCCCACTAGTAATTAGACTGTCGTGAAGGATCAACCTATGATTCCGGCTCTGGCTCCATGGCTGGTGCAGGGTTCCGGTAAGCCTGAATAGCCTTCAACGGAACAAGGTACTGGCCTACAGATAAATCAAATAAAGAAGGAGCAGGCAGGGTGATAGTCTCAGGATGATGTTTATTAAAGAACAATTGATATTTAAGCTCTCCTTCCCTATTCTTAACAATAAAATCATGTGCCACCATACTTTTATAATCTAGATAAACACGAGGCATCACTTTTTCTTCCTTCTCATAATGCCTAATAGGTATGTTAAAATGTGCAGCTAGGCGTGAAGCATAGATGCCTCCAAAGATGGGGCCCTTTGTACGGTTCAGACTTAACCGTTTGGCAATAATGCCGCCCATACTAACAGAGTTATCACCATATAAACCGTGGAGCAAAATAATAATATCAGGGATACTAAGGTTTCCACAGTTTCCACGACCAATTAAGCAACGACTAGCAAATAATGCAAAAAAATGTAAAATAGGAAAATGTATTCTAGTGATTCGTGCATCGGAAACCTTCCTTGTTTCCCCTACAGTGATAGTATCAATAAACCCCACCACATCATCGTGATGTGGTTCTTCTCTCTTGCCCTCAAAAGGGACTAAACAAACCCGACAAAAATCATAAAGTGACATCTCCTTACGCTCATCATATAAATAAAACTCCACCGTAGGTGGTGAGCTCCTAGAATGGAAATGAAAGTTTTGCACTAAGATATTTGTGAGTAAGAGATACTGATCGCATTGGTCGTGGAGGAAAGCGATGAGGCCTGCATTCTTAGACAATTCATGAAAATCTTCATAAATCCCGGTTGCTCTCAAGAAATTCTCGGAAGGCCATTCACACGCCCGAACCTCCGCGGTGCGCGGCAGATTATACTTAGGCTTCGGTGCCTTTTTCCTTCAAGCTTTGGCTCGATGAGCCCCTCAAAAGTCTCCTCATCATTTTCTGAAAAATTCTGAAATTTTTAGTAACTTCAAAATAAAAGTAAACCAAACTCAATAATATTGATAGCAAGTACTCCTACAAGTGCCTAGGGCCTATAGTATGCATCAAAACTACTTTTGACCATATAAATTTGACATGCAAGCTCAAGAGCAGGGTCACCTAAGCAGCAAAAATTTGCAATGAATAAAGCACTAGAACAAAAACTAATTGGACCAATGGAGGAGTCACATACCAAGGAACAATCTCCCCAAGCAGTTTTGTGAGAGGTGCTTTGAGCAAGGAGATCGAAAATGGCAGCAAAGTGAGCTAGAACTCGTGCTTGAGCTGGATATTCGTGTTTGGAGGAGGAAGAAGGAGTGTATGGGTGAAAGGATAAGTGGAGGAGGGCCACCATGGGCCCACGAGGCAGGGGGCGCACCCAGGGGGGTAGGGCGCGCCCTCCACCCTCGTGGGCAGGTGGTTGCCCCCCCTGCTGTGTTCTTAGTGCCAAATATTCTCAAATATTCTAGAAAAAATCATATTTAAATTTCAGGGCATTTGGAGAACTTTTATTTTCAGGGTATTTTTATATTGCACGGATAATCAGATAACAGACATAAAAATATTTATTTTTATTTTATTTAATATAAATAACAGAAAGTAAAAGTGGGGTACAGAAGGTTGTGCCTTCTAGTTTCATCCATCTCATGGTCATCAAAAGGAATCCACTAACAAGGTTGATCAAGTCTTGTTAATGAACTCATTCCGAATAACATGGAACCGGAGAAATTTAAAATAACACTATGTTACCTCAACGGGGATATGCACATCCCCAATAATAAGAATATCATATTTCTTCTTGACAGTAGGAAGAGAAAATTCAAAACCTCCAAATATAATCGATGGAATTTTTCCAATAGAGTTGATACTATGAACTTGAGGTTGTTTCCTCGGAAAGTGTACTGTATACTCATTACCATTAACATGAAAAGTGACATTGCCTTTAGTGCAATCAATAATAGCCCCTGTAGTATTCAAAAAGGGTCTTCCAAGAATAATAGACATACTATCGTCCTCGGGGATATCAAGAATAATAAAGTCCATTAAAATAGTAACGTTTGCAACTACAACAGGCACATCCTCACAAATACCGACAGGTATAGCAGTTGATTTATCAACCGTTTGCAAAGATATTTCATTAGGTGTCAACTTATTCAAATCAAGTCTACGATAT
This sequence comes from Triticum monococcum, assembly GCA_034509565.1. Taxonomy (NCBI): domain Eukaryota; kingdom Viridiplantae; phylum Streptophyta; class Magnoliopsida; order Poales; family Poaceae; genus Triticum; species Triticum monococcum. Next base: position 568,472,364 of record CM067841.1, on the reverse strand, counting down.
AAAGAGAGAGTCATAATACTAACACCAGCTCCAAGATCATATAAAGCAGTTTTAACATAGTTTCTTTTAATGAAGCATGGTATAGTTGGTACTCCTGGATCTCCAAGTTTCTTTGGTATTCCACCCTTAAAGGTAGAATTAGCAAGCATGGTGGAAATTTTAGCTTCCAGTATCTTTCTTTTATTTGTAACAATTTCTTTCATATACTTAGCATAAGGATTCATTTTGAGCATATCAGTTAAATCGCATACGCAAAAAGATAGGTCTAATCATTTCAGCAAAGCGCTCAAAATCCTCATCTTCCTTTTTCTTGGATGGTTTGGGAGGAAAATATAACGCCCTCGATGCGGCTATATCTCCCACGTGTCGAAGCACGACTTAGAGGCATAACCGCATTGAAAGCAATGTCGCAAGTGAGGTAATCTTCACACAACCCATGTAATACATAAGGGAAAGAGGTACATAGTTGGCTTACAATCGCCACTTCACACAATTACATGAATAAAGCATTACATCATCCAAATACAATCAAGGTCCGACTACGGAACCAAAATAAAAGAAGAATCCCAAATGCGACACGGTCCCTGATCGACCCCAACTGGGCTCCACTACTGATCAACTAGAACGAAACAACACAAAGGACAAGATCTTCAACGAGCTCCTCCTGAGCTGGGTTGCGTCATCTGCACGGTCTCATCAACACCTGCAAGCTGGTTGTTGAAGTATCTGTGAGCCACGGGGACTCAGCAATCTCGCACCCTCGCGATCAAGACTATTTAAGCTTATGGGTAAGGTAAAAGGTATGAGGTGGAGCTGCAGCAAGCGACTAGCATATATGGTGGCTAACCTATTCGCAAAAAGAGAGCGAGAAGAGAAAGCAAAAGCACGGTTGAACAACTATGATCAAGAAGTGATCCTAGAACAACCTACGTCAAGCATAACTCCAACAACCGTGTTCACTTCCCGGACTCTGCCGGAAAGAGACCATCACGGTTACACACGCGGTTGATGCATTTTAATTAAGGTCGACTTCAGGTTTTCTACAACCGGACATTAACAAATTCCCATCTGCCCATAACCGCGGGCACGGCTTTCGAAAGTTCAAATCCCTGCAGGGGTGTCCCAACTTAGCCCATCACAAGCTCTCACGGTCAACGAAGGAATAGACCTCCTCCCGAGACATTCCGATCAGACTCGATATCCCGGTTCTACAAGACATCCTCGACAATGGTAAAACAAGTCCAGCAACACCGCCCGAATGTGCCGACAAATCCCGATAGGAGCTGCATATATCTCGTTCTCAGGGCACACTCAGATGAGAGTAGCTACGAGTAAAACCAACCCTCAAGTTTCCCCGAGGTGGCCCCGCAGGCAGCTCAGTTTGGACCAACACTCAGAGGAGCACTGGCCCGGGGGGGGGGGGGGGTTAAAATAAAGATGACCCTTGGGCAGGCCTACCCAAGGGAAAGAAAAGGCTAGGTGGCGAATGGTAAAACCAATGTTGGGCATTGCTGGAGGAGTTTTATTCAAAGCGAACTGTCAAGGGGTTCCCATTATACCCAACCGCATAAGGAACGCAAAATCCGTGAACATAACACTGATATGACGGAAACTAGGGCGGCAAGAGTGGAACAAAACACCAGGCATAAGGCCGAGCCTTCCACCCTTTACCAAGTATATAGATGCATTAATTAAATAAGATATATTGTGATATCCCAACAAGTAAACATGTTCCAACAAGGAACATCATCTCCATGTTCCAACAAGGAACAAACTCCAATCTTCACCTACAACTAACAACAATATAAGAGGGGCTGAGCAAAGCGGTAACATAGCCAAACAACGGTTTGCTAGGACAAGGTGGGTTAGAGGCTTGGTTCAGCAATATAGGAGGCATGATAAGCAAGTGGTAGGTATCACAGCATAGGCATAGCAAAAGAGCGAGCATCTAGCAAGCAAAGATAGTAGTGATTTCGAGGGTATGGTCATCTTGCCTGAAATCCCGCAAGGAAGAAGAACGAGTCCATGAAGAAGACAAACGGACGTAGACGAACGGGTCCTCACAAACGCGACGTTATCGGAACCAACCCGAAGAAGCAACACCGGAAAGAAGCACACCACATAGTAAACAAACTTCACATAAGCATGGCACGATGCGCAAACAAGTATGATGCATGCCCGGTTTAAATATGCATGGCATGGCAAAGTGCACAAACAAAACTACAAATTAAGTGGAGATCAATATGCAACGAGTTGCATATTGACGAAACACCACATGACTTATTTAGTTCTCTCTCGGTTATGTACCCAACAATATTAAATGTTGTTAAGCATGTCAAGAGGTGAAACATAAAGGGATTATCTATCTAAACAATTTAAATGGGGCCAGATATAGCAAACGACAAATCCGGTAAATCCCCATATGCATATAGCAAATTACTACAAACAACAATTTTAAATATTCTTGATGTTGTTAACATGATGCGGATGACAAGTTCAAGTTTATGCAAGTTTTTATGAAAATGTTGATAAGAGCATTATGAAGCATTTGTCACCATGGTGGAAAGAAAAGGGGTGCCACGACAACGATACGAAAACGGTGCCACGACAGCGTTCCGGTTCCGGTAACTCGATTGAGTTACCGATGCAAAGGAGAAGTGTGCGGATGCGTGCAAAAGATGGTGGGGCGCTCCCGGATTCTGGGTGTCCCACGAGTTGGCGACAAGGAAACGGGTGACAATTTGGACACGGTGCAAACCCGGGCATCTCAAACATCGCAAGCATTCATTCACGGACGTCGTCTCGAGGTTATACCTTCGAAGCGTGCAAGTGGGGCAGTTCTTGTTCGGTGCAAAGTAGAGGAAGTAGTCGTTCTCGCGACGGCTGTAGTGGAAGCAGTCGTTCTCGCACGCTCTAGGGTCGACGGTAGAGGTTCTCGTGATCTCGGTGACGGTAGTGGTACATGTTTATCGTTGCCCGAGTTTCCGTAGATGTTCATGTCACCGTAGTGGTACTTGGTGAATCCCGAAACGGTCTTGGCGCCTTCGCGCATAGGGGTACTTGGCGTTTTACTCCACGGTCTTGGCGGATCCATGCGATGGTAGTGGCACTCGCGAAGAGGTACTTAACGAATCCAATGTCCTCGGGGCGACGGTAGTGGTACACACGACGTCGGGGTACTTGTCGGTCCGGTCTTGGCGGTGTAGATGTACACGTTGTCGGGGTACCTGTTGCATCACCGGGTGTAGTCATACACATTCGAAGCGAGACTTAGCGTATCCATGTACTTGGCAGTCCAAGACGTAGAGGTACACTTGTCCAAGAGGAACTTGACAATGACGGGGTCTTCAGGGTACTTGACACTTGAGGTTCCAATCTGGTTTCGAATGCATTCACGCAACACATCGCAGGAGCAAGAGGCAACAACTTGGTGGGGTTCTGCCCATACATGGTGAACTCGAAGTCGAGGCGAATGGCACTGCTTGAGAAGGCAAACGACGGCTGTAACGGGGCATGAGCAGAGGCCAAGGAGCTCGATGGGGCAAGTGGAGGAACATGCGGCAGGGGCGTCCATGAAGGTGAGCAGGGAAGGCATGGCAAGGAGGCATGGGAGGATCCCGTGGCCGTGGAGGACCAGCGGCGGCCTGGACAATGGCAGAGACGGGGCTGGAGATGGACGACAAGGAGGAGAGCTTGGGGTCGAGCGTGGTGCAGGGCTCTGGCGGCAGGAGCAGGGAGCTTGGTGCGGCGACGGCAGAGGCGCGACGCTCCGGTTGAGAGACTTGGTGCTCAGCAGCGTCGGGCGAAGCAGGATGCAGCAATGGGGCGACGAACGGGCGGCAGCACTCCAGGGACTTGGCGCGGCGGCCCTCGCGGGAGACGGGGAGGAGGCGAGATGGCGCGGCGGCGGCCTCACCGGAGTGGAGAAGGCGGCGGCACTGGCTCGCGCATGCTGGGATCGGGATCCCTATCTCTGTTGCGAGCGTGTGAGGAGGAGGGAATAAAGGAGAGAAGTGGGATCGAGGGAGCTGGCTTCTGGCGGCGGCGATGGGAACGAGAGGGAGTAGCGATCGGGCTCAGCTGGCGGCTAGGGTTAGTTAGGCAGGGGCCGGCTAGGCCTTGGGCCGCTGGTGCGGCTGCTGGTCGTTGGGAGGCCCAGGTGGGCAGTGGTGCAGGCCACCTCTCCCTCTAAATATCTCTCTCCCTTCCTTCTCTTATAATTTTCTTTATCATAAATACAATAGAAGACAAAGAAAGAAAGTGGGGGGGGGGGGGGTTAGGACACGAAGTTGGACTCGCGGATAATTATCACGGACTCGTAAAAATGTGCACGGTCCACGAAAAATAGGAGAGGCAAGATTGCAAGGATTTAATTCAAAGTCATTTGAATTTAATTCAAATGGTTTGAACAAGGGCTCGGAAAAAGATGTGTCCAAAAATGTTCGGATTTTTGGTAGAGCTCCGAAATATGATGAAAGAAATATATGGCCATGTTGGAGACCGAGAATTAAGATAACAAAGGCATTGGGATATTTTGCAAGTGTGTTTGCGTTAACTCCAGACGAATGGAATATTTTTATTTAGCTCCCTAATATTGGGAGGATATGTTATAAAGAGAATCACCATGTGAATTCCCTCGATTTAAATGGACCGAAGATCCATGCAATTTATTTAGTTGAGTTGCAAAAGATTTATGAGATGAAGGCATGATGACATGATGCAATGCACATGATGCAACGAACCAAACAAATCGCACGACGAAACCCGGAAACCCTGGAAGGCATCTGAAGCTCCGGTCTTGGGGCGTCACAGAAAAGGCATAGGTTTCTAAACCCAAGGTTCTCTTTCTTTACCATGTTTCCTAGCAACAAAGTCTTTCTTATCATAACGTTGATTCTTTGATTGTGGGTTATCAAGATCAACAGCAGGTTCAATTTCTATATCATTATCATTACTAGGTTGGGCATCATCATGAACATTATCATTAATATTATCACTAGTTTCAGGTTCATTACCAGATTGAGTTTCAGCATCAGAAATAGGAATATCATTTGGATTCTCAGGTGTTTCAGTAACAGGTTCACTAGAAGCATGCAAAGTCCTATCATTTTTCTTTTTCTTCCTTTTAGAAGGACTAGGTGCATCTATATTATTTCTCTGAGAATCTTGCGCAATTCTCTTAGGGTGGCCTTCAGGATACAAAGGTTCCTAAGTCATTTTACCACCTCTAGTCATAACTCTAACAGCATTATCATTATTCTTGTTATTTAATTCATTAAGCAAATCATTTTGAGCTTGAAGTACTTGTTCTAGTTGAGTGGTAACCATAGAAGCATGTTTACTAATAAGTTTAAGTTCGCCTTTGACATTAGCCACATAATCACCCAAGTGTTCAAGCATATTTGAATTATATTTCAATTGTCTACCAAAATAAGCATTAAAATCTTCTTGCTTAACCATAAATTTATCAAACTCATCTAAGCATGGGCTAGCAAACTTAGTAAATGGGATTTCAGCTTTATCATATCTATAGAGAGAATTTACCTTTACTACCTGTCTCGGGTTATCAAGACCATGAGTTTCTTCAATAGGTAATGGATTAAGATTATATGTTTCTTCAACAGGTGGTAAATTAAGACCATGTATTTCTTCAAAAGGAGGTAAATTTTTAACATCTTCAGCTTCAATACCTTTTTCTTTCATAGATTTCTTTGCCTCTTGCATATCTTCAGGGCTAAGAAATAGAATACCCCTCTTCTTCGGAGTTGGTTTAGGAATAGGCTCAGGAATTGGCTCCGGAGGTGTCCAATTATTTTCATTTGTCAACAAATTATTCAATAGAATTTCAGCTTCATCCGGTGTTCTTTCCCTGAAAACAGAACCAGCACAACTATCCAGGTAATCTCTGGAGGCATCGTTTAGTCCATTATAAAAGATATCAAGTATTTCATTTTTCTTAAGAGGATGATTAGGCAAAGCATTAAGTAATTAGAGAAGCCTCCCCCAAGCTTGTGGGAGAATCTCTTCTTCAATTTGCACAAAATTATATATATCCCTTAAAGCAACTTGTTTCTTATGAGTAGGGAAATATTTAGCAGAGAAGTAATACATCATATCCTGGGGACTACGCACACAACCAGGATCAAGAGAATTAAACCATATCTTAGCATCGCCCTTTAATGAGAATGGAAATATTTTAAGGATGTAAAAGTAACGAGTTCTCTCATCTTTAGTGAACAGGGTGGCTATATCATTCAATTTAGTAAGATGTGCCACAACAGTTTCAGATTCATAACCATGAAAAGGATCAGATTCAACCAAAGTAATTATATCAGGATCAACAAAGAATTCATAATCCTTATCAGTAACAAAGATAGGTGAAGTAGCAAAAGTAGGGTTAGGTTTCATTCTAGCATTTAGGGATTGCTTACTCCATTTAGCTAATAACCTTTTGAGTTCATTTCTATTTTTGCAAGCTAAAATAGCTAAAGAAGCTTCTTGATAAAAAACATAACCCTTAGGAATAACAAGTGATTCTTCATCATCACTTTCATCAGTATCATCAGATTCAATATTTTCAATTTCTCTAGCTTTAGCAAGTTGTTCATCAAGAAATTTACGAAGTGGCACAGTAGTATCAAGCATAGAAGTAGTTTCGTCATAAGTATCATGCATAGCAGAAGTGGCATCATCAATAACATGCGACATATTAGAACGAATAGGAGAAGCAGGTGTAGGTGTCGCAAGCTTACTCAAAACAGAAGGTGAATCAAGTGCAGAGCTAGATGGCAGTTCCTTACCTCCCCTCGTAGTTGAGGGATAAATCTTTGTTCTTGGATCTTTCAAGTTCTTCATAATGATAAGCAGATATAAATCCCAAGTGACTCAAAGAATAGAGCTATGCTCCCCGGCAACGGCGCCAGAAAATAGTCTTGTTAACCCACAAGTATAGGGGGTCGCAATAGTTTTCGAGGGTAAAGTATTCAACCCAAATTTATTGATTCGACACAAGGGGAGCCAAAGAATACTCTCAAGTATTAGCAGCTCAGTCGTCAATTCAACCACACCTGGAAACTTAGTATCTGCAGCAAAGTATTTAGTAGCAAAATAATATGATAGCAGTGGTAACAGTAACAAAAGGTAACGGTAGTAAAAGCAATGTTTTTGGTATTTTGTAGTGATGATAGCAATAGCAATGGGAAAGTAAATAAGCAAAGAACAATATATGGAAAGCTCGTAGGAAATGGATCGGTGATGGAGAATTATGCCGGATGCGGTTCATCATGTAACAGCCATAACCTAGGGTGACACAGAACTAGCTCCAGTTCGTCAATGTAATGTAGGCATGTATTCCAAATATAGTCATACGTGCTTATGGAAAAGAACTTGCATGACATATTTTTTCCTACCCTCCCGTGGCAGCGGGGTTCTTACAGAAACTAAGGGATATTATGGCCTCCTTTTAATAGAGAACCAGAACAAAGCATTAACACATAGTGAATACATGAACTCCTCAAACTACGGTCATCACCGGTAAGTATCCCGATTATTGTCACTTCGGGGTTAATGGATCATAACACATAATAGGTGACTATAGACTTGCAAGATAGGATCAAGAACACTCATATATTGATGAAAACATAATAGGTTCAGATCTGAAATCATGACACTCGGGCCCTAGTGACAAGCATTAAGCATAACAAAGTCATATCAACATCAATCTCAGAACATAGTGGATACTAGGGATCAAACCCTAACAAAACTAACTCGATTAGATGATAGATCCCATCCAACCCATCACCGTCCAGCAAGCCTACGATGGAATTACTCACACACGGCGGTGAGCGTCATGAAATTGGTGATGGAGGATGGTTGAGGATGACGATGGCGGCGGATTCCCCTCTCCGGAGCCCCGAACAGACTCCAGATTAGCCCTCCCGAGAGGTTTTAGGGCTTGGCGGCGGCTCCGTATCGTAAAACGCGATGATTTCTTCTCTTTGATTTTTTTCTCCCCTAAACACAATATATGGAGTTGGAGTCGGAGAGGCAACTGGGGGCCCACGAGGTAGGGGGCACGCCCTAGGGGGGCAGGCGCCCCCCCACCCTCATGGACAGGTGGTGGGCCCCCTGGCCTTCATCTTTTGCAGGTATTTTTCATATTTTCTGAAAAGTTGCTCTGTGAAGTTTCAGGTCATTCCGAGAACGTTTGTTTCTGCACATAAATAACACCATGGTAATTCTACTGAAAACAGCGCCAGTCCGGGTTAGTTCCATTAAAATCATGCAAGTTAGAGTCTGAAACAAGGGCAAAAGTGTTTGGAAAAGTAGATACGTCGGAGACGTATCATTGTCCCAAAATCCCTTCGTAAGGACAAGCCTCCAGCCGAATTGTAAGGGAACAAAGATATTTTAAACATACCCCGTTCCTTTTTTCTTTCCAAAGGTAACATCTAGAATATGCGTTTTGTAGCCCGGCACACGATTTTCCTCAACAATCCTCCTCCTCGGGGGACGTTTTACCCGAGATGATGGAAAGCGAAACGCCTCCACAAGCGTCCTCACCCAACAGGGCGGACGGTATCGAGGTGTCATCCCGGAGGGTCTCTCCCGATCGGGGGATAATTGAGCCAGCGCCCCAAGGTGAAACTTCGGTCGCGCAGAGTCCGAAGTGTGCGGTCCCTATAAGGGTTAACAATAAAGTATCTGGACTATCCGGTTTACAGCTGGAGACGACTCTAGGGTCGAGTAAACCTACCCTGTCGAAGGGAATCCGTGCTGCCACAACTGCTTCCAAGAATCTGGATGCGCCAGATACACTAACGGACATGTTACGGTGTTCATCAATCTCAGATGATCATCGTACCTTGATGGGTACGGTGGTCGAGAGGATTCTGTCCGCGAAAAGTGGATTAAATGAAGCCTTCATGAGCCTACTAAGAGGCTTTGAGGTATGTAATGTTCGATTGTGCTTTATACGCAAAAATGCTCATGTGTATAGATAGTAGCCCCTGAGACTCTGGTTGGCGCCCAAAGGTAGGCAATCAGAGGATCGAAAGAGATGTCCTCAGGCACTAATCTAATGACTCAAAACACAGGCTGGTACCTCCAGGACCACTACACACGCTACGGAGGTTGCAGGTCTGGAGCATAAGCTTGATGTGGCGGATAATGACATCACGCTTCTTAACAGGCGACTCGACGAGGCGCAAGGTATGTGTTAGAATATGTATAGTAACACAGGCATGAAGCTAGAATTATGTTCTGAGATGTGTCTATCTGCAGATGGTGCTGCCGCGGTTGAGACTCTTCGGGCTGAATTTTCCCGAGCCAAGGGGCAAGCCCGGATGAGTAATGTGGCTGCCCAGAAGGCAGCTGATGAGTTAGAAGCCGGACAGGCCGCGCAGCGCCAGTGTGAGGAGAGAATGGCCAGTATGGAGCGCGAGCTGAAGGAAGCTACTGTCCGGTGCGAATTCCTCGAGAAGGATAACAAGGCCAAAGCAGCTGATCTTGACAAGGCATTCCAAGAGGCAAGAGAAGCACGATCCAAGTCTAGATCAGCTCGGGAAGAGATCCGGCAAGCTGGGGGATAGCGGCCGGTAAGCCTTTCTTATTACAAACTAAGTTTAGCGATCCGAAGTATGCCCGGCTTAATCAGATGTGGAGCTCCCCAGGCGCCTTTTTGGACTTGCCGAAGAGTGCCTTCGATGCGGCGCAGTTTTATGAAGTGCGGGAAGGGCATGCAATGGAGAAGCTTTTTTGCTCACAATTCGGCACGCCAAAGCGCCCACTGTTACTGAACGAACAGATGGCCCAGTGGGACGAGCTCCACAAGATATCCAGCTCTTCCATGAAGGACATCATAGTCCGATTGTGGCCAACTAAGCCAATTCCGAAGAGTTATTTTGGTTTGGTACGGTGACTAGGTGATGCGGTGCCGCGTATCGACGTTGTGAACTGGTCCACGTGCATTTAAGGTGCACAGATGGCCTTTCCCTGTGTGAAGACTTACTGGGCGAAGATGAAGGCCACCGATGTTGGAGCAAAAAGTCCACCCGAGGGCAAGGAGCATCATACGCAAGAGTATTATTTTGAGGATGTCTTAGAGGGTGCCCGCTTGATAGAGGGTCAGTGCTCGAAAGAGATGATGTTCGAGTGAAATGTATTGAGTTTGTAAAAACAATATTATTATAATTAAAATTATGCCTAGAAGTTTTGGCTCCTCCTATGCGGCCGTTTTTGTATAATCTGAAAGTTTTCCAGTCGTCGGCTTCAGCCCCCTCGCATAAAATACGGTGGTGTTCGGAAAAGCACTTGATCACTCTTGATCCAACGCCTTGGTCCTTGAAGGAGGTGTCAATGTGGCAAACTAGGCAATCAGACTATAGGGCTTTAGTACTTTCACTTAGCAATAGGAGTTTGACGGTGGGTCTACGATATAGCCCCTGGTATGTACGCAGTCATCCGAATACGGTGCGTTACATGAGTGACCAGAAAAACGGTCCTTCGTGCAATACTGGAGGAATCACGAAAGATTCTAATAAGTCATCGAGTGGTTGACCCGCTCTCGCCGCATCATGACAGTCAGTTTTCGGCTTTCTCTACTGAGGTGCTCATCAGGATAAACCGGGACATAATCGCAATAGTTCTCCCTTTACTACCCTAGCCGATATAGCGGAACGTAAGGTAGTAAGCACATGAGCCGGGCAACCCAACTATTGACCAAAGACATGATTCGGAGCTGATGCATATAAGGCCAAACTCGCGATGCCGAAGTGTGTTGTAAAGATGTTCGGACTTGTCGACAATTCATTTGTTTCCATATCGAACCCCTGGCAACACTACTAGGAAAAAAGGCTACTAGCAGCACGGGTAAAATGGCTATTAGCAGCGCGGGTACCCGCGCTACTAGTATCGCGCTACATCTAATAGTTAGTAGTAGCGTGGGTTAAACCCGCGCTACTAACAAAGTTAGTAGTAGCGTGGGCCACCCACGCTACTGCTATTTCGTACCCGCGCCACTACTAACGAATAGTAGTAGCGTGTCCATACTACCAACGCTACTAGTATCCTAAATACAAGTAGCGCACAATTTTTTCCCACGCCACTACTAACTAATTTATAATTAAAAATATAAAATCCACCAATTCCATTTTATGCATACAGTTCCCAGTAACACAATAGTGAGCACTGCTAGGCTCCTATTCCATGGTTACCCGGAAACCGAAGGAAATAAATCAGCTAAAAAAACCTCATTATGCATAGCTACTCACAAATGACCACTTCAAAGAACATGCAAGTAACTATGTCATTAACAATTGCAAACATAACTTTCTTTTTACTACAGTTGTTGTATGTACTATCACATAGTTCCTCATTCTGTTCTCGCTCAATAATAAGAAAAATGAAAAGAAAAGATAGAGATAATCTGCCGCAATTGCACTTCGGTGTCATGGATTCAGTCTGCCTCTTCAACATCTCATTATCCTGCAACACTCTGTCGCTATCTTCTACCTATGAATAAAAACAGACCTTGTCAGAGAAGCAAATGTGAAACCTTATTACAACATGTATGCTAAGTCGCTAACCCATAGAGACAGCTAGAACAAATGTGAAAACTTTCCATGTTGCCGAGTAAGTATATGAGCATACATATACCTAAATTAAGCAAGCATTCAGATATGACATTCGTTTCCAGAGCAACATAGGAATAATTCTTAACTCTCAACCGAAGGCTTTACCATATTTTCAGGGATTTGTGTGCAAACTTGTTTAGTCATCAATCCACAATATATGCATTTCTATTTCTTTGTAACCCTTTTGTTTTCTTGGTGCAACAAAAATTTATAGTAGGGCCATGCCTTACTATTCAGGGTAACAAAAAAAATGCCAATCTATTAACCAGTGTACTCAATCATGTTTGGAAATAGTGGTACATAGGATCTGGGCCGTTGGTTCTTTTGGATGAATTGGTAGGACATGGGCTTAATCTACGAATTTAACAGATTGTTTATAAACAAAATGATCTTGCTTTTGGAGAGTTGAATCAGCTCACCTTCACGCAGGAAAAAATGATGTGTTACAATCTACAGAGCTCCCCTCGACTATAGAATCCAATTCACTGGCCTCGATCGCTCTGTCGCAGTTCCAACCAACCCATCAACAGTGAGCTCTAACAGAGTAACATGGAAATAATCAGACCGGGTGCTTTTCTTCGAGTGATGATGATGACACCGTAGTAAAATTGGTTTTTATCAATACTGCAAAAGAGGGGGTACTTCTTGTGCGTGCAGATGTTTTCAGATAGCAAGCATGAGTGCAAAAGGGTAACGATCATGAAGGGCATGCAGTCTTGTGGAGTTGACAGAGCTTACTCATCGTGAGAGCTTGGATCCAAACAATGCTTTAACTTGCGATTAGCATGCCTCATTTCTTTCATACCAGGTAGATGAAGCTGGTTAACCTGCATATACACATGTTGAAATAATAGAGGCAATGTCAAAGGTACTGATAACGGCATAAATGCTTAAATACCCTCCTAACCAGTGGCATATGTTCAACCAAGCACCACCTTGGTTAATCTTTTTTTGTAACACAGTGTTCTTGTAGACCGGTGAAATGAAATACATAGCTAAAGAACAATTATTGGTGGGACTTTACATGATTATGTTATAAACTGTACTGTGCCAAGCTAGGCAAACGTTCTTACCAGGTGATTGATTGTGCTGAATATCTTAAAAAAAGGTTCGACCAGACAAACAAAGTGTTGCCTTGAAAAAACACCTTGCAATTATCTGATTAGCATCATGAAACACAGAGTTCCGACAAATTAAGGTCATAAAGATAAACATTAATTGAAGATTAATCATATTATTTATAGCTTAAGCTACCTGTCGAGGAGTATATAGAAGAGGTGCATCAGTCAACATCATTATCTCAACATGAGAATTCGCAGTTTGATCCAATCCTACAATACAAACATCTGATGCATAACAGGGCAAAAATTTCTACACTGGTGTCAGCCCACCAAGCAAAAGTTTCAATGCAAATTCTAGAAAACAAATAGAACTATGCATAACCAGAAATTGTAGATCGACTGCATCGGAACATTAGAAGGGAAGATATTTGCATCAAATTGCAGGATGTGCAAACACGTCCTGGTTTGCACGCACATACCTAAAAGTCAGAAATTTGCAAATGAAATTTGTAAGGAAGGATAATTGGAATACCAGCGGATAATCAAAATCGACTTCTGCCGTCGCCATCGGGTGCGTGCGGCCTCTGCGCGCCGCCGCCTTCCAGCCTCCCCGTCTGGTGCGTGCCGCCTCCTTGCGTCGTCGCCTTCTGGCCTCCCCGTCCGATGCGTGCAGCCTCCCGCCATCGCCATGCGGGCCTCCCCGCCGACTAGGTGCGGCCTCCCGCCGTCCCCATTCGACCTCCCCGTCGGGTGCGTGCAGCCTCCGTCGTCGCTGTCTGGCCTCAGGTGCGTGCGGCCTCCGTCGTCGGTGTCCGGCCTCAGGTGCATGCGACCTCCGCCGTCCGGCCTCCCCGTCGGGTGCGGCCTCCACCGCCAGGTCTCTCGTGCGTGCGTGCGGCCTCCCCCGTCCATGCGCAGGAGTAAAGGGGCGGCGGGGCCGAGCGGGTGGTGGAGTGAAGAAGCGCGGCGAGGCTGGCGGCAAGAAAGGACGGTGGGGATGAGCGGCGGGCGCGGGGAAGCAAAGGATGGTGTGGGGGAGAGAAGAAGCACGGTGGGCGGCGGCGGTGGCATGGGATGGTAGGGAGACGAGGGGTGAATCGGGAGAAGAGAGGAGGGGATCTGGATCGAGGGTTGGGTGTTTCTTTAGACAAACAGCGGTGGGTGGAGTGGGACGGTTAGTGGGGTGGATCGGGGGTGGGTGGTGTGGGAATATACTAGTAGCGTGGGCATCTGACCTGCGCTACAGCTATTCACAAAGTAGTAGCGCAGGTTTATAACCCTCGCTACTACTATGGCATGTCCCGGCGGGGCATGGCAGAGACCACTTAGTAGTAGCAAGGGTTAAAAACCCGCGCTACTACTATCAACTTAGTAGTAGCGAGGGGTAAAAACCCGTGCTACTAGTAAGTAGCAGTAGCGAGGGGTATAAACCCGCGCTACTAGTAAGCGTCTGTGTATAAGCTTTTCCCTAGTAGTGCAACCCGTGCTGAGGCGCGAGTGTGAAATAACCGGAGAAATTCAGCTTTTATTTTTTTAGAAAAAAGCAAATATTGGGCATGAATTATGTTCACAGGGATCTGATCGATATGTCAATTGCCATTTTCAAATAATAATGCCGCGACCCTGGCTATTTCACATGCCAGTGGTCGAAGGCTGAGGGAGAAGGCACTTTACAGGCTCAAAAATAGAGAGTGTGGTCTACACAATTATTTGGACCTCCTGTCGCACGTCTGCGCCGCCTTGCCTCGGTTAAAGGATTCCTTTAACAGGAACAACCTTGGGGTAAGTGTATGAAGCCGAACCCCGAAAGAGTCTGTGAGGTGACCAATATTATGCGTCACCTGCGATAAGATAAAAAGAAATAGTTAGGAATGAAAAGGAGGAAATGGGAGTGCTTGTAGGCTTGCCCGTATTGTGCCTCCATCGATGGCCAGGGTATTTTAAGTGCATAATTATGCATGCCGGTATAAACTTCATGTGATTGTGAGGCGAACGACGGAGGCTAAACTGCTAATCCTGCTCCGGGACAGATTGGTTCCATTTAATGGAGACCGGCAGCTTAATGGCCGATGAATTGTGCGGCTTGACGAGGCCACTTTGTGCTTCGGCTGTTATGGATGTAGTACAATCCGCTGTATGGAAGGAGTGTCCCATTTTGTTGACAGTGTCTTCGTACAGTAGATTAAGGCTACTGCCACCGTCCCTAAGGACTTTCATGAGATGGTACCCATCAATAATTGGATCGATGATCAGAGCTGTCGATCCTTCGGGACAGGTATGACTAAATTTTGGGGAATCCGCTCTATGGCGTATGTGTCCCTTAGTGCGCGTGTGTGCTCCCCTGTGGGGGTGTGCGTCGCATATACCATATTTACGGTTTGCACTTCGGGGGGAATTGCTTCTGAACCCTGGTATTTGGCCGGCGAGTCTCTTTGTCATCGCTGTCATTGGGCGGCCCCTTCCCCTTGTGTTCGGCTTTTAATTTGCCGGCTTGTTTGAAGACCCAGCATCTTCTGTTGGTATGGGTAGCTGGTTTATCGGGGGTGCCATGAATCTAGCATGGTCGATCCAAT
Organism: Triticum monococcum; assembly: GCA_034509565.1. NCBI lineage: Eukaryota > Viridiplantae > Streptophyta > Magnoliopsida > Poales > Poaceae > Triticum > Triticum monococcum. The sequence goes on along the minus strand of CM067841.1, from coordinate 568,457,097 downwards.
ATCTTATCGAGGTTGGATGGTCCGTATCTATTTGCCTTGGATGGCTTTTTCCATTGACCGGGCTTGGAGCCGCTGAATCCGGCGTTAACTGCTGTGTCTTGTGTTATTTCATCATTATTACGTCGCTTGTATTTATTGCGTCATGGCTTTCCGTTGCCATCTCGGACTTCGGAAGTGCCTGGGTTGCTGGCGCCATTGCTCCTACGAGCGAGCCCGCTGTCTTCTCCCGCGCAAAAGCGGGTCATAAGAGCGGTAAGGGCTGTCATGGATTTTGGTTTTTCCTGACTGAGGTGGCGAGCGAGCCAGTCGTCCCGAACGCTGTGTTTGAAGGCCGCGAGGGCTTCGGCGTCTGGACAATCGACAATTTGGTTCTTTTTAATTAAGAACCTAGTCCAGAGCTTTCTGGCTGACTCTCCGGGCTACTGTATGATGTGACTTAAGTCATCGGCGTCTGGTGGCCGGACATATGTGCCTTGGAAGTTATCGCGAAAGGCGTCTTTCAGGTCTTTCCCAGCTGCCAAGGAAGTTCTCTAGAAGGCTGTTTAACCAGTGCCGAGCTGGTCCTTTTAGTTTTAGTGGTAGGTATTTAATGTTGTGAAGGTCATCGCCGCGGGCCATGTGGATATGGAGAAGATAGTCCTCGATCCATACCACGGGATCCGTTGTTCCATTGTATGATTCGATATTCATGGGTTTAAACCCTTCTGGGAATTTGTGGTCCATTACTTCATCGGTGAAGCAAAGTGGGTGAGTGGCGCCTCTATATCGGGCCACGACGCGATGTAGCTTGGATGGATTCCGTCTGCGGTTCTCGGCCGGGGCGTGAGAATGACTATTGCGTTCGGCAAGATAGTCGTTATCGCGTGTCGGGGCACGTCCCCGTGATCGATAGATCGACCTATTCTGACCTGCTCTACTGTCCAAGTCCTGTCGTAGGTCGTATGTGTGTCCCCGAGTTATTTTATCTCTGCCTTTATGGCGAGGTAGGGAAGGCCGGTGTTCGGCTTGAGTTGCCGATTTCTCCCGACCACGTGCAGGTCGGTTAGCCGCATTGTGCGATGGTGGTATGGGCTCCAACGCCTCGTCATCGAACTGAGGTAGCAATTTGCACTTCGGGTAGCTTTTGGCTGGGCGCTTGAGGCCGTATTCCTCGGCTGCCAGGACGCTGGTCCATCTATCGTTGAGTAGATCTTGATCAACTTGAAGCTGCTGTTGTTTTTTTAGGCTCCTTGCGGTGGCTATTAGCCGGCGCTTGAAGCGCTCCTGCTTGATAGGTTCCTCATGCATGATAAAATCCTTGGTGCCGAGGCTCGCCTCGTTCTCGGAGAGCGGAAGATAATTACTGTCCTCTGAGTCTTCGTGCGTGGCCTATTCGTCAGGGCTAACTTGTCCGTCTTCCCGTTCATCTTGTTCGGAAGTCGCCTCAACGGGGTCTTCATTGTCTTCGGCGCCGTCCGGAGTGTTATCTTCTCCTGTGTCAGTGTTACTGTCTTTGCTGCGGCGTGACTTAGAGCGGCGCCGCTGAAGCTGGCGCTTTAGTTGTATCTCGGGAGGTTTATCCTCAACTGGATCTTCCTTCTCATCGCCGCTATTCTCTTTTGGTGCATCCACCATGTATGTGTCATATGAGGAAGTGTCCGTCCAGCGTCCGGTAAACGGCGGGTTTAGGGCCTCCTCTTCTCCGGCATCGCCGTCCATACCATCGATGTCGTTGGAGCCATAATCGAGCATGTCAGTTAAATCTTCGACAATGGCTATTAAGTGGGCGGGGGTGGGAAGCGAAATTCGTCATCAGCCTCCAGTTCAAACCGAATATAATTCGGTCATGAGTCCACCACTAAGGAGAGTGTTTTTAATGAGTTTAGCACATCACCTGAAGGCGAGTGCCAGAAGATGTCCGCAAAGCTGAATTCGATGATCGACGCCTGGTCAAGCTCGTCGTGCACGGATGCACATGCCTTGGAACCCGTGGCCGAAAGCGTGTCCGAGGTTCTGGCAACGCATACCTCACTTAAGGTTGGGTCTATGTGCGGCTCCAATGCCGCTGAGTCTACGGCCTCCGTGGCGGGGTTGAGCCCCCCATCCTCGGATGGCGTGACCTGCACTGGATCTAAGGCTGGAGCAGTTGCAGGTTCTATCTCCTGGGTGTAGTTTGATGACAGATTTAAGCCATGTTCATCGTGGTGACAGGGAGCGGCTACTGCCGCGGTCTCGAATCCGTCGAAGATCAAGTCTCCGCGGATGTCCGCGACGTAGTTCAAGCTTCCAAATCTGACCTGATGGCCAGGGGCGTAGCTATCAATCTGCTCTAGATGGCCAAGCGAGTTGGCCCGCAGTGCGAAGCCGCCGAACATGAAGATCTGTCCAGGGAGGAAGGTTTCTCCCTGGACAATGTTGTTGTGGATGATTGACGGGGCCATTGGACCTCTTGGCGACGACACAACGGAACTCTCAATGAAAGCACCAATGTTGGTGTCAAAACCGGCGGATCTCGGGTAGGGGGTCCCGAACTGTGCGTCTGAGGTCGATGGTAACAGGAGATAGGGAACACAATGTTTACCCAGGTTCGGGCCCTCTCGATGGAGGTAAAACCCTACGTTCTGCTAGATTAATATTGATGAGTATGGGGATTACAAGAGGTGATCTACCACGAGATCGTAATGGCTAAAACCCTAGAAGTCTAGCCTATCTGATTATGAGTGTTCTCTCCCTCTACGGATTAAACCCTCCGGTTTATATAGACACCGGAGGGGACCAGGGTTGTACAAAGTCGGTTACAGAGAAAGGAATCTTCATATTGGGATGCCAAGCTTGCCTTCCACGCCAAGGAAAGTCCCATCCGGACATGGGTGGGAGTCTTCAGTCTTGCATCTTCATTGTCCATCAGTCTGGCCTACGTACCACAGTCCGGATGCCCGAGGACCCCCTAATCCAGGACTCCCTCAGCCGTCGACTCACATGTGGAAAGATTTTTATATCATGAGGGAGTATAAGAATTCACGCTTTCACCAGGACCACAATGACACTAATGGCCCTCACGGCGGGCCAGGATCCGGCTCTCACAGGCCTGGCATTGGAGGTGGCTGCTCAAATTCTGGATTTCAAGGCCAGGGCAATCAAAGCGGTTTTAATCAACAACACAGTCAAGGCAATCAGCAATAGCAGTCTGGGTATCAGAGTAATCCAAAGCAGCAAAATAGTGGCCGGTATCATGTTTTCACCACAAGCCTGTGCAAGCGAGATAATAAGTTCATAAACGAGTGGTAAGTGCGGTTGAGCCGGCGATCCCTTGATACTTACGATGGTCAGAGCAGCCAATTGTATGGAGCCGTGAGGATCACCTGCCTCGGATTGACAACCCGGGTCAACTGCTTTGGTGGTAGCTCCTCGGGTTGGAGGTTACAATTTCACTAAGGTGCTCATGGATGGAGGCAGCAGTATCAATATCCTTTATTATGATACTTTTTGCCGGATGAATTTAACTGACAAGGATCTTAAGCCGTCCTCTATAGTCTTTCATGGGGTGGTGCCTGGTAAGTCGGCTTATCCAGTGGGTAAGATAGCCTTGGAACTGGCTTTTGGTAATGAACATGATTACAGGGCTGGAACATTGAATTTTGAAGTGGTTAGAATTAAGAGCCCCTATCATGCTCTATTTGGTCGGCCGACTTACGCCAAGTTTATGTCACGACCGTGTTATGTGTATTTGTAGCTTAAGATGCCGGGTCACAAAGGAACCATCACAATACATGGTGACAGGAAGCTAGCCTTGGAATGTGAGGAAGGTGATGTTGCTTATGATGAGTCTGGTTGTGCTACAAAAGAGCTTAAGTTTTACAAAGACAACATTGACCTGGATGATATGACTCCATTGAAGAAGCCAACTACATAGCATGACCCTTTGTTGAAGTTTAAATCGGTGGATGATACCAATCAGGTTGACTTTGTCCCTGGCGACTCATCTCAGCAGTTCACTATCAGTGCCAACATGGATCCGAAATAGGAAAGCGCGCTCATCGAGTTCATCCATGACAACCGGGGCATCTTTGCATGGAAGCCTTCAAACATGTCGGGTGTACCAAGGGAACTCGCCGAGCACACTCTCAATATTGATCCTAAGTTTAAACCAGACAAACAATTTCTTCGTCGTTTTAATGTGGAGAGGCGCAAGGCCATTAGAGAAGAGGTGGCTCGGCTCTTAGCAGCCGGGTTCATCGTTGAAGTTTTTCACCCAGAGTGGTTGGCTAACCCGGTGCTAGTACTTAAGAAAAATGGCACTTGGCATATGTGTGTGGATTACACAGACCTTAATAAGGCATGTCCAGCTGATCCTTTTGCTCTCACCCGTATTGATCAGATCATTGATGCTACGGCGGGTTGTGAGCGTTTGAGCTTCTTGGATGCTTATTCTGGTTATCATGATATCAAGATGGCAGTTAAGGACCAAGAGAAAACATCTTTTATCACGCCCTTTGGAGCTTTTTGTTATGTGTCTATGCCTTTTGGGCTCAAGAATGCCCAGGCGACTTATCAGCGTTGTGTTCAGAATTGTCTTCACAATCAGGTAGGACGCAATGCTCATGCTTATGTGGATGATATTGTTGTAAAATCTAGAAAGAAGGAGACCCTGTTAGATGATTTGAAGGAGACCTTTGATAACCTCCAGGTCTACAAGATGATGCTTAACCCGGCCAAATGTGTTTTTGGTGTGCCTGCAGGCAAACTCTTGGGTTTTCTGGTCTCTGAGAGAGGTATTGAAGCTAACCCGGAGAAGATCAAGGCTATCACTTCATTGGCTAAGCCGGCTACTACCTCTTGAGCATGCGTTGGTTTTCCCTTGAAGAGGAAAGGGTGATGCAGCAAAGTAGCATAAGTATTTCCCTCAGTTTTTGAGAACCAAGGTATCAATCCAGTAGGAGGTAACACGCAAGTCCCTAGTACCTGCACAAACAAAAAAGAACCTCGCAACCAACGCTATAAAGGGGTTGTCAATCCCTTCATGGTCACTTACGAAAGTCAGATCTGATAGAGATAATAAGATAAATATTTTGGTATTTTTATTGTATAGATTGGAAAATTAAGATTTCAAAATAAACAACGATAGAAATAGCAAGTAGATAGGAAAATATTATGATGGAAGATAGACCCGGGTGCCATAGATTTCACTAGTGGCTTCTCTCAAGATAGCAAATTCTATGGTGGGTGAACAAATTACTGTCGAGCAATTGATAGAAAACTGCATAGTTATGAGAATATCTAGGCATGATCATGTATATAGGCATCACGTTTGTGACAAGTAGACCGAAACGATTCTGCATCTACTACTATTACTCCACACGTCGACCGCTATCCAGCATGCATCTAGAGTATTAAGTTCATAGGAACAGAGTAACGCATTAGGCAAGAAGACATGATGTAGAGGGATAAACTCAAGAAATATGATATAAACCCCATCTTTTTATCCTCGATGGCAACAATACAATACGTGCTGCTGCCCCTGCTGTCACTGGGAAAGGACATCGCAAGATTGAACCCAAAGGTAAGCACTTCTCCCATTACAAGAAAGACCAATCTAGTAGGCCAAACCAAACTAATAATTTGAAGATACTTGCAAAGATATTAAAGCATGCATAAAAGAATTCAGAGAAGAATCAAATATTGTTCATAGCTAATATCGATCATAAACCCATGATTCATCGAATCTCGACAAACACACCACAAAAAGAATTACATCGAATAGATCTCCAGGAGAATCGAGGAGAACTTTGTATTGAGATCCAAAGAGAGAGAAGAAGCCATCTAGCTAATAGCTATGGACCCGAAGGTCTGTGCTAAACTACTCACACATCATCGGAGAGGCTATGATGTTGATGTGGAAGCCCTCCGTGATCGATTCCCCCTCCGGCAGAGCACCGGAAAAGGCCCCAAGATGGGATCTCACGGGTACAGAAGGTTGCGGCGCTGGAAATAGGGTTTTGTGGTGCCCTCGGATGTTTTCGGGGTATATGAGTATATATAGGTGAAAGAAGTAGGTTAGCGGAGCCACGAGGGTGGGGGGTGCGCCTCCCCCCTGGGCGCGCCCTCCTGCCTCGTGGCCGCCTCGTTGCTTCCTTGACGTCCACTCCAAGTCTCCTGGATTGCGTTTGTTCCAAAAATAACTCTCCCGAAGGTTTTATTCCGTTTGGATTCTGTTTGATATTCCTTTTCTGCGAAACATTGAAATAGGCAAAAAACAGCAATTTGCACTGGGCCTTTGGTTAGTAGGTTAGTCCCAAAAATAATATAAAAAGGTATATTAAAGCCCGTTAAACATCCAAAACAGATAATATAATAGCATGGAACAATCAAAAATTATAGATACATTGGAGACGTATCACCGACATGCATTAATGATGTTCAGCGGTTGGTGGGTCGTATTGCGGCGTTAAGCCAGTTTGTAAGCCGCCTGGGAGAAAAGGCTATTCCTCTGTATCAGATGATGAAGAAAACAGATCATTTTGTCTGGAGTGATGCTCCTAATGAGGCATTTGAGGCACTTAAGAAACAGTTGGCTGAGCCGCCGGTCCTTGCAGATCATGTTGAGAAGGAGCCCTTGCTCTTATATGTGGCTACTAATAGCAGAGCCGTCATGTGGCGGTTGTAGTGGAAAAGAAGGAAACAGGTAAAGAATATCCGGTTCAGAGGCCCGCTTATTATGTCAGTGAAGTTTTAATTAATTCTAAGCAAAGGTACCCGCATTGGCAGAAGCTGGTCGATGGGGTGTTCATGGCTTGTCGCAAGTTGAAGCATTATTTCCTTAGTCATCCCATTATTGTGGTCATTTCTGCTCCTCTAGGGGATATTATTCAAAATAGAGGAGCCACAGTCGAGTGGCCAAGTGGGCTATTGGGCTTGGACCACATGGTTTGAAATATATGCCTCGGACAGCTATCAAATCTCAGGCTCTTGTGGATTTCATCAATGACTGGACAAATTTGCAGATGCGTGAGGAGAAGCCTGATAATACATATTGGACTGCTCATTTTGATGGGTCCAGACAGTTGGAAGGCTCGGGGGCTGGAGTTATTTTGACTTCCCCGCGAGGTGACAAGTTTTGTTATGTTTTAAGGCTGATGTTTCCTTGTATTAATAATGCAGCTGAGTATGAGGCCCTGCTCCATGGTCTTTGGATGGCCAAAGAGATGAACCTAAGCGGGGCAGGTGCTTTGGCGACTCGGATTTGGTGGCTCAACAAGTTTCAGGAACTTGGGATTCTAAGGACCCGCTCATGGCGGCTTATCACCGGGCGGTTGATAGTATTGCTAGTCATTTCGAAGGTTATCAAGTGGAACATGTCGACCGCAGAAAGAATGAGGCGACTGATGCTTTAAGCCGTCTGGGGTCTCAGCGTAAGCCGGTACCACCAAACATTTTTCTTGATATATTACATAACCCTTTAGTCAAGCTACCAACGGAGGATGATCTTGCAATTCCTAACCCGGAGGCACAGCTGGTGGTAGCTCTTCATACTATTCCTGATTGGGCAGTTCCTTATTTGGCTTATATGACCTGGGGAGAGTTACCTGAGGATGAAACTTTGTCCAGGAAAATAACCCGGCGGTCTAAATCGATGACTATTGCCAATGGCGAGTTACATCGATGCAGTGTCACAGGTGTGTTCCAGCATTGTGTTTCTCCTGAAGAGGGACATGAGATTCTAAGGGAGATTCATGAAGGAGATTGTGGCCATCACGCCAGCTCTAAATCTCTTGTGGCCAAAGCTTTTCGTCATGGGTTTTATTGGTTGACGGGTCATTCTGATGTAGAAGATCTGGTTAGCAAGTGTGACGGATGTCAAAATTTTTCTAGACGAGCTCATGTGCCAGCTCAAGAATTGAGGATGATTCCAATTACTTGGTCGTTTGCAGTCTGGGGGCTGGATATGGTTGGACCTTTCAAGATATCCAAGGACAAAAAGACCCACCTCTTGGTGGCGGTGGATAAGTTTACTAAATGGATTGAGGCAGAGCCGGTCAGCAAGTGTGATGCGGCGATGGCAGCTCAATTCATTAAGAAGGTGATCTTCCACTTTGGCTACCCTCACAGTATCATAACTGGTAAGGGCACTAATTTGTCTAAAGGTGCTATGAAAGAATTTTGTCAACAAGAGCATATTCGTCTTGATGTTTCATCAGTGGCTCACCCCCAGTCCAATGGTCAAGCTAAAAGGGCCAATCAGCAAATCTTGAGAGGTATAAAACCCTAGCTTATGGTCCCTTTTTTGATAGAAAGACTGTACGGGAACCCCCTACAGTATAATTGGTGCAAGAAACCCAAATTGCAAGTACCATGCCTTGAACCTGGGTGGGTGGGAAGGCATCAAACCCTTCCCACCACCCTGGCTTATGGTCCCTTTGCAGAGGACATCGGGTTGTTGTGTTGAGGAATTACCCTCGGTGCTTTGGAGTATAAATACCACCCCAACAGATCAACAGGTTACACACCCTTCTTCATGGTCTACGGGGCAGAGGCGGTTCTTCCAAGCGATATCCATCATGACTCGCCCCAGGTGGCGGCTTATGTTGAAGCTGTCAATGAAAAGTCACATTAGGATAGTCTTGATATGTTGGATGAGGAGCGTGACCTTACAGCGGCTCATTCGGTGATATACCAGCAAGATCTGTGTCGTTATCATAGCCACCGGGTCAAGACTTGGACCTTTCAAGAAGGCGACTTGGTGCTCCGGCTCATCCAAGATCAGACAGACATGCACAAGTTATCCCCACCTTGGGAAGGACCTTTTGTGGTCAACAAGAATTTGAACAATGGGTCATACTACCTCATGGATATTTGAGAACACAAGGATTCACGCACATCAGAGGAAGATACCCGCCGGCCTTGGAACATTGCTCATCTTTGGCCTTATTACACTTGAGCCACCGGCTCTTGTGTTGTACATACCTTCATCAATGTATATATTATGATCAGTATAATAAAGCCGGCATCCCTGATAATTCGGGGCCTTTGTCGTTTCATTTCAAAGTATTTGAGTCATTATTGTCTGTTCATAAGGTCACTTGGGAGCTTCCTGCTCAATGAGCATAGCTATTAAAACCCTCTTGATCCGGTTTATAAGCCATCTTACTGGCCACTTGGGGGCTTCTTGCTCAAAGAGCATAGCTATTCATACCCACTTGATCCGGATTCCATGCCAGAGGTCGCTTGGGGGCTTCTTAATCAATGAGTATAGCTTTCATACCCACTTGGCTGGCTTCCATGCCAAATCTGAGTTAGACCTACCTGTTTGCAACTTGCTACTCCGCCAGGTGACCCGCTGAACTCTTGACAGTTACTCTTTATAGTAAGACCCTGAACTTGTCAAAGTTAAAACGGCGGCTTTTGTCATGTGAGAGTCGGCTTACAGAGAGCTAGGATAAACTCACCTGCTGTCATAGTCTCTTCGCTATGTGGCCCGTTCGTACTCTTGACAGTCAATCTTTTCAATAAGACCCTGAACTAGTTAAGGTTAAAACGACGGATTTATGTCATGTGAGAGCCGGCTTATAGGATAAAAGGCTTTCATGCCAAGCTTCTTTGATGCAAAACTGGAATTTTTCAAAAAACAAAATAGAGCTAGTCGCTTCTGGTCCTGCATAGTTTCTGGCTTACAGATTTTAAGTTGGCAGGGTAATTTTCCTTTAAAGAATTCAAGTCATGATTTTTCATATTTACGGGTTAAATACCCATGCTGGATTACAATCATTGCAGTGTCATTGTGATATCAACGTACATGTATGATTTTCATATCTATACCTACTATTAAAGGGAATAGGTATTCTTGGTTTGGTTCAGTCCTTTTCATTGATTTAGTTTTGTTTGAGCACACGCTAATCACAAGCTAAGCCATCTAGGCTAGGTACTTGTACGTTGAAGGGCCTTCTATGGGCTTTCATAGAGACCGTGAAAAATATAAAATAAATCAACATTGTGGAAATTAAACAAAGGACCTCCTATCTGGATCTATGTTGTAACAACCAACGAGCTATGCATCTTTCATGTTTTCTAGTTCCACTTTGCTCTTTTACAATAATTCTCACCAGTAAATATATGAGCGGCGCCAGGAATCAGCCGACAGACGGTTAAAACAAAGGAGAGCGGTCATCATGTTTAGGGTGAGCTAATTAAGCAAATGAGCTAATTAAAGGAAGGATTATGGGCTGAAATAGAATATTTACACGAATGTGGCTAATTAAAGAAAGGATTATGGGTAAAACACATGGAATAATTAAAAGAAATATTATGAGCTTAATAAATAGAATATTCAAATAGATGGGGCTAATCTATATCTATATCTATCTATACCTACTATTAAAGGGATTAGGTATTCTTGGTTTGGTTCGGTCCTTTTCATTGATTTAGTTTTGTTTGAGCACACACTAATCACAAGCTAAGCCATCTAAGCGAGGTACTTGTATGTTGATGGGCCTTCTATGGGCTTTCATGGAGACCACGAAAAATATTTGGGCCAAGTACTTTTACGGGTCTTCTATGGGCTTTCATAGAGACCGCGAAAATTATTGTGTCAAAATAAATCAACATTGTGGAAATTAAACAGAGGACCTCCTATCTGGATCTATGTTGTAACAACCAATGAGCTATGCATCTTTCATGTTTTCTAATTCCACTTTGCTCTTTTACAATAATTCTCACCGGTAAATATATGAGCGGCCCCAGGAATAATTAAAGAAAGGATTTGAGGTAAAAAGGTAGAATAATTAAAAGGAAGGATCCGTAGGCTTCAATGTGGTGGGGCTACTAAATTAGAAAAGGAAGGATTTGATTCCCGACTAAAACGGATGAGAACGCCATGGTAATTAATGGAAGGATTATACTCAAATGGAATTAGTGGGAGATTATGCCTGACAAAGAAAATATGGACATGGCTAAATTGCATCCTATTTTTTATGTTCATTTTGTTGAAGAATGTTAAGCTGCAACATGTTCTTCATAGCGATTCCGCTGCTGTGGGACATTATGCTTGCACAAAACAACAATTTTTCCCGTTGAAACACACGGGCATATGTGCTAGTTTGAATAAAATATTTTGGGTTTCTTCTAACCCGCCCAGCCTTCGACTTTAAGTCGCAGGTATATTTCCGTCTTAAATAGCCTTTTAGTATTTTTTTATCAAATACCATATATCAGGGGTTTTCAAAGATATTTGTGACCCGCCCTAGTGTAAACTGCCAGGGCATATGTTGTTTCCTTGTGTACATGAAATATGATGATGCTTGATCTGATTCACATAATTGATAGTGTTATTGCACAAGTGGCGGGTGATAAAACTGAAGCAGGCAGTTCAAACATTCAATGGATAACACATGCACGATGGCATGGCAGAGTATTGTTTCAACTAGACTATTACAAGGCTTTCAAAAACCGGAGTTTTCAAAGAAAGAATGCAACTCCGCGATCTGAAAGCCGCCCCTCGGATCAGTTTGGTCTTGACGAGTTGAAGCTTCCGGGTTATCCTGTGCTGGCTCTTCTTCTTCCTCCATCGTCTAGAAGTCAGATGAGGTCCAGTCGATGCCGGTTAAAGCTTGGAACATAGCCTCGTCATCTATCAGGTTGGACGGATCAACACCAGGAACAAAAGTGTGCTTACGTATTGGAGGAATGAGCTCTACAATTTCATAAGCCAACGCTTTCACTTTTTCATTTTCCTGGGTATATGCCGCCTGATACTTAGATAAGTCCGTCTCTTCAGTCAATTTGCTTGCCAGAGTGCGCATCTCTTTAACACATTTAGTAAAGTCACTGGCATCGAAGGGAGACTTGTCTTCTTTGAGGCTTGGGCAGCCAGTGGCCAGCTCCTCCGGGTCTAACTCAGCCTGCCATGCCTTGGCATGGCTTAAAGCAGTAACAGCACTGGCTCGGGCTGATGATCGCTTGATCTCTTCAATCCTCTTGGGCATGATAGATATTTTATCAAGCACCTCCTTGATGAGTGAAGGTGGTTGTTTGCTATGCGAGATGGCCACTATGGCTCGTTGAGTGCCTGTGTATAGTTGTTCAACCAAAGTATAGACTACCTTCAGCTTCACTAACATGTCTGGACCAAGATTGGAGCTTCTAGGGCCTGCTTGTGTAAACATATGATAAGTTGCCTGACGGGTCAAAATGAATTACTAGTATAAAGGTGTGATGCGATGCCACTTACCAAAGATGGTGGCTGTCATCTGATTCACATGCCGCTTTAAACTAGATAACTCTTCTATCACCAGCTTAAGAGCAGCTTCAACATCTTGAGCTCTCTTCAATAGAGCTTCCTTCTCGGTCTCCCAGCCGGCTCTCTGTGTGTGGAAGTCCGTCTTAAATTTTTCTGATACTTCCAAGGTGGCTTTCAGTTCGGATTTGGCCTAGGACGTCTCTGATTGTTGCAATTTAATGTTTTGATGCAAATAGACCACCTGAGACTCCTTCGTGCTCAGTTCGGCCTACAAAGGTAACCAAGCAATACTTAAAAATATGATATTCCTTCTATCGAAGTCCCAAGCACAATACAAGTACTCTACTTGGCACTTGGGGGCTAATGTGGATCATTTTTATATAAGAATACTTAATGACCCAGCTCAAATTTTCAATTTGAGCCGGCTCATGGGGGCTACATATTCGGATTTCTTGCAATATGGTCTTAAGTCCCGACTTAACTATTCAGTTTATACCGGCCCTTGGGGGCTACTCATTTGAATCTAATGAAGATCGACTGGCCTGGAGAAGCTACAAGATCAAGGATATTATCTAAGTCTACATCATTTTCAATTCTTTCATATCCTTTAGACTTGGAGGCTGATAACCCACAAGTATAGGGGGTCGTTTGTAGCCTTTTTTGATAAATATGAGTGTCGAACCCAACGAGGAGCTAAAGGTAGAACAAATATTCCCTCAAGTTCTATCGACCACCGATACAACTCTACGCACACTTGACGTTAGCTTTACCGAAAACAAGTATGAAACTAGTTTGTATGAGTGATGCTAGAACTACTTTGCAAGAATAAAACTAGAAGTACTTTGAAAGATACTAAAAGTTAGGTGTTTAGTAAAAGGGTTTGTGTCAACAAGAAAGTTATTTGTCCCTAGGCAATCGATAACAAGTACCGGTAATCATCCTTGCAATTCTATATGAGGGAGAGGCATGAGCTAACATACTTTCTCTACTTGGATCATATGCGCTTATGATTGGAACTCTAGCAAGCATCCGCAACTACTAAAGATCATTAAGATCGTGAAACCCAACCATAACATTAAGTATCAAGTCCTCTTTATCCCATACGCAATAGACCACCTACTCGGGTTTAAGCTTATGTCACTCTCGCAACCAACCATAAGTGAACCATGAATGTATTGCAACATCCTATAGCTGGGGCCCTCACGTTTGCATGAGAACGGAGGGCACCGTAGGACAGCACCATAAATAAAATATACAATCATACCAACCAAGATCACGATTAACCCACATGACAAAACGGATCTACTCAAACATCATAGGATAACCATAGATCATTGGGAAATAATATAGGGAGTTGAGCACCATGTTTAAGTAGAGATTACAAAGGAGGGGGAGAAAGTTGGTGTTGACGGTAGCAAGATTGTTGATGTAGATCACCGTCCCGATCGTTGCCCCGGCGGCACTCCGGCGCCACCGGAAGCGAGGGGGAGAGAGACCCCCTCCTTCTTCTTCTTCCTTGGCCTCTCCCTATATGGGAGGAGAGTTCTCCCTCTGGTCCTTGGTCTCCATGGTGGCGGAGGGGCTGGAGACCCTCCGAGATTGGATCTCCCTCTCTGTTCTCTTCTGTTTCGCGCTCCCCAGATCTGGCCCTTCATGGTTTCTTAAATACCCGGAGATCCGTAACTCCGATTGCGCTGAAATTTTTACACGATTCTTCCATAAATTATCTTTCTTGCACCAGAAGAAGGGCCCCAACCGACCTTCGAGGAGGGCACAAGACATCTGGGCGCGCTAGGGGGTGCCTGGCGCGCCCTGGTTGGTTGTGGGCACTGTGGGCCCCCATTTGCGTTGATTCCACCTCCTAAAAATCACATATATTCCAAAATAATTCTCCGTAAATTTTTATCGTGTTTGGACTTTGTTTGATATGGATTTCCTGTGATACAAAAAACATGCAAAAAGCAGGAACTGGCACTGGGCACTAGATCAATAGGTTAGTCCAATAAATCATATAAAAAGTTGTCAAAAGTATGTAAAAGTTGTATAATATTAGCATTAAACAATCAAAAATTATAGATACGACAGAGACGTATCAGCATCCCCAAGCTTAATTCCTGCTCATCCTTGAGTAGGTAAATGATAAAAAAGACAATTTTTGATGTGGAATGCTACCTAACATAAACTTGATCATATGTCTAGTCATGGCATGAATGTTGAGACATAAGTGATTCAAAGCAATACTCTATAATTTGACATAAAGATATCAATACTTAGGCATCCCAACAAATAATCCTGTCTTTCAAAATATCAACACTAAAGAAAGCTAGCCCTACAAAATCATACAGTCTTGTCATGCTTTGTCTTCTTAACACAAAGTATTTATCATGCACAACCCCCATGACAAGCCGAGCAATTGGTTCATACCTTTTAACATGCATCAGCTTTTTCAACCATCATGCAATACATGAGCACAAGCCATGGATATAGCACTACGGGTGGAATAGAGTATGATGATAGGGGTAAATATAGAGAAGACAAAAAATTAAGAAAGTCTCACATCGACGCGGCTAATCAACGGGCTATGGAGATGCCCATAAATTGGTATCAATGTGAGAAGTAGGGATTGCCATACAACGAATGCACTAAGACCTATAAGTGTATGAAAGATCAATATGAAAACTAAGTGGGTGCGCATCTAATCCTATAACGAAAAATTCCCACTAAGTATATGAAAGTGACAACATAGGAGACTCTCCATATGAAAAACATGGTGCTACACTGAAGCACAAGTGTGGTAAAGGATACTAACAATGCCCCTTCTCTCTTTGTTTATTTATTTTTTCTTTTTCTTTTTTTTCTTTTTTCTTTTCTTTTTCTTTCCTTTTCTTTTTCTTTCTTTTTCTTTTTCTTTTTTTCTCTCATTGTCTGGAGTGTCATCCCGACTTGTGGGGGAATCATAGTCTCCAGCATCCTTTCCTCACTGGGGCACTGCTCTAAAAATGAATAATGATGATCATCACACTTCTATTTACTTATAACTCAAAAGAAATAAAAATTACAACTCGATACCTATGACAAAGTATGATTCTATATGAATGCCTCTGGCATGTACCAGGATGTGCAATGATCTAGTGTAACATGTATGAAAAATGATGAACGGTGGCTGAGCCACAACTACTATGTCAGCTATATGATCATGCAAAGCAATATGACAATGAATGCTCAACTCATCAAACGGAAGCGATGGAAGTTGCATGGCAATATATCTCGAAATGGCCATGGAAAAGCCATAATAGGCAGGTATGGTGGCCATTTTGAGGAAGATATAATGGGGCTTATGTGTGATAGAGCGTATCATATCACGGGGTTTGGATGCACCCGTGAAGTTTGCATCGACTCTCGAGGTGATAAAGGGCAATGCACGGTACCGTAGAGGCTAGCAAATTTCGAAATGGTAAGAGTGCATATAATCCATGGACTCACATTAGTCATAAAGAGCTCATATACTTATTGCAAAAGTTTATTAGCCCTCGAAGCAAAGTACTACTACACATGCCCCTAGGGGGATAGATTGGTAGGAAAAGACCATCGCTCGTCCCCGGCCGCCACACATAAGGAAGACACTCAATAATAAATCATGCTCCAACTTCATAGCATAACGAGAGACTATACATGCATGCTTTGGGAATCACAAACCTTAACACCAATATTCTTACTAAACACAACCATTTACTAGTACCTCCCACATATTCCATCTCTATATCACAAAACTGTTGCAAGGAATCAAACATATCATATTCAGTGATCCATAAGTTTTATGTAGGATTTCATGACCAACCATGCAATTGACCAATTCCTTTTGAATCTCTAAATAAATAGAAGTGAAGCATGAGAGTTTAATTATTTCTAAAAAAGACCATGCTCTAATAAATATAAGTGAAGCAAAATAGCATTCTTCAAACAACAATTTTCTATGTGAAGAGAAACATGCAATTCAAACTTCAAATGATATAAGTGAAGCACATGAAGCATTCTATAAAGCCATACTCAAAAGATATAAGTGAAGTGCAATGAGGATTCTATAAATCAACCACAGACTATCTCATACCTGCATGGTGCATAAAAGAAAAATGAAAACTAAATGCAAAAGACGCTCCAAGATTTGCAGATATCACATGAACGAAACGAATCCAAAAACATACTGATACTTGTTGAAGAAAGATGGGATGCCTTCCGGGGCATCCCCAAGCTTAGATGCTCGAGTCTCCTTGAATATTTACTTGGGGTGCCTTGGGAATCCCCAAGCTTGAGCTCTTGCCTCTCCTCCTACTCCTCACATCAAGACCTCCTCGATCTTCGGACACTTCATCCACACAAAACTTAACCGAACTTTTAGTGGCGGGGTTAGTGAGTATGGCAATGAAATCCCATCATGTACTTCTACAACATTATTGTATAATCATAAACAAACATTACCCACTTTATTCTATCACAATTCTATGGCCCCAAGTCAAGGAGACTTCAACAAGAATTCAAACATGCGCAAATAATGAAGCTATAACAGCAATATGTGAAAACAGGACAGTCTGTAAAGATTTGAACATCCACCATACTTATGTAACTCAAACAATTCTGAGAAAATTAGTAAAAAATAAAAATTTTGTATAGAAAGACAGTGCAAAAAGTTTCAGAATCATTTGATGTTCCAGTAAAAAAAAGTAAAATCAAGCACTACAGCCAAAGTTTCTGTTTTGCACCGCACAAACCAACAAGCAATCTAATCATCCTAAAGGCAAATCTTGGCACATTATTTTTATAATAAAATGGAATTGTACAAGGGGATAATTATTTTTGTGAGAATCTTCATGAAAAATTCTACGTTGTTTCCATGAGCATGAACACAAGTGTTCAAGGTCGACCCTGACTTCTCCAATGCATAACTTCCAATCGCTTCTCTTTTGTGAAAAGGTTTTTAAGTTACCCTCTATTTTAAAAAAGCTTTATAAAATCACTCAACATAAAGAAATGACTCTCTAAAACCTCCGCGTTGTCTCCCTGGCAGCGCTTTCTTTAAAGCCATTGAGCTAGGCATAAAGTGCTCAAGTAATGAATCCACCCGGATCCCAAGGTATATCAAAGCCGATTTTAATTAGCAATGATTTGGCATTTAGTAGTGAGCACAAAGCAACATATATCAAGCAATGACTCAGTCTAACTCTCTTCTATGCATCGACATGTCATACAAGAACAATTCATGCACATGAAGTAAAGGCCAATACATAGCATAAACAGTTTCTTGCAATTTTATCGTGTTGGAAACATAGAGAAGCGGAGATGCAGTTCCTCTCTCATAATAATTGCAAGTAGGAGCAGCAAGCACATGCATATTATATTCATCAAAATCATCATGTGCAATGGTAAAAGGCAACCCATCAATATAATCCTTAATAAGTGCGAACTTCTCCGTTATAGTGTAGTTTGGAGAATTCAAAAAGATAATAGGACTATCATGCGTGGGTGCAATAGTAACAATTTCATGTTTAACAAAAGGAACAATAGCAAGTTCAGCTCCATAAGAATAATTCATATTAGCATCTTGGGCACAAGCATAACAAGCATCAAGTTCATCAAAAAGGGATATTTCAAATTAATCAACGGGATCATAGCAATTATCATAGCTTTCATCCTTCGGTAAGAATGAAGGGGCATTAAATAATGTATGAGTTGAAGAGTTACTCTCATTAGAAGGTGGGCACAGGTAGCTAATGCACTCTTCCTCCGTTTGTTCTTCACTCTCCTCCTCATTCTTTTCATCCAATGAGCTCACAGTTTCATCAATTTCTTCTTCCATAGACTCCTGCAAAATATTAGTATCTTCTTGGACAGTGGAGGAGTCCTCAATATATGGTTCAACATAGGCATTAGAAGCATAATTATCATAACAATATTTAAGTATAGCAAAATTTTCAGATTTGTAAAGAGTAGCATCATACTTTTCAATCAAAGAAGAAATTTCATAAGCACCCTTAAAAGCAACAAATTCTTCAATTTGTTCGATACCAAAGTAATTATAAACACCTTTGGCATAAGAAGATACGATTCCATTATCAACATACTCACATTGGTAGGGAAGGTGTTTCTTAGGGTCTTCAGAACAACAAGTAACATCATATAATTCACATAAATTCCAAGCATAGCATTGCATAGTATTAATTTGATGTTGTAAAAGTTACTATTTTTCAGATAAACGATGTCGCACAAAACAAGCATTCTCATCTAATGATTTTCCCTTAACTAAGCTAGTTGGATTTTCGGCACGAGCACAAATGGATCGAAGATGATCCAAGTAGAAAGCTTCAGTAGTATGATATATTTTGGGTGGTTCTTCAACCATTGGTTTAGTAGGTACAACTATTTTTTTGGTATTTTGTGTTTCCTAACCATAACTAAAGATAGAAAACAAGAGCACAAAATAAAAATTACTTAGTGATAAAGCAAACAAGCACACGCGAGAATATTCACCCCACGCTATAACTCCCCGGCAACGGCGCCAGAAAAAGGTCTTGATAACCCACAAGTATAGGGGATCGTTTGTAGACTTTTCGATAAATAAGAGTGCCGAACCCAAAGAGGAGCTAACATTAGAACAAATATTCTCTCAAGTTCTATCGACCACCAATACAACTCTACGCACACTTGACGTCTGCTTTACCGAAAACAAGTATGAAACTAGTTTGTAGGAGTGATGCTAGAACTACTTTGCAAGAATAAAACTAGAAGTACTTTGCAAGATAATAAAAGTTAGGTGTTTAGTAAAAGGGTTTGTGTCACCAAGAAAGTTATTTGTCCCTAGGCAATCGATAACAAGTACCGGTAATCATCCTTGCAATTCTATATGAGGGAGAGGCATGAGCTAACATACTTTCTCTACTAGGATCATATGCACTTATGATTGGAACTCTAGCAAGCATCCGCAACTAATAAAGATCATTAAGGTCATGAAACCCAACCATAGCATTAAGTATCAAGTCCTCTTTATCCCATATGCCATAGCCCACCTACTCGGGTTTAAGCTTCTGTCACTCTGGCAACCCACCATAGGCGAACCATGAACATATTGCAACACCCTACAGCGGGGGGCCCTCACGTTTGCGCGAGAACGGAGGGCACCATAGGACAACACCATAAATAAAATATACAATCATACCAATGAAGATCACGATTAACCCACAAGACAAAGCGGATCTACTCAAACATCATAGGATAACCATAGATCATTGGGAAATAATATATGGAGTTGAGTGATACGTCCATTTTGCATCATGCTTTTATATCAATATTTATTGCGTTATGGGCTGTTATTTCACATTATGTCACAATACTTATGGCTATTCTCTCTTATTTTACAAGGTTTACATAAGGAGGGAGAATGCCGGCAGCTAGAATTCTGGGCTGGAAAAGGAGCAAATATTAGAGACCTATTCTGCACAACTCCAAAAGTCCGGAAACTCCACGGAATACCTTATAATAAATAATGAAAAATCCTCGCCAAAGATGAAGACCAGGGGCCCACACCCTTCTCACGAGGGTGAGGGTGCCCCCCTAGGGCGCGTCCCCTACCCCGTCGCCCCCCTGGTGGCTCTCCAATGACCATCTTCTCCTATATGAAGTCTTTCATCGAGAAAAAAATGGAAAGCAACCTTTCGAGACGAAACTCCGCCGCCACGAGGTGGAACCTTGGCGGATCCAATCTAGAGCTCCGGCAGAGCTGTTCTGCCGGGGAAACTTCCCTCCCGGAGGGGGAAATCATCGCCATCGTCATCACCAATGCTCCTCTCATCGGAAGAGGGCAATCTCCATCAACATCTTCATCAGCACCATCTCATCTCAAAACCCTAGTTCATCTCTTGTATCCAATTCTTGTCTCCAAGTTCGGGATTGGTGCATGTAGGTTGCTAGTAGTGTTAATTACTCCTTGTAGTTGATGCTAGTTGGTTTAATTGGTGGAAGATCATATGTTTAGATCCTTTATGCATATTATTACCCCTCTGATTATGAACATGAATATGCTTTGTGAGTAGTTACGTTTGTTCCTGAGGACAAGGGAGAAGTCTTGCTATTAGTAGTCATGTGAATTTGGTATTCGTTTGATATTTTGATGAGATGTATGTTGTCTACACTACAAAAAAATACACTTCCGTGATGATACGTGTTTGTCACAGTAGGTCGCATTTTCTGTCATGCATGTACATCCATGACAAATTTATGACAGAATCAAGATAGTCATACCTGTGCTGTCATAGAAGTGTTCCATGACATTACCAAAATTATCATCACGGAAGTGTCCACTTCCATGACGATAAATCGCGCGTCACAGAAGTGCTTTCATCAAGGGTGACCGGCACATGGCATCCACCGTAACGGAACGCCGTTAAGCTATCGGGTCGGGTTTTGGATCCGATAACCCGTTAACAGCCCCGACCAATGGGGATTTTCCACGTGTAAAATCATCATTGGCTGGAGGAAACACGTGTCGGCTCATCGTTGGGACAGATGTCAACCACTCATTGGACGGAAGGCGCCTATGATACGTCGACACGTGGCACGGCCCAACAGAGGCCCATTCCAGTGAAAAGGCCGGCCCATTTGAGTTGGTCAAAAGCTGGCGGGCCGGCCAATGGAAAGCCTATTAACGGCCTGTTCGAATATAGCCCATTTACAGCCCGCTAACCCAAGGCCCGTTACGCCCTATCCGAATTAGGCCCATTAGCGTCATCTGGGCCATCCAATATGATTCTAGCCCGTTTTCACTTCTGGCCCATGTATGGCCCATGACGTCTTTCGGCCCATATGAGGCCCTATGTAACTGTTGGCCTACTAACGACCCGTGGTGAAACTGGCCCGTAATGAACAATGTATCAATTTACACCCATTAACGGCCCGTGGTGAAACTGGCCCGTAATTAATAGTGTATCACTTTATACCCATTAACAGCCCGTTATTCCGTTGGGCCGTTTCCAGCCCATGTTATCTTTCGGCCTTCTCAGAGCCCATTTAATCTTCGGCTCATGAGGGAGTCCTGGATTAGGGGGTGTCCAGATGGTCGGACTATACCTTCAGCCAGACTCCTGGACTATGAAGATACAAGATTGAAGACTTTGTCCCGTGTCCGGGAGGGACTTTCCTTGGCGTGGAAGCCAAGCTTGGCGATACGGATATGAGGATCTCCTACCATTGTAACCGACTCTATGTAACCCTAACCCTATCTGGTGTCTATATAAACCGGAGGGTTTTAGTCCGTAGGACAACACATTCACACAACAATCATACCATAGGCTAGCTTCTAGGGTTTAGCCTCTCTGATCTCGTGGTAGATCTACTCTTGTACTACCCATATCATCAATATTAATCAAGTAGGACGTAGGGTTTTACCTCCATCAAGAGGGCCCGAACCTGGGTAAAACTTCGTGTCCCTTGCCTCCTGTTACCATCTGGCCTAGACGCACAGTTCGGGACCCCCTACCCGAGATCCGCCGGTTTTGACACCGACATTGGTGCTTTCATTGAGAGTTCCTATGTGTCGTCGCCATCAGGCTTGATGGCTCCTACTATCATCAATAGCGATGCAGTCCAGGGTGAGACCTTCCTCCCCGGACAGATCTTCATCTTCGGCGGCTTCGCACTACGGGCCAATTCACTTGGCCATCTGGAGCAGATCGAAAGCTATGCCGCTGGCCGTCAGGTCAGATTTGGAAGTTTAAACTACACGGCTGACATCCGCAGGGACTTGATCCTCGATGGATTCAAGCCACTACCGAGCGCGCCGCACTGTCATGACGAGCATGATCTGGCTCTGCCGCCGAACAGTGCCCTGGAGGCCGCACCCGCATCGGCTTTGACCCTTAATTCGGAGCCAACTACGCCGATCGAGGATGGATGGTTGGACACCACCTCGGGGGCTGCGATCCCAATGGCGATCGAGCTGAACACCAGCCCCGCACTCCGCGGGACTCATGACTCTAAGGAGCCGGATTCCTCTCCGGACTCCGAACCCTCCGCGCCCCTACCGATCGAATCCGATTGGGCGCTGATCATGGAGTTTACTGCCGCAGACATCTTTTAGCACTCGCCTTTCGGCGATATTCTGAAGACACTAAAGTCTCTCTCTTTATCAGGAGAGCCCTGGCCGAACTACGGCCAGCAAGGTTGGGATACGGACGATGAAGAAATTCAAAGCCCACCCACCACCCACTTTGTAGCCATTGTCGACGATTTAACCGACATGCTGGACTTCGACTTCAAAGACATTGACGGTATGGATGCCGATGTAGGAGACGATGAAGAACTAGCGCCTATTGGGCCCTGGAAAGCCACCTCGTCATATGATATATACATGGAGGACACTCCAAAAGACGGAGATGGCGATGGAACAACGGAGGATGACCCCTCCAAGAAACAGCCTAAGCGCCGGCGTCAGCGGCGCCGCTCAAAATCCCACCAAAGAAAATACGGCGATTCCAGCACGGGAGATAATAATACTCCGGAGAGTGCTGAAGAAAACCCCCTCCAGCAAGATTCAGCACAGGAGGATGGAGAAGCCAGCCCTCATGAGAGAGCGGCAGACAGAGAGGTCGAGGACGATAACTATATGCCTCCCTCCGAAGACGAGGCAAGCCTCGACGGCGACGAATTCATCGTGCCAGAGGATCCCGTCGAGCAAGAGCATTTTCAACGCAGGCTTATGGCCACGGCAAGAAGCCTCAAGAAAAAATAGCAACAACTTAGAGCTGATCAAGATTTGCTAGTCGACAGATGGACTGAAGTCCTTGCGGCCGAAGAGCATAAACTCGAACGCCCCTCCAAGTGCTACCCAAAGCGCAGGTTGCTACCCCGATTAGAGGAGGAAGCACTTGATACGGCCGACCGGCCATCTCGTGGCTGTGACACAGAGGCCTCTCGGCCCTCCACTCAAGCCGCACCCCGTACCAAGGCACGGGAAAATGCGCCAGACCTGCGAGATATGTTGGAGGACAAGGCAAGGCCAACAAGATCGATCTACGGATCGCGTGGGTGCCCCATGACTCGAGACGATAACCGTCACGCCGGACACAAATCTGGTAGGGCCGAACACAGTAGACAAAGCTCATTGGAGCTACGTCGTGATATAGCCCAGTACAGAAGCGCCGCACACCCACTATGCTTCACAGACGAAGTAATGGATCATCAAATCCCCGAGGGTTTCAAACCCGTAAACATCGAATCATATGATGGCACAACAGATCCTGCGGTATGGATCAAGGATTATCTCCTTCATATCCACATGGCCCGCAGCGATGATCTCCACGCCATCAAATACCTCCCACTCAAGCTTAAAGGACCAGCTCGGCATTGGCTTAACAGCTTGCCAACAGGATCAATCAGTTGTTGGGAGGACTTGGAAGCCGCATTCCTCGACAACTTCCAGGGCACTTATGTGCGACCACCAGACGCCGATGACCTAAGCCACGTAATTCAGCAGCCAGAGGAATCGGCCAGGCAATTCTGGACACGGTTCTTAACAAAGAAAAATCAAATAGTGGACTGTCCGGATGCAGAGGCCCTAGCAGCCTTCAAGCACAATATCCACGATGAGTGGCTTGCCCGGCACCTTGGACAGGAAAAGCCGAAATCTATGGCAGTACTCACGACACTCATGACCCGCTTTTGCGCGGGAGAAGACCGCTGGCTTGCTCGTAGTAACAATATAACCAGGAACCTTGGTAATTCGAATACCAGGGACAGTAGTGGCAGGTCGCGTCGTAACAAGCAGAAGTGCCGCATTAACAGCGACAATGCTGAGGATACGACAGTTAATGCCGGATTCAGAGGCTATAAATCCGGTCAGCGGAAAAAGCCATTCAACAAAAATCCCAGGGGCCCGTCCAGTTTGGACTGAATACTCAATCGCTTGTGCCAAATACATGGCACCCCCGAAAAGCCAGCCAATCACACCAACAGGGATTGTTGGGTGTTCAAGTAGGCAGGCAGGTTAAATGCCAAAAATAAATACAAGGGGCTGCATAGCGATGATGATGAAGAGCCCCGGCCGCCGAACAACAGTGGACAGAAGGGTTTTCCCCCACAAGTGCGGACGGTGAACATGATATACGCAACCCACATCCCCAAGAGGGAGCGGAAGCGCGCATTAAGGGACGTATACGCGGTAGAGCCAGTCGCCCTAGAGTTTAACCCATGGTCCTCCTGCCCGATCACCTTTGATTGAAGGGACCATCCCACTAGCACCCGTCATGGCGGATTCACTGCATTGGTTTTAGACCCAATTATTGACGGATTTCATCTCACTAGAGTCCTTATGGACGGCGGCAGCAGCCTGAACCTGCTTTACCAGGATACAGTGCGGAAAATGGGCATAGATCCCTCGAGGATTAAGCCCACCAAAACGACCTTTAGAGGCGTAATACCAGGTGTAGAGGCCAACTGTACAGGCTCAGTCACACTTGAAGTGCTCTTCGGATCTCCGGATAATTTTCGAAGCGAGGAGTTAATCTTCGACATAGTCCCATTCCGCAGTGGCTATCACGCACTGCTCGGGCGAACCACATTCGCCAAGTTCAATGCGGTACCGCACTACGCATACCTTAAGCTCAAGATGCCAGGCCCTCGAGGAGTAATTACGGTCAATGGAAACACCGAACGCTCCCTCCGAACGGAGGAGCACACGGCGGCCCTTGCAGCGGAAGCACAAAGCAGTTTCTCCAGGCAATTCTCCAGTCCGGTCATTAAACGTCTGGACACCGTCAAGCGCGCCCGGAGTAACCTACAACAAGACCGCCTGGCACGTTCTGAGCAGGCGTAGCAATGCGGCCCCAACCCCAGCCCTCGCAAAAATGCGACACCAGTGCTTCGTGTACATAACTACGCTCTAGAAATACCATGGGTATAGGGGGAGGGGCACCATCACAGCACGCCCGAAACACGGCTTAAACCACACCATGGGCTGCCGATTTTTTCATTTTCTCTTACTTTCAGGACTCCATTCTTCGGAAGGCTTGTTCGAAAGTTCAATTGCCGCACAAACGATGCAAGAACCAGGGAAGCAGACAAGCCATGCCGCATTACGGAACTTCCAGGTGGTCTCTATCACGAGCAGTATACCTGTTTTGCATATCATTCCGCAGCCTGCCCCTAGAACGGACATGTTAAATAGTCCAACCTTTTGCTTATAGCATTATTTGTATCGTTCTGCTTTGATCGCACCCCTTTTTAATAAACAATGCATAGCTTTTGTCTATTTTTGCATTACTCTTTTTTTACAAATATATGTTCCTTAACGACATGTTGCACCCGTACACGGCCAAAATACGCCAGGGGCTTCAGTACCCCTCACTATGGTGTGAGAAGTCCGAACACTTTAACAAGTGCGGCACCCTGAACTTATAACATTATATGCATCGGCTCCGAATCATGTCTTTGGTCAAATGTTGGGTTTGCCCAGCTCCTATGTTTGGTGCCTTACGTTCCGCTATATCGGCTAAGGTAGCACTAGGAGAACTACTGCGATTGTGCCCCAGTTGAGCTGGGTCGAGCACCTCAGTAGAGAAAGCTAAAACTGTCTGTCATGATGAAGCGGGAGCTGGTCGCTGTTCGAGAGGTTTTTCGAGTCCCTAAAGACTTATGCCGCTTAGAGCGAGGAGTCGGCTCTGTCCGGCCAAGGCGTGGATAGCGCCCCAAACTCGGTCTTCCGAATACCAGGGGCTTCGCCGAAATTTAAAATTATAGAATTCTATGGCTAAGTGAGAGTGTTCACGCATTATAGTCCGATTGCCTTGTTCGTTGTGCTGAGCGCCTCCCTCGAAGGACCCAAACATGGGAAAAAGAGCGCTCAGGTTTATCCCCGAACACCCCAGCACTAGCGGCATGGGGGCAGAAGCCAACGATTCGCCATCTCTCGGAATTGATAAACAGCCGCACAGAAGGTAATATTTTAAATTGCAACAGCATTGCTTAAGCGCATATGAACAAGTTTTCAGCGTACAGGACAAAACGAGCGAGTTTTACTCAAAAATTACATCCCTGGAACATTCATCCGCCATAAGGCAGGCACCCTTCAGAACATCCTTATAATAATTCTCGGGCTTGCGATGCCCCTTCCCTGGCGGTGGCCCGTCCTTCACAAGCTTCTTAGCATCCAGCTTGCCCCAGTGCACCTTAGCACGGGCAAGGGCCCTACGGGCACCTTCAATGCAGATGGAGCGCTTGATGACGTCGAGCCTTGGACAGGCCCCCACTAGCCGCCGCACCAGCCCGAAATAGCTCCCAGGCAGAGCCTCTCCAGGCCACAGCCGAACTATGAGGCCCTTCATGGCCTGTTCGGCCGCCTTGTGGAGCTCGACTAGTTGCTTCAGCTGGTCGCTCAGGGGCACGGGGTGTCCGGCCTCAGCATACTGAGACCAGAACACCTTCTCTGTCGAGCTGCCCTCCTCGGCTCGATAGAATGCGGCGGCATCGGACACGCTCCGGGGAAGATCTGCGAATGCTCCTGGAGAGCTCCAGATTCGGGTAAGTAACAAGTAACTCACGTTTATGTGTTTGCTTTGCATAAAGAATGCCTTACCCGCTGCTATCTTTTTCACCTCATCCAACTCCTCGAAGGTCTTCTGGGATTCGGCATTGGCAGACTTGGCATTTTCAATAGCCACCATGAGCTCGGACGCTCGCGTCCTTGAGTCAATCTTCAAACTCTCATGTTTTTCCTTGAGAGCCTGGAGCTCTTGCCGCACCTTGCCAACCTCGGCCTCATACTTCTCCCGCTCGGTGCGCTCCGTGGCCGCCCTCTGCTCGGCCTCGAGCAACGCTTGCTTAAGGGCCGGCACCTCAGACGTGGCCCCTACAATAGCCACGATAATCCTGTCATTTTTTGCAATTGCCCTTATATATATATATTTAAACAAAGTATTTCTTACCTTCCTCCTCCTCGAGCTGCTTCTTGGCACGCCCGAGCTCTTGCTCGGACTGCTCGAGGTTCTGCTTTAGTGTGTCCACTTCCGCAGTCAGTGCGGCGGATGCCAGCAGAGAAGCCTGCATACGCATATTGACTCCTTTTTGTTAGACTCCTGCGAATTTTATTTGATCCTCTATTCGGCTTTTCTTCCCGAACGCCAAACAGAGCATCAGGGGCTATTGTCTATGCGGTAACATTATTTACACATTCTTTACTTACCTCAAAGCCTGTTAAAAGGCTAGCACAAGCTTCAGTCAGTCCACTCTTGGCGGACTGAACCTTCTGGACCACCACACTCATAATGGTGCGGTGCTCCTCGTCGATGGAGGCGCCTTGAAGCGCCTCCAACAGATTGTCCGGCGCCTCCGGTTGGACGGGGGTCACCGGCACGGAGGGCTTGCTCCTCTTGGAAGGAGGTCGCCTGCCGGACTCTGGAACCTGTGAAGGTTCCGGAGCGGTGTCCAGCCTAGAGCCGGACTTGGAGCCCTGGGGGGTTTTATCCCCTTTACTCCTGGAGTCCGGGAGGTCGCCTTGCGGTGCCTCCAGGACCACCTCCTCCCGGCTGGGAACCTGTTGGGACAACACTTCGGCATCGTCCATAGGGCGGGGGGAGGAAGCCATCGGAAGCGAGTTCACATCCGACGAGTCCAGTGAACCGCTCGACGACGCGTCGAGCCGGTCTTTGGGTGGGCTGCATAATCATATTCAACATAAGGGAAAGTTGTGCAATAAAGGAATACTATGAATTACTTTGGTATCCGGATACTTACGATTTCGCCAGGGGCTTGGCCCTGGGCGGCCACTCCTCTTCGTCGTCGTCGGTGTTGGTGGAGTAGTCCGGAGGAAGGGTTCTCCCTTTCTTGGACCCTTCGGCCTCCCCAGTTGGGGCGGCCTTCCTTTTCTTCCCTTCCCCCGCTGGAGGGGGAGAGAGGTCTCCTCTTCCTCCTCCTCGTCTTCGTGGGAGGAGTGCGTCTTGGAGCCGTCGGATGATGAATCCGACACGTCCGGGCGCCGAGAACTCTTTCGAGTCCCCTTGGCCTTCTTCTCCGGCACCACATAGGGTGCCGGAACCAGCAGCTTTGCTAAGTGAGCGTCCGCTGGGCCTTCGGGCCAAGGAGCCGGACAGTTGATCTGTCCGGACGTCTCCTGCCAATCTTGTCAAAGGTAAGGGAGCTTAGATCCCGCATGGAGTCAAATTATGTAAAACTAACACCCTATAAAAGGTAAAAATAGCTTACCGCACGGGCGTGACGCTGCGTGCTGAATTTGCGATCCTCGATAGCGGATGCGGGGGCCCCAGCGCCCTTGAAAAGCACCTTCCAGGCATCTTCGTACGTCGTGTCGAAGAGCCTGCTCAAAGTTCGGTGCCGCGCCGGGTCGAACTCCCACAGGTTGAAAGCCCGTTGTTGACACGGGAGGATTCGGCGGATGAGCATAACCTGGACTACGTTGACAAGCTTGAGCTGCTTGTCCACCAGGGTTTGGATGCATGTTTGGAGTCCGGTCAGCTCTCCTTTTTTACCCCACGACAGGCCCATCTCTTTCCAGGACGTGAGCCGCGTTGGGGGTCCGGACCGGAACTCGGGGGCTGCGACCCACTTAGGGTCGTGCGGCTCGGTGATGTAAAACCACCCCGATTGCCACCCCTTTAGGGTCTCCACAAAGGAGCCCTCGAGCCATAAGACGTTGGGCATCTTGCCCACAATGGCGCCTCCGCACTCTGCCTGGTTGCCGCGCACCACCTTCGGCTTGACATTGAAGGTCTTGAGCCACATGCCGAAATGGGGGCAGATGCGGAGGAAGGCCTCGCACACGACGATAAACGCCGAGATGTTGAGGACAAAGTTCGGGGCTAGATCGTGGAAATCCAAGCCATAGTAGAACATGAGCCCCCGGACAAATGGGTGGAGAGGGAAGCCCAGTCCACGGAGGAAATGGGGGAGGAACACCACCCTCTCATGGGGCCTAGGGGTGGGGATGAGCTGCCCCTCTTCGGGAAGCTGGTGCGCGATGTCGTTAGACAAGTATCCGGCCTTCCTTAGTCTTTTGATGTGTCCCTCCATAACGGAGGAGACCATCCACTTGCCTCCCGCTCCGGACATGGCTGGAGAAGGTTGAGGTGGGGAGTGTGGACTTGGGCGCTGGAGCTCGAGTGCGCGAAAATGGATAGGCAAAGGAGGAAGAAGGCGTAGGTGAAAAGGTGGATCCTTATCCCCTTATATGGGTGGACGCGACTATGCGTCCCCACCAGCCTGGTAAAACTCGCTTATCTCCCAAGCGCCGTAATCAATGGCGCGGTTGGGTTACCCACACCCGTATTAATGAGAATCCCGGAATAAGGGGACACGATCTCTGCTTTAACAAGACGTGCCAAGGAAACCGCCTCGCATAACACGCTGAGGTGGGACAATAAAACGATTCGAATAAAGGCTTGGCCGTGGTGCGATGTCGCACTACGGAATACGTCAGCAGATTAGATTTGTGTAAATATTATTCTCTCTATGGCAATATGTGGAAACTTATTTTGCAGAGCTGGACACTATCTTTGTGTTCAAAATCTTCTATGAAGTACTTGGAGGAGGAACCCGCCTTGCAATGCCGAAGACAATCTGCGCGTCGGACTTGTCGTCATTGAAGCCTGGTTCAGGGGCTACTAAGGGAGTCCTGGATTAGGGGGTGTCCGGATGGCCGGACTATACCTTCAGCCGGACTCCTGGACTATGAAGATACAAGATTGAAGACTTCGTCCTGTGCCCAGGAGGGACTTTCCTTGGTGTGGAAGGCAAGCTTGGCGATACGGATATGAGGATCTCCTACCATTGTAACCGACTCTATGTAACCCTAACCCTATCCGGTGTCTATATAAACCGGAGGGTTTTAGTCCGTAGGACAACACATTCAAACAACAATCATACCATAGGCTAGCTTCTAGGGTTTAGCCTCTCTGATCTCGTGGTAGATCTACTCTTGTACTACCCATATCATCAATATTAATCAAGCAGGATGTAGGATTTTATCTCCATCAAGAGGGCCCGAACCTGGGTAAAACTTCGTGTCCCTTGCCTCCTGTTACCATCCGGCCTAGACGCACAGTTCGGGACCTCCTACCCGAGATCCGCCAGTTTTGACACCGACAGCTCATTTCCAGCATTCGTTTACTTACGGCCCGTTACTGTCATTTTCTGCTTGTGGGCCAAATTCAGCCCGTGGTTACAGTCGGCCCGTTTGTGGTCCGTTAATACGTTGGGCCGATTTCATAGCGTCATCAAATACGGCCTATTAACGATGGACCATTATGGTCGGCCCATAAACAGATGATTCCAACTCTAGCCCGTTTACGGCCATAATGTGGTCTGTTTGGCCCATGTTTGGTCAATCGATTATACGGCCCGTATAAGGCCCATTGATAATACGACCCGCAGAAGGCCCATTGTTTCTACGGCCCATAGAAGGCCCATTGTTTCTACGGCCCATAGAAGGCCCACTGTTTCTACGGCCAGTAGGAGGCCCAGTGTCACTACAGTAAATATTAGCCCATGGTTATTGTGGCCTAGTTTTAAAAAATAGGTTATTGCAGCCACTAGCTAACCGCGGAAAAAGAACTGCAATGACTACAAGCAAACAAATAAACAAGACAACAAGGAAATAAATAAGCAAGCAACTAACGCTAGACTATCACGGCTATTACACATATTACATCCACTGGGCATCAAAGTTCGCCACCAGTGCAAATATAGGGAACAACGCAGCATATCATATACACTGGTTGTCAAAGTTGGCGACCAGCGCAAATAAACGCCGCAGCAAAACAAATCCAGAACTGAAACCACTTTAGAAGATCTCAAGAAACAATATCCTGGGTACCCATAATGCTGGCAAGATGCTTAGCAAGCTTATTAACTTTCTCTTGTTTGGTGCTTAAATCCTCTAGCGCTTGCTGTTGCACCAGAAAATATGCATTGAATTATGCAGGGACTTCCTCAGTCCTTCAGCTTCCTGTCGCAGCACATCTGATCGATGTCTTTCAACTTGAAGTTGAGACTCAAGAAGACAAACTGATTCCGGCAGCGAGTTCGAAGAGCTTGTGCCAGCAGTAGTGGCTAGTAACTCGAACACTACATCAAGACAAGATTTTTGGGTTCCCTCACTGTCGTCAAGATAGTTTTTATCAGCTTTCTTGGAGACCAACAGGGATGTCTCACTATCTTGAACCTTATCTGCATTACTTCCTTTACCATTGGATAACGTGGTACTGTTCTCCAATATTTTGTCCGCATTATAAAAGAGAAACAAGCAGACACATCACATGTTTACATGTTGTATATGAAACTCATTTTGGTAAATGAGTTCAGTAGTAAAGTGGACAGGATACCAGCATGAAACAAACATATATCTATGTACCATGGTCACTTTATGGTCTATATCATTCTAGTTTTTGTTGCCAAATCAAGATAGAGACATAGTTCAAATAATATTTGTTCAAGACAAAGCAGAATAGACAGAATATAAGTGTGGGTAACTATAGAGCAATAACAACACTTGTAATGTGCATGACATGAGAACATAACTGTTTATTCAATTGAAACTGAAATCAACATAGAGCAGGTTACAACAGCAAACCAGTTAAAGAAACAGGTTTAAAACATACCTGTTGCGCCATTGGAGTTTCAATTCCATCCTTTTCAAATTTGAAAATAGTTCGTATGAGTAAATACAGTCATGCAAGAGCAAAGGAGTATGAACCATAGCTACAGAACCTAACCTGAGAACAAATCTTCTTCTCCTTTAAGCGTTGAGTTGGGATTCGGAGTGGTGGTCCTCGTGCTTTGGGCACTACAGTTCCCTTACTAACTGCTCGTGTTTGGGTGCTCTGTGGTGGAGACGGTGCTGTGTCAACTGGAACTGGGTTACTATCTGCCGGGGTTGGGGTTAGAAGGGGTGTAGCTGGTTCTCTGTCCAACTGGGTAGGGGTACAATCTGCGAGAGTCTGGGTTATGTGTGGTGGATCTGGTCCTTGGGCAAGTACAACCGTGGTTCTATCTGCATCAACTGGTAGCACTATCTTTTCTGAAGACCGTGTTGTTACTCCCTTAGATGCTGCCATCACGCTCTCCAATTCAAATGGCTGATAAACAAGAAAAGTAATTGAAAGCATTGACATTGTATGATAGACAGGTGCAATGGATAGTGGGGAATAAAAGAGGGCATGAAATAATTCATATTTATGTTGTCTAACCAAACAGGATAGCATGACACAATTTCACATATATGATGGCTAACTAAATAGGATAGCATGACACAATTTCACATTATGATGGCTAACTAAAAAAGATGGAAAGACATAGTTCAAAATATGAGACTATGTAAACAGAATGACATGACATAACTATATAATGTGTTTATTAAATAGGTTGGCATGCCATAATTCACATACATTCATGGATAGAATGCCATAATTCAAAATATGATGACTGTAAACACTAAACAGGATGAGATGATATAACTATATGATGTCTTTATTAAATGGGTTGCCATGCCATAATTCAGATAGATGATGTGTATGTACTATGTAAACATGGTGGCATGATATAATTCAAATATATGATTTATACAGTAAGCAAGTAGGCAGATAGCAATCCGCATATGATATAAAAACTAAGCAATGCAAGACAACATGCATGACATGGGTAATATAACCCTGCCAAGTTTGAGCATAGACCTCAGGGGGAAAATGGGACTGGTCATCAATCTCTGAATCCTCCTTTGAGGAGCTCTCTATAACCAGCAAGATGTCTGCTTCAGCAGGTAGCATTGTCTGCTCTGAATACCTTGTTTTCACTCCAGGTACTTCCATCACCGCTTCAAATGGATGATGCACAGGAAGAGTAGTTGAATATACAAACGTTGTCGACAAATGGAACACGTAATACAAAAAAATGATAGCATGATATAATTCACATACATGATGATTGGCTAAACAGCATGGCATTGCATAACTCACATATATAATGCCTTTGCAACAAGATAGCATTGTATAATTCACATATATAATGTCTTGCAACAAGATGGCAATGCATAATTCACATATATGGTAATTAGACACTGAACAGGTGGCATTCACACAAAGCATGTCTAAACTAATCAAATGACATAGCAATGCAAGACACCATACGCATGATATGAGCAACATAACCCTGCCAAGTTAGAGCATACACCTCGGGGGGGGGGGGATAGGACTTGTCATCTGTCTCTGAATCCTCCTCTGAGGAGCTATCCGTAACCAGCGAGATATGCGCTTCATCAGATAGCATAGTCTGCTCTGAAGACCTTGTTTTCACTCCAGAATTTGCCATCACCGTGTCAAATGGCTGATGCACACGAAGAGCAGTTGAATGTAATAACATTGTTGACAAATGTAATATGTAACGAAAAAAAGGATGGCCTGATATAATTTACATATAAGATGACTGGCTAAGCAGGATGACATTGAAAAATTCACATATATGATGCCTGGCTAAACAAGATGGCGTTGCATAATTCACATAAACGATGAATAAACTAAACAGATGGCATTTGCACAAAGGATGTCTAAACTAAGCAGATGACATATTTGATGTATAAAGTAAGCAATGCAAGACACCATATGCATGATATAACCAACATCAGCATGCCAAGTTAGAGCGAAGACCTCAGGGGGTAAATAGGAGTTGTCTTCTCCTTCTGAATCCCCCTCAGAACAGATATCTTCCTCTCGATTACAATCTGAAATGCGTGGAGGGGGGCTGCCTTTGCGTCTACCATGGAGCGACATCTGCATGAAATTTTATTGCCACGCAAGGCTCATCTCTTTTGCTCTACATGTTCAGTTCCATTGTTTACAATAACTGTCATGCATAGGAATAAAACATAGTGACATTATGTAAGGAGTGCATGCAGAAATCCAGAGTGATGGTAGCAACCTGTGGATAGACCCAAAACCAATAATAGCAGGCAGATAATGGCTTTAGTTAAAAAATACATATAATGGCTTATTTACCGTTTGTTTCTGATGTCTACTACACAACCTTCTTCTTGTAGACGTTGTTGGGCCTGCAAGTGCAGAGGTTTGTAGGACAGTAGCAAATTTCCCTCAAGTGGATGACCTAAGGTTTATCAATCCGTAGGAGGCGTAGGATGAAGATGGTCTCTCTCAAGCAACCCTGCAACCAAATAACAAAGAGTCTCTTGTGTCCCCAACACACCCAATACAATGGTAAATTGTATAGGTGCACTAGTTCGGCGAAGAGATGGTGAAACAAGTGGTATATGGATAGTAGATAAAGGTATTTGTAATCTGAAATAATAAAAACAGAAAGGTAACTAATGATAAAAGTGAGCGTAAACGGTATTGCAATGCGTTGAAACAAGGCCTAGGGTTCATACTTTCACTAGTGTAAGTCCTCTCAACAATACTAACATAATTGGATCATAAAACTATCCCTCAACATGCAACAAAGAGTCACTCCAAAGTCACTAATAGCGGAGAACAAATGAAGAGATTATGGTAGGGTACGAAACCACCTCAAAGTTATTCTTTCCAATCAATCCGTTGGGCTATTCCTATAAGTGTCACAAACAGCCTTGGTGTTCGTACTAGAATAACACCTTAAGACACAAATCAACCAAAACCCTAATGTCACCTAGATACTCCAATGTCACCTCAAGTATCCATGGGTATGATTATACGATATGCAACACACAATCTCAGATTCATCTATTCAACCAACACAAAGGACCTCAAAGAGTGCCCCAAAGTTCTACCGGAGAATCACGACGAAAACGTGTGCCAACCCCTATGCATAGGTTCATGGGCGGAACCCGCAAGTTGATCACCAAAACATACATCAAGTGAATCACGTGATATCCCATTGTCACCACAGATACACACGGCAAGACATACATCAAGTGTTCCAAATCTTTAAAGACTCAATCCGATAAGATTACTTCAAAGGGGAAACTCAATTCATTACAAGAGAGAAGAGGGGGAGGAGAAACATAAGATCCAACTATAATAGCAAAGCTCGTGATACATCAAGATCGTGCCAAATCAAGAACACAAGAGAGAGAGAGAGAGATCAAACACATAGCTACTGGTACATACCCTCAGCCCCGAGGGTGAACTACTCCCTCCTCGTCATGGAGGGCATCGGGATGATGAAGATGGCCACCGGAGAAGGATTGCCCCCTCCGGCAGGGTGCCGGAACGGGTCTAGATTGGCTTTCGGTGGCTACGGAGGCTTCTGGCGGCGGAACTCCCGATCTATTGTGTCCTTGGAAGTTTTAGGGTACGACGATATATATGGGTGCAGGAAGTACGTCGGAGGAGCCACGGGGGCCCCACGAGGCAGGGGCGCGCCCTAGGGGGGGCGCCCTAGGGGGGGGGGGGGCGCCCCCACCCTCGTGAGCACCTCCCGTATCTCCTGATGTGGAGTCCAAGTCTATCCGGTGGCTTTTGTTCCAAAAATAACTTCTCCAGTTGATTTCGTTCCGTTTCGACTCCGTTTGATATTCCTTTTCTTCAAAACATTGAAATAGGCATAAAACAGCAAATCTGGGCTGGGTCTCCGGTTAATAGGTTAGTCCCAAAAATAATATAAAAGTGGACAATAAAGCCCAATATTGCCCAAAACAGTAGATAATATAGCATGGAGCAATTAAAAATTATAGATACGTTAGAGACGTATCAGTTTCCCACCCAACATGAAACTCATAGTAGACACCGGCGATTAACCAGATAGTAGATAGATACTATTGATAGCGGCCCCGATATGTACCCCACAACCATTTAAAAACTCAAGTTTGACCGTTAGTTTGGAGCTGACTCAGAGTCTAATCGGTGAACAGGACGATAAAGTAGCATGTAATATTAAGCGATGCATAATGTAAGCAGACACGAAAGAGTGCGACCTCTCTTGCGGACCCGTGTAGTCCTCGAGGTCATCTGCTCGGTTGATGATGGTAGTGCAGTTTTCATGGCTGCCAGCGGCGGGGAAGAAGATCTAAGGCGGCGAAAGACAGTCTGGAGGTCGGATCCCTGCTGTGCTGGACCCTTCTGTCATTGGAGCAGCTGAGCTGGGGTCAACGACGGCGCATCAGGAGCGGGACAAACCACGCAAGGTTTTCTTTGACAACTATCTGTAAGAGAAGTAATTTTGTAAGGGCTCGTTTGAATTGGAGGATTCCAACAATGCAGGGATAGGAAATAGACAGGAATAGGATAGGAATGCACGTGCAAAACAGAGAATTTAAAAACACAGGATTTCTGCCAATCTGGGTGTTTGATTCACAACAATTGGAAGATCACAGGATGCAAAGAAGCATGGTGAGATTAAGTCAAACCACAAGAAAATGTACGGTTATAATGCTATTATGCTACTATCTCTTAGTCTTGTGCTTCATGAATAAGAATTTGAAAAGGAGGACAAGTGAAAATTAAAATTCCTACGTTTTTTCTTTCAAGGAGACACTAAAGGAACAAATATGTGTGCTCAGTGGACAACATATATAACATGTAGAGTAAAAAAGAGATGCAACAAGTGTACAACCTCTTTGGCAAAGCTATGTCGATCTCAACATGATTGGGTTGGCCGGTGAGGATGCTCCGGCTGACTTGGCTGTCGTAGGAGGGGAAGAAGAGCTTAGGCGTCTGGAGATGGAGCCCGAGGTACTGCTCCGCTGTGATGGAGGGTTTCGTCGTTGGAGCAGCTCCGGTGAGTTGTACGACGCCGAGGCTGAAGCAATACAAGAGAGACAATGAACAACGTTAACCTGAGTGGAATTCTGATAGCATCTCCAATACATGACGGAAAATACATAAACACAAAGTGCTAGATGTAAAATACATCAGCCGCTCATCTCTGAACTTAACTGTCGAAACTGAATTTAACTGTTGAAACTGAACTTAACTGTCGAAACTGAACTTAACTGTCGAAACTGAATTTTGCTGTCGAAACTGAATTTTGCTGTCGAAACTGAACGCACTAGCAAGGTGAGGCTACACGTCGGTTGATTGACTTTTTCATCCCTGGACAGTCAATTTTGCAGCCGTTGGATACAAAATCAAGGGCCTACGGTTCATCTTCAACCTCCACCCCCCTGAGCCAGCCAAACAGCAGCCCCCTGCCGCCCGCGGCCCGCGGTGCGCCACCCCGCCCGCCCCGAAAACACTCCCCACCACCGGTCCGCCGCCGCCCCGGCCATCCCTCTAGCCCCCCTGCCGAGCTTTTTCTCCGGCGATCCCCACGCCACCGCCCCGCCAACGCCCCGCCACCGCCAGCGACCACCGCCCCCATCCTGAACCCTAAGATAGATAGTGGGGTACCTCTCTGGCGAGCCCCCCTTCCCGCTGTGGCTGGTTCTTCCTTCGCCCCGGCGGCATCGGAGTGAAGTGTAGCTAAATCAGAGCAGCATCGCAAGCAAGAGCTAGAGCAAGAGCAGCAGCGCGAGCAAGAGCAATAGCAAGAGCAGACCGGGCAGGGGACCGAGAGCAAGAGCAGAGTAGCAGCGCGAGCGAGAGCTAAAGCACCAGCATGTCCTACTGATGTGGAAGTCGCTGCCGAGGGAGCGACGCCATGGAGGAAGTGGCCGGCGATGCCGCCGTGGATGGAGCCGCGCCATGTCGGCTCGGGACCGAGCGCCGGCAGCACCGTGAGATCGAATCAAGAAGAAAATGCGGCGATTAGTGTACAACCTCTTTGCTGGCGCCGATTAGGCCGCAGCTTCATCCGAGGAAACGGTGATGTTGATGCTCTTCCGGTGGTGCAGGTGAAGACAGTGGTGTGGGAATGGAGGTGGCGCGAAAGACGAGGGGAACATCGGGGCGGCTCCTTGGAGGTGGAGGACGGGGTGGCTGAACTGGCAGGACGATGAGATCGACGACGGATCCTCATCCGGTACGGTGGATGAGGGACGTCGAGGTGTTGTTGTGGACGACGTCGTCGGGGAAGAGGCTCCGGCTGGGTGGCGGAAGGAGCAGTGTGCGGGGTTTCTTCGCGGGTTTTCGCGGCCTCGGTGTACGAATGGGTGGGCGGATGGGATGGCAATGGGGAACCATGGCTTAGAGACGCGCTTGTCCAAAATGTGGGGTAAGTTACGAAAGTACCCCCACCGATTTGAGGCGGTTCTTTCGGTTCAGGGGTACCACGGGCATTTCGCGTGTCGGGATTTCACAGGAGGTGGGAGTTTTCGTGCGCGTTGTAATTTTGGAATAGCAAGGCGCGGGTTGAGATGGAGGGAGTTGTCGGAGCACAACAAGACAAAGATATATCTTAAATATTTCGGGCTAACAAGGCGCGGGTTGAAATTTCTGGACAAGCCTAATGTGTACTGTACCAAATCAATGCGCCCTACAAATGTCATTCAAAACTTTGAATTCATGTTATGTTCAATTAAAATATTTCGCTACGTGTATAATGCATGCAACCTACTACTCAAATGAACGTTTTAGTGCATTCCAAACGTATATACTAACGCTTCAATATGAACTAAATTTGAATTCGTTTCTCTAACTGAATAAAATCTATAGTAATGATTGTTGTGAAGTTAAAGCATTTGAATTCGTTTCTCTATTTTAATAAGATCTACAATCATCATTATTGTCAAGGTAAACCATCGTTTGTGTATTATCTTCACAACACACCACATGATTAGTCTCGAGTTACATATGAACTATGTGTACTATATGAACTCAAACTAGATTTTTTGAATCCACTTTATTTTGATTTCAAATCACATTACATTTCTAGCTCTAGCTAGATCTTCATAATCTAAAACATGTCTCATATGTATAATGTGTTTATCACATTATGTATGGTGCCCTGCCCCCTACGCCTACAAGTATTTAGATGTGAGTTGCAAACACCACACATTACCACAAATTCAAATAAAATGTGAGAATGTTCGATATATAGTATTGTTTAGATTGTTCGATATTTAGTTGTAAGCTGCAAACGCCACACATTATCACAAATTCAAATAAAATGTGAGATTGTTTGATGTATAGTATGGTTTAGATTGTTCGGCATTTAGCTGTGAGTTGCAAATGCCATGCATTATCACATTATGGTATAACATGTGCACAACACGTGTATCACCCTTATATTCATGCATGCAATGTTTAAAACACTATGATCTCC
Source organism: Triticum monococcum (assembly GCA_034509565.1). Classification (NCBI taxonomy): domain Eukaryota; kingdom Viridiplantae; phylum Streptophyta; class Magnoliopsida; order Poales; family Poaceae; genus Triticum; species Triticum monococcum. The sequence continues at coordinate 568,417,715 of CM067841.1, read as the reverse complement.
TATTCAAATATATGAATCCGCTTTCATACCAAATTATGATCTTTGTTAGTCTCTTACACCCACACAATCCTCTAACCTTTGTAGCTACCACTAACTTTCTCTCGTGCATGCACACGCCCTCCTCGCCCTCCCCCTCCCTGGGCATTCTATCCACCGGGCACATTCATTTTTTTTGTTTAGGTCGTTCTCCCAGAGTCTCCACAACTCCTTTCCGACACACACCGATCGATAAACCTCTCCAGCGATGCCTGCCTACAACATACAAACACACCTTCAATCTCCTCCTTTATGTGTCCTTGCCTCGTGTCTCTCATACGGTCAGACACACGTGTAAACTCTCGCCCCTCTTTTCATCGCTCTCACAACTGCACACTCCTCCCCTATCTAGCTAGTAGTTGGGCCTCTCGCACCACCTCCTAGCTCCGTTCTCTCTGTCTATCCGTCTCGCTGGGCCTTATTTGCCTCTAACAAATGGACGTACACCGACTGATCTCTCGCTATACATATAGCTAGCCAGGTCCTTATAACTCGTCTTTACCCACACGTCAATCGATCTACCTCATTAGTTGTGTCTCTCCCTTCCTCCGACAAACAACAATTGATCTACCAATCTAGTTAGGTTTGCTTACCAAACACATGGTTCCCCTTCATCATCCATGGATGCGTCCCGATAGATCTATCACGCACAGGCACACACAGAAACACATCCCCACTCTTATTGATAACATTGCAGTTCCACCCTCAGTTTGTCTAGTAGGCCTCTCCCACCATCTTCGAGAAGCAATTCCATCACCCATCCAGGACTCTACCCCTCTCCCTCCCTCTCTCTCTCTCTCCTCTCTCTCTCTCTCCCATCATATTTCCCGTCCTTCAGTTATGTATGGATGTCGACCGATCTCCCTCAAGACATAGCTGGGTTTCTCCTTCTCAACACATATATGAGTCGTTCTACCTCTATAGTTAGGCCTCTGTGTAGGACCTTGAAGTAGATGTGTCTAGAGGGGGGTGATTAGACACTTCATGCCAAAGTTGCAATTTTTAAGCTTTTTCGGTTTGAGTGGAGTTTAAGCATAATTTCAGCACTCATAATACATATCAAGCAAGTATGCAAAGTGTATATAGGCAGCGGAAAGTAAAGCATGCAACTTGCAAGAATCTAAAGGGAAGGGTTTGGAGAATTCAAACGCAATCGGAGACACAGATGTTTTTCCCGTGGTTCGGATAGGTGGTGCTATCCTACATCCATGTTGATGGAGACTTCAACCCACGAAGGGTAACGGTTGCACGAGTCCACGGAGGGCTCCACCCACGAAGGGTCCACGAAGAAGCAACCTTGTCTATTCCACCATGGCCATCGCCCACGAAGGACTTGCCTCACTAGCGGTAGATCTTCATGAAGTAGGCGATCTCCTTGCCCTTACAAACTCCTTGGTTCAACTCCACAATCTTGTCGGAGGCTCCCAAGTGACACCTAGCCAATCTAGGAGACACCACTCTCCAAGAAGTAACAAATGGTGTGTTGATGATAAACTCCTTGCTCTTGTGCTTCAAATGATAGTCTCCCCAACACTCAACTCTCTTTCATATGATTTGGATCTGGTGGAAAGAAGATTTGAGTGGAAAGAAATTTGGGGAAGGCTAGAGATCAAGATTCATATGGTTTGAATGGAATATCTTGGTCTCAACACATGAGTAGGTAGTTCTCTCTCAGAACATATGAGTTGGAATGATGTATGTGTTCTGATGGCTCTCTCCACAAGTGAAGAGGAGGTGGAGGGGTATTTATAGCCTCCACACAAAATCCAACCGTTACACACAATTTACCAGTCTCGGTGGGACCGAATCAGAAAACTCGGTCGGACCAAAATGGTAAACCTAGTGACCGTTAGGAATTTCGGTGGGACTGACATGCAACTCGGTAGGACCGATTCGGTTAGGGTTTGGGCATAACGTAATCTCGGTGAGACCGATTGCACAAACTCGATGAGACCGAGTTTGGCAATAAGCTAACCAGAGAGTTGGTCAGGCAAACTCAGTGGGACCGACTTGCTCTTTCGGTGAGACCGAAAAGTTGTAAGAAGGAAACGTGGAGTTTACCTTGCATTCTCGGTGGGACCGATTCGCTCTTTCGGTGAGACCGAAAAGTTACGAAAGGGAAACAGAGAGTTTGCAAGCCCATCTCGGTGAGACCGAGATCCTTATCGGTAGGACCGAATTGCTAGGGTTTGGCAGTGACAAATGACAAGTGAAACTCGGTGGCGCCGGGTTGAAAGAATCGGTATGACCGAGTTTGAATTAGGGTTTAGGTCATTTTTGGATATGGGAAAGTAGCTGAGGATTTTGGAGCATATCATTAAGCACTTGAGCAAGAGGCTCATTAAACAACACCTCATCCCTCCTTGATAGTATTGGCTTTTCCTATGGACTCAATGTGATCTTGGATCACTAAAATGTAAAATGAAGAGTCTTGAACTTCAAGCTTTAGCCAATCCTTTGTTCTTAGTGTCTTGGAGACCTTCCCACACCCTTTTGTCCATGCCACTCCATTGTTGAACTTATCTGAAACATACTAGGTGAAAACATTAGTCCAACAAGAGATATGTTGTCATCAATTATCAAAACCACCTAGGGAGCAGTTGTGCTTTCAATCCCCCCCTTTTTGGTAATTGATGGCAACATACATCAAAGCTTTAGATAAAGATACAAAGAATAGTAAGTAAAGCTTTGGAAGGACATGTAACAAACATAGGCTCCCCCTACATGTATGCAATCATGTGAATATAAAATATAGAAGCATATGAGAGCATAATCATGACAGAGTAGGCAATGTGTTACATGTATCTTGGCCATATGCATCAGAGCAAATGATTATTAAGGAAAATATCTTCATGATCATGAGTCCTTCTTGCAAACAGTATGCACATAGGCAAGAATTCCTCATACTCATGAATTTGATGCATACACTTACCTTGTAGTCTTAAGTTGGCTTAGGATGGAATGAACCTGCACAAACAAGGTTAGATAACACAGGTACATCCACTAGCCAGAGCAAACAAAAGAAACCACAAGAATGCCAAGACTGGGGTGACATGTAGAAAGTAAGTACTAGGTACTTCATTGAATTCAACATGTCCCCAAGGGTAAAGATATGCAATGAATTTGACTAATTTCTTTCCCATGGGTGTCTTGCTCCCCTTGAATCTTTCATGGGATATTGGGAGAAGATAGGGAACAGAAAATCAGAGCTGAAAGATACAAATGAATATGTCTTCCCCCCTAAAAAGACATGTGACATCTCTCCTCTTGAACATCAAGCATCTGGGATCCTTGAGTATTGTCTCTCCCCCTAGAGATCTCTTTCTCCCCCTTAATACATTATCTGGGATGTCTGGGATCCTTGAGACTTTCTCTCCCCCTTTAGTATGGTGATGTGATCTTTCTCTCCCCGAAGATAGACTTTGATGTGATCTCTCTCCCCCTTTGACATCAATTTCCAAGAAGGGATCTTATAGAGTGTGAGTCAAGAGGTTTGGTCCTTGAGATTCAGCATGAAGCAAATAATAAAATTGTGATGCTTGTAGAGGACAAGATTCATTGAGTGGAGCTGGAGAGTAGAAATGTAGAACAAGTGGCAAACTGTTTTTCTGACTGCAAAGTCGGTGGCACCAAGTGGCATATTTCGGTGGTACCAAAAAGATTCGGTTGGACCGAAGATGGCAAGTCGGTGAAACTGAGTTTACACAGAGAAAAACACTTGTCACCTCAGCTCACTAGACATGTAAGATCTCACAAAGATTTGCAATGAATTAAATGCAGAAAATGCAGAACAAAAACAAAAGGTAAAGAAAAAGGACTGAAAGATCTAGATGAAGTGAAAAAGAGAAAGGGAACAACTACACAAGCATGAAACAAACGCAATAACACAAAGAAGGAACACAAGAGAACTTCATCTAGAGTTGGGCGGTGACATAGTCACCTATGTTAGAGTATATTGACTTGGGAGTCAAGTGAGAACACTTGATCATAGGTCATACTCATAGTTTAATCTCAAAATGGGGTTACCATTTTTCGTTTAAGCATCTTGATGTATTCACATCTTGTTGAGTTGCTTTGACTCATGTCTCGGAGTAAAGCTTCTCTAAGATGGAACAACATACCTTGGGTGGTGGTGTGGTTCTTTCTCATGTAGTTGAACTTGCGTGGGTGCTCATGGTTGATGTAGCCCATCAAGAGTTTGGAGCATCGCTTGGAGTTTGAGTTCATCTACGTACATGGATTAGTTCTAGCAAGGAAAAGCACTTGTGTATCAAAAAAAAAGGAATGACATTCATGAAGCTCAACATAGGATTTGTCAAAGGATATGTTTGAGTGATTTTGTGCTTCCTTGTCTTCAACCATCATTGTGTAGAGTCTTGGTGATGTAAAGATTGCTCAAGATGTGAGTGAATCGCAATCTCATGGAATTAGATTCAACCAGGCACCTACATGGGTTAGACAACATTCAAGGCACAAATATATCCAAGACATAAGATAGTCATCATAAGAGATATATCATGGATTAGTCATAAGCTCATGTCTTGCATGTATCTAATGGAGTTCCTACTCCAAGTTCGAAGCATCAATGATGTTCAACTCTCCTCTCAACCCGCAAAACACTTTCTCATCAAGTGGTTTAGTGAATATATCCGCTAATTGCTTATCAGTGCGAACATGCTTAAGATCTATGTCACCCTTAGCAACATGATCTCGAATGAAATGATGACGAACTTCAGTATGCTTAGTTCGAGAATGTTGTACAGGATTATGACCAATTTTGATAGCACTTTCATTGTCACAAAGCAGTGGAACATGTTTCACATAGATCCCATAATCTTTAAGAGTTTGGGTCATCCAAAGTAATTGAGCACAACATGAACCAGCGGCAATGTATTCCGCTTCGGCGGTGGATAAGGATACTGAGTTTTGTTTCTTGGAGGACCAAGACACAAGGGATCTACCAAGAAATTGACAAGTACCCGAGGTTGACTTTCTATCAACCTTGTCTCCGGCATAATCCGAGTCGTAATAGCCAACAAGATCAAAAGAAGACCTCTTAGGGTACCAAATGCCAAAATTTGGTGTATGAATTAAGTATCTAACTATCCTTTTCACAGCCTTAAGATGACATTCTTTAGGGGCAGCTTGATATCTTGCACACATGCACACACTTAGCATAATATCGGGACGTGAAGCACATAGGTATAACAATGAACCAATCATAGAGCGATAAACCTTTTGATCAACCGGTTCACCATCTTTGGTCAAATCATTATGTCCACTAGTAGGCATGGGTGTAGACATACCTTTGCATTCTTGCATATTGAACTTCTTGAATAAGTCCTTGGTGTACTTTGTTTGAGAGACAAATGTACCTTCTTTAGTTTGCTTGATTTGCAAACCGAGAAAGAATTTGAGTTCACTCATCATGGACATCTCAAACTTTTCTGACATTAGCTTTCCAAACTTTTCACTAAAGAGAGGGTTAGTAGAACCAAATATGATATCATCAACATAAATTTGGCATACAAATAGTTCTCCATTAACCCTTTTAGTAAAAAGAGTAGAATCAATTTTACCAATTTCGAAACCACTTGTAATAAGGAACTTGGTCAAGCATTTATACCATGCTCTAGGAGCTTGTTTAAGACCATAAAGGGCTTTGTGAAGTTTGTAAACATGATTAGGTTTCTTAGGATTGACAAAGCCGGGAGGTTGTTTGACATAAACTTCCTCCTCTATTTCACCATTTAGAAAAGCACTTTTAATGTCCATTTGGTACAAGGTGATGTTATGGTGATTAGCATAGGCAAGTAAGATGCGAATGGACTCAAGTCTAGCAACGGGAGCATATGTCTCACCATAGTCCATACCTTCGACTTGTGTGTACCCTTGGGCGACGAGACGTGCTTTGTTGCGAACCACTTGTCCATCTTCATCTTGCTTGTTGCGAAACACCCATTTGGTACCAATGATGTTGTGGTTGTCGTCGGGCTTCTCAACCAATGTCCAAACTTGATTTCTCTCAAAGTTGTGTAGTTCTTCATGCATGGCGTTTATTCAATCCGGATCTTCCAATGCTTCTTCAACCTTCATAGGTTCAATGCTAGAGATGAATGAATAGTTTTCACAAAAGTTAGCTAAACGAGTCTTTGAGCGAGTGATTCTCCCGGTTTGTATATCATTGAAGATTTGCTCGATGGGATGATCTTTGGCAATTCTTGCTCGAACTCATGAGAGCTTTTGCTTGGGTCTTCGTTGAACATTTTCTTCATCTTGTTCTTCTTCTTGGCCTTCTTCATTGTTGACGTTGTCATTGTCTTGTCGTGGTGGAGAAGGAGGTTGTTGATGTTCGTCTTGATGCATTTCCTTATCTTCTTCATCTTGGTGTGTCCCACTTGTGGATGCTTCCGTATCAATTCTTGGTCCACCTTGTTGTGAAGTAGAAGCCTACACTTGGACGGATGAAGTACTCTCCTTCACCTCTGTTGGACGAACTTTGCCTATGGGCAAGTCTTGGATTGCTTCTGAAGGGTCTTTGTCTCCTACATCAATTGGCAATTGCTCTACTTGCGAGCCATTAGATTCATCAAACTTCACATCTACCATCTCTTCAACCTTTCGAGTGAAATTGTTGTAGACACGGTAAGTGTGAGAGTTTGAGCCATAACCAAGTAGGAAACCTTCATGAGATTTAGGAGAAAACTTTGAACGACCATGCTTATCAAGAATGTAGCACTTTGAGCCGAATACTCGAAAGTATCCAACTTGGGGTTTGTTACCGGTGAGGAGCTCGTATGCCGTCTTGCCGAGTAGCTTGTGAAGATACAAGCGATTTGTTGCATGACAAGCTGTCTCAACCGCTTTTGCCCAAAAATGCTTTAGCGTCTTGTATTCATCAAGCATTGTTCTTGCCATTTCGATGAGTGTCCGGTTCTTCCTCTCAACAACTCCATTTTGTTGAGGTGTGTACGTAGCCGAGAACTCGTGTGAAATCCCTTCTTCGTCAAGAAAGGTGTCCACATTTACGTTCTTGAACTCCGTTCCATTGTCACTTTGAACCTTCTTGATCTTCACGTCAAACTCGTTTTGGGCCTTCCTAGCGAAGTTTTTGAAGATCTTCTGGACCTGCGACTTGTCATTAAGAAAGAACACCCACGTAAATCTTGAAAAATCATCAACTATAACTAGACCAAAAGAATTTCCACCGAGACTCTTGTAGGCGTTGGGACCAAAAAGGTCCATATGTAGTAGCTCGAGTGGCCTCCTTGTGGTCATGATGTTCTTCACGGGATGTCTTCCTCCAACCTGTTTACCTGCTTGACAAGCACTGCAAAGTCTATCCTTGTCAAATATGACATCGTTAACTCCAAGGATATGATTTCCTTTAATAAGCTTGTCAAGATTTCTCATGCCAATGTGACCTAGTCGTCTAAGCCACAACCAACCTTTTGAGGATTTAGCAATAAAGCAAGTTTTAGGTTGTGCCCTTTTAGAGAAGTCGACAATGTAAAGGTCACCTTTACGCCTACCGGTAAAGACCATTTTATGGTTGTCTCGACGAAACACTTGGCAATCTACCTCAGTAAATAGGACATTTAACCCGAAATCAGCAAGTCTAGATACTGAAAGTAAATTGTAGCTGAGAGATTCAACGAGCATGGCATTTTTAATGGAACTATCATGTGAGATGGCCACCTTACCAAGGCCAACTACTTTACCCTTTGAATTATCACCAAAGGTGACATATTTTCGAGGGCCGTCGTTTTCAGCAAGCTCACGGAACATCTCCTCATCTCCGGTCATATGATCAGTACATCCACTATCAATTACCCATTCCTTTCCTCCTGATTCATATCCTCGAAGATTTGCCGTAAGACCGAAGTGTCTCATTGCATCATCAAGATTGAAGTCACTATCATCATCATCATCATAGTATTCATGTTCACCATGATCTTGTGACTCATCATTTCCTAGAGAGGGTAATTCGTTAGATAAATGATCATTAAAATGGTCACTTTTATGAATTCTTATAGCTTCGAATATAATATCACTAATGATTCCAACATCCCCCTTAGCTCGCTTGAGATTGGCAAGCTCAAGTAGACAATCACCAAGGTTAGGATCACTAGAGTTCATCTTACTCAAGGCAATAGATTTATGGAGAATTTTATCCAAATTTTTTAAGGAATGGTCGGGAAATCGTTCCTCAAGAAATTTCCATATAGTATAAGCACAATCAAGAGTAGGCAAACTAGCAATCAAGTTTTTGGGCAATCCTCTAATGATGAGCTCAATAGTTCTAAGATTGCGAATCATGTCAATATCTTCATCTAGGGTAGGATGCAAAGGATCAATGTGAGGTGCACAAGGGCTAGCAATATACTTGTTCAAATGATATTGGTTGAAGATTACAAGCATCTCATTTTTCCACTCATGAAAATATTCTCCATCAAGAATAGGCACTCTATGTCTAAGACTCCCTAAAGTAGACACATCCATCTTCCTCCAATGGTGATTAAACCAAGGCAATGGAGACCAAAGCTCTAATACCACTTGTAGGACCTTGAAGTAGATGTGTCTAGAGGGGGGTGATTAGACACTTCATGCCAAAGTTGCAATTTTTAAGCTTTTTTGGTTTGAGTGGAGTTTAAGCATAATTTCAGCACTCACAATACATATCAAGCAAGTATGCAAAGTGTATATAGGCAGCGGAAAGTAAAGCATGCAACTTGCAAGAATGTAAAGGGAAGGGTTTGGAGAATTCAAACGCAATCGGAGACACGGATGTTTTTCCCGTGGTTCGGATAGGTGGTGCTATCCTACATCCACGTTGATGGAGACTTCAACCCACGAAGGGTAACGGTTGCGCGAGTCCACGGAGGGCTCCACCCACGAAGGGTCCACGAAGAAGCAACCTTGTCTATTCCACCATGGCCATTGCCCACGAAGGACTTGCCTCACTAGCGGTAGATCTTGACGAAGTAGGCGATCTCCTTGTCCTTACAAACTCCTTGGTTCAACTCCACAATCTTGTCGGAGGCTCCCAAGTGACACCTAGCCAATCTAGGAGACACCACTCTCCAAGAAGTAACAAATGGTGTGTTGATGATGAACTCCTTGCTCTTGTGCTTCAAATGATAGTCTCCCCAACACTCAACTCTCTTTCATATGATTTAGATCTGGTGGAAAGAAGATTTGAGTGGAAAGCAACTTGGGGAAGGCTAGAGATCAAGATTCATATGGTTTGAATGGAATATCTTGGTCTCAACACATGAGTAGGTGGTTCTCTCTTAGAACATATGAGTTGGAATGATGTATGTGTTCTGATGGCTCTCTCCACAAGTGAAGAGGAGGTGGAGGGGTATTTATAGCCTCCACACAAAATCCAACTGTTACACACAATTTACCAGTCTCGGTGGGACCGAATCAGAAAACTCGGTCGGACCGAAATGGTAAACCTAGTGACCGTTAGGAATTTCGGTGGGACTGACATGCAACTCGGTAGGACCGATTCGGTTAGGGTTTGGGCATAACGTAATCTCGGTGAGACCGATTGCACAAACTCGGTGAGACCGAGTTTGGCAATAAGCTAACCAGAGAGTTGGTCAGGCAAACTCGGTGGGACCGACTTGCTCTTTCGGTGAGACCGAAAAGTTACAAGAAGGAAACATGGAGTTTACCTTGCATTCTCGGTGGGACCGATTCGCTCTTTCGGTGAGACCGAAAAGTTACGAAAGGGAAACAGAGAGTTTGCAAGCCCATCTCGGTGAGACCGAGATCCTTATTGATAGGACCGAATTGCTAGGGTTTGGCAGTGGCAAATGACAAGTGAAACTCGGTGGCGCCGGGTTGAAAGAATCGGTATGACCGAGTTTGAATTAGGGTTTAGGTCATTTTTGGATATGGGAAAGTAGCTGAGGATTTTGGAGCATATCATTAAGCACTTGAGCAAGAGGCTCATTAAACAACACCTCATCCCTCCTTGATAGTATTGGATTTTCCTATGGACTCAATGTGATCTTGGATCACTAAAATGTAAAATGAAGAGTCTTGAACTTCAAGCTTTAGCCAATCCTTTGTTCTTAGTGTCTTGGAGACCTTCCCACACCCTTTAGTCCCTGCCACTCCATTGTTGAACTTATCTGAAACATACTAGGTGAAAACATTAGTCCAACAAGAGATATGTTGTCATCAATTAACAAAACCACCTAGGGAGCACTTGTGCTTTCACTCTGCCTACCCCTCCCACCACCCCCTCCCCCCACACAGACCGATACATCGAGCGCTCTAGTCATGTCTCCCTGCCACACACAAACTTGACGTGTGCCCTCTAACGTTCCGGTAGGCCAGTCGCCCTATATCTTTGGAACGCCCCGAGACCGATGTGCCAGGTGTCCTCCAGTTATTCGCTGTCGTTGCCATGTCATTCGCTTGCGTTTTGCATCTTATCATGTCATCATGTGCATTGCATTATCATGTTTTAAAACTTGCATTCGTCCGGGTTCTCCGAGTTCTCTCCGTTGTCCGTTCTGAGCCCAACCACACTTGCACGCGCCCGCGGCATGTCTGAAATATTATTTTATTAGTGGCTGGAAAATGTTCTCGGAATGGGATGAGAGTTGACGTGTGGTCTTATTATAGTGTAGATAGACCGCCTGTCAAGTTTCATCGCTTTCGGAGTTCGTTTGACGCCCCAACGGATAACTATAGCGACAGTATAGCCGGTCTTTTCGTCGGATGTTTTCGGTCTCCGGAAACAGTCGTCGGGCCTCCCTCTCTTCTCTTCTCTTAGCTCGAGACCGTCTACACAGCTCACTACCTACCGCCAGGTCCAACCTAACCTCTCTCGTCAGCCCGCAGCCCTGCTCGCGCGCGTCCAAAAGTTGTCCCGAACCCGACCCGGACTGTCGCCACCGTTGTGTCCGGATCATCCCCAAACATCTACAAAATGTCTCTGTTTTCTTAATTTGGGCCCCTAACCTAATTATTCGCGACCGTCCGATTGTGATCGTAGGGATGAGGTAGCCCCTAACCTAATCCACCTGACGTATATATATTGTCCAACCCTAAATTTGAGGGGAGTTGTTCCATCCACCCGTGTCCGCCGCCGCCACTGTCTCTCGGGATCCATCCTGATCCAGCAGCCGATCCAGCCAACCACCAGCTCCTCCCATCGATTCAAACTGCAGCCAATCTCTCCCTTCCTCGTTTTCAGCATCAGATCGACTAGAGCCCACACCCATGGTCCAAATCCTCCCCGACCAGCCTCCTCATTCCTCGGGATCGAGCCCGAGCCAACGAGCGCTGCTCCTGATTTTCCTCGAGCCGCCTCCTCTGCCTCGTTCCCGAAGCCGTTGGCGCCGAGCTCCCCCTTGCGCCGCCGTGCATCCCGCGCCCCCGAGCACCTCGTCGCTGCTGCCCAAACAACCGCCAGCGACCAGTAGGTCACCAACGCCACGCCCCCGCCTTCCCTTTCTTCTCCTTCTTCCTCCTGCAGTTCTTCCTCCCCGTCTCTCTCTCTGAACCCTCTCTCGTTTATTCAGCAGGAGCTCCTGTCGTAGTTGTGGTTCGCTTGATCCCCTGCCTCGAGCGTGTTGACCGCGCCCTCCTCATCCCCATGGATCCGCGCCAAGCTTCGTCGCCTCCCCTCGCTCCAGCTCCGCCACTGCCTACGTCCTTGACAAGTCTTGCGACGTCTCTGGCCCCTTTTTTTCCTCGCGTCGCGCCGTTGCTGTCTTCTCCGCCTCACTGTCGTTGTGCTGCAGGGGCCGAGGCTCGCCTCCTCAGTTCGTCGCACCGCCTCCAGTCCCGTCGGATCCGCGCCCGCGCCCTGTTCCTGGTCGCCTCCACCTGGATCCGCCCCATCCTCGTCGCCGGGAGACGCCAGCATCAGGTCCTCCGCCGCCTGTGTCCTCTACTTCCAGGACGAGAGCAGCACGCCTCGTCCCACCCGCGTTGACCGCGCCTCCTGGGCTGTAAGGCTCCCCGTGGCCTAGATCTGTCAGACCAGCTGCGTGCCTGCCTCCTTCTCTGAACCGGGCCGAGGCCCATGGGTGAGCCGCCCCCAGGCCTCCTGTGCACTGTTGGCCCAGCCAGATGCGGCTCGTGATATTTTTTTCCTGCGCTGCGATTTTAGCTATTATCCAGAATTTGCCAGATTTGCAGAAAACCCCCTGCTGTTCATGCATATAATAACTTTCAAACCGTGCATCGGATTAAAATAATTTCTATATGAAACTTGCTTAAAATTATGTGTAGATTAATAATATGCCAATTTCTTGCCATGTTAAAATGTTTAAAATGATGTTTGCATTATTTTACTCCTATGCCATGCTAAAATGTTTTAATTCATAACTAAATAACCGTAACTCCGAATTAAATAATCTTTATATGTAAACGGGGTAGAAAAATGCCTAGATTATCATGATGGCTTTACTTTGCATGTTTAACAACTCTAAAATTTTGTTTAGGGCAGAACAATACCAAACCTAAAACATGCATATGAGGAGTTTCCGGATTTGTTGTTTGTTGTTCTGGCCTCATTTAAACTTGCCTAGTTAGGTAGTTTAATTATGCTTCACCCTCTTGCCATGCTAAAAACATTTAATATTGTTGGGTACATAAACGAGAGAGAACTAAATAAGTCACGTGGTGTTCCATCAATATGCAACTCGTTGCATATTTGAGCTCCACTTAATTTGTAGGATTGTTTGTGCACTTTGCCATGCCATGCTTCATTAAACCGGACATGCATCATACTTGGTTGTGCATCATGCTATGTTGATGTGGTGGTTGTTTACTATGTTGTTTGCTTCTTTCTAGTGTTGCTTCTTCGGATTGGTTCCGATAACGTCGTGTGTGTGAGGATCCGTTCGTCTACGTCCGTTTGTCTTCTTCATGGACTCGTTGTTCTTCCTTGTGGGATTTTAGGCAAGATGACCATACCCTCGAAATCACTTCTATCTTTGCTTGCTAGTTGCTCGCTCTTTTGCTATGCCTATGCTGTGATACCTACCACTTGCTTATCATGCCTCCCATATTGTTGAACCAAGCCTCTAACCCACCTTGTCCTAGCAAACCGTTGTTTGGCTATGTTACCGCTTTTGCTCAGCCCCTCTTATAGCGTTGTTAGTTGCAGGTGAAGATTGAAGTTTGTTCCTTGTTGGAACATGGAGATGTTGTTCCTTGTTGGAACATGTTTACTTGTTGGGATATCACAACATATCTTATTTAATTAATGCATCTATATACTTGGTAAAGGGTGGAAGGCTCGGCCTTATGCCTGGTGTTTTGTTCCACTCTTGCCGCCCTAGTTTCTGTCATATCGGTGTTATGTTCTCAGATTTTGTGTTCCTTACGCGGTTGGGTATAATGGGAAGCCCTTGACAGTTCGCTTTGAATAAAACTCCTCCAGCAAGGCCCAACCTTGGTTTTACCATTCGCCACCTAGCCTTTTTCCCCTTGGGTTAGGCCAGTCCAAGGGTCATCTTTATTTTAACCCCCCCGGGCCAGTGCTTGTCTAAGTGTTGGTCCGAAATGGGCAGCCTGCGGGGCCACCTCGGGGAAACTTGAGGGCTGGTTTTACTCGTAGCTTGACCTATCCGGTGTTGCCCTGAGAACGAGATATGTGCAGCTCCCATCAGGATGTCGGCACATCGGGCGGCTTTGCTGGACTTGTTTTACCATTGTCGAGGATGTCTTGTAGAACCGGGATACCGAGTCTGATCGGAATGTCTCGGGAGGAGGTCTATTCCTTCGTTAACCGTGAGAGCTTGTCATGGGCTAAGTTGGGACACCCCTGCAGGGATTTGAACTTTTGAAAGCCGTGCCCGCGGTTATGGGTAGATGGGAATTTGTTAACGTCCGGTTGTAGAAAACCTGAAGTTGACCTTAATTAAAATGCATCAACCGCGTGTGTAACCATGATGGTCTCTTTCCGGCGGAGTCCGGGAAGTGAACACGGCGTTGGAGTTGTGCTTGACGTAGGTTGTTCTAGGATCACTTCTTGATCATAGTTTCTCGATCGTGCTTTGCCTTCTCTTCTCGCTCTTATTTGCGTATCTTAGCCACCATATATGCTAGTCGCTTGCTGCAGCTCCATCTCATACTTTACCTTACCCATAAGCTTAAATAGTCTTGATCGCGAGGGTGTAAGATTGCTGAGTCCCCATGACTCACAGATTCTTCCAAAACCAGTTTGCAGGTGCCGATGTTACCGAGCAGGTGACGCAACCAAGCTCAGGAGGAGCTCGATGAAGATCTTGTCCTTTGTGTTGCTTTGTTCTAGTTGGTCAGTAGTGGAGCCCAGTTGGGGTCGATCGGGGACCTTTGTCGCATTTGGGGTTCTTCTTTTATTTCTGGCTCCGTAGTCGGACCTTGAGTGTATTTGGATGATGTAATGCTTTATTCATGTAATTGTGTGAAGTGGCGATTGTAAGCCAACTATGTATCTTTTCCCCTATTGTATTACATGGGTTGTGTGAAGATTACCTCACTTGTGACATTGCTTTCAATGCGGTTATGCCTCTAAGTCGTGCTTCGACATGTGGGAGATATAGCCGCATCGAGGGTGTTACAATCTTTGACTTGTACACACACACAATTTCGATGGCTCTCTTCATCGATCTCGCACCCACCCACTTGATCCTCTCTTTGACTCTATCGATAGCTATGACCCCTCCCTCTCTTCTCGTGGATTGCCCGACCCTCTATGTATGATATGGATAGGCCTCCATTTCACACACATTGCATGCAAAATTTTGTTTGAGATGTCATCGACACATATTCCCACAAATAATACACGAAATCAACCCCCCACCCCACCCCCACCCCAAAACAAAAAACACTCATGAACGCGGTTTGTATCTCTCACACACACCCACGTAGGTGGGGGACATGCACGAAGAGAAGAGGTGCATGCACGACACACGTACTCCCGTCTCTTTCCCAACCACACCGCGCGGGTACACAGTGGAGCTCATTTCTGTACGAAAAAGGCAGCCCACGTGGTAATTTGGCACGTGTACTGGTTGTCCACTTGGTGGAGGGAGGATCGTCTACCACGGGTGAACAAACAAATTGTGACTTGACGTGTTATGTTAAAAAAAGAGGCAAACCATGTGGGGCCTACCTTAGAGGCAATGCTCTATACACTAGAGTACTTTTGATGTGTCCCGTCAACTCGCAGAACGAGGAAAAGCTTGCTTAGTACGCTGTCTCCCCCGCCCACGGGCACGGTGGCTCGCAGGATGAGGTGAAGCTTGCTTACTACGCCTTACGCCCGCTCCCTCGCCCATGCGTGCGGTGGCTCGTAGGACGAGGAGAAAAATTTACTACTCCCTCCGTTTACTCCTCGTCCCTACTACCTTGCTTATAGAGATTATATCATATTGTTTGGAATATATATGTCCTTTCGTAGATTTCAATATGAACTACTAGTACATACTCCAAACACTGATGTATATAGACGTATTTTAGAGTGTAGATTCACTCATTTTGCTCTGTATGTAGCACTCTCCCTCGCCCCTCGACCCTCGCCCATGTGGTGGACGTGCAGCAATTCATTCGGTCTCATATAGCTAGAACGATATATACTACACTACCATTATTGCTCGACTTCCCGAAGAGGCGAAGAGCCAATCGCAAGGTTAATATTTTGGAGATGCCAAGCGCAAGGTTATAGGAGAACGAGTAGTAGGTGCCGCGTCATTTATAAATAAAGTTTTTTTCTTCAGTGGCACATACGCAATATGATAGG
The DNA here is from genome assembly GCA_034509565.1 of Triticum monococcum. Classification (NCBI taxonomy): domain Eukaryota; kingdom Viridiplantae; phylum Streptophyta; class Magnoliopsida; order Poales; family Poaceae; genus Triticum; species Triticum monococcum. The sequence continues at coordinate 568,401,919 of CM067841.1, read as the reverse complement.
TTCATACGGAGAGAAAAGGAAACCGCTCCACTATATACATAGTCAGGACGGGCCAGCCTACACGGTTGCTTGCTGGGGTTGCTCTCTTCACACTCTCTCGCACAAAACGATTGTGGCCACATCTCTAACATCCCGGCGGATCACGTCCGCTTGGGGACTGGGTGGATGCTTAGTGTAGATGCGGTGGCCGTCGCTGACGGCGAAAACCCACTGTCGGCATGTCCCGATCAGGGGTCCCCGCCGTTCTCTCTCACAAAGCCGGTGAGGTTGCCTTCGTCCCTTGCTCACTGCCGCGATGTTGGCAGTTGCCTTCTCCCGCTGCCCTCCTCAAGGTTGAGCTACGTCCCTCAGGTACAACTCCCTTTACAGCCGGCTTGCACCACTGCTCCAGCTGCCCACATCACTCCATGTGGATATTTCTCTACTTCTTTGCCCCGCACATACCTCTAATGGCTTCTACGTACTGTATTTGTGATGAGTTTATGTCTCATCAACTAGTCCCAATAATCTTATTCTAATCACGCTTGTTCAATTTCTTTGCCACAGGATGCTCATCTCGATTTTGGTGAAACTTCACAAAATGATCCCATGGTCAGAAGGTTGCAAACTTCATTTATTAGGAAGCTCGAACGTTGCCAGCAAATTGAAGCCTGGTCAGGGTTCACGGTTCAAGGGCTAGGGACTGCATGGATCGTTTTTTTCTTTAGCTGCATCTGTTCCAAAATAAGTGTCTACTTTAGTAGTAGTACAACTTTGTACTAAAGTTTGCACAAAGTTGAGAAACTTATTTTGGAACGGAGGGAGTACATATTTGCTATGATCTGTCAATCATTGAGAAGCAATAGCATGCATGTTAGTCTCCTTTGTATTTGATGAAATGTTGCAACGGGCAACCTTGGACGCAAGATACATGTAACAGAAGCTGGAAGCTTCATAGCATTGTACAAATTTATCTCGCTAATAAATTACAGTACGTACTATACTAGTACTTCCTCCGTTCCTAAATATAAGTCTTTGTAGATATTTCACCATGAACCACATGCGGATGTATATAGATGCATTTTAAGTGTAGATTCATTCATTTTGTTACGTATGTAGTGGAATCTCTACAAAGACTTATATCTACTAGTAATAGCTAGCCCCCACTACTAGGAATTCTCTATCCTCTCCTTGAGCCATGTCATCAAAATTGATGTAGCCGTTAGATGAAGTAAATCAGTCCATAATAGCCGTCTGATCTTGACGTTGAGAGGCTCCGCACTAAGCCACATGCAAGCATGCAGAAATACCGTGCCACATGCATGTGAGTGGGTTTTAAATCACATCAACATGTCTGCATGCAAGCATGCACCGGTAGCATGCATGTAAGTGAGCTTTTAAGTCCCATTAACATTTCAAAAAGAAAAATATAATCCCATTATGCAGTAGGAGTTGGCCGATCTTTTTTCCTTACATGGGATGATCTAAATGATGATGGGAGTTTATTTAGTTTGGCTACCACATTTGTCATGCGGTTATAGAGTTTTGTTTGTTCTATGAAATCGATAATTTTGCGCACAGAGATATACCGCTGTTTCGCGCCAACGCGTGGGGACTCATCTAGTAATATCTAGGAACGGAGGGAGTACTATGTAAAGAGTTAGGTGTCGCATGGTGATAGTGTGAGATGGGCCATGTAATCACTGAGCCTGCGTGTTTTCACTGCTCTTGCACGCCTCCGCTGTAAGAATGGAGAAAATTGTAATCTAGTACTAGTAGTATACCTCCTTTCGCCAAAAGCATGGGACATCCAGCAGTCCTACCACCTCAGTAATAAAGACCAATGAGCCGTCAAATCACATAGACCCAGCAGTAAGTTGGACGGATGAAGCAACCATCATTCTTGCGCCAGTGAGAGGCCGCGTCCGCTCTGCCCGGGTATGAATGCAGCATCGATTCTTTGGAGCGGCGCTGACTGTTTCGGGCGGGAAGCGCGCGCGGGCGATGGAGGGGCTTTGGGTGGGCCAGGCTGGTCAGGAGCGGGCGTGGCAGCTGTCCGCATGTCCCTACCGGACACGCCCGGAAACGAGAGAATGCATCGACTCTCATGGCTAAAATCGTACACTACACAACATCTCTCTGTAGGAGTAGGTCGATCTTTCGCTCTCTCTAAAACACACATGGTGTTAAACACACACACACACACACACACACACACATGCACACGCACGCACCTTGGCCCCCTTGCACCTTCTGACATGACTTATTACACCTAGACGGAGGGAGTAGTAAGTATATGAGATACGGTGGCACACTGACTTAAGTCGAATACAAGTGCCCAAAATTTGTGTGCATGTTATAATAAGGATTCACTTAAAATAGTACGTGAGCAAACAGAGGGATCAATTGGACAGTGTTCCCGAGCAGTAGCGAGATGTGTGAGGTAGATACACCGCTGGCGCTTTTAATTTTTCTTATTAATTTGTTTGTTTCACCCTCTGACTGGTGGGACCCAACGTACTACGTGGAGAGAGGTAAGGTGATTAAGGCTGCATTATTTCTGCACCATTGTGGATAGTCTTACGACCAAAGCCACATGACATGATTATGATTGAAATCCCAATTACTCCCACACACACACAAAAACACGGCATGCTTGTCAGACGAATGCAGGAATGTATAAAAGGTTATTTCCCTCTCGTTGAACATAACGGGAGGGTTGTGTAGCTGGTTAGCCTGTTCGCTCATCAAACTTGAGGTCTCGGGTTCGATAACTACACTTGAGCATAATTTGTGCCAGGAGGATTCTTTGACTGGTCAAAATGTTTTCTAGGGTTTGCACGCTTCACACTCTCTCTCCAGTATATATATACACGCTGGAGCCTTAGCGCTTGTAGTTGCTCTCTTCACACTCTCTCGCCCTCTCCAGATCTAAACAAGACTTCGTTGGCCTCTCTCTCCCCTCACTACTGCTCAAAGAGCCGGCAGGATCCGTCCGCCGAGAAGGGAAGGAGGCGTAATGCTGTCGCCGTTGGCGAGGGACTACCGGCGCAGCTGTTCACTTTCCACCCAGCGGCGGCACGGGAGGGCCTCCGACCCCTTCTTCTTCGCCGCCGTCCCGTCGCCCACCGAACCACGCCCGAAGAACCTTAAGGTATAATTTACTTACTCCACATGCATTGCTCTAGCTTCATGTATACCATGAATCTAGGACGTGGTTCAAAGAGGAAAGGAGTGGGGGAAATTAGTGGGAAAAATTGTATATAGCATGAATCTAGGACGTGGTTCAAAGAGGAAATGAAGGGGGAAAGTTGTATAGCATTAACTAGGACGTGGTTCAAAGAGGAAAGGAATGGGGAAAGTTGTGGGGAAAGTTGTATCGCATAAATCTAGGACGTGGTTCAAAGAGGAAAGGAAGGGGCAAAAGTACTAGTTCAAAAAGGAAAGGAAGGGACAAGGATGTAGAATTTGAGCAGGACTAGATTTGCTGCGCTCACATAGGGAAAGGCATCTAAAGATAACAAAACTGGGACCAGTAGATGCACATTGTGCTGGTGCCTCCATTGTCCCGTGCAACTCATTAGTTGTTGTTAACCTAAGGCCCTGTTTGGTTAAAAACTCCCTAGTCCCACCCTGCTGGGTTCCAGGTGTTGGGGAACGTAGTAGAATTTTAAAATTTTCTACGCATCACCAAGATCAATCTATGGAGTCATCTAGCAACGAGGGAGAGGGGAGTGCATCTACATACCCTTGTAGATCGCGAGCGGAAGCGTTCAAGAGAACGGGGTTGATGGAGTCGTACTCGTCGTGATCGAAATCACCGATGACCTAGCGCCGAACGGACGGCAGATCCGCGTTCAACACACATACGGTTGGGAAGACGTCTCCTCCAACTTGATGCAACAAGGGGAAAGGAGAGGTTGATGGAGATCCAGCAGCACGACGGCATGGTGGTGGAAGCAACGGCGATCTCGGCAGGGCTTCGCCAAGCTTAGCGAGAGGGAGAGGTGTCACGGGAGGGAGAGGGAGGCGCCAGGGGCTAGGGTGCGGCTGCCCTCCCTCCCCCCACTATATATAGGACCCCTAGGGGGCGCCGGCCCTAGGAGATGGGATCTCCAAGGGGGGCGGCGGCCAAGGGGGGTGGCTTGCCCCCCAAGCCAAGTGGGGCGGCCCCCACCCCTAGGGTTTCCAACCCTAGGCGCAGGATGAGGCCCAAGGGGGGTGCACCAGCCCACTAGGGGCTGGTTCCCCTCCCACTTCAGCCAATGGCCCCCTCCGGGATAGGTGGCCCCACCCGGTGGACCCTCGGGACCCTTTCGGTGGTCCTGGTACAATACCGATTACCCCCGAAACTTTCCCGATGGCCGAAACTTGACTTCCTATATATATAAATCTTCACCTCCGGACCATTCCGGAACTCCTCGTGACGTCCGGGATCTCATCCGGGACTTCAAACAACTTTCGGGTTACCGTATACTAATATCTCAACAACCCTAGTGTTTCCGAACCTTAAGTGTGTAGACCCTACGGGTTCGGGGACACGCAGACATGACCGAGACTATTCTCCGGTCAATAACCAACAGTGGGATCTGGATACCCATGTTGGCTCCCACGCGCTCCTCGATGATCTCACCGGATGAACCACGATGTCGAGGATTCAATCAATCCCGTATACAATTCCCTTTGTCAATCGGTACGTTACTTGCCCGAGACCCGATTATCGGTATCCCAATACCTCGTTCAATCTCGTTACCGGCAAGTCACTTTACTCGTACCGTAATGCATGATCCCGTGATCAACCACTTGGTCACATTGAGCTCATTATGATGATGCGTTACTGAGTGGGCCCAGAGATACCTCTCCATCATACGGAGTGACAAATCCCAGTCTCGATTCGTGCCAACCCAATAGACACTTTCGGAGATACATGCAGTGCACCTTTATAGTCACCCAGTTACGTTGTGATGTTTGGCACACCCAAAGCACTCCTACGGTATTCAGGAGTTGCACAATCTCATGGTCTAAGGAAATGATACTTGACATTCGGAAAAGCTCTAGCAAACGAACTACACGATCTTTGAGCTATGCTTAGGATTGGGTCTTGTCCATCACATCAATCTCCTAATGATGTGATCCCGTTATCAATGACATCTAATGTCCATAGTCAGGAAACCATGACTATCTTTTGATCAACGAGCTAGTCAACTAGAGGCTCACTAGGGACGTGTTGTGGTCTATGTATTCACACATGTATTATGATTTCCAGATAACACAATTATAGCATGAACAGGAGACAATTATCATGAACAAGGAAATATAATAATAACCATTTTATTATTGCCTCTAGGGCATATTTCCAGCAGTCTCCCACTTGCACTAGAGTCAATAGTCTAGTTACATTGTGATGAATCGAACACCCATAGAGTCGTGGTGTTGATCATGTTTTGCTCTAGGGAGAGGTTTAGTCAACAGATCTGCCACATTCTGGTCCGTATGTACGTTACAAATATCTATGTCTCCATTTTGAACACTTTCATGAATGGAGTTGAAGCGACGCTTGATATGCCTGGTCTTCCTGTGAAACCTGGGCTCCTTGGCAAGGGCAATAGCTCCAGTGTTGTCACAGAAGAGGGTCATCGGGCCCGACGCATTGGGAATGACTCCTAGGTCGGTAATGAACTCCTTCACCCAGATTGCTTCTTGTGCTGCCTCCGAGGCTGCCATGTACTCCGCTTCACATGTAGATCCCGCCACAATGCTTTGCTTGCAACTGCACCAGCTTATCGCCCCACCAATCAAAATATACACGTATCCGGTTTGTGACTTAGAGTCATCCAGATCTGTGTTGAAGCTAGCATCGACGTAACCCTTTACGACGAGCTCTTCGTCACCTCCATAAACGAGAAACATATCCTTGGTCCTCTTCAGGTACTTCAGGATATTCTTGACCACTGTCCAGTGTTCCATGGCGGGATTACTTTGGTACCTTCCTACCAAACTTACGGCAAGGTTTACATCAGGTATGGTACATAGCATAACATACATGATAGGCCCTATGGCCGAGGCATAGGGGATGACACTCATCTTTTCTCTATCTTCTTCCGTGGTCGGGCTTTGAGCCGTGCTCAATCTCGTACCTTGCAATACAGGCAAGAACCCCTTCTTTGACTGATCCATATTGAACTTCTTCAATATCTTGTCAAGGTACGTACTATGTGAAAGACCAATGAGGTGTCTCGATCTATCTCTATAGATCTTGATGCCTAATATGTAAGCAACTTCTCCAAGATCCTTCATTGAAAAACACTTGTTCAAGTAGGCCTTTATGCTTTCCAAGAGTTCTATATCATTTCCCATCAACAGTATGTCATCCACATACAATATGAGAAATGCTACAGAGCTCCCACTCACTTTCTTGTAAATGCAGGCTTCTCCATAAGTCTGCGTAAACCCAAACGCTTTGATCATCTCATCAAAAAAATGTTCCAACTCTGAGATGCTTGCACCAGCCCACAGATCGAGCGTTGGAGCTTGCACACCTTGTCAGCATTCTTAGGATCGACAAAACCTTCCGGCTGCATCATATACAATTCTTCCTTAAGGAAACCATTAAGGAATGCCGTTTTGACGTCCATTTGCCATATCTCTTAATCGTAGAATGCGGCAATTGCTAACATGATTCGGACGGACTTCAGCTTCGCTGCAGGTGAGAAAGTCTCATCGTAGTCAACCCCTTGAACTTGTCGATAACCCTTAGCGACAAGCCGAGCTTTATAGATGGTTACATTACCATCCGCGTCTGTCTTCTTCTTAAAAATCCATTTATTTTCTATGGCTCGCCGATCATCGGGAAAGTCAGTCAAAGTCCATACTTCGTTTTCATACATGGATCCTATCTCGGATTTCATGGCTTCCAGCCATTTGTCGGAATCTGGGCCCGCCATCGCTTCTTCATAGTTCGAAGGTTCACCGTTGTCTAACAACATGATTTCCAAGACAGGGTTGCTGTACCACTCTGGTGCGGAACGTGTCCTTGTGGACCTACGAAGTTCAGTAGCAACTTGATCTAAAGTTTCATGATCATCGTCATTAACTTCCTCTCTAGTCGGTGCAGGCACCTCAGGAACATTTTCCTAAGTTGCGCCACTTTCCAGTTCAAGAGGTAATACTTCATCAAGTTCTACTTTCCTCCCACTTACTTCTTTCGAGAGAAACTCTTTCTCTAGAAAGGATCCATTCTTGGCAACAAAGATCTTGCCTTCGGATCTGAGGTAGAAGGTATACCTAATAGTTTCTTTAGGGTATCCTATGAAGACGCATTTTTCCGACTTGGGTTCGAGCTTTTCAGGTTGAAGTTTCTTGACATAAGCATCACATCCCCAAACTTTTAGAAATGACAGCTTAGGTTTCTTCCCAAACCATAATTCATACGGTGTCATCTCAACAGATTTCGATGGAGCCCTATTTAAAGTGAATGCAGCAGTCTCTAATGCATAGCCCCAAAACCTGAAGTTGACCTTAACTAAAATACATCAACCGCGTGTGTAACCGTGACGGTCTCTTTCCGGCGGAGTCCGGGAAGTGAACACAGTGTTGGAATTATGCTTGACGTAGGTTGTTTTAGGATCACTTCTTGATCATACTTTTATCGACCGTGCTTTGCCTTCTCTTCTCGCTCTCATTTGCGTATGTTAGCCACCATATATGCTAGTTGCTTGCTGCAGCTCCACCTCATACCTTTACCTTACCCATAAGCTTAAATAGTCTTCACCGCGAGGGTGCGAGATTGCTGAGTCCCCGTGGCTCACAGATACTTCCAAACCAGTTTGCAGGTGCCGATGAGTCCGTGCAGATGACGCAACCAAGCTCAGGAGGAGCTCGATGAAGATCTTGTCCTTTGTGTTGTTTCGTTCTAGTTGATCAGTAGTGGAGCCCAGTCGGGACGATCGGGGATCTGTGTAGCATTTGGGGTAGTCTTCTTTTATTTTGGTTCCGTAGTCGGACCTTGATTGTATTTGGATGATGTAATGCTTTATTCATGTAATTATGTGAAGTGGCGATTGTAAGCCAACTATGTATCTCTTTCCCTTATGTACTACATGGGTTGTGTGAAGATTACCTCACTTACGACATTGCTTTCAATGCGGTTATGCCTCTAAGTCGTGCTTCGACACGTGGGAGATATAGCCGCATCGAGGGTGTTACAACTTGATCTCTTCGTGATGCATCACTTGAACTTGCACACGGCAACCTAACCCCACACAGAACTCTCACGAAGACCATGGGTTAGTACACAAAGCGTAATTGACAATGCTTACCATACCATGGGATCACTTGATCCCTCTCAGTACATCTTCTGCGCTTTGTGAGTTGATCAACTTGATTCACTCTTGACTTAGTCTTGATCAACCTTGAACCTTTCCAATTCTCTTCATTTGGATGATGTCTTGAAGGTAGACATGAATGATCACACAATCTTCTTCTTCAAGACATGCTTGCAATAAGCTCAACTCTCACATGACCAATCTTTGGATAATTCCTTTAAAAGCACTTTGGCCATCTCAACTCACACATGACCAATCTTTGGGTAATTCCTTGAAAAGCACTTTGGCCATCTCATAAACTCCTTGAAACCAACACATGTACTTCAAGACAATCCTATGGACAAAACCTTCAAATATAAATCAAGGCATCCATTAGTCCATAGAGATTGTCATCAATTACCAAAACCAAACATGGGGGCACCACATGTTTTTTGACACACGAACACGTCACGTGTACCCTCGACGCCGGGGGTGATGCACCGCAGCTCACGTCGAAGGAGACCCGACCGACAGCGCGATACGCAAGACAGTCGACGGGCGCTTTTGCAGACCCGAAAACCCCACACCCCCGGGAGGGACCCCGTAAGGGAGTGCGGCGGCTATGGGCTGCCCTAGGTCGATCCGCTCGCCCCTAGAGCCTCGAGATTCGCAGCTCTCAAACACGAAGAACAACGAAGAACGAGATAGAAAAACGGTGGAGAGATAAAACATAGATGAAAAAGTAGTATATTGATTTGTTCGATTGTGTGTTGTTCAATCGGCCGTCACCCCCAACATATATAAGAGGCGGCTGGACTTCCCGTAGAAGTAAAGGATTCATCTAGGCTTTCCTTACAAGAAAAATTACATCAATTCACATCCTAGAGTCCTAATTCTATCCCAACTCGAATTCAGTCTGAATCTGGCCCAAAATCTGTCTTCCTTCTTGCGTGGGCCGCCGGGCTTGCATATGATCTCCGATCGAGACGGCCCAAATATCAAACTTGTGCGCCTCGACGATACGAACAATTCTCATGTTGATCATTTTTTCAACTAAGGACATCTTGAATTCTTTTCGAGGTCATCTTTATCTTCCAGTCGGACTCGGTTTTGCAGTAGACTGGATTATCCGAGTCTCGTAGTGAATTTGTAGGCTATATATTATTTCTGCTGATGATGACTCCAAAATCAAAATTTACCGTCTTGATGATACGCACAACTTCTGTATTGAACACGTCTTCATCCAAGGTCATTTTGATAAACTTTCGAGCACATGTTCAATTTTACTCGGACTTGAGCTCATCCACTCGGATATTAGATACTTTCACTCGGATCGTCCGATTGGACTTTTTCACTCGGAAGACATCTTTCACTCGGATGACTATATTTCCACTCGGAAGGCACTATCTTATTCACTCGGATGACTATATTTCCACTCGGAAGGCACTATCTTATTCAATCGGCAAGTTTTCGTCCCGATGGTAATCTTTTCACTCGGAATATTTTCACCTGGACGACAATTTCACTCGGATGATCATATTTTCACTCGAATGACTATATTTCCACTTGGATAATAATAAGTTCATCCGGTTAGCTAACTTTCACTCGACCGTAAACTTTCATTCGACCGTAAACTTTCACTCGACCGTAAACTTTTCACTCGGATTTCTGACTGAAAATATAGCCCGATCTTGATTTGTCTCTCCAGGCCTCATATGATCTCAGATTGAGACGAATTATATATGAAAATCGATCGGCTCGATGAGACGAAACTTTTCCATGTTTAAGGTTTTTCGATTCAAGGCCGTATTGATGGCCGAATTACTCGCGCAACCTATCAGAGAAGTGTGTGGCACCTCGCGCCATATTTCCGTTGAGGTTCAGTCTGCAGTATATTGCCTCTAACTTTTGAATATGAACTCGGATTGAGATGATTTATATATCAAAATCGATTGCCTCGAAGAGACGAAGACAATTCCTTAAGAGTACTCCTTCATCCGAGGTTATCTTGAAGACGTGATTGGCCAAAAACCACTCGGAACATTGAACTATGCCATTCGGAGTATAGTTTCGGTCCGTAAGATAAAGTCGAATGCAAGGTTGTCAGAATCGTGATTCTGAATCGAATCGGAGCTCCGATGGTAGGATCGCAAATCGTAGAATCTTAACTATCAGGATCGTAGAAACGTAGATTCTAGAGACTAAAGTCGTAGAATCGGAGGGGTTAGTTTGGATCGTAAAGTCGTAGAATCGTACAATAGAATCGCGATTCTGACAACCTTGGTCGAATGAATATAACCGAAACATCAAAGTGGTTCCACTCTGTGACGTGAATATTTTTATGCTGAAAACTCATTCACTCAAAACCATCTTTATTGCAATCTGTATCTTGCCAAAATCAGGTGTCAACAATGTTCTTTCAATCTCCCCCATTTTGGTAATTGATGACAATCACTTTCAAGAGAGTTTAATATAAGGAATTATGCATCACCATGCAATGCAACAACCAAAAATGCATGCGTAAGAGATGCAAATGCTTAGGAACAAAACCAAAGCAAGGAGAAAACTCTAAAGACTTCTCCACAAAACTCCATAAAACTCTCTGAAACCTCCACAAAACTCTCTGAAACTTCTCCCCCATTGGCATCGATTGCCAAAATGGGCGAAAAGCTTAGAAGGCCAATATAGATTGAGTTCCTCCAGAAGTTGTGTATTTCTCAACAAGAGAGTGGAAAGCAATACACATAACAAATGGTAATACTTGGAGGAAGACCAACTATATTGAGGTCCAAAGATTGCAAAAGAAAGATATGCCACAAGGACATAACAAATAAAGAAACAAGCAATCAAGCAATCAAAAGATACCAATTGAAGCAAGCATTCAATGGATATCAATTGAACCAACTAGACCAAAGATCCTACGAGCCACATGAATAAAGGATATTATGATATGAGCAAAGGAGTGTTCTAAAGAAACTAGAGAAGCTCCCCATGATTTGTGCACACATAAGAATTTTTGTATTTGGATACAAAATGCACAAAATAGGATCACAGCTCCCCCAAAATCAATAGAAACTTACAACAAGTGCAAGTGAGCATATAGGAAACTAAGCCTAGTACATGTAACAAACACATGGTTGAGAAACAGGTGAAAGAGGCAACTTAAGAAAGGGCTCAACCAAAATGATGTGTGTGAGTCAAGGCAATGCACTTGAGAAGACTAATGTACGGATGAGGATTAAGCATCAATAAAGTCTTGAAAGAATGGGGCACATGGTGCAAGGCCTATCATTCCCACACACAACTAGCAAATGGGTTCACAAGCTTACTAATAAGCATATAAAGAACATATGCTTGTGACAACCCATGGTGAAGATGGAGGATGAAAGCCTCATCAAGACGAGGGATACCAATTAAGATGGCAAAAGCCTCGTAAATACAAGAATGAGGAAAATAATCTTCACCACACAAGAGTGCAACAAGATGCAAAGATATAAGATCCGCACTCAAGATAAATCCTTTCACATAACCACCAAGTAAAGGTGGACATGAAAGAATAAGGATATCAACTACATATGTAACTCCTCTCAAGTGTATAAGATTCTGGGTGGATGAAAATCATGATGATATCAATCCACAAAGAAGGATATACACACGACATAGTTACAAACAGGAAAGAACAAGATATCCACAAGGAAGTCATAAATATACCAATAAGAAATTTTCTTGAGAGCATAGCACATGGCTAGATGTGATCTTATTGTATATAAATGAATTCCAACCACATGAACATCAAAGACATCACAACTAGCAACAAGAGATCATTGTTGGGATGCTTTGAGAAAGGAAACAAGTATCACAAGAAAGAATGAATAGCATGCCAAGATGCAACCTACACAAGGTTGAATGCAAGAAAAAAGTGCATGAAGTATATGAAGATACTTGATACCGAGATAACATTGGAAGGATGTAGTAGATACCAATTGAAGGTACAAAGTAGTTCATTCATCATCCTAGCTTGACTCCAATAAGCACATGGTGACAACACCTTCCTTGTGAGTGAGCCGAGCATCCAATGCATCTCCACTTGTTCCTAGAACAATAACACAAACAAAATGGTACCCAAACTCATTGGGACCAAAGAGTTAGAGAACCAACAACACATAGGACAAACTCCACATAAATATGTGCATATAGATATGAAAATGAATTTCATGCACATCTCATCCTATTTGAGACTTGGTGGAGTTCCCCCTATATATTGGGTCAAAGAAATAAAACATGCCAAAGAAACTGCAAGAAGTAAATATGCATGCTCAAGACTTTCAAGAACCGAGACCAAAAGACAAAGAAATACCAAGCAAAGAAAAGATACCAAATGAATAAATCATCACTTGGAGGATATCCATTAAAGATACATCAAGGAATGAGATATCCATTTATACACTCAAAAAGAAAGATGTCAAACTCCCAAAAGAGAGAATGGTTCCAAACAAACCAAGCCCTCTACAAAGTTTCATGATGGCACAAAGCACCAAAAAGAAACGGCTTGCCTTCCACAAACACACACTTGATAAGGATCACAAGATGAGTGTTTTATAGAGAATATGATAGCTCCCCCAAGACTAGTGCATTATCGAGAATTTGCATTTGAATACAAAATGCACGAGGTGGGATCACCACTTTCACTATATCTAGAAAACACTAGACAAGGTCAAGAAATTAACAAGATCCACAAGTGGTATGGAATACAATGGGAGTTGACACAACCCTAGGCAAGAGATAAAGCAAATAAAAGCAAAGGCTAATGTAAAGATGATCAATAATATCTACCACACAAGTGAGTACCAATTGTCAAAAGACAAGAAGTATTTGGAAATAATTTCCGATGGTAGATAGCAAGGATATCCGACATCATCTTCACACCAAACAAAAAGCAAATTGCAACTTGTAGAGCTAAAATGCCACCTAGGAACAAGATAATTTACAATATCAACTCTAGATGACAATATCTCAAATGTACACATTTTCTAGGCTAGTAATATACTCATAGCATATTACTCCCCCATAATGTGATACCAATTAAAGATAGACAAGAGGCAATTAAAGGATCCAACAAGAGATAATTAATGGACTATTTAGAATTTGAATTTCTCATGAGAAGACATACCACATAGTGACTAGATAATCTTGAAATATCAATACTAGATGGTATTACTCATGTTCACACATTTATAGGATTGTGAGGTGCACAAAGCACATCACTCCCCCATGATGGGATATTCCATTAATCTCTCACAATAGACTAGTAAGAAATAAACAAGATGCAAAAAGGCTCAACACACAACACACACGTACATGATGTGCAAACCAACATACACACACTTGATTTCTCAAGATAAGCAAATTGGAACCACAACATATACAAGCACATGCAAGGTACAAAACCACAACATGCAAGGGGGCAAGTAACTTTCAATGCAAGCAATTTAAGTACAAGTTACCGCAAGGAGGCACATTGGATATAAGATATAAACTTGATGATTCAATTGACTTGGCTTGAGACAATAAGAATGATGAAGTCCCCTTAATTCTTCATAATGTAGCCAAGTCTCCAATGACCTCCAACAACACCTATTGATCAAGTATGAGCTAGTTGGTCCCCAACCAAGTTGGGTCCTAAGAGGTTAGTCAAAATAGGCTTGGCTACCCAAATGGTTCTTTTCTTGACACCACTTTGAGCACCAACAAATTTGGCAAACACATTGCCAACTTTATCCTTCCCAAGAGAATAGATATCATCAATTAGAATAGGGTTGGATAAGGTACCATTTGTGCATGAAGAAGCGACATGACCTTTTTCACGACATAGGTAGCAACGTCTACTCTTTACTTTCTTCTCACTTGATTTCTCAACTTGAGAAGCATTTGCTTGAGTTTTCTTGGGAAGAGGCCTTTCTTCAACTTGAGGTTGAGAATGAGAGTGAACTTGTGGCCGCTTCCCTTGTTGCTTGTCACTAATGGGCTTCTTCTTCAATGGGTAAGATCTAACATGATGCCCTTCTACTTTGCACTTGAAGCAAACAATCTTGGCCGAATTCTTGACTTGTTCTTGGCCCTTCCTTTTGTTCACCTTGGACTTCTTCTTCTTGTTGGAGTTGAATCCAAGTCCACCTTTGTCATTGGGGGATTTTTGCACACTCAAGATATTGTTGAGTGTGAATTTCCCTTCATGACTCTTTTCCAAGTCTTTCTTCAAAGAAGTGACTTGGGCCTTGAGCTCTTTGATTTCCTCTACATGGTTAGTCTCAACACCAGAACTAGAGGAAGTATAAGATTCATCTTTAGAGCAACAAGGCAAGGAAAGCAATTCATCACAAGATGTACCAATGTTATGCATGGATGAATCACGAGGACTAGCACAAGGCAATATAGCATTTTGAATAAAAGTGTTGCTAGTATCCACATGAGGCTCACTAGATGTTACCTTAGCAAGCATGGCCTCATGAGCTAACTTTAGCACATTATGGGATACTAGAAGATCATCATGAGAGCTTGTGAGCTTTACATGATTTTCTTCCAACATCCCATAATTGCTAGATAGCAACTCAAGTTGAGCCCTTAGCTCAAAATTCTCCTTCAATATGGATGCCTCACAAGAGATAGAGTTAGTGGCACAAGCATCATCATTAGAAACAGGAGGAGAAGACAACTTGGCAAGCTCTTTTGAATATGAAGTTTTAAGTTGAGCATGAGACTCGGTGAGTTTGATGAGCTCACTTTTAATGACCCTTGAGCCATTTTCGAGGTGCTCAAAGTCCTCAAGGAGTTTAGCATGGGCAACTTCAAGCTCCTCATTTTTAGTTTGAAAATCATTGGCCACCTCAAGAGCTCTATCATGAGATTCCCTCACTCTAGATAATTCTAGAGCAAAAGTCTCATCAAGAGATTCCTTGGTGGTTTGTTCAAGTTCAAGAGCTTGAGAGAGGTCCGCAATCTCATTAGTGTAATCACGCTCATGACCTTCCATTTGATCAATGGTGACCTCATGCTCCTCAAGACAAGATTCCAACTCATCAATATATTTCTTGCCCTCAATAGCAATAAACATGATTTCCATGAAGTTGGAACGAGCAATTTTATTCTTAAGAAGAGCTTTAAAAATCATTTCCCCCTTAATTTTTAAGGAGGCAACATCATCATTCTCTTCATCATAATCAACATCATCATCACTCTTGCCATCATCAATATCATCACAAGATATATTGGGATTCAAAGTGGGAGATACCTTTGAAGCCTTAGCCATAAGGCAAAAAGCAATCGATGATGATGTAGGATCCCTTGAAGCACCGTACAAGACCACATCTTGTTCCATGGAGTGTTGGGTTTCCTCTACATTGTTAGCACAACAACTCGAGGAAATGGATGAGTTTTTTCATGGCAACAAGACATAGTAAACATATCATCATGAGACTTAGTCAAGCAATTTCTATATGATATGCAAGGACTATCAACACAAGCATGTGAAACATTTGGAGTGCTCGAAGTGTTAAAGCCCAAAGAAGGAGCATTGCAATAAGATAGTGATGAAGGATCATCCACAATAAGCATACTATTATCATTGCAATGACCAACACTACTCACCATATCATTACCTTGTGGAAAACCACATGTAGGTGAAGTAGAAGAAGTTGAGAAGACTATACGACCGGAGGTGGAGGGAGAACAATCATCCCCACAAATCTTGGGCACTCCATATTTATCTTGAAGCTTCGTCCACAACTCATGAGCATCCCGGAATGGCATGAGTTGAAATATAACTACATTGCTCAAAGCATCGAAAAGCACATTAGAAGCTTGAGCATTGAGATAAGAGTTTTTCTCATCCTCTAAAGATAATCTTTGGGGATCCTTTGGAGGAGAAAAACCCATATCTACAATTCGCCCTAAATTTGGGTCCATGACCCTAAAGAGATTAAGCATGCGAATTACCCAAACATCAAAATTTGTGCCATTGAAACTAAGAGTGCCAGAGAATCCTAATCCCCTAGTCGACATCTTTACTCTCTAGGCGGTTAAGCCTAACAAAGAGAGACGAGGCCCCGATACCAATTGAAAGATCGTGGATGTCGCCTAGAGGGGGGGGTGAATAGGCGTTTTAAAATAATTATGATTTAGGCTTGAACTAATGTGGAATAAACCTAGTGGTTAATTTGTCAAGCACAAAACCTAAGACAACTAGGCTCACCTATGTGCACCAACAACTTATGCTAAGCAAGATAAGCAACTATTGTTGGGGAACGTAGTAATTTCAAAAAAATTCCTATGCACACGCAAGATCATGCTGATGCATAGCAACGAGAGGAGAGAGTGTGATCTACGTACCCTTGTAGATCAACAACGGAAGCGTTTGGTTGATGTAGTCGTACGTCTCCACAGCCCGACCGATCAAGCACCGAAACTATGGCACCTCCGAGTTCTAGCACACGTTCAGCTCGATGACGATCCCCGGACTCCGATCCAGCAAAGTGTCGGGGAAGAGTTCCGTCAGCACGACGGTGTGGTGACGATCTTGATGTACTACTGTCGCAGGGCTTTGCCTAAGCATCGCTACAATATTATCGAGGACTATGATGGCAGGGGGCGCCGCACACGGCTAAGAATATGATCACGTGGATCAACCTGTGTTCCTCTGGGGTGCCCCTGCCTCCGTAGTTGGAATAGGATTCGCGGAGGGGGGAAAAGAGGAAAGGGGCTGGCCCCCTCTCCTTGTCCTATTCGGACCAAGGGAGGGGAGGGGCGCGCGGCCCATCTCTGGCTGCCTCTTCTCTTTTCCACTAAGGCCCATATATCTCTCGGGGGGTTCCGGTAACCTCCCGGTACTCCGGTAAAATCCCGATTTCACCCGGAACACTTCCGATATCCAAACTGAAGGAAATATGCCCTAGAGGCAATAATAAAGTTATTATTTATTTCCTTATATCATGATAAATGTTTATTATTCATGCTAGAATTGTATTAACCGGAAACATAATACATGTGTGAATACATAGACAAACAGAGTGTCACTAGTATGCCTCTACCAGACTAGCTCGTTAATCAAAGATGGTTAAGTTCCCTAACCATGAACAATGTGTTGTTATTTGATTAACGAGGTCACATCATTAGTTGAATGATCTGATTGACATGACCCATTTCATTAGCTTAGCACACGATCGTTTAGTATGTTGCTATTGCTTTCTTCATGACTTATACATGTTCCTATGACTATGAGATTATGCAACTCCCGTTTGTCGGAGGAACACTTTGGGTTCTACCAAACGTCACAACGTAACTGGGTGATTATAAAGGAGTACTACAGGAGTCTCCAATGGTAGATGTTGGGTTGGCGTATTTCGAGATTAGAATTTGTCACTCCGATTGTCGGAGAGGTATCTCTGGGCCCTCTCGGTAATACACATTATACATGCCTTGCAAGCATTGCAACTAATGAGTTAGTTGCGGGATGATGTATTACGGAACGAGTAAAGAGACTTGCCGGTAACGAGATTGAACTAGGTATTGGATACCGACGATCGAATCTCGGGCAAGTAACATACCGATGACAAAGGGAACAACGTATGTTGTTATGCGGTCTGACCGCTAAAGACCTTCGTAGAATATGTAGGAGCCAATATGGGCATCCAGGTCCTGCTATTGGTTATTGACCGGAGACGTGTCTCGGTCATGTCTACATTGTTCTCGAACCGTAGGGTCCGCACGCTTAACGTTACGATGACAGTTATTATGAGTTTATGCATTTTGATGTACCGAAGGTTGTTCGGAGTCCCGGATGTGATCACGGACATGACGAGGAGTCTCGAAATGGTCGAGACATAAAGATTGATATATTGGAAGCCTATGTTTGGACATCGGAAGTGTTCCGGGTGAAATCAGGAATTTTACCGGAGTACCGGGAGATTACCGGAACCCCCCGGGAACCAAATGGGCCTTATTGGGCCTTAGTGGAAAGGTGAAATGGGCAGCCCAAGGTGGGCTGCGTGCCACCCCCCTCCCCTAGTCCTATTAGGACTAGGAGAGGTGGTCGGCCACCTCTCTCCCTCTCTTTCCACTTGGGAGTCCTATTAGGAATAGGATTGGGGGGGGGGAGTCCTACTCCCGGTAGGAGTAGGACTCCTCCTGCGCCTCCACAGCTTGGCCGGCCAGCCCTTCCCCTGGCAACCTTTATATACGAGGGCAGGGGGCACCTCTAGACACACAAGTTGATCCTTGAGATCGTTCCTTAGCCGTGTGCGGTGCCCCCTGCCACCAAATTCCACCTCGATCATACCGTTGTAGTGCTTAGGCGAAGCCCTACGTCGGTAGTACATCAAGATCTTCACCACGCCATCATGCTGACGGAACTCCTCCCCGAAGCTTTGCTGGATCGGAGCCCGGGGATCGTCATCGAGCTAAACGTGTGCTAAGAACTCGGAGGTGCCGGAGTAACGGTGCTTGGATCGGTCGGATCGGGAAGAAGACGTACGACTACTTCCTCTATGTTGTGTCAACGCTTCCGTTGCAATCTACAAGGGTACGTAGATCAGACTCTCCCCCTCGTTGCTATGCATCACCATGATCTTGCGTGTGCGTAGGAAAATTTTGAAATTACTATGTTACCCAACAGTGGCATCCGAGCCTAGGTTTTATGGTTTGATGTTATTTGCACGAGTAGAACACAAGTGAGTTGTGGTCGATACAAGTCATACTGCCTACCAGCATGTCATACTTTGGTTCGGCGGTATTGTTGGACGAGACGACCCGGACCAACCTTACGCGTACGCTTACGCGAGACCGGTTCCCTCGACGTGCTTTGCACATAGATGGCTTGCGGGCGACTGTCTCTCCAACTTTAGTTGAACCGAGTGTGGCTACGCCAGGTCCTTGAGAAGGTTAAAACGGAGTCTATTTGACAAACTATCGTTGTGGTTTTGATGCGTAGGTGAGATGAGTTCTTGCTTAAGCCCGTAGCAGCCACGTAAAACTTGCAACAACAAAGTAGAGGACGTCTAACTTGTTTTTGCTGGGCATGTTGTGATGTGATATGGTCAAGGCATGATGCTGATTTTATTGTATGAGATGATCATGTTCTGTAACCAAGTTATCGGCAACTGGCAGGAGCCATATGGTTGTCGCTTTATTGTATGCAATGTAATCGCGATGTAATGCTTTACTTTATTGCTAAGCGGTAGTGATAGTCGTGGAAGCATAAGATTGGCGAGACGACAACGATGCTACGATGGAGATCAAGGTGTCGCGCCGGTGACGATGGTGATCATGACGGTGCTTCGGAGATGGAGATCACAAGCACAAGATGATGATGGCCATATCATATCACTTATATTGATTGCATGTGATGTTTATCTTTTATGCATGTTATCTTGCTTTGATTGACGGTAGCATTATAAGATGATCTCTCACTAAATTATCAAGAAGTGTTCTCCCTGAGTACGCACCGTTGCGAAAGTTCTTCGTGCTGAGACACCACGTGATGATCGGGTGTGATAGGCTCTACGTTCAAATACAACGGGTGCAAAACAGTTGCACACGCGGAATACTCAGGTTATACTTGACGAGCCAAGCATATACAGATATGCCCTCGGAACACGGAGACCGAAAGGTCGAGCGTGAATCATATAGTAGATATGATCAACATAATGATGTTCACCGATGAAACTACTCCATCTCACGTGATGATCGGACATGGTTTAGTTGATTTGGATCACGTGATCACTTAGAGGATTAGAGGGATGTCTATCTAAGTGGGAGTTCTTAAGTAATATGATTAATTGAACTTAAATTTATCATGAACTTAGTACCTGATAGTATCTTGCTTGTTTATGTTGATTGTAGATAGATGGCTCGTGCTGTTGTTCCGTTGAATTTTAATGCGTTCCTTGAGAAAGCAAAGTTGAAAGATGATGGTAGCAATTACACGGACTGGGTCCGTAACTTGAGGATTATCCTCATTGCTGCAAAGAAGAATTACGTCCTGGAAGCACCGCTGGGTGCCAGGCCTGCTGCTGGAGCAACACCAGATGTTATGAACGTCTGGCAGAGCAAAGCTGATGACTACTCGATAGTTCAGTGTGCCATGCTTTACGGCTTAGAATCGGGACTTCAACGACGTTTTGAACGTCATGGAGCATATGAGATGTTCCAGGAGTTGAAGTTAATATTTCAAGCAAATGCCCGGATTGAGAGATATGAAGTCTCCAATAAGTTCTATAGCTGCCAGATGGAGGAGAACAGTTTTGTCAGTGAGCATATACTCAAAATGTCTGGGTATAACAATCACTTGATTCAGATGGGAGTTAATCTTCCAGATGATTGCGTCATTGACAGAATTCTCCAATCACTGCCACCAAGCTACAAGAGCTTCGTGATGAACTATAATATGCAAGGGATGAACAAGACTATTCCCGAGCTCTTCGCAATGCTGAAAGCTGCGGAGGTAGAAATCAAGAAGGAGCATCAAGTGTTGATGGTTAACAAGACCACTAGTTTCAAGAAAAAGGGCAAAGGGAAGAAGAAGGGGAACTTCAAAAAGAACGGCAAGCAAGTTGCTGCTCAAGAAAAGAAGCCCAAGTCTGGACCTAAGCCTGAAACTGAGTGCTTCTACTGCAAGCAGACTGGTCACTGGAAGCGGAACTGCCCCAAGTATTTGGCGGATAAGAAGGATGGCAAGGTGAACAAAGGTATATGTGATATACATGTTATTGATGTGTACCTTACTAATGCTCGCAGTAGCACCTGGGTATTTGATACTGGTTCTGTTGCTAATATTTGCAACTCGAAACAGGGACTACGGATTAAGCGAAGATTAGCTAAGGACGAGGTGACGATGCGCGTGGGAAACGGTTCCAAAGTCGATGTGATCGCGGTCGGCACGCTACCTCTACATCTACCTTCGGGATTAATATTAGACCTAAATAATTGTTATTTGGTGCCAGCGTTGAGCATGAACATTATATCTGGATCTTGTTTAATGCGAGACGGTTATTCATTTAAATCGGAGAATAATGGTTGTTCTATTTATATGAGTAATATCTTTTATGGTCATGCACCCTTGAAGAGTGTTCTATTCTTGTTAAATCTCGATAGTAGTGATACACATATTCATAATGTAGAAGCCAAAAGATGCAGAGTTGATAATGATAGTGCAACTTATTTGTGGCACTGCCGTTTAGGTCATATCGGTGTAAAGCGCATGAAGAAACTCCATACTGATGGACTTTTGGAACCACTTGATTGTGAATCACTTGGTACTTGCGAACCGTGCCTCATGGGCAAGATGACCAAAACACCGTTCTCCGGAACTATGGAGAGAGCAACAGATTTATTGGAAATCATACATACCGATGTATGTGGTCCGATGAATGTTGAGGCTCGTGGCGGATATCGTTATTTTCTCACCTTCACAGATGATTTAAGCAGATATGGGTATATCTACTTAATGAAACACAAGTCTGAAACATTTGAAAAGTTCAAGGAATTTCAGAGTGAAGTTGATAATCATCGTAACAAGAAAATAAAGTTTCTATGATCTAATCGTGGAGGAGAATATTTAAGTTACGAGTTTGGTGTACATTTGAAAAATTGTGGAATAGTTTCGCAACTCACGCCACCCGGAACACCACAGCGTAATGGTGTGTCTGAACGTCGTAATCGTACTTTACTAGATATGGTACGATCTATGATGTCTCTTACTGATTTACCGCTATCATTTTGGGGATACGCTTTAGAGACGGCCGCATTCACGTTAAATAGGGCACCATCAAAATCCGTTGAGACGACGCCTTATGAACTGTGGTTTGGCAAGAAACCAAAGTTGTCGTTTCTTAAAGTTTGGGGTTGCGATGCTTATGTGAAAAAGCTTCAACCTGATAAGCTCGAACCCAAATCGGAGAAATGTGTCTTCATAGGATATCCAAAGGAAACTAATGGATACACCTTCTATCACAGATCCGAAGGCAAGACTTTTGTTGCTAAATTCGGAAACTTTCTTGAGAAGGAGTTTCTCTCGAAAGAAGTGAGTGGGAGGAAAGTAGAACTTGACGAGCTAACTGTACCCGCTCCCTTATTAGAAAGTAGTACATTACAGAAAACTGTTTCTGCGACACCTACACCAATAAGTGAGGAAGTTAATGATAATGATCATGAAACTTCAGAACAAGATACTACTGAACCTCGTAGATCAACCAGAACAAGATCCACGCCAGAGTGGTATGGTAATCCAGTTCTGGAAGTCATGCTACTAGATCATGATGAACCTACGAACTATGAAGAAGCGATGGTGAGCCCAGATTCCGCAAAGTGGCTTGAAGCCATAAAATCTGAGATGGGATCCATGTATGAGAACAAAGTATGGACTTTTGTTGACTTGCCCGATGATCGGCAAGCAATTGAGAATAAATGGATCTTCAAGAAAAAGACTGACGCTGACGGTAATGTTACTGTCTATAAAGCTCGACTTGTTGCAAAAGGTTTTCGACAAGTTCAAGGGGTTGACTACGATGAGACCTTCTCACCCGTAGTGATGCTTAAGTCTGTCCGAATCATGTTAGCAATTGCCGCGTTTCATGATTATGAAATATGGCAGATGGATGTCAAAACTGCATTCCTGAATGGATTTCTGGAAGAAGAGTTGGATATGATGCAACCAGAAGGTTTTATCGATCCAAAGGGAGCTAACAAAGTGTGCAAACTCCAGCGATCCATTTATGGACTAGTGCAAGCATCTCGGCGTTGGAATAAATGCTTTGATAGTGTGATCAAAGCATTTGGCTTTATACAGACTTTTGGAGAAGCCTGTATTTACAAGAAAGTGAGTGGGAGCTCTGTAGCATTTCTGATATTATATGTGGATGACATATTGCTGATTGGAAATGATATAGAATTTCTGGATAGCATAAAGGGATACTTGAATAAGAGTTTTTCAATGAAAGACCTCGGTGAAGCTGCTTACATATTGGGCATTAAGATCTATAGAGATAGATCAAGACACTTAATTGGACTTTCACAAAGCACATACCTTGACAAGATTTTGAAGTTCAAAATGGATCAAGCAAAGAAAGGGTTCTTGCCTGTGTTACAAGGTGTGAAGTTGAGTCAGACTCATTGCCCGACCACTGCAGAAGATAGAGAGAAAATGAAAGATGTTCCCTATGCTTCAGCCATAGGCTCTATCATGTATGCAATGCTGTGTACCAGACCTGATGTGTGCCTTGCTATAAGTTTAGCAGGGAGGTACCAAAGTAATCCAGGAGTGGATCACTGGACAGCGGTCAAGAACATCCTGAAATACCTGAAAAGGACTAAGGATATGTTTCTCGTATATGGAGGTGACAAAGAGCTCACCGTAAGAGGTTACGTTGATGCAAGCTTTGACACTGATCCGGACGATTCTAAATCGCAAGCCGGATACGTGTTTACTTTAAACGGTGGAGCTGTCAGTTGGTGCAGTTCTAAACAAAGCGTCGTACGGGATCTACATGTGAAGCGGAGTACATAGCTGCTTCGGAAGCAGCGAACGAAGGAGTCTGGATGAAGGAGTTCATATCCGATCTAGGTGTCATACCTAGTGCATTGGATCCAATGAAAATATTTTGTGACAATACTGGTGCAATTGCTTTGGCAAAGGAATCCAGATTTCACAAAAGGACCAAACACATCAAGAGACGCTTCAATTCCATCCGGGATCTAGTCCAGGTGGGAGACATAGAGATTTGCAAGATACATACGGATCTGAATGTTGCAGACCCGTTGACTAAGCCTCTTCCACGAGCAAAACATGATCAGCACCAAGGCTCCATGGGTGTTAGAATCATTACTGTGTAATCTAGATTATTGACTCTAGTGCAAGTGGGAGACTGAAGGAAATATGCCCTAGAGGCAATAATAAAGTTATTATTTATTTCCTTATATCATGATAAATGTTTATTATTCATGCTAGAATTGTATTAACCGGAAACATAATACATGTGTGAATACATAGACAAACAGAGTGTCACTAGTATGCCTCTACTAGACTAGCTCGTTAATCAAAGATGATTAAGTTTCCTAACCATGAACAATGTGTTGTTATTTGATTAATGAGGTCACATCATTAGTTGAATGATCTGATTGACATGACCCATTTCATTAGCTTAGCACATGATCGTTTAGTATGTTGCTATTGCTTTCTTCATGACTTATACATGTTCCTATGACTATGAGATTATGCAACTCCCGTTTGCCGGAGGAACACTTTGGGTGCTACCAAACGTCACAACGTAACTGGGTGATTATAAAGGAGTACTACAGGTGTCTCCAATGGTAGATGTTGGGTTGGTGTATTTCGAGATTAGAATTTGTCACTCCGATTGTCGGAGAGGTATCTCTGGGCCCTCTCGGTAATACACATTATACAAGCCTTGCAAGCATTGCAACTAATGAGTTAGTTGCGGGATGATGTATTACGGAACGAGTAAAGAGACTTGCCGGTAACGAGATTGAACTAGGTATTGGATACCGACGATCGAATCTCGGGCAAGTAACCTACCGATGACAAAGGGAACAACGTATGTTGTTATGCGGTCTGACCGATAAAGATCTTCGTAGAATATGTAGGAGCCAATATGGGCATCCAGGTCCCGCTATTGGTTATTGACCGGAGACGTGTCTTGGTCATGTCTACATTGTTCTCAAACCGTAGGGTCCGCACGCTTAACGTTACAATGACAGTTATTATGAGTTTATGCATTTTGATGTACCGAAGGTTGTTCGGAGTCCCGGATGTGATCACGGACATGACGAGGAGTCTCGAAATGGTCGAGACATAAAGATTGATATATTGGAAGCCTGTGTTTGGACATCGGAAGTGTTCCGGGTGAAATCGGGAATTTTACCGGAGTACCGGGAGGTTACCGGAACCCCCCGGGAACCAAATGGGCCTTATTGGGCCTTAGTGGAAAGGTGAAAGGGGCAGCCCAAGGTGGGCTGCACGCCACCCCCCTCCCCTAGTCCTATTAGGACTAGGAGAGGTGGCCGGCCACCTCTCTCCCTCTCTTTCCACTTGGGAGTCCTATTAGGAATAGGATCGGGGGGGAGTCCTACTCCTGCGCCTCCACAGCTTGGCCGGCCAGCCCTTCCCCTAGCAACCTTTATATACGGGGGCAGGAGGCACCTCTAGACACACAAGTTGATCCTTGAGATCGTTCCTTAGCCGTGTGCGGTGCCCCCTGCCACCAAATTCCACCTCGATCATACTGTTGTAGTGCTTAGGCGAAGCCCTACGTCGGTAGTACATCAAGATCGTCACCACGCCATCGTGCTGATGGAACTCCTCCCCGAAGCTTTGCTGGATCGGAGCCCGGGGATCGTCATCGAGCTGAACGTGTGCTAAGAACTCGGAGGTGCCGGAGTAACAGTGCTTGGATCGGTCGGATCGGGAAGAGGACGTACGACTACTTCCTCTACGTTGTGTCAACGCTTCCGTTGTGATCTACAAGGGTACGTAGATCAGACTCTCCCCCTCGTTACTATGCATCACCATGATCTTGCGTGTGCGTAGGAAAATTTTGAAATTACTACGTTACCCAACACAAACATAGGCTTCCAATATATCAATCTTTATGCCTCGACCATTTCGAGACTCCTCGTCATGTCCGTGATCACATCCGGGACTCCGAACAACCTTCGGTACATCAAAACGTATAAACTCATAATATAACTGTCATCGAAACCTTAAGCGTGCGGACCCTACGGGTTTGAGGACAATGTAGACATGACCGAGACACGTCTCCGGTCAATAACCAATAGCGGGACCTGGATACCCATATTGGCTCCTACATATTCTACGAATATCTTTATCGGTCAGACCGCATAACAACATACGTTGTTCCCTTTGTCATCGGTATGTTACTTGCTCGAGATTCGATCATCGGTATCCAATACCTAGTTCAATCTCGTTACCGGCAAGTCTCTTTACTCGTTCCATAATACATCATCCCGCAACTAACTCATTAGTTGTAATGCTTGCAAGGCTTATGTGATGTGCATTACCGAGAGGGCCTAGAGATACCTCTCCGACAATCCGAGTGACAAATCCTAATCTCGAAATATGCCAACCCAACATGTACCTTTGGAGACACCTGTAGAGCACCTTTATAATCTCCCAGTTACATTGTGACGTTTGGTAGCACACAAAGTGTTCCTCCGGCAAACGGGAGTTGCATAATCTCATAGTCATAGGAACATGTATAAGTCATGAAGAAAGCAATAGCAACATACTAAACGATCGGGTGCTAAGCTAATGGAATGGGTCATGTCTATCAGATCATTCACCTAATGATGTGATCCAGTTAATCAAATAACAACTCTTTGTCCATGGTTAGGAAACATAACCATCTTTGATTAACGAGCTAGTCAAGTAGAGGCATACTAGTGACACTCTGTTTGTCTATGTATTAACACATGTATTATGTTTCCGGTTAATACAATTCTAGCATGAATAATAAACATTTATCATGAAATAAGGAAATAAATAATAACTTTATTATTGCCTCTAGGGCATATTTCCTTCAGTCTCCCACTTGCACTAGAGTCAATAATCTTGATCACATCACCATGTGATTAACATCGATAGTTCACATCATCATGTGATTAACACCCATAGTTAACATTGCCATGTGACCAACACCCAAAGGGTTTACTAGATTCAGTAATCTAGTTCACATCGCTTATGTGATTAACACCCAAAGAGTACTAAGGTATGATCATGTCTTTCTTGTGAGAGAAGTTTAGTCAACGGGCCTGCCATATTCAGATCCGTATGTATTTTGCAAATTTCTATGTCAACAATGCTCTGCACGAAGCTACTCTTAGCTAATTGCTCCCACTTTCAATATGTATCCAGATTGAGATTTAGAGTCATCTAGATCAGTGTCAAAATTTACATCGACGTAACCCTTTACGACAAACCCTTTTTGTCACGTCCATAATTGAGAAACATATCCTTATTCCACTAAGGATAATTTTGACCGTTGTCCAGTGATCTACTCCTAGATCACTATTGTACTCCCTTTCTTAACACAGTGTATGGTATACAATAGATCTGGTACACAGCATGGCATACTTTATAGAACCTATGACTGAGGCATAGGGAATGACTTTCATTCTCTTTCTATCTTCTGCCGTGGTCGGGCTTTGAGCCTTACTCAACTTCACACCTTGTAACACAGGCAAGAAACTTTTTCTTTGACTGTTCCATTTTGAACTACTTCAAAATCTTGTCAAGGTATGTACTCATTAAAAAACTTATCAAGCGTCTTGATCTATCTCTATAGATCTTGATACTCAATATGTAAGCAGCTTCACCGAGGTCTTTCTTTGAAAAAACTCCTTTCAAACACTCCTTTATGCTTTGCAGAATAATTCTACATTATTTCCGATCAACAATATGTCATCCACATATACTTATCAGAAATGTTGTAGTGCTCCCACTCACTTTCTTGTAAATACAGGCTTCACCGCAAGTCTGTATAGAACTATATGCTTTGATCAACTTATCAAAGCGTGTATTCCAACTCCGAGATGCTTGCACCAGTCCATAGATGAATCGCTGGAGCTTGCATATTTTGTTAGCACCTTTAGGATTGACAAAACCTTCTGGTTGCATCATATACAACTCTTATTTAATAAATCCATTAAGGAATGCAGTTTTGTTTATCAATTTGCCAGATTTCATAAAATGCGGCAATTGCTAACATGATTCAGATAGACTCAAGCATAGATACGAGTGAGAAACTCTCATCGTAGTCAACACCTTGAACTTTGTCAAAAACCTTTTTCGACAAGTCTAGCTTTGTGGATAGTAACACTACTATCAATGTTCGTCTTCCTCTTGAAGATCCATTTACTTGCCGATCAATGGGCAAGTCAATCAAAGTCCATACTTTGTTCTCATACATGGATCTCATCTCAGATTTCATGGCCTCAAGCCATTTTGCGGAATCTGGGCTCACCATCGCTTCTTCATAGTTCGTAGGTTCGTCTTGGTCTACTAACATAAGTTCCAGAACAGGATTACCATACCACTCTGGTGCGGATCTCACTCTGGTTTACCTACGAGATTCGGTAGTAACTTGATCTGAAGTTACATGATCATCATCATTAGCTTCCTCACTAATTGGTGTAGTAGTCACAAGAACAGATTTCTGTGATGAACTACTTTCCAATAAGGGAGATGGTACAATTACCTTATCAATTTTTTTTACTTTCCTCCCACTCATTCTTTCGAGAGAAACTCCTTCTCTAGAAAGTATCCATTCTCAGCAACGAATGTCTTGCCTTTGGATCTGTGATAGAAGGTGTACCCAACAGTCTCCTTTGGGTATCCTATGAAGACATATTTCTCCGATTTGGGTTTGAGCTTATCAGGATGAAACTTTTTCATATAAGCATCACAACCCCAGACTTTAAGAAACGACAACTTTGGTTTCTTGCCAAACCATAGTTCAGATTGTGTCGTCTCAACGGACTTAGATGGTGCCCCTTTTTAACGTGAATGCAGCTGTCTTTAATGCATAACCTCAAAAACGATAGTGGTAAATCGATAAGAAACATCATAGATTTGCACTATATCTAATAAAGTACGGCTATGACGTTCAGACACACCATTATGCTGTGGTGTTCCAGGTGGCATGAATTTGTGAAACTATTCCATATTGTTTTAGTTGAAGACCAAACTCGTAACTCAAATATTTGTCTCCGCGATCAGATCGTAGAAACCTTATTTTCTTGTCACGATGATTTTCCAATTCACTCTGAAATTCTTTGAACTTTTCAAATGTTCAGACATATGTTTCATCAAGTAGATATAGCCATATATGCTCAAATCATCTGTGAAGATCAGAAAATAATGATACCTGTCGCGAGCCTCAATATTCATCGGACCACATAAATCATATGTATGATTTCCAACAAATCTGTTGCTCACTCCATTGTTTCGACGAACAGAGTCTTAGTCATCTTGCCCATGAGGCATGGTTCGCAAGCATTAACTGATTCATAATCAAGTGATTCCAAAAGCCCGTCAGCATGGAGTTTCTTCATGCGCTTTACACCAATATGACTTAAACGACAGTGCCACAAATAAGTTGCACTATCATTATTAACTTTGCATCTTTTGGTTTCAATATTATGAATATGTGTATCACTATGATCGAGATCCAATGAACCATTTTCATTGGGTGTGTAACCATCTATGTAAATAGAACAACAATTTATTCTCTTACTTAAATGAATAACCGTATTGCAATAAACATGATCAAATCATATTCATGCTCAACGCAAACACCAAATAACACTTATTAAGGTTCAATACTAATCCCAAAAGTATAGGGAGTGTGCGATGATGATCATATCAATCTTGGAACCACTTCCAACACACATCGTCACTTCACCCTTAACTAGTCTCTGTTCATTCTGCAACTCCCGTTTCGAGTTACTACTCTTAGCAACTGAACTAGTATCAAATACTGAGGGGTTGCTATAAACACTAGTAAAGTACACATCAATAACATGTATATCAAATATACCTATGTTCACTTTGCCATCCTTCTTATCCGCCAAATACTTGGGGTAGTTCCGCTTCCAGTGACCAGTTCCTTTGCAGTAGAAGCACTTAGTCTCAGGCTCAGGACCAGACTTGGGCTTATTTTCATTTGAGCAGCAACTTGCTTGCCGTTCTTCTTGAAGTTCCCTTTCTTCCTTTTGCCCTTTTTCTTGAAACTAGTGGTCTTGTCTACCATCAACACTTGATGTTTTTCTTGATTTCTACCTTCGTCGATTTTAGCATCATGAAGAGCTTGGGAATCGTTTCCGTTATCCCTTGCATACTATAGTTCATCACGAAGTTCTACTAACTTGGTGATGGTGACTAGAGAATTCCGTCAATCACTATCTTATCTGGAAGATTAACTCCCACTTGATTCAAGCGATTGTAGTACCCATACAATCTGAGTACATGCTCACTGCTTCAGCGATTCTCCTCCATCTTGTAGCTATAGAATTTGTTGGAGACTTCATATCTCTCAACTCGGGTATTTGCTTGAAATATTAACTTCAACTCCTGGAACATCTCATATGGTCCATGACGTTCAAAACGTCTTTGAAGTCCCGATTCTAAGCCGTTAAGCATGGTGCACTAAACTATCAAGTAGTCATCATATTGAGCTAGCCAAACGTTCATAACGTCTGCATCTGCTCCTGCAATAGGTCTGTCACCTAGCGGTGCATCAAGGACATAATTTTTCTGTGCAGCAATGAGGATAAACCTCATATCACGGATCCAATCCGCATCATTGCTACTAACATCTTTCAACATAGTTTTTCTCTAGGAACATATCAAAACAAACATAGGGAAGCAACAACGCAAGCTATTGATCTACAACATAGATATGCTAATACTACCAGGACTAAGTTCATGATAAATTTAAGTTCAATTAATCATATTACTTAAGAACTCCCACTTAGATAGACATCCCTCTAATCATCTAAGTGATCACGTGATCCAAATCAACTAAACCATGTCCGATCATCACGTGAGATGGAGTAGTTTTCAATGGTGAACACCACTATGTTGATCATATCTACTATATGATTCACGCTCGACCTTTCGGTCTCCAGTGTTCCGAGGCCATATCTACATATGCTAGGCTCGTCAAGTTTAACCTGAGTATTCCGCGTGTGCAAAACTGTCTTGCACCCGTTGTAGATGGACGTAGAGCTTATCACACCCGATCATCACGTGGTGTCTGGGCACGACGAACTTTGGCAACGGTGCATACTCAGGGAGAACACTTTTATCTTGAAATTTAGTGAGAGATCATCTTATAAAGCTACCATCGAAATAAGAAAAATAAGATGTATACAAGATAAACATCACATGCAATCAAAATATGTGACATGATATGGCCATGATCATCTTGTGCCTTTGATCTCCATCTCCAAAGTACCATCATGATCTCTATCATCACCGGCATGACACCATGATCTCCATCATCTTGATCTATATCAATGTGTCATCACGTGGACGTCTCGCCAACTATTGCTCTTGCAACTATTGCTATCGCATAGCGATAAAGTAAAGCAATTGTTTGGCGCTTGCATCTTATGCAATGGGGAGACGACCATAAGGCGTTTGCCAGTTGCCGATACCTTCCACAAAACATGATCATCTCATACATCAACTTATATCTCATCACGTCTTGACCATATCACATCACAACATGCCCTGCAAAAACAAGTTAGACGTCCTCTACTTTGTTTGTTGCAAGTTTTACGTGGCTGCTACGGGCTTAAGCAAGAACCAATCTTACCTACGCATCAAAACCACAACGATAGTTTGTGAAGTTGGTGTTGTTTTAACCTTCGCAAGGACCGGGCGTAGCCACACTCAGTTCAACTAAAGTTGGAGAAACTGACACCCGCCAGCCACCTGTGTGCAAAGCACGGCGGTAGAACCAGTCTTGCATAAGCGTACGCGTAATGGCAGTCCGGGCCGCTTCATCCAACAATACCACCGAACCAAAGTATGACATGCTGGTAAGCAGTATGACTTATATCGCCCACAACTCACTTGTGTTCTACTCATGCATATAACATCAACCCATAAAACCTAGGCTCGGATGCCACTGTTGGGGAACGTAGTAATTTCAAAAAAATTCCTATGCACACGCAAGATCATGGTGATGCATAGCAAAGAGAGGGGAGAGTGTGATCTACGTACCCTTGTAGATCAACAACGGAAGCGTTTGGTTGATGTAGTCGTACGTCTCCACGGCCCGACCGATCAAGCACCGAAACTACGGCACCTCCGAGTTCTAGCACACGTTCAGCTCGATGACGATCCCCGGACTCCGATCCAGCAAAGTGTCGGGGAAGAGTTCCGTCAGCACGACGGCGTGGTGACGATCTTGATGTACTACTGTCGCAGGGCTTCGCCTAAGCACCGCTACAATATTATCAAGGACTATGGTGGCAGGGGGCGCCGCACACGGCTAAGAATATGATCACGTGGATCAACTTGTGTTCCTCTGGGGTGCCCCTGCCTCCGTATATAAAGGCTCAAGGGGGGGGGTGCGGCCGGCCTAGGAGAGGCGCGCCAGGAGGAGTCCTACTCCCTCCGGGAGTAGGATCCCCCCCCCAATCCTAGTTGGAATAGGATTCGCGGAGGGGGGGGGGAAGAGGAAAGGGGCTGGCCCCCTCTCCTTGTCCTATTCAGACCAAGAGAGGGGAGGGGCGCGCGGCCCATCTCTGGCTGCCTCTTCTCTTTTCCACTAAGGCCCACTAAGGCCCATATATCTCCCGGGGGGTTCCGGTAACCTCCCGGTACTCCGGTAAAATCCCGATTTCACCCGGAACACTTCCGATATCCAAACATAGGCTTCCAATATATCAATCTTTATGTCTCGACCATTTCGAGACTCCTCCTCATGTCCGTGATCACATCCGGGACTCCGAACAACCTTCAGTACATCAAAACGTATAAACTCATAATATAACTGTCATCGAAACCTTAAGCGTGCGGACCCTACGGGTTCGAGAACAATGTAGACATGACCGAGACACGTCTCCGGTCAATAACCAATAGCGGGACCTGGATGCCCATATTGGCTCCTACATATTCTACGAAGATCTTTATCGGCCAGACCGCATAACAACATATGTTGTTCCCTTTGTCATCGGTATGTTACTTGCCCGAGATTCGATCGTCGGTATCCAATACCTAGTTCAATCTCGTTACCGGCAAGTCTCTTTACTCGTTCCGTAATACATCATCCCGCAACTAACTCATTAGTTGTAATGCTTGCAAGGCTTATGTGATGTGCATTACCGAGAGGGCCCAGAGATACCTCTCCGACAATCGGAGTGACAAATCCTAATCTCGAAATACGCCAACCCAACATGTACCTTTGGAGACACCTGTAGAGCACCTTTATAATCACCCAGTGACGTTGTGACGTTTGGTAGCACACAAAGTGTTCCTCCGGCAAACGGGAGTTGCATAATCTCATAGTCATAGGAACATGTATAAGTCATGAAGAAAGCAATAGCAACATACTAAACGATCGGGTGCTAAGCTAATGGAATGGGTCATGTCAATCAGATCATTCACCTAATGATGTGATCCCGTTAATCAAATAACAACTCTTTGTCGATGGTTAGGAAACATAACCATCTTTGATTAACGAGCTAGTCAAGTAGAGGCGTACTAGTGACACTCTGTTTGTCTATGTATTAACACATGTATTATGTTTCCGGTTAATACAATTCTAGCATGAATAATAAACATTTATCATGAAATAAGGAAATAAATAATAACTTTATTATTGCCTCTAGGGCATATTTCCTTCAACTATGTGATAGCAAGATATATGACAAGAAACAATATGGCTATCACAAAGTAAAGTGCGTAAGTAAAGAGCTCGGGTAAGAGATAACCGAGGCACGCGGAGACGACGATGTATCCCGAAGTTCACACCCTTGCGGATGCTAATCTCCGTTTGGAGCAGTGTGGAGACACAATGCTCCCCAAGTAGCCACTAGGGCCACCATAATCTCCTCACGCCCTCGCACAATGCAAGATGCCGTGATTCCACTAAGGGACCCTTGAGGGCGGTCACCGAACCCGTACAAATGGCAACCCTTGGGGGCGGTCACTGAACCCGTACACTTTGGCAACCCTTGGGGGCGGTCACCGGTACCCGTCAAATTGCTCGAGGCGATCTCCACAACCGAATTGGAGACCCCGACACTTGCCCGGAGCTTTACACCACAATGATTGAGCTTCGAACAACACCAACCGTCTAGGGTACCAAGGCACCCAAGCGGAACAAGCTCTAGGGTGCCCAAACACCCAAGAGTAATAAGCTTCTCAAACTTCACTTCCACGTATCACCGTGGAGAACCCAAACCGATGCACCAAATGCAATGGCAAGGGCACACGGAGTGCCCAAGTCCTTCTCTCTCAAATCCCACGGAGCAACTAATGCTAGGGAGGAAAATGAGAGGAAGAACAAGAAGGAGAACACCAAGAACTCCAAGATCTAGTTCCAAGGGGTTCCCCTCACATAGAGGAGAAAGTGATTGGTGGAAATGTGGATCTAGATCTCCTCTCTCTTTTCCCTCAAAAACTAGCAAGAATCCATGGAGGGATTGAGAGTTAGCAAGCTCAAAGAAGGTCGACAATGGGGGCAAAACGAGCTCAAGAGATTAGGTTCATTTGGGAAGAAGACCCCCTTTTTAAAGGAGGGGGGAAATCCAACCGTTATGTGCTCAGCCCGCAAACGAGCGGTACTAACGCTCCTGGTCCCGGTACAACCGGGACTCACAGTATACGTGCAGAACCCTACCAGGCGGTACAACCGGGCGACCAGGCAGTAGCACCGGTTGAGAAGAACAACCGGACCAACCGCCCAGCCACCGCTCAACCCCGCATAGGAACAGAAGGGAGTCACCCCTGAGTGCGGTAGTCGGGCGGTACCGGGACGGTGCAACCGCATGGCCTTGAGCGCTCGGGCGGCTAAGTCCTGAGCGGTAGAACGGCTCCGAACACCGGTGGTACCGGTATGACCGGACCAACCGGGCCACCACCGCCCGAGTACCGCATCAAAATAGAGGCCTGACCGGTACTTGGGCGGTGCCTGGCCGGAACAACCGCCCAAGTCTTTGCTGAGCAAGTTGGCGGTACCACCGCCCGGAAGCAGCGGTACAACGGCTGAGAGCTCCAAGCAGTACTACCGCTGGGGCTCGCGGTACTACCACTGGGACCAGACAAAAACCACTTCCAGGAAAACAAGAACTGCCATAACTTCTGCATATGAGCTCCGAATTGAGCAAACTCAAGCTTGTTGGAAAGAAGACGACGAGTGGCATCAAAACAGCAACTGGTAATAGTAAGAAGAGGCAGGGGTGGTATGCCTAACAAAAGGAGGAGTGAAACCTCCAACAGAGAAGAACGAGCATAACCTCCAACATCGAAAACATCATAGAAGAAGCGAGTGAACTCTGTTTTCGATGAACTCGAGCTTGTCATCAAGATGACCATAAGCTCTAAGACTCACAAAGAGAACCAAACAAGAACCAATAAATATGATGCAAGGAAGCAATGGTTTGAGCTCTCAACGAACGATACGATCAAGCTACTCATCGAGAGCCCCCCTTGATAGTACGGCAATCGATCCTATAACCCGGTCTCCCAACTACCACTATGAGACCGATAAAATAGAAAACCTATCAAGGGCAAACCTTTGCCTTGCACATGGTCCACTTGAGCTAGATGATGACGATCTTGACTCCCTCAAGTTGGACCACCTTTCTTGATTGTGTTGGCTCGATGAAGACTAGTTGATTGCTCCCCCATACTCCACTATGGGTGAGCCACTCTTCTGCACATCCTCACAAGTCCATTCTCACCACAATGGACGGCAAGCTTCAAGCACTTGATCTCTTCGTGATGCATCACTTGAACTTGCACACGGCAACCTAACCCCACACAGAACTCTCACGAAGACCATGGGTTAGTACACAAAGCGTAATTGACAATGCTTACCATACCATGGGATCACTTGATCCCTCTCAGTACATCTTCTGCGCTTTGTGAGTTGATCAACTTGATTCACTCTTGACTTAGTCTTGATCAACCTTGAACCTTTCCAATTCTCTTCATTTGGATGATGTCTTGAAGGTAGACATGAATGATCACACAATCTTCTTCTTCAAGACAGGCTTGCAATAAGCTCAACTCTCACATGACCAATCTTTGGATAATTGCTTTAAAAGCACTTTGGCCATATCAACTCACACATGACCAATCTTTGGGTAATTCCTTGAAAAGCACTTTGGCCATCTCATAAACTCCTTGAAACCAACACATGGACTTCAAGACAATCCTATGGACAAAACCTTCAAACATAAATCAAGGCAACCATTAGTCCATAGAGATTGTCATCAATTACCAAAACCAAACATGGGGGCACCACATGTTTGTTGACACATGAACACGTCACGTGTACCCTCGACACCGGGGATGATGCACCGCAGCTCACGTCGAAGGAGACCCGACCGACAGCGCGATACGCAAGACAGTCGACGGGCGCTTTTGCAGACCCGAAAACCCCACACCCCCGGGAGGGACCCCGTAAGGGAGTGAGGCGGCTATGGGCTGCCCTAGGTCGATCCGCTCGCCCCTAGAGCCTCGGGATTCGCAGCTCTCAAACACGAAGAACAACGAAGAACGAGATAGAAAAACGGTGGAGAGATAAAATGTAGATGAAAAAGTAGTATATTGATTTGTTCGATTGTGTGTTGTTCAATCGGCCGTCACCCCCAACATATATAAGAGGCGGCTGGACTTCTCGTACAAGTAAAGGATTCATCTAGGCTTTCCTTACAAGAAAAATTACATCAATTCACGTCCTAGAGTCCTAATTCTATCCCAACTCGGATTCAGTCTGAATCTGGCCCAAAATCTGTCTTCCTTCTTGCGCGGGCCGCCGGGCTTGCATATGATCTCCGATCGAGATGGCCCAAATATCAAACTTGTGCGCCTCAACGATACCTCCAACAGAGAAGAACGAGCATAACCTCCAATATCGAAAACATCATAGAAGAAGCGAGTGAACTCCGTTTTCGATGAACTCGAGCTTGTCATCAAGATGACCATAAGCTCTAAGACTCACAAAGAGAACCAAACAAGAACCAAGAAATATGATGCAAGGAAGCAATGGTTTGAGCTCTCAACGAACGATACGATCAAGCTACTCATCGAGAGCCCCCCTTGATAGTACGGCAATCGATCCTATAACCCGGTCTCCCAACTACCACTATGAGACCGGTAAAATAGAAAACCTATCAAGGGCAAACCTTTTCCTTGCACATGGTCCACTTGAGCTAGATAATGACGATCTTGACTCCCTCAAGTTGGACCACCTTTCTTGATTGTGTTAGCTCGATGAAGACTAGTTGATTGCTCCCCCATACTCCACTATGGGTGAGCCACTCTTCTGCACATCTTCACAAGTCCATTGTCACCACAATGGATGGCAAGCTTCAAGCACTTGTGTGATGCCCCAAGACCGGAGCTTCAGATGCCTTCCAGGGTTTCCGGGTTTCGTCGTGTGATTTGTTTGGTTCTTTGCATTCATCTTTGCATCATGTGCTTTGCATCATGTCATCATGCCATCATGTCATTTCTTTTCTTAACTCAACTAAATAATTTGTGTGGATCTTCGATCCATTTAAACCGAGGGAATTCAGATGGTGATTCTCTTTACAACATATTCTCTCGATATTTAGAGAGCTATAGTAATTATTCCATTTATTTGGAATTAACCATAACACACTTGCAAATATCCCATGCCTTTATTATCTCAATTCCTGGTCTCCAGCATTGCCATATATTCTTTCATCATATTCCGGAGCTCCACCAAAAAACCCGAACATTTTGTCCACACCGAGTCCCAATTCAAAACCATTTGAAGTATATTCAAATGAATTTGAATTTAATTCCTGCATCTTACCACTTCTATTTTTCTGTGGTCATGTTTATTTTTATGAGTCTAGGAAAATTGTCCTCCTGCTCAAACTCTTTTCCCTAACCCCCCTTCCTTTTCCTCTCTCTCGCTATTTTCTTTTTGTTTAAAGAATAAAGAGAGGAGAGGAAGAGCCCAATCCAGCAAGCCCAGTTGACTCCTCCTCTCTTTTGGGCCGGCCTCCAAGGCCCAACCGCGCCCCGGGTAACCCTAGGCCCGAGCGAGACCCCATCCCTATCGACCCCATCCTCCTCCTTCGTCCCTTTTCCCTCGCGCCGCCAGAAGCTCCCCCGACGCTCGATCTGTCC
This sequence comes from Triticum monococcum, assembly GCA_034509565.1. Taxonomy (NCBI): domain Eukaryota; kingdom Viridiplantae; phylum Streptophyta; class Magnoliopsida; order Poales; family Poaceae; genus Triticum; species Triticum monococcum. The sequence goes on along the minus strand of CM067841.1, from coordinate 568,363,711 downwards.
CATCTCCCTCGATCCCTCCTCCAGCGCGCCTTCCTCTACAGTGCCACAACGCCCCTCGCCCTCCTGCTTCTCAGCCGACCTTTTTCCTCTCCTCCATGGCGCCTCCTGTACGCCCAAGTCCCACCGGTTCCTGCTCCTGTTTCAAGCAGAGGAACTTGGAGGACGAAGCCCAGCTTCTCAGGAAGTTGCGCCGTCCGCCTCTGATCTCGACTCCGGCGGGATCCGAGCATTCCCGAGCTGGAGCCGTCCTTCCCGCACCATCGCGGCGCCACCTCGCAACCCTGCTGGCGACCTCGAGCCTCCACGTGCGCCCGCACCCATGTTTCGCTCCTGAAGGCTCGCCGCTGCAACGAGCTCCCTTGCCTCGCTGACTCGTCCGTGGGCCATGGCCGCCGCTGCGGAGCTCCCAACCTTAGAGAGATGCTATTCATGTCCGGCATCCTCCCGCATGGTTGTTGCCGTTCACACCTCCTCCCGTTCCCAACGTCCGTCATTGCATCGCACCTCTCCCCGCGTCCAAGACGTGTTGTTGCCGCTGCTGCACCTCCTGTCTCCTGTCTTGCTTCTTTTGGACCAGCAAGAACGTCGCCAAGAACCGTACGTGGACGCATCGTCTCCAGGATTTTCGCCAAGTACCTCTACGTGCGGACTCGCCAAGTACACGACCCGGATGCGCTAGTTTGACTATGAACGACTACACGTCCGACCCCGTATTCGGACCTCAAGCGTCAAGTTCCACTATCTTTGTCGGGAATCCGACAAGACCAAGTGTACGACTACGCCCGATGATGCGACAAGTACCTCGACAACGTGTACATCTACTTTGTCAAGATCGGACCGACAAGTACCCCAACGTCGTGTGTACAACTACCGTCGACATGCACGACTACTTCGTGAACGTGTACCCGACAACCCTGGAGGCCAATGTTGCGCCAAGTACCTCCATGATGACCCGAACATCTACAGAAAAACGTGTACCACTACCGTCGAGGACCGATAGTGCCACTACTTCTACTACCGTCGCGGGAACGACTACTTCCACTACCCTTGCCGTGGTCCAATTGTACAACTACTTCCTCTACTTCCCTCGACGAACCCGAACCATCCCGATTGCACGCTTCGAAGGTATAACCACCGAGACGACCGTTCGTGAACGAATGCTTGCGATGTTTGAGATGCTTGTGTTTGCACCGTGTCCAAATTGCCACTCGTTTCTTTGTCGCCAACTCATGGGACACCCGGAATCCGGGAGCGCCCCACCATCTTTTGCACGCATCCGCACACTTCTCCTTTGCATCGGTATCTCAATCGAGTTACCGGAACCGGAACGCTGCCGTGGCATCGTTTTCGTTATTGTTGCGTGGCACCCCTTTCCTTTCCACCACGGTGACAAATGCTTCATAATGCTCTTGTCAACTTTTAATAAAAATTGCATAAACTTTTTCATGTCATCCGCATCATGATAACAACAATTAAAATGTTTAAATTGTTGTTTGCTTTAATTTGCTAAATGCATGTGAGGTTTTACCGGATGCATTGTTTGTTACATCCGGCCCCATTTAAATTGCTTAGACTATGTATTTTACTCATGTTTCACCTCTTGCCATGTTTAACAATATTTAATATTGTTGGGTACATAAACGAGAGAGAACTAAATAATTGATGTGGTGTTCCGTCAATATGAAACTCGTTGCATATTGAGCTCCACTCAACTTGTAGTTTTGTTTGTGCCCTTTGCCATGCCAGGCCTCATTAATCCGGACATGCATCATATTTGGTTGTGCATCATGTCATGCTTATGTGGTGGTTGTTTACTATGTTGTTTGCTAGTTTTCGGTGTTGCTTCTTTGGGTTAGTTCCGATAACGTCGCGTTTGTGAGGACCCGTTCGACTACGTCCGTTTGTCTTCTTCATGGACTTGTTCTTCTTCCTTGCGGGATTTCAGGCAAGATGACCATACCCTCGAAATCACTTCCATCTTTGCTTGCTTAGTTGCTCGCTCTTTTGCTATGCCTATGCTGCGATACCTACCACTTGCTTATCATGCCTCCCATATTGTTGAACCAAGCCTCTAACCCACCTTGTCCTAGCAAACCGTTGTTTGGCTATGTTACCGCTTTGCTCAGCCCCTCTTATAGCGTTGTTAGTTGCAGGTAAAGATTGAAGCTTGTTCCATGTTTGGAACATGGATATTCTTGTTGGGATATCACAATATCTCTTATTTAATTAATGCATCTATATACTTGGTAAAGGGTGGAAGGCTCGGCCATATGCCTGGTGTTTTGTTCCACTCTTGTCGCCCTAGTTTCCGTCATATCGGTGTTATGTTCCCGGATTTTGCGTTCCTTACGCGGTTGGGTTATAATGGGAACCCCTTGACAGTTCGCCTTGAATAAAACTCCTCCAGCAAGGCCCAACATTGGTTTTACCATTCGCCACCTAGCCTTTTCTTTCACTTGGGTTCTGCAGACTCAAGGGTCATCTTATTTTAACCCCCCCGGGCCTGTGCTCCTCTGAGTGTTGGTCCAACTGAGCGATGTCCGAGGCAACCAGGGGCAACTCTGGGCTGGCTTACCCGATGTCTTGCTCATCCGGTGTGCCTTGAGAACGAGATATGTGCAGCTTCTATCGGGATTTGTCGCCGCATCTGGGTGGCTTTGCTGGTTTATTTTACCATTGTCGAAATGTCTTGTAACCGGGATTCCGAGTCTGATCGGGTCTTCCCGCTAGAAGGAATATCCTTCGTTGACCGTGAGAGCTTGTGATGGGCTAAGTTGGGACACCCCTGCAGCGGTTATGGGCAGATGGGAATTTGTTAATGTCCGGTTGTAGAAAACCTGAAGTTGACCTTAACTAAAATACATCAACCGCGTGTGTAACCGTGATGGTCTCTTTCCGGCGGAGTCCGGGAAGTGAACACGGTTTTGGAGTTATGCTTGACGTAGGTTGTTTTAGGATCACTTCTTGATCATACTTTTATCAACCGTGCTTTGCCATCTCTTCTCGCTCTCATTTGCGTATGTTAGCCACCATATATGCTAGTCACTTGCTGCAGCTCCACCTCATACCTTTACCTTACCCATAAGCTTAAATAGTCTTCACCACGAGGGTGCGAGATTGCTGAGTCCCCATGGCTCACAGATACTTCCAAACCAGTTTGCAGGTGCCGATGAGTCCGTGCAGATGACGCAACCAAGCTCAGGAGGAGCTCGATGAAGATCTTGTCCTTTGTGTTGTTTCGTTCTAGTTGATCAGTAGTGGAGCCCAGTCGGGACGATCGGGGATCTGTGTAGCATTTGGGGTAGTCTTCTTTTATTTTGGTTCCGTAGTCGGACCTTGATTGTATTTGGATGATGTAATGCATTATTCATGTAATTGTGTGAAGTGGCGATTGTAAGCCAACTATGTATCTCTTTCCCTTATGTACTACATGGGTTGTGTGAAGATTACCTCAATTATGACATTGCTTTCAATGCGGTTATGCCTCTAAGTCGTGCTTCTACACGTGGGAGATATAGCCGCATCGAGGGCGTTACAAGTTGGTAATCAGAGCCTTCCCCGACCTTAGGAGCCCCCACTGCTTGATCGTTTTTAGCAGCCGTTGTTGAGTCTAGAAAAATGTTTTGAGTCATTTAGGAATTATATATCGGAGAGTTTAGGAATTCTTTTTACTCCCCAGTCCCTTTATCGCTCTGGTAAGGCATCCTGACGTAGAGTTTTGACTCTTCTCTTCTCAATTTTCACTAAAAAAATTAGGATCACGCGGGTATCTTGGAATCGTTCCAATGGTTTTGTGACGAGAACATTGTTCTTGGTGCCTCCTGTCATTTAGGGGTTGTGGCAGTGTCCCGGGGAGTTGAGCTCTGAGGTGTTGTCGTCACAATTTTATCGTTGCAGTTCTGGAATACCTGAGTTTAGTACGCCGACATCGAAAATCTCTTTTATGCAGTTGTTGGTGAGATAACCTCGACGCCACCCAGTACTGGGGCGGGAGTTCGGGAGTATTGCCATAACTCGTATAACGGATGCTTTTCGAAGGTTGAGGTAGATGATTTCTGAAGGTTTCTTGGTTATGTGTTGAAGGATGGATACAGCTGGATGTAGGATTTGTTAGTTTTGGGTGAGATATTATGCTTCCCTTGTATCCCCAACACCTGATTGCATAACTAGAAAGTTTCGGGAGTTTATAAGTGGGAATTGAAGTAGCTCTTAGGATATCTTTCCGATAGATGTATGATATGAAATTGGGGTTCGACGTCTAGTGGTCTGCCTATTCACGGTCGGTTTTACAGTGGTCCCGTTGTGTCTTAAAGAGTCCTTGGCTATGCCGACTCGGGGACGCTTCGTATGTCATGTGCACTGCCTTGTACACGATGGTGCTATACGATCAAGCCCGTGTAGGCCCCACCACGAAAACTTCAGACGAAATTTTGATCATATGTTTGTTCTGGCTTATTCTGCAAGCCAATTCTTTGTTTTGTTTTGAGTTGTGGTATTCGAGTTGCTTAGAAGTAAAATGTTGATTCCATACCTTTCCTAAGTGGTGTTCTCATATTTCTATGTGAATACTAATCCTTCATGATAATCGAGATTGTCATGTCAATCCTTTTCAATCGGTGTGCTTGTCTTCAAGCAGATCCGTCCATTTTCAACATCCGCAAGATTCAATCTCAGCTTTCTCAATGGTGTTTGCTTCATCCGTTCCAAGTTGTCTTTGTTTTCCCTCCCACCCACCCTTTTTCTTCAAGGATTCAGATTTCTTAATCACTATCCATTTTATTGATGGAAGTCTCTCCGTTCTTTTTCCTTCATGTTTTTACCCGGTGTTTCACATGAAGATGCTCTACTCGTTCGCCATTCTTCATTCTTTTCATCTCCGGTGGTTTCAAATCAAGCTTTGGTGTTGATCATATCCTTTTTCATCGTTTCAAATACCTTCTCATGCTGGTGCACCTCATAATCTTTCACCGCTCGCTATTCTATTGTTCCGGAGTGCTGAAGATACCTCAAAAGATGTTGGAGTTTATTCTCATTCTTTCAAGATCTTTCGGGAATACTATCTTATTCAAGCCATTTTATTCAACCGGTGCAATCCTCTCTTTTAAATCATTTCAACGGTGTTTCTTTTGAGTGGGCCCTAACCCATAGGTCTTTTCCCAGGATCTTACCTGACTCTTCTTATTTCCCAGAGCTATCCTCAAATTTCTTTTCAAAGTTTGACGTAAGAATGAATTGTCATCAGTCAAATGTCTTTCTCCAAGATCTTTCAAATTCTTTTCATCATTAGCTCAACCTTCCCATTCCTCATTCCGGAGTGCCTCAATAATTCATGGTGGTGTTTCTCGTTGTTATTCTCAGATTTTGAAGACCGAAGAAGATTTTTCTCTCAATCTTGCTCCACTCTCCTCAAGATTCGTGGTTCAAGCTTGATACCATCCTCTCATAATTGTTTTTGATTCTGAAAATTCTTTTCACCCTTCCGGAGCAATTCAGGAGTCTTTTCAGTTTGATTCTCCAAAGGCCATCATTTTGAGTTTATTCATTCTCAGCGCATAACTATCATTCTCCAAATTTTACCGGTGCATCGATCAAATATCCTCTAATCAGTGCATGATCTCTTCTTTCTCTCATATATAATTTCTCTCAAGCATCTTCATTCATTTGCTAATTTTTCCCTGTGTTTCTTTATCTTCTCTTCTTTCATTTTCAATTCTACCGGTGGTTCGTTGAAGACCTTCTCAAGTTTGATTTATATCTCTCTTAATCCTTTCTACCGGAATAAGTTGTATGCTATTCGTTGCTTGCCATCAATTTAATTGATGAAGGATAAGCATAATGTAATTCTTATTCTTGTTTCATCCAAGTGATTAACTCCTTGTCGGGGGCTCATCAAATTCTCGGTTTCATTTGTTTCATCTTTTTTTCCCGGAGTCCCAAACTCTCTCAGTTATATCGTCATGAAGATCCATCTAATCATTACAAGGTTTCACCTTGTGCTTTCAACTTCTCTTTCCTCTCGTTTGATCATTCATTTATTACCGGAGTTCTTCATGGAGGCTCTACATGTTGGTTCATCAAGGATTTAATTCCTTCTTGAAGTATTCATCAAGATTCTTTTCAGAGCAGTTCAAGCATTCTTCTTCTTGCTATCCGGAGTGCAATTCTTTCTTCCATATCATGGAGGTGGTATTATGTCATTCTTGATAATTTGAGTTCATGTTTCATGATTCACACGTTGTTAAGAATGAGGTATTTTAAATCCATCAATCTCATCATTGGAATTATCTTGGGTTATATTCCACCTAAAGCCTTCCCTAAGGATTGTTGCTAATTATGGTGCTTATAAGTGACCCAAGTTCTTCATCTATCCTCCCGGTGAAATATAGTCTCGTCTCTTTGTTTATATCAATCCAATCTATTGTTTCCGTTAGTGGCAGAATTTCACCTCTTAGTTTTGAGAAGTTCTCCATAAGTCCACTACAACCTTGTTCTTTTCGTTGTTGGTTTTTCCAACAACTCCATTCGAACCTTCTTCTAAAGATGCCTTTTCAAGCTCTTTTGTAGCAGAAGTTGGCATTTTCTTCTCTATTCTTTTATTTCAATTATCTATCTTCTATTTTTTTTTCTTCCGGGAGCATTGTGATGTTGCTCTTTTCATCCATCTTCTTGTCTTGCCAAGATCATGTTGTTTCTTTGCTTATCCTTTTAATCGGAATGTTGTGCCCTTTTGCTCAAGTTCTTTTCGCCTTATCAACCATTGCATCTCTTTTCTACTGGAGTGTTGTCGAAATTTGTTCTTCCTTCTTACTCTGCCTAACGGAGTGCTTTCAACTTCGTTGATACTCGTTGCATTCTTTCTTTCAATTTGTTCAACCTCTCAAGGCTCGTGGTTTCATTCGTTTGTCAAAGATGCAACTTAGCTTTACCTCTCCTCTTTCTATTTCGTTGACCCTCCGGTGCCATTCTAGATCTCGGGACGAGATCCTCTCGTAGTGGTGGAGTGTTGTGACGCCCCAAGACCGGAGCTTCAGATGCCTTCCAGGGTTTCCGGGTTTCGTCGTGTGATTTGTTTGGTTCTTTGCATTCATCTTTGCATCATGTGCTTTGCATCATGTCATCATGCCATCATGTCATTTCTTTTCTTAACTCAACTAAATAATTGTGTGGATCTTCGATCCATTTAAACCGAGGGAATTCAGATGGTGATTCTCTTTACAACATATTCTCTCAATATTTAGAGAGCTATAGTAATTATTCCATTTATTTGGAATTAACCATAACACACTTGCAAATATCCCATGCCTTTATTATCTCAATTCCTGGTCTCCAGCATTGCCATATATTCTTTCATCATATTCCGGAGCTCCACCAAAAAACCCGAACATTTTGGCCACACCGAACCTAGTCCCAATTCAAAACCATTTGAAGTATATTCAAATGAATTTGAATTTAATTCCTGCATCTTGCCACTTCTATTTTTCTGTGGTCATGTTTATTTTTATGAGTCTAGGAAAATTGTCCTCCTGCTCAAACTCTTTTCCCTAACCCCCCCTTCCTTTTCCTCTCTCTCGCTATTTTCTTTTCGTTTAAAGAATAAAGAGAGGAGAGGGAGAGCCCAATCTAGCAAGCCCGGCTGACTCCTCCTCTCTTTTGGGCCGGCCTCCAAGGCCCAACCGCGCCCCGGGTAACCCTAGGCCCGAGCGAGACCCCATCCCTATCGACCCCATCCTCCTCCTTCGTCCCTTTTCCCTCGCGCTGCCAGAAGCTCCCCCAATGCTCGATCTGCCCCATCTCCCTCGATCCCTCCTCCGGCGCGCCTCCCTCTACAGCGCCGCAACGCCCCTCGCCCTCCTGCTTCTCAGCCGACCTTTTTCCTCTCCTCCATGGCGCCTCCTGTACGCCCGAGTCCCACCGGTTCCTGCTCCTGTTTCGAGCAGAGGAACTTGGAGGACGAAGCCCAGCTTCTCAGGAAGTCGCGCCGTCCGCCTCTGATCTCGACTCCGGCGGGATACGGGCATTCCCGAGCTGGAGCCGTCCTTCCCGCACCATCGCGGCGCCACCTCGCAATTCTGCCGATGACCTCGAGCCTCCACGTGCGCCCACACCCATGTTTCGCTCCTGAAGGCTCGCCGCTGCAACGAGCTCCCTTGCCTCGCTGACTCGTCCGTGGGCCATGACTGCCGCTGCGGAGCTCCTAGCCTCAGACAGATGTTATTCATGTCCTGCATCCTCCCGCATGGTTGTTGCCGTTCACACCTTCTCCCGTTCCCAACGTCTGTCACTGCATCGCACCTCTCCCCGCGTCCAAGACGTGTTGTTGCCGCTGCTGCACCTCCCGTCTCCTGTCTTGCTTCTTTTGGACCAGCAAGAACGTCGCCAAGAACCGTACGTGGAGGCATCGTCTCCAGGATTTTCGCCAAGTACCTCTACGTGTGGACTCGCCAAGTACACGACCCGGATGCGCTAGTTTGACTATGAACGGCTACACGTCCGACCCCATATTTGGACCTCAAGCGTCAAGTTCCACTATCATTGTCGCGAATCCGACAAGACCAAGTGTACGACTACGCCCAATGATGCGACAAGTACCCCGACAACGTGTACATCTACTTCGTCAAGACCGGACCGACAAGTACCCCAACATCGTGTACCCGACAACCCCGGAGGCCAATGTTGCGCCAAGTACCTCCACGATGACCCGAACATCTACAGAAAAATGTGTACCACTACCGTCGAGGACTGATAGTGCCACTACTTCTACTACCGTCGCGGGAACGACTACTTCCTCTACCCTCGTTGTGCTCCAATTGTACAACTACTTCCTCTACTTCCCTCGACGAACCCGAACCATCCCGATTGCACGCTTCGAATTTATAACCACCGAGATGACCGTCCGTGAACGAATGCTTGCGATGTTTGAGATGCTTGTGTTTGCATCATGTCCAAATTGCCACTCATTTTCTTTGTCGCCAACTCGTGGGACACCCGGAATCCGGGAGCGCCCCACCATCGTTTGCACGCATCGGCACACTTCTCCTTTGCATCGGTATCTCAATCGAGTTACCGGAACCGGAACGCCGCCGTGGCATCGTTTTCGTTATTGTTGCGTGGCACCCCTTTCCTTTCCACCATGGTGACAAATGCTTCATAATGCTCTTGTCAACTTTTAATAAAAATTGCATATACTTGTTCATGTCATCCGCATCATGATAACAACAATTAAAATGCTTAAATTGTTGTTTGCTTTAATTTGCTAAATGCATGTGAGGTTTTACCGGATGCGTTGTTTGTTACATCCGGCCCCATTTAAATTGCTTAGACTATGTATTTTACTCATGTTTCACCTCATGCCATGTTTAACAACATTTAATATTGTCGAGTACATAAACGAGAGAGAACTAAATAATTGATGTGGTGTTCCGTCAATATGCAACTCGTTGCATATTGAGCTCCACTTAACTTGTAGTTTTGTTTGTGCCCTTTGCCATGCCAGGCCTCATTAATCCGGACATGCATCATGTCATGCTTATGTGGTGGTTGCTTACTATGTTGTTTGCTTCTTTCCGGTGTTGCTTCTTCGGGTTAGTTCCGATAACGTCGCATTTGTGAGGACCCGTTCGACTACGTCCGTTTGTCTTCTTCATGGACTCGTTCTTCTTCCTTGCGAATTTCAGGCAAGATGACCATACCCTCGAAATCACTTCTATCTTTGCTTGCTTAGTTGCTCGCTCTTTTGCTATGCCTATGTTGCGATACCTACCACTTGCTTATCATGCCTCCCATATTGTTGAACCAAGCCTCTAACCCACCTTGTCCTAGCAAACCGTTGTTTGGCTATGTTACCGCTTTGCTCAGCCCCTCTTATAGCGTTGTTAGTTGCAGGTGAAGATTGAAGCTTGTTCCATGTTTGGAACATGGATATTCTTGTTGGGATATCACAATATCTCTTATTTAATTAATGCATCTATATACTTGGTAAAGGGTGGAAGGCTCGGCCTTATGCCTGGTGTTTGTTCCACTCTTGCCGCCCTAGTTTCCGTCATATCGGCGTTATGTTCCCGGATTTTGCGTTCCTTACGCGGTTGGGTTATAATGGGAACCCCTTGACAGTTCGCCTTGAATAAAACTCCTCCAGCAAGGCCCAACATTGGTTTTACCATTCGCCACCTAGCCTTTTCTTTCCCTTGGGTTCTGCAGACTCAAGGGTCATCTTATTTTAACCCCCCCCCCCCGGCCTGTGCTCCTCTGAGTGTTGGTCCAACTGAGCGATGTCCGAGGCAACCAGGGGCAACTCTGGGCTGGCTTACCCGATGTCTTGCTCATCCGGTGTGCCCTAAGAACGAGATATGTGCAGCTTCTATCGGGATTTGTCGGCACATCTGGGTGGCTTTGCTGGTCTTGTTTTACCATTGCCGAGATGTCTTGTAACCGGGATTCCGAGTCTGATCGGGTCTTCCCGCTAGAAGGAATATCCTTCGTTGACCGTGAGAGCTTGTGATGGGCTAAGTTGGGACACCCCTGCAGGGATTTGAACTTTCGAAAGCCGTGCCCGCGGTTATGGGCTGATGGGAATTTGTTAATGTCCGGTTGTAGAAAACCTGAAGTTGACCTTAACTAAAATACATCAACCATGTGTGTAACCATGATGGTCTCTTTCCGGCGGAGTCCGGGAAGTGAACACGGTGTTGGAGTTATGCTTGACGTAGGTTGTTTTAGGACCACTTCTTGATCATACTTTTATCGACCGTGCTTTGCCTTCTCTTCTTGCTCTCATTTGCGTATGTTAGCCACCATATATGCTAGTCGCTTGCTGCAGCTCCACCTCATACCTTTACCTTACCCATAAGCTTAAATAGTCTTCACCGCGAGGGTGCGAGATTGCTGAGTCCCCGTGGCTCACAGATACTTCCAAACCAGTTTGCAGGCGCCGATGAGTCCATGCAGATGACGCAACCAAGCTTAGGAGGAGCTCGATGAAGATCTTGTCCTTTGTGTTGTTTCGTTCTAGTTGATCAGTAGTGGAGCCCAGTCGGGACGATCGGGGATCTGTGTAGCATTTGGGGTAGTCTTCTTTTATTTTGGTTCCGTAGTCGGACCTTGATTGTATTTGGATGATGTAATGCTTTATTCATGTAATTATGTGAAGTGGCGATTGTAAGCTGTAACATCCCAAATTTTCAATTTGGAATGTTATACATAGATCATCATGCATATCATATTTTCTTGCATTTTGTCGATCCTAGAAATTTCACGCAACTCAAGGACCCTCGGAGAGAGTTGGAGATTGCGTCTTTTTCATATTTGAGTCTTCTCAAATTTTGAAAAAAAAAGGATCATTGGTTTTGTCGGAGTTTATTTGCCTTTTATTTGGATAGGGAAAAATGCGTGTTTTAAAAGTTTGCATTTTAGGCCCGGAGAAAAGTTCATTTTGTTCGACTCATTTTTAGGAGTCGGGGAAAATTTACTTTATTAGATTTGGAGTTCGTTTAGATCTCTTTTTGTTTTTTTTCTGAGTGCGGAACCGTTTTAAAAAAAAAGACCCAGCACGCGCCAGGCACCAGCACGCGCCGCACCCAGGCGCAGGAGGAGCCACCGCCGTTGCCTATTTTGTTTCCTAGTAGGACTCTAGTCCTACTCCCGTTATTCCTTTTTCTTTTCTAGATCTTTTCCTTTCCTCTTTTCTTTCCTAATCCTAGTCTATTTCCTTGACCCCTACCCCAAGTTTTCTCCTCCCCTCCCCAATATAAATACTCCCACACCCCCCCCCCCCTCTAAACACATCAAATCCAAGGCCCCAAAGCCCCAAGCACCACCACGCCCACACCGCCGCGCCCTGCGTCATGCACCGCGCCGCCCTAGTGCCCCGCCGCTGCCGCGCCACCCCACCACCCGCGCTGCACCCCCACACCCGCGCCGCCGCTGCACCTTGCCACCGCCGCCCTACGCCCACGCCGCCAGAGACTTCGCCGGAGGTAGCCCCGCGCTACATCTCTTTTTCTCATCGGATCATTTTCTTCTAATCGTTCCGATTCTTCTTTTCCGATTCATTTTTCTTTGCGAAACCGTTCCGGTTTTCTAGATCAGTTTTACGATCGGTTTTCTTCTCCGAAACCCTAGATCGGATCCATCTTCTTTTCCGATTTAGTTGCATGAGATTGTTCGCCGGACCGTTCGTCCAAACGAACGTGATCACCGTATTTCTTCTAGGTTAACGAACATCCGTTCGTTCAACCGTTCTTCTTTTTCTTCTCATCGGATTTATTCCGCGATCGCGATCTCAGATCCGATCTTCTTTCTAGTCTATCTTCTCGCTCGTTTATCGGAATCAGGTGATTCAAGCGCTTGGAGTTTCGTTTCGAAGCCGCCGTTCCGTCTAATCAACTTTAACTAAGTTTTGCTACGGTAAATTTTGACCTAGTTTCAACTTGCTAGAACCGAGTTGTTTTTCCGCCGTTTGTTTTCGGTTTCTTTGTTCGGTTCTTTCTTTCTTTGCAACCGGAGTTCTTAAGTTGAACTATCTGGTTCGATCTCTTGTTCGAGTTTTACCTGTGCATTAGATGAGTACTTATTGTATGCTTGTTGTTTGTCTGCGATAGATTACCCGGATTGCGCCGCTTGTTACTTTGAATCTCTAGGACTCGCGGATCATCGGCAAGGCAAGTAACACTTTGATCATACCTTTTCTACAACCCAGTTTTATTGCATTAGATCCATCCTCACACATTGCATGATTAGGATCTAATTAAATTGTGGGATGGGAAGTAGATGAGGTAGTACCTATTACCTGTTTATTTTGAAACCTTTGGGAGTTACTTCTACGTTTGCTTATCATGCCATGCTATGCTAGTAGACGTGGATTGGGTGAGTGATATCCATGAAAGATGTGAGATTGATAATTCTAATGGTTTATCTAAGGTGGCAACTTAAACACACATCTGGGTGGATTGAGGCACCTGATGTCTATCAGGACTTGCCTTTTTTTTATGGACCGCCACCCAGGCTCAAAGGGATCATAAGATCTTTCATGCTAAATACTTACGTGTGCAGCCACAAGCCATTATGGGCTCTGGCATAGTTGACTAAGTCGTGAGAACTCTTACAGGGTAGACTAACAGATGTAGGGGAAAGTAGGTGTACCGGTCTATCCATCGTAAGATGCTAGCGCTTCTGAAAGACTATGTCTCGGTCATCCGTTTCTCAAACACCATGTAGTGCGAGAAATCCAACGGAGGCGATTGAGTCTTGTGGGGAAAAGTGCACAAACCTCCGCAGAGTGTAACTCACTAATCATGATTAGCCGTGTCCCCGGTTATGGACAATCTTGAGTATCTAGTACTTGAATATCATGTGAATCTCATCATGTTACTTCTAATTAATATTGTTGGGTTTTAATGATTATTTTTAATTGGGATTGAGAATGCTGTCAACCATTCTCAATGTTTAACAACCACCATGATAGTTAAATAAATTTATTCCTTTGGAGTAGGGAAAAATTGGCTTTACGCAAAACAGTAACCATAGAGCTTTCCACCAGCCAAATATGCATATAGTATAGCTGTTTCATTCCATCTTTCTCTATGTGTTACTTTGCCAGCATATTCCATGTGCTGACCCGTTTCGGGCTGCAACGTTAATGTTGCAGACTTTTCAGACGATGATTAAGGTGCTTTTAGGTCATGGTTCTATACTCAGTGATGCCGTTGGAGTTGATGGACCCATTTATCTTCCGAGTCTTCCACTGTTATCGACACCAGATGGCCTTAAGCCATATTATTGTAATAAGTTCTCTTTTGAGACATCGTTGTAATAAGTGTGTGATTTCCACTCTGATATAAATCCTTCGAAGTACTGTGTGGTGTCAGCATTACTGATCCAGGGATGACACCGGAGCACAGAGATCAGACCGGTTGAGGTTTGATCGCTGCAGAGATGGTATCAGAGCACACGCTGACTGTAGGACACGACCACTAAGTTAAAGCCATAGATCACTATTCTCTCCTCATTTCCAAACTCCACATCTTTTCTACTCTTTAGGATGAAGGACGCGAAGATTAAGTCTGCTCTACCGGATGAAGGCACACCTTTTGGATTTCACTTGAAGGAAGTCACCAAGTACCTAAACATTGGATCACCAAGCTTCACCGGGATTTTCGACGCCACTTTGCCTGAAGAGGAGCGCTGGAAGATTCAAGCTCATGTTCTGGGAAGGACATTCGCGCCAATCACGAAGCCCATAGATAGTGTTTTCAATGCACCAACTTGGAGTCTAGGAAGGAGCATGGCAGCCCATATCACCATAGGAAGCATTGGAGAAGTTTATCAAGAAGACCTCAACGACACTATCTACCAGATTTGCGGACGTCGAGATGAACAATGGGAGTTAGTCAACACCAAGAAGGATAGATCCATTGCAGCATTCATCCAGGAGTTAAACCAACACATTCAACGCCACGAGAACCAGATGTGCAATGATATGATGGAGTTGAAGAACGCGAAGACAAGGATCGTCGAGCTAGAAGGAGAACTGAAGGCTACACGCAAGGACTACATGGACGAGATCGTAGCTCTAGCAAGACACAACGTCGATCTTAAGCAGGAGATTGAAGAACTCAAGAGGAAGTTAGCATCCAAGGAGGAAGACGAGTACGTCGCATGTCCGGATAGTTACATCATCATCGACGACACCGATTCGGATCCAAGTGAACCCGACTTTGACGACGAAGCTAGAGCGGACATCATGGAGTCTTCTGTCGGTTCAAATTTTTAGATGACCCCCAAATATTAGTAGTATTTTCCCCCATGTAAACACTATAGTTCGAGCACTCTTGCGATAGCTAGATCGATTGTATGCCCTTGTTTGATTGAATGAATTGATTTTGTGTGAATTTGCTCATGTGCATTGGGGTAGTGTTTTCTCTTTAGACCTCTTTCTATTCTTATTTCTCGTCTTTTCTAAACCCGTAAATGCCTCCGAGACGTGACCCCGGGTTACCATTAAGGATTGGTAACTATGTTTTTCCCTCAGACCTAATAGTACTGGAATCTCAAGGATTGGATGTGATATTAGGCATGGATTGGTTATCAAAGTATGAAGGGAATATTGAGTGTGCTAGTAAGTCAATTTTGCTTACCACACCAGAAGGAAGAAGGATCAAGTATGTATCCCGGCATGTGCCAAATAGGACACAAGTAAATTGCCTGACAGGAGTCGTGCAGGAGGAAGTACCTGTGGTAAAGGATTTTCCTGATGTATTTCCTGAAGAGTTGCCAGGCATGCCACCGGATAGAGACATTGAGTTTCTGATTGAGCTACTGCCAGGCACTGGACCAATATCAAAGAGACCATACCGGATGCCAGCAAAGGATTTGGTAGAAATTAAGAGTCAGATTAAGGAGTTATTGGAGAAAGGTTACATACGCCCAAGTTCTTCACCTTTGGGATCACCCGTACTTCTAGTGGAGAAGAAGGATGGATCATTAAGGATGGTTGTTGATTACCGTGGATTGAATGAAGTAACCATCAAGAACAAGTACCCACTGCCAATGATAAATGATCTGTTTGATCGTTTGCAAGGAGCTAAAGTGTTTTCCAAGATCGATTTACGATCAGGGTACCACCAGTTAAAGATTCGAGAGCAGGACATACCTAAGACAGCATTCACCACAAGATATGGACTGTATGAGTATACCGTTATGTCATTTGGATTGACTAACGCACCTGCCTATTTTATGAACATGATGAACAAAGTGTTTATGGAGTTTTTGGATAAGTTCATCGTAGTGTTCATTGATGATATCCTGGTTTATTCGAAGAATGAAGAAGAGCATAAGGAACATTTGCGTTTGGTATTGGAGAAGCTAAGGGAACATCAGTTATATGCCAAATTTAGCAAATGTGAGTTTTGGTTGAAGGAAGTAGGATTCCTCGGACACGTGATATCTGGAGAAGGGATAGCAGTTGACCCCGCAAAGGTTGAGACCGTAACCAAATGGGAAGCACCAACGACAGTTGGAGAAATCCGGAGTTTTCTTGGACTCGTGGGATACTACCGGAGATTCATTGAGAACTTTTCAAAGATTGCGAAGCCTATGACGGAGTTGTTGAAGAAGGATACCAAGTTCAAATGGACTGAGGAGTGTGAGGCTAGTTTCCAGGAGTTGAAGAAACGATTGGTTACCTCACCAGTGTTGATTTTACCAGATCACACCAAGGATTATGAAGTATATTGCGACGCTTCACGTCGAGGACTTGGAGCAGTGCTTATGCAGGAAGGAAGAGTTGTTTCGTATGCTTCACGACAACTGAAGCCTCCTGAGTTGAATTATGCCACACATGATTTGGAGTTAGCAGCCATAGTGCATGCATTGAAGACATGAAGACATTTCCTCATTGGAAATCATTGTGAAGTGTACACGGATCACAAGAGTTTGAAGTACATTTTCACGCAGAAGGAGTTGAATCTCAGACAAAGGAGATGGTTGGAGCTCATCAAGGATTACGATATGAGATTGCATTACCATCCCGGAAAGGCTAATGTAGTAGCTGACGCATTGAGCCGTAAGAGTCATGTCAATACATTGATGATGGGAGAAATACCCAAGGAGTTAGCAGAAAACCTTCGTGAACTAAGTTTAGAGATAGTTCCGAAAGGCTATGTGGCAGCATTGGAGATTCAGCCAACATTGATGGATAAAATCAGAGAAGCTCAGAAGTCTGACAAGGAGATTGCTGCTATAAAGGAGAAACTAAGCAAAGGAAAAAGCAAAGGGATTTCGTGTGGATGAGCACGATACCCTATGGTATGAGGACCGTGTTTATGTGCCAAATGACCCGGAGATCAGGAAGTTGATTTTGCAAGAGGCCCACGATTCACCATATTCGATTCACCCAGGAAATACCAAGATGTATTTGGATTTGAAGGAGACATTCTGGTGGACCGGAATGAAGAAGGATATTGCAGCCTATGTAGCAGTTTGTGACGTCTGTCATAGAGTGAAGGCAGAACATCAGAAGCCAGCCGGATTGTTGCAACCATTGCCGATACCCGAATGGAAGTAGGATAAGATAGGCATGGATTTTATCACAGGACTGCCCAGGACGAAAACAGGATATGACTCGATATGGGTAGTAGTTGATCGTTTGACGAAGGTAGCACATTTCATTCCAGTTAAGACCACTTATACCAGTGCTAAGTTGGCAAAGATATACATGACTAGGATCATTTGTTTGCATGGAGTTCCAAGGAGTATTGTATCAGATAGAGGAACCCAAGTTACCTCAAAGTTTTGGAATCAGTTGCATGAGACTTTGGGAACCAGGCTAGAGTTCAGCACCGCTTTTCATCCGCAGATAGATGGACAGACCGAGAGAGTCAATCAGATTTTGGAAGATATGCTGAGAGCTTGTGCACTAGATTATGGATCTAGTTGGGACGATAATTTGCCGTATGCGGAGTTTTCCTATAACAATAGTTACCAAACCAGTTTGAAGATGGCACCTTTCGAAGCTTTGTACGGAAGGAGGTGCAGGACACCGTTGTCATGGGAAGAAGTTGGAGACCGTCAATTCTTTGGACCAGATTTGATTAAGGAGTCTGAACGGAAAGTTAAGTTGATTCGCGATAGGCTCAAGGTAGCCCAGTCCAGGCAGAAGAGCTACGCGGATTCTAAACGCAAGGAGACAGTTTACGAAATCGGAGACAGGGTGTATCTCCGAGTATCCCCACTTCGAGGAGTTAAGCGCTTTGGAGTTAAGGGAAAATTAGCACCGCGTTTCGTTGGACCGTATAAGATCTTGCAACGTATGGGAGAAGTCGCTTATAAGTTGGAATTACCAGAGGGACTATCAGGAGTTCATGACGTATTCCATGTTTCTCAGCTGAAGAGATGTCACCCCGAGATGGCGGAGGTACCGTTAAGAGATACAGTGCCGCTAGAAGCGATTTAGTTGAAGGACGACTTAACGTATGAAGAGAAACCAGTCAAGATTCTTGAGTTTGCCAGTAGAGTTACTCGCAGCAAGGTTATCAAGTTTTGCAAAATTCAGTGGAACCACCACTCAGAGGATGAAGCCACCTGGGAGAGAGAAGAAGATTTGCTCAAGGACCAACCTCACCTATTTTCTAGCCAACCCGAATCTCAAGGGCGAGATTCATCTTAAGGGGGGTAGGTTTGTAACATCCCAAATTTTCAATTTGGAATGTTATACATAGATCATCATGCATATCATATTTTCTTGCATTTTGTCGATCCTAGAAATTTCACGCAACTCAAGGACCCTTGGAGAGAGTTGGAGATTTCGTCTTTTTCATATTTGAGTCTTCTCAAATTTTGAAAAAAAAGGATCATTGGTTTTGTCAGAGTTTATTTGCCTTTTATTTGGATAGGGAAAAATGCGCGTTTTAAAAGTTTGCATTTTAGGCCCAGAGAAAAGTTCATTTTGTTCGACTCATTTCTAGGAGTCGGAGAAAATTTACTTTATTAGATTTGGAGTTCGCTTAGATCTCTTTTTGTTTTTTTTCGAGCGCGGAACCGTTTTAAAAAAAAGAGAGAGTCCCAGCGACTTGGGCCAAAGGCCCAAGCCACCGAGCCAGGCGCCAGAAGCCAGCACGCGCCGCGCCCAGGCACAGGAGGAGCCGCTGCCGTTGCCTATTTTGTTCCCTAGTAGGACTCTAGTCCTACTCCCGTTATTCCTTTTTCTTTTCTAGATCTTTTCCTTTCCTCTTTTGTTTCCTAATCCAAGTCTATTTCCTTGACCCCTACCCCATGTTTTCTCCTCCCCTCCCCAATATAAATACTCCCACACACACCCCCCCTCTAAACACATCAAATCCAAGGCCCCAAAGCCCCAAGCACCACCGCGCCCATGCCGCCACGCCCTGCGTCACGCACCGCGCCACCCTAGTGCCCCGCCGCTGCCGCGCCACCCCACCACCCACGCCGCAACCCCACACTCGCGCCGCCGCCGCACCTTGCCACTGCCGCCCTACGCCCACGCCACCGGAGATCCTCGCCGGAGACTTCGCCGGAGGTAGCCCCGCGCTACATCTCTTTTTCTCATCAGATCGTTTTCTTCTAATCGTTCCGATTCTTCTTTTCTGATTCATTTTTCTTCGCGAAACCGTTCCGGTTTTCTAGATCGGTTTTACGATCGGTTTTCTTCTCCGAAACCCTAGATCGAATCCATCTTCTTTTCCGATTTAGTTGCCCGAGATCGTTCGCCGGACCGTTCGTCCTAACGAATGTGATCACCGGATTTCTTCTAGGTTAACGAACATCCGTTCGTTCAACTGTTCTTCTTTTTCTTCTCGTCGAATTTATTCCGCGATCGCGATCTCAGATCCGATCTTCTTTCTAGTCTATCTTCTCGCTCGTTTATCGGAATCAGGTGATTCAAGCGCCTGGAGTTTCGTTTCGAAACCACCGTTCCGTCTAATCAACTTTAACTAAGTTTTGCTACGGTAAAATTTGACCTAGTGTCAACTTGCTAGAACCGAGTTGTTTTTCCGCCATTTGTTTTCGGTTTCTTTGTTCGGTTCTTTCTTTCTTTGCAACCGGATCTCTTAAGTTGAACTATCTGGTTCGATCTCTTGTTCGAGTTTTACCTCTGCATTAGATGAGTACTTATTGTATGCTTGTTGTTTGTCTGCGATAGATTACCCGGATTGCGCCGCTTGTTACTTCGAATCTCTAGGACTCGCGGATCATCAGCAAGGCAAGTAACACTTTGATCGTACCTTTTCTACAACCCAGTTTTATTGCATTAGATCCATCCTCACACATTGCATGATTAGGATCTAATTAAATTGTGGGATGGGAAGTAGATGAGGTAGTACCTATTACCTATTTATTTTGAAACCTTTGGGAGTTACTTCTACGTTTGCTTATCATGCCATGCTATGCTAGTAGACGTGGATTGGGTGAGTGATATCCATGACAGATGTGAGATTGATAATTCTAATGGTTTATCTAAGGTGGCAACTTAAACACACATCTGGGTGGATTGAGGCACCTGATGTCTATCAGGACTTGCCTGTTTTTTTATGGACCGCCACCCAGGCTCAAAGGGATCATAAGATCTTTCATGCTAAATACTTACGTGTGCAGCCACAAGCCATTATGGGCTCTGGCATAGTTGACTAAGTCGTGCGAACTCTTACAGGGTAGACTAGCAGATGTAGGGGAAAGTAGGTGTACCAGTCTATCCACCGTAAGGTGCAAGCGCTTCTGAAAGACTATGTCTCGGTCATCCGTTTCTCAAACACCATGTAGTGCAAGAAATCCAACGGAGGCGATCGAGTCTTGTGGGGAAAAGTGCGCAAACCTCTGCAGAGTGTAACAAACTAATCATGATTAGCCGTGTCCCCGGTTATGGACAATCTTGAGTATCTAGTACTTGAATATCATGTGAATCTCATCATGTTACTTCTAATTGATATTGTTGGGTTTTAATGATTATTTTTAATTGGGATTGAGAATGTTGTCAACCATTCTCAATGTTTAACAACCACCATGATAGTTAAATAAATTTATTCCTTTGGAGTAGGGAAAAATTGGCTTTACGCAAAACAGTAACCATAGAGCTTTCCACCAGCCAAATATGCATATAGTATAGCTGTTTCATTCCATCTTTCTCTATGTGTTACTTTGCCAGCATATTCCATGTGCTGACCCGTTTCGGGCTGCAACGTTAATGTTGCAGACTTTTCAGACAACGATTAAGGTGCTTTTAGGTAGTGGTTCTATACTTAGTGATGCCGTTGGAGTTGATGGACCCATTTATCTTCCGAGTCTTCCGCTGTTATCAACACCAGATGGCCTTAAGCCATATTATTGTAATAAGTTCTCTTTTGAGACATCGTTGTAATAAGTGTGTGATTGCCACTCTGATATAAATCCTTCGAAGTACTGTGTGGTGTCAGCATTACTGATCCAGGGATGACACCGGAGCACAGAGATCAGACCGGTTGAGGTTTGATCGCTACATAAGCCAACTATGTATCTCTTTCCCTTATGTACTACATGGGTTGTGTGAAGATTACCTCACTTACGACATTGCTTTCAATGCGGTTATGCCTCTAAGTCGTGCTTCGACACGTGGGAGATATAGCCGCATCGAGGGCGTTACAACTTGATCTCTTCGTGATGCATCACTTGAACTTGCACACGGCAACCTAACCCCACACAGAACTCTCACGAAGACCATGGGTTAGTACACAAAGCGTAATTGACAATGCTTACCATACCATGGGATCACTTGATCCCTCTCAGTACATCTTCTGCGCTTTGTGAGTTGATCAACTTGATTCACTCTTGACTTAGTCTTGATCAACCTTGAACCTCTCCAATTCTCTTCATTTGGATGATGTCTTGAAGGTAGACATGAATGATCACACAATCTTCTTCTTCAAGACATGCTTGCAATAAGCTCAACTCTCACGTGACCAATCTTTGGATAATTCCTTTAAAAGCACTTTGGCCATCTCAACTCACACATGACCAATCTTTGGATAATTCCTTGAAAAGAACTTTGGCCATCTCATAAACTCCTTGAAACCAGCACATGGACTTCAAGACAATCCTATGGACAAAACCTTCAAATATAAATCAAGGCAACCATTAGTCCATAGAGATTGTCATCAATTACCAAAACCAAACATGGGGCACCGCATGTTCTTTCAAGGGGGAACACTTTCTTGAAATTATTACGAGGGATCATCTTATTTAAGCTACCGTCGTTCTAAGCAAATAAGATGTAAAACATGATAAACATCACATGCAATCAAATAGTGACATGATATGGCCAATATCATTTGCTCCTTTTGATCTCCATCTTCGGGGCTCCATGATCATCGTTGTCACCGGCATGACACCATGATCTCCATCATCGTGTCTTCTTGAAGTTGTCTCGTCATCTATTACTTCTACTACTATGGCTAACGCTTTAGCAATAAATTAAAGTAATTACATGACGTTTATGTTGACATGCAGGTCATAAATAAATTAAGACAACTCCTATGGCTCCTGTCGGTTGTCATACTCATCGACATGCAAGTCGTGATTCCTATTACAAGAAGATGATCAATCTCATACATCACATATATCATTCATCACATCCTTTTGGCCATATCACATCACACGGCACATGCTGCAAAAACAAGTTAGATGTCCTCTAATTGTTGTTGCAAGTTTTTACGTGGCTGCTATAGGTTTCTAGCAAGAACGTTTCTTACCTACGCCAAAACCACAACGTGATATGCCAATTTCTATTTACCCTTCACAAGGACCCTTTTCATCAAATCCGATCCGACTAAAGTGGGAGAGACAGACACCCGCTAGCCATCTTATGCAACTAGTGCATGTCAGTCGGTGGAACTAGTCTCACGTAAGCGTATGTGTAAGGTCGGTCCGGGCCGCTTCATCCCTCGATGCCGCCGAATCAAGATAAGACTAGTAACGGCAAGTAAATTGACAATATCGACGCCCACAACTTCTTTGTGTTCTACTCGTGCATAGAAACTACGCATAGACCTATCTCATGATGCCACTGTTGGGGAACGTAGCAGAATTTTAAAATTTTCTATGCATCACCAAGATCAATCTATGGAGTCATCTAGCAACGAGGGAGAGGGGAGTGCATCTACATACCCTTGTAGATCATGAGCGGAAGCGTTCAAGAGAACGGGGTTGATGGAGTCGTACTCGTCGTGATCCAAATCACCGATGACCTATCGTCGAACGGACGACACCTCCGCGTTCAACACACGTACGGTTGGGAAGACGTCTCCTCCAACTTGATCCAGCAAGGGGAAAGGAGAGGTTGATGGAGATCCATCAGCACGACGGCGTGGTGGTGGAAGCAACGGCGATCTCGGTAGGGCTTCGCGAAGCTTAGCGAGAGGGAGAGGTGTCACGGGAGGGAGAGGGAGGCGCCAGGGGCTAGGGTGCGGCTGCCCTCCCTCCCCCCCCCACTATATATAGGACCCCTAGGGGGCGCCAGCCCTAGGAGATGGGATCTCCAAGGAGGGCGGCGGCCAAGGGGGGTGGCTTGCCCCCCAAGCCAAGTGGGGCGCCCCCCACCCCTAGGGTTTCCAACCCTAGGCATAGGGGGAGGCCCAAGGGGGGCGCACCAGCCCACTAGGGGCTGGTTCCCCTCCCACTTCAGCCCATGGGGCCCTTCGGGATAGGTGGCCCCACCCGGTGGACCCCCGAGACCCTTTCGGTGGTACCGGTACAATACAGATTACCCCCGAAACTTTCCCGATGGCCGAAACTTGACTTCCTATATATAAATCTTCACCTCCGGACCATTCTGGAACTCCTCGTGATGTCCGGGATCTCATCTGGGACTCCAAACAACTTTCGGGTTACCGTATACTAATATCTCAACAACCCTAGCGTTATCGAACCTTAAGTGTGTAGACCCTACGGGTTCGGGAGACACGCAGACATGACCGAGACTATTCTTCGGTCAATAACCAACAGTGGGATATGGATACCCATGTTGGCTCCCACATGCTCCTCGATTATCTCATCGGATGAACCACGATGTCGAGGATTCAATCAATCCCGTGTACAATTCCCTTTGTCAATCGATACATTACTTGCCCGAGACCCGATCGTCGGTATCCCAATACCTCGTTCAATCTCGTTACCGGCAAGTCACTTTACTCGTACCGTAATGCATGATCCCGTGATCAACCACTTGGTCACATTGAGCTCATTATGATGATGCATTACCGAGTGTGCCCAGAGATACCTCTCCATCATAGGGAGTGACAAATCCCAGTCTCGATTCGTGCCAACCCAACAGACACTTTCGGAGATACCCGTAGTGCACCTTTATAGTCACCCAGTTACGTTGTGACGTTTGGCACACCCAAAGCACTCCTACGGTATCTGGGAGTTGCACAATCTCATGGTCTAAGGAAATGATACTTGACATTCGGAAAAGCTCTAGCAAATGAACTACACGATCTTTGAGCTATGCTTAGGATTGGGTCTTGTCCATCACATCATTCTCCTAATGATGTGATCCCGTTATCAATGACATCTAATGTCCATAGTCAGGAAACCATGACTATCTTTTGATCAACGAGCTAGTCAACTAGAGGCTCACTAGGGACGTGTTGTGGTCTATGTATTCACACATGTATTACGATTTCCAGATAACACAATTATAGCATGAACAATAGACAATTATCATGAACAAGGAAATATAATAATAACCATTTTATTATTGCCTCTAGGGCATATTTCCAACACCAGGGACTAAACATGGACTAGAGGTTATTAAATGACATGCTAAAAGACCATGTTACCCCTAGTAATGAACTAATAGAGACAAGGTGCGATGCGTGGCAGGGGCAACTGTTGGAAAAAGTCCCAAAAAGACTCCCTCGGGGTCTTCTTTCTTTAGTCCCAAATTGTCACACCCTAGCTAGTTCAAGCATTAGAATGTGCATCATGTTTAAATTCCTCTTAAATTTGAATTGGGGAAGGCACAAACCCCCAACACCCCCCTGGAAACAACTAGGGTTTAATAAAATTATTTTCAATGAGCCTGAAAAGCCCTTCTGAAAAGTTCACCCTCTTTGTCTTGGGTTAGAACCTCTGGCAAAATTGGTGCACAATTTTCTAGGTCAACAGAAGGTCATTGAATTAAATCATAAGTATTTGAATTTGGGCATTTAAATGCTATAAAATAATTTAAATGCTCAAATAATTCTGGAAATAAATGTTTGTTGTTGGATATATTCTAAACAGAGCCCACAATTATTTTTAGGATTTTTAGAAATGTTTTAGTATTTTATTTAAAGCCCAACAGTCGCAGTTAATTAGAAAAACAGAAACAAATAAAAGAAGAGAGAGAGGGAAGTTTACTTGGGCCTTACCTGTGCTGGCCCAGCCACCTGGCCCGGCCCAGGTCGACTGGCTCTGCCAGTCGTCGTCCTCCTCACGCCAGGAGGCAGGGGCGCGTGCTCGCCGTGTGCCGGCTACGCGCCGGCCACCTCCTGCTTCTGCCGACGCCCGGGAGACGCCTAGGGACACCACGCGACCCCCATGTCCCCCTCTCATCCTCTCTCACTCTCCCCCTCGTCTCCCTCACTCTCTCCCGCGATGGCCGAGCACGTCCCTCGTCGCCGATCACCGTAGTCGCCGCCAGAGACATCCCCTCGCCCCTCCGACGAGCCTATTAGCTCCGCCTCGACTCCCTCGCCCTCCCCACCGAGCCACGCTTCGCCGGAGGCCCTGAAGCACCGCCATCACCGTCGTCTTCTACCTCGGGCATCCGAGATCGCCGGCGACCGCACCTCTTCTCCAGCCCGTCCCCGAGGCCGCTGAGACCGCCACATGACTCCCTGTGAGCTCCTGATTCTTTCCCCGTGCTCGCCCCCTCCGTTTCCGTCCCCTAGCTCCATCTTCCACCACGGATGAAGCTCGCCGGCGCTGTGCCTTGTTGCCGTCGTGGCCAGAGCCAAAGTGGCTTGAAGCCGGGCACACCACCATGCTCCACACCTCACCAGGAGCACGTAGCACACACTAGCGCCTCCCCTAGTGCCCTGCATCGCCTAACCCGCCGTTGGCCGAACTCCGGCCGCCGCTGTCGAGCTCGCCGGCATCGTTTCCGGCGTCCCCGTGTCCAACAACTTGCACCACTGGATGCGGCAGCTCCCCAGCTACGCGTAGCACTTCTCCGCCGTCGATTTGGTTACCGGAGGACCAAATCCGAAGGCCTCCGCCATCTCGGGCCTCGCCGGCGTCGAGTCGCCGGCGAGTTGACCCAGTTTGACCCCTGGGTGGGCCCAGGTAGACCCCTCTGAGTCTTCGACAGGTGGGGCCGGTCTGCTAACTAATCTAGGATTAGTTTTGACTAATTTTAAGTTAATCAGTCACTGACATGTGGGCCCAGGCACCACTAACAGCTAATTAGTGTTAATCTAATCATGTTAATTAGCTGAGAGGCTGACAGAAGGGGCCCACCAGTCAGGTTTGACCTGGGCTGGCGCCTTTGACCTGCTGAGGTCAGCATGATACAATGCTGACGCAGTAATGCATTTCTGGATTTATTTTTATTCAGGAAATTCCAGAAAATGTTTAAAACTTCTAAAAATCATAGAAATTCAACCATAACTCCAAATGAAATAATTTATATATGAAAAATTATCAGAAAAAATCAATCTATCCATCTGTAATGGTTTCATGCATGACAAAACAAGTTTACCTTGCTGTTTAAGCAGAATAAGGAAATGCACTATTAAAGCCATGTTTAGTAAGCTAATAATTGAATCTTTGATTCAAATAAGCACATTCCTTTCTGTTATAGCTTGCATTAGGCCAAGACACATTCATATTGCCATGTCATAGCATGCATCATATTGTTGCATATCGTCATGTGTTGATTGTGTTCCGATGTGTTCTTCGTGGTAGGTTCTGCCTCCGAGGATATTCACGAGTATCCAACTGAAGGGCAGTATCCCACTACCACTCCATCAGGCAAGCAACCCATTGATCATTCCGATACAAACCCATGTTCTCACTTCTGCTCTTGTTTACTGCATTAAGACAACGCGATTCAAACTGTTGTGTGCTATGGTAGTTGAACCCTTATCCTCTGCATAACCTGTCATTGCCACAGTAGCTAGATGAAACCCACTAGCATGTGTAGGAGTTGATTGAGCCATGTATGTGATTCCTACCTTGCTATGCCTGATATGCTTAGAGTTGTGTCAGGTCTGGTTCATCTGGGTGATGGGCTAGAGTGAAATCCTTATGCCAGTAAGGTGAGGGATGTGTTGAACATGTTTTGGTAAAGGTATCGATGAGAGGCCATGTAGGAGTACATGGTGGGTTGTTTCATTGAGGCCGTCCATAAGAACTGAGATCTGTATGTGTGATTTAAGATGCAGTTACTACCGTACATTGGGCCCGAAACCAATGGACCCTCTCGGCTTCTTAATCACCCTAGTACTCTGTCCAGGAGTTGCAAATAGTCTCTGGTGTTTGTAGGTTATGTGTTGGCGGCCGTGCGTAGCGCTGACCCTAGGGGTGGGCTATGTTGCGGTAGATACACCGTGGCCGGGTATGCCGGGCGCCCGTTTGGCGTCTCGGGACCCTGTTCACATCGTTCGGGCTGTATGTGGAAACCTCGGCCGGACTCCCTGCAGATGGAACCTGGATAGGTGATAAACCTGGACTAGAGACTTAGGTGTTTAGGTAGGCCGTGGCCGACACCCTCGCTGGGCTTCCGCTTGAAGGTTGCCGAGTACATGTCGTGTAAACGGTGGTAAGTGGTGAAAGCGTGTATGACAAAGTACACCCCTGCAGGGTATAAAACTATTCGAATAGCCGCGTTCGCGGTAAAGGACTACTTGGTTGCCTATACAGTTCATAGACAAGTTAATGGATACTACTAAAAGACTCAAGATAAGTGTGAGTACCGAGGATGGCCCTCTCGTAGGATGACGAGGGAGGATCCCCGGTGGAGTATTGTGTTGGTGAGTAGTGGACTCCTGTGCGAAAACTATTTTGCTTGTGGAGTTCCGTAGGATAGCTTAGCCAAGAGTCAAAGCTGGCTTGCTGCAATAGCCCCACCACCTTCTTGAGAATGAGCATGTATAGTAGGTTCTGATGTAAGACTTGCTGAGTACCTTTGTACTCATGTTTGCTTAATTACTATTTTCAGACGACAACACCACCCCCTCCGATGGGTTCTACGTAGACCTTGACGTCGACGAGTGACTAGCCACCCAGGTGGTGATCCTGGCCATGGAGGGCCCTATGTAGATAGACAGGCCTCGAGGAGCCTTCTTTCTTTCTAGTGTCTGTACTCAGACCGGTTGCTTCCGCATGTGCTTGTATGATTGTATGACTTGAGTGTCGGGTCATGTGACCCCTATCTGTATGAACATGTTATGTATGGCTCTCTGGAGCCTTTAAATAAAGTACTTGAGTTGTAGAGTTTTGTTGTGATGGCATGTTGTATGTACTCATATCGGGCATATTGGGTGTAAGATTGAAATGCTTGGTATGAGTGGGATCCGACAATCTAGTTGTTTACCCTTGGCAGCCTTTCTTATGGGGAAATGTAGTCTAGTGTTCCTCGAGCCATAGTAGTCCGCTACAGCCCGGTTCACCGGAGTCCTGCTAGCCCAGCACTACTGCTT
Organism: Triticum monococcum; assembly: GCA_034509565.1. Taxonomy (NCBI): domain Eukaryota; kingdom Viridiplantae; phylum Streptophyta; class Magnoliopsida; order Poales; family Poaceae; genus Triticum; species Triticum monococcum. Next base: position 568,335,545 of record CM067841.1, on the reverse strand, counting down.
AGGACACTCGACTGGCTGGCATGTGATTCACTTCGTTCCTATGTCTGTCCCTTCGGGGAAATGTCACGCGGTGACTTCCGGAGTCCTGCCTAGCCTGCTACAGCCCGGGTTCCCCGGAGTCCTGTTAGCCTAGTGCTACAGCCCGGAATCACTCGCTGATGACCGACATGCTCGATGTGATTCATGTATGCCTGTCTCCACAGGTCTGTGCCGCTTTGGGTTCACGGCTAGCCATGTCGGCCCGGGTTCTCTATCATATGGATGCTAGCGACACTATCATATACGTGAGCCGAAAGGCGCAAACGGTCCCGGGCCATGGTAAGGCGACACCCGTGGGATATCATGCGTGAGGCCGCAAAGTGATATGAGGTGTTACCGGCTAGATCGATGTAGCTTGGAATTGGGGTCCTGACAGCATTGGTATCAGAGTCGGACTGCTTGTAGGTTCGTTGAGCCAAACTGGTCGATGTCGAGTCTAGAAATGCTTTAGTTATATGTAGGGGAATTGATTGTGGGAGGAAACGTAAGGCTCTTTTACTCCTTTACCCTATGCCTCTTATCTGAGTCATTCTCTTCTCATTCAACGTGGGTTAAGGACTAGGCTCTCTTCTTCTATCAGGTTCACGTGTTACTAATCCGTAGTAGCTTATAGGATTGTTGTTACAAGCCCCAGTTCAGTTTCTACTATTTTTAGTATGTTGCTATTTGGATCAGAACCTTGATATGATGTTGTTGAGTGGTATTGCGAACTGTTGTGGATGTCTCAAATCTTTTCTGAGCATTTACAGCTGTTATGCTGTCCAATTTTCCCTAGAAATTCTGATGACTTTGCATTGTGGTTGTGCTTTCAGATGGCCAACCGTGCTCAAAACCAAGTGGTTCGCCTCACCCGGTGCCTCGACGTGCCCGGTCATACTGCTATGTTAGTCCGGGTCATGATCGAGACGGGTTACCGTTGGTATCCCAAATACACTGTCGAAGAGCAGTTCCATGACTTTAATCAAAGCCAGTATTTCTGCATCGTCAGGATATTTCCTTCTTATCCTGGATCTACCGAGCCCCTTCACTGTTCCTATGGACTCGGGGTTACCGTTGAGATGGCTGTGCAGGATGCTGCCTATTCCATGATGACCATCATGCGAGTCCGGACTGGCCTGCTTCGGAACACTGATTTCCGTTACATGCCAGCTTCACTTCCGGGAGCGCAAGGGTATCTTCAGGCTATCTATGCTGACTCCACTCAGGAGGATTCATTAACTCGTACCACTGCTGAGATGCTCGAAGATAAGGACCGAGAGAATCGGGCCTTGAGGCTGGAGCTTTTCAATACCCATGCTGATCATTGGGCCACATTGACTTGGTTTGCACCTGTGGTGCAAGCTGGATGTGTGGATACAAGGGATCTGTATCCTGTGAGATCAGGTCTGCCAGACATGGTGGATTGGCGTGATGTGGGAGGCATCACCCCACCCCGTGGTCCCTGCAGGCCACCGTTTGTTGGTCCAAGACCTCATCCTAGCCCCTTTGGTCCACAGGCTCCTCAGGACCGTCTCTTCCCGGATGGTCACGTTGAACTTCCAGGCTATGGAGGTGACTTCTATGAGGACTACTATGGAGCTATCTGAGTTAGTAGTAGTACCACTAGTATTGTAGTAGTTGTATCTCCACTGTCCTGCGTGACTTGTGGAATACGACTTTGCGTGTAATCGATTCCGGAGGTGTAGACAAATAATGTATAGGAGCTTGGAATGCCTCCGATGGGATGTAACGTCTTTCATCATAGTTGTACTATAGCTTGGGCTTGTACTAAACTATGTATGATGTGTATGACCGTTGGTGTATATATGGCAGTTTTATATTACCATGACATACGGATGAACATCTCTGCATTCTGTGTTATCCATTACATTCTGCACTTCCTTGCTAAGTTTCAACCATACTTGTCTAAACCGTTGTCTTGTTTTCTCCTAGGATGGTCAACACCCGCAGCAACCCTGCTGTCTCGGAGCAGGGGGAAGCCAGTGCAGCTAGGGGTGAAAATCTGCCTCACCCACCTTCTCTGGCCGAAGTGATGTTGGAGGCGGAAAGAAACAAGCATGAGACTAACCGCCTGCTGGAGCGGATTGAGCAGAACACTGCACGCCAACCACGAAATGACTTGGTGTCAATCAATGACTTTATCAAGCTGTACCCACCAAAGTTTAACCATTCCGTCGAACCCCTCGACGCGGATGACTGGCTTCGCAGCATCACCCACAAGCTATGTTCTGTCAACGTGGCCGAAGCCGACAAGGTTACTTATGCTACCTATCACCTCGAAGGCCCTGCTAGCCTTTGGAGGGAAAACTTTGAAGCTATGCGCCCGAGCGGCCAAATCACCACTTGGGCTGAATTCAGTGAGGCTTTCCGTGAGCATCACATTTCGGAAGGTCTCATGGATCGCAAGAGGCAGGAGTTTTGCAACTTCACCCAAGAAAGACTGACTGTGGATGCTTATAGTCGTGAATTCGGGAATCTGGCACGCTATGCTCCCGAAGAGGTATCTACTGACGCTAAGAAGCAGGAAAGGCTCCGCAAGGGACTTAGCCCTGAGCTTCGCCGCGATCTTCGTCTGCACGAGTGCACCTCCTTTCAGAAGTTGGTCAATAAAGCCATCAGTGTTGAGACAGGCCAGACTGATTATGACGCTTCACGCAAGCACTCCTGTGATTATGGCTCTTCATCCGGCTCTGGAGCTCAGAAGCGCCGGGTGTGGATACCAAGCACGGCATTGCCACCCAGGTTCATTCCGAGGCCATCCTTTGAGGCGCCTCGTCCCAACCAGCAATTTGCACCGCCCAAGCCCTATGGTGGCCCCACTGCTAATGCTGCTCCACGCCCCAATGTGGTGACATGCTTTAAGTGTGGAGAGCCGGGTCACTATAGCCGAGAGTGTCCCCAGAAGAACAACCCCAATCAAACTGGAAAGTCCGTTGGCCGTGGTAAGCCCGTGGGAAAAACATTCTACGCCAAGCCGGCCACCACTGCACGTGGCCATGTCAACTATGTTTCAGCCGAGGAGGCTCATGAGGATCCCAACGTCGTCCTTGGTATGCTCCTTGTTAACTGCCATCCGGCATCTGTTCTTTTTGATACTGGAGCATCTCATTCATTCATATCCGAGAACTATGCTCGATTGCACAACACGACATTCTGTGACATGCCCTCTACCATGGAAATTCAAACCCCTGGCTCTAGATGGCAAACTTCTAGAGTAAGCCATGGGAACAAAATTCTTGTCGACAGACTTGTCTTCCTTGCATCCTTAATAGCTCTCAAGTCCTCGGACATAAACATCATCTTGGGTATGGACTGGATGTCAGCTCATTATGCTAAGATTGATTGTGCCACTAGAACCGTTCAACTTACTCACCCGTCGGGCAAGATAGTTAATGTCTTAACTCGAGTGGCCAAGCGCCAGCTTTACTCCCTAAATGCCAACCCTCTTCCAGACCTTGAGGACGTTCCGGTAGTCCGAGACTTTCCGGATGTCTTTCCAGAAGAACTGCCAGGTGTTCCACCTGACAGGGATGTCGAATTTGTGATAGACCTTGTTCCAGGAACAGTTCCAATTTCTAGAAGACCCTACAAGATGGCACCCTTAGAACTAGCCGAGCTTAAGAACCAACTTGATGAGTCCTTGAAAAAGGGTTTCATCCGTCCTAGTTCCTCTCCTTGGGCCTGCCCCGTCCTCTTCGTTAAGAAGAAGGATGGAACAGATCGAATGGTTGTGGATTACCGACCTGTCAATTTGGTCACCATCAAGAACAAATATCCGCTTCCCAGGATCAACGATCTGTATGATCAGCTTGCTGGATCCTCAGTCTTCTCCAAGATGGATTTGAGGTTGGGCTACCATCAAATCAAAATCAGAAACGGGGACATTCCCAAAACGGCCTTTGTTACTCGTTATGGCCAATACGAGTACACCGTTATGTCCTTCGGTTTAACCAATGCCCCGGCTACCTTCTCCCGGTTAATGAACTCGATTTTCATGGAGTACTTGGATAAATTCGTCATAGTATACCTCAATGACATACTCATCTACTCCAAGAATGAAGAGGAACATGCCGAACATCTAAGACTGGTATTGATGAAACTTCGAGAGCATCGCCTTTATGCCAAATTCTCCAAGTGTGAATTTTGGTTGCCAGAAGTGACCTATCTATGCCATGTAATCTCTGGTAAGGGTATTGCTGTCAATCCTGAGCGAGTTCAAGCCGTCCTTGATTGGACTCCACCTGAGACGGTCAAGCAAGTTCAGAGCTTCCTGGGCTTAGCGAGCTATTGTCGCAGCTTCGTCGAGAATTTCTCCAAGGTTGCTAAACCTCTAACTGAAATCCTCAAGAAAGATAAAAAGTTCGAGTGGACTCCACAGTGCGAGTTCAGCTTTCAGGAACTGAAAAGATGACTGACATCTGCCCCCATACTGGTACCACCAGATTTCTCCAAGGACTTTATTATCTATTGCGACGCCTCACGACAAGGACTAGGTTGCATACTCATGCAAGATCGTCAGGTAATTGCCTATGCTTCACGGCAATTACACCCACATGAGGAAAATTATCCCACACATGATCTAGAGCTTGCAGCTGTAGTCCATGCACTTAAAACTTGGCGACATTACCTCCTCGGTAATCGTTGCGAGATCTTCACCGATCACCAAAGTTTGAAATATATCTTCACCCAACCAGATTTGAATCTCAGGCAAAGACGTTGGGTTGAGTTGATCTCGGATTACGACTTAGGAATAACTTACACCCCGGGCAAAGCCAATGTCATGGCTGATGCGCTAAGCCGTAAGTCCTATTGTAACAACCTGGTGTTACAACAGAGTCAACCATTTCTCCATGAGGAATTTCGTAAGCTTAATCTTCACATTGTTCCTCGAGGATTCCTATCCACCCTGGTGGCACCCTTACGGATCAGATCATCAAGGCACAGAAGGTAGATCCGGGAATCTCCCGTATTAAGAGAAACATTAAGAAAGGAGTCGCGAATTGTTTCTCCATTGATGATCAAGGTGTCGTATACTTTGGGAATCACCTAGTGGTTCCAAAGGCATGAAGCCTGAGGCGGCGGATCCTTAAGGAAGCTCATGAATCCCCTCTCACCATTCATCCCGGTAGTACTAAAATGTATCAAGACCTACGCCAGAGGTTTTGGTGGACTAGGATGAAGAGAGAAATCGCTCAATACATTGCTAATTGCGACGTTTGTCATCGTGTTAAAGCAGAGCATCAATGGCCTGCTGGCACCCTTCAACCTTTGGCTATTCCTGAATGGAAATGGGATAAAATCAGTATGGATTTCATTACTGGGTTTCCCAGGACCAAGAGAGGGAATAATGCCATCTTCGTCTTGATCGATCGACTTTTCAAAGTAGCCCATTTCCTACCTGTTCGTGAGAGTATCACCGCTAGCCAGCTAGCCGAATTATACATCTCCCGAATAGTGTCCCTTCATGGTGTCCCATTGAAAATTAACTCAGACCGTGGGAGTCTCTTCACCTCTCGATTTTAGGAGAGTTTCCAAAATGCTATGGGAACTCGTCTCTCTTTTAGCAGCGCCTTCCATCCTCAATCAAGTGGTCGAGTAGAGCGAGTCAATCAAATTCTGGAAGATATGCTCCGAGCTTCTGTTATCTCGTTCGGAATGGGTTGGGAGAAATGCCTTCCATTCGCGGAGTTTGCTTATAACAATAGTTATCAATCTAGCTTGGGCAAAGCTCCTTTCGAAGTTCTCTATGGACGGAAATATCGAACGCCTCTTAACTGGTCAGAAACCGGGGAAAGACAACTCTTTGGCCCGGATATGATTCAGGAAGCAGAAGAGCAGGTTTGCGTTATTCGTGAGAAATTGAAAACAGCCCAATCTCGTCAAAAGAGTCAATATGATCATAAACATAAGCCTATGACTTATGAGGTCGACGAGAAGGCTTACCTTCGGGTTACTCCGCTAAAGGGAACCCATCGTTTCGGTATCAAAGGCAAATTGGCTCCTTGTTACATTGGACCCTTTCGCATTCTTGCCAAACGAGGAGAAGTTGCCTACCAATTGGAACTACCTCCGCATCTTTCCAGAGTTCATGATGTCTTCCACGTTTCACAACTCAGGCGTTGCTTCGCGGATCCTATCCATGGAGTGGACCACGAAACGCTTGATCTACAAGATAACCTCTCTTATCGGGAATATCCCGTTCGTATCCTTGATCAAGCCGAGCATACCACTCGACGTCATAATATCAAGTTTCTCAAGGTTTAATGGTCACACCATTCCGAGAAAGAAGCCACTTGGGAAAGGGAGGATCGTCTTCGACTCGAGTACCCCACCTTCTTTCCAGAGGATCCTAAATCTCGGGACGAGATTCTTTTGAGTGGGGGTGAGTTGTCACACCCTAGCTAGTTCAAGCATTAGAATGTGCATCATGTTTAAATTCCTCTTAAATTTGAATTGGGGAAGGCAGAAACCCCCAACACCCCCTTGGAAACAACTAGGGTTTACTAAAATTATTTTCAATGAACCTGAAATGCCCTTCTAAAAAGTTCACCCTCTTTGTCTTCGCTTAGAACCTCTGGCAAAATTGGTGCACAATTTTCTAGGTCAATAGAAGGTCATTGAATTAAATCATAAGTATTTGAATTTGGGCATTTAAATGCTATAAAATAATTTAAATGCTCAAATAATTCTGGAAATAAATGTTTGTTGTTGGATATATTCTAAACAGAGCCCACAATTATTTTTAGGATCTTTGGAAACGTTTTAGTATTTTATTTAAAGCCCAACAGTCACAGTTAATTAGAAAAACAGAAACGAATAAAAAAAGAGAGAGAGGGAAGTTTACTTGGGCCTTACCTGTGCTGGCCCAGCCACCTGGCCCGGCCCAGGTCGACTGGCTCTGCCAGTCGTCGTCCTCCTCGCGCCAGGAGGTAGGGGCGGGTGCTCGCCGTGCGCCGGCCACCTCCTGCTTCTGTCGATGCCCGGGAGACGCCCAGGGACGCCACGCGACCCCCACGTCCCCCTCTCTTCCTCTCTTACTCTCCTCCTCGTCTCCCTCACTCTCTCCTGCGATGGCCGAGCGCGTCCCTCGCCGCCGATCACCGTAGTCGCTGCCAGAGACATCCCCTCGCCCCTCCGACGAGCCGATTAGCTCCGCCTCGACTCCCTTGCCCTCCCCACCGAGCCACGCATCGCCGGAGGCCCTGCAGCACCGCCATCGCTGTCGTCTTCTACCTCGGGCATCCGAGATCGCCGGCGACCGCACCTCTTCTCTAGCCCGTCCCCGAGGCCGCTGAGACCGCCACACGACTCCCTGTGAGCTCCTGATTCTTTCCCCGTGCTCGCCCCCTCCGTTTCCGTCCCCTAGCTCCATCTTCCACCACGGCCGAAGCTCGTCGGCGCCGTGCCTTGTCGCTGTCGTGGCCAGAGCCACAGTGGCTTGAAGCCGGGCACACCATCGTGCTCCACACCTCACCAGGAGCACGTAGCACACACCAGCGCCTCCCCTAGCGCCCTGCATCGCCTAACCTGCCGTTGGCCGAACTCCGGCCGCCGCTGTCGAGCTCGCCGGCATCGTTTCCAGCGTACCTGTGTCCAACAACTTGCACCATTGGATGCGGCAGCTCCCCAGCTATGCGTAGCACTTCTCCGCCGTTGATTTGGTCACCGGAGGACCAAATCCGAAGGCCTCCGCCGTCTCGGGCCTCGCCGGCGTCGAGTCGCCAGCGAGTTGACCCAGTTTGACCCATGGGTGGGCCCAGGTAGACCCTCCCTGAGTCTATGACAGGTGGGGCCGGTCTGCTAACTAATCTAGGATTAGTTTTGACTAATTTTAAGTTAATCAGTCACTGACATGTGGGCCCAGGCACCACTAACAGCTAATTAGTGTTAATCTAATCTTGTTAATTAGCTGAGAGGCTGACAGAAGGGGCCCACCAGTCAGGTTTGACCTGGGCTGGCGCCTTTGACCTGCTGAGGTCAGCATGATACAATGCTGATGCAGTAATGCATTTCTGGATTTATTTATATTCAGGAAATTCCAGAAAATGTTTAAAACTTCTAAAAATCATAGAAATTCAACCGTAACTCCAAATGAAATAATTTATATATGAAAAATTATCAGAAAAATTCAGTATATCCATCTGTAATGGTTTCATGCATGACAAAACAAGTTTACCTTGCTGTTTAAGCAGAATAAGGAAATGCACTATTAAAGCCATGTTTAATAAGCTAATAATTGAATCTTTGATTCAAATAAGCACATTCCTTTCTGTTATAGCTTGCATTAGGCCAAGACACATTCATATTGCCATGTCATAGCATGCATCATATTGTTGCATATCGTCATGTGTTGATTGTGTTCCGATGTGTTCTTCGTGGTAGGTTCTGCCTCCGAGGATATTCACGAGTATCCAACTGAAGGGCGGTATCCCACTACCACTCCATCAGGCAAGCAACCCATTGATCATTCCAATACAAACCCATGTTCTCGCTTCTGCTCTTGTTTACTGCATTAAGACAACGCGATTCAAACTGCTGTGTGCTACGGTAGTTGAACCCTTATCCTCTGCATAACCTATCATTGCCACAGTAACTAGATGAAACCCACTAGCATGTGTAGGAGTTGATTGAGCCATGTATGTGATTCCTACCTTGCTATGCCTGCTATGCTTAGAGTTGTGTCAGGTCTGGTTCATCTGGGTGATGGGCTAGAGTGAAATCCTTATGCCAGTAAGGTGAGGGATGTGTTGAACATATTTTGGTAAAGGTATCGATGAGAGGCCATGTAGGAGTACATGGTGGGTTGTTTCATTGAGGCCGTCCATAAGAACTGAGATCTGTATGTGTGATTTAAGATGCAGTTACTACCGTACATTGGGCCCGAAACCAATGGACCCTCTCGGCTTCTTAATCACCCTAGTACTCTGTCCAGGAGTTGCAAATAGTCTCTGGTGTTTGTAGGTTATGTGTTGGCGGCCGTGCGTAGCGCTGACCTTAGGGGTGGGCTATGTTGCGGTAGATACACCGTGGCCGGGTATGCCGGGCGCCCGTTTGGCGTCTCGGGACCCTGTTCACATCGTTTGGGCCGTATGTGGAAACCTCGGCCAGACTCCCTGCGGATGAAACCTGGATAGGCGATAAACCTGGACTAGAGACTTAGGTGTTTAGGTAGGCCGTGGCCGACACCCTCGCTGGGCTTCCGCTTGAAGGTTGCCGAGTACATGTCGTGTAAATGGCGGTAAGTGGTGAAAGCGTGTATGACAAAGTACACCCCTGCAGGGTATAAAACTATTCGAATAGCCGCGTCCGCAGTAAAGGACTACTTGGTTGCCTATACAGTTCATAGACAAGTTAATGGATACTACTAAAAGACTCAAGATAAGTGTGAGTACCGAGGATGGCCCTCTCGTAGGATGACGAGGGAGGATCCCCGGTGGAGTATTGTGTTGGTGAGTAGTCGACTCGTGTGCGAAAACTATTTTATTGGTGGAGTTCCGTAGGATAGCTTAGCCAAGATGCAAAGCTGGCTTGCTGCAATAGCCCCACCACCTTCTTGAGAATGAGCATGTATAGTAGGTTCTGATGTAAGACTTGCTGAGTATCTTTGTACTCATGTTTTCTTAATTACTGTTTTCAGACGACAACACCGCCCCCTCCGATGGGTTCTACGTAGACCTTGACGTCGACGAGTGACTAGCCACCCAGGTGGTGATCCTGGCCATGGAGGGCCCTATGTAGATAGACAGGCCTCGAGGAGCCTTCTTTCTTTCTAGTGTCTGTACTCAGACCGGTTGCTTCCGCATGTGCTTGTATGATTGTATGACTTGAGTGTCGGGTCATGTGACCCCTATCTGTATGAACATGTTATGTATGGCTCTCTGGAGCCTTTAAATAAAGTACTTGAGTTGTAGAGTTTTGTTGTGATGCCATGTTGTATGTACTCATATCGGGCATATTGGGTGTATGATTGAAATGCTTGGTATGAGTGGGGTCCGACAATCTAGTTGTTTATCCTTGGCAGCCTTTCTTATGGGGAAATGTAGTCTAGTGTTCCTCGAGCCATAGTAGTCCGCTACAGCCCGGTTCACCGGAGTCCTGCTAGCCCAGCACTACTGCTCAGGACACTTGACTGGCCGGCATGTGATTCACTTCGTTCCTATGTCTGTCCCTTCGGGGAAATGTCACGCGGTGACTTCCGAAGTCCTGCCTAGCCTGCTACAGCCCGGGTTCCCCGGAGTCCTGTTAGCCTAGTGCTACAGCCCGGAATCACTCGCTGGTGACCGACATGCTCGATGTGATTCATGTATGCCTGTCTCCATAGGTCTGTGCCGCTTTGGGTTCACGACTAGCCATGTCGGCCCGGGTTCTCTGTCATATGGATGCTAGCGACACTATCATATATGTGAGCCGAAAGGCGCAAACGGTCCCGGCTCATGGTAAGGCGACACCCATGGGATATCGTGCGTGAGGCCGCAAAGTGATATGAGGTGTTACCGGCTAGATCGATGTGGCTTGGAATCGGGGTCCTGACACAAATGCCCACTTTTAGTCCCTAAAAGTCCCTCCTCTTTGGTTTAGATGGGACTGACATGGAGTTTTTTTAGTCCCTACACCAAAATGTCCTTGTAAACAAACACCCTCTAATAATGCCGCTGGAAAATTGATGCAATGCCACAGTTAAAAGCAAATTACATGTTTCACGAATTTTATTGTTAATATAATCTCTATGTTAATATTAATCAATGCCACTGTTTGAGAAATGCTACTGTCTTGCTTTCTTTCCCATTTAGATAAGGTAGATGCTTCTTTTTGTTGGCTTCTGTGTCATCCACCGTTATTGACCACTAATTATTTCCTTTGCACCGCTGTGTAAACAGGGTTATCTGCTTCACCTCGTAGCCATTGTGACCTTTTGTTGCACTGCACAAAACACTTTTGTTTTAAGAGTGTTTTGTGCAGTTCAACCAAAATGTCACACCGACAACGTTGCTTGGTTGCTTGATCTTAGTGGAACTGCACAAGAGGAGATCTTACTTCCTATCCGTTAAGGCGAATTTGGTTCAGATCTTCTTCTTGTGAGTTGTTTGAATTCCGCATCATGAGAGGTCAGTACTAGCCTTCTTTCACATGATTATGCAGTGTGCATTCATATGTTGTGCTACTTGTACGATAATGTTGCTTGATTTTAGTGAACTGCACAAATGGAGACAAGACTTCCAATCTCTATGTGCATCGTAATATCCCATTGAGGTAAGATAAGGATATTTCACAACTGTTGGCCTGTATTTTGCCACTTTCATCAGAAAATTAAGTTTAGTACTATACTTGTGCTCCCTAATTGACATGCCAAATCTTACATTAAAGGCGAAGCTTGTTTGTTATTGAACCAAGTGATGAAGGGGAAGAACAAGGGGAAGAAAAACAAAAATCAACTCCCGGTGCTGTAATGAAGCACTGGAACTGTGATGACACAAGTAATGATATAGTTTTGCATCTTAATTTATTGCTATTGCTGGAACAAGCAATTGTTTTCCACTGATTTGATGCCACTCTTAATGTAATATGTAATTATCTCTACTTGTGCAAACAGGGATCTTCTTTGAAGATACCATATATTTTAGTGGAACTACACAAGAAGATGTTGGAAACATTAAACTAAGCGAGGAGTATATAGTAAGCATGGCACCACCATAGATAGCAACAGATGGTTCCGGAGAATTGCTTCATCTGTATGCTCTACACAATAAGCCTCCTGACAAAGGTTGGTTCTCGCCCACTGATTTCATCCATATGATTGAGCTTTGTCATCTCTATCGGTGTTGTGCTACTGTTTAGATACTGTCATGAAAAAGTGGTATTGTCCTTGAGAAGTGCTTCATCTGTGCTTTTTTAAATATTTCCTTTCCTTTTTTCGAGCAAACAGTGACGCTAGCATTTAGTAGTCCTCTTGTCTTTGCACAACAGGATCATCTTCCTCTGAAGAAGAATATGGAGTACGTGAAGTGACTAGTTCTGATTATGCCGGGATGAAGAAGCCCCGTCTATCTTATCATCAGAACATTACTCCCCACAAGACCAAACTAACTTCAGCTCAGAAGGACTGAAAAAATCTCCATTTTTTGCTGTGATGCGCGAGTACAATGTTGTTCTAGGATTCTTTCTAGTGAGTTCCATTTTTCTAAAAGTGTGCTATACATGGACCATGTATGTGCCTGTTGAAACTGTCAATTCATAGTATAGTTTGCTCTATACTAATCACTTTTTGTATTTGTGCAAACAGGGGTGCTCAGCTTGATTTCAATGGGAACTGCACAAAATGTTCATGAATACATAAAATCATTCATTTCCACCACAAGAAAGGAGGTGCCGATAAGTTCAAGGCGTTGCAACATATAAGGGCGAAATCATACAAGCTACGGGAATTTGGTTGATTTTGGTGGAACTGCACAAAAAGAACAACTGGTTTATTTAGCATGAGGTGCCATGTCAATGTCCGAACTTATGGCAAACCCTACACATTCCACAATCATAGGCATTTGATATTTTGGAATGAGACAACCTTGTCAAATTTTGCTCATTGATTTTAGCAAGACATGCGTTTGATATTTTCGAATGGGACGCCCTTTGCTGTCAGCAGCGTCGATCAATTTTTTCTTTATTTCTTTAGTTGTGAAGTAAATATTGCCTCTGACATGTGAGTCGCTGAGATGCATAATCATCGATTGTTTTGAGTGTTCTCTATGAATTGCCAGGCCTGTGTGTTTGATTGCAATGTACAGAAACGCTAAAAAGCTGCTCAAACTCTTTGTACTCCTTCTGTTCCTTTTTACTTCGCACGTTGTGAAAGTGCATACTTTTTTGTATAAGATTGGTCAAAGTAGAGATACTTTGACTGCAGACAAAACTTGTATGCAGACTAGAAAGGACCGGAGGGAGTACATGTGAAACTGCTGCAAACGAGGTGATCACCCTGGGAATAATGCAAGTACATATTGTTTTGCATGTTCATCCAATGCCATTGATACAGGAATTCGAACTAATCGAAAAAAATTCATACACGGTCGGATTTCATATAAACATGCGAGATTTCATTACATTTCATACATTCTTCAACTAAAAAGGGGTGCGCTGGAGGTATTATTAATTAACCGAAGCTACCCACATGTGTCCCGCTGAGCCGAACAGAAGCTTCAGTGACTGAACTATAGGTGCAGTTGCATAACTGACATGTGGCTTGTTGGGCCCACGTGTCAGTCAGCCAACTGCACCAGCAGTTAAGTAGAAGCAGCGTTATTCTCCAGCAGAACTCCCCGACTCCACGTCGCCGCCAAGAAGCTAACCGGCCGTCAATGGTCAACCCGCCTAGCTTGGCTTCAACAGGAAGGTAGCAGCGGTGGCCTTACTTGGACCCGAGCGGCGGCGACCTACCATGTTCTACTCTTCCTCGTTTTCTGTGTGGCGTGGCCTCATTGGCAGCGGGGTGGGGCCTCGGCGGAGCCGGCGATTACCTCTGTCTCGTTGCCGGCGGGCGGCGCCTCAGCGGAGCGGTGGAAATCCTCCCCCACGTTGCCGGTAGGGTGGGGCCTTGGCTGAGCCGGCGATGTCCTCTACCTCGTTGTTAGCGGGGTAGGGCCTCGGCGGAGCCGGCGGTGTCCTCTGCCTTGTTGTTGGCGCCACGGGACCTCGGCAGAGCAGGGCCTCATCGACGCCAGTGGAGCGGGGACTCATCGGAGCTGGCATTGTCCTCTGCCTCGTCCTCGGTCTCGCCAAACAGCGCCTCGCCCGCTTCATCGCCCTCTTTGCTAGCCTCTTTGTAGGCGGCCGCAGCCTCCGCCACCTGCATGCGGTACCGCCAGCGCTCAAGGCGGCCCTTGCGGGCGGAGCGGTACGAGTTGAGCAGCGCCTCCTGCTCCGCCCGCTCCACGGCGATCTGCTCCTCCACCTGCAGGTGCTCCTGGAGGAGATGGTGGTTGTAGGCGGCGTCGGCCCGCACCTCCCGGAACTGCTCCTGACGCATCTGCCTCACACTGTCCATATATTGGGCACGGGCCTCGCCGATGGTCATGGTTGAATGCACCGGCGAGGGTGGCGCGGAGGAGGGGGTTGGCGCCGGATCGTCGACTACCATGTTCTCCATTGGGACGTCATCGTCCTATGGCTGCCTGCCGGCTAGCTGGTCGGCAGTAATGGCTGCCATCTCCTTGTGGTCTGTCGTCCACCCGTCCCGAAGAGCGCTGGAGCGCGAGGAAGCCATGGTGGGCAGTAGTCGTGTGGACAGGAGAAAGGGAACGGATGCGGATGACTGCGGCTATGGCCAGCGCAGCAGTTTATATAGCAATGGTGGGTGGGCGGAGGGACAGACGTGTGGCGCCGGAGTAGCCGCCTCGGCGACCGCGTATCATTAATGTGGGCGGCAGATGGATGGATGGACGGCACTTGTGTCATTTGAAGATGGAGCAATCGCCTGCACCCGGAAGTGGGGCGGGCGGCGCTGACTGTTTCGGGCGGAAAGCGCGCGCGGGCGAGGAGATGACTTTACTTGGAGAGGATGACAATGGGGACCCACCAGGTCCATAGCCTCATGTACGCAAGTGCCTCCTTATTTTATATATATATATGTGTGTGTGTGTGTGTGTGTGTGTGTGTAAAACTATACTCCCTCCGTCTAGGTGAATAAGTCGTATTAGAAGGTGCATCACGACCTAGGTGCAAGCAGGTTGGTGGAAAAGAAGAATATTTCTCTCTTCTAAACACAACATTTAATCACAGCAGTTAAGAGGATGCCTTATTAGCTACCCATGCAGGCCATCGTAATTCATAGCATGCAAAGCGCTTTTATTTCTTGCCTAATAACCGCATGGACGTGCTGCATGCATTGGTCCTTGCCCAAGCAAAAAAAGGAGGAATGGAGTTTCCACGAGAGACAACGAGGCAGAGGTGGAAGCGCTCGCTGGAGTAATTTATTTTGCTTCCCCCTGGTTTCCTGACATCATGGTCCCACACCATTGTCAACCTATGTAGTAGTCAATAAACGAGAGAATTGCACAAGAAGCGGCCGACAGCTGGGACCAAGCAGCTCGAGTAGTATTTGTGTTTTTGAGGTGTGAGCACTGCAAAGTTTGTCGATGTTTAGCCCAGGTATTAATTTTTCTCCTCTGAACAACGACGAAAACATTGCTGCAGGTATTAACTGGGCGGGTTGTGGCCCGTCTAGCCCAGGCCAGATATCCAGCCCAGATATTAATTTTTTTCAAGCTGAAAATGGCTAGCCCAGCTATACTTTTTTTAGGAATACCCAGGCAAGGTCAAGTTGTTATTCTCCGCCCCGCTGGGCTACAAATCTTTCCTAGGATGGATGCATTAGGCTTAACAAGAAAATGGGCTTTAAGAAATAACAAATGGGATGTAATTATAAAAACTGGGCAGTAACTATAAAAAAATGCACCAAACACGTGATTACTTTATAAAATATTATTTTTGGATATTGAAAATTTTAATTTCATTAATTGTTGCGAGTGCAATGTTTCGTTGGATTTTTACGTAATATAAATTTATATTGAAATTGTATTTAATCTGACTAGAAATTTCGGGATAAAAATATTTCGGATCCCATCAAAACGTGGGAAATTTTATTGAATTTTCTTTTGAACGGTTGGTTGAAATGGGTTGTACTTTTAACAAACTGTAAATGGGCTGTAGTAAATTCCATTAGAATTCAAAAATGGGATACACATTCTTACAAATCTCAAATGGGCTATAAGTTCTCTGGCACACACTTCTGGCCTTACTAAGTTGACGCGTCCCCTAAAAAACAGAGTTGACGCGTATGCAAGGCTTTGTCAACTTATAGTCAACACACGGTTCTAGCAGCAATGGCCGTTGGATGTTCATCCAATGGATGCCGTGCTTCTTCTTCAATGTCGGATATTCTAGCTTCACCCGCCCAAAAAATGATTCCTCCCCCTGACATCTGGGGCGCACCATTTCGGACGCTGACCTGTGGGCCTACTAAGTTGACGTACCAAGGGCTTTGTCAACTTAGTCAATATAAACGATTCTAGCTGCAGTGACCGTACGATGTCCATCCAACGGCTATAGTGCTTCTTCAACCTCTGGTCTTCTTGCTCTAGCCGCCCAAAGCAGCGCCGGTCGTGTCGACTGCTCCTGCCTCCCGTGGCCGGCTGTGCTGCCGCGGAGGCCTCCCCGCCCCCTACTATTCCCACCGCTGGCCAGGCCCTGCAGCGACGGCAGCCTCACACCGCAGCCGAATGAGTGAACCCTCATACTCCTCTCCGCGTGGGCATCCACTGCCGCGTCTTCACCGGCTCCGCTCCGTCCCCTTCCTAGGCCTCGCCGTCGTCCACCGCCTTGGTGCTCTCGGCACGGCATGGTCAACGTGGTCAAGGAACGACTTCCATCGGACGTGGACTCTACGTGGAGAGGCTGAAAGATGGGTCCACGGCGGCAGCAAGGAAGTGCGTCCTTATTACGCGGAAAATAATGATTCCTCCACCTGACGGCAGGGACCCACCGGACGGGCCACCAGTATTTTGCAAAAAAAAATCATTTCCCCCTGACTGCTGGGACCCACCGGACGGGCCACCGTATTTCGCGAAAAAAAACGTTCCCCCCGCTGTCAGCTCGGACCCACCGGAAGTGCCTCCATATTACGCACAAAAAATGAATACTCCCCCGGCTAGCTGGGACCCACCTTGCTGGGAGGCTGACTAGTGGGCCTACTAAGTAGACGGGGACGAAGGGCTTTGTCAACTTAGTCAATATGAACGATTCTAGCTCCAGTGACCGTACGATGTCCATCCAACGACCGTAGTGCTTCTTCAACCTCTGGTCTTCTTGCTCCAGCCGCCCAAAGCAGCGCCGGTCGTGCCGCATGCTCCTGCCTCCCGTGGCCGGTTGTGCTGCCGCAGAGGCCTCACTGCCCCCTACTATTCCCACCGCTGGGCAGGCCCTGCGGCGACGGCAGCCACACACCGCAACCGAACTAGTGAACCCTCGTAGTCCTCTCCACGCGGGCTTCGACTGCCGCGTCGTCCCCTTCCTAGACCTCGCCGTCGTCCACCACCGTGGTGCTCTCCGCGCGGCGTGGTCAACGTGGTCAAGGAACGACTTCCATCGGAAGAGTACTGTACGTGGAGAGGCTGACAGCTGGGTCCACGGCCACAGCCCAGTTTTTTGTGATTTGCCAAGTAAGTCGCTTTGTCAGGCCTGTTGGGCTGCAAATCTTTCAAGACGAGGAGAGCTTCCATTCGGCTGGCCGAGAAAATGGCCCATCAGTAATGAGAAAATGGGTTGTACATTTTTAAAACACATCAAACCGGCAATTAGTTTCAAATATTATTTTTTTTCATTTCAAGATTTTAAATTACATTAATTTTTATGCGTGGAGAATTTGTTGGATTTTATATTGATATACATTTATTTTTAAAATCAGTTTGAATGTGAGTCGAAATTTTGGGATTAAAAACAGTTCGGACCGCACCGAAATATGCAAAATTTCGTATAATTTTTTAACCATTGCCACAATATGGGCTGTAATGCTAACAAAAAGAATATGGACTCCAAAAAAACCTTAAGAATTAGCAAATGGGCTGTAAATTATTAGAAATAATGGCAGATGGGTTGTATGTTGTTTTCCACAGACTTGAGGCTTTCCTAAAAAAAGGTTGACGCACAAGCACTGACTGTTGGATGTCCATCCAACACCAGTCGTGCTTCTTCAATCTCTACTCTTCCTGCTCCAGCCGCTCAAACAAGCGCCGGCGGGACTGCCTGCTCCCTCCTCCTCGCGGCCGGCTGTGATGCCGCGCAGGCCTCACCGCCCGACCGTACTCCCATCACTGACCTAGCCATCCATCTACTCACCCACACCTGCTGTTATTCTCTGGCGACGGCAGACGAACCAGTAAACCCTCGTACAGTTGTACTCCCCTCCGCATGAGAAACAACTGCCGTGTCTTCCCTGCCTCCGTGTTGTCCCCTTCCTAGGCCTCGCCGTCGTCCACCGCCCTGGTGCTCTCGGCGTGGCATGGTCAACATGGTCAAGGAACGACTTCCATCGGACATGGACTGTAGGTGGAGAGGCTGACAGCTGGGTCCACGGCCGCAGCAAGGAAGTGCCTCCTTATTACACGGAAAATAATGATTTCTCCACCTGGCAGCTGAGACCCACTGGACGGGCCACTGTATTTCATGAAAAAAAAACATTTCCCCCTGACTACTGGGACCCAACAGCTACATCTTCACACGCAAGGAAGTGCATCCGGGCAAAAAAAATGATTCGCCCCCTGACTGCTGGGACCCACCAGCTACATCTTCGCAGGCAAGGAAGTGCCTGCACTAGTAGAAAAAGGGGCTTTTGTCCCGGTTGGTAAGGCCCTTTAGTCCCGGTTTTTGAACCGAGACTAAAGGGTCGGTACTAATGCCTCTCACCAACTTCCCGAACGGTCACCCATCCTCCCACTCCCCCAGCCTGAGCACGCTTAACTTCCGGGTTCTATTCTCTCTCGTTTGCAAGTCTGCACTTGTTGTTTTCCTGACAATAGTAAGATGTCAATCCTATTAACCTTCATGAATTTTGCTTGAGCATGAAGTGACACATTTCACTGTTTGATTTTGAAACTATTGTTTTAAAAAACAATAATTATTTAGTAACACTAATATTTCTTGAATAATTAGTTTGACCATTGTTTGACCACAGTTTGACCAGATTTGACCAAAATTCAAAATAACTAAAATAATTATTTAGTAACACTAATATTCTAGAATAATTAGTTTGACCATTGTTTGACCAGATTTGACTAGTAATTTTTTCGATTCTTTCCACTCTAGATCTTAAAAGCCCCGTAACTTTTTTTCTGTTAGTTTTTTGAGGATTTTGAAAATGTTTAACGGGGTTCCCCCCGTTAAATTTGGATGTAACTTTTCGAGTAGATGATTTTTCATATAATTTTTTTTAATCCGAGTTCGTATGCCAAAGTTATGCCCATTTTACAAATTCCTCAGAGATTTTGCAAATAAAGTCGAAATTCATATTTGTAAATTTTCCCAACAAGTAGACCACATATCACATGGGAAACTTATTTTATTTTATTTTTTTGACATTTCCATCATTTTCTTTTGTTTTTTCTAAAACTGAAAAGGCGGTCCACTGGGGGAGTTTGAAAATGGGACCTTTAGTACCGGTTCGTGCCATGAACCGGTACTAATGCCTCAAAACCCATTAGTACCGGTTGGTGGCACCAACCGGTACTAAAGGTCTAACCTTTAGTACCGGTTGGTGCCACCAACCGGGACTAATGGGCATCGCACCCTTTAGTCCAGGTTCGTGGCACGAACCGGGACTAAAGGGCCCAGGTGAACCGGGACTAATGCCTTAGCCGCACGAACCGGGATAAATGCTCACATTAGTCCCGATTCTTGACTGAACCGGGACTAATGTGAAAACTGCCCTGGACCAAAGCCCTGTTTTCTACTAGTGCTGACAGTCGGGACCCACCTGGTCGAAGCGTACGTAGCGTTGTCATTCTGGTCGCGAATGTGTACGTACATACTGGTCGATGTAGAGGCGCACACGTGTCGTAGTAGAGGCGCGCACGTAGCATGTACATTTACGTATAGCGGCCAGGGTGCAAGAAAGAAAATACGGCCACGTATGTGTACATACGGGCGGGGTCTCGAACTCCTACTCGCGCATACGTACGGCCCAGGCTCGTGTACATGGCTGGGTTGGAACGGAGAAACAGCGTCGTCATCGTGTTCATGGGGAGGCAACGGAATGCATCGTGTTCATGGGGAGGCAACGGAATGCGTCGTGTTCATGGGGAGGCAACGGAATGCGTCATGTTCATGGGCAGGCAATGGAACGCGTGGGAGCCAACCGGCTGGGTCGGAACGGAATGCGTGGTCGTGTTCATCGGGAGGGCTTGGACGGAACAGGCGACGGAAACGAGGCCTGGCGTACCGCACAACGGAGGAAACGGACCTCCTACATTCGGAACGGGGTCCTGTTGATCGGGAGGGGTCTGGCGTACTGCTAAACGGAGGAAACGGACCTCCTACGGTCGAAACGAGGGTCCTGTTGATCGGGAGGGGTGTGGCGTACCGCAAAACGGATGAAACAGACTTGTGTTGGAGCGCTATGGTCGAAACGGGGGTCCTGTTCATCGGGAGGGGTGTGGCGTACCGCAAAAAGGGACTCCACGGGATACTGTTCATCTCCACCGTCGACCCCCTCCAGCCTCCACGAGCTACTGTTCATCCACCGTCGACCTCCTCCAGCCTCCACCTGCGACTGTTCATCCACGGGCTCCTGTTCATCCAGCCTCCACCGCGCGCTACTCCACCGGCTACTGTTCAAACCAGCCCTCTCCACGGGCTCTTGTTCAACCATCCCTCCACGGGCCACTATTCATCCTGCCCTCCACCGTCTACTGTTCATCCAGCCCTCCACGGGGTGGTCCTGTTCATCCAGCCCTCCACGGGGTCCTGTTCATCCAGCCCCAACCGGCTTGATCGATCGGGGTCCTGTTCATCCAGAGGCAACACCACGGGGTCTGTTCATCCACCCCCACCAGGAACTGTTCATCCAAACCCCCCCCCCCCCCCCGCCCCGCAACACTCACTGTTCATCCAGAGGCAGTATCGATCGGCTTCAGTTAGCAGAAGTAGCGAAGGAATTGCTCGATCGGGTTTAGTTAACAGCCATCAATTGATCGCTCGGGTTCAGTAACGCGTAGCCTGCAGTGCAATCGCTCGGGTTCAGTTAGAGCCCAACGCCTCGCTCGGGTTCAGTTAGAGCCAATGCCTCGCACACACGCGCGTACGTGTATGAGAGAAATGCGCAATGCTCGGCCCCCGACTGTTGGGGAACGTAGCAGAAATTCAAAATTTTCCTACGTGTCACCAAGATCCATCTATGGAGAAACCAGCAACGAGGGAAGGAGAGTGCATCTACATACCCTTGTAGATCGCTAAGCGGAAGCGTTCAAGTGAACGGGGTTGATGGAGTCGTACTTGTCGTGATCCAAATCACCGAAGATCCTAGTGCCGAACGGACGGCACCTCCGCATTCAACACACGTACAGCCCGATGACGTCTCCCATGCCTTGATCCAGCAAGGAGAGAGGGAGAGGTTGAGGAAGACTCCATCCAGCAGCAGCACAACGGCGTGGTGGTGGTGGAGGAGCGTGGTACTCCAGCAGGGCTTCGCCAAGCACCGCAAGAGACGAGGAGGGAAGAGGTCGGGCTGCGCCAGGGAGAGATCAAATCATGTCATGTTGGGCAGCCCCAAGCCTCAACTATTTATAGGAGGAGGGGAGGAGGGTGCGCCCCCTCTAGGGTTCCCACCCCTAGAGGGGCGGCAGCCCTAGATGGGTTTGAGGGGGCGGCCAAGAGGAGGAGAGGGGGGCCCACCCTAGGGTGGGCCTTAGGCCCATCTGTGCCTAGGGTTTCCCCTTTCTCCTCCTAGCTGCGCCCTGGGCCTTGTGGGAGGCACACCAGCCCACTCAGGGGCTGGTCCCTTACCACTCTTAGCCCATGCAAGCCTCCGGGGCTTGTGGCCCCACTTGGTGGACCCCTGGGACCCTCCCGGTGGTCCCGGTACGTTACCGATAAAACCCGAAACTTTACCGGTGACCAAAACAGGACTTCCCATATATAAATCTTTACCTCCGGACCATTCCGGAACTCCTCGTGATGTCCGGGATCTCATCCGGGACTCCGAACAACATTCAGTAACCACGTATAACTATTCCCTATAACCCTAGCGTCATCGAACCTTAAGTGTGTAGACCCTACGGGTTCGGGAACCATGCAGACATGACCGAGACGTTCTCCGGTCAATAACCAACAGCGGGATCTGGATAACCATGTTGGTTCCACATGTTCCACAATGATCTCATCGGATGAACCACGATGTCAAGGACTTAATCAATCCCGTATGCAATTCCCTTTGTCTATCGGTAAGATACTTGCCCGAGATTCGATCGTCGGTATCCTGATACCTTGTTCAATCTCGTTACCGGCAAGTCTCTTTACTCGTTCCGTAACACATCATCCCGTGATCAACTCCTTGATCACATTGTGCACATTATGATGATGTCCTACCGAGTGGGCCCAGAGATACCTCTCCGTTTACACGGAGTGACAAATCCCAGTCTCGATTCGTGCCAACCCAACGGACACTTTCGGAGATACCTGTAGTGTACCTTTATAGCCACCCAGTTACGTTGTGATGTTTGGCACACCCAAAGCACTCCTACAGTATCCGGGAGTTGCACAATCTCATGGTCTAAGGAAATGATACTTGACAGTAGAAAAGCTTTAGCATACGAACTACATGATCTTGTGCAAGGCTTAGGATTGGGTCTTGTCCATCACATCATTCTCCTAATGATGTGATCCCATTATCAATGACATCAAATGTCCATGGTCAGGAAACTGTAACCATCTATTGATCAACGAGCTAGTCAACTAGAGGCTTACTAGGGACATGGTGTTGTCTATGTATCCACACATGTATCTGAGTTTCCTATCAATACAATTCTAGCATGGATAATAAACGATTATCATGAACAATGAAATATAATAATAATAACTGATTTATTATTGCCTCTAGGGCATATTTCCAACAGTCTCCCACTTGCACTAGAGTCAATAATCCAGTTCACATTGATATGTGATAAACACTCTAGGTCACATCCCCATGTGACTAACACCCAAAGAGTTTACTAGACTCAATAATCTAGTTCACATTACCATGTGATTAACACTCTATGAGTTCTGGGTTTGATCATGTTATGCTTGTGAGAGATGTTATAGTCAACGGGTCTGAATCTTTCAGATCCGTATGTACTTCGCAAATCTCTATGTCATCTCGTAGATGCAGTTACCACGTTCTATTTGGATCTATTCCAAATAACTGTTCTACTATACGAATCCAGTTTACTACTCAGAATAATATGGATTAGTGTCAAAGTTTGCATCGGCGTAACCCTTTACGACGAACACTTTTACCACCTCCATAATTGAGAAAATTCCTTAGTCCACTAGTTACTAAGGGTAACTTTGACCGCTGTCCTGTGATCCATTCTTGGATCACTCTTGCACCCCTTGACTGACTCATGGCAAGGCACATTTCAGGTGCGGTACAGAGCATAGCATACTGTATAGAGCCTATGACAAAAGCATAGGGGACGACCTTCGTCCTTCCTCTTTCTTCTGCCGTGGTCGAGCTTTAAGTCTTAACTTCATACCTTACAACTCAGGCAAGAACTCCTTCTTTGACAGATCCATCTTGAACACCTTCAAGATCATGTCAAGGTATGTGCTCATTTGAAAGTACCATTAAGCATTTTGATCTATCCTTATAGATCTTGATGCTCAATGTTCAAGTAGCTTAATCCATGCTTTCCATTGAAAAACACTTTTCAAATAACTCTACATGCTTTCCAGAAATTCTACATCATTTCTGATCAACAATATGTTAACAACATATACTCATTAGAAATTCTATAGTGCTCCCACTCACTTCTTTGGAAATACAAGTTTCTCATAAACTTTGTATACACCCAAAATCTTTGATCATCATCAAAGCGTACATTCCAACACCGAGATGCTTACTCCAGTCCTTAGAAGGATTGCTAGAGCTTTGCATACTTGTTAGCATCTTTTAGGATTGACAAAACCTTTCGGTTGTATCACATACAACCTTTCCTCAAAAATCGTCGAGGAAACAATGTTTTGACATCCTATCTGCAAGATTTCATAAATAATGTAGTAATTGCTAATATAATTCCAACAGACTCTTAGCATCGCTACGAGTGAGAAAGTCTCATCGTAGTCAACTCCTTGAACTTGTCGGAAAACATCTTAACGACAAGTCGAGCTTTCCTAATGGTGATACTTGCCATCATTGTCCGTCTTCCTTTTAAAGTCCATATGTACCTAACAGCCTTATGACCATCAAGTAGTTCTTCCAAAGTCTACACTTTGTTTTCATATATGGATCCTCTCCCAGATTATATGGCCTCGAGCCATTTTGGAATCCAGGCCCACCATTGCTTCTCCATAGCTCGTAGGTTCATTGTTGTCTAGCAACATGACTTCCAAGACAGGATTACGTACCACTCTGAAGTAGTACGCATCCATGTCATCCCACGAGGTTTGGTAGTGACTTGATCTGAAGTTTCATGATCACTATCATAAGCTTCCACTTCAATTGGTGTAGGTGCCACAGGAACAACTCCCTGTGCCCTGCCACACACTAGTTGAAGAGACGGTTTAATAACCTCATCAAGTCTCCACCATCCTCCCACTCAATTCTTTCGAGAGAAATTTTTCCTCGAGAAAGGACCCGATTCTAGAAACAATCCCTTATTGCTTTTGGATCTGAGACAGGAGGTATACCCAACTGTATTGGGTGTCCTATGAAGATGCATTTATCCGCTTTGGGTTCGAGCTTATCAGCCTGAAACTTTTTCACATAAGCGCCGCAGCCCCAAACTTTTAAGAAATGACAGCTTAGGTTTCTCTAAACCTTAGTTCATACGGTGTCATCTCATCGGAATTACGTGGTGCCCTATTTAAAGTGAATGTGGTTGTCTCTAATGCCTAACCCATAAACTATCGTGGTAATTCGATAAGAGACATCATGGTATGCATCATATCCAATAGGGTGCAGTTATGATGTTCGGACACACCATCACACTATGGTGTTCCAGGCTGTATTAGTTGTGAAACAATTTCCACAATGTCTTAATTCTGTGCCAAACTCGTAATTCAGATATTCATCTCTATGATCATATCATAGATATTTTATCCTCTTGTCACGACGATCTTTCAACTTCACCCTAAAATTACTTGAACCCTTCAATAATTCAGACACGTGATTCATCAAGTAAATATACTCAACATCTACACAAATCATCTGTGAAGTAAGAACATAACGATATCCACTACACGCCTCAGCACTCATTGGACTGCACACATCAAAATGTATTACTTCCAACAAGTTGCTTTCTAGTTCCATTTTACTGAAAATGAGGCTTTCAGTCATCTTGCCCATGTGGTATGATTTGCATGTCTCAAGTGATTCAAAATCAAGTGAGTCCAAACGGTCCATTTGCATGGAGTTTCTTCATGAATATACACCAATAGACATGGTTCGCATGTCTCAAACTTTTCAAAACGAGTGAGCCCGAAGATCCATCAACATGGAGCTTCTTCATGCGTTTTATACCGATATGACTTACGTGGCAGTGCCACAAGTTGGTGGTACTATCATTACTATCTTATATCTTTTGGCATGAACATGTGTATCACTACGATCGAGATTCAATAAACCATTCATTTTAGGTGCAAGACCATTGAAGGTATTATTCAAATAAACAGAGTAACCATTATTCTCCTTAAATGAATAACCGTATTGCGATAGACATAATCCAATCATGTCTATGCTCAACGCAAACACCAATCTCGATGGTAGAGGGAGCATGCGATGCTTGATCACATCAAGCTTGAAAAAACTTCCAACACATATCACCAGCTCACCTTTAGCTAGTCTCCGTTTACTCCGCAGTCTTTTATTTCGAGTTTACTAACACTTAGCAACCGAATCGGTATCTAATACCATGGTGCTACTAGGAGTACTAGTAAAGTACACATTAACAGAATGTATATCCAATATACTTCTATCGACCATGCCAGCCTTCTCATCTACCAAGTATCTAGGGTAATTCTGCTCCAGTGGCTGTTCCTCTTATTACAGAAGCACTTAGTCTCGAGTTTGGGTTCAACCTTGGGTTTCTTCACTAGAGCAGCAGCTGAATTGCCGTTTCATGAAGTATCCCTTCTTGCCCTTGCCCTCCTTGAAACTAGTGGTTTCACCAACCATCAACAATTGATGCTCCTTCTTGATTTCTACTTTTGTGGTGTCAAACATCGCGAATATCTCAAGGATCATCATATATGTCCCTGATATATCATAGTTCATCACGAAGCTCTAGCAGCTTGGTGGTATTGACTTCAGAGAAACATCACTATCTCATCTGGAAGATCAACTCCCACTCGATTCAAATGATTGTTGTACTCAGACAATCTGAGCACAAGCTCAACAATTGAGCTTTTCTCCCTTAGTTTGCAGGCTAAGAAAATCGTCGGAGGTCTTATACCTCTTGACGTGGGCATGAGCCTGAAATCCCAATTTCAGCCCTCGAAACATCTCATATGTTTCGCGATGTTTCAAAATGTCTTCGGTGCCTCAACTCTAAACCGTTTAACTGAACTATCACATAGTTATCAAGATGTGTATGCCAGATGTTCGCAACATCCACAGACAACGTTCGAGGTTCAGCACACTGAGCAGTGCATTAAGGACATAAGCCTTCTATGAAGCAATGAGGACAATCCTCAGTTTACGGACCTGGTCCGCATAATTGCTACTATCATCTTTCAACTAAATTTTCTCTAGGAACATATCCAAACAGTAGAACTGAAGCGCGAGCTACGACATAATTTGTGAAGACCTTTTGACTATGTTCAAGATAATTAAGTTCATCTTATGAACTCCCACTCAGATAGACATCCCGCTAGTCATCTAAGTGATACATGATCCGAGTCAACTAGGCCGTGTCCGATCATCACGTGAGACGGACTAGTCATCATCGGTGAACATCTTCATGTTGATCGTATCTACCATACGACTCATGCTCGACCTTTCGGTCTCTTGTGTTCTGAGGCCATGTCTGTACATGCTAGGCTCGTCAAGTCAACCTAAGTGTTTCCCGTGTGTAAATCTGGCTTACACCCGTTGTATGTGAACGTAAGAATCTATCACACCCGATCATCACGTGGTGCTTCGAAACGACGAACTTTCGCAACGGTGCACAGTTAGGGGGAACACTTTCTTGAAATTTTAATGAGGGATCATCTTATTTACTACCGTCGTTCTAAGCAAATAAGATGCAAAAACATGATAAACATCACATGCAATCAAATAGTGACATGATATGGCCATCATCACTTTGCTCCTTTTGATCACCATCTTCGGGGCTCCATGATCATCATCGTCACCGGCATGACACCATGATCTCCATTATCATGATCTCCATCATCGTGTCTTCATGAAGTTGTCTCGCCAACTATTACTTCTACTACTACAGCTAACGGTTAGCAATAAAGTAAAGTAATTACATGGCGTTGTTCAATGACACGCAGGTCATACAATAAATAAAGACAACTCCTATGGCTCCTGCCGGTTGTCATACTCATCGACATGCAAGTCGTGATTCCTATTACAAGAACATGATCAATCTCATACATGACATATCATTCATCACATTCTTCTTGGCCTTATCACATCACATAGCATACCCTACAAAAACAAGTTAGACGTCCTCTAATTGTTGTTTGCATGTTTTACGTGGCTGCTATGGGTTTCTAGCAAGAACGTTTCTTACCTACGCAAAAACCACAACGTGATATGCCAATTGCTATTTACCCTTCATAAGGACCCTTTTCATCGAATCCGATCCGACTAAAGTGGGAGAGATAGACACCCGCTAGCCACCTTATGCAACTAGTGCATGTTAGTCGGTGGAACCAGTCTCACGTAAGAGTACGTGTAAGGTCAGTCCGGGCCGCTTCATCCCACAATGCCGCCGAATCAAGATTGGACTAGTAACGGTAAGCATATTGAACAAAATCAACGCCCACAACTACTTTGTGTTCTACTCGTGCATAGAAACTACGCATAGACCTAGCTCATGATGCCACTATTGGGGAACGTAGCAGAAATTCAAAATTTTCCTACGTGTCACCAAGATCCATCTATGGAGAAACCAGCAACGAGGGAAGGAGAGTGCATCTACGTACCCTTGTAGATCGCTAAGCGGAAGTGTTCAAGTGAACGGGGTTGATGGAGTCGTACTCGTCGTGATCCAAATCACCGAAGAGCCTAGTGCCGAACGGACGGCACCTCCGCGTTCAACACACGTATAGCCCGATGACGTCTCCCATGCCTTGATCCAGCAAGGAGAGAGGGAGAGGGTGAGGAAGACTCCATCCAGCAGTAGCACAACGGCGTGGTGGTGGTGGAGGAGCGTGGTACTCCAGCAGGGCTTCGCCAAGCACCGCAAGAGACGAGGAGGGAAGAGGTAGGGCTGCGCCAGGGAGAGATCAAATCATGTCATGTTGGGCAGCCCCAAGCCTCAACTATTTATAGGAGGAGGGGAGGAGGGTGCGCCCCCTCTAGGGTTCCCACCCCTAGAGGGGCAGCAGCCCTAGATGGGTTTGAGGGGGGCGGCCAAGAGGGGGAGAGGGGGGCGCGCCCTAGGGTGGGCCTCAGGCCCATCTGTGCCTAGGGTTTCCCCTTTCGCCTCCTAGCTGCGCCCTGGGCCTTGTGGGAGGCGCACCAGCCCACTCAGGGGATGGACCCTTACCACTCTTAGCCCATGCAAGCCTCCGGGGCTTGTGGCCCCACTTTGGTGGACCCCTCGGACCCTCCTGGTGGTCCCGGTACGTTACCGATAAAACCCGAAACTTTTCCGATGACCAAAACAGGACTTCCCATATATAAATCTTTACCTCCGGACCATTCTGGAACTCCTCGTGACGTCCGGGATCTCATTCGGGACTCCGAACAACATTCGGTAACCACGTATAACTATTCCCTATAACCCTAGCGTCATCGAACCTTAAGTGTGTAGACCCTATGGGTTCGGGAACCATGCAGACATGACCGAGACGTTCTCCGGTCAATAACCAACAGTGGGATCTGGATACCCATGTTGGTTCCCACATGTTCCACGATGATCTCATCGGATGAACCACGATGTCAAGGACTTAATCAATCTCGTATGCAATTCCCTTTGTCTATCGGTAAGATACTTGCCCGAGATTCGATCGTCGGTATCCTGATACCTTGTTCAATCTCGTTACCGGCAAGTCTCTTTACTCGTTCCGTAACACATCATCCCGTGATCAACTCCTTGATCACATTGTGCACATTATGATGATGTCCTACCGAGTGGGCCCAGAGATACCTCTCCGTTTACACGGAGTGACAAATGCCAGTCTCGATTCGTGCCAACCCAACGGACACTTTCGGAGATACCTGTAGTGTACCTTTATAGCCACCCAGTTACGTTGTGACGTTTGGCACACCCAAAGCACTCCTACAGTATCCGGGAGTTGCACAATCTCATGGTCTAAGGAAATGATACTTGACAGTAGAAAAGCTTTAGCATACGAACTACATGATCTTGTGCAAGGCTTAGGATTGGGTCTTGTCCATCACATCATTCTCCTAATGATGTGATCCCATTATCAATGACATCAAATGTCCATGGTCAGGAAACTGTAACCATCTATTGATCAACGAGCTAGTCAACTAGAGGCTTACTAGGGACATGGTGTTGTCTATGTATCCACACATGTATCTGAGTTTCCTATCAATACAATTCTAGCATGGATAGTAAACGATTATCATGAACAATGAAATATAATAATAATAACTGATTTATTATTGCCTCTAGGGCATATTTCCAACACCGACCTCCCACCGTAACCGGAAACTCCCTGACATTTTCCTCCCCCTCGCTTCTACGATGGTTTTTTCCGTCATGGACGGCCCAAAGAATGTCATGCAGCTGCGTCTCCGACCCGCCCAGGACGAAAAGCCCATTTTATGTCATGATTTTTTTCATAGAAGTAGGAGCCCACCACATCTATGATGATACCCGGTTTTGTCACAATTATCATCATAGAAGTGTCATATGTATGACAGAAAAAAATTTCGTTCGGCCCAAAATGTCATGGATGTGTCTTTTTTTGTAGTGCTAGCCTCTAGTGGTGTTATGTGAACGTCGACTACATAACACTTCACCATTATTTGGGCCTAGAGGAAGGCATTGGGAAGTAATAAGTAGATGATGGGTTGCTAGAGTGACAGAAGTTTAAACCCTAGTTTATGTGTTGCTTCGTAAGGGGCTGATTTGGATCCATATGTTTCATGCTATGGTTAGGTTTACCTTAATACTTTTGTTGTAGTTGTGGATGCTTGCAATAGAGGTTAATCATAAGTGGGATGCTTGTTCAAGTAAGAACAGCACCCAAGCACCGGTCCACCCACATATCAAATTATCAAAGTACCGAACGTGAATCATATGAACGTGATGAAAACTAGCTTGACGATATTCCCATGTGTCCTCGGGAGCGCTTTTCCTTATATAAGAGTTTGTCCGGGCTTGTCCTTTGCTACAAAAAGGATTGGGCCACCTTGCTGCACTTTATTTACTTTTGTTACTTGTTGCTCGTTACAAATTATCTTATCACAAAACTATCTGTTACCACTTATTTCAGTACTTGCAGAGAATACCTTACTGAAAACTGCTTATCATTTCCTTCTGCTCCTTGTTGGGTTCGACACTCTTACTTATCCAAAGGACTAGATAGATCCCCTATACTTGTGGGTCATCATTGAGCACCATGTTTAAGTAGAGATTACAACGGGGAGAAGAGGTTTTACACCGCTGCATCGAGGGGGAGAAGGTTGGTGTTGATAGTAGCAAGATTGTTGATGTAGACCGCTGTCTCGATCGTTGCCCCGGCGGCACTTCGGCGCCACCGGAAGCGAGGGGGAGAGAGCCCCCCCCCCCTTCTTCTTCTTCCTTAGCCTCCCCCCTAGATGGGAGGAGAGTCCCCCCTCTGGTCCTTGGTCTCCATGGCGGCGGAGGGGCTGGAGCCCCTCCAAGATTGGGTCTCCCTCTCTGTTCTCTTCTATTTCGCGCTTCCCAGATCTCGCCCTTCATGGTTTCTTAAATTCCTGGAGATCCATAACTCCGGTGGTGCTGAAATTTTTACATGATTTTTTTTCATAAATTATTTTTCTTGCACCAGAAGAAGGGCCCCAACCGACATTCGATGAGGGCACAAGACACCTGGGCGTGCCAGGGGGTGCCTGGCGCGCCCTGGTGGGTTGTGGGCACTATGGGCCCCCGTTTGCGTTGATTCCACCTCCTAAAAATCACATATATTTCAAAATAATTATTCGTAAATTTTTATCGCGTTTATGCTTCATTTGATATGGATTTTGTGCGATACAAAAAACAAGAAAAAATCAGGAACTGGCATTGGGCACTGGATCAATAGGTTAGTCCAATAAATCATATAAAAATTTACCAAAAGTATGTAAAAGTTGTATAATATTGGCCTGAGACAATAAAAAATTATAGATACGACGGAGACGTAACAGCGGCTAACATATATTCATATGAGAAGGATTTCAGTGTTTACCTCAAAGCGCTCCTTCATTAAATTAACCAAGCCGGCTTCCGTGTCACGGCTGGAATGAAGGCGGCTTAAATAGCCCGCATGAATCTCACTGGCAGTGAAGCCGGCGTAGCTTTCCAAGTCCAATTTCCATTTGCCTTTGTCAGCAGGTGAAAATTCTTCCTTGGCACTATGCTTTGACAAGACTGTGGGGTTGCTTGGCTCAATATAGCCAATCCCAGTAACTACAACGTCGCCAGCCTCTTCTTCAGCAGGCTTGGCGGGGCTTGGCGGCTTAGCACTGGGCGGATCAACGCCCATTGGATCCACTGAGATATTGAGAGTCTCTGGTGGCGGGTCATCAGCAGGAGTATGTTGTGAAGCTTCAGATATGGTTTGCTCAGCGACCTTGGGGTCTTCGGCCGGCTGGTTAATCTTCACTTTCTTGCTTGGTTTGGCTTTGCCACTGAAAATAAGACATAGGAAGATGTTAATATGACAGTTTGTAAAGTGTTTAAAAACAAAGAAGTTAAAGGTTCTCACCCAGGAGCAACTTTGAAGAGTGGAATTTGGGTTCTAGTAGAATCGTCGGGCGAGGAGTGAGAGGTTCCCTGATAATTTGAGTCGGAAGGATTAAGTGGTTGACAGATAAGACCCGCCTTGGGAAAAGAAAAGTTAAAGTTCTAAGGCACCTCTACTCGGCGTTTTCAAGGGACTAGCGTATTGGGTAAGCCGACGTGAAGTTCTCCCCCTTCGCTATTCCAGGTTGTACGCTGAGCCACATGTTATTGTTTCTTCAAAATAAAGTTTGGGTTCAAGTAAGCCCAAGGGTGAGAAGACCTTACATTTCGGGTCACTCGCCGAACTTCCTGTCTTGGTAAAGGATCTAAGTCGGAGGAAATAATAGTTACCTCTGCAGCCTTAGCCTGGCTAGTCTCCGCGTCATCCTAAGAGGGGTCAGCGTCAATAAGATGTACAAAAAAGGAGCCAAGGGAATCAAGTTCTACCTCTGACTCATCATCGTTCAATGCAAAGAGTTCTGATGTGTTTGCCTTCTTCTTAGCGGGTTTCTTGGAAGCTTTCGTCTTGTCTCTGGCCTTCTTGGCCTGTTTATCTTGAAATTTCTTGCTCCGGAAAGGAGCGTCAACCTAAAAAAGAAGCAAACCAAGATGAAGAATGTGCAAGGCGGTATGAATAATGATTATAGGAAAATCGGGTTAAAATACTTACGTCTGGAGCCGGACTAAGAGTGCAGGAGGGGTTCAGCCCCACTTTGCTGCAAGTTTCTAAACTCTTGTTCAGCAGCGTTTTAGTCATGTCGTTGATCTCCTTGTCTTCCAGACGGATTGAAGAGTAACGCAGGCACGCAGTGGGTCTTTGACATCACCAGTATATTCAGACATTAAACCGGAGTGGCAGCTTAAAGGAATAATTCTCCAGGCGACCCAGCATCGAACCAGATCCACTCAGGTCAATCCATTGGCCAGCAAGGCCCTCATCTTTGAGATGGTAGAAATGTACGTAGCACGTTCAGCAGTGGTGAGCCAGTCTGGAAGTGGATGTTTCAGGCTAAGTCGGCGGTCGCGGAAACCCCGTAAAGGATTTTCATCAGGTGGAGAAGTATCTTGACAGTAAAATCAGGTCCGATTCCAGTCCTTAGAATGACTGGTAAGCGAGGCTGCGGGAAAGATGGCATCTCTTCGCCTTTGGATTGAAATGCCCCCAAGTTCCAAGCAAGGTCCATCTATGAACTTAGTCTGGCGGTTCAGATAGTAATACTCTCGAAAAAGATTGGTGTTGGGCTCCTCTTGAAGGTAGATTTCGCAAAAGACTTGAAAGTTGTAGATGGAATTGGGTCCAATATCTTGAGGGTGCAGGTTGAAAAAGTGCAACACATCGCGAAAGACTTTTGAGCCAGGCAGTGAGAAGCCGCGATTCATGTGGTCAGCAAAGACTATGACCTCGCCCTCCTTCGTCTTCGGTCTCACTTCTGTTCCCGGGGCTCTCCAGTGAATAACATCTTTGGTGGATAGAAAGCCCACTTGAACATATTTTGTGAGAGTTTGTTCTGTGATAGTGGAGGCGACCTAGTCACATGAGGTGACGGTCTTGGTCATTTTTAAACAACGAATGCCTGAGAAATATAGTATGATGGATCAGTGTTGAGAGGAAGAACCACCCAATGTTTTTAAGGTTCATGTTTAAGTCGGTCGTTTTCATAGTAAAAGGCTGTTGATATTCAATGGGTTAGTCGGCTAACGGTTTTGGGGGGTTACAGAAGATTGACGGTTAAGCTGCCCAGTGATTAATGGCAGGTTAAGTAACCTATCAAGGCAATTGAAATTTCACCAAGTGTTACACAAACAGGTTCCACGGATCTGTTCTAGAATTTTGGATCTATAGCAGGTTCAGAAAAAGGGGATAATTGATAAACCTAGATATGATAGTGGAAGAACACATAAGAGGAGTTTGAATCTCAGGGAGACGGGACGCATCTACGATTGGAAACGGATGTTAAAACTGCTACCGCACAAACTTTGCACTACTTTTCAGATTGAACTAAGCGATGGTGGAGAGGCCACGATGAACTCCGACGAACATTGATGAACTAGGGCACCCTATTGCAGATTGGGGATAAGGAAAAAAGGAGTTCCTCTGAATGCTGACGAACAGTGGAAGAGCATCGCGATCTCTGGACACGGTCAGGTTGATGCAGCGACCTGGGTCAGAGTTGTTGAAGACGGTCGACGGCAGCAGCGGAGCTCGGGTCGCGGTGGCGTCGCAAGGAAAGATATGAAGAGGAAGAGGTAGGGGTAAAAAGTGAAGAAGAAGAAGAAGAAGAAGAAGAAGAAGAAGAAGGCCCCTGTCACTATTTATAAGGGGATGATAAGATGGCATGCGCGAGAATCAAGGAGGCAAAATGATTATGCTGGCAATGCGGGCTCCTCGATTTTTGGGAGGTCCATTAAGATAAAGACCCATTGAGATATCCTGGGCCTTGTGTGGAATTAATGTACATGATGTCATGGCAGGTTAAAATGGTTCTGCTATGTGACGTCATGGCGGGTTATAGCGGATTTATAAGGAATCGATAATGATATATTTTGTTGAGTCAAATAGTGGATATTGATATGAACAAGTTCAAATCAACCTGGGGCCTAATGTTGGGGATATAGCTTCGAGGTACGACTCGCCCAGGAGGGGCCGGGTTATACCATTGGCGATTTAACCTGAAGGAGGCCCAGGGAGAGTTAAGAAGGCGATGGCTTATGGAGGCAGGCCTATTGAAGGCCCAAGACCAGGATTGTGAACCGCCATAGTAGGACTTGCTATGTAAGGCGTGACTATTTAGAAGCCGAGCCGATCATGTTGTGTGAGCCGGCCGGGACTCTGTAAGCCTCCGGGTCTTTGCTTGTGTATATAAAGGTGAGACCCGGTGGCGGGTTAACTCAAGAAACAATCAATCAAGAACTATGTCAAGCGTATTCGCTCCCTTGTAATCGAAACTCAAGCAATACAACTAGAAGCAGGATGTAGGCTTTTACCTCGTTGAGAGGGGCCGAACCTGGGTAAACTCCTTGTGTCCTTTTGTCCTGTTCAACCCCTTCAAGCTAACCTAGTTGCGATGGCTCCACACCTAAGTCCTTTCACTAGGACATCTGTCGTGACAAATCCACGACAATGACTCTCTACTACCTACAAGAAACGTAAGGTTCTCTCTCACGTCTTTGCATTTTGTCCAACCTTCCATTCGTACCGCTCAGTACCGATTTTCCTGTCCCATCTAATTTTTCTCACATCACCAGATTTTCTATCGCGCTTTAATTGCTTTATTTATTTGCCAACCAAATAAATTATGATACAATGCAATTATATATATTAACAATAACAGGCAATCAACAATCAGCGGCTAAATCTTATGGCAAGTGGCAATCTCTGGCTAAATCTTATGGCAAGTAGAAATCATATAAACAATATATGGTAATTAGTGGTCAGTAGCTAAATCTTTAACATAGTCCTACCGCTTCATCTCTCTCGCGACTTGTTGGAGCGGCATTTTCCTTGGAGACGCACGAGCCATCTTCTCCATCTCCTCGGCAAGGCCCTCTCATCTCGTTAGGTTTCCGGTGGAGAGGAAGGCCTCGACGTGGCAACCGCCGCCACCTACAATGTCCCAATCCTCATCGACGCGACATGCTGAAAAGTGTGCGGTCTCACCGATGATCATCATCACCACACCGTGGAACTGATGCATCCATGGAATTTCTTCTGATTATTTGGTGATGTCTGATGCAACCACCAAATTGCTTGCTCGTGCCCGTATCTCTGTGTGTTTTAATCAAATGATATTCCTCTCACTCTTATCTTCCTATTTGTTTTTCTGTTCGCGCGTGTGTTGCACTTAATGAAATTTCTATTAGAGGCATGTCTTCATGGACCACTTTAGGGGTTCGCGTCCCACAGAACTACCACTTTTTTAAAAGTGGCAGAAAACTACCAAAAAAAATTAACCCCATGACTAAAAACTACCAAGTTGACGGAACGGTCATTTTGACTGATTTAACCGTGATTCAGACAACAGGGGCCCGTGTTACAGGCTGGCGGGTGGCCTAACAGCTAACGGTGTGCGCGTGCAGCCATTAGAGCCGCCACTCGGTCGCACTTGGTCGGACCAGGTCAAACCCAGCCGGCCGGCTCTCGGTCCCCCACCCTCTCTCACTCTCCCTCAAGCTCCTCCCTAGCCCTAGCCGTCGCCATCCATGGTGGCTGTGGATGCAAACTCCGGCGGTGATTCAGGCATACCTCCGGACATGCTCGGCAGCGCGATGCAGCAGCCTTCTCATTCTGAATATCATCCTTCGTAGAGGTTGGTTTGGTCGGCGCCGGCACGACCACCGTCGATGACAAGAAGCAGAGGTCAAGGTCGGTGGAAGCTTCCTCGTTCTGCAGGCGGTGGCAGGTACGGCATCTCACTCCATCTATTAGATCCAGAGATTTTAAATTGTATAAGAAAGTGAAAAAATAGTTTGATAGAAACTCAATATTGTGCATACTTAGGTTCAATTATCCAGTTTTCAGTTAATAAGGTTGCTCATTAAATAATTTTCAGAATTGATGACCCGAAGTGGGCAATTTGGTTCCATTTCGATGCCAGAGATTCTGTGGTTCGAAATCTGTACCTGTGAGACATATCATATTTGACAATGCTTTCTCTTATTGGGAGTGAGGGCTTTGTGGCCGATGATTATATGTACTATGTATTTGATGAGGAGAAAGGATTAGAAGGTTTAGATCAAATATGTTGTGAAGATGATGTGCAGCAGATGTTTATCCACCCTCATAATGAAAAGATTCTAAACATAAGAGTAGTGAGAGCTCTTGAGGCATGTAATGTAGATGAAAACAGAGACAATTATTTTGCTAAACATTGCATTAACACTCAACAAAGTTGCACTAAGGTGGTGGATATAAGCATGGATAGAAAGGAAGAGCTGAAGAAAGGCATGGTGCGGAGAGAAGCTGACCTTAACCATTTTGAAGGTGACACTGATGTGTCTAAATTTGTTTCTGATGATTAAGCTGCAAATTCAGGTTCATACGGGAACAATGTGGATTTTCAGTTACAGTATTCCTCTGAAGATGAAGCTGCAAAACAAGATACAACAGTGGTACAGAAACTGAAGGTAGTAAGAAAACCTGGTCCAACCAGTAGATCCCACCATGAGGTTGAGAAGAAGGAGAAAGCAAATTGGTTCCCTGAAGCAGATGAAAATGTTTCCCTGGTGATTATGGCATCAGTGATGAAGAAGATGAGCCTAAAGGATCCTATAAACTACCATGTGATAGGAAGAGAAGGAGTAAGAAGTTGAAAGATAGGATATGGTATGATCACAAACTTCAAGGACCAGTAGAACAGTTCTGTAAGGGCTTGTGCTTCACCACTGTGTGAGTTCAGAGACGCACTTAGGGATTTTCACATTAGGACTTTGATAAATTTTCATTACCACAGAAATGCCCCAGATAGGATTATTGTTGGGTGCTCAGAGAGAGCCCATGGATGTGATTTTCATATATGTGCCTCTAAGTTAGCTCATGAAAAAACATTCTGCATCAAGAAGTGTGATATGTTGCACACTTGTGGAGCATGTGCAGAGTCCACAAAGGTTACTACTAAGTGGATGTCAAGGTCAGTACAGACAGCATTGAGATAAGACATTAGATCTCCTGTGGATGCATTAATTAAGAAGACCAAGACTAAGTTTTCAGTGGATGTATCAAGAAGTGTGGCATATAGGGCAAGGAGTAAGGTTGTTGATGTAGTTCAAGCTGACCACAAGCAACAGTACTTGAGGCTCAGGGATTGTCTTCAAGCAGTTCTTGACACAAACCCATGTAGCAGGTGTATATTAACAATATTTGAAGATCCAGAGAACCCAACACCTACTCGTAGATTCAAGTATATGTTCTACTGTTTAGCAGCTTCAAAGGAAGGTTTCCTTAATGGTTGCAGTCCATTTATAGGTCTTGATGGATGCTTCATCAAGTTAACCACTGGACAGCAAATTCTTGCAGCCACAGAAAGGGATGGAAACAACAATATTTATCCTATAGTGTTTGGTGTGGTTGACAAGGAAGATGGTGATAGTTGGAATTGGTTTTTAACTCAATTGAGATGTTGCATTGGCAGTGGCAACAAATTTGGAACATACACTATCATATCTGACAGGCAAAAGGTTGGGAAGAATTTCATTGAGCAATTTAGTTGTTATTAATTTTTTGAAATATTTCATTATGTTCAATTGTACTAATAATTTGTGAATGTACATGGCTTGCTTAAGGCAATAAATGAGGTGTTCCCTGATTCACCTCAAAGGTATTGTCTTAGGCACATATATGCAAACTTTCAATATGCTGGGTTTAGAGGCCAGGAACTAAAGAAGTGTATTGACAAGGCTAGCAACTCCTACACTAAACATGGGCATGAACTAGGGATGGAAGAGCTGAAAGCACAGTCTGAGGATGCTTGGAAATGGCTCAAAAAATTGAGGTCTCTACTTGGGCTAGGTTTGCTATGGATCATACTTGCGAAACAGATTTAGTTGTGAACAATCTTAGTGAAGTCTTCAACAAGATGATACTGGAAGTTAGGGCCAAACCAATAAGGACAATGTTTGAAGGATTAGGACCAAGCAAATGATCAAGAGGCAACAAACTAGGGAGAAGTTACAGATTAGCAAGTGGACAATCACACCTACCTACTCAGATATTTTAGAAGAGAACAAGCAGTATGCCAAGTATTGCCAGGCTGACAGAGCTGGTCCAACAATTTGGCAAGTTACTAGCAAAGAAAAACAGTATTGTGTGGACATGGAAGGGTATACATGTGACTGCAAGAGATGGAACATGATGGGTGTACCTTGCAGTCATGTCATATCTGTAATGACAAAGAAAAAGCTGCATCCTGAGGACTATGTCAATGAGTTTTTCAAGAAGCCACTTTATTTGGAGGCATACAAAGAAATTATATACCCTGTTCCTGGTCCAGATTTCTGGCCTAACACAAACACTCCAGACATTGAACCTCATGTGTTCAAAGAAAAGGCAGGCGGAAAACAAACTGCAAGGAGGAAAGGGGAGTTTGAAGTTCCCGACCCAAGAGACACCAGTAGGATGAGGACAATTACCTATGGAAATTGTGGGTTGGAAGGACACAAGTATACAAGTTGCAATAAGACTCTTAGAACTAAGCTTCAAATGAGGAAAAACAAACATTAGGTAATTACCAAGCATCAAGACAATGTTTCATTTTACATAGTCTAATGATTGTGAAGTTGGACCTTTAATGCAGGAAAATAGGGCAGTCTATGCACCTGCTCCATCTGTTCCAGTACCAACTCCAAGAGCACCAGCAGCAGGCCCAACTTCAAGAGCACCAGCAGTAGGCCCAATTGCAAGAGTACCAGCTCCTGCTTCATCAGCACCAACCCCTACTTCAAGAGCTAAAAGGGGTAGGCCTGCAGGTGGAGGGAGAGGCAAGGGATTTAGTGCACCAAGATCTGCTGCTACAACTTCAGATGTTTTGGTTGGTACCAAAAGGAAGAGGTTTGCAAGCAGCAAATTAAAGGGTTGCTTCTATGCAAGTGGTAACTGACATAGTGGTAAGGTTTGTTTTGTATGAATTTGTTTTGAACCTGTTTGAATTTGTTTGCACATGTATGTACTTTTCTGCATGAGTCTGTCTGAATTAGTCTGCATCTTATCCAAGTTGCCATGTACGTGGGCCTGATGGTGGGCTTTCGTTTTGTACCTAACTAACCCACCAAGCCTGCCACACTGTCTACATAAGAGAAGCCACCATAAACCAGTGGATCCCTGCGCCTCATTCCCCTTGACCAAAACCTAGCCGCCAGAAACCACATCCACCACTGATGGATCCACAGTTAGGAGAGGTAGTTGACGAGCAAGAGGAGGTTGCTATGGAGGTTGCTAGTGCTGAAAGGAGGGCTGAAAGGAGGGACAACCATCGAGCACAGGCACAGGAGCGATGCCGGAGGATTACTGCCATGATTATGGTGGAACGCAACCAGAATGACGCCAAGCAGTTCAACGACGTGTTCCAAGAAGGAACCAACATCACAGATGAACTAATCATTTGGTGGGCCAGAGACATGGCATCTTTCCATCAATTCCAAGCAACAAGGAATAGATGGACTCAGATCCTGGCTGCAGCCGAAGGAAGACATGATTAGTTCAACGCGGTAGTTTCTGTTGTACTAAAATTGTGATTTCAAATAGTTATTGTATTGAAGTTTGTCTTGTTCTGAATCCCGTCTCGTTTTGAATTTGTCTTGTTCTGAATCTTGTTCATCTTGATATGCATGTGCAAATGTCTAAACTTTCTGAACTTTATGATTGCAGCAAAGGAGAGGAGAAGCAACAAAGGAGATGCAGCATCTAGAGTACCCCAACATCCATGATGAAGACGATGCAATGTGGCTGCCCCATCTACCTATGTTTTTATGTTGAACAATATATTTATCTATGTTTTTATGTTTGTGTTGTTGAAAAATCTATGATAAAGACGATATGAACTTTCTGAACTTTATGATTGGCTGCTGAATTGTGAGTTTTTATTGTCACACTAATTTTAAAACACTTTGACCAACAACAACTCCACTGATTTAGCACAAGTTTCAATCTACTGGGTTTCAACAAAGACATTAACTCCAACACAACTACCACTTCCCCACTGTCACACTCCACCACACTTCCTCTGCTCCAACATTTATGTAGCCTAACATCTCACTCAATCTCTGCTCACTCAATCTCTCTCTCAAAAACCTCACTCTACGTACATCCATGGTTGGTTCTTCCTCATTTGCGCCTGACCCATGGCTGAACCCCTTCCCCACTGGCAGGGGCTGGGTTGCCATGCTTTTTGGGTCGGCTCGCGGCGACGAAGACCTATTCGTCGACTACATGAACATTGCCAAGAGATACAGCAGCCTAGAAGGGTTCGTGGATGCATCAGAAGAGGTGAGGAAGAAGGCGACGGCTCAGGAGAAGCAGCGCATGGACCAACGCTATGGAGCCCCGGGTAAGGGGAGCATGCCCATCGACATGCTACTGTGGGCAATGAAGGAGGTGGACTCCGACGATGCTGGGCAGAGGGAACTGTGGGCAGCCCACCGTTATATCCCTCCAGCACAAGCTACGGCTCCTCCATCTGCTATGGGCAACGACGACGAGGACCTGTAGATCATCGCCCCACTAGCACTGCTAGCTCGCCGACGTCCTCCTCCCATCATCGTTATCGATGGAGACGAAGAGGAGGTGCCAGAGCTACCACCTCCCACTCAAGTCAAGCAAGAGGTGCAATGGTCAGGTTGCATAGCGGGGCGGGGGCCTAAGAATCTGAAACTATAAGTTTCAGATTTAGTTACAGCAGTTATCGCCAGCTCTATGTGAGATTCAGTTATATTTGTTTAGTTTTGTCAGTTTAGCAGGGTGTTTGCAATCTCAGTGAGATTCAGTTGTGTCAGTTTATGTGTCTTTGAACAATTTCAGTGTCCCTGTTGTTGGGGAACGTACCAGAAATTCAAATTTTCTACGCATCACCAAGATCAATCTATGGAGTAATCTAGCAGCGAGGGAAGGAGAGTGCATCTACATACCCTTGTAGATCGCTAAGCGGAAGCATTCAAGTGAACAGGGTTGATGGAGTCGTACTCGTCGTGATCCAAATCACCGATGATCCTAGTGCCGAACGGACGGCACCTCCGCGTTCAACACACGTACAGCCCGGTGGCGTCTCCTACGCCTTGATCCAGCAAGGGGAGGAGAGGTTGGGGAAGACTCCATCCAGCAGCAGCACGACGACGTCGTGGTGGTGGAGGAGCGCGAGACTCCAGCAGGTCTTCGCCAAGCACTACGAGAGACGAGGAGGAAGAGGGGTAGGGCTACGCCAACAGGGAGATTGAATCACATGTCTTGGGCAGCCCCAAACCTCAAGTATATATAGGGGGAGGGGAGGGGTTGTGCCCCCACCTAGGGTTCCCTCCCTAGGGGTGGCGCCCAGCCCTAGATCCCATCTAGGGGGCGGCCAAGGGGGGAGAGGGGGGCGCACCACTAGGTGGGCCTTAGGCCCATCTGAGCCTAGGGTTTGCCCCCTTCCCCTCTTGGAGGCGCCTTGGGCCTTGGTGGGAGGCGCCCTAGCCCACCTAGGGGCTGGTCCCTTCCCACTATTGGACCATGTAGGCCTCCGGGGCTAGTGGCCCCACCTGGTGGACCCCCGGACCCCTCCGGTGGTCCCGGTACACTACCGGTGATGCCCGGAACACTTCCCGTGGCCAAAACCATACTTCCTATATATCAATCTTTACCTCCAGACCATTCCGGAACTCCTCGTGACGTCCGGGATCTCATCCGGGACTCCGAACAACATTTGGTAACAGCGTACATACATTCCCTATAACCCTAGCGTCATCGAACCTTAAGTGTGTAGACCCTACGGGTTCAGGAGTCATGCAGACATGGCCGAGACAACTCTCCGGTCAATAACCAACAGCGGGATCTGGATACCCATGTTGGCTCCCACATGATCCACGATGATCTCATCGGATGAACCACGATGTCAAGGACTTAATCAATCCCGTATACAATTCCCTTTGTCTATCGGTACAATACTTGCCCGAGATTCGATCGTCGGTATCCCAATACCTTGTTCAATCTCGTTACCGGCAAGTCTCTTTACTCGTTCCGTAACACATCATCCCGTGATCAACTCCTTGATCACATTGTGCACATTATGATGATGTCCTACCGAGTGGGCCCAGAGATACCTCTCCGTTTACACGGAGTGACAAATCCCAGTCTCGATTCGTGCCAACCCAACAGACACTTTCGGAGATACCTGTAGTGTACCTTTATAGCCACCCAGTTATGTTGTGACGTTTGGCACACCCAAAGCACTCCTACGGTATCCGGGAGTTGCACAATCTCATGGTCTAAGGAAATGATACTTGACATTAGAAAAGCTTTAGCATACGAACTACATGATCTTGTGCTAGGCTTAGGATTGGGTCTTGTCCATCACATCATTCTCCTAATGATGTGATCCCATTATCAACGACATCCAATGTCCATGGTCAGGAAACCATAACCATCTATTGATCAACGAGCTAGTCAACTAGAGGCTTACTAGGGACATGGTGTTGTCTATGTATCCACACATGTATCTGAGTTTCCTATCAATACAATTCTAGCATGGATAGTAAACGATTATCATGAACAAGGAAATATAATAATAACCAATTTATTATTGCCTCTAG
Source organism: Triticum monococcum (assembly GCA_034509565.1). Classification (NCBI taxonomy): domain Eukaryota; kingdom Viridiplantae; phylum Streptophyta; class Magnoliopsida; order Poales; family Poaceae; genus Triticum; species Triticum monococcum. Next base: position 568,292,388 of record CM067841.1, on the reverse strand, counting down.
GTCATATTTCCAACAGTCTCCCACTTGCACTAGAGTCAATAATCCAGTTCACATCGATATGTGATTAACACTCAAGGTCACATCCCCATGTGACTAACACCCAAAGGGTTCTGGGTTTGATCATGTTATGCTTGTGAGAGAGGATTCAGTCAATGGGTCTGCAACATTCAGATCCGTATGTACTTTGCAAATTTCTATGTCATCTTGTAGATGCAACTACTACGCTACATTTGGAGCCATTTCAAATAACAGTTCTACTTGGAGCTATTCTAAATTGTTGCTCCATTATACGTATCCGGTATCTCTACTCAGAGCTATCCGGATAGGTGTTAAGCTTGCATCGACGTAACTCTTTACGTCGAACTCTTTATCACCTCCATAACCGAGAAACATATCCTTATTCCTCTAAGGATAATTTAGACCGCTATCTGGTGATCTACTCCTAGATTACCTTTGTACCCTCTTGCCAGATATGTGGCAAGGCACACATGAGGTGCGGTACTCAGCATGGCATACCGTATAGAGCCTATGACAAAAGCATAGGGGATGACCTTCGTCCTTCCTCTTTCTTCTGTCGTGGTCGAGCTTTAAGTCTTAACTTCATACCTTACAACTCAGGCGAGAACTCCTTCTTTGACTGATCCATCTTGAACACCTTCAAGATCATGTCAAGGTATGTGCTCATTTGAAAGTACCATTAAGCGTTTTGATCTATCCTTATAGATCTTGATACTCAATGTTCAAGTAGCTTAATCCAGGCTTTCCTATTGAAAAACACTTTCCAAATAACCCTATATGCTTTCCAGAAATTCTACGTCATTTCTGATCAACAATATGTCAACAACATATATTCATCAGAAATTCTATAGTGCTCCCACTCACTTCTTCGGAAATACAAGTTTCTCATAAACTTTGCATACACCCAAAATCTTTGATCATCTCATCAAAGCATACATTCCAACCCCGAGATGCTTACTCCAGTCCTTAGAAGGATTGCTGGAGCTTTGCATACTTGTTAGCATCTTTCAGGATTGACAAAACCTTCTATTGTATCACATACAACTTTTCTTACGAAAACTTGGTAAGAAAACTTGTTTTGACATCCATCTGTAAGATTTCATAATCGAAAAATACAGCTAATGCTAACATGATTCCGACGGACTTAAGCATCGCTACGGGTGAGAAATTCTCATCGTAGTCAACTCCTTGAACTTGTCGGAAAAAACATCTTAACGACAAGTCGAGCTTTCTTAATGGTGATACATACCATCATTGTCCGTCTTCCTTTTAAAAATCCATATGTACCTAACAGCCTTACGACCATCAAGTAGTTCTTCCAAAGTCTACACTTTGTTTTCATATATGGACCCTCTCTCGGATTATATGGCCTCGAGCCATTTTGGAATCCAGGCCCACCATCGCTTCTCCATAGCTCGTAGGTTCATTGTTGTCTAGCAACATGACTTCCAAGACAGGATTACGTACCACTCTGAAGTAGTATGCATCCTTGTCATCCCACGAGGTTTGGTAGTGACTTGATCTGAAGTTTCATGATCACTATCATAAGCTTCCACTTCAATTGGTGTAGGTGCCACAGGAACAACTCCCTGTGCCCTGCCACACACTAGTTGAAGAGACGGTTCAATAACCTCATCAAGTCTCCACCATCCTCCACTCAATTCTTTCAAGAGAAACTTTTCCTCGAGAAAGGACCCGATTCTAGAAACAATCCCTTATTGCTTTCGGATCTGAGACAGGAGGTATACCCAACTGTTTTGGGTGTCCTATGAAGATGCATTTATCCGCTTTGGGTTCGAGCTTATTATTGGAAATATGCCCTAGAGGCAATAATAAATTGATTATTATTATATTTCCTTGTTCATGATAATTGTTTATTATCCATGCTAGAATTGTATTGATAGGAAACTCAGATACATGTGTGGATACATAGACAACACCATGTCCCTAGTAAGCCTCTAGTTAACTAGCTCATTGATCAATAGATGGTTACGGTTTCCTGACCATGGACATTGGATGTCGTTGATAACGGGATCACATCATTGGGAGAATGATGTGATGGACAAGACCCAATCCTAAGCATAGCACTAGATCGTGTAGTTCGTATGCTAAAGCTTTTCTAATGTCAAGTATCATTTCCTTAGACCATGAGATTGTGCAACTCCCGGATACCGTAGGAGTGCTTTGGGTGTGCCAAACGTCACAACGTAACTGGGTGGCTATAAAGGTACACTACGGGTATCTCCGAAAGTGTCTGTTGGGTTGGCACGAATCGAGACTGGGATTTGTCACTCCGTGTGACGGAGAGGCAACTCTGGGCCCACTCGGTAGGACATCATCATAATGTGCACAATGTGATCAAGGAGTTGATCACGGGATGATGTGTTACGGAACGAGTAAAGAGACTTGCCGGTAACGAGATTGAACAAGGTATTGGGATACCGACGATCGAATCTCGGGCAAGTATCGTACCGATGGACCAAGGGAATTGTATACGGGATTGATTAAGTCCTTGACATCGTGGTTCATCCGATGAGATCATCGTGGAGCATGTGGGAGCCAACATGGGTATCCAGATCCCGCTGTTGGTTATTGACCGGAGAACGTCTCGGTCATGTCTGCATGGTTCCCGAACCCGTAGGGTCTACACACTTAAGGTTCGATGACGCTAGGGTTATAAAGGAAGTTTGTATGTGGTTACCGAATGTTGTTCGGAATCCCAGATGAGATCCCGGACGTCACGAGGAGTTCCAGAATGGTCCGTAGGTAAAGATTTATATATGGGAAGACCTGTTTTGGTCACCGGAAAGGTTTCGGGTTTTATCGGTAACGTACCGGGACCACCGGGAGGGTCCCGGGGGTCCACCAAGTGGGGCCACCAGCCCCGGAGGGCTTCATGGGCCAAGTGTGGAAGGGGACCAGCCCCAGGTGGGCTGGTGCACCCTCCCACAAGGCCCAAGGCGCAAGGGAAGAGGAGAAGGGGCAAACCCTAGGCTTAGATGGGCCCTAAGGCCCACCCTAGGGGGCGCCCCCCCTCTCCCCCTCTTGGCCGCCTCCCCTTTCCCATCTAGGGCTGCCGCCCCCCTAGGGGTGGGAACCCTAGAGGGGGCGCACCCTCCTCCCTCTCCCCTATATATAGTGAGGCCTAGGGGCTGCCCATAACACGCGATTTGATCTCTCCCTGTTGGTGCAGCCCTCCCTCTCTTTCTCCTCATATCCCGTGGTGCTTGGCGAAGCCCTGCAGGATTGCCACGCTCCTCCACCACCACCACGCTGTTGTGCTGCTGCTGGATGGAGTCATCCTCAACCTCTCCCTCTCTCCTTGCTGGATCAAGGCGTGGGAGACGTCACCGGGCTGTACGTGTGTTGAACGCGGAGGTGCCGTCCGTTCGGCACTAGGGTCATCGGTGATTTGGATCACGACGAGTACGACTCCATCAACCCCGTTCTCTTGAACGCTTCCGCTTAGCGATCTACAAGGGTATGTAGATGCACTCTCATTCCCCTTGTTGCTAGTCTCTCCATAGATAGATCTTGGTGACACGTAGGAAAATTTTGAATTTCTGCTATGTTCACCGACAGTGGCATCATGAGTTAGGTCTATTGCGTAGATTCTATGCACGAGTAGAACACAAAGTAGTTGTGGGCGTTGATATTGTTCAATATGCTTACCGTTACTAGTCCAATCTTGTTTCGACGGCATCGTGGGATGAAGCGTCCCGGACCAACCTTACACGTACGCTTACGTGAGACCGGTTCCACCGACTAACATGCACTAGTTGCATAAGGTGGCTGGCGGGTGCCTGTCTCTCCCACTTTAGTTGGATCGGATTCGATGAAAAGGGTCCTTATGAAGGGTAAATAGCAATTGGCATATCACATTGTGGTCTTTGCGTAGGTAAGAAACGTTCTTGCTAGAAACCCATAGCAGCCACGTAAAACATGCAAACAACAATTAGAGGACGTCTAACTTGTTTTTGCAGGGTATGCTATGTGATGTGATATCGCCAAAAGGATGTGATGAATGATATATGTGATGTATGAGATTGATCATGTTCTTGTAATAGGAATCACGACTTGCATGTCGATGAGTATGACAACCGGCAGGAGCCATAGGAGTTGTCTTAATTTATTTATGACCTGCGTGTCAACATAAATGTCATGTAATTACTTTACTTTATTGCTATCCGTTAGCTGTAGTAGTAGAAGTAATAGTTGGAGAGACAACTTCAAGAAGACACGATGATGGAGATCATGATGATGGAGATCATGGTGTCATGCCGGTGACAAGATGATTATGGAGCCCCAAGATGGAGATCAAAGGAGCTATATGATATTGGCCATATCATGTCACTATTATTTGATTGCATGTGATGTTTATCATGTTTATACATCTTATTTGCTTAGAACGACGGTAGTAAATAAGATGATCCCTCATCAAAATTTCAAGAAAGTGTTCCCCCTAACTGTGCACCGTTGCGACAGTTCGTTGTTTCGAAGCACCACGTGATGATCGGGTGTGATAGATTCTAACGTTCACATACAATGGGTGTAAGACAGATTTACACATGCGAAACACTTAGGTTGACTTGACGAGCCTAGCATGTGTACAGACATGGCCTCGGAACACAGAAGACCGAAAGGTCGAGCATGAGTCGTATGGTAGATACGATCAACATGAAGATGTTCACCGACCTTGACTAGTCCGTCTCACGTGATGATCGGGCACGGCCTAGTTGACTCGGATCATGTAATCACTTAGATGACTAGAGGGATGTCTATCTGAGTGGGAGTTCATAAAATGAACTTGTTTATCCTGAACATAGTCAAAAGGTCTTCGCAAATTATGTCGTAGCTCGCACTTCAGTTCTACTGTTTGGATATGTTCCTAGAGAAAATTTAGTTGAAAGTTGATAGTAGCAATTATGCGGACTAGGTCCGTAAACTGAGGATTGTCCTCATTGCTTCTTAGAAGGCTTATGTCCTTAATGCACCGCTCAGTGTGCTGAACCTCGAACGTCGTCTGTGGATGTTGCGAACATCTGACATACACGTTTTGATAACTACGTGATAGTTCAGTTAAACGGTTTAGAGTTGAGGCACCGAAGACGTTTTGAAACATCGTGAAACATATGAGATGTTTCGAGGGCTGAAATTGGGATTTCAGGCTCGTGCCCACGTCAAGAGGTATAAGACCTCCGACGATTTTCTTAGCCTACAAACTAAGGAGAAAAGCTCAATTGTTGAGTTTGTGCTCAGATTGTCTGAGTACAACAATCATTTGAATCGAGTGGGAGTTGATCTTCCAGATGAGATAGTGATGTTTCTTCGAAGTTATTACCACCAAGTTGCTAGAGCTTCGTGATGAACTATAATATATCAGGGACATATATGATGATCCTTGAGATATTCACAATGTTCGACACCACAAAAGTAGTTTCAAGAAGGAGCATCAATTGTTGATGGTTGGTGAAACCACTAGTTTCAAGAAGGGCAAGGGCAAGAAGGGATACTTCATGAAACGGCAATTCAGTTGCTGCTCTAGTGAAGAAACCCGAGGTTGAACCCAAAACCGAGACTAAGTGCTTCTGTAATAAGAGGAACAGCCACTGGAGCAGAATTACCCTAGATACTTGGTAGATGAGAAGGCTGGCAAGGTCGATAGAAGTATATTGGATATACATTGTGTTGATATGTACTTTACTAGTACTCCTAGTAGCACCAGGGTATTAGATACCGGTTCGGTTGCTAAGTGTAAGTAAGTCGAAATAAAAGCTACGGAATAAACGGAGACTAGCTAAAGGTGAGCTGACGATATGTGTTGGAAGTGTTTCCAATGTTGATATGATCAAGCATCGCACGCTCCCTCTACCATCGAGATTGGTGTTAAACCTAAATAATTGTTATTTGGTGTTTGCGTTGAGCATAGACATGATTGGATTATGACTATCGCAATACGGTTATTCATTTAAAGAGAATAATAGTTACTCTGTTTATTTGAATAATACCTTCAATGGTCTTGCACCTAAAATGAATGGTTTATTGAATCTCGATCGTAGTGATACACATGTTCATGCCAAAAGATATAAGATAGTAATGATAGTACCACCTACTTGTGGCACTGCCACATAAGTCATATCGGTATAAAACGCATGAAGAAGCTCCATGTTGATGGATCTTTGGGCTCACTCATTTTTGACAGGATTGAGACATGCGAACCATGTTTGTTGGTAGATATGCATGAAGAAACTCTATATGGATGGATCGTTTAGACTCACTTGATTTTGAATCACTTGAGACATGCAAATCATACCACATGGGCAAGATGACTGAAAGCCTCATTTTCAGTAAAATGGAACTAGAAAGCAACTTGTTGGAAGTAATACATTTTGATGTGTGCAGTCCAATGAGTGCTGAGGCATGTAGTGGATATCGTTATGTTTTTACTTCACAGATGATTTGAGTAAATGTTGAGTATATTTACTTGATGAATCACGAGTCTGAATTATTGAAAGGTTCAAGTAATTTCAAGGTGAAGTTGAAAGATCGTCGTGACAAGAGGATAAAATATCTATGATATGATCATAGAGATGAATATCTGAATTACGAGTTTGGCACAGAATTAAGACATTGTGGAAATTGTTTCACAACTAATACAGCCTGGAACACCATAGTGTGATGGTGTGTTCGAACATCATAACTGCACCCTATTGGATATGATGCATACCATGATGTCTCTTATCGAATTACCACGATAGTTTATGGGTTAGGCATTAGAGACAACCCCATTCACTTTAAATAGGGCACCACGTAATTCCAATGAGATGACACCGTATGAACTATGGTTTGGAGAAACCTGAGCTGTCATTTCTTAAAAGTTTGGGGCTGCGACGCTTATGTGAAAAAGTTTCAGGCTGATAAGCTCAAACCCAAAGCGGATAAATGCATCTTCATAAGACACCCAAAACAGTTGGGTATACCTCCTGTCTCAGATCCGAAAGCAATGAGGGATTGTTTCTAGAATCGGGTCCTTTCTCGAGGAAAAGTTTCTCTCGAAAGAATTGAGTGGGAGGATGGTGGAGACTTGATGAGGTTATTGAACCGTCTCTTCAACTAGTGTGTGGCAAGGCACAGGAAGTTGTTCCTGTGGCACCTACACCAATTGAAGTGGAAGCTTATGATAGTGATCATGAAACTTCAGATCAAGTCACTACCAAACCTCGTGGGATGACAAGGATGTGTACTACTTCAGAGTAGTACGTATTCCTATCTTGGAAGTCATGTTGCTAGACAACAATGAACCTACGAGCTATGGAGAAGCGATGGTGGGCCTGGATTCCAAAATGGCTCGAGGCCATATAATCCGAGAGAGGATCCATATATGAAAACAAAGTGTAGACTTTGGAAGAACTACTTGATGGTCGTAAGGCTGTTAGGTACATATGGATTTTAAAAGGAAGACGGACAATGATGGTAAGTATCACCATTAAGAAAGCTCGACTTGTCGTTAAGATGTTTTCCGACAAGTTCAAGGAGTTGACTACGATGAGACTTTCTCACTCGTAGCAATGCTAAGAGTCTGTTGGAATTATATTAGCGATTACTGCATTATTTATGAAATCTTGCAGATAGGATGTCAAAACATTGTTTCCTCGACGATTTTCTTGAGGAAAGGTTGTATGTGATACAATCGGAAGGTTTTGTCAATCCTGAAAGATGCTAACAAGTATGCAAAGCTCCAGCAATCCTTCTAAGGACTGGAGTAAGCATCTCGGAGTTGGAATGTATGCTTTGATGAGATGATCAAAGATTTTGGGTGTATGCAAAGTTTATGAGAAACTTGTGTTTCCAAAGAAGTGAGTGGGAGCACTATAGAATTTTTGATGAGTATATGTTGTTGACATATTGTTGATCAGAAATGACGTAGAATTTCTGGAAAGCATATAGGGTTATTTGGAAAGTGTTTTTCAATGGAAAGCCTGGATTAAGCTACTTGAACATTGAGCATCAAGATCTATAAGGATAGATCAAAACGCTTAATGGTACTTTCAAATGAGCACATACCTTGACATGATCTTGAAGGTGTTCAAGATGGATCAGTCAAAGAAGGAGTTCTTGCCTGAGTTCTAAGGTATGAAGTTAAGACTTAAAGCTCGACCACGGCAGAACAGAGAGAAAGGACGAAGGTCGTCCCCTATGCTTAAGACGTAGGCTCTACAGTATGCTATGCTGTGTACCGCACCTGAAGTGTGCCTTGCCATGAGTCAGTCAAGGGGTACATGAGTGATCCAAGAATGGATCACAGGACAGCGGTCAAAGTTATCCTTAGTAACTAGTGGACTAAGGAATTTTCTCGATTATGGAGGTGGTAAAAGAGTTCGTCGTAAAGAGTTACGTCGATGCAAGCTTAACACCTATCCGGATAGCTCTGAGTAGAGATACCGGATACGTATAATGGAGCAACAATTTGGAATAGCTCCAAGTAGAACAGTTATTTGAAATGGCTCCAAATGTAGCGTAGTAGTTGCATCTACAAGATGACATAGAAATTTGCGAAGTACATACGGATCTGAATGTTGCAGACCTGTTGACTAAAACCTCTCTCACAAGCAACATGATCAAACCTAGAACTCATTGAGTGTTAATCACATAGTGATGTGAACTAGACTACTGACTCTAGTAAACTCTTGGGTGTTAGTCACATGGCGATGTGACCTGTGAGTGTTAATCACATGGCGATGTGAACTGGATTATTGACTCTAGTGCAAGTGGGAGACTGTTGGAAATATGCCCTAGAGGAAATAATAAATTGATTATTATTATATTTCCTTGTTCATTATAATCGTTTCTTATCCATGCTAGAATTGTATTGATAGGAAACTCAGATACATGTGTGGATACATAGACAACACCATGTCCCTAGTAAGCCTCCAGTTAACTAGCTCGTTGATCAATAGATGGTTACGGTTTCCTGACCATGGACATTGGATGTCGTTGATAACGGGATCACATCATTGGGAGAATGATGTGATGGACAAGACCCAATCCTAAGCATAGCACTAGATCGTGTAGTTCGTATGCTAAAGCTTTTCTAATGTCAAGTATCATTTCCTTAGACCATGAGATTGTGCAACTCCCGGATACCATAGGAGTGCTTTGGGTGTGCCAAACGTCACAACGTAACTGGGTGGCTATAAAGGTACACTACAGGTATCTCCGAAAGTGTCTGTTGGGTTGGCACGAATCGAGACTGGGATTTGTCACTCCGTGTGACGGAGAGGTAACTCTGGGCCCACTCGGTAGGACATCATCATAATGTGCACAATGTGATCAAGGAGTTGATCACGGGATGATGTGTTACGGAATGAGTAAAGAGACTTGCCGGTAACGAGATTGAACAAGGTATCGGGATACCGACGATCGAATCTCGGGCAAGTATCGTACCGATGGACAAAGGGAATTGTATACGGGATTGATTAAGTCCTTGACATCGTGGTTCATCCGATGAGATCATCGTGGAGCATGTGGGAGCCAACATGGGTATCCAGATCCCGCTGTTGGTTATTGACCAGAGAACGCCTCGGTCATGTCTGCATGGTTCCCGAACCCGTAGGGTCTACACACTTAAGGTTCGATGACGCTAGGGTTATAAAGGAAGTTTGTATGTGGTTACCGAATGTTGTTTGGAGTCCCAGATGAGATCCTGGACGTCACGAGGAGTTCCAGAATGGTCCGGAGGTAAAGATTTATATATGGGAAGACCTGTTTTGGTCACCGGAAAGGTTTCGGGTTTTATCGGTAACGTACCGGGACCACCGGGAGGGTCCCGGGGGTCCACCAAGTGGGGCCACCAGCCCCGGAGGGCTTCATGGGCCAAGTGTGGAAGGGGACCAGCCCCAGGTGGGCTGGTGCACCCTCCCACAAGGCCCAAGGCGCAAGGGAAGAGGAGAAGGGGCAAACCCTAGGCTTAGATGGGCCCTAAGGCCCACCCTAGGGGGCACCCCCCCTCTCCCCCTCTTGGCCGCCTCCCCTTTCCCATCTAGGGCTGCCGCCCCCCTAGGGGTGGGAACCCTAGAGGGGGCGCACCCTCCTCCCTCTCCCCTATATTTAGTGAGGCCTAGGGGCTGCCCATAACACGCGATTTGATCTCTCCCTGTTGGTGCAGCCCTCCCTCTCTTTCTCCTCATATCCCGTGGTGCTTGGCGAAGCCCTGCAGGATTGCCACGCTCCTCCACCACCACCATGCCGTTGTGCTGCTGCTGGATGGAGTCTTCCTCAACCTCTCCCTTTCTCCTTGCTGGATCAAGGCGTGGGAGACGTCACCGGGCTGTACGTGTGTTGAACGCGGAGGTGCCGTCCGTTCGGCACTAGGATCATCGGTGATTTGGATCATGACGAGTACGACTCCATCAACCCCGTTCTCTTGAACGCTTCCGCTTAGCGATCTACAAGGGTATGTAGATGCACTCTCCTTCCCCTTGTTGCTAGTCTCTCCATAGATAGATCTTGGTGACACGTAAGAAAATTTTGAATTTCTGCTACGTTCACCAACACTTATCAGCCTGATACTTTTTCACATAAGCGTCGCAGACCCAAACTTTTAAGAAATGACAGCTTAGGTTTCTCTAAACCATAGTTCATACGGTGTCATCTCATCGGAATTACGTGGTGCCCTATTTAAAGTGAATGTGGTTGTCTCTAATGCCTAACCCATAAACTATCGTGGTAATTCGATAAGAGACATCATGGTATGCATCATATCCAATAGGGTGCAGTTATGATGTTCGGACACACCATCACACTATGGTGTTCCAGGCTGTATTAGTTGTGAAACAATTTCCGCAATGTCTTAATTCTGTGCCAAACTCGTAATTCAGATATTCATCTCTATGATCATATCATAGATATTTTATCCTCTTGTCACGACGATCTCTCAACTTCACCCTGAAATTACTTGAACCTTTCAATAATTCAGACTCGTGATTCATCAAGTAAATGTACTCAACATCTACTCAAATCATCTGTGAAGTAAGAACATAACGATATCCACTACATGCCTCAGCACTCATTGGACTGCACACATCAAAATGTATTACTTCGAACAAGTTGCTTTCTAGTTCCATTTTACTGAAAACAAGGCTTTCAGTCATCTTGCCCATGTGGTATGATTTGCATGTCTCAAGTGATTCAAAATCAAGTGAGTCCAAACGGTCCATTTGCATGGAGTTTCTTCATGCATATACACCAATAGACATGGTTCGCATGTCTCAAATTTTTCAAAAACGAGTGAGCCCAAAGATCAATCAACATGCAGCTTCTTCATGCGTTTTATACCGATATGACTTACGTGGCAGTGCCACAAGTAGGTGGTACTATCATTACTATCTTATATCTTTTGGCATTAACATGTGTATCACTACGATCCAGGTTCAAAAAAAAACCATTCATTTTAGGTGCAAGACCATTGAAGGTATTATTCAAATAAATAGAGTAACCATTATTCTCCTTAAATGAATAACCGTATTGCGATAGACATAATCCAATCATGTCTATGCTCAACGCAAACACCAATCTCGATGGTAGAGGGAGCGTGCGATGCTTGATCACATCAAGCTTGGGAAAAACTTCCAACACATATCGCCAGCTCACCTTTAGCTAGTCTTCGTTTACTCCGCAGCCTTTTATTTCGAGTTTACTAACACTTAGCAGCTGAACCGGTATCTAATACCATGGTGCTACTAGGAGTACTAGTAAAGTACACATTAACACAATGTATATCCAATATACTTCTATCGACCTTGCCAGCCTTCTCATCTACCAAGTATCTAGGGTGGTTCTGCTTCAGTGACTGTTCCCCTTATTACAGAAGCACTTAGTCTCGGGCTTGGGTTCAACTTTGGGTTTCTTCACTAGAACAACAACTGATTTGTTGTTCCATGAAGTATCCCTTTCTTGCCCTTGCCCTTCTTGAAACTAGTGGTTTTACTAACCATCAACGATTGATGCTCCCTTTTGATTTCTACTTTCGCGGTGTCGCGAATAGCTCAAGGATCATATCTATCCCTGATATGTTATAGTTCATCACGAAGCTCTAGTAGCTTGGTGGCAGTGACTATGGAGAACCATCACTATTTCATCTGTAAGATCAACTCCCACTCGATTCAAGCGATTGTTGTACTCAGACAATCTAAGCACAAGCTCAAGATTGAGCTTTTCTCCCTTATTATGCAGGCTAAGAAAATCGTTGGAGGTCTTATACCTCTTGACGTGGGCACGAGCCTGAAATCCCAATTTCAGTCCTTGGAACATCTCATATGTTTTGCGATGTTTCAAAAATGTCTTTGGTGCCTCAATTCTAAACCATTTAGCATTACGCCCTGAACTATCATGTAGTCATCAAAACGTGTATGTCAGATGTTCGCAACATCCACAAACGACGTTCGAGGTTCAGCACACTGAGCGGTGCATTAAGGACATAAGCCTTCTACTGTCTGCATAATTGCTACTATCAACTTTCAACTAATTTTTCTCTAGGAACATATCTAAACAGTAGAACTGAAGCGCGAGCTACGACATAATTTGCGAAGACCTTTTGACTATGTTCAGGATAATTAAGTTCATCTTATGAACTCCCACTCAGATAGACATCCCTCTAGTCATCTAAGTGATTACATGATCCGAGTCAACTAGGCCGTGTCCGATCATCACGTGAGACGGACTAGTCATCATCGGTGAACATCTTCATGTTGATCGTATCTACCATACGACTCATGCTCGACCTTTCGGTCTCTTGTGTTCCGAGGCCATGTCTGTACATGCTAGGCTCGTCAAGTTAACCTAAGTGTTTCGCATGTGTTCCGAGGCCATGTCTGTACATGCTAGGCTCGTCAACACCCGTTGTATTCAAACGTAAGAATCTATCACACCCGATCATCACGTGGTGCTTCGAAACGACGAACTTTCGCAACGGTGCACAGTTAGGGAGAACACTTCTCTTGAAATTTTAGTGAGGGATCATCTTATTTAAGCTACCGTCGTTCTAAGCAAATAAGATGTATAAACATGATAAACATCACATGCAATCAAATAGTGACATGATATGGCCAATATCATATTGCTCCTTTTGATCTCCATCTTCGGGGCTCCATGATCATCATCGTCACCGGCATGACACCATGATCTCCATCATCATGATCTCCATCATTGTGTCTCCATGAAGTTGTCTCGCCAACTTATTACTTCTACTACTATGGCTACCGGTTAGCAATAAAGTAAAGTAATTACATGGCATTGTTCAATGACACGCAGGTCATACAATAAATAAAGACAACTCCTACGGCTCCTGCCGGTTGTCATACTCATCGACATGCAAGTCGTGATTCCTATTACAAGAACATGATCAATCTCATACATCACATATCATTCATCACATTCTTCTTGGCCATATCACATCACATAGCATACCCTGCAAAAACAAGTTAGACGTCCTCTAATTGTTGTTTGCATGTTTTACGTGGCTGCTATGGGTTTCTAGCAAGAACGTTTCTTACCTACGCAAAAACCACAACGTGATATGCCAATTGCTATTTACCCTTCATAAGGACCCTTTTCGTCGAATCCGATCTGACTAAAGTGGGAGAGACAGACACCCGCTAGCCACCTTATGCAACTAGTGCATGTCAGTCGGTGGAACCGGTCTCACGTAAGCGTACGTGTAAGGTTGGTCCGGGCCGCTTCATCCCACGATGCCGCTGAATCAAGATTGGACTAGTAACGGTAAGTATATTGAACAAAATCAACGCCCACAACTACTTTGTGTTCTACTCGTGCATAGAAACTACGCATAGACCTAGCTCATGATGCCACTGTTGGGGAACGTAGCAGAAATTCAAATTTTCTACGCATCACCAAGATCAATCTATGGAGTAATCTAGCAACGAGGGAAGGAGAGTGCATCTACATACCCTTGTAGATCACTAAGCGGAAGCGTTCAAGTGAACGGGGTTGATGGAGTCGTACTCGTCGTGATCCAAATCACCGATGATCCTAGTGCCAAACGGACGGCACCTCCGCGTTCAACACACGTACAGCCCGGTGACGTCTCCTACGCCTTGATCCAGCAAGGGGAGAAGGAGAGGTTGGGGAAGACTCCATCCAGCAGCAGCACGACGGCATGGTGGTGGTGGAGGAGCGCGGGACTCCAGCAGGGCTTCGCCAAGCACTACGAGAGACGAGGAGGAAGAGGGGTAGGGCTACGCCAACAGGGAGATTGAATCACATGTCTTGGGCAGCCCCAAACCTCAAGTATATATAGGGGGAGGGGAGGGGCTGCGACCCCACCTAGGGTTCCCTCCCTAGGGGTGGCGGCCAGCCCTAGATCCCATCTAGGGGGCGGCCAAGGGGGGAGAGAGGGGGGGCACCACTAGGTGGGCCTTAGGCCCATCTGAGCCTAGGGTTTGCCCCCTTCCCCTCTTGGAGGCGCCTTGGGCCTTGGTGGGAGGCGCCCCAGCCCACCTAGGGGCTAGTCCCTTCCCACTATTGGCCCATGTAGGCCTCCGGGGCTGGTGGCCCCACCTGGTGGACCCCCAGACCCCTCCGGTGGTCCCGGTACACTACAGGTGATGCCCGGAACACTTCCGGTGGCCAAAACCATACTTCCTATATATCAATCTTTACCTTCGGACCATTCCGGAACTCCTCATGACGTCCGGGATCTCATCCGGGACTCCGAACAACATTCGGTAACAGCGTACATACTTTCCCTATAACCCTAGCGTCATCGAACCTTAAGTGTGTAGACCCTACGGGTTCGCGAGTCATGCAGACATGGCCGAGACAACTCTCCGGTCAATAACCAACAGCGGGATCTGGATACCCATGTTGGCTCCCACATGATCCACGATGATCTCATCGGATGAACCACGATGTCAAGGACTTAATCAATCCCGTATACAATTCTGTTTGTCTATCGGTACGATACTTGCCCGAGATTCGATTGTCGGTATCCCGATACCTTGTTCAATCTCGTTACCGGCAAGTCTCTTTACTCGTTCCGTAACACATCATCCCGTGATCAACTCCTTGATCACATTGTGCACATTATGATGATGTCCTACCGAGTGGGCCCAGAGATACCTCTCCGTTTACACGGAGTGACAAATCCCAGTCTCGATTCGTGCCAACCCAACAGACACTTTCGGAGATACCTGTAGTGTACCTTTATAGCCACCCAGTTACGTTGTGACGTTTGGCACACCCAAAGCACTCCTACGGTATCCGGGAGTTGCACAATCTCATGGTCTAAGGAAATGATACTTGACATTAGAAAAGCTTTAGCATACGAACTACATGATCTTGTGCTAGGCTTAGGATTGGGTCTTGTCCATCACATCATTCTCCTAATTATGTGATCCCGTTATCAATGACATCCAATGTCCATGGTCAGGAAACCGTAACCATCTATTGATCAACGAGCTAGTCAACTAGAGGCTTACTAGGGACATGGTGTTGTCTATGTATCCACACATGTATCTGAGTTTCCTATCAATACAATTCTAGCATGGATAATAAACGATTATCATGAACAAGGAAATATAATAATAACCAATTTATTATTGCCTCTAGGGCATATTTCCAACACCTGTGCTATCTATGGGAGACTAAATGTCTTCCAAACTTCTCTGAATTTGTCTGAACTTTTTTAGATATTGTGTACCTTTCTTGCAGCCTGTGATGAAGCATTTTCTGAACTAAACAGATCTCAGCAACAAATTATGATACAACACACAGAAATAAACTGCATCAGACTTAGATAATTTAGTTCTTAACTTAACTTAGCACTAGTGCTCAGCATCAGGATAATATTTGGGCATTATAGATCAGGGCAAACAGCACCCCCCACACCAACCAAAATGATCTGAACCCATTCCAGTTCTTAGGCAGTTCATAGCTAATCTTAATATTACGATGCATATTTGCATCAGGTTGATCAGTCCTAGGCCAATTATATATATAGGCCTCATATATACTTACCATCCACAACTGCCACTTCACTCCTCCATCACAACTTCCTTGATCTTGTCCAGCTTTTCCTTGCACCCATGACCAACCTTCAGGAGCTCAACAATGACATTCTCCGGCTTCTTCTTCTCTTCTTTAAGGAGGTCTCTGTCCACCTCTATCTCCTTCATGGCCTTCCTTGTGTTTTTGATTATATCAGCTTGACTCTGAAGGATGCACCTCTGTTCTTTCTTGAGCTTAAGCTTCTCCATTTGAAGCTCAATTTTTGCCTACTCCTCAAGTTGCTTCTTCTTCTCCTTCAGTTCATTCATTGCCTGGCTTGTGCAATCCATGTCATGACATTTCTTTCCATCCTGATAATCAAACAACTTGGACACATCATCCACCAGCTAGCTATACTGATTGGCCAGAGAATCAAGCTCCTTCTGCAGTTTCGCAACCTTTGTCCCATGAGCCTCATTATCCTGGGCTCTACCAAGGTTCTGCTCATGATACATATCCCAGAGATTGCTTAAGCACCTTTGCAGAATTACAGGCCAGGGGGCATCTACCCACTCCAGAACACCACAGTTCACACCATCCTGAAAATCAATTTAAAATTACAGTGAACACCACAGTTAACAAGCAAATTCAATTCAGAATAACAAATCATATATAGTAATGATATACATAGCTACACTAGCTGGGTCTATACTAAAAATACAATACATCAATATGTTTCTAGTGCTCTATACTAGTAGTACAATATTCAACCTACCAATGTTTTACACTTAAGGAAAATTCAAAAAAAACAGCTACTGAACGCTACTCTATTTCCACTAAATAGCAGATAATCAAGCTAATCAACTCTACAACTACTTGGTCCATTACCTCAGTAGCACATCCTATGAGTCTCCTGCCAGTGTCAGTGCCTTCAAATGCCACAAACTTGCCTGGCCTCTGCGTGTGCAGGATGCACCTTCTATCAGATTCAGTCACAAGCCCACAGAAACTAGGGTCTATCACAATGTCAGGAGTTAGCTGCAACATGCAAAAACATATCTATATCAACTACAACTCACATATATCAACTTAAATGGAAAAAAATCTCAAATATCTTCAAACCCTAACCCTAGAACAGACATGAGAGGGACATGATAAACTGAGCTGACTTACAAAGTACTCCATCTGCATGCTGCTCAACTCGCTCATGTACTCATCATCGTCGTCCGACGTCTCGTTGCTGTTCGGCCACGACGGCATGGTCGCGGCGTCGCCGGAGCGCGAGAAGAAGAAACAAAAGCAGAGGAGAGCAGAGAGGAGTGGAGTGAGCTCGGGGGAGAGTGAGAGAGCTGGTGGGGACGAGCGGCCCAGTCGGCCAGGTTATTCCTGGTCCGTCCAGGTGCAACCGAGCGGCGGCTCTAACGGCATCACGCGCGCGCCATTAGCCGTTAGGCCGCCCGCCAGCCTGGCACGTGGGCCCCTGCTCTATGAATCGCGGTTAAATCGGTCAAAACGACCATTCCCTCAACTTGGTAGTTTTTAGTCACGGGATTATTTTTTTGGTAGTTTTCTGCCATTTTTAAAAAAGTGGTAGTTCTGTGGGATGCGAACCTCTAAAGTGGTAGTTTTTTGTCAAACACTCTTATGAATGGGATTGGGCAAAAAGAAAGTAACACGCCATGAGGTCCACCGCTAAAACCCTGCTCCTTTCCTTCTCTGATTCTCTATATTAATCTGGTCCTACATGGTGTGTATTATATTCTCTATTAATGATATTTCGAAATTTTAAAGATATGTCAAGCACAAACCTGATGGTAATGCTTATTCTGTTTATTTTGGATGTTACTTTGTAGCATGTCGCGGACTAATCCAAGCTCCCCGTGGTAGTGTACAGTGTGCCTAATTTTTTGACCAGTACATACAGGGATATAAAAAAATGGAATGTACAACACTCCTACATGAGACATTCTGAACTAAGTCATGTGGAGGTACCTCCAGAAATTTATGCAACTTCTGTGAGCTATTGTGTTATGAGAAATCAGATCAATATTGGTGGGTAAAAAGCTTCAGTTTACTTATGCAATTCTATTGGTGGCTGATTAGTTATTGCTCATATCCTAGGTTATTGAGTAGTCATGATTCGAAACTGAACCCTTTCATGAACCATGAATTACTGCTAGCTCTGTAACGTATGCAAGAAATTTTTATACCAAAGTGTGTGTATTTACAGTTACATAAGATTCTTGTAGTCAGATACAATTTATTATTTTGCTCTGTGTGGCGCATCCAAAAACTATGTACTTATTGCCTCATGATCTTCATCATTAGTTTTTCTATCACTACAGGGGTTTGACCTCACTGAAGCAATTACGTCTCCAGTCAAAACATCAAAAGTGGTTCAATACACATGTTGAGGTACATCCAAATAACACCTTCATGATGTATGTATCTTTTGCCGAGGTTGGGTTTATAGGATCTCATTGCATGTGGATTTCTTGGACTTTGAGTTTGACATGCTTACAATTACTTCCACTTTGGAATTAAATAAGGAAGAAAAAAATCATTTCATCTTTACGTGCAAAAAAGAAGGAATAAGTCAATGCTAGAGCTTTTGGCATTGTATGCTATGCAAAGTTGATGCTTGTGTATCTTAATATGGCTCAACATGTTTATAAGATAGTCTAAATTGTCTCGTGACCTCAGAACACCATGCATTTTTTTATTTTGCTCTTGCTGCATTCAATTTTTTTGACTCCCATAGCAACGCACGGGAAATTACCTAGTATATTAAAAGTGGAACAACAACTAACTACTACTCCCTCTGTAAATAAATAAAGGGCGTTTTAGATGACTACTTTAACATGAACAAACTAATAATACGCTTAACATCCAAACAGTACTTATTAACAACCACCTGGTCGACGGCAACTAAAAGTACTCATGAACACCCACGTGTTCGACGATCAAAAAGAGGTACTCCCTCCGTCCACGAATATGTACACTTGACATTTAAAATTTATCCACGAAAGAGTGCACTTTTATCTTGCCAATGCACTTAGTTGCTCATTGGGGATGGGGTAATTAAAAAGAAAAGAGATGGTAGTTTACACCTTCCTGATTTAATTTTCACCCCATTCCATAATTTGTCCTAAATTTTCTATATGTATACTTATTCATGAACGGAAAGAGTAGAGTGCACTAGCCAAGTGGGTGAATACAGTACATAGGTTTGGCTGAGGTCTCCTAGGGATGCTTGGAAACAAAATAGCCGAGCCACCTGGCTGAAGACAAGTAGTCCGAGCCGTTCAGTCCGCGCGAGATCTGATCCCTCTCCATTTTGTGGTAATATTTGGGTAAAAAAGAAAAATATATCCTTTTAATTCTTTTCGTTGAGGACTCAGAATTTCGATGTAATTTTTATTATGTTTGAGATGTTTTGTACTTTCGATGAACTTTGGTAATAGATCTGAATCATTTTGAAAAAAAAAGGAAATTTCTTTTGGTTGAGGATGAGAAGGAAACTAATTTTTCTTTCTTTTTTCCTTGCCGAGAGGGGGTTCCGATTGAGGCATTTTGCACTAGTCAGGTCGGCAATGGTTTCGTACTTCACGGTCAATTAATTAAGTGTACCGCGTGAGGCATGCCGATTTCTTGGTACGGGCGAATGCTCTCTGTGGGTGCGAGACCGCAACAGTATTCTTATAGCCACATATTACTATGGGCTATGGCCACAGTAATACGTACTAGTACCCTGTTTCATTTGTCCTTGGCGAAAATACAGAAAAGGAGAGGCGCTCACACCATATGCACACATCCAGTACGTACTACTGTACGTTTCTTGATGGAATTCGCATCTACGGCATGCCCTCCAATGTGGCTGTGGTGACAAGTGCCGTGCCGACGGGGTCACCGGCTTTGGATGCCGTCACGTCCACTTGGCGCCGGGGTTTTGTCCGGCGACCGGCGGGGTCCGCTCCACCTCCACAATGGTGCGGTGTGTATGCGAAAACAAAACAAAGATTCGTTTCTTCTAATGGATGAGACATTTTTGTACGATTTGGATGGATCCTCCGCACGCTCGCTAGCCCTCGTGTAGAAAATGCGCATGACACGTTTCTGAGCACTACTGCTCCACATGGGCCATGACACGCAGGCGTGACTTCTTCTTCTTTGTTTGTTTGGGTACACATGTGCACGTGGATGTATTCGGACCACGATGCAACTCGCACGGTTTTCGCATCTTGCATGCAGATGTTGGCCTTCCCGGAGGAGGCTTCGCTGTCATTGACTGGCCGGCAGCTCCTTCACCGTCATACGCTTTGATACGTACTCCCTCCGTATCTAGATATAACTATAGATATAAGCTCTTTTAAAGATTCCAATAAAGACTATATGTGAATATATATACACGCATTTCAGGATGTAGATTCATTTATTTTGCTTCATATGTAAGCTGTATTGAAAATTTTAAAAAGTCTTATATTTGGAAGCGGAGAGAGTGCTACTACAGACACCGTGTGAGCGTGATGCATGTCGATAATCGACCCAACACACAACTACTTAAGAAGAAAGAAGAAAAACGTTTGCAAAGAAGATGGGTAACTCAATTCAGTCTGACAAAGTGGTTGTGTGCAAGCATCCGGAGCCGGAGGAGCGCCGCGCACACACCAACAAACCAATTCTGCCGGCCATCCATGACTTCGGAGCCTCGAATAACGACCTGAACCTGTTTTTTCGAGGCACCTAGAGCATCTTTGATAATCCACAAGTATAAGGGATTGTTTGTAGCTTTTTTGATAAATAAGAGTGTCGAATCAAACAAGAAGATAAAGGTAAAATAGATATTCCCTCAATTCATTGATCATAATACAACTCTACGCACACTTGACATTTGCTTTACCTAAAACAAGTATGAAACTGTTTTGTAGGAATAAAACTATGAGTATTTTGCGAGAATAAAACTACGAATAAATTGCAAGGTAATAAAAGTATTACAAGTTTTAGAGTGGTTGGGCCTTTTTAGAACCGTTCGTTGATGTCGATCTAACGGCAGACAAATACGAAGTACTGGGTAGTACTCCGATGAAAGTACGCGAAAGTACTAAAACGAGTGGGGCCGGTACTCGTGACAAGGTGGGGACGCGTTTTAATCTAGGGGCAGTTTAGTCCTAGGAAAATTTGCACGCGCCGCCCCTCTCGTCGAATGAATAACCGCCGCCATGGTGCTACACATTCCATAATTACTCATCGGCGGCCATCTCCTCCCTCTCCTCCATGTCCACCGCAGCCATCTCCTCCTTCTTGCCGCTGCAACTTCGCTCCACTCAGGCAACCCCCCCACCCACCCCCACCCCCTCTTCCAAGGCAGATCGAGCTGATGGCCGGCGGCGAGAACACCGACTTCGTGCAGATCGCCGGCGGCGACCAGGTCAAGTTGGCTAGGTTGAGGGAGATCCGTTCTTGGTTTGACAACACAAGGCAGATGAGCTGGACGGCAATGGCCACTCTCAAGAATTTGACGAAGAAGGAGAGGGCAAAGCTTTTCCCCCAGCCCGCGCAACCGATTCAGAAGATCGAGATCCTCCTCTGGGCGATGGAGCAGGCCAATTCGTCCAGCGAGTGGACCAGGCGGAGGTGGTGGGCGTTCAGATCCAGGGTAGAGCATCCACTTGATCAGGAACCCACCGTGCACGAGGTGCCGTTGCAGATTGTGCAGCCTCCAACCGAGTCACCGGAGACTTCGAAGCGCAAGATGAGGAGGACAATGGTCGCAACCTCGCTTCCCCGTCGTTCTCCACGCTTCCCTCGCCGCTCTCCTTGTCTGAACGGTGGCGGTAGCTATGTTTAGAGTAAGCTTCCCCACTCCTCATATTTCTACTGCTCGTGCTTACATCGTGGTGATACTGATCATAATAGTTCAGAGAGGGAAGGCTAGATGGCATTTTAATCTCAATGAATTGCATGAACATTTGAGTACATGGATTTGGAGGATGGATTATGATGTATGTGAACCCTAGGCATCATATGAACCCTAGGAAAAATTAGTAATGTTGTAGTGGTAGACACTGGAATATTTCGGTACACACCGGTAGGCACTGAAATATTTCGTTACTGCCCTAGGCAAAATTTGTAATGTTGTAGTGATGGACACTGAAATATTTCGGTACACACCGGTAGGCATTGAAATATTTCGGTACTGCCCTAGGCAAAATTTGTAATGTTGTAGTGGTGGTAGACACTGAAATATTTCGGTACACACCGGTAGGCACTGAAATATTTCGTTACTACAATTTCAGTACACACCAATGCACACTGAATTATTTCACTACTGCAGTTTCAGTACACACCGGTACACACTAAAATATTTCAGTACTGCAAATTCTATACAAAGTTGGCATTTTGTCATTTATGTGTGAATTAATCCATGCATCATATGGCCTAACTTTGTACATGAGTTTGGGTCAATTTCATGTCTATTTATTGTTAAAATTATTGTCATGCCATGAAACACAAGACAAGTCACTGACCCAAGCTTGCAAAGATGCCATATCAATGTTGCTGATATGAAATATGCATGTTTTCACCTAGTCTTGTGTCTGAATTAAAACTGAGCATTTTTTCTTGATGGTATCCATGGATCTAGAACTCCTACGAATTTGCTCATGTTGGATGTTTTGTTCTCCATCATTTGTACTAGCATTCCGTGCGATTAGATGCCATGACAAGACCCCTGGCATATTTATTTTCTTGCCTCCAACATCACATGTGTGTTTTGCAGGAAAAAACCTGGAGTTCACCAGGCTGGCTGAAGTTGTGAGGCTGGGAGGCTGATGGTGCTGCTACTGGCTGATCCTTCTTCTTTCAGTTTTTGTTCGTCATTTCTCAAGCCATTGGACCAGTGCTACTTCCCTATGTGCTGTTAATGTATTAAGTAGTTCCTTCGAATTTGTAGTATTAGTTAGTTTGAATGTGGAAGTACCTTAATTTGTAGGAACGAAATGTTGCTATGTATGACCAAGGGTTTCATACCTTAATCTTTGGATAATTAATTATGTGAACTGTTGGATGTGGCGCATAATGAAACGCCTCTACCATTGATACTAGTTCAACATGTCGATCCAATTAGAGACCAGCCACTACCATATAGAACAGTTAGCATTTCATACTACAACCTGGCACGTACAAAACATCACACAGTGGAAGCACATCCCTAAGCACCTTACATTGTACAAGGTCTTAGAGACAAGCCTCTACCATATATAACAGTTACCATGTCACACTACAGCCTATAAAACATCACACAGTGGAATAATCATAGCTAGTAGAGCATTAGGTACCAGTTAATAATAGTTGCAATCCATCACAAGCAATAGTACCTAGATATGAGTAGATATAGGTACGGTAATACACGACAAGTACTCGCAAACAAGAGCTAACATAACAAGTTCATTTCAGATTGATACATGGCCCACCGCAGTTCTAAATGAGGTGGATGGTGATCATCATCCTCAAGTCATGGCGACGGGTGTTCGCAACAGTGAGTAGGATGGCCTGTCCTACCCGAAGATTCTTGGCACGAAGGAACTTCTTCCACCCTGCCCTGCTCAAGACAGTGCGACCGTCCGTGTCCACTGCATAGGCACAGCTGGTGATGGAGCCCGTTTTGGTAAGGCGTAGTCCAGCAGCCATGCCTTCTTCGTCCGGATCGATGCCACAGCTATCAAGTAACCTCTTAGGTAATTTCTGAAAACAGTTGACATGATCATATACATTAGTGGAAATAGCAAAACAGTTGACATGATATATGATCATGTCACGTGCAATTATCAACAAAGCATACACTTGAAGACACATATATCATTGGATTCAACACTGAGCATATATATCATCACATCAGTACACTATACGCCAAGCATCAAATTATTATAGTAATTAGGCATATCATTAGATTATTGCCTACACTAAGCATATCATCGCATATTACTACACTACATGCATGTCATAAAATTCTTCACTAAATGAATTCTAAACTAGGCCTCTCATCACAGTACTACAACATGCATATCATATGAACTACTACACTAACTAAGCATGTATATCATGTAATTACCACACTAAGTAACATACCATGATATGCCGTTTAACATTCGTCCTTGTGAGGCGGGTCACGAATGGCTTCCCTAGGTAGTCTTCACGTAGCGGAAGCATGTCCCAGAGGTTGCCGATTTCCTCGTCGCCCAGTCTGAGTCCTTGGGCATACAGGTATTCAACAAGTGGGTTCTCATCATCATCAGAATCGTCATCATCTGACTCAGCACCATCTTCCTCCTCATGAACTTCATCCTCACTATCCGGAATCAAATTTAGATAGATAACAGAAATCATGGGCCTATCTTTTCTAAAGAGAAGCTGATCAATTCACCCCCACTAAGACGGTTGCGGGCGATGAAACGATCCCAATCATCTCCTCCTATCTGGGTTATCTTTCGCCCCTTCTCGACCTGCATAGTGAATGGGCCCCCAAGAGCATCGAAGGTCACGGTGTCTGCGATGAGCTCATTGAATGCCAATCTCACATTGCATGGTACGATCTATGTAAGATAAAAACAAATAACAGACACAATACATTAGTGAAAATAGCAAAAAAACAAAAAGAATGTACTGTTAGAAGGTTCATATAAATTGTTACCGCTCCAAAAATAAAAGAAGGCTGGAAGTAGATGTCGAACAGCGTGGCAGTAGAAAGGCTGGTCCGGCACCGTGAGTTGCAGCGTCCACATTGTGCTTCCTCCATTCTACACAGAACGTGTTGAACTCTAAGTTGAATTGTACATAGTACAATACAAAGATCATACATATAATAAATCATAGTGATAACCTATACTGGCAATGGCCAATCAATCTATTTTCTATCATCTACGTAATAAAGCAATGCCAATGACAATTCATCTAAACCTGGGAATAGTTCGGCATCCAAACTAAAACCAGTCCAATCCACAGCACACATCAAAACCAAACCAATCCAGATATTTTCATTTAGAATCTAGACCAAACCGAACTATACATGCTCGTCATCCAACCCAGTCCAAACCGTTTTCAACTTTTGGATTGAATCCAAAGGTTCAAACCGTGGACAAAGCCATACGCGAGGGCACGTCATGAATCTAGATCAGACATGGCGTCAAAGCTCGAGAGAGACGACGAGATCCGGCCAGCAACAACGGTTCTTGGATTTGAAGCAGTAGTAGGTGGTAGTGGTGGCTCAAACTAATTGATTGATTTGGTCTCAAACCATAGAAACCAAATCAAGATCCAATCCAAAAACTAAGTTTCAGTCCAAACCAATCGGCTCAAATCCGCCTCCGTAGGGAGACGCGGTTGGGGAAGGGAAGAAGAGGGGAGATCTCACGTACTTGCCGGAGTTGGCGGCGGCCGCGCACCGGCAGCGAAGAGAGGGGTCGTCAAGAGATGGCGGCGATGGCGGCAGCGCTGGTCGAGAAGGGGAGAAAGAAAAATGTGGAGTGGTCGAGACGGGGAGAAAGAAAAATGTGGTACATGTGGTGGCTCGGTTGTGTGGATGACAAGGGGACCCACTTGTGAGACCGATAGCAGTTGATGGCAAACCGCAGGAGGTGCAGGACCGTGTGCACGACCGCCACGTCCCCACGTGGAATGGGGACGGCCGGGTGGGTGTGTCAAGTCAAATCGGCACCCACGGCTTCTCGGTAACTCCAAGAGGCAGGAGCAGTGCATTTCTTCCCCAAATCGGGTAGAAAACCCTCGTCCTCTCCCCACCCACTCTTCCTTCGTCACCACCTCACCACCCTCTCCTCCATCCTCACCACCCTCCTCCCTTCCTACGCCTCCCTCCTCCTGTCTTCGACCGACGATGAAGCGCGGGCGTGAAGATGCGGCGGACGAGCCGGAGGCAACCATCGGAGCAGAGCAGTCTGCTGCCATGGATGCAGCCGTGGGTGGAGCGGCTGAGTCCGCCGTAGCGGCAGAAGCTGGCGGTGCAGCGACCGTTGTGCCTGCTCCCGCTGCCATCGCAGCTGTCGAGGCACCCGTCGGCGAGCACAAGGTCGGGGAAGATCTGGAGGAGGAGGAGATGAGAAGGCGTAAGCGGAAGGTGCATGACGAAATCGAAGAGCTCTTCGAGGAGAACGCCATAAAGGAGTTCGACCTAGATAGCAGGAAGGGCAGCGACTTCGACGAGGATGCCATCGACGAGCTATCTGAGGTAGTACTCTGTTTTTTGCTCTGTTTTTTTATGACATTGGGGTTTTTCTTGTTAACTACATGAGCATCAATTTCACTTGGGCGTGCTAGTTGTACGTATGTAGGATTGTAGGGATCTAGCATAGATCTTCATGTTGGATGTGGTTTTTTAAATCTGATTCACATTCTGATTCCAGCAGATACTCTGGGTTTTTTTCATGGCATTGGGGTTTGTCTTGTTAACTAGATGAGCATAAGTTTCACAAGGGATACATTAATGAAAGAAGTGGGGTAATGAACCCAACTACAAGAAAATGTTCATGGCAGGGATACATTAATGGAAAAAGTGGGTTAAACAATGGATATATGGCAGGATTCTATTGGCTTCCCCAGGACAGTCGAAAGTAGTGATGCTATGTGTAGTTCTGAAACATTGATTGGCTCATGTTGTAATTAAACTTTAATGAATTGTATGTCTCTTTGGTTTGGATAGTCGTTAAACTTAGATGTAATCGATGCTATTTATTACTAGGACCATGAATTGTGCTATTAATGTCTTGCTTTTCTCTTCCGATCCTTTTGTTGCATACTTATTTATTGCTTATGTATTGTCTGTTGTTTGGCTTGTGCATAGAGATGCCGTCGTATGTCGTGTACAAGGGTAAGGTTCCCGGAGTCTACGACGACTGGGAGGAGTGTCGGAGACAGGTTCACCGTTTCAGCGGTAACAGTTACAAAGGGTACAACACTAGGGCGGAGGCGGAATCTAGATACGCCCGCTATCTAGCGGGAGAGAGGAGGGAGCGTTGGAGGAACCGGATGAAGACCAGTTTCATCGCGATGATGCTCATCGTGATGACCATAACTCTCTTCTATGTGATGGTAGTTTAGATGATATTGACTTGTAATGTGAAGACAAACTCGCTACTCGCGGTCTCGAGACTTGTAATGTTCTATCTTTGTTCGGTCTTTTGAATTCGGAGACTAATATGATGAATTGTATTCGGAGAGCTATCTTCTATTGTATTGGATGAATGTGATGTTGCTGTGTGGTGCTGTCTATATTCTGTCCAATAATATATTTTGTAACCTGTGAAAATATCAGAAATGTGCATTTTTTCAACCACCTCCAAATCACCTCAGTTTTGGCACACATGATCTCTTCCACAAACAAAACTAGGTTTCCAAGTTTTTGTTTTTTTTAAATTTTTTTGAATTTACAATGCCCTCTAGACTGACTGCTGAAAACATCGGTCTATGCCTCAAGGGGGCATTGTAAAATAATTTTTTTCAAAATTTTCTTGCATACACATATTTTGCACATGTGGGTCACCATGTACAAGAAAATTTGGTTGATTTGGAGGTGGTGGAAAAATTCACGTTTTTTCAAAAACTGGACCAAATGGTCCCTCCGGGAATGCGGGCATTTTTTCGACCACCTCCAAATCACCTCAGTTTTGGCACACATGATCTCTTCCACAAACAAAACTAGGTTTCCAAGTTTTTGTATTTTTTTTAAATTTTTTTGAATTTATAATGCCCTCTAGACTGACTGCTGAAAACAGCGGTCTATGCCTCAAGGGGGCATTGTAAAATAATTTTTTTCAAAATTTTCTTGCATACACATGTTTTGCACATGTGGGTCACCATGTACAAGAAAATTTGGGTGATTTGGAGGTGGTGGAAAAATTAACGTTTTTTTTAAAACTGGCTTAAGTTAAGACCAAATGGTCCCTCCGGGAATGCGGGCATTTTTTCGACCACCTCCAAATCACCTCAGTTTTGGCACACATGATCTCTTCCACAAACAAAACTAGGTTTCCAAGTTTTTGTATTTTTTTAAATTTTTTTGAATTTATAATGCCCTATAGACTGACTGCTGAAAACATCGGTCTATGCCTCAAGGGGGCATTGTAAAATAATTATTTTTTCAAAATTTTCTTGCATACACATGTTCTGCACATGTGGGTCACCATGTACAAGAAAATTTGGGTGATTTGGAGGTGGTGGAAAAATTCACGTTTCTTCAAAAATTGGCTTAAGTTAGACCAAATGGTCCCTCCGGGAATGTCCCAGACCTGCATGCAAGAGTCGGGGACCTGCATGCAAGAGTTGGGGACCTGCATGCAAGAGTCGGGGACCTGCATGCAAGAGTTGGGGACCTGCATGCAAGAGTCGGGGACCTGCATGCAAGAGTCGGGGACCTGCATGTGAATAGTGATTCATCAAGGCCTTGACAGCTACTGGCACAGCGGCTGCTGCCCGATTTGCATGCGGTGAAGATGAACGTGCATGGAGGTTTTTCAAAGATTTCCAAGCACACCCGAGTGGGCCCCGCTTATTTAAAAAATACGTCAGTCATTATTGCTCTATAAATGAAGAATATGCATGATGATTATGAATATGCATGACAACCATAGTAAGGGTGAAGAATCATAGTGCCCAATTTGTCGAAATACATCATCATTCTTAAAGTTGGACATCAAATGATACACACAGAAAATGGAAATGAAAGATGTCGAACTAATACAGTAACATGGCAGTACAATCGCACTTCACTAAATTACTATCACGATGAAATAGAATGTAAAGACCACGTCACACAAAGCTGAATGGCACACGACTTTCTCTGGCTCATCGTCGGTTCATGCTGTATGTAGATATCACAGTTCAGCCTCGAGATCCTACACAGAAGAATAGAATAAATCACATGGACATCAATTATGAGTAAAACACATGCAAAAAAAATATGAACATATTTCATACCTCTAGCAATTTAGCGCATTTACGTCGATTGTGACCTGGTTTCTTGCAATAGCCACAGATATTCTGTGATCTTGACTTCTTTGTCTTTGCCTGCAGCCTTTTCTTTGGTGCACCTCGTCCTGGCACATGCACGGGATCCAGAAACTTATCAACTTTCTGCGAGTGCGGCATCAACGGGCCAAACCTAATGCTGTTATGCTGAGCATTAGTTGACTCCTTGCTGTCAGCTTGTTCAAAACTTGATTGGTTGCCATGATGTTGTGCTTGCAAAAGCATCTTTAGACAGTGATAGTCCTCATCAGAGTGGCATGCCTGGAAACTTGCGGCTTGACTACAATTCTGCAACTCGCGGTACCTCTGCAAGCTTAGCGAATAGTCATACATCTGGTTTTTTCTGGTAGGTGCGTATGCACATTTTGCATTCAGAGTCCACCTAGTGGGAACGCAACAACCGGGCAGAATTGTTTGTTTTAAAATCCCCAATATGTAAAAAAAATGTGGGAACATGGTGTGCCTGTGCATTCCAGCTTACGGCAAGAACAACTCACCCTGTGCAAAAGACCTCCTTGCTCTTCAATGCGCACTCCAAACTTTTTATCCATTCTTTCCTGCTTGGACACAACATAAGTGGAATCTTCTGATCCATCTAGTATCTCTCTAATCTGACATTTGCTGACAGCATCTATGCTCCATAAGACCATCTTAAAGACACTAGGTGTGAAAACTGTTGCGGCGTGTTTCTCAAGCGGCGAAGCATTTTCCTCTGTAAATGGAACGGACTGCGAGGCTTCGACGTCATGGAGAGCTTCGTTAATCCGTCACGATGCAAGGCAACGCTCATAGTGCTCTAGCATTTCAAACAACGACATCTTACCCTCAACGACGTCATGGCGTACAATGTTCTGCTGAATGTGCCATATACATAGTCTATGGTTTGAGTCTGGCCAGACCACCCTTATTGCTCTCTGCATTGCAAGGTCCCCATCTCTGATCACAGATATCGGATGCTTCTGTGCCATGCAATCAGAAAAGGTCCGTAACATCCACTCGTATGCTTGGCTTGTTTCATGAGAAATTATACCACAGCCAAATATAACAGTGCTGCGGTGGTGATTCAACCCGACAAAAGGCACGAATGGCAGATTGCATTTGTTGGTTCTGTATGTGCTATCGAAAACAATGACGTCTCCGAAAGCCTCGTGGTCAAGTCGCGATTGACTATCAGCCCAGAACAGTCCCTTCAGATGGCCATGCTCGTCTACCAAGTACTTGAAGAAAAAAATCCACATCTCGCTCTCGCCTCGCCATCATGTGCATGATCACCGTTTTAGCATCACCGGCACTGATTGTCTCCTGCTTATTAGCATGGCAGAAATTATAAACATCTCTCTTTATGCATCCAACCTTATCAAATCCACCGTATTGAAAGCGCAAAATATCCATAATACGGTATTTGCGGATCCCACATTTTTCCATGTCCGCAATGTCCGCTTTCTGCTCATCGCTAATTCGCCTGTGTGAACGCAGTAGACAAGAAAGATCCCGTGGGGCTAGAGGATGGCTGTGCTCATCGATGAAATCCTTGACAAACCACCGACCGGTTTCCTCCTGTCTCGTAATGACCAATTTAGCATTACACCCAACACGAGTTAAACTTCATGGCCTCCTCTTTCTATCTTCCATCTTTCTTTTCATGTGCTTATCTTCGCGAAACCCTTGACGACTACACACAATTTTCCTTAAAATTATGTATTTGTTGGATCCATCCCACTCAACGTAGCTTTTCCTCACACTAAAACCTTTTTCAAGAGCATATTTATTGTAGAATTCATAGCCTTCAGCCTCACTATCAAACATCTTGCTGACAACATTTACATACTCGAACATACTCTCATCACTTGCATACGCCATGTCTTCCTGCATATGACATGTGAGGGAAACCAATCATCAACATCTTTCTGTTTATCAATGTTGCAGGTGTAAAATAGCTCATAGGCAAAGACAAGTGCATGGAAAAGACTTTGCTGGTTTGACATGTGAGGGAAACCAATCATCAACGTCCAACAAGTAGTATCTCGTCTTCCTTTAAACTATATTTCATGCGCTATGCAAACCTAAAGTGATGATGACTTTAATAAACTAAATTAAGTGAACTATGGAACCAGTATCTCATCTTCCTTTAGTATATCTCATCTCAAATGTCAACATCTTACTTAAACAAACATGATGCGATTAGCTCAAGAGAAACTATGCCACGATGAAGCTTTCCATTCGTTGTTCTAGTCCGTACCCGGATCTTGTGGGGTTTAGGTTGTACTGCATGCACGGTGGAGGGGCGCAACGGCCAAGAGAACGAGCAGAACGCCAAGCCGAATTCATACCTTAAGGATGGTACGCGCGAAGAGATGGGATCGCCTGCCGCCGATTCAGCCGGCGCAGATCCGGCCTTCTTCTTCTTCGGTGACGGCGTGGGGGCTGGGGTTGGTTGGGTGGAGGACGAGGACGATGAATTTATTCCTCTCGCCGGGCAGGTCGAGGACGGACAAGGTCAGGAGCGGCGAGCGGCGATGAATAGATCGGAGGAGGATTCTGAACTGGATCGAGTAGACATGGATCTGGTCCTCAAGTGATCGGTTCAAGAAAAGATATTTCCCCCTGGACCATTATGCCCTTATCGCAATTAACATATTAAATTTAATCAATTAAAATTCCTCGCAAGATTTGATGGCTAATAAAAATCAGACGTGATCAGACATGTAAGTACTACTAAGTACTCCAAGTACTAACCCAATCACCGTAAAACAGCTCTAAAAGTATATAGCTTTTGTCAACAAAAAAGTTGTTTGTCCCTAGCCAATCGATAACTAGATCGGTAATCATTCTTGCAATTTTACATGAGGGAGGAGCATGAGCTAACATACTTTCTCTACTTTGATTATATGCACTTACGAATGGAACTCTAGCAAGCATCCGCAACTAGTAAAAATCATTAAGGTCGTAAAACCCAACCATAGCATTAAGTATCAAGTCCTCTTTACTCCCATACGCAATAACCCACTTATCCATGTTCAGACTTCTGTCACTTCGGTAGCCGACAATAAGCAAATTATGAACGTATTGCAACACCTTACAGTAGGAACCCCTCACATTTGCGCGAGACGGAGGGCACCGTAGGACAACACCATAATAAAATATACACTCAAACCAACCACGATCATCAATTAGCCCATAGGACAAATGGATCTACTCAAACATTATAGGATAACCGCAATATCATTGAAAAATAATATATAGCGTTGAGCACCATGTTTAAGTAGAGATTACAACGGGAAAAAGGGGCGTTACACCGTTGCATAGAGGGGGAGAGAGTTGGTGTTGACGGCGGCGAAGTTGTTGGTGTAGATCGACGTTACGATGATTGCCCCGGTGGTGCTTCGGCACCACCGGGAGAGAGGGGGGAGAGCCCCCCTCCTTCTTCTTCTTCCTTGGCCTTCCCCTTAGATGAGAGAAGAGTTCCCCCTATGGTCCATGGCCTCCATGGCGACAGAGGGGCTGGAGCCCCTTCGATATTGGATCTCCCTCTCTGTTCTCTTCTGTTTCGCGTCCCCAGATCTGGAGGAAAACCATTTCTTATATTCTCGGAGATTCATAACTCCTATTGCATTGAGATTTTAACACGTTTTTTTCTGGATATAAGCTTCCTTGCTCCCAAAGTAGAGCTCCAACCGACGTTTAAGGATGGCACAACTCACCACCACGCGCCTGGGCTGCCTGGCGCGCCCAGGTGTCTTGTGGTGGTTGTGGACCCCCGTTTGCGTTGATTCCACCTCCCAAAAATCACAAATATTCCAAAATAATTCTCTGAAATTTTTATCGCGTTTGGACTTTGTTTGATATGAATATTCTGCGAGACAAAAAACATGCAACAAACAGGAACTCACACTGGGCACTGGATTAATAGGTTAGTCCAATAAATCATATAAATTGTTGCCAAAAGTATGTGAAAGTTGTATAATATTGGCATGAAACAATCAAAAAATTATAGATACGACAGAGACATATCAATCTCCAACATTGACCTGCTAATTTGTTCCCTCGTCTATATGCTATACTTAGTGCCCTACTCATTCTCGGAGGAGTCTGCGACCTGTCTATCATCGGTGTCGGCGGACGTGAGGTCAATATGGACGTGGACGGTCCGTCACTGTCCACCTGCCTCATGCGCCCGAAAGTTGGACATCAGTGCGTAGGACGCGCAGTTGGCGGCGTTCTCGTCCTCGATCGCCTACGCAGGCATCGCTTGTGCGGCCATGTCCGCGTCCGGCTGCGTCGTTGCAAGCGGCGCACTGAGCACGCGTAGCCTCGTAGAACGCCTGCTGCTCCGCAAGAAGTTCGGGTTCACCGCGACTAGCCACGGCCTCCTTGCTTGCGTGCTCGCCATAGATTTGGCCCTCCATCAGCCGGTACTGCTCGGGGAGGAGCAGGTTGTACCTCTGCTCCTCATGCGCCTGCCGGAACACTGACATAGGAGAAGACGCAAGCTGCTCCTCATCCGCCATGGCGGCATCGTAGTGCGCCTGTGCCTGCTTCATGGTCAAGTCGGCATGCACTAGCGCCGGCTCTGGCATGGTGTCATCGTCCGTCGTCTCCAGTGTGGGGTCATCATCGGAGATCTCAGGGGAGCTAGCCGGCATGCTAGCCTCAGTTCGCCTGGCACGACGGCTCTGCTAGGCGGCCGCAAGGGCCAATGTAGCAAATCTAGGAGGTGTATAACTAAATCAGAATACTAATTACACCTGAACCAATGGCCTAAAAAACATAGATAGCAGGTAATCCACACCACAGAACCTTAAACATGAACTAGAGCATGAGTATGACCATAGAGCATCAATCAGAGTAGCACCACATCCATCCATGGCCATCGGAACAAGAACAGAGAGGTAGAAGAGAGAGTCGCCGAGGAGTTGAAGTCGAGGCAGGAGCACAACCCACCGCAGTTGCGCTGCAACCAAGACAATGTCGTCCATGTGATGGAGAAGAGCACCAGGAACACCACCATGATGCCTCACCAGGCTCCATGAGCACCACGGGCACAGGGCGCCGTCCCAAGGGCACCACGGAGTGCCACTAGCCATGAGAGAATACGAGCTAGAGAGTCAGAGCACAGCGGTGAAGCCACCACCCAAATGTAGAAATTATGCACTAGAGGCAATAATAAATGTTATTATTTATCTCCATCTTCATAATTATGTTTTTTTGTGCTATAACTGCCATGGTTCTCGAGTCTGCAATAACCATGAGGCTCAGAGGAAAATTCATATGCATGTTTGAAATAATAAATGGAAAATAGATTCCTAACCTAGCTTCCGAGGCTAGCCCAAGTGTTGCATGATGGTTCAATTTTCATGATCATGGGCATGAGTATGCCCGCAACGTTGAGGACACAAATGTTAGAAGAACACTTGTGTTGAACCGACCCAATTGTTGTTATGCTATGAGATCCCTTCGTCATAAGTTAATGGTTTATAACACCTAGAAAGTTACACATTTGCATAATTTCTTAGACCATGAGAGTGTCGAGTTCCTTCATACTTGCTTTGTGAACTTTCGGGTTTGTTAAATGTCATCTGTAACAGGGTGGCTATTACAACACTGAAAAGTACGACAAAGGACCAGATAGCTCAAGATTGGGATTTACTCCTTCGACGATGGAGATATATTATTGCAGCCCTCTCGGTGTTATGGTATCCCTCATCGTCTGGCCAAACACATTTTGATTTGATCATAAGGATGCCGGAACACGGGAATGAGAAAAGAGAACAAAAATGGTAACCAAGAATCTGGCATAGTGAACATGTTGTTGATTCATGGGGATGCCGATAAATCTCCTCTGATTTTCGTAGTATATCCTGAAGCAACATGAATAGCACACGGTAACTAAAGGTTCACTTGAATATCCATTCATGTGGGTATATGGTTCAATATGGATGTCCACGATTCCGCTATTGATCATTGATCAGAAAAGTTCCCGTCATGTCTATATTTCATTGAACCTACAGGGTCACACGCTTAAGGGTCATCTATCTTCTGACTACTAGGAAAGGAGTCTGAGAGAAAGTCACGGAAAAGTTTCAGAGACACAGAAAATGTTTCGGAGAGAAAACCGAAAGTGTTTCAGAGAAATCGATTTTTTTCAAAGTAAACCACCAAGCTAGAAAAGTTTCGGAACGCCTCCGGATTTTTTTTTAGAGTGCCGAAAATGTTCTGGGACCTTCCAGAATTTTTTCGGAGAGAACACACGCGAAAAACACCATGTTCATGCAAGGGGGACAAAATCCCCCTTTTCGTGGGGAGCTGATTTTGGTGGGGCCGCTTTTGGAGGGCAATACGCACTGGGTGGAAGCTTGTTAGGGGGCATGGTGTGGGGGCAGCCCCCACAAATGGTGCAGAAATGTTGGGAAGGGGGCCCTTGGGGGGCAGCCCCTACGTGGTGCGCCATGGATAAGGGATCAACAGGAGGAGAGGGTCATCAGAGAAACCAATTGGACGGAACAGTAGAGCATAGAGAGGAGAGGAATCTGGAAGCCAGTACGACAGCCGGAACTGCCCAACGCCGACGAAATAGACGATAACGCTGTCGGGCGAGAAGGGGGGTCGAGAAAGAGAGGTGAGAGCTCGAGGGGAGAGAGAGAGAGGCCGCGACTGGGAGCTTGTCTCCCGAGCCAGTTGGGCCAAGCCCAATGGGCTAATGGGCCAGGTGATACGTCTGCAACATATATATAATTTTTAATTGTTCCATGCTATTATATTATCCATCTTGGATGTTTTATATGCATTAATATGCTATTTTATATAATTTTTTGGGACTAACCTATCTACTATTCTTAAGAAGTTGCTCCCCACTACTCCTTATTCTCTCATCATGCACACTATCCACGTCAGCATTCAGACTCAAAAACCTACCAATCTACATGCATAATGTAGCCATGCAGCCATGTCATACCGGGCCTCGGATTTATTGGCCCATTGTGCGACTCATCGCGTCACCATTGATTCCCCTTCATGAAACTGATTAAAACCCACCCAATTGCGTCTCCTCTGTTCCCTTCCAGTTCCTTTCTCCACCGTGCCTCTTCCCCCTTATTAAGATAAACAATAATGGCCACGGCTTCCTTTTACATCCCCACGACTGTCCCAATTTGCTCCAGCTACGAGTCTGCCTATTAGCATGCCATCCATCGTTGGCGAGGCTTCCATTCTCCGCGAGGTCCTCGTGGGCACACATACGAGCCATGGATGTCTCACACAGGCGAATCTGTAGCCCCCAGCCCCGGCAATCATGATCTCATCCTCCATATTTGGGCGCCTCGTGCTAGGTCACCTGTATGTATGTTCATCACATGATCTATCCACAAACGCGGATTTGTCTCAAACAGCTAGGGCCCCATGTGGACACCTGCAGGTAATATGTGCACGAATGCCCATTCATCTCCAATATAATGTAATTTTTGTTTTACTTCCATCGTATTATCTTAGATTTATTACTAATCTTATCATGTATCTTTCTAATTCTTCGACTATGTGCCTGCAACTGAAACTGAAGACAAACTGAATCTTTGTGCAGGCCCATAAGGTGGTGCAGCTAGCAATCAAATATTTATGATCGCTCAACTGAGGTCATGAAAATTAGATATTATATATGTTTTCTGGTATTTGACCCACAAAAAGAAGTATACCAGTACGCAGTCAAAGTATTATAACACTCTCGATGAGCATCCAAAGTGGATGCCAAGTAGATGGTGCCAATGCAACTCTGACGTGCTCCCATGTTGAAGCTGCATATGTGGATTTTCAGGATACTCCTACTTTGTTCTAAGATATACTGATTTTTCGCGACCTTTTTTATTTTACAAAGGTAAAAACAATTTTAATTTATTTTATATTGTAAATTATACATGTTGGAAGATGAAGGTGTATATTGTTCTGACCTTCCAATTATTTTGTGTTGTGGGCTCTGTAGCTCTCTCATGCATGTGGTTTATTGATTCATTATGATGGAAATTGAAGCATTCTGATCATTCATTCATTTGAATTGTTATTTCTGATCAAGGGGACATATTTACCTTTTTGATCAATATACAGTGTACTCCACTCCGATTTGTGTTGGTTCATGGTTGACTTCACAAGGATGACAACTCCATCTCTTCCCTTTTCATGTAAACAACTCTTCTGTTCTCTTCTGCAACCTTTTGTATCAGTCCAGAAGTGGCCGTCGAAATTACAAACTTGCTCAAGCATTTTCACTGGACAAGCACCATTACCTATAGTGAACCCTTCCTTCCAATTTAATTAATCATATTATTTTGTCGCACATTAAGGATTGTTGCTCTTTCCAAAGAGACTGATTTTCTAGTTTGGTTTCGTATATCACATGATTAACTTTTTTATTTTGCAGGGAGTAACCAAAGTTTATCTTAATTGAAAACATGTATTTTTATCTGGATCATACTCATCTATTCTTGTTTAATAAATCCACCCTATATCCGGATCAAAAGGGTTACTCATAGTTCCGCAACAACGCGCGGGGTACCATCTAGTTAAACTAGTGCCCAGTGCCAGTTGTTATTTTTTCCTTGTTTTTTTCTTTTACAGAAAATCAATACCAAGCTGAGTCCAAACGGAACAAAACATTTTGAGGATTTTTTCTTGGACCAGAAGACAAGCAAGAAGCTTCGGGAGGAGGCTAGAACACCCACTGGTGAGCCACAAGCTCATCGGGCGCGCCCTAGAGGGGCGCCCTATGAGCTTGTGGGCCTCCTGTGGCTCCTCTAACCCTAATTCCAGCTCTATAAATACCCCATGTACATCATAGGGCACACCAAAAATATTTTTCCGCCATTGCAAGCTTCTGTTCCCGTGAGATCCCATCTTGAGGCCTTTTCTGGCACTCTGCTGGAGGGAGGTTTGATCACGGAGGGCCTTTACACCAACCTTGCTCCTTTCTGATGATGTGTGAGTAGTTTACCATGGACCTAAGGGTCCATAACTAGTAGCTAGATGGCTTATTCTCTTTCTTTGATCTTTAATTCAATGTTCTCCTCGATGTTCTTCGAGATCTATTCGATGTAATCTTCTTTTGCGATGCGTTTGTTGAGTTTCGATGAATTGTGGATTTATTATTAGATTATCTATAAATATTATTTGAGTCTTCTCTGAACTCTTTTATGCATGATTAAGATAGCTTTGTATTTCTCTCCAATCAATTGATTTGGTTTGGCCAACTAGATTGATCTATCTTGCAATAGAGAGGTGCTTTGTGATGGGTTCAATATTGCGGTGTCCTCATCCAGTGACAGTAGGGATAGCGAGACATGTATTTGTATTGTTGCCATTAAGGATAAAAAGATGAGGTTTTTACCATATTGCTTGGATCTATCGCTCTACATCATGTCATCTTGCTTAAGGCGTTAGTCCGTTCTTGTTAACTTAATACATTAGAAGCATGTTGGATAGCAGTCGATGTGTGGAGTAATAGTAGTAGATGCAGGCAGGAGTCGGTCTACATTCACGGACGTAAACCAATGTTCAACAGTAATTTGTTTACCCACCGTATGTTTCTTTTAAAGGAGAAGCCTCTAGTGAAACCTATGGTCCTGGGGTCTAATTTATATCATATTATTTTCAGATCTATAAAAACAAAAACTCAAAAATACCTTACTGCAACTTATTTATCTTTACTTTATTTTACCCTTTTACTTATCTTCTATACCTATCTCTATCAGATCTCGTTTTTGCTAGTGACCGTGAAGGGATTGACAATCCTTTTTTCGCGTTGTGTGCAAGTGGTTGTTAGGTTGTGCAGATGCATCTATTAGGGACTTGTGTGTTTCTCCTATTAGATTGATACCTTGGTTTTTAACTGAGTAAAATACTTATCTCTACTTTGCTGCATCACCATTTCCTTTTCAAGGAAAAAATCAACGCGAGCTCAAGAAGTAGCAGCAGGCAAGCCCAGTAGTTAAATAAAATAGCCAAAAAACTTTTTGTCAATTAAAATTTGATTTAAAGAAATAACATAAATACTAATATAGCTAGGTAAGTCCAAAAACTATATAAAAATAGTCAGTATTACTAGAGTAATATATAGGATTTAGAAAAACTAATTCCTTAATTCTTAGACTTAATATAATAATTTAATAATTCTAAAGATACTTTAAAAATGTTCACTATTATCAAAATAATGCATTTAGTCTGAGAAAAACAATTATAGAAACAATAGCTAAGTTTAAGCATGTTAACTTAAAGAAACAAAAGTTGATAGTAATAACTCAATAAAAACTTAAAAGTAAATCCATTATTAAACCATTAGAGGGATGGAGGGGGAGTAAAGCCATAGCATTGTATGCATAATAACATGCTGCCAAGTTTCTTGGAAGTTTAGTACTGTTAGAGTTATATTAAGTGATGTCTTTTGGCCTTTTACATTCTAGTCTCTTGGCATCATCTTGTAGCCTTTTGGCATTCTCATGTATGTGTATATATGTAGGCATTGGCCTCCTAATAATATATGCTACATATTTCCAACATGGTATTAGAGCTCTAGGTTTTTTTTTCGCACGCGCACTCGTGCTCTCCCCGATCCAAAATTCCCATCGTTGTTCGTCTCTGTCCAGCTGATTGCTGCTCCTAATCCCCTGCCTAGATCGAGCCGCCCTGGTTTTCTCCACTAAGAACAGCTCTGCTGCACTCCCGATTGGGCCGCCCCGATCCTAATCCCCATTCCCACCGCCGGCCGCCTCCAGTTTGGGCGGTGGCTTGCCCGCCTCGTCTTGGCTGGCCCTGGCCTGCTTGGGTGTCCTCTGCACACCCCGCTGCCAGCCGCCAGCTCCTGGCCTGGTTTGGTCTCGCGGTTGTTTGCTCGTGGTCGTGTTCCTATTTCTGAGGTGCTTTCTAAGCTTCGTGCTGAGGAGACTCGCCTCCGTGGTGCTGGTTTGCTTCAGGTTCCCTCTGTGCTCGCTGCTCGAGCTGCTACTCCTTCAGTGTCTTCTCACTCCAGTGCTCCTCCGCTACTGCCCACTCCTCCGGGTAGTGAGGCCCACTCTCGTGAAGGCCGCTCTCGTCCTCGTACTCATTGTGACTACTGCAACAGGGATGGTCACCCCGAGTCTGACTGCTTCAAGAAGAAGCATGATATGCGTAATAGGGAGCGCAATTCTTCTTCTGGGACTCGTGCTTCTTCCTCGACACCGTCTACTGTCTCCTTGACTGAGCAAGATATTATGAAGCTCAAGCGTCTACTTGCTGCTTCAGGTTCTTCAACGGGTACCACAGGCTCTGTGACTGGTGCTTCTAGTGCTGAGCGACCACTGTCTATACAGTCAGGTACATCCCCATGGGTTCTGGATTCTGGAGCTTCATTTCATATGTCCTCCGATTCTTCTATCTTGTCCTCTCGTAGATCTCTCGATTTTCCTATTAATGTTCTTATAGCTGATGGTACTCCTCTTCCTGTTGCGAGTCGAGGCACTCTTGCCACTTCTTCCTTTTATGTTCCAGATGTTTCTCATGTGCCTCGCCTTATTATGAACCTATTTTCTGCGGGTCAGCTTACTGATTCTGGTTGTCGTGTCATTCTTGATGTTGATTCTTGCACTATCCAGGATCGCCACACGAAGGCTCTGGTTGGGGCTGGCCCGCGCCGCCATGATTCTCAGGGGCTTTGGGAGTTGGACTGGCTTAATGTTCCTTCCACTACCACCACACTCGCTAGTCCATCTGCCTTCGTCGCTTCAGCTACCAGCTCCTTCCAGCAGTGGCATCATCGACTTGGTCACCTTTGTGGTTCTCGACTATCGTCTTTAGTTCGTCGTGGTCTTCTGGGGCCTGTCTCAGGAGATGTCTCCTTACAATGTCAGGGTTTTAGGCTTGGTAAACAAGTTCAGTTACCTTATCCTACTAGCGAGAAAGTGTCTCAGCGCCCTTTTGATTTAGTACATTCAGATGTGTGGCGTCCGGCTCC
This sequence comes from Triticum monococcum, assembly GCA_034509565.1. Taxonomy (NCBI): domain Eukaryota; kingdom Viridiplantae; phylum Streptophyta; class Magnoliopsida; order Poales; family Poaceae; genus Triticum; species Triticum monococcum. Next base: position 568,251,365 of record CM067841.1, on the reverse strand, counting down.
CTTCTCTTCCAAAGGGGGCCATCGCTACTATATTATTTTTATAGATGATTTCTCTCGCTACACTTGGCTTTACTTCATGTCTTCTCGTAGCGAGGTTCTCCGTATTTATAAGCGTTTTGCCGCCATGGTCCACACTCAGTTCTCTACACCTATTCGCGTGTTTCGTGCTGATTCTGCTGGCGAGTATATCTCCAAAATGTTGCGTGGTTTTCTTGCTGAGCAGGGTACTCTTGCTCAATTCTCTTGTCCCGGTGCTCACGCTCAGAATGGTGTGGCTGAGCGCAAGCATCGTCACCTTCTTGAGACAGCTCGTGCAATGATGATTGCCGCCTCTCTTCCACCTCATTTCTGGGCTGAGGCTGTCTCCACTGCCACATATCTCATAAACATTCAACCCTCATCTGCTCTACAGGGAGGTATTCCTCTAGAGCGTCTTTCTGATCATTCTCCTGATTATTCTGCTCTTCGGATGTTTGGTTGTGTTTGTTATGTTCTCCTTGCCCCCCGAGAACGCACCAAACTAAGTGCTCAGTCTGTCGAGTGTGTTTTTCTGGGCTACAGTGATGAACATAAGGGTTATCGGTGTTGGGATCCTGTCGGTCGACGGATGCGTATTTCTAGGGATGTGACTTTTGATGAGTCTCGTCCATTCTACCCGCGACCATCCTCTTTGACCTTTTCAATAGAGGACATCTCTTTTCTCACGTTTCCTGATACACCTCCCTCTTTGCCTCATATTCCTACTCCTCCTTCTCGTCCCACTATTGCAGATCCGACACCACCTTCTCCTATCGTATCTTCTCCTTCCTTATTGCATGACACTCCACTTTCATCACCGATATCTTCTCCATCTCCATCACCTCCGATGGTTCCTTCTCATCCCACTTTTCCTTTTCATTATACCCGTCGTCGACGTGTTATGGATGTATCTACTGACGTGCCATCTACTTCTGGTGCACCGTCTTCCTCCTCCCAGCCGACTTATGGTCTTCGGGCTCGACCTTGCCCTCCTCCTGACCGCTATTCTCCTAGCCGATATGGCCTTTTGGTTGTACTTGAGCCTACCTCTTATCGTGATGCTGTTGTTCATCCTGAATGGCAGTTTGCGATGGCAGAGGAGATTGCCGCACTTGAGCGCAACGGCACATGGGATCTGGTTTCTCTTCCTCCCCGTGTTCGTCCCATCACTTGTAAGTGGGTCTATAAGATTAAGACTCGCTCTGATGGTTCTCTCGAGCGTTATAAAGCTCGTCTTGTGGCTCGCGGCTTTCAGCAGGAGCATGGTCGTGATTATGATGAGACATTTGCTCATGTGGCCCATATGACCACTGTCCGCACACTTCTTGTCGTGGCCTCTGTTCGCCACTGGTTCGTGTCACAGCTTGATGTTAAAAATGCCTTTCTTAATGGTGAGTTGCATGAGGAGGTTTATATGCAGCCACCACCTGGGTATTCAGTTCCCGATGGCATGGTTTGTCGTCTTCGTCGCTCTCTCTATGGCCTTAAGCAAGCCCCTCGCGCTTGGTTTGAGCGTTTTGCCTCTGTGGTCACTGCTGCTGTTTTTTCACCCAGTGATCACGATCAGCATTGTTTGTCCACCTTTCTGCTCGTGGTCGCAGTCTTCTTCTTCTATATGTTGATAACATGATCATCACTGGTGACGATTCTGAGTACATTGCCTTTGTCAAGGCCCGTCTTAATGAGCAGTTCCTTATGTCTGATCTTGGTCCTCTTCGTTACTTTCTTGGGATTGAGGTTTCCTCCACCTCTGCTGGCTTTTTTATTTCCCAAGAAAAGTATATCCAGGGTCTTCTTACTCGTGCGGCTCTTAGTGATGAGCGCACTGCTGAGAATCCTATGGAGCTCAATGTTCACCTTCGTGCTTCTGATGGTGAGCCCTTCTCTGACCCGACACGTTATTGTCATATTGTTGGGAGTCTTGTGTATCTTGCTGTCACTCGTCCGGATATCTCCTATCTTGTCCATATTCTAAGTCAGTTTGTTTCTGCTCCCACTTCAGTTCACTATAGTCACCTTCTTCGTGTTCTATGATATCTTCGTGGCATGATCTCTCATCGTCTCTTTTTCCCCCGTTCCAGCTTGTTACAGCTCCAGGCCTATTCAGATGCTACGTGGGCTAGTGATCCTACGGATCGCCGTTCACTTTCTGCCTACTGTGTCTTTCTTGGTGGTTCCCTCATTTCCTGGAAGACGAAGAAACAGACTGCAATTTCTCGTTCGAGTGCAGAGGCCGAGTTGCGAGCTATGGCTCTTCTGACGGCTGAGGTGACTTGGTTATGATGGTTGCTGGAGGATTTTGGTGTTTCTGTTACTACACCTACCACCCTCCTATCAGATAGCACAGGTGCTATTAGTATTGCGCGGGACCCCTGAAGGAAATATGCCCTAGAGGAAATAATAAACTTATTATTTATTTCCTAATTTCATGATAAATGTTTATTATTCATGCTAGAATTGTATTAACCGGAAACATAATGCATGTGTGAATACATAGACAAACAGAGTGTCACTAGTATGCCTCTACTTGACTAGCTCGTTAATCAAAGATGGTTATGTTTCCTAACCATGGACAAAGATTTGTCATTTGATTAACGGGATCACATCATTAGTTGAATGATCTGATTGACATGACCCATTTCATTAGCTTAGCACCCGATCGTTTAGTATGTTGCTATTGCTTTCTTCATGACTTATACATGTTCCTATGACTATGAGATTATGCACTCGAACGGCCGAGACATAAAGATTGATATATTGGAAGCCTATGTTTGGATATCGGAAGTGTTCCGGGTGAAATCGTGATTTTACCAGAGTACCGGGAGGTTACCGGAACCCCCCGGGAGGTATATGGGCCTTAGTGGAAGAGAGGAGAGGTGGCCAAAGATGGGCCGCGCGCCTCCCCCCCCCCCCCTTGGTTCAAATAGGACAAGGAGAGGGGGCCGGCCCCCTTCCTCCTCTCTCTCCTCTTTCCCCCCTCCACGAATCCTATTCCAACTAGGAAAGGGGGGCACCTCCTGGCGCGCCTCCTCTTGGCTGCCCCCCCTTTGAGCCTTTATATACGGAGGCAGGGGCACCCCCTAGAGACAGAAGTTGATCCACGTGATCATATTCTTAGCCGTGTGCGGTGCCCCCTTCCACCATAGTCCTCGATAATATTGTAGCAGTGCTTAGGCAAAGCCCTGCGACATTAGTACATCAAGATCGTCACCACGCCGTCGTGCTGATGGAACTCTTCCCCGACACTTTGCTGGATCAGAGTCCGAGGATCGTCATCGAACTGAACGTGTGCTAGAACTCGGTGGTGCCATAGTTTCGGTGCTTGATCGGTCGGGCCGTGAAGACGTACGACTACATCAACCGCGTTGTCATAACGCTTCCACTATCGGTCTATGAGGGTACGTAGACAACACTCTCTCCTCTCGTTGCTACGCATCACCATGATCTTGCGTGTGCGTAGGAAATTTTTTGAGATTACTACGTTCCCCAACAGTGGCATCCGAGCCTAGGTTTTATGTGTTGATGTTATATGCACGAGTAGAACACAAGTGAGTTGTGGGCTATATAAGTCATACTGCTTACCAGCATGTCATACTTTGGTTCGGCGGTATTGTTGGACGAAGCGGCCCGGACCAACATTACGCGTACGCTTACGCGAGACCGGTTCTCCCGACGTGCTTTGCACATAGATGGCTTGCGGGTGACAGTTTCTCCAGCTTTAGTTGAACTGAGTGTGGCTACGCCCGATCCTTGCGAAGGTTAAAACAGCACCAACTTGACAAACTATCGTTGTGGTTTTGATGCGTAGGTAAGATTGGTTCTTTCTTAAGCCCGTAGCAGCCACATAAAAACTTGCAACAACAAAGTAGAGGACGTCTAACTTGTTTTTGCAGGGCATGTTGTGATGTGATATGGTCAAGACATGATGCTAAATTTTATTGTATGAGATGATCATGTTTTGTAACCAAGTTATCAGCAACTGGCAGGAGCCATATGGTTGTCGCTTTGTTGTATGCAATGCAATCGCGCTGTAATGCTTTACTTTATCACTAAGTGGTAGCGATAGTCGTGGAAGCATAAGATTGGCGAGACGACAATGATACTACGATGATGATCAAGGTGTCGCGCCGATGACGATGGTGATCACGACGGTGCTTCGAAGATGGAGATCACAAGCACAAGATGATGGCCATATCATATCACTTATATTGATTGCATGTGATGTTTATCTTTTATGTATCTTATCTTGCTTTGATTGACGGTAGCATTTTAAGATGATCTCTCACCAATTATCAAGAAGTGTTCTCCCTGAGTATGCACCGTTGCGAAAGTTCTTCGTGCTGAGACACCACGTGATGATCGGGTGTGATAGGCTCTACGTTCAAATACAACGGGTGCAAAATAGTTGCACACGCGGAATACTCAGGTTATACTTGACGAGCCAAGCATATACAGATATGGCCTCGGAACACGGAGACCGAAAGGTCGAGCGTGAATCATATAGTAGATATGATCAACATAGTGATGTTCACCAATGAAACTAATCCATCTCGCGTGATGATCGGACATGGTTTAGTTGATTTGGATCACGTGATCACTTAGAGGATTAGAGGGATGTCTATCTAAGTGGGAGTTCTTAAAGTAATATGATTAATTGAACTTAAATTTATCATGAACTTAGTCCTGGTAGTATTTTGCAAATCATGTTGTAGATCAATAGCTCGCGTTGTTGCTTCCCTGTGTTTATTTTGATATGTTCCTAGAGAAAATTGTGTTGAAAAATGTTAGTAGCAATGATGCGGATTGGATCCGTGATCTGAGGTTTATCCTCATTGCTGCACAGAAGAATTATGTCCTTGATGCACTGCTAGGTGACAGACCTATTGCAGGAGCAGATGCAGACGTTATGAACGTTTGGCTAGCTAAATATGATGACTACTTGATAGTTTAGTGCACCATGCTTAACGGCTTAGAATCGGGACTTCAAAGACGTTTTGAACGTCATGGACCATATGAGATGTTCCAGGAGTTGAAGTTAATATTTCAAGCAAATACCCGAGTTGAGAGATATGAAGTCTCCAACAAGTTCTATAGCTAAAAGATGGATGAGAATCGCTCAACTAGTGAGCATGTGCTCAGATTGTCTGGCTACTACAATCGCTTGAATCAAGTGGGAGTTAATCTTCCAGATAAGATAGTGATTGACAGAATTCTCTAGTCACCATCACCAAGTTAGTAGAACTTCGTAATGAACTATAATATGCAAGGGATAACAGAAACGATTCCCAAGCTTTTCGTGATGCTGAAATCGACGAAGGTAGAAATCAAGAAAACATCAAGTGTTGATGGTTGACGAAACCACTAGTTTCAAGAAAAAGGGCAAAGGGAAGAAGGGGAACTTCAAGAAGAATGGCAAGCAAGTTGCTGCTCAAATCAAGAAGCCCAAGTCTGGTCCTGAGCCTAAGACTAAGTGCTTCCACTGCAAAGGAACTGGTCATTGGAAGCGGAACTACCCCAAGTATTTGGCAGATAAGAAGGATGGCAAAGTGAACATAGGTATATTTGATATACATGTTATTGATGTGTACTTTACTAGTGTTTATAGCAACCCCTCAGTATTTGATACTAGTTCAGTTGCTAAGAGTAGTAACTCGAAACGGGAGTTGCAGAATGAACAGAGACTAGTTAAGGATGAAGTGACGATGTGTGTTGGAAGTGGTTCCAAGATTGATATGATCATCATCGCACACTCCCTATACTTTCGGGATTAGTATTGAACCTAAATAAGTGTTATTTGGTGTTTGCGTTGAGCATGAATATGATTTGATCATGTTTATTGCAATATGATTATTTATTTAAGTAAGAGAATAAATTGTTGTTCTGTTTACATATATGGTTACACACCCAATGAAAATGGTTCATTGGATCTCGATCGTAGTAATACACATATTCATAATATTGAAACCAAAAGATGCAAAGTTAATAATGATAGTGCAACTTATTTGTGGCACTGCCGTTTAAGTCATATTGGTGTAAAGCGCATGAAGAAACTCCATGCTGATGGGCTTTTGGAATCACTTGATTATGAATCAGTTAATGCTTGCGAACCATGCCTCATGGGCAAGATGACTAAGACTCTGTTCTTCGGAACAATGGAGTGAGCAACAGATTTGTTGGAAATCATACATACTGATGTATGTGGTCCGATGAATACTGAGGCTCGCGACAGGTATCATTATTTTCTGATCTTCACAGATGATTTGAGCAGATATGAGTATATCTACTTGATGAAATATAAGTCTGAAACATTTGAAAAGTTCAAAGAATTTCAGAGTGAAGTGAAAAATCATCGTAACAAGAAAATAAAGTTTCTACGACCTGATCATAGAGAAGAGTATTTGAGTTACGAGTTTGGCATTCAGTTAAAAACAATGTGAAATAGTTTCACTACTCACGCCACCTGGAACACCACAATGTAATGGTGTGTCCGAACGTCATAACCGTACTTTATTAGATATGGTGCGATCTATGATGTCTCTTACCGATCTACCACTATCGTTTTGGGGTTATGCATTAGAGACAACTGCATTCACGTTAAATAGGGCACCATCTAAATCCATTGAGACGACACTATATGAACTGTGGTTTAACAAGAAACCAAAGTTGTCGTTTCTTAAAGTTTGGGGTTGCGATGCTTATATGAAAAAGTTTCATCCTGATAAGCTCAAACTCAAATCGAAGAAGTGCGTCTTCATAGGATACCCAAAAGAAAATGTTGGGTACACCTTCTATCATAGATCCGAAGGCAAGATATTCGTTGCTGAGAATGGATCCTTTCCAGAGAAGGAGTTTCTCTCGAAAGAAGTGAGTGGGAGGAAAGTAGAACTTGATAAGGTAATTGTACTTTCTTCCGAATTGGAAAGTAGTTCATCACAGAAATCAGTTCCAGTGATGCCTACACCGATTAGTGAGGAAGTTAATGATGATGATCATGAAACTTTGGATCAAGTTACTACCAAACCTCGTAGGTCAACCATAATAAGATCTACACCAGAGTGGTACGGTAATTCTGTTTTGGAGGTTATGCTAGACCATGACAAACCTACGAACTATGAAGAAGCGATGGTGAGCCCAGATTCCGCGAAATGGCTTGAGGCCATGAAATCTAAGATGAGATCCATGTATGAGAACAAAGTATGGACTTTGATTGACTTGCCCGATAATCGGCAAGTAAATGGATCTTCAAGAGGAAGACGAACGTTGATAGTAGTGTTACTATCCACAAAGCTAGACTTGTGGAAAAAGGTTTTTGACAAAGTTCAAGGTGTTGACTACGATGAGAGTTTCTCACTCGTATCTATGCTTGAGTCTGTCCGAATCATGTTAGCAATTGCCGCATTTTATGAAATCCGGCAAATGGATAAACAAAACTGCATTCCTTAATGGATTTATTAAAGAAGAGTTGTATACGATGCAACTAGAAGGTTTTGTCAATCCTAAAGGTGTTAACAAAATATGCAAGCTCCAGCGATCCATCAATGGACTGGTGCAAGCATCTCGGAGTTGGAATATATGCTTTGATAAGTTGATCAAAGCATATAGTTTTATACAGACTTGCGGTGAAGCCTGTATTTATAAGAAAGTGAGTGGGAGCACTACAACATTTCTGATAAGTATATGTGTATGACATATTGTTGATCGGAAATAATGTAGAATTATTCTGCAAAGCATAAAGGAGTGTTTGAAAGGATTTTTTCAAAAAACCTCGGTGAAGCTGCTTACATATTGAGCATCAAGATCTATAGAGATAGATCAAGACGCTTGATAAGTTTTTTTTCAATGAGTACATACCTTGACAAGATTTTGAAGTAGTTCAAAATGGAACAGTCAAAGAAAGAGTTCTTGTTTGTGTTACAAGGTGTGAAGTTGAGTAAGACTCAAAACCCGACCACGACAGAAGATAGAAAGAGAATGAAAGTCATTCCCTATGCCTTGGCCATAGATTCTATAAAGTATGCCATGCTGTGTACCAGATCTATTGTATACCCTACATTGATTTTGGCAAGGGAATACAATAATGATTTAGGAGTAGATCACTGGACAGCGGTCAAAATTATCCTTAGTGGAATAAGGATATGTTTCTTGATTATGGAGGTGACAAAAAGTTCGTCGTAAAAGGTTACGTCGATGCAAGTTTTGACACTAATCTAGATGACTCTAAGTCTCAATCTTGATACATATTGAAAGTGGGAGCAATTAGCTAGAGTAGCTCCGTGTAGAGCATTGTAGACATAGAACTTGCAAAATACTTACGGATCTGAATGTGACAGACCCGTTGACTAAAATTATCTCACAAGCAAAACATGATCACACCTTAGTACTCTTTGGGTGTTAATCACATAGATATGTGAACTAGATTACTGACTCTAGTAAACCCTTTGAGTGTTGGTCACATGACGATGTGAACTATGGGTGTTAATCACATGGTGATGTGAACTATTGCTGTTAAATCACATGGCGATGTGAACTAGATTATTGACTCTAGTGCAAGTGGGAGACTGAAGGAAATATGCCCTAGAGGCAATAATAAAGTTATTATTTATTTCCTTATTTCATGATAAATGTTTATTATTCATGCTAGAATTGTATTAACCGGAAACATAATACATGTGTGAATACATAGACAAACAGAGTGTCACTAGTATGCCTCTACTTGACTAGCTCGTTAATCAAAGATGGTTATGTTTCCTAACCATGGACAAAGAGTTGTCATTTGATTAACGGGATCACATCATTAGTTGAATGATCTGATTGACATGACCCATTTCATTAGCTTAGCACCCGATCGTTTAGTATGTTGCTATTGCTTTCTTCATGACTTATACATGTTCCTATGACTATGAGATTATGCAACTCCCGTGTGCCGGAGGAACACTTTGTGTCCTACCAAATGTTACAACGTAACTGGGTGATTATAAAGGTGCTCTACAGGTGTCTCCAAAGGTACATGTTGGGTTGGCGTATTTCGAGATTAGGATTTGTCACTCCGATCTTCGAAGAGGTATCTCTGGGCCCTCTCGGTAATGCACATCACTTAAGCCTTGCAAGCATTGCAACTAATGAGTTAGTTGCAGGATGATGTATTACGGAACGAGTAAAGAGACTTACCGGTAACGAGATTGAACTAGGTATTGGATACCGACGATCGAATCTCGGGCAAGTAACATACCGATGACAAAGGGAACAACGTATGTTGTTATGCGGTCTGACCGATAAAGATCTTCGAAGAATATGTAGGAGCCAATATGAGCATCTAGGTTCCACTATTGGTTATTGACCGGAGACGACTCTCGGTCATGTCTACATTGTTCTCGAACCCGTAGGGTCCGCACGCTTAAGGTTTCGATGACAGTTATATTATGAGTTTATGAGTTTTGATGTACCGAAGGAGTTCGGAGTCCCGGATGTGATCACGGACATGACGAGGAGTCTCAAAATGGTCGAGACATAAAGATTGATATATTGGAAGCCTATGTTTGGATATCGGAAGTGTTCCGGATGAAATCGGGATTTTACCGGAGTACCGGGAGGTTACCGGAACCCCCCGGGAGGTATATGGGCCTTAGTGGGCCTTAGTGGAAGAGAGGAAAGGTGGCCAGAGATGGGCCGCACGCCTTTCCCCCCCTTGGTCCGAATAGGACAAGGAGAGGGGGCCGGCCCCCCTTCCTCCTCTCTCTCCTCTTTCCCCCCTCCACGAATCCTATTCCAACTAGGAAAGGGGGGGAGTCCTACTCCCGCAGGGAGTAGGACTCCTCCTGGCGCGCCTCCTCTTGCCCCCCCCCCTTTGAGCCTTTATATACGGAGGCAGGGGCACCCCCTAGAGACAGAAGTTGATCCACGTGATCATATTCTTAGCCGTGTGCGGTGCCCCCTTCCACCATAGTCCTCGATAATATTGTAGCAGTGCTTAGGCGAAGCCCTGCGACATTAGTACATCAAGATCGTCACCACGCCGTCGTGCTGACGGAACTCTTCCCCGACACTTTGCTGGATCGGAGTTCGGGGATCGTCATCGAGCTGAACGTGTGCTAGAACTCGGAGGTACCGTACTTTCGGTGCTTGATCGGTCGGGCCGTGAAGACGTACGACTACATCAACCGCGTTGTCATAACGCTTCCGCTATCGGTCTACGAGGGTACGTAGACAACACTCTCTCCTCTCGTTGCTACGCACCACCATGATCTTGCGTGTGCGTAGGAAATTTTTTGAGATTACTACGTTCCCCAACAACCCCGTGAAGCATGAGCTTACCAAACACATTGGTGTTGATGCTTCTTATGTGCGCGCTGCTGTGCAGGATCATGTTGTTGCTCTTCAGTATGTGCCTTCTGAATTACAGCTAGCGGACTTCTTCACGAAGGCTCAGACTAGAGCGCAACATGGGTTTCACCTCTCCAAACTCAGTGTTGTGGATCAACCATGAGTTTGAGGGGGGTGTTAGAGTTATATTAAGTGATGTCTTTTGGCCTTTTACATTCTAGTCTCTTGGCATCATCTTGTAGCCTTTTGGCATTCTCATGTATGTGTATATATGTAGGCATTGACCTCCTAATAATATATGCTACATATTTCCAACAAGTACTTATCGGACTACATGTTGATTTCAGAACCCGAGGCAACTGCGAATTCCGAAGCCTCGACTTACACTACATTTCAATCACCACACAAGTTCATACCTAACTCATGTCTTTGTTTATGCTTTCATAAAAGCATCTTTTCAAAACTCTCTATTATTACTGTATCTATTCACTGCAACCAATAAAAGGACTTTCAATATTATGATGGGTAATGGAACTCAGGTTGGTTACACGGTGGAGAGTTGGATTACACCAGGCTTAATAACCAAAGTCAATAGATATTCTAGCCTCCTAGCAATAGCGTTCATCAAGGAGCCCGAATGAGACGGGCAAGTAAATAATGCCTTCTTAATGCAGATGTGCTCTCGCACAGGTTACCGCACACGGGGCATAAATCCGTAGCCAGCCAGAGAGCTATATATCCTATCGGTTATGGGTGCCGTAAATAGCCTTTTCGATAGAGGTTCATCAATCCTTAATCGTCAGGGCAACATAAATGCTCATCGGTCATGGGGCAATATAAAACCCTGCTTGTTGCAGATTTTGGGAGACAGAGGGAATACCTCTCGAGCCAGGGGCAGGGGTGTTAACAAACATGGAATGGTGATAGACTCACGTCTTAGACCCAACCACGCATCTTGGATGTGCGAGGTTACGGACATAACAGAAGGGCTAAGTTAATTGCTCATAGGTAAAGTAGCGCACCTCTGCAGAGTGTAATGAATTCAGTGGCGAAGCCACGCTAGACCTGTGTAGTCGAGCGACTACACATGATTTTCGGGAGTGAATGACCCCCAGGTCCACATACCACGCGGATGGACAAGCAATTTTCTGATTTTTACAAGATAGGCCCGTCTATTTAGGCGTTTGTTTTGGATAACAATTGGCTGGGCATGTACTATGTAGCAAAAAGAAAGTTCATAATAGCCTTGGCCCGCTGGTTGTACTGGCCCGAAATCACGTACAAAGTAATTTTCTCCTTAAACTTCTCTGCCTTCCCAATTTCTATCTCGTGTATCCAAAAAGAATCTCGATCATGTACGTCTCACAGGACCATCGACAGCCGCCGTGAGCCGCAACCTCCTCCCGCCGTCCGCCGGTGATCTTTGGTCAGGGCGTGAGCCATGCGGCATGGACACCTCCGGCTATCCGGCGTCCGCGAGCTACGGGCGACGCACCATCCGGCGTCCGCCGGCATGGATTGATCCAGACTGAATCGATCTATAGTTTCCCGTATATTCGTAAGTTCAATCTTTTTAGTATGGTTATTTTCCTTCTCTAACCTCTAGTATTCCTTCTGATGAAGGTAGCTTTGATTTTGCCGGTCGCAACTGCAAAAGTGGAGTGAGCATTGAAATATATTTAGCCTCGTTTGCGCAATACAATAGGCGATGATTTTTTTGTCTCAATACTTATGTTGAAACCGTTGTATGAGTAAAGGAGTACTATAATAATACTAATGCCATTATACATACATATCAAAAATACTAATATTGCAAAGGCATTCTATACCATAATTATGTTTGCAATAAAGTATGTTTTTTATGTTCATTCGTCTGCAAAAAAAATCATTAGAAAAGTTTGACATCACAATGTTTTGACCCTGCACCGCCACTGAATGAATTGTGGCTTGACACTCCCAGATATGGGAAAGTTCCGCGAACGTGGCAGGGGAAGGAGTATATCGGTGCTTGTAGCAACCCGTGAAGTCTGATGATCACATGTTTTAAGTAAAACTTGATCCTATAAGATATTTTCCAAAACCATTGGTGAGACCTATTTGGAATCAGTAGTAGCTATAGTGCATATCTACCTCAATATATATGGACTTGTTGAGTACCCCTTTACTCATCCATGTTATCCTGGCATTTTAGGCTTGTTCCCTATGTCTTGTGAACACATTTACCCTGCAACATGTAGTGCCAAATTGATCGCGAAGACATGAAAAGGGCACACATACATTTATCCCTAACCCACCTACTTTATCAATATTTGATTCGCCCTCGTTTCTAAATATAAGTCTTTTAGGAGATTCTATAATATGGACTACATACGGAGCAACATTACACTCTAAAATATGTCTATATACATCCGTATGTAATCCATATTAAGATCTCTAAAAAGATTTATATTTAGAAAGAAAGGTAGTATATGCAATAAGTGTGTCGTGTCACCATGTGTTACAAACTTACAATAGACACTCAAAACAGCCATATTATTTGTTCTTGATAAAGAAGGAGATTTTCTCTCCGAATCTGTCACAGAAACCATACGGATGCTGAGAGCCAATTTTTTGTTTTCAAATTGGTCATTCAAATAGGTTCGAATATGTGTAGCTGTCTGTCTTGGGTCAATCTTTTTACTATTTGAGCAAACAAGATGCTCTTGTGCCACTTGGCAGGAACGGAAGCAACAGAATTCTAGTTTACGGTTACCGTGCAGGCCTTTTCCAGCTCCTCCGTCAGCGAGTTCCCGATGGCGCACCGCAGCACGTACATGCCGCCCACCACCGCGCAGCTCATGTACGCACGCCCCGTTGCGTTCACCGCCTCCAGCAGCCTCCAGTTGAGCTCGTTCGTCGTGGCCTCGGCCATGCCGTCGTCCATGGGGCGGAGGTGGAAGCACACGAGTCTGAACCGCGCTGGCACGGACACCTCGAACCGCGGCTCGGCGCGCACCATGGCCCCGAAGGCCGCGGCCATGTGCATGTGGGGGCGCACGAAGCCACAGAGGCCCTCTCCCATCCGCCGCTAGCTCGAGCTCCAGCCGTCAACTCCGCATCCGGCTGCCCAGTCTCGTCCGTATGAGGCCAACTCCACCGCGCGACCTCAAACTGACGTCCGTTTTGTCTAGATTCTGTCTGTTTGGGTAGGGATTTGGGGTCGTGTTCGGGCGTGTCCTGGGATGCGGTGGCCGTGCACCCAGCGCAGGAACGCATCCTTTTGCCTCATCCTGTTCGTCGGGGCAAAAAATGCTCAAATTTTCATCAAAACTAGTTTCCAACCCAAATATTTGTCTAAAAATTAAAATAGTTTTACAACCCAATTAAAATTGTTTTTAATAAAATAGTTTTACAACCAAATCGAAATTGTCTTGACTAAATATAAAATGGATCAATACATCTATTGGTTGCCAATGTGATCCCACACGATTGAACACATGCCTAGCCATTCGAAAACGGCGACGAATTTTATTCGGCTTGAAGAGAGGGGTGTTGGCAAAGTAATCAGCATAGAGCAGGGCGTGGCCTCTCTCCCTGTTGCGGTTCAGGTTGGTAGCACGGCCAGGGAGTGACCCCCTGTATCGGGAAAGCTGTTGTTGAATGTGGTCGTGAACGATCAGTGCAGCTACCACAATATCTTCATCATCCGACGACGAATCGTCCGATGAACAAAGGAAGTGATGGAAGAAAAACTCGTCTCCACTGTCCATACCTTTGTGGGCAAAATGCCGAACACCTTGCGGGCGTGGTGGCGAAGAGGCCGCGATAATCACCTCGACGCAACAAGAGTGGTTGCCGGCCGGCTACTGACCGATGTGGAGCTCTCGTCGGAAGCTGCCGAGGACGCCGTGGTGCGTCGCCGGCGGTCCTGTCCCCTCTGCGACCGGCAAAGACGGCGATGGCCAAACCTCCGATCGACAACCAAAACTATGGCCAAGGCGCGGGCGTGGTGGCGTCCATGTCGAGACGAGGTTTGGTAGGGACGGCCGGGGGCTGCGCAGTGAGGAGGCGGCCGGAGAATAGCGGCAGCGCCGGCGGTGGGGCGGGGCGGGAGAGAGAGGGTGGAAGCGTTGGGAGCGGAGGGACTGCTAGTGTCCCCGACAGGCGGGCCACGCGGGGGGGAGGGGGGGCAAGGGCGTGCGTCCAGGCCGTCCGCGCGCGTCCGTTTCACCCCTAACCGAGCGCAAATTTGGGCCGGGGATGGGTCGAAAACGGACGGAATCCGGACATTTGTTTGTTTGAGGCCATGCGCTGGGCCGCACTATTTGTCCATTTTACCCCAAATGGATGGGGGCGGACAGGATAGGGTCGCGCAGTGGAGTTGGCCTGAGCTTGGCATACCGCCGCGGGTGACCTCTTCTCGTCCTCCCCCGCTCTGTCTTCTCCTGTGCCCCCGCCCCCCCCCCCCCCTCTCTTGTCCCATTCCTCTCTTTTTTCCTCTGTTTCCCTCTTTCTTTCCTTGTCTGTTTAACAATTTGTATGCTTATGTGTTTGGTAAATTATATGCTGATTTATATGGTGCAAATGTGTAGTGATTAATGGATGTAGTTTTATGATTGACGGCATTTGGTGGAAAAATTGAATGATGGAATTTCCCCCCTCTATTTAGCAAATGTGTATGGTAATATTAAGATTTTTACAATATTCATAAATCTCTTTCATGTTCACACTCAACGTGTAACTGTTTGAAACAAAAAATGCTAGCAATTAAGTACACAACTTCAGTTTAGAAGCATTGTTCGGGGCGGGTTTGGCTAGCGACCAAAACCCTAGCCGCCGCCAAGAGATCCAACTTTCGGCGCCGTTTTCCGGCGGCTCTCCTTCGCTGGCGACCTCTTGGTCGTTGGTCGTGAGAGGGGTCGCCGGACCCCACGCGCACGGATCGTCTTTACTTTAGGTTTAGACCCTAATAGTTTAGGTTTTTGGATCGTCCAACGTCTTGACTTCGACGGCGACGACAATGATGCTGAATAAAGAAGCTTCAGATTTTTCTCCGGCGAGGCGATCGTCTCTATGGTCAGTGATGGATTTGGGAACCAGTCTGTTCAAGCGGGGATATCGTGGCGGCGAAGACATCCTTGTGGTGAACTTGTGTCCTCGGGCTCCGCCGTTGCGACGACGTCTGCTCCTGCGTCGGCGCAGAGCTTGGAAGGTACTTCGGGAGCGGATGCAGATTGTGGTCTGTATCGACGATATCTGGAAGACGAAACATGTGTTGGGTTCGTGGTTGCCGGATGGCAGATATGGTTTCCTACTTCAGCGTCTTAGTCGTGGTGGGGTGTCAGATCTGGAGTTCGATGGCGTGTTCGGGGTGTTGCCTCGGTCTGATTCGTTCAACGATAATGGCTTCATCTTTGATTAGCCATTTTGGAGATCCGCAAAGCTGCATACCAGCGATGGAGTCGCGTCGTACTCGGGGGAGGAGGTGATCCGTCATTTTTTTTTCTTTAGTGGCTGCTGTGGTGGTGCCGGAGACGGGCGATGGACATTGGTGTCAAACTTAACGATGTTCTGCTATCTTTTCAGTTTTATCACGTCGGTCTTTACGTGACTTGTAATTTAATTTTTATGATATAAGTTAGACACGTATTATCATGGAAAAAAAGTCTAGAAGCATTACAGACATTTCAGCACATAACTCGTACAAACTGAGATCTCACAAAAGAACTCATGGCTGATTCTGTGAACAGGTGATTCTGTGGGCCCAAAAGAACTAGAGATGTTCTAAACCCACCAAGCACCAAAACCCCCGCCCCCCGCCCTCCGCCGCCGCCGTGGCCCCACCCGCCAAACCCTAGCCCCCGTCGCCGGCAGCGGTGGGCAGCGGCGATGGCCACTGCGCGCGACGTCGAGGAGGTCGTCCAGAAGCTCGCCTCCGACCGCGCCAGGCCCCGCGATGTGAGTACCCTGCTCCGCTCTGCTCTCCCCCCCTAATCGGTCAATCAGTCCACCAATCATCTCCGACGACCTCCGATTCTGAGGACGGCGGCGCTCCTGGTGGCTCCGACGACCTCCTCCTCCGACCGATTCTGATTGCTCCGCCGCGTGCTGCTGCAGGAAGGGGTGAAGCTGCTGGGGACGTGGCTGCAGGGCGACCGCGCCCCCACCTTCTGCCGCCTCCTCGCCCGCAACACCGCCAGGGCCAAGCCCGGCCACCTCGCCTCCGGTAGCCACCTCCCACCTGCTCTGCTTCCATTTCGCTCGCTCCCCCCTCGTCGACGCTTGTCATGTGTTTGCTGTTCCGCAGGGGCCACGTGGCCGTTCCTCATCACTGCGCTCGCCAAGTGCGTCCTCGCCGACATCGCAGCCAAGAGGCGCGGAGCCACCAGGAGCGCCGCCGCCGGGATGCTCCGTGCCGCCGTCCGCTGCGCAGAGGACGCCAGGCTCTCAGGTAATATTAAGCTAACAGTATTCCAAGGCCCTTCTTCTTCGTCCTGCTCCTTCCTTATTATGCCCAATCATTGCGACTCTGTTATCTGAAGTGCCCTGGAATAATGTAGTGCCCTGGAATTCTTGTCCAAATACTATTGCTAGTGCCTATTGTTGTTGACCGTAGCTTAATACTGGAATCATGTGGAATGTGGTATATCTTTTGCCATATGTTCTTACTCGTAGAGTTTGTGTTGGAGATACAGTAACTGTAAGCTTGGCAGTGGGTGTTAAATGTTTTGCTTGTGGTCTCAGCATTCTGTTATACCGTGAATTGATGTATTATGCGAGGTTTTACTTGCTCTGTTAACATTCTGAAAAGTTATCCAAACACTATTGTTAGTGCATATTGTTGCCTACCATAGCTTAGTATTGGGAGTCATGTGTTTTCTTATTCATACATCCTGTGTTGGACATATAATACTGTAAGCTTGACAGTGGGTGTTGCATATTATGTTTGTGGTTTCAGCACTCTGTTTTTGGGCAAGCTGATAAATCATGTAGGCCTTAACCATGTGCTATTGCTACTTTGCTAGCATTATGCTTAATTTTTTTATCTACTAGACTTCCATGCAAGTGGTTCTTCAATTGTTTTTATATGGAATATATGCTGGAAGGTGCACGCCATTAAAGATGGTTCACTGTCGTTGCAGGGCACTCCTTACTTTTGGTTTCAGTTGCTAAGCAGCTTTTTAGTCATATATTGGAGGTCATAAAAGATGCTCCCAGCTTTCAGCTAGAGTACAGCCCAATTCTCCGGCAGCTTTTGACTGTGAAGGAGTACCGATATCAGATGAAACCTCGAACATACAGCAGTGAGTTGCCATATCAACGGTCTCCCTGTTTTCATATCACAATGCCCTTTTGTTCTGTTCTTAATAAAATTCTGTATCTTCGCCAGATCTTGTAGTGCTCTATATGAAGAAGGTTGCGACTGGTTTTGATGCAAACTTCAGCAATCAAGCCAGCTCAAAGGAGGAATCCTTCCGCTGTACGTGGACTCTCCATGTTCTACTTGAAAACCCACCTGGCGATTATCCTGACACCATGAGGGAGGAGGTTCTTAATGGATTCTGTGCAATATTCTCACATATTAGGAGGCAAGTAGTCTCTGACCAAGTCTTTTCGGCTCTCCTGTTGAACCCCCTTAATTTCCAAGAGGAGCGGGGTGTTCATTTTAATAGCATCTCTTGTCAATTCTCTGAGTTGGAAATCATATATTAATTTTGTGGGATCAGGGAGGATGGAAAGCTGACTAGCAAGCTTATGGAATGCGTTAACACCTTTTTACTCATGGATGGACCAAACCTTGGAGACAAATCTGTGGAGATCCATAAAGCAGTTCAAGATTTTATATTGCGTTCGTGGCTGATGACTCGTGATCTGCGGCTGAAGGTTCTTATGACCCGACTTGCATTTTTCAACTTTGTTTCATATTTTTTATGTTTGATTCATCGTGAAGTTATTGTTGCTTCCAGAGTTTGTTCATCACATATGCGAAAATTCAGTTGAAGCTTGCTAGAGCTATTCCAAAGGTTTTGGAAAGAAAAAACCTTCTTGGTGTCATCATGGACGACCTAGATCAAAATGTTAACACTGAAGCAGGTTTATTATGGTAAAGGCTACTACTATGCTTTTCAGAGTTATGATTTTGTCTTCTTCATTTACTAAGTTCAATAAATGTAGGTGTGAGGCATCTCGAGATGCGAAAGACGTGTCCTTAAGATGCTCCTTGGAAGAGTTAATGGATCTATCTGCTACTATTTTTTATCAGGTAATAGATATGCACACACAACTTTAACTTAACTCTTCTGAATCTCGTAGTAAATCAGCATTTTGTTTTTTATAATATACAAGTGACTTTTTATAACCGTGTAGGCATATAAATCCCCCACACCAATGAGGGGAGATGATGAGAAAAAATTGAAGACGGAGGATGTTATTAGCCGCATCACGAATAGCCTAAGAAAAGGATCTCTATGTTGGTAAGCTATACATGACACCATTTTTATCCCTGTAAGAAAACATCCTTTATCTTCTTTATATGAATTCTCAGATGTGTACCCTGAATATGGTGCCTTCCAAGCTTGAATCCTCTTACAACTGCATTTACTTGACCAAGATTCAGTAACTTCTTCTATTAGACGCTTTATTGTGTGTAGTATCTTTCCATGCCTTTAGTTGTTTCTCTCTAATTTGAGTAACACTTGACAAAGGAAAAACATCTGTATTCTAGTTGAAAAGTCAATTTTAGTCACCGAGACACTGACTGGTTGAGCCACTCTTGAGTCTTAACCATTGAGAAAGCGCTGACCCTCGTGTGGTCAACTCTTAACCATTGAGAAAGCTCTGTTACCCCCGTGTGACCACATGTACCTCCTACATGTTCGGGGGGGGGGGGGGCATACTTCTCAACAGATGTTCTATAATATTCTTTGGTGAACACACGGACAGATTGACTAATGGATCTTTTTTTTTGCACAGGATTGGTACCACATGTCTTCTTGTTCACAAGTATGGATATCGAGTAGACAAATCTTTGTTGGTCAGTTGGCTCCAAGCATGTTGTCAATCTTTGAAAAGGTAACTGTACTTTCAGTGTGCCATAGTTTTTGGTTAATGCAGTTATATGTTGTACCATCTCAGTTGACTTTGTTATGCTTATCCAGTGCTTTGAGCAAGGCAAACGTCATACGTTCTCAGGATTCACTGCTTTGGATTATCAGGTTTGTTTTGGTGGTAGTGAATTTTTTGGGAGTTTGTTGACGTCATAAAACATGTAGGGCTGTTTTGTATGGAGTATAGTAAATACACTACTGGTACCAGTTATATGGAATATATGTAAGCACCAAGTTACATCTTCTATGGCTTGCTAATTAGTAGAACTGCCTGATTATCAATGATCTTAACAGGGCACTTAAGGAGTTCTCTTCGATGTTCATAGTGAATACTAGGGAGGAATCACATTGTTTATTAACAAAAGGCGAGGTTGTTTTTCGATTCCATATTAACTTTCTGTTTATGCCACTTGCATTTCAGTAGTTTTTGGTACTTACATCTATTGCTATGGAAAATACTGGTTAACTGGATCAGGGCTAAAGTGGATCCTCCTCTATCATATGCCATCCCCGTATCACTATATGCATGCTCTAGAATAATTTGGACTCGCATTTTTTTTCAGCTTGTATCTTTCAAATTAGATAACATTAAAAAAGTTGGAGTAATAAGTGAATATTTTATGAGGGATAATACATCAACAAGACTGCAAGGAATTGCAAGTATCTGTATCATTCATTACTTAATGCAGCTCTTTAGTTTGTATATGAATTATACTGTAATTTCCAGTATTTTGCAAGTGGCCCATTTCAATTTTACCAACCATTATGTACCGGCTTTGGTTTAGCTGGCCCCACTGTTACACATTGGTTTAACATGTCCACTGTTACACATTAGATATGTAAACATTTGCTTGCATGCTTACAAGGTTTTGTCTATTATTTTTTCTCAAGGTTATCAGATTGTCAAAACCCAAAACATGGCATCACTTTATTTTTAAATGCTTTAACCAACCAAGTCTTGTCACTTTTCTGCAAGTAAACTTATGACACTGATAGTTCTATTCAATATGTGTGATATCTGTTTATTTGCAGATGTCAATTGTTGAAGGTTATTGGCAAGATATCTGGAATTCCCTCATTCATGCACTTCCTTTGTTTAGCCCCACAGCTCTAGTGGTGAGTTCCAGTAAATTTCTTTTCCATATTTGCAGTTTTTTCAACCCCTACATTTTGGACATTTGAACACTTCATTCAAAAGCCCGATGTCATTGCCAGTCAGTACGCTAGATGCTTTTCATTCAAACCCTGCACTAATAGCTGATCTTAGCTCACAATATCTCAGTAAAATATCGCTATAATTACTAGAATGCTATTAATTCACGGTGTGTAATTTATTATTTATTATTTTTTATTTTTAGGGATTCAGAACTTAAAATGACTTTGAAACCGAATTTGAAGCATTGATCTGAACCTGATACATCCATGGTCAAATACATTAAGAGATGCAAGACATTCGCTGTTTATCATCGGTGACTTTTTCCTGGTACTGGATTATTCTTGCTGTTAGATGACCACAAAGATTTGAATGTTTAGTGATGCCCACCAACCTTTGAGTTCATATTGACTGCAAAGATTAAGTATGTAGTGATGCTCCCCAAGATTGAGTGGTGTTGGTATTGGAAATAGATATAGAACTCTGCATACTGAAATTGAACTCTGCATACAAACTCCCTGCCTTTTTATGCACTAGCGGTATTTTGCTTTGTTGTTATTGTGAGTGGTGGTAGGGGTGTTACTTGCCATTGCAAATTTAAGCTTTAACTTGTTACATTACACTACATCTATCTACTTTACACTCTGATAGTGTATACTGTGCACTTTTGTAGGCCGATTCAGCTCTAAATCTGTTGGGTGGAATGATCATGCGGGTGAGCTTTTTAGCCTGAGCTTACGACATGTTATATTATATACTGTGTATGACCTATAGCTGGCATTAGTTGGCTTTTAACTTCTGTAATTTATCTTGCTTTCTTCTTTTAGGATCAAGTCCATACTTCAGTTGTGTCAGAAGATACATGGAACTTGCAAACTTTTAAACAATCGCCATCACCGTATGCCTTCTTTTCCATAAACTCATTCATGTTGATTTCCTTATGGCTATGGTAGCTGCTAGTTGCCATATTTGTGGTAGCTTACTAGTGCTATTCCTTAATTTATTTTCTTTGTTCTCGGCATCCCTTCCCTTAGATAGAATTTTGCCTTCTAGTTTTTTCCGAGTTCCGACATTCTTGCTAGTTGTGACTTGTGTGTCAACTTTTTAGAAAAATAATTCTGGTCCTCATTGTGTGTCAACTTTTTAGAAAAATAATTATGGTCCTCATGGAAGTTATGTTTGTACTCTACTAATCATTCTCGCTCTAGGTCTGCTCTGTACTTCATTGCTTGTTACTTCTCAAGGATAGGGTTGCAGGTATGTTTTCTATCATTTTACTACGTTAACTAGTTAGAGCCCTGAATATGGTAGACTTGACCCCATTTTTTCGAAAAGCAGCTTTAGTTATCTTAAACCCTACCCTTTTGCTACTTCTCTTTTTGTTGAGGGATTCTTAAATCATAAAACCCAACTTAATGTAAACACAGAAGAATTGGGCAAAAAAGGACTTTAAATGGCTGAGATCATTTTCCCAGTTCGCTAGGTTTGCTTGGTGCCCAAATTCAAATTGTTCAAGTAAATTTGGTTATATTCCTCCCAAACGGAGTTCTATTATGTAAGAAACTTTATATGGTTTACTGCTGGTCATTCTGAAAATTATTATGCGCATGTTGTTTCATAATTTTCTATATTAATGGCTGCAGCTCACCGGTAGTGTTTGCCAGATTGTTCACATGTTCCTATATTGTTTATGACTAAAGTTGAAAAATATTGAAGCTGCTCCTGCCTCTGTATAGTTTCCATGCTTGCCAAACTGATCAGTAGGTAAACAGGACATTATGAATGTACGATAGTGGGGATTTATAAACCAGCACAAAATAAAATCAGCTCAGGTTCGATGTACTAGTCCAAATCATACGACCTACTTAGTAATCTGCCATTATCAGATAAAGCAGCTGCCGCCTTATTTTCGTATGTATCTCAAATACGCTCAAAGGATGCATTTGTTAATTGACACCTCGCTATGCAGGGCGATTTATCCAATTCTAGCCTTGTTCGAAAGAATCTGCTGAGATCAACTTTGGAGTTGATTCAGTCAGTGTCAAAGGTGGTCCTATATTTAACCCCTTTTCTATCTTTGTATTGTATCCATTTTAAACTTTTGTTCAAGTTATGTATACTTCTCAATCCACAAACATTTGACCAAACTCTGCCTCCTCTCCAGTTATGTTAACTCCTGGTTTAGCTGCACTCATGTTCTAGAATGTGAATGCATGGCTCAGGCCTGTATATGGTGAATTGGTGATTGCTAAATGAACTCTATGCAGCAACCACACATCTAGGCGACAGGGCAACAATAACATGAAAGAACTTGTTTCAGAATTTATATGGCTTGTGTTCATATAGTTTATCTTACATCTTTACAGATGCTATTTTGTAATTCTCTGTAACTTAGCTTCTGTGTGCATTTCTCTTACTAACTGAATCATGCAGGGAATTTCCGTTACTCATGAACTCATTGTTATAGTAATTCTGCTATGTGCCAACATGCATATTGATAGTCCCATTGTTTACAAATTTTTGGTTATTTTTTCATTTTTTCTCAGCTTTCTCCGTTGACTTCTGTGTTGTAAATGCTTTTTTCCTCTTCTGCAAGGGAGTATGGTTTGTATGTGATTACTGCATGCCTTAAATGAATGTGAGTTTTGCTGAAATGAGTTTCTTGATGGTGTGATTATTTAGGGCGATTTGTTAATTTGCCACCCCTTACTTCCCCCTTTCACAATTTGGCACCCATTGTCTCAATGACTGGCGGGCCCGGGCCCCACCTGTCATTCTCAGGGGGGGGGGGCAAATTATGAAAGGGGGAGGTAAGGGGTGGCAAATTATCAAATTTGCCGATTATTTAAGTCTAGCTGATCTGATTTGATCTAGTTTACACTTACGTTTACTCCTTATGTTATTGTGATGTATTTTACTGTGGTGTTTATTTGCTTATACACTAATAAATCTTGTAGTCCTTATGTTATTGTCCGTACACTAATTTTGTTAACACTGTTGAGCAAGATAGCAAATTGAACTTGGGTTTGCTCTAGCATTTCATCACTATGTATTGTCCATTTTCGTATGTACATTCTGCACCACTACATCTATTTTTTTCTCACTTCCTGTCGGGAATTAGTCATCCATTTTAAATTGCCATCGAGATATTCAAGCTCAGTTACTGATATACGTTCTACGGCAGGGATCCTCTCTTTTAAATGAGCAAAATGTTGTGATGATTCCTGAAGCCATTTTTTCTATCTGTGCTGGTTTTTCATCATCAGCCATTAACTCAGCAAATGCATCCCAACTGTTTGATGAATGCAAGGACTTCTCCAAGGTATGTTACAGTTTGTTACAAATACTTCCATCTTTCTGAATATTTCTTTCTGGTTGCCTTCTACTAATTTTGTTTATTTTAGTTGTTACTCGAGAGTGAGAGTTGGGTCATCAAAGATGAACTAGGTTACTCTGTGGAAGCCTTATCAGAAATCAGTACTGAAAGTTCTACCAAGGTGATTTACTTGTTTTCCTGTTTTTCTCACAATAGTTTTGGGTCTGTGAGTAGCA
The DNA here is from genome assembly GCA_034509565.1 of Triticum monococcum. Taxonomy (NCBI): domain Eukaryota; kingdom Viridiplantae; phylum Streptophyta; class Magnoliopsida; order Poales; family Poaceae; genus Triticum; species Triticum monococcum. Next base: position 568,227,236 of record CM067841.1, on the reverse strand, counting down.
TGTGTCTATGCAATATGCATTGAACTTATAAAGCCATGTCCTGTAAACATGGATTTTTTGTTATGAAGTCATCTGATTTCATGGGCAACTGAAAGCCATTTTGACTTAACATGCACTGCAAACGTATGTAAATAATACTCCCTCTGTTCGGAATTAGTTGTCGCAGAAATGGATGTATCTAGACATATTTTAGTTCTAGATACATCCATTTCCGAGACAAGTAATTCGGAATGGAGGGAGTAGATATATTCAGATTTTCTCATTTCTCATTGTGAAAGACCCAAATGAAAAGTGATATATCAAATATGACATAGTTATGTATGTTTTATTTTTATTCCACTTCTATGTATGTTGCTTACAGAAGGTTACTCATTTCTTAAACAGGTCATATCTGATAAATGCAACCGAGCACACCTTCCTGGGCACATCCAACAGCAATTGCTTGATCAGCTTATGGAGTTCGAAGGATTTATGGCCTCAAATGAACAGCTTGAGAAAGTGGACTTATGTACTCTTGTATACCGTTGTTCCCTCCTCTGCAATCTAATTCATTGTGCACTATTGTCAAGGTATCTTTTTTCTAGTCATATGTATCTGTTGTAATCAGTTGGTGACATCAACCTCTGTGTCTTTTTTTTTTGACTCAAATAGGATACCCAAATTGTGGATACCAATTACTTAGCTAGTTACGTCGTAATCTTTACCAAATACTGTTATATGTTTTCCTGTAGTACCAATCAGTCTTATGTTGTATAACTCCATGCTTGTATTTCTCTATTTTTGTTAATGAACAGGCAGTGCTCTCGCCTGGTATTCCAATTTTTTTCCTTATATTATTCTGTGAATTTTTGCAGGGCAATAGAAGAAAATTCTTTATTTCTTAAAGAATTATTTGGTCATGTTACTGGCATCATAAAATATATGATATCAATGGTTATGAAAAAGCACGAGGAACTATCTCATGGTCTTACTAGTGTAGGCTCTGCATTTGAGACAGCCGGCTCCATTTTATCCTCATTTCAGACCTTCCTCTCTGCTCCAATTTTTAGACTGCGGAGTGTTAGTAACAGAGCCAGCTCTGTGCTTATTAAAGGTGTCACTGTATTGCTTGATGAACTATTGGTGGAATTCTCTCAGTTGTTTTCTCGTCTTTCTAGCTCTGCGAATAATTCTGATAGTGAGAACACTAGTAAAATGTTGCCAATATCTTCTGTCAACTTGTCAGAAGATCTAAATCCTTTTGTTGACCACAAAAGTGTTGTTGATATGGATTTTGATATGACGGACTCTGGTGAGGTTGACTCTATCACAGCTAGTGTAAGTGGAAGTATTGGTATCTCGTCACGCCTTTTGGAGTGGAGGCTTGAACTAGTTGGTGTTATTTCAACTTTTTTCTCAGTGTCAGCACCCCATACATGGGAAATCTTGTACAACTTAGTGGAGAAAGAGAGTGATGTCAAGGTACAAATTTGTAATAGAATCTGCTTCATGTTCATTTTATTGTTGTTGTTGTACTTATATACTATCATTGTAACATTTTATTTCCTTTTGAAGGTCTCCCATGCCATCCTGCTTAATCTTTGTCAAAATATCTCCGCTTCATCTAAAAGTTTATCTTCTGTGGTACCGTCCGACTCATACTTGAGTTATACTCTAATTTGTACTAAGCTATTGCCTTATGAGTTTTATCCACTCAAGCTTTATGTGTTTTTAACCTTTTGGTTTTGGCCATGCAGGTCCATTTGCTATTCGATATGAGGGAGAAATGTGCAAGTTTACTACTTGGTTCTGCTGACTGCTTAACACATGTACATGCCTTGTTAAGAACTTTAATGGTTACACGTGACGTTGGACAAAATACTGATGGAAAGCTGCAAGCATATAATGAGGTTTCAAATGAGGTTGGTAGCTGGGATAATCATTTTGCTATGCAAAATATATTTCTCTGTTGTTAGTTTTGTTGTCTTCAATGAAAAGTTAACTTAGTGGAGTCCTGAATCTAAGCCATGAATAAACTTAAGAATCACAGTCAATCATTGTTATTGAATAGGCTGTTACTTCTTTTTAATAAAATGCATATCGGGCAAGGGCATTTTGATCAATTATGTTACAGTGGAATTGGCACTGAACATGTTTTCCTCCTCCCCTTCCAAGTTTTACTGGTGACCTAATGTATTGTTAGATATTTGCATGCCACTTCAATGAGCAGTGACGATTGATTTCAATTTCCTTGATTAGTTGTGTTTAGTGGTTCAAACTACTGAACATACTCAATTGTGCCAGAGTAAGGATGTAGAGAACATCTTTCAAACAAAGAAATGCTCCTTTCTAGTTTCTTCGAAATCCCATAAATCATCTGGTAAGAACTGATCAGAATCGTTCATAAATCATTGTACTTAGAATAAATCAGAGTTAATATGCTGATCCTGACAGGTTTCAGTACGGACCAGCTGGTTGCATAATCCTTGTTGGTCCATTGATCCAAAGAAATACCTGTAATAGTGCTTGGCCTACATTTTTTTATCCACTGCTGGAACCTGGAAGTAACGAACTGCAACATATGTTCTAATTATCTGCAGAACCAGGACATTCTATTAGACTTGGTGACTAAAGGTACTGAGATCAGCATCACAGATTGGTTTTTCCGGATCAAGCTCATTGATTGCATCACCCACTTTATTCACTTGTTCCCTGATGGTGCGCAGGTGATATATTTTTTCCGTTTTCTGTTATCTCGTACTACCATTTCAAATTATGTGTATAATGAATTGAATATTCTCATTTCAGGATATGACTGGACATTTCCTCAACATGCTGCATGATACTGATTATCGTGTTAGGTTGTATCTGGCTAGGAAAATGGTTGTGCTATTCGAAACATGGGAAGGACATGATGAATTGTTTCGTGACGTTTGGTAAGTGTTTGAAGACGATACATGCTGTTAAATTCGTTTGGCTACACCAGTTAGTCAACCCTGTACATCAATGATGATTGGCATTTAGATTGCCAACCTCTAATCATGAGAGTTAGCTTACCAGTGTTCTGTTAATGTCAGCTCAAATATTGGTGTCAAGATGGTGCAGTTCTCCAGCGAGATTCCAGTTAAATCTAGAGAAGTCTTAGCTGTTGGTCCACAATCTGTTCCAGTTATTGAAACTGTCCTCATTACATTAGCTCATTTGTCTGTGCATAGTGAGGAGGTTGAATTTGAGGTATGTTTGTTCTCGCTGTCACAAAGTATTTCTGGGACATGTGTCACCATTATGTGTTTGCCTACTGATGTCTAATTCATGTTAGAGAAAAAATATTGGTCTGACTCTGCACTATAGTTTCTCACTCAACATAATTTTGTCCTGTCTGATGTTGCAGTGTGCATTCATGATTTCTGCAGTTGCTGCTATACAGCCTTCTCAGCGGTATTTTCACAACAAATGAACTTTTTGTTGGTTTATGGAAATATTACCGTGCTTACTCTCTTTTCATGCTACTTCTCAGAAAATTGGAATATGCTTTATTTGATTCTATCTCAAGAAAGCTCAGTTACGCTTCACGAAGTAAGGTGAGTGGACATTCATCTACTTTATTGAGTTTACTAGAAGAGAATGACTTGCTTGTGGCAAACTAAAATTTGCATATTGTGATTTCTTCTCCATACCCAGTATTTGGACCAACTGATGGGTCCAATTCTCTTCCGGTGGGTTGCCTGTGAAGTGAGCCTAGTTTCGCTTGTTAAGGTAATCTTCTTTTCTAGTGCTTATTACATTTCGATAATTGATTCTGAAATATGATTTCAATGTTTCCACATAGCGCCACAAAATGATGCCATTAAAAAGTTAAGCAAACTGAACACAGCTTAAATGGTTGATTAATGAGATAAGTAGGTCATTACCTCCAGCTGACGTTGGATCTTCATAAATCCTGAGATCTGAGCTGTTGGATCTTGATAAAGCCACCATCCAGTTCCGAAAGGGCATTGCTCTCATGAGAGAAGGCGACACAGAATAGCTGTGTCGTGATAGTATACATCCAGGGTTCACAATGCCATCTGGAATCTGGTCTTCTGGCATGGGGATAAGCCAGAGTATATACTCTGAACACAGTACAATTGATTAGTTTTGCTGTGAACAGTCATAAACTGGAAAGTTTATTTACTTATTTTTAGGGTTTGTAAGATTTCCAGCTGTTATTGTATTAATGAATTACTCATTCATGCGTTAATGCATTGTACTTCTCATGCAATTTCTTACAGGTGCAAGAGATGTTTGGTTTTGATACGGCCAAGCCAAAGGAGTTCATTGAACATATCTGCCCATGGCTTCTTTCGTTCCTTATTCTCAGGGGTGATGCCGCTGGCCTTAATTGGATATCCAAGGTGTGTTCACCATTATTCTAAAACATAATACTAGCTTTGCTGTTGATTCTTAGTTTCTGTTTTTTTTTCTGTAGTGTTTCATTCTACATGTAAGAAGCTTGTAAACAACGGAACATACAAAATAAAATTCAAAATTGACCTTGTGAATTAACTTCCCTGAAAGAAAAACATACCAAACATCGCAGTATTATTAGTTTCAAAAGTTCTTTGACTATTTGATAGTACTGTGTACAAATACTTTTTATAAGGCGTTTTCTCTAGTTTCCAGTGCCCAGTACTTGAATGCATTGAATGTCTATGGTCTAATTTTTTTTCACCTTTATGCACTTTTCAGACGTTGTTACAACCTTTATCTGCTGTCATCAAGGGATATTTTGTTCAGATCTTTGGATTGTGTATTGCCGCCAAAAATGGCACTGGGCCAGAGAAGGACTTGGCAGATACTGTCTTATACGAATCACTTTTACAGCTTGGCGAAATTTCTGAGTTTGAGCGTGATGATCTCATTAGAAAACATATGGTATGCTTTCTGAGTAAACCTCTCCCCTTCGATCTGCATGCAATGTTTGCTGTTCCTTTGTGTATTGTAATATTTATATGTTGTTTTCATCTAGTGCATTTACATATACACAGCAAAGTGATGTTGTTTGTGCTCCTTTTTGTGGTTGACTTTTACAATCTAGATGTTCTCAATCTTTTATCAGCTGTTATTCATTATCACACTCATTCTTGTCCTATTTTTAGGTTTCCATTGTGGGCGTTTTGCTCACAGTTTCATCCACTGCTCGCCAATCAGAATTGCCATACTTTTCCAAGGAGATTTTAGCACGCACAATCAAACAAGTTGTTGATGGATTCATGGATACAGCGTATGTCCTTATTTTTCATGTATCCTACACAATTTTGATGGTCAAGTGCTGATGTAACAAAATCATTGCTACGCCTCTTTCATTTTAGGGACGACGATTCGGCTGATACGGTGGTTATTGACAAAGTTAATATATTCCGTGCTGACAGAGTTTTTAAGGTATTTTGTTTTTTCACGTGTTCAATGTTTATCTAATTTCTGAATTCTTAACTGCAAATTAGAATGTTTTTCTGGCAATTATTAACTGCAATGTTATGCTGCAATCTGAGGGATGAATAGTCAAGAGTGTTATCTGCCAGCCACACTGTTCCTGTGATTATTATTTTTATATGTTGTACCTAGAGTTCAATATCATGAGAAGTGTATTCCTCAAGTAAACCAAATGAATGTTAAACCTTCCTCACAAACGAATTATGATGTTCAACCGAAAAAGAATACCTGGAGTCCAATATCTAAAGTGTATTCCTTGAGGGCTTGTATTTATGAGTGGGGATTAGTTCTTGCCTATCCAATTAAAACTTTTCAAACTACGAAGTGTTTTGTGCAAGTCTGCGGTTGTTCATCGACAACATAGGGACAAATGAAAACATTACTTTGGTCTAATCTATATATTAGTTCTTTTGTTATGTGGGTTTGACCAAGTTCCATGTTTTTTTCTTCTTATTTGGTTATAGTTCCTGTTGGCAATACATCAACAAGTTACAGAAGCAGGCCATCCTAGGCACATGAGTCATCGGCTTTGTGCGATTGAGGTTTTAATAGATGTACTTGGGCACAGAGTGGTACATTATAGCACTTGCTTGTAAGTGTTTTTCCTGTTCTCTTTCTTGTCATTGCTGTACCAGATGATTTTTAGATGTCTGTCAGTTTGGAATGGATTTTGTCGTTGTCATCTAGCACCCTCAAATATTTCAATGATCCAACTTTAGACTTGCTCGGCAAGAAAATGTGTTATACCTGATGTAATCTTCTGTAGGAATGTGATTCATGTTTCCAGTTTGATGCTGGCTCCTGCGTGTCAATGGCTCAATGCCATTGTCAGAGCTTTAGTTGGAGCACCAATTACTATGCAGTAGTTCTAAAAGTTAATTAACTGCCTTCATTTAAGTGCATGTGCAGTTCTGAATTACTAGACTTCTTGGTTCATGCTGTGTTCTAGCACTGGGTTTTACTTTTATCTTGTCTTGTACAACCTCTGTCCCAAAATACTTGTCTTAGATTTGTATGTGCCTAGATACATCCGTATCTAGACAAATCTAAGACAAGTATTTTGGGACGAAGGGAGTATTAATCTAAATTGTACTGGGTGCATGTCTCGACTGCAGCTATATTATTTGTATAGTGGGGAATTATATCTGGAGGCAACCATTGCAAGGCCAGTGCTGCAACATTTTATCTAAATTGTTGGTTGCTTTCAATGCAAACTCATCTACAGAAACTGTCGCTGTGCTTGGCACACAGCTCCAGGTTATTTTCACAAATAACGTTATTGGTTTCCTTCTTGTACTTCTTCTGTCACTTACTCTTCTCATCTGGACTGTTGCAGCTTTTGGTTCCTAAATTAATCACCTGTTGCCTACCTAATGATCAAGAAGGAGGATGTCCCAATGGGGATTTGTCGAAAGTTCTATCTTTGCTTCGTCAATTAACAGTTGATGCTGATCCCTTGCTTTATGATTACATACGAGTATGCTTCATCTCCACTGGTCCACTCTTTATCTACCATTGCAGTCTGACAGGCTGCAACATGTTTTCCTTATCATTGTTGTGATCTTTTTTGTTCTTAATGGCCTTGCAGGATTTGGAACCACTTCCTGGTCTTGATTGCTTGAAAGATATAAAAGTTTTCCATGCTTCACTTTCTGACTCATATGCCTCAAGAGACCAGTTTCTGAAGGTTGCTGTTCATTTCTTTTTTTCCTATAATTATTATTGTAATATTTGTTATGGGCTAATGTATTACTTTTAACTTCCTGTAGTTTGTTCACAGGGCTCCTCACTTGCCTGCAGAATTATTTTTGCTGAGGTATGCCCTTACTTGCACAGCATATGTGAAACATGTTAGCTTAGACCATCATGATATCGTATCATGTCTTTCTTTTGAAGTCATCATGTTATTTGTTCTAACATAATTCTTGTTCTTGTAAGTCTTCGTGCACATCACAAGAAGTTATTATCGGGAGAAATCATCTGCAGAGGCGATGTATCTGTCGGCAATGCTGACACAGTTAGTTGCTGGCGCAGCGACCCAGATGTTGTTTCGGCTGTATGGACTCTTGTTGGCCTTTGCAGCTCATCATCTGTTGCAAGTGAAGCTTCTTCAGTGCTTGCTGATTTTATCTCTAGGGTGTGCTTTCTATCTTCATCCTTTTGCCATGCCCATTATATTGTTAATGCGATTTTTCTCTTGTAATCACTTTTTTTCAACATAAGTGCAGGCTGGTATATCTGATGCTCATCAAGTAATATTCGATGTTCCAAATCTTACTCAAAAGCACTCCTTACAACTTCAAAGTGGTTCTACTTCCAAGGAAGATAAATTGTGTTCAGACTATGGTATTTCTGATGATATCTTGCTTGATCTTCTGAAACTTTTGAAGACTTATTTATCAGATGGGTCTGTTGAAATAATAGAAGTTACTTCACAGACATTGAAGGTAAGTTACTTCTAACTCTTTGTGTGAAGATTTGTGACTGCTTATGGTGGTAATTACTGAGCACATTTTACATGGACTAATGATGACTTGTTCGATTGTTAAATTTTACATGGAATTGCAAGTGTCATGAACATCCTAGATTCAGCTTTATTAGTAATGTCACTACAATGCGTTTAAGAGCTGGTTTTTGCTTTTGTTTCCATAAACAGGGGATTCTGTCAACATCGAAGGGCCTCAATTCTCTGCAGTGTCTTGATTCTCTTGATAGATCTTTACTGATGGTATTTAGTGCTACATTGTCGCGTTTCTTATGTCCTTTCAAGTTCATTTTTCATGCCTTCCAGCTTATCTTTTCACCTACTCATTTTTTTTCCATAGGTTCATTCGAGGGGAATAAACACTCAGTTAGTTCAGCAGACACTTTTGGGAATGGACAAGTATTCTACTGGTGAGCGATAGCTTGTACCTTTTATAAATTGATGATTTGTGTTATTTTTTCCTTTTAGTTGCACGACTTCAAATTTTACAGCTGCAAATTTGTTATTTTATTTTCAGAAGCAATTTTGTTCTTTGTTTTACTCCATTTTCATGTTGGAATTATTCTGAATGGTTTGCTCTACAATGCACTATCCCAGAATGGAACAGAGACATATGCCACATCCATAAAGATAAATTATTCGACCATAAATATTTGGACGAATTAACAAGCGTAGCGCACCATGTAAATTTTTTTACTGGCAAGTTGACAGATTGGATTTTATTGTGCACTCGTTGTTTCTGGTTCCACACAATACTTGACAAATTGTATCATGAGATTTTGTATGTGCATATGCCTGAATATTCTGAAATCTGTATAGTGCACCATGTAATATTTCCAAATATGGGCCTGTGTTCGCTGGTAATTCCAGATTAAATTAATTGCCGTTTTGGTTGAACTTTTGTTTGATAGTTCCACTTGAAGATTCAGACATCTGGCAGACTGATGGTCAGCCGTATGAGCAATGGTTATGTACCCTAGTGAGCTCGCTCATTTCCCATTGTGATGACATCATCTTAAGGTATAATTTTCCACAGAAAATATAGCCGTGACATTACTCAGTGTGACTGTAACCTCTATAGAGCTTGATAATGGTGTTTTTCTTACAGACTTTGTAGAAGTCTTGTTTTTCTTAAAGTTGAGGCTGCTGAGCTTTTGCTGGCAAGTGCTCTGGTGAACATTGCTGGCAATATGGATTCTAATAGCAGCATTTGCGTATTAATTTCATCAAAGGTTTGTACCACACGAAGTTATTTGGTTGCTTGAAAACTGTCAATTGATGCCTTTTGTGATATATGCATGTAGGTTGAGAAAATAATTTTTTGCGACTCGAATTATATGATGAAATCAGTTAAGCTATTTCTGGATGCACTGAATGTTGTCAGATCTTTTTATGTTACCGAACGAGCCAGAGCTTCCCCTTATAATACTAGAGCTTCCCCCTCCCCTTACAATACTCCGAAGGTATGTTTTTAATGGCAGTCTGTTCGGCTGCTTGTTTCTAAATTTTGTGTATCATGACCATTGTTTTCTCTTACCATAGTTACACACTTACATGATATATGATTGAAGGCTCATGACAAGTTTTTCTGCGCCTGTCAATTGTATATCTCCAAGATATCACTTAGCATTTAGTTTTTCGTGGGAATCGCTCAAGTTATTGGCATCTTTATGCTAAAAAACCATGGTTCGCTACTCTCGCATGGAACTCGATTACTTTAGAGTTGTTATCATGGTTTCTTTACTGAAAAATTCTCTTTGTTGCATGACACTTCACCATGTAATATTGAGTTGTTGACCATATAGTCAACACATCTTCTTTTTCTTGAGAGTGTTCCATTTGGTAACTTTCTGTGACTGCATCACATCAAAGAGCAATTTACTGTTCCTTTGCCTTCCAGCTTTCTTGTCTTTTACTTTAAATGATTTGACTCAGATACTGCATGCATGAATCAAGCAATCGGCATACAAATCCACTTGGCGGGCCTAGTTGATTATTTACTATTGTATGGTAGCCTTTAACAATCCTGTCTGACAGGAATGAACGTATCAGGAGCCAATACTCAATGTCCTGATGTCACAAACTTAACTACTGTTTTTCTTCAATAGTAATGTTGTGCACTTGATGAACTTATTTCTGTTTATTTCTACTTTTCAACTGCCTATGGATCTTCTGTAGGATGGTAGTAGATCCGCTAGATCCAAAAGTAGGTCACCAGCGGCAACGCCGTCATCTTCATGGAGGAAGGTACCTTATTATCTTATCTTCTCTCTTTTAGAAAAAAACAGGTATCTTTTGCTATAGATTTTTCGTTGCTGTACGCATTTCTGTAAATCTTGGTATACAAGAGGATATCTGTCGTATTTTTACAGTTCTTGGCTGTCACAAGCTCATAAACATGCCATTCTATATTTCTATTGATGAATTGGCGTATTATCTCTCCTCTTAGCAATGAATTAAGTAATGAATTTTTGGGGATGCTCTTAGACTCCACCTTTAATCTTTAGGCCTGCAGGAGCATGTCCTTCGAAAATAGCAATTCCTTTGTAGTGTACTCCTTTTCATCCATGCTTCTATGTTTTTCTGTAGTTGGCACATGCAAAGCTTCTCACATCAGTCTATCTCAAAAGTTTGAATGTTTGCTTGTAACTGGGGAGAATGTCTACAGCTGCTATCCCTTTCTTAACATGTCATTAATTCTCCAGGTGTACTGGCTTTCGGTTGATTATCTTGTAGCTGCCAGAGCTGCTCAAGTAAGTGTGATAACTTTGTCATTATGTTGTTTGTTTCCTTTGTCATTTGCCGATCTCTATTATAGTTCTCTAGATGTTCAGTTACCTTCCATTGAAAATATGTTTAGCTACAGTCTTTGGTTTGAACCCATGTCTGGATATGGTAAAAAGTGCATGGCTGGAGTAATAGGATCGATGTGCTGTTTTGTATGGGTTCTGGAGTAATAGTATCCCGTCCCTCGCAGTGGTATTTAACAAAATAAAACTTGTTCTAACATTTCAACCATGAATAGTTCTTGGCCACAGAAATGCTTGCTGCACCAAACCTTTCTTCTGCATACAGTTTTTTCCACCTTACGCCTCTAGAGACTGAATGTTTCAATGCTTCAAGGGCTCCTTTTCTCTTTGATGGCACTGATTGTTGCTTTCTACTGGATTTTTGTAGCGTTGCTCATGTGACTTTGCGACACTTATGTATGTTGAACTTTGGTGTGAGGAACAATTCAATAAGCTGGACCTAGGACCTCCAGATTTTTCACAGCAAGAGTCGGTCAGTCCACTTTACATTTCGTCGGTTGTTGCTTTACATCTTGCTTGTGCTTTTTTAGCTCTATTTTGATGTCTTCAGTTGTGTCAAATTATGTTTCTTCCTCTTTCCAGTTGCCACCACATATTGGGCTATTGGTTGAGGCATTTACTCACATAAATGAGCCGGACAGCATTTATGGAATAACACTGGCCAATGAGGTTACTCGCACAACTTCTATTTGTAATTGTTGATTTATTTTGGGCGTGTTCTAATTTTATGTATGAAATCCGGTTGTTCTTAAAACGCCATTTTACTTTCACCTTTCTGTGTGAACTCCATACAAATTTGAAAATAGTGAAGGGAAATAATCTTCATCCATCGCCACATAGGCACACAATCGTTAAATTCACATTATAAACGTCTTATATTTAGGAACAGAAGGAATACTATTTTAGATATAACAGTTTTGCTGTTAAGGTCTGGAAGTTATGCATCTTAGATTGCTTCTTGTTCTGGCTGTATCTTGAACAGGTAGCTTCTCAAATAATCAGATATGAGCATGAGGGTAACTGGAGCAGCGCTCTTGAATATTATGATTTACTAGTAAGATCAACCCCGAAGGAGAACCTTGCCAATTTTGCTGGGACAGTGTTGACTGGACCATCTGTGTCTTCTAAAGCAGAAGAGAATCTGCTGAACTGGAAAATGCACAAAGGTCTGATGAGGTCATTGCAGAAAACTGGATGTAGCCATGTGCTTGATATTTACAGCCAAGGGTTAACCAACCAAAAAGCGTGCCTTCAACAGGATTCAGAGTTTGTTGATATACAAGTTAGTATTGCGTATTCTAGATAATATGCTTATTGCTAGATTTTTTAGTAGTTTTGTTATATGTTTGACTATCTATCTCGCAGTACGAAGCTGCTTGGAGGGCAGGAAACTGGGATTTCTCCTTTTTCGTTCCATACTCTTCGCAGCCTTCAAGCCGCTCCCGCGATTATTGTCTTTTCAATGAAAATTTGCACAGGTTCGTATTCTTCATTTATCCTTTCTTGCATATCAATATATTTTACACGTTCCACATTACCTTCTGTTGAAACAGCTCTAAGTTAATTAATTATTTTCATTTCACCATTTTGCCCTTACCTTCTGAAAACTTGTTTCCCTACTTATATATCTTTTAACTTTCTCTGCATGCTTCAGTTGCCTAAGAGCTCTTCAGAATGGTGATTCTGAGCAGTTCCAGGGGAAACTTTCCCATTCCAAAATGGTAGTGTTCAGTGTTTATATTAATTTACACAGGGTACTCATTTGGGTTTCTCTAGACTGTAACTTATTTACTTTGTCCTCTTTTAGGATCTCGTGTTGGCTCTTTCAAATGCTAGCAAGGAGAGCACGAAATACATCCACTCTACCGTTCTCAAATTACAAGTACTCCTTGTGATCATATGCTGGCCTTTCATGTTTTTGCTTATCGTTAGGTACATTACTTCTAACATTTTGTTAATTTAGATGCTAGATCATCTTTCTATGGCATGGGAGCTACGCTGGAAATTTTGTCCCGACCAAGCTCCAAAATTTAATGTTGGAACTGAGGAATTTTCTCTTGTGCCTGCTGTACCCAAGAGGAATCAGGTTCTGACGCTTTCCTTGTCATATATTGAAACCATTTTGTTAATACTTGAACTTTCCTGGTTGCCTAATCATTTCGTTACCTTTTTTTTGCAGCTGGAGTTGTTGAGTAAAGAGTGGAATTTCATCCTGTGTCAAACAGAACGTAACCTTGATCTTTTTGAACCCTTTTTAGCATTCAGACGTGGCCTCCTTAAGATCTTAGGTTCTGAAGAACATCTCATAGAACATTTATTTCAATCCGCTTCTGCACTCCGGAAGGTTGGCTCACTTCATTACTCCGACTATGGGTCCACTGTGTTTGTTTGCTTCGTACATCATGATTATTTTCTGGATTCAGGGATTAAGGTTTTCTTTGGCTGCGGCTTCCTTATATGAACTCAAAGAACTTTGCTGTCACAGAGATCAGCAAACTGTGCCAAGCACTTATTTCCTGTCAAAGGTAAACAATTTACCTTTCTGTTATCCGACTGCTGATTTGAACTTTTGAAGTTCTAACTTGCTTTCCTTTCCCTTTCTCTTTTGCATCTTAATATCAGAGCATGTTTTTTTATGTGATCAATTGAAGTTCATATTCTGATAATCCTGCATTCACTCTCCAGCTTGAAGAAGCTAAACTGCTGAGAGCTCAGGGGCAGCATGATATGGCTATTGGTCTTGGTAAATACATACTGAAGAACCATACTGATGAGAGAAACAAATCAGATGTCTACCGATTGGTTGGCAAGTGGTTGGCTGAAACAAGATCGAGCAAGTAATCCTTTATATTTGATGCCTCGTATACTGTTTTTCTATTGCGAAGTGAGAACTCTTTCCACTTTTTGTATGTGTTGTTAACATGAACATTCTTTATAATAATTTTGTAGCTCAAGAACAATCATCGAAGACTACCTAAACCACTCTGTAGCTCTTGACAAAAAGTACATGTCCAGGCAGTGTCGCACGCATTTTCATTTAGCACATTACACATACAACTTGTTCAAAAGCTACGAGGAAAGACTTTCATCCAATGAATGGCAAGCCGCTCTGCGTTTAAGGAAATACAAGGTAGCTGAGTTGACAATGCCATCAACATTTGACTTTAAGCTTTGTTTATCTTAATCAATTGCTATTTAATGCAGACTAAGGAGTTGGATACGCTGCTTAAAAGACTCAAAAATTCATCCAAGGCACGTAGATAACTGGAACTTTTGAGTGTTTCTGAAACCTGAAAAGCAAGGTCTTTTATTCTTGCTACCTCGTATACTAAGCCTTCAAAATTTCAGGCTGAGAAAAGTGATTATGGTGCGAAAATCCAAGAGTTGCAGAAACAACTTGCACTTGACAGAGAAGAAGCACAGAAGATTCAGGTGTGCATATACTGTTTATCCAAGCTTCACACCAAAATTTCAAGTTCATGGTCCCTTCATATATACCAAATATACTGTTTAATAGTTCTATCCAATAACCATATATCCAGAAAAGGTGCTGATATATAGGCAAAACCTACCGTTCTCAAAAATTAACTATTTGGCAAACGGATGATGCAATATTATGATAATTTACAGAAAGATGCATTCACTTCATGTTGTGCATATATATGCCAAATTTAGTGGTAAATTCATCTGAGGCATAGAGTGCCAGAATGATGATTATTGCATCATGCAGTATTTTCTTTTACTGATTTTTCTTTTCATAGTTGTCTACATCCAGAGGTGGAGCCAGCATACCACCAATGAGTTAATCTAATAATTTTTTGCATATCTTATACAATCACTATCTATCCATGGAGCTAAGCTCATACATTCGTCAATCTGACCATGCACTGGAATTGACTCCTATGGTGTCTGTCCTGCTTCCCCCGTCTACATTTTGGACTAGCGTGTCATGTGATTTTCATAAATGGGGTTATGGTGTCCATAGGAGCACCAAATATGGAGTCCCTCGTTCATTATGGCCTCAGTAGAAACCCACAGCATAATTTTAGCGTTACAATTAGTTGGGCATGTTGAGTGTTATGCAACGCATTCCATGGAATATTAAATTTCTCAGTTTGTTTTGAGCATTTTATTAACTTGAGCCCTTTTACCAGGATGATCGAGACGAGTTCTTGAGTCTAGCACTTGAGGGGTACCAACGTTCCCTAGTTGTTGGTGGCAAATATGACCTACAAGTGGTATGCAATATATTTTCTGGGAATGTTCTTGTTCTTTCAGTCTCAATGTGTTTCATACTGCAAAACGGTTTACCTTCAATTCTGTGTTCTGTTCTCAAGGATACTGTTGCTTATGTCAGTGTCAAACATCTTACATTCAGGTTTTCCGGTTGGTATCACTGTGGTTTAATCTCTTCTCAAGGAAACAAGTTGTGGACTCAATGATTAAAACAACAAAAGAGGTCATCTCTTTTAGCTCCATTTCATTATTCCTGCTGGTACTTTTTTCCCTTCCATGCTAAAAAACTTTATTTTTTGGTTCGATAGGTCCAAAGCTACAAGTTCATACCATTGGTCTACCAGATTGCTTCTAGACTTGGGAGTTCAAAAGATGCTCAGGGGTCAACAAACTTCCAGGTATGCACAACATTGAGAACTGTCATATGTTGCTTCCGCGAGTAAACATGAATATGAACCTCTCAAGTAAGATCACTATTTTCCCTGGCAGAGTGCATTAGCTTCTCTCTTGAAGAAAATGGCCATTGATCATCCATATCATACAATATGTCAGGTATTAAAGATACAGTCTTCTATATATTGGAAGAACTACGATCAAAGTCTATTTTCATGGTTTTCATACAATGCGTATTGTTTTAGTGTTGAACCTAATAGTATATTGAATAGTGAACCCAGATCTAGTCAGCCAAATGCTGAATGCATGTAAAACAATCGTATAACATGGTCAGTACTGTATCAACTAATACAAATACCAACACAACGTTGTTTTAGGAGAACCCCAGCACGACTTTCACCATTAGGCCTAGTTGATGTATGGAGCAACTCGAGCACATTTTTGTTAAATCTGAGATTCTTTCAGGCCAGTAGAACACTCTTTTGCTGTTTTAAGTATGTGTCATTCTTTGGCCTCAGCTTTTGGCTCTAGCAAATGGTGACCGTGTCAAAGACAAGCAAAGAAGTAGAAGTTCTTTTGTTGTAGATATGGACAAGAAGCTTGCTGCTGAGAATCTATTAAAGGAGCTATCTTCTTTTCATGGGGCTTTGATTCGTCAGGTTTGCCACTTCTTACAATGATCATTTTATCGCGATATTCTTAACCATGGAGGTGGTCATGTAATATATTATTCATGATGCTCATCCCCACGTCTTATAGATGAAGCAAATGGTTGAGATCTACATTAGGTTAGCGGAACTGGAGACTAGGAAGGAGGTTAGTTACCTGTTCAAATAACGGCTTGTAGGGGATTTGTATACATACATTCTCCATGCTGACATATTCTTTTTGTACATCTGGTTTTCAGGACACTAACAAAAAAATCTCACTACCCAGGGAGTTCCGCAGCATTTGCCAGCTTGAACTTGCAAAGGTACTTTTTATGAAATTTACTTCTACAAATTCCTTCTGTTGCTTCCAGCTGAAAAATTACTATATGGTTAGGACAATAAGCAGTCTTTGCTTTGTGGGACCTTCTGATTTTCCTTGATTAATAACCTGGGTCTGTGTGTTCTCAACCGTGGGTGTTTTAAATGACTTATGGAAATTTCACTACGCTGCTTCTTTGTTTGTTTGATTTTCATCAGGTTCCTGTTGTGACTGCTACCATTCCAGTTGACCCTAATTGTCGGTATGAAGAAGGTACCTTTCCACATTTCAGTGGGCTGGTGGATTCTATTACGTAAGTTGGGTTTTGGTTTAACACATTGTTTGTACCCGAGGATTTACTGTTTTTGGTCTTTATTGACTGTTGGAAGTCTTCCTCCATGACAGTATAATGAATGGAATTAATGCTCCAAAAGTTATTCAGTGTATTGGCTCGGATGGTAACAGATACCGCCAACTTGCAAAATCTGGAAATGATGACCTGCGACAAGATGCTGTATGTTGTTCTCTTTCATTTTATTGAGAAGTTTGACAATGTATTAGGCATACAGGGTTTGACACTAAATCAGTACTTAACTTTGGCAAAAGCTATAGTTGCCTGTGAATATCATAATACACCGCACTTCCACCCGGAGCCTGAGTAAACGCTATCTTGTGTAAATTTCAGGTTATGGAGCAATTTTTTAGTTTGGTAAATATGTTCTTGCAAAATCACAGAGATACTTCGGAAAGGAGATTGCGAATACGCACATATAATGTAGGAATGAATGCCATAAATTTGCATTTCTCTTAAGTTTCTCCATGCCTATTTTGCAACTTGTGACAAATCAACTACTTTCTCAAGGTTGTTCCTTTCACCCCAAGTGCTGGTGTTGTTGAATGGGTAAATAGGACTGTTCCGCTTGGTGACTATCTCTTAGACAGGTAATTCTGTTCAGATTCCAGTTGTTATATGTAAAATAAATTCCAATTTCTGGATGTTTTTTATTAATTAAAGGTATTTTTGATTTCTAAAAAACACGTATTTCATTGGTTCGGACAGCAATAGAATTGGCGGAGCACATGCACGATATGGAACTGGAGACTGGACATTTCTGCAATGTAGAGAGCACCTGGCGTGTGTATGTTCATATCTGGAGCTTTCACTTTTATATATTCCAATAAATGATGATTAGTGTCCTTTCTGAAAGCACTTATGTTTTGTAGGAGAAAGACAAAAGGAAGGCGTTTTTCAAAATCTGCGACAACTTTAGGTTTTTGTTGATTATTTTCATTTACTGAAAAATGCAGAAGTAAAGTTGTCTGTTTTGCTTACATTTTCTTTTCTTTTTTCCTTGTCCTGCAATAACCAGGCCTGTGATGCACCATTTCTTCATTGAGAGATTCTTGCAGCCCGCAGACTGGTTCCAAAGTAGACTTGCGTACACAAGAAGTGTGGCAGCAAGCTCAATGGTAACTTTCATTTTAGTTGGTGAACGGGAGTCATTTGTCTTTGCCTATACCGGTTACTAATTTTGAGGGTTCAGGTGGGATATATTGTTGGGCTTGGAGATCGCCATTCCATGAACATTCTCATTGATGAAGACACAGCCGAGGTTGTGCACATTGATCTTGGTGTTGCATTTGAGCAGGGTCTCATGCTTAAAACACCTGAACGGGTACGTGATCGAAACCATACCTTTGTAATGTTTGCTACTACTCCCTCTGTTCTAAAATAGATGACTCTCATCTATTTTAGAATGGAGGTTACCATCCTGAAGCCTACTATGTGCGTGAAGCCTACTATAAATGATAGCCTGGATTAAGTTTCCATCTGTGCTTGTAGGTTCCATTCCGGCTGACAAGGGACATCATAGACGGCATGGGCGTTACTGGCACTGAAGGTGTATTCAAAAGATGCTGTGAGAAAACCCTGTCTGTTATGAGAGAAAACAAAGAGGCATTGCTAACCATTATTGAAGTATGTAGATTGCCAAAAGTTTTTTCATAAATGCATTCATCAGGCAAGTCGCCATTACAGTTTATCCTGATAATTGATCTAACATGTCAGGTCTTCATCCATGATCCTCTTTATAAATGGGCCCTTTCGCCACTGAAAGCCTTACAGCGTCAGAAGGTAACCAGATGATTTTTTGGCTATACAAGTATAAATGTCCACTATGCATGACTACAGCTTGCAGCGCCGGTGCTGCTGCATATGTCAGCGCTAAAGCCACTATATCGTCCATACATACAATCTTTGTTGAAACATACACCATTTTTTTTCTTAATTTCCCTTTGGAAGGTGTGGAATTCCAAAGTCTGAAGTAACATCTGATCCTTCAGGAAACTGAATACAATGACTCGTGCCTGGATGATTCTCAAGAGGCGTACGAGGGCAACAAGGACGCGGCCCGTGCGATACTCCGCGTCAAACAGAAGCTGGACGGTTATGAGGACGGCGAGATGAGGAGCGTAGAGGGGCAGGTCCAGCAGCTCATACAGGATGCGGTAGACACTGATCGGTTATGCCAGATGTTCCCAGGGTGGGCACCTTGGCTGTGAAGCCGCCCATGAGAAAGAACATAGATGGGAGATTCCGAACCCGTGGTAGAAGCGATGTTGTGACTGCTAGAGAAGCTTTTACTTTTGGTGCCCGGCGCCTGTTTTTGTGCGTGAAGGTGAGAAACATGGATGGAGATTCCG
Source organism: Triticum monococcum (assembly GCA_034509565.1). Classification (NCBI taxonomy): domain Eukaryota; kingdom Viridiplantae; phylum Streptophyta; class Magnoliopsida; order Poales; family Poaceae; genus Triticum; species Triticum monococcum. Next base: position 568,208,189 of record CM067841.1, on the reverse strand, counting down.
AACCCACGGTAAAAGCGATTTTGTCACTGCTTGAGAAGCTTTTACTTTCGGTGCTTGCTCTTGTGCGCGAAGGTGGGAGAGGGACTTATCACATCATACATGGGCCTGTAGGTGTACATATAACTGTTGTAGATATACTTGTCTGTTGATTGTATATAAAGGGGCCTCTTGTCTGGAGGATGTACGCATCGGAAGAAAGGTAAAACTCATGAGTAGTGTTGATGAAATGCAAAAGAAGTTGCTTTTCAAGGACTATTGTCTTTTCTTTATAATTCACTAACCGCAATGCACGCCACAAGGACATGAATATCTTTTGACCATGGTGTCTGATGCACAACAACTATTAATGTGTGGGAAGTGAATTGGAGAGCAAATAAGAGGAAGCAAGCAGGGAAATAATTTTATGTGTGATTAGTGTAGATATCATTCACAACAAACATCGAATACAAATATTCATAATTTGGTATCTGCAAAGTTTTGGCATTGATTATCCTAATGAAAGAGCCCATGATGGTTAAATGGAAAATTATCGGGTTGAAATAAAGATTTTAGATGACTTGCATGAGCTAGGACTTAGATCATCCCTAGCCCTTGCACTAAATTTTAACCCATTAAAATTATAAGTCCTCAAATTTGAGTTATAGCTTTTTGCACCAACCCTTCCTCAAAATAGATTTTTTTTGCAGGCGGTCATTTAAAATAGAACTTCAAACTAGATTTAGAAAACTTGCTGGTTCATTGTACTACATAACACAACCTAAATTAAGAGCTAAACTGAGCTAAACATCTACTTATCGTCGGAGGCGATGCCAATGAGTGGCCCTCCTAATCCATGGCATTGAGGCGGGGAGAAGGTTTAGGGAGAATACCGATGAGTTGGTTAAATTTGGGCAGGAGGGGGTGTACGGTAGACTCATGAGAGTGAGTTAGATCCATCACCGACGTGTGCAACAAACAAAAACCATGGCAAGAGGTTAGGTTTTTGGGCTAAGGGGTTGGTATAGGTTGTCCGTGGCTATACTTTGATGATATTTCGATTCCCAGCTTATCCGTTGGGCCTGTTTCTCTATGAAAAGTGAATTGCGTAAATAACCTCGATTGATGTATTTGTCATAATCAACTACACTGCACACGCCTCTTTCCAGTAAAAAGACCGAATGTAAAAGTGCCTTTTAGCTCCTCTTGCCATTAAACATGAAAATTAGGTTCCCCTTTTAGATGCATATTTTCTGATTTCTTTTCTAAAATTTCTGATGTATTTTGAATTTCATATTTTATCCATACAGATTGGTTTCCACATGTGCAAAAATGCCTTCAAATAATTCAAAAATCTACTTCTTAGGATTCAAAGGATGGTGCGGAAAATATGTATTGTTTGGTATTAAAGGCCAAACTTGTTTGAGTATTAGTTGGAAGACGCCAGCATGACTCAGGGGCCTTCATCTCTGACGATAATGAATGCTCCACCAAACTTTCACTTGTCTGAATAACACATTTGCCCTTTATAAATACCACCATCTTCGCCGGACTAGGAAATTCCACTGCCCCGCTTCACTTTTATATGTAGCATATTTGTAGCACTGGATCTTAGTGCGCCAACAAAGACAAGGAGCGGATGAACAATAGGAACAAGAAACCATGGGAATAGGAGATAACAGGAAGATCTGATGACCGTGAAAATACATCACATACTATTTGGTAGCTAAAAGCATAGGTAAGCAAGCTCACTCACACTTTGGAGTAAACATACACTCAAGACGACGATACAAGCACCTACTCTCCTGACACGATGGTTTATTCATTGTCAAAGCTAAAAAAAAATCTCTCTATACAGACATTTAGTTGTAGCAGACATGAATTCCCACAAAAGTTTTTATGGAAGACCAAAATTCCACCAAAAATCAGAGTCATTCTTTGATTGATGGTCATGAATAATGTCCTAACTAGAGATGATTTGCTATGGTCATGATGATAGCATTGAGCATCTCTTCTTCAGATGTTTTGTTACTAGACTGGTATGGAGCCTTTTTAAGTGTGCTTTCAATTTAAGATCTATACCTGACAGTTTGAGTGTAGTAGTTGGTGTTGCTGCGGGAAATACACTTTGGTTCCTGGTTGTATATGCACCTTATATGGGGATTTTTTTTAATATTTTAACAAAAAGTCAAAATAGGTAAGAACTATTTTGACAAAACACTTGACTTACTTTTGCACTGATATATAAATGTCGACGAAAAAAAACAAAAGTTGACCTCACAGCAAAAAAGACAAAAATTATTTGCTATTATAGGTCACTATTCACACTATTTTAGCCAAAAATTTATCTTTTTTGAAAAGAAGTCAAAAGGATATATATTTTTGTGGATTTTATTTCTCACGAGTACAATAGAAGGTCAAGTTATTTTAAAAATATTTTCAGGAATTTTTGACTTTTTGTTGAATTACTAAAAAAAATCCATATAGGGTGCATATGTCCCCATAGACCAAAAGTTCCCCTCCGTGTTGTTGTTATATTTTGGATAATTTTGAGATGTAGAAATGACATAGTATTCGAAAGGATGGTCAGTAATGATTCTGTTGTACTGATAAAAATGACTAGTCATTAGATTGTTGGAAATATGCCCTAGAGGCAATAATAAATTGGTTATTATTATATTTCCTTGTTCATGATAATCGTTTATTATCCATACTAGAATTGTATTGATAGGAAACTCAGATACATGTGTGGATACATAGACAATACCATGTCCCCAGTAAGCCTCTAGTTGACTAGCTCGTTGATCAATAGATGGTTACGGTTTCCTGACCATGGACATTAGATGTCGTTGATAACGGGATCACATCATTAGAAGAATGATGTGATGGACAAGACCCAATCCTAAGCCTAGCACAAGATCATGTAGTTCGTATGCTAAAGCTTTTCTAGTGTCAAGTATCATTTCCTTAGACCATGAGATTGTGCAACTCCCGGATACCGTGGGAGTGCTTTGGGTGTGCCAAACGCCACAACGTAACTGGGTGGCTATAAAGGTACACTACAGGTATCTCCGAAAGTGTCTGTTGGGTTGGCGCGAATCGAGACTGGGATTTGTCACTCCGTGTAAACGAAGAGGTATCTCTGGGCCCACTCGGTGGGACATCATCATAATGTGCACAATGTGATCAAGGAGTTGATCACAGGATGATGTGTTACGAAACGAGTAAAGAGACTTGCCGGTAACGAGATTGAACAAGGTAGCGGGATACCGACGACCGAATCTCGGGCAAGTATCGTACCGCTAGACAAAGGGAATTGTATACGGGATTGATTAAGTCCTTGATATCGTGGTTCATCCGATGATATCATCATGGAGCATGTGGGAGCCAACATGGGTATCCAGATCCCGCTGTTGGTTATTGACCGGAGAACGTCTCGGTCATGTCTGCATGGTTCCCGAACCCGTAGGGTCTACACACTTAAGGTTCGATGACGTATAAGGAATAGATATACGTGGTTACTGAATGTTGTTCGGAGTCCCGGATGAGATCTCGGACGTCACGAGGAGTTCTGGAATGGTCCGGAGGTAAAGATTTATATATGGAAAGTCCTGTTTTGGTCACCGGAAAAGTTTCGGGTGCTATCGGTAACGTACCGGGACCACCGGGAGGGTCCCGGAGATCCACCAAGTGGGGCCACCAGCCCCGGAGGGCTGCATGGGCCAAGTGTGGGAGGGGACCAGCCCTAGGTGCGCTGGTGCACCCCCCACCAAGGCCCAAGGCGCAAGGGAGAGTGGAAGGGGGCAAACCCTAGGCTCAGATGGGCCTAAGGCCCACCTAGTGGTGCGCCCCCCTCTCTCCCCCCTTGGCCGCCCCCCTAGATGGGATCTAGGGCTGGTCGCCATCCCTAGGGGTGGAAACCTAGGTGGGGGCGCAGCCCCTCCCCTCCCCCTATATATACTTGAGGTTTTGGGCTGCCATAGAGACAATTCAATCTCCTTCCTGGCGCAGCTCTACCCCTCTCCCTCCTCGTCTCTTGCGGTGCTTGGCGAAGCCCTGCTGGAGTACCACGCTCCTCCACCACCACCACGCCGTCGTGCTGCTGCTGGATGGAGTCTTCCCCAAGCTCTCCTTCTCCCCTTGCTGGATCAAGGCGTAGGAGACGTCACCGGGCTGTACGTGTGTTGAACACGGAGGTGCCGTCCGTTCGGCACTAGGATCATCGGTGATTTGGATCACGACGAGTACGACTCCATCAACCCCGTTCACTTGAACGCTTCCGCTTAGCGATCTACAAGGGTATGTAGATGCACTCTCCTTCCCCTCGTTGCTAGATTACTCCATAGATTGATCTTGGTGATGCATAGAAAATTTTGAATTTCGGCTACATTCCCCAACATAGATAACGTTGGGCCTTGTGGCAGATAAAGGAGGAAAGTCAAAAGGTGTTGATGCTGGGAGCAAAAATCATAGAGCATGTATGTGAAGTTTGCCGAGCATCTCAAGGGTGGCATCCTGGAGTTTTTCAGCTCCATCGCTGAAGCTTCTTCAACTTCGACATCCTTTGCAGCTTCTATGCTGATCTTGCTCTTGGATGCATGAGTTCTCTTTTGCTGCCTCATAGCTACTCCGGTGTCACATGGTCTGGTGATGTTTCTGTTGGGGAACGTTGCAGAAAACAAAAATTTTCCTACGGTTTCACCAAGATCCATCTATGAGTTCATCTAGCAACGAGTGATCGGATGCATCTACATACCTTTGTAGATCGCGAGCGGAAGCGTTCACTAGAACGTGGATGACGGAGTCGTACTCGCCGTGATTCAAATCACCGATGACCAAGCGCCGAACGGACGGCACCTCCGTGTTCAACACACGTACGGAGCGGATGACGTCTCCTCCTTCTTGATCCAGCAAGGGGGAAGGAGAGGTTGATGAAGATCCAGCAGCACGACGGCATGCTGGTGGATGCAGGGCGTCACAGTAGCAGGGCTTCGCCGTATACTACGAGAGGAAGAGGTGTATCAGGGGAGAGGGAGGCGCCAAGGCTCAAGGTGCGGCTGCCCCCCTCCCCCTCCCTTTATATAGGCCCCCTAGGGGGGGCGCCGGCCCTAGGAGATGGGATCTCCTAGGGGGGGCGGCGGCCAGGGCTGGAGTAGCCCCCAAGGCAAGGTGGGGCGCCCCCCACCCCTAGGGTTTCAACCCTAGGTGCATGGGGTGGGCCTAGGGGGGCGCACCAGCCCACTATGGGCTGGTTCCCCTCCCCACTTTGGCCCATGGGGCCCTCCGGGATGGGTGGCCCCACCCGGTGGACCCCCGGGACCCTTCCGGTGGTCCCGGTACAATACCGGTGAACCCAAAACTTTCCCGTTGGCCAAAACAGCACTTCCTATATATTATTCTTTACCTCCGGACCATTCTGGAACTCCTCGTGACGTCCAGGATCTCATCCGGGACTCCGACCAACATTCGGGTTACTGCATATACATATCTTTTCAACCCTAGCGTCACCGAACCTTAAGTGTGTAGACCCTACGGGTTCGGGAGACATGTAGACATGACCGAGATCGCTCTCCGGTCAATAACCAACAGCGGGATCTGGATACCCATGTTGGCTCCCACATGCTCCTCGATGATCTCATCGGATGAACCACGATGTCGAGGATTCAAGCAACCCCGTATACAATTCCCTTTGTCAATCGGTATGTTACTTGCCCGAGATTCGATCGTCGGTATCCCAATACCTCGTTCAATCTTGTTACCGGCAAGTCACTTTACTCGTACCGTAATGCATGATCCCGTGACCAAACACTTGGTCACTATGAGCTCATAATGATGATGCATTACCGAGTGGGCCCAGTGATACCTCTCCGTCATACGGAGTGACAAATCCCAGTCTTGATCCGTGTCAACCCAACAGACACTTTCGGAGATACCCGTAGTATACCTTTATAGTCACCCAGTTACGTTGTGACGTTTGGTACACCCAAAGTACTCCTACGGTATCCGGGAGTTACACGATCTCATGGTCTAAGGAAAGGATACTCGACATTGGATAACCTAGCAAACGAACTACACGATCTTGTGCTATGTTTAGGATTGGGTCTTGTCCATCACATCATTCTCCTAATGATGTGATCTCGTTATCAACGACATCCAATGTCCATAGTCAGGAAACCATGACTATCTGTTGATCAACGAGCTAGTCAACTAGAGGCTTACTAGGGACATATTGGTGTCTATTATTCACACATGTATTACGATTTCCAGATAACACAATTATAGCATGAATAAAAGACAATTATCATGAACAAGGAAATATAATAATAACGCTTTTATTATTGCCTCTAGGGCATATTTCCAACAATCTCCCACTTGCACTAGAGTCAATAATCTAGTTACATTGTGATGAATCGAACACCCATGGAATTCTGGTGTTGATCATGTTTTGCTCTAGGGAGAGGTTTAGTCAACGGATCTGCTACATTTAGGTTCGTATGTACTTTACAAATATCTATGTCTCCATCTTGAACATTTTCACGAATGGAGTTGAAGCGACGCTTGATGTGCCTGGTCTTCTTGTGAAACATGGGCTCCTTGGCAAGTGCAATAGCTCCAGTGTTGTCACAGAAGAGTTTGATTGGCCCCGACGCATTGGGTATGACTCCGAGGTCGGTGATGAACTCCTTCACCCAAATTGCTTCATGTGCTGCCTTCGAGGCTGCCATGTACTCCGCTTCACATGTAGATCCCGCCACGACGCTCTGCTTGCAACTGCACCAGCTTACTGCCCCACCATTCAAAATATACACGTATCCGGTTTGTGATTTAGAGTCATCCAGATCTGTGTCGAAGCTAGCGTCGACGTAACCCTTTACAACGAGCTCTTCGTCACCTCCATAAACGAGAAACATTTCCTTAGTCCTTTTCAGGTACTTCAGGATATTCTTGACCGCTGTCCAGTGTTTCTTGCCGGGATTACTTTGGTACCTTCCTACCAAACTTACGGCAAGGTTTACATCAGGTCTGGTACACAGCATGGCATACAAAATAGAACCTATGGCTGAGGCATAGGGGATGACACTCATCTCTTCTATATCTTCTGCCGTGGTCGGACATTGAGCTGAGCTCAATTTCACACCTTGCCGCACAGGCAAGAACCCCTTCTTAGACTGATCCATATTGAACTTCTTCAATATCTTATCAAGGTATGTGCTTTGTGAAAGACCTATGAGGCATCTTGATCTATCTCTATAGATCTTGATGCCTAATATATAAGCAACTTCTCCAAGGTCCTTCATTGAAAAACTTTTATTCAAGTAGGCCGTAATGCTGTCCAAGAGTTCTATATCATTTCCGATCAAAAGTATGTCATCTACATATAATATGAGAAATGCTACAGAGCTCCCACTCACTTTCTTGTAAACGCAGGCTTCTCCATAGGTCAGTGTAAACCCAAACGCTTTGATCATCTCATCAAAGCGAATGTTCCAACTCCGAGATGCTTGCACCAGCCCATAGATTGAGCGTTGGAGCTTGCACACCTTGTTAGCATTCTTAGGATCGACAAAACCTTCCGGCTGCATCATATACAATTCTTCCTTAAGGAAACCATTAAGGAATGCCGTTTTGACGTCCATTTGCCATATCTCATAATCGTAGAATGCGGCAATTGCTAACATGATTCGGACGGACTTTAGCTTTGCTACCGGTGAGAAAGTCTCATCGTAGTCAACCCCTTGAACTTGTCGATAACCCTTAGCGACAAGCTGAGCTTTATAGATGGTCACATTACCATCCGCGTCTGTCTTCTTCTTAAAGATCCATTTATTTTCTATGGCTCGCCGTTCAACGGGCAAGTTAGTCAAAGTCCATACTTCGCTTTCATACATGGATCCTATCTCGGATTTCATGGCTTCTAGCCATTTGTCGGAATTAGGGCCCGCCATCGCTTCTTCATAGTTCGAAGGTTCACCGTTGTCTAACAACATGATTTCCAAGACAGGGTTGCCATACCACTCTGGTGCGGAACGTGTCCTTGTGGACCTACGAATTTCAGTAGGAGCTTGATCAGAAGTATCTTGATCATCATCATTAACTTCCTCTCTAGTCGGTGCAGGCACCTCAGGAACATTTTCTTGAGTTGCGCCCTTTTCCGGTTCAAGAGGTAATACTTCATCAAGTTCTACTTTCCTCCCACTTACTTCTTTCGAGAGAAACTCCTTCTCTAGAAAGGATCCATTCTTGGCAACAAAGATCTTGCCTTCGGATCTGAGGTAGAAGGTATACCCAATAGTTTCTTTAGGGTATCCTATGAAGACGCATTTTTCCGACTTGGGTTCGAGCTTTTCAGGTTGAAGTTTCTTGACATAAGCATCGCATCCCCAAACTTTTAGAAACGACAGCTTAGGTTTCTTCCCAAACCATAATTCATACGGTGTCGTCTCAACGGATTTCGACGGAGCCCTATTTAAAGTGAATGCGGCAGTCTCTAAAGCATAGCCCCAAAAAGATAGCGGTAAATCGGTAAGAGACATCATAGATCGCACCATATCTAATAGAGTGTGATTACGATGTTCGGACACACCGTTACGCTGAGGTGTTCCAGGCGGCATGAGTTGTGAAACTATTCCACATTTTCCTAAGTGTGTGCCAAATTCGTGACTCAAGTATTCTCCTCCACGATCTGATCGTAGGAACTTGATTTTCCTGTCACGTTGATTTTCAACCTCACTCTAAAATTCCTTGAACTTTTCAAAGGTCTCAAACTTGTGTTTCATTAAATAGATATACCCATATCTACTCAAGTCATCAGTGAGGGTGAGAACATAACGATAGCCACCGCGAGCCTCAACACTCATTGGACCGCACACATCAGTATGCATGATTTCCAATAAGTTGGTTGCTCGCTCCATTGTTCCTGAGAACGCAATCCTGGTCATTTTACCCATGAGGCATGGTTCGCACGTGTCAAATGATTCGTAATCAAGAGACTCTAAAAGTCCATCTGCATGGAACTTCTTCATGCGTTTGACACCTATGTGACCAAGGCGGCAGTGCCACAAGTATGTGGGACTATCATTATCAACCTTACATCTTTTGGTACTCACACTATGAATATGTGTAGCACTACGCTCGAGATTCATTAAGAATAAACCATTCACCATCGGAGCATGACCATAAAACATATCTCTCATATAAATAGAACAACCATTATTCTCGGATTTAAATGAGTAGCCATCTCGTATCAAATGAGATCCTGATACAATGTTCATGCTCAAACTTGGCACTAAATAACAATTATTAAGGTTCAAAACTAATCTCGTAGGTAAATGAAGAGGCAGCGTGCCGACGGCGATCACATCGACCTTGGAACCATTCCCGACGCGCATCGTCACCTCGTCCTTCGCCAGTCTTTGCTCATTCCGCAGCTCCTGCTTTGAGTTACAAATGTGAGCAACTGCACCGGTATCAAATACCCAAGAGCTACTACGAGTACTGGTAAGGTACACATCAATTACATGTATATCACATATACCTTTTGTGATGCCGGCCTTCTTGTCCGCTAAGTATTTGGGGCAGTTCCGCTTCCAGTGACCACTTCCCTTGCAATAAAAACACTCAGTCTCGGGCTTGGGTCCATTCTTTGGCTTCTTCCCGGCAGCTTGCTTGCCAGGCGCGGCAACTCCCTTGCCGTCCTTCTTGAAGTTCTTCTTACCCTTGCCTTTCTTGAACTTAGTGGTTTTCTTCACCATCAACACTTGATGTTCCTTTTTGACTTCTACCTCTGCTAATTTCAGCATAGCAAATACTTCAGGAATGGTCTTTTCCATCCCCTGCATATTGAAGTTCATCACAAAGCTCTTGTAGCTCGGTGGAAGCGACTGAAGGATTCTGTCAATGGCCGCGTCATCCGGGAGATTAACTCCCAGCTGAGTCAAGCGGTTATGCAACCCAGACATAGTGAGTATGTGCTCACTGACAGAACTGTTTTCCTCCATCTTACAGCTGAAGAATTTTTCGGAGACTTGATATCTCTCGACCCGGGCATGAGCTTGGAAAACCATTTTCAGCTCTTCGAACATCTCATATGCTCCGTGTCTCTCAAAACGTTTTTGGAGCCCCGGCTCTAAGCTGTAAAGCATGCCGCACTGAACGAGGGAGTAGTCATCGGTACGTGCCTGCCAAGCGTTCATAACGTCTTGTTCAACAGGGAGAACAGGTGCGTCACCCAGCGGTGCTTGTAGGACATAATCTTTCTTGGCAGCTATAAGGATGATCCTCAGGTTCCGGACCTAGTCCGTGTAATTGCTGCCATCGTCTTTCAGCTTGGTTTTCTCTAGGAACGCGTTGAAGTTGAGGACTACGTTGGCCATTTGATCTACAAGACATATTGTAAATATTTTAGACTAAGTTCATGATAATTAAGTTCATCTAATCAAATTACTCAATGAACTCCCACTTAGATAAACATCCCTCCAGTCATCTAAGTATAACATGATCCGAGTTAACTAGGTCGTGTCCGATCATCACGTGAGACGGACTAGTCAACATCGGTGAACATCTTCATGTTGATCGTATCTTCTATACGACTCATGCTCGACCTTTCGGTCTTCTGTGTTCCGAGGCCATGTCTGTACATGCTAGGCTCGTCAAGTCAACCTAAGTGTTTGCATGTGTAAATCTGTCTTACACCCGTTGTATGTGAACGTTAGAATCTATCACACCCGATCATCACGTGGTGCTTCGAAACAACGAACTGTCGCAACGGTGCACAGTTAGGGGGAACGCTTGCTTGAAATTATTATGAGGGATCATCTTATTCACTACCGTCGTTCTAAGTAAACAAGATGCAAAAACATGATAAACATCACATGCAATCAAATAATAAGAGTGACATGATATGGCCAATATCACATAGCTCCTTTGATCTCCATCTTGGGGCTCCATGATCATCTTGTCACCGTCATGACACCATGATCTCCATCATCATGATCTCCATCATCGTGTCTCCATGAAGTTGCTCGCCAACTATTACTTCTACTACTATGGCTAACGCGTTTAGCAATAAAGTAAAGTAATTTACATGGCGTTTCTCAATGACACGCAGGTCATACAAAAATAAAGACAACTCCTATGGCTCATGCTGGTTGTCATACTCATCGACATGCAAGTCGTGATTCCTATTACAATAGCATGAACATCTCATACATCACATATAGATCATTCATCACAACTTTGGCCATATCACATCACAAAACACTTGCTGCAAAAACAAGTTAGACGTCCTCTAATTGTTGTTGCAAGTTTTACGTGGCTGCAATAGGGTTCTAGCAAGAATGTTTTCTTACCTACGTGAAAGCCACAACGTGATTTGTCAACTTCTATTTACCCTTCATAAGGACCCTTTTCATCGAATCCGCTCCAACTAAAGTGGGAGAGATAGACACCCTCCAGCCACCTTAAGCAACTAGTGCATGTTAGTCGGTGGAACCGGTCTCACGTAAGTGTACGTGTAAGGTTGGTCCGGGCCGCTTCATCCCACAATACCGCTGAAGCAAAATAAGACTAGTAGTGGCAAGAAAGTTGAAAACATCAATGCCCACAACAAATTGTGTTCTACTCGTGCATAAAGAACTACGCATAGACCTAGCTCATGATGCCACTGTTGGGGAACGTTGCAGAAAACAAAAAATTTCCTACGGTTTCACCAAGATCCATCTATGAGTTCATCTAGCAACGAGTGATCGGATGCATCTACATACCTTTGTAGATCGCGAGCGGAAGCGTTCACTAGAACGTGGATGACGGAGTCGTACTCGCCGTGATTCAAATCACCGATGACCAAGCGCCGAACGGACGGCACCTCCGCGTTCAACACACGTACAGAGCGGATGAAGTATCCTCCTTCTTGATCCAACAAGGGGGAAGGAGAGGTTGATGAAGATCCAGCAGCACGACGGCGTGGTGGTGGATGTAGGGCGTCACAGTAGCTGGGCTTCGCCGTATACTACGAGAGGAAGAGGTGTAGCAGGGGAGAGGGAGGCGCCAAGGCTCAAGGTGCGGCTGCCCCCCTCCCCCTCCCTTTATATAGGCCCCCTAGGGGGGGACACCGGCCCTAGGAGATGGGATCTCCTAGGAGGGGCGGCGGCCAGGGCTGGAGTAGCCCCCAAGGCAAGGTGCCCCCCCCCCCCACCCCTAAGGTTTCAACCCTAGGCGCATGGGGTGGGCCTAGGGGGGCGCACCAGCCCACTATGGGCTGGTTCCCCTCCCCACTTTGGCCCATGGGGCCCTTCGGGATGGGTGGCCCCACCCGGTGGACCCCCGGGACCCTTCCGATGGTCCCGGTACAATACCGCTGAACCCGAAACTTTCCCGTTGGCCAAAACAACACTTCCTATATATTATTCTCTACCTCCGGACCATTCCGAAACTCCTCGTGACGTCCGGGATCTCATCCAGGACTCCGAACAACATTCGGGTTACTGCATATACATATCTTTTCAACCCTAGCGTCACCGAACCTTAAGTGTGTAGACCCTACGGGTTCGGGAGACATGTAGACATGACCGAGATCGCTCTCCGGTCAATAACCAACAGCGGGATCTGGATACCCATGTTGGCTCCCACATGCTCCTCGATGATCTCATCAGATGAACCACGATGTCGAGGACTCAAGCAACCCCGTATACAATTCCCTTTGTCAATCGGTATGTTACTTGCCCGTGATTCGATCATCGGAATCCCAATACCTCGTTCAATCTCGTTACCGGCAAGTCACTTTACTCGTACCGTAATGCATGATCCCGTGACCAGACACTTGGTCACTATGAGCTGATAATGATGATGCATTACCGAGTGGGCCCAGTGATACCTCTCCTTCATACGGAGTGACAAATCCCAGTCTTGATCCGTGTCAACCCAACAGACACTTTCGGAGATACCCATAGTATACCTTTATAGTCACCCAGTTACGTTGTGACGTTTGGTACACCCAAAGTACTCCTACGGTATCCGGGAGTTACACGATCTCATGGTCTAAGGAAAGGATACTCGACATTGGATAACCTAGCAAACGAACTACACGATCTTGTGCTATGTTTAGGATTGGGTCTTGTCCATCACATCATTCTTCTAATGATGTGATCTCGTTACCAACGACATCCAATGTCCATAGTCAGGAAACCATGACTATCTGTTGATCAACGAGCTAGTCAACTAGAGGCTTACTAGGGACATGTTGGTGTCTATTATTCACACATGTATTACGATTTCCGAATAACACAATTATAGCATGAATAAAAGACAATTATCATGAACAAGGAAATATAATAATAACGCTTTTATTATTGCCTCTAGGGCATATTTCCAACAGTTTCATGGGCATGTAATACAAGTATGGTGATGTTTCATTGCCGTGCAATGTAAGTATGGAGTCTGGTGTTTGATGCATGTTTAGCGGGTTTGCTTTCTGATGATATGCTGGTAGTTCTTTGAGTAGGTCTATGTAATGAATCAGATGGCTTCTTTAATAATAGAAATCAGAGGTGGAGGCCTCTGTTTCGTTTAAAAAATCCTGCAAACAAACAAAAACACATAAAAAAGCAGCAGCAGAAGAAAGTCGAGGCCGGAATAACATTTTGCCCCGACTGCGAATAAGACATTCTCTCAGCAGCATCGTCGACATAGAAATGCTTCAGCACTCAACACACAACATTGTACCACTACATTAGCCCTTGTTTTGAAGTGAACATTTACGAAAGGTCTGCACGTTCAGACTAGAAATGAACCTGCCGATACTCATGTACATCTTGTGCTACAGAACGCTGCAAACTTCCTTTCCAAAAAGAGCTACAATCCTAAGCGAAAAATCGACATGGTGTTAGCACCAGCTTCACGAGGATAAATACATACACCAAAGATCTGAAGGAAATATGCCCTAGAGGCAATAATAAAGTTATTATTTATTTCCTTATATCATGATAAAAGTTTATTATTCATGCTAGAATTGTATTAACCGGAAACATAATACATGTGTGAATACATAGACAAACATAGTGTCACTAGTATGCCTCTAGTTGACTAGCTCGTTAATCAAAGATGGTTATGTTTCCTAACCATGGACAAAGAGATGTCATTTGATTAACGGGATCACATCATTAGTTGAATGATCTGATTGACATGACCCATTCCATTAGCTTAGCACCCCGATCGTTTAGTATGTTGCTATTGCTTTCTTCATGACTTATACATGTTCCTATGACTATGAGATTATGTAACTCCCGTGTGCCGGAGGAACACTTTGTGTGCTACCAAACATCACAACGTAACTGGGTGATTATAAAGGTGCTCTACAGGTGTCTCCAAAGGTACATGTTGGGTTGACATATTTCGAGATTAGGATTTGTCACTCCGATCGTCGGAGAGGTATCTCTGGGCCCTCTCGGTAATGCACATCACTTAAGCCTTGCAAGCATTGCAACTAACGAGTTAGTTGCGGGATGATGTATTACGGAACGAGTAAAGAGACTTGCCGGTAACAAGATTGAACTAGGTATTGGATACCGACGATCGAATCTCGGGCAAGTAACATACCGATGACAAAGGGAACAACGTATGTTGTTATGCGGTCTGACCGATAAAGATCTTCATAGAATATGTACGAACCAATATGAGCATCCAGGTTCCGCTATTGGTTATTGACCGGAGACATGTCTCGGTCATGTCTACATTGTTCTCGAACCGTAGGGTCCGCACGCTTAACGTTACGATGACAGTTTCATTATGAGTTTATGTATTTTGATGTACCGAAGGTTGTTCGGAGTCCCGGATGTGATCATGGACATGACGAGGAGTCTCGAAATGGTCGAGACATAAAGATCAATATATTGGAAGCCTATATTTGGATATCAGAATCGTTCCAGGTGAAATCAGGATTTTACCGGAGTACCAGGGGGTTACCGGAACCCCCCCGGGGGTTATTGGGCCTACATGGGCCCTAAGGGAGAAGAGGAAAGGAGGCAAGAGGTGGCCGTGCGCCCCTCCCCTCCCTAGTCCGAATAGGACAAGGAGAGGGGGGCGGCGCCCCCCCCCCCCCCCCTTTCCTTTCCCTCTTCCTCCTCTTTCCCCCCCTTCTCCTTCTCCAACTAGGAAAGGAGGGAGTCCTACTCCTAGTGGGAGTAGGACTCCCCCTTGGCACGCCCCTCCTTGGCCGGCCGCCCCCTCCCCTTGGCTCCTTTATATACGGGGGCAGGGGGCACCCTAGGACACACAAGTTGATCTTCGTGATCGTTCCTTAGCCGTGTGCGGTGCCCCCCTCCACGATATTACACCTCGATCATATTGTAGCGGTGCTTAGGCGAAGCCCTGTGATGGTTGAACATCAAGATCGTCACCACACCGTCGTGCTGACAGAACTCCTCCTCGAAGCTTTGCTGGATCGGAGCCCGGGGAGCATCATCGAGCTGAACATGTGCCAAGAACTCGGAGGTGCCGGAGTAACGGTGCTTGGATCGGTTGGACCGGGAAGACGTACGACTACTTCCTCTATGTTGCGTTAATGCTTCCGCTTCGGTCTACGAGGGTACGTAGACAATACTCTACCCTCTCATTGCTATGCATCACCATGATCTTGCGTGTGCATAGGAAATTTTTTAAAATTACAACGTTCCCCAACAGTGGTATCAGAGCCTAGGTTTTATGTGTTGATGTTATATGCACGAGTAGAACACAAGTGAGTTGTGGGCGATATAAGTCATACTGCTTACCAGCATGTCATACTTTGGTTCGGCGGTATTGTTGGAGGAAGCGGCCCGGACCGACATTACGCGTACGCTTACGCGAGACCGGTTCTCCCGACGTGCTTTGCACATAGGTGGCTTGCAGGTGACAGTTTCCCCAACTTTAGTTGAACCGAGTGTGGCTACGCCCGGTCCTTGCGAAGGTTAAAACAGCACCAACTTGACAAACTATCGTTGTGGTTTTGATGCGTAGGTAAGATTGGTTCTTGCTTAAGCCCGTAGCAGCCACGTAAAATTGCAACAACAAAGTAGAGGATGTCTAACTTTTTTTTGCAGGGCATGTTGTGATGTGATATGGTCAAGACATGATGCTAAATTTTATTATATGAGATGATCATGTTTTGTAACCGAGTTATCGGCAACTGGTTGGAGCCATATGGTTGTCGCTTTATTGTATGCAATGCAATTGCGCTGTAATGCTTTACTTTATCACTAAGCGGTAGCGATAGTCGTGGAAGCATAAGATTGGCGAGACGACAACGATGCTACGATGGAGATCAAGGTGTCGCGCCGGTGACGATGGTGATCACGACGGTGCTTCAGAGATGGAGATCACAAGCACAAGATGATGATGGCCATATCATATCATTTATATTGATTGCATGTGATGTTTATCTTTTATGCATCTTATCTTGCTTTGATTGACGGTAGCATTATAAGATGATCTCTCACTAAATTATCAAGAAGTGTTCTCCCTGAGTATGCACCGTTGCGAAAGTTCTTCGTGCTGAGACACCACGTGATGATCGGGTGTGATAGGCTCTACATTCAAATACAACGGGTGCAAAACAGTTGCACACGCGGAATACTCAGGTTATACTTGACGAGCCAAGCATATACAGATATGGCCTCGGAACACGGAGACCGAAAGGTCGAGCGTGAATCATATAGTAGATATGATCAACATAGTGATGTTCACCAATGAAACTACTCCATCTCACGTGATGATCGGACATGGTTTAGTGATTTGGATCACGTAATCACTTAGAGGATTAGAGGGATGTCTATCTAAGTGGGAGTTCTTAAGTAATATGATTAATTGAACCTAAATTTATCATGAACTTAGTACCTGATAGTATCTTGCTTATGTATGTTTGATTGTAGATAGATGGCCCGTGCTGTTGTTCCGTTGAATTTTAATGCGTTCCTTGAGAAAGCAAAGTTGAAAGATGATGGTAGCAATTACACGGACTGGGTCTGTAACTTGAGGATTATCCTCATTGCTGCTCAGAAGAATTATGTCCTGGAAGCACCGCTGGGTGCCAGGCCTGCTGCTGGAGCAACACCAGATGTTATGAACGTCTGGCAGAGCAAAGCTGATGACTACTCGATAGTTCAATGTGCCATGCTTTACGGCTTAGAACCGGGACTTCAACGAACGTCATGGGGCATATGAGATGTTCCAGGAGTTGAAGTTAATATTTCAAGCAAATGCCCGGATTGAGAGACATGAAGTCTCCAATAAGTTCTATAGCTGCAAGATGGAGGAGAACAGTTCTGTCAGTGAGGATATACTCAAAATGTCTGGGTATAATAATCACTTGATTCAAATGGGAGTTAATCTTCCAGATGATTGCGTCATTGACAGAATTCTCCAATCACTACCACCAAGCTACAAGAGCTTCGTGATGAACTATAATATGCAAGGGATGAATAAGACTATTCCCGAGCTCTTCGCAATGCTGAAAGCTGCGGAAGTAGAAATCAAGAAGGAGCATCAAGTGTTGATGGTCAACAAGACCACTAGTTTCAAGAAAAGGGCAAAGGGAAGAAGAAGGGGAACTTCAAGAAGAACAGCAAGCAAGTTGCTGCTCAAGAGAAGAAACCCAAGTCTGGACCTAAGACTGAAACTGAGTGCTTCTACTGCAAGCAGACTGGCCACTGGAAGCGGAACTGCCCCAAGTATTTGGCGGATAAGAAGGATGGCAAGGTGAACAAAGGTATATGTGATATACATGTTATTGATGTGTACCTTACTAATGCTCGTAGTAGCACCTGGGTATTTGATACTGGTTCTGTTGCTAATATTTGCAACTCGAAACAGGGACTACGGATTAAGCGAAGATTGGCTAAGGACGAGGTGACGATGCGCGTGGAAAACGGTTCCAAAGTTGATGTGATCGCAGTCGGCACGCTACCTTTACATCTACCTCATAGCTACTCCAGTGTCGCATGGTCTGGTGATGTTTCATGGGCATGTAATACAAGTATGGTGATGTTTCATTGCCGTGCAATGTAAGTATGGAGTCTGGTGTTTGATGCCTGTTTAGCGGGTTTGCTTTTTGATGATATGCTGGTAGTTCTTTGAGTAGGTCTATGTAATGAATCAAATGGCTTCTTTAATAATAGAAATCAGAAGTGGAGGCCTCTGTTTCGTTAAAAAAAATCCTGCAAACAAACAAAAACACATAAAAAAGCAGCAGCAGAAGAAAGTCGAGGCCGGAATAACATTTTGCCCCGACTAAGAATAAGACATGCTCTCAGCAGCAGAGTCGACATAGAAATGCTTCAGCACTCAACACACAGCATTGTACCACTACATTAGCCCTTGTTTCGAAGTGAACATTTACGAAAGGTCTGCACGTTCAGACTAAAAACGAACCTGCCGATACTCATGTACATCTCGTGCTATAGAACGCTGCAAACTTCCTTTCCAAAAAGAGCTACAATCCTAAGCGAAAAATCGACATGGTGTTAGCACCAGCTTCACGAGGATAAATACATACAACGAAGATCTACTCGTAATACCGCCACATCCGACGTAGGCAAGGGCTTCCCTGGAGGGACGGCTGCCAGCAGGCTCAACGATGACTTGTCTAGCAGCTCACGAGTACAATAGAAGGTCAAGTTTATTTCAAAAATATTTTCAGAAATTTTTGACTTTTTGTTGAATTACTAAAAAAAAATCCCATATAGGGTGCATATGTCCCCATAGACCAAAAGTTCCCCTCCGTGTTGCTGCTATATTTTGGATAATTTTGAGATGTAGAAATGACATAGTATTTGAAAGGATGGTCAGTAATGATTCTGTTATACTGATAAAAATGACTAGTCATTGGATAATGTTGGGCCTTATGACAGATAAAGGAGGAAAGTCAAAAGGTGTTGATGCTGGGAGCAAAAATCATAGAGCATGTAAGTGAAGTTTGCCGAGCATCTCAAGGGTGGCATCCTGGAGTTTTTCAGCTCCATGGCTGAAGCTTCTTCAACTTCG
This sequence comes from Triticum monococcum, assembly GCA_034509565.1. Lineage (NCBI taxonomy): Eukaryota > Viridiplantae > Streptophyta > Magnoliopsida > Poales > Poaceae > Triticum > Triticum monococcum. Next base: position 568,189,202 of record CM067841.1, on the reverse strand, counting down.
ACCTCCTTTGCAGCTTCTATGGTGATCTTGCTCTTGGATGCATGAGTTCTCTTTTGTTGCCTCATAGCTATTCCAGTATTTGAAAGGATGGTCAGTAATGATTCTGTTATACTGATAAAAATGACTAGTCATTGGATAATGTTGGGCCTTATGGCAGATAAAGGTGGAAAGTCAAAAGGTGTTGATGCTGGGAGCAAAAATCATAGAGCATGTAAGTGAAGTTTGCCGAGCATCTCAAGGGTGGCATCCTGGAGTTTTTCAGCTCCATGGCTGAAGCTTCTTCAACTTCGACCTCCTTTGCAGCTTCTATGGTGATCTTGCTCTTGGATGCATGAGTTCTCTTTTGTTGCCTCATAGCTACTCCAGTATTTGAAAGGATGGTCAGTAATGATTCTGTTATACTGATAAAAATGACTAGTCATTGGATAATGTTGGGCCTTATGGCAGATAAAGGAGGAAAGTCAAAAGGTGTTGATGCTGGGAGCAAAAATCATAGAGCATGTAAGTGAAGTTTGCCGAGCATCTCAAGGGTGGCATCCTGGAGTTTTTCAGCTCCATGGCTGAAGCTTCTTCAACTTCGACCTCCTTTGCAGCTTCTATGGTGATCTTGCTCTTGGATGCATGAGTTCTCTTTTATTGCCTCATAGCTACTCCAGTGTCGCATGGTCTGGTGATGTTTCATGGGCATGTAATACAAGTATGGTGATGTTTCATTGCCATGCAATGTAAGTATGGAGTCTGGTGTTTGCTGCCTGTTTAGCGGGTTTGCTTTCAGGCTTTTGATGATGATATGTTGGTAGTTCTTTGAGTAGGTCTATGTAATGAATCAGATGGGAGAGTGGCGTTACTGGTAGGGGTAGCATCTGGACATGTTATCCTGGCCCTAGGTCCATCTCTAGGGATCTAAACTAGTGGGTCCATCTTTAGGATATACGGGTGTAAGAAAATGCAGCCATCTGACGCTATACTATGAGGAACAGTGATGTATGGTAGCCTGCGGCAGGGCCGGCCCTGAGGGGGGGGGGGCAGGGGGGGCGGCCGCCCCGGGCCCCCCAGATGCAGGGGCCCCCACTTGGCCTTGGGCTGGGTTTGCACACACATGCAGCGGCTTGCGTTCCATCATCCACTGTAGCTCGTAGTTGTAGCCTTCAACGCCTGGTTGTTAGGTTTCCTAATTTCCTTCCGAGATTTATTGAAAAATTAAATTCCCTTCCGAGATTTATTGAAAAATTAAATGACCTTCCGAGATGGCAAGATCTGGTCGCGATTCGCGTCTTCATAAGGATCACGATCCTGTCCCAGCCCTGGTTTTTATCATGAGTCGCCATTTCACCGGCCGGCATACCATGCCCTCCAATCTCCGCTCCAGGTGTCATCCCTCATCGCCGACGGTAGACATACTGACTAAACCAAGTACAATCACGCTCTGCCAATCAACATCGCATCATCGCTGAGCACCCGATCAGGCCATCACCAAGGCCGATCCAACTGATCCGAGGTATTCCATATTGCTATTCCCCTATTAGAGAATTATAAGTAATTTGTCTCAAAAAAGATAATTAAGTAATTTATCTCTACCTATATGACGCATAGATTTTTCACTGTTCAACTTATGATGTATTTTTTTATTTTCACCATTGTGTATTGTTTGTTTCTTGGTTGCTTACTACACAGGCCATATGGTAACATTGTGTATTTGAGCGTATAAACTATTTCATATGAATATTGTTTTTGGATGGATTTAAATATATATAGTGCCAGTGCCTGGCAACAGATCCAAAATGACTGATCCTTATTCGGAAACATGAAAAAAAATACAAACCTATTTATATATCACTAAAAATATGTTAGATTTCACCCAAGTATATGCCCCCTATTTGTATGGATGCTGTGGCGAAGGGTTGGGGCTGCATTAGGGGGACTAAGGGGTTGTTTGGATGGATAGAATATACAAAACGCAATCTCTACAAATTAGAAAAACCGTCTAATCGAATAATATCTTGTTTGGCTGTTCCAACTAATCCATGGATATAAAAAACGTGGTTATCAGAAACCCAAAATTTCAAGTTTATGAAAAAACGAGAATTAGTAGTCTTCCTATAAACCCGTTTTGTAAATACTGGATCCTAACGGACTCAGGCCATCCCGTTCTTTTCTGGCAGCCTGCTTCTTCCTCATCTCACGGAATCTCACTGGAGAGATACATATCCAAACAAGAAACAAGAGAAGCCAGCGTTAACTTCTCTTACTCCAAACGTGATTGCTCGTAAACTGATTAGTCAAAAACAAACTAGTAAAACTGATTTTACATAAAATCGGCTAAAAACCTATTTTCTATAAACTCATGGTTAATCATCGCTATCCAAACAACCACTAAGGGGTTTTCTACAAACATGGAGCGAAGTAGTTGGGGTCTTTTTGCAATACAGTGTAACCAACATTGCATACATGACATGCAGACAGGATGATCGAAAATATGGGAGGGTAAACATCGTAGAGATATTGATTATTATTTTTATCATGATTATAACTAAGGACCCCGAGTTTTAGTTTCGCCTCGGACCCTCAAAATCTCAGGACTGGGCCTGGCCTGCGGGGTCGTTTATTGAAATCCAGGTTACCTTGACGCCGTGGCTCGCCTCCATAACGAAAAGATGTGCGGGGATCAGAAACGTATGCGCGCCGTTTGCTGCAAAAACATCGCCGTCAAGGTTCAGTAAACGCTGACGGCGGATGAAGCGTGGGGCAGCAAAAATATCTCGGTCAGCTTTAAGAAGAAAAAACACACCTCGGTTCCCATCTACTCAGTTGAGCCCTTCCCCCTAGCTCGACGGCGGAGGGCAAACCAATGGCGGCGGCGAGCAATATGGCGGAGTTTGCGGACCTACGCCACAATGGGCTCGGATATCTGCTGGATCTGATTGACAGGTAATTTCTCCACCGTATTATTCTGTTCGATTCAATCCGAAGACGCGTGAGCAGAAATAGTCAATGACTGGTCTTCGGTTTGTTGAACATGCCATAGGCTCCCGCTCAGAGAGGTCACTGCGGATGTTGAGCAGCCAGATCCATTGGTGTTGACGTCCGTTGAGCTGTCCGCACCGGCAAACGCTGACTCGTCGTGCGCGGGTGTGGTTGGACAACTTGGCGGCGTTGCTGAGCAGAACGATCCCGCTGGCAGGAGGAAGCAATAGCAAACCTAGCCCGTGAGTCGACCGGGAAGGTGAACCCAGAGGCACCTGGGTGAACCAGATGATATACATAAAATTCAATGTTCTTTCTCTCTGGATTCATGTTTTATTTTTATTTTTAGTGCCTATGTTGATAGATGTCCAGGGACATTACTACTACTGTCAACTAGCTGACCCCCTGATTTTGGTTGTCATCCTCATCCATGCGCGTAATTAGCATACATAGCGGTTTGTGGACAGATCATTACGTCCAAATGTGCTGATGCACAAAAATCACGGCCCCACTGTTATATGTGAAAGGATTGCATCATCTCAAAACTGTGAATTCAATTTCAAATTAAGACTTAAGAGTAGGACGTGACCCTCCGGACAGGGCACCCTATCCAGGTATAGTCACTCCATTAGAAGAAACAATCAGGAGGTACGCTGATAAACTCTCAGACAATGTAGTGAAGCCAGAGATTGGGATGAGTTTTGACTCACTCGGGGAAGCATAAGATTTCTATAACCTGTATTCTTGGGAGCTTGGATTTGATACACGAGCAGACAAAGTGTATGCAGGAGATTGTTTATGGATGCTCGGTTAGCACTTAAGAGTTAAGAGCCGAGAAGAAAAGATTTGGCAGTTTTTTAACATATTGATTGCACGGGAATTCATTTTTAAAATTTGACACGGAGAAAACATTTTTTTTGCAGGGGAAGCCTGAGCAGCAAAATAACCGATCTTGCCGGTGCGAGTGCCCTGCAATGATGAGATTACTTACAGGTGCAGACAATGATGGCTCATTGCTGAACACTGGTCAAGCCACAACCATTCATTGTCTCTTACTTGCGGTGAGAAAGTTCATTGGCCATCCACAAGCACATAAATGTGTACAATGTGAACTTGAACAAGGCACAACATGGTTGGCAGCTTCTTTGGTTCAACCCAGAATGTGCCTTCAACAAAACGGACGCTGCGCAATCTGTATGGCTGGATAAGTCAAGACCAGACTGACGATGATGGAAATAAGACACTAGCTGTGTTCAAAGGGATACAACGGAATGATCCAGAATTTACCTACTGAGTACAAGGTGATGAGGAAAGAAGGATCAAGCGAGATACCTCACGAGCTGAAGATGTTCTTCCTCCCCTGCCTCCCTTGAACACTGGAGCTGTTGTTCGGTCGCCGTCCACATCCGAAAGGCCCCCATCAAGACCCTCCAAGAACGAAGGACTCCAAGAGAAAAGCCTCATCAAGATCCTCACCAAGGTATTCCCATCAGAATTATGGAAGTGTTCAAATGCTAATGACCTCAAAAAAATTCAATTACACATGCTTTAGCATCTCAAAAGGCACTCAAAAATGTAACTTGTACTGTTGTACATGCTTTAGCAAATACATATCTTTTTTCAAGTACCATTACATGCTTAAGAATTACTCTGAACTTCTGTAGTGTGAATTGCATATGTAGTGTCTGTTTTCAGAAAACAACCTTGTTTATGTGATGGTTCAGTGGTCAAATGATATTATTCTTGGCTAATTTTTTTTCTAGAAACAAACGATTCTGCAGTCACTAGTCCTAGAAAAATCAACAAGGCAGTATTGGTGATTTGTGAGAACTGAACCATTGAATCCAGTGAGAACCAGGATGCTGGTATTTTGAGTCCAGTGAGAACTGAACCTTTGAATCCTTTTTTCAGGGCACTGCTCAGATTCTTTTGATAAGGTCTAGTTAGTGCTAAAAGCATACAAGGTACTTGTCATAAAGTTCCTGTCATCCCACTCCATTCAAAAAACAATTGTAGATTTATACAGGTGTTCAGACAGTAAACTTTGCTAATTGTTCGCGGATGGACAACTTGACAGCTTGCTCTTTCCTTAATCATTTCATTGCAATTGCTCGGGAACTTGCACAACATACAGTAGATTTCTATCTCGTATCTTACTCAAGTTTTCTGTATGACTTCTTAAAGCTGCTGGGAGATTGTCAAACCGATAGCTAACTTAGAAAATAGTAAGATTGGAATCAGTACTTGCTAATGCCCGACACTTGAGGGGGAGGCCAGTGTTCTGAACTTAATTGCTTTTCGCACCTAACAGGTAAATATGTGAGAAGTTTAACTGTCCATATCAATCCTAGTCATACTTGTAGAAGTCTTTTTCAGGTAGTAGCCATATTAAGCCACACATCCTTTTCTCTTCAAGAATAAGTGCAAACCTTTCAAATTATACAGCAATCGATCTAAAAAAAAGATATACACGAGTTAAAATATAAGATCCTAGTACACTTTATTCAAAACTCTTCTGCTAATTAAACTGCCTTTTGTGAAGACATAGTATAGTCGAGCATTCATATGGTGATTTCCAAGTACAGAATTAATCTCTAAATTCACATCCTAGAAGAGAAACAATCTCCAAGCCTCATGCTCGAATTAAATTTGGTTTGCACAAATAATTATTTATCATCTGGATTCAAATATGTGAGCATGACCATCTGTCTACAATATTTTCGATCATGCCAATAACCATCTGCCAATGCATCAGTTCTCTTGTTCATCTCACTGACAATCAACCTATTTCCATTTTGTGCCAGGCCAAGTCTTCCAAGCAAAACAGCAGGAAGCAAGAAACTAAGCAGTAGTTTGTAATCCTGTTGAGTTTACTGATTGGGCATCCTGTTTACAATGTTGAGTTTACTGAATGGGCATCATGTTTCAGAATAATTTTGAAGGTTCTCTGGCTGTACACTGAATCTTATGTCTTGTTTCTTTCTGTACACTTTTTGAATGAGCAAGAAACCAAGCAAAACATTGAGTTTACTGAATCCTGTGTCCTTTTGTACACTTCTAGTAATCATCGGCTAATACACACTGCTGTAGTTTGTATCTTTCTGTTAGACAAGCATGGTCGGCCGCGCTAATTCTAGTGTTGTGTGCGTTATGCGAGCTGCACTAGTTTGGTTGATTCACTAATTTGGCTGCACTTGTTCCCTGTCAAATTGGCCTACGTGGGTGTATGTGGCCTGTGCGCACGATGAAGAACAACCGGCAGGTAGCGGCGGCGGCAGGGATGGATTCTTCTCGAGTGTGGAGGGGTGGGGACTGGGACCTACGATTACCTATCCACCCCACCGGCTGGTAGGTTGCCGTTCGCTGCGTCCGTCAACACGCAGTGTCGCACCGGAACAGGGAGGCGCAGGAAGAAACCTGATACATCCACGAGTATCCTGTACCGGTCTGACGGAGTGGCTGAGCAGCAAATTAATGCGTGGGCCCTGCCCTGGAATACTATGGCAATACGTTTGTCGCATACAGTGTGGAATACAGAGAACGCATGCATCCCCAGAAGAGCCATCGAACGTGATTTCAGGATCAGCTGTGCTCAGGACCAGATGCGAATTTTCCATCAGATGGCTTCTTTAATAATAGAAATCAGAGGTGGAGGCCTCTGTTTCGTTAAAAAAAAATCCTGCAAACAAACAAAAACACATAAAAAAGCAGCAGCAGAAGAAAGTCGAGGCCGGAATAACATTTTGCCCCGACTGCGAATAAGACTCTCAGCAGCAGCGTCGACATAGAAATGCTTCAGCACTCAACACACAGCATTGTACCACTACATTAGCCCTTGTTTCGAAGTGAACATTTACGAAAGGTCTGCATGTTCAGACTAGAAACGAACCTGCCGATACTCATGTACATCTCGTGCTACAGAACGCTGCAAACTTCCTTTCCAAAAAGAGCTACAATCCGAAGCGAAAAATCGACATGGTGTTAGCACCAGCTTCACAAGGATCCATACATACAACGAAGATCTACCCGTAATACCGCCACATCCGACATAGGCAAGGGCTTCCCTGGACTTCCCTGGAGGGACGGCTGCCAGCAGGCTCAACGATGACTTGTCTAGCAGCTCCAACATTGATGAGTTGAGAGGTTCCGAACGGGCCTGAAGGATGCACACAGCTTTTCTCCACATTCATACATTAGTAACTACTTGTCCGAGTCTCTCAGGTAGGTGCAGGCTGGAGTAAAATAGGCAGCCAGAGAACTTCGACTCCATTGCTTAAGTTACATTGTGCTTCGAGTTGCATCTCGTGAGAGAACAGAATAAACCTGAAAACAGAGACAGGAACGTGAAATAGTTCAGCAAAACGCTATGAAGAGTGAAGGGACTTCACAGTTAGAAAGTTATTACAGCTTTCCATATAGCCTTCTGCACAGTAGTTAATTAGTGTACAACTGTACATTACATTAAACAGATTTGAGTTTTATGGCATTATAAATTGACCAGAAACTATTTGTAGTAGGGCCTGAAATCTACAGCCTACATATAACTAAGTGGATCCTACATTTTAAGTGGCCCATCCACCCTCATCTTCTCCTGAGCGAAAATCCTTGAAGCGGAACTAACCAATTTAGATGGATGAATGCGGAAGATTCCTCATATGTGCTTGGGCTATGCATAGCAAGTACCTAATTCTAGGACTAAAGTACACAGCATGTTGGGCCATATCGACAGATACACATGATGGTAAGTTGGTAACCAACGCAATTAAGAAGATCGGCTTTTGTCCCAGAAAGCACACTTTCCTTTGACTAGCCTAGCATCAAGACTTAACATTTCTCCTTTTTTTCCTACCTTAACTGCACAATTCAAAAGTAGTAAGGGAACAGATGATCCTTAAAGAGCATGCAGTACAACTTTTATCATAATGGGTAGAAATAATACATCCCGAAAGTGCAGGTTGGGGCACAGCATTTTCCTTTTCTCAAACCACACTTGCCTTCCACTAGCCCTTAGCCCCCAGCATTCCCCAAATCTCCACCACCCCCTCTCTTTATTTCCTATTCCTTAATTGCACAAGTCCAAAGTAATAATGGGAAAGATGGTTCTTAATGAAGTGCAGAGTACAGCTCTTATCAAAATGGTAAAACAGCTGAAAACGACAGTTTGCGGGCAGATATTGGTGTTTGTACATAAGAAAATGCAAGATATTTGGCATAGCAAAGAAAGCTAGCCAGCTAAACCTGTTTGCTTCTTGCTGGAAAGATGGACATTCTTATGTGTGGGTTTCAACTTGGTCAGTCAGTTAAATTTTCGAGAGTCAGAACTCAGAAGAAGAATTGACACCTCATAAATTAAGCGCCACAGGCAAATCAAACAGGATTATCTATGTCATGTATCACTGATGAATGATGATCAGTGCTAACATAATTTTCCAACGTCACAAAAAGAAAGAAAGTGACCGGGAATAATGATTTGGCAAACCACTTGTTGATCATACAAATTGAATTATTTCATTTAAGTTTATATGAAGGTTACTAGCTTATCACCATCACCAAAAAAAACTTAAGTAACGAACACCAAACACATCACTGCTGAATCATCAATCTAGGAGCCTGTTCAAACTCCGATACTCTTTCAGGATTTGTGCAATAACGTATTGCCAGAGTTCATAATGTTCATGAGAAGTATGATTTTAAATTGAGTTCCATTGTATGATTGTACACTCAGTCTAGCAATGTACTCATGTAAATTGAGTTTGGAGCCAAAACTGAATATTTAAAGGGAGAACTAGTATATATACTAGCCGAAACAAGTGCTTCACAATAACTCCATACAAGTACACACTAATTCGATGATTGGTTTACAATAATTTGCTTCTTACGACAAATAAACAAAATATTAACACGAGGTAAACCTAAATCCAACATTCTGACTAACACTCAAATCTTAAAATTTCTAACTATGTTGGTAAACTATGTTGGCTACAAATCTACAATGCATCACAATGGTGGTGAGCTGGTGATGATAGTGTCACAATTGTGCAAAATAAGGTTGAGTCAGTCCTTGGAGGCAAAGCTAAATAATCAGACAAATATTGGACCGAATGCAATGTGAAATTCACCTCTCACAGATGAAACTTCTGGAATGGCACTCCCTCCATAGCTTAGAATGAGTTCATCTCAAGGCTATACATCCTCCGCTTGAGGAGCACACCGACGGCCGTACGATATGGCTCATCAAAGGCATCTGAAACCCAGGATCCACCTACCGAGCCAGCAGTTGCATTCCCAACTGCGTCCATCATTGCCTCTTCGCTCGGCTTGATGGCCACCAGTGTTGCTCCATTCAAGACCGTGCCCCCAGGCAGCTCAATGTGTGGCGCATACCACAAGCGCATGCTAAGGGCCGGCATGAGCGTGCGGTGCGAGTCACCAGACGCTGATACTGGCCTGACCCGTAGCTCCTGCAGTTGCCACTTGTCCATGGTGAGCACGCCCTGGCCATCGGCGTCCGTCAGATCCAGGCTCTCCAGCAACGCGTGGTCGGAAATGATGGGCTGCAGCAGGTAATGCCGGGCCGACGCGGCAATCAACGAGCTGATGGTCCACAGCACCCGCAGCTTAAGCCCCCCGTTGGTGTAGAAGGACTCCGGTATGCTCCCTGAATCGTCAGGCTCGGCGCAATCAGCAGTTGGAGGAGGAGGCGCGGCCGTGGCGCCGTCCTTGGCGGCAGAGGAGGGCGAGGCGGAGGCGGAGGCGGCGCCCAGGATGACGCAGCTGCCGAGCGTGGAGCCGAAGTCGGCCTTCCACTTGAGCAGCACGCCGTCGTCCATGCCGAGCTCGCCGGCGGGGAGCTCGATCCGCAGGCTGCGGAGCTCCCTGAAGGAGCGGAGCACCTCGGAGGGCGAGTGGTGCGAGACGTCGCCGGGGGCCGCCGACGCCGAGGAGGAGGAGAGCGAGGAGGCGGCGGAGCGGCGGAAGGAGGAGAGGGAGGCGGCGGCGGGGAAGTCGGAGGCGGGGCCGGCGTGGGAGAGGATCTGGCCGAGCGCCTGGATGGGCTTGACGATGCCGCCGATGAGCATGCGCGCGATCTGGGAGAAGACGCCGCGCGCGCGGGCGGAGGCGGAGGCGGTGGGGGAGGAGGGCGCGGAGGAGGACGGGGAGGAGGAGGCGGGGTCGTCGGGGATGACGCAGTCGACGCGGACGAGCACGGAGTCGACGAGGGGCACGAGGGCGTGGAAGCGGCGGGAGACGAGCGCGCAGCGGCCGAGCGCCTTGACGTCGCCGATGCGGTTGAAGATGAGGAGGAGCAGCGGGTCGGGGAGGCCGTCGAAGCGGTCGTCGGCCGCCGCGGCGGCCGAGAGGCGGTGCGGCTGCTGCTCCTCCTCCTCGCGGCGCCACCGGCGGGGCCCCGCGGCGGCGGCGGCGTCCTCGGCCATCGGCCGGCGGATCTGGGGGAGGGGGAGGGGGGAATGCGGGGCGTGGGAGGGAGGCCACGAGGAGAGCCAGAGAGAGAGGGGGGCGTGGAGGTGGACGGCTTGCACTGCCTTGAATCCTCGATGTTTTCTGCTCTCTCTCTCTCTCTCTCACGGCCTCGGGGGAAGACAAAATGCGGTGGAGCCCCCGCACCTTCCCGAAATCGTGGCCGTGCGATGCAGCAGCTCTTTTTCACTTTAATAATTCGGCTTTGGAGGTTTTCATCGGAGAGGAGTTCGCTGTGGCTTTCGTCGGTGCCGCGATTTGATTTGAGAAACTGAAATGCTAAGCTAAGCAAACTCTAGATTAGCCTAGAAAAAAAGTGTTGGCTGGAAACTCTATGTTAGAGCATCTATAAAAAGGGTTGGACAGTCCAGCCCCCTAAACGCCTGCGAGCGTTTCCACACACGTCCAAAGCCAGTGCTGAATGCCCCCTCGTTTGTCCTCTCAGACAACCACACCTCTCGTATATCCAAATTCTCGAATCCGTGTAATTTCATGCCCGTCCATCATATAGCACGAATTCATCATTAATTTAACGGCGCAACCAAAAAAACCACGGTTCAATAATTCAACACATGCCAAAAATGGAATACAATAATTCATTGATAGGCGACACGATAATGAATCGTTCGACCCTCGTGGCGGTGGTTGCGACTGCGGCCGCACTTTTTTTTCGCGTGCGTTGATCTCCTTTTTCTTCGCCTCAAGCCACTTCGATGTAGGCCACCTCCTGGCCTGCAACTTCCTGCTTTGCGCTATTGGGCGCACCGCTTCCACTAGACGACGTTCTCCACCTTGCAACTAACTCCCATGGACATGACCCTGACAAACTCCGTCGAGGTATCATCCATGCTAGCGGTGAGAGACAGGGAACTTAGCGACGACATCTATGAGGGCCTCCGTGTACTCGACGACAACATCTACAACCGCGGACATGGAGCAAGGGTGGAGCACGACGATGACCTGGACTCGGAAAATGAAGGACAGATGCGAAAGAAGGGTGATCGATATGGTGGACTCAGTCAATTTGAAGGGAATTAGGGTGGGTTCGTCTTTCGCACCAGACATGCCCGACGTGTCCGATACCCTATATTCGGCCGGCTCTTATATGAAGTGGTTTTGAGGGGTGCGATTGGTTTGCATTTTTGTGATGGTCATTGATCAGGCCGTCCGGATGGATGTTTGATAATAATACGGCAGGCCCGGGTGTAGATGCTTAGACCATAGAAAATGTGGGCAGGAGACTCCATGCAGTATTATACTACTAGAGAAAAGGTAATCTATCATGAGATAGTAGACGAGAATTTATACATCCAGTTGAAAGAGACAAACAGGAGTAGACAGTTGTACACTTGCACTATTTTAAGGACAAACAGGGGAGACTAGTAATAACTAATAACTTTGAAATCTTTAAAGTTTTGAGAGAAATTCGGTAGCTTTCGTCGGTGCGAACCCTACCACTAAGCTATGCAAACTCTAGAATACACAGATGAAATGTAGGCAGGAAACTGAATAATATACGTACGTACCAAAGAAAAGGTAGGCACGAACGAGGCTTGGTGATCTATGATGGTAGACGAGAAGATGCATCCGTTGACAGAGACAAGAATGAGTATCTATATATACAGTTTTTTTTGGGGTATCTATATATATAGTTATGTTAACTTGTACTCCCTCGGTTCTTAAATACAAGTTTTTTTAGACATTTCAAATGAATTACAACATACGAATGTATATAGATATATTTTAAAATGTAGATTCACTCATTTTGCTCCGTTTGTAATCGTTTGTTGGAATCTTTAAAAGAACTTATATTTTCGAACGGGGAGGGTATTTTAACGAGCCTGACTTGGTTTGCCTATTGTTTGCTTGATAAGAGAGAGTGACATTTGGTGATTCACAAGAATCAGTAAGCATTCGCAAAATTGCTGCACGATCCGTCCAACTAGGAAAAACAACAACTCCGCACGCGTTAATCTGATTGATTGATTAATGGTGGTAAGTAAATTTGAGCTACTCCATGCAAAAAAAAAACTGTAAAACCTTGGAGGGTGGGGGCTGGGCGGTGGTGACTGATGCAGTGCACGCGGGGTGAGTGGCTGCCAACGTCCGGTAAGGCTGCGTTCGGTTGACAAGGAATTGAAAGGGGTTTGACAGGGATTGAAGTGGATTGATTCCCCTATAAGTCAAATCCCCCCAAATCCCCTCCAACCCCCTCCAGGCAAGGTGTAACCGAACAAAGCCTAACGGTAGGGTAGGGGCTCCCTTTTTTCCCAGACTAGACTAGATGGATTCTGCTCGTCCAGCTTTGAGCTTTCATCCTTTTGTTTAGGACCGGGCTCTCTTTGGCAATTGGCATCCCCTAGAAGCGGGACATACTCCCTTCTTACTTGTCGCAGGTATGGATGTATCTAGATGTATTTTAATTCTAGATACATCCATTTCTGCGACGAGTAATTCGAAACGGAGGGAGTAGAAAAAGGAGTAGGACATAGAGAGGAGCGGGCAGCACTGCGGCGCGGGCGTTGAAAAATGTGTGTGTTTCTCGTATTCTGATGCCTGCCTCGGCGTGCAAACGTGCGTTTGCGATGATGGGGTGGCAACGGATCTGGTCATCCGTGCGGAGTATCTTTTCTCAGTCGGGTGCTTTGGTCATTTCTTAAATTCTCAGTGAAGCGCGGCCATCTTTGTTACTACTACCCGACTTGGGTGGATGAACACGTATTTTTGTCCAACCAATGCAGGATTATTCTTTCTTATTTTTTCCGCTGAATGCAGGATTATCCTTTTCTTATTAGTATTATTTTCAGCTGAATGCAGGATTATTCTTGCTAGAGACTTCCATATGCATGCCGATGCGCATCTGCACGCTTGGGTGGTTGGCTGGTCGGCGGTCGATCAAGAAAAATGAGGAGGGAGCGACAAGGCCATGCATGCAGGCCGCGTGTGCCGTAAACTAACTCGTGACGGCAACCGTCGGACCGCCGTTCTCGATCGCGGCGGCGACGGCGGCAGGATTAGCGGTTGCGCTCGCTCCTTCGCTTCGGACCAGCTCACGCACGCACCGCACCACACACGCACATCCGATAATGCTCGAGGTGGTTGGGCCGTCGTCTGTGGACGTACGGGTGGTCTCATCCGGGCCGTCCAAACCTGCCGGATCGATGCCGTCCGTCGACGTACCCCCGCGCCAGACCCGGGTTCATGCTTGGGCGTCACGCGCCTTGCACCCGACCTGGCTTTCATTTTTCCTCTCTGTTGGTTCAGCTGTTGTACCGGACGCGGGAATGGATATCGACTTGTTGAATAAAAACATAAAATAAAAAGATGGAGCGGCAGTTGACATCCATCAGCTCTCGGGGTTTGAAAACGTGCAACTTGTTTCCATGATCAACAGAGGTCAGTACAACATACGCGTGTTTTTATTGGGAAACAACAATGATAATGGAGAGCTGACTGGACCTGGACGTCGAGTACAAGGTTCAGTCAGGGTCAGGGATGCGCTGTCAATTCATCAGCTATATATAATATATGATGGTCAAGTGGAGAGATGCCAGTGCAGAATCAGAGCAACAAACTCATAAGTTGACAGCCATGATAATTATAGATAGATATTGTTCTCAAGCCAAGTCCCACACGTAGGATTCCTTCCTTCGTGTAATCATCTCAAACACGCTACAAGCACTGAAGCACACAAAAAACATTTCTTGGACCGGGTTTGCATCAAAACAATCAAAGCTAAGCCAGTTAACGATGGAATGTGTTCAATGTCTGAAAATTACAAGAGGAAAAATAAAGCAACTGAATGGACAGTCGGTATTTCATGCTAGAAAAATACAAAAAGGAAAAGCAATAGTACTGTTAATTCGAGAGTTACATTTCCTTAAGCTTCTCTTCTTCAAGATGATGATGCTTGAAGCGTGCACTGCCTTGACTAAGTCAGCAGGTACTTGATGGTGTAAAATTGAGCTTTTAGAATTTTCTGAACTACAAATGTTCTTGTCCAGTGTCGAGAGAGGGCGTGGATGTGGACGGCTTGCACTCTCCTGGTGTTTTGATGTTTCCTTGTCTCTCAGGCCATGTGGATGAAAAGAAACAAAATGCAGTGGAGTCCCTGCACATTCCTGAAATCGTGGCGGTGTGATGCAGCTCTCCCTTTAATAATTGAGTCAATTACACCGGTGGTGCTACAACTTGGCGTAAACGGTCACTTTAGTGCTACAAGTTGTGACGTACATTGAAATGGTGCGAAAACTTGGCTTAGACGTGCAAATACGTTCGCTTATCCCATTTGTATACGAAATGTGCGCTGACTAGGCATGTGGACCATGCTGTCAGTGACTAGACTAAGGAGAGAGAGCGTGTGGCCTGATTTTCACAAAATAAACCTCGGAATTTTGATTTTAAAAAAGGTCCATATAGACGTGGCATTCTTTACCTTAGTGACCAGCGGATCCTGCCTGTTAAAAATAAATAACAAAAAAGTAGGTGTCGCCAGGATTCGAACCCAAAACTACTTGCTACATCATATACAGGCCAAACCACTCTACAATACATTTTTGACTGACTATTATATAATTCACATGGTGAAGTATAAATAATTTATAATTTATATAATACAAATATTTCATAAACTGCAACTAAAAATATTGTTTCAATTATACAAGCATTTTAATAATTATATGCACATTTGTATAGTTCAATGTTTGTATAATTAATTCATATTCTAACATTTAAAATTTTGATTTGAATATTCAATCATGTATACCGTTTACTCCAAGTTGTGGAACCACCAGTGTAATTGACTCTTAATAATTCATTCAGTTTTGTGAGTTTTCAGAGAGGAATTGGCCATGGCTTTCGTCGGTGCCAGGTCTACCAGCACCACGATGAGAAGATAAATAAATAAAGCACTAAAAAAAGCTACGTAAGCAAGCTCCGCTAGATTATACTGAAGGAAATGTAGGCAGGCAGGAAACTCTAGATCAAATGCAGGCGGGAAGATGGTACATCCGTTGATAGATACAGTAGTATTTAACTTGTACTCCTACTTGAAAACTAACTTTGTTTTCCTCTCCGTTTGGTCCCGGGCAAAAAAGTTCAACCTTGCCCAATAATTTCGCATCGAACATTCCTCCGGTAGATGCACTGTCCGAATTCTTTTCTTCCAAATTTGATTCATACATACTCTAGTGGTAAGTGAATTTCAACTGATCCACGCGCAGTGAGCGCCCACGGGGGTAGGGTATGGCCTTTTTTTTCCTGGATTCTGCTCGTCGTGCTTTCATCTTTTTTGTTTGGGCCGGGCTCGCTTTGGCATCCCCTAGGAGAGAGGCGTAGCTCTGGGTCAGAGCATCTCCAGACGTTGCGTCCCCAAGACGTGCCGAAAATCGCTGTTTGGGGGTGAGCCGGCGTTTTTTCGGCGTGGGGGCGAGCACGTCCCCAGCCATCGCCCCAGGTCGGGCCCCAGACGTCCCCACAGTTCGGCCAAATTTCAGCAAACACGGCTAAATTTCAACAAACACGATATATTTCGACGAAATTTAAACATTTTTACACGAATAAAATGGGCGGAAAAAAAACCCTAAACTACGGGCCGAAGTAGGCGCTGAGCAGGGCGTAGTCGTCGCCGGCGTCGTCCTCCTGCTTCTCCTCCTTGACACGGCCGGCGCTGCTACTCAACCCCTCGCCCTGGCGCGCTGCTTCACGGCGGCGGCGTTCGGCGATCTCCTCCAGAGCGCGGCGCTGGCGGTCCATCTCCATGCGCGCGTAGTCCTCGCGCGCCCACTTCAAGGCGGCCTCTTCTTCGTCAGCCTTCTCGGCGAGAGCAGGCTCCGGCTTCACGGCAGCGAGCCCCGGCTCCGGCTTCATCGTCGCCAGCCCTGGCTCCCTCTTCGGCTTGACCAGGCGAGGAGGGGCCGAGGAGGAGGAGCCACGGCCGCCGTCGTTGATGACGAGGCCGGCGCCGTGGGTGCGCCTACCGAGCGGCGTCTCGGACGGCTCTGGCTTGACGCTGACCAACGCCGGCGTGCCGGAGGAGTGAGAGGAGGATCGGGAGGAGGAGGAGGAAGAGGAGGATGACCATCCCATCATCCTCCTCGGCAGCCACGCGCCGCTGCCCCGAGCGGTCGGGTACTCGAACGGCGGGTCGTTGCCGCCCTCGAGGTGCGCGAGGACGCCGCTGAGCGTGCGGCCCGGGACGCCCCACCACAGGTAGCGGCCCTCGCTATTGTTGCGGCCGCGCGACGTTGGCGCGTTGTTGACGGAGGCGAGCCGCTCCTCCTGTCGGCGTCTGAAGTACGCGGCCCACGCCGCGTGGTTGCCGGTGGCGTACTCCGGGAGCGCCCGCTCCTCGGCCGTCAGGGACGCCCGCGCACGCTCGATCTTGGCGTGGAAATAGGCGGGCGTCTCGGGGACGGACAGAGGGGGGACAGGGACCCCGCCGGCGCTGAGCCTCCACCGCGATGGAGCGCGTACGTCGGGCGGCGCGGGATAGTTGGCCTCGTGGAGGAGGTAGGCCTCCCACTCATGCAGCGAGCGGCGGCCGAAACCGTTGGCCACCGCCGCGTCGCCGGGGTACCTCGCGCTCATGGTTGCCGGGGGGAGAGAGGGGCTCGAGCGGCGGAGAGAGAGAGAAAGGGGAGGAAGTGCGGCGGCGAGGAGGGGGAGATGGGTGCCTCACCGGCGCGGCCAGATTCGCCTTTTATAGCGGCTCGGGGGTGGCCGCGTGCGAACGCGTGGCGGAAAGGCGGGGCGGCGTCGCCGCACTTCGCCGTCCGTGAATCAATGGCAGGCTGACCGGCGGCAGACTTAGCATTGATTCCCCGCGGGAAAACCGAGACGATGAGGACGACCAGCCTTCGTCTCGCTGACGCGCCGGTCCCGTCACTCTTTCGCGCCAAAACGTTCGCGCCGGCGCCCTTGGACGCCCCCCAGCATGCCGGGTTCGGGTTGGGTGCGCCGGTGTCAATTTCGGCCTAATCCGGCGAAAAACAGGTTCGTGGGGGCGTGACTGGATCGATTTTTCGACGCTGACGCTAAATTTTTTTTTAAAGGAGGTCTGTTGGAGACGTGGGTGGAGATGCTCTCGGCGGCAGGAGTAGCCTGAAAGGAAGCGCGATGGTGCCCAACGGCGGCTCTCGGTCGGCGTCCGTCCCTGGCACTGGCAGGCATGCGATGTATGCCAAGGCCACAGGTTGGCTGGCGTTGGAATTGCGCTACTCTTGCTGCGTACCAGCTCACACACACGCACACACACAATCGATAATGCTCGAGGTGGTTGGACGTCGTCCACGTACGGTTTCATCGGCCTTCTCCGATGACATGTCCGTTTGAATCCTTCGGGCTTCTCCGCAACACGCCTTGTACCGAGCTCGGTTTCTTTCTTTCCCCCTTCTTTGTCGGTTCAGCTGTTGTATCTGACGCTGTGGGGATAGATGTCGACTTGTCAAATACTCCCTCTGTCCCATAATGCAGTGGCGAATCTAGCGTGAAAATGAAGGGTAAGCTCAAACATCAAGTTCTAAGCATAATTAGCAATTGCATTATGATTCTTGCATGTAAAGTACATAAATATAATTGGTAAGTGGTATGGTTAGCTGAAATAATGTCTATGGACGATAGACTTAAGCCTGATGAAGCCCACCTAGTAGACTCGCCACTGCCATAATGTAAGACATTTTTAGATACTAGTATAATATGAGACGAAGGGAGTAAGTACTAAATGGAGCAGCAGTTGACATCCAACACCACCCACAAATGATGCAACTTGTTTCCATGATTTTTGAACAATAAACTACATAACATACGCGTGTTTCTATTGAATAATGACAATACTAACGCTCCCTTGCAAAGAAAAAAAAACAATAATAACTGACTGCAACTGCAAGTCGGTACAAGGATCAGCCGTGCGCTGTCTTCGGGCCATAATGCCAAGTGGAGAGATGTCATAGATTGCTAGTGCGGAATCATAGCAACTTGACAGGCAACATAAGCCTCTAGACATATTATTATCAAGCCAAGCCAAGTCCCCGCACGTATGATTCCTTCTGGTAATCAATCATCTGGAACACGCAATATAAAAGAGCACACAAAAAACATTTGACAGACCGTTTCTCCTCTGCCTACAAAGACGTGTACGGCAGAAAATGAAATGCATCACATAATACCAGAGTACGAGAGCAATTACAGCTAACGATGCACATCTCTTTCTTTCACCAAACGTTCATGCTGCTCCTAGAAGAAAAAAAAAGTGAATATTTCGGTATGTTGTTGTCGTTATGAAGAAAAACATTAATTTGTACTCCCTCTGTAACTTAATATAAAACATTTTTGTATACTGTCATGGACTCTAAAGACGTCTTATGAAAAGTTACAGAGAGAGTAGTCTACATCTATTCACAGACGACATGTCGCTTTTGAGACATCATTATCATATCCGGAATCCATCAGCCGTTTTGCAAAATGACACCCAGAAAGCTGAAAGTAACCGATCATATATAATTAAAACCATCAACAGGTTTATTTTGAGATCAGGTCAAAACCCAAGAAATTCATGAGCTAATCTACCAGTTATAATTGTACAAAGGGGTCTACCACTTATAATTGTACAAAGGGGGGGAAACAAGAAACAGTATGCTGCTACATGCTAGAAACAGAAGAAAGGGGTGCTGATTGTGGGGTTTCAAGCCTACAGTATAGCATGGGGAACAACAGCAAAAAGGAGGAAAGCTTTACAAGTCGCTCTACTTCTCAACCTCATCTCATCTCAGGGAACAAAAACGCCTCAAAAAATAAGCCAGCCGTGCATGGAGCTCCTAGTAGACCACTGGCACCTAAATTGTCAAGCATAAGATTACATTAGAAATTGAAAAACATTATGATTTTAAAAAACAAGAGGGGAACTACCAGAGCATAAAAATGTATGTACACATGACACACAAAATCCCTCATAGGATTATCTTTACAATGGTTGGAAAATATAAAAAAATTGGGTATTACCTTTTAAACAAGGCCCACACAAGCTTAAGAATCCAGTCAAAATTTATCCTCAAAGTATGATCTCAGGGATTGAATCAGATCTTCCCGCAGTAACTCTGGAATTTTGGACCTAAATACTCTTCCAGAATCACTTATTAGCTGCTTCCTGCATTACAGGAGAAAGCATATATATATACAATATTAGACAAATATTAGACACATTGGACAATGTGGACACACCACCCACGAGTGTAATGATGATCACACACAGTGGAAAATAAATTCTCATATTTGGCATATGCTGGGGATGCCGAAAAATAACTTAGCTAGAAAACTGAAAGATTTCCTACAAAGGTACTCCCTCCGTTCACAAATATAGCATGTTCTACTTTTTTCTGAATCAGATGTATATAGACATGTTTTACTGTGTTTGTTCACTCATTTTAGAGAAACACAGGAATAAATGGCACAAGGATATGGCTTAGTATAGTAATAAGAAATCGAAATACCATAATAGCACATAGCAGTGTGCAGAGCATTAAGTTTCCCTGTCTATCTCAGGAGCAAAAGAACAGTTCCATATATAAATATATTTTAAAGCAACAGAAAAATAAAGCTGAAGCAGAAAAAACTTGGAGCAAAGCACTTCACCTGATTGCCTCACTATCTTGAGACGTGCCTGTGTTCTGTATACACTGCCTCTTTGCAGAACGCATAAAATTACATACATCATCCGCCCAACCAGACGACCGAAGCTCAGAAGATGCTGATTCAGCAAGCCTGGAAATTTTAATTAATAAAACAGGCAGTAAGCATCATGAAATTACTACAGCTGACAACACAAATTAAAACCTAGACGTCAAAGATAATAAAGAAAAATAGTAAAATGGTGAAGCATGCAGTGCAGATATGCTAGCTTAGTGACTCTGGGATATCAGTCACTGAATTAGGTTCAGCTGGATGCGAATATTCAAAAGGTGTTACAGCCTTCATGCATGAATTCTTATATCTGAGGGATTATTCACGAAGTACCGATCCATGTCATCCTTGAATAATGTATGAATCTAGTCTATCCAAGCTTCATGCAACGTTAGATCCTTAAGTTGATACTTCCTATTGAAAACAGACATGCATGAACATACACCACTTGCACATTTGCAATGCAAATTTCAACGATGTTCAAACCATGATAGCCTAACATTTGTTGTTTAATCTATCTTCATAGCTAGATGGGTGTGGACTCAGTTCAAAATAATCAAAGCTAAACCAGTAAACGATGGTGCGGGCTCAGTTCAAAATAATCAAAGCTAAACCAGTAAACGATGGTGCGGTCTCAGTTCAAAATAATCAAAGCTAAAGCAGTAAACATGGAAGGTGTTCAATGTCTGAAAACTACAGGAGAATAAAGCAACTGAATGGACAGACGGTGTTTCATGGAAAGAAATACGAATAGGAAAAGCAATAATACTGTCAATTCAAGACTTACATTTCCTTAAACTTTCCTTCTTCAAGATGATGCTTCAAGCATGCACTGTCCTTGGCTGAAGCCACCACTGCTTTGACTGAGTCAGCAGATACTTCAGGGTGTAAAACTGAGCTTTTAGGACCCTTTTCTGAACTACAAATGCTCTTGTCCAATGTTGAGGTAACAACACTAGATGGCTGTTCAGGGGGGTTTTCAGCACACGTGGCCTTGGCACCACTGGTCTCTTGGAGGCCAACAAAATGAACTGGATGTCCATTTCCATCTGTGCCTTGCAACATTCTTTGTGAATCAGCGTCCAACTTATCGCAGGAAATACTACCATTAGCATACCCTTCACTGGGTTCTGCAGATTTTGCGGGTCCGCATCCGTTCGATTCCACTAGTGCTGTGGCTTCATTAACTTCTGGCTTTCTCAAAACGGGGTGCGGTTTGCCATTTGATGCAACCTTCTCTGTTCCTGTATTCTTCAAGTGGATCGGCTTGAACTGTAGACCTGGTGCAATCTTGCCATTCTTTAGGGGTAGTGGCACAATACCTTTAGTAGAGCATGAGCCGTTCTGCTTCACTAATGGTATCTTCAGGGGCTCACTACATGCGGCACTTGATATGCCATTCCCATTGGTGTTGGAAGATTTAACTGCACTAGAAGAGTAACCATTTGTACTATTTGTTTGAGTTTTGGAACTCAGTATATAGAATAGGATATAGACCTTCTCAGTCAAAACGTCCTGAGATCTTGAGAGGGAGACCTGAGAATCATCACAACAGTACCAGCGACCAGTAGCATCCTGCATGTAATTTAAGTTCCCAGTACATTTAGCAAAATGTTTTTGGCAGAAACATTTAGTAAGATGTTAGGGCAATAGAACTGAAGAAGTTTTAGACACTGACTGAATAGCCTATTACCTTAACATATGCATAGTAATGACCAGAATCTTGGGAGAAACCTGAATGGACGATGCTGCCAAAAAGATTATATACCGGTTGTGGGTCCTGCAGATCCATGCAATAAAATCAAAAAAAGTTATTGTGAACAAATGTTCAGACAAAGGAGTGCACTAAAATATCCAAAATTATATTTGGAAATATGGAAAGTAATCAGGCGCTACTCGTTAATGTCAATAGTATAAAAAGTTTCTTGGAACAAAAAAACATTATTAAGATATGTTATTCACACCCACTCAGGTCTCACTACTGGCACCTTTGTTGGTGCATTTGTAGCTTCATGCAGTCAAAAAAAAAATCATGCATTATCGAGACCGGCAGACGAGCTATTACTGAAACATCAACTACAGAACGCATTCCATTCAGGTATAAATAACGATGTAAAGGTCATGCAAAGCACTAGTTAATGTCCTAATTTATTAGACACTAGATATTTTGTTGATAACCACAAAGCTTCCGTGAAGATCAACGGGTACAATGGGTTCATTAGAAGATTTTAATGTTACTGCATTAGAAGTTTAGAAGTGTTGAGAACATAATGTACGGTTTTAAAAACTGACAGCGACCCTCTCTGACATTCACCCAGAAACAATTTCCGAAGTCCGTTTGTATTTACCACTAAAGATTAAATAGAAGGGGGCACGCATAAATGGCGCCTTGAAGATTTTACAGGATACTTCAAACATTATTTACTGGGGTGCACTTCTATAGCTCAGTCGCATGTAACTAGATAAAAACTCTTCTATGGTTTTCCTTTCTGAGCCATGAAGTTTAACTTGTATCCAAGATTCCAAATCTGATCTGCATAACTCCAACTACGTCTACACCAACAAAATCATAAAAAGTCAGGAAACAAGAACGTTATCTTGTGACCGCAAAGAAACAAATAGAAATATAGCTAATGCATACTAACAACAAATTAAGCTAGCACTTGGACACAGTTTATAAGATCATCATGCAAACACAGGTATGCTTTAGTTCAGATACATACAGTTCACAACCTTAAAGAGAATTACTTATTAATCAGTATATTCCTTTTTTTGTCTGGGACAGAATCAGCAGCCTGGTTTCACCGAAGCAGAGAAGAAGCGCATAAGTAAAATAGAAGATAAGAGCTGGGTAATATCAAAACAGTACAGAAAGTTACTTCCCTACAATTACTTGGCTCTATCGAGCATTCTGAGGAGATTTAGAAATTGCTAAAACGGTTATCAGAGCTCAAATTTGCTACGTGTAGTGATATACATCTGCCTTTTTACACATTCAGGTTAATTTAACAATAGAAGAAAAATGCCAGGATCTGAGCAATTGTTGCTTCAACAATTACACTAGCTCAGACAGAACTTTTAGAATGAAGCAACACATCTTTTAAGATGAGCTTGATTATTGTGAACTATGCTGTTTTCATCATTTTTCATATTGTTTATTTCAAAATCATTCACGTAAAACTAACTGTTCATGATTTTGAACTTTCGTCCAGTGAACCAGAGAGTCAATCTAACCAATAATTCCTAAAGGAGTTCCGAGCTAACTAGAAACTGATGGTACCCTGTAATAACATAATCATAGCAAAGTTGCATGGTAAAACTATATCAGTCAACAAGGTAGCATGTGATCATGAGCAGCTGATTACATGCGGAGTATATTGCTTTCATGACTAGTTTTATATCCACAATATCGCCAACCTGGATAATGTTCAACAGTACTCTAAACCACGTGGCAATCAAAAGGTATCATACCTGGTTTTTGTCATACATGAAGTCGGAAAGAACAAGACCTTCCTTGAACTCTATGTTCCTATTGATCTTCCCACCATGTATTCCATCGAACCTCTAATAGCAGTTCACCAAAAATGGAAACAGAAACAGATCATGAGCAATCCCTTTTAGGCATAACCCAAGTTAAATAGAAGTTGTATGTTCTTTGCACAATAAAGAAATCAGGGAAGAAGATTTAGAACCTTGAGTTGTATAACAAGAACCTTAGGTGCCTTGAGTATGAACATTTGCTTCCGAGCTGAGGTGAGCTTCTTGCATCTGCAATACCAAAATCCACATTTCACAATTTAAATGCATGTTTGATAACAAAGGGAAAATATATAAGAATTCAAATGGATGCAACACCGAATTGGATATACAGAGGAAGAGGGGGCGATTAGGTCAACAATGACAATAGAACAAACAAAAGAAATTGTAATCTGTCCGTGAAACATTTCTTATAAAAAACTACAAGACAATAGTGAAGCTTAATTAACTGCTCCACATATTTTAATATGTCAAGACTTTGCCCTCTCTCAGAAAACCCAAACTCGCTTTCCTCCCTGTTTATACTTGTATTCTCCAATTAGCCACCGAAGCACATGGATTGATGATGGTCATGGAAAAGGAAATTGACCATACATTTTTCCATAGGGATTCTCGCAACCAAAATGGGTGAGTGCACTGAGTGGTGAAAATCCTTCCTGGCATGAAATCCTAATATTTCGTCTGAAAATCTAGTGTACCGAACGTATGTTTTCTCCAAAACATTTTTGCATTTCAATCTCGTAATAAATAGCAAAACCTATTTGATTTGAATATACATATTTTCCAGTAACTGGGCAGACGTGTCATACCTTTCACAACTGTATTTGTTTGCACCCTCCAATACCTCAGGCTTGAAGAAGCATGTAAGAGCATCGCCAACAGAACTGGTCCCAAGCAGGTCGAGGCTGAGGTCCATGATCTCGTCGGTCTTGTTTGACTCTCCCTTGCACACAAGGCACTTCACCTGGCTGAGCAGTGCCCCACCAAATGTCTCCCTCATCACCATACAGCTCCCCTGACCTCGGCCCTCCTCCGGGCCACAGTCGCCATTGGCAGTTGCCACGGGGAGGCGCTTGCGTATGCGGAGGCAGGCAGTGTGACAAGCGTCTATGACGTAGCGCAGGAACTCGTGGGCGTCCTCCTGGCGCCCCCACCGGAAGTGCTCGGCGAAGAGCGGCAGGCTGCGGAGGACCTTCCCAGGCGAGTCGAGCGCCCCTGCCTCCGCCCGAAGCTGCCGCACAATCTGCCGCTCGAGGACGCAGAAGGCGCACTCCTTGTCCCTGTTGGGAAACACTTTTTTGCCTATACAAAGCAAACGGACCGACATAAACATCAAATTAGCTTCTGACGACGACGAATTGCAACAGATGCAAATTAGAGCAGGGGAAAGCGGGGGCTAGGGTTTGGTACATAGATTGGAGTGGCGGGAGGCGAGACAGAAGCTGGCGAGCGGAGGTGTGGAGGCGAGGCACTGGAGGACGCTGTTGAGGTAGCAGGTGTTGCCGAGGTTCTTGAGCCCGGGGGGCGGGCCGGAGCGCGGGCGCCGCGGCGGCGCCGGGGACGCCGGCTCCGCGGTGGGGGCCATCACCGTCCTCCGCTCCGTAGGGCTGGTGCGGCGGCGCCGCGGGGAAGCTGGACCACCACCTCCTCCTCCTCCTCTTCTCCACGTAGCACCGCCGCCGCCGCCGCCCACACCTCATCCGATCGCATCGCCCACCAGCGCGCGCCGCGGAGTGGCCACCGTGGTGGTGGTGGTGGTGCTGGCGAGCTTTCGGGGGTCGGCGCGGCCGGCGAGCGGGGGCGGGGGCGGGAGCAAGGGCCGGGGCGCCCTCGAATCGAGGAGGGGGACGACGGCGGCGGCGACGGGTGGAGGGGGAGAGAGACGTACGGACGGGGAGGGTGGGTTTCGTTTGTGTTCCCCTCGTGCGTGCTTCGAGGAAAGGGAAAGCCGCGGGTAGATGCGCTCGCGGCCAAGAGGTAGACCAGTCCGTCCCCGGTTTGGACAGGACTTCGCCTTTGGTGTCCGACCGGAACCGCGAGCAAATCATAGAATGACGACCCTTTTGTGAGTGAGTAGTCTTCGATTGATCCAGTGGTGTATGGTGTGGGTGTATCTAGGTTGATGTTCGCACCCACATTAGGTTTTTGTAATTATACTTTCTTTCTTTTATAAAGTTAAGGTACGATATTGACGTACTCTCAAAAAAAAATTCATGGAATGACACTCTTTTCCGGCGTTTACCTTTTTTCGGAGAAATCTATTCATCACACATCATGTCAATACAAAAAATATTAGAAGTAACAAAAATTACATCTATCTATTTATATATCTATATCTATACATATATCTATTTATTTTATTTATTTCTACTATTAAAGGGAATGGGTATTCTTGGTTTGGTTTAGTCCTTTTCGTTTGGTTTATACTCCCTCCGTCTGTAAATACTTGTCATCAAAATAAATAAAGAAAGATGCATCTAAATATATTTTAGTTTTAGATACATCCCTTTTTATGCATTTTGGTGAAAAATAATTGGGTTAAAATAAATCAACATTGTGGGAATTGAACAACCAACGACTTATGCATCTTTCACATTTATTAATCTCAACTCGCTCTAAATATATGAGTGGCAGTCATCATGTTTAGGGCGAGCTAATTAAGCGAATGAGCTAATAAAAGAAGGATTGTGGGCTTAAATATAATATTTAAACGGATGTGACTAATATAATATTTAAACAGATGTGGCCGCGGCGAAGAGGTAGACCAGTCCGCCCTCAGTTTGGACAGGACAACTCCTTTGGTGTCCGACCAGAACTGCAAGCAAATCATAAAATGACACTCTTTTCTTGCGCTTACTCTTTTTTAAGAGGAATCTATTCATCACACATCATGTCAATACAAAAAATATATGAAATAATAAAAAATACATTCATATTTATAAACCACATAAGCGACAACTATAAGCACTGAAGTGAGTCTAAGGCGCGCCGTCGTCATTGCCCCTCGCTCATCGGAGCTGGGCAAACCTTATTGTCGTAGACAGTCGGGAGTCGTGGTGTTAAGCCCTAAAGGACTAGCGCATCAAAATGGCAACCACGCGGATGAAAAGAATCGAATATCAGAAGGACCCAATCTATAGACACAGAAACGGAAACGAATAAAGACTGGTTTCACGCAAATCCAACGAAGACAAACACCGACCGAACCCCGAGAGATCCATCGGAGACACTCCTCCACATGCCATCCAATGACACGAGACGCCTGCCAAAACGGAGGTTAGGGAAGGAGAACTTTATTCCATCTTCAGGGAGTTGTCGCCGCCTCACCTTCCTCAACAGACACAAACCCTAAGCGGATTAGGAATGAGCCCTTCCGTCAGCAAGGGCTGGGATCCACCGTGTCTCCATGACCCTACAGCCACAGAAGACGAGGTAGATCGGCGACAACGCCGATGAAAAGCACAGAAGTCCTAAATGATTGGGAGCCTTTCTTTTTTTTTCTTGCACTTACTTACTCATGGGCATGCATTTCTTTTTTTCTTTTGCATCGGCGAGTCATCCGATTTCAACTGTTACATATCTCTCTCTCTTCTTAACAAACTCTGTGTCGATCTTCTCTAGCAATTTTTATATTCTATTATTTTTTGTCTTTCTATAATTGATTATGTAAGCATTTTTATTGCAATTTACCACACAAAACATATAGATTTTTATAGACTAGTTTCAGTATAGTCTGTGGACATGAACGCTTCAAATCAACTGTTTTTATGTGTCAATTCTTCAAACTCCAAAAATAGACAAAATTCATTATAAAGTTCAAGGGTGATCAAGTTATTACAATATTTGACCACAATTCGATCATAAAAAAGTATGCTTGGAAATTAAGATGACCAACCACATTGCAAAGTTCACAACTAATGGGATGAAGAGAGCATGATTAATTTTGTAGCAAATTCATCTATCACTTTAAGCCATCAATTGGTTTTATCATGTTTATGCTTTTTACAAAATCTATCATCCATATAAGGCATGTCTTCACAAAGTTTATGCACTCCACAAAAATTGACATGCTTATAAGAAACATTTTTATCACGACTAGTGCAATCATCATTAGTATTGTGGATGTTCATAGAAAACATACTAACAACATTGCAATCATGCTTATCATTCAAGGATTTTATACCAAATTTTTTATTGAATTCTTCTTCTAACACTTTGGCACAATTTTTTTGATCCATCATTCTCAATAAACACATTATAAAGATAAATAACTTGATGCAACTTTAATTTCATTTTTTACAGTTTTATTTTATAAAACCAAACTAATGATAAACAAGAAACAAAAAAATTCAATTGCAAGATCTAAAGATATACCTTCAAGCACTCACCTCCCGGTAACGGCGTCAGAAAAAAGCTTGATGTCTACTACGCAATTTTACTTCTTGTAGATTCTGTTGGACCTTAAAGCGCAGAGTTTTGGTAGGATAGTAGCAAATTCCCCTCAAGTGAATGACCTTAGGTTTATCAATCCGTGGGAGGTGTATGACGAGGATGGTCTCTCTCAAACAACTTTGCATAAAATACTGTTGAAAATATGCCCTAGAGGCATAATAAAATGGTTATTATTATATTTCCTTATTCATGATAATTGTCTATTGTTCATGCTATAATTGTATTAACCGGAGACCGTAATACATGTGTGGATACGTAGACCACAACATGTCCCTAGTGGGCCTCTAGTTGACTATCTCGTTGATCAATAGATGGTTATGGTTTCCTGACCATGGACATTAGATGTCGTTGATAACGGGATCACATCATTATGAGAATGATGTGATGGACAAGACCCAATCCTAAGCATAGCACAAGATCGTGTAGTTCGTTTGCTAGAGCTTTTCTAATGTCAAGTATCATTTCCTTAGACCATGAGATTGTGCAACTTCCAGATACCGTAGAAATGCTTTGGGTGTATCAAACATCACAACGCAACTGGGTGACTATAAAGGTGCACTATAGGTATCTCCAAAAGTTTCTGTTGGGTTGGCACGAATCGAGACTGGGATTTGTCACTCCGTATGACGGAGAGGTGTCTTTGGGCCCACTCGGTAATGCATCATCATAGTGAGCTCAATGTGACTAAGAAGTTAGCCACGGGATCATGCATTACAGAACGAGTAAAGAGACTTGCCGATAACGAGATTGAACAAGGTATTGGGATACCGACGATCAAATCTCGGGCAAGTAACATACCCATGGACAAAGGGAGTTGCATACGGGATTGATTGAATCCCCGACATCGTGGTTCATCCGATGAGATTATCGTGGAACATGTGGGAACCAATATGGGTATCCAGATCTCGCTATTGGTTATTGGCCGGAGAGGTGTCTCGCACTACTAGGAAAAGGGCTATAGATGATATGGATACTAATGGCGCACCAGACATGTGGTGCGCCACTACTATATAGCAGTGGCGCACCATGTGTCAGTGCGCCATTAGTGTGATAGACACTAATGGTGCACCACACCCATGGTGCGCCACTACTAACATATATTTTTATTTTTATTTTTCCAAAAATACTAATGGCGCACCAGGGAATAGTGCGCCATTACTAGTTTAACTAGTAATGGCGCACCACTCACCACGTGCGCCACTACTATCATTTTGTTTTATTTGTTTTGCAAAACTACTAATGGCGCACCACCAGCTGGTGCGCCATTAGTAACCAGGGTTACTAATGGCGTATTCGTAGGTGGTGCGCCATTAGTAACCTAGGACCAGCTAGATATTTTGGACAGCCATCTACACACTCACTTTCTCCACTCCATTCTCTCCACCTCCTCCTCCAAGCTTGTCTCGACTGCCTCCTCCTCCTCACCTCATTTGCACCATAGATTCATCCAAATTAAGTGGTTAAATTGCCTTTTTTTGATAGGTAAGTAAGGGAAAAGCTTTCTTTATGTTATAGATCTACTTTTTTCTCCCCCAACAACATGCACATGCACTTTTTATGGCCTAGCTAGATCTATGTATGTTTGTGGTGTTGCATATGTTTGTGGTGTTGCATATATGTTTGTGTTTGCATGTACCGGTATTTGAAATGCGATAGTTGCCAATATTTTGCCAGAATGTTGATTCATTTTCGTTTCGGCGAGAATTTTGGCAGTATGCATTCTTTTTGGTCCTATTTTTTGGGAAAGTCATGCCAAATTTTTTCTTGGTTCTAAAATATCGTTTTGCTCTACCCCGCGGGCGACCATGGTCCGCATGATGACCGAAGGCATCATGAATAGGTTTTTGAGCTCCGCGAAGGCCGAGATGCTTTAAAAGAACGAGACGGAGATAAGATGTCCGTGTCGAAGATGCAAGCTGAAGAGCCTTATTGCGGACCCGGATTCCGGGCAGGTGCGGGACCACCTGCTCTTGCGTGGTTTCATGGATGGCTATCGGTGGCAAGGTGATGAAGATGAATATAAAGTCGTCCATGGGGGGCGGGCAAGAAATGAGGAAGGGCAGCAAGACAACCACCGCGGCGAGGGCGGGCGAGAAGACGAAGAATCTCCAGGACATGATCACGACGGTGATGTTGTACACAGTCATCATGTAGAAGATGACGGACATGATGATGAGGAAGATGAAGATGCCGGAGCAGACGATGATGGACCATCGATGGACTGGGTGCAGGACCCTCATATTCAAGAGCTGCTTCTCAAGCTGACGGATAACGCAAGAGCTGCCGCCCGAGAGAAAGCCAAGCTGGATCAACTGGAGATAGACGCGGTTACTCCATTGTATGAAGGATGCAGGCCCGAGGATACCCGCCTGAAAGTAACGCTCATGGCTCTGGAGATGAAGGTAAAACACAAAATGACCGACGCATGCTTCGACGAGAACATGTCATTCTGGCACGAACGTCTTCCCAAGGGGAACAAGTGCCCGACCAGTTTCGAGGAGGCGAAGAAAATCGTGTGTCCTCTGAATTTACCGCGCGTGAAATACCATGTGTGCATGAACAATTGCATCATTTATCGGGACGAGCACGCGGAGTCTACCATATGTCTGGTGTGCGGCGTCACTCGATACAAGAAGAGGAAGAAAGCTCCTCGAAAAGTGGTGTGGTACTTTCCGATCACTCCTCGCCTGCAACGCTATTTCACGGACCCTAAGCTAGCAAAGCTCCTGCGTTGGCACGCGGATAGGGAGGAGAAGAAGCGAGAAGATGACGGAAATGATCCGGAGATAAATAAAAAAGACAAGATGCTGAGTCACCCTAAGGATGCGAGCCAGTGGCAAGGAACTTCGAACACCCAGAATTTGGGGACGATCCAAGGAACATCATGCTGTGTGCGAGCACCGATGGAATCAATCCGTTTGGCAGCCAGAGAAGCACACATAGCACCTGGCCTGTGTTTGTGTGGATGTACAAACTTCCCCCCTGGTTGTGCATGAAGAGGAAGTACATTCACATGAGTATGCTAATTGAAGGGCCGAAACAACCAGGGAACAACATCAATCTGTATCTGGGGCTGCTGAAAGAGGAGCTAGACACGCTGTGGAAAACGCCAGCCAATACGTGGGACGCCGCAGAGAAAGAATATTTCCCTATGAGAGCCGCACTGCTCACGACGATGCATGACTATCTCGGTTATGGATATCTTGCGGGCAGGTGGTCCATGGATTTTCTGGATGCGTCAGGTGCATGGATGACACAACGTATCGCCAGCTAGATAGAGATCCCGGGTCTATGAAAACCGTGTTCATGGGACATCGAAGGTGGCTTCACGACGATGACCCATGGAGAAAACGCAAGGATCTATTTGATGGTGAAACCGAACCCCGAAGACGCCCGCGTATGAGGAGCGGCGAGGAAATAGAAGAGCTGTTGAAAAAATTGGAAAGATTGCCCACTGCCGGGAAAGAAGCAAAAGGCGCCAGAGCCGGGAAAGAAGAGAAAGGCGCCAGAGCCGCTGCTGAAGGTATGGAATGTTGGAGAACGTAGCAGAAATTCAAAATTTTCCTACGTGTCACCAAGATCTATCTATGGAGAGACTAGCAACGAGGGGGAGGAGAGGATCTACATACCCTTGTAGATCGCGCGCGGAAGCGTTCAAGAGAACGGGGTTGATGGAGTCGTACTCGTCGTGATTCAAATCACCGATGATCCTAGCGCCGAACGGACGGCACCTCCGCGTTCAACACACGTACGGAACGGAGACGTTTCCCATGCCTTGATCCAGCAAGGAGGAGGGAGAGGTTGATGGAGATCCAGCAGCACGACGGCGTGGTGGAAGTAGCGGGATTCCAACAGGGCTTCGCTAAGCGCTGCGGGAGGAGGGAGATGTGTCACGGGAGGGAGAGGGAGGCGCCAGGCCTTAGATTGGTTTGCTCCTCCTTTTCCCCACTATATATAGGGCCAAGGGAGAGGGGGAGGCGCAGCCCTTGCCCCTTCCTCCAAGGAAGGGTGCGGCCAAGGGTGGGGAGGAGTCCATCCTCCCCAAGGCACCTCGGAGGTGCCTTCCCCCTTTAGGACTCTCCTCTTTTTCTCTTCTCTTGGCGCATGGGCCTCTTGGGACTGGTGCCCTTGGCCCATATAGGCCAAGGCACACCCCTTACAGCCCATGTGCCCCCCCGGGGCAGGTGGCCCCACCCGGTGGACCCCCGGGACCCTTCCGGTGGTCCCGGTACAATACCGGTGACCCCGAAACTTGTCCCGATGGCCGAAATAGCACTTCCTATATATAATTCTTTACCTCCGGACCATTCCGGAACTCCTCGTGACGTCCGGGATCTCATCCGGGACTCCGAACAACTTTCGGGTTACCGCATACTAATATCTCTATAACCCTAGCGTCACCAAACCTTAAGTGTGTAGACCCTACGGGTTCGAGAGACATGCAGACATGACTGAGACGTTCTCCGGTCAATAACCAACAGCGGGATCTGGATACCCATGTTGGCTCCCACATGTTCCACGATGATCTCATCGGATGAACCACGATGTCAAGGACTTAATCAATCCCGTATACAATTCCCTTTGTCTATCGGTACGACACTTGCCCGAGATTCGATCGTCGGTATCCCGATACCTTGTTCAATCTCGTTACCAGCAAGTCTCTTTACTCGTTCCGTAACACATCATCCCATGATCAACTCCTTGATCACATTGTGCACATTATGATGATGTCCTACCGAGTGGGCCCAGAGATACCTCTCCGTCACACGGAGTGACAAATCCCAGTCTCGATTCGTGCCAACCCAACAGATACTTTCGGAGATACCCGTAGTGTACCTTTATAGACACCCAGTTACGTTGCGACGTTTGGCACACCCAAAGCACTCCTACGGTATCCGGGAGTTACACAATCTCATGGTCTAAGGAAATGATACTTGACATTAGAAAAGCTTTAGCATACGAACTACATGATCTTGTGCTAGGCTTAGGATTGGGTCTTGTCCATCACATCATTCTCCTAATGATGTGATCCTGTTATCAACGACATCCAATGTCCATGGTTAGGAAACCGTAACCATCTATTGATCAACGAGCTAGTCAACTAGAGGCTTACTAGGGACATGGTGTTGTCTATGTATCCACACATGTATCTGAGTTTCCTATCAATACAATTATAGCATGGATAATAAACGATTATCATGAACAAGGAAATATAATAATAATCAATTTATTATTGCCTCTAGGGCATATTTCCAACAGTCTCCCACTTGCACTAGAGTCAATAATCTAGTTCACATTGCCATGTGATTAACACTCACAGATCACATCGCCATGTGACTAACACCCAAGAGTTTACTAGAGTCAGTAGTCTAGTTCACATCACTATGTGATTAACACTCAATGAGTTCTAGGTTTGATCATGTTGCTTGTGAGAGAGGTTTTAGTCAACGGGTCTGAACCTTTCAGATCCGTGTGTGCTTTACAAATCTCTATGTCATCTCCTAGATGCAGCTACCACGCTCTATTTGGAGCTATTCCAAATAACTGTTCTACTTGGAGCTATTCTAAATTGTTGCTCCATTATACGTATCCGGTATCTCTACTCAGAGCTATCCAGATAGGTGTTTAAGCTTGCATCGACGTAACTCTTTACGACGAGCTCTTTTACCACTTCCATAATTGAGAAAATTCCTTAGTCCACTAGTTACTAAGGATAACTTTGACCGTTGTCCTGTGATCCATTCTTGGATCACTCTTGTACCCCTTGACTGACTCATGGCAAGGCACATTTCAGGTGCGGTATACAGCATAGCATACTGTATAGCCTATGTCTTAATCATAGGGGACGACCTTCGTCCTTTCTCTCTATTCTGCCGTGGTCGAGCTTTAAGTCTTAACTTCATACCTTACAACTTAGGCAAGAACTCCTTCTTTGACTGATCCATCTTGAACACCTTCAAGATCACGTTAAGGTATGTGCTCATTAGAAAGTACCATTAAGCATTTTGATCTATCCTTATAGATCTTGATGTTCAATGTTCAAGTAGCTTAATCCAGGCTTTCCATTGAAAAACACTTTCCAAATAACCCTATATGCTTTCTTAGAAATTCTACATCATTTCTGATCAACAATATGTCAACAACATATACTCATCAGAAATTCTATAGTGCTCCCACTCACTTCTTTGGAAATACAAGTTTCTCATAAACTTTGTATACACCAAAATCTTTGATCATCTCATCAAAGCATACATTCCAACTCCGAGATGCTTACTCCAGTCCTCAGAAGGATTGCTGGAGCTTTGCATACTTATTAGCATCTTTCAGGATTGACAAAACCTTTCGGTTGTATCACATACAACCTTTCCTCAAGAAAATTGTCGAGGAAACAATGTTTTGACATCCTATCTGCAAGATTTCATAAATAATGCAGTAATCGCTAATATAATTCCAACAGACTCTCAGCATCGCTACGAGTGAGAAAGTCTCACCGTAGTCAACTCCTTGAACTTGTCGGGAAACACCTTAACGACAAGTCGAGCTTTCTCAATGGTGACACTTACCATCATTATCTGTCTTCCTTTTAAAATCCATCTTTACTTAACAGCCTTATGACCATCAAGTAGTTCTTCCAAAGTCTACACTTTGTTTTCATACATGGATCCTCTCTCGGATTGTATGGCCTCGAGCCATATATCGGAATCCGGGCCCACCATCGCTTCTCCATAGCTCGTAGGTTCATTGTTGTCTAGCAACATGACTTCCAAGACAGGACTACGTACCACTCTGAAGTAGTACGCATCCTTGTCATCCTACGAGGTTTGGTAGTGACTTGATCTGAAGTTTCATGATCACTATCATAAGCTTCCACTTCAATTGGTGTAGGTTCCACAGGAACGACTCTTTGTGCCCTGCTATACACTAGTTGAAGTAATGGTTCAATAACCTCATCAAGTCTCCACCATCCTCCCACTCAATTCTTTCGAGAGAAAATTTTCCTCGAGAAAGGACCCGATTCTAGAAACAATCCCTTATTGCTTTCGGATCTGAGACAGGAGGTATACCCAACTGTTTTGGGTGTCCTATGAAGATGCATTTATCCGCTTTGGGTTCGAGCTTATCAGCCTGAAACTTTTTCACATAAGCGTCGTAGCCCCAAACTTTTAAGAAATGACAGCTTAGGTTTCTCTAAACCATAGTTCATATGGTGTCATCTCATCGGAATTACGTGGTGCTCTATTTAAAGTGAATGCGGTTGTCTCTAATGCCTAACCCATAAACTATTGTGGTAATTCGATAAGAGACATCATGGTATGCATCATATCCAATAGGGTGCAGTTATGATGTTCGGACACACCATCACACTATGGTGTTCCAGGCTGTATCAGTTGTGAAACAATTTCCACAATGTCTTAATTTTGTGCCAAACTCGTAATTCAGATATTCATCTCTATGATCATATCATAGATACTTTATCCTCTTGTCACGACGATCTTTCAACTTCACCCTGAAATTACTTGAACCTTTCAATAATTCAGACATGTGATTCATCAAGTAAATATACTCAACATCTACTCAAATCATCTGTGAAGTAAGACCATAACGATATCCACTACATGCCTCAGCACTCATTGGACTGCACACATCAAAATGTATTACTTCCAACAAGTTTCTTTCTAGTTCCATTTGACTGAACCCGAGGCTTTCAGTCATCTTGCCCATGTGGTATGATTTGCATGTCTCGAGTGATTCAAAATCAAGTGAGTTCAAACGGTCCATTTGCATGGAGTTTCTTCATGCATAAACACCAATAGACATGGTTCGCATGTCTCAAACTTTTCAAAAATGAGTGAGCCTAAAGATCCATCAACATGGAGCTTCTTCATGCGTTTTTATACCGATATGACTTACATGGTAGTGCCACAAGTGGGTGGTACTATCATTACTGTCTTTTGGCATGAACATGTGTATCACTACGATCGAGATTCAATAAACCATTCATTTTAGATGTAAGACCATTGAAGGTATTATTCAAATGAATAGAGTAACCATTATTCTCCTTAAATGAATAACCATATTGCGATAGACATAATCCAATCATGTCTATGCTCAACGCAAACACCAATCTCGATGGTAGAGGGAGCGTACGATATTTGATCAACCTTGGAAATACTTCCAACACATATCGTCATCTCACCTTTTAGCTAGTCTCCGTTTATTCCGTAGCTTTTATTTCGAGTTACTAACACTTAGCAACCGAACTGGTATCTAATACCCTGGTGCTACTAGGAGTACTAGTAAAGTACACATTAACATAATGTACATCCAATATACTTCTATCGACCTTGCCAGCCTTCTCATCTACCAAGTATCTAGGGTAATTCTGCTCCAGTGGCTGTTCCCCTTATTACAGAAGCACTTAGTCTCGGGTTTGGGTTCAACCTTGGGTTTCTTCACCAGAGCAGCAGCTGAATTGCCGTTTCATGAAGTATCCCTTCTTGCCCTTGCCCTTCTTGAAACTAGTGGTTTCACTAACCATCAATAATTGATGCTCCTTCTTGATCTCTACTTTTGCGGTGTCAAACATCGCGAATATCTCAAGGATCATCATATATGTCCCTAATATATCATAGTTCATCACGAAGCTCTAGCAGCTTGGTGGTAATGACTTCGGAGAAACATCACTATCTCATCTGGAAGATCAAATCCCACTCGATTCAAGTGATTGTTGTACTCAGACAATCTGAGCACAAGCTCAACAATTGAGCTTTTCTCCTTAGTTTGTAGGCTAAGAAAATCGTCGGAGGTCTTATACCTCTTGACGTGGGCACGAGCCTGAAATCCCAATTTCAGCCCTCAAAACATCTCATATGTTTCGCGACGTTTCAAAAACTGTCTTTGGTGCCTCAACTCTAAACCGTTTAACTGAACTATCATGTAGTTATCAAAACGTGTATGTCAGATGTTCGCAACATCCACAGACAACGTTCGAGGTTCAGCACACTGAGCGGTGCATTAAGGACATAAGCCTTCTAAGAAGCAATGAGGACAATCCTCAGTTTACGGACCTAGTCCGCATAATTGCTACTATCAACTTTCAACTAATTTTTCTCTAGGAACATATCTAAACAATAGAACTATAGCGTGAGCTATGACATAATTTGCAAAATCCTTTTGACTATGTTCAGGATAATTAAGTTCATCTTATGAACTCCCACTCAGATAGACATCCCTCTAGTCACCTAAGTGATTACATGATCCGAGTCAACTAGGCCGTGTCCGATCATCACGTGAGACGGACTAGCCAACGTCGGTGAACATCTTCATGTTGATCGTATCTACCATACGACTCATGCTCGACCTTTCGGTCTTCTGTGTTCCGAAGCCATGTCTATACACATGCTAGGCTCGTCAAGTTAACCCTAAGTGTTTTGCATGTGTAAAACTGTCTTACACCCGTTGTATGTGAACGTAAGGATCTATCACACCCGATCATCACGTGGTGCTTCGAAACGACGAACTTTAGCAACGGTGCACAGTTAGGGGAGAACACTTCTTGAAATTGTTGTGAGGGATCATCTTATTTACTACCGTCGTTCTAAGCAAATAAGATGTATAAACATGATAAACATCACATGCAATCAAATAGTGACATGATATGGCCAATATCACTTTGCTCCTTTTGATCTCCATCTTCGGGGCTCCATGATCATCATCGTCACCGGCATGACACCATGATCTCCATCATCATGTCTTCTTGAAGTTGTCACGTCATCTATTACTTCTACTACTACAGCTAACGGTTAGCAATAAAGTAAAGTAATTACAGGACGTTTATGTTGACACGCAGGTCATAAATAAATAAAGACAACTCCTATGGCTCCTGCCGGTTGTCATATTCATCGACATGCAAGTCGTGATTCCTATTACAAGAACATGATCAATCTCATACATCACATATATCATTCATCACATCCTTTGGCCATATCACATCACATAGCATACCCTGCAAAAACAAGTTAGGCGTCCTCTAATTGTTGTTTGCATGTTTTACGTGGCTGCTATGGGTTTCTAGCAAGAACGTTTCTTACCTACGCAAAGACCACTACGTGATATGCCAATTGCTATTTACCCTTCATAAGGACCCTTTTCATCGAATCCGATCCGACTAAAGTGGGAGAGACAGACACCCGCTAGCCACCTTATGCAACTAGTGCATGTCAGTCGGTGGAACCAGTCTCACGTAAGAGTACGTGTAAGGTCGGTCCGGGCCGCTTCATCCCACGATGCCGCCGAATCAAGATAAGACTAGTAACGGCAAGCATATTGCACAAAATCAACGCCCACAACTACTTTGTGTTCTACTCGTGCATAGAATCTACGCAATAGACCTAGCTCATGATGCCACTGTTGGCGAACGTAGCAGAAATTCAAAATTTTCCTACGTGTCACCAAGATCTATCTATGGAGAGACTAGCAACGAGGGGAAGGAGAGGATCTACATACCCTTGTAGATCGCGCGCGGAAGCGTTCAAGAGAACGGGGTTGATGGAGTCGTACTCATCGTGATTCAAATCACCGATGATCCTAGCGCCGAACGGACGGCACCTCCGCGTTCAACACACGTACGGAACGGAGACGTCTCCCATGCCTTGATCCAGCAAGGAGGAGGGAGAGGTTGATGGAGATCCAGCAGCACGACGGCGTGGTGGAAGTAGCGGGATTCCAACAGGGCTTCGCTAAGCGCTGCGGGAGGAGGGAGATGTGTCACGGGAGGGAGAGGGAGGCGCCAGGCCTTAGATTGGTTTGCTCGTCCTTTTCCCCACTATATATAGGGCCAAGGGAGAGGGGGAGGCGCAGCCCTTGCCCCTTCCTCCAAGGAAGGGTGCGGCCAAGGGTGGGGAGGAGTCCATCCTCCCCAAGGCACCTCGGAGGTGCCTTCCCCCTTTAGGACTCTCCTCTTTTTCTCTTCTCTTGGCGCATGGGCCTCTTGGGACTGGTGCCCTTGGCCCATATAGGCCAAGGCACACCCCTTACAGCCCATATGGCCCCCCGGGGCAGGTGGCCTCACCCGGTGGACCCCCGGGACCCTTCCGGTGGTCCCGGTACAATACCGGTGACCCCGAAACTTGTCCCGATGGCCGAAATAGCACTTCCTATATATAATTCTTTACCTCCGGACCATTCCGGAACTCCTCGTGACGTCCGGGATCTCATCCGGGACTCCGAACAACTTTCGGGTTACCGCATACTAATATCTCTATAACCCTAGCGTCACCGAACCTTAAGTGTGTAGACCCTACGGGTTCGGGAGACATGCAGACATGACTGAGACGTTCTCCGGTCAATAACCAACAGCGGGATCTGGATACCCATGTTGGCTCCCACATGTTCCACGATGATCTCATCGGATGAACCACGATGTCAAGGACTTAATCAATCCCGTATACAATTCCCTTTGTCTATCGGTACGACACTTGCCCGAGATTCGATCGTCGGTATCCCGATACCTTGTTCAATCTCGTTACCAGCAAGTCTCTTTACTCGTTCCGTAACACATCATCCCGTGATCAACTCCTTGATCACATTGTGCACATTATGATGATGTCCTATCGAGTGGGCCCAGAGATACCTCTCCGTCACATGGAGTGACAAATCCGAGTCTCGATTCGTGCCAACCCAACAGATACTTTCGGAGATACCCGTAGTGTACCTTTATAGCCACCCAGTTACGTTGCGACGTTTGGCACACCCAAAGCACTCCTACGGTATCCGGGAGTTACACAATCTCATGGTCTAAGGAAATGATACTTGACATTAGAAAAGCTTTAGCATACGAACTACATGATCTTGTGCTAGGCTTAGGATTGGGTCTTGTCCATCACATCATTCTCCTAATGATGTGATCCCGTTATCAACGACATCCAATGTCCATGGTTAGGAAACCGTAACCATCTATTGATCAACGAGCTAGTCAACTAGAGGCTTACTAGGGACATGGTGTTGTCTATGTATCCACACATGTATCTGAGTTTCCTATCAATACAATTATAGCATGGATAATAAACGATTATCATGAACAAGGAAATATAATAATAATCAATTTATTATTGCCTCTAGGGCATATTTCCAACATGGAAAACAAGGTCTGTTTTCTGGGACTTACCGTACTGGAAGATCCACCGTATGCCTCACATCCTTGATGTCATGCATATTATGAAGAACGTGTGCGGGAGTCTGCTTGGTACCCTGCTCAACATGCCAAAGAGGACCAAAGATGTGCCGAAAGCAAGGGCAGACTTGAAATCAATGGGCATCAGGGAGGAGCTTCACGCTAATGATGATGATGATGATGAGGCGAAGCAGGACACAGAAAGTCGTCGCAAAGGCAAAAAGACCAAGAAGACCGGAAATGACTACCCTCCTGCGTGCTTCACTCTAAGTCAGGAGGAGATCGAGCAGTTTTTCACCTGCCTCATAGGAGTAAAACTTCCTTACGGTTACGCGGGGAAGATAAGCGGATACCTAGACCCAGCGAAGCAGAAGTTCAGCGGGATGAAGTCTCACGACTATCACGTGCTGATGATGCAGGTATTTCCAGTTGCAATCCGTGGGATCATGGACGCGCACGTCCGTGAAATGCTATTTGGCCTATGCAACTTTTTCGACGTCATCTCTCGGAAGTCGGTTGGCGTGAGGCAACTCAGAAGGCTACAGGAAGAGATTGTGGTGATACTATGCGAGCTTGACATGTACTTCCCGCCCGCATTCTTCGATGTTATGGTGCATCTGCTGGTCCATATCGTGGAGGATATCATCCAACTCGGGCCGACGTTCCTGCACAACATGATGCTGTTCGAAAGGATGAATGGTGTCATCAAAGAATACGTTCACAACATGTCTCGTCCAGAGGGAAGCATAGCCAGGGGCTTTCTGACTGAAGAGTGCATCTCCTACTGCACGAATTATCTAGGCATTGAGAACCCCGTTGGTCTGCCCGTCAACAGGCACCTCGGCAGGCTCGCTGGATGGGGTCACCGCGAGGGTCGCCGCGAAATGCATGTCGACTTCGAGGGTCGACTCGCCGACTTTGAAAGAGCAAACCTAATCGCGCTACAACACATAGAAGTGGTCGATCCTTGGGTGGTAGAGCACAAAACCTTTATTGAGAATACGTACAATGACCGAGGCCAACAGAGGACGGACGGAGATATAATCAAAGAGCACAACTCATGTTTCACGTGTTGGTTCAAGAAGAAGCTTCTGTCATACCCTTTACATGAGGATTCTTCCGCGGAAGAGAAACTCATATTCGCCTTGTCACAGGGCGCCGAGCACAACCTGATGACCTATGAGGTGTACGATATCAACGGCTACACATTCTACACCGAGGATAAGGACATGAAGAGCGATGGTTATCTGAATTTCGGGGTAACGATGGAATCCTACACAGGTAACGACAAGGACAGATACTACAGAAGGATCGAGGAGATCTGGGAGCTGAGCTACGCTGCAGAGAAGGTCCCGATGTTCCGTGTCAGATGGGCCAAGAGCGTCCTAAAAGAAGACCAATATTTCACCATCATGGTTATACCCGAAGCCAAATCCAAAACCATGGGCGCAAACGTCACCGCGAAAAATGAGCCATGGGTACTGGCTTCCCAAGTGGACCAATGCTTCTTCATTACCGACCCGTCAAAGCCCGGTCGTGTTGCCATGAGGAGAGGCAAAAGGAAGATCATCGGAATGGATGGAGTCGCCAATGAGCAAGACTTTGACAAGTACGGCGACCCGAAGATGGAACATGACGACGACGATGAGTGCCATACACCACAAGAAGAAGCAGGACCACCCTACCTAAAGGACGTCCGTTCCACATAAGAACTCCATTTGCGAAAAAGAAGGGCAAGAAGATTGTGAACAGATAGCTAGCTAAGATCGATTGTATTTAAATTGTAGCCTTCATTTCTCGATTGTAATTGTAGTCTGAATTTGTTAATATTTTTGGAACTCATGGATATTTTTAAATTTCATGGGCACTTTTTGAATTCATTAATATTTTTTCAAATTTTGATGATATTTTTTCATATTCATAAATGTTTTACCAATTCACAAATGAATGCAACTAAAAATCCAAAAAAATATTGATGATATTTTTAAATAACAAATTTGATGATATTTCCAAATAACAAATTTGATGATATCTTCAATTAAAAATAAAAAACAAATTTGATGATATTTTCAAAAAAAAACAAATTCATCAAAAAAACAAATTTGATAATATATTCTGTTCTAGTCCTCATGAAAATAACAAATTTGATAAAAAAAACAAATTAGTAGATGGAACAAAAAATAATGAAAAAAAGTTACTAATGGTGCACCAAAGGAGGGTGCGCCATTGCTATCAGAAAAAAACTTACTAATGGCGCACCAGTGGGTGGTGCGCCATTGCTATCAGTGTTTTTATGGCCCACCCCTGGATGGTGCGTCATTAGTATCCTTCCCCCTTGTGTGTGTTGTCCATCTCGCGCTCGTCCTTCTCTCTCCCAATCTCACATCTCTCCGACCCACTGCACCACCGCCCGTCCTCCTCCACCCGTAAGCCCCCCTCCTCCTCCGCCCGTAAGCCCCCCCCCCCGACTGACTCGACTCCCCCGGCCTCCGCACGCAGTTCATCGTCCCGGATCTCCGACTACATCGCCTCCCGCGGCGGCAACATCCACAGCGTCGACGTCTTCGTCCCCGACGACGCCCCCGTCTTCTA
This sequence comes from Triticum monococcum, assembly GCA_034509565.1. NCBI lineage: Eukaryota > Viridiplantae > Streptophyta > Magnoliopsida > Poales > Poaceae > Triticum > Triticum monococcum. The sequence goes on along the minus strand of CM067841.1, from coordinate 568,146,331 downwards.
CGCCCGCAGGTTGTTGGAAATATGCCCTAGAGGCAATAATAAAAGCATTATTATTATATTTCCTTGTTCATGATAATTGTCTTTATTCATGCTATAATTGTGTTATCCGGAAATCGTAATACATGTGTGAATAACAGACACCAACATGTCCCTAGTAAGCCTCTAGTTGACTAGCTCGTTGATCAACAGATAGTCATGGTTTCGTGGCTATGGACATTGGATGTCATTGATAACGAGATCACATCATTAGGAGAATGATGTGATGGACAAGACCCAATCCTAAACATAGCATAAAGATCGTATAGTTCGTTTGCTAGAGTTTTTCCAATGTCAAGTATCCTTTCCTTAGACCATGAGATCGTGTAACTCCCGGATACCGTAAGAGTGCTTTGGGTGTACCAAACGTCACAACGTAACTGGGTGACTATAAAGGTATACTACGGGTATCTCCGAAAGTGTCTGTTGGGTTGACACGGATCAAGACTGGGATTTGTCACTCCGTATGACGGAGAGGTATCACTGGGCCCACTCGGTAATGCATCATCATAATGAGCTCAAAGTGACCAAGTGTCTGGTCACGGGATCATGCATCACGGTACGAGTAAAGTGACTTGCCAGTAACGAGATTGAACGAGGTATTGGGATACCGACGATCGAATCTCGGGCAAGTAACATATCGATTGACAAAGGGAATTGCATACGGGGTTGATTGAATCCTCGACATCGTGGTTCATCTGATGAGATCATCGTGGAGCATGTGGGAGCCAACATGGGTATCCAGATCTCGCTGTTGGTTATTGACCGGAGAGTCGTCTCGGTCATGTCTACATGTCTCCCGAACCCGTAGGGTCTACACACTTAAGGTTCGGTGACGCTAGGGTTGTGAAGATATGTATATGCAGTAACCCGAATATTGTTCGGAGTCCCGGATGAGATCCCGGACGTCACGAGGAGTTCTGGAATGGTCCGGAGGTAAAGAATTATATATAGGAAGTGCTATTTCGGCCATCGGGACAAGTTTCGGGGTCACCGGTATTGTACCAGGACCACCGGAAGGGTCCCGGGGGTCCACCAGGTGGGGCCACCTATCCCGGAGGGCCCCATGGGATGAAGTGGGAAGGGACCCAGCCCAAAGTGGGCTGGGGCGCCACTCCCCTAGGGCCCATGCGGCTAGGGTTGAGGGGAAACCCTAAAGGGGGCGCCCCTTGCTTGGGGGGCAAGCCCCCACCCCTAGGCCGCCGCCCCCCTAGGAGATCCCATCTCCTAGGGCCGGCGCCCCCTGGGCACCCCTATATATAGTGGGGGAGAGGAGGGATTTCATGACACAACCCTTGGCGCCTCCCTCTCTCCCCGTTACATCTCTGTCTCGCGTAGTATAGGCGGAGCCCTGCTACTGTGACGCCCTGCATCCACCACCACGCCGTCGTGCTGCCGGATCTTCATCAACCTCTCCTCCCCCCTTATTGGATCAAGAAGGAGGAGACGTCATCCGCTCCATACGTGTGTTGAACGCGGAGGTGCCGTCCGTTCGGCTCTTGGTCATCGGTGATTTGGATCACGTCGTGTTCGACTACTTCATCCCCGTTCTTTGAACGCTTCCGCTCGCGATCTACAAAGGTATGTAGATGCATCCGATCACTCGTTGCTAGATGAACTCATAGATGGATCTTGGTGAAACCGTAGGAAATTTTTTGTTTTCTGCAACGTTCCCCAACAGTGGCATCATGAGCTAGGTCTATGCGTAGTTCTTCTTGCGCAAGTAGAACACAATTTGTTGTGGGCGTATATTTGTCAACTTTCTTGCTGCTACTAGTCCTTTCTTGCTTCGGCGGTATTGTGGGATGAAGCGGCCCGGACCAACCTTACACGTACGCTTACGTGAGACCGGTTCCACCGACTAACATGCACTAGTTGCATAAGGTGGCTGGCGGGTGTCTGTCTCTCCCACTTTAGTTGGAGCGGATTCGATGAACAGGGTCCTTATGAAGGGTAAATAGAAGTTGACAAATCACGTTGTGGCTTTCACGTAGGTAAGAAGACGTTCTTGCTAGAACCCTAATTCAGCCACGTAAAACTTGCAACAACAATTAGAGGACGTCTAACTTGTTTTTGCAGCAAGTGCTTTGTGATATGATATGGCCAAAGTTGTGATGAATGATGAATGATCTATATGTGATGTATGAGATGTTCATGCTATTGTAATAGGAATCACGACTTGCATGTCGATGAGTATGACAACCGGCAGGAGCCATAGGAGTTGTCTTTATTCTTTTATATGACCTGCGTGTCATTGAGGAACGCCATGTAAATTACTTTACTTTATTGCTAAACACGTTAGCCTTAGTAGTAGAAGTAGTAGTTGGCGAGCAACTTCATGGAGACACGATGATGGAGATCATGGTGTCATGCCGGTGACAAGATGATCATGGAGCTTCAAGATGGAGATCAAAGGAGCTATGTGATATTGGCCATATCATGTCACTATTATTATTTGATTGCATGTGATGTTTATCATGTTTTGCATCTTGTTTACTTAGAACGACGGTAGTGAATAAGATGATCCCTCATAATAATTTCAAGAAGTGTTCTCTCCTAACTGTGCACCGTTGCTAAAGTTCGTCGTTTCGAAGCACCACGTGATGATCGGGTGTGATAGATCCTTACGTTCACATACAACGGGTGTAAGACAGTTTTACACATGCAAAACACTTAGGGTTAACTTGACGAGCCTAGCATGTACAGACATGGCCTCGGAACACAGAGACCGAAAGGTCGAACACGAGTCGAATGGAAGATACGATCAACATGAAGATGTTCACCAACGATGGCTAGTCCATCTCACGTGATGATCGGACACGGCCTAGTCGACTCGGATCGTGTAACACTTAGATGACTAGAGGGATGTTTAATCTGAGTGGGAGTTCATTAATAATTTGATTAGATGAACTTAATTATCATGAACTTAGTCTAAATCCTTTGCAAATATGTCTTGTAGATCAAATGGCCAACGTAGTCCTCAACTTCAACGCGTTCATAGAGAAAACCAAGCTGAAAGACGATGGCAGCAACTACACGGACTGGGTCCGGAATCTGAGGTTCATCCTCATAGCTGCCAAGAAAGATTATGTCCTACAAGCACCGCTAGGTGAAGCTCCCGTCCCACAGAACCAAGACGTTATGAACGCTTGGCAGACACGTGTTGATGACTACTCCCTCGTTCAGTGCGGCATGCTTTACAGTTTAGAGCCGGGGCTCCAAAAGCGTTTTGAGAGACATGGAGCATATGAGATGTTCAAAGAGCTGAAAATGGTTTTCCAAGCTCATGCCTGGGTCGAGAGATATGAGGTCTCCGACAAGTTCTTCAGCTGTAAGATGGAGGAAAATAGTTCTGTCAGTGAGCACATACTCACTATGTCTGGGTTACATAACCGCTTGACTCAGCTGGGAGTTAATCTCCCGGATGATGCGGTCATTGACAGAATCCTCCAGTCGCTTCCACCAAGCTACAAGAGCTTTGTGATGAACTTCAGTATGCAGGGAATGGAAAAGACCATTCCTGAGGTATTTGCAATGCTGAAATCAGCGGAGGTAGAAGTCAAGAAGGAACATCAAGTGTTGATGGTCAATAAAACCACTAAGTTCAAGAAGGGCAAGGGTAAAAAGAACTTCAAGAAGGATGGCAAGGGAGTTGCTGCGCCTGGCAAGCAAGCTGCCGGGAAGAAGCCAAAGAATGGACCCAAGCCCGAGACTGAGTGCTTTTATTGCAAGGGAAGCGGTCACTGGAAGCGGAACTGCCCCAAATACTTAGCGGACAAGAAGGCCGGCAAAACAAAAGGTATATTTGATATACATGTAATTGATGTGTACCTTACCAGTACTCGTAGTAACTCCTGGGTATTTGATACCGGTGCCGTTGCTCATATTTGTAACTCACAGCAGGAGCTGCGGAATAAACGGAGACTGGCGAAGGACGAGGTGACGATGCGCGTCGGGAATGGTTCCAAGGTCGATGTGATCGCCGTCGGCACGCTACCTCTACATTTACCTACGAGATATAGTTATAAACCTCAATAATTGTTATTTAGTGCCAAGTTTGAGCATGAACATTGTATCAGGATCTCGTTTAATTCGAGATGGCTACTCATTTAAATCCGAGAATAATGGTTGTTCTATTTATATGAGAGATATGTTTTATGGTCATGCTCCCATGGTGAATGGTTTATTCTTAATGAATCTCGAGCGTAATGCTACACATATTCATAGTGTGAGTACCAAAAGATGTAAGGTTGATAATGATAGTCCCACATACTTGTGGCACTGCCGCCTTGGTCACATAGGTGTCAAACGCATGAAGAAGCTCCATGCAGATGGACTTTTAGAGTCCCTTGATTATGAATCATTTGACACGTGCGAACCATGCCTCATGGGTAAAATGACCAAGACTCCGTTCTCAGGAACAATGGAGCGAGCAACCAACTTATTGGAAATCATACATACTGATGTGTGCGGTCCAATGAGTGTTGAGGCTCGCGGTGGCTATCGTTATGTTCTCACCCTCACTGATGACTTGAGTAGATATGGGTATGTCTACTTAATGAAACACAAATCTGAAACCTTTGAAAAGTTCAAGGAGTTTCAGAATGAGGTTGAGAATCAACGTGACAGGAAAATCAAGTTTCTACGATCAGATCGTGGAGGAGAATACTTGAGTCACGAATTTGGCACACACTTAAGAAAATGTGGAATAGTTTCACAACTAATGCCACCTGGAACAGCTCAGCGTAACGGTGTGTCCGAACATCGTATTCGCACTCTATTAGATATGGTGCGGTCTATGATGTCTCTTACCGATTTACCGCTATCCTTTTGGGGCTATGCTTTAGAGACTGCCGCATTCACTTTAAATAGGGCTCCGTCAAAATCCGTTGAGATGACACCATATGAATTATGGTTTGGGAAGAAACCTAAGCTGTCGTTTCTAAAAGTTTGGGGATGCGATGCTTATGTCAAGAAACTTCAACCTGAAAAGCTCGAACCCAAGTCGGAAAAATGCGTCTTCATAGGATACCCAAAAGAAACTATTGGGTATACCTTCTACCTCAGATCCGAAGGCAAGGTCTTTGTTGCCAAGAATGGATTCTTTCTAGAGAAGGAGTTTCTCTCGAAAGAAGTGAGTGGGAGGAAAATAGAACTTGATGAAGTATTACCTCTTGAACCAAAAAATGGCGCAACTCAAGAAAATGTTCCTGAGGTGCCTGCACCGACTAGAGAGGAAGTTAATGATGATGATCATGAAACTTCAGATCAAGTTGCTACTGAACTTCGAATGTCCACAAGGACACGTTCCGCACCAGAGTGGTACGGCAACCCTGTCTTGGAAATCATGTTGTTAGACAACGGTGAACCTTCGAACTATGAAGAAGCGATGGCGGGCCCGGATTCCGACAAATGGCTAGAAGCCATGAAATCTGAGATAGGATCCATGTATGAAAACGAAGTATGGACTTTGACTGACTTGCCCGTTGAACGGCGAGCCATAGAAAATAAATGGATCTTTAAGAATAAGACAGACGCGGATGGTAATGTGACCATCTATAAAGCTCGGCTTGTCGCTAAGGGTTATCGACAAGTTCAAGGGGTTGACTACGATGAGACTTTCTCACCGGTAGCGAAGCTGAAGTCCGTCCGAATCATGTTAGCAATTGCCGCATTCTACGATTATGAAATATGGCAAATGGACGTCAAAACGACATTCCTTAATGGTTTCCTTAAGGAAGAATTGTATATGATGCAGCCGGAAGGTTTTGTCGATCCTAAGAATGCTGACAAGGTGTGCAAGCTCCAACGCTCGATTTATGGGCTGGTGCAAGCATCTCGGAGTTGGAACATTCGCTTTGATGAGATGATCAAAGCGTTTGGGTTTACGCAGACTTATGGAGAAGCCTGCGTTTACAAGAAAGTGAGTGGGAGCTCTGTAGCATTTCTCATACTATATGTAGATGACATACTTTTGATGGGAAATGGTATAGAACTCTTGGACAGCATCAAGGCCTACTTGAATAAGAGTTTTTCAATGAAGGACCTTGGAGAAGCTGCTTATATATTAGGCATCAAGATCTATAGAGATAGATCAAGATGCCTCATAGGTCTTTCACAAAGCACATACCTTGAGAAGATATTGAAGAAGTTCAATATGGATCAGTCTAAGAAGGGGTTCTTGCCTGTGTTGCAAGGTATGAAATTGAGCTCGACTCAAAGTCCGACCACGGCAGAAGAAATAGAAGAGATGAGTGTCATCCCCTATGCCTCAGCCATAGGTTCTATTATGTATGCCATGCTGTGTACCAGACCTGATGTAAACCTTGCCGTAAGTTTGGTAGGAAGGTACCAAAGTAATCCCGGCAAGGAACACTGGACATCAGTCTAGAATATCCTGAAGTACCTGAAAAGGACTAAGGAAATGTTTCTCGTTTATGGAGGTGACGAAGAGCTCGTCGTAAAGGGTTACGTCGACGCTAGCTTCGACACAGATCTGGATGACTCAAAGTCACAAACCGGATACGTGTATATTTTGAATGGTGGGGCATTAAGCTGGTGCAGTTGCAAGCAGAGCGTCGTGGCGGGATCTACATGTGAAGCGGAGTACATGGCAGCCTCGGAGGCAGCACATGAAGCAATTTGGGTGAAGGAGTTCATCACCGACCTCGGAGTCATACCCAATGCGTCGGGGCCGATCAAGCTCTTCTGTGACAACACTGGAGCTACTGCACTTGCCAAGGAGCCCAGGTTTCACAAGAAGACAAGGCACATCAAGCGTCGCTTCAACTCCATTCGTGAAAATGTTCAAGATGGAGACATAGAGATTTGTAAAGTACATACGGACCTGAATGTAGCAGATCCGTTGACTAAACCTCTCCCGAGGGCAAAACATGATCAACACCAGAATTCCATGGGTGTTCGATTCATCACAATGTAACTAGATTATTGACTCTAGTGCAAGTGGGAGACTGTTGGAAATATGCCCTAGAGGCAATAATAAAAGCATTATTATTATATTTCCTTGTTCATGATAATTGTCTTTATTCATGCTATAATTGTGTTATCCGGAAATCGTAATACATGTGTGAATAACAGACACCAACATGTCCCTAGTAAGCCTCTAGTTGACTAGCTCGTTGATCAATAGATAGTCATGGTTTCCTGGCTATGGACATTGGATGTCATTGATAACGAGATCACATCATTAGGAGAATGATGTGATGGACAAGACCCAATCCTAAACATAGCATAAAGATCGTATAGTTCGTTTGCTAGAGTTTTTCCAATGTCAAGTATCCTTTCCTTAGACCATGAGATCGTGTAACTCCCGGATACCGTAAGAGTGCTTTGGGTGTACCAAACGTCACAACGTAACTGGGTGACTATAAAGGTATACTACGGGTATCTCCGAAAGTGTCTGTTGGGTTGACACGGATCAAGACTGGGATTTGTCACTCCGTATGACGGAGAGGTATCATTGGGCCCACTCGGTAATGCATCATCATAATGAGCTCAAAGTGACCAAGTGTCTGGTCACGGGATCATGCATCATGGTACGAGTAAACTGACTTGCCAGTAACGAGATTGAACGAGGTATTGGGATACCGACGATCGAATCTCGGGCAAGTAACATATCGATTGACAAAGGGAATTGCATACGGGGTTGATTGAATCCTCGACATCGTGGTTCATCCGATGAGATCATCGTGGAGCATGTGGGAGCCAACATGGGTATCCAGATCCCGCTGTTGGTTATTGACCGGAGAGTCGTCTCGGTCATGTCTACATGTCTCCCGAACCCGTAGGATCTACACACTTAAGGTTCGGTGATGCTAGGGTTGTGAAGATATGTATATGCAGTAACCCGAATATTGTTCGGAGTCCCAGATGAGATCCCGGATGTCACGAGGAGTTCCAGAATGGTCCGGAGGTAAAGAATTATATATAGGAAGTGCTCTTTCGGCCATCGGGACAAGTTTCGGGGTCTCTTGTATTGTACCGGGACCACCGGAAGGGTCCCGGGGGTCCACCGGGTGGGGCCACCTATCCCGGAGGGCCCCATGGGCTGAAGTGGGAAGGGACCCAGCCCAAAGTGGGCTGGGGCGCCACTCCCCTAGGGCCCATGCGGCTAGGGTTGAGGGGAAACCCTAAAGGGGGCGCCCCCTTGCTTGGGGGGCAAGCCCCCACCCCTAGGTCGCCCCCCTAGGAGATCCCATCTCCTAGGGCCGGTGCCCCCCCTGGGCACCCCTATATATAGTGGGGGAGAGGAGGTATTTCATGACACAGCCCTTGGCGCCTCCCTCTCTCCCCGTTACATCTCTCTCTCGCGTAGTATAGGCGGAGCCCTACTACTGTGACGCCCTGCATCCACCACCACGCCGTCGTGCTGCTGGATCTTCATCAACCTCTCCTCCCCCCTTGCTGGATCAAGAAGGAGGAGACGTCATCCGCTCTGTACGTGTGTTGAACGCGGAGGTGCCGTCCATTCGGCTCTTGGTCATCGGTGATTTGGATCACGTCGTGTTCGACTACTTCATCCCCATTCTTTGAACGCTTCCGCTCGCGATCTACAAAGGTATGTAGATGCATCCGATCACTCGTTGCTAGATGAACTCATAGATGGATCTTGGTGAAACCGTAGGAAATTTTTTGTTTTCTGCAACGTTCCCCAACACAGGTACCCCATCCAACTCACCCCCGCCTCCATTTCCCACCTCTCCCTCTCTGCTCCTCCCTCCTTGCCCTCTCCCTCTCTGCTCCTCCCTCCTTGCCCTCTCCCTCTCTGCTTGATCCCCTCTCTTCTCTGTCTCCACCTTCTGTTCTTGCCTGTGAGGTGTTTGATTGAATGTCAATTCAAACGATTGATGCAGCCGTGTCCACCGGAGCACCACGACCGTGTCTGTGACCTCATCTCTGATCCGCCGCCATCTACGACCTCGTCTGTGACCGCGTCCATCGAGGTGAGTTCTAGTCTGAAACTCTCAATGCTCAAGTCTGGAAGCATCATGGATTCATTCTTCTTCAGACCTTTTTTGTTTGTTTCTGCTTGAATGAATGGAGTACAATACAAGTTCAGGAACAAGGGACATTTTTTGCAATTGTGAACTCTCAATGCTCAAGTCTGGAAGTGTTTACAAATTCAAAGAGTTCACATGACTACTGGTCAAATACTCTAGTGTATTTACTGTAAATCTTGTCTGAAACTAGTAGAGCTCTTGGTGATTTGCAAATTCAGTTTTAATGAAAATTTGGTACATTGTAAGTGCATCTAGTGCCCCTTAGTGATTTTGGTGTATTGAAGACTTATAGGTTAAGGGACTAATGCGTGTCTGAGTGTACACAGGTCTATAAGTCTATGAGGAGTTTGATATTTACAGGAAAAGTCGACCCCTAAAAATGAATATCTTCGACTGAAGATTTTGGTATTTCTGAAGACTTTCATGAAGACTTTGAAAGTGAAGAAATTGGTGTGTCCATGAAGACTTGATATTCATGCGAGGAATATGAAGCTCGAAGACTTTCGTTTTCATAGTTTTGTTTTTCTCTTTCTTGAGTCATAGGAAACACCGTACTGTTAAAGGGGGTCGAGGAAATACCAAGTAAAAATTTCCATATGATGCTCAACTCAAAATCCTACACCTACCAATCCCTTCGAGTGAAGCCATTGGAAATCTCATACAGTTCAGTCAATTCCTTCAGTGACAGAGACGAAGTTCTTCTGGTCTCTGAGGAATTTGTCCTGACTGAGGAGTTAGGAATTCGCCAGTGCGGATTGCCTACACAGTAAGGAACATGATAGCCCTGAGGATTTTGCTACTCAAAATTCCGACCGTTGCTGTGCTATGCGCCAGCTGTCCCAAAATATCTATCCACCTAACGGTCATATCATTGAAGGGCATTTATGTCTTATCATGTTGGGCTGCTCCCTAGGCTATAAATAGCCGCCCCCTACAACCACTAGCTAGTTGAGGCTACTCCGAGAGAAACCTACACTTGTCATTTGAGAGCAACCCATCCTCCAAGGACTTTGAGCGAAAATCATCAAGTGAGGAAAAACCAAAAACCCAAAACCCAAACACCTACAAACCCCAAGTGATTGAGCATCACTGAAGAGATTGATCCTGAGTGGATCCGACGCTTGTTACCTTTGAAGACTGTGCTTCTTTCAGACGGTTAGGTGTCATGGTCTAGAGCATCCAAGAGGAATTGTGGATCGCCGGGTGACCAAGTTTGTGAAGGTTTGGAAGTCGCTTCAAGACTTACCACGAGTGATTGGACGAGGTCTGTGTGACCTTAGTTCAAGGAGAATACGGTGAGGACCGGGTGTCTTGGACTAAGTGTCCTTGACTGGGTGTCCAAGACTGTGTGTCCTCGAGTTTAAATACTCAGCCGCTCCAACCAGACGTACAACTAAGACAACAGTTGGAACTGGTCTACCAAATCATTGTCTTCACCGAGCTTATTGGTTCTATTTCCTCAACTCTTTCATTTCCTCATAACTGTGTTGTATGTTTGTTCATATTTGTGTTTGAAGACTTTGATTGAAGACTTTCTCAATTTTCTCAGTTCAATTTCTTCAGTCTGTTTGTCTTCATCCTGTGTTATCCTGTGATTATGCTTCCTGTACTCTGTGCCTGTCTTCATTTCATCACGATGACTATACATGTATTCTGTTATGTTTACCTTTGAGTACTTATTCCGCTACTAGTAGTTCTTCGCTAAGGAATTTCCTCACCGGCAAATTCCTCAGTGAAGAATTTCATAAAAATCGCTTATTCACCCCCTCTAGTCAATATAACGCACTTTCAATTGGTATCAGAGCAAGGTACTCCCTTGTTCTGTGTGATTTTGGTTTAACCGCCTGGAGTTTTAGTTATGTCGACCGCAGGTATGATCAAGGTCTCTGCTGGGTGTCGTACCTTCGATGGGACGGACTACCCCTACTGGAAGAATAAGATGCGAATGCATCTTGAAGCAATTGATAACGATCTCTGGTATGTTGTGGAAAATGGTGTTCCCTCAGTCACACCTTCTCTGAATGCTGCTGATGTGAAAAGATTCAAGCAACTCGACTCTCAAGCGAAGAATATCATATGTGGCCATCTAAGCAAAAGACAGTATGGCAGAGTGAGTGCTTTGGAAATAGCAAAGCTTATCTGGGACAGGTTGTCCAAAGTAAATGAAGGAGTCTCAACTCAGCATGACTCTCGAGTTGATGTTCTTCGCAATCTCTTCAACCGCTTCAAAAGACTCGACAATGAAAATGTTCAACAAACCTTCGATTGCCTCACTGACATCTCAAATGAGCTTCAAGCACTTGGTGCCACTGACATCACCGACCATGAGGTGGTGAAGAAATTGCTGAGATAGCTTGATTCCTCATTTAACACTCTGGCATTGATGATACAAGAACGTGCTGATTACAAGTCACTTGATCCCGCTGATATTCTCGAGAGGCTAAATACTCATGAGTTCCAACTTGCTGAAAAGAGAGATCTCTATGGTTCAAGCTATGGCAGAACACGTGCACTGAAGGCCAAGGCAGTATCTGAGTCCGAAGATGAAGAATCTGGTAGCAGCCTTGGTGATCCTGACGAACTGAGCCATGATCTGGCTCTGCTCGTGAAGAAGTTCCAAAAGTTCTCAAGACGTGGTCGCCTTGGAAGATCCTCAAGGAGCAATGATTCCTCATCTAGTGACTACAAGAAGAGGCTCTGTCACAAGTGCAAGAAACCTGGACATTTCATTCAAGATTTTCCTCAGTGGGAAAAGGAATCAAAGAAGAAGAAATACACAAAATCCTCATCATCAAAATCCTCAAAGCCTTCATATCACAAGAAGAGCATCTCCAAGAAGTCCAGGGCATTCATTGGCAAGGAAATGGACTCTGAGGCTGAATCTGAAGAAAAATGAGGAAGAGGAGTCATCTGAGGAGTCCGAATCCAGAGTGGCGAGCCTTTCTCTCGCTACTGCATTCGTCAGCAAGTCTATCTTCAACACTAAGGAAAATGACCTCACCAACAAGGCTGATGAAGGGGATGATGACTACGCTCCCACCTATTTCTTCATGGCAAAGGGTGCCAAGGTACTCAAATATACCTCCTCTGAATTAAGTGAGAATGAATCTGATGAAAACCTTAAGCCCAGCTATTCTAAACTTGCTAAGATTGCTATAAAACAACAAAGGGCTTTAGAAAAGGTTCAAAACATGCTAAATAAAAGTGATGATATGTTGGGTGAAGAAATGGATCGCACTGAAACCTTGACTGAAAATCTTCAGAGACTTCAGTCCAAGCTTGACAAACTTCAAAGTCATCATAACACTCTCTTATCGGATCATGAGAAGCTTTCTTATGAATTTCTTCAAAGAAAGCAAGACCTTGAGAAGCTAAGAGTGAGTTATGAAGATCTTCAGAAGGAGCGCGATTCATTACTTGCTCAACAAATCAGCGCATCTCAGGAAGAATTTGTTCCTCCATGCTTGAAGTGCATTGAACGTGAATCCGCTAATTCTTCACCTGAATGTTCAAATGCTGCTAATGTTTCAAATTCTTCACATGCCTCTGCTATCACTAATTCCTTATCTGAGGACATTGCTAGTATCACTGATGATGCAGGGCTGAAGGAATTATACACGACAGGCATGTACAAAATCCTCAAAGGGCATCAGGCTCTTTGTGATGTGCTTAAAAAGCAAATCCTCAACAGGAACCCTAGGAAAGAGGGTATCGCCTTTGAGAGGAAACTCAATGCTGATGATACATATTGGAAGCCTGAGCAGTACCCCAAAACTACATGGGTTGCTGCAAAGGGACCTCCAGTTGATCCGTCTAACTTATCTGGATTTGCATGTGAATCTCCTCATTCTGATGATGAGTCAATTGACTCCAACTATAAGCTATTCAAAAATCAGAATGGTGAAGTATTTGCTAGATATGTTGGCACTAACTGCAGGAACGGCTTCCCGATGAAGAAAATCTGGGTTCCCAAAAGATGCCTTGAAAATCTTCAGGTGAATGCCATCATGACGCCACCTGTGAAGAATAGGAACCCCAGATCAAATTCTTCATATGGACCAAATTCTTCATATGGATTTAAGTCCTCATACGGACCAAATTCCTCATATGGATCAAAGTCCTCATATGAACATCATCGTGCTAACCCGTCTGTTTCGCAGGGAAGATCTAAGGATTATGGATATGTGCATTATTCTTCAAATCATTATGTCCATAAGTCCTTGAAGAATTTCTCTGCTTACTCCTATGCTTACTCTAACCCCTCTTATGTGAAACGAAATGGACTGGCTTCTATGCCATCCTTCTTGTATGGAGCTCGCAGAATGATGAACTCTTTGCCACCCCTTCAGATGTGGGTGGTGAAGAAAAAGAACTAATCTCTTCTGCAGGGTCAGGTCTCCAGACACACATAATCGTCTAAAGAATTTGCTGGAGACCTGAGCATGCCTGAAAGGACGCAAGCTAATCATGAAGAAATGAACTTTCATTTCTCACGTCCTCATATTGCTTTATCAGTTCTTTTTTACTTGATGAAATTGATCTGATGAATTGATGTCATATTCTTCACTGATGAAGTATATGAGTTTGTAAGCTGCACTAATTCATCTGCAAGATGATCAACCCAAAGCCACTGAGTGGGTCCTCGATAATGGATGTACAAACCACATGACTGGTGACAAGAATCTGTTGATGGATGCTCCATTATCACCGTCGCATCTGAAGCATATCATCTTTGCTGACAAAGGCAAAAGTCAGGTATTGGGTCTAGGTAAGGTTGCGATTACAAAGGATCGACACATGGACAAAGTCATGCTTGTTGAGTCCTTAGGTTACAACCTTATGTCTGTGTCAATGCTTTGTGATCTTGATATGGTTGTTGTCTTTGGCAAGTACCGTTGTGTTGTGGTTATGGAAGCTGACAATTCCAAAGTCTTCGAAGGCTTTAGGAGAGGAGACCTGTATATTGTTGATTTCTCTACAGGACCACAACCAGCCGTGTGCTTACTTGCAAAAGCTTTAGAAGGCTGGCTCTGGCATCGACGACTTGGTCATGCAGGCATGAGGAATTTTCACACGCTTGCGAAGAAGAAGCATGTCATTAGCATCGAGAATGTCAAATTCCTCAATGATCACCTATGCGGAGCCTGTGAAGCTGGGAAGATGACCAAGGCCAAGCATCCAACGAATACTATCATGACCACCACTCGCCCATTTGAATTGCTTCACATGGATCTCTTTGGTCCTAATCATTATTCTTCTATCTCAAATGAAGCATCTCAATATGGCTTCATTATAGTTGATGATTATTCTCGTTACACATGGGTACACCTTGTTACTTACAAACATGAAGTGTAGGAAGTCTTCAAACGATTTTCCTCGAGGGCTTCAACCAACTTTGGTGTGAAGATCAAGCACATCAGAAGTGACAATGGCACTGAGTTCAAGAATTCTGGTCTCGATGACTATCTTGATGAACTTGGTATTACTCATGAGTTATCTGCTCCTTACACTCCTCAGCAGAACAGCGTCGTGGAGCGCAAGAACAGGACTCTTGCCGAGATGGCTCGCACTATGCTTGATGAATACAAAACGCCTCGTCGTTTCTGGACTGAGGCAATTGGTACTGCGTGCCACATCATTAATAGAGTATATCTTCACAAATTCTTCAAAAAGACTGCCTATGAACTCCTCACCGATAAGAAACCCAATGTAAGTTATTTCAAAGTCTTCGGTGCTAAATGTTGGATTAGAGATCCTCATCACAACTCAAAATTTGCACCGGAAGCACATGAAGGTTTTATGCTTGGTTACGGAAAGGACTCGCACACCTACCGAGTCTTGAACAACGTTCTTCACAAAGTTGCTGAAACTGTAGATGTGCGGTTCGATGAAACTAATGGCTCGCAAAGAGAGCACCTACCTACTGTAATAGATGAACCAACACCTGAGGAAACTATCAAGTTCAAGGCTACTGAGGATATCATTCCTACTGAAGAATCTTCTGAAGAATTCATTCCAGAACATGAAGAACATCGAGCTAATGCACCTGAAGAAAATGGTGCTGAAGAAAACGCTGATCAAATTCTTCAACGACAACCAGCTCATCCTCGCATTGCAAAAGAAGTGCAAGTTGAAAAGATCATCAATGACATCAAAGCGCCAGGTCCTCTCACACGCTCAAAAGCTTCACATTTGTCTAACTTTTGTGGGAAGTATGCTTTTGTCTCTATTACAGAGCCCACTAAGGTAGATGAAGCATTTCTGGAGCCTGAGTGGATTCAGGCCATGCAAGAAGAATTACATCAGTTTGAGCTCAACAATGTCTGGGAACTGGTCAAACGTCCAGATCCTCGCAAGCACAATATCATCGGCACAAAGTGGATCTACCGCAACAAGCAAGATGAAAATGGCCTTGTCAGGGGTGCTAATCCACGAACACCTATGGGACCAGCGGACCGAGCCCCTTTCAGTTCGGCAGGGGGGCGGAGATCGCACGAAGAGCAGATCGAGGCGAAACACACGAGCAGTTTACCCAGGTTCGGGCCGCACGGAGGCGTAAAACCCTACTCCTGCTTTGTGGTTTGTATTGAGTTCTTGCTCGGGAGCGCCGAGTGCTACAGTACACACCAGCAGCTAACGAGACCGAGCGTGAGTTGTTCTCCTCCCCCCTACGTTGCGCATGGGCCTCCTTTTATATGCTCAAGGGGTCACCGACAGGTGGCAACGTAGACAAGGGTAAAAATGGAAAAGGTGTTGCGGTTGGTACAGCTACTTGCTACAGTGTATCATACCTAACCCTGACGGCAGGGGACAAGGGCATTAAATGCCCGTCTGTGTCGCCCAAATAGTGCAAAAGGGATCGTCAGGGACGCCACCGCTCGCCACGATGGCAACCTTGTCAGCGCCGCTTGCCACCGCGCACCGCTGGCTGCACAGCCTCCCGCCATGTACGCCTGGAAGGGTCCCAGAGCGACACGTTGGTGGATGCGCTGGAGCGCGGGTACAGAGTGGTGGCTTGCCGCGGTTGTTGTCTTGTCGCGTCCGGGAGCTTGTCGCTCACCGGGCCTTGCCGGGATGCGTGGCGCATCATGGCAAGCTCCTTGAGATGCCTTGGTTGGCCTTCCCGGCAAGCTCCTCTTGCCGGGGTCTTGTCTCCTTGGCTTGGATACTTTGTTCTTGAATGGCTCCAAAGGAACCACGGAGGACCTTGACGGTCACACGTCAAGCCTTGCCGTGGGATGCTGCGACTGCCCGTGCACAAGTTCGGGATACTAGGGTACCCCTACTCTAGTACACCAACAGGACCCCCCCCCCCGAGCCTGGGCCATACACGGTGCCGAGCGCTGTTGGGCCAGGCCCAAAATAGGGCACGGGCACGCGTGGCCTGGGTTACGCCGTATCTCTCTCTGTATCCACCGCGCCCTCCCCGAACGGCACGCGTTGAATGCGGCGTCGTGGGAGAGATCGTGGGTGGTTTCTTTATTCAGAAAGGCGGAACGTCCGCCCCCTCCCTCTTTATAAGCAGGGGAAACAAGGGTAGTGCGTCCATTCGCCGGTTGCCTTTCCAATCTCAGAAACCTCCGCCGCTCCCCCGTCTTCCCAAAGCAGAAAGAGAGCAGCGCCCTGCCCCCCATCACCACCAGCACCACCAATGCCGTCGACCTCCTCCACCACTTCCGTCATGGCTCCGAAAGCCGACAAGGGGAAGGTTGTGAAGTCGACCAAGGCGCAGCGGCTTGCGGCGCTGCGAAAGGAGCGGGCAATCCCCCCCCCCCCAAGCTCGCCACAAGGGATCTGAGGGAGTATTACTACCTCTTCTGGTCGACGGAGACGCGAGCGCATCTGGGCACGAAGGTACTTCCGGCTGCCGCTTGGAAAATGGCTCCAAACGGATATCCCTTTTTCGCCGTGTTCTTCTACTGCGGGCTCTGCCCGCCTTTCTCGGAGTTTTTCTGCGATATCATGAACACCTACGGGTTCTGCCTCCCTGATTTCACCCCCAATGCTGTTCTGACCATGGCAGTTTTCGCACATCTCTGCGAAAACTTTGTCGGAGTCCATCCAAATGTAGCCCTTTTTCGCCACTTCTTTATGCCCCGAGTAGAGAGAGGAGAGCCTTTATCTGGCGGAATCGCCTGGATCTCGAGGGCCGGCAAGAAGGACTCTTATCTGGAGGGAGAGTTCCGCGGCAAGTGGGAGGAATGGAGAGCAGACTGGTGCTAGATTGTCGAGGAGAACCCGCAGCCGTTTACCTCCCGGCGCCAAACCCCAGCAGCACGCGGCAGTGACTGGAGCAACGTGGCCCCGGAAGACGATAGGCTGAAGATTGCCGTCACCCGGATCCAACGCCTTAGGCTTGCTGGGCTTACTGTAGGCGCCGTTGGCGCAGATTTTCTTCGCCGTCGCATTGCCCCCCTGCAGGAACAGAGGAGACCCGCCTGGGAATTCAAGAATGCGGCGGATATCATGAGGCTGCGTCCGGGCCTCAACTACAACTTCACCGTTCTGGAGCTCAATGTGATGCTCCAGGAGCTGTTCAAGTATGACCCTGATCATCCCGAAGTGTTCAGGTTGCCGCAGGGTGTCGTTCCGCTGTGCAACAACTCCGCGCTCGACCGCATCTGGGCAATGATGCCGCTATGCGATTCGCATGGAATTGTTCCAACTTGGCAAGAGCCTGCAGACGACGTCATGCAGGAGTTCTTTGACGGCCTGGTAGAAGTGTCGGTCCGCCCCGACGAGAAGAAAGTCCTCACTTGCGACACCACCGATGCGGAGTTGAAACACATCGCCACCAGGCTGGAAGAGGCGGTGGTAGCCGCAGCTGCGGGCGAGTTTGGATTCACCGTGGAGGAGGCAGAGGCAGCAGAGGCGGCAAGCCGTGCCGAGCGAGAGGAGCTTGCCGGCAAGAAAGAGCTTGCCGGGCGTGACGTCGAGTCGAGCGAGCCCGCCGAGGATACGAGCGGCTCGTTGGAGATCAACTCCTCTTCTTCCTCATCATCAGACAGCTCGCCGCAAGCAGAGCCCCCAGCTCGACTAAGAAGGCGTCTCCGCAAGGCCGGGGAAGTAGCGGGGCGGCGGGCGAGTCGACAGTCGCCGCGCCGCGCGACACGCTCCACCGCGGCAAGCACTGTTGCCGCGGGAGCACCTCACGCCGCGGCGGCAGCCGGAGCGGGGTCGTCTCAGACCACCGCCACTGTTCCCGCCAAGCGGCCAAGGGAACCTACTCCTCCGCCTTCTCGCGCTGGACGTGAGCCGGATTTCGACTTCTCCGCATTCAGCTCCGACGAGGAAGAAGAAGAAGAGTAAGATTCTCTTATTGTACTTGTAGTTCTTCAACGCTTGCTGTTCTGTCTTGTATCTCACTTGCTTTACTCTGAACTTATTCCTTTTCAGGACTCTGGCCCAGAGAGCAGCAAAGAGAGCCAAGGCTCCGGTGATTATCATCGAGGATGAACCCACCGCGACAGCAGGGGATGCGTCCGAGACAACCTTGCCGAACCCGGCAACTGTTCTCCAGAGCAGCCCCCATCATAAGCATATGGCTCGCTTTCCGCTGTTAGGCGCGCATGGATACTCTTCCTTTGCTGACATCTGACTGTTGGTTTGTGTAGGAGCAGAGCAGCCCCACCAGGAGCACCCGGAGGCCGCCCCCGAAATGCCAAGGGAGAGTCCTCCGGCAAGGGAGAGGTCTCCGGCAAGGGAGAAGTCTCCGGCAAGGGACAGCACCAGCAGCCCCCCGGCGGCGGAGACCACGACTGCAGAACCCAGCATAGGGAATCTTCTTGCTTTAAAACTTCCCTTGGGTTCTTCTTCTTTTGATCTTCTTTTTTTTGGATATTTGCTTGACTCTTCTCCCCTTTTCCGGCCGTCAGGCCCATCTGCTACGGAGCTGATGGAGACCGAGGTTGCCGACGACGACGCTGCTGGCACCGAAGAAGCAGCCGGCGCTGACGATCCCGCCGGCGCAGAGGCCGCCAAAGCTGCCGCTGCAGAAGCAGGCGGGGGGGGGGGGTCTGGCGATCGCACTGACGGCCCTGAGGCCGCAGGAGCGCCAGGCGCTACGCCGACCGCCGATCCCTTCGCCGCTGCCGCAGCGTCAGGCTCCGAAGAGCCCCAGCCAGGCATCTACTTGAAGGCCGGCGATGGCGTCTTCATCAACCTCCCCTGGGCGTCAAGCTCCAGGGCGCCGGTCGAAGGAGAGAGCTTTGACGGAGAAGTGCTCGCCTCCGCTGGGCTGGCGCTGGTTGACGCGCCGAGCAGCAGCAGCGGCGAGCCTAAGGAGGAGCGGCTGCTGCGGAAGCTGGTGTCGCTCTACCGCGCCCGGCAAGCCAAGCTGGAATCCCGCGAGGCGCTTGTCGCGAAGGCAGGAGTGGACATTGAAAAGCGCGCGGAGGAGCTCCGGGGTCACAACCAGGAAGCTCTCCGGTCCCTGGCAGAGGAGCGGGCGTGGCTTGCCGAGGAGCAGAAGGCCTTCCTCCTCGAGCGGGCTGAAGTCGAAGAGCAACAGCGGCTTGCCGCTGAAAAGCTGTCTACACAGGAGGGCGAGCTGATGCAACGGAAGGTCAATCTTGACAGCCACGAGGAGGAGCTTGCCGCGCGCGAGCGAACATTTGGCGGAGCCCTCAAGCAAGCAGAGGATGCTGCCGCAGCTGCCGAGGCCGCCAAGAAGGAGCTGGAGACGAAAGTGGCGCAGCTGGAGGCCGATCTGAAGGCGAGCGGTGAAGAGCTTGCCGCGCTCAAGCGTGAGCGGGAGAAGGACGCCCACAGCCACTCGGAGCTGCAGTCCCGTCTCGCCGAGAAGGGCCAGGAACTTAGCGCCGCCAAGGACTCCAACGCTGATCTTGAATTGAAGCTGACCACTTTGACCAAGACGCTGGACGGCGCCAGGGAGCAGGAGACGGCCTTGAAGGAGGAGGTCAAGGCCGGCAAGGCGCTGCTGGCGAGTGCTGCTGCCGCCCAGAACGCTTTTAGGGAGACTATGGAGCACTGAACGGAAGGTCTCGTGAATGTTGCCGCAGACATTGACAGGGATCTGGCGCAGCTGGGGATGGAGGATCTTGGGTATCCCTCCAACGAGAACCTCCAACCCAGCGGCAAGCTCACCTTGTTCTTCAAAGGCGTGGCAACGGGCCTCCGGCGACTCCGGGAGAGGATCCCAAAGCAGTTGGCCGACGAGTCGCGCAAGATCTGCGCGGGAGCTCTTCAAAAGGTGTTGGTGAAGGTGGCCTTCCGCAACCCGGGCCTCAACCTCACCAACGTCCTCAGGACCTTGCCGCCGGATGCCGATCTGGAGGCGCTCAAGACCCTTGTCGCACCCATTGTGGACAAGGTGAGCGGGATCAAGAGGGTTGAGGGCGATCGCGTAGACTAGGCCGCCCGTTTTCTTATTTTCTTGTCGCTGCTGGTCATGTTATGAGAACAATCTGTTAGAGCCGCGACAAGCTATCTTGTAATATAACTTTATTTCGGGTAATGATTGCAATGTTATCTCCTTTACTTGATTCCTTCCTTTGTATGTTTTTGCCCTACGCTTTTAGGGAACTTGCCGGCGCAGGCACCTTGGCCGCGAGCGCTGAGTGCGGGACGTCAGCAACCTGCTGGCGGTGCCGCTACCGACAAGAAACCTTGTCGCAACTAGTCGCAGCTCACTTAAGTTGTTGAGCGGACTCGAAACAAAGTAAGGGCACAACTAGCTACGAGTTGGTTCCTCCGCGCACAGGTTTTCCATACAAAGCACGGTCTTTCAAGGAAGATAACTTAAATTTTTTTTAAAAAAAATCTGATTGCTCAAACTTTGGCAACTTATCTTTTTTGTTGTTTGCTTTCCGGTAAGGCGAAACTTTCTTGAACGATGCCTGGTCCATACCATTATCTTCTCCTTCCCCCCGGCAAACTTGTGGGCGAGGGAACCTTCCTTTCCTTGAGAAACAAGAAAAGAGGAGAAAACAAAGATATGTAGCCTTATGGCTCGTTGTTGCTTACCGGGGGTAGGTGCTGCACAAAGAGTCAGATAACACATGCAAAAAAAATAAAAAGCATGAAATCGACAAGATTGTGCGGAACACATGAGCTTTATGCACGGGGTCTGCGCCCGGCTTTGTACAAAGGATTACATGCAACAGTGGCAAGACTTGTACAAAGGGTGGTTGCTGGAACAGGTTCCGCCAACCGCGCCTTACGGGAAAAACTTACGAAGATGCTCAATGTTCCAGGAGTTGCTCACCGGAATGCCATCTTCGGTCTCAAGGCGGACAGCGCCAGGCCTAGTGACTCGTTTCATCCGGTAAGGGCCTTCCCACTTCGGCGTCAACTTGTTGGAATTCTTGGCGGACTGAACACGCCGAAGAACAAGGTCGCCTTCCTCGAGACTTCTGGCGTTAACTTTGCAGCTATGGTAGCGGCACAAAGCTTGCTGGTAGCGAGCAGCTCGTACAACAGCCTGAAGTCGGTCCTCCTCAAGGAGCA
Source organism: Triticum monococcum (assembly GCA_034509565.1). NCBI lineage: Eukaryota > Viridiplantae > Streptophyta > Magnoliopsida > Poales > Poaceae > Triticum > Triticum monococcum. Next base: position 568,124,807 of record CM067841.1, on the reverse strand, counting down.
GTGCGTCATCTTGTCGCAGCTGCTCTTGCTCGAGCTCATCATAAGCGAGCACTCGAGGTGACCCATATACGAGTTCCGTGGGGAGAACTGCCTCTGCTCCATAGACTAGAGCGAAAGGTGTCTGGCCAGTGGCTCGATTTGGCGTCGTCCTGATCGACCAAAGAACCACCGGAAGCTCCTCAATCCAGTTTCTTCCGCACTTGTGCAGCCTATCAAAAGTCCTGGTCTTGAGCACACGCAGCACTTCAGCATTTGCCCTCTCCGCTTGACCGTTGCTTCTCGGATGAGGAACAGAAGCGAAGCAGACCTTGGCGCCAAGATCTTGGACGTACTGCATGAAGGTGCGGCTCGTGAATTGCGTACCGTTGTCAGCGATTATCCTGTTAGGGATTCCGAAGCGGCAAACAATCGACCTAAAGAACTTGACTGCTGATTGTGCTGTCACCTTCCTCACTGCTTCCACTTCCGGCCACTTTGTGAACTTGTCGATTGCAACGTACAAGTACTCAAAGCCCCCGACTGCTCGGGGAAAGGGGCCGAGGATGTCGAGCCCCCAGACCGAAAATGGCCAGGATAAAGGGATAGTCTGGAGAGCTTGAGCTGGCTGGTGTATCTGCTTGGAATGGAACTGGCACGCTTCACACTTGGTTACTTGTGCAGTTGCATCCTGGAGGGCTGTCGGCCAAAAGAAACCTTGCCTGAATGCTTTGCCGGCAAGTGCTCTTGCGCCAATGTGGTGACCACATATGCCTCCATGTATCTCCGCCAACAGCTTTTGTCCATCTTCCCGGTGAATACACTTCAATTTCACACCGTTGAGTCTTCTTCTGTACAGTGTGTTGTCGACAAACTGGTACATACTTGACTGCCGGGCTACTCTTTCCACTTCTTCTTGCTCTTCGGGAAGTTCTCCTGTTTGAAGGAAACGGACAATCTGCTGTGCCCATGCTGGAGCTTGTGGCTCGACAACAAGGACTAAAGGCACATCTGCTGCTGCGGGAACATCCGCTTCTACGGCGAGAACCTGCGGCTCAGCCGGAGCTTGACGTTCCCCGGCAAGCTTGCCAGAGCAAAACTTGTCGGGAGCCTCTGCTTCAACGGAACAAACCCTAGGGCTTGCCGGAGCAGACTGCTCCTCAGCACTCTTGGTGTTGATCTTGGGAACCTTCTTGGCGGCGGCTTCGGGAAGCTCTGCCGGAAAATAGTCACCAGAAATCAACTTCCTCTTCTTGCTCTGTCTAGTTGATGGCGTTACAGATGGTTGAGTTAGCTTGAGCACAACGATCCCTGGTTCCATAGGTAACTTAAGTGCGGCGCACTTTGATAGGCCATCGACAATGTCGTTCTGAGCTCTCGGAACGTGCTCCATCTGTAGGCCGTCAAAGTGCTCTTCTAGCTTCCTCACTTCGTCAACGTAGGCTTCCATCAACGGACTCTGATAACTCTTGTTCACTTGGCGGACGACAAGATGCGAGTCACCGCTGACAATGAGCTTCTTGATCCCAAGGTCTGCCGCGATCCTGAGACCAGCAAGCAAGCCTTCATACTCTGCAGTATTGTTTGTCGCTTGCTCCTTGGGAAAGTGCATCTGGACTACGTACTTGAGGTGTTCTCCGGTGGGTGCGATAAGCAGCACGCCAGCGCCGGCGCCTTGTAGCGAGAAGGCACCGTCAAAGTACATGAGCCACTCTTTGCTTGCTTCCTTGACGGGGATGCTCGTTTCTGGAATTTCTTCATCTGGTGTTGGCGTCCACTCTGCTATGAATTCTGCCAACACTCTGCTTTGGGTGGTTGAAGTACTCTCAAACTTGAGGCCAAAGCTTGACAGTTCCAGTGCCTACTCAACAATCCTGCCTGTTGCTTCTGGATTCTGTAGTATCCTCTTCAGCGGAAAGCGAGTGACAACTGTGATCTCATGTGCTTGGAAGTAATGGCGCAGCTTTCTCGAGGCCATAAGTAGGCCGAAAAGCAATTTCTGCACACCAGAGTACCTTGACCTAGCCCCCTGCAGAAGGGAGCTGACAAAGTAAACTGGGCGCTGCACCATTCTCCTCTGTATCTCCTCGCGCACCCGCGCAGATTCATCTTTGTCGGGACCAGAGCTTGTCGGGGAAGCCCCCTGCTTGTCGCTGGATGCGCCTGCCGTGGTTGCTGGCTCGTCATCTGCCTCCCTCTCTGCCACTAACGCAGCACTAACCACTTGATTAGTTGCCGCTATATATAGCAGCAACTTCTCTTGTGGCTTAGGTGCGACAAGTGTTGGAGTGGAGGACAGGTATCTCTTCAAGTCTTGCAGCGCAACCTCCGCTTCCGGAGTCCATTTCATTGGACCTGCCTTTTTAAATATTTTGAAAAACGGCAGGGCACGCTCAGCAGACCTAGAGATAAACCTGCTGAGAGCAGCCACGCAACCGGCAAGTCTTCGTACATCCTTGACGCGCTTTGGTTCTTCAATCTGCTCAATGGCCTTGATCTTGTCGGGATTGGCTTCAATTCCCCGCTGAGACACGAAGAACCCGAGAAGCTTGCCGAAGGGGACTCCAAACACACACTTCTCGGGGTTGAGCTTGAGGTTGATCTTGCGCAGATTTGCAAAGGTCTCGTCTAAATCTCGAATCAGAGTTGCCTTGTCCTTGCTTTTGACCACTATGTCATCCATGTAGGCTTCCACATTTCTGTGCATTTGTGGCTCAAGAGCGACATGGACTACCCTTGCAAATGTTGAACCAGCATTCTTTAAACCGAACGGCATCCGTATGAAACAGTACGTGCCACATGGAGTGATGAATGCGGTCTTTTCCTCATCCTCTTCTGCCATGAAGATTTGATGGTATCCTGAGTATGCGTCAAGAAATGAAAGCAAGTCACATCCGGCCATGGAGTCAACAATCTGGTCAATGCGCGGCAAGGGAAATGGGTCTTTGGGACAAGCTTTATTAACATCGGTAAAGTCGATACAAAGCCTCCATTTCCCGTTTGCCTTGCGCACGACTACAGGATTGGCCAACCACGTGGGATGGAGCACTCCTCTGACAAGGCCTGCTGCTTCCAATTTATTGATTTCTTCTGCGATGAATTCTTGGCGCTCCACTGCTTGCTTCCTGACCTTCTGCTTGATGGGCCGCGCATGAGGACAAACGGCAAGATGGTGCTCAATTACTTTCCTGGGAACACCGGGGATGTCAGACGGTTGCCACGCAAACACGTCGACGTTCACCCGCAGGAAAGCAATGAGCGCGCTTTCCTATTTAGGGTCAAGAGTGGCACTGATGGTGAAGGTACCACCAGTGCCGTCCTCCTTGGCGGACACCTTCTTGGTCTTTGGTAGAGCCGCCAGTGCCTTCTTACACTTGCCGGTGGAGCTCGATGGTGCCTCCTCGATGGTAGCGCAGCACTCCGAAGAGGTGCGCTTGCCGGAGTGGGCATCAGAACTCTTGCCGGACTTGGTCTTCTTCTTCCCCCCGGGAGCTTCAACGGCAGGTGACTTGCGATCTGTTGCGGCTGCCGCTTCCCGGTAGATCTTGTCGGCGCAGATAAGAGCATCCTTCTTATCGCCAGGGACAGAGATGACGCTTATCGGGCCTGGCATCTTTAGCATGTTGTATGCATAGTGAGAGGCTGCCATGAACTTGGCGAGTGCTGGACGGCCGAGTATCCCATTGCAAGGCAATGGAAAATCGGCAACATCAAAAGTGACCCTCTCAGTCGTGAAGTTCAACTCGCTGCCAAATGTTACTGGCAACGTGACCTTCCCCTTCGGCTTGCTCCTTCCCGGGTTGATTCCTTGGAATGTGCCGGTCTCTTCAAGCTCGCTGTCAGGGATCTGGAGTTTCTGGAGTACAGCGGAGGAGATCAGGTTCAAGCCGGCCCCGCCGTCAACTAGCATCTTAGTGACCTTGAGGTTGCGGATAGTTGGTGAAACCAACATCGGCAAGCACCCGACCGCAGTTGTGCGATCAGGGTGGTCCTCAATATCAAAGATGATAGGCGTGCTGGACCATTTCAGAAGCTTGCGTGACTCGACAGGTGGTTCCGCCGCATTGACTTCCCGCACCCACTATTTGAGTTGGCGATGTGAAGTATGCAGAGAAGCACCGCCGTCAACGCACAAGACCTCTGTGGCTTTCTGGAACTCCTGCTCACTGGTCTCGACATCATCCATGTCTTCGTCATCGTCGTTGTCGTCTTCTTCATCCTTGTCGCGGCCGCGGGGAGGTCTGTCTCCTTGCCGCTGCTTGGCCTTGCCGCGGCGTCCTCCCCGGCCGGCGTGCTTCTTGCCGGATTCTCCAGCGCCTCCTTGGGCCCTCTCCTTGTCGCGTCGCTCGTATTCAGCCTTTTGCTACTGGACAAGCTGCTCGACCTTCTTGCAGCTCTGGAGGTCATGGCCCTTGGTGCGGTGGATCTTGCAGTACTGCTTGTCGGTGCCGTCCTGCTTGTCGGCGATCGCCACAGCCTGGCAGTTGGTGCATGCGGCAATCTCCTTGCCGGAGCTACCAGCTTTGGCTTTCTTGGCGCCACTTTCGTTGCCGGACTGCTCTACGACTAGCACATCTTTGCCTTTCTTCTTCCTGTTGTTCCGCCGCCGGTTTTTCTTTGCCGAGGCAGCATCCTCGCTGTCAGATCCTCCTGCTCCAGTATTCTCTCCGGGGAGTTTCCTCCCTTCCTCAGCACGTGCACACTTGTCGGCCAGGGCATACAGCTCACTGACATCTCTGATCTTGCACATCGCCATCTCCTCCCGCATCCCGCGGTTACGCACGTTCTGATGGAACGCGCTGATGACCGCGGCAAGGTGAACATCTGGGATGTTGTGATGTACATGGCTGAATCTCTGAATGTACTTGCGCAGGGGCTCTCCTTCCTTCTGGGCGAGTAGGTGAAGGTCACTCTCTTGGCCATGAGGTTTGTGGCCGCCTGTAAAGGCGCCGACAAACTGATGGCATAGATCTGCCCAGGAGGATATGGAGTTGTCTGGCAAATGCATGAGCCAGGACCTGACGTTGGGCTTGAGCACCAGCGGGAAGTAGTTGGCAAGGATCTTGTCGTCCTGCCCCCCGGCAGCCTGCACCACGATGGTGTAGATGCTGAGGAACTCCGACGGATGCAACTTGCCGTCGTACTTCTCTGGTACGTCTGGCTTGAAATTCTTCTTGCTGGGCCACTGGACTTGCCGCAGCTCACGAGTAAACGCAGGGCAACCTACCGCATACGGCAAGTCGCCTGGTTCCCCTGGCGCATGCATGTCGACAGAGGGCCCAGCGCGCTGGTCTGATTGACGCCGCGCTTCTCTTCGGCGCTCGATGCGAGTACGAGCGTCTTCTTGCTGTCGTTCGTGAAGAACTTGGCGCTGATCGCGACGAACTCGTGGATCTGATGATGCGGTGGAGTCGTTATCGAGGTGGATCCGGCGAGTCGGCGATCTTGGCCTTCGGGGCGGAGAGTGCACGGTGGTTGCACCCCCACCGGTCTTGTCGCCACCGGCTCGTGCCTGGCTGACTTGCCGCGGCTGCGAAGTACTCGGCTGCCGTGGAGTGTCACCGTTGGCAAAGCCGATGAGACTCTGAATGGTGGCCCTCCAGTCGTCGATCTTGTCTGCCGCTGGAGGGTAGTCTAGGAGCAGTTGAGCTCGCGCCAAAGCTTCTGCTGAAGTGGCGGGTGGCAGCGGCGAACAGTGTGAGGAACGGGATATGCTCGGACTTCTAACTATGTTAGAAGGAGCAATATCCCGTCCAGGCGACCGTGCCCCGCTCGCGCCAGCATGTTGGCGTGTATGCTGGTCTTGAGCACTCCGAGATCCGCCAGCTCGATCTTGGTCCAGCGAATGTATGGTAACGTGAGTACCATGACGCCGCCGGTCCCGCGCCTCCTGGGATGGGCGCGGTGCATGTACGGACGCCAAGGTCTTGGAGTGCGCTCGGTCGTTGTGGGAGCCGACTGCGCCGCCGATGGGCAGCGCAGCCTTGTCCTTGGACCTGGCAGCACCGTGAACTCCCTCGTCGACGCTTGTTCTTCCGCCGACGTCTACCCCACCAGCCGTTTGCTCCGGGGTGGTGGGTTTGGCGCAGACGGTGAAGGAAATATGCCCTAGAGGCAATAATAAAGTTATTATTTATTTCCTTATATCATGATAAATGTTTATTATTCATGCTAGAATTGTATTAACCGGAAACATAATACATGTGTGAATACATAGACCAACAGAGTGTCACTAGTATGCCTCTACTTGACTAGCTCGTTAATCAAAGATGGTTATGTTTCCTAACCATGAACAAAGAGTTGTTATTTGATTAATGAGGTCACATCATTAGTTGAATGATCTGATTGACATGACCCATTCCATTAGCTTAGCACCCGATCGTTTAGTATGTTGCTATTGCTTTCTTCATGACTTATACATGTTCCTATAACTATGAGATTATGCAACTCCCGTTTATCGGAGGAACACTTTGGGTACTACCAAACGTCACAACGTAACTGGGTGATTATAAAGGAGTACTACAGGTGTCTCCAATGGTAGATGTTGGGTTGGCGTATTTCGAGATTAGGGTTTGTCACTCCGATTGTCGGAGAGGTATCTCTGGGCCCTCTCGGTAATACACATCACATAAGCCTTGCAAGCATAATAACTAAGATGTTAGTTATGAGATGATGTATTACGGAACGAGTAAAGAGACTTGCCAGTAACGAGATTGAACTAGGTATTGGATACCGACGATCGAATCTCGGGCAAGTAACATACCGATGACAAAGGGAACAACGTATGTTGTTATGCGGTCTGACCGATAAAGATCTTCGTAGAATATGTAGGAGCCAATATGGGCATCCAGGTCCCGCTATTGGTTATTGACCGGAGACGTGTCTCGGTCATGTCTACATTGTTCTCGAACCGTAGGGTCCGCACGCTTAACGTTACGATGACAGTTATTATGAGTTTATGCATTTTGATGTACCGAAGGTTGTTCGGAGTCCCGGATGAGATCACGGACATGACGAGGAGTCTCGAAATGGTCGAGACGTAAAGATTGATATATTGGAAGCCTGTGTTTGGACATCGGAAGTGTGCCGGGTGAAATCGGGATTTTACCGGATTACCGGGAGGGTTACCGAAACCCCCCGGGAGCCAAATGGGCCTACATGGGCCATTGTGGAAAGGTGAAAGGGGCTGCCAAGGAGGGCTGCGCACCTCCCCCCCTCCCTAGTCCTATTAGGACTAGGAGAGGTGGCCGGCCACCTCTCTCTCTCTTTTCCTCTCCCTTTTTCCCAAGGAGTCCTAGTTGGAATAGGATTGGAGGGGGGAGTCCTACTCCCGGTAGGAGTAGGACTCCTCCTGCGCCTCCCTCTCTTTGGCCGGCCAGCCCCCCTCCCTCCAACCTTTATATACGGGGGCAGGGGACACCCCAAGACACACAAGTTGATCCTTGAGATCGTTCCTTAGCCGTGTGCGGTGCCCCCTGCCACCAAATTCCACCTCAATCATACCGTTACAGTGCTTAGGCGAAGCCCTGCGTCGGTAGTACATCAAGATCGTCACCACGCCGTCGTGCTGACGGAACTCTTCCTCGACGCTTTGCTGGATCGGAGCCCGAGGAACGTCATCGAGCTGAACGTGTGCTAAGAACTCGGAGGTGCCGGAGTAACGGTGCTTGGATCGGTCAGATCGGGAAGAAGACGTACGACTACTTCCTCTACGTTGTGTCAACGCTTCCGTAGCGATCTACAAGGGTACGTAGATCAGACTCTCCCCCTCGTTGCTGTGCATCACCATGATCTTGTGTGTGCGTAGGAATTTTTTTTGAAATTACTGCGTTCCCCAACAGTGGTATCAGAGCCTAGGTTTTATGGTTTGATGTTATTTGCACGAGTAGAACACAAGTGAGTTGTGGGCGATACAAGTCATACTGCCTACCAGCATGTCATACTTTGGTTCGGCGGTATTGTTGGATGAGACGATCCGGACCAACCTTACGCGTACTCTTACGCGAGACCGGTTCCCTCGACGTGCTTTGCACATAGATGGCTTGCGGAAGACTGTCTCTCCAACTTTAGTTGAACCAAGTGTGACTACGCCCGGTCCTTGAGAAGGTTAAAATGGAGTCTATTTGACGAACTATCGTTGTGGTTTTGATGCATAGGTGAGATGAGTTCTTACTTAAGCCCGTAGCAGCCACGTAAAACTTGCAACAACAAAGTAGAGGACGTCTAACTTGTTTTTGCAGGGCATGTTGTGATGTGATATGGTGAAGGCATGATGCTGATTTTATTGTATGAGATGATCATGTTTTGTAACCGAGTTATCGGCAACTGGCAGGAGCCATATGGTTGTCGCTTTATTGTATGCAATGCAATCACGATGTAATGCTTTACTTTATTGCTAAGCGGTAGTGATAGTCGTGGAAGCATAAGATTGGCGAGACGACAACGATGCTACGATGGAGATCAAGGTGTCGCGCCGGTGACGATGGTGATCATGACGGTGCTTCGGAGATGGAGATCACAAAGCACAAGATGATGATGGCCATATCATATCACTTATATTGATTGCATGTGATGTTTATCCTTTTATGCATCTTATCTTGCTTTGATTGACGGTAGCATTATAAGATGATCTCTCACTAAATTATCAAGAAGTGTTCTCCCTGAGTATGCACCATTGCAAAAGTTCTTCGTGCTGAGACACCACGTGATGATCGGGTGTGATAGGCTCTACGTTCAAATACAACGGGTGCAAAACAGTTGCACACGCAGAATACTCAGGTTAAACTTGACGAGCCTAGCATATGCAGATATGGCCTCGGAACACAGAGACTGAAAGGTCGAGCGTGAATCATATAGTAGATATGATCAACATGACGATGTTCACCATTGAAAACTACTCCATCTCACGTGATGATCGGTTATGGTTTAGTTGATTTGGATCACGTGATCACTTAGAGGATTAGAGGGATGTCTATCTAAGTGGGAGTTCCTAAGTAATTTGATTAACTGAACTTAAACTTATCATGAACTTAGTACCTGATAGTATCTTGCTTGTTTATGTTGATTGTAGATAGATGGCTCGTGCTGTTGTTCCGTTGAATTTTAATGCGTTCCTTGAGAAAGCAAAGTTGAAAGATGATGGTAGCAATTACACGGACTGGGTCCGTAACCTGAGGATTATCCTCATTGCTGCACAGAAGAATTACATCCTGGAAGCACCGCTGAGTGCCAGGCCTGCTGCAAGAGCAACACCAGAAGTTATGAACGTCTGGCAGAGCAAAGCTGATGACTACTCAATAGTTCAGTGTGCCATGCTTTACGGCTTAGAACCGGGACTTCAACGACGTTTTGAACGTCATGGAGCATATGAGATGTTCCAGGAGTTGAAGTTAATATTTCAAGCAAATGCCCGGATTGAGAGATATGAAGTCTCCAATAAGTTCTATAGCTGCAAGATGGAGGAGAACAGTTCTGTCAGTGAGCATATACTCAAAATGTCTGGGTATAATAATCACTTGATTCAATTGGGAGTTACACTTCCGGATGATTGCGTCATTGACAGAATTCTCCAATCACTGCCACCAAGCTACAAGAGCTTTGTGATGAACTATAATATGCAAGGGATGAACAAGACTATTCCCGAGCTCTTCGCAATGCTGAAAGCTGCGGAGGTAGAAATCAAGAAGGAGCATCAAGTGTTGATGGTTAACAAAACCACTAGTTTCAAGAAAAAGGGCAAAGGGAAGAAGAAGGGGAACTTCAAGAAGAACGGCAAGCAAGTTGCTGCTCAAGAGAAGAAACCCAAGTCTGGACCTAAGCCTAAAACTGAGTGCTTCTACTACAAGCAGACTGGTCACTGGAAGCGGAACTGCCCCAAGTATTTGGCGGATAAGAAGGATGGCAAGGTGAACAAAGGTATATGTGATATACATGTTATTGATGTGTACCTTACTAATGCTCGCAGTAGCACCTGGGTATTTGATACTGGTTCTGTTGCTAATATTTGCAACTCGAAACAGGGACTACAGAATAAGCGGACACTAGCAAAGGACGAGGTGACGATGCGCATGGGAAACGGTTCCAAAGTCGATGTGATCGCGGTCGGCACGCTACCTCTACATCTACCTTCGGGATTAATATTAGACCTAAATAATTGTTATTTGGTGCCAGCGTTGAGCATGAACATTATATCTGGATCTTGTTTGATGCGAGACGGTTATTCATTTAAATCAGAGAATAATGGTTGTTCTATTTATATGAGTAATATCTTTTATGGTCATGCACCCTTGAAAAGTGGTCTATTCTTATTGAATCTCGATAGTAGTGATACACATATTCATAATGTAGAAGCCAAAAGATGCAGAGTTGATAATGATAGTGCAACTTATTTGTGGCACTGCCGTTTAGGTCATATCGGTGTAAAGCGCATGAAGAAACTCCATACTGATGGGCTTTTGGAACCACTTGATTATGAATCACTTGGTACTTGCGAACCGTGCCTCATAGGCAAGATGACTAAAACACCGTTCTCCGGTACTATGGAGAGAGCAACAGATTTATTGGAAATCATACATACCGATGTATGTGGTCCGATGAATATTGAGGCTCGTGGCGGATATCGTTATTTTCTCACCTTCACAGATGATTTAAGCAGATATGGGTATATCTACTTAATGAAACATAAGTCTGAAACATTTGAAAAGTTCAAGGAATTTCAGAGTGAAGTTGAAAATCATCATAACAAGAAAATAAAGTTTCTACGATCTGATCGTGGAGGAGAATATTTGAGTTACGAGTTTGGTATACATTTGAAAAATTGTGGAATAGTTTCGCAACTCACGCCACCCGAAACACCACAGCGTAATGGTGTGTCCGAACGTCGTAACCATACTTTACTAGATATGGTGCGATCTATGATGTCTCTTACTGATTTACCGCTATCGTTTTGGGGTTATGCTTTAGAGACGGCCGCATTCACGTTAAATAGGGCACCATCAAAATCCGTTGAGACGACGCCTTATGAACTATGGTTTGGCAAGAAACCAAAGTTGTCGTTTCTTAAAGTTTGGGGCTGCGATGCTTATGTGAAAAAGCTTCAACCTGATAAGCTCGAACCCAAAGCGGAGAAATGTGTCTTCATAGGATACCCAAAGGAAACTGTTGGGTATACCTTCTATCACAGATCCGACGGCAAGACATTCGTTGCTAAGAATGGATCATTTCTAGAGAAGGAGTTTCTCTCGAAAGAAGTGAGTGGGAGGAAAGTAGAACTTGACGAGGTAATTGTACCTACTCCGTTATTGGGAAATAGTACATCACAGAAAACTGTTTCTGTGAGACCTACACCAATAAGAGAGGAAGTTAATGATGATAATCATGAAACTTTAGATCAAGATACTACTGTACCTCGTAGATCAACCAGAGTAAGATCCGCACCAGAGTGGTACGGTAATCCTGTTCTGGAAGTCATGCTACTAGATCATGATGAACCTACGAACTATGAAGAAGCGATGGTGAGCCCAGATTCCGCAAAGTGGCTTGAAGCCATGAAATCTGAGATGGGATCCATGTATGAGAACAAAGTATGGACTTTGGTTGACTTGCCCGATGATCGGCAAGCAATTGAGAATAAATGGATCTTTAAGAAAAAGACTGACGCTGATGGTAATGTTACTGTCTACAAAGCTCGACTTGTCGCAAAAGGTTTTCGACAAGTTCAAGGAGTTGACTACGATGAGACTTTCTCACCCGTAGCGATGCTTAAGTCTGTCAGAATCATGTTAGCAATTGCCGCATTTTATGATCATGAAATTTGGCAAATGGATGTAAAAACTGCATTCCTGAATGGATTTCTGGAAGAAGAGTTGTATATGATGCAACCGGAAGGTTTTGTCGATCCAAAGGGAGCTAACAAAGTGTGCAAACTCCAGCGATCCATTTATGGACTGGTGCAAGCATCTCGGAGTTGGAATAAACGCTTTGATAGTGTGATCAAAGCATTGGGTTTTATACAGACTTTTGGAGAAGCCTGTATTTACAAGAAAGTGAGTGGGAGCTCTGTAGCATTTCTGATATTATATGTGGATGACATATTACTGATTGGAAATGATATAGAATTTCTGGATAGCATAAAGGGATACTTGAATAAAAGTTTTTCAATGAAAGACCTCGGTGAAGCTGCTTACATATTAGGCATAAAGATCTATAGAGATAGCTCAAGACGCTTAATTGTACTTTCACAAAGCACATACCTTGACAAGATTTTGAAGAAGTTCAAAATGGATCAAGCAAAGAAAGGGTTCTTGCCTGTGTTACAAGGTGTGAAGTTGAGTCAGACTCAATGCCCGACCACCGCAGAAGATAGAGAGATAATGAAAGATGTTCCCTATGCTTCAGCCATAGGCTCTATCATGTATGCAATGCTGTGTACCAGACCTGATGTGTGCCTTGCTATAAGTTTAGCAGGGAGGTACGAAAGTAATCCCGGAGTGGATCACTGGACAGCGGTCAAGAACATCCTAAAATACCTGAAAAGGACTAAGGATATGTTTCTCGTATATGGAGGTGACAAAGAGCTCACCGTAAGAGGTTACGTTGATGCAAGCTTTGACACTGATCCGGACGATTCTAAATCGCAAACCGGATACGTGTTTACTTTAAACGGTGGAGCTGTCAGTTGGTGCAGTTCTAAACAAAGCGTCGTAGCAGGATCTACATGTGAAGCGGAGTACATAGCTGCTTCGGAAGGAGCGAACGAAGGAGTCTGGATGAAGGAGTTCATATCCGATCTAGGTGTCATACCTAGTGCATCGGGTCCAATGAAAATCTTCTGTGACAATACTGGTGCAATTGCCTTGGCAAAGGAATCCAGATTTCACAAAAGAACCAAACACATCAAGAGACGCTTCAACTCCATCCGGGATTTAGTCCAGGTGGGAGACATAGAGATTTGCAAGATACATACGGATCTGAATGTTGCAGACCCGTTGACTAAGCCTCTTCCACGAGCAAAACATGATCAGCACCAAGGCTCCATGGGTGTTAGAATCATTACTGTGTAATCTAGATTATTGACTCTAGTGCAAGTGGGAGACTGAAGGAAATATGCCCTAGAGGCAATAATAAAGTTATTATTTATTTCCTTATATCATGATAAATGTTTATTATTCATGCTAGAATTGTATTAACCGGAAACATAATACATGTGTGAATACATAGACCAACAGAGTGTCACTAGTATGCCTCTACTTGACTAGCTCGTTAATCAAAGATGGTTATGTTTCCTAACCATGAACAAAGAGTTGTTATTTGATTAACGAGGTCACATCATTAGTTGAATGATCTGATTGACATGACCCATTCCATTAGCTTAGCACCCGATCGTTTAGTATGTTGCTATTGCTTTCTTCATGACTTATACATGTTCCTATAACTATGAGATTATGCAACTCCCGTTTACCGGAGGAACACTTTGGGTACTACCAAACGTCACAACGTAACTGGGTGATTATAAAGGAGTACTACAGGTGTCTCCAATGGTAGATGTTAGGTTGGCGTATTTCGAGATTAGGGTTTGTCACTCCGATTGTCGGAGAGGTATCTCTGGGCCCTCTCGGTAATACACATCACATAAGCCTTGCAAGCATAATAACTAAGATGTTAGTTATGAGATGATGTATTACGGAACGAGTAAAGAGACTTGCCAGTAACGAGATTGAACTAGGTATTGGATACCGACGATCGAATCTCGGGCAAGTAACATACCGATGACAAAGGGAACAACGTATGTTGTTATGCGGTCTGACCGATAAAGATCTTCGTAGAATATGTAGGAGCCAATATGGGCATCCAGGTCCCTCTATTGGTTATTGACCGGAGACGTGTCTCGGTCATGTCTACATTGTTCTCGAACCGTAGGGTCCGCACGCTTAACATTACGATGACAATTATTATGAGTTTATGCATTTTGATGTACCGAAGGTTGTTCGGAGTCCCGGATGAGATCACGGACATGACGAGGAGTCTCGAAATGGTCGAGACGTAAAGATTGATATATTGGAAGCCTATGTTTGGACATCGGAAGTGTTCCGGGTGAAATCGGGATTTTACCGGATTACCGGGAGGGTTACCGGAACCCCCCGGGAGCCAAATGGGCCTACATGGGCCATTGTGGAAAGGTGAAAGGGGCTGCCAAGGAGGGCTGCGCACCTCCCCCCCTCCCCTAGTCCTATTAGGACTAGGAGAGGTGGCCGGCCACCTCTCTCTCTTTTCCTCTCCCTTTTTCCCAAGGAGTCCTAGTTGGAATAGGATTGGAGGGGGGAGTCCTACTCCCGGTAGGAGTAGGACTCCTCCTGCGCCTCCCTCTCTTTGGCCGGCCAGCCCCCCTCCCTCCAACCTTTATATACGGGGGCAGGGGACACCCCAAGACACACAAGTTGATCCTTGAGATCGTTCCTTAGCCGTGTGCGGTGCCCCCTGCCACCAAATTCCACCTCGATCATACCGTTACAGTGCTTAGGCGAAGCCCTGCGTCGGTAGTACATCAAGATCGTCACCACGCCGTCGTGCTGACGGAACTCTTCCTCGATGCTTTGCTGGATCGAAGCCCGAGGAACGTCATTGAGCTGAACGTGTGCTAAGAACTCGGAGGTGCCGGAGTAACGGTGCTTGGATCGGTCAGATCGGGAAGAAGACGTACGACTACTTCCTCTACGTTGTGTCAACGCTTCCGTAGCGATCTACAAGGGTACGTAGATCAGACTCTCCCCCTCGTTGCTGTGCATCACCATGATCTTGTGTGTGCGTAGGAATTTTTTTTGAAATTACTGCGTTCCCCAACAGACGGAGCAGCCACCTCCGAAGCCTTCTTCTTCGGCGGCATGTCGATGAAGACGATGAAGATTTAGCTCGTGTGAACGCCGGATCAGGTTCACGCAACCTCGACGCACCCCCTACCTGGCGCGCCAAAGATGTCGAGGGTGCTAATCCACGAACACCTATGGGACCGGTGGACCGAGCCCCTTTCGGTTCGGCAGGGGGGCGGAGATCGCACGAAGAGCGGATCGAGGTGAAACACACGAGCAGTTTACCCAGGTTCGGGCCGCACGGAGGCGTAAAACCCTACTCCTGCTTTGTGGTTTGTATTGAGTTCTTGCTCGGTAGCGCCGAGTGCTACAGTACACACCAGCAGCTAACGAGACCGAGCGTGAGTTGTTCTCCTCCCCCCTACGTTGCGCATGGGCCTCCTTTTATATGCTCAAGGGGTCACCGACAGGTGGCAACGTAGACAAGGGTAAAAATGGAAAAGGTGTTGCGGTTGGTACAGCTACCTGCTACAGTGTATCATACCTAACCCTGACGGCAGGGGACAAGGGCATTAAATGCCCGTCTGTGTCGCCCAAATAGTGCAAAAGGGACCATTAGGGACGCCACCGCTCGCCACGATGGCAACCTTGTCAGCGCCGCTTGCCACCGCGCACCGCTGGCTGCACAACCTCCCACCACATACGCCTGGAAGGGTCCCAGAGCGACACGTTGGTGGATGCGCTGGAGCGCGGGTACAGAGTGGTGGCTTGCCGCGGCAAGCGCCTTGCCGCAGTTGTTGTCTTGTCGCGTCCGGGAGCTTGTCGCTCACCGGGCCTTGCCGGGACGCGTGGCGCATCGCGGCAAGCTCCTTGAGATGCCTTGGTTGGCCTTCCCGGCAAGCTCCTCTTGCCGGGGTCTTGTCTCCTTGGCTTGGATACTTTGTTCTTGAATGGCTCCAAAGGAACCATGGAGGACCTTGACGGTCACCCGGCAAGCCTTGCCGCGGGATGCTGCGACTGCCCGTGCACAAGTTCGGGATACTAGGGTACCCCTACTCTAGTACACCGACATGCCTTGTTGTGAGGAATAAGGCATGGCTTGTAGCTCAAGGCTACACACAGGTTGAAGGAATTGATTTCGATGAAACTTTTGCACCTGTTGCTAGACTTGAGGCTATTCGCATATTACTTGCTTATACTAACCATCATGATATCACTTTATATCAAATGGATGTGAAAAGTGCATTCCTCAATGGTAAGCTTGAGGAAGAAGTATATGTTGCTCAACCCCCAGGTTTTGAAGATCCAAAAAATCCTGACAAAGTCTTCAGACTCAACAAGGCCCTCTATGGCCTCAAGCAGGCCCCACGGGCTTGGTATGATACCTTGAAGGAACTCTTCATGAAGAAAGGCTTCAAACCCGGTTCACTCGACCCTACTCTTTTCACTAAATCTTATGATGGTGAATTGTTTGTGTGCCAAGTATATGTTGATTATATTATCTTTGGCTGTACTGACCAACGTTATAGTGATGAATTTGCCTATATGATGAGTGAAGAATATAAAATGTCTAGTATGGGAGAGTTCAAATTCGTCTTAGGTCTTCAAATTCGTCAACAACACAATGGCATATTCATATCTCAGGAGAAATACCTCAAGGATGTACTGAGGAAATTCGGCATGCAAGATTGCAAAGGCGTCAAAATTCCTATGCCCACAAATGGCCATCTGTGCACTGATGAAAATGGTATTGACTTTGATCATAAGGTATACCGCTCCATGATAGTTTCCTTATTATACTTATGTGCATCTAGGCTAGATATAATGCTTAGTGTTTGCATGTGTGCCCGATTTCAAGCTGCACCGAAGGAATGACACCATAAGGCTGTGAAGCATATTCTTCGATATCTAGCTCACACACCAACACTTGGATTATGGTACCCCAAGGGCTCGGCTTTTGATCTTGTTGGATATTCTGACTCTGACTATGCTGGTGATCGTGTGGATCGCAAGTCAACATCTGGTACATGTCATTTCCTCGGACAATTTTTGTCTATTGGTCCTCGAAGAAACAGAACTGCGTATCACTATCTACTGCTGAAGCTGAGTACATTCCCGCTGGTTCTTGTTCTGCCCAATTGCTATGGATGAAGCAAACTCTCAAGAATTACGACGTCAACATGAAGAATGTACCTCTTTTCTATGACAATGAGAGTGCCATCAAGATTGCTCACAACCCAGTTCAGCACTCGAAGACAAAGCACATTCAGATTCGTCATCATTTTCTTCGTGATCATGTGTTGAAGGGCGACATTTCTATTGAGCATGTGAAGACTGAAGAACAGCTAGCCGATATCTTCACAAAGCCCTTGGATGAGAAGAGATTTAGCAAGTTGCGGTGTGAGCTAAATATCCTAGAATCTTCGAATGTTCTGTGAAAAGGACACTCATCCAAACACTTATGCAGAATTGATGACTTAGATGTGCAACACATGAAGAAATGTTTTACTTCAATCAATGAAGAATAACACTCTTAGTGTGAAGAAATTAATGAAGAATTTGATTCTCAGAACCCTACGATAATTGTACACGGTGTCTGAAATCATCATTCTTATACGGTGGGTCACGCCACCACCAAAAGTTGAAATTCCTCAAATTATTCATATTCTTCAACTTTGCATAGTCTTCACTGGTCCCATCGTTTTTCTTCATTGGCTATATATATATATATATATGAGTTTATGTCCTCTACAACATTCACTTATTGCTATTTCTTCAAGTTGATTTTCTGCTAAGTGAATGTGATCGGACCCTTCCCCTCTATGCTATACTCAACTCAATCTGTTCACAAATTCTTCATGTGCGTTCTATTTGAAATTCGTTCAAAATCTTCACTATGTCCTTGTCAGCTGAAGAAATTGCGAACGGAACTTTAAAATCTATCTTATCTAAATTTTCGGCTTTGCCGCTCAAACCATTCCGCATCCCACGATACACTTATCCACTCACCCACGATCTAACATGATCTCCACCTCTCACTACATGGGTGACACATGTCATGCGAATGAGAAGGGTCAGGGGCACGTTCGTCCAATTTCTTCGGGCGAGCAGTTTTTCACCGAGGCTATAAATACCCCTCCTTCCCTTCCTCACTTCTTTTACTCCGCTCGACCTCTCTCTCCAGCTCGAGCTTCTCAAACCCTAGCACCGCCGCTACTTCATCGCCGCCGGTGAGGAAGAGCTTCACTAACTCGACCTCGTCGCCAACGTACTCGCGCCGACCGCGAAAATCTTCACTCCGCCGTTGCCGTAGCTGTCTTCCTCCGCCAAGTTAGGGCGTGGAAGATCTGCACAGACGAACTTCACATCTCCTCACTCCAGTTCGTCGTGTTCTTCATCCAGGGTAAATAAAAGTTACTTTTACTGCCCTCGTAGATTCGAATGATTATCTACAAAATCTTCAAAAGTGTTTTTCTTCATATCTTCACACATTGAACACCTCACAAAGTCATCTGATCTTGATTCATTTCTCTAAGCATCATTTTTCTTCAAGATTCCTCAATTGTGTGGATCTTCGATCTATACAACTCTAGAACCTAAGACAAAGAACGCTTAGTGAAAATCTTCAAGACTCATCTGGTCAAATTCCTCAAACTTGTTCTTTTTGAAAAACCTTCTGAGAAGGCATATGACCTCTCCAAATTCCTCGCAACTATACTCTGTTCACAGGTACACATGTCAGCTGCTGAATCACTAGGTTCTCATCAACTTAACTCATTTGCAGCGTTCCTCGAAGAAAAGTTGCATACTTCTTCAGAGAATTCAATTGTTCAAATTCCTCAACTGAAGAAAATGGCTGACGGTAAGAAGCCACAGAAGGGAGGAAAGAGGCCTGAGGTAAATACAACGTTTGAAATCCCTGATGACATATATGCTGGGTACTGCACACCTACTGAGGAAACCAAGAATGAGCGCAAAGTGTGCATTCAGAAGATAGAGAGGAGATGGGAAAGAGAATGGAGGGAGTACAGATATGTCACTCCTAAGTATATGAAGAAATTCGCACTCAATCCTCCATGCCCAAGACCTCCATTGGCACCTGGCCAAATCGCTGATCCCACCAGCCTCAAGCGCGGTGAGGACTATCCTAATGAATGTGCCAAGCGCCAAGCCAAGCTGGCCAAGCAAGCCAGAGAAGCAGTGAGGAAATTCAATGAAGACTCTGTTGCGGCTGCTGCTGCCTCTGCTGAGGCTTCTGTCAAGCCCAGGAAATCCATGCCTAAGAAGCCTGCTCGTAAGCCCAGTGCTTCACCAACAGTGCCCTCACGGTCAAGTTCCTCAGCCGCACCCTCACGGCCAGACTCTTCAAGGTCCTCACGACCAATCCCTCAAGTTGCTCCTTCAAAATCCTCAGCACCTCCTCCAAAGTCCTCAGCTGTTCCGACAAAGTCCTCAGCACTTGCGCATCCGGCCTCGTGCCAAAGGACTACAGGCATCTCCATTGCCTCTGGTGTCTCAGCAAGCTCCTCAGCTGCACCAAATTCTTCATCTGGCCCCACTCTGCTGAAGACCAAGGCCACTGCTGGACGAGGTCCATGCCCAAGTCCTCAAAAGAAGCAAGTCGCTTTCCAAGTGCCACCTGAAGAAGATGAAGCTGATGATGATGAACTTGCAGAAATCATCAGAGACAGACAAGTTAGGGCCGCTAGAGCCAAAGGCACACCTGTGCCACTGCTTTTGGATCCCAAGCTGATCCTCGACTACATTGATCTCTGGCACAAGGACCCAAATACTCCTATGCCTGACTTCAAGCTGACACCTGGTCAAAATCACATGCCGACTCATTTCATCCAAGAGGAGAAATGGAAATATGATCAGGCCAGGCAGATCAAGAAGGCCCAGTACAGAAAGGAGAAATATCTGAAGAACAACGTTGTCACTATGACAACTGATGAACTTGTAAAAATCCAATCTGAAATCAAAACCCTCAGCGATGACTTTAAAGCCTACTATGCTGATTGGCAAGGAGCCAAAGTTAGATTTGTAAAGATAACTGAACGGTTCACTTCAAATGTTGCTGCCCCAACGCAACAGGAAATTCCTCAGGCTGAAGCATCTACTCAGCCTACTGAAGAAAATGCCAGCACCGCTGATGACAATTAGGCTGCTGAAGAAAATGTGAGTTCCAGGGCTGATGACTGCATTCCAGCCACTGAAGAAATTGCCAGGGCACCCACTAGTGGTGTGCCTAAAGAAACTGAAGAACTCAGGGCAACTGCATCAGTTGTGCCTGAAAAAAAATCAACCAGATTCCTCAGCTGCTCCTGCACCAACTTGAACTCCAATCCTTCCATCTGCATCAGATGTGAAGAAGACCAAGGCTGCAGAGCGTGCTACAGTGAAGAAAAGGAAAGCATCAGCTGCTTCAGATTCTTCAGCTCTGAAGAAAATGAAGCCTATGGCAAGTTCATTTGCACATCCGATTGATGTTGTTCCCATCTCAACCAGGCCATCAAAGGACCTTGTTCCTTTTGATGAAGAATATGTCATACCTAGCGGATCGGATGAAGAAACTCCTTCTGCTGCTTCGTCTGAACCATTGGATGAAGAAATTGAAGTGGATGCGATCCCTTCAACACCTATCATCTCCTCGCCTATGCCTCAGTTCACAGCTGAAGATGCTGGCGTTGAAGAAATGGAAGATGAAGATGTGGACATTGGCTGCTGCACACCCGTAATCAGTGATGAATTCTGGGAAAGTCAGCATCCAAACTCTCCAATGTTCACCCCTCTACAGCAAATTCCTCAGTCCCCCACACAAACTATTCACATGGGCTCTGAAGAAACTCATCCCACTGCATCTGTCCATGAGGAAATTCCAGCCACTAGCGCTAAAGAAACTGCTGCTGCTGAACAACCAACTACGCAGACTGCCACTGAGGAAGAACCAGAAATTCCTCAGCCTGAAGAACCTGCGATTGACATTCCTGAGGTCGTGATGCAACTCACTGACACTCCTTTGCCAAAGCCAAAGGATCCATTCTCATGCAAGCAAAAGTTCAAGGCTGATGATTTATTCAGGGAGCATGTATTCTTCGAAGATTACAACCCATATGACTCTGCTCGCATTAGGAAGAGGCGTTTCTGGACTGCTAGTCAAGCCAATTTCTATTCCTCAGTGCTGTTCAACAAGGAGAAGATTTTCCACCATGAGCATATTCCTCACGCGGATATGGAATCTCTGTCATGCTTCGCACCAGCCCTCAGTGTTCTTCACGACGCTGGACTGCTCAATTTTTGCTCTAACATCTGCGATTGGAATGAAGAACTGATTCTTCAATTCTATGCAATGCTGCACATCACCGAAAATGCTGAAGATGTGAATTCATGGGTGCTGGACTGGATGTCTGAAAACACTCACTATACTGCACCAGCCTCTGAATTGCTTTGTGCTCTACCACTCAGTCCTCCCCTTGAAGAAGCTCGCTGCATCTACAGTGAACCTGAGCTCACACATCATTACATGCAAGTGCTAATGAAGCCTTTGAAACCAGGTCCGGCACCACGAACCAAATTCCTCGTGAAGGAATTGTTGTACGTGCCCAGAACTGTCTATCGTATTCTTACGAGGACAATCAGTCCTATCAAAGGCCACGACTCATTTGATGAGGAAATTGTTGGCATCATGAAGAATCTGGTATTCAACATCATTCATGGCATTCCTGTCAACTATCACGATTTATTCATGAGGACTATGGCTAATGTTGCACTGTCTCCGTTTGAGCTGAAGCCTTATGCACCTTGGATCATGAGATTCGTCAGGACAAGGTCTTCACTCAACTTCAAAGCTGATTTCCAGAATCATCTCAGCTACTTGCCCCCAATTGAAGTCCTCAAGCAGACATATTCCTTAGTTGATGGAAAGGGCAAGGCACCAGCTGTAATTGATGAAGGCATTCGTCCATTGGATGGTCAGTTTCGCAAAGCTGCATCTTATTCCACCAATGATAACTCTGCCACACATGACTCTGCCAATGCTCCCAAGTCCACTCCTCAAGCCACTGCTCCGCGCGTGATGACAGACCGTGAACTTCTGCTTAGTCTTCACCAGAAGGTGGATCGAAATCACAAATGGGTTAAGCGTCAGTTTGGTTCACTTCTTCACAACATGACTCCCACACACAATGCAGTGAAGAAAAACCACTACTACCTCCATCAAGTCTTCGGTCGCACCTGGGTAATCCTGTCACATCTGTATGGTGAAGAAGATCTGAAGAACGTGGGTCTTAATGAAGATTTTGACTGGTCTGTACCTCCACCTAAGAAATTCAAGAACGTCAAGGTTCCTTCTCTGGTGGCCAGCTCATATTCTTCATCGCGCGACACTGATGAACATGAAGATTTGGACGACACTGCGGCATGCCCTACATCAACCAACGACCCTGACAACGCTGGCGCTCCTTCCTCAACTTGATTATCTTCAGGGGCGTTAGTCCTCAGTTTTGATCCTTTTGGTCATTCAATGACAAAGGGGGAGAAATTTGAGTTAGTCTTCAAGCAGGTCTATTTTAACGCCCATATACAACGTTTTTTTGCTAAGTTACAACTCTCGTTCTTCTGAAACTTTATTGGATCGAGTTGTAATCTTAAACCCGATGGTGCTCTGATACTTTTGATGCACTATGCTCTGACACTCTTGATGCACTATTCTGCACGCTTATTCCTCGTTAATATTATTGCACGCATGCTGAATTTCATCAGGCACCATATTTCATCATGCATTTCAAATTGTTCATATTATATGTTAAATGCGTGTATGAATTACAAGATATAGGGGGAGATCTCCATGATTCAACTCTTCAAGTGTGCATTGCTTCAAAAGCAAATTCCTCACTATGCACATCTTCAAGGGGAGTTCTTCTATATCTTGCAATCAAATTCCTCAATATCAGTAGTTACACTTCATATGTTTATCCCCGTTGAAAACTTAACCTATATTGTCATCAATCACCAAAAAGGGGGAGATTGTAAGTGCATCTAGTGCCCCTAAGTGATTTTGGTGTATTGAAGACTTATAGGTTAAGGGACTAATGCGTGTGTGAGTGTACACATGTCTATAAGTCTATGAGGAGTTTGATATTTACAGGAAAAGTCGACCCCTAAAAATGAATATCTTCGACTGAAGATTTTGGTATTTCTGAAGACTTTCATGAAGACTTTGAAAGTGAAGAAATTGGTGTGTCCGTGAAGACTTGATATTCATGCGAGGAATATGAAGCTTGAAGACTTTCGTTTTCATAGTTTTGTTTTTCTCTTTCTTGAGTCATAGGAAACACCGTACTGTTAAAGGGGGTCGAGGAAATACTAAGGAAAAATTTCCATGTGATGCTCAACTCAAAATCCTACACCTACCAATCCCTTCGAGTGAAGCCATTGGAAATCTCATACAGTTCAGTCAATTCCTTCAGTGACAGAGACGAAGTTCTTCTGGTCTCTGAGGAATTTGTCCTGACTGAGGAGTTAGGAATTCGCCAGTGCGGATTGCCTACACAGTAAGGAACATGATAGCCCTGAGGATTTTGCTACTCAAAATTCCGACCGTTGCTGTGCTATGCGCCAGCTGTCCCAAAATATCTATCCACCTAACGGTCATTATCATTGAAGGGCATTTATGTCTTATCATGTCGGGCTACTCCCTAGGCTATAAATAGCCGCCCCCTACAACCACTAGCCGGTTGAGGCTGCTCCGAGAGAAACGACACTTGTCATTTGAGAGAAACCCATCCTCCGAGGACTTTGAGTGAAAATCATCAAGTGAGGAAAAACCAAAAACCAAAAACCCAAACACCTACAAACCCCAAGTGATTGAGTATCACTGAAGAGATTGATCCTGAGTGGATCCGACGCTTGTTACCTTTGAAGACTGTGCTTCTTCCAGACGGTTAGGCGTCATGGTCTAGAGCATCCAAGAGGAATTGTGGATCGCCGGGTGACCAAGTTTGTGAAGGTTTGGAAGTCGCCTGAAGACTTATCACGAGTGATTGGACGAGGTCTGTGTGACCTTAGTTCAAGGAGAATACGGTGAGGACTGGGTGTCTTGGACTAAGTGTCCTTGACTGGGTGTCCGGGACTGTGTGTCCTTGAGTTTAAATACTCAGCCGCTCCAACCAGACGTACAACTGAGACAGCAGTTAGAACTGGTCTACCAAATCATTATCTTCACCGAGCTTACTGGTTCTATTTCCTCAACTCTTTCATTTCCTCATAACTGTGATGTATGTTTGTTCATATCTGTGTTTGAAGACTTTGACTGAAGACTTTCTCAATTTTCTCAGTTCAATTTCTTCAGTCTGTTTGTCTTCATCCTATGTTATCCTGTGATTACGCTTCCTGTACTCTGTGACTGTCTTCATTTCATCATGATGACTATGCATGTATTCTGTTATGTTTACCTGTGAGTACTTATTCCGCTGCTAGTAGTTCTTTGCTAAGAAATTTCCTCACCGGCAAATTCCTCGGTGAAGAATTTCATAAAAATCGCCTATTCACCCCCCTCTAGTCGATATAACGCACTTTCATACATGACTACTGATCATGTATGAAAGATGTTGCTACTGGATGAGCACAAGAACTACTTAATAGATTTTGATGTACTCCTGATCATGTACGCAACAGATAATCTTAATTGAAATTTGACCATGTCTTGTTGCCAGTCCTAATGAAAAAGCAACTGAATTTCCAACAACCTACTAGGTAGAACAATCCATTTATATCATGAATATATGAAGGGAAGGACATGATTGCTACATGATTGCCATTATACTCCTTGCTGCTAGTTGCGAGTACTGTAGCTTCTAACTTAACTTGTTTGCTACACCTCAGCATTATTTCTCGGTGCTACAAATGTGTTTAACTTGTAGTTTACAGCTTAAGTGAGTAGCCAGTACTGTAGTGAGTAGCTTAACTTGTTTAAGTACTGCCAGTTAGTAGTACTGCTAGTGAGTAGATGAACTCCATTTAACTAGCTTAATTAAGTTTTAGTTGTGTAGTGAGGTTCTTCTATTTTGTATGATGCGGTTCACGCTTAAAATTTCCTGCTATGTAGTCTGTTGCATCATCTATGTACTATGTATGCTGTGGCATGTGGTGTGGTCGATGCTGAGATGTCAACTCTATGTACTATGTATGCTGTGGCATGTGGTGTGGTCCGAGTGATCAGGTTTCAAATGATTCTACTGTAATATTGTGGGGTTCTACTCCTGGAACACTTCAGGAATTTTACTTCATAACTGGAGTATTTTGATGATATTGGGGGGTTTTGTCTCCGACCATCGTGTCATGATGATATTGTGGGGTGTTGTGGGGTTGCAGCTGGGCGGGGGTGGGGTAATGATTTTGCAGGTACCCCAAGAGACCCTTGAGTTTGCCGGAATGTCGATTAACTTCCGTTCCGGCAAATTCGGGTACTCCATATGTCCTATTTTTAGCAAAGGTCGTGCTGAAATTTTCCGTGAATTTTAGCATGACTTTGCTAAAAATAGGACATATGGGGTACTTGCGACTAATGCATGGGCCGGGTATCTTAGTACTTAATTAAGTAGGATCAACTGCCCCTTTATTCTTGCTGCATTAAACACATATGCTGAATTCATGTGTGGACAGACGAAAAAGCAACTGCCATAGGTGGCAATAGAGCCAAGTGATTAGGCCCAACTTAGAATTCTCCTTCCCTTTTCTTGATAGGGTATATTATTAGAAGATACCCATATATATCAGTCAACCTAGGGTGCCTCGGCATCGATAAACCCTAAATGATGAAAACTTAACTTAGCATTTAGGATGCCTCGGTGTCGACAAACCATAAATTATAAAACCTTGGCTTTTAGGGTGCCTCGGTGTCGATAAAAACCTAAATGATGAAAGCTTAGGCTTTTAGGGTGCCTCGGCGTCGACAAACCCTAAATGATAAGATTAGCTTTTAGGATGCCTCGGTGTCGACAAACCCTAAATGATGAGACCATGATCTTGTTCCTTAACAATAACTAACTTTTTGACCAAACTTTTTTCCTATTTAGAGCGAAACATGGCCCACAATGATGAGGCCGGCGGTTCGGGCCTGCAATTCTGGGAGCTGTCCCAGGAGATGGAGGAAGAACCTCACCGCTATGAGGATGGTGCGGAAGACACCGATCCTGACTACACAACCCCTAGTGGCATCGGGGACGACACCACTGATGGTGCCGCCGAGGATGCCACCACTGATGATGGCAACGCACGCACAGATGGCAGCCAACCGAAGAGGCAACAGAAGGACCGGCGCCCGAACGTGCTCGGCACCGTCAAGGAGGAATTTACTGAAGTGAATTCTGACGGGCATCCAACGACACCCAAAGAATTAGTCAAGGGGTACTCGGTTCAGCTCGGGTGCATTCTCCGGAGCACCATCTCAATCAACACCGAGAACCTAAGGCATAAGGACCGAGGGAATTTGCGCAGCCTCCTCTTCACGAAGCTGCACGAACGATACAAGTTCCCCGCTGATAATGACCGAACTAGCAAGACACTAATTCGTGCGTGTCGCGGCCCGATCTTTCACAGTACTGTAGTCGTCACGGCATAGCAGAACAATCTGTGATAACTAGAAAAATAACGTACTCAAAGTAAATGATCAGGTAGAAAGAGATTTTAGCCCTTGCTATTATCTAACAAGTACAATAACCAATCTGCGGCAAGATCAGCAGCCTCAACGCAGCAGCAGTCGATCCCTCAAAAGATCGCAGAAACGCAGTACATGGTGTCCCCTGACTGGGAATTTTCTGCTTTATTTCAATCTCAGAAAAACCAAAAACTAAAAAACTGGATACACGGCCGAAGCCTGCCTGTTATATAGGCGACGCCAATCTGACCAAACCAACTAAAGCACCCAAGATAGATACAGACTCTATCTCCTATTCAAACTAACCAAGGAATTTAACTAATTAATTATCCGGCCATCTTAATCACCTAGGAGACTAAGATAACCACGTAACTAGTACTGGACCAAAGACTTGACTCACGTATACTGCACCTATACCAAACCGAATCAAACTTGACTCGTATATTTCCTACCACAACATGTGTACAGCACATGGAGTTCTAAATGTTGGCTTAACTTCATCTGGTGCAACAAGCTCAATAGGGATTTTTCCAACACAAATAATCTGCTTCTTGTTCGCATGATCAGATGAGCATGTAGTTGTTCTGAAACTCTCAGCTATGGCATGGATGCCCACATCATCCCCTCCTCCTTGGAACGAAGCCATCCTCGGCTGCGTGGTGGTTTTAGAGACCTCCTTCTTTACTGAAAGAATATCATCCTCCTTAATAGCATTAGCAAACATCGGTTGTAGCACATATCATCTTCTGGCATTCCGAAAACAATAAGTGTTGGACCTTCCATCATGTGTGGCATGATGATCATATTGCCAAGGTCTCCCCAGCAACAAATGACATGCATCCATCGGTAAAACATCACAAATCACTGTGTCGGTATAGTCACCAACTGAAAAATTGAGACGCACCTTATGAGTAATTTTTAGTCTGCCAGACTGATATAACCACTCGATGCAGTGTGGTTGTGGGTGCTTCCATGCAGGTAACCCCAAAGCTTCCACCAATCCCTTGCTGACCGCATCGGTGTAGCTTCCTCCATCTATAATTAACTTACAATTGGTGTTGTTGATTTGGCATTGAGTTTGAAAAATATTCCAACATTGACCCTTGTCCTCAATGCGATCCTCTTGCACTTGCTGCACCATCAAAGACGGATATGATTCAGTAGCTTCAAAACTCGCAACCACATTTTCAACATCTTCAGATTTTGCACTAGAAGTGTCAGAAACTGCCTCTTCATCACTAGCGGATGCATATCCATCTCTTGTGAGCAACACTCTTTTCTCACTAGGACATTCACGTCTCATATGCCCCCTTCCTCCACACTTGTAACACTCTATATTACTAGTACGTGTGGCTGACTGCGCACTAGAATCAACTCTCGGCAATCCTGATTTTAAAGCACCCTTTTGCACGGAAGCTTGAGGGCGATTAGATGTCGCTGTCCTAGAGCTAGGACCGACATCCTCACTCTTATGTTGCGAGCGTCGCCATGTGTTCAAAGTGGTACTAGGAACTGTGCTGACTTGGCGTCGCATAATCTGTTGTTCCGCCCGCATAGCTTGGTGCACAAGATCTTGTATGTTGTAATAGACCACCATCTCAACACGATCCTGCACCTCAATATTTAGACCATTAAAGAAACGTGCCATAGTCGCCTCCGGATCCTCCGTTGTCCCTGTACGTATCATAAGCAATTCCATCTCCTTGTAATATTCATCAACACTCATATTACCCTGAGAGAGCCGCTGCAACTTTTTGTACATATCTCTTTTATAGTGCTCAGGAACAAAATGTCGCCACATGAATTCTTTCATACCTCGCCAAGTCGTCGGCCGATGTCTTGAACGACAAATTTGATTCCACCAAATTAGCGCATAACCGGTGAACTCAATTCCAGCAAGTTGAACTTTCTTCTCCTCGCTATAATGATGGGCATCAAAAATTTGATCAACACGCATCTCCCACTCCAAATAGCCTTCTGGTTCGCACTTGCCGGAGAACGAAGGGATGGAAATTTTTATGCACCCAATTCCATCATCCAAAGGCACACACACAGCTTGACCAACTCGGTCATGCACTCCACCATGAACGGAAGTTTCAGGACGAGGCTCATAGTGTCGTGGTCGTGGCGCGTATCCCGCCTGGTCAACGCCATCATCGAAACCATCCTCTCCAGCATGAGCGTGTGCTGCCAAACGGCGATCATGCATGCCGGCATGTCTGTCGCGAGCTGGTGGTGCATAATGCAGTGGAGCAGCCGGAGCAGTCTGTGGTGGTGTAGAATTCGTTGCCGGCATATTGATGATGTCTGCCAAACCATCGAACCGAGTGATCAGGACATCTATCCTTTTTCCGAGCGCATCATGACATTGCTTGATGTAGTTGCATGTGTGGTCAAACCCAACCCGAATATTTTGCGGAATATCATCCGCATACACCGGCCGTACTATTTCCTCAGAATCAGCAGCAACCTCATCACCCTTGTTGACCGAGGTTGACATCTTGATCAACACATTACCGTGAACAACCTTAGCTCTGATACCACTTGATAATGACCGAACTAGCAAGACACTAATTCGTGCGTGTCGTGGCCCGATCTTTCACAATACTGTAGTCATCACGGCGTAGCAGAACAATCTGTGATAACTAGAAAAATAACGTACTCAAAGTAAATGATCAGGTAGAAAGAGATTTCAGCCCTTGCTATTATCTAACAAGAACAATAACCAATCTGCGGCAAGATCAACAGCCTCAACGCAGCAGCAGTCGATCCCTCAAAAGATCGCAGAAACGCAGTGCATGGTGTCCCCCGACTGGGAATTTTCTGCTTTATTTCAATCTTAGAAAAACCAAAAACTAAAAAACTGGATACACGGCCGAAGCCTGCCTGTTATATAGGCGGCACCAATCTGACCAAACCGACTAAAGCACCCAAGATAGATACGGACTCTATCTCCTATTCAAACTAACCAAGGAATTTAACTAATTAATTATCCGGCCATCTTAATCACCTAGGAGACTAAGATAACCACGTAACTAGTACTAGACCAAAGACTTGACTCACGTATACTGCACCTATACCAAACCGAATCAAACTTGACTCGTATATTTCCTACCACAACGTGTGTACAGCACATGGAGTTCTAAATGTTGGCTTAACTTCATCTGGTGCAACAAGCTCAATAGGGATTTTTCCAACACAAATAATCTGCTTCTTGTTCGCATGATCAGATGAGCATGTAGTTGTTTTGAAACTCTCAGCTATGACATGGATGCCCACATCACCCGCTGACTTTGCAAATGCACGCCTCTCAGGGAATAAAGTGAACAGTGCCGCCCTCACGAGGATGAGCACGACCCTGTCTACTTGGAGAAGCGCGGTGAAGAGAATGACTGACAAAGGTGATAGTTATGAGAAGATCAAGGCGAAAAATCCTTCGATCAACGAAGATGACTACAAGGAGTTCAAGATCAAGTGCGAGAGCAGCGCAACCTCCGAATCAAGTCAATGGGGGAAAGAAATGCGGGAGTTGAACTTAGGGGTCCACCAACTCGGTCCCGGTGGTTACAGAGTGGTGGAGCCTATAAGGGACAAGGAGGATGCGGAGCATGCCGAGCAAGGCCTACCGCCCCGCTTCGAGAAATATCGTGACAAGTAGACCAGTAACTATGTCATGGCCCGGTACAAGGAGGAGCCGGTAACAAAGGAGCTTACCACGGATCCAAAGACCAGGGCGCTTGAGCGTGTTCTGGTAAGGAATACACCCCAGCGTAATTAGCTCCATATGGTTGCATTCTAATTAATGAAGCCAAATTTTTAAATGGTTCACATTCCTTCCGCAGGAGACTGAAAGCAGTAGCGCGGGGTCGTCTCAGAGCTCCCCTTGGGACAACACTCTAAATAGGGCGTTGAACGTAATGAAAAATAAGGATACGCTCAGTAAGCCGTCGTCAGCTGGTCATGTGGCCAGCAAAGGCTTGTCCACAAAATGGTCGTCATACTATAACGCTGGTGGGCGAAAGGAGAGAAAGACCAGCTCAGAAAGCCAGTCGCGCAAGGTTCAAGAACTCAAGGCACAAGTGGCACGGATTCCGGAGATTGTCCAAGAGCAAGTGCAACAACAACTGGGAACGACGCTCACCGCCATTGTGCCTACCTTAATTGAGGGGCTGCAGGCGTGGATTGCGGGCGGCCAACAGGGGTCGCCCCCGGTTCCCAGCTTCATGGCCAGCAACTTGCACAACACGCAGGCGGCGCCATTGGTGTCTCCGGCGAAGGCGGTATTGGTGTCTCCGATGCCGGCACGGGCATTGGAGCTTAATGCACCTAGGTGTACGCCGGCCGGCACCTCGGCAGCAAGCGGCCCCTCCGTCAGTTGCACGCCCGCCATTGGTGGTGCCTTGACATTAGTCGAGCTTGACGCCATCACGATAACTAAGCCTCTCGGCTGATGACTTCATCTCCTTGCCTTTGACTGGGCATCCCCGATGCCCTACATGTTTTCGCAGGAAGCCGCCGACGTTCCATGCACTCTCCTGCACTTCGTGGGCGGCGAGTTGATCGATGTCGCCAAGGGCAGAATCATTCAACCGGGCAACGCCGTGTTCCACGGTAATCCGATGCCACCCACCGTGTATAGGGTTGAACTGGTTCGGGTGCTGCCAGGCTGCGAAGAGTTGTTACCTCCGATTCGACCCGCTGGGGCCGACGAATATGATGTGATGACCCTCAGCGCCTGCGTAAGCTGGCCCCTGCTTTGGCCGAAGAGCCAGATTCGTTTGGGGGCGGGGGACGCCACCCCACAGACAACACCGCCAGTCGTGCCGACGCCAAGCCATGGCAAGACCACCTCAATGCTATCGGACATGCCGGACATCCCTATGGCACAAGATCCGAACATGCATATGGCACAGGATCCGGACGACGACGACAACGACGATGGTACATTTACCAATGTCGATAAGTACTTTGCCGAACATGGGTACAGTGATGAATTCTTGGGGCCTCCTTCTCAAGAACCCAACCCTGCAAAAGACGACCGCGATCTAGCTGGTACCGCGGAGAAACCCAATTGCAACAGGCGTCGTCTGGCGTTCAATTCTTAGGAGACGCCTCCAGCTGCCGCCTTCACCGAGCCTCAGATAGCCGAGGTGCGAAATATTATTAGCCCCAACACACTCAAGAAGGCGGTCTGTGAGCAGAGCTCAGTCCCATTACAGCAAAAGAAGAAGGGACGAAAAAGAAAGAGTAACAAGGGTGCGAGCCAGCCGGCACCGAGTACGATCCGTGCTTAGGACGGTCCACCTTCACCTAAGGATATCTCGAGGAGGGTGCATGTGGCGGGTAGGCCGATGCTACCGACTAATCTGCTCAATGCTGCAATCGATGCTATGCGGAGTCTGCATGACAGTGTTCTTTCTTTGGAGAAGCGGCGTCTCTCCGAGAATGATGTGGCATACCCGGTTTTCATGGCCAAGGTGCCAGAGGGCAAGGGCTTTGTGGATAACGCCATCGGGGGTACGATCGTCCTGCGGTTTGATGACATCTTCGCTATGTTTAACCTTCATCCGCTGCACTACACCTTCGTTCGGCTATTTTCGCTGAGTATGGAGACGCGGATCATTAGAGACAAGACCCCGGACATCGTGATAGTCGACCCCTTCTACATGCGTGCCAAGATCTTGGGCAGCGCTGGGGACCGGCAAGTCACGAGTTCTTACCTCGAAGGCGTCATTCTGGCAAACCCAGATAAGGATAACTTCCTTGTGCCTTACTTTCCTGAGTAAGTCATCCCCTCACCGCCCCGTAACATATGATTTCTTAGATTTCGATCGTTCTTTTTTTCTAATATTCCGTGTTTTGTGCAGTGACACACATTGCACACTCATCCTCTTAAGCCTGAAATATTCCATGGCCACGTATTTCGACTCAGACCGTTAGTCGAAGAAAGACTACACAAATATCAAGAAAGTTCTTGATGATGTTCTTCCTGGCTACGCCAGATCTGGAGGCACCTTCACCAGGCCAGTTCGTAGGTACGGCAATCACGTGTTCACCCACAATACGACGTTCCCCTGCGTCAAGCAGCCGCCTGGCGGTCATAAGGATGCCTACTACGCCCTCCATCACATGCGGGCGATCATACGGGACCACAATCACCTTCTGCTACCAAATAATCTCAAAGATTGGGCCGCAAGCTTGTCGACAATCCAGGACGCAGGCATCAGACAAGAATTCTTTCGCATCCAGTTGGAGTTTGCAGAAATCATCCATCAAGATGTCCTTCGTACCTCGGGGCAGTTCTACCTCAGATATCAACCGTCCAACAGTGAGATAGACACAATGCTACAAATGCAGGCTGACAACGCCCGCGATTTCATGACCATCACGAGAGACGGCAGCTTCATCCATGCTCCGGTCCCTGAGTCCAGTAGAAAGTAGTGATGCTATGTGTAGTTCTGAAATATCGATTAGCTCATGTTGTAATTAAACTTTAATGAACTTGTATGTCTCTTTGGTTTGGGCAATCGTTCAACTTAGATGTAATCGATGCTATTTATTAGTAGGACCATGAATCGTGCTATTAATGTCTTGCTTTCTCTTCCGATCCTTTTGTTGCATACTTATATATTGCTTATGTATTGTCTGTGAATTACTACTAACATTTTGTTTGGCTAGTGCATAGAGAGGCCGTCGTATGTTGTGTACAAGGGTAAGGTTCCCGGAGTCTACGACGGCTGGGAGGAGTGTCGGAGATAGGTTCACCATTTCAGCGGTAACAGTTACAAATGGTACACCACTAGGGCGGAGGCGGAATCTAGATACGCGCCCTATCTAGCGTGAGAGAGGAGGGAGCGTAGGAGGAACCAGATGAAGACCAGTTTCATCGCGATGATGCTCATCGTGATGACCGCAACTCTCTTCTATGTGATGGTAGTTTAGATGACCGATATCGACTTGTAATGTGAAGACAAACTTGCTACTCGCGGTCTCGAGACTTGTAATGTTCTATCTTTGTTCGGTCTTTCGAATTCGGAGACTAATATGATGAATTGTATTCGGAGACTAATCTTCTATTGTATTCGATGAATCTGCTATTACTGTGTGGTGCTGTCTATATTCTGTCCAGTAATATATTTTGTAACCTGTGCAAATATCAGAAAAGAAAAAAAATAATCCCTAATATTCATACTAGTGGCGCACCACCAACTATTGCGCCATTAGTAAGCGAGAGCACACTAGTGGCGCATCATCAACTAGTGCGCTATTAGTAAGCCAGAGCACATGGGTAAATATGGCCCCTGGGAGGCATACTAATGGCGCACCGTGGGATATACTAATGTAATACGTCTCCAATGTATCTATAATTTTTGATTGCTCCATGCTATATTATCTACTGTTTTGGACATTATTAGGCTTTATTATCCACTTTTATATTATTTTTGGGACTAACCTATTAACCGGAGGCCCAACCCAGAATTGCTGTTTTTTTGCCTGTTTTAGGGTTTTGAAGAAAAGGAATATCAAACGGAGTCCAAACGGAATGAAACCTTCGGGAACGTGATTTTCTCAACGAATAAGACCAGGGAGACTTGGACCCTACATCAAGAAATAAAACAGGAGGCCACGAGGTAGGGAGGCGCGCCCACCCCCACTAGGCACGCCCTCCACCCTCGTGGGCCCCCCTGTTGCTCCACCGACATACTCCTTCCTCCTATATATACCTACGTACCCCCACACGATCAGATACGGAGCCAAAAACCTAATTCCACCGCCGCAACTTTCTGTATCCACGAGATCCCATCTTGGGGCCTGTTCCGGAGCTCCGCCGGAGGGGGCATCCATTATGGAGGGCTTCTACATCAACACCATAGCCCCTCTGATGAAGTGTGAGTAGTTTACCTCAGACCTACGGGTCCATAGTTAGTAGCTAGATGGCTTCTTCTCTCTTTTTGGATCTCAATACAATGTTCTCCCCCTCTCTTGTGGAGAACCATTCGATGTAATCTTCTTTTTGCGGTGTGTTTGTTGAGACCGATGAATTGTGGGTTTATGATCAAGTCTATCTATGGATAATATTTGAATCTTCTCTGAATTCTTTTATGTATGATTGGTTATCTTTGCAAGTCTCTTCAAATTATCAGTTTGGTTTGGCCTACTAGATTGATCTTTCTTGCAATGGGAGAAGTGCTTAGCTTTGGGTTCAATCTTGCGGTGTCCTTTCCCGGTGACAGTAAGGGCAGCAAGGCACGTATTGTATTGTTGCCATCGAGGATAACAAGATGGGGGTTTTCTTCATATTGCATGAGTCTATCCCTCTACATCATGCCATCTTGCTTAAGGCGTTACTCTGTTTTTAACTTAATACTCTAGATGCATGCTGGATAGCGGTCGATGAGTGGAGTAATAGTAGTAGATGTAGGCAGGAGTCGGTCTACTTGTCTCGGACGTGATGCCTAAATACATGATCATACCTAGATATTCGCATAACTATGCTCAATTCTGTTAATTGCTCAACCGTAATTTGTTCACCCACCATAGAATACTTATGCTCTCGAGAGAAGCCACTAGTGAAACCTATGGCCCCCGGGTCTATCTTTATCATATTGATCTCCTACTACTTAGTTATTTCCTTTGCTATTTACTTTGCATCTTTATCATAAAAATACCAAAAATATTATTTTATCATATCTATCAGATCTCACTCTTGTAAGTGGCCTTATAGGGATTGACAACCCCTATTTGCGTTGGTTGCGAGGGTTTATTTGTTTTGTGCAGGTACGAGGGACTTGCGCGTAGCCTCCTACTGGATTGATACCTTGGTTCTCAAAAACTGAGGGAAATACTTACACTACTTTGCTGCATCATCCCTTCCTCTTCTGAGAAAACCAACACAGTGCTCAAGAGGTAGCAAGAAGGATCTCTGGCGCCGTTGCCGGGGAGGTCTACGCAAAAGTCAACATACCAAGTACCCATCACATACCCTTATCTCCCGCATTACATTATTTGCCACTTGCCTCTCATTTTCCTCTCCCCCCACTTCACCCTTCCCGTTTTATTCGGCATCTCTCTCTCTATCCTCCCTTTCTATTTGCCTCCTTTTGCCCGCTTGCTTTTTGTTTGCTTGCTTGTCACGATGGCTCAAGATAATACTAAATTGTGTGACTTTACCAATACCAACAACAATGATTTTATTAGCACTCCGATTGCTCCTCTTACCGATGTTGAATCTTGTGAAATTAATACTGCTTTGCTGAATCTTGTCATGAAAGATCCGTCCTCCGGCCTTCCTAGTGAAGATACCGCTACCCATCTAAATAGCTTCGTTGATTTGTGTGACATGCAAAAGAAGAAAGATGTGGATAATGATATTGTTAAATTGAAGCTATTTCCTTTTTCGCTTAGAGATCGTGTTAAAGCTTGGTTTTTGTCTTTGCCTAAAAATAGTATTGATTCATGGAACAAGTGCAAAGATGCTTTTATCTCTAAGTATTTTCCTCCCACTAAGATCATCTCTCTTAGAAACGATATTATGAATTTTAAGCAACTTGACCATGAACATGTTGCACAAGCTTGGGAGAGAATGAAATTAATGATATGTAATTGCCCTACTCATGGTTTAAATTTGTGGATGATTGTTCGGAATTTTTATGCCGGATTGAATTTTGCTTCTAGAAATCTTTTAGATTTGGCCGCGGGAGGCACTTTTATGGAAATCACTTTAGGACAAGCTACTAAACTCCTAGATAATATTATGGTTAATTATTCTCAATGGCATACTGAAAGAT
This sequence comes from Triticum monococcum, assembly GCA_034509565.1. Lineage (NCBI taxonomy): Eukaryota > Viridiplantae > Streptophyta > Magnoliopsida > Poales > Poaceae > Triticum > Triticum monococcum. Next base: position 568,088,583 of record CM067841.1, on the reverse strand, counting down.
CTACTAATAAAAAGGTGCATGTGATAGAAGAAATTAATGTTTTGAGTGGAAATATGGATGAACTTATGAAATTATTTGCTAATAAGAGTGTTTCTTCTGATCCTAATGATATGCCCTTGTCTACTTTGATTGAGAATAATAATGAATCTATGGATGTAAATTTTGTTGGTAGGAACAATTTTGGTAACAACACGTATAGAGGAAATTTTAATCCTAGGCCTTATCCTAGTAATCCCTCTAATAATTATGGTAATTCCTACAACAATTCTTATGGAAATTATAATAAGATGCCCTCTGATTTTGAATCTAATATTAAAGAATTTATTACTTCGCAAAAGAATTTTAATGCTATGATTGAAGAAAAATTGCTTAAGATTGATGATTTGGCTAGGAACGTTGATAGAATTGCTCTTGATGTTGATTCTTTGAAACTTAGATCTATTCCACCTAAGCATGATATCAATGAGTCTCTCAAAGCCATGAGAATTTCCATTGATGAGTGCAAAGAAAGAACCGCTAGGATGCGTGCTAAGAAAGATGCCTTTATAAGAGCGTGTTCTTCTAGTTGCTATTGAAATAAAGATGAAGATCTAAAAGTTATTGATGTGTTCTCTATTAAATCTTTGTTTTACAATATGAATATTGATAATGATGGGACTGAATATGATCCACCTTTACCTAGAAGGCGTTCCAAGAATTCGGAATTTGTTGATCTTGATGCTAAATTTGATAAAAGTGGGATTGAAGAAATTAAAACCCTAGATATTGCTAAACCCACTATTATGGATTTCAAGGAATTTAACTATGAAAATTGCTCTTTGATTGATTGTATTTCCTTGTTCCAATCCGTGCTAAATTCTCCTCATGCTTATAGCCAAAATAAAGCGTTTACTAAACATATCGTTGATGCCTTGATGCAATCTTATGAAGAAAAACTTGAATTGGAAGTTTCTATCCCTAGAAAACTTTATGATGAGTGGGAACCAAATATTAAAATTAAAATTAAAGATCATGAATGCTATGCTTTATGTGATTTGGGTGCTAGTGTTTCCACGATTCCAAAGAGTTTGTGTGATTTGTTAGGTTTCCGTGATTTTGATGATTGCTCTCTAAACTTGCACCTTGCGGATTCCACTATTAAGAAACCTATGGGAAGAATCAATGATGTTCTTATTGTTGCAAATAGGAATTATGTGCCTGTAGATTTTATTGTTCTTGACATAGATTGCAATCCTTCATGTCCTATTATTCTTGGTAGACCTTTCCTTAGGACGATTGGTGCAATTATTGATATGAAGGAAGGAAATATTAGATTCCAATTTCCATTAAGGAAAGGCATGGAACACTTTCCTAGAAAGAAAATCAAATTACCTTATGAATCTATTATGAGAGCCACTTATGGATTGCCTACCAAAGATGGCAATACCTAGATCTATTCTTGTCTGTTATGCTTAGCTAGGGGTGTTAAACGATAGCGCTTGTTGGGAGGCAACCCAACTTTATTTTTATTCCTTGATTTTTTTCTCCTGTTTAATAATAAATACTTTATCTAGCCTCTGTTTTGGTCGTGTTTTTTGTGTTTAATTATTTTTTGTGCCAAGTAGAACCATTGGGAAGACTTGGGGAAAGTCTTGTTGAACTTGCTGTAAAAAACAGAAACTTTAGCGCTCACGAGAACTGCTATAATTTTTATTTGGAAAGTGATATTTAGTTAATTATTTTTGAAGATTATTAATAGATAAATTACTAACGTCCAGTAATTATTTTAGAATTTTTGGGGTTCCATATCTTGCGCTAGCTACATATTACTACAGACTGTTCTGTTTTTGACAGATTCTGTTTTTCGTGTGTTGTTTGCTTATTTTGATGAATCTATGGCTAGTAAAATAGTTTATAAACCATAGAGAAGTTGGAATACAGTAGGTATAACACCAATATAAATAAATAATGAGTTCATTACAGTACCTTGAAGTGGTCTTTTGTTTTCTTTCGCTAACGGAGCTCACGGGATTTTCTACTTTAAGTTTTGTGTTCCGAAGTTTTCAAGTTTTGGGTAAAGAGTTGATGGATTATGGAACAAGGAGTGGAAAGAGCCTAAGCTTGGGGATGACCATGGCACCCCCAAGATAATCTAAGGACACCTAAAAGCCAAAGCTTGGGGATGCCCCGGAAGGCATCCCCTCTTTCGTCTACTTCTATCGGTAACTTCACTTGGAGCTATATTTTTATTTACAACATGATATGTGTTTTGCTTGGAGCGTCTTGTATGATTTGACTATTTGCTTGTTAGTTTACCACAATCATCCTTGCTGTACACACCTTTTGAGAGAGCCATACATGATTTGGAATTTGTTAGAATACTCTATGTGCTTCGCTTATATCTTTCGAGTTATATAATTTTGCTCTAGTACTTCACTTATACCTTTTAGAGCACGGTGGTGGATTTGTTTTATAGAAACTATTGATCTCTCATGCTTCACTTAGATTATTTTGAGAGTCTTAATAGCATGGTAATTTTCTTAAAATCCTAATATGCTTGGTATACAAGATTAATAATAAAACTTTCTTATGAGTGTGTTAAATACTATGATAAGTTTGATACTTCATAATTGTTTTGAGATATAAAGATGGTGATATTAAAGTTGTGCTAGTTGAGTAGTTGTGAATTTGAGAAATACTTGTGTTGAAGCTTGTGATTCCCGTAGCATGCACGTATGGTGAACCGTTATGTGATGAAGTCGGAGCATGGTTTTTTTTTTGATTGCCTTCCTTATGAGTGGCGGTCGGGGACGAGCGATGGTCTTTTCCTACCAATCTATCCCCCTAGGAGCATGCGCGTAATACTTTTCTTTGATAACTTGTAGATTTTTGCAATAAGTATATGAGTTCTTTATGACTAATGTTGAGTCCATGGATTATACGCACTCTCACCCTTCCACCTTTGCTAGCCTCTCTAATACCGCGCACCTTTCGCCGGTATCATACACCCACCATATACCTTCCTCAAAACAGCCACCATACCTACCTATTATGGCATTTCCATAGCCATTCCGAGATATATTGCCATGCAACTTTCCACCGTTCCGTTTATTATGACACACTCCATCATTGTCATATTGCATATCCCTGTACACCGCCGGAGGCATTCACATAGAGTCATATTTAGTTCTAAGTATTGAGTTCTAATTGTTGAGTTGTAAGAAAAATAAAAGTGTGATGATCATCATTATTAGAGCATTGTCCTAGTGAGGAAAGGATGATGGAGACTATGATTCCCCCACAAGTCGGGATGAGACTCCGGACGAAAAATAAAAGAGGACAAAGAAGCCCAAATAAAAAAAGAGGCCCTAAAAAAGGAGAAAAGGCCCAAATAAAAAAATGAGAGAAAAAGAGAGAGGGGACAATGTTACTATCCTTTTACCACACTTGTGCTTCAAAGTAGCACCATGATCTTCATAGTAGAGAGTCTCTCATGTTATCACTTTCATATACTAGTGGGAATCTTTCATTATAGAACTTGGCTTGTATATTCCAATGATGGGCTTCCTCAAAATGCTCTAGGTATTCATGAGCAAGCAAGTTGGATGCACACCCACTTAGTTTCTTTTTAAGCTTTCATATACTTATAGCTCTAGTGCATCCGTTGCATGGAAATCCCTACTCACTCACATTGATATCTATTGATGGGCATCTCCATAGCCCGTTGATATGCCTAGTTGATGTGAGACTATCTTCCCTTTTTGTCTTCTCCACAACCACCACTCTATTCCACCTATAGTGCTATATCCATGGCTCACGCTCATGTATTGCGTGAAGATTGATAAAGTTTTGAGAATGTCAAAAGTATGAAACAATTGCTTGGCTTGTCATAGGGGTTGTGCATGATTTAAATATTTTGTGTCGTGAAGATAGAGCATAGCCAGACTATATGATTTTGTAGGGATAATTTTCTTTAGCCATGTTATTTTTAGAAGACATAATTGCTTTGTTAGTATGCTTGAAGTATTATTATTTTTATGTCAATATGAACTTTTGTCTTGAATCTTTTGGATCTGAATATTCATACCACAATTAAGAATAATTACATTAAAATTATGCCAAGTAGCACTCCGCATCAAAAATTCTATTTTTATCATTTACCTACTCGAGGACGAGCAGGAATTAAGCTTGGGGATGCTTGATGCGTCTCCAACGTATCTATAATTTTTGATTGCTCCATGCTATATTATCTACTGTTTTGGAGATTATTGGGCTTTATTATCCACTTTTATATTATTTTTGGGACTAACCTATTAACCGGAGGCCCAACCCAGAATTGCTGTTTTTTTTTGCCTGTTTTAGGGTTTCGAAGAAAAGGAATATCAAACGGAGTCCAAACGGAATGAAACCTTCGGGAACGTGATTTTCTCAACGAATAAGACCAGGGAGACTTGGACCCTACATCAAGAAATAAAAAAGGAGGCCACGAGGTAGGGAGGCGCGCCCACCCCCACCAGGCACGCCCTCCACCCTCGTGGGCCCCCCTGTTGCTCCACCGACATACTCCTTCCTCCTATATATACCTACGTACCCCCAAACAATCAGATACGGAGCCAAAAACCTAATTCCACCGCCGCAACTTTCTGTATCCACGAGATCCCATCTTGGGGCCTGTTCCGGAGCTCCGCCGGAGGGGGCATCGATCACGGAGGGCTTCTACATCAACACCATAGCCCCTCCGATGAAGTGTGAGTAGTTTACCTCAGACCTACGGGTCCATAGTTAGGAGCTAGATGGCTTCTTCTCTCTTTTTGGATCTCAATACAATGTCCCCCCCTCTCTTGTGGAGAACCATTCGATGTAATCTTCTTTTTGCGGTGTGTTTGCTAAGACCGATGAATTGTGGGTTTATGATCAAGTCTATCTATGAATAATATTTGAAACTTCTCTGAATTCTTTTATGTATGATTGGTTATCTTTGCAAGTCTCTTTGAATTATCAGTTTGGTTTGGCCTACTAGATTGATCTTTCTTGCAATGGGAGAAGTGCTTAGCTTTGGGTTCAGTCTTGCAGTGTCCTTTCCCGGTGACAGTAAGGGCAGCAAGGCACGTATTGTATTGTTTCCATCGAGGATAACAAGATGGGGTTTTCTTCATATTGCATGAGTCTATCCCTCTACATCATGGCATCTTGCTTAAGGCATTACTCAGTTTTTAACTTAATACTCTAGATGTATGCTGGATAGCGGTCGATGAGTGGAGTAATAGTACTAGATGCAGGCAGGAGTCGGTCTACTTGTCTCGGATGTGATGCCTATATACATGATCATACCTAGATATTCTCATAACTATGCTCAATTCTGTTAATGGCTCAACAGTAATTTGTTCACCCACTGTAGAATACTTATGCTCTCGAGAGAAGCCACTAGTGAAACCTATGGCCCCCGGGTCTATCTTTATCATATTGATCTCCTACTACTTAGTTATTTCCTTTGCTATTTACTTTGCCTTTATTTTAATTTGCATCTTTATCATAAAAATACCAAAAATGTTATCTTATCATATCTATCAGATCTCACTCTCGTAAGTGGCCTTATAGGGATTGACAACCCCTATTTGCGTTGGTTGCGAGGATTTATTTGTTTTGTGCAGGTACGAGGGACTTGCGCGTAGCCTCCTACTGGATTGATACCTTGGTTCTCAAAAACTGAGGGAAATACTTACGCTACTTTGCTGCACCATCCCTTCCTCTTCGGGGAAAACCAACGCAGTGCTCAAGAGGTAGCATAATGGCGCACTGCGTGGTGTGCCATTAGTATACCAGATACTAATGGCGCACCCTTGGTGCGCCATTAGTAAAAAATTCTAATGGCGCACCTATAGTGCGCCATTAGTAGGCAAAACATGTGCGCCACTAGCAGGCCTTTTCCTAGTAGTGTCGGTCATGTCTACATGGTTCCCGAACCCGTAGGGTCTACACACTTAAGGTTCGGTGACACTAGAGTTGTTATGGGAAATAGTATGTGGTTACCGAATGTTGTTCGGAATCCCAGATGAGATCCTGGATGTCACGAGGAGTTCCGGAATGGTCCGGAGGTGAAGAATTATATATGGGAAGTCCAGTTTCAGTTGCCGGAACAATTTCAGGGGTTATCAATATTGTACCGGGACCACCGAAAGGTGTCCGGGGGTCCACCGGGTGGGGCCACCTACCCTGGTGGGCCAAGTGGGATGAACAAGGGGGGGGGGGGACCAGCCCCTAGTGGGCTGGTTGTTGGGTAACGTTGCAGAAAACAAAAAAATTCCTACGGTTTCACCAAGATCCATCTATGAGTTCATCTAGCAACGAGTGATCGGATGCATCTACATACCTTTGTAGATCGCGAGCGGAAGCGTTCAAAGAACGGGGATGAAGTAGCCGAACACGACGTGATCCAAATCACCGATGACCAAGAGCCGAACGGACGGCACCTCCGCGTTCAACACACGTACGGAGCGGATGACGTCTCCTCCTTCTTGATCCAACAAGGGGGAAGGAGAGGTTGATGAAGATCCAGCAGCACGACGGCGTGGTGGTGGATGCAGGGCGTCACAGTAGCAGGGCTCCGCCTATACTACGCGAGAGAGAGAGATGTAACGGGGAGAGAGGGAGGCGCCAAGGGCTGTGTCATCAAATCCCTCCTCTCCCCCACTATATATAGGGGTGCCCAGGGGGGGCGCCGGCCCTAGGAGATGGGATCTCCTAGGGGGGGCGGCGGCCTAGGGGTGGGGGCTTGCCCCCCAAGCAAGGGGGCGCCCCCTTTAGGGTTTCCCCTCAACTCTAGCCGCATGGGCCCTAGGGGAGTGGCGCCCCAGCCCACTTTGGGCTGGGTCCCTTCCCACTTCAGCCCATGGGGCCCTCCGGGATAGGTGGCCCCACCCGGTGGACCCCCGGGACCCTTTCGGTGGTCCCGGTACAATACCGGTGACCCCGAAACTTGTCCCGATGGCCGAAATAGCACTTCCTATATATAATTCTTTACCTCCGGACCATTCCGGAACTCCTCGTGACGTCCGGGATATCATCCGGGACTCCGAACAATATTCGGGTTACTGCATATACATATCTTCACAACCCTAGCGTCACCGAACCTTAAGTGTGTAGACCCTACGGGTTCGGGAGACATGTAGACATGACCGAGACGACTCTCCGGTCAATAACCAACAGCGGGATCTGGATACCCATGTTGGCTCCCACATGCTCCACGATGATCTCATCGGATGAACCACGATGTCGAGGATTCAATCAACCCCGTATGCAATTCCCTTTGTCAATCGATATGTTACTTGCCCGAGATTCGATCGTCGGTATCCCAATACCTCGTTCAATCTCGTTACTGGCAAGTCACTTTACTCGTACCGTAATGCATGATCCCGTGACCAGACACTTGGTCACTTTGAGCTCATTATGATGATGCATTACCGAGTGGGCCCAGTGATACCTCTCCGTCATACGGAGTGACAAATCCCAGTCTTGATCCGTGTCAACCCAACAGACACTTTCGGAGATACCCATAGTATACCTTTATAGTCACCCAGTTACGTTGTGACGTTTGGTACACCCAAAGCACTCTTACGGTATCCGGGAGTTACACGATCTCATGGTCTAAGGAAAGGATACTTGACATTGGAAAAACTCTAGCAAACGAACTATACGATCTTTATGCTATGTTTAGGATTGGGTCTTGTCCATCACATCATTCTCCTAATGATGTGATCTCGTTATCAATGACATCCAATGTCCATAGCCAGGAAACCATGACTATCTGTTGATCAACGAGCTAGTCAACTAGAGGCTTACTAGGGACATGTTGGTGTCTGTTATTCACACATGTATTACGATTTCCGGATAACACAATTATAGCATGAATAAAGACAATTATCCTGAACAAGGAAATATAATAATAATGCTTTTATTATTGCCTCTAGGGCATATTTCCAACAGTCTCCCACTTGCTGCCGAAGCTCTTCCCCAACTTCTCCTCCCCCCTTGCTGGATCAAGAAGGAGGAGATGTCCCCTTGTTGTACATGTGTTGAACGCGGAGGCGTCATCCGTTCGGTGTTAGATTGGATCTTCCGCGATTTGAATCGCCGCGAGTATGACTCCATCATCCGCGTTCCTTGTAACGCTTCCGCTTAGCGCTCTTCAAGGGTATGAAGATGCTCTCCCTCTCACTCGTTGCTAGCATCTCCCAGATTGATCTTGGTGACTCGTATGAATTTTTTTATTTACTACTACGTTCCCCAACAGTGGCATCATGAGCTAGGTCTATGTGTAGATTCTATGCATGAGTAGAACACAAGTAGTTGTGGGTGTTGATTTGTTCAATTTGCTTACTGTTACTAGTCTTATCTTGGTTCGGCGGCATTGTGGGATGAAGCGGCCCGGACTGACCTTACACGTTGGATCCGAAGGTCTGAGGTAAACTACTCACACATCATCGGAGAGGCTATGGTGTTGATGTAGAAGCCCTCCATGATCGATGCCCCCTTCGGCAGAGCTCTGGAAAAGGCCCCAAGATGGGATCTCACGGGTACAGAAGGTTGCGGCGGCGGAATTAGGTTTTTGGCTCCGTATCTGGTAGTTTGGGGGTGCGTAGGTATATATAGGAGGAAGAAGTATGTCGGTGGAGCAACATGGGGCCCACGAGGGTGGAGGGCGCGCCCAGGGGGTAGGCGTGCCCCCTACCTCGTGCCTTTCTGGTTGATGTCTTGACGTAGGGTCCAAGTCTCCTGGATCTTGTTCGTTCCGGAAATCACGTTCCCGAAGGTTTCATTCCGTTTGGACTCCGTTTGATATTCTTTTTCTGCGAAACTCTGAAATAGGCAAAAAACAACAATTCTGGGCTAGGCCTCCGGTTAATAGGTTAGTCCCAAAAATAATATAAAAGTGTATAATAAAGCCCATTAATGTCCAAAACAGAATATAATATAGCATGGAACAATCAAAAATTATAGATACGTTAGAGACGTATCAAACCGCATATTATAATGAGTTGTTAAATCATTGCATCATATCTCTATATTAAATTGAAAACACAAAATTAAAGGAAAAAAATAAAACCAAAACCCCCCAAACCTTTAGTACCAACCGGTACTAAAGGTCTCCCCGCCCCCCGCCCAGGCTCGTGCCACGTGGTGGCACTTTAGTGGCGTTTCGTGCTGAACCGGTACTAAGGGTGGGGGACCTTTAGTCCCCACCCTTTAGTGCCGGTTACAGAATAGGCCCTTACGAACCAGTGCTAAAGACCGGTTCTACACTAGTGTCAATTTCATCAGTGCCAGTTTCAACAATACCACTATGAATGACTACATTTGGTTTCTGCATCTTGTAGTTAACACGCATTTCCATGTTTATTTAACAATAACCAGTGTACTTATACCGGGACAATACCAATTTGAATGACTATGTTTGCTTTTTGTTAAATGTTAGGCCTGTTGCAGTTAGCACACCTTTTCACTTGTTTTGCTTTACTAGCGTGCTTAAACCTACACACTGAAGCTGTATTTTGGAGATTATTTTGTCTACCATGGATAATTTTGGTTGATGTTTAGCCTGTTGTGCTTAACATGCTTCTCAATGTACCTACATAGGACAATTTTGGGAACGACTGTCGTTTTCCATCGAGGTTACTTTCATCCCATGGCTTATATCTTCTCACTGTTCAGGATATCAGTAGCTGGTACCATATAGGCCGGCGGCTGATAAGGGACTAATCGGTGAATCGGACTTTTCACTGAATATATCTGCAACCCATTTATCGTTAGGTTAACTAGGGCCATATGTAATATATCTGAGGCTACATAGCAACATGCACTGTACTTAATGTCTAAATATGCAATCCTAGGTTACATAGCAACAAGGAAGAGTGTTACATTATTGTTCTAATGATGTCTAGATATACATAGAAGAGCAGCAATAGCAACAACAACAACACAACCCTGTTTGGATACTCAACTTAGCGAGAGGTTACATTTAGTTTCTAGCTCATGACTAACCCTGAATTAACTCCATCCAAAGAGTTGTTTGGATGGTAGTGTTAGATTGACAATAAATGCACTAGGAGAACTAGCTCCAATTAGCACCTCTTGGGTTGGATAGTTTTTTTGGGTGGGTTATAGATGCAACTAGCTCAAACTAGCCCTCAAGTTTAGATATACTTTAGGGCTATTTGAGCCCGAACTAGCTCAAACTAACTGTAACCCATGGATACAACAGCAGTTAATCAACCAATAATTTGTAAGAATGCACTAAACTCCTTCCGGCCCATAATATAAGATGTTAATTCATCTAATATGTGAGTATATTGGATGTTATAAGATACTCCCTCCGTTCCTAATTATTTGTCCTTTTAGAGATTTCAAATGGACTACCACATATAGATGTATATAGACATATTATAAAAGAGTGTTGTACTACATCATTGTGTAATTGTTGTTTAGCTTCTAATATTAACTTGGTGCTTTTAGGTACATATGTCATTGGTAAAGATCCGCGCTTTGACCCTTTCTGCGCATGGGGCAATGAGATATCGATGAACCAGCATCAAGTGAGGAAGCTGATAAAGATTGTTAGTAAAATGGGTCCAAAGATGGCAATTAAACTATTTGTTTACACTTTATTCAAGACAACAACGAACTGCAGGATGGTAAGTAAGAACTCTGCAGCCTTCTTTTTACTGCCCATAATGATTTGTGTTAGCTGACAATGTCCGAATCTTTTTCCTTTGCAGTGGTTGCCAAAGCAGTTTACTCAAGATTATCTCTCAAACTACATGATTGGTGGGCATGCAAAGGTTAAAGTATTTCTACCAGAACACGATGATTATCTAGATGTTTTTATGAAGACCGTGAAGGATGGGCGGTCGGCCATCACAAGGGGTTGGACTAGAGTCGTGCGTGCCTTCTGCATGGAGGAGGGCACAATATGGGCATTCCGCTTCACCTTGTTCAGCAACCAGAATATATTTCGCCTCTTTCTTTACCGTCTTCAATAGTACAAGTATACAACTGTGATTCATCATTCTTTATTTGGTTCTTATGTAATTCTTGAACCTATGTACGTATGAATCGAATAATGCATTGGTTGTTTGAACCTGATGGATATGAATAAAGATGTAGTATACATTAAAATTCAAATTCAAATCCGGTACAATTTGAAAAAGCAGCAATTAAATTACGGTGAAATTATGCTCTCCAGGTTGTTACGGCGCACACGGTTGGTAAAACACAAATGTTTGTGATATACACTATAATCCGAGACGGTTCACAAAGAGGAAACGTGTGCAAGCATGCACACAGTTGCCGTTTGCAAAGCGTGTGCGATGTCAGACAATATCACAAACAGTGTGGGCAAACTAAGCGTTTGTGTTAGTTGCCTTATCGTACACGATTTGCAACCATGAACTATTTCTGATGAAGTATGCATCGTAAATGTTGCACCACAGAATAGCGTGTGGAATAGTTGTCGTGTACGACGATGTTACGACGGTCCGATGTTTCGTAATCTTGTCCGACACTCGTACGACGATTAGCTAATCTTCTTAATAGTGAACCGTTTGTGATGGGCCGCGCATAATACACGTTCTATAATAGCGAACCGCTTGTGATGGGCCGCGCATCGTAAACGTAGCACCACAGAATACCGACTGCGATGGCAATGCGAGCAGAAACGAGTAGGAGTACTGTAGGGTCCCTATCCTCGACGGTTTCTGGGTCGTGTGGGAAGAACCCCCCTATCGCCCACACTCACTTGGCGACGGTTCCAAATGCCATCGTGGAAAGGGGTTAAAAACCGTTTGTATAGCACCGACGTGCACCAATGAGAATATTGTATTGAAGATCAAAGAGAGAGAAGGAGCAATATAACTACTAACTATGGACCCGTAGGTCTATGGTAAACGGCTCACTCATCATCGAAAGGGCAGCAAGATTGATGTAGAGGCCCTTCGTGATTGATTCCCCTCCGGTAGAGTACGGGGTAAGGCCTCCAGATGTATGGAAATATTTGAGAATTTATAGAGGCAGAATTAGGTCAAGATGTGCCACAAGCCTGGGAAGGTGTGCCTCCCAATCTTGTTGCTCCCTCGTGACTCCTTTTGTCTTCTCCCGAAACTTCTAGGGTCTCTTTGGGTCTAGAAAAATTCTTCAACAAGTTTCGTAGTGTTTGAACTCTATTTGGTACTAATTTCTTGAAAAGCCAAAAACAAGCAAAAAATAGCAACTGACACTGGGCACTAGATTAATAGGTTAGTCCCCAAAAAGATATATAATTGCATATAAAACATCCAAGATTGATACTATAATAGCATGAAACATTCAAAAAAATTATATATATATGTTGGAGACGTATCACAACCTATGTATCTAGATTACCCCAATGTCACCATGGGAATCCACAAGTTGATTACCAAAACATATATCAAGTGACTCAATAGTACCCCATTGTCACCACGATTATCCACATTTAAGACATACATCAAGTGATCTCAAATCCAATATTCAATCCAACATAACAAAACTTCAAAGGGCAAGGCTCAATTCATCACAACAAAAATAGAGAGGGAAGAACACCATATGATCCGACTATATTAACAAGGCCCATGGTAGATCAAGATCGTGCCGGATCAAGAACACAAGAGGGGGGGGGGGGGAGAGAGAGAGAGAGAGAGAGAGAGAGCATCGAACACATAGCTATTGGTAGATACCCTCAGCCTTGAGGATGAACTACTCCCTCCTTGCCATGGAGACCGACATGATGATGAAGTTGGCCTCCGGTGACGATTTCTCCCTCCGACAGGGTGCCAGAGAAGGCCTCCAGATGAGATCTCTTTGGTACAGAGGCTTGCGACGACAACGTCGAAATTCTAGGTTTCTTTCCCGGGTTTTTGATTTATAGGAATTTTTTGGCGTTCGCACGTCAGGGGGGGCCACGAGGGACCGACAAGCTCGGTAGGCACACCCTAGCCCCCCCCCCCCCGCGGTGCCCCTTGAGCTTGTCGCTCCCTTGGACTTTGTCTGGTCCACCTCCCAGGCTTCGGGGATCTTTTGGTCCCAAAAAATCATCGTAAAATTTCGTTGCATTTGAACTTCGTTTGGTATGGATTTTCTGAAAAGCCAAAAACATGTCGAAAACAACAACTGACACTGGGCACTAGATTAATAAGTTAGTTGCATAAAAATCATATAAAAGTGCATCAAAAACATATAAATTATTGTAAACATGACATGAATACTTCATAAATTATAAATATATTGAAGTATCAATCACCACGGTGGATTCATCGGCGAGAAGGCCATGCACTTCGGCATGAACAAGTTTGAGGGCAACTCGAACATTCCTGGCTTGGAATATACCTGCTCGGACTCGGCTCCCTATCGCTAGAGACCCTTGACTATGTTGTGTGTTGGAAACCACCAATTGTAGCAGCCTCAACTCAAAGAGAACACAACCTCCGGTGGTGATGGCGATTGTAGCGGGGGATAGAGAGAGATTACACAAGGAGGTTGTGTGATCAATCTGACCCAACCCAGCCATGTCACATCACATGTACTCTCTTAACCGACCCAATAATGCCATGTCATCTTTCAAACCCGACTAAATCGCAACAACACCGCTCAAAGGGGAGATTTACCTGATTTCAGATATTTAAGGGGCAAAATCGTATGAAAATCGACTTCAGCTTTTTTTGTCCATTGAGGCACATTTGAGGATGAAAAATAGACTTCTTTCTTTTTCTGAAATAAAACATCCTCTTTATTTATTAGAAATAATGGTCACATCGTCTATAAGAAAATTTACAATATCATTCATAGGTTCCTCGAACCAATCCCTTGTCTCAGAAAATTTAACTAATCTAGCAATTTCATCGGTTACTTTATTTGCCTTCCATTACAATGTTCAAATCTAATTAACGGAAAATCACGAGTCATAAAAATAACAATCATCAAACACAACAGCCGCCGCTCTCTTTGAATATCCTCCATTCATCATTGTGTCAATTACTTCCATATTGTTGGAGTTAACAAGAAGACGGTTGCTTCCTGCCTTTTGTGCAAGTAATATGCCAAATCGTAGTGCTATGGCTTCTGCTGTTAAAACATCTACACACCAATCCATCCTCCGATTCCCCCCAACAATGAATCTTTCTTTGCCGTCTCTAAGTACAACTCTCGATGTGCCTCTAAGCATGTCTTGATCAAAAGAAGCATCGACATTTAATTTCACAAAACCTAGAGGGGGTCTCGTCCATCCCTCTATTCTATTTGTTGCCCTTGAGGATTGGGCATTAACATAGTTTGTCGTTATAGCACGGGCTCCTATCGAAATTTGGTATCCATCTTAGGACTTCTCCTGATGCACTAGTGAACGTCTTTCCCACCATAAAGGCCATGCTGTTATAGTGATCAGTTCACGAACATTCTGTATGCGCACTGGCGAAACGTATAGCTCGTATTCTGGCATAAGAAGTAGAAATTCGAGTATTGCTTCTCCCGCACGATCGACCGCACATGCTTTTTTAATGGGTTCGTGCAATCCCAGCTTCTCCCAAACCTCATTTTCCTTTTGCCACGTAAATAACAAGTGTTTTGTATCTTCAAGCCCATTCAAACATGATGGGCAGGTAGCCGAAACTTTCATATGTCTATTTGCAAGTGTAACACGACACGTGAGGGTTCCGTGTAAGGTACGCCAAATAAAAATCCTCACTTCTGTTGGATAAGATAATTTTCAAATCTTACTCCAAATAGTATAGACATAGGATGGATTAGGGTTTGCTCAACTTTTTTTTGTTTTGAGAAACAGGGTTTGCTCCACTTTTTTAAAATCAACTAGCCATGGCCCATGGGCCATTGCAGCCGCAGCAGAGCCCCCGACAGAAGAAACACATCGTTTGTCTAAAAAACAACAGCGTCCACTCAGAAAAGGGGAAAACAGGCACAGCGCTCCGGCCGCCGGCCGCAACGCCTGCCATCCTCCTCGACGGCGGCGGCAGCCATCTCATCGTCCCCCCTTCCCCCCTCTCCCCGCGTCCAATCCAGCCCTCCCACCATCCCACCCCCCCCCCCCCCCCCCCTTCCCCTAGCAGCCGCCGCATAGAGCACAGATCCGGCTCCCCTCCCCTCCCCTCCCCTCCCCTCCCCTGCTACGGCAATTTGGATCTAGACTAGACTCCCTCGTCCCCTCCTCCCCACCCACAGCACGGTCGGGCGGCAGATACTCGCGATGGATGGATACGCAATCATCTCCTCTGATCAGGTATGCACATGAATTTTTTCCTATGTATGTCAGGAAAAAGGCAGGTCATGTGCTGATTGTTCTGTTTGTCAGTTCTCCCATCAAGGCTTTGTTCTTCCAACAGATATCATACAAGTTTGGTTGCTAATAGATGTATCTCATTTTTTCTTCTTCTTGTGATAGAATTGAAGTGAAAATGAAGTTTGTGAAATTGCTGTAGGTTCTAGTGACAGAAAGGTTCATATAATTGAACAAGTCGGGGAAAGAAACCGCAAACACATAGTGATTGTGGCCATTGGGTTTCAACCTGATGTTTGGAGAACCCAAAGAAAGAAAAAATTGGAACCCCAAAATAAAACGTATCTTGGGGCTAACTGGATGGCGAGAAAATCTTACTAGTATATATTTTCTAAGAGTTTAATATGTTTTTTTTTAATTTGCATTCAGGAACAACCAGTAATCGGTGCAGATTGGAGTTCAGGGGCACTGTCAGATGAATTGGAGATACATGCAAACTCGGCAGACCTTTCACTGCAGCTTGCTGAAGAACAAAGCCAGTTACATGATATTCTGGCAATCAGTGAAATGCCAATCAATGACACAGGCAGTGGAAGTGATTCAGACGGCATCTCTGGGAATGAGACGGATAAAGAACCAGGGAAGTACTACTATCCTGGTTTTGAGGAGTTGGTTAATCCAAGGCCACCAGAAGTTGGAATGAGATTCCCAACCCTTGAAGATGCGACCCGATACTATAGTGCGCATGCTCTCCTGTCTGGTTTTGTGGCAATTAGGGGACCAAATTTTATGAGAAAGAAGTTCCACGTGGAATGCAACCGGAGCCGCAAATTGGCGCCATCTCAGGACCTGAAGAGGAAGAGGGAAGTATATTCTGTGAATAAGGCACAGTGTGAGGCAAGGGCGGTCGTGAAGCCTGTTAAGGGGCAATGGGAGTTCACATCAGTTCGGAGTGAGCACAACCATCCGTTATGCCCAAGCCCCTCACTCACAAAATTCTTCCTTAGCTGCAAACACATGTCAGCTGAAGAAAAATCGTTTTTAAGAGCTCTGCAACAAAGTAGTATACATCCCAAGAAAGCTATGAAGATCTTCAAGAGAATGAGAGGTATTTTGGGGAGCTTACCATTCAACACAAAAGATGCGAATACGTTACAGTGTGCAGAACAACAGGGAAAACCAAACTCGGACGTAGAAACAACAGTGAAGCATTTGAAGGAACTGGAGCTGCAAAACCCATGTGTTTCCATCACCATGCAAACAGATGAAGATAGCATAGTTAGGAGTCTTTTCTGGACTGATGCGAGGTCGAGGCTTGATTATGAGATCTTCGGAGATGTCTTATCATTTGATACCACCTATAGCACAATTAGTCACAATATGCTTTTCACTTCTATTAGTGGAATGAATGAGCATGGAAGAACTCTCGTGTTTGGATACGCCTTGCTACAGGATCGGAAAGCTGAAACCTTCAAATGGATGTTCCAAACATTCCTCCATGTAATGGGAGGGAAAATGCCAAGAGCAATCATAACAGACCAGGATGAAGCTATAGCAAAAGCAATTTCGGAGGTTATGCCACAAGTAAAGCTCAGGTTCTGTAAGTTCCACGTAATGAGGAAAGCACGGGAAAAGCTTGGAGGTTTCATAGCAGCAAGAGGTGACATAAATTCAGAGTTGCATGCCCTAGTTAACAACTCTCTGACAGAAACAGAATTTGAGGAAGGATGGGCTGCGCTGATTGAGAGATACAGTGCAAGTGGAAATGAGTACCTACAACTCTTGTGGGAAACAAGGAAAGAGTGGGTGCCTGTTTATTTCAAAGAAGATTTCTATCCATTTGTGGAAATGACTGGATGTTGTGAGGGGTCAAACTTATTATTCAGGGACTATGTGCTTCCTAAGGATAGAATAGAGAAGTTTCTTGAAAGATATGAAGACGTGCAAGAGAGGATAATGGAAACGGATGATGAAGATAGGCTGCAATCAAGAACTGAACCTTCATGTTTCTCAATGCAACCAATAGAAAAGCATGCAGCACGCATTTACACAAGGCAGATATTTCTGAAAGTGCAGAGGGAGCTACTCCATTCTACAGCATTCAACGTGCAGGAGATACAGACGGGGACAGTGTACAGGCTGGAAAAGGTGTCTGCCTACGAGAACCCAGAGTTTGACAGAAATTCCTTCGAGCTGTTAGTTGAACCCAGCACCAATGCAATCAAATGCGAATGTGCAAAGTTCACTAGGGATGGTATACCGTGCTGCCACATATTCAGACTTTTCACACAGTTTGGGGTCAACGAAATACCAGGGCAATACATAGTGCCCAGGTGGACTGCCAAATTTAAAGAAGAGCAGATGAAACAGTACAGGGAGAAATGCTTGGACAGCCGTGGCACAGACCAATCAGAAAATACCATGAGGTATGCAATGCTGCTGAGTAAAGTAGCTGACATTGGCAAAGAAATATGCGGTGATGGCTCGAAATGCGATAAATTCAGGCTGGAACTGGAAGCGATTCAGGGGAAAACTGGAAACGGCGGCATGAGAAATACCTGAAACTAATGACAGTTAGACTGTGCTTGTTGTGTATGCGGGTTCTGAGAATGGTCGCTTTGGCAGCAGCAGCGGCTGGGCACTGGCGCTACCGTGAAGTTGCCATTGTCTGAATCAACAAGAGCCTGTTGTCAACTGTTGATGGACATCAGCAACCAGGACGAATTTTAGTTAGGAGAGTCAGTTAAATCGTTCTCGTTGAGACTCATGTTAATGAAGTAGAACAGTTAGGCTTCAGGAGATAGGTTGTCTATCCGTGTTGTGTCCAGGATTATGCTGGCATGAGTCTTATCTTTACCTGCGGTTTCATATGTCAACATTAACATTTACCTGCTTCACCTTCTGAGAATCGCATAATGTCAACATGGTTGATACTTCTACTTTACCAAACAATTAAACATCTATTTAGCTATGCTATAAAATCAGAACTACAATGCTGTTTTTCCTCCATGAATCTGACTTTGATGTGCTGCTGTTTACTGTAACTCTGGAAAATCCTGATGCAATGGTTTGATCTCGATCTGGTACAAAACTCGCGCTATTTATACAAGCTGTTTTTGTACCCGCCAGGTCTGTACCACGCCTGTGGTATTCATTTTAGCACGCTCTGTGGCTGATGGTTGGATGTTTGGCTCTATAAAACTGGAATAAACATTTATAGAAAAAAAAAAGACAATCTGTTGACACCAGATTTTGGCATGGTCAAGATTCCGGGTTCGTATGCAAAAGTTAGAGGCAACACTTCGCGGGCCAGCCCTGAGTGAGAAAGTATTTGGCCTTTGCCGGCTGAATGAAAACCTTGCCGGGGTAAAACCCTGCCGGTGTGAAGGCTTGCCGGTGTGGAATCTTGCTGAGGGAGAAACCTTGCTGGGGAGGAACTCTTGCCGGGAAGGAACTCTTGTCGAGGTAGAAACCTTGCCGAGGTTAAACCTTGCTGATGTGAAAGCTTGCCGGGTAGAAACCTTACCGGTGTGGAAAGCTTACCCGGGTGGAAGGCCTGCTGGGGTGGAGGTTGTGATAGTTAAGCCGACGAGAAGTTGAAGATGGGCTCAGAAGGTTATTCAGATGATTTTGGATGGAAAACTGTTTTACACGGAAGTTGTGCGTCTCGTCAAAACGATCGGTTTTTATATAAAGATCGTCTCAATCCGAGGTCGTATGCAAAAGTTAGAACCCGCACAGCGAGACTCTTCAGTGGGCAAAATATGACGCTCGGAACCAGACACATATGTGGGTATGTCTGATGAGCTGCGTGAGTAATTAGCTATTTTGCGCGAGCAATTTGACCCTTGAGATGACCTCTAATGAAAAACGTTCAACATGAAAGATGTTCGTCTCGTTGAAACGGTCAAGATTGCTTTTGGGCCCGTTTCCATCCGATGTCGTTTGTCACCACAGAAAGGACCTTCAAAGTACAGCCAGTTTAAACCGAACAGTTTTGAAAAGTTTGGATAAAACCAGTCCGAATTTGACTAGGGTTTTGGACATGAATTGATGTAATTTTCTTGTAAGGAAAGCCTAGATAAATCCTTTGCTTGTACGGGAAGTCCAGCCGCCTCTTATATATGTTGGGGGTGACGGCCGATTGGAACAACACACAATCGAACAAATCAATATACTACTTTTTCAGTCTACGTTTTATCTCCCCATCGTTTTTCTCTCTCGTTCTTCGCTGTTCTTCGTGTTTGAGAGCTGCGAATCCCGAGGCTCTAGGGGCGAGCGAAATCGACCTAGGTCAGCCCATAGCCACTGCAATCCCTGACGGGGTCCCTCCCGGGTGCGTGGGGTTTCGGGGTCTGCAAAAGCGCCTGCCGACTGTATTGCGTATCACGTCGTCAGTCGGGTCTCCTTTGACATAAGCTGCGGTGCATCGCCCCCGGCATCGAGGGTACACGTGACGTATTCGTGTGTCAACACAATCATTCTTCAATCTTGCGCTTTTATAAAGAACAAGAGAATACATGCGACATCATTCCCTGAATCTGAGGCACCAATGAGTCCACAGAAGATTATGAAGCCAAAGAAGAGACAATTTTTGAATGGTGATGCTCAAAAAGGCAAGATAAAGCTTTGGCTTCTGATAAACTGACAGTTATTTTTTCAAGCAAAAAAAAAAACTGACAGTTATTTCATTGTAACCTTTTTTTTGTTTGTTTTTTTTTGTGTGAAGGGAAGGAGAGCATGAAGAAGGTGGCACTGCTGAAACGTGAAGTGAGCCACCAGCATTGGCCACACCCTTGTTAAGTCATATCTAGGCCATCTAATTAATGAGACCATGGAGATGTTAGGAGAGAGGGAGCTTGTTTTGAGCAAGATTGATAGCATGCAGAAGAGGGCTGCAGATCGATTAGCCTATTTGTCGATAGCGGAGCACCTGACCGACTTGTGGTTGCAGGATGCTCCAAATGCTCTGACTAGCCTGCTGGTTACCGATTGTAATCCTGTTACTTAATTAATAAAGTTTCCATTTTCACCACATTTTTTTATGTTTTCTGAACTTCTATGGGTTTTTTTTCGTGCTCGAAATTCTGTGCTTACTAGCCTTGCAGAAATTGCGCTTACCGTTAGCTATTTGAGTTGCAGTGCAAAGCTGTGGTTCGAGAAGTCTTTGCTAGTGAAATCTTTGAATGGACCAGAGGCCTTGCTCTCCGGAGTCCGGAGCTGTGTTAACAAGTGTATAATTAATTGATTAGACACTTCGGCAATTATCCAATTACCGAAAAGGCTTCAACTAGCAATCACTTGACACAATATTAGCAGTTGCCAACTGATATTTACCTGCACCCAGCCCAGATGTCTAATGTAGACAAGCGCACTTATGAGTCCCCCTGAGCTAACAATTCTGCTGGGAGCTCAGTTGCCTGACGTACTGTGATTTTTATCTCCTACTTGAAGGTGGCCAAGATTGGATTCTACGACCCTAAAAATACATGTATGTTCAGGTTCATAGTCACTTGAACTGCCAATTTCAGGATACCGCCTTAGTGAATGTTTTTTTTAGAAAAGGAAGATGACCCCCGGCCTCTGCATCTGAAAGATGCATGCGGCCACTTTATTGATTATTCTCGAGGACCTTATAAAGTATTACAACAATATGTCTGAATCCGCCATCTCGGCAACATATGCCACTACTCCTATCCATATGATGAAGCGGTGCTAGCCGGGGCAAATACCCAGACCACTCACCTAAGCCTATCATCAAAAGTCAGAAACCCCAGCCGAGCTACATACCGGGCCTGGGGCATAAACTGGTCTGACGCACTCACATGTGTCGTCGCCGCCATGTTCCACATGTCCGTCTTTAGAGTAAATATTGAGGCTTCTACCTTGTCAGGCCACTCTGCCATCGATGCCACCATGACGCCAGACAACTACCTCCTCCTGCGCGAGTCCATCACGCGCATCAGGCGCCGAGTCTCCACTGCGCCACACCGCCGAGATCCGCCGTCATCAATGTATAGGATGAAGCACCGCTCCACCAAAAAAGCCACCCGCTGGTCTCTCCATCCCGTGTACGCCTCCAAGAATGATGCCCCCAAGGAGGAAACGACACCAACACGCCGCCGTCATCCAATCTACTGATTTAGGGTTTCCCTCGGAGGTAGCGGATAGAGGTCTGGAGCTTCTCCACGGCGATGCCTTCAAGAAGGTAATGACACAAAAGAGTGCCGCCAACGCCGGTCTTGGCATCAAGCCGAGAATGAGGTTTTCACCCGGATCCGCTCTAAGAACCTCCATCAAACATCGTGTGCATGGGTCGCCGCCGATCTGTGCCGCCACACAACGAGCAGGCCGCACCGGCCAGATCTCATCTGTCCGGAGGGCAAACCACGCATGGCGCCGACCCAACCACCAGGCCCTCCATGCCGCCACCGCCGATCCGAGGTCAGATGGTCCGTCGCCGCAGACCCGACCGCCGCCACCGAACGCAGCCAAGGCCGCTGCCCGAAGTAGGACCGGCCTCCGCACCCGCCACCATCGCCGCCCTAGGCCGAGGCGGTCGCCGCGTAGCCGTCGGTCAAGGCAGGCCCGCCACGCCACTAAGGCCGTGCCACCACACGCCGCGGGGCTCCGCACCGTCCCCATGGCGCAGGAGAGAGGGAAGGCCATCGTCGTCAGCCCCCGGGGCTATAGGCCGGCGGCGTCCTTCGGCGGCGGGGGAGGGAAGGATGGAAGGACGGGGAGCCCCCGGCGGCTAGGGTTGCGATCCCGCCCGAGTCGCCCGAGCGGGGGCAACGCGGGGGGAGCGGGCGAGAGACCGCCTTAGTGAATGTAGAATCAAAAAGTTCCAATGAAGTAAAATAACCCAATCACCATTCACCTGACAGGAGAATCTTTTGGAACAATATCTTCCTTTCTATTTTTGACATATCGAAAACAACTTGACTAGCTCCCTTGTCCCTCCACAGCAAAGAAAAAACATAGAGCTCAGACAGCATATGACACGAAGTGAGGTGAGGTTCCATGAGAATGTAGCAGTGAGTCTTTTTTCTTCCACTCCCAAACGGCAAAGGTCACGTTGAAATATCAGGATGAAAGCATTCATACTAATAATATCGGCGAGCTTGCTACAATAAAAAGAGAAACCACATATTACAGTCCCCACTTGAATCAGCAACAATTTTTTGTACAACCTCCTGCAGTTACTTCAACTGCATACTATATTTCTTGGCCGGCGACTGCAATTTTCAGAAAAAGCGCGAGCACTATCAACCGCGCGGAATCTTGGACGTCCACCCCCACCGACAAAACCTCACCCACTTTCGTCGGCCACCATGATAAGCGAAGCGAGCTTCTAGCAAAATACACAGGTGATCCATCTTGGGAACTCATGCTTCTGAATTTCAATTACACACATCAAGGAAAAGGAGGCAGAGGAGTCAAGTTATGCAGTAGACAAGGACGATGGGTTGGGTAGTATGGTACGTTGCGCGTGCCGGCGACGAAGGCCTCCACCTCCGGCCTCCTGCACGAGCATTCTTCTGGTTCTAGTCACATATATACTCTACCAAAAGGAAAACAAAGGTGTTCTTACAGCAACCGAGCCATCCGAAAGGAGGATGAGGTTAAACACCAAGGCAGAGAGAGAGAGACAGCAAAAAAGAAGAAAAACATCGAAAATGGAGACCAGGTTCAGAGGTGCTCAGTTTCACCTGATGATTCAGGTGTACATGTGGCGACCCAAGTTGCCATTGAGCTTTTCATCACTACGATGGTCTTTTTTCAGTGGCTCGAACTCTCGACCTCAGGATCACTCGCTGTTAGATAGCTATGAGACCTGCGCGCTAGCCAACTGCGCCACCACCCCACTTGTTGTTTTGAGAGCGGAACAAACATACTTGTTAGCCACGACAGCACCGTACAAATCATGGATTAAATTCAAGGGATGTTAATATCTTGCCAATTCCCATCCATCTTCAAGTTAATTTTTTTTTTGCGGGGATCTTCGGTTAAATAACGTGATGAGATTTTAACACAACTTTGAATTAGTTAATCAGAGATCCGCGTTACAAAAGCAAACACACAACGATTATGTATACCGCTTGTGAGGCCCTCCATTCACGGATAAGGAAGGCAGGAGAAGAAGATGGTGCTGGTCTTGAGAGCGTGATGCCGCCGGCACCCGACCGACTGGTCGTTGTCGTCGTCGAGGATGGAGGAGTAGACGGTGTACAAGGACAAGACGAGCCCGACAGAAACCAGCAGGCTGTTGCTCCGGCAGTGCACTCGTCCACGTCCGCCGGCGCCGGGGCGGCTGCGGCTGACATGGCGCCCTCGGAGCCAGAGCCGAAGAAGCCTTCTTGGAGTAGCTGCACCATATTGGCCCTGGCCACTCAGCTGAGGCAGCCGGCGACGATCTGGCGGCGAAGACCACGGTCCACGGCGGTGGCGCTGGTCGTAGATACTTGTGTTCTCTCTCTCTTGTGGGAGATTCAGTAGGTGACAGTAGGATAGGGGTGCCAACGGTGTCTGATTATATGTATGCAGGCAGAGGAGTACTTCATACCAATTCTCACATCATTAAAATCCAGAACCCGAAGCTGTGTTAACTCAAGAAGACTTCTAGAGCATGATCAAGATATTTTAGGCAATGTATCTCATGTGAAATTCGAACCTTTGTGAGCCTGAACATCGTTTTTTTTGAGAAATCACCGGGGGAATGTTTGGGCAGTAACTTAGATTAGGGAGGAAAGAGATGAAGGCGCAGCAGTGCGGAGATTACTAGGGCTGCAACAAAAGCTCGAGGCTCGTGAGCTGCTCAAGATCAACTCGTATTTTGGCTCGACTCGAGATCGACTCAAAAAGAAATGAGCTGAGTATGAACACTTTAGGTAGCTTGATCGAGAAACGAATTGATCTTGAACCAAGACTGGCTCGCTCGATTTTAGCTCGATGACTCGATATCATATGATTATATTATATAATTTTGATATATGTTAAAAAATGGGTAATTTATTACCATATAGATAATCAAAATGTATATATTACCATATATGGCGTGTACCATTTTTCTCTATTTTACCTACCAGTACCAAACACGGAACCTTAATTAAGTGGAGAGAAAACTTGCCCCAATATGGTGTGTGGTCAGCCATGTGTTAAATGTCATGTTATTTTAATGTAAGTTTGAGAGCAAAATGTTCATCTGTGATCTCTTGCTATTAAAAACTAGTCTCTAGTTGATAAAGAATAAGTGAAGTTATACAATGGTTTCTTATGTTGTCTTGTGGCCTATGTTGTTCAAAAAATTTCCTTAGATTATTAAAACAATTATCTTATTTAGCTCGAAACTAGCTCGAGATCAACTGAATTTTAGTATTAATTGAGTTGAGACTAATCCAACTCGCTCAAACTCGTTTGCATCCCTAGAGATTACTTGTTGTGCAGAACCAAAGAAAGGAAAAAGTTGAAGAGACCAGGTTCAGAGTTGCTCAAGTCAATCTGAAGATTCAGTTGTACATGTGGCGACCCAAGTTGCCACTGAGCGTTTCATCACAACACTGGCCTTTTTTTGTTGTTAGATGTGGTTATTGAGTCTCGAACTCTGGACCTTTGGCTCTGAGAGCTACGAGCCATCCAACTGCGCCACCACCCGAGTTGTTGGATTCCAACCGAAACAAGCGTAGAGTACTTGTTAGAAAGAAACAGAACGATGCAAAACATAGACCGGCGATGGCCGCCGTGGCGCGCCCTTGGCTTTGGCTACCAACGGAGCCAGAGCCGAAGACGACGGCGGTGGCCCTGATCATTGCCATTGCTGAATTCTGAAAAATACTTCCTCTGCCCTTTGGGGAAGAATAAGATGCAGCACAGCAGCAGCTGACAGTTGTAGAGCCATTTACTTGTGGGTGTCCAGGCAGAGGCAGCAGGTCCCTCTTTTTTTCCCGTACATGTCCAGGAAACAAAAGAGCGCCATGCTCTTCGTCAAGCTTGATACTGCAAAGACGTTTGGCACTGTGTCGTGGCCATACCTGCTTGACATGCTCCGCGCGAGGGGTTCAGTTCGCGGTGGTGCGAGTGGATGACCATGCTGCTCGCGTCATTTTCATCGCGTGTGTTGCTCAACGGAGTGCCTGGCCAATTCATTATACACCGGCGCGGATTGCGGCAGGGTGACCCGTTGTCCCCTTTCCTCTTCATCCTCGCTATGGAGCCCCTCCAGCGGCTCCTTGACGTGGCCGTCGACGAGGGAGTGCTCTCTAACCTGCGTGGCCGCATGCCTTCGCTCCGCCCTTCGTTGTACGCGGATGATGTGGCTCTTTTTATCTGTTAGTTGGAAAGAAGGGATTGCATGCATCGATAATTCATTGATCGTGTGCATGACGCACATATATAGGTACAAGGTGGACCGGCCTCTACTTGTCTCCCAAGATGTACAAATATACAAGGGGGAGAGAGAGAGAGATACAACGGTATAAAGACAGACCCAAGTCCTATACACATGCGGTAGACAACGTACGCTCAACACCCCCCCGCAGTCGAAGCATCGCCGGAGACACAGAGACTGGACCGAAACTCCTCAAAGGCTGGGGTCGGGAGTCCCTTAGTCATGACATCGGCAAACTGCTGAGTGGTAGGAACGTGCAGAACACGAACCTTCCCAAGAGCCACCTGCTCGCGTACGAAGTGAATATCAAGCTCAATGTGCTTCGTACGACGATGGTGGACGGGGTTGGCGGAGAGGTATACGGCAGAGACATTGTCACAGTAGACGATCGTGGCCTTGGGGACCACACAAAGCAACTCCTGGAGAAGCTGACGGAGCCAAGAGCACTCAGCAACGGCATTAGCCACCGCCCGATACTCCGCCTCGGCACTCGAGCGAGAGACCGTGGGCTGTCGCTTGGACGACCACGATATCAGGGAAGGCCCAAGGTAGACACAGTAGCCAGACGTAGAGCGACGCGTGTCGGGGCAGCCAGCCCAGTCAGCATCAGAGTAGGCAACCATGTCGATGGAGGAGGAAGCCGTCAGGGTGAGGCCCATGGTCATAGTGCCGCGTATGTACCGAAGAATACGCTTCACCAGAGTCCAATGGGAGTCACGCGGGGAGTGCATGTGAAGGCACACCTGCTAAACCGCATACTGCAAGTCAGGCCGAGTGAGGGTGAGATACTGCAGGGCGCCGACGATGGAGCGGTAGAACGCCGCATCCGGAGCAGGAGAGCCCTCCGAGGCAGAAACCTTCGCCTTAGTGTCAACAGGCGTGGGCACGGTTTTGCAGTTAAGCATACCGGCGCGCTCGAGAAGCTCATGAGCATACTTCTGCTGGTGCAGAAAGAAACCGTCGGCACATCGAACAACCTCAATGCCAAGGAAGTAGTGCAGCGCTCCCAGGTCCTTGAGGGAAAACTCGTCACGAAGACGGGCCGTGAGCTGCTGAAGAAGCCCAGGCGAGGATGCCGTCAGGATGATGTCGTCCACATAAAGCAGCAGGTACGCAGTGGCAGTGCCCTGATGATAGACAAACAGTGATGCGTCGGAGCGGGTTGTGGAAAACCCAAGCTGCTGGAAGAACCCAGCCATCCGCTGGTACGAAGCCCTCGGGGCCTGCTTCAGTCCATAAAGAGACCGAGAAAGCAGGCAGACGTGGTCGGGATGCTCGGGGTCGACGAAGCCGGTCGGCTGCTCACAGAAGACCCGTTCCGTGAGATGGCCGTGCAGGAATGCATTGGAGACATCCAACTGGTGCACGGGCCAAGCACGGGAGACCGCCAGTTGAAGGACCGTACGAATCGTGCCCGGTTTAACAACCGGAGCGAAGGTGTCGGTGAAGTCCACGTCGGCGAGCTGGCGGAAGCCGCGCACCACCCAGCGAGCCTTGTAGCGCTCGAGAGATCCGCCCGGGTTGGTCTTATGACGAAACACCCATTTGCCGCTGATGACGTTGGCGTGAGGGGGTCGCGGCACAAGATGCCACGTCCGGTTGCGCTGCAACGCATCAAACTCCTCGCGCATCGCAGCAAGCCAATGCGGATCACGCAGGGCGGCGCGAGCAGATGAGGGTATGGGCGACGGTGGAGAGGATGATGTCGACACCGTGCATGCGTACTCATCAGCGCCGTAACGCAGGCTAGGGCGGTGGATACCGGTGCGAGATCGCGTTGTCATGCCAGCAAGAGAGCCGGAGCAGCAGGAGGGACGGACGGAGCTGGTGGAGGGTCCGCCGCTCCTGGCGTCACAGTGAGGCCGGGCGGGACGAGGCGAGCCGCGTCACCCGACGTGGGGGAAGCCGAAGAGCCACTCGGGGCCATGCAGGACTGCGTCGGCGCCGTGGCCAAGGGGCCAGCCGCAGCGGAGGGGCCCGCCACGGGGGGGGGGGGGTGCCACGGCCGCGCCGGGGCCAGAAGGGGCCGCGCCGGGGGCTGCACCGGGTCCGCGCCTGGAGGCGCCTACGCCTGCGGGGACCGCACCGGGGCCAGAAGGGGCCGCGCCGGGGGCTGCACCGGGTCCGTGTCCGAGATCGCCGAGTCCTCTGCAGGAGATACCTGGTGAAAAGGAAAGCTGCGCTCATCAAAGTACACGTGTCGGGAGGTGTAGACACGGTGGGAGACGGGGTCGTAGCACCGGTAACCTTTGGTGTTGGGAGGGTAGCCTAGGAAGATACATGCTACGGAGCGAGGAGCGAGTTTGTGGGGTGTAGTGGCAGTGGTGCTAGGATAACACAAACATCCGAAGATGCGAAGACCATCATAGGACGGGGGAGAACCGAAGAGAAGTTGGTGTGGGGTGAAGTTCCAGCAAGGACGACACGGTCTAATATTAACTAGAAGAGTGGCGGTGGCAAGGGCATCGGGCCAGAACCGAGGGGGCACATTGGAGTGAAACAGCAATGTGCGGACGCAGTCGTTAAGAGTGCGAAGAATCCGCTCGGCACGGCCATTCTGCTGTGATGTGTATGGGCATGTTAGACGGAAGGTAGTGCCGTGAGAGGCGAGAAGGTGACACGTGGCAGCGTTGTTAAACTCTTTTCCGTTGTCGGTTTGAAGGGCGAGAATAGGGCGCCCGAACTGAGTGGTGATGTAGGAGTAAAAAGCCGTGAGAGTGGGAAGAACATCGGACTTGTGGCGAAGTGGAAACGTCCACGCAAAGTGAGAATAATCATCAAGTAAAACAAGATAATATATGAAGCCCGTGTTGCTCGCAACCGAAGATGTCCAAACATCACTATGGATTAACTGAAACGGAAAAGAGGAAATAGTGTTTGACTCGCTAAACGGTCGACGAACATGTTTGCCGAGACGACAAGCATGACAGGTGTGCTCGTCAAACTTATTACATGAAAATGAAAAACTTTTGAGAATCTGACGGAGGACGGTGGAGTTGGGATGACCCAGACGTGCATGCCAAAGGTCGACACCGGCGGCGAGAGCGAGTGGGGCGGTGGCGTTGGAGGTGGAGGCGGTGTGCACCGGATACAGGTCGTCGGGGCTGTCACATCGGTGGAGCACCATCCGTGTACGGGCATCCTTCACAGAGAAACCAAGACCATCAAATTCAACGGTGAGAGGATTGTCACGTGCAAGATGACGAACAGAAACAAGATTTTTAACTAGGTTAGGTGAGACAAGAACATTAGACATGTGAATAGGCGTAGAAGTAGACGGAAAGAAACTATGACCAACATGAGTAATGGGTACGGATGAACCATCACCGAAGGTGATACGGTTCGAAGTGGTGACCGGGAAGGAGGAGACAAGGTTACCGGGGTGCGACGTCATGTGGGCGGTAGCTCCCGCGTCCATGTACCAATCACCGCCACCTCCATAGTTGGAGGGAGACGGTGCCGAGTGCAGCGCGGCGAGGAGGGCGGGGTCCCACGGAGCCGGCGGGAGGGAGTGGCCCCCGGTCTGAAGCGGCGCGGGGGCGGCACATAGCCGCCCTGCGGCGGGTGGCCGACCGGAGCGGGCGCCGGCGGGTAGCCGGCCTGGTACGGGGCGGCGGCGTAGCCGGGGCCTCCTGCCTGGTACGGGGTGGCGGCGTAGTGTGCCTGAGGGCCGGTGGGGTGGGGGCCGAGGATGCCCGTGGCCCGCGGCACCGGCATGTGGTAGGCATGGACCACCCCGGTCCATGGGTTGGTGCCGACCGACCAAGGCGGGGGGGGGGGGGATGATGACGTTGAGCCCCCCTGTACCCCGGTTGCTGCTGCTGCTGCTGTTGGGGCCGGCCGCCGCCCCCGCCCCCGCGGCGCCTGTTACGGCGACCGCCGCCCCCGCCCTGTTGCTGCTGTTGCGGAGCGGGAGGTGCGGGCGGAGCAGGCGGGAGGGGGTAGTACCCCGGTGGCACCGGCGGGCGTGGTGGAGGCGGTGTGGGCTGCGGGTGCCCGCGAGATGTCCCGGCGGCGAGGGCGGTGTGTTGGACACGAGCCTTGACCTTCTTCATCCGGCTTTCCTCCAAGCGTAAGTACGCGGTGATGGACTGGAAGGTCGGGTTCGGCAGCAGGGAGAGGTTCGAGGCCACGTTGCCGAAATCCTCATTGAGGCCGGCAGTGAGGGTGCTAAGCATGAGCTCGTTCGACACCTTGGCGCCGATGTCGCGGAGCTGATCGGCAAGGCGCTTGAGACGCATGCAGTAGTCATCAGTGGAGGAGTCATCTTGGTGGCACCCAAAAAATTCCTGCTGCAAAAACACAAAACGTTGAAGCTTGTTATCGGTGAAGAGATTGTTGATCTTGGTCCACACGGCACACGCGTCGTCATCCTCCAAGACGACCGTGTGGAAGATGTCCGGCGAGACGGTAAGATAAAACCACCGGATGAGAGAGGCCTCAATGGCCGCCCAATCCGGATCGCCCGCCATGAGGTCGCCATCGACGGTCCCGTCGACGTGCTCGAGGAGGTAGTACTCGCGGAAGAGGAGGTTGAAGTAGGTCTTCCATGCGTAGTACGAGGAGTTGGACTGGTCGAGTTTGATGGGGACGCGGGTGTGGATGTCGAGATCGCGAACGGCGATGGCGTCGGGGGCAGGTCCGGCGAAGGGGTTGGAGTTGCTAGAGAGGGGAGACGCCATGGAGCTGCAGCGGGAGGTGGCGGCGGCTCGGATGGGTTAGGGTTTTTAGCGGCGGCGGCTCGGGTAGGTTAGGGTGAGGGAGCGCGGCGGCTAAGGGAAAGCGGTAGCGGCGGCCGGGAGGCGGGGCGGCAGCTGCGGGGGTGGAGGAGGGCGCGGCGGCGCAACAATGTGCGGTGGTGGTGGCGGCGGCTGTAGGGCGGCGGCGGCGGGGTTAGGCGGAAGCGAGGAAGGAGATCGGCGTGCTATCTGATACCATGTTAGTTGGAAAAAAGGGATTGCATGCATCGATAATTCATTGATCGTGTGCATGACGCACATATATAGGTACAAGGTGGACCGGCCTCTACTTGTCTCCCAAGATGTACAAATATACAAGAGGGGGGGGGGGGGAGAGATACAACGGTATAAATACAGACCCAAATCCTATACACATGCGGTAGACAACGTACGCTCAACATTATCAACCCGGTGAAGACGGAGGTTGCAGCCCTGCACGCGATCCTCGCGGCGTTTGGATTGGCCTCTGGGCTCAAGGTCAACTTCCAAAAAAGTGCCGCGCTTCCCATCCGTTGTGAGCACCTTGATGTGGTCGATATTGTGTCGCCACTGGAGGCAAGGGTAGCTAGTTTTCCATGCAAGTTCCCGGGTCTATCACTCTCGCTGCACTCGCTTCACAAGTTGGAGCTGCAACCGCTCTTGGACAAGCTGCGTGCCCGCCTTGCCTGTTGGAAGGCTAGGCTGCTGACCCTTGCGGGTAGACTGGTGCTCCTCAACTCGGTGCCGTCAGCGTCCACAGTCTACTGGCTGGCCATGTTTGCCTTGCCACCTTGGGCGCGCAAGGAAATCGACCGGTTGCGCCGCGCATGGCTATGACATGGTGAGGAAACGTGCCATGGGGGGCACTGCAAAGTGGCATGGGGGCGCGTGTGCCGCCCACGGGAGTTGGGTGGTCTGGGCATCGTCGACTTGGACCGGTTTCGGGTGGCCCTTCACCTGCGATGGCTTTGAGCAGAACGGACGGCGGACACGCCCTGGCTCGGGCTTCCTGCCCCGATGACCTTGCCGGAGCGTCGCATGTTCGCAGCGGCGTGCGCGGTTACGATCGGCGACGGGCGCCGTGCGAGTTTCTGGTACGACAGCTGGCTCCCCGATGGCGCGCCGTTCTTATTCGCCCCGGAGCTATTCGAGGTGGCTCGATGCAAGACGCGCTCTGTGCATCAAGCGTTGGCCGGCGACAAATGGGTCCAGGACCTGCATGGCAGGGTAACCAGTCGGTCTCTGCCGTCGTTCGTTCGGCTATGGGTTAACATCCGATCTATACAGCCCCTAGCCACTGGCGTTGCGGACGGCTTCCGATGGAGGCTCACGGAGAACGGCGCCTACTCGTCTGCCTCAGCATATCGGCTGTTCTTCATAGGCTCGACATTGTTCCCACTTCAGAAGGAAATCTGGGCGGCGTGGGCGTCGGCGAAGTGCCGTCTGTTCGCCTGGCTGCTCACCCAGAGGTGGATCCTTACGGTGACCGGCTGCTAGCTCGACAATGGCCAAACTTCTATTTTTGCCCGCTATGCTATTGCAGCTTGGAGACTGCAGTGCATTTGGCCATGGAGTGCCCATGGGCGCGGCAACTATGGTCACAGGTGGCCGACAGGTTTGGCGTTCCAGAGCTCCAGCCAGCTGCGTGGAATATTTCTCCCTCTCTCACGACCTGGTTCAACGAGTCGAGTTGCGGCCCGACTTCGACAAAATTGGCACGGTCGGTGGCCCTGCTGACCTCCTGGAAGGAGCGTAATGCTCGCATCTTCGATGGCGGCGTCGAACATTCGACAAGGCAGGTGTTGCACCTCCTTCTAGCGGAGGCACACGATTAGGCGCTGGCCGGTGGCCGGCACTTGTTGCCGTGAGAATAGGATTTCGTGGCTGGCTCTCTAGCCGTCTTGTTTTGTTTTTCGTTCGTGTTGTTTTGACCCTGCTCGCTGGCTAATGCGCTAGCTTGCAACCTGTAACCGGCTTCTTTGCATTCCTTTTAATCAATCGAAAATTTGAAATACGCAGCTCTCATGCGTTTATTTCAAAAAAGCTTCAGGAGTAGTGCAACGCAGCTGATGGTTCAAGCCAAAATAGCATCAGAAGTATGCTGTCCAAACTTGATGTCCCACAGATAACTTTACATGGAAATGATGAAAACACTCGAATCAATACCTATACGGTACGGATCACATCGATTCAACGACAAAATAACGTATGTATACTCAGAAGTTTGTATCATACAGTACATTTGTAGTCATTCATCTCTTTCTTACGAGTAAATAGTATAAAACTACTACTTTACAGGCTAAGGTTCCAAAAAACTATCGAATTTTATTTTTTCTTAGATAACTACCAAATAGGTGGTCGTCTTTTTCAAAAAACCCAAATCGTCGAGTCTTTATCAGTTGATCACGATTATGACAGGTTGGGCCCACGTGTAAGATAACCGTTTGTTTGACCATTTACTTTGACCGTTAACTTACATCTGGGTCCCATATGTCAGTCTTGTAAAAAGCAATCGGGTCCCTACAAGTTTTCTGAAAAGGCAATCAAGTCCCTATGAGTTTTCTGAAAAAAGCAATCGGGTCCCGTGGCAGCCTGGAGCTCGACCCCGCTCGGCAGGGCAGCGCTGCCTCCTCCGGCCGGCAAGACACGCCCGCAGCGGCCGCCATGCAGTGCCTTGCCTACGGCCGCCGCCACGCGGTGCCTTGCCTGCCCTGCGGCCGCCGCCACACCATGCCTCACCTGCCCCGCGGCCACCGCCACGCCATGCCCCGCCTGCCCCGCGGCGGCCGCCGCCACGCCGTGCCTCGCCCGCAGCCGCCGCCATTCCCTGGCGCGAGTTCCTCAAGCTCGAGGCAGATGGCCTGCGCCGCTGCTGGAGTGCCGCGGACGAGGCCGACCTCGTCGCAACCGTCGCCACCAGGAGCTCCGACTTGGGGGGGGGGGAGGGGGAGGTTCACCGGCTTGGGAGGGGAAGGGGGTCGCCGGCTCGGGAGGGGAAGGGGGTCGCCGGCTCGGGAGAGGAGAGGTTTGGCACAGGAGGCACAAAGGAGGAAGAGAAGAGAGAGAGAAAGAAGAAAGAGAAGAGGAAGAGGAAACTTACATGTGGGCCTCACATGTAAGTTAATGGTCAAACTAAGGTCAAACTAACGGTTTGTTTAGCCTTGGGCCCAACCTGTCATAATCATGATCAACTGATAAAGACTCGACGATCTGAGTTTTTTGAAATAGCAGACCACCCATTTGGTAGTTATCTAAGAAAAAATAAAATTCGGTAGTTTTTTGGAATCCTAGCCTGTAAAGTACTCCCTCCATTCCAAAATATAGCGCGCCCGCGCTTTCCGAGGTCTAACTTTGACCATAAATTTAACCAATAAGACCAACTGCGGCGGGAGAGAAAAATAATATAATCGAAAACTTATTTCGAATACAAATTCACTGATATTATTTTTGCTCCCGCCGCAATCGGTCTTGATAGTTAAATTTACGGTCAAAGTTGAAGCACGTGGATAAAGGAAGCACTACATTGTGGAATGAAGGGAGTATTAGTCTTATGCTATTTACTCTTTTCTTGCTATGCTAGCTAACCATGGGATACTCCTCACGGTTATTAGAGAATATATGAATTATATCAGTGGATTCTAAAAGAGTGCAGAGACTGTTCAGCAATACCAATAAGATATTCATTCATCCGAAGGTTCATAGCTATGCGTTGTTACTCCCATTTCCCACTATCAATATTCCCATGCCCATAAATCAAGAACAAAAAAAAATGATAACTCAAGAATATATTAGCCCATTTCAAATAGAAAAGTGAGAATCAACATTTACAAGTTGATGTAAGCTCACAAGCAATACATCTCTGATTGCACGAATCAATTCATTCTATTTAGGGATAAGTATATTTTTCGTCCTTGAACTTTCGTGATAGTTTAGAAATCATCCCTCAACTTTAAAACCACTAAAACTAAGTTCCTAAACTATTTAAACCGGATAAGTTTCGTCCCTTCAGGTGGTTTCAGTATGATGTGAAATCGGTTTTGATTAAACTGGCCACGTGGCCTGGTTTTTACCCCAACTCGATCCACTTCCAGCGTGGCGGCGCTCGCCTCTGTCGTCACCACTACCAACCTGCTCAACGCCGCCCCCGAGATCGCCAAGGAGGTCGCCTCCTCACATGCACGCACATTCTGTTGTGCGCTCAACTGCACAGGATTGGCAGCGCTAGATAGTAGGGGTAATTAGCTGATCTTTAGCTAAGGTTGTTGTACAGCACGGCACGGATGTAAACCTCTGCGATCTATCGATTCCTATAGCTCTTGTTCTACAATATCCATTGTCCAGATGGTAACGAACAGCTTCCGCCTCGAGGACTCCGACACCATGGAGACGTTCCTCTGCATGGTGTCGACGGAGATCCTGCGGGGGGGGGGGGGGGGGGGGGGGGGGGGGGTACGGGCTGATCAAGAGCACGGCCATCGGCGTGTCTACAGACTCGGCCGATGAGAGCCGCCGATGCGGGACGGCCGGCCTCCTGCCGACCAACACCGAGGCCAAGTCGCCAAGATCGTCGACCCTGAGACCTGCCATGTGCTTCCGTATGAATCGCACCGGCGCGCGAGCTCTAGGTTAGGGGACGCTACGTCATAAAACCGGATCCACATCATACTAAAAATCACCTAAGGGACAAAACATATCCGATTTAAATAGTTGACGGACTGAGTTTTAATGGTTTTAATTAAAGTTGAGAAACAATTTCTAAACTATTACAAAAGTTTAAGGACGAAAAATATACTTATCCCTTCTATTTAAAGCATGCATCAGAAAAGTTTGCCAAAGCATGCATCAGAAAAGTGATTCCATATATTTATTCAATCACTGAAAAGGCTATCAACTAGCAATCACTTTGACACAATATTAGCAGTTGCCAACTGATATTTACCTCGCACCCAGCCCAGATGTCTAACATAGACAAGGGCACTTACGAGTTACGAGTCGAGCTAACAATTTCTGCTGGCAGCTCAGTTGCCTGAGGCATTGTGATTTTTATCTCCTACTTGAAGGTAGCCAAGATTGGATGCTACGACCATAAAAATACATATATGTGTTCAAGTTCATAGTTATGAACTGCATTTCTGCTCCGGTGCTCCGCCCTGGAATGAACGCTCGGCGCGTGAAACACAAGGACGGCTGAGATATGTCAAAAACGATTCATGAAGAGAGGCACGATCGTCTTTTTTATGCCCGCATAGAGACCGTAGAGCGCGCGTAGAGCCCTGTACGAGCCCGCACCGGCCCGATTACTTTTGTACGCTGAGGGTATACATGTATCGTACGTGGGGGTTTCGTTTTCCCGTGTCACGTGCGGCGGTCGTGGGCTAGCCACGCGGCCACGCCACACACGAAAAATTCCAAAAACGTCCCGTTCTATAAGAGGAGGGGAACCACCACCGGCCGCATCGCCCCCACCATTTTCCCCCAAATCGCCTCACTCCCTCCCTCCTTGCCGCATCGTCTCCCCCTCGTCTCCATCACCCCGTCACCGCATGTACTCGCTCAACCCTACCGCCTCCCTCTCTCCGGCGGGTTCTCTCAGGCTTCGATGGAGCAAGGTCGTGGCGCTGCCTCCGCGGCGCACGGAGTTGTGGTCGAGGCCGCGAACCACCGCGGCAGATGCCGTCGAAGAAGTGGCCGCCGTCGGCGGTGCGGGAGATGCTGCACCCGCAGTCGCTGGATCGGTCGCTGCGGCGGCGGATCTGGTGGAGCAGGGGGTGATGGGCTCCGACTCCGTCGTGCCGGACCTGGTGGTGACGACGTCTGGCGGCGCACTGGATGTAGGTGCGGAGGCGAGCGACAAGCAGATGGTGGATGTGGTAATGCTTCTCGTTCCCCTCCATCATAGTTGTAGTTGGTAAGCAGAAGATTTAGTAGATAGGGTTTTTTATAGTAGATTTGTGATGAATGCGGCACCCCCTTATGCTTGTTAGGGTTTTTTGATTGAATGGGGAACCCCATTTGAGAGTTAAGGTTTTTTGTAGTTGATTCGTGCTTGAATGCTAGAGAGATCATAATGAGAGTTAGGTTTTTTGTATTAGAATCTGGATTGCCGCATGTGCTCAGTTTTTGTTGTGTGCTGTGCTGTATATGTTGTTAGATTTGCTGTGCATATTCCCTCAGTGGGCCACGGCAGGGGCTGAGCAGCCACCCAGTGTATCTATTTAAGTTGATATTATACAAATGAGGTTGAAATCTTACTTCCTTCATTTGAAGTCTATCAATTAATTGTTGAAATGAACATAGTACATTTAACTAGTGCACAATTTCAAAATAGTTAGGACCTTCACTTCATTATCCGTAAACTAAAATGGTAGGTAGGTTTATTTTTGATCTGTAGGATTCCTGTACTTATAAAGTGAACCATAAGTAGGTTTGCTAGACATGCAACTATGCCAGATGACCAACTCATATTAAATTGTTGTTGCATAACTCCATGCATGAATGTCATATGAAATAGTTTCACACCTAGCACTAAAAATTGCACAAAACTTTCCTTTCCTGAAGCTCATGGCATTACAATATACCATCCAATATAAGGTTCAGAGAATAGGGCAGCTGATGCACCACTATCTACATTACACGAGCCAGATGAACTAAATGCAATTACTTCTTGTGAACCGCAATGGTTCACTGATATTGTTGCATGACCTAAAATTTTAGTTTGACCAAGCTAGAATTGTAGAATGCTTGACCTTTGGATACAGTTTAATTTTAGGTCAAAGTATCATTTTAGGTTATTAGAAGCACATTGCAGATTGCTTGACCTTTGCATACTGTGTTATGTAGTTAGTAGTATAATTGAATTACTTATATTGCAGGAAGAGGAAGCTGCTGGCACCAAGAGGAAGCTGGCCATCACTAGGTTCAATGACCCGTATGATTCTGACTATGACGACGACACGTGTATGAGGTAACCCCAAGTTGTTTTTTGTCTGTTTATTAATTTGTATGAGATGTTGTTTGTTGAAGAAGCCCTATATGAATGCCTCTAAATTGGATTCTTATGTAGTTTATTCATTGATATCATAAAATTGTGTTGTTTGGTCATTAATTAGCTCTAAGTGGCATATTTTTGGTCTTTATTCATGAAACTATATATGAATGCATATAAATGGAAATATTCTGTTGTTTGCCCATGAAATTATTCTAAAATGGGAAGTTTTGTTATACTTTAATTTAATTCCTCTAAAAGTTGTGTTGTTTGTGCATTAATTAGCTGCAAATGGGATATTTGTGATGTATTTTCATTAAACCAATATGAATGCATATAAATGGAAATATTCTGTTGTTTGTCCATTAAATTCTTCTAGAATTGAAATTTTTCTTATATTTTCATTTAATTTCCCTAAATTTGAAATTTATATTGTGTAGTTCGGGATAAGCAGTATATGAATGCATCTACATGGGATATTTTTGCAGTTTGTCAATGAAATTGATGTAAATGGTAATTTATTGTTTCTTGTTTAATTAAATTACTGTACGTGGCTATTATGTTTGTTTGTTCATTAAATTCCAGTAAATGGCAATTATCTGATGTTTGTTAATTACATTACTCTAAATGGGAAGTATGTATTTATGCAAATCATCATTTGAATGTGCAGTACAACTCTGGAGATGAGGTGCACGACTGGAACAAAGAGTCCTTCATTGAGTATGAAGCCGAGAAGATCTGGGAGAAGGGGAAGGCAGCGTACTTCAAGTGGGGCAAGTTCAGGTGCCCATACTACACCACTAAGCCAATTCCCAAGGATGGGCTGTATGTGTTGGAAATATGCCCTAGAGGCAATAATAAAACGGTTATTATTATATTTCTTTGTTCATGATAATTGTCTATTGTTCATGCTATAATTGTGTTATCCGGAAATCGTAATACATGTGTGAATACATAGACCATAACATGTCCCTAGTAAGCCTCTAGTTGACTAGCTCGTTGATCAATAGATGGTTACGGTTTCCTGACCATGGACATTGGATGTCATTGATAACGGGATCGCATCATTAGGAGAATGATGTGATGGACAAGACCCAATACTAAGCATAGCACAAGATCGTGTAGTTCGTCTGCTAGAGCTTTTCTAAGTGTCAAGTATCATTTCCTTAGACCATGAGATTGTGCAACTCCCGGATACCGTAGGATGCTTTGGGTGTACCAAATGTCACAATGTAACTGGGTGGCTATAAAGGTGCACTACAGGTATCTCTAAAAGTGTCTGTTGGGTTGGCATGAATCGAGACTGGGATTTGTCACTCCGTATGACGGAGAGGTATCTCTGGGCCCACCCGGTAATGTATCACCATAATGAGCTCAGTGTGACTAAGTAGTTGGTCACGGGATCATGCATTACAGAACGAGTAAAGTGACTTGCCGGTAACAAGATTGAACAAGGTATTGGGATACCGACGATCGAATCTAGGACAAGTAACGTACCGATTGACAAAGGAAATTGTATACAGGATTGCTTGAATCCTCGACATCATGGTTCATCCGATGAGATCATCGTGGAACATGTGGGAGCCAACATGGGTATCCAGATCCCGCTGTTGGTTATTGGCCGGAGAGTTGTCTCGGTCATGTCTGCATGGTTCCCGAACCCGTAGGGTCTACACACTTAAGGTTCGATGATGCTAGGGTTGGGGGGATCCTAAGGGGGGGCACCCCCTTGCTTGGGGGGCAAGCCCCCTCCTCTTGGCCGCTGCCCCCCCTCTAGATCTCATCTAGAGGGGGCCGGCCCCTTCCTCCTTCCCCTATGTATAGAGGGACAAGGGGAGGGCTGCACACGACATCCAAGGCGCAGCCCCTCCCCTTCCTAACACCTCTCCTCCTCCGCAAGAGCTTGGCGAAGCCCTGCCGGAGTACTGTTGCTCCACCACCACCACGCCGTCGTGCTACTATTGGAGCCCTCTTCCTCGACCTCTCCCTCCTCCTTGCTGGATCAAGGCGCGGGAGACATCCTCGCTCCGTACGTGTGTTGAACGCGGAGGTGCCGTCCGTTCGGCGCTAGGATCTTCGGTGATTTGGATCATGACAAGTACGACTCCATCATCCCCGTTTTCTTGAACGCTTCCGCTCGCGATCTACAAGGGTATGTAGATGCACTCCTCTCCCTCTCGTTGCTAGATGACTCCATAGATTGATATTGGTGATGCGTCGAAAATTTTAAATTTCTGCTACGATCCCCAACAGTATGAGCACCTTACGTCACATGCACACTGTTTAGCGACGAGTGGGAACGACGTGAAGATCAGGGCAGAGCATGCAGCCCTCCTGAAGGTATGGGTCCCATCTAGTCACCCTCTGTGAAGCTGGTAGTGGTACTCATCATCAGTATAGTTGATGATGTTTCACTTTTGCGCTAGTATAATTATGAACTGTTGGAAGGCTGTTCTAGCTGTAGTATGGCAGTTTCACTATACTCTGTGAGTATGGTTGTCAAAAAGTAATGCGGTAGACCTTCTTTAAGATGTGTTAAAAAACAAGGACCTCGAGGTTAATTTAACTAATGGAATGGATCATCCAGGTCAAAGGTCATTTAATTTGACCTGGATGAACCATCCCATCAGTTAATTTAACATCAATATAACTTCCCATCCAGGCACCCATCTGATGGCTGCTCCAGCCTGAGCACACTTAACTTGACAGTTCTCTTACATGAGCTACTGGTGGAACAGCTAGTCCTTGCTGATATAGGATGCCTCTTCGCATCCTTATGGCGTATCCGGATGACCGCCCGTCCCCCAATGGCCAATAGATGTTGTGTAGACAGAGCATATCACATACTTCTTATTAGAAGCAATCGTCTGTGTTATTATCGGTCTTCGCACACATTTGTGATGACATACCTGTTTGCCGCGTATCACACACATCTTGTTAAGTTGAACCGTTTCTGTTCACATGTCTCAACGCAAACAGTTCATCCGAGTGAGCTGTATGCTATACATCACACACACCTTGATTCGGCTGACCATTTCTTTTGTGTTGCCTAATTACAAACAGTTTATCTGAGTGAACCGTATGCTGTACATCGCACACACCTTCATCTGCCTGCCCGTTTCTTTTGTTCCTCCTCATCACAAATGGTTGATTCAATTGAACCATATGCCTTGCATCACACACGCAACTAAAATCTGAACCGTGTGAAAGTGCAACTATCCCTAGGTGGTTTTGATAATTCATAACAACATATAGCTCATTGAGCTAATGCTATTCCAAGATGATTATTTCAGGAAAGCTCAATGATTGGCATGGCATGGATGTGAAAGTGGAAGCCTCAAAATGCTAAGGAAAAATAATTGGCTCAAGCTCAAAAGTTCAAGACTCTTCATTTTATATTTTAGTGATCCAAGATCACATTGAGTCTTTAGGAAAAGCCAATACTATTAAGGAGGGATGAGGTGTTGCTTAATGAGCCTCTTGCTCTATGTGCTTAGTGATATGCTCCAAAATTCTCAACCACCTTTCCATATCCACAAATGACCTAAACCCTAAGCCAAACTCGGTCATACCGATTCTGTCAATCCGGCGCCACCGAGTTTCACTTGTCATTTGCCACTACCAAACCCTAGCAATTCGGTCCTACCGATAAGGTTCTCGGTCTCACCGAGATGGGCTTGCAAACTCTCTGT
The DNA here is from genome assembly GCA_034509565.1 of Triticum monococcum. NCBI lineage: Eukaryota > Viridiplantae > Streptophyta > Magnoliopsida > Poales > Poaceae > Triticum > Triticum monococcum. The sequence continues at coordinate 568,047,527 of CM067841.1, read as the reverse complement.
TTCCCTTTCGTAACTTCTCGGTCTCACCGAAAGAGCGAATCGGTCCCACCGAGAATGCAAGGTAAACTCTATGTTTCCTTCTTGTAACGTTTCGGTCTCACCGAAAGAGCAAGTCGGTCCCACCGAGTTTGCCTGACCAACTCTCTGGTTAGCTAATTGCCGAACTCGGTCTCACCGAGTTTGTGCGATCGGCCTCACCGAGATTACGTTATGCCCAAACCCTAACCGAATCGGTCCTACCGAGTTGCATCTTAGTCCCACCGAAATTCCTAACAGTCACTAGGTTTACTATTTCGGTCAGACCGAGTTTTCTGATTCGGTCCCACCGAGATTGGTAGATTGTGTGTAACGGTTGGATTTTGTGTGGAGGCTATATATACCCCTCCACCACCTCTTCATTCGATGAGAGAACCATCAGAACACATACATCATTCCTACTCATATGTTCTGAGAAAGAACCACCTACTCATGTGTTGAGACCAAGATATTCCATTCCTACCATATGAATCTTGATCTCTAGCCTTCCCCAAGTTGCTTTCTACTCAGATCTTCTTTCCATCAGATCCAAATCCTATGAGAGAGAGGTGAGTGTTGGGGAGACTATCATTTGAAGCACAAGAGCAAGGAGTTCATCATCAACACACCATTTGTTACTTCTTGGAGAGTGGTGTCTCCTAGATTGGCTAGGTGTCACTTGGAAGCCTCCGACAAGATTGTGGAGTTGAACCAAGGAGTTTGTAAGGGCAAGGAGATCGCCTACTTCGTGAAGATCTACCGCTAGTGAGGCAAGTCCTTTGTGGGAGATGGCCATGGTGGAATAGAAAAGGTTGCTTTTTCATGGACCCTTCGTGGGTGGAGCCCTCCATGGACTCGCGCAACCGTTACCCTCCGTGGGTTGAAGTCTCCATCAACGTGGATGTAGGATAGCACCACCTATCCGAACCACGGGAAAACATCCGTGTCTCCAATTGCGTTTGAATCCTCCAAACCCTTACCTTTACATTCTTGCAAGTTGCATGCTTTACTTTCCGCTGCCAATAAACTCTTTGCATGCTTGCTTGAATTGTGTGATGATTGCTTGACTTGCTCTAAGATAGCTAAAATCTGCCAAGAACTAAAATTGGGAAAAGGCTAAGTTTTTAATTGGTCAAGTAGTCTAATCACCCCCCCTCTAGACATACTTTCGATCCTACAAGTGGTATCAGAGCCAGGTTTCCATTTGCCTTGATCTCCATAGCTTTTGGTGGTCATAGCCTTGGTTTCACAACCTAGGAGAGTATGGCGTCTAGCGAGGGAAATTATCACCGTAGAGGTCCTTACTTTGATGGCACTAATTTTGCTAGTTGGAAGCATAAAATGAAAATGCATATTCTTGGACATAACCCCGCCGTATGGGCTATTGTTTGTGTTGGCTTGCAAGGTGAGTTCTTCGATGGGAAGGAACCAAACCGTGAAGCTACCGCGGATGAGTTGAAGATGTTGCAATACAATGCTCAAGCTTGTGATATTCTCTTCAACGGATTGTGCCCCGAAGAATTCAACAAAATCAGCCGCCTTGAGAATGCAAAGGAAATTTGGGATACTTTGATTGATATGCACGAAGGTACCGACTCCGTCAAGGAATCCAAGTTGGATGTGCTCCAAAGTCAACTTGACAAGTTCAAGATGAAGGATGGTGAAGGTGTCGCTGAAATGTACTCTAGGCTTGCTCTCATCACAAATGAGATTGTCGACTTAGGAAGTGAAGAGATTACCGATAGATTCATCATCAAGAAGATCCTAGGAGCCTTGGATGGGAAATATGATACCGTGTGCACATTAATCCAAATGATGCCCAACTACAAAGATCTCAAGCCAACAGAAGTAATTGGAAGGATTGTTGCTCATGAGATGTCACTCAAGGATAAAGAGGAACTTCACAATAAATCAAGTGATGCCTACAAAGCGTCATGTGAAGCCCCCACATCATCAAGTGAGAAACAAAACTTCAATGAAGAATTGAGCTTAATGGTGAAGAACTTCAACAAGTTCTACAAGAGTAAAAGCAAAGATAGAAGCTTCAAGTCAAGGTCCTACAATGACAAAAGATCTTCTAGTCGAGAGCGAAACTGCTATAATTGTGGAAGACCCAGACACTATTCCAATGAGTGTACGACTCCCTACAAGAGAAGAGAAGATTCCCCAAAAAGAAGCAAAGAATCTCCACCAAGAGAGAGAAGGAGTAGAGATGATCATTATGAACGAAGATACTCACGGAGAAGCAAGGACTCGGAAAGGAAGGAAAAATCATCAAGGAGCTATACAAAACGAAGACATCAAGCTCATGTTGGTGAATGGGTATCCGGCTCCGACTCCGACAGCCACTCCGAGAGAAGTTATCACTCTGACTCCGAAGACACTCAAGATGAAGGTGTTGCCGGTCTAGCACTTCTGTCAACCAACTCCTACGACATATTTGACTCCCCAAATGAAGGAATTGGAAGATGCTTCATGACCAAAGGTCCTAAGGTAACACACCCCGAGTACGTTGATTTTAATAGTGATGAAGATGACTTTTTAGGTGACGATGATTTGTTTGTTGATAACTCTAGTGATGAGTACTATGATGAAACATCAATTAATCATGCTAAAACGAATGACAATGATAAGGAGAAGATTGAGGCTCTAACTAAAGAACTAAACACTCTTAAGTTAGGTCATGAAACTATCTTCGAAGATCATCGAGAACTTTTAAGAGCTCATGAGAAATTACGCTTTGAAAAGCTCAATCTTGAGCAAGAGCATGAGTTCTTAAAAGCAATCAATGATGATCTCCGCAAGAATAGTTCTTCTTACATTGCCAAGAATTTACTATTATCCACTTACATGCCTCAAGTCAAGACTAGTAACAAGAATAAGAAAGATTCTTCCTCCAGTAGTTACAATGATCATGCTAAATCCAATATTGTTGCTTCCAGTAATTCTCTTGATTCCACTAATGATTCTCTTAGCCAAGTTACACTTGAGCAAGAAAATAGCTTATTGAAGGGAATTATAGAGAAAGGTGTTTACAAGAGCCTTGCCGGAAGTAAGCAATTCGAGGAAATTGTGCGCAAGCAAGGAATGCACCGGAAGAATCAAGGTGTTGGTTTTGAACGGAAGTTCAATGCCAATGGAGTTGAATGGGAAGAAGATCAATACCCCAAGACAAAGTTTGTTCCTCAACAAGAGAACTATGACACTTCTTTCAAGGGGACACAAGCTCAAGATGATCTTCCACCACAAGACTACAAGCAAAAAGGCAAGGACAAGCTTCAAGAGGAGATTGATGCATTTGAAGAAGCTCCCAAGACCTTAGTCAAGTGGATTCCCAAGACTACTTCAAGTTCCACTACATCAAGTATGACTACAACTCCAAGGATTCCCATCAAGATGGTGTGGATCCAAAAGAAGAAGAACTAGAGAGTTCTTGAGGGTGGCTCCGCCAACATACCTCACTCTTATCATTTTGGCAAGAACAAGTGCAATCAACTTCCACATCTTGCACTAGTTCAAGGAGTCACAAACCCTCTTGTTGGTAAGACAAGGGACAAGGTAACCTAAAGTTTTCATGGACATCATCTTGTGTGTGCATCACTCTATGTCTATGGATATCCTTGTTTGTTCCTTGTGGGACTAACCCATGTAGGTATTGAAAGTGCAATTCACTCAAATGGATAGCTCCAAGTGATCTACATCAACATTGAGCATCCACATCTTCAACATCTACATGAAGTCATCATCGACAAAACCCAAGGTTAGTTCATCCCTCTTAGGGGGGATATCACATCTAGGGGGAGCTTTAATCTAAGACTTGAGCTAAAGCAACTCTAAAGATGTGAATACAACAATGCTTTATGTAAAAGTGGTAACCCCACTTGAGCTTAAACGATGAGTATGACCTATGATCAAGTGTTCTCACTTGACTCCTAAGTCAATATACTCATATATAGATGACCTAGTCATCGCAAATTGCTTGATAGATGCTAGAATTGGTTGTGCATGCTTTGCCACATATTTCATTTGCCATCTTATTGTGTGAGCATGTTGGTTGCACATTTTACTCATTCGAGGACATCCACTTGTTGTTTTGATTGTTTGGCTTTATTCTTTTGCCAAGTGGATGGACAAGAATGCCTAAGAACCTCCTCTAGCTATCTATGCTTTTCTCGTCTCAAACTCTATTCATGCTGCATCACAAAACTTGATCAAGTCAGATTCGAACCACTCTGTGTGAGGAGCACTCGGAGTCCCCGATTCGTCATAGACTTAAACTTCCAAAACGTCTTTATGAATATCGGTCTGACCGATACTCCATTTTCGGTCCTACCGAGTTCATTAAGTTGATCTAGGTTTTCGATCTCGGTGCAACCGATTTGAACTTTTCGGTCACACCGAGTTGCAATAACTGCACACAGTTTTGCATCTCGGTGCCACCGAGTTGTTCCACTCAGTCACACCGACAGGGTCGGGCTATATATAGTGACGGGAATTTTTTTGGAAATTTCTCCGAAACCTCTTCGCCCGCGCGATAGCTTGCTCTGCCTTCGTGGTCTCCGGATCGTCTTCTCGTCGCCAGCAGCCTCCAGTCGCTTGTCTCCGCCGCCGTCAACGGATTTCTGCCCCGCCGTTGCCGCCGTAGCGAGTCTCCGCCGAACTAGGGTATGGACTCAATCTCTATGCTATTCTCCACTCCGATTCCTAGCACATTGTGATCATTATGATTCTTGCCACGATTGAAACACTCCTATCCAGTCAATGATCTCGTAGAATAGGTTTAATTCGAAAATTTTAGGGTTAGGTTTCCGCCGAAACCATCTCGGACCCACCGAGTTGAAAAACTCGGTCCCACCGATCTGGCTTTTGCCATTGCACAAGTGAAACTCGGTCTGACCGAGAATAACTTATCGGTGCGACCGATTTTGGAATTCTGTGAAACCCTAGCAGTCTCGGTGCCACCGAACTGTGACTCGGTCTGACCGAGTTCACCAGTTCTGGTGCCAAAACTGCTTCGGTGTCACCGAGTTTGAAAATCGGTAGATCCGAGATGCTTTCTGTGGAAAACTAAAACTAAGTTTTTGAATTAATCTTTTGCAAAAATCTCTGCTTTTTGTGATGCTCATCCACTCTATCTTATCCATAATCTATTCACAGGGTCAGCAGTCAGTGTGCAACATGTCTGATCAAAGTGACAGCCAGAATGTGTCTGAGCAGCAAGTTGTGATGAGTGAGGGCACTAGCCCCTCAAGCTCTTCTGATGATGGCAGCAGGAGCACCCCCAGCAATCTGCCCAAGGCTGCCACACATCAAAGGAAGAAGAGAACGTCTGAATCTAAGGATGAAGACTATGTGGCAGAGGAAGAGGCCACATCAAAGAGAGCTGAACCAGCTCAAGGAACCAAACCAGGGCTGAAGATCAAAAGGCCAGCAGGCAGGTAGCCCATGTCAAAGGCTAGGGCTTCAACTATGAAGCCTGCTCCCACTGAGCCCATTGCTGCTGAGGGCAAGAAAAGGAAAGAGAGGGTGAAAAAGACTGTAGCCAGAGTGCTTGGGAAGGCCTCCATCATGGTCGATGAGGAGGAAGAAGAAGAAGTTGCTACACCAGCACCCAAGGCAGCCAAACTCATGGGAGATGCTATAAGGTCAGGAACAGCTGCATCCAAGCCGAAGGAAGCACCAAAGGCTGCATCTATGCCTAAGAGTGCACCCAAGAGAAATACACGAAGCATCCCAGCTGCAGAAAAGAACAAGGCCCTAATGCCTGAAGCTATTGAAGAAGAGGAAGAGAGTGTCCTTAGGAAGCTCAAGCCCAAGATCCCAGACCACAACGATGCTCATCCTGTGGCTGAGGATATGAAGCTCAGGAGGGATTCAGGGCTGAGGAAATGGAGAGAAGCAGATCCGTATGCTTCTAGGAGAAGGACTGCCATGGATTACAGATTTCATACCAAGGAGCAACAAGATTTCTATTAGACTGTTTTGCTTGACAAGAAGCCAATCGTTTGTGACATGAGATGGGTCGACTGGACCTACATCAAGGACAATGAAGAGCACTACCCCTGTGTATTTGATAGCTTTAGTGCATGTGGAGTTGCAGACTTTGTTGGGAAGAAGCTCACAAAGTGGAACGAGGAGCTGATCATGCAATTCTACTCCACATCACACTTTTATCCGGATGGCAGGATCACATGGATGTCTGAGGGTACAAGGTACCAATCCACTGTGGAAGAATGGGCAAGGTTGATCAATGCCCCAGAGGAGCAAGCTGATGACTTGGACATCTATGCCAAGAAAAAGATGGATCACAACTCCATGTCCAACATGTACAAGGAGATCCCGAATGAAGCGCTTGACACGTTCAAGTTTGGCTCCATGCACTATCTGCTCTCAGGATTGCCTACGATCAACTGGATCCTTAGGCACACCCTTCTGCCCAAATCTGGAGATCACAAGATGATCAGAGGTCACGCGATCAACTTGCTTCATGTCTTTGACGTGCCTTAGAAATTCAAGGTCATGAGTCTCATTGTGGAAACAATCAAGAGGACAGCTGCAGACCAGAAGAGGAGTTGTGGGTATGCCCCACAGATTCAGGAGCTCATTAACTCCAAGATGGGCACGGGCGTGTATTTATTGGATACGGAACACCTGCCCATCCGTCCAGATTTTGAAGATAACCAAGTGGTTATGACTGAAAATGAACCCTCATCTACACATGCACAAGCTCAGAAGGAGAAGACGAGGAAGGAAAAAGCTGCCAGGATGCCTACTCAAGCAGAGGCATCTGATTACTTCTTGAAAACCAAACAAGAGCAACTCGGTTACCTGATAGCGTCCACCCTGCGTATTGAGCAAGGACTTGCCACCCTGACTCAGAACCAGGCGAGCCTAGAGAGGATCATGGAACAGAGATTCTATGACATGGACATCAAGGTGACAGAAATACAGACCGCCGTGGAGCAGCTTCAGGAGGACATGAATGAGAGGAGAGGCAGGACCACAACTGATGCTTTTGCCAGGGTGCCACGAGGTCCGAGGTCGTCTGCACTGCCAGTTGCTGACACCAGAGCCGGAATGTCTGCACCAGCTACAGCCTCCGTTCCACTAGCTCCAGCATCCACTTCAGCCTCGACTCCGACCACTTCTACTGAAGGCTTCGTCCTTGGCGTGCTCCGTACTCCACCACCACCTGAAGATCAAGCCTGAGTGTCGACTTAGCACTATGCAGTTTCTAGGAACTTTTTGGTAACTTGTTGCCAAAGGGGAGAAGATGTATAGATCATAGGCTTCGAGAGAGAGAGTGTTTCTTTTCTCTCTTGTTTTTATTTGGTGGTTTTTCGAACTTTGTTTGCTTGTGTGTGAGATACTACGTCCTTATGTTTGTGAGACATCGATGATCAAGTGTTTGATCATAAGCTACACTTAATGTTTGCTTAATGCTTGCTTAAATATTATCATTCTATCTATCGTTTGTGATCATTCACTATTCTTGGTGATGAGTGCATGTATTTCAATCTTATCATTTTGAGCGCTCCACCAAGATGTATGTGACATGGAAGAGTAACCCATGATTCTAACTCCATGTGCATTTGCAGTCCAAAGCAAATTTTCAATATGCACAAATTTAGGGGGAGCTCTTATTTGTCACATACTTCTCAAAGCGACGATATATTTCATGCTTATTATCATTTGTCGAAGCTTTGATCTATATGTTGTCATCAATTACCAAAAAGGGGGAGATTGAAAGTGCAACTATCCCTAGGTGGTTTTGGTAATTCATAACAACATATAGCTCATTGAGCTAATGCTATTCCAAGATGATTATTTCAGGAAAGCTCAATGATTGGCATGGCATGGATGTGAAAGTGGAACCCTCAAAATGCTAAGGAAAAAGAATTGGCTCAAGCTCAAAAGTTCAAGACTCTTCATTTTATATTTTAGTGATCCAAGATCACATTGAGTCTTTAGGAAAAGCCAATACTATTAAGGAGGGATGAGGTGTTGCTTAATGAGCATCTTGCTCTATGTGCTTAGTGATATGCTCCAAAATTCTCAACCACCTTTCCATATCCACAAATGACCTAAACCCTAAGCCAAACTCGGTCATACCGATTCTGTCAATCCGGCGCCACCGAGTTTCACTTCTCATTTGCCACTGCCAAACCCTAGCAATTCGGTCCTACCGATAAGGTTCTTGGTCTCACCGAGATGGGCTTGCAAACTCTCTGTTTCCCTTTCGTAACTTCTCGGTCTCACCGAAAGAGCGAACCGGTCCCATCGAGAATGCAAGGTAAACTCTATGTTTCCTTCTTGTAACGTTTCGGTCTCACCGAAAGAGCAAGTCGGTCCCACCGAGTTTGCCTGACCAACTCTCTGGTTAGCTAATTGCCGAACTCGGTCTCACCGAGTTTGTGCGATCGGTCTCACCGAGATTACGTTATGCCCACACCCTAACCGAATCGGTCCTACCGAGTTGCATCTCAGTCCCACCGAAATTCCTAACGGTCACTAGGTTTACTATTTCGGTCAGACCGAGTTTTCTGATTCTGTCCCACCGAGATTGGTAGATTGTGTGTAACGGTTGGATTTTGTGTGGAGGATATATATACCCCTCCACCACCTCTTCATTCGATGAGAGATCCATCAGAACACATACATCATTCCTACTCATATGTTTTGAGAAAGAACCACCTACTCATGTGTTGAGACCAAGATATTCCATTCCTACCATATGAATCTTGATCTCTAGCCTTCCCCAAGTTGCTTTCCACTCAAATCTTCTTTCCATCAGATCAAATCCTATGAGAGAGAGTTGAGTGTTGGAGAGACTATCATTTGAAGCACAAGAGCAAGGAGTTCATCATCAACACACCATTTGTTAGTTCTTGGAGAGTGGTGTCTCCTAGATTGGCTAGGTGTCACTTGGGAGCCTCCGACAAGATTGTGGAGTTGAACCAAGGAGTTTGTAAGGGCAAGGAGATCGCCTACTTCATGAAGATCTACCGCTAGTGAGGCAAGTCCTTCGTGGGTGATGGCCATGGTGGAATAGACAAGGTTGCTTCTTCGTGGACCCTTCGTGGGTGGAGCCCTCCGTGGACTCGCGCAACCGTTACCCTCCGTGGGTTGAAGTCTCCATCAACGTGGATGTAGGATAGCACCACCTATCCGAACGACGGGAAAACATCCGTGTCTCCAATTGCATTTGAATCCTCCAAACCCTTACCTTTACATTCTTGCAAGTTGCATGCTTTACTTTCCACTGCCAATAAACTCTTTGCATGCTTGCTTGAATTGTGTGATGATTGATTGACTTGCTCTAAGATAGCTAAAATCTGCCAAGAACTAAAATTGGGAAAAGGCTAAGTTTTTAATTGGTCACGTAGTCTAATCACCCCCCTCTAGACATACTTTCGATCCTACAAGTGGTATCAGAGCCAAGTTTCCATTTGCCTTGATCTCCATAGCTTTTGGTGGTCATAGCCTTGGTTTCACAACCTAGGAGAGTATGGCATCTAGCGAGGGAAATTATCACCATAGAGGTCCTTACTTTGATGGCACTAATTTTGCTAGTTGGAAGCATAAAATGAAAATGCATATTCTTGGACATAACCCCACCGTATGGGCTATTGTTCGTGTTGGCTTGCAAGGTGAGTTCTTCGATGGGAAGGAACCAAACCGTGAAGCTACCGCGGATGAGTTGAAGATGTTGCAATACAATGCTCAAGCTTGTGATATTCTCTTCAACGGATTGTGCCCCGAAGAATTCAACAAAATCAGCCGCCTTGAGAATGCAAAGGAAATTTGGGATACTTTGATTGATATGCACGAAGGTACCGACTCCGTCAAGGAATCCAAGTTGGATGTGCTCCAAAGTCAACTTGACAAGTTCAAGATGAAGGATGGTGAAGGTGTCGCTGAAATGTACTCTAGGCTTGCTCTCATCACAAATGAGATTGTCGACTTAGGAAGTGAAGAGATTACCGATAGATTCATCATCAAGAAGATCCTAAGAGCCTTGGATGGGAAATATGATACCGTGTGCACATTAATCCAAATGATGCCCAACTACAAAGATCTCAAGCCAACGGAAGTAATTGGAAGGATTGTTGCTCATGAGATGTCACTTAAGGATAAAGAGGAACTTCACAATAAATCAAGTGGTGCCTACAAAGCGTCATGTGAAGGCCCCACATCATCAAGTGAGAAACAAAACTTCAATGAAGAATTGAGCTTAATGGTGAAGAACTTCAACAAGTTCTACAAGAGTAAAAGCAAAGATAGAAGCTTCAAGTCAAGGTCCTACAATGACAAAAGATCTTTTAGTCGAGAGCGAAACTGCTATAATTGTGGAAGACCTGGACACTATTCCAATGAGTGTACGGCTCCCTACAAGAGAAGAGAAGATTCCCCAAAAAGAAGAAGCAAAGAATCTCCACCAAGAGAGAGAAGGAGTAGAGATGATCGTTATGAACGAAGATACTCACGGAGAAGCAAGGACTCGGAAAGGAAGGAAAATCATCAAGGAGCTATACAAAACGAAGACATCAAGCTCATGTTGGTGAATGGGTATCCGGCTCCGACTCCGACAGCCACTCCGAGAGAAGTTATCACTCCGACTCCGAAGACACTCAAGATGAAGGTGTTGCCGGTCTAGCACTTGTGTCAACCAACTCCTACGACATATTTGACTCCCCAAATGAAGGAATTGGAAGATGCTTCATGACCAAAGGTCCTAAGGTAACACACCCCGAGTACATTGATTTTAATAGTGATGAAGATGACTTGTTAGGTGACGATGATTTGTTTGTTGACAACTCTAGTGATGAGTACTATGATGAAACATCAATTAATCATGCTAAAACGAATGACAATGATAAGGAGAAGATTGAGTCTCTAACTAGAGAACTAAACACTCTTAAGTTAGCTCATGAAACTATCTTCGAAGATCATCGAGAACTTTTAAGAGCTCATGAGAAATTACGCTTTGAAAAGCTCAATCTTGAGCAAGAGCATGAGTTCTTAAAAGCAATCAATGATGATCTCTGCAAGAATAGTTCTTCTTACATTGCCAAGCGTTTACTATTATCCACTTACATGCCTCAAGTCAAGACTAGTAACAAGAATAAGAAAGATTCTTCCTCTAGTAGTAACAATGATCATGCTAAATCCAATATTGTTGCTTCTAGTAATTCTCTTGATTCCACTAATGATTCTCTTAGCCAAGTTACACTTGAGCTAGAAAATAGCTTATAGAAGGGAATTATAGAGAAAGGTGTTTACAAGAGCCTTGCCGGAAGTAAGCAATTCGAGGAAATTGTGCGCAAGCAAGGAATGCACCAGAAGAATCAAGGCGTTGGTTTTGAACGGAAGTTCAATGCCAATGGAGTTGAATGGGAAGAAGATCAATACCCCAAGACAAAGTTTGTTCCTCAACAAGAGAACTATGACACTTCTTTCAAGGGGACACAAGCTCAAGATGATCTTCCACCACAAGACTACAAGCAAAAAGGCAAGGACAAGCTTCAAGAGGAGATTGATGCATTTGAAGAAGCTCCCAAGACCTTAGTCAAGTGGATTCCCAAGACTACTTCAAGTTCCACTACATCAAGTACGACTACAACTCCAAGGATTCCCATCAAGATGGTGCGGATCCAAAAGAAGAAGAACTAGAGAGTTCTTGAGGGTGACTCCGCCAACATACCTCACTCTTATCATTTTGGCAAGAACAAGTGCAATCAACTTCCACATCTTGCACTAGTTCAAGGAGTCACAAACCCTCTTGTTGGTAAGACAAGGGACAAGGTAACCTAAAGTTTTCATGGACATCATCTTGTGTGTGCATCACTCTATGTCTATGGATATCCTTGTTTGTTCCTTGTGGGACTAACCCATGTAGGTATTGAAAGTGCAATTCACTCAAATGGATAGCTCCAAGTGATCTACATCAACATTGAGCATCCACATCTTCAACATCTACATGAAGTCATCATCGACAAAACCCAAGGTTAGTTCATCCCTCTTAGGGGGGATATCACATCTAGGGGGAGCTTTACTCTAAGACTTGAGCTAAAGCAACTCTAAAGATGTGAATACAACAATGCTTTATGTAAAAGTGGTAACCCCACTTGAGCTTAAACGATGAGTATGACCTATGATCAAGTGTTCTCACTTGACTCCTAAGTCAATATACTCATATATAGATGACCTAGTCATCGCAAATTGCTTGATAGATGCTAGAATTGGTTGTGCATGCTTTGCCACATATTTCATTTGCCATCTTATTGTGTGAGCATGTTGGTTGCACATTTTACTCATTCGAGGACATTCACTTGTTGTTTTGATTGTTTGGCTTTCTTCTTTTGCCAAGTGGATGGACAAGAATGCCTAAGAACCTCCTCCAGCTATCTATGCTTTTCTCGTCTCAAACTCTATTCATGCCGCATCACAAAAGTTGATCAAGCCAGATTCGAACCACTCTGTGTGAGGAGCGCTCGGAGTCCCCGATTCGTCATAGACTTAAACTTCCACAACCTCTTTATGAATATCGGTCTGACCGATACTCCATTTTCGGTCCTACCGAGTTCATTAAGTTGATCTAGGTTTTCGATCTCGGTGCAACCGATTTGAACTTTTCGGTCACACCGAGTTGCAATAACTGCACACAGTTTTGCATCTCGGTGCCACCGAGTTGTTCCACTCGGTCACACCGACAGGGTCGGGCTATATATAGTGACGGGCAAAATTTTGGAAATTTCTCTGAAACCTCTTCACCCACGCGATAGCCTGCTCTGCCTTCGTGGTCTCCGGATCGTCTTCTCGTCGCCAGTAGCCTCCAGTCGCTGGTCTCCGCCGCCGTCAATGGATTTCTGCCCCGCCGTTGCCGCCGTAGCGAGTCTCCGCCGAACTAGGGTATGGACTCAATCTCTATGCTATTCTCCACTCCGATTCCTAGCACATTGTGATCATTATGATTCTTGCCACGATTGAAACACTCCTATCCAGTCAATGATCTCGTAGAATAGGTTTAATTCGAAAATTTTAGGGTTAGGTTTCCGCCGAAACCATCTCGGACCCACCGAGTTGAAAAACTCGGTCCCACCGATCTGGCTTTTGCCATTGCACAAGTGAAACTCGGTCTGACCGAGAATAACTTATCCGTGCGACCGATTTTGGAATTCTGTGAAACCCTAGCAGTCTCGGTGCCACCGAACTGTGACTCGGTCTGACCGAGTTCACCAGTTCTGGTGCCAAAACTGCTTCGGTGTCACCGAGTTTGAAAATCGGTAGATCCGAGATGCTTTCTGTGGAAAACTAAAACTAAGTTTTTGAATTAATCTGTTGCAAAAATCTCTGCTTTTTGTGATGCTCATCCACTCTATCTTATCCATAATCTATTCACAGGGTCAGTAGTCAGTGTGCAACATGTCTGATCAAAGTGACAGCCAGAATGTGTCTGAGCAGCAAGTTGTGATGAGTGAGGGCACTAGCCCCTCAAGCTCTTCTGATGATGGCAGCAGGAGCACCCCCAGCAATCTGCCCAAGGCTGCCACACGTCAAAGGAAGAAGAGAACGTCTGATTCTGAGGATGAAGACTATGTGGCAGAGGAAGAGGCCACATCAAAGAGAGCTGAACCAGCTCAAGGAACCAAGCCAGGGCTGAAGATCAAAAGGCCAGCAGGCAGGCAGCCCATGTCAAAGGCTAGGGCTTCAACTGTGAAGCCTGCTCCCACTGAGCCCATTGCTGCTGAGGGCAAGAAAAGGAAAGAGAGGGTGAAAAAGACTGTAGCCAGAGTGCTTGGGAAGGCCTCCATCATGGTCGATGAGGAGGAAGAAGAAGAAGAGGTTGCTGCACCAGCACCCAAGGCAGCCAAACTCATGGGAGATGCTATAAGGTCAGGAACAGCTGCATCAAAGCCCAAGAAAGCACCTAAGGCTGCATCTAAGCCTAAGAGTGCACCCAAGAGAAATACACGAAGCATCCCAGCTGCAGAAAAGAACAAGGCCCCAATGCCTGAAGCTATCGAAGAAGAGGAACAGAGTGTCCTTAGGAAGCTCAAGCCCAAGATCCCAGACCACAACGATGCTCATCCTGTGGCTGAGGATATGAAGCTCAGGAGGGATTCAGGGCTGAGGAAATGGAGAGAAGCAGGTCCGTATGCTTCTAGGAGAAGGACTGCCGTGGATTACAGATTTCATACCAAGGAGAAACAAGATTTCTATGAGACTGTTTTGCTTGACAAGAAGCCAATCGTTTGTGACATGAGATGGGTCGACTGGACCTACATCAAGGACAATGAAGAGCACTACCCCGGTGTATTTGACAGCTTTAGTGCATGTGGAGTTGCAGACTTTGTTGGGCAGAAGCTCACAAAGTGGAACGAGGAGCTGATCATGCAATTCTACTCCACAGCACACTTTTATCCGGATGGCAGGATCACATGGATGTCTGAGGGTACAAGGTACCAATCCACTGTGGAAGAATGGGCAAGGTTGATCAATGCCCAGAGGAGCAAGCTGATGACTTGGACATCTATGCCAAGAAAAAGATGGATCACAACTCCATGTCCAACATGTACAAGGATATCCCGAATGAAGCGCTTGACACGTTCAAGTTTGGCTCCGTGCACTATCTGCTCTCAGGATTGCCTACGATCAACTGGATCCTTAGGCACACCCTTCTGCCCAAATCTGGAGATCACAAGATGATCAGAGGTCACGCGATCAACTTGCTTCATGTCTTTGACGTGCCTTAGAAATTCAAGGTCATGAGTCTCATTGTGGAAACAATCAAGAGGACAGCTGCAGACCAGAAGAGGAGTTGTGGGTATGCCCCACAGATTCAGGAGCTCATTAACTCCAAGATGGGCACGGGCGTGTATTTATTGGATACGGAACACCTACCCATCCGTCCAGATTTTGAAGATAACCAAGTGGTTATGACTGAAAATGAACCCTCATCTGCACATGCACAAGCTCAGAAGGAGAAGGCGAGGAAGGAAAAAGCTGCCAGGATGCCTACTCAAGCAGAGGCATCTGATTACTTCTTGAAGACCAAACAAGAGCAGCTCGGTTACCTGATAGCGTCCACCCTGCGTATTGAGCAAGGACTTGCCACCCTGACTCAGAACCAGGCGAGCCTAGAGAGGATCATGGAACAGAGATTCTATGACATGGACATCAAGGTGACAGAAATACAGACCGCCGTGGAGCAGCTTCAGGAGGACATGAATGAGAGGAGAGGCAGGACCACAACTGATGCTTTTGCCAGGGTGCCACCAGGTCCGAGGTCGTCTGCACTGCCAGTTGCTGACACCAGAGCCACAACGTCTGCACCAGCTACAGCCTCCGTTCCACCAGCTCCTTCATCCACTTCAGCCTCGACTCCGACCACTTCTACTGAAGGCTTCATCCTTGGCATGCTCCGGACTCCACCACCACTTGAAGATCAAGCCTGAGCGTCGACTTAGCACTATGCATTTTCTAGGAACTTTTTGGTAACTTGTTGCCAAAGGAGGAGAAGATGTATAGATCATAGGCTTCGAGAGAGAGAGTGTTGCTTTTCTCTCTTGTTTTTATTTGGTGGTTTTTCGAACTTTGTTTGCTTGTGTGTGAGATACTACGTCCTTATGTTTGTGAGACATCGATGATCAAGTGTTTGATCATAAGCTACACTTAATGTTTGCTTAATGCTTGCTTAAATATTATCATTCTATCTATCGTTTGTGATCATTCACTATTCTTGGTGATGAGTGCATGTATTTCAATCTTATCATTTTTTAGCGCTCCACCAAGATGTATGTGACATGGAAGAGTAACCCATGATTCTAACTCCATGTGCATTTGCAGTCCAAAGAAAATTTTAAATATGCACAAATTTAGGGGGAGCTCTTATTTGTCACATACTTCTCAAAGCAACGATATATTTCATGCTTATTATCATTTGTCGAAGCTTTGATCTATATGTTGTCATCAATTACCAAAAAGGGGGAGATTGAAAGTGCAACTATCCCTAGGTGGATTTGGTAATTCATAACAACATATAGCTCATTGAGCTAATGCTATTCCAAGATGATTATTTCAGGAAAGCTCAATGATTGGCATGGCATGGATGTGAAAGTGGAACCCTCAAAATGCTAAGGAAAAAGAATTGGCTCAAGCTCAAAAGTTCAAGACTCTTCATTTTATATTTTAGTGATCCAAGATCACATTGAGTCTTTAGGAAAAGCCAATACTATTAAGGAGGGATGAGGTGTTGCTTAATGAGCCTCTTGCTCTATGTGCTTAGTGATATGCTCCAAAATTCTCAACCACCTTTCCATATCCACAAATGACCTAAACCCTAAGCCAAACTCGGTCATACCGATTCTGTCAATCCGGCGCCACCGAGTTTCACTTGTCATTTGCCACTGCCAAACCCTAGCAATTCGGTCCTACCGATAAGGTTCTCGGTCTCACTGAGATGGGCTTGCAAACTCTCTGTTTCCCTTTCGTAACTTCTCGGTCTCACCGAAAGAGCGAATCGGTCCCACCGAGAATGCAAGGTAAACTCTATGTTTCCTTCTTGTAACGTTTCGGTCTCACCGAAAGAGCAAGTCGGTCCCACCGAGTTTGCCTGACCAACTCTCTGGTTAGCTAATTGCCGAACTCGGTCTCACCGAGTTTGTGCGATCGGTCTCACCGAGATTACGTTATGCCCAAACCCTAACCGAATCGGTCCTACCGAGTTGCATCTCAGTCCCACCGAAATTCCTAACGGTCACTAGGTTTACTATTTCGGTCAGACCGAGTTTTCTGATTCGGTCCCACCGAGATTGGTAGATTGTGTGTAATGGTTGGATTTTGTGTGGAGGCTATATATACCCCTCCACCACCTCTTCATTCGATGAGAGAGCCATCAGAACACATACATCATTCCTACTCATATGTTCTGAGAAAGAACCACCTACTCATGTGTTGAGACCAAGATATTCCATTCCTACCATATGAATCTTGATCTCTAGCCTTCCCCAAGTTGCTTTCCACTCAAATCTTCTTTCCATCAGATCCAAATCCTATGAGAGAGAGTTGAGTGTTGGGGAGACTATCATTTGAAGCACAAGAGCAAGGAGTTCATCATCAACACACCATTTGTTAGTTCTTGGAGAGTGGTGTCTCCTAGATTGGCTAGGTCTCACTTGGGAGCCTCCGACAAGATTGTGGAGTTGAACCAAGGAGTTTGTAAGGGCAAGGAGATCGCCTACTTCGTGAAGATCTACCGCTAGTGAGGCAAGTCCTTCGTGGGCGATGGCCATGGTGGAATAGACAAGGTTGCTTCTTCGTGGACCCTTCGTGGGTGGAGCCCTCCGTGGACTCGCGCAACCGTTACCCTCCGTGGGTTGAAGTCTCCATCAACGTGGATGTAGGATAGCACCACCTATCCGAACCACGGGAAAACATCCGTGTCTCCAATTGCGTTTGAATCCTCCAAACCCTTACCTTTACATTCTTGCCAGTTGCATGCTTTACTTTCTGCTGCCAATAAACTCTTTGCATGCTTGCTTGAATTGTGTGATGATTGCTTGACTTGCTTTAAGATAGCTAAAATCTGCCAAGAACTAAAATTGGGAAAAGGCTAAGTTTTTAATTGGTCAAGTAGTCTAATCACCCCCCTCCAGACATACTTTCGATCCTACAAGTGGTATCAGAGCCAGGTTTCCATTTGCCTTGATCTCCATAGCTTTTGGTGGTCATAGCCTTGGTTTCACAACCTAGGAGAGTATGGCGTCTAGCGAGGGAAATTATCACCGTAGAGGTCCTTACTTTGATGGCACTAATTTTGCTAGTTGGAAGCATAAAATGAAAATGCATATTCTTGGACATAACCCCGCCGTATGGGCTATTGTTTGTGTTGGCTTGCAAGGTGAGTTCTTCGATGGGAAGGAACCAAACTATGAAGCTACCGCGGATGAGTTGAAGATGTTGCAATACAATGCTCAAGCTTGTGATATTCTCTTCAACGGATTGTGCCCCGAAGAATTCAACAAAATCAGCCGCCTTGAGAATGCAAAGGAAATTTGGGATACTTTGATTGATATGCACGAATGTACCGACTCCGTCAAGGAATCCAAGTTGGATACGCTCCAAAGTCAACTTGACAAGTTCAAGATGAAGGATGGTGAAGGTGTCGCTGAAATGTACTCTAGGCTTGCTCTCATCACAAATGAGACTGCCGGCTTAGGAAGTGAAGAGATTACCGATAGATTCATCATCAAGAAGATCCTAAGAGCCTTGGATGGGAAATATGATACCGTGTGCACATTAATCCAAATGATGCCCAACTACAAAGATCTCAAGCCAACGGAAGTAATTGGAAGGATTGTTGCTCATGAGATGTCACTCAAGGATAAAGAGGAACTTCACAATAAATCAAGTGGTGCCTACAAAGCGTCATGTGAAGCCCCCACATCATCAAGTGAGAAACAAAACTTCAATGAAGAATTGAGCTTAATGGTGAAGAACTTCAACAAGTTCTACAAGAGTAAAAGCAAAGATAGAAGCTTCAAGTCAAGGTCCTACAATGACAAAAGATCTTCTAGTCGAGAGCGAAACTGCTATAATTGTGGAAGACCCGGACACTATTCCAATGAGTGTACGGCTCCCTACAAGAGAAGAGAAGATTCCCCAAAAAGAAGAAGCAAAGAATCTCCACCAAGAGAGAGAAGGAGTAGAGATGATCGTTATGAACGAAGATACTCACGGAGAAGCAAGGACTCGGAAAGGAAGGAAAATCATCAAGGAGCTATACAAAACGAAGACATCAAGCTCATGTTGGTGAATGGGTATCCGGCTCCGACTCCGACAGCCACTCCGAGAGAAGTTATCACTCCGACTCCGAAGACACTCAAGATGAAGGTGTTGCCGGTCTAGCACTTGTGTCAACCAACTCCTACGACATATTTGACTCCCCAAATGAAGGAATTGGAAGATGCTTCATGACCAAAGGTCCTAAGGTAACACACCCCGAGTACGTTGATTTTAATAGTGATGAAGATGACTTGTTAGGTGACGATGATTTGTTTGTTGACAACTCTAGTGATGAGTACTATGATGAAACATCAATTAATCATGCTAAAACGAATGACAATGATAAGGAGAAGATTGAGTCTCTAACTCAAGAACTAAACACTCTTAAGTTAGCTCATGAAACTATCTTCGAAGATCATCAAGAACTTTTAAGAGCTCATGAGAAATTACGCTTTGAAAAGCTCAATCTTGAGCAAGAGCATGAGTTCTTAAAAGCAATCAATGATGATCTCCACAAGAATAGTTCTTCTTACATTGCCAAGCGTTTACTATTATCCACTTACATGCCTCAAGTCAAGACTAGTAACAAGAATAAGAAAGATTCTTCCTCCAGTAGTAACAATGATCATGCTAAATCCAATATTGTTGCTTCTAGTAATTCTCTTGATTCCACTAATGATTCTCTTAGCCAAGTTACACTTGAGCAAGAAAATATCTTATTGAAGGGAATTATAGAGAAAGGTGTTTACAAGAGCCTTGCCGGAAGTAAGCAATTCGAGGAAATTGTGTGCAAGCAAGGAATGCACCGTAAGAATCAAGGTGTTGGTTTTGAACGGAAGTTCAATGCCAATGGAGTTGAATGGGAAGAAGATCAATACCCAAAGACAAAGTTTGTTCCTCAACAAGAGAAGTATGACACTTCTTTCAAGGGGACACAAGCTCAAGATGATCTTCCACCACAAGACTACAAGCAAAAAGGCAAGGACAAGCTTCAAGAGGAGATTGATGCATTTGAAGAAGCTCCCAAGACCTTAGTCAAGTGGATTCCCAAGACTACTTCAAGTTCCACTACATCAAGTACGACTACAACTCCAAGGATTCCCATCAAGATGGTGTGGATCCAAAAGAAGAAGAACTAGAGAGTTCTTGAGGGTGACTCCGCCAACATACCTCACTCTTATCATTTTGGCAAGAACAAGTGCAATCAACTTCCACATCTTGCACGAGTTCAAGGAGTCACAAACCCTCTTGTTGGTAAGACAAGGGACAAGGTAACCTAAAGTTTTCATGGACATCATCTTGTGTGTGCATCACTCTATGTCTATGGATATCCTTGTTTGTTCCTTGTGGGACTAACCCATGTAGGTATTGAAAGTGCAATTCACTCAAATGGATAGCTCCAAGTGATCTACATCAACATTGAGCATCCACATCTTCAACATCTACATGAAGTCATCATCGACAAAACCCAAGGTTAGTTCATCCCTCTTAGGGGGGATATCACATCTAGGGGGAGCTTTACTCTAAGACTTGAGCTAAAGCAACTCTAAAGATGTGAATACAACAATGCTTTATGTAAAAGTGGTAACCCCACTTGAGCTTAAACGATGAGTATGACCTATGATCAAGTGTTCTCACTTGACTCCTAAGTCAATATACTCATATATAGATGACCTAGTCATCGCAAATTGCTTGATAGATGCTAGAATTGGTTGTGCATGCTTTGCCACATATTTCATTTGCCATCTTATTGTGTGAGCATGTTGGTTGCACATTTTACTCATTCGAGGACATCCACTTGTTGTTTTGATTGTTTGGCTTTCTTCTTTTGCCAAGTGGATGGACAAGAATGCCTAAGAACCTCCTCTAGCTATCTATGCTTTTCTCGTCTCAAACTCTATTCATGCTGCATCACAAAACTTGATCAAGTCAGATTCGAACCACTCTGTGTGAGGAGCGCTTGGAGTCCCCGATTCGTCATAGAATTAAACTTCCAAAACCTCTTTATGAATATCGGTCTGACCGATACTCCATTTTCGGTCCTACCGAGTTCATTAAGTTGATCTAGGTTTTCGATCTCGGTGCAACCGATTTGAACTTTTCGGTCACACCGAGTTGCAATAACTGCACACAGTTTTGCATCTCGGTGCCACCGAGTTGTTCCACTCGGTCACACCGACAGGGTCGGGCTATATATAGTGACGGGCAAAATTTTGGAAATTTCTCCGAAACCTCTTCACCCGCGCGATAGCTTGCTCTACCTTCGTGGTCTCCGGATCGTCTTCTCGTCACCAGCAGCCTCCAGTCGCTGGTCTCCGCCGCCGTCAATGGATTTCTGCCCCGTCGTTGCCGCCGTAGCGAGTCTCCGCCGAACTAGGGTATGGACTCGATCTCTGTGCTATTCTCCACTCCGATTCCTAGCACATTGTGATCATTATGATTCTTGCCACGATTGAAACACTCCTATCCAGTCAATGATCTCGTAGAATAGGTTTAATTCGAAAATTTTAGGGTTAGGTTTCCGCCGAAACCATCTCGGACCCACCGAGTTGAAAAACTCGGTCCCACCGATCTGGCTTTTGCCATTGCACAAGTGAAACTCGGTCTGACCGAGAATAACTTATCCGTGCGACCGATTTTGGAATTCTGTGAAACCCTAGCAGTCTCGGTGCCACCGAACTGTGACTCGGTCTGACCGAGTTCACCAGTTCTGGTGCCAAAACTGCTTCGGTGTCACCGAGTTTGAAAATCGGTAGATCCGAGATGCTTTCTGTGGAAAACTAAAACTAAGTTTTTGAATTAATCTGTTGCAAAAATCTCTGCTTTTTGTGATGCTCATCCACTCTATCTTATCCATAATCTATTCACAGGGTCAGCAGTCAGTGTGCAACATGTCTGATCAAAGTGACAGCCAGAATGTGTCTGAGCAGCAAGTTGTGATGAGTGAGGGCACTAGCCCCTCAAGCTCTTCTGATGATGGCAGCAGGAGCACCCCCAGCAATCTGCCCAAGGCTGCCACACGTCAAAGGAAGAAGAGAACGTCTGATTCTGAGGATGAAGACTATGTGGCAGAGGAAGAGGCCACATCAAAGAGAGCTGAACCAGCTCAAGGAACCAAGCCAGGGCTGAAGATCAAAAGGCCAGCAGGCAGGCAGCCCATGTCAAAGGCTAGGGCTTCAAGTATGAAGCCTGCTCCCACTGAGCCCATTGCTGCTGAGGGCAAGAAAAGGAAAGAGAGGGTGAAAAAGACTGTAGCCAGAGTGCTTGGGAAGGCCTCCATCATGGTCGATGAGGAGGAAGAAGAAGAAGAGGTTGCTGCACCAGCACCCAAGGCAGCCAAACTCATGGGAGATGCTATAAGGTCAGGAACAGCTGCATCAAAGCCCAAGAAAGCACCTAAGGCTGCATCTAAGCCTAAGAGTGCACCCAAGAGAAATACACGAAGCATCCCAGCTGCAGAAAAGAACAAGGCCCCAATGCCTGAAGCTATCGAAGAAGAGGAACAGAGTGTCCTTAGGAAGCTCAAGCCCAAGATCCCAGACCACAACGATGCTCATCCTGTGGCTGAGGATATGAAGCTCAGGAGGGATTCAGGGCTAAGGAAATGGAGAGAAGCAGGTCCGTATGCTTCTAGGAGAAGGACTGCCGTGGATTACAGATTTCATACCAAGGAGAAACAAGATTTCTATGAGACTGTTTTGCTTGACAAGAAGCCAATCGTTTGTGACATGAGATGGGTCGACTGGACCTACATCAAGGACAATGAAGAGCACTACCCCGGTGTATTTGACAGCTTTAGTGCATGTGGAGTTGCAGACTTTGTTGGGCAGAAGCTCACAAAGTGGAACGAGGAGCTGATCATGCAATTCTACTCCACAGCACACTTTTATCCGGATGGCAGGATCCCATGGATGTCTGAGGGTACAAGGTACCAATCCACTGTGGAAGAATGGGCAAGGTTGATCAATGCCCTAGAGGAGCAAGCTGATGACTTGGACATCTATGCCAAGAAAAAGATGGATCACAACTCCATGTCCAACATGTACAAGGAGATCCCGAATGAAGCGCTTGACACGTTCAAGTTTGGCTCCGTGCACTATCTGCTCTCAGGATTGCCTATGATCAACTGGATCCTTAGGCACACCCTTCTGCCCAAATCTGGAGATCACAAGATGATCAGAGGTCACGCGATCAACTTGCTTCATGTCTTTGACGTGCCTCAGAAATTCAAGGTCATGAGTCTCATTGTGGAAACAATCAAGAGGACAGCTGCAGACCAAAAGAGGAGTTGTGGGTATGCCCCACAGATTAAGGAGCTCATCAACTCCAAGATGGGCACGGGCGTGTATTTATTGGATAAGGAACACCTGCCCATCCGTCCAGATATTGAAGATAACCAAGTGGTTATGACTGAAAATGAACCCTCATCTGCACATGCACAAGCTCAGAAGGAGAAGGCGAGGAAGGAAAAAGCTGCCAAGATGCCTACTCAAGCAGAGGCATCTGATTACTTCTTGAAGACCAAACAAGAGGAGCTCGGTTACCTGATAGCGCCCACCCTGCGTATTGAGCAAGGACTTGCCACCCTGACTCAGAACCAGGTGAGCCTAGAGAGGATCATGGAACAGAGATTCTATGACATGGACATCAAGGTGACAGAAATACAGACCGCCGTGGAGCAGCTTCAGGAGTACATGAATGAGAGGAGAGGCAAGACCACAACTGATGCTTTTGCCAGGGTGCCACGAGGTCCGAGGTCGTCTGCACTGCCAGTTGCTGACACCAGAGCCACAAGGTCTGCAGCAGCTACAGCCTCCGTTCCACCAGCTCCAGCATCCACTTCAGCCTCGACTCCGACCACTTCTACTAAAGGCTTCGTCCTTGGCGTGCTCCGGACTCCACCACCACCTGAAGATCAAGCCTGAGCGTCGACTTAGCACTATGCATTTTCTAGGAACTTTTTGGTAACTTGTTGCCAAAGGGGGAGAAGATGTATAGATCATAGGCTTCGAGAGAGAGAGAGTGTTGCTTTTCTCTCTTGTTTTTATTTGGTGGTTTTTCGAACTTTGTTTGCTTGTGTGTGAGATACTACGTCCTTATGTTTGTGAGACATCGATGATCAAGTGTTTGATCATAAGCTACACTTAATGTTTGCTTAATGCTTGCTTAAATATTATCATTCTATCTATCGTTTGTGATCATTCACTATTCTTGGTGATGAGTGCATGTATTTCAATCTTATCATTTTTGAGCGCTCCACCAAGATGTATGTGACATGGAAGAGTAACCCATGATTCTAAGTCCATGTGCATTTGCAGTCCAAAGCAAATTTCAAATATGCACAAATTTAGGGGGAGCTCTTATTTGTCACATACTTCTCAAAGCGACGATATATTTCATGCTTATTATCATTTGTCGAAGCTTTGATCTATATGTTGTCATCAATTACCAAAAAGGGGGAGATTGAAAGTGCAACTATCCCTAGGTGGTTTTGGTAATTCATAACAACATATAGCTCATTGAGCTAATGCTATTCCAAGATGATTATTTCAGGAAAGCTCAATGATTGGCATGGCATGGATGTGAAAGTGGAACCCTCAAAATGCTAAGGAAAAAGAATTGGCTCAAGCTCAAAAGTTCAAGACTCTTCATTTTATATTTTAGTGATCCAAGATCACATTGAGTCTTTAGGAAAAGCCAATACTATTAAGGAGGGATGAGGTGTTGCTTAATGAGCCTCTTGCTCTATGTGCTTAGTGATATGCTCCAAAATTCTCAACCACCTTTCCATATCCACAAATGACCTAAACCCTAAGCCAAACTCGGTCATACCGATTCTGTCAATCCGGCGCCACCGAGTTTCACTTGTCATTTGCCACTACCAAACCCTAGCAATTCGGTCCTACCGATAAGGTTCTCGGTCTCACCGAGATGGGCTTGCAAACTCTCTGTTTCCCTTTCGTAACTTCTCGGTCTCACCGAAAGAGCGAATCGGTCCCACCGAGAATGCAAGGTAAACTCTATGTTTCCTTCTTGTAACGTTTCGGTCTCACCGAAAGAGCAAGTCGGTCCCACCGAGTTTGCCTGACCAACTCTCTGGTTAGCTAATCGCCGAACTCGGTCTCACCGAGTTTGTGCGATCGGTCTCACCGAGATTACGTTATGCCCAAACCCTAACCGAATCGGTCCTACCGAGTTGCATCTCAGTCCCACCGAAATTCCTAACGGTCACTAGGTTTACTATTTCGGTCAGACCGAGTTTTCTGATTCGGTCCCACCGAGATTGGTAGATTGTGTGTAACGGTTGGATTTTGTGTAGAGGCTATACATACCCCTCCACCACCTCTTCATTCGATGAGAGAGCCATCAGAACACATACATCATTCCTACTCATATGTTCTGAGAAAGAACCACCTACTCATGTGTTGAGACCAAGATATTCCATTCGTACCATATGAATCTTGATCTCTAGCCTTCCCCAAGTTGCTTTCCACTCAAATCTTTTTTCCATCAGATCCAAATACTATGAGAGAGAGTTCAGTGTTGGGGAGACTATCATTTGAAGCACAAGAGCAAGGAGTTCATCATCAACACACCATTTGTTACTTCTTGGAGAGTGGTGTCTCCTAGATTGGCTAGGTGTCACTTGGGAGCCTCCGACAAGATTGTGGAGTTGAACCAAGGAGTTTGTAAGGGCAAGGAGATCGCCTACTTCGTGAAGATCTACCGCTAGTGAGGCAAGTCCTTCATGGGCGATGGCCATGGTGGAATAGACAAGGTTGCTTCTTCGTGGACCCTTCCTGGGTGGAGCCCTCCGTGGACTCGCGCAACCGTTACCCTCCGTGGGTTGAAGTCTCCATCAACGTGCATGTAGGATAGCACCACCTATCCGAACCACGGGAAAACATCCGTGTCTCCAATTGCGTTTGAATCCTCCAAACCCTTACCTTTACATTCTTGCAAGTTGCATGCTTTACTTTCCGCTGCCAATAAACTCTTTGCATGCTTGCTTGAATTGTGTGATGATTGCTTAACTTGCTCTAAGATAGCTAAAATCTGCCAAGAACTAAAATTGGGAAAAGGCTAAGTTTTTAATTGGTCAAGTAGTCTAATCACCCCCCCTCTAGACATACTTTCGATCCTACAAGTGGTATCAGAGCCAGGTTTCCATTTGCCTTGATCTCCATAGCTTTTGGTGGTCATAGCCTTGGTTTCACAACCTAGGAGAGTATGGCGTCTAGCAAGGGAAATTATCACCGTAGAGGTCCTTACTTTGATGGCACTAATTTTGCTAGTTGGAAGCATAAAATGAAAATGCATATTCTTGGACATAACCCCGCCGTATGGGGTACTGTTTGTGTTGGCTTGCAAGGTGAGTTCTTCGATGGGAAGGAACCAAACCGTGAAGCTACCGCGGATGAGTTGAAGATGTTGCAATACAATGCTCAAGCTTGTGATATTCTCTTCAACGGATTGTGCCCCGAAGAATTCAACAAAATCAACCACCTTGAGAATGCAAAGGAAATTTGGGATACTTTGATTGATATGCACGAAGGTACCGACTCCGTCAAGGAATCCAAGTTGGATGTGCTCCAAAGTCAACTTAACAAGTTCAAGATGAAGGATGGTGAAGGTGTCGCTGAAATGTACTCTAGGCTTGCTCTCATCACAAATGAGATTGCCGGCTTAGGAAGTGAAGAGATTACCGATAGATTCATCATCAAGAAGATCCTAAGAGCCTTGTATGGGAAATATGATACTGTGTGCACATTAATCCAAATGATGCCCAACTACAAAGATCTCAAGCCAACAGAAGTAATTGGAAGGATTGTTGCTCATGAGATGTCACTCAAGGATAAAGAGGAACTTCACAATAAATCAAGTGGTGCCTACAAAGCGTCATGTGAAGCCCCCACATCATCAAGTGAGAAACAAAACTTCAATGAAGAATTGAGCTTAATGGTGAAGAACTTCAACAAGTTCTACAAGAGTAAAAGCAAAGATAGAAGCTTCAAGTCAAGGTCCTACAATGACAAAAGATCTTCTAGTCGAGAGCGAAACTGCTATAATTGTGGAAGACCCGAACACTATTCCAATGAGTGTACGGCTCCCTACAAGAGAAGAGAAGATTCCCCAAAAAGAAGAAGCAAAGAATCTCCACCAAGAGAGAGAAGGAGTAGAGATGATCGTTATGAACGAAGATACTCACGGAGAAGCAAGGACTCGGAAAGGAAGGAAAATCATCAAGGAGCTATACAAAACAAAGACATCAAGCTCATGTTGGTGAATGGGTATCCGGCTCCGACTCCGACAGCCACTCCGAGAGAAGTTATCACTCCGACTCCGAAGGCACTCAAGATGAAGGTGTTGCCGGTCTAGCACTTGTGTCAACCAACTCCTACGACATATTTGACTCCCCAAATGAAGGAATTGGAAGATGCTTCATGACCAAAGGTCCTAAGGTAACACACCCCGAGTACGTTGATTTTAATAGTGATGAAGATGGCTTGTTAGGTGACGATGATTTGTTTGTTGACAACTCTAGTGATGAGTACTATGATGAAACATCAATTAATCATGCTAAAACGAATGACAATGATAAGGAGAAGATTGAATCTCTAACTAAAGAACTAAACACTCTTAAGTTAGCTCATGAAACTATCTTCGAAGATCATCGAGAACTTTTAAGAGCTCATGAGAAATTACGCTTTGAAAAGCTCAATCTTGAGCAAGAGCATGAGTTCTTAAAAGCAATCAATGATGATCTCCACAAGAATAGTTCTTCTTACATTGCCAAGCGTTTACTATTATCCACTTACATGCCTCAAGTCAAGACTAGTAACAAGAATAAGAAAGATTCTTCCTCCAGTAGTAACAATGATCATGCTAAATCCAATATTGTTGCTTCTAGTAATTCTCTTGATTCCACTAATGATTCTCTTAGCCAAGTTACACTTGAGCAAGAAAATAGCTTATTGAAGGGAATTATAGAGAAAGGTGTTTACAAGAGCCTTGCTGGAAGTAAGCAATTCGAGGAAATTGTGCGCAAGCAAGGAATGCACCGGAAGAATCAAGGTGTTGGTTTTGAACGGAAGTTCAATGCCAATGGAGTTGAATGGGAAGAAGATCAATACCCCAAGACAAAGTTTGTTCCTCAACAAGAGAAGTATGACACTTCTTTCAAGGGGACACAAGCTCAAGATGATCTTCCACCACAAGACTACAAGCAAAAAGGCAAGGACAAGCTTCAAGAGGAGATTGATGCATTTGAAGAAGCTCCCAAGACCTTAGTCAAGTGGATTCCCAAGACTACTTCAAGTTCCACTACATCAAGTATGACTACAACTCCAAGGATTCCCATCAAGATGGTGTGGATCCAAAAGAAGAAGAACTAGAGAGTTCTTGAGGGTGGCTCCGCCAACATACCTCACTCTTATCATTTTGGCAAGAACAAGTGCAATCAACTTCCACATCTTGCACTAGTTCAAGGAGTCACAAACCCTCTTGTTGGTAAGACAAGGGACAAGGTAACCTAAAGTTTTCATGGACATCATCTTGTGTGTGCATCACTCTATGTCTATGGATATCCTTGTTTGTTCCTTGTGGGACTAACCCATGTAGGTATTGAAAGTGCAATTCACTCAAATGGATAGCTCCAAGTGATCTACATCAACATTGAGCATCCACATCTTCAACATCTACATGAAGTCATCATCGACAAAACCCAAGGTTAGTTCATCCCTCTTAGGGGGGATATCACATCTAGGGGGAGCTTTACTATAAGACTTGAGCTAAAGCAACTCTAAAGATGTGAATACAACAATGCTTTATGTAAAAGTGGTAACCCCACTTGAGCTTAAACGATGAGTATGACCTATGATCAAGTGTTCTCACTTGACTCCTAAGTCAATATACTCATATATAGATGACCTAGTCATCGCAAATTGCTTGATAGATGCTAGAATTGGTTGTGCATGCTTTGCCACATATTTCATTTGCCATCTTATTATGTGAGCATGTTGGTTGCACATTTTACTCATTCGAGGACATCCACTTGTTGTTTTGATTGTTTGGCTTTCTTCTTTTGCCAAGTGGATGGACAAGAATGCCTAAGAACATCCTCTAGCTATCTATGCTTTTCTCGTCTCAAACTCTATTCATGCTGCATCACAAAACTTGATCAAGTCAGATTCGAACCACTCTGTGTGAGGAGCGCTCGGAGTCCCCGATTCGTCATAGACTTAAACTTCCAAAACCTCTTTATGAATCTCGGTTTGACCGATACTCCATTTTCGGTCCTACCGAGTTCATTAAGTTGATCTAGGTTTTCGATCTCGGTGCAACCGATTTGAACTTTTCGGTCACACCGAGTTGCAATAACTGCACACAGTTTTGCATCTCGGTGCCACCGAGTTGTTCCACTCGGTCACACCGACAGGGTCGGGCTATATATAGTGACGGGAAATTTTTTGGAAATTTCTCCGAAACCTCTTCGCCCGCGCGATAGCCTGCTCTGCCTTCGTGGTCTCCGGATCGTCTTCACGTCGCCAGCAGCCTCCAGTCGCTGGTCTCCGCCGCCGTCAACAGATTTCTGCCCCGCCATTGCCGCCGTAGCGAGTCTCCGCCGAACTAGGGTATGGACTCGATCTCTGTGCTATTCTCCACTCCGATTCCTAGCACATTGTGATCATTATGATTCTTGCCACGATTGAAACACTCCTATCCAGTCAATGATCTCGTAGAATAGGTTTAATTCGAAAATTTTAGGCTTAGGTTTCCGCCGAAACCATCTCGGACCCACCGAGTTGAAAAACTCGGTCCCACCGATCTGGCTTTTGCCATTACACAAGTGAAACTCGGTCTGACCGAGAATAACTTATCGGTGCGACCGATTTTGGAATTCTGTGAAACCCTAGCAGTCTCGGTGCCACCGAACTGTGACTCGGTCTGACCGAGTTCACCAGTTCTGGTGCCAAAACTGCTTCGGTGTCACCAAGTTTGAAAATCGGTAGATCCGAGATGCTTTTTGTGGAAAACTAAAACTAAGTTTTTGAATTAATCTTTTGCAAAAATCTCTGCTTTTTGTGATGCTCATCCACTCTATCTTATCCATAATCTATTCACAGGGTCGGCAGTCAGTGTGCAACATGTAAGATGTATGTGACAGCCAGAATGTGTCTGAGCAGCAAGTTGTGATGAGTGAGGGCACTAGCCCCTCAAGATCTTCTGATGATGGCAGCAAGAGCACCCCCAGCAATCTGCTCAAGGCTGCCACACGTCAAAGGAAGAAGAGAACGTCTGATTCTGAGGATGAAGACTATGTGGCAGAGGAAGAGGCCACATCAAAGAGAGCTGAACCAGCTCAAGGAACCAAGCCAGGGCTGAAGATCAAAAGGCTAGCAGGCAGGCAGCCCATGTCAAAGGCTAGGGCTTCAACTGTGAAGCCTGCTCCCACTGAGCCCATTGCTGCTGAGGGCAAGAAAAGGAAAGAGAGGGTGAAAAAGACTGTAGCCAGAGTGCTTGGGAAGGCCTCCATCATGGTCGATGAGGAGGAAGAAGAAGAAGAGGTTGCTGCACCAGCACCCAAGGCAGCCAAACTCATGGGAGATGCTATAAGGTCAGGAACAGCTGCATCCAAGCCCAAGGAAGCACCTAAGGCTGCATCTAAGCCTAAGAGTGCACCCAAGAGAAATACATGAAGCATCCCAGCTGCAGAAAAGAACAAGGCCCCAATGCCTGAAGCTATCGAAGAAGAGGAAGAGAGTGTCCTTAGGAAGCTCAAGCCCAAGATCCCAGACCACAACGATGCTCATCCTGTGGCTGAGGATATGAAGCTCAGGAGGGATTCAGGGCTGAGGAAATGGAGAGAAGCAGATCCGTATGCTTCTAGGAGAAGGACTGCCGTGGATTACAACAAGATTCTATGAGACTGTTTTGCTTGACAAGAAGCCAATCGTTTGTGACATGAGATGGGTCGACTGGACCTACATCAAGGACAATGAAGAGCACTATCCCGGTGTATTTGACAGCTTTAGTGCATGTGGAGTTGCAGACTTTGTTGGGCAGAAGCTCACAAAGTGGAACGAGGAGCTGATCATGCAATTCTAATCCACAGCACACTTTTATCCGGATGGCAGGATCACATGGATGTCTGAGGGTACAACGTACCAAGCCACTGTGGAAGAATGGGCAAGGTTGATCAATGCCCCAGAGGAGCAAGCTGATGACTTGGACATCTATGCCAAGAAAAATATGGATCACAACTCCATGTCCAACATGTACAAGGAGATCCCGAATGAAGCGCTTGACACGTTCAAGTTTGGCTCCGTGCACTATCTGCTCTCAGGATTGCCTACGATCAACTGGATCCTTAGGCACACCCTTCTGCCCAAATCTGGAGATCACAAGATGATCAGAGGTCACGCGATCAACTTGCTTCATGTCTTTGACGTGCCTCGGAAATTCAAGGTCATGAGTCTCATTGTGGAAACAATCAAGAGGACTGCTGCAGACCAGAAGAGGAGTTGTGGGTATGCCCCACATATTCAGGAGCTCATCAACCCCAAGATGGGCACGGGCGTGTATTTATTGGATAAGGAACACCTGCCCATCCGTCCAGATTTTGAAGATAACCAAGTGGTTATGACTGAAAATGAACCCTCATCTGCACATGCACAAGCTCAGAAGGAGAAGGCGAGGAAGGAAAAAGCTGCCAGGATGCCTACTCAAGCAGAGGCATCTGATTACTTCTTGAAGACCAAACAAGAGCAGCTCGGTTACCTGATAGCGTCCACCCTGCGTATTGAGCAAGGACTTGCCACCCTGACTCAGAACCAGGCGAGCCTAGAGAGGATCATGGAACAGAGATTCCATTACATGGACATCAAGGTGACAGAAATACAGACCGCCGTGGAGCAGCTTCAGGAGGACATGAATGAGAGGAGAGGCAGGACCACAACTGATGCTTTTGCCAGGGTGCCACGAGGTCCGAGGTCGTCTGCACTGCCAGTTGCTGACACCAGAGCCACAACGTCTGCACCAGCTACAGCCTCCATTCCACCAGCTCCAGCATCCACTTCAGCCTCGACTCCGACCACTTCTACTGAAGGCTTCATCCTTGGCGTGCTCCGGACTCCACCACCACCTGAAGATCAAGCCTGAGCGTCGACTTAGCACTATGCATTTTCTAGGAACTTTTTGGTAACTTGTTGCCAAAGGGGGAGAAGATGTATAGATCATAGGCTTCGAGAGAGAGAGAGTGTTGCTTTTCTCTCTTGTTTTTATTTGGTGGTTTTTCGAACTTTGTTTGCTTGTGTGTGAGATACTACGTCCTTATGTTTGTGAGACATCGATGATCAAGTGTTTGATCATAAGCTACACTTAATGTTTGCTTAATGCTTGCTTAAATATTATCATTCTATCTACCGTTTGTGATCATTCACTATTCTTGGTGATGAGTGCATGTATTTCAATCTTATCATTTTTGAGCGCTCCACCAAGATGTATGTGACATGGAAGAGTAACCCATGATTCTAACTCCATGTGCATTTGCAGTCCAAAGCAAATTTTAAATATGCACAAATTTAGGGGGAGCTCTTATTTGTCACATACTTCTCAAAGCGACGATATATTTCATGCTTATTATCATTTGTCGAAGCTTTGATCTATATGTTGTCATCAATTACCAAAAAGGGGGAGATTGAAAGTGCAACTATCCCTAGGTGGTTTTGGTAATTCATAACAACATATAGCTCATTGAGCTAATGCTATTCCAAGATGATTATTT
Organism: Triticum monococcum; assembly: GCA_034509565.1. Classification (NCBI taxonomy): domain Eukaryota; kingdom Viridiplantae; phylum Streptophyta; class Magnoliopsida; order Poales; family Poaceae; genus Triticum; species Triticum monococcum. Next base: position 568,014,940 of record CM067841.1, on the reverse strand, counting down.
CAGGAAAGCTCAATGATTGGCATGGCATGGATGTGAAAGTGGAACCCTCAAAATGCTAAGGAAAAAGAATTGGCTCAAGCTCAAAAGTTCAAGACTCTTCATTTTATATTTTAGTGATCCAAGATCACATTGAGTCTTTAGGAAAAGCCAATACTATTAAGGAGGGATGAGGTGTTGCTTAATGAGCCTCTTGCTCTATGTGCTTAGTGATATGCTCCAAAATTCTCAACCACCTTTCCATATCCACAAATGACCTAAACCCTAAGCCAAACTCGGTCATACTGATTATGTCAATCCGGCGCCACCGAGTTTCACTTGTCATTTGCCACTGCCAAACCCTAGCAATTCGGTCCTACCGATAAGGTTCTCGGTCTCACCGAGATGGGCTTGCAAAATCTCTGTTTCCCTTTCGTAACTTCTCGGTCTCACCGAAAGAGCGAATCGGTCCCACCGAGAATGCAAGGTAAACTCTATGTTTCCTTCTTGTAACGTTTCGGTCTCACCGAAAGAGCAAGTCGGTCCCACCGAGTTTGCCTGACCAACTCTCTGGTTAGCTAATTGCCGAACTCGGTCTCACCGAGTTTGTGCGATCAGTCTCACCGAGATTACGTTATGCCCAAACCCTAACCGAATCGGTCCTACCGAGTTGCATCTCAGTCCCACCGAAATTTCTAACGGTCACTAGGTTTACTATTTCGGTCAGACCGAGTTTTCTGATTCGGTCCCACTGAGATTGGTAGATTGTGTGTAACGGTTGGATTTTGTGTGGAGGCTATATATACCCCTCCACCACCTCTTCATTCGATGAGAGAGCCATCAGAACACATACATCATTCCTACTCATATGTTCTGAGAAAGAACCACCTACTCATGTGTTGAGACCAAGATATTCTATTCCTACCATATGAATCTTGATCTCTAGCCTTCCCCAAGTTGCTTTCCACTCAAATCTTCTTTCCATCAGATCCAAATCCTATGAGAGAGAGTTGAGTGTTGGGGAGACTATCATTTGAAGCACAAGAGCAAGGAGTTCATCATCAACACACCATTTGTTACTTCTTGGAGAGTGGTGTCTCCTAGATTGGCTAGGTGTCACTTGGGAGCCTCCGACAAGATTGTGGAGTTGAACCAAGGAGTTTGTAAGGGCAAGGAGATCGCCTACTTCGTGAAGATCTACCGCTAGTGAGGCAAGTCCTTCGTGGGCGATGGCCATGGTGGAATAGACAAGGTTGCTTCTTCGTGGACCCTTCATGGGTGGAGCCCTCCGTGGACTGACGCAACCGTTACCCTCCGTGGGTTGAAGTCTCCATCAACGTGGATGTAGGATAGCACCACCTATCCGAACCACGGGAAAACATCTGTGTCTCCAATTGCGTTTGAATCCTCCAAACCCTTACCTTTACATTCTTGCAAGTTGCATGCTTTACTTTCCGCTGCCAATAAACTCTTTGCATGCTTGCTTGAATTGTGTGATGATTGCTTGACTTGCTCTAAGATAGCTAAAATCTGCCAAGAACTAAAATTGGGAAAAGGCTAAGTTTTTAATTGGTCAAGTAGTCTAATCACCCCCCTCTAGACATACTTTCGATCCTACACCGTGTTTGATGCATCCTCCATCGCAAATGTTTTGCACCTTTTTTCATGGTTTGTTTACACCACGTTTGCGATTATGGCATCACACACAATTTCGTCGAAGGGTCTCTGGTCATAGTGTCGCGTTAGCAGCATCATGCAATAGTGAATCATAGAAGATTAAATGATGGTTGAGTATGTGGACTTTCCTAAAGGCTTCGACACATGACCCTTCCTGAAAATATGATGAATTGCAGTTGCAAAGTTGACTGAGAACATAGTTTGTTGGTTTTCAATAAGGTTTATGCTTTATACTTCAATGGTGTGATGAATTGTTACTTGTTCATAGGAAGTTATATGATAAAAAATTTTATATTAAAGTTCCTTGTTGTTATAATATTATGCATGATGCTTCTATGTCTGTATATTGTTTTTATCAACACCTCTCTCTCTAAGCATGTGGACATGTTTTTCGATGTCGGTTTTCGCTTGAGGACAAGCAAGGTCTAAGCTTGGGGGAGTTGATACGTTCATTTTGCATCATGTTTTGCTACTGTTATTTATAGTGTTCTTATGCATAATAATGCTTTTGGGAGTAATTCTAATGCCTTTTCTCTCATAATATGCATAGTCTATACAAAGAGGGACACTACTTGCAGCTGGAATTCTGGATCTAAAAAAGCACGTCAGAGCTACCTATTCTGCACAACTCCAAATAAGCTAAAACTTCACGGAGATTTTTTATGAATTATTTAAGAAATATTGGAGCAAATAACTACCAGAGGGGGCCCACCAGGTGGGCACAACCCACCTGGGCGAGCCAGGGAGCCCAGGCGCGCCCTGGTGGGTTGTGCCCTCCTCGGCCCACCTCTGGTGCCCCTCTTCTAGTATATAAGTCGTTCTGACCTAGAAAAAAAATAAGGAGAGGACATCCGGGACGAAGCGCGGCCGTCTCGAGGCGGAACTTGGGCAGGAGCACTTTTGCCCTCCGGCGGAGCGATTCCGCCGGGGGAACTTCCCTCCCGGAGGGGGAAATCATTGTCATCATCATCACCAACAACTCTCCCATCTTGGGGAGGGCAATCTCCATCATCATCTTCAACAACACCATCTCCTATCAAACTCTAGTTCATCTCTTGTGTTCAATCTTTGTACCGGAACCTTAGATTGGTGCTTGTGGGTGACTAGTAGTGTTGATTACATCTTGTAGTTGATTAATATAAGGTTTATTTGGTGGAAGATTATATGTTCAGATCCATTATGTCATTTAATACCCCTTTTATCTTGATCATGATTATCATTTGTGACTAGTTACTTTTGTTCTTGAGGTCATGGGAGGAATCTTGTTGCAATTAATCATGTGAACTTGATATGTGTTCGATATTTTGATGATATGTATGTTGTGATTCCCTTAGTAGTGTCATGTGAACGTCGACTACATCGCACTTCACCTCATTAGGGCCTAAGGGAATGCATTGTGGAGTAGTTATTAGATGATGGGTTGCGAGAGTGACAGAAGCTTAAACCCTAGTTTATGCGCTACTTCGTAAGGAACTGATTTGGATCCAAAAGTTTAATTATATGGTTAGATTTTATCTTAATACTTTTCTCGTAGCTGCGGATGCTTGCGAGTGGGTTAATCATAAGTAGGAGGTTTGTTCAAGTAAGAACGACACCTAAGCACCGGTCCACCCACATATCAAATTATCAAAGTAGCGAACACAAATCAATCCAACATGATAAAATTCCCGTGTACCCTCAAGAACACTTTGCTTATTGTAAGAGATCGTTTTGGCCTGTCCTTTGCCACAAAAGGATTGGGCTACCTTGCTGCATACTATTTACCATTACCGTTACTTGCTTGTTACAAATTATCTTGCTATCAAACTAGCCGTTGCTTATAATTTCAGTGCTTGTAGAGAATACCTTGCTAAAAAACACTTGTCATTTCCTTCCGCTCCTTGTTGGGTTCGACACTCTTACTTATCGAAAGGTCTACGATTGATCCCCTATACTTGTGGGTCATCAAAGAACATGAGCATAAAAAAATTCATCTCTCAAATCAATATAAGTGAAGCATGAGAGAGTTTCTTCAAAGGATATTACCAACTCTCAAATTAATCTAAGTGAAGCATGAGAATATTTCTTCGAAAAAATTAAAGCACACCGTGCTAAAAAAGATGAAAGTGAAGCACTAGAGTAATTCGATAGCTCAATTTTTTTAAGTGAAGCATACAGAGCAATTCTAACAAATCATAGCATCATTTGGCTCTCTCAAATAGGTGTGTCCAGAAAGTATAATTGTGACATACTAAAAAGAAAATCAAGCAAAGACTCATATAATACAAAACGCTCCAAGCAAAACTCATGATATGTGTGACGAATAAAAATATAGGTCCAAGTAAAATTATCGATGGTCGTAGAAGAAAGAGGGGATGCCTTCCGGGCATCCCCAAGCTTAGTTGCTTGGTTCTCTTTAAATATTACCTTGGGGTGCCATGGGCATCCCCAATATTAGGCTCTTTTCACTCCTCATTCCTTCATCCATCGTGATCTCACCTAAAACTTGGAAACTTCAATCACACAAAACTTAACAAAACCTTCATGAGATCCGTTAATATAATAAAGCAAATCACCACTCTAAGTACTATTGCAAACCCATTCATATTTTATTAATGCATTATATGTACTGTATTCTAAGTTTACCGTGTCTTATACCCCTTAATGTAGTCCATAGATTGATCAAAATAAGCACACAATGCAACGAAAACAGAATCTATCAAAAACAGAATAGTATGTAGTAATCTGGACTCTAACCATACTTCTCTTACTCCAACAATTCTGGAAAATTAGGACAACGTAGGATATCTGTATATCAATATTTTGTAAAACTTCAGAATTTTTCGTCACTTCTGCGATTTTTCAAAATTCTGCTACTGGATGCAAAAGTTTCTGTTTTTCAACAACATCAAATCAACTATCACTCAACATGATCCCAAAGACTTTACTTGGCACAAACACTAATTAAAACATAAAATAGACAATAATAACGGTAGCATAATTGTGTAAACACTCAAGAACAGAAAGAAAAAGGCAAAAATAAATTTTATTCATTGGGTTGCCTCCCAACAAGCGCTACCGTTTTACGCCCCTAGCTAGGCATAATGCATAGATTCAAGTGATGTCACATTTAGTTTTTGATCCATTGGATGCCCTCATGATTGATTCATATAGTGTACTAATTCTTGTTCCAGGGAAGTGTTCCATACCCTTCCTTAGTGGAAATTAAAATTTAATATTCCCTTCTTTCATGTCAATCATGACACCTATAGTGCGTAAAAACGGTCTACCAAGTATGATAGGACAAGACGGATTGCAATCAATCTCAAGAACAATAAAGTCTATGGAAACATAGTTCCTATTTGGAAGAAAAATAACATCATTAATTCTTGCCAAAGGCTTTGTAATAGTAGAATCCGTCAAGTGCAAATTAAGAGAACATTCTTCAATATTGGTAAGGCCAAGCACATCACATAGAGATTTCGGAATCGTGGAAACACTAGCTCCCAAATCACATAAAGCAAAGCACACATAATTTTTAATATTGAATTTAATGGTAGGTTCGCACCATGTAATTTTCTATGAATTGAAATCTCTAATTCCAATTTTTCCTCTAAGGCTTTTCGCATAGCATCCACAATATGTTTAGTAAAAGCTTTATTTTGTTCATAGGCATTGGATGAATTTATCATGGATTGCAACAAAGAAATACACTCAATCAAAGAGAAATTATCATAATTAAAGTCTTTTTAATCCAAAATAGTGGGCACATCACTAGTTAAAATCTTGACCTCTCGAAACCCAGTTTCATCAATTTTTCGACAAGATTTTCACCCTCCAAATTATAGAGACACCTTCTAGCTAAAGTTAACTCTTCTTCAGTACCTTTATCACAATGTTGGGGATATCGCTTATCTGGAACTTATCGGTTGACCCATGATAAGGGGTAAATCGGCCAATTTATCGGCATATCGGCCGATTTATCGCCATATCGGCTGATTTATCGGCCGATTTATCGGCCGATTTATCTTATCGGTCTGATAGCGGTAAGCGATAAATCGGCCGATTTATCGGCATATCGGAAGATATCTTGAACAGTGCTTTATCATCAATTTTAATATTACAAAACAAGGAATCAATAGAAGAAACACCAATCACTTTAAGATCTTCATCATTATTATCCTCTAGAGAAGCCGGCTTAGCGGCCATTTGGTTTACTATCGTACCTTATGCATCGGATATTTTGCCTAGTAAATTTTTAGCACGAGCATACTTGGATTGGAGATTAGAAACTTCTCTACTAACATGATCAAGTTGTTTTTTATAGCGTCTAGCACAGTGAAGTGTTCTTTAAGCTCCTCGGTAAAAAACTTATTGTGCTCAAATTGTGTACTCATATATTCCTTGGTACTTTTCTCAATCTCAAGCAAAATATTGGGGTAGGGAACATCATAATACTTTTGTTGAGACATCATGACTATGCAAACAAGAATGCCAACAAAAAGAGATCCGACGAGAAAAAGGCAAACGAAAAAGAAGGCAAATAGAATGGCAAATTGGTGTGAAGTGGGGAAGATGAAAACTAGAGGCAAATGTGCAAATAATGTAAATTGCAAGGAGACGAGATTTGTGATTAGGAACCTGATAGATGTTGATAATGTCTCCTCGGCAACGGTGCCATAAATTCCTTTGACATGGCTTGAGACTGTGTCGGTATTTCCCTAAAGAGGAAGGGATGATGCAGCACAGCTACAGTAAGTATTTCATTTAGTTATGAAACCAAGGTTATAAATCCATTACGAGAACCAACCAACACTATGTAAATGGTACCTGCACACAAAGAACAAATACTTGCAACCCGACGCGTAAGAGGGGTTGGCAATCCCTCCTTGGTAAAAGATGGATAAAATTGTATGAGATTGGATAAATAGATCGCTCAAGAACACAAAATAAAAGAGGCAAATAAAAAGTGTAGCAAGGTGATAACCCACAAGTATTGGGGATCGCAACAGTTTTCATGGGTAGAGTATTCAACCCAAATTTATAGATTCGACACAAGGGGAGCCAAAGAATATTTGTAAGTATTAGTAGTTGAGTTGTCAATTCAACCACACCTGGAGTTTAATATTTGCAGCAAAGTGATCAGTAGCACAATAGTTTGATAGTTTTGATAGTAGTGGTAACAATAATCACTACAAGGATCCGGGTCTATTGCAACAAAACCATTTGTTGTAATATATGCTGTTTCGATAAGTACCTATTGCCACGAAACGACGTTCGTTGGCAGCCGTTGCGACTGGGCACATGGTAATAGGTTATTACCATGAAAAAGCAATGGTGGCAATAAAGCGTGCTATCGCAACATCTATGCGAGAAGTTGCCACATGTTTTCCCATGACAACACTCACCTGATGCCAAAATTTGATCTGTGGAGATAGCTTTAATGCAACGTGTTACAAATCGTGGCGACTGATATCTCGTAGCGATAGACATTTGTGGCAACAGCCTATGCCAACGACGATAGTTTCGTGCCGCAATACTCTTCCGTGCCAATAGTCAATTGTGGCAATAAACTATGGTCACAATCCTTGTTTCGATGGCATTAGGCATGTTGCCACGACCCACCACACTTGTGGCAATAAACTATGGCAACAATCCTTTTTCCCTGGCATTAGGCATGTTGCCATGCCCCACTACACTTGTGGCATTAACTTATGGCAACAAATATTCCAGTCGTCGTAACAGTAAATTGCAACATACTTGTTTTGGTGGTGACAAATAGGTATCACAACAAGTAAAATCTTTGTAGCAAGAAACTATAGCGACAATTTAAACTTTCCATGGCGATACTCTATTTCAACAAAACTTGCTTTGGTGGCGAAACAGTATCGCATCGTGAAAAAATTGTGGTGACAAGCTATTGCGACAATATAAAGTGCTCCGTTGCAACATCATAGTGCAACAAAACAGGTAGGCATAGCGACTGAGATATGATGCAACAATATATTTGTAGAGGTGCTAGCATGTGGCAACCAAAAGTGGGTTGTGGTAATAGCCTATTGCAACCGTAAAAAAATACAGGCTTTCAATTACAATATTCAAAACCATACGTATAATATGTAAATTCATAAAATTCATAATTTTCATAGCAAATATCCATCAAATGAAACTCAAATGTAATTTCGCCATCCTAATTAACTGCGAAGACTAAAATGTCCGTGATCTAGAGTCCAGTCCAGCTAGTTCTTTGGATCCTGCAATCAAGAAATAAAAAAAGTTCTAGTTAATGAGTCGAACATAACATATGCCATACAATCATTCCGGCCCCATTGTTAAGAAGAAATATCGCCAAACTAACAGGACTAATACTATGTCAGCAAGCATGTAATTGAGGAATCAGAACAATTATACAAGTGTAAATGTGTAAAACATAAGCAAAAGTACAATAAAAGCTTCTCTTTTGAGAAAAAACATTATACTTTATAACTTAACGATGCTGGGTTGAATCACCTAAAGCACATGGAGCCATAAGGGCTGGTACATCGGCCTCCCATTGCACATAGTGGTTAGGTTCGTACATCCTACCAAGACTAGCAAGCTCGTGAGAAACAGAGTTTGCCGAGCGACGACATACATTTATTTCATAATAAGAAAACTATAATTTGAGCTGGTACTTGGTATCCTCAATAACAGCAGCATAGGCCGACGAGTCCACCTTATTGATATTCAGTGCTTCCATCAGGAGTTGCGAGTCCGTTTCAAAAACGACCCTCACGACCCACATATCAGCGGCAAGGGATATTGCATGGGACATTGCAATGGAGTCAGCAGCGAAGGCATCACGCCCATGCTCATGACATCCTGCTCATGCATACAAAATGGTGCCCCACCTTCCCTCTACCTTCATTTTCTTTGTCCGTCCTAGTTTTAGCATTGTCGTTGCTTTAAAAGTTTATCATCTCACCATACCACCGCTTTAAACCTTTTATTAATGTTAGCAACTCTATGGAATGATCTTCACATATCATGAGAGATGATGACATGATTTTTTCTTCTTATTTACGCATAGTGCAATGCCAATGTTTCTTTGAACACAATATAAAGATAACGATTTTGTGGCTGCAAGAAACGTACAAAAACATATAGTGTCTATTATTGAGAATATCAAATTAAAGAAATAATTCAACATTCTCCTTGAGTACTTGAATTTTTTGCATAAATGACAACTCAATAGCATATGATTCGGTAGCTTAACATTCAAAGTGACTGCTAATTCAAAAATTCATTGTTTGAGAGGAAATTCTAGAATTGTTGGCAAACCAGCATAACCAATACACCATCGGTTACAAGAATGTTGTCTCCTAGCTTTGTGTGGCATATCATGGAAAATAAGGAAATCAACATAATGGAGAAATGCATGCTAGGTGATTTATCTCAATAGAAAAAAATATTGAAGAGGTTTAGCGCCTATACTTGCATGAAGCCACAAACTGGTATTTTAATAGATAGTATAACTACCAACTCCATCTCTCAGCAGCATATCCTTCTCCATGGTAGGGGACTTCGGGTATATCAGAATTAATTTACATATGAGATGTGGTAATGCAGCACACCTAGCTTATCAAACAGAAAAATGCTTCATGTAGTAGGACATATATGGTTATTCTATCTACTTCAACTTCCCCTAGGATTCAGATCAGCACACTTACAACAGCTAACATGGGATAAACCTGCACAAACTCAAGAAAATGGAAAGGAAAATTGTAAGAAATAAAGGAAAACCAAGTCAAAAAATGTCAACATTTCCTCCTTGGAACTGTATTTCTCATTCATGTTGAATAAAAAAGCTAGATACATGTGTGTTGCTACGACATAAGAAAATATATTTACCAAATAATCATTTTGTTTCGTGAATACAAACATTATGAGCTTTTGATGTTTTCCCAATATAACAAGTGATTGTAATGGCTTCTTTCTCGTGTTTCTCTCTTAGCTACAATAGTTAAACCTCATATAAAGACTAACAAACCAAAAAAATTATACCAAACAGAAAGAAGCAGTGTTAGTTCTTCCATGGAGCGGTGGCTGGGACTGCTTTTGAGCTGTGAAAATTAGTTCCAGCCATTGCTCGGACTAAAGAGAACTACAATGCAAGCCGGTACTGACTACATTAGCAACCAAACTAAGCAGTGAGTCCAGACAATGGCTGGGTAAGGCAAGTCACACTGGTAATTTTTTGAGCATGCCATGACAACGATGTAATGATAAAAAAAGGCTGGGAAAAAACAAATGATGGCATTTCAAAGCATTTTTAGGCATAAGGTTTTCTAATTAACATGATAGACTGGGAATACCAATTCAACATACTATGTCTACGACGGAAAGGGGTTAACAAATCACCTTCATTATAAGTAGATTGCATTACATAAAGAAGCAGCATGTCAGCTCAGTTAGAAACCCAGGTAACTTGTTTACAACTAAAACAAATAGCAAGTGAGTAAAGTGATACAAGTCTGATTATTTTGCTATTAAACAAAAACCTAATTCCTTGCTCTGTTAGAAACTAAAAGGAGAATCAAACTACACTTGGTCTTAGTTAAAATAACCTTATTCATTTCAAATTAGTATTTATTTATTCCCTAAAACTATTTAAAAATGGAAAAATGAGAACACACATGATAATTACACGTAAACTTTGTATGAATATGTAACATGAAACATTAATTTAGGCTATTAGTAGATGCAACATTAATTTATTAATACCTGGTAGCTGAGTTTAAGTCTCAGTATTATGAAGTCATCATACCTGACTCTAATTTTTTGAGAAACAAAATATCATAATCACAATTTGACAGTTCATGATATGTGAATTGAGATCTAGCACATTTAATATATAGTAATAACATCACAATATCCGAAAGTGGCTGACATATTCTTTAGCTTCTCCATGCACTTGCAAAGAAATTTTGCCAACACATCCAGATCATTACTTCACTTGACTGATCAACCATTGAGTAAGTCTAACTCTAGATTCTTTGCTAACAAATTAATTTCACACTCCTTTATTAAGACTTGTGTGAACAGATCATTAGTCTTAATCAGAACTTCAGAAATGATACAAGAACAACAACATTAAGGGCGAAAATGCACCGCCAGTAAATTGGAACAATACCACCTTATATTAAAATGTTAGTTATCTTACTGACTACTGACCTATCTTTGTAACAGTGAACGATGCTCAACAACCAATACGTACATGGGGGTAACGGGATAAGAAATCAACTAAGGAAATTTATATTTCTAAAATGCTGACAGAAGAAAGCAAGTGCAGCATATTTAAGAAGGGACAATACATGACAAATTCTTGACCTTAATCGATGATGGAGTAGTGAGTCAGTGAACAGACTGTTAAAAAACTAAAGAGGGATACAACCTACATATTCACTTGTTCGTCGAAGCGATTAACAATGCATTTTTTCCGGTCAAATAATACATGGTAAATCTGGATAATGGTAAGCAAACTAAGGAACTGAACATGGATTAACTGGATCAAGTGGACGTGTTGATATGTCCCTGACCTGTCATGCAAAGAATATTCATGATGTATTCCACTTCATCCTGATTAACAAGCTGAAAACACATACCTCGTACACTCCATGTCAGCATGTGGTGGTACCGCTAATTACCCCAGTGAACCACCCCATTCCCAAAGTCATTTCACGGGAACTGCTTGACCTAACACACAAAAAATACATCATAAAGGATGAAAGCATACGGAACAACCAAAATCGAGCAGCACCTGCACACCGGAGAAGTTTTTTCTCGGGATCGGAAAGAGAGGCGGCATCTGGAGCGACGGGGTGGGGTGCGGGAGATGAGGAGGGAGACGAGATCGGGAGCGAAGGGTGCGAGAGATGAGGAGGACGGGTGGGTGTGGGACGTGCGTTCGTGGGTAGTGGATCTCTTTTCTTTTCTTTTTGCTTTTTTTCGAGCGGGGATGGGAGAAGTGGGGGACAGATCATACATGGGGAGGTCGAACCATCACGATGTTCGATCCCCCTTTAATAGATCAAAATGTAGGCACCACCAGATTCTGTAAATCTTCTCATTAAAGCCGCACTACTGCCTTAGTCCAAAAAAAGTGTAAGTACACCAAGAGCAGATCATGAGGGCATTGGCTGATGGGTTGACCACAAAAAATTCAATGTGCTGACAATAAAACCATGTTTCCTGCCTTGATGCATAAGAAAGAATATGTATGATCATTACTTCGAGTGATCAATTTGTTGATCCTCAATTTTTTTGAGGCCCATGTGAACAAAATTGATCTGAAAAGGAATAAAAAGAGCACATACCTTGGTGGCAGCTGTTTCCTGCTTGCCGCCTGCGAAGTGGAGACCAGCAGGTGAGTTGCTCCGCCATGTACCTGTGTTGGCTTGAGTCCATGTCTGCCGTTGGCCGCCGCTCACGTTCGCCCATCGCACATCTCAAGGTTGCTTAGATCAATCAAACATCACCAACCAACCAATTACATCTCAGATCAACTATTGGGTAAATGAACCTGACGAAGAAGTAAAACACGACCCGCTAGCCTGACCAGCGAAGGAGAAGCATGTGTGATCATCTGACGCCCCAGTGTCATACCCGTAGCGCCCTCCGGAGGCCTAGCACTCGCCGCACCACCTGGCATCGGCCTTCCGTCGCACCTAGAACCCCGCCCTGACGGCGTCCCCGATGGCACCGTTCCCGGCGGCTAGCATACGGAACAACCAAAATCGAGCAGCACTTGCACACCGGAGAAGTTTTTTCTCGGGATCGGAGAGAGAGACGGCATCTGGAGCGACGGGGTGGGGTGCGGGAGATGAGGAGGGAGACAGGATCGGGAGCGAAGGGTGCGAGAGATGAGGAGGACGGGTGGGTGTGGGACGTGCGTTCGTGGGTAGTGGATCTCTTTTCTTTTCTTTTCTTTTGCTTTTTTTGAGCGGATATAGGAGAAGCGGGGATGGGGGACAGATGGTAAGTGGTGTGGGGGAGGTCAAACCATCACGACGTTCACGTTTGCGCGATTGATCAGATGCCCTGGTGGAGCACGCAGGGCTCGCGCGATGGATCAGACTCGCGTCTGGTCGGTTGCGCCGCTATTTCCTTCGCTCCTTCTTTCCCACAATCGTTTTCCTCTTTCCTTTTCACGCGCCGGACCCTGGTCAAACTACCCAGAGCGACCCGAGTCATACCTCGATCCCCTGTTCCGCCGCCGCGTGAGCCGAGCGCTGGCCGCATCCAGCAGCCACATCATGGCGGCACGACGAAGCAGTCCACGCCGGTGCCTCCCTGCCGCTCCCTCTCCCTCTAACGTTGCTCCGCCACCCGCCGCTCGGCGCCTTCCGCCCATCGGCCTCCTCCTCCCTGGATCTCGCCTTGTCGATCCTGCTCGTGGGCGCGTGGCTGGACCGCCCGACACCTCAACTCCGGCGCCAACGGACATGCCATCCTGCTCACCTGCCCGGGTCTCCCATGCGCTTCAGTGCAACACCCTGCAGCAGCTCCCCCTGGTCAGCCGTCCCTCTGCTCAGCGCCACCCGGACTGGCTCGCCTGTCTCCCTTACGACCAACGACCTAAACAACAATAGTATGATTTTCCCCTCATGTTTCCATCTGTATTTTTCATTGCAAGTGCAGCAAATTTAGATTCAAAATACATCACATGGGCATTAGTACTGTGCTATACATACAACATAAGGATGCTGATTTTAGTTTGAAAAAGTAGCAAACTAATTTTCCCTTGCGTGCTGTTTTATTGGTAGCTACTTTCATGCTCTTCCACATCTGCAATAATAAGATGGTTCAGGCAAATAATAAGATAGAAAACCCAGGCAAATTTCAAAACTAAATCTGATGAACATGAATGCTGTTCATATACTTCAGTTCAGCTCAATCTGTTCCCTGCTCACGTGCATGTATAATCGCAAAGCTGCCGTCTCGGGCTCCTTGGCTTAAGATGGTGTCTTCTTAGTGATCTTGCTCCAAAACATTTTAGGTTGCTTCACACCGTTCAGTATGCCTCTGTACACTAAATTCAGGCACATGTGGTCTCTTCTTTGGCTGTCATGACTTTGGTAATCAATTATCTTCTACCAAAATCTGTTAAACTTCTATTTTTTTAATATAATGCTTCTTAGAACTACTATATCAGATTCAGTTTGACTACAATGTGGAAGGCATAAGAACAAGATTTTCACATGACACACTTTAGAGAAATAATGCAAGTGACAGAAGATCTTCTAAAGAACGGGTGACAGAAGTAAAAATAGATCTGGAATAATTTTCAGACAAAGTGATTAGTGTAATATTGCTTTGGCTCAAATGATCCCTTAAATTAAAAACAAAGAAATCGTCTCAAAGAAATCAAAGTAGCACTGACTGAGCTATTTATGCATTAGCAAATAGTACATGAGCTTTTCCTAACATTTTAGTCAGAACCATGATTCTAAATACTGAACCTCAAACCAAAGAGAAATTAAACAAAAACACACTGAATGAGAAGTCATGGAACATAAGCAGAAACACATAGGAGCTTTAATTGAGTGAATCATTCAAATCAAACCATCTATAAAAATTTATCTAAGGCTGCAACCATTCAACTGAAACTCCTAAAGTAAAATTGCATGACAAGTATCATACACTAAATCAAGTACAGAATCAAGCAAGTATCTTGAACCTGATGGATCACCTGCTGCCGACGACAGATCCGGCACCTTGGGCGCCGGGATTGACACATCAGGCGCCTTGGGGGTCGGGGTTGGGGCTGCCGGCGACCTCACCATCCCGTCCGCCGGGGTAGAGGCTGCGAGGTAGAGGAGGTCAGGAGGGTCTGACTGCGAGGCGGGAGAGGAAGCGATGCGGTATAGCCAACTACTAAACTGAACTTATTTACCCTCATGTCACATGTACTACCATGTGGCAGTAATACTATTTCTTGTTCCATCAACCAAATTTTGCTTTACAATGTATAGATAAATTTGGCTTTACCATGTGACAGTAATACTGGTATGTATGTATCCCTGTTGTCTTGTCTTGTAATGCAACTAGTGATGCTATTGACTGTAATACAACTACTAATGCAGTTGTTGTGTTTTTTAACAGGAATGGCTTTACGGAGATAAGGCAAAAATGACATGAGATAGTACCTAGATGGACAGGGAAAGAGATTCTGTTGAGTGGCAAACTGGCATGAAGGATTTCTTGAATTTTGCCTTCGATGGTGCTCACCCAGACTCAACAGTCCCATGCCGATGTAGAAGATGTCTCAATATTGCTCCGAAAAATAAAAAGGATGTTCATACTGACTTGTTGTTCAATGGGATGGATCCAACCTACACTCGTTGGATATACCATGGTGAACAATCTGATGAGGGAAGCATGTCTGAAGATTCTGATAGTGAAGACGCTGTAGATGATGGTGTTGGGGTTTGTGACATGCTCAATACTCTCATAAGGGCCACAAACATGGAAGCAATGCAGACATTGGTGAATGTGTGGGAGACATTCATGTGGATGCTTCCAGTGGTGATGAAAGGAACTAGGAGCCAAATGCAACAGCCAAGGTCTTCTTGGAACTATTAAAGAGGCAAAAAAAGATTTGTACCAAGGTTGCAAGGATTTAACGAAGCTATCTTTCATTGTGAAGCTTTACCAAATCAAGTGCGTGTCTGGGATGATCAATAGAGCATGTGACTTAGTTCTGCAGATGTTCACGCAGGTGCTGCCAAAGGGTCACTGCATTCCTACTAATCTCGCAAAAGTAAGGAAGGTGAACCGAGATCTTGGGCTGGACTGCAAGAAGATACACGCGTGCATTAATGATTGTGTGCTATTCCGTAATGAACTTGCTGATGCAGAAGAATGCCCTGTCTGTCATGCGTCTCGATGGAAATCTACTCCTACTAGTGCCAGAAATTAGAGTACCTGAAAAGATCACTAGTTGGTGCAGAAATGATGACGAAGGATCCAGCATTGATGTTTCAGTCATAGAAAATATAAAACCTATTGAGTTTTTGAAGATTTCCAGTTCGAATCTGATGATGATAGGGATGATGACGAGGCTTACGTAAATGATGGCCATGTTGCTCCTTTGGGACAAGAAGAATCGGATGATGACCAGGGGTTCTTTGTATAGTTTTTAATCTCTTGGTAAGGTGCTTTTCACATGTTTAAGCCATGAATATAATACCTTGAACTTTTTTGATGGTTACCTAGGAGTAGTATCTCTCGTGAAGTTTAATCTGATGTGAAACAGGTTCAAACAAGGCACCCTTGCATAGTATCATCTGTTGTGGCAAATGAGAACAAAAGCTAGTGCCCAGCACTAACAGTTTGGTGATGAAGAGAAGAGAAGAGTAGTTGTTGTTCTTTTAGTGATTAAGAGACTCGAATCTGATGATGATACGGATGATGGTGAGGCTTACTTAAATGATGGCCATGTTGCTCCTTTGGGACAAGAAGAATTGGATGATGACCAGGGGTTCTTTGTATAGTTTTTAATCTCTTGGTAAGGTGCTTTTCACATGTTTAAGCCATGAGTATAAGTTCTTGAACTATTTTGATGGTTACCTACGAGTAGTATCTCTCCTGAAGTTTAATCTGATATAAAACAGGTTGAAACAAGGCATGCCTGCATAGTGTCATATGTTGTGGCAAATGGGAACAAAAGCTAGTGCCCAACACTAACAATTTGGTGATGAAGAGAAGAGAAGAGTAGTTGCTGTTCTTTTAGTGATGTTGCTATTTTCCTTTTAACTGCTATGAACTTGTGGTCTTTTAGTGTTGTTGCTATTTTCACTACTTTGCCTTGAACTTATAGTCTTTTGTGTGAACAATCTATAAGTATGGCTCCCGAAACTTGTGTGCTCTCATTTTGAAACATGTGTTATATATCTTGCTGAGATGGTTTGTTATATCCTACTAAAATCTTGTGTCATATGTCCTTATATATATCTTCGTGCAGTGTTGTTGATCTGCTGATGAATTCTTGTTGGAAATTAGGCTGGGATACAGCTGTTATGCTGCTCAATTGGTGGCTGAAGAGCTGTTTAAATGGAGCCTAGGGGTGTTTAAAAATAGATAGTATGCAGCCTTGCTCAATTTCTTTGTTTAACACATAATTTTATATTGAATCTCCTTTTTTATTGACAGCACACATAAATACATATTATCACATCAAGCAATATAGAGAAAAATTAGGAAGAGAATGTGAGGATTTGCTGCTCAATTCTCATGATTCGCCTTTGTGAGAAGGGCACTGAGTTTGCTGTCTTTCCGGTGCCGAGGACAACCTTGCTACCGGAGGAGGTCAGTAGGGTAAGTGGAGGAGACCTTAGCGGTGCAAGAAACACTAAAGTGAAGGGTGTCTGCGAGTGTGCAACGCTTCGCACACGCGTAAGCGAGCGTTCCTCCAAGTTGTGGTACCACCGATGTCCACTTTGCAACATATGTGACTAAAATGCAACTTAGGTGCAAGTTATGGGACCTAATGAGTTAATACCTCTGTAAACTAGTACACGACTTTAATCAGATCATGTGAAATAGTATAATAAATAAAGGAAAAATCAGGAGCACTATAGAGAATACCGTTGCAATATCCTACTCCTTTTTGGCAACACTAGAGGATTGTTGCATTATGTTGTACGTATTACCATGCTCAATTTGCCGCAATATGTAATATTTATTGCAACGCAAGAAAGGTTAGGCAAAAAGTCACCTATTACAACCAATACATGCTTTGTTGCAATAGTATCTATGACTAGCGCCACATGTCAGAGTTGTTGCAATATATGTCTAAATATTACCACAAAGATGTACTTTGTTGCAATACCTAGCCAGTATTGCAACAAGATGACCAATTCATGCAACGGGACGGAATTGTTGCAATATCACTACCATATTACAATGCCGATGCAGCTTGTGGCAATACATGGCTTCTATTGCAACAAAACAAGTACTTAGCGCGATGAAACAAAATTGTGGCAATATGTAGATCCTATTACCACGAACTAGAATTTTGTGGTAATATAGCATTTTATTGCAACAAAAGTGTAGCAATATTTTTTGTTGCAATACACCGGAATCCTTGTAGTGAATTGCGGTAATAGTAACAATGGTTACAGTTTTGTAGAAGTTGTGATAGTAGCAATAGCAATAGTAACTTAGCAAGAACAATATGTAAAAAACTTGTAGGCATTGTATCCTTGAATTCGTTGTATAATATTCATCATATAACAGTCATAACCTAGGGCAACACAGAACTAGCTCCAGTTCATAAATATAATGTAGGCATGTATTCCGTAAATGGTCATACGTGCTTATGGAAAAGAACTTGCATGGCATCTTTTGTCCAACCCTCCCGTGGCAGCGGGGTCCATATGGAAACTAAGGGATATTAAGGCCTACTTTTAATAGAGAGCCGAAACAAAGCATGGACACACAATGAATACATGAACCCCACAAACTATGATCATCACTTAGAAGTATCCCAATTATTGTCACTTTGGGGTTTACGGATCATAACACATAATAGGTGCATATGACTAACAATATAAGATCTAGAACATAGATATAATGGTGAAAACATAAACGGTTCAGATCTGAAATCATGACACTCGGGCCCTAATGACAAGCATTAAGCATGGAAAAGTCATAACAACATAATATCAGAACATAGTGGATACTAGGGATCAAGCCCTAACAAAACTAACTCGGTTACATGATGAATCCCATCCAAGTCCTCACTGACCAGCGAGCCTACGAAGGAATTACTCACTCCCGGTGGGGAGCATTGATACGTCTCCAACGTATCTATAATTTTTGATTGTTCCATGCTATTATATTATCTATTTTGGATGTTTAATGGGCTTTATTATGCACTTCTATATTATTTTTGGGACTAACCTATTAACCCAAGGCCCAGTGCAAATTGCTGTTTTTTTGCCTATTTCAGTGTTTCGCAGAAAAGGAATATCAAACGGAATGAAACCTTCGGAGGAGTTATTTTTGGAACAAACGTGATCCGGAGGACTTGGAGTGGACGTCAAGAAAAGAACGAGGAAGCCACGAGGCAGGGAGGCGCGCCTGCCCCCCTGGGCGCGCCCCCACCCTCGTGGGCCCCTCGTAGCTCCACCGACCTACTTCTTCCTCCTATATATACTCATATACCCCGAAAACATCCAGGAGCACCACGAAACCCTATTTCCACCGCTGCAACCTTCTGTACCCGTGAGATCCCATCTTGGGGCCTTTTCCGGCGCTCCGCTAGAGGGGGAATTGATCACGGACGGCTTCTACATTAAAACCATATCCTCTCCGATGATGTGTGAGTAGTTTACATCAGACCTTCAGGTCCATAGTTATTAGCTAGATGGCTTATTATCTCTCTTTGGATCTCAATACAAAGTTCTCCTCGATCTTCTTGGAGATCTATTCGATGTAACTCTTTTTGCGGTGTGTTTGTCGAGATCCGATGAATTGTGGGTTTATGATCAAGATTATCTATGAACAATATTTGAATCTTCTCTAAATTCTTTTATCAGTTTGATTTGTTACCTTTACAAGTCTCTTCGAATTATCAGTTTGGTTTGGCCTACTATATTGATCTTTCTTGCAATGGGAGAAGTGCTTAGCTTTGGGTTCAATCTTGCGGTGTCCTTTCCCAGTGATAGTAGGGGCAGCAAGGCACATATTGTATTGTTGCCATCAAGGATAAAAAGATGCGGTTTATATCATATTGCTTGAGTTTATCCCTCTACATCATGTCATCTTGCTTAATGCGTTACTCTGTTCTTATGAACTTAATACTCTAGATGCAGGCAGGAGTCGGTCGATGTGTGGAGTAATAGTAGTAGATGCAGAATTATTTCGGTCTACTTGTCGCAGACGTGATGCCTATATACATGATCATGCCTAGATATTCTCATAATTAGGCACTTTTCTATCAATTGCTCGACAGTAATTTGTTCACCCACCGTAATACTTATGCTATCTTGAGAGAAGCCACTAGTGAAACCTATGGCCCCCGGGTCTATTTTCCATCATATTAATCTCCCAACAACTAGCTATTTCTGTCACCGTTTATTTTTGCAATCTTTACTTTCCAATCTATACAACAAAAATACCAAAAATATTTATCTTATTATCTCTATCAGATCTCACTTTTGCAAGTGGCCGTGAAGGGATTGACAACCCCTTTATCGCGTTGGTTGCAAGGTTCTTGATTGTTTGTGTTGGTACGAGGGACTTGCGTGTGGCCCCCTACTGGATTGATACCTTGGTTCTCAAAAACTGAGGGAAATACTTACGCTACTTTGCTGCGTCACCCTTTTCTCTTCAAGGGAAAACCAACGCATGCTCAAGAGGTAGCAAGCAATATGGAATTGGTGATGAAGGAGGGTTCATGATGACGAAAAACGAATATTCCCCTCTCCGAGTCCCCAAATGGGCTCCAGATCTAGCCTTTGATGAAGAACAGGAGGTGACTGTTGGGAAACATTGGATGGAAAACAAAAAAAAGTATACGCACACGCAAGATCCATTCATGGAGATGCATAGAAACGAGAGCGGAGAGTCTGTCTACGTACCCTCGTAGACCGTAAATAGAAGCGTTTATTAACGTGGTTGATGTAGTCGAACTTCTTCGTGATCCAACCGATCAAGTACCGAACGTACGGCACCTCTGCATTCAGCACAAGCTCAACTTTGTGACGTACTCGCCTTCTTGATCTAGCAAGACGGGCAAAGTAGTGGATGAGTTCCGGCGGCACAACGGTGTGGTGACAGTGATGGTGATGTTATCCCGCAGGGCTTCACCTAAGCACTATGAAAATATGACCGATGGACGAAGCTGTGGAGAGGGGCGCCGCACACGACTAAGAGATTGTCGTTGGCTGTGTGGCGCCCCCTCCCACATATATATATAGGTGGGGGAGAGGGAAGGCAGCCAGGAGGCGCCCCCAAGGGTGGCCAAATCCCCCTTGGGCTCCTGCCCTTGCCACCTTTCCTTGTATGTGCGTGAGAGGAAGGCAGGGGGAGGTGGCGCCCCCCCCCCCCCCATCACACACTTTCCTTTCTCTCATGAGGAGGGAATGGCAGGAGGGGCCAACCCTCCCCATTTCCTTCCCCTAGGGCCGCCGGCCAGGGAGAGGGGTGCACCAACCCATTGTGGGCTAGTGTGTTCCCCCTTTGGCCCATTAAGCCCATATAGCCTCCCGGGGCTTCCCGGAACCCCTTCTGTTGAACAGATGCCTACCCGGTACCTCCCGAAACTCTTCCGTGTCCAACTAGCATTCTTCTATATACCGATCTTTACCTCCGGACCATTTCGGAGCTCCTTGTCATGTCTGTGATCTCATCCGGCACTCCGAACAATATCCGGTCACCAAATCATATAACTCATATAACACTATACCATCAACGAACGTTAAGCGTGCGGACCCTACGAGTTTGAGAACTATGTAGATATGACCGAGACACCTCTCCGGTCAATAACTAGTAGCGGAACCTAGATGTCCATATTGTTTCCTACATATTATACAAAGATCTTTATCGATCGAACCTTTTGACAACATACGTAATTCCCTTTGTCTATCGGTATGTTACTTACCCGAGATTCGATCATCGGTATCTCCATACCTAGTTCAATCTCGTTACCGGCAGGTCTCTTTACTCATTCCATAATACATCATCTCGTAACTAACTCCTTAGTCACTTTGCTTGCAAGCTTATTATGATGTGTATTACCGAGAGGGCCCAGAGATACCTATCCGATACTCGGAGTGACAAATCCCAATCTCGATCCATGCCAACTCAACAGACACCTTTGGAGATACCTGTAAAGCATCTTTATGATCACCCAGTTACGTTGTGATGTTTGATCCATGCCAGTCTCGATCTCATGGTCGAAGGAACATGTATTTGTCATTCAAGAAAGCAGTAGCAATAAACTGAACGAGCGTATGCTAAGCTAACGGATGGGTCTTTTCCATCACATCATTCTCCTAGTGATGTGATCCCATTATCAAATGACAACTCATGTCTATGGTTAGGAAACCTTAATCATCTTTGATCAACGAGCTAGGCTTACTAGGGACACGTTATTTGTGCATGTATCCGCACATTTATTTAAGTTTCCGATCAATACAATTATAGCATTAATTATAAACTTTTATCATGAATAAGGAAATATAAAATAAAAACTTTATTATTGCCTCTAGGGCATATTTCCTTCAGTCTCCCACTTGCACTAGAGTTGATAATCTAGATTACATTTTAATGAATGTAATGCCCATGGAGTCTTGGTGGTAACATGTTTTGCTCGTGGAACAGGCTTAGTCAACGAGTCTGCCACATTCAGATCTGTATGTACTTTGCAAATTTCTATGTCTCCATCCTTGACCTTTTCACGAATGGAGTTGAAGCGTCTCTTGATGTGTTTGGTTCTCTTGTGAAACCTGGATTCATTCGCTAAGGCTATTGCTCCAGTGTTGTTACAAAAGATTGTCATTGGACCCGATGCACTAGGTATTACACCCAGATCGAATCTGAAGTCCTTCATCCAGACTCCTTCATGCAATGCTTCCGAAACAACTATGTACTCTACTTCACACATAGATCTTGCCACGACGCTCTGCTTGGAACTGCACCAACTGACAGCTCCACCATTCAATATAAATACGTATTCGGTTTCTGACTTAGAGTCATTCGGATCAGTGTCAAAGCTAGCATCGACGTAACCCTCTATGACAAGCTCTTCTTCACCTCCATAAACGAGAAACATATCTTCGGTCCTTTTCAGGTACTTCAGGATGTTCTTGACCGTTCCCCAGTGATCCACTCCAGTATTACTTTGGTACCTCCCTGTCAAACTTATGGCAAGGCACACATCAGTTCTAGTACACAACATAGCATACATGATAGGACCTATGGCTGAGGCATAGGAATGACTTTCATTCTCTCTCTATCTTTTGAAGTGGTCGGCCTTTGAGTCTAACTCAATTTCACACCTTGTAACACAGGCAAGAACCCTTTCTTTGACTGATCCATTTTGAACTTCTTCAAAACTTTTTCAAGGTACGTGCTTTGTGAAAGTCCTATTAAGCGTCTCGATCTATCCCTATAGATCTTGATGCCCAATATATAAGCAGCTTCACCGAGGTCTTTCATTGAAAAATTCTTATTCAAGTACCCTTTTATGCTATCTAGAAATTCTATATCATTTCCAATCAACAATATGTCATCCACATATAATATCAGAAATGCTACAGAGCTCCCACTCACTTTTGTAAATACAGGCTTCACCGTAATTCTGTATAAAACCATATGCTTTGATCACCTCATCAAAGTGTATATTCCAACTCCGAGATGCTTGCACCAGTCCATAGATGGATCGCTGGAGCTTGCACACATTTTTAGCACCTTTAGGATCGAAAAAAACCTTCTGGTTGCATCATATACAACTCTTCTTTAAGAAATTCATTAAGGAATGCAGTTTTGACGTCCATTTGCCAGATTTCATAATCAGAAAATGCGGTAATTGCTAACATGATTCGGACAGGCTTAAGCATCATTATGGGTGAGAAAGTCTCATCGTAGTCAACCCCTTGAATTTGTCGAAAACCTTTTGCGACAAGTCGAGCTTTGTAGATAGTAACATTACCATCAACGTCAGTCTTCTTCTTGAAGATCCATGTATTCTCTATGGCTTGCCGATCAATGGGCAAGTCCACCAAAGTCCACACTTTGTTCTCATACATGGATCCTATCTCAGATTTCATTGCCTCAAGCCATTTGTTGGAATCTAGGCTCATCATAGCTTCCTTATAGTTCGTAGGTTCGCCTTGGTCTAAAGACATGACTTCCAGGAAAGGATTACCGTACCACTCTAGTGTGGAACGTGTTCTGGTTGACCTACGAAGTTCAGTAGTAACTTGATATGAAGTTCCATGATCATCATCATTAGCTTCCTCTCTAGTTGGTGTAGGCATCACGGGAACGATTTTCTCTGATGTTCTACTTTCCAGTTCGAGAGAAGGTACAACTATCTCATCAAGTTCTACTTTCCTCCCACTCACTTCTTTCGACAGAAACTCCTTCTCTAGAAAGGACCCATTTTTAGCAACAAAGATCTTGCCTTCGGATCTATGGTAGAAGGTGTACCCAATAGTTTCTTTAGGGTATCTTATGAAGACGCACTTCTCCGATTTGGGTTCAAGCTTATTAGGCTGAAACCTTTTGACATAAGTGTCGCATCCCCAAACTTTAAGAAATGACAGCTTATATGTCTTCCCAAACCATAGTTCATACGGTGTCATCTCAATGGATTTAGACGGTGGCCTATTTAACGTGAATGCGGCTGTCTCTAATGCATAACCCCAAAATTATAAAGGCAAATAGAGACATCATAGAATGCACCATGCATATCTAATAAAGTACAGTTACGACGTTCGGACACACCATGACGCTGTGGCATTCCAGGTGGCGTGAGTTGTGAAACAATTCCATATTGTTTTAAATGAAGGCCAAATCATAACTCAAATATTCACCTCCACGATCAGATCGTAGAAACTTTATTCTCTTGTTACGATGATTCTCTACTTCACTCTGAAATTCTTTGAACTTTTCAAATGTTTCAGACTTGTGTTTCATTAAGTAGATATACCCATATCTACTTAAATCATCTGTAAAGGTTAGAAAATAATGATACCTACTGCATGCTTCAACACTCATTGGACAGCATACATCGGTATGTATTATTTCCAATAAGTCATTAGCTCGCTCCATTGTTTCGGAGAACAGAGTTTTAGTCATCTTGCTCATGAAGCATGGTTTGCAAGTATCAAATGATTCATAATCAAGTGATTCCAAAAGTCCATCCTCATGGAGTTTCTTCATGCGCTTTACACCAATATGACCTAAATGGCAGTGCCACAAATATGTTGCACTATCATTATCAATTTTGCATATTTTGGCATCAATATTATGAATATGTGTATCACTACGATTGAGATTCAACAAGAACAGACCATTCTTCAAGGGTGCATGACCATAAAAGATATTATTCATATAAATAGAACAATCATTATTCTCTAACTTAAATGAATGACCGTCTCACAATAAAAAAGATCTAGATATGATGTTCATGCTCAACGCTGGCACCAAATAACAATTATTGAGGTCTAAAACTAATCCCGAAGGTAGATGTAGAGGTAGTGTGCCGACGGCAATCACAGCAACCTTGGAACCATTCCCAACGCACATCGTCACCTCGTCTTTAGCCAATCTTCGTTTATTCCGCGGCTCCTATTTCAAGTTACAAATATGAGCAACCAAACCAGTATCAAATACCCAGGCGCTACTATGAGCATTAGTAAGGAACACATCAATAACATGTATATCAAATATATCTTTGTTCACTTTGCCATCCTTCTTATCCACCAAATTCTTGGGGTAGTTCCGCTTCCAGTGACCACTTCCTTTGCAGTAGAAGCACTCCGTTTCAGGCTTAGGTCCGGCTTTGGGCTTCTTCACGGGAGTGGCAACTTTCTTGTCGTTCTTCTTGAAGTTCCCTTTCTTTCCTTTACCCTTTTTCCTGAAACTAGTGGTCTTGTTAACCATTAACACTTGATGCTCCTTCTTGATTTCTACCTCCGCCGATTTCAGCATCGCGAAGAGCTCAGGAATTTTTTTCTCCATCCCTTGCATATCGTAGTTAATCACAAAGCCTTTGTAGCTTGGTGGAAGTGATTGAAGAACTCTGCCAATAACACTCTCAACTGGAAGATCAATTCCCAGCTGAGTCAAGTGGTTATGATACCTAGACATTTTTGAGTATGTGTTCACTGACAAAACTATTCTCCTCCATCTTGCAGCTATATAACCTGTTGGAGACTTCATATCTCTCAACCTAGGCATTAGCTTGAAATATCAAATTCAGCTCTTGGAACGTCTCATATGCCCCATGACATTCAAAATGCATTCCAAGTCCCAGTTCTAAGCCGTAAAGCATGGCACACTGAACTATAGAGTAGTCATCAGATCGAGTCTGCGAGACGTTCATAACATCTGTAGTAGGTCTGTAACCTAGCGGTGCATCAAGGAAATAATTCTTCTGTGCAGTAATGAGGATAATCCTCAAGTTACGGACCCAGTCCGTGTAGTTTCTACCATCATCTTTCAACTTAGCTTTCTCTAGGAACGCATTAAAATTCAGGGGAGAGGTAGCACGGTCCATTGATCTACAACATAGATATGCAAAACTATTAAGACTAAGTTCATGATAAATTAAGTTCAATTAATCAAATGACTAATGAACTCCAACTTAAATTAACATCCCTCAAATTATATAAGTGATACATGATCCAAATCAACTAACCCATGTTCGATCATCACGTGAGATGGGGTAGTTATCAATGGTGAACATCACTATGTTGATCATATGTACTATATGACTCACGTTCAACCTTTTGTTCTCAAGTGTTCCGAGACCATGTCTGTACATGCTAGGCTCGTCAGGTTTAACCCATGTATTCTGCTTGTGTAAAACTGACTTAGACCCGTTGTATGTGAACGTAGAGTCTATCACACCCAATCATCATGAAGTTCTTCGAAACGACGAACTTTAGCAATGGTGCATACTCGGAGAGAACACTTTTATCTTGAAATTTAGTGAAGGGATAATCTTATAATGCTACCGTCGTTCTAAGCAAAATAAGATGCATAAAGGATAACATCACATGCAATCAAAATATGTGACATGATACTACCATCATCATCTTGTGCTATTGATCTCCATCTCCAAGGCATCGTCATGATCTCCATTGTCACCGGCTCGGATCTCCATCGTTGCGTCGGGGTCGTCTCGCCAACTATTGCTTCTACAACTATTGCTAACACATAGCGATAAATTAATGTAAAGCAATTACATGGCGCTTTCATTTCATACAATAATTAAGAGACAACCCTAAGGCTTGATGACCCACAAGTATAGGGTATCTATTGTAGTCCTTTCGGTAAGTAAGAGTATCAAACCCAACGAGGAGCAGAAGGAAATGATAAGCGGTTTCCAGCAAGGTATTCTCTGCAAGTACTGAAATAAGTGGTAACAGATAGTTTTGTGATAGGATAATTTGTAACGAGCAACAAGTGACAAAAGTAAATAAAGTGCAGTAAGGTGGCCCAATCCTTTCTGTAGCAAAGGACAAGCCTGGACAAACTCTTATATAGAGAAAAGTGCTCCCGAGGACACATGAGAATATCGTCAAGCTAGTTTTCATCACGTTCATATGATTCGCGTTCGGTACTTTGATAATTTGGTATGTGGGTGGACCGGTGCTTGGGTACTGCCCTTACTTGGACAAGCATCCCACTTATGATTAACCTCTATTGCAAGCATCCGCAACTACAACAAAAGTATTAAGGTAAACCTAACCATAGCATGAAACATATGGATCCAAATCAGCCCCTTACGAAGCAATGCATAAACTAGGGTTTAAGCTTCTGTCACTCTAGCAACCCATTATCTACTTATTACTTCCCAATGCCTTCCTCTAGGCCCGAATAATGGTGAAGTGTCATGTAGTCGACGTTCACATAACACCACTAGAGGAGAGACAACATACATCTCATCAAAATATCGAACGAATACCAAATTCACATGACTACTGATAGCAAGACTTCTCCCATGTCCTCAGGAACAAAAGTAACTACTCACAAAGCATAAACATGTTCATAATCAGAGGGGTATTAATGTGCATATAGGATCTGAACATATGATCTTCCACCAATTAAACCAAGTAGCATCAACTACAAGGAGTAATTAACACTACTAGCAACCTACTAGCACCAATCCTGGACTTGGAGACAAGAATCGGATACAAGAGATGAACTAGGGTTTTGAGGGGAGATGGTGCTGATGAAGATGTTGGTGGAGATTGCCCTCTCCCGATGAGAGGAGCGTTGGTGATGACGAGGGCGATGATTTCCCCCTCCGGGAGGGAAGTTTCCCGGCAGAACAGCTCCGGCAGAGCCCTAGATTGGTTCCGCCAAGGTTCCGCCTCGTGGCGGCGGAGTTTCGTCCGAGAAGATGGCTTGCTATTTTTTTCCCATCGAAAGACTTCATATAGCAGAAGATGGTCACCAGAGGGCCACCAGGGGGCCCACGAGGTAGGGGGCGCGCCCAGGGGGGTAGGGCGCGCCCCCACCCTCGTGGGCAGGGTGTGCCCCCCTGGTGAAGTTCTTGCTCTCAGTATTTTTTATATATTTGGGAAACGTCTTCCGTGAAGTTTTAGGACTTTTGGAGTTGTGCAGAATAGGTATATAATATTTTCTCCTTTTCTAGCCCGGAATCCCAGCTGCTGGCATTCTCCCTCTTTATGTAAACCTTGTAAAATAAGAGAGAATAGGCATAAGTATTGTGACATAATGTGTAATAACAGCCCATAATGCAATAAATATCGATATAAAAGCATGATGCAAAATGGACGTATCAACTCCCCCAAGCTTAGACCTCGCTTGTCCTCAAGCGAAAAGCCGAAATTGAAAAATATGTCCACATGTTTAGAGATACATGTGTCGATAAAAATAAAATACGGACATGAGGGCATCATGATCATTCTTAGAACAACAACTTATATAATTCTTGCCATATGATTTCTTATGCTAGAGTAATAATTCAATCACAATTTCAAGTATGAATCGTAAACTTCATTGAAAACTAACAAACTATAATGTCAGTCATTGGAGCAATTGCAATTTATCATAACATAGGAAAGAGTCAATATATAAGAGCTTTTCAGCAAGTCCACATACTCAACTATCATATAGTCTTTCACAATTGCTGACACTCACGCAATACTTATGGGTATGGAGTTTTAATCGGACACAGAGAAAGATAGGGGCTTATAGTTTTGCCTCCCAACATTTTACCTCAAGGGCAATGTCAGCAGTAATAGTTCATCAAAACTCACATCCAATTAGCCATATATACCAGGATCTTTCCAACATACTGTGCTTGCCAAAGGATAAAATGTAAAAAGGAAGGGTGAAGATCACCATGACTCTTATGCAGGTAGGAGATAAAAGTAATAGATAGGCCCTTCGAAGAGGGAAGCAGAGGTTGCCATGTGCTTTTATGCTTCGATGCACAAAATCTTAATGCGAAATAACATCACTTTATATTGCCACTTGTGATATGGGCCTTTATTATGCAGTTTGTCGCCTTTATTTCTTCCATATCACACGATCGTATAAAGCTTATTTTATCCCACACTAATAAGTCATACATATTTAGAGAGCAATTTTTATTGCTTGCACCGATGACAACTTACTTGGAGGATCTTACTCAATCCATAGGTAGGTATGGTGGACTCTCATGGCAAAACTGTTTTAAGGGTATTTGGAAGCACAAGTAGTATCTCTACTTGGTGCGATGAATTTGGCTAGCATGAGGGGGAAAGGCAAGCTCAACCATGTTGGATGATCCATGACAATATAATTTATCTCAGATGTAAGAAAACATAACCCATTACGTTGTCTTCCTTGTCCAATGTCAACTCTTTAGCATGTCATATTTTAATGAGTGCTCACAATCATAAAAGATGTCCAAGATAGTATATCTATATGTGAAGACCTCTCTTTATTTATTACTTCCTATTAATTGCAACGATGACCAAAACTATGTTTGTCAACTCTCAACAACTTTTATTCATCATACTTTTTCTATATGAGCTCATTACTCTCCATAAGACTCACATGATCTCTTTGTTTCTTTTTATTCTTTCTCTTTTCTTTTATTTCTTTAGGATCATGGCAAAATAATCAAGCCCTTGACTCAACGCTAATATTTATTATATAGCTAACGGACTCGATTACATAGAAGGATTATAAAGCAAAACTCACATCTAGATCATACTAAGAACTTTTATTCTACTAGATCAAGATACTACCAAAAGGATCGAACTAAGAAAAACGATAAAGATAAAAGTGATGGTGATACGATACCGGGGCACTCCCCCAAGCTTGGTAGTTGCCAAGTGGAGTGCCCATACCAGATACTCAATTCTTCTTTGTTGGTGGAGATGGTGGTGATTTTTTTGATGGCGTAGGCTTGTCGTCCTTCTTCCAAGGCATAGGCTCACCATCATAGAAGGATGACCGAGTCTCCGGGATCCTCAAATCTGCAGCCAAACTCATCCTTTTGAATCTATATTCATACTCATAGTTTTGGTTTTGCAGGTCATAGATTTGAGCTTGAAGTTGCTCGATTTTCTCGTGAAGCTTGAAGATGGTCTCCCCGATATTGTCGGCATCCAGCTTGTGTTTGTTGGTGAACTCTGCGATCATCATGTGGTTGGAGTTGAGTCCAAGCTCCACCATCCCCTGACACTTGAAAACTTGTTGCTCCATTGCTTCGAGCCTCGTCTCCATGCTTCCGGTCCACTTCGATCCCTCAGCATCACGGTTGTGCAGCAACCCATCACGCATCTCAATGGTTTGAGGGTGTCGCTGCACCTCCGCGAGGTAAGGGTTGATGACCTTCTCGAAGAACTTGTCCTTGGGAGCACTTGGAGATGTCATGATAATCTAGATCTGTCAGAAAAACAGCTCGAAACAAAGACATGAGATTTTTGCGTGATACGGGAGTCAAAACCCCCGGGAGATTATATAATGAATTTTTACCAACCAAAATATGTGTCGTGTACGAAAATGGAGTCCGGAGAGCACACAAGGTGCCCACAAGGTAGGGGGGCGCGCCGAGTAGGGTAGGGCGCGCCCTCCACCCTCGTGGAGGCCTCTTGTCCTTCCCGGGCTGCTTCTTATTTTCTATTTTTCTAAATATTCCAAAACAGAGAAATATTGCCTTAAAAATTGTTTTGGAGTCGGTTTACTTACTGTACCACATACCTATTCCTTTTCGGAGTCTGAAACGTTCCGGAAAGTGTCCCTTATGTATTCCTCCGGGGTTACGGTTTCAATAACATTGGTTTCAACATTTATGGGATTACCTGAGATATAGTGTTTGATTCTTTGACCGTTCACCACCTTCGGATTTGTGCCTTCGAAGTTGTTGATTTTTATGGCACCAGAATGATAGACCTCCTCGATAACGTAAGGACCTTCTCATTTAGAGAGAAGTTTTCCTGCAAAAAATCTTAAACGAGAGTTTTATAG
Source organism: Triticum monococcum (assembly GCA_034509565.1). NCBI lineage: Eukaryota > Viridiplantae > Streptophyta > Magnoliopsida > Poales > Poaceae > Triticum > Triticum monococcum. The sequence goes on along the minus strand of CM067841.1, from coordinate 567,984,097 downwards.
CAATACATAGTCACGTACATTAAACTCACGCTTTTGTATCCTTTTGTCATGCCATCTTTTAACTTTTTCTTTAAACAACTTGGCATTTTCGTAGGCTTGGGTTCTCCATTCATCAAGTGAGCTAATATCAAATAATCTCTTCTCACCAGCAAGTTTAAGATCATAATTGAGTTCTTTAATAGCCCAATAAGCCTTGTGTTCTAGTTCGAGAGGTAAGTGACATGCTTTTCCATAGACCACTTTATACGGAGACATACCCATAGGATTTTTGTATGCAGTTCTATAGGCCCATAATGCATCATCAAGTTTCTTGGACCAATTCTTTCTAGATCTATTAACAGTCTTTTGCAAAATTAATTTGAGTTCTCTATTACTCAATTCTACTTGACCACTAGACTGTGGGTGATAAGGAGATGCAATTCTATGGTTAACATCATATTTAGCAAGCATTTTACGGAAAGCACCATGAATAAAATGTGAGCCACCATCAGTCATTAAATATCTAGGGACTCCAAATCTTGGAAAAATAACTTCTTTAAGCATTTTAATAGAAGTGTTATGATCAGCACTACTAGTTGGAATAGCTTCTACCCACTTAGTAACGTAATCAACAACAACTAAAATATGTGTATATCCATTAGAGGAAGGAAAGGGTCACATATAGTCAAAGCCCCAAACATCAAATGGTTCAATAACAAGTGAATAATTCATAGGCATTTCTTGACGTCTACTAATATTACCAATTCTTTGACATTCATCACAAGATAGGACAAACTTACGGGCATCCTTGAATAGAGTAGGCCAATAAAAACCAGATTGCAGTACCTTATGGGAAGTTCTATCTCCAGCATGGTGTCCTCCATAAGCTTCGGAGTGACACTTGCGTAGGATATGTTCCTGTTCATGCTTAGGTACACAACGTCTAATAACACCATCTACTCCTTCTTTATAAAGATGTGGGTTCTCCCAAAAGTAATGCCTCAAATCATAGAAGAACTTTTTCTTTTGCTGGTATGTGAAACTAGGTGGTATAAACTTAGCAACAATGTAATTAGCATACCATGGAGCAGTATGAGAAGCATTTATGACATTTAATTGCTCATCCGGAAAGCTATCATCAATAGGAAGTGGGTCATCAAGCACATTTTCTAACCTAGATAAGTTGTCTGCAACGGGGTTCTCAGCTCCCTTTCTATCAACAATATGCAAATCAAATTCTTGTAGCAAGAGAACCCATCTAATAAGTCTAGGTTTGGCATCTTTCTTTTCCATAAGATATTTAATAGCAGCATGATCAGTGTGAATAGTTACTTTAGAATCAACAATATAAGGTCTGAACTTATCACAAGCAAATACAACCGCTAAGAATTCTTTTTCAGTAGTAACATAATTTCTTTGAGCATTGTCTAGGGTTTTACTAGCATATTGAATAACATTTAATTTCTTATCAACTCTTTTTCCTAGAACAGCACCTACAGCATAATCACTAGCATCACACATAATTTCAAAGGGTAAATTCCAATCAGGTGGCTGAACAATAGGTGCAGAGATCAATGCTTTCTTAAGTATTTCAAATGCTTCTACACAATCATCATCAAAGACAAATGGTATATCTTTTTGTAATAAATTAGTCAGAGGCTGAGAGATTTTTGAGAAGTCCTTAATAAACCTCCTATAAAATCCAGCATGACCAAGGAAACTTCTTATACCTTTGATGTCCTTGGGACATGGCATCTTTTCAATAGCATCAACCTTGGCTTTATCAACTTCTATACCTCTTTCAGAAACTTTATGCCCCAAGACAATACCTTCATTAACCATAAAGTGGCACTTTTCCCAATTCAAGACAAGATTAGTTTCTTCACATCTCTGAAAAACTCGATCAAGGTTGCTCAAGCAATCATCAAAAGAAGATCCATAGACGGAAAAGTCGTCCATGAAAACCTCACAAATCTTTTCACAAAAGTCAGAGGAATATAGCCATCATGCATCTTCGAAAGGTAGCAAGTGCATTACATAAACCAAAAGGCATACGTCTATAAGCAAAAGTACCAAAAGGGCATGTAAAAGTAGTCTTTGATTGATCTTTGGCTGACACAGGTATTTGAGAGAAACCAGAATAACCATCTAGAAAGCAATAATGTGTATGTTTGGATAATATTTCTAGCATTTGATCGATAAAAGCTAAGGGGCAATGATCCTTTTTAGTAGCCTTATTTAATTTGCGGAAATCAATTACCATCCTATAACCTGTAATAATCTTTTGAGGGATCAATTCATCTTTATCATTAGGAACAACAGTAATACCTCTCTTCTTAGGGACACAATGGACAGGGCTTACCCACTGTCTATCAGCAACGTGATAGATTATACCTGCCTCAAGGAGCTTTAGTATTTCCTTTCTTACCACTTCTTTCATTTTAGGATTCAGCCGATGTTGATGATCACGAACTGGTTTAGCATCTTCTTCCAAATTAATTTTATGTTGACATAGAGTGGGACTAATGCCCTTATTAAGATCATCAAGAGTATACCCAATAGCAGCATGGTGCTTCTTCAGAGTTTTCAATAATCTCTCTTCCTCATGCTTTGAAAGTTTAGCACTAATAATAAACAGGACATATCTTTTTCTCATCAAGATAAGCATATTTAAGAGTATCAGGTAACGGTTTAAGCTCAAACACGGGATCACCCTTGGGTGGAGGAGGATCCCCTAGGATTTCAACAGGTAAATTGTTTTTCAGAATAGGTTCCTGTTTAAAGAATACTTCATCTAATTCCCTTCTTTCATTCATAAACATGTCATTTTCATGGTCTAGCAAGTATTGTTCTAAAGGATCACTAGGAGGTACGGCAATAGAAGCAAGACCAGTAATTTCATCCTTACTAGGTAATTCTTCTTCACGGTGTTGTCTACTAAATTTAGAGAAATTAAATTCATGAGTCATATCATCTAAACCAATAGTAACAACATCTTTTTTGCAATCTATGGTAGCATTAACAGTGTTCAAGAAGGGTCTACCAACTATAATGGGACAAAAGCTATCTTGTGGGGAACCAAGAGTAAGAAAATCAGCATGATATTTAGTTTTCCCACACAAGACTTCAACATCTCTAACAATTCCCATTGGTGAAATAGTAACTCTATTGGCAAGTTTAATTGTGACATCAATATCTTCTAACTCAACAGGTGCAATATCATGCATGATTTCTCTATATAGGCTAATAGGTATTGCACTAGCACTGGCATCCATATCACATAAGCCATGATAAAAATGATCTCCTAATTTAACAGAAATAACAGGCATGCCTACTATAGGTCTAGGTTTATCTTTAGCACAAGGTTTAGCAATTATAGCAGTTTCATCACAAAAATAAATAACATGCCCATCAATATTATCAGACAATAGATCTTTAACAATAGCAGTATTAGGTTCAACTTTAACTTGCTCAGGAGGTGTATATGTTTTAATATTGCTTTTACGAACTACAGTTGAAGCTTTAGCATGATCCTTTATCCTAATAGGGAAAGGTGGTTTCTCAACATAAGCAGTAGGAACAATAGGATCAATATAAGTGACAATCTTTTCTTCAACTTTAATAGGTGCAGCTACTTTTACTTCTATGGGAGGATGATATTTAAACCACTTCTCCTTGGGGAGATCAACATAAGTAGCAAAAGATTCACAGAAAGAAGCTACTATCTCAGAGTCAAGTCCATATTTAGTGCTAAATTACGAAAAATATCGGTATCCATAAAAGATTTAACACAATCAAAACTAGGTGTCATACTTGACTCCTTACCTTTGTCGAGGTCCCAATCTTCAGAGTTGCGTTTAATTTTTTCCAATAAATCCCATTTTAATTCAATAGTCTTCATCATAAAAGAACCGGCACAAGAAGTATCAAGCATGGTGCGATTGTTATCATAAAGCCAAGCATAATTTTTTTGAATAATCATTTCTCTTGAGAGCTCATGATTGGGGCATGAATATAACATTGATTTAAGCCTCCACCAAGCTTGAGCGATGCTTTCTCCTTCACGAGGCCAGAAACTATATATATGTAATTGCGATCACGATGAACAAGATGCATAGGATAAAACTTCTGATGAAATTCCAATTTCAATCGTTTGTAGTTCCAAGAACCCATATCATCACATAGCCTATACCATGTTGGTGCGTCTCCCTTCAAAGATAAAGGGAAGACCTTCTTCTTAACAACATCTCCGGGTACACCTACAAGCTTAAATAATCCACAAACTTCATCCACATATATTAGATGCTCATCAGGATGTTTTGTTCCATCTCCTGAAAAGGATTAGCTAGCAGTTTTTCTATCATACCCGAAGGAATTTCAAAGCAGACATTTTCATTTTCAGTAGGTTCAGTAGGTTGAGGAGCAACTCTTTGCTCTATTGATCGGGGTGAAGATACCCCGAACAAGCCCCTTAGAGGATTACTTTCCATAGTAAGAAGTGACAGTAAATTTCAGCACACTATATGAAATTTTCCTTACCAAATTCCACCTACCAAAGGCGCTTCACTCCCCGGCAACGGCGCCAGAAAAGAGTCTTGATGACCCACAAGTATAGGGGATCTATCGTAGTCCTTTCGATAAGTAAGACTGTCGAACCAAACGAGGAGCAGAAGGAAATGATAAGCGGTTTCCAGCAAGGTATTCTCTACAAGTACTGAAATAAGTGGTAACAGATAGTTTTGTGATAGGATAATTTGTAACGAGCAACAAGTGACAAAAGTAAATAAAGTGCAGCAAGGTGGCCCAATCCTTTTTGTAGCAAAGGACAAGCCTGGAAAAACTCTTATATAGAGAAAAGCGCTCCTGAGGACACATGGGAATATCGTCAAGCTAGTTTTCATCACGTTCATATGATTCGCGTTCGATACTTTGATAATTTGGTATGTCGGTGGACCGGTGCTTGGTTACTGCCCTTACTTGGACAAGCATACCACTTACGATTAACCTCTATTGCAAGCATCCGCAACTACAACAAAAGTATTAAGGTAAACCTAACCATAGCATGAAACATATGGATCCAAATCAGCCCCTTACGAAGCAACGCATAAACTAGGGTTTAAGCTTCTGTCACTCTAGCAACCCATCATCTACTTATTACTTCCCAATGCCTTCCTATAGTCCCAAATAATGGTGAAGTGTCATGTAGTCGACGTTCACATAACACCACTAGAGGAGAGACAACATACATCTCATCAAAATATCGAATGAATACCAAATTCACATGACTACTATAGCAAGACTTCTCCCATGTCCTCAGGAACAAAAGTAACTACTCACAAAGCATAAACATTTTCATAATCAGAGGGGTATTAATGTGCATATAGGATCTGAACATATGATCTTCCACCAATTAAACCAACTAGCATCAACTACAAGGAGTAATTAACACTACTAGCAACCTACTAGCACCAATCCCGGACTTGGAGACAAGAATCGGGTATAAGAGATGAACTAGGGTTTTGAGAGGAGATGGTGCTGATGAAGATGTTGATGGAGATTGCCCTCTCCCGATGAGAGGAGCGTTGGTGATGACGAGGGCGATGATTCCCCCTCCGGGAGGGAAGTTTCCCCGGCAGAACAGCTCCGGCAGAGCCTTAGATTGGTTCTGCCAAGGTTCCGCCTCATGGCAGTGGAGTTTCGTCCGACAAGATGGCTTGCTATCTTTTCCCATCGAAAGACTTCATATAGCAGAAGATGGTCACCGGAGGGCCACCAGGGGGCCCACAAGGTAGGGGGCGCGCCCAGAGGGTAGGGCGCGCCCCCACCCTCGTGGGCAGGGTGTGGCCCCTGGTGAAGTTCTTGCTCTCAGTATTTTTTATATATTTGGGAAATGTCTTCCGTGAAGTTTTAGGACTTTTGGAGCTGTGTAGAATAGGTCTCTAATATTTGCTCCTTTTCCAGCCCAGAATCCCAGCTGCCGGCATTCTCCCTCTTTATGTAAACCTTGTAAAATAAGAGAGAATAGGCATAAGTATTGTGACATAATGTGTAATAAGAGCCCATAATGCAATAAATATCGATATAAAAGCATGATGCAAAATGGACGTATCAAGGCTCCTGCCGGTTGTTGATATTAGAAAACATGATCATCTCATACAACAACGTATATCACATCACAACATGCCCTGCAAAAACAAGTTAGATGTCTTCTACTTTGTTGTTGCAAGTTTTACGTGGCTCCTATGGGCTTCTAGCAAGAACCGTTCTTACCTACGGAAAAAACCACAAGGGTGATTTATCAAGTTTGCTGTTTTTACCTTCTTCAAGGACCAGCCATAGTCAAATTCAATTCAACTAAAGTAGGAGAAACAGAAACCCACCAGCCACATTTATGTAAAACAAGTTGCATGTCTTTCGGTGGAACCGGTCTCATGTACGTGGACATCTAAGGTTGGTCCGGGCCGCTTCATCTTACAATACCACCGAATCAAAATAAGACATTGGTGATAAGCAGTATGACCATCACCGCCCGTAACTCTTTGTGTTCTACTCGTGCATATCATCTACGCATAGACCTATCTCGGATACCACTGTTGGGAAATGTTGCATGGAAAAAAATTCTACGCACATGCAAGACCTATCAATGGAGATGCATAGCAACGAGAGGGGAGAGTGTGTTTACGTACCCTCGTAGACCGTAAGCGGGAGCATTTATTAATGCGGTTGATGCAGTCAAACTTCTTTGCTATCCAACTGATCAAGTACCGAACGTACGACACCTCCGCGTTCAGCATACGTTCAACTCGGTGACGTCCTCGCCTTCTTGATCCAGGAAGACGGGCAAAGTAGTGGATGAGTTCCGGCAGAACGACCGCGTGGTGATGGTGATAGTGATGCTATCTCTGCAAGGCTTCGCCTAAGCACTACACAAATATGACCGAGGGACGAAACTGTGGAGAGGGGCGCCGCACACGGCTAAGAGATTGTTGTAGGCTATGTGTGGTGCCCCCTCCCACATATATATAGGTGGGGAGAGAGGGGAGGTAGCCAGGAGGCTCCCCAAGGGTGGCCTTATCACCCTTCGGCTCCTGTCCTTGGTCGCCCCCCTTTCCTTGTATGTGCGCGGGAGAAAGGCAGGGGGAGGTGGTGCCCCCCTTCCTTTCTCTCATGAGGAGGGAAAGGCATGAGGGGCCAACCCTCCCCCTTTCCATCCCCTAGGGCCAGAGGCCATGGAGAGGGCGCACCAGCCCCTTGTGGGATGGTGTGTTCCCCCATTGGCCCATTAAGCCCATATAGCCTCCCGGGGCTTCCCGGAACCCCTTCTGGTGATCCGCTGACTACCCGGTACCTCCCAAAACTCTTCCGGTGTCCAAATATCATCATCCTATATATAGGTCTTTACCTCCGGACCATTCCGGAGCTCCTATTCATGTCCATGATCTCATCTGGGACTCCAAACAACATTCGGTCACCAAACATATAACTCATATAACACTATATCGTCAATGAATTAAGCGTGCGGACCCTACGGGTTCGAGAACTATGTAGACATGTCCGAGACACTTCTCCCGTCCATAACCAATAGCGGAATCTGGATGTCCTTGATGGTTCCTACATATTCTACGAAGATCTTTATCGATCACACCTTATGACAACATACAGAATTCCCTTTGTCTGTCGGTATGTTACTTGCCCGAGATTCGATCGTTGGTATCTCCATACCTAGTTCAATATCGTTACCAACAAGTATCTTCTCTCGTTCAGTAGTACATCATCTCATAACTAACTCCTTAGTCACTTTGCTTGCGAGCTTCTTATGATGTGTGTTACCGAGAGGGCCTAGAGGTACCTCTTCGATACTCGGAGTGATAAATCCAATCTCGACCCATGTCTCAATAGATAGCTTCGGAGATACCTATAAAGCATCTTTATGATCACCAAGTTACGTTGTGACATTTGATAGCACACAAGGTATTCCTCCGGTATTCGAGAGTTGCATGATCTCATGGTCGAAGGAACATGTATTTGTCATTCAAGAAAGCAGTAGCAATAAACTGAACGATCATATGCGAAGCTAACGGATGGGTCTTGTCCATCACATCATTCTCCTAATGATGTGATCCCGTTATCAAATGACAACTCATGTCAATGGTTAGGAAACCTTAACCATCTTTGATCAACGAGCTAGTCAGCTTACTAGGGACACGATATTTGTTTATGTATCCACACATGTATTTAAGTTTCCGACCAATACAATTCTAGCATGAATAATAAACCTTTATCATGAATAAATAAATATAAAATAACAACTTTATTATTGCTTCTAGGGCATATTTCCTTCGGTGATGGCGGCCCCGTATCGTAAAACATGATGAAACTTCCTCCCTGATTTTCTCTCCGGAAATAGGTATTTATGGAGTTGAGATTAGGGTCAGGGGGGCTATGAGGTGACCACAACCCACCAGGGCGCGTCTTGGGGGGGAGGGAGTGGCACACCCCGGTGTATCGTGCCCAGCCAGGACACCCCCTCTGGTTGTTCTTGGTCCCATTATTTTTCTTTTATTCTGAAGTAAGTCTCCAAAATGTTTCGTTCCATTCCGTGAACTTTTATTTCTGCACAAAAACAACACCATGGTAGTTCTACTGAAAATAGCGTTAGTCTGGTTAGTTTCATTTAAATCATGCAAATTAGTGTCCAAAACAGGAGCAAAAACGTTAGGAAAAGTAGATATGATGGAGATGCATCATAAGGTATTTTTGGGTTTTTGGAATACTAGATCTGAAAACAATATGATAAAGGATAAGACCCCGGGGCTGTAGATTTCACTAGTGGCTTCTCTTGAGAAAATAACATACGATGGGTAAACAAATTACTGTTGGGCAATTGATAGAAAAGCAAATAATTATGACGATAGCGAGGCAATGCTCATCCATATAGGCATCACGTTCAAGATTAGTAGACCGACTCCTGCCTGCATCTACTACTATTACTTCACACATTGACTGCTCTTCATCATGTATCTAGTGTATTAAGTTCATGGAGAAACGAAGTAATGCAATAAGAACGATGAGATGATGTAGACAAGATCTATTCAAGTAGGAATAGACCCCATATTTTTATCCCCTAGAGTTTGTGTTTCGTTGACTTCCTTAGGGTTTAAGGAATTTCTGGAGATTTATAGAGCTGAGAGGCGGTGGAGCAGACTTCCGTGGGCCCCACCACCCATCAGGGCGCCCCAGGGGCCTCTCACGAGGTGCTTCCTTGACTCCCAAGTTCTCGCATGCAGAGAAGCTTTGGCCTTAGCGTATGATCTCTCGTTGAGGCAAATCATTATTGCATGTGATTATCAACCAGTTGTTATAGAGATAAAGAAAAGATCGGAGGGACAGTACATCACTATCATCAAGGAGATCGAAGCTTCATCGAAGGACTTTACTAGCTGTTAATTTGTTTTTGAAGGTCGTGTTTTAAATTTTGAGGCTCATAATTTAGCCAAATTTTCTTCGTCTTTAGAAGTTGGTCGCCATCTGTTGCTGGGTCTACCCCATGATCCGATTATTATCCCTGTAAACTGAACCCGGCTTAATAAAATGAGGTTTACTGCTCAAAAAAAGAACTTATGATTAGATGTTAGGTCGCACACGCCCAATGAATTGCTTGAACCGATTAGTCTTAAGCCAATTATTTACTCTTATTTTTTTGTTTCCAGTCTTGCGAATGTTATGAGTCTGGTTTTACCAGTTTTAGGAAGGTTCTCATCCGGTTTCTATTATTTTTCGCTATGACTTACTGGTTTTCTTTTCTATTTTTCATTTTTGTTACTTTGTTATTGGTTTTTAAATTTTCCGAAATTTCAAATTGATCACTTTTTTATCATGAAATCTTGACATTTATTGAAAATGTTCACAATTGTTTTCAAAGAAACAGTAAACAAAATTGTCCACAGTTTGAGTAAAAAATTCAGAGAAACAAAATGTTCGTTACTTTTAAAAATGTTCGCAAATATCGTAATTTTATTTTAAAAAATATTCATAATGTTTAAAACTGTTCACCATATAGAAAAGCACTATTTTTGTTTATACAAACTAAAATCAATTGAAAACCCGTAAAAGCGAAGAAACATAGATACAACCAATACACATGAAGGAACCACTTGGCGTCATTATGTGTGTTTGCTCGACAGATTGACACACAGAGTGACAAATAGGAGGTCTCCTAATATATATTGTAAAAAAGGAGCAAATAGCCGGAGTTTTCCAAGGCAATAATCCTACACCTACGTAACAATGTTACGTACTCTTACGTAACTTTCTATAATCTAATTCTCTTCCGCCCCCTGATTCTCGTGGGTGGGGCCCGGATCGTTTTCTGTTCCAATTAAACCATGCCAAATCAGCCATGACGTAGGTTTATGTAGGCTCGTGAGGCGTGCGGGGGCGAGCTGTGTGGCATGCTGGGAGATAGCTAGCGAGCACTGAGAGCTTGGTGATTTTTTTCTGGGTATGTTAGGAAACTAGCCAATTTTGTTTCTCCACTAAATCAATGCAAATTGACACTGTGTGTGTGGTGAAAATGGACAAAATTGACCCTTTTCTGAAACTTCAACATAAAATGGCCCCAATCTGAAAATATTTCACGAAATGGCACCTTTTGCATGATCCCGGGGCTAGGGCGCCATGCTAGATAGCATGACGCCCCGGGCTAGGGCGTCATGCTATTTGGCATGGTGCCCTAGCCTGGGGCGTCGTGCTCTCTAGCATGACGCCCTAGCCACGGGCGTCTTGCAAAAGGGGGCTATTTCGTAAAAAAAAATCAGATTAGGATCATTTCGTGTTGAAATTTCAGTTAAGGGCCAGTTTTGTTCACTTTCATGTGTCTCTGTGTGTGTGTGTGTGTGGGGGGGGGGGGGGGGGGGGTTGCAATTTTCTGGACTATGTGAAAAACTAGAAACAAAGCCTATTTTGAATACACATTCCATTATGACCCTATTGTGCCAATATTCGAATTGTGTTATAACTTGAATGATCAATGCATGCATATTGCAGAAAAACGGAGACAGAGGAAAACTTTCAGGAGTCGAGAAGATTAAGGAGGTGATGCGTGAGGCGTATTCAAGAAGCCATGGAAAGAATCCGATGATACTCAGGATTGCGACTTGACCTTGGGCGCTGTGATAGTTGTTTGCCCTCCTCTCATCTGTCAACGGCTTCTGAAAGAAGACGCATTTAAATTATTTACCAAACTTAGAATTAAAATATCAGTGGCCTCACTCTGACCAACTCGCCTGGTATTATCAAGGTGGATGCTTCCAGGGAAGATAGGAGGGAACTGATGCACTGCAACATTGTCAAAAGTTTGATTCTGGAATAATGGAAAATGTAAGCATGTTCAGAGGCACAAGCAAAGGCAAAACCCAATCAGATCCTAAAGTATTATTCTGGAAAAATATGCAAGAAAATATTATCCACGCTTAGTTTCAGAGCTATACACACACCTAAGAAGGACCAACATGTGTTTGATTGAACATCTAGACTGGACACTATCTTATGACTGACAGTCGAATTGTGATTACATTAGGTGTAGTCATGCTGACATTCAGCTTGTTCCCTCGATCAACACGGTAGCCAGCTTACCACGTTCCGGCGCGAAATCGCACCTTAAATATCTGTTGTTTGAATGGAGGATTTGAGAAATACCGATGAACAAATGAAATATATATATTTTTTTGAAAGATCCAGCATCGCTGGCATTTCATTGATAATAGCAGGAAGCAGCGGAAAACAATAAAGTGGTGAAGGTCCTAGGACCAGATCCGAAGATCAAAGAAAGAGGAAAAGGAAAAAAAACTACAGCCCTAATAGCCGCAGCTCAACACTCCAACCAATCCATACTAGGCAACGCAGCTCCGATTTCGACGACGAACTACTAAGGAAGCTAGGCAGGGGTGGCGTCACGAGGATCACCGAACGAGCCATCTGTTACGCGTCATCGTATACCACCGGCCCCCACTGTGGCTTCGACTTCACAGCAACAGGCAGTCGAGGCACGCCCACGGACACGCCGGAGAAGAAGAGCCGACTACCACGACCAAGGCCACGCCTCCGACGTTGCTCACCTTCATCATCGTTGCCACAGAAACCACCGTGCGCGTCCAGTTGTTGGAAGCACCAAAGGGATCAAAGTCTTCAAGACGGTACCCTAAAGAGGGGATAGACGTTGAAGACGACGCCACCGCCCGACCCTGCAGCAAGATCTAGGTTTTCACCTGAAAGACTTAATCCAGGAGATCTGGCTGTGTGATTCCCGACGACGTCTCCAAGGAGGATAGCGATGCCCACAGGCGCCGTCGCCGCACCGGCCAAGCTTTCACCCGGGGCAGCCACTCCCACGCAGCAGGTCGAGATCGACCGTGCCTCCACTGAACCGCGCACCCCCACACAACAAGTGCGCCATCGCTGTGCCAGGCCACCACCATGCCTCCTGACGGCGGGCCTGCAAAAACCATATTGGGTCCTACACCCCGCATCCAACCATGGTCGGAGCCTCTCTGCTCCAGCACCACCCACGCTCGCCCGCTACGCAGCCTCGAACCTCCTCCACTACGCATTGCAACCCCGCGCATAGCCTCCGGCCAGGGCGGGCCCAGATCTGGTCGGTCATCCGCAACCTCGCGCCTCGCCTCACCAACGCCAGCCCCAACATGCTCGCCGGATCCGCGGCCGCCCGCTGCATCCCTGGCCACCAGCCAGCCGGATCTGCAAATGCCCGCCACACCACAACCAAGGGCGCTCGCCGCGGCAGCAAGCCGCCCGCGCCCGCCCGGCCACACACGATCCTGGTAGCACCGCACCTCCCCCCGCCTCAAGCACTGGCGACTGCGCCAGATCGCCGCAGCCCCGCGCCGTCTCCTTGCACCCGCCCGCCCGCTCAATGGCCCGCGTAGCACCACAGCTCATGTCCGCCTCGTCCACCGGCGACGGCGCCAGATCCGCGCAGCCCCGCACCCGCCAATGGCGCCGAAACCTCGCAAGCTCACCCCACTCGCGCACCTCGCCGTGCCGAGCTCCCGTCCACGCCAAATCGAGCCGCCTGCACCGCTCGAGCCTGAGCAAAAGGGACCAACGGCCCCGCCGCCGCCGACGCTGCACGGGCTTTGCCGAGCTGCGCACACCAGCGGCGGCGAGGGGAGTAGGTGTGGTGGGTGGGCTCCCGGCGGTGGCTAGATTTTCCTCTCCCGAGCCGCCCGCGAGAGCGGCGCGAGAGAGTCAGCGTACCAGACGGAGCGATTTTCACTGAAATGAAATATATTTGTATTATACTATAAGATTCGACAAATGATGAGTAACAATGTACAGTATGAAAGAATCGGCTAAGCTATGTGAAATATGAAAACTGCAGTTCGACAAATAGTTACTGTATACCGTGTTGAAGTGATAAAGAGAAGTCGTATTAGCACTATATAGCAGTAAATGTTGCAAAGAATAAATCATATTAACAATTATCAAATGAGTCGTTTCATTTGTCCTCCGCAGAAATAAGCGTCGTTTCAATCCTGCCAAAAATGAAATAAGGCAGTTAATACAACATAGGCATGATAAGAAACGACAAAGGCCCTGTTTGGTTCATAAGTCTTAAGACTTTTTTTAGTCCCAACTAAAAAGTCTTTAGTCCCTAAAAAGTTCCTCCCTCTTTGTTTCCAGAGACTAAAAAGTCCCTAGTCCCTTCCTAGAGGTTGTTAAATGACCATGTTGCCCCTAGTATATAGAAAAATAACAATCAAATAACATCATGGGTGGCGGGCCATTAAATGCATGGAGGGGCATTGTTGGAAAAGTTCCAAAAAGTCCCAAAAAAGACTCTCCTTGAGAGTCTTCCTCATTTAGTCCCAAATGCCTAGTTTAGTCCCTAAAAAGTCCCTCCCGTTTGGTAAAAAAGTCTCTAAGAGGGACTTTTTCTAGTCCCTACACAAAAAAGTCCCTGGAAACAAACACCCCCAAAATATGACAAGAAAACCAGAGAAAATATTTCTTTGATAATTTAAAATCTATTATTTAATTCCTGACAACAATTGCATAATATAAGAATTCCTTTAGAGAGAAGATCTATTTATAGAGCATCAAATATAATCAGCACCGACGCAAGTAGAACATAACACATGACTTACATACGAGTCGTCAACTTTTATGTTGAAAATCATGCAAAATATTTTTGATCGTTAGTCTATAAATGCCCGCATCGATGGGAAATGAAAAAAATGAAAATAAATGCACAAAAATAACTTATGATACTATTTCCACTTGAGCCGTTTAGCCATTTTTTAAATACATTAGTAGTCAACGAATAATTTTCTTTGGTTGTCTGCTTTCTAGGGAGTAATGTGTTACGCAAATAAAAAATAAAATTATTTTTAAAATAAAGAAACTAGGAGTAACCACATATGTAAATCAGCAACAAGGTTAGGAAATTAGCAGTTGGAATTACATTTGCAAAGCAAGCTATACTACAATATGTCATATGGAATAAAATTAGAGCTTATTAAGGATAGTGAGCGAATGAGGATGTTAGCAATTTTACACATAGATACATCAATGGTTACAATTTTTTTGGATGGCCAAACTGTTGGTGACCAACAGATAAAGAAAAGTGGAAGAGCTAAAATCAGAACTTACAAGGATAATATATGACTCATGATGGCTTAATCGTCTACTTAGACCAAGCTCTAACTATGAACTTGCACTTGATGCTGATATTTTCCACTTAAGTCCAATAGAGTATTATTTACATGTACATTACACTGGAAGATGATTTTCTATATTATTATAAGTAGACAGCTTATGTAAGAAAATCTAAACTTATAGAGTATAAATAAATAAAAGGATCATAAATCTAGCCGCACAAATGCACGGGTCACCCCGCTAGTTACTATATAAGAAAGAAAACATTGTATTCCTCTTCGTGACTACATAAACAGAAACATACAGATCATTGCAAATTAAATCCAAACAAGAAAATCTTATGCCATGTCTAATTTATAGTACATATTTGTGAGGGTGTACAAGAAACTGTCAATTCCATCTAACTAAAAAATTTCTGCAGCCTAATACTGTAGTACGGAAATTCATCTAATTCAATAATTTCTGCAGCTTAATAATTCAGTACGGTATATGGATCGGTTGTATGGCTCAAGAAGAAATTAAAGGAGACTCGCCGGAATTGATGAGCCACTGCATTATGTGCGTTGCATAGTACGAACTAAAGGGATTCGCTCGATAATTTCATTGCGTGTTGCACTTAGTTTTGTGTGGTCGCAGCTGGTTCGGCCATCCACGCCCATAATCAACATGTAGTCTCTCTCTCGCTCCTTCCCTGTCCAAATTCAGGAGCTAGTATTTTTTTTATGGTGAATTTGATGAAATATAATAAATGTCTTACTTCCTAGGCATACATACAACATCGGGATGTGTAGAAGAAAATTAATTGAATAAGATAAATATCATATTTTTGTTGTAAGAACTTGGTGCACATTAGTTGCATGAAATGTAATATATCTGTTGGAAATATTAGTATTTTTTCGATTAGATTTATCCACGAGTAGACAGTAAGCATGGCATAAAAGTTATGCATCTCATAGCGATACCTAAGCATACTAGCATGTGGAGAACATAGAAACGAACCTTCTATGAGCAGCACATATACGGCTAGCATAAGTACGAGTAAACGAGGGATAAACAGATCATACCCTCCTGTTGGCCAGGCCAACGCGACGGCTGCAGCAGCAGCCTCGGCGTCGTCCGTGGCCTTCTTCTTAGCGGTAGCGTCGTCAGCCATGATGTCGATGCAGAGGAAGTAGTGGAAGCAGAGGCGAACGGAGTTGGGGACGGATCGGGAGCAGTCGGGTCAAGACGCTCCCCAAAAACCTTATTGCCGTTTTCCCGGGCAGGATCTCGAACGACAGGGTTTTAGAGGCACCTGCTCTCCTGACCAGCCATGCACGCGGTCGTCGGGATGGGATCGTCGGAGGAAGCACAGAATGAGGAACAGTAGATGACGGCTAGGTCACGTGAGGGAGTGAGTGAACCGAACTAGGTTACTTCACTGGCCAGAGCCTTCTTATATAGTCCGTAAGGAAGAAAGTCGTGGGCCTTGCGGAGGCCCACGACCGAGTCGGCCCACTCCCCGGCCCACTCCCCGCAAGGGAGTCGACGAATACGCGGGTGCCGGCAAGGGTCGCACCCCCGGCAACGCAAGTCAGCCCACAGTCCAACGTCTTGGACACTGGCCCACATGTTAGCGACTCGTTAATTAATCCCTGATTAATTAATTCATTCCTAAGCGGCAAAAATAAGCTTCGGCTCCGCTCATTCCCGCAACCCGCGGCGCGCGCGCGCGTCGCGTCGCGTCGCGTCGTGACGAGGCGAGGCGGGCGGCGGAGGAGGAGGAGCGCGCGTGTACCACTCCTCTTTCCAAGCTCCCAATGGCAAGTGGTAGAGGAGCCCTTATAAAGGGGTCTCAACTCTCCTCCACTAACAAGGTGGGACTAAACTTTCCACCACTTGCTATTTCATACATGGGCCTCAAGATTAACCAGGGATTAGTGTCTTATATGGGCCTAAGCCCATCCATAATCCAATAATCCCCCATCAGATCTCGAGGCACATAAGTTTGTCAATTGTTTCAAACAATGTTTAATATACCAGAATTTTCGGTGGAGACTGTTAAGTTGAACTTCCACCTAGAGCAACAGGATTAGACTTCTTCACAACTGAACAATGGACTATGCCTTGAATTCTCAGTTTTGCGTGCAGAAGTTTCGCCTATTGTCAGTTGATACATGGCTGCTGTAGGCTAAACCCCACGGGTGGAGCTTATTAGTCATACTCCGTACCTTCTCATGAGTTTACTAGAGATTACCCAATCTCATAGACTGTGAACAGCAGTCGGGCTCACATAGGTGTGTTCCTCCAAAGAATGCTCTGTAGGTTAGCATCTTGCTTACACAAACTTTGGAACACATTAAGACAAAAGTCAGCCTGCCTTATAGAATTGAGAGTATTGTGCTTCTCCAATGGAGTGGGTTAATTAAGGATATTCTCCTCAGTTGACCGCTGGATTGTTTTTCCGGATCCTAATTCACGGGATCTCCGAGCACATAGGTTGGGTTACCCCCCATGGCAACTTACGTGGGTCTCATACCCATCTCCCTCGATGCATTTTCTATCACAATCCGTGATAGCCCTTTCGTAAAAGGGTCTGCCAGATTCTTAGCCGTCTGGATATAATCCAACGCTATTACTCCAAATTTTCTTGATTTTCTGACAGATTTCAATCTTCTTCTTATGTGCTTTGTAGATTTCATGTTGTCCTTTGAACTCTTAGCCTTGGCAATCACTGTTTGATTGTCACAGTTCATAAGGACAACCGGCACTGGTTTATCAACCACCAGCAAATCCATCAAAAGCTCTCGAAGCCATTCTGCTTCGACGCATGATGTGTCTAATGCTGTGAGTTCTGCTTCCATAGTTGATCTGGTTAAGATCGTCTGCTTGCAAGACTTCCAGAAAACAGCACCACCACCAAGTGTGAAGACATGTCCACTTGTGGCTTTCATCTCATCGGCATCAGATATCCAATTCGAATCACTATACCCCTCAAGTACCGTCGGGTACTCAGAATAGTGAATTCCATAGTTCGCAGTACCTTGCAAATAACGCATCACTCACTCAACAGCATGCCAGTGCACATCTCCCGGATTGGAAACAAACCGGCTCAGTTTGCACACAGCAAATGAGATGTCAGGACGAGTAGCACATGCCAGGTACATCAGTGAACCAACCACTTGAGAATATCTCAATTGATCTACAGCCGTGCCTTCGAACTTTCAAATCCGCACGCTAGGATCATATGGTGTTGCAGAAGGTTTGCAGTCCGAATATCCAAAACAACTCAAAATCTTCTCAACATAGTGGGATTGCAAAAGTGTAATTTCACCCTCAGAATTTCTCAGTAGCTTGATGTTCAGGATAACATCAGCCACACCCAGGTCCTTCATCTCAAAGTTGTGAGATAGAAAAGACTTGACCTCCTCAATGACCTTGAGGTGGGTCCCAAATATCAGTATGTCATCGACATACAGACACAGTATAACTCCTTCGCCCCCACCATAGCGATAGTATACACATTTGTCAGCTTCGTTCACAACAAAGCCAGCAGATGTCAGAGTAGTGTTGAACTTCTCATGCCATTTCTTAGGCGCTTGTTTTAGGCCATACAAAGATGTCACTAGCTTACACACCTTTCCTTCCTGACCATTTACTACAAAGCCATCCGGCTGTTGCATGTAAATTTCCTCGTCTAGCTCTCCGTTAAGGAAGGCCGTCTTAACGTCCATCTGATGAACGAGAAGACCATGCGAGGCAGCCAAAGCGAGTAACACTCGAATGGTTGTCAGTCTAGCCACAGGTGAATAAGTGTCAAAGAAATCCTCTTCTTCTTTTTGGGTATAACCCTTGGCCACAAGCCTAGCCTTGTACTTCTCAACAGTACCATCGGGCCTAAGCTTCCTTTTGAACACCCACTTACATCCTAATGGTCGACAACCATAAGGACGATCAGTCATCTCCCATGTCCCGTTAGCCAAGATGGAATCCATCTCACTACAGACTGCATCCTTCCAGTAGTCAGCATCCGGAGATGCATAAGCTTCTGAAATGAAGCTGGGAGTATCATCATCCACGAGGTACACGAGGAAGTCATCACCAAATGACTTTGCAGTCCTCTATCTCTTGCTCCTAACAGGAGCTTCCTCGTCATCCTCCGTGGAACTCTTATCACTTTTATGTTCATAATATTCCATTGGATTAGCAGGTTCAGGAGTCTCATCAGATTCCAGTCTAGAATTGCTTTGCATATCTCTCATGGGAAAAATATCCTCAAAGAATGTAGCATCCCTAGACTCTATAATTGTACCGACCTTCTGGTCAGGTACCTCAGATTTCACCACTAGAAATCTATAGCCAACGCTATGCTTGGCATAGCCAAGAAAAACACAGTCCACGGTCTTTGGTCCCAACTTGCGCTTTTTGATTATCGACACATTGACTTTCGCCAAACAGCCCCAAGTGCACAAGTAAGAGAGTGTAGTTCTTTTCTTTTCCCATTGCTCATAGGGAGTAGTCTCATTATCCTTTGTGGAAACTTTATTCAGGACATGACAAGATGTCAATACAGCCCCCCCCCCCCACCACCATGCCTTGGATAAACCCGATGTATCTAACATGGCGTTAACCAAATCAGTTAGAGTACGATTTTTCTGTTTGGCAACCCCGTTTGACTGGGGTGAGTAGGGAGGCGTCCTCTCATGAATAATACCATGTTCTGCACAGAATAAATCAAACTCATTAGAAAAATACTCTCCACCATGATTAGACCGGACTCATTTTATTTTCTTCTCAAGTTGGTTCTCAACTTCAGCCTTATAGACTTTAAAGTAGTGTAGAGCCTCATCCTTAGTGTTTAACAAATACACATAGCAGAATCTAGTGGAATCATCAATCAGAGTCATGAAGTATTCCTTTCCACCTTTAGTCAACACACCATTCATCTCACAGAGATCTGAATGTATGAGCTCTAGAGGTGCCAGGTGTCTCTCCTTCGCAGGCTTGTGAGGCTTACGAGGTTGCTTAGCTTGCACACACGCATGGCACTTAGAGCCTTTGGCTAAAATGAAACTCGGGATTAAATCCATCTTAGCTAGCCGCGTCATACAACCGAAATTTATGTGACAAAGACGTGAATGCCAAACCTTAGATTCGTTCACATTAGAATGAATTTGGTTCACGACTTTATTACAGAAATCCTCCAGGGAAAGGCGGAACAAACCACCACAATCATATCATTTTCCAACAAATAGTCCATACCGAGATACGACTACTTTGTTAGACTCAAATACTAACTTAAACCCTTCTTTACATAGAAGGGAGCCACTAACGAGATTCTTCTTTATGGCGGGGACATGCTGCACATTCTTCAGTTGCACGATCTTTCCCGAAGTAAACTTCAGATCTACCGTGCCAACACCATGAACAGAAGCATGCGAGCCATTCCCCATCAGGACGGAACAATCTGGTGCGACCTGGTAGGAAGAAAACAAAGACACATCAGCACACACATGAATATTGGCCCCAGTGTCAATCCACCAATCGGTGGACTGACAGACTGAAAGTATGGTAAACAGATTACCATACCCAGATGACGCATCATTGTTGCTCAGAGTGAAATTCACAGACTTGGAGTCCTGTGTTGGCTTCTTATACTTGTTTGGGCACTTGTTTGCCCAATGTTCATCTGAACCACAAGTAAAGCAGCCATCTCTCTTTTGTCTTTCTTCTTATCCTTCTTCTTAAAGGTAGTATTCTGCTGGACAGAGTTCTTTCCCTTGAACTTGTGGAAGTTCTTCTGCACCATATTGGCGCTAGAAGAACCCTCTGCCCCTTTCACGTGCGAGTCCTTTGCTCTCGAGTTCTGCTCAACACTGAGATGACCAATGACATCCTCAACAGAGAATTCACGTCTCAAGTGCTTGAGAGAAGTAGCAAAGTTCCTCCAACTAGGAGGGAGTTTTGCAATAATGCAACGCGTGACAAACTTGTCCGGTAACTCACACTTCAGGAGCTCCAGCTCCTTAGCAATGCACTATATCTCATGAGCCTGGTCCAATACAGAACGGTTATCAACCATCCTGTAATCATGGAACTGCTCCATGGCATACAGCTCACTGCCAGCATCAGTTGCGCCGAATTTGACTTTTAGCGCATCCCACAAGTTTTTGGCAACACCCATATGAATATAGGCGTCAATCAACTTGTCTCCAATCACACTCAGAACTGCTCCCAGAAAGATTGTGGTTGCCTTCCTAAATGCCTTCTCCTGTTCAGGAGCAGTCGTTTCTGTGAGGGACACACCACCAACCCAGAACACGTTCATCGTTGTGAGCCACAAGGTGGTCCTAGTCTGCCAACGCTTAAAATGCGTCCCGGTAAACTTTTCCGGTTTCAGAGTAGCAGCAAAGCCTTGAATCGGTAAGTGCCTAAAATAAGATTTTTGGATTGTTGGAAATATTAGCACTTTTCCGATTAGACTTATCCACGAGTAAATAGTAAGCATGGCATAAAAGGTATGCATCTCATAGCGATACCTAAGCATACTAGCACATGCAGAACATAGAAACGAACCTTCTATGAGCAGCACATTTACGGCTAGCATAAGTACGAGTAAATGAGGGATGAACAGATCATACCCTCCTGTTGGCCAGGCCAACGCGGCGGCTGCAGCAGCAGCCTCGGCGTCGTCCGTGGCCTTCTTCTTAGCGGCAGCGTCGTCAGCCATGTTGTCGATGCAGAGGAAGTAGTGGAGGCAGAGGCGAACGGAGTTGGGGACGGATCGGGAGCAGTCGGGTCGAGATGCTTCCCAAAAACCTTATTGCCGTTCTCCCGGGCAGGATCTCGAACGACGGGGTTCCGGAGGCACCTGCTCTCCCGACCAGCCGTGCACGCGGTCGTCGGGATGGGATCGCTGGCGGCAGCACAGAGTGAGGAACAGTACATGACGGCTAGGTCACGCGAGAGGGAGTGAGTGAACCGAACTAGGTTACTTCATTGACCAGAGCCTTCTTATATAGTCCCTAAGGAAGAAAGTCGTGGGCCTTGCGGAGGCCCACGACCGAGTCGGCCCACTCCCGGCAAGGGAGTCGATGAATACGCGGGTCCCGGCAAGGGTTGCACCCCCGGCAAGGGAGTCGACAAATCCCGGCAATGCAAGTCAGCCCACAGTCCAACGTCTTGGACAGTGGCCCACATGTTAGCGACTTGTTAATTAATCCCTGGTTAATTAATTCATTCCTGAGCGGCAAAAATAAGCTTCGGCTCGTTTCCTCAACCCGCGCGAGGCGGGCGGCGGAGGAGGAGGAGCGCGCGTGGATGGCTCCTTTATTCCAGGAGAGGTTTATGCGGGATGGGGCGTCGCTGTCAGATCGGCTGATGGCAACCTAATCTGTGCCCGAGCTGGCAAGGCAAATCATATTGGCGACGCTTTTGCAGCGGAAGCAATAGCCATGTCACAGGCAATCAGCATCGCGTCTGATCTTGGACTCGTCAGGGTGCAGTTTGAGACCGACTGCCAGCTCCTGGCAGAGGCGCTTGATCTATGCAAGGTTGACTCCTCGGTTTATGCAGCATTGATTGAGGACATGAAATATCAGCTAAAGTTGTGGTTCTCTAATGCTTCCATCTCTGTTTGTAGGCATAGTGCCAATTCTGTAGCTCATGAACTTGCTAACATTGGCCGTGAGAGTGAGTGTGATCACCATCTCGAATGATGGTCTGATGTACCTGCCCAGGTGGGCGCATGTATCTTGGGCGATATGCCCAGATCTGGTTAAGTAATTAAGCACTTTTGCTTTAAGAAAATGGTAGAGTAGTCTTATAAAGGGGTCTCAACTCTCCTCAACTAATAAGGTGGGACTAAACTTCCCACCACCTGCCATCTCATATATGGGCCTCAAGATTAACCAGGGATTAGTGTCTTATATGAACCTAAGCCCATCCATAATCCAACAATACCCACATCAGTTATTAACTTATTATAGCTTCAGTCACATGAGCATCACACGACATCACGTAGATAACTTGACAACCCTTCATGGGACCACTTAAAATTAAAAGGTTAATATGAAATAAAATTAGCTTTGGCGTGAACCTTACCTTCACAACTACATCAATTAATTTGACTCTACAACAGATTATCGGTGCACTTTGACGATGGACCAAAATACATGGATAGTCTCAAATCGCATTCTTGTTCTTCATCATTGTCCCTGTCACAACAGCCAAAAAAGAAAAAATGAATCGTCAAACATATATGTCTCTCTCTCCCTCTCTATAGCACACAACACAACAGCTAATAGTAGCAGCAGCGTACCATGAAATATCAACTCATCTCTCTCTCTCTGTCTCTCTCTCTCTACTACACAACAACAACGAATAGCAGCAGCAACAGCACCGTACCATGAACAATATCAGCTCCTGCCGCCTGTCTCCAATGCGGCGTCGCCCTCGCCCCACCTACCATTGCCCTTCTCGGATCAAGCGGTGCACCAACTTTATCCCCTCAGGTCCCTGCCGCCTCCGTGCGAGCAAGGACATACGTGCATCGGTGCCACAGCAACGCCCTCGACGAGCCGCATCGCTCTCTCGCATCGCCGCCGTCGCACGCCACTTCGAAGAGACGGTCGAGAGGAGAGAGATGACGTATGCTCAGGAAAAGAGGATGAATGGATACCTCACGTCCGGCCTCTGGTGTCACCATAAGCACACGTCGCCGATGATGGCTTGGCGCCGCTCGACCTGTCATGCCAGCACGCCACCACAGGTGAATAAACGAAATGGGGAAGGGAATAGGCTTTCTCCGGTTTGCTCGATGAACTGGTTGCGTAGCAAGACGACCGGGTATTGGATGGATTCATCGTGGGCAAAAGGAAAATAATTATACCCTGTATTTTTAGATATATAGATTGATCACCGTCAGTCGATTGTGAATTTGTGATTGATCCCTTCCATGAATGTAGGTACTAGTAGAGATAAACGAGGAAGGAGATCAATTTGGTGGGAGGGCATGCAACTTGAGATAATTGGCGTCCATTAATTGTGCGATCGTGGAAAGCATTAAAAAAAATCGGTACTGGAAAAACCAGAAGCAGGAGTGGGGGAGTGGATCGGGGATTGATCACCGTCAGTCGATCGATGGGAGGGGAGCAACGAAAGGACGTACGGACTCGAGATCAAATCGGTTTAAATAGATTGTGGGCTAAAATCTGGTTTAAATATGTTGGTGGGACAAAAAAAAACGGTGAACAAGGATTAACCGGAGCGAGGCGAGACTACAAAAATAGCATAGCGTTTCCCCTACTGCTATATATATGGAATGTGACAATCAATGCATATCTCGTACGGTATTAATTAGACCTGTACCGTCTATATATACCGTCAGGGCCGTACCTGAGAATTTGGGGGCCCTGTGCAAAATCTGAGTCTAGGTCCTAGTCATTTTTAACATACAGGCCAAAAAAATTTAGAACTAATCTTAACCTTTTTCAAGAAGTATATGTTAAAAATATGTAAAATTGTGGATGCTTAGTTTTTAAAAGTGATATATCGTATTCCCTCTGCCCGAATTTGTAAGGTGTGGGCATTGAGTCTTTAGGTCTTCAATTTATCTACTGCGGAAATATGTTAGTGAAAAAGATGATTTATGCCACCAAAAGCACATTATTGGACTCGTCGTCGGATGAATATGCGTCTCAAAGCAAAAGACATGCAACTTTTAAATTTAGAGAAACATTTGTATGCCAGTATTGTACTTAACACATGAATGAGTATTTGACTCCGCCCCCAAGACCCAAGTACTGTCATACTCCGTAACATGCATCTCTATGTAAGACTAGTCATAGTGGGAGTAACTTAGCTAGTAACATAATGCATCTCAAAACAAGTTTGCTTATGTGGCACCTAGTTAATGAAGAGAGAGGTGTTTGGAGTAACATATTATGTTACCATCACATAGCGCTTCCCAAAAAATATTGAGTCTATGAGCTAATAAATGGAGCAATCTATGACACTACTACTATGTTACTTTGCACTATGAAAGTAGTAATTTAGAGTAGTGTCATATGCATGACACTAGTATAAGTTACTCCCTAGTATGACCAGCCTAACTAATGCTGAGCAGAGTCCCCAACTCCCAAAAATAATTTGGGGAGGAGAGGCGAGGGGAAAACAGTGTGGAGTAGGGAGACTCCCATGGAGTAAATGCTCTCTGTACATAGTTTTCAAACGAATTTGCCTACTCTAGATAAGTTTGGAGGCCCCGTAAACATAACTTCAAGAACTAATTTGAAGGCCCCATTTTTTGAGGGCCCTGTGCGAGTGCACACCCTGCACATGCCTTCCGTACGGGCCTGTATACCGAGACGAGAGGGAGCCGTGCCCATTGACCCAGATTGCATCTATCTCATATTCTCGTACACAGGTCGTGGAAAAAATGAAGAGGAGCAGCGTGGTGTACATTATTGCCGTTTTGTTCATCGGGTGCCTTCTTATTGGTGGACAATGTAAGTATATCATCACAATCATATATATATATTTACATATTTGCATATTGTGGACTGATATCCATATATTACCTATGTAATAGGTCGGCCTGAGCCTGAGAGCACCAACGAAGATGGCCGTGCCAGCGCGACAATGGTGGTCTCATCATCAGATGATAACAAAATTACGGTGAAATTTTGTGTTATTAGGGATTGTAAGACCAAAGGTGAATTCTTGGGCTTGAAAGGAGCGTGCTTCTGCTGCCTCAATCGGTTTACCGTGTTTTCATACCCAAGATGAGTGTAAGAAGAATTGCCCACCAATCTAAATTCAGGCTGTGCATTATGAGCAGATATAAAGCAGTCTATTAAAATAAATACGATATTGTTCGATGACTTGATGCCCACTGTACCCTTTTTTTAGTGTATATCTATGTTATGCTAATAAAAACATGAGTTGAACACTTGAAGTCCAATGCGGCCAATATTGTCTTATTTCTGTTTACAATAACACTTCTTCTTCGGTACAACCCCCTTAGACACATCAACGGTTCAGAACATCTTATACCCCTTCATCTAAAAACTTAAAAAAAAGGTAGGATGGTCATTTCCCATCACCCTCCCCCAGCCCCGCTCCCGCGACGTACCCGCGCGCGAGGCGACGGCTTTTTTTCACACTCGCGCAACATACGTACGTGTACGCGTGCCGGACGGTGTATTTTTCTACAATGGGGCGACGTACGTACGTGTACGCATGCCGGTGGTCAAACATCGTCGGTGGTCAAGCGGCGACGGTTGGTCAATCTGCGACGCGTCGCCCGGGGAAAACGCGTCGTGGCGCGTGGATAGCGGCCCCGCCGCCCCGTCCTGTCCGTCCCCTCGACTGCTGCCCCGCTGCCTGCCGCCCCGTCGTATCCCATGGGCATCAATGCCGTCCACCCACCCGCTCGTCGCCATTACTGCCCGTCTGCCCGCTGCCCCGCCGTCTGCCCTATAAAAACCACCCCGTCCGCCCGTCGCCGCTCACACCAGTTCTTCTCCCGACTCGTTGTCACATCCACCTCTCAAAAGCCCGTCGGCGAGATGTCGTTCCACCGCGGCAGCAGCTCCGGCACCGGCGGCGGCGACAGCCCGAGCGCGTGGCCGTCGAGCCTGAGCACGCTGGAGACAGAGGAGCTATACTGGTTTGGGATCCTCGTGCCGCCGGGTTGTGACGTGTTCCGCACGACTGGAAGCTCGACAAGGATGGCTACCCGACGCACGGGCCCGGCACCACCGCGGAGGAGAAGCGGACCGACGACCGCTGCAACATCGCCGGTCGGCACGCGTTTTGGGACGGCAAGGACTACGCCGCTGTCATCGGCGCGTTCCGGCTGGTGGAGTCCGGCGTCACGCCCGACCTCAACGGCGACCGCCGCCGCCTTATTGTCCCGCGCCCTCGTCCAGCAGCGCGCGGCCGTCGGGCCCCTCCACCAGCCGCGCCGGCGCCCGCCGATCCCCCCGCCCCGCCGGAGGTGGAACTGCCGCCGGAGCAGGTCGTTCTTCGGGAGGACGGCGATCCCGAAGATACGCCGGGCTAGCTCGTCGCACTACAGGCGTCGGTGGCTGCAGCAGCGGCTGCAGAGGCGGCGGCTGCTGCGAGGGAGGCCGCCGAGCAGGCGACAGCGATCCAGGCGGCGGCGGCGGTTCCGCCGGTGGTCCCGCAGGCGTAGCCGAAGGCGGCGGAGTCGTCGGAGCAAGACGTCATCGACTGGGACCGCTTAGCCCAGAGCAGCAACGACGACGACAACGACGACGGTGACGGCGCGGCGGAGGTCATCGATCTCGCGGGTAGCGACGGCGAGGAGTAGTTGTTTAAAAAATCGTTCTTAGTATGAATTATGTATGGAATCGTTTAGGTTTGGATGAACTTGTTTAGGTCTGAATGAACTATGTAAAATATCTCTAAGTATGAACTATGTATGAAATCGTTTGGTTTGGATGAACTCGTTTATGTTCAATGTTCAATGTCTCTTCAAAGTTTCTTGAGAAAATTAGCAAAATATTCAACGTTTATTTTGAAAAAAATAGTCGGTATGTATTTAAAAAAAAATCTGAACCATGCATAAAAATGTTCAGAATATATTAGAAAAGTTTCCAACTAATATACATAGCAGAAAGAAAGGTCTGCAAGTATCCAAAAATTGTAGCACAAAAAAATCGTGAAAACATATAAAATATAAAACAAAACTGAAATAAAATGTCAAATGTGTATCTAAAATTTTATAAAGTGTATTACAAATGGTCAAATTGTGTTAAAATATGTTCATACAATAAGGCCGGGTGGATAAAAAAATTAAAAGTTTGAAATAAAAATAGAACAAATAAAAAACAAAAAATAAAAAAATAAGGAGAGATATTTTAATTCATTAATATTTTATGAAATATTTTTAAATTCATTAACATTTATTAATACGAGAATTTTTAAATTAATTACCATTTTCTGAAATATTTTTAAATTCATTAAAATTTATGAACCAGAGAATATTTTTAAATTCATTAACATTTATGAATCTGAGAATTTTTAAATTCATTAAAATTTTCTGAAAAATCGGAGAAATTACATAGAGCCTCCAAACACGACAAATTTTTACGTGCATGTCCTGCATGGTCACTGTAGCACGTGGGAAAAAATGGGTCTGTTTGATGGATGCGAAGGAGAGACGTGCGCCCGAGGGTCCCCTCTGCACATACCGAGACCACCCCCTTCCACACCAAGTACCTGAGCGGTTTCACGGAATGCACCCAACTTTCGGCAACGCGTGTGGGGCCCCGCCCGGGCACCCCACGCCAAAAATGAACGAAATCCGACAATGAACGCACGTTGCGTCACGTCCGGGCAGTATTTTTAGGATTTTCGGCCTGGAAATTCGTAGAAATTATATAGAGCCTCCAAACACAACAAATTTTTGTGTGCGTGCCTTGCATGGTCACTGTAGCACATGGAAAAAATGGGCCAGTTTGGCGGATGCGAAGGAGAGACGTCCGCCCGAGGGTCCCCTCCGCCCATACCGAGACCACCCCCTTCCACACCAAGTACCTGAGTGGTTTCACGAATGCACCCAACTTTCGGCAACGCGTGTGGGGCCCCGCCCGGGCACCTCACGCCAAAAATGAACGAAATCCGACAACGAACGCACGTTGCGTCACGTCCGAGCAGTATTTTTGGGGTTTTCGGCCCGGAAAATCGTAGAAATTACATAAAGCCTCCAAACACGACAATTTTTTGCGTGCGTGCCCTGCATGGTCACTGTAGCACGTGGAAAAAAATGGGTCCGTTTGGCGGATGCGAAGGAGAGACGTGCGCCCTTGGGTCCCCTTCGCACATACCGAGACCACCCCCTTCCACACCAAGTACCTGAGCGGTTTCACGAAATGCACCCAACTTTCGACAGCGCGTGTGGGGCCCGCCCGGGCACTCCACGCCAAAAATGAACGAAATCCGACAACGAACGCACGTTGCGTCACGTCCGGGCAGTATTTTAGGGGTTTTCGGCCCGGAAAATCGTAGAAATTACATAAAGCCTCCAAACACGACAAATTTTTGCGTGTGTGCCCTGCATGGTCACTGTAGCAGGTGGGAAAAAATGAGCCCGTTTGGCGGATGCGAAGGAGAGACGTGCGCCCGAGGGTCCCCTCCGCCCATACCGAGACCACCCCCTTCCACACCAAGTACCTGAGCGGTTTCACGGAATGCACCCAACTTTCGGCAGCGCGTGTGGGGCCCTGCCCGGGCACCCCACGCCAAAAATGAACGAAATCCGACAACGAACGCACGTTGTGTCACGTCCGGGCAGTATTTTACGGGTTTTCGGCCCGGAAAATCATAGAAATTACATAGAGCCTCCAAACACGACAATTTTTTGCGTGCGTGCCTTGCATGGTCACTGTAGCATGTGGAAAAAAATGAGCCTGTTTGGCAGATGCGAAGGAGAGACGTGCACCCGAGGGTCCCCTCCGCCCATACCGAGACCAACCCCTTCCACACCAAGCACCTGAGCGGTTTCACGGAATGCACCCAACTTTCGGCAGCGCGTGTGGGGCCTCGCCCGGGCACCCCACGCCAAAAATGAACGAAATCCGACAACGAACGCACGTTGCGTCACGTCCGGGAAGTATTTTTGGCGTTTTCGGCCTAGAAAATCGTAGAAATTACATAGAGCCCTGAAACGCGACAATTTTTTGCGTGCGTACCCTGCATGTTCACTGTAGTACGCGGAAAAAATGGGCCCGTTTAACGGATGCGAAGGAGAGATGCAGTGACTGTATTGACCCTACATCTCCTCCAAATAGAGTTAATTACAGACATACGCTTATTAAAATTGAATTAGAAAATCTCGACCGGTGTAGGACAAAAGCACGACTGACGGTTATATTACGTCGGGTGGTTGTTGATTCCAAACTGATCACCGCGGGCCCGATGCGGTAAATATCTCCACGAGCCGTCGCTATCTAAGGGAATATTCCCGACAATCTCGGACGTCGGTGCTCAATCAACGTCGTGCGTGCCCTTTCCACCTCGTACGTGTCGACGACGCGCCTGATCTGGTCCCGCCCGCCGTCACCCCACACTGGGCGCCGTCAACGCCCGCCGTCACCCACATTGGTCGTCGTCAGCGCCCACCGTCACCCGAACTGGTCGCCGTCAGCGCCCGCCGTCACCCACACGGGTCGCCGTCAGCGCACGCCGTCACCTGCACTGCTCGCCGTCAGCGCCCGCCGCCGCCCACACTGGTCGCCGTCAGATAGGTATATCTTTCAATTTGTTTCATTGTAATATAACATCTCAGCTGCATGCAACGTCGCATAGATATTATTATATGCAGTATGGACATCGATGGCATGATTGGATGTTCCATAGAAAAGTGTGTTAGTCTTGTTAATAATTTGACACCAAGTCAGCGATTCACATTTTATGAAACGGAGATGGAGGGCATGTTACGAATACCTTCGGTGAAGATGCGTGATAATTTGCTTGCGCTTATGATTCAAGGTTTCAACCCAAGTACTAAAAAATCCATGGTACAAGAGGCAGCCGGAAAGAAAGGGTTGATTTCACTGAGGCCTGATGATGTGTTTGCTATTTTTGGTTTGAAGAACGAAGGAGTGGATGTTTCTAGTTTTTTTAGTATGGACCAAGGGAAAGCAGTAAAGAAAATTCCAGTTAGTTTTGTTAACAAAAAGACTGGTAAAATCTTGATTGATGATCTTATTCAGAAGATTGTGAGAAATAAAAATGCGGACGATGAATTTATTCGGATGGCGTTTCTCATCCTGTTAGGGACTATAATTGCACCAGTGTCTGATGAGTACATACCAAAGAATTATTATGCGCTAGTGCAAGATGTCAGGTCGATAAAAAAGTTCAACTGGAACGCATTCATTTTGCGGTTTTGTTTGTCGGAGATTGGTATGGTCTTGCAGCCCGGCCGAATTAGGGAATGGCCATGTGGCAACCTAGCACTTCTGCAGGTATGATATATTTCTTAAGTTGAAATTTTGTATTATGTAATAATAGTGTAACACGTGATAAGTGATATTTTTTGTTTTGCAGTATCTATATTGGGAGAAGGTGCAGCCAATGAACGGTCCGCAGTATGATCCGTTAGCGTTGTTGAGCCCCTTGATGAGGAACTGGACAGAAGAGGCAGCGAAGAAAAGGGACAAGTATGATTTCTAATATGGTCGTGGTGTTGGGATGGTAACACGTGCAATTAATTGTTTTTTATTTAAAGTGTGCAATTAATTATTAATTAAATTTGAACGTATAATTCTTTGTGTTGTAGATCGATGACACCATTACTAAAGAGTACCGACCAAACAAAATTAGAGTGGAACAAGCTGAAAAAACAAGAAATCCAGTACAAAAAAGTCTAACATTACAGGAAGGAGAAAAAGTGTGAGTACATCTGATGCCTCCGCTAGCCAGAACCCTATTATGGATCGGATTATGACTGAGCTGCAGCACATTCGTAAGGACATGCTTCGTTTGCCAGAGCTATGCGCACAGGTACAAATTTTGTTTTTTTGCCTTTCAATTTGTTTTTCCATGTGTCACCTAACTAACTATAACTTATTTGTAATCACAAAGGGTGATAGAGAAATTGAACAAAAGCGGTGTGTTCTACAAAGCCGGTGATAGTGAAAAAGAAGAAGAGAATGAGTATGGTAATAATAGTGAATCAGGAAACTATGGTGTAGACCCTCGTAAAGAATTTGTATATCAACCTGATATGGACAATTTGAAAACACCAGCAAAAAAGAACGTGCAAGAGGATGATGAAGTTGATCTTAATGATTCTGAAGAACAGAGACCTTATTATTGCACACCTGACTATTTGGATAGTTTCAAGGGTGATAAACATGATCCTATCGAAGTTCCTGGGGTATCGGATGAGAAATCCGTTACATCTTTAGGAACAGATGAAATAGCATCACGTGGATCAGTTGGTTCTATTGGAGAATATGAGGTACCGGAGGAGGTTGTTGGGAAACGGAAGCGCAACCGATCAAACCTTGTGAAGTCTCCTTATGTGCATACTATACCGACTAAGCGTGCAAAACGTTCTGCAAAAGCAAGTGAGTTTTATAAATTTTCAGGCTGTTTTAATTGACTTTGCGCTGAAGTTACTACTTATCATTGATTAAGTAACATATTAGAGTTATGTGTTGCAGAACTATTCGAGAAAGAAGTCTTTCAAAATTCAAGTGATGAATACGATGTAGTGAAAGCATCTATTAAGTTTGTCCGTGCTTATGAGCATTCAATAAAACATAAAAAGAAGGAAATATTCAATGATGGCATGCGCGAAGGTCTTAGTGCAGAGAGGGCTTGTAAGATTCTTAACCGTCAATGGATAACCGGTGATGTAAGTTATTGTTGTGTTTTTATTACCGTTCACTGCAAATTGGAATTGTTATACATCTTTTAAATTATTTTCAGGTTATCAATGCTTATTTGTCATATCTGTTGGGAGTTGTTGGTGACGATCGTCATATTATGCCGACCTAGCTCGTCAACTGGTTACTAGAATTTAGACCAGACACCGAGCCAGGAAAAAATGAGAACAAAGTTATGGGGAAGAAGAATGAGCCCGTGAATAGATGCACTGATGAGTATTTAAAAAAGGATAAGGTAAGTTCGACTGGCTTAATGTATGCATTTACTGGTTTTAAATAATAAAACAATATGTGTTGACTACATCGTATATTTATTGTGATGCAGACTTATATACATCTTAATAAGGGAAATACCCACTGGGTTTCGGTCGTCATGCATCGCCCGAAGGAAGAGTTTCAGGTTCTTGATTCTTTGATGGGACACGAACTTGACAATGAAGTTAAAGACAAAGTTGAGGAGTTGGTACGGTTTAACTTATATGGCCTTATCGAAACTATCAGTTCGTAATTTAAATATCTTAAATCCTTTGCGTGTTATCAATCATATGAACAGAGAAAACAACTTGGATATGGCATATGTGATGCGAATGCGAGCGGTGTTGTGAATTATCCGGATGTCTCTACCTGGCCTATTAAAATGTATAACATGCCACAACAGGAAGATGGGTGCATATATATACTTTCACATTGTTTTAATATCTTATCTGGAATGCGAACTTATGAATCGTTGTTTGTATGGACCAGCAATTCATGTGGAATATTTGTCCTTCAATGCTTTCAATACTGGGATGGTGACAAATGGACAAGCCGTTTTTCGCAGGTATAATTTTATTTCAAATGCTTATATTTAATTGAATTCATTATGTGATACAAATCACATTGGACTAATATGAAGTTCTAACAGGGTCAGTTGATAAATCGAGGTACATAATGATTGCGCAGCTTATTTTTTCAGAGAGAAATACTCTCAACAATGTCAAAGACAAAGTTACCCGGCTTGCAAAGAAGAAATAAATGCGGCAAAATTTATGTAACAGAAAATTTTGTACGCTCAAATGATGCTTTCATTTATTTTGACTAGGATATTTTGGGATGAAGAAAACACTACTTTTTAATATTTAAGTTGAGAATGACATTTGGATTATTATTTTGTCTTCATGCCGGCGTCTATAATTTTCAATTACTCATATTCATACTTCTCCCATCGTCTACTTGTTTATATAATGTTAAGAAAAAAACGCCCGCCCGATGAATATTTCTATGTGTTCATTATGCACTGTAGTGCCGTCATTGTTTGTTTTTCTGCACTGTCGCCGTCGCTTATAACACCGTTGTTTTTAGCTTTATTTGACAAAAGGCTCGACAAGTGCGCCGGCCAGTCTGACATTACACAGACTGGACCGATGGCACTGTCCCACCGGGCAGCGTCGGACGACGGTAACAAAGCGGGTTAATCAGATTAGTTCGATTGCCTCTGTGGGTCGGGGTATATAAGCAGGTCGTCGCGCGCTCCGTCGGGCGAGGTGGGACTAAACATTCCATCGCCGCCACCGTGTCGGGAGCGACGCGCGTGACCGCATGGGCCGGCCCAATAGTACTATACAGTCGGACAGACGACGACCCAAGTACCCCGCAGGGGCGACGGGAAATGTTTAGTCCCACCTCGCCCGACGGAGCGCGCGGCGACCTGCTTATATACCCGACGCCACAGAGGCAGACGAACTCCTCTGAATAACTCGTTATGCTATCGCCGTCCGACGCTGCCCTATGGGACAGTGTCGTCGGTCCAGTCTCTGCAATGTCAGACTGGCCGGCGCACTTGTCGGGCCTTTTTTTAAAATAAAGCTTAAAACGACGGTGTTATAAGCGACGGCGACTGTGCAGAAAAACAAACAATGACGACACTAAAGTGCATAATGAACACATCAAAATAAAGAGAGTGACAATACTTCTTGCATAACATAGTCTATCATCAACAAATACATATATGGGTATCATAGCAAATAGTCTGACATAAACAAAGTCTGACATCAACAAAATAAGTCTCATATACCATAATCTAACAATTAAAAAACATCTCATAGACACAAGCAATCCATCAAAAAACTGTCTTCAATCAAAGGACGAGCAATCTTCCATACTCCAGAAATCAAGCAAAGTTCCTACATATCAAAACAGTAAGATATGTAACAGTAAGATATGTGTTAATTCACAATAAACAAATAAATTTGGTTTCAACAATAAGATTTGCATGAACATACGAAAATCGTACTTAGGATTTTGAGGGCACGTGGACTTATAATGAC
Organism: Triticum monococcum; assembly: GCA_034509565.1. Lineage (NCBI taxonomy): Eukaryota > Viridiplantae > Streptophyta > Magnoliopsida > Poales > Poaceae > Triticum > Triticum monococcum. Next base: position 567,949,731 of record CM067841.1, on the reverse strand, counting down.
CAATAAGACCGCACTGGCCACATCGACGTTTGCTTTTCTCATCAAAAGCTTTAGGTTGCCCATTTTTAGTCACATCAGGACCATCCTTACCGCGGCCTTTAACATTCTGTTTTGGTGCGCCTTTGGTGTTAACTTTTGCGGGATCACGAACTAGAACATGATCTTGATTAGGCTCAAATGCATCGTCGTTCACAAACTTTTTCTCCGCCCCACGCTCATCCTCCTTAGTGTAATCATTATCTATTATGTCCCTCAGAGCCGCCTTCAACTTGTCGAATAAAAATGGTTTATGGCATGCTTTATGAGTTGCTTCGGCAGATAAGATAGTCAACTCGCTATATCTAGCTCTGTCCCCTGCACCTGCCCATCCCCACGCAAACAGATCGCTAGTGCGCTTCACGGGAAGTCCACCCCTTGCAACTTGGCTCAACCTCCGCAGTACTAAACACTTAGGTATGTCACGTAAGCGTAGCTGAATCAGAACGTGAAGAATATGTTTGCAATGAAGTCCTTTGCGATCCATACTTCTGCAACAGCACTTCACGGTTTCTTCAGAGTTACCTGGGGTGTAGTCCACAGTGAATCTGATATCCCTATTTTCCTTCCATGTCAGTATGAATCTGTGAGTGTCTGATTCTCTCAGTCTCTCAAGGAACTCAAGCTCCCGTGCCTTCTTCATATCTTCCTGTAAGATATAAAAGTTTGCCGCAGTGAACACACGGGCAGCTGACTTCTCAATATCTTTACACTCGTCCAATACTGGTACTGGGACTGTCTGTGAGTTTGTGTAGTCGTTGTCGGTGTCAAAATCGGCGGATCTCGGGTAGGGGTCCCGAACTGTGCGTCTAGGCGGATGGCAACATGAGACGGGGGACACGATGTTTACCCAGGTTCGGGCCCTCTTGATGGAGGTAATACCCTACGCCCTGCTTGATTGATCTTGATAATATGAGTAGTACAAGAGTTGATCTACCAAGAGATCGAAGAGGCTAAACCCTAGAAGCTAGCCTATGGTATGATTGTTGTTGTTGGTCCTACGGACTAAACCCTCCGGTTTATATAGACACCGGAGGGGGCTAGGGTTACACAGAGTCGGTTACAAGGAAGGAGATCTACATATCCGTACTGCCAAGCTTTCCTTCCACGCCAAGGAGAGTCCCATCCGGACACGGGACGAAGTCTTCAATCTTGTATCTTCATAGTCCAACAGTTCGCCCAAAGGATATAGTTCGGCTGTCCGGATACCCCCTAATCCAGGACTGCCTCAGTAGCCCCTAAACTAGGCTTCAATGACGATGAGTCCGGCACGCAGATTGTCTTCGGCATTGCAAGGCGGGTTCCTCCTCCGAATACTTCATAGAAGATTTTGAACACGAGGATCGTGTCCGGCTCTGCAAAACAAGTTCCACATACCACCGTAGAGAGAATAATATTTCCATAAATCTAATCTGGTAACGTACCCCGTAGTGTGACATCGCACCACAACCAAGTCTTTATTTGAATCGTTTTTCATAACCAATCTCAGCGTGTTTCGCGAGGCGGTTTCCTTGGCACATCTTGTCGAAGCAGAGATCGTGTCCCCTTTATTACAGGATTCTCATCAATACGGACGTGGGTAACCCAACCGTGCCTATTGGTAGGACTCCTAGATCTTAGGCAAGTCCCAAACGACCACGAGGAGGATGCTTGATATTCACCCTCTTTATAAAGGGGACAAGGCTTTTTCTTTTTTCCCTCTCGTGCTCAATCAAATCCTTCCCCCGTCTCGAGTTCTAACACCCAAAACTCAGGTCAGGTGCTTCAGACCTTCAACTATGTCCGGATCCAACCTTCAAGGTCGGTGGATGCCTTCCTCCGTCACGGAGGAAGACATCAAGAGGTTGAGAGAGGCCAGATATCTGACCGCCGAAATTTCACATCGGCTACCCACCCGAGGGCAGGTCGTCCCTACTCCCGAACCCAACGAGGGCATCGTATTCGTCTCCCACTTGCTCCGAGGACTAGGCCTCGCTCTGGATCCCTTTGTTAGCGGTCTTATGTTCTATTATGGGCTAGATTTTCACGATCTGGCCCCGGATTCCCTTCTTCACATTTCGTCATTTATTGTCGTATGTGAGGCTGTAAGTGCATCTAGTGCCACCCCTAGTTGATTTTGGAGTATTGAAGACAAACCTAGTTGAGGGACTAATGTGTTTGTGAGAATTGCAGGATAACACAGGTAGAAGTCCCTCATTGATTCGGTTTTACTACCAGATATGACCCCTAAAAATGTACGAAGACATTGAAGATAGTGATGGTAATTGAAGATATTCACATTGAAGACTATGACAAGAGAAGACACCACGTGAAGCCTATGGAACTCGAAGACTTAGATTCTTTGTAGTTTTATTTCATTTGTGTTGAGTCATAGGAACCACCGTACTATTAAGTGGGGTCCAAGAGAACCAGCCAGAATGACTGAAGTGATGCCTAATTCAAAACCTATATCTTCAAGCGAAGACTATGAGAGAAAATCTTGTCCAGAGTCGGACAAGTTAGCTTTACTTGTAGCTCAAGTAAAGTTGCCGTGTGAGTTTGAAATCTGACCGTTGGTACACGTGTCAGTTCCTTAGTGACCCAGGGACATTTTGGACAAATCAGGTCGGGTTGCCCAGTGGCTATAAATAGTCCATCCCCTACAACCATAAACGGTTGGCTGCTCAGATTTCAGTGCACGGCTTTTATCGTTTGAGAGCAACCCACCTCAAAGCCTTTGAGAGAAAATTTCTAGCGAGGAGAAAAGCCCTAACCACCCAGAGCCAGAGTAAATTGGGCATCACTTAAGTCTTCTTGTCTGAGTGATCAGAAGACTTATTACACTTGAGGACTGTGCATCCTCCAGCCGGTTAGGCGTCGCGTTCTAAGCATCCAAGAGAAATTGTGGATTGCCGGTGAACGAAGTTTGTGAAGGTTTGGGAGTCTACCTTGAAGACTTACCAGAGTGATTGGGCGAGGTCTGTGTGACCTTAGCTCAAGGAGAAAACGGTGAGGATTGGGTGTCCTGAGCTGCGTGTTCAGGACTTGGTGTCCGGGACTGTGTGTCCTTTGGTTTAAATACCTAGCCGCTCCAACCAGACATACAGTTGTCACAGCAACTGGAACTGGTCCAACAAATCATTGTCTTCAGCGTGTCACTAGTTTCATCTTCACTTCCTTTTACTTACTGTTACACATTGTGAAGCCATTGCATGCTTGCTTTATCTTCTGTCTTCACAACATAACTGTATGATTTGTTTGGCTTCATAACTTCTTCCTACCTGATCCTTATTACACTGCAGCTACTTGTCTTGTGCTTTCACTCTATTGAATACTTGACCGTGGCCTGCCTAGTGTAATCTAACTTCCGCTGCTTAAGTGATAGGCATATCTGTACTGTTTGTCTTCATAACCTTCACGTTTTGAAGACTTTCATAAAAATCGCCTATTCACCCCCCCCCTCTAGTCGATATGACGCACTTTCAATTGGTATCAGAGCAAGGTGCTCCCTTGTTCTGTGTGATTTGGTTTAACCACCTAGAGTTTTAGCTATGTCTACTGCAGGGATAATCAAAGTCTCCGTTGCTTGCCCGTCTTCAATGGAACTGAATATCCCTACTAGAAGAATAAGATGCGCATGCATTTTGAAGCCATTGACGTCGACCTATGGTATGTCGTCGAAAACGGCGTTCCCAAGGCTGGAGAAGGTGCCACTGCTACTGATGTCAAGAAGTTCACTCAACTGGACTCTACTGCCAAGAATATCATCTGTGGTCATCTGACCAAGGGACAGTACGGCCGTGTGAGTGCCCTGAAGACATCCAAGCTGGTCTGGGACTGGCTTTCCAAAGTCAATGAAGGCATCTCAACCCAGAGAGATCAGAGAATCAGTGTTCTTCGCAACCTCTTCAACCGCTTCAAGCGAAATGACAATGAGAATGTCCAGCACACATTTGACCGGCTCACTGACATCACAAATGAGCTTCAAGCCCTTGGCGCCACTGAGATCACCAAACATGAAATCGTCAAGACGCTGCTGAGATCACTTGACAGTTCGTTTGACATCCTAGCCCTGATGATTCAAGAACGTCCAGACTTCAAGACACTCGATCCGTCTGACATACTTGAGAGGCTCAACACACATGAGTTTCAGCTTTCTGAGAAAAGAGATATCTACGGTCCAAACTATGGGCGAACTCGTGCCTTGAAGGCAAAAGCTATGTCCTCATCTGAAGAAGAATCTGACAGGAGTTCTGATGATCCTGAAGACATTGGAAGGGAACTTGCAATGCTAGTGAAGAAGTTCCAGAAATTCACCAAGAAGAAAGGCTTCAGAAAGTCTTCACGATCAAGCTCAAGGAATGATGAAGCTTCTGCTCATGACTACAAGAAGAAAACATGTCACAAGTGCAAGAAAACTGGACACTTCATCTCTGAGAGTCCACAGTGGGACAATGAGAACAGAAAGAAGAAGAAGAGCAAGGAATATGACTCTGACGACAAGAAGAAGAAGAAATACTCAAAGTCATCATCCAAGTCTTCCTCAAAGTCTTCGTCACACAAGAAGAGCTCAACTGGCAAGGCTCTGCGTTTGTTGGCAAGGAAATGGATTCAGAGGAGGAATCTGCTTCTGAGGAGGCAGAGGTGGAGTCTGAGGAGGAATCTGATTCTGGCATTGCGAGTCTGGCTACAGCTTACGTCGCCAAGTCCATCTTCAACACTGAAGACAATGACTTCATCACCAACACCGATGCAAATGACAAGGACGACTCCACTCCTACCTACTGCTTCATGGCACGCGGTGCCAAGGTAAACACACGCACTACTCACTATCAAACATCCAGTGACGATGATTCTGATTGTGATTCAAAACCCAGCTACAAAACACTTGCTAAAATTGCAACTGAACAACAGAAAGCCATGGAACATATTCTAAAACTGTTAGACAGAAGCGATGATCTGTTGGGTGCTGAAATGACTCGGTCTGAATCCTTAATTGAAGACATAAAAAATCTTCACGTTAAGTATCATGAACTTGAAGATCGTCATGATACTCTCTCAACAACTCATGAAAAGCTCTCCTATGATTATCTTCAAAGGAAGCAAGATCTTGAGAAATTGAGAGCGGCTCATGAAGATCTTCAAAAGGAAAACGAGTCGCTTCGCGCCGAACAGATCAGTTCCGCTCAGGAAGGATTTGAACCACCATGCCTTAGATGCATTGAGCGTGATAATGCTACTTCTGTTGCTGAATGTTCCACTGCTACTGCTGTTGCAATATCTTCAACTGTTGAAGTGGTAACTAACCCCTCTGCTGAGGATACCACTGCTATTGCTGATGAGAATGCTAGGTTGAAGACATTGCTTGAAACAGGGATGTACAAAAGTCTCAAAGGACATCAGACATTATGTGATGTCCTCAAGAAGCAGATTCTGAACCAAAACCCTAGGAAAGAGGGTGTTGGATTCGTGAGGAAAATAAATGCTGATGGCTCTTACTGGAAACCTGAGCAGTACCCCAAAACCACATGGGTTGCTGCAAAGGAATCCTCAGTAGATCCATCCAATCTATCTGGCTTCACCTATGCTAACCCAATTATCATTGATGAATCCTTTGATGCAAACTATAAGCTGTTTAGAAATCAGAATGGTGAAGTGTTTGCCATGTACATTGGTACTAACTGCAGGAATGGACCACCTATGAAGAAGATCTGGGTTCCAAAAACGTGTCTGGAGAATCTTCCTGTGAATGTCCTCATGACACCTCACATGAAGAAGACAAACCTCAGACCAAAGGCTTCATATGGTCCAAAGGCTTCATACAGACAGAGGACTCGCCTGAGTCACACTAACGCAAATGTTTTGCAGGGAAACCATACTCAGGCATATGAGAGCGGTTCTTCAAACCGTCATGTTCATATGACCAAGAACTATTCCGCCTATTCTTATGAGTACTATTGCCCGCCTGCTAGACTGTTTGCTAGGGCTCCAAAGCCAAAATTCTCAGATGCTGCACTTAGACTTATTGCTTCTAAGCCACCCTTGAAGATGTGGGTGGTTAAGAAAGCTTAACTCTCTTTTGCAGGGAAAGGTCTCCAGCAGAAAACCAAAATCTTCTGACGCTATTGCTGGGGACCTTAAAAATCTTGTGGGGCGCAAGATCAAATGCCCGAATGGCATCACTATGTATTTCGTACCTGAATCGCATGCTACTCTCCCTATTAGTCCTAACCTGGATCTAAGTTTTCATAACCCACTGGTTCGTCAAATGTTCTTGCTTCACAATTCTCTTCGTGAAGCCTATCCCCCTAACTACACTGTAGGGTACGACACCAGCGTCTTCAGAGTCTTCAGAATGGATTATTGACAGTGGGTGTACAAATCACATGACTGGCAAAAGAAGTCTTTTTATGGACTCAACCTTACGTCCATCCGACAAGAGCCACATCACATTTGCTGACACTGGTAAAAGTAAGGTATTGGGTCTAGGTAGAGTTGCAATCTCAAAGGATCAACACATGGATAAAGTCATGCTTGTTGAATCCCTTGGCTTCAACTTAATGTCTGTCTCAATGCTTTGCGATTTGAACATGATTGTAATTTTTGGAAAATATCATTGCCTAGTACTAATGGAATCTGACAAGTCTCTAGTGTTTGAAGGGTATCGGAAAGATGATCTGTATGTGGTAGATTTCTCAGCAGGGCCACAGCTGGCAGTATGTCTTCTGGCAAAGGCTTCAGAATGCTGGCTTTGGCATCGGAGGCTTGGGCATGCTGGCATGAGGAACCTCCACACCCTTGCGAAGAAGAAGCATGTCATAGGCATCGAGGGCGTCAAGTTCAAGAAAGATCACTTATGCGGTGCCTGTGAAGCAGGGAAGATGACAAGGGCAAAACATCCCTCGAAGACAATCATGACCACTACTCGACCCTTCGAACTGCTTCACATGGATCTTTTTGGTCCCACTCACTACTCAACTTTTCCACTACTGCTTGCCTCTATGGCTTTGTCATTGTTGATGATTACTCTAGATATACTTGGGTGCACATAATCCTCTACAAGACTGAAGTGCAGGATGTCTTCAGACGCTTCGCAAATCGAGCTATGAACAATTATGGCGCCAAGATAAAGCACATCAGAAGTGACAATGGCACTGAATTCAAGAACACTGGCCTTGATACATATCTGGACACATTGGGCATCACACATGAATTCTCAGCTCCGTACACACCACAACAGAATGGCGTCGTCGAACGCAAGAACAGAACACTCATTGAGATGGCCAGAACAATGCTAGATGAATACAAGACTCCAACAAAATTCTGGCCTGAAGCCATTGACACTGCATGCCATACAATCAACCGTGTTTATCTTCACAAGCTTCTGAACAAGACATCTTATGAACGTTAATTACTTCAGAGTATTTGGCGCAAGATGCTGGATCAAGGACCCACACCACACCTCAAAATTTGCACCAAAAGCACATGAGGGTTTTATGCTTGGATATGGAAAGGATTCGCACTCCTACAGAGTCTTCAATCTCTTTCACCACAAAGTGGTTGAAACAGTGGATGTGCGGTTCGATGAGACCAATGGTTCACAAAGAGAGCAACTGCCAAATGTGCTAGATGAAGTTCCAGCTAGTGAATCAATCAAGCTTATGGGAACTGGAGAGATTATACCTTCTGAAGCTCATCCTGAAGAAGAACTTATCATCTCAGCACCTGATCCACATGAAGACAATGCTCAGCCTGAAGACATTCCTCCCAACGATAACATAGATCAGCAAGAGCAAAGTCTTCGCCCTGTACATCCTCGTGTTGCCAATGAAGTGCAGATTGACAGAATAATTGACAGCATCAATGCACCTGGTCCACTCACTTGTTCAAGGGAAACTCAACTGGCAAATTTCTGTGGGCACTTCGCATTCGTCTCAATTTCAGAACCCAAGAAAGTTGAAGAGGCCTTTATGGAACCTGAATGGATTCAAGCAATGCAAGAAGAGCTTCATCAGTTTGAGCTGGACAATGTATGGGAATTGATTAAGCGTCCTGATCCACGGAAGCATAACATAATAGGCACCAAATGGATATAACGCAACAAGCAAGATGAGCTTGGTCAAGTTGTCAGAAACAAAGCTCGTCTCGTTGCTCAAGGATATACTCAAGTGGAAGGCATTGACTTTGATGAAACATTTGCTCCTGTGGCCAGACTTGAAGCCATCCATATACTGCCGGCCTATGCAAATCATCATAACATACTTTTATATCAAATGGATGTGAAGAGTGCCTTTCTCAATGGCAAGATTGAAGAAGAAGTGTATGTTGCACAACCACTTGGGTTTGAAGATCCAAAACATCCTGACATGGTTTACAAGCTCAATAAGGCACTGTATGGCCTCAAACAAGCCCCTCGGGCCTGGTATGACACACTCAAATACTTCATGAAGAGCAAAGGCTTCATACCTGGCTCCCTAGATCCCACTCTCTTCACGAAGACATATGATGGTGAACTGTTTGTGTGCCAAATATATGTGGATGACATTATCTTCGGCTGCACCAATCAGAACTACAGTGAGGAGTTTGGATATATGATGCAAGAGCAATATCAGATGTCTATGATGGGGGAGCTGAAGTTCTTCCTCGGTCTTCAGATACGGCAACAACGCAATGGCATCTTCATATCTTAAGAGAAGTATCTCAAAGATTGCCTGAAGAAGTTCGGTATGCAAGACTGCAAAGGCTTCACAACACCAATGCCAGCCAAACATCATCTGGGTCCTGACGACAATGGTAAAGAGTTCGATCAAAAGGTATACCGCTCCATGATTGGTTCTTTGCTTTATTTATGTGCATCTAGGCCAGATATTATGCTTAGTGTTTGCATGTGTGCTTGATTTCAAGCGGCACCAAAGGAGTCGCATCACTTAGCAGTGAAGCGAATTTTTCGATATTTGGCTCACACCCCAACTCTAGGATTGTGGTATCCAAAGGGCTCAGAATTTGATCTGGTTGGATTCTCGGATGCTGATTATGCTGGTGACAAGGTTGATCGGAAGTCTACATCAGGCACATGTCACTTTCTGGGACGATCACTTGTATGTTGGTCTTCAAAGAAGCAGAACTGTGTATCCCTCTCCACTGCTGAATCTGAATACATTGCTGCTGGATCTTGCTGCGCTCAGCTTCTGTGGATGAAGCAAACTCTCAAGGACTATGGCATTCATCTGAAGCAAGTGCCACTTTACTGCGACAACGAAAGCGCCATCAAGATCGCCAACAACCCAGTTCAGCACTCGAAGACAAAGCACATTGAAATTCGTCATCACTTTCTCAGAGATCATGTTGCAAAAGAAGATATTGATATCATACACGTCAACACTGAAGAGCAATTGGCAGATATCTTCACCAAGCCTTTGGATGAGAAGAGATTTTGCAAGTTACGGTGTGAGCTAAATATCTTGGAATCCTCAAATGTCCTGTGATCAGGCACACATCCTAACACTTATGCATATTGATGACTTAGATGTGCAACACACGAAGTAACGTATATCTTCAATCAATGAAGACATACATTCTAAGTGTGAATACATTAATGTGGAAATTGACTTCGGAGCGCCACGATAATTGTGCGCCGTGTCTGGGTCTAATACTTCCTATACGGTGGGTAACGCCACCACCAAACGCTCTATTTTGAAGTGCTTCACTCATGGCGTTACCTTGCAATGTCTCCACATTTGGTCTGGTTCCATTCCCAACATGTCTTCATGATTATCTTCACTACGTGGATTATATATATATATATATATATATATATATATATATATATATATACTAGTGTTCTGTCCTCTACAGCATTCACTTATAGCTATGTCTTCTTGTTTTGAATCTTTTGAACTAAGTGAATGTGATCGGACCCTGATCTCTCTATGCTTTCTATCTCAAATTCTATCTCTCCAAGTCATATGCATCCTAGTGAAACTGTCGAATGTCTTCTCTGCGTCCTTGTCAGCAGAAGACACAGAGACAAACTTTAAAACCGTTTTCAATGCTCATTCATCCACAAGAAATCCGGAGAAGTAGGAATGACCACCCGACAATCCAGGCGTGCGTGGGATGTGGAACTGCCCCCGAGACTCCGCATGATGGCCACGTGTTGTTCAGATGCGAATCGCCAGGGGCACCTGTGTAATAGCACAGTGCAGCCCCTGTGACTATAAATACACACTCACCGCGGTCATTATCTCCTTCTCCTTCTTCCTCCCTCGCACGAACCCTAGCACCACCGCTAGCTCTCGACGACGCCGACGACGAAGCGCTTCACTGCCGCAACCTCTCCGACGCCGTTTTCACGCCGACCGCGGACATCACTCTCTCCGCCGTCGCCGTAGGTGTCTTCCGTCGCCAAGTTAGGGCACGGAGGATCGAGCTGCTCGGCCTCATCTCCCACTCCGTCTAGCAGTTCCAAGTGTGGTAAATAAAACCTCTTTTTACAGCCTCTTTTGATCCTATAGTTCGGTCACTTTCTGCCATAAGAAGTTTCTATTCACACAAGTTAGATCTGTCTCAGTCTGCATCTCATAACTTGCCTAGTATATTCACTTGTGCTTCATGAAGTAGTTAGATTCCTCACTTGTACTGATCTAGGGGTTCGTACAAATCTGGAACCAACTTCTTTTCTATAAGTGAATGTCTTCGCACGATGAGGCCAATATCTTCTAAACTGATTTATCTTCAAAATCTTCTGAGAATGCATATGACCTCTTCCCCTTCCCTCGCACCTTAATGCTGTCACAGGTACATGTTCGTGGGAGAATCTTTTGGTTCTCATAGTCTGCATTCATTTGCAGAGTTCTTACAGCGTCACATCAATTCTCCTGAAGCCAGTTCCTGTTGGTCCAGCAAAAGAAAGCCTTTGAAGCCTTTGAACGTCTTGAAGCCTTCCAAGTTAAGGTTTATGGCTGCAGAAAAACCAGCAAGGAAGGGTGGCAGAAAGCGTTGAGGGGAAACATCAAGAGATTTGCCAGATGACCTTTTAGAGTTGTACAAGACAGATATGAAGAGGATTACAATCAGCGCAAGACACGAATCCAATGGATTCGACGCTATTGGGCGGAGCAATGGTTCCAATACCGCTTCGTCACCAAGGAGTACGCGAGAAAAGTGCCATCAAGAGACCATGGGGAGACGTACTATACAAAAATCTCGTGCCTAGGTCCAGAGATGAAGCCATTGCTCAAGGCTTCTATCCATGCATGGTCAGAGGACCGCAGCCTGCTGATGCTCATTCGTCGTCACTACTCTGGTGTCGTGATGACAATCTGTTCAAGCGCAACTTTCAGTTTGCCCAGAGGTCAGCGAAGCACAACAAGAAGAAATTGGGCTTAGACTTCAACCCTAGTCCCTCCGCACCAAGGGCAGATGGCACACGCGAGGCAGACCCCAATATCATCGGTCCGTATGCAAATCTTGAGGGCCTCATCACCCGCATCTTAGTCCAAGGGACTGCAGTCAATGACCCTCCTGCTATCTCTGAATCTGATGAAGCGCCTGCTGCTCTGAAGCCAAAGCAGATAAAGAAGCCAAAAGCTTCAAAGCAGACCCCTTCACCCAAAATCTCAAGGACGAAGCCATTGGCAACTGCACCTCCTGAAGCCAGTGTGTAGTCTGAAGACTTATCATGAGTCTCCAAGCCCCAGGAAGCCAAGAAGCCTCAGCCACACACAGGCAAAGAGCTCACAGCTGCTGCCATTCTGCGCAGCGAAACCATTGATCTGTCAAGCGATGAAGATGTTGGAGATGACGCTCTTGAGCAGCTCATCAAGAGCAAGGAGGAGGCTGAAATCTTCAACAATCTGCCTCTGTTTGATGTCGCCATCATCCACAACTTCATTGATGAGTGGTTTGCTACACCAAATATCAGCTTCGATGATCTGCAGCTGCCCATTGGCCTCAGCATCGCTTTCCAAGGCGCTATTGCTTCAGAACTTGCAATTGCCCAGAGCATTGTTGAACTGAAGCAGAAAATTGATTTTGAAAAGGCTCAGTTCAAGCAGCATATGGCCAGGCTTAGCGTGCAAGAAGTCAAGGACTTCAAGATCATGTTGCACGAGTTAAAGGAAAACTTTCTGAAGAAGCGTGCAGAAGCTCAGGGTTTGCGGGAGCGAATGAAGACTCTGGCTGATCGCTGTGTGCAGGCCTACAATGAGGCCGAGAAGCGCAAGGCACTTGGGCGTCCCGGCATCGACCCCAGGATGGCCGCGAAGAAAAAGAAGAAGCCTGCTGTGCCTGAACCAGAGGCACCAAGACAAGAAGCTGCTCCGATTGTCTTCCCCACTGCTACGACTGGCTCGAAGCCAAAGAGCCGGTCAACCGCTTCAGAGCTCAAGAAGACACGGATAGCCGAAGCTGTAGCAAGGAAGAGGAAACACTCTGAAGCCTCTCCTTCTGACCCCACCAAGAAGAAGCGCAAGATCAAGAAAGCTCGGGCTGCTCCCACAGAGCCCTTGATAGTTGAACCTCTCTCTGTCATCTATCCTGACGCAGATCGTCAGCTGACAGTTCATGAGCCTGCTCCCATAGAGGCTCCTGAAGCCGAAGATATTCCAGCAGCCGACCCCATCGCTGCTGAAGACATTGGTCATCAGGACAATGTACAAGATGATGCAGCCCTTCCTCAGCTTGAGACAAGCGAACTGATCAGCATTGGTCGTCCTGTGACACCAATCGCACAACCTGCATCATGGGCGGATCGCCCACAAGAAGAAGAATCTGAGGCCCAGACCACTCCAACTCCAAAGGCGTCGTCTGCATTCCGCAGGCTTCGCAAAGGACCACGGCCTCAAGATTCGGCTGAAGACATTCCGGCTGCATCAGCCGAAGACAATGAAGAAGTACCACCAGAACCCACTCCCCCGCTCCACCAAGAAGTAGTTCTCCAGGAGAACGTGCCTGCGTCTGACCCTCCAGCTAGTCAAGTGGAGGCGGAAAATATGGAGGCTGCCACCACCAACCTTGAAGCCAATGTGGAGCTCTCCCCAACAATAGCTTCAGAAGACACTAAAGCTACTGCTCCTGACACTTCTGCGCCTGAGTCTGCTGCCGGTCCACAATTCAACTATCATGTTGCGCACAGGCCTCAGGTTCAGAAGCTGATCCCACGACTGCCAAGGTTCCCAGGTCCTGCATCAGCTCCTGGCTCCTTTAATGTCAATAGCTTCAGGGCAGATAATACGCTCTTCAATAGATCCAAGAACCCTTATTCAAGGGAACAGATTGTATCAGATAGGTTCTGGAGCTATCCACAACGCAGCTATTACTCATGCATCCTATACAACCAAGGCCGCATCTTCCCGCACAAGCGCCTTGAGGTTGAAGCTGTTGCTGGTCTGCCCGGCCTGGAAGAAGCACTGGATTGCTTCAAGCAAGTGGGTTTGCTGCCATTTATCACAGATGAAGAGCACTGGAATGAAGAGCTTCTGCTTCAATTCTATGCCACTCTTCATATCAAAGGCTACAACAAAGATCCGAAGACTTGGGTCCTGGAGTGGATGACCGGCAATGTCCATCATGAAGCCAATGCATTCAATATCATTGAGCTTACCGGCCTGCCCACTCCTGGCGAATTCTTCGACGAAGGCTGCCAACTACATGCTGAAGCAATTGAGAGCATATTCTAGAGGCCTGAACCAAATATGAGTCAGATGCTCTCAATGATGAAGCCATTGCCCCATGATGCACCCTATCCAACTGAGTTCTTCGTTGAAGACCTAGAGTACCTGCCCAGAACCATATATCACATCATCAGGCGGACTCTCTGGCCCATCAAGGGACACTCTCCACATGCCAAGGTTGAGGGTGCAATGAAGAATCTCATATTCTACATCCTTCATGGAAAATGCTTCAATGCGCAGGACTTCTTCATACGCCAGCTTGCGGCATCCGGCTCAGATTTATTTGGCTTGAATTTTTATGCTCCTTGGGTTATGCGGCTGATCAAGCTTCATTCTACGATTTCATATCAACCCTCAGCCCGCAACCATCGGATCTTCTTGCCAGATGTGGACACCTCTGCTGAAACTATATATCCTGAGCCTGCCAAGCAACCATTAAGTCTTCAGAATGCAGAACACCAAAGCTTCACTCAGAATGATGAAGGTGTTGCAGCCATCTCCAGAGTGTATCCGTTGGCTGGCACCACATGTGCACCTGCATCTACTGAAGCCACTGACAGCCCAGGTGATCAGCGACCCAAGAAGCGCGCTCGTGCCCTCAATGACCGAGAGCTTCTTGTGGCTCTTCACCAAAAGCAGGACAGGCATCACGACTGGCTCAAGAGGCAGATGAAAAGCATCATGGAGGACATCAATCGTATCAGAAATCTTGCAACCAAGAATGCATTTGTTGCACATGAAACCTGTCGCCGCACTTGGAAAGGACTCACGATGATGTGTCCTGAAGCTGAACTTCAAGAGGATGGCTTCATAGAGCGCTTCAAATTTGACTCCACGCCTCCTCGAAGGGCAATGCTTCGCAGAACTCCCTCACTTGAAGATTCGGAGTTCTCTTCCTCTGCTGCCACCGTAACTGCCAGGATTATCGAAGAAGAAGACGACGCTACATCACCTCCACCTCCTTCAGCGTGCGTCGAATCTGCACCAAGCTCGTGTGCACCGTCAAACACCTCCACCGACCCTGCTGCGCCTGGGAACGCGTAGAAAACTCTATGTCTTCAAACCTTTTTGGTCATCACTGACAAAAGGGGGAGAAGCATATGATGTTTATAGTCTTCAAGCGGGTCACTATGGGCGGGTGCCTTTATATTTTGCTACATTTTGCTTCGTGCTTACAACTCTCGTTTTGCTACACTTGGTTCTTTGAGTTGTAACACTTAAACTCGATGGTCGTCTGCTACTTGTTTGCCACTATGTTTTTGCGAAGATAAATTCCGCATGTACGACGATAAATTCCGCACTTATATCATTCCGCAGACGTCCATTTTTCATTATGCATGTCATTCTCTTCATATACTTTTACATGCATGGTGGATTGTCATCATAAGTTGAAGTGGATTTCCACAAGTACAACCTGCCATGTGCATTTGCGTTCCAGAAGCAAATTACTTATATGCACATCTTCAGGGGGAGCCCTTGCAGCTTATGAAGACAATTCCTTTACAATTTCACAAATTATATTCCCCGTTGAAAACTTCAACTAGTTTGTCATCAATCACCAAAAAGGGGGAGATTGTAAGTGCATCTAGTGCCACCCCTAGTTGGTTTTGGAGTATTGACGACAAACCTAGTTGAGGGACTAATGTGTTTGTGAGAATTGCAGGATAACACAGGTAGAAGTCCCTCATTGATTCGATTTTACTACCAGATATGACCCCTAAAAATGTACGAAGACATTGAAGACAATGATGGTAATTGAAGATATTCACATTGAAGACTATGACAAGAGAAGACACCACGTGAAGCCTATGGAACTCGAAGACTTAGATTCTTCGTAGTTTTATTTCATTCGTGTTGAGTCATAGGAACCACCGTACTGTTAAGTGGGGTCCAAGAGAACCAGTCAGAATGACTGAAGTGATGCCTAATTCAAAACCTATATCTTCGAGTGAAGACTATGAGAGCAAATCTTGTCCAGAGTCGGACAAGTCAGCTTTACTTGTAGCTCAAGTAAAGTTGTCGTGTGAATTTGAAATCTGACCGTTGGTACACGTGTCAGTTCCTTAGTGACCCTGGGTCATTTCGGACAAATCAGGTCGGGTTGCCCAGTGGCTATAAATAGTCCATCCCCTACAACCATAAACGGTTGGCTGCTCAGATTTCAGTGCACGGCTTTTGTCGTTTGAGAGCAACCCACCTCGAAGCCTTTGAGAGAAAATTTCTAGCGAGGAGAAAAGCCCTAACCACCCAGAGCCAGAGTAAATTGGGCATCACTTAAGTCTTCTTGTCTGAGTGATCTGAAGACTTGTTACACTTGAGGACTGTGCATCCTCCAGCCGGTTAGGCGTCGTGTTCTGAGCATCCAAGAGAAATTGTGGATTGCCGGTGAACGAAGTCTGTGAAGGTTTGGGAGTCTACCTTGAAGACTTACCAGAGTGATTGGGCGAGGTCTGTGTGACCTTAGCTCAAGGAGAAAATGGTGAGGACTGGGTGTCCTCAGCTGCGTGTTCAGGACTGGGTGTCCGGGACTGTGTGTCCTTTGGTTTAAATACCTAGCCGCTCCAACCAGATGTATAGTTGTCACAGCAACTGGAACTGGTCCAACAAATCATTGTCTTCAGCGTGTCACTGGTTTCATCTTCACTTCCTTTTACTTACTGTTACACATTGTGAAGCCATTGCATGCTTGCTTTATCTTCTGTCTTCACAACATAACTGTATGATTTGTTTGGCTTCATAACTTCTTCCTACCTGATCCTTATTACACTGCAGCTACTTGTCTTGTGCTTTCACTCTATTGAATACTTGACCGTGGCTTGCCTAGTGTAATCTAACTTCCGCTGCTTGAGTGATAGGCATATCTGTACTCTTTGTCTTCATAACCTTCACGTTTGAAGACTTTCATAAAAATCGCCTATTCACCCCCCCTGTAGTCGATATAACGCACTTTCAGAGGCCTTCCTCCGCATTACCCCTCACTTCGGCATGTGGCTCAAGACCTTTGATGTGAAGCCGAAGATGATCGAGGGGCAGCACGCAACGTGCGGAGGTGCTTTAATAAGCAAAATTGCTGATGCTCCATGGCCTCAGGTAGCTTCCCAGAGGTGTCCGGATTGTGGCAGCGGGAGTGGTTCTATATCACAGCTCCCCAAAGTGCCAAGTGGGTAGCTGCCCCCACCTTTCGCTCAGGACCCCCACCACAACTGACGTCATGGATCAGCAGGGGGCTGAGCTGGGTCCAGCCAAGGACGTGCCAATACTGCAAAGCCGTATCTGAGATCTCTTTGAGAGAGATTTCAGTCTGGCTATGGTAGTGCAAGTTATGCTAGTTCGTCGAGTCCAGCCTTGCAAACGCCGGCCCCTTCACATGTGGGAATTCAAGCCGGAAGGACCGCGAGCTATTCAACACTTCCTTGGCATGACGCCTGAGGAGATGTACAGATTGTTTTTCGGACCACAAATAATGTGTCTGGACATCACTGAGGATGCAGGTCTGAGCTGCAATCACCCGGATACCCAAGTAAGTAGCCCCGCATCCGAACACACTGTCTGTTTGTTTATCGCAACGTCGCCCTAAAAAAGTCGCTCTTTGACCAGGATTGGATAGTGAAGGAAAAGTTGATCAGGTGTCCAGCCCCCCTCCCTGAGACATCACCAAATCCCGTGCTAACCAGGATGCTGGAGATCGCGCCTTATCAAGCGCCCTCAAGAGAAGATAAAGGGGGGGACAAGGAGGCTAGCGCCTCCACGAAGGAGGTTAACCGGGGAGGAGGAACTGAAACTTCCTCTCCCCAGGGAAGGAAGAGGAAAGCCTCTGACGACCCGGAGACCATGATCTCCAAACGGGGGAAGAAATCTTCGCCGGAGGGTCCTGCCCTGGGGGATACCCCGGCCGCACTATGCCCTCAAGGGGATCAGCCCTCCACCGAGCTGTATGTAAAAGGGTACTTAATAATGAAAATATCTGGCCTTACTTCTGAGGAAAATAACCGAAGCATTTATCTTGCAGTTCGGATCTTAGCCCTTCTCAGCAGAGCTCGTCTTCAGGGGATCTTCTTCCAGAGATGATGGAGAGCGAAACGCCTCCCCATGCCATACCGCCTCATGAGGCGGGCGACCCCGAGGTGTTGTCGCGGAGGGTTTCTCCTGAACTAGCAAGGCCAGAAGGTAATCCTATGGCCATCCGAAGTCCTTAGTATCCGGCTCTTGAAGAGGGCAATCGAAAGAGTCCGGCACCGTCTGGTGTACGGTCGGGCGTACTGAGGGATCTGCTAGAGCAAGCGGCTATCTCAGAAGAGCACCGCACGTTGATGGGTACGGTGATGAAAGGATTTCGTTCGCCGAAAGCGGGTTGCATGAAGCCTTTATGAGTCTACTGACGGGTTTTGAGGTACACGAAATGATGTACATTTTTGACAGTACCGCACATTTTTAGATGTGCCCTGTGTAGATAGTAGCCCCTAAGACTCTAGGTGCTGTCGAAGACGACAGCGCACAGAGGATCATAGTCCCAGGAATAATCGTGCCGCCTTAATATGCAGGTGGCGGAGGGTCTGGTGGCCAGCCGGACTGATGAGTTTGCCGAGCTAAAGCGGCAGCTTGACATGGCAGACGCCAACATCGTAGTTGTCAACAAGCGGCTTGACGAGGCACAGGGTATGTGATTCCTCCGGTGACACATGGGAAGAGGAGCATGATGCCAGTATCTATAACATGTGTGTGAATGCAGATGAAGTTGCGACCTTGGAGAACCTTCGGGCGGAACTTGCCCGAGCCAAAGAACAAGCCGGGAAAGGCGATGTGGCTGCCCTAAAGGCAAACGAGGAGCTGAAAGCCGAACAGGCTGCTCACTGCCAAAGCAAGGAGGAAATAGCCAGGATGGCTGTGGAATTGAAGAACGCCGCTGACTGTTACGAGCTTCTTGAAAAGGAAGATCGAGCGAAGAGGACAGACCTGGAGAAGGCCACGATGGTGACCAAATACACCCGCTCTGCAATGAGAGCGATGAAGGAGGAGCTGCGTTAAGCCGGGGATATCGCGGCTGGGAAGCCCTTTATCCTGTGGATGAAGTTTGGAGATCCTCGATACGCCCCTTTGGACCAGCTGTGGAGTTCCGCGGACACATATATGGACTTAGCGGCGAGTGCTGCCGATGCGGCCGAATACTTCCAAGATCAAAAAGATCGCGAAGTGTGTCGGGACCCCGATCCCAAGTCACACCAATCTAGCATGTAACACGTCATATCACTTTGCGGCCTCACGCACGGTATTCCCACGGGTGCCACCTTACCTGGCCCGGGACCGTTTGCGCATTTTGGCTCACGTATACGACAGTGTCGCTAGCATCCATATGACAGAGAACCCGGGCCGACATGGCTAGTCGTGAACCCAAAGCGGCACGGACCTATGGAGACAGGCATACATGAATCGCATCGAACATGTCGGTCATAAACGAGTGATTCCGGGCTGTAGCACTGGGCTAACAGGACTCCGGGGATCCCGGGCTGTAGCGGGCTAGGCAGGATTCCGGAGATCACCATGTGACATTTCCCCGAAGGGACAGACATAGGGACGAAGTGAAACACATGCCGGCCAGTCAAGTGTCCTGAACAGTAGTACTGGGCTAGCAGGACTCCGGTGAACCGGGCTGTAGCGGACTACTATGGCTCGAGGAACACTAGACTACATTTCCCCATAAGAAAGGCTGCGAAGGATAAACAACTAGATTGTCGGATCCCACACATAGCAATACACGTTACACGTACGCATAACATGCATGTATGTGCGGTACATCATGGCATCACAACATAACTCAAACTCATATAGATAAGGGCCCAGAAGAGCCACATAGCATAAATACAAACAGGGGTCACATGACCCATCATTCAGAGCATACAAGCAACAAGCGGAAGCATTACATGTCTGAGTACAGACAACTACCAAAGAAAAAGACTAAGAAGCCTGACTAACACGACCCTCCCAAGGGTACAAGATCGTAGCTGGGATACAAGCTACTCGTCGAAGCCACTAGTGTAACCAACTGCAAAACATAAATAAGCAAACGTGAGTACAAAGGTACTCAGCAAGTCTTACTTCAGAACTATCTACATATGCATCATTATCAACAAAGGGGGGTGGTGGAGTTTAACAGCAGCAAGCCAGCTTTGACTCAATGGCTAATCTATACTACGAGTAACAGAAACTTCTTTGAGGTGAGAAGACGCACTCGAGTCCACAACTTCACCATATCAATACTCCACTATGGATCCGTTCCCGTCTCCCTACGAGAAGGCCATCCATAGCACTCACGCTTATCTTGCGTATTTTAGAGTATCCACTTCAAATTGTCTATGTACTATATAAGTTCTCCAAGTTTCCATATCCGAGGAAAACGGCTATTCGAATAGATAATATTAACCCTGCAGGGGTGTACTTCTTCACACACGCTCTCGCCACTTATAGCCCCGTACACGTCATGTACCTCGGCAACCTTCAAGCGGAAGCCGGGCGAGGGTGTCGGCCACGACCTGACTAACCACACAAGTCTCTCGTCCAGGTTTATCGCCTATTCGGGTTCCATCCGCAAGGAGATCCGGCCGGGGTGTCGCTCACGGCCCCAAACGATGTGTGCAGGGTTCCCAAGCCCACCACCCGGGTGCCACTTGGTACACCGTGCCACAGTGCCTAGTCTGTCCCAAGCCCGTCCCGTCGGACACCACCTGGTAGACAAGTAGCACTACCTACAAACGCCAGAAACTAGTTGCAACTCCTGGACAGAGATCAAGTGGGTTAATAAGTCGAGAGGGGCCGGATAACCGGAACCCAATGTGTGGTAGTAACTGGACTTGGATAACATACACAGAACTCAGTGCTTACGGACGGTTCCAATGAGACAACCCACCATGTACTCCTACATGGCCTCTCATCGCTACCTTTACCAAAACGTGTTCACACACTTAGCCTTTACCGGTAGGACATGTTCACCACTCCGATTCATTCCCGATGAATCAGACCTGACACAACTCTAAGCATAGCTGGCATAAAGAAAAACAAGCATGGATGAGCAGGCACATCAAGGCTCAAGCAATTCCTACTCATGCTAGTGGGTTTCAACTATTTACTGTGGCAATGACAGGTCATGCAGAGGAATGGGTTCAGCTACCGCAGCAGAAAGTAGCAGTTTGAATCGTTGTTGTCCTAATGCAGTAAAAGGAGCAGGAGCGAGAGAGTGGGACTTTATCGGGATGCTCAAGGGGGTTTGCTTGCCTGATAGATCCACGAAGAAGCACTGCTCCTCAGACAGGTACTCGGGACACCTTCCGGAGTAGAACCTATCGAGAGGGAACGGTGCCGGCAATCAATAAACAACCATATGCAACAATATGATGCATGAAGATGACATTCAAAAATGCTATGATTTGCCCTAATGCATCTAGCATCAATTTGGTTGAAGTCCATATGAACCAAGGGTTCATATGCAAACCCTAATTTAGATATATAACATGCCATTATTACGTTTTCACTTATACAGTAGGTATAAGTTGGTTTTTCATGCATGAAACTGGCATAAATGGATTCCTTGCATTTTTCTGATAATTTTTCATATATAATTTATTTGATTTGGAGTTACGGTTGAATTACTATGAATTTTTGAAGTTTTAACTATTTTCTGGAATTTCCTGATTTAAAATAATTCCAGAAATCAATTATTGCGTCAGCAGGTCAAAGGCGGCTGACCAGGTCAAACCTGATGTGTGGGGCCCACACGTCAGTGTCTGTGGTTAATCCTAATCTAAAAATAAACCTAATCTGGTTTAGTTAATGGGGTTGGGCCCACGCGTCAGTGACCCATTTAATTAATCGGGGATAATTAGTTGTTAAACTAATCTTAACCAAAAACTTAACAGGGCCGGGCCCACATGTCACTGAGAGAGAGGGAGAGGTCAACGGGGCCGTGGGGGTCAAAACGGTCAGCCCGCCGGCGTTTAGCCGCCGGCGAGGCCGAACGCGGCGGAGCGCGTCGGGATCGTGCTATAGGCCACGGTTTGGAGCGTGGGTGGGTCCTATGTGGAGCTGGGGCTGAGCTGCGTGTGTGGGTGGTGGAGTTGGACCAAATGGTCGCCGGAATCAACGCCGGCGACGAGGTTTGCGGCGGCCGTGGTTCGGCCATCGACGAAACGAAGCTACGGTGGACGGGAGGGCGAACGAATGCTTGTTTTGGGCTCCTGGGACCATGCTGAGCACAGACACATGCTCAAACGCGGGCGGCAGCAACTGTGGCCGCGGCGGCTACGTGGCCGGCGGAGCAAAGCTCTCGGCCGTGACGGCGAAGCTAGCTTGAGGGAGAAATCGACACTGGGAGTAGAGGGAAATGACGGAGGGGCTCACTGGGATCACGCAGGGAGGGTCAGCGAGCTCGGGGAAGCACGGACGGCGGCGAATCGCCGGCGGTGATCGGCGGCACCCGAGGTGATAGACGAGCTCGAAGGCGTCACCACGGTGCTCCTGGGTTCGGGATCTTCTGCGTGGAGGAGCGGTGCGTCGTCACGGAGCTTTTGGACACGGGGAAGGGGCGAGAAGACCACGGTGCTCACGGTGGCAGCGAACGGCGGCGACGGACCCGTTCGGGCGTGCTACAGAGAGAGAGCAGGGGAAGGGAGAGTGAGCTGTGAGAGAGGGAGAGGAGAGAGGGGCTTCAAGGCGTCTCCAGGCGCGGGATTGGGTCAACGGGGAGCTCGACACGGCGAAGCAGGAGGTGGCGCGGCCGGCTGCGTGCGCTGGCTGCCAGTGGGCATAAGGTTGAAGACAACCTTGCCCCTGGTGGGCTGGGCCACTACTGGGCCGTGGTGGGCGCCAGGTAAGTCAGGTAAGAAGCCCAGGTAGGTTTTCTCCTGTTTTGTTTTCTTTTTCTATTTCTGACATTTGTTTTGTATTTAAAAGAAATGTTAAAACATTTCCATAAATGTTGAAAATAATTGTGGCATCTAGATATAATATTCTAGAGGCCCTCACCAATTCCCAACATTTTTGGAGCTAATAAAAATATTTATATAATTTAAACAGCTCCAATTCAAATATTTATGCATTGATTCAAAAATCCAAAATGAGTAGGAAAAATGTGCATCACCTCTGGTTGTTGTTCCCAACATTTTCCAAAGACCATGAGCATTTTTTAGAAGCATTTTGGGTTCATTGAAATTCCACTTTTAATTTGAACCTATTTGAATTGCTTTGGTGCTAGGGTTTGCAACTTCCCCATTTCAATTTCATTTGAAAATTAAAAATGATGCACAAAGCAAGCCAAGGACCATACCGGAACTAGGGATGTGACAACTCGCCCCCACTCGAAGAAATCTCGTCCCGAGATTCAGGAGTTGGCGGAAAGAAAGCGGGGTACTCAAATCGAAGACGATCTTCTCGCTCCCAAGTAGCTTCTCTCTCGGTATGATGAGACCACTGAACCTTGAGAAACTTGATGTTATGACGTCGAGTGACACGCTCTGCTTGATCCAGAATGTGAATGGGGTACTCTCGATAAGTGAGGTTATCTTGGAGATCAAGCGTTTCGTGGTCCACCCCGCGGATGGGATCCGAGAAGCAACGCCTGAGTTGAGAGACGTGGAAAACATCATGAACTCGAGAAAGATGTGGGGGTAGTTCCAACTGGTAGGCAACCTCTCCTCGTTTAGCGAGAATGCAAAAAGGACCGATGTAACGAGGAGCCAACTTGCCCTTGATACCGAAACGATGGGTACCCTTCAAAGGGGTAACCCGAAGGTAAGCCTTATCACCAACTTCATAAGCCACTTCCTTATGACGACGGTCATACTGGCTCTTTTGATGAGATTGGGCTGTTTTCAAATTCTCACGAATGATGCGAACTTGCTCTTCGGCCTCCTGGATCATATCCGGTCCAAAGAATTGTCTTTCGCTGGTTTCTGACCAGTTCAAAGGTGTTCGACATCTTCGTCCATACAGGATCTCGAAGGGTGCTTTCTTAAGACTGGATTGGTAGCTATTATTATAAGCAAACTCGGCAAAGGGAAGACATTTCTCCCAATCCATACCGAATGAGATAACACAAGCTCTAAGCATGTCTTCGAGAATTTGGTTGACCCTTTCCACCTGACCACTTGATTGAGGGTGGAAAGCGGTACTGAAAGAAAGATGGGTGCCCATGGCAGTTTGGAAACTTTCCCAGAAATGAGAGGTGAAAAGACTACCACGGTCTGAATTGATCTCTAGTGGAACACCATGGAGTGACACTATTCGGGAGATATATAAGTCAACGAGCTGACTAGCAGTGATACTCTCTCGAACAGGTAGGAAGTGAGCCACTTTGGAAAGACGATCAATGACTACGAAGATAGCATTATTTCCTTTCTTGGTCCTGGGAAAGCCGGTGATGAAGTCCATACCAACTTTGTCCCATTTCCACTCGGGAATAGCTAAAGGTTGAAGGGTGCCAGCAGGTCTTTGATGCTCTGCCTTAACGCGACGACAAACGTCACAGTTGGCAATATACTGAGCGGTTTCTCTCTTCATCCTAGTCCACCAGAACCTCTGGCGTAGGTCCTGATACATCTTTGTACTACCGGGATGAATCGTGAGAGGGGATTCATGGGCCTCCTTAAGGATCAGTTGCTGCATCTGTTGACATTTGGGAACCACCAAACGGTTACCAAAGTAAACAACACCTCGTTCATCCATGGAGAAACAACCAGCAACTCCCTTGGAAATATTCTTCTTGATCCGGGAGATTCCCGTATCATGCTTCTGAGCCTCTACGATCTGATCCGTAAGGGTAGGTTTCGCCACCAAGGTAGAAAGGAAACCATGAGGAGCTATGTGAAGGTTAAGCTTACAGAATTCCTCATGGAGGGGCGGTTGACAATGTTGCAACATGAGGTTGTTGCAATAGGATTTGCGGCTTAAAGCATCAGCCATGACATTGGCTTTGCCTGGGGTGTAGGTGATTCCTAAGTCGTAATCCGAGATCAACTCCAACCAACGTCTCTGTCTGAGGTTCAGATCCGGTTGGGTGAAGATATACTTGAGACTTTGATGGTCGGTGTAGATTTCGCAACGGTTACCAAGAAGGTAATGTCGCCAGGTCTTAAGTGCATAGACTACGGCTGCAAGCTCCAGATCATGTGTAGGATAATTTTCCTCATGTGGATGCAACTGTCGAGATGCATAGGCAATCACATGACGATCCTGCATAAGAATGCAACCTAGTCCTTGACGCGAAGCATCGCAATAGATAACAAAGTCTTTAGTGAAATCCGGTGGCACGAGTATGGGCGCAGAAGTCAGGCGTCTTTTCAGTTCCTGAAAACTGTGCTCACACTGTGGGGACCACTCAAACTTTTTATCTTTCTTGAGAAGTTCCGTGAGAGGTTTGGCTACTTTGGAGAAGTTTTCAACGAAGCGGCGACAATAACTGGCTAGACCAAGGAAACTCCTAACTTGTTTGACTGTTTCGGGTGGAGTCCAATCGAGAACGGCTTTGACTCTCTCGGGATTTACAGCAATGCCCTTACCGGAGATCACGTGGCCTAAATAGGTTACTTCTGGCAACCAAAATTCACACTTGGAGAACTTGGCATAAAGGCGATGCTCTCTGAGTTTTTCTAACACAAGCCTAAGATGTTCGGCATGCTCTTCCTCGTTCTTCGAGTAAATAAGAATATCATCGAGATAAACCACGACGAACTTATCTAAGTACTCCATAAAGACCGAGTTCATCAAGCGGGAGAAAGTAGCTGGAGCATTGGTTAGGCCGAAAGACATCACGGTGTACTCGTATTGACCATAACGGGTGACAAAGGCCGTTTTGGGGATGTCCCCGTTTCTGATCTTGATTTGGTGGTAGCCTAACCTCAAATCCATCTTGGAAAAGACTGAGGATCCAGCGAGCTGATCATACAGGTCGTTGATCCTGGGGAGCGGATACTTGTTCTTTATCGTGACCAAATTAACGGGACGATAATCTACAACCATCCGGTCCGTACCATCCTTCTTCTTGACAAAGAGAACGGGGCAAGCCCAGGGAGAAGAACTGGGACGGATGAAACCCTTTTGCAAGGACTCATCAAGTTGTTCCTTAAGCTCGGCTAACTCCAAAGGTGCCATCTTGTATGGTCTTCTAGAGATTGGAACAGTACCTGGGATAAGTTCTATGACAAACTCTACATCTCTGTCAGGTGGGACACCTGGCAGTTCTTCTGGAAAGACATCCGGGGAGTCACGGACTACCGGAATATCTTCAAGGTCTGGAAGAGGGCTGGCATTAAGAGAATAGAGTTGACGCCTTGCAACTCTAGTGGAGACAGTGACTATTTTGCCAGATGGATGTGTAAGTTGAACAGATCTGGTGTAACAATCGATCTTGGCATGATGAGCTGTCATCCAGTCCATACCCAAGATGATGTTAATATCTGAGGACTTGAGAGATATCAAAGAAGTAAGGAAAACCAGTCTATCAACAAGGATTTCATTACCATGGCTTACCTTGGAGGTTTGCCATTTGGAACCAGGAGTCTGGATTATTAATGGAGTTGGCATATCACAAAATGACATGTCGTGCATCCGAGCATAACCTTCAGATATGAAGGAGTGGGATGCTCCGGTATCAAACAGAACTGAAGCTGGGTGACAATTGACAAGAAGTGTACCCAGTACGACATCGGGATCATCTTGAACTTCTGAAACTGAGACATGGTGCACACATGCTCGTTCAATGGAGGCTGGCTTGGTACTGATCATCTTGATTGATGGCTTTTCACGGCCAACAGACCTCTCAGACGGGGGTGGAGCATAACTGGACTGAGGGCAGTCACGTGCATAGTGTCCTGGTTCTCCGCAGGTAAAACAAGTTCCTGAGGTAGGACGTGGACCTACGTTGGCAAGTGGTCCACTAATAGGCCTGAGTGGAGCATGTTGCTGAGTTGGGTGAGGCGCCACATAGGATGGCCTCGGTGCATATCGAGGTGGAAGAGCCGAGTTCGGAATCCAAATCCGGCGCTTCTGAGAGCCAGAGCGGGAGGAAGAACCCAGATCACGGTTGTGCTTACGAGACTCCTCGTAAGTGAGTTGAGCTGTCTCTGCATTAATGGCCTTGTTCACAAGAGCCTGGAAAGTATCACAATGATGCAGGTGGAGATCACGACGCAACTTAGGGTGGAGACCCTTCCGGAACCTAGCCTGCTTCTTAGCGTCCGTGGACACTTCTTCTGTAGCATAGCGGGCGAGGTTTCCAAACTCCCTACTGTAAGCATCAACAGGCAGCTTACCCTGGGTAAAATTACAGAACTCTTCCCTCTTGCGGTCAAAGAGAGCCTGAGGAATGTGGTGCTCACGAAAAGCCTCGGTGAAATCTCTCCAGGTAGGAATCTGACTAGCTGGAAGCATAGCTTCAAAGCTCTGCCACCAAATACTAGCAGGTCCTTCCAAGTGATAAGTAGCATAGGTGACCTTGTCACTTTCAACGAC
This sequence comes from Triticum monococcum, assembly GCA_034509565.1. NCBI lineage: Eukaryota > Viridiplantae > Streptophyta > Magnoliopsida > Poales > Poaceae > Triticum > Triticum monococcum. The sequence continues at coordinate 567,922,549 of CM067841.1, read as the reverse complement.
GTTCGCAGAATGCAACTTGTGAGTGATGCTTCGGAGCCAGTCATCCGCATCGAGTGGCTCAATGGAATGATGGAAGGTGGGTGGTTTCAGACCAATGAAGTCGGTGATGGAAACCAACTTCTTACGCTGATGTGCGGTGTTCTGCTCAATCTGTGCCAGCAAGCGGTTAGTCTCACGCTTGTTCCTCTCGGATGCTAACAAGAACTCTGCCACCAAAGGTTGGTCAGGAGGATCCTCGTCCCTACCATCTCCATGGTTCTTGCTATGAACAACTGAAACTCGGTTAGCAGATGACATCCTGACACAGAAACCAAGGAAACAAGGATGGAATTAGCATCGACCTAGGGATGCGGAAAGTAATGCAAAAGCATTGGAAAGTCTTGAAATCTTGGGACAATTTCGGCAGCGTAACGGCTGTAATTGCTCAACAGGATGTTTGAGACATTCATCAAGGAATAGCATAATCAATCAGCATCATAATATCAAGGTTCTGGGTCAAACTGAGGACACACAGAAGTAGTAGAACTGTATTGAGACACAACCCAACAATCCTAAGACTTTACGGTTTAGTAACACGTCATCCTGAGAGATAGAGGAGAAGCCTAGGCCTTAACCCTCGTAGAAAAGAAGAGGCTGACTCAGAAAGAATGACATGAGGTAAAGGAGTAAAAAGAGCCTTACGTTCCCTTCCACAATCAATTCCCTTATGTAACTAAAGCATTTCTAGACTCAACTTCGACCAGTTTGGCTTGGTAATCCTACAGGCAGTCAGGCTCTGATACCAAGTCTGTCGGGACCCCGATCCCAAGTCACACCGATCTAGCATGTAACACGTCATATCACTTTGCGGCCTCACGCACGGTATTCCCACGGGTGCCACCTTACCTGGCCCGGGACCGTTTGCGCATTTTGGCTCACGTATACGACAGTGTCGCTAGCATCCATATGACAGAGAACCCGGGCCGACATGGCTAGTCGTGAACCCAAAGCGGCACGGACCTATGGAGACAGGCATACATGAATCGCATCGAACATGTCGGTCATCAACGAATGATTCCGGGCTGTAGCACTGGGCTAACAGGACTCCGGGGATCCCGGGCTGTAGCGGGCTAGGCAGGACTCCGGAGATCACCATGTGACATTTCCCCGAAGGGACAGACATAGGGACGAAGTGAAACACATGCCGGCCAGTCAAGTGTCCTGAACAGTAGTACTGGGCTAGCAGGACTCCGGTGAACCGGGCTGTAGCGGACTACTATGGCTCGAGGAACACTAGACTACATTTCCCCATAAGAAAGGCTGTGAAGGATAAACAACTAGATTGTCGGATCCCACACATAGCAATACACGTTACACGTACGCATAACATGCATGTATGTGCGGTACATCATGGCATCACAACATAACTCAAACTCATATAGATAAGGGCCCAGAAGAGCCACATAGCATAAATACAAACAGGGGTCACTTGACCCATCATTCAGAGCATACAAGCAACAAGCGGAAGCATTACATGTCTGACTACAGACAACTACCAAAGAAAAAGACTAAGAAGCCTGACTAACACGACCCTCCCAAGGGTACAAGATCGTAGCTGGGATACAAGCTACTCGTCGAAGCCACTAGTGTAACCAACTGCAAAACATAAATAAGAAAATGTGAGTACAAAGGTACTCAGCAAGTCTTACTTCAGAACTATCTACATATGCATCATTATCAACAAAGGGGGGTGGTGGAGTTTAACAGCAGCAAGCCAGCTTTGACTCAATGGCTAATCTATACTACGAGTAACAGAAACTTCTTTGAGGTGAGAAGACGCACTCGAGTCCACAACTTCACCATATCAATACTCCACTATGGATCCGTTCCCGTCTCCCTACGAGAAGGCCATCCATAGCACTCACGCTTATCTTGCGTATTTTAGAGTATCCATTTCAAATTGTCTATGTACTATATAAGTTCTCCAAGTTTCCATATCCGAGGAAAACGGCTATTCGAATAGATAATATTAACCCTGCAGGGGTGTACTTCTTCACACACGCTCTCGCCACTTATAGCCCCGTACACGTCATGTACCTCGGCAACCTTCAAGCGGAAGCCGGGCGAGGGTGTCGGCCACGACCTGACTAACCACACAAGTCTCTCGTCCAGGTTTATCGCCTATTCGGGTTCCATCCGCAAGGAGATCCGGCCGGGGTGTCGCTCACGGCCCCAAACGATGTGTGCAGGGTTCCCAAGCCCACCACCCGGGTGCCACTTGGTACACCGTGCCACAGTGCCTAGTCTGTCCCAAGCCCGTCCCGTCGGACACCACCTGGTAGACAAGTAGCACTACCTACAAACGCCAGAAACTAGTTGCAACTCCTGGACAGAGATCAAGTGGGTTAATAAGTCGAGAGGGGCCGGATAACCGGAACCCAATGTGTGGTAGTAACTGGACTTGGATAACATACACAGAACTCAGTGCTTACGGACGGTTCCAATGAGACAACCCACCATGTACTCCTACATGGCCTCTCATCGCTACCTTTACCAAAACGTGTTCACACACTTAGCCTTTACCGGTAGGACATGTTCACCACTCCGATTCATTCCCGATGAATCAGACCTGACACAACTCTAAGCATAGCTGGCATAAAGAAAAACAAGCATGGATGAGCAGGCACATCAAGGCTCAAGCAATTCCTACTCATGCTAGTGGGTTTCAACTATTTACTGTGGCAATGACAGGTCATGCAGAGGAATGGGTTCAGCTACCGCAGCAGAAAGTAGCAGTTTGAATCGTTGTTGTCCTAATGCAGTAAAAGGAGCAGGAGCGAGAGAGTGGGACTTTATCGGGATGCTCAAGGGGGTTTGCTTGCCTGATAGATCCACGAAGAAGCACTGCTCCTCAGACAGGTACTCGGGACACCTTCCGGAGTAGAACCTATCGAGAGGGAACGGTGCCGGCAATCAATAAACAACCATATGCAACAATATGATGCATGAAGATGACATTCAAAAATGCTATGATTTGCCCTAATGCATCTAGCATCAATTTGGTTGAAGTCCATATGAACCAAGGGTTCATATGCAAACCCTAATTTAGATATATAACATGCCATTATTACGTTTTCACTTATACAGTAGGTATAAGTTGGTTTTTCATGCATGAAACTGGCATAAATGGATTCCTTGCATTTTTCTGATAATTTTTCATATATAATTTATTTGATTTGGAGTTACGGTTGAATTACTATGAATTTTTGAAGTTTTAACTATTTTCTGGAATTTCCTGATTTAAAATAATTCCAGAAATCAATTATTGCGTCAGCTCTACGTCAGCAGGTCAAAGGCGGCTGACCAGGTCAAACCTGACGTGTGGGGCCCACATGTCAGTGTCTGTGGTTAATCCTAATCTAAAAATAAACCTAATCTGGTTTAGTTAATGGGGTTGGGCCCACGCGTCAGTGACCCATTTAATTAATCAGGGATAATTAGTTGTTAAACTAATCTTAACCAAAAACTTAACAGGGCCGGGCCCACATGTCACTGAGAGAGAGGGAGAGGTCAACGGGGTCGTGGGGGTCAAAACGGTCAGCCCGCCGGCGTTTAGCCGCCGGCGAGGCCGAACGCGGCGGAGCGCGTCGGGATCGTGCTATAGGCCATGGTTTGGAGCGTGGGTGGGTCCTATGTGGAGCTGGGGCTGAGCTGCGTGTGTGGGTGGTGGAGTTGGACCAAATGGTCGCCGGAATCAACGCCGGCGACGAGGTTTGCGGCGGCCGTGGTTCGGCCATCGACGAAACGAAGCTACGGTGGACGGGAGGGCGAACGAATGCTTGTTTTGGGCTCCTGGGACCATGCTGAGCACAGACACATGCTCAAACGCGGGCGGCAGCAACTGTGGCCGCGGCGGCTACGTGGCCGGCGGAGCAAAGCTCTCGGCCGTGACGGCGAAGCTAGCTTGAGGGAGAAATCGACACTGGGAGTAGAGGGAAATGACGGAGGGGCTCACTGGGATCACGCAGGGAGGGTCAGCGAGCTCGGGGAAGCACGGACGGCGGCGAATCGCCGGCGGTGATTGGCGGCACCCGAGGTGATAGACGAGCTCGAAGGCGTCACCACGGTGCTCCTGGGTTCGGGATCTTCTGCGTGGAGGAGCGGTGCGTCGTCACGGAGCTTTTGGACACGGGGAAGGGGCGAGAAGACCACGGTGCTCACGGTGGCAGCGAACGGCGGCGACGGACCCGTTCGGGCGTGCTACAGAGAGAGAGCAGGGGAAGGGGGAGTGAGCTGTGAGAGAGGGAGAGGAGAGAGGGGCTTCAAGGCGTCTCCAGGCGCGGGATTGGGTCAATGGGGAGCTCGACACGGCGAAGCAGGAGGTGGCACGGCCGGCTGCGTGCGCTGGCTGCCAGTGGGCATAAGGTTGAAGACAACCTTGCCCCTGGTGGGCTGGGCCACTACTGGGCCGTGGTGGGCGCCAGGTAAGTCAGGTAAGAAGCCCAGGTAGGTTTTCTCCTGTTTTGTTTTCTTTTTCTATTTCTGACATTTGTTTTGTATTTAAAAGAAATGTTAAAACATTTCCATAAATGTTGAAAATAATTGTGGCATCTAGATATAATATTCTAGAGGCCCTCACCAATTCCCAACATTTTTGGAGCTAATAAAAATATTTATATAATTTAAACAGCTCCAATTCAAATATTTATGCATTGATTCAAAAATCCAAACTGAGTAGGAAAAATGTGCATCACCTCTGGTTGTTGTTCCCAACATTTTCCAAAGACCATGAGCATTTTTGAGAAGCATTTTGGGTTCATTGAAATTCCACTTTTAATTTGAACCTATTTGAATTGCTTTGGTGCTAGGGTTTGCAACTTCCCCATTTCAATTTCATTTGAAAATTAAAAATGATGCACAAAGCAAGCCAAGGACCATACCGGAACTAGGGATGTGACAAAGTGGAAAAGCTGTTCTGGTCACAATTTAACGTTCCAGAGCATCCGCTTCCATTGACTGATCGGTTGGCCGAATGGGCCGAGCTGAATAGATTGTCCGGAGTCGCCATGAGGTCTGTTGTGGATCATCTATGGCCGGAAAGGCCAAAGCCGAACGGTTATTTTAGTTTGGTGCAGCAGTTCCTTGGTGCGGTGCCGCACATCAACACGATGAAGAGGTCGGTGTGCGTAGAGGGTGCGCGGATGGCCCTTGCCCGTGTGAAGACATACTGGCCGGAGAAGGAGGCCACCGCCATTGCAGCCCAAGATTCGGACGAGAGCCGAGTACCTGTCGAGCACTAGTTTCGAGAAGTTCTTGAGGGCGCTTGTCCGATAGAAGCGCAGTGCTCGTAGAATATTATGTTCTAGTGACATGTATTCCCATATAAAAACAATGTTTTATTGAGTTTATCAAGGTTGTTTTTATACTTTTGCCCGAAAGTACTATGATGCCTCCTGTGTGGCCGTTTATGTATATATGTATATAACCTGAAAGATGGCAGTCGTCGGCTTCAGCCCCCACGCATATAATGCGGGGGGGGGGGGGTCGCAGAAGACGCATGTTCACACTTGATCCAACGTCTTGTTCCATTAAGGAGGTGATAGCGCAGCGAACTAGGCAATCGTACTATAATGCTTTAACACTTTCACTTAGCCAGTGGAGTTTGACAGTGGGGCTACTATATAGCCCCTGGTGGCTCCACGCTCATCCGAATTCGGGGCGCGAACATGCCTGGCCGGGAAACGGCCCTTCGTTAAGGCGGAGGAATCCCAAAGATTCCGCTAGGTCATCGAGTCATTGACCAGTCTCACGCTATATCATGACAGTTAGTTTTCGGCTTTCTCTACTGAGGTGCTCGTCCAGATGAACCAGGGCACAATCACAGTAGTTCTCCTGGTGCCGCCTTAGCCGATAGAGCGGAACGTAAGGTAGCAAAACACAGGAGCTGGGCAAACCCAACATTTGACCAAAGACATGATTCGGAGCTGATGCATATAAGGCCAAACTCGCGACGCCGAACACTCCCTAAGGTATTCGGTCTTTATGATGTAAACCGGGCTAAACGGTGCCCTTTGTAATAAGCCCCTGGTGTCCAGGTACGTGTAATATTCTGACGTGGCCACATGCCAATACGTCAGCATCCTTCTCAGTTGTACTGAGAATTCGAGGGATGTGTATCAACAAGAGACAGTAAAAAAGGTTTACGCAGGGTCTTAATCTAAAAAGAATCCTTGGAACGGGTCCCTGCTGCACGTCTGCGCCTGTGTCTCCGTTGTGCCGTATCCTGGATGGGTGTAGCACGATGGTCATCTGAAAAAGAGAGGAACTTAGTTGAAAATTTTTTGTGCAAAAGGTAGGTTATACTAAATAAACCATGTATAGTTCCAGATGAGTAAAGTTGAGCCTAATTGTCACTTGTTCACACGCGTTGAGCCCCTTGTATTGTTGTAGGGGTATAGCCATCAAACCTGTATCAATTATATATAGCTACACCGGACTCGTCTAACCGTGTCCATCGTCTTAACGACCTGCCAGGTGCTCTAGTTGGTGAGGCCGTCTAGTGTGCGGCAGCCGCATGGTCTTCCGCGCGCAAGGAGCGCTCAATATTTCCATTTACTGTAATGATGCCATGTGGACTGGGCATCTTAAGCATGAGAGAAGCGTAATGCGGTATTGCGTTAAAGCGAGCGAAAGCTTCGCGTCCGAGTAGTGCTTGATAGCCACTTTCGAACGGAACGATGTGGAAGGTTAACTTTTTGCTGCGGAAGTTATCGGGAAAGCCGAATATAACCTCTAGTAGCAGGGAGCCCGTACAATGGGCTTCTGGGCCTGGAGTTACTCCTTTAAAGGTAGCATTGCTATGGCTGCTGATTTTTGTTGGGTCTATCCCCATTTTGCGGACTGTGTCCTGATATATCAGGTTTAAACTACTGCCGCCGTCCATCAGGACTCATGTGAAGTGGTATCCATCAATTATCGGGTCTAACACCAAGGCAGCCCATCCTACATGCCGGATACTTGCCGGGTAATCTCGATGGTCAAAGGTGATCGGTTTGGATGACCAGTGGCAGAACTCCGCGGTGATAGGCCCTGGGGCATGTGTCTCTAGGAGTGTCGCTTTGTTTCTCCCCTTCATCACATGTAACACTGATGTCTACTACGCAACCTTCTTCTTGTAGACGTTGTTGGGCCTCCAAGTGCAGAGGTTTGTAGGACAGTAGCAAATTTCCCTCAAGTGGATGACCTAAGGTTTATCAATCCGTAGGAGGCGTAGGATGAAGATGGTCTCTCTCAAGCAACCCTGCAACCAAATAACAAAGAGTCTCTTGTGTCCCCAACACACCCAATACAATGGTAAATTGTATAGGCGCATTAGTTCGGCGAAGAGATGGTGCTACAAGTGGTATATGGATAGTAGATAAAGGTATTTGTAATCTTAAATTATAAAAATAGCAAGGTAACTAATGATAAAAGTGAGCGTAAACGGTATTGCAATGCGTTGAAACAAGGCCTAGGGTTCATACATTCACTAGTGCAAGTCCTCTCAACAATAATAACATAATTGGATCGCATAACTATCCCTCAACATGCAACAAAGAGTCACTCCAAAGTCACTAATAGCGGAGAACAAACGAAGAGATTATGGTAGGGTACGAAACCACCTCAAAGTTATTCTTTCCAATCAATCCGTTGGGCTATTCCTATAAGTGTCACAAACAGCCCTAGAGTTCATACTAGAATAACACCTTAAGACACAAATCAACCAAAACCCTAATGTCACCTAGATACTCCAATGTCACCTCAAGTATCTGTGGGTATGATTATACGATATGCATCACACAATCTCAGATTCATCTATTCAACCAACACAAAGGACCTCAAAGAGTGCCCCAAAGTTCCTACCGATGAATCATGACGAAAACGTGTGCCAACCCCTATGCATAGGTTCATGGGTGGAACCCGCAAGTTGATCACCAAAACATACATCAAGTGAATCACGTGGTATCCCATTGTCACCACAGATACGCACGGCAAGACATACATCAAGTGTTCTCAAATCTTTAAAGACTCAATCCGATAAGATAACTTCAAAGGGGAAACTCAATTCATTACAAGAGAGTAAAGGGGGAGGAGAAACATAAGATCCAACTATAATAGCAAAGCTCGCGATACATCAAGATCGTACCACCTCATCAACATGAGAGAGAGAGAGAGATCAAACACATAGCTACTGGTACATACCCTCGGCCCCGAGGGAGAACTACTCCCTCCTAGTCATGGAGAGCACCGGGATGATGAAGATGGCCACCGGAGAAGGATTCCCCCTCCGGCAGTGTGCCGGAATGGGTCTAGATTGGCTTTTAGTGGCTACGGAGGCTTCTGGCGGCGGAACTCCCGATCTATTGTGCTCTCGGATGTTTTTAGGGTATATGGAGATATATAGGCGGAAGAAGTACGTCAGGGGGGCCACGAGGGGCTCACGAGGGTGGAGGGCGCGCCCAGGGGGGTGGGCGCACCCCCCTGCCTCGTGACCTCCTCGCAGATCCCCCGACGTGCACTCCAAGTCTTCTGGGCTTCTTTCCTTCCAAAAATGAGTTCTGTGAAGTTTCAGGTCAATTGGACTCCGTTTGATTTTCCTTTTCTTCGAAACCCTAAAACAGGGTAAAAACAGAAACTGGCACTGGGCTCTGGGTTAATAGGTTAGTCCCAAAAATGATATAAAAGTGTATAATAAAGCCCATAAACATTCAAAAGAGTAAATAATATAGCATGGAGCAATCAAAAATTATAGATACGTTGGAGACATATCAGCATCCCCAAGCTTAATTCCTGCTCGTCCTCGAGTAGGTAAATGATAAAAAAACAGAATTTTTGATGCGGAGTGCTACTTGGCATAATTTCATTGTGATTCTTCTTAATTGTGGTATGAATATTCAGATCCGAAAGATTCAAGACAAAAGTTCATATTGACATAGAAATAATAATACTTCAAGCATACTAACTGAACAATCATGTCTTCTCAAAATAACATGGCCAAAGAAAGCTATCCCTACAAAATCATATAGTCTGGCTATGATCTATCTTCACCACACAAAATATTTAAATCATGCACAACCCCGATGACCAGCCAAGCAATTGTTTCATACTTTTGATGTTCTCAAACTTTTTCAATCTTCATGCAATACATGAGCGTGAGCCATGGATATAGCACTTTAGGTGGAATAGAATGGTGGTTGTGGAGAAGACAAAAAGGAGAAGATAGTCTCACATCAACTAAGTGTATCAACGGGCTATGGAGATGCCCATCAATAGATATCAATGTGAGTGAGTAGGGATTGCCATGCAACGGATGCACTAGAGCTATAAGTGTATGAAAGCTCAACAAAAGAAACTAGTGGGTGTGCACCCAACTTGCTTGCTCATGAAGACCTAGGGCATTTTGAGGAAGCCCATCATTGGAATATACAAGCCAAGTTCTATAATGAAATATTTCCACTAGTATATGAAAGTGACAACATAGGAGACTCTCTATCATGAAGATCATGGTGCTACTTTGAAGCACAAGTGTGGTAAAAGGATAGTAGCATTGCCTCTTCTCTCTTTTTCTCTCATTTTTTATTTTTTTATTTGGGCCTTCTCTTTTTTATGGCCTCTTTTCTCTTCTTTTTTTATTTGGGCTTCTTTGGCCTCTTTTATTTTTTTATTTTCGTCCGGAGTCTCATCCCGACTTGTGGGGGAATCATAGTCTCCATCATCCTTTGCTCACTGGGACAATGCTCTAATAATGATGATCATCACACTTTTATTTACTTACAACTCGATACTTAGAACAAGATGACTCTATATGAATGCCTCCGGCGGTGTACTGGGATGTGCAATGATGCATTAGTGTGTATGAAAGAATTATGAACGGTGGCTTTGCCACAAATACAATGTCAACTACATGATCATGCTAAGCAATATGACAATGATGAAGCGTGTCATAATAAATCGAACGGTGGAAAGTTGCATGGCAATATATCTCGGAATGGCTATGGAAATGCCATAATAGGTAGGTATGGTGGCTGTTTTGAGGAAGGTATATGGTGGGTGTATGATACCGGCGAAAGGTGCGCGATACTAGAGAGGCTAGCAAAGGTGGGAGGGTGAGAGTGCGTATAATCCATGGACTCAACATTAGTCATAAAAACTCATATACTTATTGCAAAAATCTACAAGTTATAAAAGAAAAGTATTACGTTCATGCTCCTAGGGGGATAGATTGGTAGGAAAAGACCATCGCTCGTCCCCGACCGCCACTTATAAGGAAGACAATCAATAAATAAATCATGCTCCGACTTCATCACATAACGGTTCACCATATGTGCATGCTACAGGAATCACAAACTTCAACACAAATATTTCTCAAATTCATAACCACTCAACTAGCATGACTCTAATATCACCATCTCCATATCTCAAAACAATTATCAAGTATCAAACTTCTCATAGTATTCAACACACTCATAAGAGAATTTTATTATTCTTGAATACCTAGCATATTAGGATTTTAAGCAAATTACCATGCTATTTAAGACTCTCAAAATAAGTGAAGCATGAGAGTAATCTATTTCTTCAAAACAAAATGACCACCATGCTCTAAAATATATAAGTGAAGCACAAGAGCAAATGACAAACTACTCCGAAAGATTTAAGTGAAGATCAATGAGTAGTCGAATAATAATGCAACTATGTGAAGACTCTCTAACATTTAAGAATTTCAGACATTGGTATTTTATTCAAACAGCAAGCAAAAGTAAATAAAATAAAATGACGCTCCAAGCAAAACACATATCATGTGGCGAATAAAAATATAGCTCCAAGTAAAGTTACCGATGAACGAAGACGAAAGAGGGGATGCCTTCCGGGGCATCCCCAAGATTAGGCTCTTGTCTATCCTTGAATATTACCTTGGGGTGCCTTGGGCATCCCCAAGCTTAGGCTCTTTCCACTCCTTATTCCATAGTCCATCGAATCTTTACCCAAAACTTGAAAACTTCACAACACAAAACTTAAAGTAGAAAACTTGTGAGCTCCGTTAGTATAAGAAAATAAATCATAACTTCAAGTACTGTAATGAACTCATTCTTAATTTATATTGTTGTTAAACCTACTGTATTCCAACTTATCTATGGTTCATACCCTCCGATAATACTCATAGATTCATCAAAAATAAGCAAACAACACATCGAAAACAGAATCTGTCAAAAACAGAACAGTCTGTAGTAATCTGGATGAAACGTATACTTATGGAACGCCAAAAATTCTAAAATAAATTGCTGGACCTGAGTAATTTATCTATTAATCATCTGCAAAAATAATTAACTAAATAGCACCCTCCAATAAAAAATCGCAGCAATTCTCGTGAGCGCTAAACTTTCTGTTTTTGACAGCATGATCAACAAGACTTTCCCCAAGTCTTCCCAACGGTTCTACTTGGCACAAACACTAATTAAACACATAAAACCACATATAAAAAGAGGCTAGATGAATTATTTATTACTAAACAGGAACAAAAATAAAATTGGGTTGCCTCCCAACAAGCGCTATTGTTTAACGCCCCTAGCTAGGCATGATGATTTCAATGATGCTCACATAAAGGATAAGAATTGAAGCATAAAGAGAGCATAATGAAGAATATGACTAGCACATTTAAGTCTAACCCACTTCCTATGCATAGGGATTTTGTGAGAAAACAACTTATGGGAACAATAATCAACTAGCATAGGAGGGCAAAACAAGCATAACTTCAAAACTTTAAGCACATAGAGAGGAAACTTGATATTATTGCAACTCCTACAAGCATATATTCCTCCCTCATAATAATTGTCAGTAGCATAATGAGTGAATTCAACAATATAACTGTCACCTAAAGCATTCTTTTCATGATCTACAAGCATAGAAATTTTATTACTCTCCACATAAGCAAAATTCTTCTCATTAATAATAGTGGGAGCAAACTCAACAAAATAATTATCATGTGTGGCATAATCCAATTGAAATCTAAAATCATGATGACAAGTTTCATGGATATCATTATTCTTTATAGCATACAAGTCATCACAATAATCATCATAGATAGCAACTTTGTTCTCATAATCAATTGGAACCTCTTTTGAAATAGTGGATTCATCACAAAATAAAGTCATGGCCTCTCCGAAACCACTTTCATCAACATAATCATCATAAATAGGAGGCATGCTTTCATCATAATAAATTTGCTCATCAAAACTTGGGGGACAAAAAATATCATCTTCATCAAACATAGCTTCCCCAAGCTTGTGGCTTTGCATATCATTAGCATCATGGATATTCAAGGAATTCATACTAACAAAATTGCAATCATGCTCATCATTCAAATATTTAGTGCCAAACATTTTATAGATTTCTTCTTCTAGCACTTGAGCACAATTATCCTTTCCATCATACTCACGAAAGATATTAAAAAGGTGAAGCATATGAGACAAACTTAATTCCATTTTTTATAGTTTTCTTTTATAAACTAAACTAGTGATAAAACAAGAAATTAAAAGACTCGATTGCAAGATCTAAAGATATACCATCAAGCACTCACCTCCCCGGCAATGGCGCCAGAAAAGAGCTTGATGTCTACTACACAACCTTCTTCTTGTAGACGTTGTTGGGCCTCCAAGTGCAGAGGTTTGTAGGACAGTAGCAAATTTCCCTCAAGTGGATGACCTAAGGTTTATCAATCCGTAGGAGGCGTAGGATGAAGATGGTCTCTCTCAAGCAACCCTGCAACCAAATAACAAAGAGTCTCTTGTGTCCCCAACACACCCAATACAATGGTAAATTGTATAGGTGCACTAGTTCGACGAAGAGATGGTGATACAAGTGGTATATGGATAGTAGATAAAGGTATTTGTAATCTTAAATTATAAAAACAGCAAGGTAACTAATGATAAAGTGAGCGTAAACGGTATTGCAATGCGTTGAAACAAGGCCTAGGGTTCATACATTCACTAGTGCAAGTCCTCTCAACAATAATAACATAATTGGATCGCATAACTATCCCTCAACATGCAACAAAGAGACACTCCAAAGTCACTAATAGCGGAGAACAAACGAAGAGATTATGGTAGGGTACGAAACCACCTCAAAGTTATTCTTTCCAATCAATCCGTTGGGCTATTCCTATAAGTGTCACAAACAGCCCTAGAGTGCGTACTAGAATAACACCTTAAGACACAAATCAACCAAAACCCTAATGTCACCTAGATACTCCAATGTCAGCTCAAGTATCCGTGGGTATGATTATACGATATGCATCACGCAATCTCAGATTCATCTATTCAACCAACACAAAGGACCTCAAAGAGTGCCCCAAAGTTCCTACTGGAGAATCACGACGAAAATGTGTGACAACCCCTATGCATAGGTTCATGGGTGGAACCCGCAAGTTGATCACCAAAACATACATCAAGTGAATCACGTGGTATCCCATTGTCACCACAGATACGCACGGCAAGACATACATCAAGTGTTCTCAAATCTTTAAAGACTCAATCCGATAAGATAACTTCAAAGGGGAAACTCAATTCATTACAAGAGAGTAGAGGGGGAGGAGAAACATAGGATCCAACTATAATAGCAAAGCTCATGATACATTAAGATCGTACCACCTCAAGACCATGAGAGAGAGAGAGATCAAACACATAGCTACTGGTACATACCCTCAGCCCCGAGGGAGAACTACTCCCTCCTCGTCATGGAGAGCACCGGGATGATGAAGATGGCCACCGGAGAAGGATTCCCCCTCAGGCAGGTTGCCGGAACGGGTCTAGATTGGCTTTCGGTGTCTACTGAGGCTTCTGGCGGCGGAACTCCCGATCTATTGTGCTCTCGGATGTTTTTAGGGTATATGGAGATATATAGGCGGAAGAAGTACGTCAGGGGGGCACGAGGGGCTCACGAGGGTGGAGGGTGCGCCCAGGGGGGTGGGCGCGCCCCCCTGCCACGTGACCTCCTCGCAGATCCCCCGACGTGCACTCCAAGTCTTCTGGGCTTCTTTCCTTCCAAAAATGAGTTCCGTGAAGTTTCAGGTCAATTGGACTCCGTTTGATTTTCCTTTTCTTCGAAACCCTAAAACAGGGTAAAAACAGAAACTGACACTGGGCTCTGGGTTAATAGGTTAGTCCCAAAAATGATATAAAAGTGTACAATAAAGCCCATAAACATTCAAAACAGTAAATAATATAGCATGGAGCAATCAAAAATTATAGATACGTTGGAGACGTATCAAACACGTTTACTGTTTTGACTTATGGTGGGAATTTCTTCTGTTCCCCATTGCTTTGCTTGCGAGACTCGTCCTCTTCTTCGCTTGGTGTATCCTGCCCCATGTGTTCGGCGTTGAGTTTGCCGGACTGTTTGAAGACCCAACATTCTCTATGGGTATGATTTGCAGGTTTATCGGGGGTGATGTGGATCTGACATAGTTTGTGCAGAATCTTGTTCAGGATGGACAGTTCATCTCTGTTGCTTTTGGAGGGCAGCTTTTGCTGACCTGGCCGAGAGCTTCTGAATCCGGCGTTTACCGCCATGCTCTTCGGGCTGTCTTCTTTATTCCAACGCTTGTTTTTGCTGCGTCGTGGCTTCCCGTTTCCGTCCCTGACTTCGGATGTACTTGGATCGCTGGTGCTGCATCAGGCTAACCAACTGTCCTCGCCCGAGCAAAAGCGGGTCATGAGGCTTGTTAATGCTGCCATTGTTCTCGGCTTTTCTTGGCCGAGGTGTCTGGCAAGCCATTTGTCTCAAACGTTGTGCTTGAAAGCTGCTAAGGCTTCGGCGTCCGCACATTCGACTATTTGGTTCTTTTTAGTGAGAAACCTGTTCCAAAGCTTTCGGGGTGACTCTCTGGGCTGTTGAGTTATATGACTTAAATCGTCTGCATCCGGTGGTCGGACATAGGTCCCTTGAAAATTTGCCCAAAAAGCGTCTTTGAGCTCTTCCCAGCTTCCAATGGAGTTTTCGGGGAGGCTTTTAAGCCAGTGCCGAGCTGGCCCTTTGAGCTTGAGGGGTAAGTACTTGATGGCATGGAGATCGTCTCCTCGAGCCATGTGAATATGGAGGATGTAGTCCTCAATCCAAACCCCAGGGTCTGTCGTTCCATCGTACGCCTCTATGTTTACGGATTTGAATCCCTTTGGAAATTCATGGTCCAGCACCTCATCGGTGAAACATAGGGGGTGTGCGGCACCCCTGTATTTGGGTGTACCGTGGTGTTCGGATTTTTGTTGTGTTGCATTACGTGCTGGAGCGTGCTTGCTTGGCCCGTAGATGGATCTGGTTGTGCCGTCCTTTTGATGTGAGCCCTCGCGTGGATCGCGTACTGGCTTGTGTGCGGCGTCGTTTGCCGCTCTATGTTGGCCACGAGGTCGTCTATCCGACCGGATGGCTGTTTTGTTTTTTGATTGCGTGGGATCTAAGGCCTCCTCATCGAATTCGGGTAGCTCTTTGTGTGGCGACTACCGCCGTACTTTGCTGCAGTGTTGAGTACTTCACTCCATCTAATTCTGAGTGTGTCTTGTGCAGCCTTGTGCCTTTGCTTCTGCTTTTTCAGACTCCTCGCAGTGGCAACAAGCCTTTGATGGGTATTCTGTTGCTCCGGGTGCCTGTCCGGTGTGATGTCATCCGGACTGTTATCTTCGCCAGAGTCGGGTTGTTCGGTTTGATTCTCCGTGTTGCCGTGGTCGGACGGTGGTTCAATGCCATGTTTGTCGTCCGCTGGCTCACCCTGCTCTATCGCTGGGTCTATATGATCGTTGTTTCTACCAAGGCGGGATTTGGAGCGGCACTTATGCCGCCGCTTTGACTGCTTCTCGAGGGAACGATCCTTCGCTACATCCTTCCGTTCCTTGTCGTCGTTTTTTTTGGGTGTGTCCACCATGTATACATCATATGATGAAGTGGGCGTCCAGTGCCCTATGGGCAGTGGCTCCTGTTCGTCTCCTGCATCATCATCCATACCGTCAATGTCTTCGGAGTCGAAGGCGAGCATGTCGGTCAAATCATCGATAGTGGCTACTAAGTGGGTGGTGGGTGGGCGGCGAATTTCTTCGTCGTCGGCATACCGATCTAGCCGGCCATAGTTCGACCAGGACTCTTCTGACAAAGAGAGAGACCTTAATGAGTTCAGTATGTCGCCAAAGCGCGAGTGCTGAAGGATATCCGCGGAGGTGAACTCCATGGTCGGCGCCCAGTTGGATTCGATAGGCACGGGCGCAGGCGGTTCGGAGTCCGTGGCCGGGGAAGAATCCGGCAGTTCGGCGTCACGGCTCCTGTGAAGGGTAAGGTCGATACTCGGCTCGGTCGCCGCTAAGAATGCGGCCTCCATGGAGGGGTCTATCCACCCGTCCATGGATGGAGCAATTGGCTCCGAATTGAGGGTCGGAGCGGTTGCCGGTGCGGTCTCCTGAACACTGTCCGATGGTAGAGCTAAATCATGCTCATTGTGACCGTGCGGCGCACTCGGCAGGGGCTCGAATCCGTCAAAGATCAAGTCTCCGCGGATGTCGGCCGTGTAGTTTAAGCTTCCAAACCTGACTTGGTGGCCAGGGGCGTAACTCTTGATCTGCTCCAGATGGCCAAGCGAGTTGGCCCGTAGTGCGGAGCCACCGGATACAATGATCTGTCCGAGGAGAAAAGTCTCACCCCGGACTGCATCTCTATTGATGATTGAAGGAACCATCCAGCCTAACGATAACGACACAGAGGAACTCTCAATGAAAGCACCAATGTCGGTGTCAAAACCGGCGGATCTCGGGTAGGGGGTCCCGAACTATGCGTCTAGGCGGATAGCAATAGGAGACAGGGGACACGATGTTTACCCAGGTTCGGGCCCTCTTGATGGAGGTAATACCCTACGTCCTGCTTGATTGATCTTGGTAATATGAGTAGTACAAGAGTTGATCTACCACGAGATCGAAGAGGCTAAACCCTAGAAGCTAGCCTATGGTATGATTGTTGTTGTTGGTCCTACGGACTAAACCCTTCGGTTTATATAGACACCGGAGGGGGCTAGGGTTACACAGAGTCGGTTACAAGGAAGGAGATCTACATATCCATACTGCCAAGCTTGCCTTCCATGCCAAGGAGAGTCCCATCCGGACACGGGACGAAGTCTTCAATCTTGTATCTTCATAGTCCAACAGTCCGGCCAAAGGATATAGTCCGTCTGTCCGGATACCCCCTAATCCAGGACTCCCTCAATCGTCATGCGCCTTGTTCTCATGGAGACGAACTATGCAGTTCCCATAGTGCACAATCATATCAACAATAGTCATACCGAATTCTAGATGCAAGTGAAGACATGAATTTAGACTCTCACTTCGCTAGTTACTTCGCATACCTAGGAAGAACCGACTAGACAGATATGATGCAGCCCAAAGCCTTTTCTTCTTGTACATCCTACGTAACCATGTCTTTGTTTTCTCCGACTGCCATTTGGCAGTAAACGCTGCCCATCTCTCCTCAAATACTTTTTTGAAGTGGCATAATAAAGTAGAGACCTGAACTCCTTTAGAGACTTATGATGAAGGTGTTTCTGCATGTTCTTCTCAATATGCCACGAGCAAAGACGATGCCAAACCTCCAAAAGTACCTTTCTGATGGCCTTAATCATAGTTGCATCTCCATCAGTAATTACTAACCTCGGCCTCTTCTGACAGTGAGCCCTCAAAAACGTCTGAAGCAGCCAGACATATGTATCTTCCGTCTCGTCAGACACAAGAGCACAACCGAATACCGTGGTGCAACAGTGGTTGTTCAGACCGACAAAGGGTATAAATGGCATGCCATACCTATTCATCTGGTATGTGTTGTCGAAGATGGTCACATCACCTTAGTCAACATAGTCTCGACGTGATTGAGAATCACACCAGAATAGGTTTTTCAGCCTTCCTTCATCATCGACAGTGTGCTCAAAGAAGAAATCTGGATCCCTCTCTCTTCTGGTCATCATGATCCCAATGGCAGTGTCTGCATCACCTTGTGCAAGCAACTTCATTTTTTTCACTATAACACATGTTATAAAGCTTCTTCCTCCCAAAATCAGCCTTTCAATATGACCCATACCTACTGACGAGAGTATCATAAATCATATGTTTCCTGATTCCAGCACCTCCCATAGTTAAGATCTCAGCTTTCTGATATTCTGTTATCTGATTATGAGACCGAAGAAACATGACTTCATCCGGTCTAGCTAGAACGTGACTGTGATCATCACTGAAACTGCTCTTTATCAAGTTTCAAAGTTATATGCGCATCGCAGAAGCAATGAGTCTCCCCTCTGAGCCTGCGGGTCCTGTCTTCCATTGTACAAAGTTTTGCCTGTCGTTTCCCAGCTCTCGCACACAGATACTTTCTCAAGCGCTTAGTTCCCTCACGACCTTTCGAATATTTCAGCGAGTCCTTTCTTACGCTGAAACCACGCTCGTAAGCATACTGGTTATAGAAAATGTAAGCCTCTCCTAGTGACCTGAACGTCTTCCTCATCACCTTCCAATGCTTGGCCAATGATTCTTGCTGATATTCATCAAATCCGGTGTCAAAATTAAACATATCATCACCAACATGCTCATCCTTCCCGCTTGGACCATCTACATCTCCCTGTAAATTAATGCATGAAACCACGTATGTCAGTCAGTTATTATTTTAATATGTAATGTATGTAAGTTTCAAAACTTACTTTGCAGGAGCTGTCATCATGAGATGCATCAACATGCGATTTGTCACTTTCATCGTCCACAATATTCCTCACTAAGTCCCCGTTCTCGTCCATCTGCGCACATTTCAAAAAAATACATGTAAGCGGTCATATGGTTATTATGTCATTTCTTCTCCTATTTTTATAAAAACATACCCGTAGTGCACTTTCAGCAAATGAATCATCTATATCCATATCATCATCATCATCGCCATGTCGCTACATGATGCAAAAAAACATGTAATTGTCTGTGCGATTTATCATATTTATTGTTTTTATCAACATTGATCACACTTACATTGCCACTATAAGATTCATCCAAACTCATGTAGTTCTCCTCAGCAGGTTCACCCATATTCAATGATGAGGTTTCGTTGTCCTCGCCGTAATCATCGCCATCATAATCGCCCTCCTCCTCTTAACTATACATGTTTAAAATTTTTGTAAGATCAATCAAACACCGTGTAACACCCTCCTAAAATAATTTGTTCATCAAGCACAACGACGTGTCAAACCAACCTCTTGCACGGCGGCGAGGATTTCATCTGGATCCATTTTGTCCGATGACGAACACACTGACGGCGTGACGTTGCTGGCCCGCCGAGGGAGGTGTCAACGGCGTGAGGACTATGTCCGGTTGTAGCAGGCGGAGTCCGCGGAGGAACGCGACGACGAAGATCACGGGTCGGCCGCCATCTGGGCGACGGGAAAGGAACGCGGCGGCAGCGGCGGCAACGGTGCCGGGGCACGCGCGTCAGCCTGTTTTGGCGGCAAGCCGGGCGACGGCGGCTTCGTGGATACGGGGGCCGACATGGAGACGGTGTGGATGCGTTTAGGGTTTAGGGTTACGATGGCGGGCGTCGGCGGCTCCCGTGATGTTTTTTTTCAATAACTATCGACGCAATGTGGAGACGTGCGGGCGTACGGCGGCGACGTACGGCGACGGGTGCGGGTATGCGGGCCGGCGTACGGGGTGCGACGTACAGCAACGGGCGGGCGTACGATGTCGCGCGCGGGCGTACGAAGTCGGGGTGGGTATTCCTATACCTAATGTGTAACATCCCAAATTTTCAATTTAGAATGTTATACATTAGATCATCATGCATATCATATTTTATTTGCTTTCGGGTTTTGATCCAAGAAATTCTAAGCAACTCAAGGACCCACGGAGAGAGTTGGGGATTTTATTATTTTCATATTTGAGTTTTCTCAAATTTTGAGAATAGGATCATTTGATTTTATTTATTTTATCATCAATTATTTCTATTACAAAAATATGAGAGAGGGAATAAAATGAATTTCCCAAAATATAGAAATATTGACGATTTCATAATAAAATCAAATAAGTTTTATTTCGGAGTTTTTCAATATTTTTATTTGAATTTAGGAAAAATGTGCGTTTTTCAAAATTGCATTTAGGGCCCAAATAAATGTTCACTTTGTCGGGCTTGATTTTAGAATCCCGGGAAAATTTATTTCGGGATTTTTGGAGTCCGTTTAGTATTTTTTTTTTATTTTTTTTCCGAAGGTAATTAAAAAAAGGAACCGACTTTGGGTCGTACTCGGCCAGGACTCCGCCTGGCCGGGGCCTTTATAAGGCGCCACCCCGGGGCCCGAGTAGCCCAGCCGCCCCAGGCCCAAACCCTAGCCCCAGCCCCAGCCCCAGCCCCGCCGCTGCCGCGACCCGTCGCCCGAGGTTCGCCGCCGCCTCATTTTCCGTGCTGTTTTTTAAAAAAAATCCGTTCGTCGTTTTTATTTTTCGTGGGATTTTCCACGGTTATTTTCTGATCGCGATTTCTGGTCCAATTTTCGTTTTAGTTTATCTTTTCGCTCGTTTATCGGAACCAGGCGATTCAAGCGCCTGGAGTTTCGTCTCGAAACCCTCTATCCGAATAATCAACTTAAACAAGGTTTTGCTACTGTAAAATTTGACTTAGATTTAGATTACTAGAACGAAGTTGTTTACGTTCGCCGTTTGACTTTCTTTGCTTCGTTCGATTTGATTTCTTTTGCCAACCGGAGTTCTTAAATTGAACCTTCTGGTTAAATATCTTATTTGAGTTTTACCTGTGCATTAGATGAGTACTTATTGTATGCTTGTTTGTCTATTTGCGATAGAGTACCCGGAGTGCGCAGCCTGTTACTTCGAATCGTTAGGTTTCGCGGATCATCAGC
The DNA here is from genome assembly GCA_034509565.1 of Triticum monococcum. NCBI lineage: Eukaryota > Viridiplantae > Streptophyta > Magnoliopsida > Poales > Poaceae > Triticum > Triticum monococcum. The sequence goes on along the minus strand of CM067841.1, from coordinate 567,901,629 downwards.
AAGGCAAGTAACACTTTGATCATACCTTTTCTACAACCCAGTTTTTTTGCATTAGATCAGTTTTTCACACATTGCATGATTAGGATCTAATTCAACTGTGGGATGGGAAGTAGATGAGGTAGTACCTATTACCTGTTTATTGTCAAACCTTTGGGAGTTACTTCTACGTTTGCTTATTATGCCATGCTATGCTAGTAGACGTGGATTGGGTGAGTGATATCCATGACAGATGTGAGATTGATAATGAAGGGTTTATCTAAGATGGCAACTTAAACACACATCTGGGTGGATTGAGGCACCTGGGTATTCCAGGACATGCCTGTTTTCTTTTGGACCGCCACCCAGGCTCGAAGGGATCATGAGATTATTCATACTAGAAACTTCCGTGTGCAGCCACAAGCCATTATGGGCTCTGGTATAGTTGATTAAGTCGTGCAAACTCTTACAGGGTAGACTAGCAGATGTAGGGGAAAGTAGGTGTACCGGTCTATCCATCGTAAGGTGCTAGTGCTTCTGAAAGACTGTGTCTCGGTCATCCGTTTCTCAAACACCATGTAGTGCGAGAAATCCAACGGAGGCGATCGAGTCTTGTGGGGAAAAGTGCGCAAACCTCTGCAGAGTGTAATAAACTAATCATGGTTAGCCGTGTCCCCGGTTATGGACATCTTGAGTATCTAGTATCTGGATTATCATGTGAATCTCAACATGTTACTCTAAAATTAATTTTTTTGGGGGTTATGTAAATGATGATGCTTAATTGGGATTGAGAATGCTGTCAACCATTCTCAATGTTTAACAACCACCATGATAGTAATTAAATTTATTCCTTTGAAGTAGGGAAAAATTGGCTTTACGCAAAAACTGTAACCATAGAGCTTTCCACCAGCCAAATATGCATATAGCATAGCTGTTTCATTCCATTACTCTCTATGTGTTACTTTGCCAGCATATTCCATGTGCTGACCCGTTTTCGGGCTGCAACGTTAATGTTGCAGACTTTTCAGATGACGATTAAGGAGTTTTTAGGTCGTGGTTCTATACTCAGTGATGCCGTTGGAGTTGATGGACTCACTTATCTTCCAAGCCTTCCGGTGTTATCGTTATTAGATGGCCTTAAGCCATATTTATTGTAATAAGTTCTCCTTTGAGACACTCGATGTAATAAGTATGTGATTGCTACTCTGCTATAAATCCTCCGAGTACTGTGTGGTGTCAGCATTACTGATCCAGGGATGACACCGGAGCACAGAGATTATACTGTTTGAGGTCTGGTCGCTACAGAGATGGTATCAGAGCACATGCTGACTGTAGGACATGACCACTAAGCTAAAGACCTAGATCACTACTCACTCTCTTCTCTTCTGACCTCTCATCTTTTCTACCCTTTAGGATGGCGGATGCAAGGAACAAGTTCACCCAACCGGACGAAGATACACCCTTTGGACGCCACTTGAAGGAAGTCACTAGATACATGAACATAGGAGTACCAAGCTTCACGGGAACCTACAATGCCACTTTTCCTGAAGAAGAGCGCTGGATGATTCAAGTTCAAGTTCCAAGAAGGACGTTCATGCCAGTCACTGAGCCCATAGAGTTTTCTTTTGATGCACCAACTTGGAGTCTAGGAAAGAGTATGGCAGCTCATATCGCCATGGGACGCATTGGAGAAGTATACCGCAAGGATCTCAAGGATACTATCTACCAGATTTGTGGGCGCCGAGATGAACATTGGGAGATGATCAGCACCAGGAAGGATAGATCAATTGCAGCTTTTATCCAAGAGTTAAACCAGCACATTCGATGACAGGAGAATCAGATGTGCGCCGACATGATAGATCTGAAGAAGGCTAAGACTAGACTCAAGGAACTGGAGGAAGAACTCAAGGCTACATGTGAAGATTATGAAAAAGAAATTGAAGTATTGGTGGAGAAGAATGACGACCTGATCAAGAAGATTGGAATATTTATGGGAGGCCCGACACCAGTAGATGAAGACGAAGAACCCAAGGAGATTAGCCCGGAAGACTACATCATCATCGACGGCACCGACTCGGAAGCAGATAGTAGCGATGATGACTATGTTGATGAAGCAGGAGCAGATATCATGGAGTCTACAACCGTAGAATATTTCTAGTAGACCACCTCATCAGTAGTAGTAGTAGTCCACCATGTAAATATAATAGTCCGAGCACTTTACGATAGCTAGATCGATTGTATGCCTTTGTTTGATTGAATGAAGTGAATTGTTTGCTTTTGCCTCATGTGCATATGGGTAGTGTTTTCTCTTTAGACCCCCTCTAATCTTATATCTCATCTTTTCTAAACCCTCAGATGCCTCCGAGACGTGACCCCGGATTTGCCTTTCCGCCGAAGCTCACCCAGTTGATCCAGCAGCAGAACACCTTGATGCAGTTGCTAGTCCAGAATCAGAATCAGGGGAACAACAACAACAACCCACCACCACCACCACCTGTTGACCACTTAGCCCGTTTTCTTAGGCTGAATCCACCGGTGTTTTCCAGTAGCACCGAGCCGATGGTAGCAGATGATTGGCTCCGCAAGACAGCTAGGGAGTTGATCACAGCAGGATGCACAGATGCGGAGAAGGTGAAGTTTGCCGCACATCAGTTAGAAGGACCCGCAGCATCATGGTGGGAGAATTTCACAGCCACCTTCCTAGTCGACACTGTCACATGGGACCAGTTTCAGCAGGCTTTCCATACTGCCCCTGTTTTAGCAGGAGCAATGGCCATGAAGAAGCGTGAGTTTCGTAACTTGCGCCAAGGAGGATGGACAGTTGGCCAGTATGTGGAGGAGTTTAGTAAGATAGCATGTTATACCCCAGATGACATTGCTACGGATGCAGCTAAGCAGGAGAAGTTCCTGGAAGGACTAAATGATGAGTTGAGTATGCAGTTGATGGTAGCCACCTTCAACAACTACCAGGAGTTGATAGGCCGTGCTCTTATGATTGAAGGGAAGCAGCAGCAAATTGAGAACCGCAAGAGGAAGTATGGACAAGGAAAGTATAATTCAGGAGCTCAGCAGAAGCCACGTTTTACCCCTAGACCGGGAGGACATTTTTAGCATACCCATGGAGTAGGTAGCTCGCACAATCACAACGACACCAAGAATGGTAATGAGAATGGAGGAAGCAATGGCCAGAACCGCAACACCCCATCAACCCCAGCCAAGAGAGATCTGAGTCAAGTCACCTGTTTCAAGTGTTCCAAGACTGGACATTATGCCAATGAATGTCCTGAAGGCCAAAACGTCAATGGAAGCTCTGGAAAGAAGCCAAACCCTTTCAACAGGGGACAGGTGAACCACGTTAATGTGGAGGAGGTTGAAGCTCAGCCCGATGCAGTAATAGGTAAGTTTTTGGTTAAGTCATTTACTGCCCTCGTTCTTTTTGATAATGGTGCATCGCATTCATACATATCAAGGGGATTTGTGGAAAAGTATAGCCTACCCACTAGTGTTCTCAAAATACCTATGCTAGTAAGCTCACCAGGAGCAGAGTACATGGCCAGTCAAGGATGCTTTCAAGTGCCATTAGGTATAGGACGGCATGTTTTCCCAATAGATTTAATTATTCTGGAATCTCAAGGTCTGGATGTGATTCTTGGTATGGATTGGCTGTCGATGTATAGAGGAAACATCGATTGTGCTAGTAAGTTAATTTTGCTTACCACCCTAGAAGGGAGAAGGATCAAGTATGTATCCCGGTATGCGCCAAACAAGACACAAGTAAATTCAATAACAGGAATTGTGCAGGAGGAAGTACCAGTGGTAAGGGAATTCCCTGATGTATTTCCAGAGGAGTTGCCAGGCATGCCACCGGATAGAGATATTGAGTTTTTGATTGAGCTATTGCCAGGCACAGGGCCAATATCAAAGAGACCATATAGGATGCCAGCAAAGGATTTGGTGGAAATTAAGAAATAGATTAAGGAGTTACTGGATAAGGGATATATTCGCCCAAGTTCTTCACCTTGGGGATCGCCAGTACTTCTAGTGGAGAAGAAGGATGGATCGTTAAGGATGGTTGTTGATTATCGAGGATTGAATGAAGTAACAATCAAGAACAAGTACCCACTACCAATGATCAATGATCTGTTTGATCGACTGCAAGGAGCTAAGGTATTTTCCAAGATCGATTTGCAATCAGGCTACCACCAGTTGAAGATTCAAGAACAAGATATTCCGAAGACAGCTTTTACCACCAGGTATGGGCTGTATGAGTATACCGTTATGTCATTTGGTCTGACTAACGCACCTGCCTATTTTATGAACATGATGAACAAAGTGTTTATGGAGTTTTTGGATAAGTTCGTCGTAGTGTTCATTGATGATATCCTGGTTTATTCGAAGAATGAAAAGGAGCATTTGCGTTTGGTACTTGGAAAGCTCAGAGAACATCAATTATATGCCAAGTTCAGCAAATGTGAGTTTTGGTTGAAGGAAGTAGGATTCCTCGGACACGTTATATCAGGAGAAGGTATAGCAGTAGATCCCGCTAAAGTTGAAACCGTGACCAAGTGGGAAGCCCCAACAACAGTTGGAGAGATCCGGAGTTTTCTTGGACTCGCAGGATACTACCGGAGGTTTATTGAGAATTTTTCAAAGATTGCGAAGCCTATGACGGAGTTGTTGAAGAAAGATACCAGGTTCATATGGACTGAGCAGTGTGAGGCTAGTTTCCAGGAGTTGAAGAAACGCTTGGTTACCTCACCAGTGTTGATTTTGCCAGACCAGACCAAGGATTATGAAGTGTATTGCGACGCTTCACGTCGAGGACTTGGAGCAGTGCTTATGCAGGAAGGGAGAGTCGTTTCATATGCCTCAAGACAACTGAAGCCCAATGAGTTGAATTATGCTACGCATGACTTGGAGTTAGCAGCCGTAGTGCATGCCTTGAAGACATGGAGACATTTCCTCATTTGAAATCATTGTGAGGTGTACACGGATCATAAGAGTTTGAAGTACATTTTCACACAGAAGGAGTTGAATCTCAGACAAAGGAGATGATTGGAGCTCATCAAGGATTATGATATGAAATTGCATTATCACCCCGGGAAGGCTAATGTAGTAGCTGATGCATTAAGCCACAAGAGCCATGTCAATACGTTAATGACGGGAGAAATACCCAAGGAGTTAGCAGAAAATCTTCGTGAACTATGTTTGGAAATAATTCCGAGAGGCTATGTAGCAGCATTGGAAATTCAGTCAACTTTGATGGACAGAATCAGGGGAGCTCAGAAGACTGATAAGGAGATTGCTTCCATAAAGGAGAAAATGAAAGAAGGAAAAGCTAATGGATTTCGTGAGGATGAGCACGATACCCTATGGTTTGAAGACCGTGTCTATGTGCCCAATGACCCGGAGATCAGGAAGTTAATTCTGCAAGAGGCACATGATTCACCCTATTCGATTCACCCAGGGAATACCAAGATGTATCTGGATTTGAAGGATATTTTCTGGTGGACCAGAATGAAGAAGGATATTGCGGAGTATGTAGTAGTTTGTGATGTATGTCAGAGAGTAAAGGCAGAGCATCAGAAGCCAGCAGGATTGTTACAACCATTGCTGATACCCGAATGGAAGTGGGATAAGTTAGGCATGGATTTTATCACAGGATTGCCCAGGACTCGTTCAGGCTATGACTCGATTTGGGTTGTAGTCGATCGATTGACGAAAGTAGCTCATTTCATCCCAGTAAAGACCACTTATACCAGTGCTAAGTTGGCAAAAATATACATGACCAGAATAGTATGTCTGCATGGAGTTCCGAGAAGTATCGTATTAGATAGAGGAACCCAGTTTACCTCAAAGTTCTGGAAGCAGTTGCACGAAACTTTGGGAACCAGGCTAGAATTTAGTTAAGCTTTTCATCCACAGACAGATGGACAGACCGAGAGAGTCAATCAGATTTTGGAAGATATGCTGAGAGCTTGTGCGCTAGATTATGGATCTAGTTGGGACGATAATTTGCCATATGCAGAGTTCTCTTACAACAACAGTTACCAAACTAGTTTGAAGATGGCCCCTTTCGAAGCTTTGTATGGAAGGAGGTGCAGGACACCATTGTCGTGGGACGAAGTTGGAGACCGTCAGTTGTTTGGACCTGACTTGATTAAGGAGTCTGAACAGAAGGTGAAATTGATTCGCGGTAGGCCCAAGGTAGCCCAGTCCAGACAGAAGAGTTATGCAGATCCTAAACGCAAGGAGATAGTTTACGAAGTTGGAGACAGAGCTTATCTTCGAGTATCTCCACTTCGGGGAACAAAACGTTTTGGAGTTAAAGGGAAGTTAGCGCCACGATTTGTAGGACCATATCGAATTTTGGAGCGTATGGGAGAAGTGGCCTACAAGTTGGAATTGCCCAAAGGATTGTCAGGAGTTCATGATGTATTCCACGTTTCCCAGTTAAAGAAGTGTCACGCGGAGATAGCTGACATACAATTGAGAGACACGGTGCCTTTGGAAACCATTCAGTTGGATAACGATTTGACCTACAAGGAGAAACCAGTTAAGATCCTCGAGTTTGCCAGCCGAGTCACCCGCAGCAAAGTTATCAAGTTTTGCAAGGGTCAGTGGAGTCACCACACGGAGGATGAAGCCACCTGGGAACAAGAGGAAGATTTTCTCAAAGACTACCCTCACCTATTTTCTAGCCAACCCGAATCTCGAGGGCGAGATTCATCTTAAGGGGGGTAGGTTTGTAACATCCCAAATTTTCAATTTGTAATGTTATACATTAGATCATCATGCATATCATATTTTATTTGCTTTTGGGTTTTGATCCTAGAAATTCTAAGCAACTCAAGGACCCACGGAGAGAGTTGGGGATTTCGTTATTTTCATATTTGAGTTTTCTCAAATTTTGAGAATAGGATCATTTGATTTTATTTATTTTATCATCAATTATTTCTATTACAAAAATATGAGAGAGGGAATAAAATGACTTTCCCAACATATAGAAATATTGAGGATTTAATAATAAAATCAAATAAGTTTTATTTCTGAGTTTTTCGATATTTTTATTTGAATTTAGGAAAAATGCGCATTTTTCAAAATTGCATTTAGGGCCCAAATAAATGTTCACTTTGTCGGGCTTGATTTTAGAAGCCCGGGAAAATTTATTTCGGGATTTTTGGAGTCCGTTTAGTATTTCTTTTTATTTTTTCCGAGCATAATTAAAAAAAAGGGAACCGACTTTGGGTCGTACTCGGCCAGGACTCCGCCTGGCCGGGGCCTTTATAAGGCGCCGCCCCGGGGCCCGAGTAGCCCAGCCGCCCCAGCCCCAAACCCTAGCCCCAGCCCCAGCCCCAGCCCAGCCGACGTCGCCGCAGCCGCCGTCGCCGCCGCGACCCGCCGCCCGAGGTTTGCCGCCGCCTCATTTTCCGTGCTGTTTTTTAAAAAAAAATCCGTTCGTCGGATTTTCCACGGTTATTTTCTGATCGCGATTTCTGGTCCGATTTTCATTTTAGTTTATCTTTTCGCTCGTTTATCGGAATCAGGCGATTCAAGCGCCTGGAGTTTCGTCTCGAAACCCTCTATCCGAATAATCAACTTAAACAAGGTTTTGCTACTGTAAAATTTGACTTAGATTCAGATTACTAGAACAAAGTTGTTTTCTTTTGCCGTTTGACTTTCTTTGCTTCGTTCGATTTGATTTGTTTTGCCAACCGGAGTTCTTAAATTGAACCTTCTGGTTAAATCTCTTATTTGAGTTTTACCTGTGCATTAGATGAGTACTTATTGTATGCTTGTTTGTCTGTTTGCGATAGAGTACCCGGAGTGCGCCGCCTATTACTTCGAATCGTTCGGTTTCGTGGATCATCAGCAAGGCAAGTAACACTTTGATCACACCTTTTCTACAACCCAGTTTTTTTGCATTAGATCAATTTTTCACACAGTGCATGATTAGGATCTAATTCAACTATGGGATGGGAAGTAGATGAGGTAGTACCTATTACCTGTTTATTGTCAAACCTTTGGGAGTTACTTCTACGTTTGCTTATTATGCCATGCTATGCTAGTAGACGTGGATTGGGTGAGTGATATCCATGACAGATGTGAGATTGATAATTAAGGGTTTATCTAAGGTGGCAACTTAAACACACATTTCGGTGGATTGAGGCACCTGGGTATTCCAGAACATGCCTATTTTCTTTTGGACCGCCACCCAGGCTCAAAGGGATCATGAGATTATTCATACTAGAAACTTCCGTGTGCAGCCACAAGCCATTATGGGCTCTGGCATAGTTGATTAAGTCGTGCAAACTCTTACAGGGTAGACTAGCAGATGTAGGGGAAAGTAGGTGTACCGGTCTATCCATCGTAAGGTGCTAGTGCTTCTGAAAGACTGTGTCTCGGTCATCCGTTTCTCAAACACCATGTAGTGCGAGAAATCCAACGGAGGCGATCGAGTCTTATGGGGAAAAGTGCGCAAACATCTGCAGAGTGTAATAAACTAATCATGGTTAGCCGTGTCCCCGGTTATTGATATCTTGAGTATCTAGTATCTGGATTATCATGTGAATCTCAACATGTTACTCTAAAATTAATTTTTTTGGGTTATGTAAATGATGATGCTTAATTGGGATTGAGAATGCTGTCAACCATTCTCAATGTTTAACAACCACCATGATAGTAATTAAATTTATTCCTTTGAAGTAGGGAAAAATTGGCTTTACGCAAAAACTGTAACCATAGAGCTTTCCACCAGCCAAATATGCATATAGTATAGCTGTTTCATTCCATTACTCTCTATGTGTTACTTTTCCAGCATATTCCATGTGCTGACCCGTTTTCGGGCTACAACGTTAATGTTGCAGACTTTTCAAACGACGATTAAGGAGTTTTTAGGTCGTGGTTCTATACTCAGTGATGCCGTTGGAGTTGATGGACTCACTTATCTTCCGATCCTTCCGTTGTTATCGTTATTAGATGGCCTTAAGACATATTTATTGTAATAAGTTCTCCTTTGAGACACTCGATGTAATAAGTGTGTGATTGCTACTCTGCTATAAATCCTCCGAGTACTGTGTGGTGTCAGCATTACTGATCCAGGGGTGACACCGGAGCACAGAGATCAGACTGTTTGAGGTCTGGTCGCTACATAATGTGAAATGACCATACTACCCATTATACGTTTTAGAGGGGGGGTTGTACCGAAGCACTCCCCTTACAATAATTGGTGGCACAATTTTTAATTCCGGGGCTTGAAAGTAGAGTGCTCATGCTGCCTCACTCTGCCAAGTGTGTCGTGTTTTCATACCCAAGATGAGTGTACGAAGAATTGCACATCAATCTAAAATAATGTTGTGCATTAAGAGAAGACTAGCAAACTTGCCCATGCGTTGCAACGGGAGTTTAAAAGATATCAAATACAACTCCCCTCCCCAACCCTCCCACGAAGGTTAAAATCAAAAAAAATGTCTAAACGTTTGATTCATCTGTATGCCTGTAATATTTTTGACCAACATCTGTATGCTTGTACATATCAATCGGAACATAATATTATTAAAAGCAACTTTAAACTCTAAGATTTGCAAGCTTGAACATTTTTACATGTCTAGTTTTTAGAAAAAAAAGATTGATGTTTGCTTTGCAATTATATCGATTTTTCAGCTTTAAACTTCATTGTGAGTATGCTAGCACAATTCCAATTAGCCCATTTGCCAGCAACACTTTAGCCACTTAAGCTCCATGGGGCACTGTAAACTTTGGCTCAATGCCTAGTGTCTTTAATGGCCAGACTCAAAAGATAGAAGTACTTTAGCCAATTCCAACTATAAATAGATGAAAAATACATGTGATTGAAGAAAACTACAGAATAACCTCGACACAATAACTGCTGTCAGCCAATTAGAGCAGAATACAAAATAAATAATGACAAGAACAACATATAACATTTTGGATATAAGTTAATACATCCCTTCCCTAACTTTATGTAAGAATCATATCTGATGTTGTATGGCTCGTATGTCAATAGTAGTTTGTGTTCTGTACTTGGTATACATATCAATGAATATTTGAAATTTGAATGTTATTAAGCAAACAAAATTGCAGAAAGGAGAATCTTACCAAGCGACCAGGGAAGATGAAGACTGAAAAGTCCGAGACAACAAAACGGTTTTTGGATATCAACCTTTTCTGATCTTTCTCTGGAGGAAACTTTTTGAGAAGCAATGGAATGATGTTGATAGGGACTTTGATTGCAAAGTACGCAATAAAAATATGTGGTACTCCCTCTGTCCCATAATATAAGAACGTTTTCGACACTAACACTAGTGTAGTGTCAAAAACATTCTTATATTATGGGAAGGAGGGAGTATATCATAAGGTTGCCCCAGAGGTATTCAAAGTTGATGTTCCAATATTACACTCTATTTTTTTGTAACAAAAATGTGCCATTTGGTCTCTTAACATCCAAAAAAACGCTTGGTTTGGATTCAGGATGAACTGCATGCATGGTATAGATACTCTATTTTTGATATATAGACGTAGTATTTTTCAAATACATCTGAAGGAAAGTCCACAACAAAAACATAGAGACGACTCGGAAACGATTTAAGATAAATAATACACAGTTGATGAGTAATGCTACACCTACGAACAAAGTTAACCGTAATTTTACGTGATTAGACAGCTGGCAATTTGTGATTGGGATTAGGGGGGAGGGGCCTACCCTAGTTAAAATCATTTAGATCACTATTTTAGTGATCTAAACGCTCTTATGTTAGTTTGCAGAGGGAGTACAAGCAAGCCAACAAGTGCTATCGCATTGGCTTTCTATCTCCACGCCATCGCTCAGGACCTGGTGGCTACCAGAAGCAGACAGACACAATGTTCACGGCCGGCAGTGCTTTTCAGGGGATGCGGCCGTAGAGGAACCCCGGGACGCCCGGGTGTATGGAGGAGCGGCCGCGGAGAGCGGGCGTGGCCCAGCCGAAGCATACGCGGATGCGCGCCTGGAGACATCAGAGCATCTTGGCGGCACGTGCGCGTGCATAGCGAGAGTTCGATGTTACCGAAGAAGTGATAGCTCCGGAGAAACAACTATTGTCAGTGAACTCGCCGCTCCCACTGCGCCATGTACTCCCTTATGGCCATGCCGTCGTCGCCATACTTCCTGCCTGCCCAGGCCCATGGCCCTCCGCATCCTATGGGAGTAGTCCACGTCCGTCTGGAGTGGCAGCACGGAGGGGGTTAGGCGGCCGCCCAACGCCCATGATGAGGAAGGAAAATCTCCAGAGGGCTTCGGCTGCGCAGGATATCTCGTCGCCTACCTCATGCACAATGCTTGACATGCCTCCCGCCCTCTATTGTGTCACGCCGCGCTGTTCCACATGCCCGCATCCCCATTAATCCTGGCTGAGTGGCAACCGACTCTAGTGCTTCTGATGGAGGTCAGGGTGAATGGTATGCGGGAGATGGACCGACGAATCCGGCAGCTTGATGCACGGTGCCCCTTGATACGTCCATTCTGCATCATGCTTTTATATCGATATTTATTGCATTATGGGCTGTTATTGCACATTATGTCATAATACTTATGCATATTCTCTCTTATTTTACAAGGTTTACATAAAGAGTGAGAATGCCGGCAGCTGGGATTCTGGGCTGGAAAAGGAGCAAATATTAGAGACCTATTCTGCACAGCTCCAAAAGTCCTGAAACTTCACGGAAGATGTTTTCCAAATATATAAAAAATACTGAGAGCAAGAACTTCACCAGGGGGCCACACCCTGCCCACGAGGGTGGGGGGCACGCCATACCCCCCTGGGCGTGCCCCCATACCTCATGGGCCCCCTGGTGGCCCTCCGGTGGCCATCTTCTGCTATATGAAGTCTTTCAATGGGAAAAAATAAGAAGCCATCTTCTCGGACGAAACTCCGCCGCCACGAGGCGGAACCAATCTAGCGCTCTGGCGGAGCTGTTCTGCCGGGGAAACTTCCTCCCGGAGGGGGAAATCATCGCCATCGTCATCATCAACGCTCCTCTCATCGGGAGAGGGCAATCTCCATCAACATCTTCATCAGCACCATCTCCTCTCAAAACCCTAGTTCATCTCTTGTATCCAATTCTTGTCTCCAAGTCCGGAATTGGTGCTAGTAGGTTGCTAGTAGTGTTAATTACTCCTTGTAGTTGATGCTAGTTGGTTTAATTGGTGGAAGATCATATGTTCAGATCCTATATGCATATTAATACCCCTCTGATTATGAACATGTTTATGCTTTGTGAGTAGTTACTTTTGTTCCTGAGGACATGGGAGAAGTCTTGCTATTAGTAGTCATGTGAATTTGGTATTCGTTCGATATTTTGATGAGATGTATGTTGTCTCTCCTCTAGTGGTGTTATGTGAACGTCGACTACATGACACTTCACCATTATTTGGGCCTGGAGGAAGGCATTGGGAAGTAATAAGTAGATGATGGTTTGCTAGAGTGACAGAAGCTTAAACCCTAGTTTATGCGTTGCTTCGTAAGGGGCTGATTTGGATCCATATGTTTCATGCTATGGTTAGGTTTACCTTAATACTTTCGTTGTAGTTGCGGATGCTTGCAATAGAGGTTAATCATAAGTAGGATGCTTGTCCAAGTAAGGGCAGTAACCAAGCACCGGTCCACCCACATACCAAATTATCAAAGTGCCGAACGTGAATCATATGAGCGTGATGAAAACTAGCTTGATGATATTCCCATGTGTCCTCGGGAGCGCTTTTCTCTATATAAGAGTTTGTCCAGGCTTGTCCTTTGCTACAAAAAGGATTGGGCCACCTTGCTGCACTTTATTTACTTTTGTTACTTGTTTCTCATTACAAATTATCCTATCACAAAACTATTTGTTACCACTTATTTCAGTACTTGCAGAGAATACCCTGCTGGAAACCGCTTATCATTTCCTTCTACTCATCGTTGGGTTCGACACTCTTACTTATCGAAAGGACTACGATAGATCCCCTATACTTGTGGGCCATCAAGACTCTTTTCTGGCGCCATTGCCGGGGAGGTCTACGCAAAAGTCAACTACCAAGTACCCATCACATACCCTTATCTCCCGCATTACATTATTTGCCATTTGCCTCTCGTTTTCCTCTCCCCCACTTCACCCTTCCCGTTTTATTCACCCTCTCTCTCTATCCGCCCTCTCTTTCTCTATTTGCCTCTTTTTGCCCGCTTGTTTGCTTGTGTGTTAGTTCGTTTGCTTGTCGTTATGGCTAGTCCTTTACCTTCCGCCTCTGTGTCCGAAATTGGGGAAATTATTGTCGATATGGACAATAATAATATCATGAAAAATTCTGATGCTCCTGCTAAAGAACCACATATCTTACATACAAAAAAATTCCGTGTTGGTAGTGGTAATATTATTGGAAAAGGAGTTATTCAAGATTTCTTTACTTGTGCCGGTGCTTTACCTTCTATGGGTAGTTCTATCCTTCATAGAACTAGTAGTCTTGCAGACGCTATTGCCATGCTTGTAGTTGAACTTGAAAGACAATTCATGCACATGCATCCTTGCATACAAAGGATTTTCCTGGAATTTTCTAATATAGAGCATTCTTCTGTTAAGCGTGCCGCTACTATCTTTTTGGCTCATGAGTTTAGATTCATAATAAAAGTGGCCAAAGAAATATTTGCACATTATGGGGTGGACGCTTGCCGTCCTCCCATAGAGGCTATCCTCTTTGATCAAGAAGAAATAATGCATTTTCAATCTCTAGACTATGTTGCTTTCAATGAAAATCTTAGAAAAAGGGTTCCTACCAATGTTTTAGTTGATAGAATTTCTGAACTTAATGATGATTTAGCTATTCGAGATAATGAACTAGGATATTCTCTTGAATATAGGCTCACAAAGTTCTTCCAAAAGAATGCTTACAATGATGAATTGGTTGTGCACTATGAAGTACCAAAGGAGGAACCTATACCTACCAAGGTTGACCTTGGGGACTTTTGTCCCATTAAATTTAGCCCTTTTGATTACTTTTGCTTGCCTCAAAGAAAACTTGCTGCCAAACGTAGAGAATATGAAATGAGTTTTAATAATTTATCTTACTATTATGGCAATACCTAGATCTATCCTTGCTTGTTATGCCTAGCTAGGGGCGTTAAACGATAGCGCTTGTTGGGAGGCAACCCAATTTTGTTTTTATTCCTTGCTTTTTGCTCCTGTTTAGTAATAAATAATTTATCTAGCCTCTATTTTGGTTGTGTTTCTTGTGTTTAATTAGTGTTTGTTCCAAGTAGAACCGTTGGGAAGACTTGGGGAAAGTCTTGTTACACTTGCTGTAAAAAACTGAAACTTTAGCGTTCACGAGAACTACTGCCATTTTTATTTGGAAAGTGATATTTAGTTAAATCTTTTTGAAGATGATTAATAGATAAATTCCTCACGTCCAGAAATTTATTTTAGAATTTTTGGAGTTACAGATCTTGCGCTAGCTACAGATTACTACAGACTATTCTGTTTTTGATAGATTCTGTTTTTCGTGTGTTGTTTGCTTATTTTGATGAATCTATGGCTAGTAAAATAGTTTATAAACCATAGAGAAGTTGGAATACAATAGGTATAACACCAATATAAATAAATAATGAGTTCATTACAGTACCTTGAAGTGGTCTTTTGTTTTCTTTCACTAACGGAGCTCACGAGATTTTCTACTTTAAGTTTTGTGTTGTGAAGTTTTCAAGTTTTGGGTAAAGATTTGATGGATTGTGGAACAAGGAGTGGCAAGAGCCTAAACTTGGGGATGCCCATGGCACCCCCAGGATAATCTAAGGACACCTAAAAGCCAAAGCTTGGGGATACCCCGGAAGGCATCCCCTCTTTCGTCTACTTCTATCAGTAACTTTACTTGGAGCTATATTTTTATTCGCCACATGATATGTGTTTTGCTTGGAGCGTCTTGTATGATTTGAGTCTTTATTTGTTAGTTTACCACAATCATCCTTGTTGTACACACCTTTGGAGAGAGCCATACATGATTTGGAATTTGTTAGAATACTCTATGTGCTCGCTTATATCTTTTCAGTTATGTAGTTTTGCTCTAGTACTTCACTTATATCTTTTAGAGCACGATGGTGGATTTGTTTTATAGAAACTATTGATCTCTCATGCTTCACTTAGATTATTTTGAGAGTTTTAAATAGCATGGTAATTTGATTAAAGTCTTAATATGCTTGGTATACAAGATTAATAATAAAACTTTCTTATGAGTGTGTTGAATACTATGAGAAGTTTGATGCTTGATAATTGTTTTGAGATATGAAGATGGTGATATTAAAGTTATGCTTGTTGAGTAGTTGTGAATTTGAGAAATACTTGTGTTAAAGTTTGTGATTCCCGTAGCATGCACGTGTGGTGAACCGTTATGTGATGAAGTCGGAGCATGATTTATTTTTTGATTGTCTTCCTTATGAGTGGCAGTCGAGGACGAGCGATGGTCTTTTCCTACCAATCTATCCCCCTAGGATCATGCGCGTAATACTTTGCTTTGATAACTTGTAGATTTTTGCAGTAAGTATATCAGTTCTTTATGACTAATGTTGATTCCATGTATTATATGCACTCTCACCCGTCCACCTTTGCTAGCCTCTCTAATACCGCGCACCTTTCGCCGGTATCATACACCCACCATATACCTTCCTCAAAAAAGCCACCATACCTACTTATTATGGCATTTCCATAGCCATTCCGAGATATGTTGCCATGCAACTTTCCACCGTTCCGTTTATTATGACACACTCCATCATCGTCATATTGCTTAGCATGATCATGTAGTTGACATCGTATTTCTGGCAAAGCCACCATTCATAATTCTTTCATACATGTCACTCTTGATTCATTGCATATCCCGGTACACCGCCAGAGGCATTCATATAGAGTCATATTTTGTTCTAAGTATAGAGTTGTAATTGTTGAGTTGTAAGAAAAATAAAAGTGTGATGATCATCATTATTAGAGCATTGTCCCATTGAGGAAAGGATGATGGAGACTATGATTCCCCCACAAGCCGGGATGAGACTCTGGACGAAAAATAAAAAAATAGAAAGGAAAGAGGCCATAAAAAGAAGAGAAAAGGCCCAAATAAAAAATGAGAGAAAAAGAGAGAAGGGACAATGTTACTATCCTTTTACCACACTTCTGCTTCAAAGTAGCACCATGATATTCATAGTAGAGAGTCTCTCATGTTATCACTTTCATATACTAGTGGGATTTTTCATTATAGAACTTGGCTTGTATATTCCAATGATGGGCTTCCTCAATATGCCCTAGGTCTTCATGAGCAAGCAAGTTGGATGCACACCACTTAGTTTCTTTTTGAGCTTTCATATACTTATAGCTCTAGTGCATCCGTTGCATGGCAATCCCTACTCACTCACATTGATATCTATTGATGGGCATCTCCATAGCCCGTTGATACGCCTAGTTGATGTGAGACTATCTTCTCCCTTTTTGTCTTCTCCACAACCACCATTCTATTCCACCTATAGTGTTATGTCCATGGCTCACACTCATGTATTGCGTGAAGATTGAAAAAGTTTTGAGAATGTCAAAAGTATGAAACAATTGCTTGGCTTGTCATCGGGGTTGTGCATGATTTAAATATTTTGTGTGGTGAAGATGGAGCATAGCCAGACTATATGATTTTGTAGGGATAACTTTCTTTGGCCATGTTATTTTGAGAAGACATAATTGCTTTGTTAGTATACTTGAAGTATTATTATTTTTATGTCAATATTAAACTTTTGTCTTGAATCTTTCGGATCTAAATGTTCATACCACAATTAAGAAGAATTACATTAAAATTATGCCAAGTAGCACTCTGCATCAAAAATTCTGTTTTTATCATTTACCTACTCGAGGATGAGCAGGAATTAAGCTTGGGGATGCTTGATACGTCCCCAACGTATCTATAATTTTTGATTGCTCCATGCCATATTACCTGCTGTTTTGGACATTATTGGGCTTTATTATCCACTTTTATATTATTTTTGGGACTAACATATTAACCGGAGGCCCAGCCCAGAATTGCTATTTTTTTTGCCTATTTTAGGGTTTCAAAAAAAAGGAATATCAAACGGAGTCCAAACGGAATGAAACCTTCGGGAACGTGATTTTCTCAACGAACAAGACCCAGGAGATTTGGACCCTACGTCAATACACAAAAGAGGAGGCCACGAGGTAGGGGCGCGCCTACCCCCCCCCCCCCTCCAGGCGCGCCCTCCACCCTCGTGGGCCCCTGTTGCTCCACCGACGTACTCCTTCCTCCTATATATACCTACGTACCCCCAAACGATCAGATACGAGCCAAAAACCTAATTCCACTACCGCAACTTTCTGTATCCACGAGATCCCATCTTGGGGCCTGTTCCGGAGCTCTGCCGGAGGGGGCATCGATCACGGAGGGCTTCTACATCAACACCATAGCCCCTCCGATGAAGTGTGAGTAGTTTACCTCAGACCTACGGGTCCATAGTTATTAGCTAGATGGCTTCTTCTCTCTTTTTGGATCTCAATACAATGTTCTCCCCCTCTCTTGTGGAGAACTATTCGATGTAATCTTCTTTTTGCGGTGTGTTTGTTGAGACCGATGAATTGTGGGTTTATGATCAAGTCTATCTATGAATAATATTTGAATCTTCTCTGAATTCTTTTATGTATGATTGGTTATCTTTGCAAGTCTCTTCGAATTATCAGTTTGGTTTGGCCTACTAGATTGATCTTTCTTGCAATGGGAGAAGTGCTTAGCTTTGGGTTCAATATTGCGGTGTCCTTTCCCAGTGACAGTAGGGGCAGCAAGGCACGTATTATATTGTTGCCATCGAGGATAACAAGATGGGGTTTTCATCATATTGCATGAGTCTATCCCTCTACATCATGTCATCTTGCTTAAGGCGTTACTCTGTTTTTAACTTAATACTCTAGATGCATGCTGGATAGCGGTCGATGAGTGGAGTAATAGTAGTAGATGTAGGCAGGAGTCGGTCTACTTGTCTCGGACGTGATGCCTATATACATGATCATACCTAGATATTCTCATAACTATGCTCAATTCTGTCAATTGCTCAATAGTAATTTGTTCACCCACCGTAGAATACTTATGCTCTCGAGAGAAGCCACTAGTGAAACCTATGGCCCCCGGGTCTATCTTCATCATATTAATATCCTACTACTTAGTTATTTCCTTTGATTTTTACTTTGCCTTTATTTTACTTTGCATCTTTATCACAAAAAATACCAAAAATATTATCTTATCATATCTATCAGATCTCACTCTCGTAAGTGGCCGTATAGGGATTGACAACCCCTATTCGCGTTGGTTGCGAGGATTTATTTGTTTTGTGCAGGTACGAGGGACTCGCGCGTAGCCTCCTACTGGATTGATACCTTGGTTCTCAAAAACTGAGGGAAATACTTATGCTACTTTGCTGCATCATCCCTTCCTCTTCGGGGAAAACCAACGCAGTGCTCAAGAGGTAGCAGTGGGTGGGGAGGAATGAGAGAGTTTAATGAATTGGTTTACGTCAAGCAACCCCCCGGGTTCGAGGATCCCTACTTTCCCGATCATGTGTATCAACTCGATAAGGCACTCTATGGCCTTAAACAAGCCCCACGTGCGTGGTATGACCACCTTACCGAGTTGTTACAAGACTGTGGTTTTGAAGTAGGGCTAATCGACCCCACTCTTTTTACTAAGAAAGTCAAAGGGGAGTTGTTTGTGTGCCAATTATATGTTGATGATATTATCTTTGGTTCACCTAACAAAGCTTTCAATGAGGAATTTGCCGCTCTCATGACCTCAAAGTTCGAGATGTCTTCCATGGGAGAGTTGAAGTTCTTTCTAGGGTTCGAAGTGAAGCAAAGAAGAGAAGGAACCTTCATCAACCAAGCCAAATACACTCAAGACATGCTCAAGAGATTCAAGCTAAGTGACGTCAAGTCGGCTTCCATTCCAATGCCCACCAAGTGCCAACTTGACATAGATCCCAATGGTAAAGTGGTGGATCAAAAGGTATATCGCTCCATGATTGGATCCTTGCTTTACCTTTGTGCATCTAGACCGGATATCATGTTGAGTGTGGGAATTTGTGCACGGTTTCAAGCCACACCTGAGGAAAGTCACTATGTGGCGGTCAAACGAATCTTTCGATATTTGGCTCATACCCCAAACTTTGGCTTATGGTACCCAAGAGGATCAAACTTCAAGCTTGTAGGGTACTCGGATTCCGATTGGGCGGGAGACAAAGTGGATAAGAAGTCCACTTCCGGAGGGTGCCAATTCCTTGGTTGCTCTTTGGTAAGTTGGTCTTCCAAAAAGTAAAGTTGTGTGTCTCTCTCGTCCACCGAAGCGGAGTATGTAGCGGCCGGTAGTTGTTGTGCACAACTCCTATGGATGAGGCAAACTTTAAAGGATTACAGTGTCACCTGTGACAAAGTGCCTCTTTGGTGTGACAATGAAAGTGCCATCAAGATCTCTCTCAACCCGGTGCAACACTTCAAGACGATGCATACTGAGATTCGGTATCACTTCATCCAGGATCACATTAGGCGAGGAGAGATCGAGCTCAACTATGTCAACACTCATGATAACCTTGCAGATATTTTCACGAAGCCCTTGGATGAAGCAAGATTTCGCGAGTTAAGGCATGAGCTAAATATCATTGATTCAAGCAATGTAGCTTAAACCCTTGCACACCCCACCACGCTCAATTTGTTGCCTAGTTTAGGTGTAGGCATGGACATAGGGGGTGTGTTGTTCTCTCAATGAACTCTCCCTCCCCCCATTATGCATAAATTGATCAAGTCTTTCACTTTAGCCATTGTTGATGGTACTTGTGTTTCAAAGACGAGTTTTGGTCATGGGCCCAAGGTTAAAATCTTCGCGGCACCATACCTCTTGACTCAAACATAGGTGGCCTCGGCCACCGCCCTCTCTTGAAGAGGTGTGTCTTGGCCGTTTGCTGGTGTGCTCTCTCTTCTTGCCTTTTTGTTTTTCCTTTGAGCTAAGCCATGTGGTTTGGTTGCCGTGGCGTGCTGGGCGGTACTACCGCTGGTGGTGCGCGGTACTACCGCTTATAAGCGGTACTACTGCCCCCCCAGCGCGGTACTACCACTGAGGGACGGGACCAGGGGGTTATATCGGGGTAGGGGGAGGTTTCTTCTCCCCCATACTCATTCGCTTTGCCCCCTCTTTCCTATTCCTCTCTCCAGCCTTGCCTCGCTGTGGGAGGGCTCCGGCAGTTCTTCCTACAGATGTGCACTCAGCTGAACATTCTTAGGATCATGCAGTTCAACAAGGATTTCGATGCAGATTTGGTGGCTCAATTCTTTGCTACCGTTCATCTTGGAATGGATGCCGACAGGACTCTGACTTGGATGACCAATGGCAAGTTGCTTTTCGTCAAGTGGAAGGCCTTCATGGAGTTACTTGATGTGGAAGATCGCGGCTTGAGACTTCAGTAGGTTTCCGCCCTCGCCACAATACTACATCCACTCACAAGCAAGCCCTTTGGCCCTACTGCACTGTGAAGGTTCACCCAGTGACTAAGAAGGAAACCTATGAGCTGTCTACGTATCTGGACATTCTTCATCATGTCTTCCGTGCGACTCTCTTCCCTCGCATCGGGAATCTGGATATGGTCCACTCATATCTCGTGGACATGCTTCTTTTCTGTCAGCATGAGAAGGAAGCAAACACTGGAGAGAGCCTGGATATTTCTCATGTTATGTGGTCTGAACTTCTCTCTGCCGTTTTCTGAGCGCAAGTGCCCGATATATGGTCCATTCATCATGAGGCTCATTGAGAGGGCCTAGGCACAGATCTATCCTAGAGTGATGCTAGAAACTGGAGACTTGGTTTCTCATGAGATCAAGCGTCTGAGGAAGAAGGACAATTGGGGCACCCCAGCGCCTAAACCCGAGGGTCCGTCTGCTGCTGCTGCTACCATGGAGATCGAGGGTGGGGCTGCCACTGATGATCACGAGGAGGACTTTGGGCCCTCTAGTGCAGAACCTTCGTGGGCAAAGAAGCTTAAACGCAAGATGAAGAAGCTTTTCTGCATGGAGTCTCATGGTCAGTACATGACTCATGTGGCGGAGAAGCATGCCAGGGTGAGCCACAAGGAGCTCATGCGTCACCTGGGAGCGACAGTTGCCAGTGGTTCTGAGGGACAGATCACTGAAGAGGAGGAATGGATTCACCAGCATTGCCCTTGGACCGACTCCGACGTCGAGCAGTTTCCGACCAACGACGGAGATGCAGACGATCACGTTGAGATGTGATGTTCAGCTTGCCATCACCTGGAGTCGTAGCTTTGCTCTTTGCCCTTTTGGTGTCTTGATGCCAAAGGGGGAGAGAGTTTAGGGATTTGTGTTGTTGCCGTGCTGCGTGTGTGTCTTTGTGTCGTCTTGTGTTTTCTTGTGTGTTCTCTCGTTGTCTTTGTTTGGTTTGGTTTGGTGCCTGTGAGACCTAAGTTCTAGACATATAGTGTGAGTCATATGCTCCCTTTCGCTACCTTATTACTTATGTCTATTCGGTACTGGAGTATATTATGAGTTGCATGCTTGTCCTGTTTTATACTCTTCTCTCATTTATCATGTGCTTAGAATTGTTGGACTATAAAATATAGGGGGAGTGTTAATCCGGATGTGTGTGTCTTGCTTTCCAAAGGCTCCACTAACTAGGTGCACACATTCAGGGGGAGCCCGTCTATATTTTATAGTTCTTAGTTTTCTTACTTTTATATCTTTTCCTTGTGCAAATCCCTAGTTGTCATCAATCCACCAAAAAGGGGGAGATTGTTGAGGCATATCTCTCTCGATGTAGTTTTGGTGATTGATGACAACATGCTTGCGGACGAATCATGTGCTTTGAGTAGTTCACAGATTCATCCTTGGCACGAGACGTTTTCTTCCCTTCGGAGTGTCATTCAAGACGGTGTAGCTCTTTCGTTTCTCTTTCGGTGGACTAGTTGCGTAGAGGGCACCGTACTATCAAGAGGGGGTCCGCTGGGGTATTGCTTGGGTGGAATCAACACGTACACATCAGCTTCTCACCCTCAGAGTTGTTCCACTTCATTGGAGAGATCTCTTCTCTCTTTGTGTCCTGTCTGGGTTCCAGCGGTAGTACTGTGCAACCCAGCGGTAGTACCGTTGAGGAGTCACAAGTGGCAGTACCGCTCCACAGCAGTAGTACCGCCGGTGACTCCACAGCAGTACTACCGCTGGCCTGCCTGGCACCACCGCCTCGTCCTCAGCCTCGACGGAGAGATCTTCTCTCTCTTGTCTATGTCCCAGCGGTAGTACCACCGAAGGGTCACAAGCGGCAGTACCGCTCCGCGGCGGTAGTACCGCCGGTGACCCCGCAGCTGTACTACCACTGGTCTGTCTGGCTCCTATCGCCTCGACTCGAGGGATCTTTTTCTCGTGTTGGGTTTTGCGGCACTAGTTGCGGCAGTAGAGGCGGTGGTACCGTTTCGGAGCGGCAGTACCGCCCTTACCACCGCGGTAGTACCGCGCTGGGTCCTGATCCCTGCTACTCTCCTCTGCGCGGTAGTACCGCTAGCTGGAGCGGCAGTACCGCTGGCTCAGCGGTAGTACCGCCCCCCTTAGCGGTACTACCGCCCTGTGTGGGGCTGGTTGGTGGGGCAACGATTGGATGTTTCCCCCACTATAAAAGGGGGTCCCCCTCTTCCTCGTTGACTTACCTCTTCCCCCTCAAGCTCCATTAATGCTCAAGCTCCATTAATGCTCCAAGCTCCATTTTCGCTCGATCTATCTCTCTAGCCAATCAAACTTGTTGATTTGCTCGGGAGTGGTTGAGAAGGCCCCGATCTACACTTCCACCAAGGGATTTTCGATTCCCCCACTCATCCCTAGCGGATCTTGTTACTCTTGTGTGTTTGAGCACCCTAGACGGTTGAGGTCACCACGGAGCCATAGTCCATTGTGGTGAAGCTTCGTGGTATTGTTGGGAGCCTCCGATTAAGTTGTGGAGATTTCCCAACCTTGTTTGTAAAGGTCCGGTTGCCGCCTTCAAGGGCACCAATAGTGGAATCATGGCATCTCGCATTGTGTGGGGGCATGAGGAGAATACGGTGGCCCTAGTGGCTTCTTGGGGAGCATTATGCCTCCACACCGCTCTAACGGAGACGTACTTCCCCTCAAAAGGAAGGAACTTCGGTAACACATCCTCGTCTTCATCGGATCCACTCTTGGTTATCTCTTACCTTTACTTGTGCAAGCTCTTTAGTGTTACTTCTCTTGCTTGCTTGGTTGCTTGTTGTTATTGCATCATATAGGTTGCTCACCTAGTTGCACATCTAGACAACCTACTTTGATGCAAAGTTTAATTTGGTAAGAAAAGTTAAAAATTGTTAGTTGCCTATTCATCCCCCCCCCCCCTCTAGTCAACCATATCGATCCTTTCATATGCTCCAAGAAATTAGGGCAATCCTGACATTAAAGCAAAAGATTATTTCCTATGTTAAGGTATATGATCTTATTTCTGAATTGAAGATTATCAAATTCACTTAGTCATATGGCGTAATGTCTGCTATGGAGATTTTCAAGCATGTGAGAGAGGTTGATTGTTATCCCAATGTGTCCATTGCTTATTGCATCTTATTTACTGTGCATGTGACGGTCGCATCGATTGGATCAAGCTTTTTAAAGTTGAAATTATTGAAGAACTATTTAGGATCAACAATGACTCAAGAGAGATTAAATGGAGTATTATGCATCGAGAAGAAATTATTGGATGAGATTGACATCAACCCCCTCATAAGTGACTTTACATTGAGGAATGTAAAGAAAATTCGAAGGTAATATATATAAATCATTTGATATAACGGCACTTCATCAATACAACTCTTCGTCACTTCTTCTCTTCCAACGGCATCGCCTATCGTTTTTCTTGCTCTCATACCTCTCCTCAAAACGGCAAGGCCGAACGGCTCATTCGCACCACTAACGACATTGTACGCACCCTTCTCCGACAAGCCACTCTTCCACCCCCGTTTTGGGTCGAAGCATTACACACCACCACATATCTCTTAAACCGGTGTTGAAAGAACATGCGGTGCCCCCATGTTTGGTTTTGGTAATTGATGACAATCTCTATGGACTAATGGTTGCCTTGAGTTATATTTGAAGGTTTTGTCCATAGGCTTTTCTTGGAGTACATGTGTTGGTTTCAAGGAGAGTTTGTGTCGACCAAGGTGCTATTCAAGGAATTACCTAAAGATTGGTCTTGTAAGAGGTTGATCAAGACTAAGTTAAAGAGTGAATCAAGTTGATCAACCCACAAAGCGTAGAAGATGTACCGAGAGGGATCAAGTGATCCCATGGTATGGTAAGCATTGTCAATTACGCTTTGTGTACTAACCCATGGTCTTCGTGAGGGTTCTTTGTGGGGTTAAGTTGCGGTGTGCAAGTTCAAGTGGAGCACCACGAAGAGATCAAATGCTTGAAGCATGCTATACTTTGTGGTGACAATGGACTCATGAAGATGTGCGGAAGAAAGGCTCACCCATAGTGGAGTATGGGGGAGCAATCAGCTAGTCTTTATCGAGCCAACACAATCAAGAAAGGTGGTCCAACTTGAGGGAGTCAAGATCGTCATCATCTAGCTCAAGTGGACCATGTGCAAGGCAAAGGTTTGCCCTTGGTAGGTTTTCTATTTTACCGGTCTCATGATGGTAGTTGGGAGACCGGGTTATAGGATCGATTGCCGTACTATCAAGGGGGGCTCTCGATGAGTAGCTTGATCGTATCGTTCGCTGAGAGCTCAAACCATTGCATCCTTGCATCATCTTTCTTGGTTCTTGTTTGGTTCTCTTTGTGAGTCTTAGAGCTTATGGTCATCTTGATGACAAGCTTGAGTTCATCGAAAACGGAGTTCGCATGCATCTTCTATGATGTTTTCGATGTTGGAGGTTTTGCCGGTTCTTCTCGGTTGGAGGTTTCACTCCTCTATTTGTTGGCATACCTCCCCTGCCTCTTCTTACTATAACCAGTCGCTGTTTTGATGCTACTCGTCGTCTTGTTTTCAACAAGCTTGAGTTTGCTCAATTCGGAGCTCATATGCAGAAGTTATGGCAGTTCTGGTTTTCTGGAGTATGGTTTTTCTCCTGGACCCAGCGGTAGTACCGCGGTCCACAGCGGTAGTGCGGCTGAGACTCCCTGGAGCGGTAGTACCGCTCCCCGGAGCGGTAGTACCGCTGGGTGGCCTCAGCGGCAGTACCTCTGCGGTTCCGTGCTACTACCGTCCTGTCACTGCGTCTGTAGCGGTAGTACCGCTCCTCGGAGCGGTAGTACCGCTTGCTGGGCTCAGCCGCAGTACCGTGGTGGCATGGTGATCCTTCCGCTTCGATTCTTGCGCGCATTTTCTCGTGTCGGGTTATGCGGTACTAGCTGCGGCAGTAGTGGCGGCAGTACTGCTTGAGAGCGGTAGTACCGCTCTACCTCCACGGTAGTACCGCCCTTGGCCCCTGCTCCAGCCCTTCTCTTCTGGCGCGGTAGTACCGCTGAGGGGGAGCGGTAGTACCGCTTGAGGGCGGCAGTACCGCTCTACCTCAGCGGTAGTACCGCTCTCTACGAGGCTGTGTGGGGGATAACGGTTGGATTTTCCCCCTCCTATAAAAGGGGGTCTTCTTCCCCATTGAATCCAAGCTTTTGAGCTCGTGTTCTTCCCCCATTGTTGACCTTCTTCGAGCTTGCTAACTCTCAATCCCTCCATGGATTCTTGCTAGTTTTTGAGGGAAAAGAGAGAGGAGATCTAGATCCACATTTCTACCAATCACTTTCTCCTCTATGTGAGGGGAACCCCTTGGATCTAGATCTTGGAGTTCTTGGTGTTCTCTTTCTTGTTCTTCCTCTCATTTTCCTCCCTAGCATTAGTTGCTTCGGTGGGATTTGGGAGAGAAGGACTTGGGCACTCCGTGTGCCCTTGCCATTGCATTTGGTGCATCGGTTTGAGTTCTCCACGTGATACGTGGAAGTTACAAGTTGAGAAGCTTATTACTCTTGGGTGCTTGGTACCCTTGAGCTTGTTCCTCTTGGGTGCTTGGGCGCCCTAGACGGTTGTTGGTGTTCGGAGCTCAATCATTGTGGTGCAAAGCTCCGGGCAAGCATCGGGGTCTCCAATTAGGTTGTGGAGATCGCCCCGAGCAATTTGACGGGTACCGGTGACCGCCCCCAAGGGTTGCCAAAGTGTACGGGTTCGGTGACCGCCCCCAAGGGTTGCCATTTGTACGGGTTCGGTGACCGCCCCCAAGGGTCCCTTAGTGGAATCACGGCATCTTGCATTGTGCGAGGGCGTGAGGAGATTACGGTGGCCCTAGTGGCTTCTTGGGGAGCATATTGTGCCTCCACACCGCTCCAAACGGAGATTAGCATCCGCAAGGGTGTGAACTTCGGGATACATCATCGTCTCCGCGTGCCTCGGTTATCTCTTACCCGAGCCCCTTTACTTATGCACTTTACTTTGTGATAGCCATATTGTTTCTTGTCATATATCTTGCTATCACATAGTTGCTTATCTTGCTTAGCATAGGTTGTTGGTGCACATAGGTGAGTCTAGCTGTTTTAGGTTTTGTGCTTGACAAATTAACCGCTAGGTTTATTCCGCATTTGTTCAAGCCTAAACCGTAATTATTTTAAAACGCCTATTCACCCCCCCCCCCTCTAGGCGACATCCACGATCTTTCAGGTGTCCCTCCCGTGCCATTCATCCCAACACACCATACTTCCTCTTATATGGCACCCATCCCACCTACGATCACTTGCGTGTTTTCGGTTGTCTTTGCTTCCCCAACGTCTCCGCCACCATGCCTCACAAGCTTGCGCCATGCTCCACTCGCTGCGTGTTTCTTGGCTATCCCCTAGAGCACAAGGGGTATCGGTATTTTGACCTTGCGACTCAACTTGTTGTCATATCACGTCACGTTATTTTTTATGAGTCCATCTTTCCATACACACCACCCACACCGCGGCCACACACCACCACGTCCACATCCGATCCCATGCAGCCGATCCTGCCCCTCTCCGATCACTTGGATCGCCCGCCCCGCCCGTCACTGTCGCCTCCACACCCTCCGTCCGGACCCCACCTCCCCACTACGTCGACCGATTCCATGCGTTCCTCCCCCAACGGCTCGCCCACCTCCAGCCCCGTATCCTCCTCGACTGCAGCGCCCACTTCCACTGGCTCCCCCAATCCAGCTCGCTCCCACGCCCTACGCCAACAACCTCGGACCCACCTACCGCTGCATCCACCTCGCGAGCCGTCCATGTCGGCTCTGCCTCTCCCACAGCCCGGTCCACCGAATCCACCTCGCAGTCCGAGCCATCCACTCCCAGTCCGCCACGTCTACCTCGCCATGCACTACCGATCGAGCCCCCACGTAACTCTCACAAAAAGTCCACTCGCGCCAAAAGTGGCTACTGTATGCCTCGTCGTTTATTTCTCGCCACCACTACACCTCCTCTCTCCCCTATTCCAGCCACCTACAAATCTGCACTCAAGGACCCTAATTGGCAACAGGCGATGCATGATGAATATTTTGCTTTAATGAATAACTCCACTTGGTCTTTGGTGCCTAAGCCTGCAGGTGTGAACGTGGTGACGGGCAAATGGATTTATCACCATAAGTTCAATGCGGATGGCTCTCTTGCTCGGTACAAGGCACGTTATGTGATCTGTGGCTTCACTCAACAAGAAGGTGTTGACTATAATGAGACATTCAGCCCTGTGGTCAAGCCATCTACGATCCATGTTGTTCTCAGTCTTGCCACGTCTCAGTCATGGCCCATCCACCAACTTGATGTGAAGAATGCATTCCTCCACGATGAGCTCAATGAAACCGTGTACTGTGCCCAGCCCGCTGGCTTCGTCGACCCAGCCCATCCGGATCATGTATGCTTGCTCCACAAGTCTCTCTACGGCCTTAAACAGGCCCCACGCCAGTGGTTTGTCCGGTTCAAGCAGTACCTGCTCTCCCTCGGCTTCTCTGCCTCCCGGAGTGATTCTTCCCTCTACATTCTCCATCGAGGTACATCCATTGCCTATCTCCTTGTGTATGTTGACGATATTATTCTTACTGCCAACCCCCCCCCCCCCCACACACACACACACACACTCAACACCATCATCGCTTCCCTTAAGTCTGAATTCTCCATGAGTGACTTGGGTGACCTTCATCATTTCTTGGGCATAAATTTCACCCCCAACACATCCGGCCTCTTTCTTTGCCAACAACAATACGCTCTGGAGATTCTTGACCGCGCTAAGATGCTCAACTGCAAGCCCGTTTTCACACCTATTGACACTTGCTCAAAACTCTTCTCCACAGACGGCCACCCTCTCTCTAATCCCACACACTACCGGAGCCTTGCTGGTGCGCTCCAATATCTTGCCCTAACTCGGCCCGACATCTCCTATGCCGTTCAGCAGGTATGCTTGTTCATGCATGAGCCCCGGGACAGCCACATGCAGTTGATCAAGCGCATACTTCGGTACTTGAAGGGTACCTCTCACTACGGGCTTCAGTTCTACAAATCCACTTCTCGTGATCTTGTGGCTTACACCGACGCAGATTGGGATGGCTGCCCGGATACCGCAAGTCCACGTCGGGGTTTTGTGTCTTCCTCAGCTCGAATTTGGTGTCATGGTCCTCCAAACGACAACCAACTGTTAGCCGTTCGAGCGCCGAAGCTGAATACCACGGAGTTGCAAATTGTGTTGCTGAGTCCTGTTGGCTCCAGCAACTTCTCCACGAGCTCAAGTGTCCTCCGCGGCGTGCCACTATGGTATATTGCGACAATGTCAGTGTTTCATACCTCGCCAGCAATCATGTTCAACATCAGCGCACGAAGCACATTGAGATAGATCTCACTTCGTCCGTGATCGTGTCGCTCTTGGTGACGCTCGCGTGTTGCATGTATCATCCAGTTCTCAGTTTGCCGACCTCTTCACAAAGGGGCTGCCATCACAGGTGTATCATGAATTCAGATCCAGCCTGAACGTTCATCCAAATGGAGTTCCGACTGAGGGGGGGTGTTAGACTAATTCTATGTATAGCAATGTACACCTATGTATACCCTAGTTTGTAGGATCTGCAACAACATGCCCTGGCCTGCGTGCCGATTCTTATGGGCTCTCTCTTGTATATGTTGTAACCTTAACCGATGCTAATCAGTCAATCAATCAAGAGTTAATCACTCCAACTTCCGAGGCCCAAATACTCTTCTCCAACAGATGAAGTAGCTGACAAAAAAATATATCTCCACCTCTAGGAGATGTAAAATACAATATTTGTCCACCTCCAGGAGATGTAAAATTGGCGGCTACGCGTCAACTGTCCAACTACTTTCATTTTTCTTCCACCTGCACGCCGCCTACTGACCATCACGCGAGCCATGGTCGACTCCGACGAACCCGCCGCAGCCGCCGCTGGTCTGGCCCACCCCGCGGCGCCGCCATAGCTGCTGATTTTAGTCCGTCCCGCAGCACTTCCGCCGCCGCGCCACTCGCCCACCGCACCACGCCGCTGTCGCCCCGTTGCTAGATCCAGCTGCTCCACCACCCCGCCGCATGATTTGAGCCCCCCCCCCCCTGCCGCCCGCCGTCGGTTCCGTTGTTGCTCTACCGCCGCCTGCCTCCAAATCGTCTGAATTAGCCACTTCTCCGCCCCCGAATCGCCGCCGCATGATTTGAGCTCCCCGACCGCCCTGCCGCCGTCAGATTCGAGCCGCACACCTATCTCCACACCGTCGTTGCTTTCCGCCGCCAGATCTGACCTTCTTGCGCCGCACGGTCATCGCCCCGCCGCGACCAATTCGCCGCTCGATTCACGGCCGCGCCGCTGGCCATTCGAGCTCCCCCGCCCCATTCGACCTCCCGGCTCTCGTCGCTCGGCCGCCGCTCGGTGCACCGGTGCTCAGCCACGCTCATGCGGACTAGTTGTACACATCCGTACGGCCGGCGGCCGGTTTTACATCTCCACTTTGCATCATCTGTTGGACTTGCTCTTTTACATCTCCAATATATACATCATCTACTCGAATTGCTCTTTTACATCTCCAATATATACATCATCTGCTCGAGTTGCCTTTATATCTTCTGTTTTATATCTTCAAATTTGCATCTTTTATTGGATGCTCTTATTGTGTTTATCTTGTACGCATATACTCGCACGTGACTGCTTACCAACACACACCAACATCAACTTGCAGGCATGTTTGAACTTTGACTTGACCTGGTCGATCAGGACATGCATGTTTCTTTTTTCCAGTCCACTTTACCCGCCAACGATAAAAACTAACCACAATCCCGTGTACCTTTTCTGATTCTTTTTGAAAAGAACAGAAAAGAAAAAACAGCGACCCAAGCCACACAAAATTTGAACTTGGCGCCTATGAACATCTACGAACATGCACCCATTTTGATTGGATTCAAACCCAAACATTTGACACTTCACATCTTTCACGGCCATCTAAGTTCAGACCTAAACATGCCGTCGGTCTCACAAACCGTTTCTCAATCCTACAGAGGCTATCTAAATTCTGGAACGAGACCCGACCACGGCCAGCAACAGCAACAGGGAAGGGAAGAAAGAACTACACAAATGGTGA
Source organism: Triticum monococcum (assembly GCA_034509565.1). Lineage (NCBI taxonomy): Eukaryota > Viridiplantae > Streptophyta > Magnoliopsida > Poales > Poaceae > Triticum > Triticum monococcum. The sequence goes on along the minus strand of CM067841.1, from coordinate 567,870,978 downwards.
TCAATCCATCGTTGCCACTTGCCAACTCTCTTGTTGCATCAGATGGAATGATGACTCGAGCACCACGAATCGGAGGCCGAGGCCGTCATGCCGTCGGCGGCGCCGAGCAGCTCCTCGAGGTACTCCGCGCCAAGGTCCTCCAGCTCCATCACCACGCCCTCCGGCCGCCCACGGGCGGCCTTGGCTATTTTGCGGCACGGCGACGACGCCGTGGCCTTTCGGCTCCGCATGGAGTGCCGCCGCTTGAGCGCCAGCACGGGCGACACCCCGTGGGCGCGGCCGCGCGCGTCTTCCCCCGCGCCCTCGAGCGAGCGGCGGACCTGGTCCGCGGGGAAGTTGAGGACGGCGGCGCCGCCGCGCAGGGCCAAGGCCGCCTGGTCGTAGGCGAGCGCCGCCGCCTCCGGGCTCTCGAACGTGCCCAGCCACACCCTGACCCCGTTCCGCGTCGAGTCCCGGATCTCCGCCGCGAACTTGCCCCAAGGCCGCTTCCGCACGCCGCGGAACGCGCGCCCGGCGTCCACCGCGGCGTCGGTGGGCTCCTGCTTCAGCGGCGCCGCCGCTGCCCCGTGCGCGGAGGCGTCCTGGTGCTGAGAGAGCGTGTTGAGCAGGAGCTTCTCGTCGGCGCCGAACGGCGGCAGGGGCGGCGTGGCCGGGGCGTGGTGCTGGCAGCTGCTCCACGGCGCGGAGTCGGCGGAGCCGGTGGAGGAGCCCGGCGAGTGGATGGGAAATGCTGCTGCCGCCGCTGCTGCTCGGTGGTGCGTGGTCATGGCACGGCGCGCCAAGAAGTTGACGACGCCGGCGCTGAGCCGCGGCGACGTGGAAGAAGAAGGAGGAGAAGCCGCGCACGTGCCGCTTGGATCAGCCATGGAATGTTCCTTTGATGACGAGTGGAAGCGCGCCTCCATGGTTTTATACCGGTGGCACCGTGGCAGGAGTTGGTTGGGAAGAGAAGGAAGCAGGGGAGGGTAGAACTGGGATTATGTAAAAAAAATGCTCTGCTTACAGGTTTCCCGACTGTTTCCGGATGCCGTCCCTTTGGCTACTTGCCGTGCTTTTGCCGGGGCTCCACAAAATGCAGGAATGCTACACTGCAGCAATTGTGAAAGAAGATGGTAGCAGCCAAGGTTCTTCATTTCATAAACGAAAAACTTTTGGGCGTCGCCGAAATACGTGAAATTTCGGAAATCCTTTCAGATTTTGCGTTTTCAAAACTCAGTAAAATTTAACCTAAGTAAAATTTTAGATTGAATCTGGCTCGAAATTTCATGGTCACAAGTATTTCGGACCCCACCGAAATATGCGAATCTGTGATCATGGAAAATCATGGTGGTAATGTTAATCGTTGTAGCTGAGCTAGCCAACTTAAGTATGATCAAGTGGGAGCAGCTAGAGGGTGGTAGTGGTAGTGGTAGTGGTATACACTCCACTGCACTTAAATGGTGAGCCAAGCTTAATTAGCCGCACGTGAGTCAATGTTGAGGTCCATTGCACCTGACCTGACCTTGTCATATTCGCTCTGGATTAGGCAGTGGCTACCATCTCGCATATTATTACCACCTTTCGTAGTCTCGTCTGGCATCTATCCGAAGTTTCCAAGCATAATACACTCCACACCGCCGGCTACAATTTAGCTGGGTGGTGAGTGAGACGATTGATTATGTTACTGCAAATGGTGGAGTACATGATGAGGCCGCACGTGAGTCAATATTTGCACCTCGCCATCACGCCATTTTTAATTTGTTGGAAATTTCCACGCAAGCATGGCCGGTAATTAGGCGGGACGTGCATGCATGGATGCATTGCACCTCGATGGCCCCAGCAGCGCTGCCCCTTCGCCGGTTCCATACGAATCTTCCTTCTCTCCTTTTTTCGCCTGTTGCTTCCTCCTTTCTTGGTTCCATCATCTAGAATTTTATTTTAGATCGCCACGTGTTAATTAGCTGCGTTATGTACGACCGAGTCACTCACTAATTTTCTTCAATCGATTCATTAGAATGTTATAAGAGACAGCTTTATGTAGTGACTCCACAAATGAGTGGAAAATACATTGTATCTATCAAAAGCGGCTTTCGTCCCGTTATATATATATATTTATAGAGCAACGACAAACCATATAAACAACCGCATACAGCTCAAAGCAAACGACTAGTGGACAAATTGAGCGTCCGCTTGGAGCCTGTAGATTATTAACGAATGAGATAAGGTCACACCTCTCCCTCGACCTGGTGAAAACGAAAGGTGAGTGACTCATTCACAGTGTGCGTGTTAGCGAGGGAACGCTCGTCAGAGGACAACGCCCACACTGTCAACATCTCAATTCGTGCTATTGATTTGACGGTGGATTGTGCATTCGCTCGAAATCAATTATCTGGCACCTGTTCTTTATGATTTAGGATGTTTATTTCACTGTTCTATAGAACCGGAACTACAGTGTTATTTTCTTCCCGTTGATCTGGTTCTGATGAACTGGCGTTTACTGTAAAACTCTGGAAGTTCTGATGCAATGGTGCTGATACTAATCCGGTTGCAGAACTTAAATTACGAAGGCTGGTTTTGAAATGCTTGGAGAAATACGGCCAGATCCTGATGTGTTCGCTTGTTTTCGCTACGTGGTGGTTTTTGCGCCTCACTTGTTTCCCCCAACACACAGGATGATCAATTGCATTTACGCGGTCACGGTCGCGGTCTTTTAAACTCCGAACCGACAGTTAAACAGACATTATCTTGTTTTCTCCGAAATGGTTTGACAACTGCTAACAGACACCATCTTCGTTCGGCCAAGCATCGCATACAAAATGAATCAGCAACTCCCGAATGCCGAACGCGCCGTGCTAACACATCATCACTTGCCGTACTTCCGGTTGTTGGGTTTGCCTCCCCTGCCGCCTCCCCTACCGCCTCCCCTGCCACCTCCTCTGCCATTGTTGCCTCTCAGAAGCGCGAGGGTCGGACCGAGGGCGGTGCTTCTCTGCGCTCTATACGACCACGCCGACGTGCTAGCGTTCTGTTTCCAAGCTCCCCACCCATTGTTCCCCTCGGCTTCGTCATCAGGCTTGCCGTTTGGGGCCTCGCTGCTTGCCTCCCAGGCCTTATCATGCGTGTTTTCTGCGCAAAAGAAACCGGTGTTTCTAAATCAGCGTACAATAGCAAGACCTGCTAGGTGTAGAGGAAGAGATTAGCTATAGGTCTATACCTGGCGGCACTTCTGGACCTCGTGGCGTTTCTGGGCCTTTACTGCTATCAGGCACCGAGGTTCCGTTCTGGCTATGAAGTTTGCCCTTGTTTTCATCCAAGGCTGGCACCGGGGTTCCATTCTGGCTATGAACTTTGCCCTTGTTTTCGTCCAAGGTGACTGGTTCTCCGACCAGTGATTTGCCTTCCTTCCCTGTTTCTCTAGTGGGAGCACTAAGGTCTGCGGATACTGGCTTGCTGCCCTTCACTAGTCTTACATCGAGAAGGTTGGAGTACTCGATCTGCATGCAGTAGACGTCGAGGGTGATGTTTACCGGGTTTGCGCACGTGGTTAAGATTGGAAATTGAACACGAGCGAGTGATTACCTCCAAGGAGCCATCTTCCTTGTAGGGTGACGTATCCACCATCATAGTATCTGACTCGTCCTCGCATGTAATTTCCTCCGTGATGATTGGATGCTCCGGAACAGGTAGCAGAATGATGCGCGATGATATCAGATCATACACAAGAACTTTACCAACCTGAAACAGTGTGTAAAATGAAGAAACATAGGTTGCCCAAATTTAAGAACAGAGACGATGGCTCGAACATTTAAGATGTGTTCTGTTTTCATGTTTGCCCTCGCATGTTTGAAGCAACAAATGACCCATGCAGAAGTGCTTCCATAAGAAATTGAAACTTCTAGTGGAAATTGTGTCATACCCGATACGAAGATATCTCCGGACACCACGAGGAAGACAGCGTAACCAATCGATAAGCAATCAGATCTCCCTCCTGTAACAGAAACAAAAAGGGTAAGCTCACAAAGAGAATCGAACTAGACAATAAAATACAGCTTAAGAATAAGCAACTTCTGCAAAGCAACTAACGGAAACCAATACCACTGGAAGACGTGTTAGGGGGTACAGAGCTTCAAAGTCCAAAGGTTCGCTGGTAGACTTCCCTTCCTCAGCAACAGATTTTTCCTTTGCTAACACATCAGGATTGATCTCGTTGACTTTTTGATTACTGGCCCCAGAAAAAACATTTTGCTCATCCCTACTATCTACCACAAGGTGGTTAACTTCAGTATTGCTTCCAACTATTTTCCCAAGATTGCCGGTATCAGCACTTTTCTTATTTGAGTTGTTCATTCCCCACTTCTGTCCCTTCTTTTTGCTCATGGTTCCACCCCATGTGAAATTTGCCTGCAACCAGAAGCACAACATCAATGGAAAGGGAAGTAGATGCTGATTTTACTCAACTTAAACAATATTTTCTATTTCCTATTTTCATGTACATAAAATGGTAATCTTGATAACGCATAACTCAAATCTACATCTAACTTAGATTTTACCAATCTGCATTATATATTTCTTCACATACATGCACTGGATACCCCATGAAACTTGGGCTAAATATAAGATGGAAAATGGAAAAGAACCTATCATTAACACCCCAGGCACGTGTGAAGGCTTTAAAAAGATCTGTTAAAGAACATATGGGGAAGGGATGATATTCTGCAAACTATTAACATTTCAGAATAAAACTCAGTCCACATTGGAAGATATGGAAAGGAAAGTTCACTCCATTTTGCTGCTTGTCGACTTCATACTCTCCTCCTAGCTGTAGCTTTTTAGGGGAATTTTTTTAAATGTTTTATCTGTTGTTCCCACAAAGTTTTGACATAGTGGCTATTTCTTCTTGAATGTTGGTACCCCATCGAGATGAAATAAGCCTCGCATCTAAGTTTCTTATAAAGGAATAGGCTATCTGGAGTACTAATTTTGAGTCCAAAGCTAATGAAATAAAAAACATAGCATGTAGGACAGAGTTAGAAATTAATCCACAAGTCAACATTTAGGTCTTGGCATCTGTTGTCTGTTTAAAAATATTTGAGCAGAACAACGCATCCAATTGAACTGAGGGATAAGCAACATGTTTCAGTAACTACATAGATAGGCCCCAAATTTTAGTTGTTGCAGAAAGATTGAACATTATAGGCATTCCATGATGAATAACAGAAAGGACAAAGAGAAGTAAGTAAACCTGTGCTTCCTTCGCTGATGACGTATTTGGTTCACCTAGAAACACAAATAATTCTGTGTTAAACAAAATAAATGATTATTCAGGTAGGGATTGAAGTTTGTACAATGATGTCTATAACACAAGAATGATGATTCCTATAGAACTGTTAGAAAAGTTAAAAAAAATACAAGTCATGAAGGGAAAATGAAACTGCAATATAGTTGATTCACACAGAAAAAATATATAGCTCCATAGCCACTTAGACAACTGACTTTCGGGCCAGTTCTTTTGGGGCTTATGGGTGGCTGCCAAAATAAGCTGCCCCCTACCCCGCTTATTCTGGCAGCCCAACCTAAACTTTTATTTTAGAAGCCTAGTAGTTGACCCTTAATTAGTCTCACTGTGATACAAATCTTGGTTCATCGGGGTACCTACTGTGTAGTAGAGGGCAAATGACATTGCTTGAAGGGGATAAAGGTTTTCAGAGGAAAAGGTTGGGTATAATCTGAGATACAGAGATGTTGAGAGAGAAAACTAATTCATTGTTCTTGCCTGAAAAGCAAAGATGCAATGCGGTCCCTTCTATGACCTAATAGGACAGATCTCCAATGCCAAGTGAACTTATCTCTAATACACCCAATCTATAAAAATAAATAAACTCGACGAAGTAACTAAAAAGCAAACCAACTATATTAATATTTCCAACTAATGGTGACTATGGACACAGTGAATCCAAGTAATGATGACTGTGGACATAGTGAATAACACAATCTACCAGCAGTGCCACTTGGCAACGGTAAGACTATCCTCCTTGGATATTTTCTCTCAGAAGATCATTTCAGGAACAAAATTCATAGGCTTGGGAGCAGCACTGTTTTATATTTCCTAACTTAGCACAGTGATCTGCCTTGAGGATCCACCCCTTTCAGGTATAAATAAGCAGACTAATTGGTCCACGATGCAAATTATAGGTATTTTTCCAAAAAAAACACAACATAAATCGTTTGCCTCTTTTATGAGTGTCAAATTGAACTGAATGACTACAATAACTCTACCACAAAAACTATGGAAGTAATTTCGTAATAATTTCACTATATTTTGAGCTTCAAGTATGACTCAAGAGTCAAAAGGCAGGACACAAGCAGGCAAGCAGCTCATACAAAAATAATAATAGAAACTTGAATAATAGCAAATTATTATCAAGATGTCAAAAAACGTTTTCCAGTTGACCATACAGAGCATAGAATGTGTCCATGCTTGGACATGCATAATGGCATGTGTGCTCGCATGCAGTGTAGTCAGGGGCACTACAATTCGTACAAGCTTTCTTTCACAATGGGGATGATAAACAGATACACTATCAGTGAAGTGCCAATCGACAAATCAACTGTTGCAATGCAGAAAATCGTATTAGCAGGAATTAGCTCTTCACGGGCTCAGGAATACCTGCTGGCTCAAAGCGAATGTGACCAGGACGAACCACAACTGGAACAATATCTTCTGATGCATCAGATTCTTCCTCCTCTGCTTCATGGCTTGAAAATGGCAAGTGAGGGCCATTCTCATTGCTTGACGGGCAAGGAAGATCATCGTGATTGCTTGAGGATGGACAGTCAGCAGCAGCGGGTGATTCCTGGCAGTCCACATTCTACAAATATACATCGCGGATTAATATGTTTGGCTAACACCATTTATGTTTTATGCCTACAATAGATATGAGACCATATCAGGTACGACAATTGCGCTAATCGCATGGGAGATCTAGAGCCACTGGAGTAGGGTACCAATTGAAATACATTAAGGTTCTCTTTCAACCCCATGTGCAAGTTTAGAACAGACCTTGTTTTGCAACAACAACCAACATCATTCCTCCTACCGCCTCTGCTGCAGCACCGGGAGCCCTCCCCGTGGAGGCCCATTTCACAGCCGCCACGATTGCCGTGATTCCTCCTGTTGCCTTCGTCTCGGCTGCCACCAGCCGTCCCCATGGGTGAGGTCTCCGTGGCTCGGCTGCATGGCGCGATTTAGGATCGGGATGGGTGAGAGAGGATGATCTCGAAGAGCAGCGCCACTGGGAGAAGGTGGGTCTCGCATGGGAGAGCGGAGCTGGATAGGCTAGCGAGCTGTGTCCAAGAGAGACTGGAATCTGGGTGATAAGTGGGGATGAGAGGGGAGAGAAGCCATCACCAGATGATTGGGTTCAGAGGATGAATGAAGCATTCGGAAGTAACATGAGTTACAGAATGCTCGTAAAGTAGTACTCCCTCCGTTCCTAAATATTTGTCTTTCTAGACATTTCAAATGACTACTACATACGGATGTATGTAGACATATTTTAGAGTGTAGATTCACTCATTTTGCTCTGTATGTAGTCACTTGTTGAAATGCCTAGAAAGACAAGTATTTAGGAACGGAGGGAGTACAACCGTAAATCAATAATGAACCCTACTACGGATTCTTAGATAACGATTGCCTTACCAATCTACAGGTTCAAACTCTTGTGAGACTCTAATATCAACTCACCGACAGTCTTCTTGAGTTTTGGGAAAAGGTAGAATTTAAGGAAAGAGCATGGCTTGATTTGAAAAGGTCCACATGTGGATGTGATTAGTGAGATTATTTAAACATCTACTTAAACAACTTATCTCTTTGGCTGCCACTGATCCAACAAAGATTGTCAGTGGCAGTGATTCACAAATCTGCAGTGTTATCCGAATTCCTACCTAACATGCCCTAGTAATAAGGATATAAAAGATACCATGTGAAGCCGAAAGAGAACACAAAAAATCGTTAACAAAATACCTCTTTCAGCTTTTCTTTCTCTTGCTTCCGAAGTTGCCTTTTGATTTTCTTACGACGAGCACTTCGACTCTGACAGGACAAAACAAAGACAAAAATACATGTGATAATTAACCAAAATGCAGAGGCAGAAAAACTGTGACATCATAGCTTCTGTTTCAAAATTTTAGTATGCCCGTTATTAGCATATCAAAGAGGAGCTAAAGGAGCATGATCCAGTCCTATCTATTGTCTTATCAAAGTCGAAAGATTAAATCAAATTAAGAGAAGGAAATACAACTCCATCTAAATCTCTAGGCAATTTAAATATCTTATCTTACAAGTAGCATCTGCTGTACATATTTATTTTATAAATGAGAAGTGCAGTAGAATATATAGGAAAAAATTAAGTAGGTCTATTTTGGCCAAGAACAGATACTTACTATTACTACGTTTAGCGATGCAATGCCCAACCTAGCCATAAGATTATTATTATTATTTACAATGATCCGTCATTGCGGTATCTTTAGATCAGTTTTGAGAACTTTGGGTCTCATAACGTACTATAGATACATGACAATGTTTACCAACTACTCCCTCCGTTCCGAATTACTTGTCTTGGATTTGTCTAGATACGGATGTATCTAGACTCATTTTAGTGCTAGATACCTCCGTATCTAGACAAATCCAAGACAAGTAATTCAGAACGGAGGGAGTATAAGAAACATGAAAGTTGATGAGGAAAATATTTACAGCCCAAATAAACTAACAGAGATAGAGCCAATCACTGGATTTCTCTAAAAGCAGAAATGCAGATTACACAAACCGTTTTAGGAATTTGAGTTGTCTGCCCAGCCACCTCAGTTTCGCAACTCAACTCGGTCTTATTGCACCTGAAAATGTTCCAAGATTAGTTTTTTGCAAAGATATAACAGGAAAAGAATGACACTAATTCTAAGATACTCCAGCGTGAACAATATGAAAAGACTGCAAAAGAGTCCATAAGTCTTATTGTATCATGATAATACCTATTTTTTTACCAGAATTACTGTTAATATATGTAGATACCACCTATTAAAAATGAACTAGGACGTACGTTGTATTAATGCTCACATTCTGTTGTACATATATAACCAGAAACAAAAATAAAAATAACTGCCATTACAAAAAGGCAAAAACAGTCTTTAAAATGGTGTAACAGAGATAAATGCTGAATCATTAGAAAATGCCATGTTCAAAAAGCTTCTTGCAGTTTATGCAAATATAATGACATGTCATCACTATCTCTTGGTGACATAAACATAAGGGACAATGGAACTCCGTACACCTTTAATGCACAAAAGATTATAGCACATCGAGTATATCCAAAGTATGTTGTGGTGATATACTCGATATGCTATAAGCATGTAATTTAAACCAATTTAGCACCATTTACTAGTGGTGATTTTATTGCCTGGATTGGTACTTTGCTGTCCATGATCCTTGGTAGTACCACTACCAGGAAGAAGAGAACTTGTTTATCGGATGGGGTGGAAAGAAGAAACTTAATATATTACCTGTCAGGTTTTTGCTTTCCATCCAACTCAACAGTACATTCAGTTTGAATATCAGCCTTCTTTTCTTCAATACCAATAGTGGACGGCTTCGACTCTTTGGAACCATGAGAACTCTGATCTTGGCAAATGTCATCTACCTTGCTGCACCCGATGTGTTTTACCTTCTTCAGTTTCTTTCTCCTGCATCACCAGATGGGTAGCAGAATCACTTTAACAGAACAGAACGCAACACGGGATAGGAGAAGCAAGCAGCCATGAAACCAGATGTGATCTAAATGGTTGTGTAATCATCGATTTAGGGGGGGGGGGGGGGGGGGGGGGGATACATAGCCTTTTACTGTTATGACTTATAAAAATACAGACTAAGTGGTAATCCTTAGTTAGCAAACGGGACAAAAAAGACAAAAAAAATATGGTAACAAACAAGGAGGATACCTTGAGCTCTCAGGTATTTTTGCATCTTCATCTTTTCGTTTCCTCTTCGAGCTTGTATGCCCGTTTTTTAGATTGTGGTCGGATGATACCTTTTCTTCAGGCTGATGATCACAATGCACCTCTTCTTCTTGATGCTTACTAGAGTCAATTTGATACTCAATTGCAAGGATTTTATCATCAGTCCGAAGCGGACACATTTCTACTTTCTCGGGATCTTCAATACAGTGTACATCGTCATGGTGTACCATTCTCTTGCAAGCTTTCTGTTGAACCCTGCAATCCAAGGAGATGGGAGGGTAGCATTGTTGTAAATAACATCATTTCCACCATTTACACGAATGGTTGTATTGAAACTGGAATGCTAGATGGAAAAGTTTTTTTCCTAGCCAAGTAAAGGTGTACACGGAAATTGTTCACCACAAATTTCCTCACCCTCCCCATATAAGTATACAACTCAACATGCCAGTGGAAACCCGACATGCTACATCCAAAAACACAGGAGAGTTTCCTACAGAATACCATCATTATGTGAAACTCTAGCTCTTCAAAGGAAACATAATTTACTTATATCATGCCGAACACTTCAAGCATCGGTTATATGCAGATAACTGACACGCAGGTGTCTCGTATGTTCACAGCCCACTCAATCATGGACATATGAGATTTGACTCGGGATTGATAATCCGTCTGGGTTTCATTTTTCCAGAGGAAAATGGCAGATACACACTACAATGAAACATAGCATTAGCATCCCGTGAATCTGACATGGGTGTTCTGCATAGCCACAAGCCCACACCCCATCGATTCCCCCAAAAAGGGAACCCAGAGATCCAAACGCCACAATGTTACATCGGACACCACATTAGATTCAACGATAAATAAAAAACAATTCTCGACCGAGTACCTTATGATATCCTTGTCCCTGAAGATACAGGTGGACTCGAAAGGCGGCAGGGCAAATCCATCCATCTGCGCAGAGAGACAACCCATCAATCCCTAGCACAGAAGCTAAGATTCGACAAAAATAGATGGATAAAATCCACAAGAATCTAAGAAGTGCCCGGAAACCCTCGGGCATTCGTGTACGGGGAGTCCCCGACTGAGAGCCCCACGCGTCACACAAATGCAGAAAGGTGGAGGAGGGGAGGGCGGAGAGCGTCCCACCGTCAAGACGACGCCGCCGGGGCAGGAGCGGTGGAGGCGGAAGCGGGCGGCCACGTGGGCGGCGAGGTCGGCGACGGTGGCGAGCTCGGGCCGGAGGAGGAGCCAGCAGCGCCGGAGGTCCCTCTGCGCCCGCCGGAGGAGGCGGGCCTTGTCGAACACGAGCCGGAGCCTGACCGGCGACGGCGATGGCGCCGGCGGCGTCGCCATTGGCGGTGCGGGAGGGAGGGGGATTTGGGGGTTCGCTGGGTGGAGAAGGACTGGTGGAGGCCGTAAAACCCTGGCTCGGTCCGCAGGACGCACCGTGGCGGTGTTTTAGGGCCGCTTTTTTTTTAGACGTTCCATTAGGCCATTTGCAAATATTTGAATATTTGAAAACTATAAATAGAAAAAACACATGGTTGATATATTTATGTACCATGTTGTAAAAAAAGTCATGCATCATTAAATCCTATAGGATTTGAAAACTCAGGAATCTTGTACTACCCGTCTTTCATGATGATTATTTTGGGGAACCAGGAAGAGATGCAACGGATGTGTATTGATTTTTTTAATGAAAAAAATGAAGTGATATTCGAGCTTATGTCCAAATTCCTACGGAGTGGGGATGTAGAAATGGATTCCGTAGAAATCTAGTAGTCGAACCCTCTGATTTGGAAAATATTCTATAAGAATCAAATCTTATGGAATCCATTTTTAAAATTATATCATCTAAAGAGAGCTTTAAATATAAAATCTAGCAAAATAATTGGTGATAGTAAATAAGAACAAAATCTAGGAATTTAAAGAATCATTTACTGGATTTTTCCCTTCACCATGCATTCACCATGATCTGATAGTACATGAGCCACATTATTACACGTGTTTGTGTTATTGCAATTGTGGAGGCTCTGGGGTGACCAATAACATCTTGATATCTTCATCAGCAGGTCGGCCCAAGTACCATGATTTACGCGTCACTTCACAACGTCAATTTGTGACAGGATGTATGCCTTTGCGTAGACGGAGGTGTTGGTGAAGGCGGCCCAGGGCGCCCTTTTGTTTTTCGTTTGTTTGACATGCATTGTGTTGCCATGAAAACCTTTTTGCTCATGTATCGAACCTTTGCTATATGTTCACATATTTACTTTTTCATATTTTAGAATTCTTGTAAACCATAAATGTCTCATTCTTAAGGTTAGGCAATCGCCTTCGTTCTAAAAAACATATTGATTTTTAGTAAAGGAGAATGAAGCACACTGTTTAGTCTTGGTCAATTTGATTTAAAGATTTTTCGTAGGAATCCATTGTTTCTAAAATAGTTGATCCCCACTAACTCTATTATGTTTAATATGTGGCCTTCCACCTTACCAGAGCGTGTCATGTCAGCATCCAGAGCCGTCAATGAAGGGGGCCAAAGTGGGCGATCGCAAAAATATGAGCAATGCTACACTTACGTAAATAATGTTACGTGTTTTACGTAAAGTGCAACGTGGCTAATTAGTATTGGAGAAGGGGGATGAAGGGACCCACCATGTACTAGTTTGTTATAGGTGTAGGTCTAATTAGGAGAAAATAAAACTCAACAACCCAAATGATCGTATTAGTTCAACCTAGGAAAGCCAACCCATTAGGTCGTAGTCAGTTGATCGTTTTTCCTGCCCGAGGGCCGAGGCCCCAACAACGCCCGTAAGTTCCGTTCTCGGTTCCGTTGGTCGGCCACCAGGCCTCGGCGCTAGTTTGTCTACACGACCAGTCAACTACGAGCGCAATCACATCTGGTCCTCCACCATCAGGTAAAGAATTTATTTGTGTTTGATTAGATTGGGTGGGAAAGGGCCGAACGAGACTAGCGTTACGACAAAGTTAAGTTTGCCCTTGGTAGTTCTTGATTTTGAAGCTTTATAAAATCATTATGTATGTGTTGTGCGATGATTTAATTTGACCCCAGTGATAGAAATTTATGGCCCTATTTTGAGTTTTGCCCGGAGGCCCCAAATTTCTAGAGATGGCCATGTCAGCATCCACTAACATTATTTCACAGCCCCATGCAAACCACATGCATACTCTTTTGTTCACAAACAACGCAAACATGAAACATTTTACCTTTAAAAAATAGTAGCTTTAGATTTATATTTCTTCATGTGTAATTCACAGTGCAAGGATTTGTTTCTACTATAGAAATTCTATAGGAATTTTAACATCCATCCACTCAATCTTATACCCTTTTTTTTAAGCACTCAAACCGTACAAGGCCTTAACGGGCGGACGTTCACCGCATAGACAGAGCTACAGGGGCCCGCCCTTCCCTCCTGGAACTCCCCCCCCCCCCCCCCCCCCCCCCCCACCCACTCCTCCCCATCGGACTCTCTCTCTATCCAGCAGGCGGCCGTCGCACCGCGCCGCCTCCGCTCTCCCCTTCCGCCGCCGTCTGCTTCTCCGCGCGTCCCCTCGCAGGCCGCAGCCGCTCAGAGCACACACAGGTCCAACCCCTCTCTTCTCGCCCGCCTCGAACGCGGATCCAGCCCCCTTCTCCGCACAGCCAGCGCGGTGCCGGTGCGGCGGCGGATATTTGATGGGCTATTGCTGATACTCACCGGAGTACTGTTTTTTTCAGGTGCCAAATCAGGAACAGCGAGCCGCCGCCGATGCACGGATGCAGGCAGCGGCAGATAACCTCGGGGAACAAGCGCCGGGACCTGTCCCTGCAACCAATTCTGAACAAGTATGCATGGTTACCAATAAATTGTCTGCGGAAGTTTTTATTACCTGCATGTGCGTGTATCTACCACAGTTGTGAAATGAACTTTGTGAAATTGGTACAGGTTGCGATGACCTATCCGGACCGGGCCGTAGAACCGAACCACCCCGTTGCAGAGCTGCGCTTAGAAAAGGTATATATCATTGCTTGAACGCGTCTGCTTACAATGTGCGTTCGTCTGTTGACGATATACTGCAAGAGAAATATGCAGTCGCCAGAAACAAATGGTGATTTGCTCTCGCGCCGTATCACATGGCAGTAATATCGATGGGAAACAATGATATTTGCAACTAACTGATTATGGTATTCAGTGCCATCACTGTATTTTCCTTTTGTGGTTGACCTGTAGTAGTTGGTAACATTATGGGTTTCTGGTAGTAGAAATTGGGAAGGACCTTGGCTTTGACCCCCTTCCTCTTAATAAACATCACTACTATTATACATATCTTTTTAGAATGTCCTCATGTCTAGTTTTACTGGGAAATTAATAATAAATTACACAGGAAAACGTGGGCAAACAAGCGACACCAGGAGGAGGTCTACAGCTGACTGGTGGAAATGGCCAGGTATGGAAACCAAACAAAACATATGGAGTACTGCTCTGTAATACAAGTGGAATTCAATGCAGCCTACATGATAGCTTAACAGATATCATTACTCTCCTGCAGGAACACGCGTCAAATGGCATTGGCACAGCTGCACAAGGACTGTTGGCAGACATATCGGATAAACAATCCAACTCGGTGGACATCAGAATGCAGCAGCACGCTGAAGAACAAGACCAATTACACGGTGTTACACAAGGGCATGAAATGTCTAGCAATGATACAAGCAGTGGAAGCGATTCAGGTAGCAGTTCAGGGAGTGAGCTAGATACTGAACTAGGAAAATGCTTCTACCCTAGTTTCGAGGAATTGGAGAATTCAAGACCACCGGAAATTGGAATGAGATTTCCAACCCTGGAAGATGCAGAACGTTTCTACAGCACACATGCTATGCTAACTGGTTTTGCAGTAAGGAGGGGGTCGAATTACAGGAGAGTGAAGTTTGACCTGGAATGCAACAGAAGTGGTAAACTAAAGCCAACTGAGGACCTGAAGAGGAAGAGGAGGTCTAATGCTTTGGGCTCACGGTGCCAAGCAAAGGTGATAGTGAAGCTCCATAATGAGCAATGGGAGTTCATAGGAGTTAAGCATGAGCACAACCATCCGTTATGTCCATCCCCATCTCTCGCAAGTTTCTTTTTGAACCACAAATACTTGTCAAGTGAAGAAAAGTTATTTCTAAGAGTTCTGCAACAAAGTAGGGTAAATCCAAGGAAAGCTATGAATATTTTCAGGAGAATGAGAAGCAACTTCGGAAAGGTATCATCAATAAAAGAGAAAGATACGAGCAATTCACAGTGTGTAAACCAGTGGAGAAAAGAAAACTCAGATGTTGAAACTGCACTGAAGCGCTTCAAAGAACTGGAGCTGCGGAACCTAGGATTTTCCTACACCATGCAAAAAGATGAAGATAACATAGTTAGGAGTCTTTTCTGGACTGATGCGAGGTCGAAAGTAGATTATGAGATTTTTGGAGATTTCATATCGTTTAATACCACATACAGCACTAATAGGCATAACATGACTTTCACCCCTATTATTGGAATGAATAGTCATGGGAGAATCCTTGTGTTTGGATGCGCCTTGGTACAAGATCAGAAAGCTGAAACCTTCAAGTGGATGTTCCAAACTTTCTTGCATGTGATGGGAGGGAAACTGCCAAGAATAGTCATAACAGACCAGGATGAAGGTATGGCGACAGCAATTTCTGAGGTCATGCCACAAGTAAGGCACAGATTTTGCAAGTTCAGTGTGATGCGAAAAGCACAGGAAATTCTAGGAGCCTTCATGGCAGCAAGGGGCAACATAAATGCAGAGCTGCACGACTTGGTAGACAACTCACTGACCGAAAAGGAATTTGAAGAAGGATGGGATTTTCTCACTGAGAGATACGATGCAAGTGAAAATGAGTACCTCCGACTCATGTGGGAAACAAGGAAAAACTGGGTGCCTGTTTATTTCCAAGCAGATTTCTGCCCATTTGTCGAATCAGCTGGATATTTTGAGGGGACAAACTTATTATTCAAAGACAACGTGCTTCCAAAGGACAGAATCGAGAAGTTTATTGAGCAATATGAGAGGATGCAAGAGCATATAGTAAAAACAGAGGAAGAGGATGCATTGCAGTCAGCAACTGAACCAGCGTACTTCTCCATGCAGCCAATAGAAAAGCATGCAGCGCGAATATACACAAGGCAAATATTTCTGAGAGCACAGAATGAACTATACTATTCCACAGCATTCAACGTGCATGAGATACAAGGAGGATACAGACTCGAAAAGGTCTTCAACTATGAGAACCCGGAGTTCAGTAGAAATTCTTTCGAAGTGCTAGCTGAACCTGGAACCCATGCATTTAAATGCCAATGTGCAAAGTTTACCAGGGATGGGATTCTCTGTTGCCACATATTCAGAGTTTTCACGCAGCTCGGAGTCAAAGAAATACCGGCGCAGTACATGCTGCCCAGGTGGGCTCCCAAATTCATAGAGGAGCGGCTGAAAGAGTACGAGGAGAGATGCTCAAAGAGAACAGAAAACAAAACGAGATACGCGATGCTATTGGGTAAAATGGCGGAGATCGGCAAGGGGATATGCGCGGAAGGTGCGAAAAGCGGCTGCTTCATGCTCGAACTAGACAAGGTTCAAGAGACATTTGGCAGCGATGGCGGAAGAAAATCCTAGAAAATGATCAGGTCCTAATGTGGAGCAAGTGAGAATTAGCAATTGTAGTGTCCTCTTCTCAAGCTCTTGGTAATGCGCGAGGCAGCCAACCTTATATGTTAGTTAGACATACCCTCATCAACTAGGGTGGTGTAGTAAATTTTACACCCCCTTATCATGAATGAATGAGTCATAATGTGCCTTTGGAATTTTCCCTTAGGAATTATTGAAAATCTGAAATAATAAATGGGCCCAGCCCAATAATTCCAACACAACACCAATACACCATCGGCCGACCCTTTTTTTTTCCGGGGAGGCAGGTTATAAATACAAAGCAGGCAGTTCATCACAGACAAATGCAGGGAGGCAGGAGTATCCATTACCGCCTTGCGCAGCCTCCTGATGAGCATCAGAACTTCCTCTTGAACCCCCTGTAGAACCTACAACAACATGAAGGCACGGCATTTTCTTCCAGTCAAACGAACTAGCAGTTCAAGAGATCTTGCTCTCGGTCTCGAGAGACGCACGCCACTGGGTTGTGGGTTCCACGTACCTTCTGCGGGCGCGGGCGGGGAGGACCTGGATGAGGTCGTCGGCGGACATGTCGAGGATCGCGTCGAGGTCGAAGCCGCGGTAGCTGAACTTGCGGAACGTCCTCTTCTTCGGCTGCCCGGCGCCGGCGGCGGCCGCCTCCGCCTCTACGCCGCCGTCCGCCTGCAATGCGATCACGCAGCGCATGGGTTAGCCTGCTCGGTGATCAAGAAGCGCTGGCGGGTTGGTTTGCGGGGTGGGGGCGAGTTGGACGCAGCTCACCATGGTAGTTGCGGTCGATTGGGGGCGGAGGAGGAGGGGAGGCCCGGTGCACCGTGGAACAATGAAGGCGACGGCGCTTGGGCTAGGGCTTGCCCCTACCTAGGTGAAAATGGGGAATGTTTACGCATGGTTAGGCGTTTATTAGACTAACTAGAGTAACTTGTTAGGACTTTGATATGTTTGTAAATTTTTATGATATACTCTCTGTTACAATTGGGAAGAAGAAAAAAGTCTAATACCACAATGTGGCAAACTAACACTTTGTTTATGTCAGTCTCTTAGACCGTCTTATCTTTCTCTTGCGGCAACTCTTCCAAAGCAAAGAAATAAATGTCACATTTGCTATTCATAGGCCTGAAACACTACAAGAAATATGTCAAACTTGTGACCCTCACTATTAGCCGTTGAAAGATCATAGTTTTTTATTTGCGACTTTTTTTTGACCAAAAACAAAAGGTCAAAAGCTGGCGGGCGTAAACTGAAATTAACAACCTTTCTTCGACCAAAATTTTAGTCATTAGCAACCTCCCCAGACCACGTAGGATCCAGCGTGGCAAGCTGACGTGGATAAGAATCGGCCCGGTCCAGTTCGGTGTTTTATATGGGCCAAGCCCAACAATTTGGCCTATTTATTGTTTTTTTGAGGTGAATTTTTGGTCGGCTACATGGGCCTGGCCCAACAATTCAGCCTTGTTAATTTCTTTTCCTGGCCCTTTTAACAACACATTTTCTATTTGTCATGTATAATTTTGGGCCGTTTCCTTTTCTTTTTGTCATGTGTTTTTCTGGGTCGTTTCTTTGCTGGGCTTCTCACGTTTTCCCCTCAGAAATAACTGTCCAATATATCTTGGGCCCAGCCCAGTTCCGAAATAACTGATCCAATCCAAAAAATATTATGTCATTGACATAAGAAAATATCACACCACAAGCTATCTTGGGCCTAGCCCAGTTCTGATACATTTTCAAAGCAACTTGCAATGTTATAGGAGCCCAAAATATAATATTGCTTATATTACAACCATTCATTCTAGCAATACATATCTTTACATCCCAGGAACAGTAAGTGCCAAACAAAACTATTCTATGACAAAGAAAATTAAAACAGAAGTTTAGATGATAAGATAGAACGGTAGTTCATATTGTCCTCCTCCTTCAATATTTGAAAACCTCATTCACCTGGCAATAGATCAATCATGAGTGAGAAACTATGCAGCAACAAAAAGATGTTCAGATGATGCAAAAAGTAGATAATAAAATCACTAGCAACAATTAATATGGTTTGGATCAAGTCTCAAGAATATTACAGTACTGCAGATACACTATATTCATGTACAATTGTAGATACACTATATTAATGATCAAATCTCAAGCATAGTACTTGTAATTCTACACAATTGCACCACATATGTAACTAGCTGTAGATAAACTATATTCATGTACATAACAGTTTCAGTTAATAATAATTATCTAAAAAGGTTTCATTTAGTGTGTGCGCTCAGACAAGAAAAACATTACAAGTAATTAATCGCTGCTCCAAAACAAGCAAACATGCTACTGATGCATGACAATACGTGTCAAAGAGTTTCTGCAAGAAGTTACTCCTAATGCTACTGATGCAAAACTACTCCTAATGGACTGCTACAGCTATACTACAAGAAGTTACAGCTATACTCCATGTACTGCTGTCCAGGAGTATTCCAATTCATCTTTAAAAAAATGTTCAAGCACTGACTGAAAAAGGAATGCAAAAAGAAATGCAGTACCCAGCTGTACTCCAGTGGAGAGCATCCGCCCAAAAGAAAACAAATATAATGGCTGAAAAATTACTCCAGTTTACACTCCTCTTTTAGCAGTACAGATTATAACTAATGCAACATCATGGGAGCTGATGTCCAGGAGTATTTGCAAATGATATAGCATCATGGAGTAGGATAACATGTTTTAGCAGTACAGGTTATAGAGTAAGCAAGCAAGCAAGCAATCATGGGAGCTGATGCTGCCAGTTAATATCAGCACATGACAAGACAAAAGGCATGGCATCAACACAAGCATAAACAGCATACTAACACCTAAACTGATACTAAATTGATGGAGTCCCATCCATCCATGAGAGAAGAAAGTGCATTTGGTTGATAAAGAGAAGAGAACACTTCCTCTTGCTGGGATCAAACCAGAGGATACCAACCCATCCACCAATTTGCAGGTTGTGTGGCTCAAGGTCATGGTGCCGGAGGCGTCCGTGGCAAAAAGCAACGCCCTTGCAAAGCTGGTACACCATGATCTACATGCACAATACCAGCAAGTTCACCAACAACGAATCAGTCAATCAAACGTCGTCGGCACATTCAAACAAACACCTCACGTGCAAGATCTAGAAAACGAACGACAAACGAACGCACAATAACTTACCGACTCGCTCAAGCTCTTCCACCTCCCACCGGCTGCTTTGCCTACCTGGATAAAAAATTTACAGCGGAAGCAACTAATCAGCTCCACCATCATGACCCAATATACAGCACCTGGCAGATTAATTTCTACTGTGTACATGCTGGTATAGAAAGCAAATCGGGAGTGGGAATTAGTCTTTGTAAGAAACTTACAACAGCGACAGACTTGTTCTTTGGGTTCTTCTGCTTGAACTCCTTGCGGAACTCGCCCCTGATGGCAACCAATCAACAAAAAGCAGGTTCAGAACAAGGGCCGCCCGGGAACCACGGGGAAACAACAAAGGAAAAATAGAATTTGACGAAGGAAGCAAGGGGAGGGGAAGGACGGGACGTACATGAAGACGAAGAAGGCCTCGCCCACGTCCTTCTTGTTGGCAGCCTCGCGCGTGAGGTGCACCTTGGCGCTCGCGGCCTTCGCGTACCTGCCAAAAGACCCATTCAGAATTTAGATCACACCTACACACGGCGAACCATTCAAATTCGAACCAACTCAAAGCAGAGCAGGCCTTGTGAAATATTTGTTTCCTAGAGGAGATATTAGTTTTGAACCTCACAATGTACAAAGATCACACCTACACTCATTGATTTCAAATGTACAAACAAATCCATATCACTACACCAGTCATGCTAATATTATGCAAGCAAGAAAAACAAGAAATAAGATCAATGCAGAGATTCAGTCATCTGCACTGCACCATAGATTCAGATGAACACTGTCCACACCTCCAAGATTGCCATATTTTCCCCATCTTGGACCTCAAAGTATTTCCCCCATTCTTTATCCAGGTAATGTCAATCTTTGAAGAACTAAAAAAAATGGAAGGGCGCAAATCAAATGGATGACAGAATAAACCTAAACAAGAAGACAATTACATAATCACATACACTTGCAACGGAGGTTTACAAATGGAAATGGCATGTCTGATCAAGATTAAAGAATCAAAAAGCTCCGGAGATCATTGGATGTAATGTTCAGTAAGAGCTATGGCAAGATTCCATTTTACTCTTGAGATATATACCACAACCATTAACAGAGAGTAGAAACCAATTTCAACAAGCATGGCATTTCGTGTACTACAAGAAAATCAAACTGAAGTGAAAACTCAAGATAGCTGAAACCTGCATAACTATACGGAATCACTCTGATACTATGCAATGGTTCTGCATTTCTGCCGGAGCTAGTCTTTCGTTTTTGGGTAGTGTCAACAACTGTGCACTGTTAAGCCACTGGTAATTAACATGTAACCGAGGGGCTTCCCTCCTGCACATCCTTCTCAAAACTAGAGTGAACCAAGGATCATAACTAACAAGACCATATCAGCAACCAAACATTGTGGCTGCAACATAGAATCGCAAAATTCAACTACTTCACTTTCGCTACCAAATTCAACTAATCTTTTTCCAATAGAAGAAGACCACATGTCTCCCAATATCATTGCTGAAACTGCATGTGGCATATCCCACCTAGATACCACCAGGCCTTATGCAATCACAACTCACAAGGGGGCAGCACCCCCCTACTGCCACAGCAAAGCTTAAAAGTAAGAACTAGTGCAGAACTACAAGATACCAGAGCTACGAAACTACTAATTCTGAAGTACAGGATATAACATAGAGTCATAGACCAAGAGCAATGTATTCGAGCTTGGGGAGAGGGAGGGGGACGGAATCGCGTAGATGACCTTTGTGTTCTCCGTGTCCTTCTTCTTCTCGTCGGCGACCTTCTGCTTCTTCGCGGCGGCCCAGAGCTCTCCCCTCTTCCTCTTGAAGTTCACCGACTGCGGCACCGGCACCTTCGCCGCTGCTACGTCTTGAGCTTGCGTTGGTTTTCCCCGAAGAGGAAGGGATGATGCAGCAGAGTAGCGTAAGTATTTCCCTCAGTTTTTGAGAACCAAGGTATCAATCCAGTAGGAGCCCACGCTCAAGTCCCTCGTACCTGCACAAAGCAATAGCTACCCGCAACCAACGCGATTAGGGGTTGTCAAGCCCTTCACGGTCACTTACGAGAGTGAGATCTGATAGATAGAATATTTTTGGTATTTTTGATATAAAGATGCAAAGTAAAAAGTAAAAGCAAAGTAAATAGCAAAACAATATAAAAGTGATGGAGATTGATATGATGAGAATAGACCCGGGGGCCATAGGTTTCACTAGTGGCTTCTCTCGAGAGCATAAGTTTTCTACGGTGGGTGAACAAATTACTATTGAGCAATTGACAGAATTGAGCATAGTTTTGGGGAACGTAGTAATTTCAAAAAAATTCCTACGCACACGCAAGATCATGATGATGCATAGCAACGAGGAGGAGAGTCTGATCTACGTACCCTTGTAGATCGCAACGGAAGCGTTGATACAACGTAGAGGAAGTAATCGTACGTCTTCTTCCTGATCCGACCGATCCAAGCACCGTTACTCCGGCACCTCTGAGTTCTTAGCACACGTATAGCTCGATGATGATCCCCGGGCTCCGATCCAGCAAAGCTTCGGGGAGGAGTTCCGTCAGCACGACGGCGTGGTGACGATCTTGATGTACTTCCGACGCAGGGCTTCGCCTAAGCACTACAACGGTATTATCGAGGTGGAATATGGTGGCAGGGGGCACCGCACACGGCTAAGGAACGATCTCAATGATCAACTTGTGTGTCTAGAGGTGCCCTCTGCCCCCGTATATAAAGGATCCAAGGGGGAGGGGCTGGCCGGCCAAGGGAGGCACGCCAGGAGAGTCCTACTCTCTCTGGGAGTAGGATTCCCCCCCCCCACTCCTAGTTGGAATAGGATTCATCAAGGGGGGGAAAGAGAGAGAGGGGGCCGGCCACCTCTCCTAGTCCTAATAGGACTAGGGGAGAGGGGAGGCGCGCGGCCACCTTGGGCTGCCCCTTTCTCCTTTCCACCAAGGCCCACTATGGCCCATATGACTCCCGGGGGGTTCCGGTAACCTCCCGGTTCTCCAGTAAAATCCCGATTTCACCCGGAACACTTCCGATGTCCAAACATAGGCTTCCAATATATTAATCATGTCCGTGATCACATCCGGGACTCCGAACAACCTTCGGTACATCAAAATGCATAAACTCATAATAACTGTCATCGTAATGTTAAGCGTGCGGACCCTACGGTTCGAGAACAATGTAGACATGACTGAGGCACATCTCCGGTCAATAACCAATAGCGGGACCTGGATGCCCATATTGGCTCCTACATATTCTACGAAGATCTTTATCGGTCAGACCGCATAACAACATACGTTGTTCCCTTTGTCATCGGTATGTTACTTGCCCGAGATTCGATCGTCGGTATCCAATACCTAGTTCAATCTCGTTGCTGGCAAGTCTCTTTACTCGTTCCGTAATACATCATCCCGCAACTAACTCATTGGTTGCAATGCTTGCAAGGCTTAAGTGATGTGTATTACCGAGAGGGCCCAGAGATACCTCTTCGACAATCAGAGTGACAAATCCTATTCTCGAAATACACCAACCCAACATCTACCATTGGAGACACCTGTAGAGCTCCTTTATAATCACCCGGTTACGTTGTGACGTTTGGTAGCACACAAAGTGTTCCTCCGGCAAACGGGAGTTGCATAATCTCATAGTCATAGGAACATGTATAAGTCATGAAGAAAGCAATAGCAACATACTAAACGATCGGGTGCTAAGCTAATGGAATGGGTCATGTCAATCAGATCATTCAACTAATGATGTGACCTCGTTAATCAAATAACAACTCTTTGTTCATGGTTAGGAAACTTAACCATCTTTGATTAACGAGCTAGTCAAGTAGAGGCATACTAGTGACACTCTGTTTGTCTATGTATTCACACATGTATTATGTTTCCGGTTAATACAATTCTAGCATGAATAATAAACATTTATCATGATATAAGGAAATAAATAATAACTTTATTATTGCCTCTAGGGCATATTTCCTTCAGTCTCCCACTTGCACTAGAGTCAATAATCTAGATTACACAGTAATGATTCTAACACCCATGGAGCCTTGGTGCTGATCATGTTTTGCTCGTGGAAGAGGCTTAGTCAACGGGTCTGCAACATTCAGATCCGTATGTATCTTGCAAATCTCTATGTCTCCCACCTGGACTAGATCCCGGATGGAATTGAAGCGTCTCTTGATGTGTTTGGTCCGCTTGTGAAATCTGGATTCCTTTGCCAAAGCAATTGCACCAGTATTATCACAAAAGATTTTCATTGGACCCGATGCACTAGGTATGACACCTAGATTGGATATGAACTCCTTCATCCAGACTCCTTCGTTTGCTGCTTCCGAAGCAGCTATGTACTCCGCTTCACATGTAGATCCCGCTACGACGCTTTGTTTAGAACTGCACCAACTGACAGCTCCACCGTTTAAAGTAAACACGTATCTGGTTTGTGATTTAGAATCGTCCGGATCAGTGTCAAAGCTTGCATCAACGTAACCTCTTACGGTGAGCTCTTTGTCACCTCCATATACGAGAAACATATCCTTAGTCCTTTTCAGGTATTTCAGGATGTTCTTGGCCGCTGTCCAGTGATCCACTCCTGGATTACTTTGGTACCTCCCTGCTAAACTTATAGCAAGGCACACATCAGGTCTGGTACACAACATTGCATACATGATAGAGCCTATGGCTGAAGCATAGGGAACATCTTTCATTTTCTCTCTATCTTCTGTAGTGGTCGGGCATTGAGTCTGACTCAAGTTCACACCTTGTAACACAGGCAAGAACCCTTTCTTTGCTTGATCCATTTTAAACTTCTTCAAAATCTTGTCAAGGTATGTGCTTTGTGAAAGTCCAATTAAGCGTCTTGATCTATCTCTATAGATTTTTATGCCTAATATGTAAGCAGCTTCCCCGAGGTCTTTCATCGAAAAACTTTTATTCAAGTATCCCTTTATGCTATCCAGAAATTCTATATCATTTCCAATTAGCAATATGTCATCCACATATAATATCAGAAATGCTACAGAGCTCCCACTCACTTTCTTGTAAATACAGGCTTCTCCAAAAGTATGTATAAAACCAAATGCTTTGATCACACTATCAAAGCGTTTATTCCAACTCCGAGAGGCTTGCACCAGTCCATAAATGGATCACTGGAGCTTGCACACTTTGTTAGCTCCCTTTGGATCGACAAAACCTTCCGGTTGCATCATATACAACTCTTCTTCCAGAAATCCATTCAGGAATGCAGTTTTGACATCCATCTGCCAAATTTCATAATCATAAAACAAAACCTTCCGGTTGCATCATATACAACTCTTCTCCCAGAAATCCATTCAGGAATGCAGTTTTGACATCCATCTGCCAAATTTCATAATCATAAAATGCGGCAATTGCTAACATGATTCTGACAGACTTAAGCATCGCTACGGGTGAGAAGGTCTCATCGTAGTCAACCCCTTGAACTTGTCGAAAACCTTTTGCGACAAGTCGAGCTTTATAGACAGTAATATTACCGTCAGCGTCAGTCTTTTTCTTGAAGATCCATTTATTCTCAATTGCTTGTCGATCATCGGGCAAGTCAACCAAAGTCCATACTTTGTTCTCATACATGGATCCCATCTCAGATTTCATGGCTTCAAGCCACTTTGCGGAATCTGGGCTCACCATCGCTTCTTCATAGTTCGTAGTTTCATCATGATCTAGTAGCATGACTTCCAGAACTGGATTACCGTACCACTCTGGTGCGGATCTCACTCTGGTTGATCTACGAGGTTCAGTAGTATCTTGTCCTGAAGTTTCATGATCATCATCATTAGCTTCCTCACTAATTGGTATAGGTGTCGCAGAAACAGTTTTCTGTGATGTACTACTTTCCAATAAGGGAGCAGGTACAGTTACCTCGTCAAGTTCTACTTTCCTCCCACTCACTTCTTTCGAGAGAAACTCCTTCTCTAGAAATGATCCATTCTTAGCAACGAATGTCTTGCCTTCGGATCTGTGATAGAAGGTGTACCCAACAGTCTCCTTTGGGTATCCTATGAAGACACATTTTTCCGATTTGGGTTCGAGCTTATCATGTTGAAGCTTTTTCACATAAGCATCGCAGCCCCAAACTTTAAGAAACGACAACTTTGGTTTCTTGCCAAACCATAGTTCATAAGGCGTCGTCTCAACGGATTTTGATGGTGCCCTATTTAACGTGAATGCGGCCGTCTCTAAAGCATAACCCCAAAACGATAGCGGTAAATCAGTAAGAGACATCATAGATCGCACCATATCTAGTAAAGTACGATTATGATGTTTGGACACACCATTACGCTGTGGTGTTCCGGGTGGCGTGAGTTGCGAAACTATTCCACAATTTTTCAAATGTACACCAAACTCGTAACTCAAATATTCTCCTCCACGATCAGATCATAGAAACTTTATTTTCTTGTTACGATGATTTTCAACTTCACTCTGAAATTCTTTGAACTTTTCATATGTTTCAGACTTATGTTTCATTAAGTAGATATACCCATATCTGCTTAAATCATCTGTGAAAGTGAGAAAATAACGATATCCGCCACGAGCCTCAATATTCATCGGACCACATACATCGGTATGTATGATTTCCAACAAATCTGTTGCTCTCTCCATAGTACCGGAGAACGGTGTTTTAGTCATCTTGCCCATGAGGCACGGTTCGCAAGTACCAAGTGATTCATAATCAAGTGGTTCCAAAAGCCCATCAGTATGGAGTTTCTTCATGCATTTTACACCGATATGACCTAAATGGCAGTGCCACAAATAAGTTGCACTATCATTATCAACTCTGCATCTTTTGGCTTCTACATTATGAATATGTGTATTACTACTATCGAGATTCATCAAAAATAGATCACTCTTCAAAGGTGCATGACCATAAAAGATATTACTCATATAAATAGAACAACCATTATTCTCTGATTTAAATGAATAACCGTCTCGCATCAAACAAGATCCAGATATAATGTTCATGCTTAACGCTGGCACCAAATAACAATTAGGTCTAATATTAATCCCGAAGGTAGATGTAGAGGTAGTGTGCCGACCGCGATCACATCGACTTTGGAACCATTTCCCACGCGCATCATCACCTCGTCCTTCGCCAGTGTTCGCTTAATCCGTAGTCCCTGTTTCGAGTTGCAAATATTAGCAACAGAACCAGTATCAAATACCCAGGTGCTACTGCGAGCTCTAGTAAGGTACACATCAATAACATGTATATCACATATACCTTTGTTCACCTTGCCATCCTTCTTATCCGCCAAATACTTGGGGCAGTTCCGCTTCCAGTGACCAGTCTGCTTGCAGTAGAAGCACTCAGTTTCAGGCTTAGGTCCAAACTTGGGCTTCTTTTCCTGAGCAGCAACTTGCTTGCTGTTCTTCTTGAAGTTCCCCTTCTTCTTCCCTTTGCCCTTTTTCTTGAAACTAGTGGTCTTGTTAACCATCAACACTTGATGCTCCTTCTTGATTTCTACCTCCGCAGCTTTCAGCATTGCGAAGAGCTCGGGAATAGTCTTGTTCATCCCTTGCATAGTATAGTTCATCACGAAGCTCTTGTAGCTTGGTGGCAGTGATTGGAGAATTCTGTCAATGATGCAATCATCTGGAAGATTAACTCCCATCTGAATCAAGTGATTGTTATACCCAGACATTTTGAGTATATGTTCACTGACAGAACTGTTCTCCTCCATCTTGCAGCTATAGAACTTATTGGAGACTTCATATCTCTCAATCCGGGCATTTGCTTGAAATATTAACTTCAACTCCTGGAACATCTCATATGCTCCATGACGTTCAAAACGTCGTTGAAGTCCCGATTCTAATCCGTAAAGCATGGCACACTGAACTATCGAGTAGTCATCAGCTTTGCTCTGCCAGACGTTCTTAACATCTGGTGTTGCTCCAGCAGCAGGCCTGGCACCCAGCGGTGCTTCCAGGACGTAATTCTTCTGAGCAGCAATGAGGATAATCCTCAAGTTACGGACCCAGTCCGTGTAATTGCTACCATCATCTTTCAACTTTGCTTTCTCAAGGAACGCATTAAAATTCAATGGAACAACAGCAAGAGCCATCTATCTACAATCAACATAAACAAGCAAGATAATATCAGGTACTAAGTTCATGATAAGTTTAAGTTCAATTAATCAAATTACTTAAGAACTCCCACTTAGATAGACATCCCTCTAATCCTCTAAGTGATCACGTGATCCAAATCAACTAAACCATAACCGATCATCACGTGAGATGGAGTAGTTTTCAATGGTGAACATCGTTATGTTGATCATATCTACTATATGATTCACGCTCGACCTTTCAGTCTCCGTGTTCCGAGGCCATATCTGCATATGCTAGGCTCGTCAAGTTTAACCTGAGTATTCTGCGTGTGCAAAACTGGCTTGCACCCGTTGTAGATGGACGTAGAGCTTATCACACCCGATCATCACGTGGTGTCTGGGCACGACAAACTTTGGCAACGGTGCATACTCAGGGAGAACACTTCTTGATAATTTAGTGAGAGATCATCTTATAATGCTACCGTCAATCAAAGCAAGATAAGATGCATAAAAGGATAAACATCACATGCAATCAATATAAGTGATATGATATGGCCATCATCATCTTGTGCTTGTGATCTCCATCTCCGAAGCACCGTCATGATCACCATCGTCACCGGCGCGACACCTTGATCTCCACGGTAGCATCGTTATCGTCTCGCCAATCTTATGCTTCCACGACTATCGCTACCGCTTAGTGATAAAGTAAAGCATTACATCGCGTTTGCATTGCATACAATAAAGCGACAACCATATGGCTCCTGCCAGTTGCCGATAACTCAGTTACAAAACATGATCATCTCATACAATAAAATTTAGCATCATGTCTTGACCATATCACATCACAACATGCCCTGCAAAAACAAGTTAGACGTCCTCTACTTTGTTGTTGCATGTTTTACGTGGCTGCTACGGGCTTAAGCAAGAACCAATCTCACCTACGCATCAAAACCACAACGATAGTTTGTCAAATACACTCCGTTTTAACCTTCGCAAGGACCGGGCGTAGCCACACTCGGTTCAACTAAAGTTGGAGAGACAGTCGCCCGCAAGCCACCTGTGTGCAAAGCACGTCGGGGGAACCGGTCTCGCGTAAGCGTACGCGTAAGGTTGGTCCGGGTCGTCTCGTCCAACAATACCGCCGAACCAAAGTATGACATGCTGGTAGGCAGTATGACATGTATCGCCCACAACTCACTTGTGTTCAACTCGTGCAAATAACATCAAACCATAAAACCTAGGCTCGGCTGCCATTGTTGGGGAACGTAGTAATTTCAAAAAAATTCCTACGCACACGCAAGATCATGATGATGCATAGCAACGAGGAGGAGAGTCTGATATACGTACCCTTGTAGATCGCAACGGAAGCGTTGACACAACATAGAGGAAGTAGTCGTACGTCTTCTTCCTGATCCGACCGATCCAGGCACCGTTACTCCGGCACCTCTGAGTTCTTAGCACACGTACAGCTCGATGACGATCCCCGGGCTCCGATCCAGCAAAGCTTCGGGGAGGAGTTCCGTCAGCACGACGGCGTGGTGACGATCTTGATGTACTTCCGACACAGGGCTTCGCCTAAGCACTACAACGGTATTATCGAGGTGGAATATGGTGGCAGGGGGCACCACACACGGCTAAGGAACAATCTCAATGATCAACTTGTGTTTCTAGAGGTGCCCTCTGCCCCCGTATATAAAGGATCCAAGGGGGAGGGGCTGGCCGGCCAAGGGAGGCACGCCAGGAGAGTCCTACTCCCTCTGGGAGTAGGATTCCCCCCCACTCCTAGTTGGAATAGGATTCATCAAGGGGGGAGGGAAGAGAGAGAGGGGGGCCGGCCACCTTGGGCTGCCCCTTTCTCCTTTCCACCAAGGCCCACTATGGCCCATATGACTCCCGGGGGGTTCCGGTAACCTCCCGGTTCTCCGGTAAAATCCCGATTTCACCCGGAACACTTCCGATGTCCAAACATAGGCTTCCAATATATCAATCTTTATGTATCGACCATTTCGAGACTCCTCGTCATGTCCGTGATCACATCCGGGACTCCGAACAACCTTCGGTACATCAAAATGCATAAACTCATAATAACGGTCATCGTAATGTTAAGCGTGCGGACCCTACGGTTCGAGAATAATGTAGACATGACTGAGGCACATCTCCGGTCAATAACCAATAGTGGGACCTGGATGCCCATATTGGCTCCTACATATTCTACGAAGATCTTTATCGGTCAGACCGCATAACAACATACGTTGTTCCCTTTGTCATCGGTATGTTACTTGCCCGAGATTCGATCGTCGGTATCCAATACCTAGTTCAATCTCATTACTGGCAAGTCTCTTTACTTGTTCTGTAATACATCATCCCGCAACTAACTCATTGGTTGCAATGCTTGCAAGGCTTAAGTGATGTGTATTACCGAGAGGGCCCAGAGATACCTCTCCGACAATCGGAGTGACAAATCCTATTCTCGAAATACGCCAACCCAACATCTACCATTGGAGACACCTGTAGAGCTCCTTTATAATCACCCGGTTACGTTGTGAAGTTTGGTAGCACACAAAGTGTTCCTCCGGCAAACGGGAGTTGCATAATCTCATAGTCATAGGAACATGTATAAGTCATGAAGAAAGCAATAGCAACATACTAAACGATCGGGTGCTAAGCTAATGGAATGGGTCATGTCAATCAGATCATTCAACTAATGATGTGACCTCATTAATCAAATAACAACTCTTTGTTCATGGTTAGGAAACTTAACCATCTTTGATTAACGAGCTAGTCAAGTAGAGGCATACTAGTGACACTCTATTTGTCTATGTATTCACACATGTATCATGTTTCCTGTTAATACAATTCTAGCATGAATAATAAAAATTTATCATGATATAAGGAAATAAATAATAACTTTATTATTGCCTCTAGGGCATATTTCCTTCACATAGTTATGAGAATATCTAGGCATGATCATGTATATAGGCATCACGTCCGTGACAAGTAGATCGAAACAATTCTGCATCTACTACTATTACTCCACTCATCGACCGCTATCCAGCATGCATCTAGAGTATTAAGTTAAAAACAGAGTAACCTTTAAGCAAGATGACATGATGTAGAGAGATAAATTCATGCAATATGAAATAAACCCCATCTTGTTATCCTCGATGGCAACAATACAATACGTGTCTTGCTGCCCCTTCTGTCACTGGGAAAGAACACCGCAAGATCGAACCCAAAGCTAAGCACTTCTCCCATGGCAAGAACTACCAGTCTAGTTGGCCAAACCAAACGGATAATTCAAAGAGACTTGCAAAGATAAACAATCATACATAAAAGAATTCAGAGAAGATTCAAATATTGTTCATAGATAGACTTGATCATAAACCCACAATTCATCGGTGTCAACAAACACACTGCAAAAGAAGAAGATTACATCGAATATATCTCCACAAGAGAGGGGGAGAACATTGTATTGAGATCCAAAAAGAGAGAAGAAGCCATCTAGCTACTAACTATGGACCCGAAGGTCTGAGGTAAACTACTCACACTTCATCGGAGAGGCTATGATGATGTAGAAGCCCTCCGTGATGATGGCCCTCTTCCGGCGGAGCTTCGGAACATGCCCCAAGATGGGATCTCGTGGATACAGAAAGTTGCGATGGTGGAATTAGGTTTTTGACTCCTGTTCTGATCGTTTGGGGTACGTGGGTATATATAGGAGGAAGGAGTACGTCGGTGGAGCACCGAGGGGCCCATGAGGCAGGTTGGCGCGCCCTGTAGGGGGGGCGCGCCCCCTACCCTCGTGACCGCCTCCGGTACTTCTTGGAGTAGGGTCCAAGTCTCCTGGGTCTTATCCGAGAAGAAAATCACGTTCCAAAAAGGATTTTTCTGTTTGGACTCCGTTTGATATTCTGTTTCTTCGAAACACTGAAATAGGCAAAAACAGCAATTCTGGGCTGGGCCTCCGGTTAATAGGTTAGTCCCAAAAATAATATAAAAGTGGAAAATAAAGCCCAATATAGTCCAAAACAGTAGATAATATAGCATGGAGCAATCAAAAATTATAGATACGTTGGAGACGTATCAGGCATCCCCAAGCTTAATTCCTGCTCGTCCTCGAGTAGGTAAATGATAAAAAGAGAATTTTTGATGTGGAGTGCTACTTGGCATAATTTCAATGCAAAATTTCTTAATTTTGGTATGGATATTCAGATTAGAAAGATTCAAGACAAAAGTTCATATTGACATAAAGAATAATAACACTTCAAGCATACTAATAAAGTAATTATGTCTTCTCAAAATAACATGGCCAAAGAAAGTTATCCCTACAAAATCATATAGTCTGGCTATGCTCTATCTTCACCACACAAAGTATTTAAATCATGCACAACCCCGATGACAAGCCAAGCAATTGTTTCATACTCGAACTTTTTCAAAACTTTTTCAATCTTCACGCAATACATGAGCGTGAGCCATGGACATAGCACTATGTGTAATAGAAGGGTGGTTGTGGAGAAGACAAAAAGAGGGGAAGATAGTCTCACATCAACTAGGCGTATCAACGGGCTATGGAGATGCCCATCAATAGATATCAATGTGAGTGAGTAGGGATTGCCATGCAACGGATGCACTAGAGCTATAAGTATATGAAAGCTCATCAAAAGAAACTAAGTGGGTGTGCATCCAACTCGCTTGCTCACGAAGACCTAGGGCAATTTGAGGAAGCCCATCATTGGAATATACAAGCCAAGTTCTATAATGAAAAATTCCCACTAATATATGAAAGTGACACAACGAGAGACTCTCTATCATGAAGATCATGGTGCTACTTTGAAGCACAAGTGTGGTAAAAGGATAGTAACATTGTCCCTTCTCTCTTTTTCTCTCATTTTTTTATTTGGGCCTTTTCTCCTTTTTTATGGCCTCTTTTTTTTCGTCCGGAGTCTCATCCCGACTTATGGGGGAATCATAGTCTCCATCATCCTTTCCTCACTTGGGACAATGCTCTAGAAAATGATGATCATCACACTTTTATTTTTCTTACAACTCAACAATTACAACTCGATACTTAGAACAAATATGACTTTATATGAATGCCTCCGGCGGTGTACCGGGATATGCAATGAATCAAGAGTGACATGTATGAAAGAATTATGAATGGTGGCTTTGCCACAAATACAATGTCAACTACATGATCATGCTAGCTATATGACAATGATGGAGCGTGTCCTAATAAACGGAACGGTGGAAAGTTGCATGGCAATATATCTCGGAATGGCTATGGAAATGCCATGATAGGTAGGTATGGTGGCTGTTTTGAGGAAGGTATATGGTGGGTGTATGATATCGGCCAAAGGTGCGCGGTATTAGATAGGCTAGCAATGGTGGAAGGATGGGAAAAAGTGCATATAATCCATGGACTCAACATTAGTCATAAAGAACTCATATACTTATTGCAAAAATCTAGAAGTTATCAAAGCAAAGTATTACGCACATGCTCCTAGGGGGATAGATTGGTAGGAAAAGACCATCGCTCGTCCCCGACCGCCACTCATAAGGAAGACAATCAATAAATAAATTATGCTCCGACTTCATCACATAACGGTTCACCATACGTGCATGCTACGGGAATCACAGACTTTAACACAAGTATTCTTTAAATTCACAACTACTAAACTAGCATAACTCTAATATTATCACCTCCATATCTCAAAACAATTATCATGCTTCAATCTTCTCTTAGTATTCAACGCACTCAAAAGAAAATTTCACATATCTTGAACACCAAGCATATTTAAATTAAGCAAATTACCATGCTATTAAGACTCTAAAAATAATTTAAGTGAAGAATGAGATATCAATAGTTTCTTTAAAACAAACCACCACCGTGCTCTAAAAGATCTAAGCGAAGCACATAGAGCAAAATTATAACGCTCAAAAGATATAAGTGCAGTGCATAGAGCAAAACTACATAGCTCAAAAGATTTAAGTGAAGCACATAGAGTATTCTATCAAATTTCAATTCAAGTATGGCTCTCTCAAAAGGTGTGTACAGCAAGGATGATTGTAGCATACTAAAAAACAAAGACACAAATAATACAAGACACTCCAAGCAAAACACATATCATGTTGGTGAATAAAAATATAGCTCCAAGTAAATTACCGATGGAAGTGGACGAAAGAGGGGATGCCTTCCGGGGCATCCCCAAGCTTTGACTTTTTTGGTGTCCTTGGATTATCTTGGGGGTTCCATGGGCATACCCAAGCTTAGGCTCTTGCCACTCCTTGTTCCATGATCCATCAAAAGAATTCACCCAAAACTTGAAAACTTCACAACACAAAACTCAAAATAGAAAACTCGTGAGCTCCGTTAGCGAAAGAAAACAAAAGACCACTTCAAGGTACTGTAATGAACTCATTCTTTATTTGTATCGATGTTAAACCTACTGTATTCCAACTTATCTATGGATTATAAACTATTTTACTAGCCATAGATTCATCAAAATAAGCAAACAGCACACGAAAAACAGAATCTGTCAAAAACAGAACAGTCTGTAGTAATCTGTAGCTAGCGCAAGATCTGGAACCCCAAAAATTCTAAAATAAATTGCTGGACGTGAGGAATTTATCTATTAATCATATGCAAAAATAATTAACTAAATAGCACTCTTCAAATAAAACTGACAGCAGTTCTCGTGAGCGCTAAAGTTTCTGTTTTTTACAGCAAGTTCAATAAGACTTTCCCCAAGTCTTACCAACGGTTCTACTTGGCACAAACACTAATTAAACACAAAAACACAACAAAAACAGAGGATAAATAATTTATTTATTACTAAACAGGAGCAAAAAGCAAGGAACAAAAATAAAATTGGGTTGCCTCCCAACAAGCGCTATCGTTTAACGCCCCTAGCTAGGCATAACGAGCAAGAATAGATCTAGGTATTGCCATCTTTGGCATTAGGAAAGAAAAGAGCAAATTTCCCTTCTATGGAATTTATTCTCCTATTTTGGGAAAGCACATGGCCATTAATGGATGAAGTAAGATTAAGCACGTTACGGAAATTTGCATCTATACTAGATTTCATCTCTTTGATAATTTCGTTTTGATAGAAGCATAAGAGGGTGGTAGATTCAACTTTATCATTCATGGGGTGCCCAAATATAGTTTTCATCCTTTCATAAGTATCTATAGCATCCCCTTCAAGAAAACCCTCTTCAAAAATAGAATCTAGCACTTGTTTAAAAGAGGTAGGTAATCCGACATAAAAACCTTTTAAGTAAACCTCAATTTGATATTGTGGTATATAGCTAGCCCTAATCCTTAATAACCTATCCCAAGCATATTTTAAAGACTCATCAATTAAATAGAGAATAATTCCAGAGTCATCTTCATCAAGATTATTTAAACTCTCATTGGTGACCCCGGTGGGTCTCTCAATAGCATCATTATTTCCGAGTTTAGAGAGGATAGAGGGATCATCCAGGGTACTAAGACTTTGGAAAGGACCCTTTGTTCTATTTGATTCGGCCATGGCAACGGGAAGACAGGCGAGAAAAAGGCAAATGGAGAAGGAGAAGGAGAAGGAGGAGGAGAAAGAGAGGGCGAATAAAATGGCAAGGGTGAATTGGGAGGAGAGGAAAACGAGAGGCAAATGGCAAATAATGTAATGCGAGAGATAGGGATTGTGATGGGTACTTGGTATGTTGACTTTTTGCATAGACTCCCCGGCAACGGCGCCATAAATCCTTCTTGCTACGTCTTGAGCTTGCGTTGGTTTTCTCCGAAGAGGAAGGGATGATGCAGCAGAGTAGTGTAAGTAGGAGGCCACGCTCAAGTCCCTCGTACCTGCACAAAGCGATAGCTACCCGCAACCAACGCGATTAGGGGTTGTCAAGCCCTTCACGGCCACTTACGAGAGTGAGATCTGATAGATAGAATATTTTTGGTATTTTTGATATAAAGATGCAAAGTAAAAAAGTAAAAGCAAAGTAAATAGCAAAACAATATAAAAGTGATGGAGATTGATATGATGAGAATAGACCCGGGGGCCATAGGTTTCACTAGTGGCTTCTCTCGAGAGCATAAGTTTTCTACGGTGGGTGAACAAATTACTGTTGAGCAATTGACAGAATTGAGCATAGTTATGAGAATATCTAGGCATGATCATGTATATAGGCATCACGTACGTGACAAGTAGATCGAAACGATTCTGCATCTACTACTATTACTCCACTCATCGACCGCTATCCAACATGCATCTAGAGTATTAAGTTAAAAACAGAGTAACGCTTTAAACAAGATGACATGATGTAGAGAGATAAATTCATGCAATATGAAATAAACCCCATCTTGTTATCCTCGATGGCAACGATACAATACGTGTCTTGCTGCCCCTTCTGTCAATGGGAAAGAACACCGCAAGATCGAACCCAAAGCTAAGCACTTCTCCCATGGCAAGAACTACCAATCTAGTTGGCCAAACCAAACGGATAATTCAAAGAGACTTGCAAAGATAACCAATCATACATAAAAGAATTCAGAGAAGATTCAAATATTGTTCATAGATAGACTTGATCATAAACCCACAATTCATCAGTGTCAACAAACACACCGCAAAAGAAGAAGATTACATCGAATATATCTCCACAAGAGAGGGGGAGAACATTGTATTGAGATCCAAAAAGAGAGAAGAAGCCATCTAGCTACTAACTATGGACCCGAAGGTCTGAGGTAAACTACTCACACTTCATCGGAGAGGCTATGATGATGTAAAAGCCCTCCGTGATGACGGCCCTCTTCTGGCGGAGCTCCGGAACAGGCCCCAAGATGGGATCTCGTGGATACAATAAGTTGCGGCGGTGGAATTAGGTCTTTGGCTCCTGTTCTGATCGTTTGGGGGTACATGGGTATATATAGGAGGAAGGAGTACGTCGGTGGAGCACCAAGGGGCCCACGAGGCAGGGGGCGCCCCTACCCTCGTGACCGCCTCTGGTACTTCTTGGAGTAGGATCCAAGTTTCCTGGGTCTTATCCGAGAAGAAAATTACGTTCCAAAAAGGATTTTTTCTGTTTGGACTCCGTTTGATATTCTGTTTCTTCGAAACACTGAAATAGGCAAAAAACAGCAATTCTGGGCTGGGCCTCCGGTTAATAGGTTAGTCCCAAAAATAATATAAAAGTGGAAAATAAAGCCCAATATAGTCCAAAATAGTAGATAATATAGCATGGAGCAATCAAAAATTATAGATACGTTGGAGACGTATCAGCCACCTCGGAGGCCATCTGCGCGGACGTAATCAACCATAGATCCTTGAGGCGAAGATCGAGACGGGGAGGGGACGGCGGCGGGTTTGAGCGACCGGTGCTTACCTCGATGAGCTGCGCTTCGTGGGAGAGGAGACGACGAGGGTATGGGGAGAGGCAGCGGCGGTGACAGGGTTGAGTGCGCGGATTAAGTAGGGAGAGGGGAGACGAGGGCACGGTGGTTGTGGGAGGAGGTGGTCACCGCGGTCGAATGGATCTGGGATGCAGGGAGAGGGGAGAAGGGCTGTCGGTGTCAAAAACAGCGGATCTCGGGTAGGGGGTCCCGAACTATGCGTCTAGGCCGGATGGTAACAGGAGGCAGGGGACACGAAGTTTTACCCAGGTTCGGGCCCTCTCGATGGAGGTAAAACCCTACGTCCTGCTTGATTAATATTGATGGTATGGGTATTACAAGAGTTGATCTACCACGAGATCAGAGAGGCTAAACCCTAGAAGCTAGCCTATGGTATGATTGTTGATGTGTATGTTGTCCTACGGACTAAAACCCTCCAGTTTATATAGACACCGGATAGGGTTAGGGTTACATAGAGTCGGTTACAATGGTAGGAGATCTGAATATCCGTATCGCCAAGCTTGCCTTCCACGCCAAGGAAAGTCCCTTCCGGACACGGGACGAAGTCTTCAATCTTGTATCTTCATAGTCCTGGAGTCCGGCTGAAGGTATAGTTCGGCCATCCGGACACCCCCTAATCCAGGACTCCCTCAGTAGCCCCTGAACCAGGCTTCAATGACGACGAGTCCGGCGCGCAAATTGTCTTCGGCATTGCAAGGCGGGTTCCTCCTCCAAGTACTTCATAGAAGATTTTGAACACAAAGGTAGTGTCCGGCTTTGCAAAATAAGTTTCCACATATCACCATAGAGAGAATAATATTTACACAAATCTAATCTGCTGACGCACTCCGTAGTGTGACATCACACCATGGCCAAGCTTTTATTCGAACCATTTTACTGTCCCATCTCAGCGCGTTATGCGAGGCGGTTTCCTTGGCATGTCTTGTTAAAGCAGAGATCGTCTCCCCTTATTCCGGGATTCTCATCAATACGGGCGTGCGTAACCCAACCGCGCCTTTGATTACGACGCTTGGGAGATAAGCGAGTTTTACCGGACTGGTGGGGACATGTAGTCGCGTCCACCCATATAAGGGGATAATGATCCACCTTTTCACCTACGCCCTCTTCCTCCTTCGCCTATCCATTCTTGCGCACTCGAGCTCCAGCGCCCAAGTCCGCACTCCTCACCTCAACCTTCTCCAGCCATGTCCGGAGCGGGAGGCAAGTGGATGGTCTCCTCCATCATGGAGGGACATATCAAAAAGCTGAGGAAGGCCGGATACCTGTCTAACGACATCGCGTACCGGCTCCCCGAAAAGGGGCAGCTCATCCCCACCCCTAGGCCCCATGAGCGGGTGGTGTTCCTCCCCCATTTCCTCCGTGGACTGGGCTTCCCCCTCCACCCATTTGTCCGGGGGCTCATGTTCTACTACGGCCTAGATTTCCACGATCTGGCCCTGAATTTTGTCCTCAACATCTCGGCGTTTATCGTCGTGTGCGAGGCTTTCCTCCGCATCCACCCCCATTTCGGCCTATGGCTCAAGACCTTAAACGTCAAGCCAAAGGTGGTGCGCGGCAACCAGGCGGAGTGCGGAGGCGCCATGGTTGGCAAGATGGCCAACGTCCTATGGCTCGAGGGCTCCTTTGTGGAGACCCTGAAGGGGTGGCAATCGGGGTGGTTCTACATCACCGAGCCGCGCGACGCCGAATGGGTCGCGCCCCCTGAGTTCCGGTCCGGACCCCCAACGCGGCTCACGTCCTGGAAAGAGATGGGCCTGTCGTGGGGTAGCAAAAAGGAGGTGACCGGACTACAAACATGCATCCAATCCTTGGTGAACAAGCAGCTCAGGCTTGTCAATGTAGTCCAGGTTATGCTCATCCGCTTGATCCTCCCGTGCCAACAACGGGCTTTTAACCTATGGGAGTTTGATCCGGCGCGGCACCAAACTTTGAGCAGGCTCTTCGACACAACGTACGAAGATGCCTGGAAGGTGCTCTTCAAAGGCGCCGAGGCTCCCACATCTGCCGCCAAGGATCGCGGATACGGCGCGCAGCGTCACGCTAGCGCGGTAAGTTTTTTGTACCTTTTACAGGGCACTAGTTTTTCATAGTTCAACTCTGTGCGGGGTCTAAGCTCCCTTACCTTTGACAGGATTGGCACGCGAAGTCCGGGCAGATCAACTGTCCGGCTCCTCTGCCCGAAGGCCCAGCGGACGCTCAATTGGCGAAGCTGCTGGTTCCGGCACCCTATGTGGTGTCGGAGAAGAAGGCCGCGAAAAAGGCTACGGGGACTCAAAAGAGTGCCCGGCGCCAGGAGGCATCGGATCCATCATCCGACGGTTCCGAGGCGCACTCCTCCCACGAAGATGAGGAGGAGGAAGAAGAGACCCCTCCCCCTCCAGCGGGGGAAGGGAAGAAATGGAAGGCCGCCCCAACTGGGGAGGCCGAAGGGTTCAAGAAGGGGAGAATCCCTCCTTCGGACTACTCCACCAACGCTGACGACGGTGAAGAGGAGTGGCCACCCAGGGCCAAGCCCCTGGCGAAATCGTAAGTATCCGGATACCGGAGTGATTTCATAGTATTTGTTTATTGCACAGCTTTCCCTTATGTCGAATATGTTTATGCAACCCACCCAAAGACCGACTCGACGCGTCGTCGAGCGGCTCATTGGACTCGTCGGACGTGAACTCGCTGCCGACGGCTTCCTCCCCCTGCCCTACGGACGACATCAAAGTGTTGTCCCAACGGAGTCCAATCCGGGAGGAGGTGGTCCTGGAGGCGCCGCAAGGTGACCACCCGGACCCCAGGAGTAAAGGGGACGAAATCCCCCAGGGCTCCAAGTCCGGCCCTAGGCCGGACACCGCTCCGGAACCTTCAAAGGTTCCAGAGTCCGGCGGGGAACCTCCTTCCAAGAGGAGCAAGCCCACCGCGGCGGCAACCTCCGTCCAACCGGAGGTGCCGGACAATATGTTGGGCCTCCATCGACGAGGGGCACCGCACTATTATGAGTGCGGTGATCCAGAAGGTTCAGTCCGCCAAGAGCGGACTGACTGAAGCTTGTACAAGCCTTTTAACAGGCTTTGAGGTAAGTAAAGAATGTGTAAATAACATTACCGCATAGACAGTAGCCCCTGATGCTCTGTTTGGCGTTCGGAAAGAAAAGCCGAATAGAGGATCAAATAAAAAATCGCAAGAGTCAAAAAAGAGTCAATATGCGTGTGCAGGCTTCCCTGCTGGCGTCCACCGCACTGACTGCGGAAGTGGACGTGCTAAAGCAGAACCTCGAGCGGTCCGAGCAAGAGCTCGGACGTGCCAAGAAGCAGCTCGGGGACAATGAAGGTAAGGAATACCTTATTTAAATAAAATATATGTATATATAAAAAGGTGCAATTGCAAAAAATGACAGGATTATTGTGGCTATTGTAGGGGCCACGTCTGAGGTGGCGACCCTGAAGCAAGCGCTGCTCGAGGCCGAGAAGAGATCGGCCGCGGAGCGCACTGAGTGAGAAAAGTATGAGGCCGAGGTTGGCAAGGTGCGGCAAGAGCTCCAAGCTCTCATGGAAAAACATGAGAGTTTGGAGCGCGACTCAAGGGTGCGAGCGTCCGAGCTCGCGGCGGCTACTGAAAGTGCCAAGTCTGCCAAGGCCGAATCCCAGAAGACCCTCCAGGAGTTGGATGAGGTGAAGAAGATAGTGGCGGGTAAGGCATTCTTTATGCAAAGTAAGCACATAAGCGTGAGTTACTTGTTACTTACCCGAATCCGGAGTTCTCCAGGCGCGTTCGCAGATCTTCCCCGGAGTGTATCTGATGCCGCCG
The DNA here is from genome assembly GCA_034509565.1 of Triticum monococcum. Lineage (NCBI taxonomy): Eukaryota > Viridiplantae > Streptophyta > Magnoliopsida > Poales > Poaceae > Triticum > Triticum monococcum. Next base: position 567,829,863 of record CM067841.1, on the reverse strand, counting down.
CATTCTATCGAGCCGAGGAGGGCAGCTCGATGGAGAAGGTGTTCTGGTCTCAGTATGCTGAGGCCGGACATCCCGTGCCCCTGAGCGACCAGTTGAAGCAACTGTTCGAGATCCACAAGGCGGCCGAACAGGCCATGAAGGGCCTCATAGTTCGGCTGTGGCCTGGAGAGGCTCAGCCTGGGAGCTATTTCGGGCTGGTGCGGCGGCTGGTGGAGGCCTGTCCGAGACTCGAAGTCATCAAGCGCTCCATCTGCATTGAAGGTGCCCGTAGGGCCCTTGCCCGTGCGAAGGTGCACTTGGGCAAGCTGGATGCTGAGAAGCTTGTGAAGGACGGGCCACCGCCGGGGAAAGAGCATCGCAAGCCCGAAAATTATTATAAGGATGTTCTGAAGGGTGCCCGCCTTGTGGCGGAGGAATGTTCTATGGATGTAATTTTTTAGTAAAACTCACTCGTTTTATCCTGTGCGCTGAAAACTTGTTCATATGCGCTTAAGCAATGCTATTAGAATTTAAAATATTACCTTCTGTGCGGTTGTTTATCAATTCTGAGAGATGGCAAGTCGTCGGCTTCTGCCCCCGTGCCGCTAGTGCTGGGGTGTTCGGGGATAAACCTGAGGGCTCTTTTTCCAATGTTTGGGGTCCTTCGAGGGAGGCGCTCAGCCCAACGAACAAGGCAATCGGACTATAATGCATGAACACTCTCACTTAGCTGTAGAATTCTATAATTTTAAATTTCGGCGAAGCCCCTGGTATTCGGAAGACCGAGTTCGGGGCACTATCCACGCCTTGGCCGGACAGAGTCGGCTCCTCGCCCTAAGCGGCATAAGTCTTGAAGGACTCAAAAAGACCTCTCGAACAGCGACCAGCGCTCGCCTCATCATGACGGTCAGTTTTAGCTTTCTCCACTGAGGTGCTCGACCCAGCTCAACCGGGGCACAATCGCAGTGGTTCTCCTAGTGCTACCTTAGCCGATATAGCGGAATGTAAGGCACCAAAACATAGGAGCCGGGCAAACCCAACTATTGACCCAAGACATGATTCGGAGCCGATGCATATAATGCTATAAGTTCGGGGTGCTGCACTTGTTGAAGTGTTCAGACTTCTCACACCATGTTGAGGGGTACTGAAGCCCCTGGCGTATTTTGGCTGTACCAAAGTGTACGGGTGCGACATGTCGTTAAGGAACATATATAAATATAAAAAAAGGGTAATGCAAAAATAGACAAAAGCTATGCATTGTTTATTAAAAAAGAGCTGCGATCAAAGCAGAACGATACAAATAATGCGATAAGCAAAAGGTTGGACTATGTAGCGTGTCCGCTCCAGGGGCAAGCTGCGGAATAAAATGCGAAACAGGTATACTGCTCGTGATAGAGACCACCTGGGAGTTCCGTAATGCGGCACGGCTTGTCTGCTTCCCTAGTTCTTACATCGTTTGTGCGGCAATTGAACTGCCGAACAGGTCTTCCGAAGAGTGGAGTCCTGAAAGTAAGAGAAAATTAAAAAATCGGCAGCCCCTGGTACAGTTGAAGCCGTGTTTTGGGTGTGCCGTGATGGTGCCCCTCCCCCTGTGCCCATGGTATCTCTAGAGCGTAGTTATGTACGCAAAGTACTGGCGTCGCCTTTTTGCGAGGGTTGGGGTTGGGGCCACATTGCTATGCCTGCTCCGATCGTGCCAGGCGGTCTTGTTGTAGGTTACTCCGGGCGCGCTTGACGGTGTCCGGTCGTTTAGTGGCCGGACTGGGAAACTGCCTAAAGAGGCTGCTTTGAACTTCCGCCGCAAGGGCCGCCGTGTGCTCCTCCGTTCGGAGGGAGCGTTCGGTGTTTCCATTGATTGTAATTACTCCTCGAGGGCCTGGCATCTTGAGCTTAAGGTATGCGTAATGCGGTACCACATTGAACTTAGCGAATGCGGTTCGCCCGAGCAGTGCGTGGTAACCATTGCGAAACGGGACTATGTCGAAGATTAACTCCTCCTTCGGAAATTATCCGGAGATCCGAAGACCACTTCAAGTGTGACTGAGCCTGTACAATTGGCCTCTACACCTGGTATTACGCCTTTAAAGGTCGTTTTGGTGGGCTTAATCCTCGAGGGATCTATGCCCATTTTCCACACTGTATCCTGGTAAAGCAGGTTCAGGCTGATGCCGCCGTCCATAAGGACTCTAGTGAGATGAAATCCAACAATAATTGGGTCTAGAACCAATGCGGCGAAGCCGCCGTGACGGGTGCTAGTGGGGTGGTCCCTTCGATCAAAGGTGATCGGGCAGGAGGACCATGGGTTGAACTTTGGGGCGACTGGCTCTATCGCGTATACATCCCTTAACGCACACTTCCGCTCACGCTTGGGGATGTGGGTTGCGTATATCATGTTCACCGTCCGCACTTGTGGGGGAAAACCCTTCTGTCCCCTGTTGTTCGGCGGCCGGGGCTCCTTGTCGTCATCTCTATGAAGCTCCTTGTCTTCGTTTTCGGCATTTAGCTTTCCTGCCTACTTGAACACCCAACAATCCCTGTTGGTGTGATTGGCCGGCTTTTCGGGGGTGCCATGTATCTGGCATAAGCGGTCGAGTATTCGGTCCAAACTAGACGGGCCCCTAGGATTCCTTTTGAATGGCTTCTTCCGCTGACCGGATTTAGAGCCTCTGAATCCGGCATTAACTGTCGTATCCTCAGCATTGTCGCTGTTAATGCGGCGCTTCTGCTTGGTTCGACGCAACCTGCCACCACTGTCCCTGGTGTCCGAATTACCAGGGTTTTTGGTTATATTGTTGCTACGAGCAAGCCAATTGTCTTATCCCGCGCAAAAGCGAGTCATGAGTGCCGTGAGTGCTGCCATAGATTTCGGCTTTTCCTGTCCAAGGTGCCGGGCTAGCCACTCGTCACGGATATTGTGCTTGAAGGCTGCTAGGGCCTCAGCGTCCGGACAGTCGACTATTTGATTTTTCTTTGTTAAGAACCGTGTCCAGAATTGCTTGGCCGATTAATTTGGCTGCTGAATTACGTGGCTTAGGTCATTGGCGTCTGGGGGTCGCACATAAGTGCCCTAGAAATTGTCGAGGAATGCGGCTTCCAGGTCCTCCCAACAACTGATTGATCCTGTTGGCAAGCCGTTAAGCCAATGCCGAGCTGGTCCTTTAAGCTTGAGTGGGAGGTATTTGATGGCGTGGAAATCGTCGTCGCGGGCCATATGGATATGAAGGGAGATAATCCTCAATCCATACCGTAGGATCTGTTGTGCCATCATATGATTTGATGTTTACGGGTTTGAAACCCTCGGGGATTTGATGATCCATTATTTCGTCTGTGAAGCAGAGTGGGTGTGCGGCGCCTCTGTACTGGGCTATATCATGACGTAGCTCCAGTGAGCCTTCTCTACTGTGTTCGGCCCTGCCGAATTTGTGGCCGGCGTGACGGATGCCGTCTCGAGCCGTGGGGCGCCCACGCGATCCGTAGATCGATCTTGTTTGTTTAGCCTTGTCCTCCAACATATCTCGTAAGTCCGACGCATAGTCCCATGCCTTGGTACGGGGTGCGGCTTGAGTGGAGGGCCGAGAGGCCTCTCTGTCGCGGCCACGAGGTGGCCGGTCGGCCGCATCGAGTGCTTCCTCCTCTAATTGGGATAGCAACCTGCGCTTTGGGTAGCTCTTGGAGGGGCGTTCGAGTTTATGCTCTTCGGCCGCAAGGACTTCAGTCCATCTGTCAACTAGCAAATCTTGATCAGCTCTGAGCTGTTGCTGTTTTTTCTTGAGGCTTCTTGCCGTGGCCATAAGCCTGCGTTGAAAACGCTCTTGCTCGACGGGATCCTCTGGCATGACGAATTTGTCGTCGTCGAGGCTTGCCTCGTCTTCGGAGGGAGGCATATAATTATCGTCCTCGACCTCTCTGTCTGCCGCTCTCTCATGAGGGCTTGTTTCTCCATCCTCCTGTGCTAAATCTTGCTGGAGGGGGTTTTCTTCGGTGCTTTCCAGAGTATTATTATCTCCCCTGCTAGAATCACCGTGTTTGTTTTGGCGGGATTTTGAGCGATGCCGCTGACGTCGGTGCTTAGGCTGTTTCTTGGAGGGGTCATCCTCTGCTGTTCCATCGCCATCGCCATCTCCCTCTTTTGGGGTGTCCACCATGTATATGTCATACGACGAGGTGGATTTCCAGGGCCTAGTAGGCGTTGGTTCTTCATTATCTCCTTCATCGGCGTCCATACCGTCGATGTCTTCGTAGTCGAAGTCAAGCATGTCGGTTAAGTCGTTGACAGTGGCTACAAAGTGGGTGGTGGGTGGGCTTTGAATTTCTTCATCGTCCGAATCCCAACCTCGCTGGCCGCAGTTCGGCCAGGGCTCTCCTGATAAAGAGAGAGACTTCAGTGACTTCAGAATATCGCCAAAAGGCGAGTGCTGAAAGATGTCCGCGGCAGTGAACTCCATGATCGGCGCCCAATCGGATTCGATAGGCCGGGGCGCGGAGGGTTCGGAGTCCGGAAAGGAGTCCGGCTCCTTGGAGTCATGAGTCTCATGGAGTGCGGGGCTGGTGTTCGGCTCAATCGCCGTTGGGATCACAGCCCCTGAGGTGGCGTCCAACCGCCCATCCTCGATCGGTGCAGTTGGCTCCGAATTAGGGACCGGAGCCGATGCGGGTGCGGCCTCCAGGGCACTGTTCGGCGGCAGAGCTAGATCATGCTCGTCGGGACAGTGTGGTGCGCTCGGCAGTGGCTCGAATCCATCGAAGATCAAGTCCCCGTGGATGTCAGCCGTGTAGTTAAAACTTCCGAATCTGACCTGACGGCCAGGGGCGTAGCTTTCGATCTGCTCCAGATGGCCAAGTGAATTGGCCCGCAGTGCGAAGCCGCCGAAGACGAAGATCTGTTCGGGGAGGAAGGTCTCACCCTGGACTGCATCGCTGTTGAAGATCGTAGGAGCCATCGGGCCTGATGGGGACGGCACAGAGGAACTCTCAATGAAAGCACCAATGTCGGTGTCAAAACCGGCGGATCTCGGGTAGGGGATCCCGAATTGCGCGTCTAGGCCGGATGGTAACAGGAGGCAGGGGACACGAAGTTTTACCCAGGTTCGGGCCCTCTCGATGGAGGTAAAACCCTATGTCCTGCTTGATTAATATTGATGGTATGGGTATTACAAGAGTTGATCTACCACGAGATCAGAGAGGCTAAACCCTAGAAGCTAGCCTATGGTATGATTGTTGATGTGTATGTTGTCCTACGGACTAAAACCGTCCGGTTTATATAGACACCTGATAGGGTTAGGGTTACATAGAGTCGGTTACAATGGTAGGAGATCTGAATATCCGTATCGCCAAGCTTGCCTTCCACGCCAAGGAAAGTCCCTTCCGGACACGGGACGAAGCCTTCAATCTTGTATCTTCATAGTCCTGGAGTCCGGCTGAAGGTATAGTTCGGCCATCCGGACACCCCCTAATCCAGGACTCCCTCAAGGGCGCCGGCTGTGGAGTAGAGGGCATCGGGGGCGGCGGGTCGTCGATGGTGGCAGCGGCAGAATGAGATCGGGGAGAGGAAGGAGAAGAGCGAGGCGAGAAAGAAAGGAGGCGGGGGTGGATGGAAATGTGCACGAGGACTCAGGAGAGCTAGGGTTTCGGCTTAGGTGGGCTTCGGGTGAGGACAACCGTTGGATCCGGGAGCATCCGACGGTGATCCATCCAGGATCCGCGTGAAACACCCACAGACCAATCAAAATACAGCACACGCGTACGATGTCATGACCATCTAAATTGGTCGTAGTTAACTAAAAAATTGGTCATGATTGATTAAAAATTCATTTTTCATTTTTCGAGTGCCCAAAATGAGTTTTTTTGTAAAGGACCTATAATATATTTGTTGCAAAATTATACCAAATCAATTTTCTAAAATACTAGGACATATTTAATGCACAATTGACCAAATGGTTGGGTGTAAAAAGTTTTTATACACCTCTGGTGAAAAAGACAAATTTTGACCGATTTCAGCTGGAAGTGGGTCAAATTTGAACTGTAGCTACCTCGTAGTTTGCTCTTTATTTGTCTAAAAATCATTTCTAGGTACATAAGTATCTATTTAATCAGAGAAACACCAAAAAAATTCCAAGATTCAACCACTAGCTAGGAACGGTTATTCCCGCCGTTTTGACCGCATTTTAAAACGGGCATAAAAAATTCAAAAAAAATTCAAAAAATTGAAAATCCGTCGCATAGTTTCATTATACGTGGCCAAGTTACCAGCAAAAATTATAAACTTGTAATACGACAATTATTTTAAAAAAATGTTCTCAGAAACGAGCTATCAAGTGTGAAAATTCATGGCTTTCAAGCCAAATGATCAATCTTATGGCCACAATCATGACATAGTTTGTTAAAATGATCTCATATTGTGCACAAGGGTGCATCTTGGAATGGCAGACAATGTTGCCTAAAGAAGTTTTCATTTTCTTTGGACGAAAAAATCATTTTCCATTTTTCGAGTGGCCAAAATGAGTTTTTTTTTGTGAAGGACCTATAATATATTTGTTGCAAAATTGTACCAAATCAATTTTCTAAAATACTAGGCCATATATAATGCACAATTGACCAAATGGTTGGGTGTAAAAATTTTTGATCCACCTCTCGTGAAAAAGATAAATTCCCACCGATTCAGGTGGAAGCGGGTCAAATTTGAACTGTAGCTACCTCGTAGTTTGCTCTTTATTTTTTCCAAAAATCATTTCTAGGTACATAAGTATCTACTAATGAGAGAAACACCAAAAAAATTCCAAGATTCAACCACTAGCTAGGAACGGTTATTCCCGCCGTTTTGACCGCATTTTGAAACGGGCATAAAAAATTCAAAAAAAATCAAAAAATTGGAAAACCTTCGCATAGTTTCATTATATGTGGCCAAGTTATCAGCAAAAATTATAAACTTGTAATACGGCAATTATTTTAAAAAATGTTCTCAGAAACGAGCTATCAAGTGTGAAAATTCATGGCTTTCAAGCCAAATGATCAATCTTATGTCCACATTCATGACATAGTTTGTTAATGATCTCATATTGTGCACAAGGGTGCATCTTGGAATGGCAGACAATGTTGCCTAAGGAAGTTTTCATTTTCTTTGGAAGAAAAATTCATTTTCCATTTTTCGAGTGCCCAAAATGAGTTTTTTTGTGAAGGACCTATAATATATTTGTTGCAAAATTGTACCAAATCAATTTTCTAAAATACTAGGCCATATATAATGCACAATTGACCAAATGGTTGGGTGTAAAATGTTTTGATCCACCTCTCGTGAAAAAGACAAATTCCCATCGATTCAGGTGGAAGCGGGTCAAATTTGAACTGTAGCTACCTCATAGTTTGCTCTTTATTTTTTTCCAAAAATTATTTTTAGGTACATAAGTATCTATTCCAAGATTCAAGCACTAGCTAGGAACGGTCATGCCCGTCGTTTTGACCGCATTTTGAAACGGGCATAAAAGTTCAAAAAAAATCAAAAAATTGGCAAACCTTCGCATTGTGTCATCATATGTGACCAAATTTTCAGGAAAAATAATAAACTTGTAATACATCAATTATTTAAAAAAAAGTGTTATCAGAAATGAGCTATCATGGGTGAAGATTCATAGCTTTCAAGCCAAATGATCAATCTTATGGCCACATTCATGGCATAGTTTGTTTAAATGATCTCATATTATGCACAAGGGTGCATCTTGGAATTCCAAACAATGTTTCCTAAGGGAGTTTTCATTTTCTTTGCACGGAAAATTCATTTTCCATTTTTCGAGTGTTCAAAATGAGTTTTTTTTTGTAAAGGAACCACCAAATAATTGTTGTAAAAATGGACCAAATCAATTTTATAAAATAGTAGGCCATGTTTAATGCACAATTGACAGAATGGTTGGGTGTCAAAATCCTTGATCCACCTCTGGTGAAAAAGACAAATTTTCACCGATTCAGGAGGAAGCGGGTCAAATTTGAACTGTAGCTGCCTCATAGTTTGCTCTTTATATTTTCCAAAAATCATTTCTAGTTACATAAGTATCTATTTAAGCAAAAATACATGGTTTGGTGGCGATACGTCGAGGTTTGGACGGTGGCCCATGTCCCCAACTCCAAAGCGCGTAAACTCGCATGCCCGTCGTGTGGTAACCGCGTGACCTTGGTGCTGACATGCGTTCTGGGAGGCCTAGGAATGTCTAGTGGGTTGGTCACTCTCCAGGTAAGTGCTAGGAAGAAAATGTTGGGGAACGTAGTAATTTCCACAAATTTCCTACGCACACGCAAGATCATGGTGATGCATAGCAACAAGAGGGGAGAGTGTTGTCCATGTACCCTCGTAGACCGAAAGCGGAAGCGTTAGCACAACGCGGTTGATGTAGTCGTACGTCTTCACGATCTGACCGATCAAGTACCGAACGTACGGCACCTCCAATTTCAACACACATTTAGCCCGATGACGTCCCTCGAACTCCGATCCAGCCGAGTGTTGAGGGAGAGTTTCGTCAGCACGACGGCGTGGTGACGATGATGATGTTCTACCGACGCAGGACTTCGTCTAAGCACCTCTACAGTATTATCGAGGTGGACTATGGTGGAGGGGGGTGTCACAGCCCTAGATTTGCTTGTAGCTATTTACCTGAGTGAGCAACATGCATCATGTCTAAATTTTTGAAAGTTGAATTGAGGTTAGTTGAAACCCTCATAAATCACTTCAAAAATAGTCAACATTAAAATCTCTTCAAAGAAGTCCAAGAAAATGTTCCTCTTAGTCTCTGAAAATATTGGCAAGAGGTAAAACTTAAAATAATATTTTTGGAATCTCAGAGATATTTATTTTGGGCCCTTGAATTAATTTAATAACTATTTGAATTGGATTTATATTTAATATTAAATAAATATAGGTCCAATAATTCTGAAATATTTTTGTGGAGCTTTGGTTTAACTCCTTTAGCTTCTAAAAATATTTCCAGAAGCAACAAAATTGATTTGGCTTCAAAACCAAATTCAAAACAAAACTGCAAATTAGAAAACAGAATTAAATGAAAAAAACAGAGGAGAAAGGACTACCTGGCCCACTTACCTGTAGCCGGCCCAGCAGAATCGGCCAGCCCACCAGGGGCGCCTTGGTCTTCTTCCACCTCTGCCAGTAGGCAGAGGCGTGTCGACGCCAGCGCGCCCGAGGCCTCCACCTCCTCCCTCCCAGCCTGCCTGGCTCCTCCTCGATGCACCAGGCGACGCCACGCAGCCCCCGACCTCTCTCGCACTCTCCCTCGCCCTCATCCCCTCCCCTGTCTCTCTCTCTCACGCGCACGGCCGAATGCGCCCGCCACCGCCGATGAGCATCACCGCGGCCATCGCCTCTCCCTCGTCCCCTGGAGCTGCCCAAGAGCTCCGCCGAGTCCCTCTCCTCCTCCTCACCGAGCCGCCTGATGCCGGAAGCCCCTGGATGCCGCCTGGACCGCCGTTCCCCTCGTCGGCCACCGAAGACCGTCGCCGTCGATTAGCTTCCTCCGGTGCCTCCCCGAGCTCGCTGACCCTCCCGTTCGACTCACTGTGAGCTCCTGCTCCCAAACCCCTCTCTCCTTTGTCGATTTCCTCTTCTAGCCCCACTGTCCACCACGGCCGAAGCTCGCTGCCGCCATGCCTCATCGCCGCCGTGGCTGGAGCCGTTGTAGCTCGAAGTCGAGCACACCATCGCGCTCAACGCGTCTCCAGGAGCCCGTAGCCAGCACCAGCTTCTCCCCATGTGCCCCCTAGCCCCAACACGATTACACCGTAGCTCCGGCCACCGCTGGCCTCATCGCCGGCGTCGATTCCGGTGACCCCGTGACCTGCTGCTACCTCCACTAGATGCGCGGGAGCAAGGGCTATCGCCCGGTGCCCTCGGCACGTCCAACCGTCGCCCGTAGCGTGTTTCCGAGCCGCGCTATCGTTGTTTTGGTCGCCGGCGGCGAGATCCCGGTGACGCTGACGTGTCCCGTCATTAGCAGCTAACAGCCCCGTTAATTAACCCTCAAGGTCAATGACAGTGGGCCTCATGCCTGTTTAGTTTAATTTAATTCTCTGTTTAGTTTAGTTCATAACCCAGTGGGACCCACGCGCTAGAGTTGACCGTGCTGACTTGGCAGTTGACTGGTCCCACATGTCATCCACCCAAACTAGCCCTGTTACACTGACCCGTGGGTCCCAGCTGTCAGGTTTGACTCTGGGCGGCCCTGTTGACTTGCTGACATCATCATGATGTCAAGCTGACGCAGTAATCCTTTTTCTGGAATTTAAATAAATCTTAAATGATTTATTTATTTCAGAAAATATCCAAAACTTTGAAAAATCATATAATTTCAACCGTAACTCCAAATGAGATAAATTATATATGTAAAATGATCAGAAAAATCCAAAGAATCTGAATATGCCATTTGCATGCATGTTTGAACAAGTTAAACTCACTGAACAGGACAATTCATGCTTATGGAATAAGTAGTAATTAGTTTTGGAGTTGGAATTTGCTATAGGGTTGAATTCCACTTCAATGAATATGACCAACTGTTGCACTAGGTCAATTCAGTACCTTAATATGACATATCATTCATATGTATGTGCATTGCATTGATTGTGGTTCCCTTTTTGTGTTTGTCGGTGGTTGTTCCCTCTCGGTAGACATTCGTTCCGACGATGAGACCGATGACACCGATGAAGAGCTATACTATCTTCAGAAGTGCCAGGCAAGCATAACCCCCTTGTTCATCCCGATACAAGCCCACTCTCTCGCTCCTGCTCTCTTTTACTGCATTAGGACAACAACGATTCATCTGTTACTTGTTGCGGTAGTTGAACCCCTTATCCTCTGCATGACCTGTCATTGCCACAGTAATTAGATGAAACCCACTAGCATGAGTAGGAGTTGTTTGAGCCCTAATGTGCCTACTCATTCATGCTTGTTTGTCATGCCTGCTACTGCTTAGAGTTGAGTCAGGTCCGATTCATCGGGGATGAATCGGAGGTGTGTAAACATGTCCTACTGTTAAGAGCTAAGTGTGTGAACACGATTTGGTAAAGGTAGCGGTGAGAGGCCATGTAGGAGTACATGGTGGGTTGTCTCATTGAAACTATCCTCAGGAACTGAGTTCTGTGTTTGTGATCCATGAAACAGCTACTACCACACGTTGGGCCCTGAAATATGACCCCGCTCGACTTACTGACCCCTCTCGTCCTCTGTCCAGGAGTTGCAATTAGTTTCTGGTGTTTATAGGATATGTGTTGGCGGCCGTGTGTAGCGCTGACCCTAGGGGTGGGCTATGATGCGGTAGATACACTGTGGCACGGTGTACCGGGCGCCCGTTTGGTGTCTCGGGAACCCTGCACACATCGTTTGGGGCTATGAGCGAAACTCCGGCCGGATCTCCTCGCGGATGGAACCCGAATAGGCGATAAACCTGGACTAGAGACTTGTGTGGTTAGTCAGGTCGTGGTCTACACCCACGTCGGCTTTCGCTTGAAGTCTGCCGAGCACATGCCGTGTGCAGACGCTAAGTGGTGGAAACATGTGTGACGAAGTACACCCCTGCAGGGTTATAAATGATCTATTCGAATAGCCGTGTCCACGGTAAAGGACTTCTGGGTTTCCTATAACAGTTCATAGACAAGTGAAAGTGGATACTCTAAAACTCGCAAGATAAGTGTGAGTGCTATGGATGGCCTTCTCGTAGGGAGACGAGAGCGGATCCATAGTGGTGTATTGATTGGTGAATGTGTGGACTCGTGTGCGCCACCTCAAAAGAGTTGCTTGCAATCGTAGTTCAGGTTAGCCACTGAGACAAAGCTGGCTTGCTGTAGTTAAACTCCACCACCCCCTTTTGTTGATACCGATGCATATGTAGCTAGATCTGATGTAAGTCTTGCTGAGTACCCTTGTACTCACGTTTGCTTAATTTATGTTTTGCAGAGAGACTTCAGTCTCACTAGTAGTTCCGCGTGGACTTCGACGTTTAGCTTGATACCTCAGCTACGATCTTGTGCCCTCGGCAGGATTTGGTAGATAGTCAGACTTCTTAGCCTTTTTCATTTATAGATGTCTGTACTCAGACATGTTAAGCTTCCGCATGTGTTTGATTTGTATGCTATGATTGTTGGGTCATGAGACCCATGCTTGTAATAGCTGGTTCTTCGGAGCCTAATGAATTAATACTTGAGTTGTAGAGTTATGTTGTGATGCCATGTTGTATTCACACATATCGAGCATATTGTGTGTATGATTAAAATGCTTGGTATGTGTGGGATCCGACTATCTAGTTGTTTATCCTTGGCAGCCTATCATATGGGGAAATGTAGTCGAGTGCTTCTGAGCGATAGTAGTCCGCTACAGCCCGGATCACCGGAGTCCTGCTAGCCCAGCACTACTGTTCAGGACACTTGACTGGCCGGCATGTGTTTCACTTCGTTCCTATGTCTGTCCCTTTGGGGAAATGTCACGCGGTGACATCCGGAGTCCTGCCTAGCCTGCTACAGCCCGGATTACCGGAGTCCTGTTAGCCCAGTGCTACAGCCCGGATTCACACGCTGTTGACCGACATGCTCGAGGTTGATTCATGTATGCCTGTCCCCATGGGTTAGTGCCGCTTTGGGTTCACGACTAGCCATGTCGGCCCGGGTTCTTTGTCATATGGATGCTACCGACACTATCATATACGTGAGCCAAAAGGCGCAAACGGTCCCGGGCCAGGTAAGGTGGCACCCGTGGAAATACCGTGCGTGAGGCCACAAGTGATATGATGTGTTACATGCTAGATCGGTGTGACCTAGGATCGGGGTCCCGACAGCGTTGGTATCAGAGCCTGACTGCCTATAGGTTTACCAAGCCAAACTGGTCGAAGTTGAGTCTAGAAATGCTTTAGTTATGTAAGGGAATTGATTGTGGAAGGGAACGTAAGGCTCTTTTTACTCCTTATACCTCATGCCCTTCTGATCTGAGTCAACCTCTTCTTTTCTGCGGGGATTAAGAATTAGGCCTTCTCATCTATCTATCAGGATGACGTGTTACTAAACCGTAGTTGCCTAAGATTGTTGGATTTAAGCCCAGTTTAGTTTCTACTACTTCTGTGTGTTCATAGTTGGTCTCGAACCTTGATATTGTGCTTCTGAGTGGTTATGCCACCATTTTGCAGGATGTCTCAAATCATTTTGAGCATTTATAGCCGTTATGCTGTCCGAGTCATCCCAGGTTTCTAAATAGTCTGATGCATTTGCAAACCCTTTCCCCTGTTCTTGATGTCCATTTGGGCCAGATTAATCACACTAATCGGTGAGTTGAGGTACTCCGTTGCCTCGGCATATATGTTGGAACTATTATTATGACCCTAGGTGTCTTAGAGTGCCACCTAGTAATCTAACCATGTTTTTTGTTCCCAGTGTGATGATTCTGGCCATCATTCTCGAAAGCATCCCGTGATGCCATTTAGTTGGTAGGCATTCTATTCCTGGGTTTTGAACCCGAGATTCACCCTACTTACTTCATGTTGATAGTGTTTGCTCGTTCCTTTAGGATATTAGTAACCTTTGCGATAGTCCTCGAGGTCCGTGGTATATCCTTCTTCCAATTATCATGAACCATTCTTGGCAGGAGTTCTTTTGAACCAAAAGGTCACGACAGAGTGCTCTTGATGAGTTCTCCATTCTATATTGTGGCTCTGCCAGTTCTACCTTTCTGCATGGGTTATCTGGAAGGAATATGTTGAGCTTTGCTCGACATACTAATCTATGCCTCCACAACTCAGAAAGTTATATGTTCCTTGAGTTGTCCCTCTTTAGTTGTTTTCTGACCTTCGTCTATCAATTGATAGTCAGGAATAGTTGTGCATTTGTTTTCATTGGTGCCTTTTATTCTTGTGGTCCGTCGAGCCGTTCTATGTTAGAATGACTAGGAGAAACAAACTCCAGTACCTCATCCATTTCTGGGATCGGGTCAAAGTGGTTGTATTCCGCAGATCAAAATGCCAATCCAGCTTTTGTTCTGTTCTACCCTGAAGTATTGCCCACTTTATGTCAAGAGCGTCGTGAGAATTGCACCTCTCTCATGAATTCTTGACGCAGTGATACTCTCTCCATCATTGTTCATTTCTCGGTTTCAGTGTTGTTGCAACCGGAATGACGACAAGTGAATCGTGGTGTGTGAAATCAATACTCCTAGCAACCCCGTTGCTTGGTAGTTAATGGACAATATTCTCATTCTTAGCGTGTTGGTTATTGAATTATCATTCTAAGACTGATCGTGCTACCCAGTCCATATTTCTGGTGCACACTTCGATCAATGGGTTAAGATTGTGCCAATCCCTCACTCTTTGATCATATCATCTTGCCCTGAAAAGCAAGGTTGTTCTCGAGCTTAGTAACATACCGGTGGTTCGTGATTTTCCGAATATCTTCTCGGAAGTGTTACCAGGTTGTCATCTGACCGTTATGTTGAGTTCGTGATCAAGTTGGTTTTTCAATAAACCATTTTTCTCCAAGAATCTGTGTTGGATACCCCTGAGCTAGTTGGTTAAGCTTAACAACAACTTGGAGAGTTGGAAGATGAAAACTTGTCCGACTTAGCTCATCTCTAAGGGATATCCTTGTGTGTGTGTGTTGAAGAAAGATGATATATTCATCGACTGATCCCCGTGATCAGTTTTTGGATCTATTATCTTGTCCAAACCTTGATTTGAGCGTGGGCTATCGTCAAATCAAATCAGAACCAACGATGTTTGTAATGTTGTCTTACTTACGGTTGTCCCTCGAGCATACACCATTATATCTTTGGTCTGACCAATACTATCACATTGTTCACATAGTGGTGGAAGTCCAGTGATATGGAAATTTTGATGAGTTGCTGTTGAGCCCATCAGCGGCATTTTGTCTCCTCCATGATTGTGTTGAACATCCAGCTAGTGTTGGAAACTTTATAGGCATTGCCCTCATGTCCCGATCATGAAGCATATGTCCGGTTGAAAGATGTGACTTCCCCTAATTCATGTGCATCTGATGTAAGTTGCCGCCGTGAATTCGAGAAAGTTTGTTTTTGCTTCCTCTGGAATCATCCCAAGTCAGTCATGCATGTGCGAAGTATTCTATGGTCTGATAGACTGATCATCTACATTCTATACGTATCCCTAGCACACCAAGCCACTAATTGATTTGTTCAAGGAGAAGAAGTTTCTTCTTAAGGGTTAGACCTACGCAAGGACTTCGATATCCTCGGTGATGGTTCCCCCTGAACTCGGTAGTGTTTCGTTTTAAGACTACCAGGTGACCATGCTTGTCTAGGACAACGTGTTCACATGCTTGTAGCAGAACCGGCTCATGTTTTGGAGCTCACTACCGTAGTTCATTTCCCCGAGAATCTCGCAACGTCGTCTCGTCGATTTGTGTTGCAAACCTTCATTTTCCTTTCTAGACTCGATGAGTCTGGAATATCCTGTCACCAACCAGATCTGAATCTCAGGCAGATATGATGGTTGGAGCATTTTCCAAGAACCATAATATTGGTCCCTCGATAAACGGTAAAGTGGATGTCGTGGCCAACACATCCAGCCGAAAGACCTATTATTGTAGTATCTCGATTGAAGAAAGTTGGCCACCTTCCCATGAGGATTTCGTAGGATTTACTCCAGAAGTTGTTCCTTATGGATCTATTGTATTCCGAAGTCCGACCACTACTTGGTGGCTATGCCGATGCTTAAAGCATGACCGTGGTAACCAGTACATCAAGGAGAACATTAGGAGCGGAGTGCTAAATGTCTCTTGGTCGATCATCCAGATTTTGTTCCCTTGGCTTCGCTAAGGTGAAATCTGAGAAAGTGTTATCTCCCTTTGCATCTGCATTATCCATCACCATTCATCACGGTGGTATGTTGTGTTGCCAGGATCCTTGACATGGATGTTGGTAAGACCTTGATGAATATGGAAATGCTCAAGTTCTTGAGAGCACGCTCAGGCACTAGGTTCTGTTGTTGTCGTTAACTGGGATGTGCCTCCGTTCTCTCAGTTGTTCGATAGCCATCCGATTGGTGGAATCACCTTTGCCGGTGAACCTTCTCCCCAGTTACTAGAATCATTCCCAACATTTGCATTTTGCTCCCAGCTTGCACCTCAGTAGTTGTTGTTCATGGTCATCTTCAAAAGTGGACTTACCATGGGTCTCATCCATTTCTGATGATAAGCAAAATCATCCATTGCGTTGTCTCCAACAAGGTAGTCCACATCATCCATCCTAGTCCGAGTATGTCATTCTTTCGAACTCCTTCCACTGATCGTTTGTGATTGCCTTAGGCTGGTATAATGAGTTTCTATGATCTCCGAATCAAAAGTAATTCTTTTTGCCACTCAAGGGAATATTCTGCGAGTCACTTTACTTAAGATGTCTCGTTATGGTATCATGGCAATTATCTCCTCGCTACTTTGAAACCATGCATCATCCTACTCCAACGTGGGTTTGTTGCGTACCAAATTGAACCTTGTCATCTGCTTCTTCTCATTGATTCTGATATGTGCCTTGTGTCTCAACTCAAGAGGTGTTTTTACGTCTCATTCCGTGGAGTTAATCTTGTATCCTCCCCTGTGAGGTTGTCTTGCTCTCTTGTCGCCGTGTTGTATGAAGCTCTCGAAGCAAAGATGTCAAGATCGACATGATGCAATGAATCAACATCTTCGAGAAGGGCAATCGGATCGTGAAGATTCTCTATTGGTGTTCCCTCTGTCTTCTTACCTCACGTCTTGAATCTCGGGACGAGATTCCTGTTTAGTGGGGGTGAGTTGTCACAGCCCTAGATTTGCTTGTAGCTATTTACCTGAGTGAGCAACATGCATCATGTCTAAATTTTTGAAAGTTGAATTGAGGTTAGTTGAAACCCTCATAAATCACTTCAAAAATAGTCAACATTAAAATCTCTTCAAAGAAGTCCAAGAGAATGTTCCTCTTAGTCTCTGAAAATATTGGCAAGAGGTAAAACTTAAAACAATATTTTTGGAATCTCAGAGATATTTATTTTGGGCCCTTGAATTAATTTAATAACTATTTGAATTGGATTTATATTTAATATTAAATAAATACAGGTCCAATAATTCTGAAATATTTTTGTGGAGGTTTGGTTTAACTCCTTTAGCTTCTAAAAATATTTCCAGAAGCAACAAAATTGATTTGGCTTCAAAACCAAATTCAAAACAAAACTGCAAATTAGAAAACAGAATTAAATTAAAAAAAACAGAGGAGAAAGGACTACCTGGCCCACTTACCTGTAGCCGGCCCAGCAGAATCGGCCAGCCCACCAGGGGCGCCTTGGTCTTCTTCCACCTCTGCTAGTAGGCAGAGGCGTGTCGACGCCAGCGCGCCCGAGGCCTCCACCTCCTCCCTCCCTCCCAGCCTGCCTGGCTCCTCCTCGATGCACCAGGCAACGCCACGCAGCCCCCGACCTCTCTCGCACTCTCCCTCGCCCTCATCCCCTCCCCTGTCTCTCTCTCACGCGCACGGCCGAATGCGCCCGCCACCGCCGATGAGCATCACCACGGCCATCGCCTCTCCCTCGTCCCCTGGAGCTGCCCAAGAGCTCCGCCGAGTCCCTCTCCTCCTCCTCACCGAGCCGTCTGATGCCAGAAGCCCCTGGATGCCGCCTGCACCGCCGTTCCCCTTGTCGGCCACCGAAGACCATCGCCGTCGATTAGCTTCCTCCGGTGCCTCCCCGAGCTCGCTGACCCTCCCGTTCGACTCACTGTGAGCTCCTGCTCCCAAACCCCTCTCTCCTTTGTCGATTTCCTCTTCTAGCCCCACTGTCCACCACGGCCGAAGCTCGCCGCCGCCATGCCTCATCGCCGCCGTGGCTGGAGCCGTTGTAGCTCGAAGTCGAGCACACCATCGCGCTCAACGCGTCTCCAGGAGCCCGTAGCCAGCACCAGCTTCTCCCCATGTGCCCCCTAGCCCCAACACGATTACACCGTAGCTCCGACCGCCGCTGGCCTCATCGCCGGCGTCGATTCCGGTGACCCCGTGACCTGCTGCTACCTCCACTAGATGCGTGGGAGCAAGGGCTATCGCCCGGTGCCCTCGGCACGTCCAACCGTCGCCCGTAGCGTGTTTCCGAGCCGCGCTATCGTCGTTTTGGTCGCCGGCGGCGAGATCCCGGTGACGCTGACGTGTCCCGTCATTAGCAGCTAACAGCCCCGTTAATTAACCCTCAAGGTCAATGACAGTGGGCCTCATGCCTGTTTAGTTTAATTTAATTCTCTGTTTAGTTTAGTTCATAACCCAGTGGGACCCACGCGCTAGAGTTGACCGTGCTGACTTGGCAGTTGACTGGTCCCACATGTCATCCACCCAAACTAGCCCTGTTACACTGACCCGTGGGTCCCAGCTGTCAGGTTTGACTCTGGGCGGCCCTGTTGACTTGCTGACATCATCATGACGTCAAGCTGACGCAGTAATCCTTTTTCTGGAATTTAAATAAATCTTAAATGATTTATTTATTTCAGAAAATATCCAAAACTTTGAAAAATCATATAATTTCAACCGTAACTCCAAATGAGATAAATTATATATGTAAAATGATCAGAAAAATCCAAAGAATCTGAATATGCCATTTGCATGCATGTTTGAACAAGTTAAACTCACTGAACAGGACAATTCATGCTTATGGAATAAGTAGTAATTAGTTTTGGAGTTGGAATTTGCTATAGGGTTGAATTCCACTTCAATGAATATGACCAACTGTTGCACTAGGTCAATTCAGTACCTTAATATGACATATCATTCATATGTATGTGCATTGCATTGATTGTGGTTCCCTTTTTGTGTTTGTCGGTGGTTGTTCCCTCTCGGTAGACATTCGTTCCGACGATGAGACCGATGACACCGATGAAGAGCTATACTATCTTCAGAAGTGCCAGGCAAGCATAACCCCCTTGTTCATCCCGATACAAGCCCACTCTCTTTTACTGCATTAGGACAACAACGATTCATCTGTTACTTGTTGCGGTAGTTGAACCCCTTATCCTCTGCATGACCTGTCATTGCCACAGTAATTAGATGAAACCCACTAGCATGAGTAGGAGTTGTTTGAGCCCTAATGTGCCTACTCATTCATGCTTGTTTGTCATGCCTGCTACTGCTTAGAGTTGAGTCAGGTCCGATTCATCGGGGATGAATAGGAGGTGTGTAAACATGTCCTACTGTTAAGAGCTAAGTGTGTGAACACGATTTGGTAAAGGTAGCGGTGAGAGGCCATGTAGGAGTACATGGTGGGTTGTCTCATTGAAACCGTCCTCAGGAACTGAGTTCTGTGTTTGTGATCCATGAAACAGCTACTACCACACGTTGGGCCCTGAAATATGACCCCGCTCGACTTACTGACCCCTCTCGTCCTCTGTCCAGGAGTAGCAATTAGTTTCTGGTGTTTATAGGATATGTGTTGGCGGCCGTGCGTAGCGCTGACCCTAGGGGTGGGCTATGATGCGGTAGATACACTGTGGCACGGTGTACCGGGCGCCCGTTTGGTGTCTCGGGAACCCTGCACACATCGTTTGGGGCTGTGAGCGAAACTCCGGCCGGATCTCCTCGCAGATGGAACCCGAATAGGCGATAAACCTGGACTAGAGACTTGTGTGGTTAGTCAGGTCGTGGTCTACACCCACGTCGGCTTTCGCTTGAAGTCTGCCGAGCACATGCCGTGTGCAGACGCTAAGTGGTGGAAACATGTGTGACGAAGTACACCCCTGCAGGGTTATAAATGATCTATTTGAATAGCCGTGTCCACGGTAAAGGACTTCTGGGTTGCCTATAACAGTTCATAGACAAGTGAAAGTGGATACTCTAAAACTCGCAAGATAAGTGTGAGTGCTATGGATGGCCTTCTCGTAGGGAGACGAGAGCGGATCCATAGTGGTGTATTGATTGGTGAATATGTGGACTCGTGTGCGCCACCTCAAAAGAGTTGCTTGCAATCGTAGTTCAGGTTAGCCACTGAGACAAAGCTGGCTTGCTGCAGTTAAACTCCACCACCCCCTTTTGTTGATACCGATGCATATGTAGCTAGATCTGATGTAAGTCTTGCTGAGTACCCTTGTACTCACGTTTGCTTAATTTATGTTTTGCAGAGAGACTTCAGTCTCACTAGTAGTTCCGCGTGGACTTCGACGTTTAGCTTGATACCTCAGCTACGATCTTGTGCCCTCGGCAGGATTTGGTAGATAGTCAGACTTCTTAGCCTTTTTCATTTATAGATGTCTGTACTCAGACATGTTAAGCTTCCGCATGTGTTTGATTTGTATGCTATGATTGTTGGGTCATGAGACCCATGCTTGTAATAGCTGGTTCTTCGGAGCCTAATGAATTAATACTTGAGTTGTAGAGTTATGTTGTGATGCCATGTTGTATTCACACATATCGAGCATATTGTGTGTATGATTGAAATGCTTGGTATGTGTGGGATCCGACTATCTAGTTGTTTATCCTTGGCAGCCTATCATATGGGGAAATGTAGTCGAGTGCTTCTGAGCGATAGTAGTCCGCTACAGCCCGGATCACCGGAGTCCTGCTAGCCCAGCGCCACAGCCCGGATTCACACGCTGTTGACCGACATGCTCGAGGTTGATTCATGTATGCCTGTCCCCATGGGTTAGTGCCGCTTTGGGTTCATGACTAGCCATGTCGGCCCGGGTTCTTTGTCATATGGATGCTAGCGACACTATCATATACGTGAGCCAAAAGGCGCAAACGGTCCCGGGCCAGGTAAGGTGGCACCCGTGGAAATACCGTGCGTGAGGCCACAAGTGATATGATGTGTTACATGCTAGATCGGTGTGACCTAGGATCGGGGTCCCGACAGGGGGCACCGCACACGGCTAAAAGATCAAACGATCAATTTTTGTGTCTATGGGATGCCCCCTACCCCGTATATAAAGGAGCAAGGGGGGTGCGGCCGACCTAGAGAGGGGCGCTCCAGGAGGAGTCCTACTCCTACCGGGAGTAGGACTCCCCCCCTTTTCCTTGTTGGACTAGGAGAGAGGGGAAAGAGGTGGAGGAGAAGGAAGGGGGGCGCTGCCCCCCTCTCCTTGTCCTATTTGGACTAGGGGGAGGAGGCGCGGCCCATGCCCTGTCCGCCTCTCCTCTCTTTCCACCAAGGCCCATTAAGTCCCCGGGGGGTTCCGGTAACCTCCCGGTACTCCGGTAAAATCCCGATTTCACCCGGAACACTTCCGATATCCAAACATAGGTTTCCAATATATCAATCTTCATGTCTCAACCATTTAGAGACTCCTCATCATGTCCATGATCACATTCGGGACTCCGAACAACCTTCGGTACATCAAAACATATAAAATCATAATATAACTGTCATCGAAACATTAAGTGTGCGGACCCTACGGGTTCGAGAACTATGTTGACATGACCGAGACACGTCTCTGGTCAATAACCAATAGTGTAACCTGGATGTTCATATTGGCTCCCACATATTCTACAAAAATCTTTATCGGTCAGACCGCATAACAACATACGTTGTTCCCTTTCTCATCAGTATGTTACTTGCCCGAGATTCGATCATCGGTATCTCAATACCTAGTTCAATCTCGTTACCGGCAAGTCTCTTTACTCGTTCCGTAATACATCATCCCGCAACTAACTCATTAGTGGCAATGCTTGCAAGGCTTATAGTGATGTGCATTACCAAGTGGGCCCAGAGATACCTCTCCGACAATCGGAGTGACAAATCCTAATCTCGAAATACGCCAACCCAACAAGTACCTTCGGAGACACCTGTAGAGCACCTTTATAATCACCCAGTTACATTGTGACGTTTGGTGGCACACAAAGTGTTCCTCCAGTAAACGGGAGTTGCATAATCTCATAGTCATAGGAACATGTATAAGTCATGAAGAAAGCGATAGCTACAAACTAAACGATCAAGTGCTAAGCTAACGGAATGGGTCAAATCAATCACATCATTCTCCTAATGATGTGATCCCGTTAATCAAATGACAACTCATGTCTGTGGTTAGGAAACATAACCATCTTTGATCAACGAGCTAGTCAAGTAAAGGCATACTAGTGACACTCTGTTTGTCTAGGTATTCACACATGTATTATGTTTCCGGTTAATACAATTCTAGCATGAATAATAAACATTTATCATGATATAAGGAAATAAATAATAACTTTATTATTGCCTCTAGGGCATATTTCCTTCAGTCTCCCACTTGCACTAGAGTCAATAATCTAGTTCACATCGCCATGTGATTTAATACCAATAGTTCACATCACCACGTGATTAACACCCATAGTTCACATCGACATGTGACCAACACCCAAAGGGTTTACTAGAGTCAATAATCTAGTTCACATCGCTATGTGATTAACACCCAAAGAGTACTAAGGTGTGATCATGTTTTGCTTGTGAGAGAAGTTTAGTCAACGGGTCTGCCACATTCAGATCCGTAAGTATTTTGCAAATTTCTATGTCAACAATGCTCTGCATGGAGCTACTCTAGATAATTTCTCCCACTTTCAAAATGTATCTAGATTGAGACTTAGAGTCATCTGGATTAGTGTCAAATTTTGCATCGATGTAACCCTTTACGATGAACCTTTTGTCACCTCCATAATCGAGAAACATATCCTTATTCCACTAAGGATAATTTTGACGGTTGTCCAGTGATCTACTCCTAGATCACTATTGTACTCCCTTGCCAAAAAACAGTGTAGGGTATACAATAGATCTGGTACACAACATGGCATACTTTATAGAACCTATGGCTGAGGCATAAGGAATGACTTTCATTCTCTCTCTATCTTCTGCTGTGGTCGGGTTTTGAGTCTTACTCAACTTCACACCTTATAACACAGGCAAGAACTCCTTTGACTGTTCCATTTTGAACTACTTCAAAATCTTGTCAAGGTATGTACTCATTGAAAAACTTATCAAGCATCTTGATCTATCTCTATAGATCTTGATGCTCAATATGTAAGACGCTTCACCGAGGTCTTTCTTTGAAAAACTCCTTTCAAACTTTCCTTTATGCTTTGCAGAATAATTCTACATTATCTCCGATCAACAATATGTCATTCACATATACTTATCAGAAATGTTCTAGTGCTCCCACTCACTTTCTTGTAAATACAGGCTTCACCGCAAGTCTGTATAAAACTATATGCTTTGATCAACTTATCAAAGCGTATATTCCAACTCCGAGATGCTTGCACCAGTCCATAGATGGATCGCTGGAGCTTGCATATTTTGTTAGCACCTTTAGGATTGACAAAACTTTCTTGTTGCATCATATACAACTCTTCTTTAATAGATGTAGTTTGTTTATCCATTTTCCAGATTTCATAAAATGTGGCAATTGCTAACATGATTCGGACAGACTTAATCATAGATACGAGTGAGAAACTCTCATCATAGTCAACACCTTGAACTTGTTGAAAACCTTTTGCGACAATTCTAGATTTGTAGATAGTAACACTACTATCAGCGTCCGTCTTCCTCTTGAATATCCATTTAATCTCAATGGCTCACTGATCTTTGGGCAAGTCAATCAAAGTCCATACTTTGTTCTTATACATGGATCTCATCTCAGATTTCATGGCCTCAAGCCATTTCGCGGAATCTGGGATCATCATGGCTTCCTCATAGTTCGTAGGTTCGTCATGGTCAAGTAACATGACCTCCAGAACAGGATTCCGTACCACTCTGGTGCGGATCTCACTCTGGTTTACCTACGAGGTTCGGTAGTATCTTGATCTGAAGTTACATGATCATCATCATTAGCTTCCTCACTAATTGGTGTAGTAGTCACAGGAACAGATTTCTGTGATGAACTACTTTCCAATAAGGGAGCAGGTACAATTACCTCATCAAGTTCTACTTTCCTCCCACTCACTTCTTTCAAGAGAAACTCCTTCTCTAGAAAGGATCCATTCTCAACAATGAATAAGTTGCCTTCGGATCTGTGATAGAAGGTGTACCCAACATTTTCTTTTGGGTATCCTATGAAGACGCACTTCTCCGATTTGGGTTTGAGCTTATCAGGTTGAAACTTTTTCACATAAGCATTGCAACCTCAAACTTTAAGAAATGACAACTTAAGTTTCTTGCCAAACCATAGTTCATATGGTTTCATCTCAACGGATTTAGATGGTGCCCTATTTAACGTGAAATGTAGCTGTCTCTAATGCATAACCCCAAAACGATAGTGGTAAATCGGTAAGAGACATCATAGATTGCACCATATCTAATAAAGTACGGTTACGACGTTCGGACATACCATTACACTGTGGTGTTCCAGGTGGCGTGAGTAGTGAAACTATTTCACATTGTTTTAACTGAAGGCCAAACTCGTAACTCAAATATTTTACTTCTGCGATCATATCGTAGAAACTTTTATTTTTGTTACGATGATTCTCCACTTCACTCTAAAATTCTTTGAACTTTTCAAATGTTCCAAACTTGTGTTTCATCAAGTAGATATACTCATATCTGCTCAAATCATCTGTGAAGATCAAAAAATAATGACACCTGTCGCGAGCCTCAATATTCATCAGACCACATACATCAGTATGTATGATTTCCAACAAATCTGTTGCTCGCTCCATTGTTCCGGAGAACGGAGTCTTAGTCATCTTGCCCATGAGGTATGGTTTGCAAGCATCAACTAGTTCATAATCAAGTGATTCCAAAGGCCCATCAGCATGGATTTTCTTCATGTGCTTTACACCAATATGACCTAAACGGTAGTGCCACAAATAAGTTGCACTATCATTATTGACTTTGCATCTTTTGGATTCAATATTATGAAAATGTATATCACCACGATCGAGGTCCAACAAACCATTTTCATTGGGTGTATGACCATACAAGGTTTTATTCATGTAAATAAAACAACAATTATTCTCTAACTTACATGAATAACCGTATTACAATAAACATGATCCAATCATATTTATGCTCAACGCAAACACTAAATAACATTTATTTTAGGTTTAACAATAATCCTGAAAGTATAGGGAGTGTGCGATGATGATCATATCAATCTTGGAACCATTTCCAATACACATCGTCACTTCATCCTTAACTAGTCTCTGTTCATTCTGCAACTCCTGTTTCGAGTTACTATTCTTAGCAACTGAACTAGTATCAAATACTGAGGGGTTGCTATAAACATTAGTAAAGTACACATCAATAACATGTATATCAAATATACCTATGTTCACTTTGCCATCCTTCTTATCTGCCAATTACTTGGGGTAGTTCCGCTTCCAATGACCAGTCCCTTTGCAGTAGAAGCACTCAGTTTCAGGCTTAGGTCCAGACTTGTTTTTTTTTCACTTGAGCAGCAACTTGTTTGCCGTTCTTCTTGAAGTTCCCCTTTCTTCCCTTTGTCCCTTTACTTGAAACTAGTGGTTTTGTTTACCATCAACACTTGATGCTTTTCTTGATTTCTACCTTCGTCGATTTTAGCATCACGAAGAGCTTGGGAATCGTTCTCGTTATCCCTTGCATATTATAGTTCATCACGAAGTTCTACTAACTTGGTGATGGTGACTAGAGAATTCTGTCAATCACTATTTTATCTAGAAGATTAACTCCCACTTGATTCAAGCGATTGTAGTACCCAGACAATCTGAGCACATGCTCACTGCTTGAGCTATTCTCCTCCATCTTTTAGCTATAGAACTTGTTGGAGACTTCATATCTCTCAACTCGGGTATTGCTTGAAATATTAACTTCAACTCCTGGAACATCTCATATGGTCCATGACGTTCAAAACGTTTTTGAAGTCTCGATTCTAAGCCGTTTAAGCATGGTGCACTAAACTATCAAGTAGTCATCATATTGAGCTAGCCAAATGTTCATAACATCTACATCTGCTCCTGTAATAGGTTTGTCACCTAGCGGTGCATCAAGGACATAATTCTTCTGTGCAGCAATGAGGATAAACCTCAGATCACGGATCCAATCCGCATCATTGCTACTAACATCTTTCAACTTAGTTTTCTCTAGGAATATATCAAAAATAAAACATGGGAGCTAAACGCGAGCTATTGATCTACAACATAGATATGCTAATACTACTAGGACTAAGTTCATGATAAATTTAAGTTCAATTAATCATATTACTTAAGAACTCCCACTTAGATAGACATCCCTCTAATCCTCTAAGTGATCACGTGATCCATATCAACTAAACATGTCCGATCATCACGTGAGATGGAGTAGTTTCAATGGTGAACATCACTATGTTGATCATATCTACTATATGATTCACGCTCGGCCTTTCGGTTTCAGTGTTCCGAGGCCATATCTGTTATATGCTAGGCTCGTCAAGTTTAACCTGAGTATTCCGCGTGTGCAACTGTTTTGCACCCGTTGTATTTGAACGTAGAGCCTATCACACCCGATCATCACGTGGTGTCTCAGCACGAAGAACTTTCGCAACGGTGCATACTCAGGGAGAACACTTGTACCCTCATAATTAGTGAGAGATCATCTTATAAAGCTACCGTCGAACTAAGAAAAATAAGATGTATAAAAGATAAACATCACATGCAATCAAAATATGTGACATGATATGGACATCATCATCTTGTGCCTTTGATCTCCATCTCCAAAGCATCGTCATGATTTCCATCGTCACTGGCATGACACCATGATCCCCATCATCTTGATCTATATCAATGTGTCGTCACATGGTCGTCTCGCCAACTATTGCTCTTGCAACTATTGCTATCACATAGCGATAAAGTAAAGCAATTATTTGGTGCTTGCATCTTATGCAATAAAGAGACAACCATAAGGCTTCTGCCAGTTGCCGATAACTTCAACAAAACATGATCATCTTATACAACAACTTATATCTCATCACGTCTTGACCATATCACATCACAACATGCCCTACAAAAACAAGTTGGACGTCCTCTACTTTGTTGTTGCAAGTTTTACGTGGCTGCTACGGGCTCAGCAAGAACCGTTCTTACCTACGCATCAAACCCACAACGATATTTTGTCAAGTTAGTGTTGTTTTAACCTTCTCAAGGACCGGGCGTAGCCACACTCGGTTCAACTAAAGTTGGAGAAACTGACACCCGCTAGTCACCTGTGTGCATAGCACGGCGGTAAAACCAGTCTCGCGTAAGCGTACACATAATGTCGGTCCGGGCCGCTTCATCCAACAATACCGCCGAACCAAAGTGTGACATGCTGGTAAGTAGTATGACTTATATCGCCCACAACTCACTTGTGTTCTACTCGTGCATATTACATCAACGCATAAAACCTGGCTCAGATGCCACTGTTGGGGTACGTAGTAATTTCAAAATATTTCCTACGCACACGCAAGATCATGGTGATGCATAGCAACGAGAGGGAAGAGTGTTGTCCACATACCCTCGTAGACCGAAAGTGGAAGCGTTAGCACAACACGGTTGATGTAGTCATACGTCTTCACGATCCGACCGATCAAGTACCAAACGTACAATACCTCCGAGTTCAGCACACGTTTAGCCCGATGACGTCCCTCGAACTCCGATCTAGCTGAGTGTTGAGGGAGAGTTTCGTCAGCATGACAGCGTGGTGACGATGATGATGTTCTACCGATGTAGGGCTTCGCCTAAGCACCGCTACAGTATTATCGAGGTGGACTATGGTGGAGGGGGGCACCGCACATGGCTAATAGATCAAACGATCAATTGTTGTGTCTATGGGGTGCCCCCTGCCCCCGTATATAAAGGAGCAAGGGGGGGTGCGGCCGGCCTAGAGAGGGGCGCGCCAGGAGGAGTCCTACTCCTACCGGGAGTAGGACTCCCCCCTTTTCCTTGTTGGACTAGGAGAGAGAGGGGAAAGAGGTGGAGGAGAAGAAGGAAGGGGGGGCGCTACCCCCCCTCTCCTTGTCCTATTCGGACTAGGAGGGAGGGGACACGGCCCATGCCCTGGCCGCCTCTCCTCTCTTTCCACCAAGGCCCACTAAGGCCCATTAAGTCCCCGGGGGGTTCCGGTAACCTCCCGATACTGCGATAAAATCCCGATTTCACCCGGAACACTTCCGATATCTAGACATAGGTTTCCAATATATCAATCTTCATGTCTTGACCATTTCAAGACTCCTTGTCATGTCCGTGATCACATCCGGGACTCTGAACAACCTTCGGTACATCAAAACATATAAACTCATAATATAACTGTCATCGAAACGTTAAGCGTGCGGACCCTACGGGTTCGAGAACTATGTAGACATGACCGAGACACGTCTCTGGTCAATAACCAATAGTGGAACCTGGATGTTCATATTGGCTCCCACATATTCTACGAAGATCTTTATCGGTGAGACTGCATAACAACATACGTTGTTCCCTTTGTCATCGGTATGTTACTTGCTCGAGATTCGATCGTCGGTATCTCAATACCTAGTTCAATCTCGTTATCGGCAAGTCCCTTTACTCATTCCGTAATACATCATCCAGCAACTAACTCATTAGTTGCAATGCTTGCAAGGCTTATAGTGATGTCATTACCGAGTGGGCCCAGAGATACCTCTCCGACAATCAGAGTGACAAATCCTAATCTCGAAATACGCCAACCCAACAAGTACGTTCGGAGACACCTGTAGAGCACCTTTATAATCACCCAGTTACGTCGTGATGTTTGGTCACACACAAAGTGTTCCTCCGATAAACGGGAGTTGCATAATCTCATAGTCATAGGAACATGTATAAGTCACGAAGAAAGAAATAGCAACAAACTAAACGATCAAGTGCTAAGTGATACGTCTCCAACGTATCTATAATTTTTTATTGCTCCATGCTATATTATCTACTGTTTTGGACTATATTGGGCTTTATTTTCCACTTTTATATTATTTTTGGGACTAACCTATTAACCGGAGGCCCAGCCCGGAATTGTTGTTTTTTTTGCCTATTTCAGTGCTTCGAAGAAACAGAATATCAAACGGAGTCCAAACGGAATGAAACCTTCGGGAACGTGATTTTTTCACCGAACGTGATCCAGGAGACTTGGACCCTACGCCAAGGCATCAGAGAGGCGGTCACGAGGGTGGGGGGCGCCCCCCTAGGGCGCGCCCCCTGCCTCATGGGCCCCTCGGTGCTCCACCTACGTACCCCCAAACGATCAGAACATGAGCCAAAAACCTAATTCCACTGCCGCAACTTTCTGTATCCACGAGATCCCATCTTGGGGCCTGTTCCAGAGCTCCGCCGGAGAGGGCCGTCATCACGGAGGGCTTCTACATCATCATAGCCTCTCCGATGAAGTGTGAGTAGTTTACCTCAGACCTTCGGGTCCATAGTTAGTAGCTAGATGGCTTCTTCTCTCTTTTTGGATCTCAATACAAAGTTCTCCCCCTCTCTTGTGGAGATCTATTCGATGTAATCTTCTTTTTGCGGTGTGTTTCTTGAGACAGATGAATTGTGGGTTTATGATCAAGTCTATCTATGAATAATATTTGAATCTTCTCTGAATTCTTTTATGTATGATTGGTTATCTTTGCAAGTCTCTTCGAATTATCCGTTTGGTTTGGCCAACTAGATTGGTAGTTCTTGCCATGGGAGAAGTGCTTAGCTTTGGGTTCGATCTTGCGGTGTCCTTTCCCAGTGACAGAAGGGGCAGCAAGGCACGTATTGCATCGTTGCCATCGAGGATAACAAGATGGGGTTTATTTCATATTGCATGAATTTATCTCTCTACATCATGTCATCTTGCTTAAAGCGTTACTCTGTTTTTAACTTAATACTCTAGATGCATGCTGGATAGCGGTCGATGAGTGGAGTAATAGTAGTAGATGCAGAATCGTTTCGGTCTACTTGTCACGGACGTGATGCCTATATACATGATCATGCCTAGATATTCTCATAACCATGCTCAATTCTGTCAATTTCTCAACAGTAATTTGTTCACCCACCGTAGAATACTTATGCTCTTGAGAGAAGCCACAAGTGAAATCTATGGCCCCCGGGTCTATCCTCATCATATCAATATCCATCACTTTAATCTTGTTTTGATTTTTACTTTGCCTTTTACTTTTCACTTTGCATCTCTATACCAAAAATACCAAAAATATTATATCTATCAGATCTCACTCTCGTAAGTGACCGTGAAGGGATTGACAACCCCTAATCGCGTTGGTTGCGAGTAGCTATCGTTTTGTGCAGGTACGAGGGACTTGAGCGTGGCCTCCTACTGGATTGATACCTTGGTTCTCAAAAACTGAGGGAAATACTTATGCTACTCTGCTGCATCATCCCTTCCTCTTCGGGGAAATCCAACGCAAGCTCAAGAGGTAGCAAGAAGGATTTCTGGCGCCGTTGCCGGGGAGTCTATGCAAAAAGTCAACATACCAAGTACCCTTCACAATCCCTATCTCTCGCATTACATTATTTGCCATTTGCCTCTCGTTTTCCTCTCCCCCACTCCACCCTTGCCATTTTATTCACCCTCTCTCTCTATCCTCCCTCTCTATTTGCCTCTTTTGCCCGTTTGCTCTTGTTTGCTCGTGTGCTAGTTTGTTTGCTTGTCGTCATGGCTAGTCTCATATCTTCTCCGTTGTCTCCCGAGAATGAAGTTCTAAATTTTAAACAAAGGGAAGGAGAAAATCTAAAAGATGCTTGGTATAGAATTTGCAATGCTCAAAATAGATCTACCAGGAAGCAATCTACTTCAGTTCTTCTCTGCAATTTTTATGTAGGTGTTAATCCTTGGTATAGATATATCCTCGATACCATTACCGGAGGGAAATTCTTGGGTAGTCGTACTTTTGATTCTTATAATGCTATGTTAGATTTATTTGGCTCACCACCTCTTTTGGTTAATGGAACCATGCTAACTTTGGAGCATGTTATGCAAAGACTTGAAATTATTGAAAATAAAGTTGCTACTGTTGAATTGATTGAAAATCTAGATAAAAAGATCCACAATCAAATTACTCAATATGGATCTAAGGTAGGAATGACTTTGAAAAATATTAAGGAAAAGGAACCCATAGTTAATGAGAAGATAAACTTAGATTCTACTAGAATTGATAAACTTGAGGGTATCATTACAAACTTGGGAACCGCTTTTTCTTCCATAAAGAATACTCCAAGTCCTCCTACTAAAATTGCCAAGCTTATGTATGTTCCTAAAAATAAGGGTGAATCATCTAGTAAGGAAACTGCGGATCTTAAATCTATAAGTATTCATCCCAATCTTTTTGCTATCATTAAGGAACCAATTGCTACAAATGAATTTTTCGATCTTATGCCTAAAAGTTTGATAATCACTAGAAAGAAAGAAATTCCTAAGGGAAATAGATGCTTCATCTAAGAATTGCCTACCAAAGATGGCAATACCTAGATCTATCCTCGCTTTTATGCCTAGCTAGGGGCGTTAAATGATAGCGCTTGTTGGGAGGCAACCCAATTTTATTCCTTGCTTTTTGCTCCTGTTTAGTAATAAATAAATTATTTAGCCTCTGTTTTGTTTGTGTTTTTTGTGTTTAATTAGTGTTTGTGCCAAGTAGAACCGTTGGGAAGACTTGGGGAAAGTCTTGTTGAACTTGCTGTAAAAAACAGAAACTTTAGCGCTCACGAGAACTGCTGTAATTTTTATTTGAAGAGTGCTATTTAGTTAATTGTTTTTTCATATGATTAATAGATAAATTCCTCACGTCCAGGAATTTATTTTAGATTTTTTGGGGTTCCATATCTTGCGCTAGCTACAGATTACTACAGACTGTTCTGTTTTTGACAGACTCTGTTTTTCGTGTGTTGTTTGCTTATTTTGATGAATCTATGGTTAGTAAAATAGTTTATAATCCATAGAGAAGTTGGAATACAGTAGGTTTAACACCGATATAAATAAAGAATGAGTTCATTACAGTACCTTGAAGTGGTCTTTTGTTTTCTTTCGCTAACGGAGCTCACGAGTTTTCTACTTTAAGTTTTGTGTTGTGAAGTTTTCAAGTTTTGGGTGAATTCTTTTGATGGATTATGGAACAAGGAGTGGCAAGAGCCTAAGATTGGGGATGCCCATGGCACCCCCAAGATAATCCAAGGACACCAAAAAGTCAAAGCTTGGGGATGCCCCCCTCTTTCGTCCACTTCCATCGGCAATTTACCTGGAGCTATATTTTTATTCACCAACATGATATGTGTTTTGCTTGGAGCGTCTTCTATTATTTGTGTCTTTGTGTTTTAGTATGCCACAATCATCCTTGCTGTACACACCTTTTTAGAGAGCCATACATGAATTAAAATTTGATAGAATACTCTATGTGCTTCACTTATATCTTTTGAGCATTATAGTTTTGCTCTATGTGCCTCACTTATATCTTTTTGAGCTAACTAGTTTTGCTCTATGTGCTTCACTTATATATTTTGAGCATTATAATTTTGCTCTATGTACTTCACGTCTTCACTTATATCTTTTGAGCTATGTAATTTTGCTCTATGTGCTTCACTTAGATCTTTTAGAGCATGGTGGTGGGTTTGTTTTAAAGAAACTATTGATCTCTCATGCTTCACTTAAATTATTTTGAGAGTCTATTAATAGAATGGTAATTCACTTAATAATAATATGCTTGGTATTCAAGATTTGTGAAACTTCCTTTTGAGTGTGTTGGATACTAAGAAAAAATTGAAGCATGATAATTGTTTTGAGATGTGGAGGTGATAATATTAAAGTCATGCTAGTTGAGTAGTTGTGAATTTAAAGAATACTTGTGTTAAAGTTTGTGATTCCCGTAGCATGCACGTATGGTGAACCGTTATGTGATGAAGTCGGAGCATAATTTATTTATTGATTGTCTTCCTTATGAGTGGCGGTTGGGGACGAGCGATGGTCTTTTCCTACCAATCTATCCCCCTAGGAGCATGCGCGAATACTTTGCTTTGATAACTTCTAGATTTTTGCAATAAATATATGAGTTCTTTATGACTAATGTTGAGTCCATGGATTATACACACTCTCACCCTTCCACCTTTGCTAGCCTCTCTAATACCGCACACTTTTCGCCGGTACCATATACCTTCCTCAAAACAGCCACCATACCTACCTATTATGGCATTTCCATAGCCATTCCGAGATATATTGCCATGCAACTTTCCACCGTTTCGTTTATTATGACTGAAGGAAATATGCCCTAGAGGCAATAATAAAGTTATTATTTATTTCCTTATATCATGATAAATGTTTATTATTCATGCTAGAATTGTATTAACCGGAAACATAATACATGTGTGAATACATAGACCAACAGAGTGTCACTAGTATGCCTCTACTTGACTAGCTCGTTAATCAAAGATGGTTATGTTTCCTAACCATGAACAAAGAGTTGTTATTTGATTAACGAGGTCACATCATTAGTTGAATGATCTGATTGACATGACCCATTCCATTAGCTTAGCACCCGATCGTTTAGTATGTTGCTATTGCTTTCTTCATGACTTATACATGTTCCTATAACTATGAGATTATGCAACTCCCGTCTGCCGGAGGAACACTTTGGGTACTACCAAACGTCACAACGTAACTGGGTGATTATAAAGGAGTACTACAGGTGTCTCCAATGGTATATGTTGGGTTGGCGTATTTCGAGATTAGGGTTTGTCACTCCGATTGTCGGAGAGGTATCTCTGGGCCCTCTCGGTAATGCACATCACATAAGCCTTGCAAGCACTGCAACTAATATGTTAGTTGTGAGATGATGTATTACGGAACGAGTAAAGAGACTTGCCGGTAACGAGATTGAACTAGGTATTGGATACCGACGATCGAATCTCGGGCAAGTAACATACCGATGACAAAGGGAACAACGTATGTTGTTATGCGGTCTGACCGATAAAGATCTTCGTAGAATATGTAGGAGCCAATATGGGCATCCAGGTCCCGCTATTGGTTATTGACCAGAGACGTGTCTCGGTCATGTCTACATTGTTCTCGAACCGTAGGGTCCGCACGCTTAACGTTACGATGACAGTTATTATGAGTTTATGCATTTTGATGTACCGAAGGTTGTTCGGAGTCCCGGATGAGATCACGGACATGACGAGGAGTCTCGAAATGGTCGAGACGTAAATATTGATATATTGGAAGCCTATGTTTGGACATAGGAAGTGTTCCGGGTGAAATCGGGATTTTACCGGAATACTGGGAGGGTTACCGGAACCCCCCGGGAGACTAATGGGCCTATTGGGCCTTAGTGGAAAAGAGAGAAGGGGCAGCCCACAGCCTAGCCGCGCGCCCCCCCTTTCCCCAAGTCCTAGTAGGACTAGGAGAAGGGGCCGGCCCCCCTCTTTCTCCTTTCCCCCCGAGAGTCCTAATTGGAATAGGATTGGAGGGGGGAGTCCTACTCTCGGTGGGAGTAGGACTCCCCTGCGCCTCCCTCTCCCTGGCCAGCCGGCCCCCCTCCTCCAACCTTTATATACGGGGGCAGGGGACACCCCAAGACACACAAGTTGATCCTTGAGATCGTTCCTTAGCCGTGTGCGGTGCCCCCTGCCACCAAATTCCACCTCGATCGTACCGTTGTAGTGCTTAGGCGAAGCCCTGCGTCGGTAGTACATCAAGATCGTCACCACGCCGTCGTGCTGACGGAACTCTTCCTCAACGCTTTGCTGGATCGGAGCCCGAGGAACGTCATCGAGCTGAACGTGTGCTAAGAACTCGGAGGTGCCGGAGTAACGGTGCTTGGATCGGTCGGATCGGGAAGAAGACGTACGACTACTTCCTCTACGTTGTGTGATCGCTTCCGCAGTCGGTCTGCGTTGGTACGTAGACAACACTCTCCCCTCTCGTTGCTGTGCATCACCATGATCTTGCGTGTGCGTAGGAAAATTTTCGAAATTACTGCGTTCCCCAACAGTGGCATCCGAGCCTAGGTTTTATGGTTTGATGTTATTTGCACGAGTAGAACACAAGTGAGTTGTGGGCGATACAAGTCATACTGCCTACCAGCATGTCATACTTTGGTTCGGCGGTATTGTTGGGTGAGACGATCCGGACCAACCTTACGCGTACTCTTACGCGAGACCAGTTCCCTCGACGTGCTTTGCACATAGATGGCTTGCGGAAGACTGTCTCTCCAACTTTAGTTGAACCAAGTGTGACTACGCCCGGTCCTTGAGAAGGTTAAAACGGAGTCTATTTGACGAACTATCGTTGTGGTTTTGATGCGTAGGTGAGTTGAGTTCTTACTTAAGCCCGTAGCAGCCACGTAAAACTTGCAACAACAAAGTAGAGGACGTCTAACTTGTTTTTGCAGGGCATGTTGTGATGTGATATGGTCAAGGCATGATGCTGATTTTATTGTATGAGATGATCATGTTTTGTAACCGAGTTATCGGCAACTGGCAGGAGCCATATGGTTGTCGCTTTATTGTATGCAATGCAATCGCGATGTAATGCTTTACTTTATTACTAAACGGTAGTGATAGTCGTGGAAGCATAAGATTGGCGAGACGACAACGATGCTACGATGGAGATCAAGGTGTCGCGCCGGTGACGATGGTGATCATGACGGTGCTTCGGAGATGGAGATCACAAGCACAAGATGATGATGGCCATATCATATCACTTATATTGATTGCATGTGATGTTTATCCCTTTTTATGCATCTTATCTTGCTTTGATTGACGGTAGCATTATAAGATGATCTCTCACTAAAAATTATCAAGAAGTGTTCTCCCTGAGTATGCACCGTTGCCAAAGTTCGTCGTGCCCAGACACCACGTGATGATCGGGTGTGATAAGCTCTACGTCCAAATACAACGGGTGCAAAACAGTTGCACACGCAGAATACTCAGGTTATACTTGACGAGCCAAGCATATACAGATATGGCCTCGGAACACGGAGACCGAAAGGTCGAGCGTGAATCATATAGTAGATATGATCAACATAACGATGTTCACCATTGAAAACTACTCTATCTCACGTGATGATCGGTTATGGTTTAGTTGATTTGGAACACGTGATCACTTAGAAGATTAGAGGGATGTCTATCTAAGTGGGAGTTCCTAAGTAATTTGATTAACTGAACTTAAACTTATCATGAACTTAGTACCTGATAGTATCTTGCTTGTTTATGTTGATTGTAGATAGATGGCTCGTGCTATTGTTCCGTTGAATTTTAATGCGTTCCTTGAGAAAGCAAAGTTGAAAGATGATGGTAGCAATTACACGGACTGGGTCCGTAACCTGAGGATTATCCTCATTGCTGCACAGAAGAATTACGTCCTGGAAGCACCGCTGGGTGACAGGCCTGCTGCTGGAGCAACGCCAGATGTTATGAACGTCTGGCAGAGCAAAGCTGATGACTACTCAATAGTTCAGTGTGCCATGCTTTACGGCTTAGAATCGGGACTTCAACGACGTTTTGAACGTCATGGAGCATATGAGATGTTCCAGGAGTTGAAGTTAATATTTCAAGCAAATGCCCGAATTGAGAGATATGAAGTCTCCAATAAGTTCTATAGCTGCAAGATGGAGGAGAACAGTTCTGTCAGTGAGCATATACTCAAAATGTCTGGGTATAATAATCACTTGATTCAGATGGGAGTTAATCTTCCAGATGACTGCGTCATTGACAGAATTCTCCAATCACTGCCACCAAGCTACAAGAGCTTCGTGATGAACTATAATATGCAAGGGATGAACAAGACTATTCCGAGCTCTTCGCAATGCTGAAAGCTGCGGAGGTAGAAATCAAGAAGGAGCATCAAGTGTTGATGGTTAGCAAAACCACTAGTTTCAAGAAAAAGGGCAAAGGGAAGAAGAAGGGAAACTTCAAGAAGAACAGCAAACAAGTTGCTGCTCAGGAGAAGAAACCCAAGTCTGGACCTAAGCCTGAAACTGAGTGCTTCTACTGCAAGCAGACTGGTCACTGGAAGCGGAACTGCCCCAAGTATTTGGCGGATAAGAAGGATGGCAAAGTGAGCAAAGGTATATGTGATATACATGTTATTGATGTGTACCTTACTAGAGCTCGCAGTAGCACCTGGGTATTTGATACTGGTTCTGTTGCTAATATTTGCAACTCGAAACAGGGACTACGGAATAAGCGGACGCTAGCAAAGGACGAGGTGACGATGCGCGTGGGAAACGGTTCCAAAGTCGATGTGATCGCGGTCGGCACGCTACCTCTACATCTACCTTTGGGATTAATATTAGACCTAAATAATTGTTATTTGGTGCCAGCGTTGAGCATGAACATTATATCTGGATCTTGTTTAATGCGAGACGGTTATTCATTTAAATCAGAGAATAATGGTTGTTCTATTTATATGAATAATATCTTTTATGGTCATGCACCTTTGAATAGTGGTCTATTCTTGTTGAATCTCGAAGATAGTGATACACATATTCATAATGTAGAAGCCAAAAGATGCAAAGTTAATAATGATAGTGCAACTTATTTGTGGCACTGCCGTTTAGGTCATATCGGTGTAAAGCGCATGAAGAAACTCCATACTGATGGGCTTTTGAAACCACTTGATTATGAATCACTTGGTACTTGCGAACCGTGCCTCATAGGCAAGATGACTAAAACACCGTTCTCCGGTACTATGGAGAGAGCAACAGATTTATTGGAAATCATACATACCGATGTATGTGGTCCGATGAATATTGAGGCTCGTGGCGGATATCGTTATTTTCTCACCTTCACAGATGATTTAAGCAGATATGGGTATATCTACTTAATGAAACATAAGTCTGAAACATTTGAAAAGTTCAAAGAATTTTAGAGTGAGGTTGAAAATCATCGTAACAAGAAAATAAAGTTTCTACGATCTGATCGTGGAGGAGAATATTTGAGTTACGAGTTTGGTGTACATTTGAAAAATTGTGGAATAGTTTCGCAACTCACGCCACCCGGAACACCACAACGTAATGGTGTGTCCGAACGTCGTAATCGTACTTTACTAGATATGGTGCGATCTATGATGTCTCTTACTGATTTACCGCTATCGTTTTGGGGTTATGCTTTAGAGACGGCCGCATTCACGTTAAACAGGGCACCATCAAAATCCGTTGAGACGACACCTTATGAACTATGGTTTGGCAAGAAACCAAAGTTGTCATT
Organism: Triticum monococcum; assembly: GCA_034509565.1. Lineage (NCBI taxonomy): Eukaryota > Viridiplantae > Streptophyta > Magnoliopsida > Poales > Poaceae > Triticum > Triticum monococcum. The sequence continues at coordinate 567,791,798 of CM067841.1, read as the reverse complement.
TCTTAAAGTTTGGGGCTGCGATGCTTATGTGAAAAAGCTTCAACCTGATAAGCTCGAACCCAAATCGGAGAAATGTGTCTTCATAGGATATCCAAAGGAAACTATTGGATACACCTTCTATCACAGATCCGAAGGCAAGACTTTTGTTGCTAAATTCGGAAACTTTCTAGAGAAGGAGTTTCTCTCGAAAGAAGTGAGTGGGAGGAAAGTAGAACTTGACGAGGTAACTGTACCTGCTCCCTTATTGGAAAATAGTACATCACAGAAAACTGTTTCTGCGACACCTATACCAATCAGTGAGGAAGCTAATGATGATGATCATGAAGCTTCAGAACAAGATACTACTGAACCACGTAGATCAACCAGAGTGAGATCCGCACCAGAGTGGTACGGTAATCCAGTTCTGGAAGTCATGATGCTAGATCATGATGAACCTACGAACTATGAAGAAGCGATGGTGAGCCCAGATTCCGCAAAGTGGCTTGAGGCCATGAAATCTGAGATGGGATCCATGTATGAAAACAAAGTATGGACTTTGGTTGACTTGCCCGATGATCGGCAAGCAATTGAGAATAAATGGATCCTCAAGAAAAAGACTGACGCTGACGGTAATATTACTGTCTATAAAGCTCGACTTGTCGCGAAAGGTTTTCGACAAGTTCAAGGAGTTGACTACGATGAGACCTTCTCACCCGTAGCGATGCTTAAGTCCGTCAAAATTATGTTAGCAATTGCCGCATTTTATGATTATGAAATATGGCAGATGGATGTCAAAACTGCATTCCTGAATGGATTTCTGGAAGAAGAGTTGTATATGATACAACCAGAAGGTTTTGTCGATCCAAAGGGAGCTAACAAAGTATGCAAACTCCAGTGATCCATTTATGGACTGGTGCAAGCATCTCGGAGTTGGAATAAACGCTTTGATAGTGTGATCAAAGCATTTGGCTTTATACAGACTTTTGGAGAAGCCTGTATTTACAAGAAAGTGAGTGGGAGCTCTGTAGCGTTTCTAATATTATATGTGGATGACATATTGCTGATTGGAAATGATATAGAATTTCTGGATAGCATAAAGGGATACTTGAATAAAAGTTTTTCGATGAAAGACCTCGGGGAAGCTGCTTACATATTAGGCATAAAGATCTATAGAGATAGATCAAAACGCTTAATTGGACTTTCACAAAGCACATACCTTGACAAGATTTTGAAGAAGTTCAAAATGGATCAAGCAAAGAAAGGGTTCTTGCCTGTGTTACAAGGTATGAAGTTGAGTCAGACTCAATGCCCGACCACTGCAGAAGATAGAGAGAAAATGAAAGATGTTCCCTATGCTTCAGCCATAGGCTCTATCATGTATGCAATGCTGTGTACCAGACCTGATGTGTGCCTTGCTATAAGTTTAGCAGGGAGGTACCAAAGTAATCCAGGAATGGATCACTGGACAGCGGTCAAGAACATCCTGAAATACCTGAAAAGGACTAAGTATATGTTTCTCGTATATGGAGGTGACAAAGAGCTCACCGTAAGAGGTTACGTTGATGCAAGCTTTGACACTGATCCGGACGATTCTAAATCGCAAACCGGATACGTGTTTACTTTAAACGGTGGAGCTGTCAGTTGGTGCAGTTCTAAACAAAGCGTCGTAGTGGGATCTACATGTGAAGCAGAGTACATAGCTGCTTCGGAAGCAGCAAACGAAGGAGTCTGGATGAAGGAGTTCATATCCGATCTAGGTGTCATACCTAGTGCATCGGGTCCAATGAAAATCTTCTGTGACAATACTGGTGCAATTGCCTTGGCAAAGGAATCCAGATTTCACAAGAGGACCAAACACATCAAGAGACGCTTCAACTCCATCCGGGATTTAGTCCAGGTGGGAGACATAGAGATTTGCAAGATACATACGGATCTGAATGTTGCAGACCCGTTGACTAAGCCTCTTCCACGAGCAAAACATGATCAGCACCAAGGCTCCATGGGTGTTAGAATCATTACAGTGTAATCTAGATTATTGACTCTAGTGCAAGTGGGAGACTGAAGGAAATATGCCCTAGAGGCAATAATAAAGTTATTATTTATTTCCTTATATCATGATAAATGTTTATTATTCATGCTAGAATTGTATTAACCGGAAACATAATACATGTGTGAATACATAGACCAACAGAGTGTCACTAGTATGCCTCTACTTGACTAGCTCGTTAATCAAAGATGGTTATGTTTCCTAACCATGAACAAAGAGTTGTTATTTGATTAACGAGGTCACATCATTAGTTGAATGATCTGATTGACATGACCCATTCCATTAGCTTAGCACCCGATCGTTTAGTATGTTGCTATTGCTTTCTTCATGACTTATACATGTTCCTATAACTATGAGATTATGCAACTCCCGTCTGCCGGAGGAACACTTTGGGTACTACCAAACGTCACAACGTAACTGGGTGATTATAAAGGAGTACTACAGGTGTCTCCAATGGTATATGTTGGGTTGGCGTATTTCGAGATTAGGGTTTGTCACTCCGATTGTCGGAGAGGTATCTCTGGGCCCTCTCGGTAATGCACATCACATAAGCCTTGCAAGCACTGCAACTAATATGTTAGTTGTGAGATGATGTATTACGGAACGAGTAAAGAGACTTGCCGGTAACGAGATTGAACTAGGTATTGGATACCGACGATCGAATCTCGGGCAAGTAACATACCGATGACAAAGGGAACAACGTATGTTGTTATGCGGTCTGACCGATAAAGATCTTCGTAGAATATGTAGGAGCCAATATGGGCATCCAGGTCCCGCTATTGGTTATTGACCAGAGACGTGTCTCGGTCATGTCTACATTGTTCTTGAACCGTAGGGTCCGCACGCTTAACGTTACGATGATAGTTATTATGAGTTTATGCATTTTGATGTACCGAAGGTTGTTCGGAGTCCCGGATGAGATCACGGACATGACGAGGAGTCTCGAAATGGTCGAGACGTAAAGATTGATATATTGGAAGCCTATGTTTGGACATAGGAAGTGTTCCGGGTGAAATCGGGATTTTACCGGAATACCGGGAGGGTTACCGGAACCCCCCGGGAGACTAATGGGCCTATTGGGCCTTAGTGGAAAAGAGAGAAGGGGCAGCCCACAGCCTAGCCGCACGCCCCCCCCCCTTTCCCCAAGTCCTAGTAGGACTAGGAGAAGGGGCCGGCCCCCCTCTTTCTCCTTTCCCCCCGAGAGTCCTAATTGGAATAGGATTGGAGGGGGGAGTCCTACTCCCGGTGGGAGTAGGACTCCCCTGCGCCTCCCTCTCCCTGGCCGGCCGGCCCCCCTCCTCCAACCTTTATATACGGGGGCAGGGGACACCCCAAGACACACAAGTTGATCCTTGAGATCATTCCTTAGCCGTGTGCGGTGCCCCCTGCCACCAAATTCCACCTCGATCGTACCGTTGTAGTGCTTAGGCAAAGCCCTGTGTCGGTAGTACATCAAGATCGTCACCACGCCGTTGTGCTGACGGAACTCTTCCTCGACGCTTTGCTGGATCGGAGCCCGAGGAACGTCATCGAGCTGAACGTGTGCTAAGAACTCGGAGGTGCCGGAGTAACGGTGCTTGGATCGGTCGGATCGGGAAGAAGACGTACGACTACTTCCTCTACGTTGTGTGATCGCTTCCGCAGTCGGTCTGTGTTGGTACGTAGACAACACTCTCCCCTCTCGTTGCTATGCATCACCATGATCTTGCGTGTGCGTAGGAAAATTTTCGAAATTACTGCGTTCCCCAACAATGACACACTCCATCATTGTCATATTGCATATCCTGATACACCGTCGGAGGCATTCATATAGAGTCATATTTTGTTCTAAGTATCGAGTTGTAATTGTTGAGTTGTAAGAAAAATAAAAGTGTGATGATCATCATTATTAGAGCATTGTCCCAGTGAGGAAAGGATGATGGAGACTATGATTCCCCCACAAGTCAGGATGAGACTCCGGACGAAAAATAAATAAAAGAGGCCAAAGAAGCCCAAAAAAAGAGAAAGAAAAGAGGCCATAAAAAAGAGAAAAGTCCCAAATAAAAAAATATAAATAAAAAAATAAGAGAAAAAGAGAGAAGGGACAATGTTACTATCCTTTTACCACACTTGTGCTTCAAAGTAGCACCATGATCTTCATAGTAGAGAGTCTCTTATGTTATCACTTTCATATACTAGTGGGAATTTTACATTATAGAACTTGGCTTGTATATTCCAATGATAGGCTTCCTCAAAATGCCCTAGGTCTTTATGAGCAAGCAAGTTGGATGCACACCTACTTAGTTTCTTTTGATGAGCTTTCATATACTTATAGCTCTAGTGCATCCGTTGCATGGCAATCCCTACTCACTCATATTGATATCTATTGATGGGCATCTCCATAGCCCGTTGATGCGCCTAGTTGATGTGAGACTATCTTCTCCTTTTTGTCTTCTCCACAACCACCATTCTATTCCACCTATAGTGTTATATCCATGGCTCACGCTCATGTATTGCGTGAAGATTGAAAAAGTTAGAGTATGAAACAATTGCTTGGCTTGTCATAGGGGTTGTGCATGATTTAAATACTTTGTGTGGTGAAAATAGAGCATAGCCAGACTATATGATTTTGTAGGGATAACTTTCTTTGGCCATGTTATTTTGAGAAGACATAATTGGTTTGTTAGTATGCTTGAAGTATTATTATTTTCATGTCAATATAAACTTTTGTCTTGAATCTTTCGAATCTGAATATTCATATCACAATTAAGAAGATTTGCATTGAAATTATGTCAAGTAGCACTCCGCATCAAAAATTCTCTTTTTATCATTTACCTACTCGAGGACGAGCAGGAATTAAGCTTGGGGATGCCCAACGTATCTATAATTTTTGATTGCTCCATGCTATATTATCTACTGTTTTGGACTATATTGGGCTTTATTTTCCACTTTTATATTATTTTTGGGACTAACCTATTACCCAGAGGCCCAGCCCAGAATTGCTTTTTTTTGCCTATTTCAGTGTTTCGAAGAAACGGAATGAAACCTTCGGGAACGTGATTTTCTCACCGAACGTGATCCAGGAGACTTGGACCCTACGCCAAGGCATTAGAGAGGCGGTCACGAGGATGGGGGGCGCGCCCCCTGCCTCGTGGGCCCTTCGGTGCTCCACCGACGTACTCCTTCCTCCTATATATACCTACGTACCCCCAAACGATCAGAACAGGAGCCAAAACCTAATTCCACCGCCGCAACTTTCTGTATCCACGAGATCCCATCTTGGGGCCTATTTCGGAGCTCCGCCAGAGAGGGCCGTCATCACGGGGGGCTTCTACATCATCATAGCCTCTCCGATGAAGTGTGAGTAGTTTACCTCAGACCTTCGGGTCCATAGTTAGTAGCTAGATGGCTTCTTCTCTCTTTTTGGATCTCAATACAAAGTTCTCCCCTCTCTTGTGGAGATCTATTCGATGTAATCTTCTTTTTGCGGTGTGTTTGTTGAGACCGATGAATTGTGGGTTTATGATCAAGTCTATCTATGAATAATATTTGAATCTTCTCTGAATTCTTTTATGTATGATTGGTTTTCTTTGAAAGTCTCTTCGAATTATCCGTTTGGTTTGGCCAACTAGGTTGGTAGTTCTTGCCATGGGAGAAGTGCTTAGCTTTGGGTTCGATCTTGCGGTGTCCTTTCCCAGTGACAGAAGGGGCAGCAAGGCACGTATTGCATCATTGCCATCGAGGATAACAAGATGGGGTTTATTTCATATTGCATGAATTTATCTCTCTACATCATGTCATCTTACTTAAAGCGTTACTCTGTTTTTAACTTAATACTCTAGATGCATGTTGGATAGCGGTCGATGAGTGGAGTAATAGTAGTAGATGCAGAGTTGTTTCGGTCTACTTGTCACGGACGTGATGCCTATATACATGATCATGCCTAGATATTCTCATAACCATGCTCAATTCTGTCAATTGCTCAACAGTAATTTGTTCACCCACCGTAGAATACTTATGCTCTTGAGAGAAGCCACTAGTGAAACCTATGGCCCCCGGGTCTATTCTCATCATATCAATATCCATCACTTTAATCTTGTTTTGATTTTTACTTTGACTTTTACTTTTCACTTTGCATCTCTATACCAAAAATACCAAAAATATTATATCTATCAGATCTCACTCTCGTAAGTGACCGTGAAGGGATTGACAACCCCTAATCGCATTGGTTGCGAGTAGCTATCATTTTGTGCAGGTACGAGGGACTTGAGCGTGGCCTCCTACTGGATTGATACCTTGGTTCTCAAAAACTGAGGGAAATACTTACGCTACTCTGCTGCATCATCCCTTCCTCTTCGGGGAAATCCAACGTAAGCTCAAGAGGTAGCACTAAGCTAACAGAATGGGTCAAGTCAATCACATCATTCTCCTAATGATGTGATCCCGTTAATCAAATGACAACTCATGTCTATGGTTAGGAAACATAACCATCTTTGATCAACGAGCTAGTCAAGTAGAGGCATACTAGTGACACTCTGTTTGTCTATGTATTCACACATGTATTATGTTTTCGGTTAATACAATTCTAGTATGAATAATAAACATTTATCATGATATAAGGAAATAAATAATAACTTTATTATTGCCTCTAGGGCACATTTCCTTCAGAAAATTACAACATAAGAATCTCATGAGGAGACCGACCTATGCTCAAAGATGAATTAACAACCAAGTGTTTGATTAGCGGTACAGGAAATGCACATGGCCAATGGGCGTGAGTTTTGGCTGAGGACGATCATCTACTAAGAAGACTGTCTTCACAAATTTTTAGCTCAAATGGAGGAGCCTAGGTGTCACTTGCTTTGCAACATACCACACTCGATAGAAGTATGAATGTTGAAGCCACACTCACATGTATTGTTAGATGGGGCTCAAATTTGGTGGAGAGCTATGATTTGGGAATCTAGAAGATGTGGCAAAAATTCAGCTCATTAGGATATGCCTAGTTAGTACTTCCTTCACAACAGTTAGAGGTGAACAAAAACTTTGGAAATTTGCCGAGGAAGATTTACCAGGCAAATGCAGTTGAATATTGTCATGAGGCAATGATTTTGATAGTAAAGAATTCCCAATTTTTTTGGGGAATTTTGGGAATGACAGAAATATAGGATGCTTCACAACCTAGGGTAAAAATTGACACATGGACATGACACATAGTCACTGATGAGGTGGCGCCTAGTCATAGCAATCCACCACAACTTACAAGGTTATGACCATCTATATTGGTCATGACCAGCTAGAAATAAGGCAGCAGATCAGTGTTATCTGCTTTGTGACCATTTTGTGTAAGGAAATTACGACCTTTCTGACCAAAATGGTCGATATAGTTTAGCGTTTGGAGCCCCCCGAACAGCTTTTGACCAATTGGTCTCAAATGTCATAGACAATTATTCCAGGGTCACTGCCAGAAGGTCACTAGTTGACATATTTCTTGTAGTGGAAAATGGATGGGGGTATAAGTCCATTTTCCTAGGAGAAGAAAACAAGGCGACATGGAGCTCTGAGGTTGAGACAGGGGCGACGCTACTCGCCGGTGACCTAGCCGGAGACAGAGATGTCGTGGTGTCATCGGCAATGGAGAGGAAGAAGATTCACGGGTGTGGGTGCGGGACGGGGTCCGATCACCGGGGCCGGAGAAGGATGAGGCTTAGGATGATCAGGGAAGCAACAAAGTGATGCAGGAGGTGACTTGAAAAGGTCGAGGCGGTGAGGCGTGCGCAGTAACACAGCCGGTGTCTGTGGCACAATGAGGAAGATGAAAGGGAGGAAGGTGAGTTGGCTTATACCAAAAGAAATTTCAGTCACCTACATACAAGAAAACGAGTTGAGCATAACTATGCTCAAATTAGTGAAGTATAAATGTGTAGCCCATATTTCTCCATCAGCTTGAGCTTTTGGGTGAAATGGCTGGTGCGTGCAGTTCTACATGGTATCAGAGTTAAGAGGTCTTGAGTTCAAGACCCGACTGGCAAAATTAAATTGCAGACCATTTTCGGTCCATGTGATCCTAATGGTCTCACCCTTGTACTCAAACCTCCTCACACGAAGCATATACACCATCAATCCAATCCAAGCTGAACTGGGGTATTTACCTCCACTTGAAGGGCCTGGACTTGGGTAATTTCTTCATGTACACTCTCATCTCGCCTTCTGGCTACGCACGACACCCTACCGAGGTTACGCTAGTATTATGCACTGACACCTACCATTGCCCCCAAATGTAGCTCCAGGTATCCAATGAATTCTTTTCTTCAGAAGTAGCAATATGAAAACAAAGATACTACATCTAAATAAATTCTTCGCGCGTTTGAGAGGACAAAGGTAAATGAAATAGATCATCCAAGAATTCATGTTGTAAGACAAAGGCAACTATCATGTTAGTGTTCTTTGCATAACTGAAGAGATGTGGGAACTAAACACATGTAAGCAAGCATCATCCAGAGCCAGTCTAGAATAAGACACTTCTTTTTAATTCACATGTTGGAGGGCAAACACCCTTCTTTCATAAATTTGTGTTTGAAATTTTAAATATGTTGTCTAGAGGGGGTGAATATGCGCCTACAATTTTTTATATTTTCTTTACAAATTTAGGGAATTTAGGATAAATCAACTTATTTGAATATGCAACTATATATAACACCCTATACGATAACCAAGCAACAATATAATCACAAGTAAATAAGTTAGGGATAAAAATAACTAAAGCACATGAGGACTAAGATGTAACTCGTTGTTCACTTTCTTGAAGAGAAACCAATCACCAGTGGAGGGGTGGTGGTCAAACAAAGCACCACACAAAAAAAGTCTGGCCTTCTTCTCTGTGAGCCTCGACAAACAAAGGCCAAGCTCAATCCACTAATTGCAGGACTTGAGGTGACCTCCAAACCTTCCCAAACTCCCGAAAAATGCACAAACTTGGGAACCATGCTGGTGATCCCTACCGCTTAGGAGTCTCCAACACCTCCCAGAGTAAACAAGATAAAAATCTTGGAAATGTTGCTCCAACCTCAAAAGTAAATGATCGAAGAGCGAGGTAGTCTTGAATCTCACTAGGGGTAGCTCCTCTCTAATCCCTCGAGAACTTAAAAAGTAGGGCATGGGAAGAGTGTGGGACGTTTTTTTCCTACACATGAAATGAATGGATGAGGGGGTAGCCCTAGACCAAATTGGGTAAGGGTATAAACTAGAGATCTATAAACTAGTCGTTTTCTACATACATTATATGTCCGAAAGGTCCGACGAGCAACTTTGCAGCTAGTCAATCAAACTGACTTCTTTTTCACGGCCCCAGATAGTTTGACCCAAAGCCCGGATGATTCGGCGAGGAAACCAAGCGACCTCAAATGGTCACAGACGTAAACCCGGACAGAACATCGATGGGCATCACCCAAGGTCAGACTTGGCCACTACTCCAGCCACGGATGGTCCGTCACAAAGGCTAGAACAATTGTGACCAAACCGAGTGACCCTAGATGCACACCGAACAGAACATCGTGCAATCTGATGCCAATACTGAGAGCCCGGGAATCAGATTATGTTTTTATGCAAGATCTTTTTATTAGGCTTTGCCCCCATATATAAAACATGTATGTTGTAGTTTTTTACTTAGATTTTACAGTTTGCATGGGAGCATATACTCGACACGTCACCCTAGCTATGATCCCTTGAATAGTTGAATTGATTGTTAGCGAAGAAAAATAAACAAAGTGCACACTACTTGTTTAAGAGCATCTATAATAGAAGCCCTAAATTTTAACTCCCCAAACTCCTCATCAGATTTGAGGAATTAAAACAAACATGGAGGTAACCGACCCCCTAAAACTTAACTTCCTAAAAATATGCCCATGTGGGATATATGCCATATGCAAAGTAGTAGTTAATCTTGTGCCCATGGCCATTGGCACCATAGTTGCAAGGCCGAGCATCTCCAGCAATAAGCCTTCTCGACGATGGTGATCTCGAAAGGACATCAAGGTCATTATGAGGGCGATGCACCAAAGTATGAAAGCCAAACCCATTGATGCAACTACCTTGAGAATGATGACTGGATTTTTCGAATGCCCTTTGTACCGAATTTTTCATCCCGCGGGGCAATTCTTCCATGTCCAATGCATGCAATCAATTAAATTCAACACTCCTAGCCATCCTTGTTCTTCAATGAGACGCATGAGCCTCTCGGTGTCTTCATCATTTAGTGCCTTCAAGTACTCTGGTCCGAAAATCTCGATTAGGATTGTGTGAATCTTCTAACCGTCTTGAGGATTATATCTTCCCCAATATATATGTAGTCAACAATGGCACACCTAAGCATCCATGGGCGATCAGTCAAAGAGTCGTGACACACTTCAATGGACTCGCACTAGTTTCTCCAGCTGCATTCCTTCTCAATGAAAACCAAGGATCATGACCCTCAACGACTCTTGCAATGGCGTCGAAAGAGATCCCAGTGCATCCAGAATAGCCACCAAAAATACTTCTTCGGATATGTTGCATTGGCCGCAAATTAATCCTTGATAAGTTTGGCATGGCCTTCTACGCTATCATGATTGATATAAAAGAGGCCTAGTTGAGATCATCATTTCGGTCACCCCCCCCCCCCTAACGATCACGACAATGGTCATCTCAAAATAATTATCATCTTCATCCTCTTTAGACGAAGAGTTGCGAAGTACATCTCCCTCAACCTCTTCATCTAGAAATTGCAATGATGAATGCTTAATTTGATTGCAAAAACAGGAAAAAAACCAAGAAAGGGAAAATGATCTATGTAGTAAATTTGTCGAACACTTGGCGGGCAAGGGAGGTGAGAGCCATGACGTCTGGCGTTGCTATAAGTCGAGGTTGCGACTGGAAAGTGGGGTTGGGGGGATGTCATGCATGCTTCGACGAGCGTGATTCCCGTCCAGTTAAGCTATGGCCAAGGTTTGCAGAGGAAGCCCACCTCGTCTCCACTTCGACGTTCAAAAGGCTGCCAGTGTGGCCGAGAACCCGCCACCGTAAAGCTCGAGTGTGAGTGCTCTACAACATCCAGCTCCTTTGACATTTTCCCTTCATGAGGAAACGAGGTGACGCGGTAGCTCGAGCCATCGCTGAACTCATGACGGCGGACAAAGCAAAGGTGGAGTAGTAGGTCGAGGGGATGCGGTGTATCGATGGGCCTGCATGGGTAGGGGTGTCCACTAGAGGCAAGGAATGCGGTGGAGGAGACGCCGACGTGGACGAGGCCGAGCAAGAGAGAGGGGTGCGGGAGAGGAAATCTTTTACTGAAAATCGATTTGGACTGGTCAAATTTGAGTAGCGGAGACTGCTTCTGCTCAAATTTGAAGGGAGTTAAACTTATTGGAGGTTTAGCTAGAGGGTGTGGCTAGGTCTCAGTCAACTAAACCAAATCTCAGTCAAGTGATTTAGTATTACATAAAAAGAAAAAAAACTAAAAAAATGTTGCACGAACTTCATGCCAGATAAAAAAATATAGCATTGACCGAGACATATCGATGTCTTGGTGGACTTAGACTTAGCAACATTGTTAGTTAGAAAGGTTTAATTCCTAAAAAGATGCGAGCCTCTAAGGTTGGGTTAGAGATGCACTAATGTGTGGACGTTCACCGCATAGACGGGGGCGCACTCGATCCTTCCACCTGGAACTGTTCCCCCACTCCTTACCATCTGATTCGCGGAGTCTCTCTATCCATCAGGCGGCCGCCGCACCGCACCGCACCGCCTCCTCCCTCCCCTTCCGCCGCCGTCTCCTTCCCCCGCCGTCTCCTCACGCGTCGCAGCCGCTCAGAGCACATACAGGTTCCAATCCCTCTCTCCTCGTCTGCCCTCGAGGTTCCGGATCTAGCCCCCCTCCTCCTCCCTCTTCCCCGGACAGCCAGCGCGGTGCCGCCGGCGCGGCGGCGGATGTTTGATGAGAGCAATTGCTGACACTTACAATCTTCTTTTATTTTTTCATCATGTGCCCAACCCCCCAAATCAGAAGCAGCGAGCCGCCGCCGATGCACGGATGCAGGCAGCAGACAATTTCGGGGAACAGACATCGGGGCCTGTTCCTGCAACCAATTTCGAACAAGTATGTATAGTCGCCAATAAATTTGCCTGGGGATTTTCTTGCATATCGCCGAAAATCATGGACTGTATGAGCGTGTATCTACCACACACTGATGGAAATGAACTTCCACGAAATTGGTGCAGGTTGTGATGACCTATCCGGACCGGGCCGTAGCACCGAGCCACTCAGGAGCAGGGCTGCGAGTGGAAAAGGTATCCTTCGACGCATCTGCTTTACAATGTGCATTCCTCCGTTGATGATATACTACAAGAAAAATATCCACCTATCAGAATCAAATGGTGAATTGCTCTCACATGACAGTAAAATTGATGGGAAAGCAATGACATTCACAGTTAACTGATTACAGTATTCAGCGCCATTACTGTGTTTTCCTTCTGTGGTTGAACTTCTGCTCAGCACCCATAGTTGGTAACATTATGGGTTTCTGGTGGTAGAAACCGAGGAGGGCCTAGGCTTTGACACCTTTCCCTTAAAAACATCATTACTGTACTGACTATATCTTTTAGAATGCCATCATGCCTGGTTTTACTAGGGAATAAATGATTACTTACACAGGAACACGCTGGCAAACAAGCAAACCCGGAAGGAAGTCAACAGCCGATTGGTGAAATTAATCAGGTATGGAAACCAACGAAACATGACAAGTACTGCTCTGTCAAACAAGTGGAATTCAGTACTGCATTACATTCTAGCTTAACAGAGATTGTTCTCTTGCCTGCAGGAACATGCATCAAATGGCATTGGCACAACTATGCAAGGACTGTTGGCAGATATGTTGCATAAGCAAACCAACTCGGTGGACCCTACAGTGCAGCACGCTGAAGAACAAGACCAGTTACACGATGTTACAGAAGGGCATGATTTGTGTAGCAATGATACAAGCAGTGGAAGTGATGCAGGTAGCAGCTCTGGGAGCGAGTTGGATACTGAACTAGGAAAATGCTTTTACCCTAGTATCGAGGCATTGGAGAATTCAAGACCGCCGGAAGTTGGCATGAAATTTCCTACCCTTGAAGATGCAGAACGTTTCTATAGCACGCATGCTATGCTAACTGGTTTTGCAGCAAGGAGGGGAACTAATTACAAGAGAAAGAAGTTTCACCTACTATGCAACAGAAGTGGTAAATTAAAGCCAACTCAGGACCTGCAGAGGAAGAGGAAGGTTAATGTTTTGGGCTCACAGTGCCAAGCAAAGGTGATAGTGAAGCTCCATAACGAGCAATGGGAGTTCACAGGAGTTAAGCACGAGCACAACCATCCATTATGTCCATCCCCATCGCTCACGAGTTTCTTTTTGGATCATAAATACTTGTCAAGTGAAGAAAAGTTATTTCTAAGAGTTCTGCAACAAAGTAGGGTAAATCCAAGGAAAGCTATGAATATTTTCCAGAGAATGAGAAGCAACTTTGGAAATGTATCATCATCAAACGAGAAAGATATGAGCAATTCACAGTGTGTAGATCAATGGAGAAAAGAAAATTCAGATGTTGAAACCGCACTGAAGCGCTTCAAAGAACTGGAGCTGCGGAACCTAGGATTTTCCTACACCATGCAAAAAGATGAAGATAACATAGTTAGGAGTCTTTTCTGGACTGATGCAAGGTCGAAAGTAGATTTTGAGATTTTTGGAGATTTCATAGCGTTTAGCACTACCTATAGCACTAATAGGCATAATATGCCTTTCACCCCAATCATTGGAGTGAATAATCATGGGCGAATCCTTGTGTTTGGATGTGCCTTGCTACAAGATCAGAAAGCTGAAACCTTCAAATGGATGTTCCAAACTTTCTTGCATGTGATGAGAGGGAAACTGCCAAAAACAATCATAATAGACCAGGATGAAGGTATGGTGAAAGCAATTGCAGAGGTCATGCCACAAGTAAGGCACAGGCTTTGCAAGTTCAGTGTGATGCGAAAAGCACAGGAAATGCTAGGAGCCTTCATGGCAGCAAGGGGCAACATGAATGCAGAGCTGCACAGCTTGGTAGACAACTCACTGACAGAAAAGGAATTTGAAGAGGGATGGGCTGTGCTCATTGAGAGATACGATGCAAGTGAAAACGAGTACCTCCGACTCATGTGGAAAACAAGGAAAAATTGGGTGCCTGTTTATTTCCAGGCAGATTTCTACCCATTCGTCGAGTCAGCTGAACATGGTGAGGGGTCAAACTTATTATTCAAAGACAATGTGCTTCCTAAGGACAGAATCGAGAAGTTTATCGAGCAATATGAGAGGATACAAGAGGGCATAGTAAAAACAGAGGAAGAGGATACATTGCAGTCAGCAACTGAACCGGCATACTTCTCCATGCAGCCAATAGAAAAGCATGCAGCGCGTATATACACAAGGCAAATATTTCTGAGAGTGCAGAAAGAGCTATACTATTCTACGGCATTCAATGCACATGAGATACAAGGTGGAGCAGCGTATAGACTCGAAAAGGTCTTCGACTACGAGAACCCTGAGTTTGACAGAAACTCTTTCGAAGTGCTAGTTGAACCTGGCACCCACACATTCAAATGCCAATGCGCAAAGTTTACCAGGGATGGGATTTTATGCTGCCACATATTCAGAGTTTTCACGCAGCTTGGAGTCATCGATATACCAGCGCAGTACATAGTGCCCAGATGGGCCCGTGAATTCAGAGAGGAACAGCTGAAAGAGTATGAGGAGAAATGCTCGAAGAGAACAGAAGACAGAAAGAGATGTGCGATGCTATTGGGTAAAATGGCCGACATGGGCAAGGGGATATGCGCGGACAGTGCGAAAAGCGGCTGCTTCATGCTCGAACTGGACAAGGTTCAAGAGAAATTGGTGGGTGCCGATGATCAGATCGTATTGTGGAGCAAATGAGAGTTGGCGAGTTTGGTTCACAGATGTCTTTATCCTGGGATGAAGTAGAATAGTTAGCATGTTCAATTTAGCGTATGATAGAGGTAAGATTCCAGGAAATGTAGGGTAGTCTTGTGAGACTCGATAGTGATGAGGATTGGATACCTCTGATCATCCAACATTTTTGCCTGCTATGTGGTTTCTTCTGTTCCTCCTCTTATATGACAGCACATTCTGTCGAGTTCAGGTCGTGTATCCTGGTTGTGGCCATTATCGAGGAACTTGATAAAATGGCATTCTTTTCTTTGGCGCTTGACTCAGGAGCAACACTTTCCTTTGCTTAGATAAAATGGCACGCATTTGGTTGGCGATTAGATCAAATGTTTTTTTCCTGCATTTTGAGGTCTGGGTCCACATGTCAGCTATTTTGTATGAAATTGCACCTCCTGTCAGCAATAGGGCCAGCCAGTCACAAGGCAGCCCGGTCCTACCACAAAGAAGTAAAAAAAATGTTTCTCTTGAATTGTGTAACAGACTAACAGTGGTCCTCCTTCTGAATGCATAATAGCATGGGTGCATTGCTTTGGAAAGTTGCTATGACAGCAGGAATCCCTACTTCACCAGCAAGGGCTGCTGTGAAAGTTGCAAAGAAGATTCGCTCCGAAGAAGAGGCAAATAGTCTAAAATGTCATTTTGAAGCTTGGGATGATCACACTTTTGGTCTGAATTTGTGCTTTTCGATGTCATTGTGATGCCGTCGTGTGCCGGGGGGGGGGGGGGGGGGGGGGGGGGGGTGAGATGATGACTCAAAACTTATGGTTGAAATGTACCTACTGCCTGTTGATATGGAAATTTCTTTTGGCTGATGGATGTAATCAAAATTTTGGCGGCCAAAAATGTTAGACATGTCCTGCCCTAGTTTTGTACCACTTGCACACGTCAAATGAAGATATTAATAGCCGCGTATCGACCACGATTCTGTCCACATTTTTTTGTTACATCCATACCAACAGGCAGCAGCTACAGCCAGAATTTTATCAAACAGCTGCAGAGAGGGAGCAGCGAGCCTGGAAGGCGTGTAATTTCGAATGCAGTGATGACTCCAGTATATATTATAGGTCGTTCCCCTGTTGAATTTGTGACAATTCCGCATGTTGGTGCAAATGTTTGCCCCGGAAACTTGATGCACATGGCTCCAAGATAAAAGTTTCCAAACCCACCACAATTGCCTTATAACAGTGCCAAAGCACATTTGGCACTGGAAAGGCCCGATTGCCTGTCAGCAGCTGACCATACAACAATCCTGAGAACACCTTGCAAAAAAGCGTAGAAATCTACAAGATATCTGCCTAAATTCAACGGCGCCTTACATCCCAGCGATTCGTCGGGAACTGACCGATACGACTCCAGGTAACTTCCACATGGAAAATGAAAACCGCACCCATATTTACAAGTTTCACCAGGAATTTATCTGTCTGGCATCATCTCATCTGCATTTGTTGATGTTAGCAACACGTTTGCATGCTAACTGTTAGTATCACCAGATCCTCCATCGTCCCTAACTGACTGGAAACAGAGTGCTCAGGGAAGAAGAGTCTTCAGCTACCGTCGGGCGACATCTTCCAGCCTCTGCCCAACGACATAACGGGCGTCCCTGATAGAATCATGGAGTTTGGCGCACAACGCTTTGGCGAGATAGAAGCCGAGGCTGCCCAACCACACGAAACGGTACACCGCCAAGTTCATGGCAACAGAGTAGCCGAATCTTGGGAAGACCCCCTTGGCAAGCACATAGGGAATACCCAGAGCAGCGAGTATCTTGGTGACGATAGGCATGCACACATCTTGCAAGAACCACCACATTGGTGCGATCCCTGAATCCCAATCCGCCTTTGCCTGATTAAGCTTTGGGCCCCACCTTTCGTCGATGAAATAGGCTCGCAAGCATCTGGCCCTTGTCCGACGAGCCTTCAAGCCACAAAGACAAACCCAGAAATTAAATAATTTTCCTATTTCGGACGATAACCTAATCAATAAAAATGTGAATGTGTTATTTTTGATATTCACTTTAGCAGTGGGATTTTCACAACCAGTACAATTTGTGTGCCATGTAGCAATATGTCAAGTTCGGTACATACGTGACAATAATAATATAGGTTAAGAGGTCAGAAAGTGAGATGTGAAATTGGACTTGGAACTCACCTGCTTCCCCCAGATTTTCAGAGATAGACACCCCAGGCTCCAATAGTAGGAAAGGCCTACAACTGGAACGTCATCAGCAAGCCCAGTGAATGGTGATATTAGTGATAAATCAACCAGCAGCCCGGTCAGGAAAGGAGCGATGACAAGCTGACAGCAGACATAAGTTATTCAGCTATAGCATAGTAGTATGAAGGAAACCACCTGAAGTAAATTGCTCACCCATAAGAACACAACCAGATAGCGATTCAGGGCCAGAAGGTGTGTTCTCCCAGAAGTCATGTAGGCAAATGAATCTCTAGAGGCGGCAATAACAGTTGATATGGCGCCAAACCCAATAGCCAAAGCAAGCATATCTAAGAGAAAATATCGACAAGTAAGCCAAAACAAGGTTAAAATATTTTCTTGTTTTTAAGCAAGTCCAACAATCCAAATGACCATCTCTGAACAATCATTACCATCGGATTTCAGTCCACCTGCCAGTGGCAGCCGAGTGATGGCACGCCCAATTGAGATTGGAAAAATGAGCACAGCCAAATTGAATACCACAATAGTCAACCATGCAAGCACCAGACTTAGGATTGTAGCAACTGCAACTGATCTCCTGGTACAATGTACAAGAAGGTAAGTATCCACTCAAAAGTTGTGCAAGCAACACCTCTTGGTTCGCAAACACTTCAATGCACTGAATTGTGAAAGTAATAAGTGAGCAGACAAGTATAGCCAACAAACAATGAGATTAGAGAAAAGATCATGCGGAGCGATTGGTAAAGGTCTGGAGATCAGGTATAGAGCATTTGCTGAATAATTGACGAGTACACACTACAAAGTGTCTCATAGGGAAAAATCGACTTGACCCCTAAGAACAGGATCTTTACTTCCCTAACCAACCATATCCTTATCTTCCTATTTAAACCTATTTCTTTCCTAATGAAATGTATCTATTTCCACAGACCTAACTAGAATACTTACCATCGTTGACTTAATTATTCATATTTTAATAGTTAATTGCTGCCACAAGGTGCTTTGCCATCACAGTTTCTTTTGACACTTCAGAACAAGATTATTAGAGTACCAACGATCCAACAATGCTTGTTTCTCACAGAGCCTTTTTCACATGATCCATAGTGCTGATATGGAAGTCATGTCAGACGCAAAACCTTCTTTGGAGCTGTTTGATATATATGTGATCAGCATGGTAAGCATCATGTGTCAAATGGCAAGGTGTCATCGCTTAATAATTACCACTATGCAGAGCACACTAGGGAGGAGTATCACATTCACCGGAATAGGTAACATGAGCAAAGAAAACATATGTCAGAAGCCCAGAACTGCTTCCTATCCACCAATACGCCATGTTGCTGTGCATGTTCAAGTACCCCCCTTGGTGGCCATTGTGTTGCGGTGAGCTTAGTGCTCTTGGTGTTGTTCTGGTTCATCTTTGCTCTTCGACGATGCAAGATGCCTCCCCAACTTGCTAATCGTTTCGAATTCTCATGGCGGAGCTCCCAGTCAAGGTTCGTGTTATCACTCGTTGGTTGTGGTTGCTCCTGAGTTGTGTCATGAGGTTCGGTAATGCACGCCGGTGCGGTGCGTTAGGTTGCTTGCTTAGTCTTGGTATTGTGATCCTTCGACGACACCCCACTTCTACTTGTGCCTCCTATGGTGTTCGTCCTTCGATCTGATAGCTAGGTCGGGCCTTGTCCCGGGCGTCCTTTTTTCTCATCTCTTGTAATCTTCTTACTTGTATGGTTTTCGACCCGGTTTTCCTCATAAACGGGGTCAACTTGTTTAGGTTTTCGATCCAGTTTTCCTTATAAACTGAATCAGCCAAAGCTTAAGGGGTAGGTGGGGATTCCTCCCCCCCGCCCCCCCCCCCCCCCCCCCCCCCGGTGACCGTTCAAAAAAAAATTCGCAAGTTCGTAAATAAGCAGTGAACAATGAAATCATAAGGTAAGAAATAGATAACATTAGAAAATGGAACTAGATGTGGCAAGCTAAAAATGATGAGCAGTGTGCAATTCCGTAAATGAACAAAACTACGGGGGTTTACCTTCCATCCTTAGCTTCATTGATCCTATCATACTGGTCTTCTGGTGCGACACTACTCCCAGTCTCATCATGTCCAGATGCACCAACGGGCCAGATACTCGACGAATCTGACAAGCCTAGAGCATGTCCAGTAGTGACAAAGGAATACTGGGTTACCTTCTTCACTAACCATTCAAGGTATACAAGTGTCTTGGTGTTATCAATGAGAAACTTCAGAAGAAGAGCATGAGAAACTGAATCGACATAGTTTCGTGGTGCTTGCCAAAATGATATGCCCTTTGCACCACAACTGAAGTAGCTGCCAATCACAGACAGTAAAACAAAGTGTTAGTCTTCAAAATCAGGCAAATACATCAGATAAAAACATAAAATAAATTTAGAATACTTACGTGATATGAAATGGGAACAACTCCGGCACCAATAGCCCGCCAATTTGAATAGGAACAAGAATGACCAAAACCATAGAGATGATTCCAACAAAAAGAACATGAAGCTTCTTGAAATAAAATTTGTAGAATGGTTCGTGAGCTTCATAGTGGACAAAGGGAATGGCAATTCCTGGCCTCAGTATCTATTGACAAACAAAATCAGCACCCATTATACCCTGAACTGTATACTGGACATACTATTGACATAATGAGGTCACAGATATAACATGGTACATACCTTATCAAGAAGTCTGAAGAATCTAAGGCCTAGGTGCCAAAAGATGCATCCAAAATACCAATGAAGGACAGTTGAAGCAAAAGATGAAGCAAGCATAAGCTTGAACCTCTGGGACATTGTTGCACCAAACATTTCTGAAGTGCAGATATCAAGCGCCCAGCCAAAGAACACCGGGTGTAATATTTTTGCGCTCAGCAGATTAAGACAGAAATTGGCAACAGGAATAGAACGCACGACCCCTCTGAGAAATATACCAGGCAGCCTTAAAATGAATACTGCGCTTTGAGCAACAATCGAGGCGACAGAGGGGATAGAACCTACCACCCCTCTGAGAATTATACCAGGCAGCCTTAAAATGAAAACTGCAGTTTGAGCAACAATCGAGGCGACAGAGGGGCGGAGGGACAGCAGATAGTGCACTTGAGCAAAGGACCTGGCAAGCGCGAAGAGCCATGCCCCGAGGGTGATGAGGTGCATGACAAGTGCTGGGACGAGGCAGATAAGGAGGAGCAACAGGTCCATGAGTTTGTTGGAGAAACCCACGATGAACTCGGAAACAGGCAGCCTCGCAGGGGCGTCTGCAGCGTACACAGGTCGGATGGAGATGTCGTTGTTGCACAGCTGAAATGATACCATCAATCGCATCAACATCACAAAAAAATCACATCGAAACGAACACGAAGATGAATTAACCGCAATCCCAACAAGAATATGACAAGAACTTGGAGTATTACATTGCAAAAGGGGGACATTTTCAGTGAGGAATCATGGCAATGGCAATGGCGATTGACAAGGGTCAGCACACAGACAGAATCACAAGGCATCTTTCAGTGGTTGGGGTTGAAATTAGTTGTGCAAAGGGTGGGTCACAGGCACACAGCAACATGATGAAGGGGGTCATTCGTAGAGGGATATGATGCTGACAACGTATTTACACCGCAACAGTATGGCAATGGCGCATCACATTGAAAAGGGGACATTTTTGGTGAGGAAATCATGGCAAAAAATTCACTAAGCACGCACGCACGCACGCAGCATCATGTCACCTGGACATCTAGTGGCGCACGGGACTGAAACCAACCGCAGCGAACGAGATGAACCTGAACGGAATAAAGCACGCGCAGCAAAAGCAACAGCACGAACTCAGCAGCCATTCAAAGCGGGCACGGACGCCGAGAGAGGAGAAACCCTAGGCGGGCGAGGAGAGATAACCGGAGGCGATACCTCGCATCGGCGTTCCCGGCGGGTGGCGAACCAGCGGAGCTGGCAGTCGTCGTGGACGAACCTGATGCTGCCGCGGCAGGCGCAGGGGTGGCGCAGGGGGCGGCCCGCCTCGGCCGGGAGGCGGCAGATGCGGCATTGCTCCTCCTCCCCCCCCCCCCCCCGCCGTGGAGAGCGCCGTCTCCGGCGGCCATTGGCTTGGCCTCTGCTACCCGCGAAGGAAGCTTTTCCCGTCGCCTCGAGCACGGCGAGAGAGGCAGTGGGGTTTAGGCGGAAGCAGAGGAGATTGGGCCGTCTTTGCAGTCTTCCCGTTGTCTCGAACGGGCGACAGGACAATATTCCCACCTCCCGGCCCAAGAAAGCTCCTGGTCTTCTTCTTCTTCTTCTTCTTCTTCCTTTGTTCTGTTTCTTTTCCTTTTTTTGTTTTTCTCTCTCGAAAAGCACTCGGTCTGCCTATAAATGAACTAATTAATTACACCAAAGTCCATGGAACCGTTCTTTTTAAAGTATTCTCCCATGTGTTCCATCTTATATATCAGAAAAATACCATTAGAAACATTAAACATCGGCGGAGCTACGTGCAGTCCTGGGGGTGCCACTGCCCCTGCCCCCCCCCTCCCCAGCTGTAGCCTAATTACTGAAGGGAATGTTTTTCAGGGAGTTAAATTAAGCAGAGTTTACCCATTTGCCCCCCCCCCCAAGATGCATATTTCTTGTCCCCCCCCCCCCCCCCCCCCCTCCTCGAGATTTTCTGCTAGCTCCGCCACTGACCTTAAATGCTAGATTTCAGAATGATGTTTATTGTGATATATAATTTGTATTAAATTGGTGGATTGTCAGTTTAGGGATATGTGTGGGCCTTTAAAACCGAAAATGAAGGAGTATATATATGGTAACATTTTTACATGTTGTGTAACCATTATATTTGATGATATGCATCAACAAATCTCAATACTATATGAGTTAAATATAAAACTAGATGGAATCCATTTTTACCTACCAAATGTTGGAAGTATATTATATATATTAAGTAAAACATTTCCACATATATTTAAAAGAGAACTAAAACAAGAGTAAACACATGTGTTGAACGGGTCCTCCACATCCGACTACCTTGGTCGTGCCCATAGTAAACCTCCTCCTTCAATTTATTATTGTTGCCTCCTGTCCACCTACATATAATTTTTGCCCCTGTGGCTGGCCTTCAAAACTAGTCAGCTCTTCAAGTTGTTGACATCCAACTTACTATTTTTTTTCGAGAAACTACATCCAACTTACTATCAACCACTTCTCTGTTCCTTTTCTTTCTTCACCCTTTCCATCTCCTCCCATATCGATCGCCCGGCTTGAACGAAGTCATAGCTTTCACTCACTAAGACCAGGGAGTGAACATATTAGGTGCAATTTTGTTGTCTTCTTATGTGTGTAGGGAGTGAACACATGGAATGCACATCCATGTTGTTTGACATTCTAGTTAAAAATGGCGCAAATTACTTGGGTAAAAAGATGACTGTTCAATCACATTGCCCCTTAAGGCACTAGATTGCTAGAGCCAATCGAGTGCCAAGTTTCATGGCAAGCTAGCTCCTATAATTGAGTCACTTTGTGTCGGAGCCACAAACTGACCATATGCCCTAGCTTTGACGGCTCTCTTGGTGGCAGGGGCAACGAGCTGGCAAGGGCAAAGTTTTCCTCCATAATCCACATGTGTGCAATAATTCGGGAAAATGCATCCTTTGAACCATGACACTTATTTTGGAATGGAGAAAGTATTTGGTATATATAGCTTAACCTTGTTTATCAAAAGTTTGACTCATTTGGCCTCTAAACGTTGATTCCCAGCTCTGTCACTGTGCGCTAACTCCGTTGGATCTTTTGAAGAAGACGACAGATTTCAAGCCATCCCACTTTATAAAGATCTAGCACAAAAAATGAAAAATCCAAAAGCGATTAATTTGACACTACTAGGGAAAACCTTATACACAGAAATTTAGCAACAGCGTGGGTTAAAAAAGGGTGCTAGTGCTAGATAGCAGTAGCGGTTCAAAATAAACCGCGCTGCAGATACGATTCTAGCAGTAGCGCATGTGCCCGTAAAAGCGCTACTACTAATATTCCCATTGCTGGAACGATGGGCTACGCATAGCAGTAGCGGCCTTGCAGGAAGCGCGCTACCGCTAGGGCATGAGTAGCAGCGCGTTTCCCTGTAACAGCGCTACTGCTAATGGAAATAAAATAAAATGAAAAACAAATAGAAAAGTAAATTAAAATGAAAGAAACAGAAAAAGGAGAAAAATAAAATAAAATGTAAAGCAAAATAAATGAAAAGGTGAAAAAACAGAGAAAGGCTTAGCTATAGCGTGTGTTAGTAAGAGGAGCTGTAGCTAACGCAGCTGCAGCGCGTTTCGAGACCCCCGCTATAGAAACAGAAAAGGAAATAAAAAAGAGAGAAACTTACATATGTATAGCAGTAGCGCGTTTTGGAAAAAGCGCTATAGCTACCTTAGCTATAGCGCGTTCTGTGAAACGCGCTACCGCTAGTTTTGACTTAACCAAAAAACCGCCCCCCCCCCCCCGGCCACCACTTGCCCCCCAAATCTCTCGACCCACCCCGCCGCCGTCTCCCCGATTCGTCGTCGCCCCACTTCGCCGCCATCTCCTGCCGACGTCGACGCCCCCGGAGCCACCAGAGCCGTGCGCCGTCGACGCCATCGGAGCCGCCCCCAACGCCACGGAGTCGTGCGGCCTCATCAACGCCACCGGAGCCGCCATCGACGCCACCGGATCCTCCCTCGCCAGAACTGCCTCCCTCGCCGTCACCGGAGACGCCCCTGCCTCCCTCGCCACCACTGCCTCCCTCGCCACCACCGGAGCCATCCTCTGTAAGCCCCCACCCCTCCTCTCTCTCTGTCATGCATAGGTTAGCTAGTTTAATTATGTTAATTATCTATTAGGGCAAAATTTTAGTTAGGGCTTTGACAGAGAAGTAGTTAGGTGATGTCTACTACACAACCTTTTTCTTGTAGACGTTGTTGGGCCTGCAAGTGCACAGGTTTGTAGGACAATAGCAAATTTCCCTCAAGTGGATGACTTAAGATTTATCAATCCGTAGGAGGCGTAGGATAAAGATGGTCTCTCTTAAGCAACCCTGCAACCAAATAACAAAGAGTCTCTTGTGTCCCCTGTTGGGGAACGTAGTAATTTCAAAAAAATTCCTACGCACACGCAAGATCATGGTGATGCATAGCAACGAGAGGGGAGAGTGTGATCGACGTACCCTTATAGACCGACAGCGGAAGCGTTAGCACAACGCGGTTGATGTAGTCGTACGTCTTCACGGCCCGGCCGATCAAGCACCGAAACTACGGCACCTCCGAGTTCTAGCACACGTTCAGCTCGATGACGATCCCCGGACTCCGGTCCAGCAAAGTGTCGGGGAAGAGTTCCGTCAGCACGACGGCGTGGTGATGATCTTGATGTACTACCGTCGTAGGGCTTCGCCTAAGCACCGCTACAATATTATCGAGGATTATGGTGGAAGGGGGCATCGCACACGGCTAAGAATATGATCACGTGGATCAACTTGTGTCTCTAGAGGTGCCCCCTGCCCCCGTATATAAAGGATCAAGGGGGGGGGTGCGGCCGGCCAGCAGGAGGGCGCGCCAGGAGGAGTCCTACTCCCACCGGGAGTAGGATTCCCCCCTTTCCTAGTTGGAATAGGATTCCGGAAGGGGAAAGAGGAGAGAGAGAAGGAAGGGGGGGAGGGGCGCGCGGCCCAGCCCTGGCCAACTCTCCTCTCTTCCACTAAAGCCCACTAAGGCCCATATACCTCCCGGGGGGTTCCGGTAACCTCCCGGTACTCCGGTAAAATCCCGATTTCACCCGGAACACTTCCGATATCCAAATATAGGCTTCCAATATATCAATCTTTATGTCTCAACCATTTCGAGACTCCTCGTCATGTCCGTGATCACATCCGGGACTCCGAACAAACTTCGATACATCAAAATGCGTAAACTCATAATATAACTGTCATCGAAACCTTAAGCGTGCGGACCCTAGGGTTCGAGAACAATGTAGACATGACCGAGACACGTCTCCGGTCAATAACCAATAGCGGAACCTGGATGCTCATATTGGCTCCTACATATTCTACGAAGATCTTTATCGGTCAGACCGCATAACAACATACGTTGTTCCCTTCGTCATCGGTATGTTACTTGCCCGAGATTCGATCATCGGTATCTCAATACCTAGTTCAATCTCGTTACCGACAAGTCTCTTCACTCGTTTCTTAATACATCATCTCACAACTAACTCATTAGTTGCAATGCTTGCAAGGCTTATGTGATGTGCATTATCGAGAGGGCCCAGAGATACCTCTTCGACAATTGGAGTGACAAATCCTAATCTCAAAATACGCCAACCCAACATGTACCTTTGGAGACACCTGTAGAGCTCCTTTATAATCACCCAGTTACGTTGTGACCTTTGGTAGCACACAAAGTGTTCCGCCGGTAAACGGGAGTTGCATAATCTCATAGTCATAGGAACATGTATAAGTCATGAAGAAAGCAATAGCAACATACTAAACGATCGGGTGCTAAGCTAATGGAATGGGTCATGTCAATCACATCATTCTCCTAATGATGTGATCCCATTAATCAAATGACAACACATGTCTATGGTTAGGAAACATAACCATCTTCGATTAACGAGCTAGTCAAGTAGAGGCATACTAGTGACGTTTGGTTTGTCTATGTATTCACACAAGTATTATGTTTCCGGATAATACAATTCTAGCATGAATAATAAACATTTATCATGATATAAGGAAATAAAATAATAACAATATTATTGCCTCTAGGGCATATTTCCTTCAGTCTCCCACTTGCACTAGAGTCAATAATCTAGATTACACAGTAATCATTCTAACACCCATGGAGCTTTGGTGCTGATCATGTTTTGCTCGTGGAAGAGGCTTAGTCAATGGGTCTGCTATGTTCAGATCCGTATGTATCTTGCAAATCTCTATGTCTCCCACCTGGACTAGATCCCGGATGGAATTGAAGCGTCTCTTGATGTGCTTGGTTCTCTTGTGAAATCTGGATTCCTTTGCCAAGGCAATTGCACCAGTATTGTCACAAAAGATTTTCATTGGACCCGATGCACTAGGTATGTCACCTAGATCGGATATGAACTCCTTCATCCAGACTCCTTCGTTTGCTGCTTCCGAAGCAGCTATGTACTCCGCTTCACATGTACATCCCGCCACAACGCTTTGTTTAGAACTGCGCCAACTGACAGCTCCACCGTTTAATGTAAACACGTATCCGGTTTGCGATTTAGAATCGTCTGGATCAGTGTCAAAGCTTGCATCAACGTAACCATTTATGATGAGCTCTTTGTCACCTCCATATATGAGAAACATATCCTTAGTCCTTTTCAGGTATTTCAGGATGTTCTTGACCGTTGTCCAGTGATCCACTCCTGGATTACTTTGGTATCTCCCTGCTAGACTTATAGCAAGACACACATCAGGTCTGGTACACAGCATTGCATACATGATAGAGCCTATGGCTGAAGCATAGGGAACATCTTTCATTTTCTCTCTATCTTCTGCATTGGTCGGGGATTGAGTCTTACTCAATTTCACACCTTGTAACACAGGCAAGAATCCTTTCTTTGCTTGATCCATTTTGAACTTCTTCAAAACTTTGTCAAGGTATGTGCTTTGTGAAAGTCCAATTAAGCGTCTTGATCTATCTCTATAGATCTTAATGCCCAATATGTAAGCAGCTTCACCGCGGTCTTTCATTGAAAAACTCTTATTCAAGTATCCTTTTATGCTATCCAGAAATTCTATATCATTTCCGATTAGCAATATGTCATCTACATATAATATCAGAAATGCTACAGAGCTCCCACTCACTTTCTTGTAAATACAAGCTTCTCCAAAAGTCTGTACAAAACCAAATGCTTTGATCACACTATCAAAGCGTTTATTCCAACTCCGAGAGGCTTGCACAAGTCCATAAATGGATCGCTAGAGCTTGCACACTTTGTTAGCTCCCTTTGGATCGACAAAACCTTCCGGCTGCATCATATACAACTCTTCTTGCAGAAATCCATTCAGGAAAGCAGTTTTGACATCCATTTGCCAAATTTTATAATCATAAAATGCGGCAATTGCTAACATGATTCGGACAGACTTAAGCATCGCTACGGGTGAGAAGGTCTCATCGTAGTCAATCCCTTGAACTTGCCGAAAACCTTTTGCGACAAGTCGAGCTTTGTAGACAGTAACATTATGTAGGATCGAAAGTATGTCTAGAGGGGGGGTGATTAGACTACTTGACCAACTAAAAGCTTAGCCTTTTCCCAATTTTAGTTCTTGGCAGATTTTAGCTATCTTAGAGCAAGTCAAGCAATCATCACACAATTCAAGCAAGCATGCAAAGAGTTTATTGGCAGCGGAAAGTAAAGCATGCAACTTGCAAGAATGTAAAGGGAAGGGTTTGGAGGATTCAAACGCAATTGGAGACACGGATGTTTTCCCGTGGTTCGGATAGGTGGTGCTATCCTACATCCACGTTGATGGAGACTTCAACCCACGGAGGGTAACGGTTGCGCGAGTCCACGGAGGGCTCCACCCACGAAGGGTCCACGAAGAAGCAACCTTGTCTATTCCACCATGGCCATCGCCCACGAAGGACTTGCCTCACTAGCGGTAGATCTTCACGAAGTAGGCGATCTCCTTGCCCTTACAAACTCCTTGGTTCAACTCCACAATCTTGTCGGAGGCTCCCAAGTGACACCTAGCCAATCTAGGAGACACCACTCTCCAAGAAGTAACAAATGGTGTGTTGATGATTTCTTGTGCTTCAAATGATAGTCTCCCCAACACTCAACTCTCTCTCATAGGATTTGGATCTGATGGAAAGAAGATTTGAGTGGAAAGCAACTTGGGGAAGGATAGAGATCAAGATTCATATGGTAGGAATGGAATATCTTGGTCTCAACACATGAGTAGGTGGTTCTTTCTCAGAACATATGAGTAGGAATGGTGTATGTGTTCTGATGGCTCTCTCTCCGAATGAAGAGGAGGTGGAGGGGTATTTATAGCCTCCACACAAAATCCAACCGTTACACACAATCTACCTGTTGGGGAACGTAGTAATTTCGAAAATTTTCCTACGCACACGCAAGATCATGGTGATGCACAGCAACGAGGGGGGGAGTATTGTCTACGTACCAACGCAGACCGACTGCGGAAGCGATCTCACAACGTAGAGGAAGTAGTCGTACGTCTTCTTCCCGATCCGACCGATCCAAGCACCGTTACTCCGGCACCTCCGAGTTCTTAGCACACGTTCAGCTCGATGACGATCCTCGGGCTCCGATCCAGCAAAGCGTCGAGGAAGAGTTCCGTCAGCACAACGGCGTGGTGACGATCTTGATGCACTACCGATGCAGGGCTTCGCCTAAGCTCTACAACGATATGACCGAGGTGGAATTTGGTGGCAGAGGGCACCGCACACGGCTAAGGAACGATCAACAATGATCAACTTGTGTGTCTATGGGGTGCCCCCTGCCCCCGTATATAAAGGAGCAGGGGGAGGGGTTCGGCCGGCCAAGGGAGAGAGGCGCAGGGGGAGTCCCACTCCTACCGGGAGTAGGACTCCCCCCCCCCCAATCCTATTCCTAATAGGACTCTTCAAGGAGAAGAGAGAAGAGAGGGGGGCCGGCCCCTTCTCCTAGTCCTAATAGGACTAGGGAAGGGGGGAGGCGCGCAGCCCTTGTGGGCTGCCCCTTTTCACTTTTCCACTAAGGCCCAATAGGCCCATTTGCCTCCCGGGGGGTTCCGGTAACCCTCCCGGTATTCCGGTAAAATCCCGATTTCACTCGGAACACTTCCGGTGTCCAAACATAGGCTTCCAATATATCAATCTTTACGTCTCGACCATTTTGAGACTCCTCGTCATGTCCGTGATCACATCCGGGACTCCGAACAACCTTCGGTACATCAAAATGCATAAACTCATAATAACTGTCATCGTAACGTTAAGCGTGCGGACCCTACGGTTCGAGAACAATGTAGACATGACCGAGACACGTCTCCGGTCAATAACCAATAGCGGGACCTGGATGCCCATATTGGCTCCTACATATTCTACGAAGATCTTTATCGGTCAGACCGCATAACAACATACGTTGTTCCCTTTGTCATCGGTATGTTACTTGTCCGAGATTCGATCGTCGGTATCCAATACCTAGTTCAATCTCGTTACCGGCAAGTCTCTTTACTCGTTCCGTAATACATCATCTCACAACTAACATATTAGTTGCAGTGCTTGCAAGGCTTATGTGATGTGCATTACCGAGAGGGCCCAGAGATACCTCTCCGACAATCGGAGTGACAAACCCTAATCTCGAAATACGCCAACCCAACATCTACCATTGGAGACACCTGTAGTACTCCTTTATAATCACCCAGTTACGTTGTGACGTTTGGTAGTACCCAAAGTGTTCCTCCGGTAAACGGGAGTTGCATAATCTCATAGTTATAGGAACATGTATAAGTCATGAAGAAAGCAATAGCAACATACTAAACGATCGGGTGCTAAGCTAATGGAATGGGTCATGTCAATCAGATCATTCAACTAATGATGTGACCTCGTTAATCAAATAACAACTCTTTGTTCATGGTTAGGAAACATAACCATCTTTGATTAACGAGCTAGTCAAGTAGAGGCATACTAGTGACACTCTGTTGGTCTATGTATTCACACATGTATTATGTTTCCGGTTAATACAATTCTAGCATGAATGATAAACATTTATCATGATATAAGGAAATAAATAATAACTTTATTATTGCCTCTAGGGCATATTTCCTTCAATACCAATCTCGGTGGGACCGAATCAGAAAACTCGGTCTGACCGAAATAGTAAACCTAGTGACCGTTAGGAATTTCGGTGGGACTGAGATGCAACTCGGTAGGACCGATTCGGTTAGGGTTTGGGCATAACGTAATCTCGGTGAGACCGATCGCACAAACTCGGTGAGACCGAGTTCGGCAATTAGCTAACCAGAGAGTTGCTCAGGCAAACTCGGTGGGACCGACTTGCTCTTTCGGTGAGACCGAAAAGTTACAAGAAGGAAACAGAGAGTTTGCATTGCATTCTCGGTGGGACCGATTCGCTCTTTCGGTGAGACCGAAAAGTTACGAAAGGGAAACAGAGAGTTTGCAACCCCATATTTCTTATCTTGAGTAGCAACTTGCTTGCTGTTCTTTTTGAAGTTCCCCTTCTTCTTCCCTTTGCTCTTTTTCTTGAAACTAGTGGTCTTGTTGACCATCAACACTTGATGCTCCTTCTTGATTTCTACCTCCGTAGCTTTCGGCATTGCGAAGAGCTCGGGAATAGTCTTATTCATCCCTTGCATATTATAGTTCATCACGAAGCTCTTATAGCTTGGTGATAGTGATTGGAGAATTCTGTCAATGACGCAATCATCTGGAAGATTAACTCCCAATTGAATCAAGTGATTATTATACCCAGACATTTTGAGTATATGCTCACTGACAGAACTGTTCTCCTCCATTTTGCAGCTATAGAACTTATTGGAGACTTCATATCTCTCAATCCGGGCATTTGCTTGAAATATCAACTTCAACTCCTGGAACATCTCATATGCTCCATGACGTTCAAAACGTCGTTGAAGTCCCGATTCTAAGCCGTAAAGCATGGCACACTGAACTATCAAGTAGTCATCAGCTTTGCTCTGCCAGACGTTCATAACATCTGGTGTTGCTCCAGCAGCAGGCCTGGTACCTAGCGGTGCTTCCAGGATGTAATTCTTTTGTGCAGCAATGAGGATAATCCTCAAGTTACGGACCCAGTCCGTGTAATTGCTACCATCATCTTTCAACTTTGCTTTCTCAAGGAACGCATTAAAATTCAACGGAACAATAGCACGGGCCATCTATCTACAATCAAACATAAACAAGCACGATACTATCATGTACTAAGTTCATGATAAATTTAGGTTCAATTAATCATATTACTTAAGAACTCCCACTTAGATAGACATCCCTCTAATCCTCTAAGTGATTACATGATCCAAATCAACTAAACCATGTCCGATCATCACGTGAGATGGAGTAGTTTCATTGGTGAACATCACTATGTTGATCATATCTACTATATGATTCACGCTCGACCTTTCGGTCTCCGTGTTCCGAGGCCATATCTGTATATGCTTGGCTCGTCAAGTATAACCTGAGTATTCCGCGTGTGCAACTGTTTTGCACCCGTTGTATTTGAACGTAGAGCCTATCACACCCGATCATCACTTGGTGTCTCAGCACGAAGAACTTTCGCAACGGTGCATACTCAGGGAGAACACTTCTTGATAATTTAGTGAGAGATCATCTTATAATGCTACCGCCAATCAAAGCAAGATAAGATGCATAAAAGATAAACATCACATGCAATCAATATAAGTGATATGATATGGCCATCATCATCTTGTGCTTGTGATCTCCATCTTCAAAGCACCGTCGTGATCACCATCGTCACCGGCGCGACACCTTGATCTCCATTGTAGCATCGTTGTCGTCTCGCCAATCTTATGCTTCCACGACTATCGCTACCGCTTAGTGATAAAGTAAAGCATTATAGCGCGATTGCATTGCATACAATAAAGCGACAACCATATGGCTCCTGCCAGTTGCCGATAACTTGGTTACAAAACATGATCATCTCATACAATAAAATTTAGCATCATGTCTTGACCATATCACATCACAACATGCCCTGCAAAAACAAGTTAGACGTCCTCTACTTTGTTGTTGCAAGTTTTACGTGGCTGCTACGGGCTTAAGCAAGAACCAATCTTACCTACGCATCAAAACCACAACGATAGTTTGTCAAGTTGGTGCTGTTTTAACCTTCGCAAGGACCAGGCGTAGCCACACTCGGTTCAACTAAAGTTGGAGAAACTGTCACCCGCTAGCCACCTTTGTGCAAAGCACGTCGGGAGTACTGGTCTCGCGTATGCGTACGCGCAATGTTGGTCCGGGCCGCTTCATCCAACAATACCGCCGAACCAAAGTATGACATGCTGGTAAGCAGTATGACTTATATCGCCCACAACTCACTTGTGTTCTACTCGTGCATATAACATCAACACATAAAACCTAGGCTCGGATGCCACTGTTGGGAAAGTAGTAATTTCAAAAAAATTCCTACGCACACGCAAGATCATGGTGATGCATAGCAACGAGAGGGGAGAGTGTGATCTACGTACCCTTGTAGACCGACAGTGGAAGCGTTAGCACAACGCGGTTGATGTAGTCGTACGTCTTCACGACCCGACCGATCAAGCACCGAAACTACGACACCTCCGAGTTCTAGCACACGTTCAGCTCGATGACGATCCCCGGACTCCGATCCAGCAAAGTGTCGGGGAAGAGTTCTGTCAGCACGACGACGTGGTGACGATCTTGATGTACTACCGTCGCAGGGCTTCGCCTAAGCACCGCTACAATATTATCGGGGATTATGGTGGAAGGGGGCACCGCACACGGCTAAGAATATGATCACGTGGATCAACTTGTGTCTCTAGAGGTGCCCCCTGCCCCCGTATATAAAGGATCAAGGGGGGGTGCGGCCGGCCAGGAGGAGGGCGCACCAGGAGGAGTCCTACTCCCACCGGGAGTAGGATTCCCCCCTTTTCCTAGTTGGAATAGGATTCGGGAAGGGGAAAGAGGAGAGAGAGAAGGAAGGGGGGGCGCCGCCCCCTCTCCTTGTCCTATTCGGACTAGGGGGAGGGGCGCGCGGCCCAGCCCTGGCCACCTCTCCTCTCTTCCACTAAAGCCCACTAAGGCTCATATACCTCCCGGGGGGTTCCGGTAACCTCCCGGTACTCCGGTAAAATCCCGATTTCACCCGGAACACTTCCGATATCCAAATATAGGCTTCCAATATATCAATCTTTATGTCTCGACAATTTCGAGACACCTCGTCATGTCCGTGATCACATCCGGGACTCCGAACAAACTTCGGTACATCAAAATGCATAAACTCATAGTATAATTGTCATCGAAACCTTAAGCGTGCGGATCCTACGGGTTCGAGAACAATGTAGACATGACCGAGACACGTCTCCGGTCAATAACCAATAGCGGAACCTGGATGCTCATATTGGCTCCTACATATTCTACGAAGATCTTTATCGGTTAGACCGCATAACAACATACGTTGTTCCCTTTGTCATCGGTATGTTACTTGCCCGAGATTCGATCGTCGGTATCTCAATACCTAGTTCAATCTCATTACCGGCAAGTCTCTATACTCATTTCGTAATACATCATCTCACAACTAACTCATTAGTTGCAATGCTTGCAAGGCTTATGTGATGTGCATTATCGAGAGGGCCCAGAGATACCTCTTCGACAATTGGAGTGACAAATCCTAATCTCGAAATACGCCAACCCAACATGTACCTTTGGAGACACCTGTAGAGCTCATTTATAATCACCCAGTTACGTTGTGACATTTGGTAGCACACAAAGTGTTCCTCCGGTAAACGGGAGTTGCATAATCTCATAGTCATAGGAACATGTATAAGTCATGAAGAAAGCAATAGCAACATACTAAACGATCGGGTGCTAAGCTAATGGAATGGGTCATGTCAATCACATCATTCTCCTAATGATGTGATCCCATTAATCAAATGACAACACATGTCTATGGTTAGGAAACATAACCATCTTCGGTTAACGAGCTAGTCAAGTAGAGGCATTCTAGTGACGTTTGGTTTGTCTATGTATTCACACAAGTATTATGTTTCCGGATAATACAATTCTAGCATGAATAATAAACATTTATCATGATATAAGGAAATAAAATAATAAACATTTATCAATCCGTAGGAGGCGTAGGATAAAGATGGTCTCTCTCAAGCAACCCTGCAACCAAATAATAAAGAGTCTCTTGTGTCCCCAACACACCCAACACAATGGTAAATTGTATTGGTGCACTAGTTCGGCGAAGAGATGGTGATACAAGTGGTATATGGATAGTAGATAAAGGTATTTGTAATCTGAATTAATAAAAACAGCAAGGTAGCGAGTGGTAAAAATGAGCGTAAACGGTATTGCAATGATAGGAAACAAGGCCTAGGGTTCATACTTTCACTAGTGCAAGTTCTCTCAACAATAATAACATAGATAGATCATATGACAAGCCCTCAACATGCAACAAAGAGTCACTCCGAAGCCACTAATAGCGGAGAACAAACGTAGAGATTATGGTAGGGTACGAAACCACCTCAAAGTTATTCTTTCAAATCAATACGTTGGGCTATTCCTATAAGTGTCACAAACAACCCTGGAGTTTTTACTAGAATAACACCTTAAGATACAAATCAACCAAAACCCTAATGTCACCTAGATACTCGATTGTCACCTCAAGTATCCGTGGGCATGATTATACGATATGCATCACACAATCTCAGATTTATCCAACCAACATAAAAGTACTTCAAATAGTGCCCCAAAGTTTCTACCGGAGAATCAAGAACGTGTGCCAACCCCTATGCATAGGTTCATGGGCGGAACCCGCAAGTTGGTCACCAAAACATACATCAAGTGGCACGTGATATCCCATTGTCACCACAGATAAGCACGGCAAGACATACATCAAGTGTTCATAAAAGACTCAATCCGATAAGATAACTTCAAAGGGGAAACTCAATTCATCACAAGAGAGTAGAGGAGGAGAAGAAACATAGGATCCAACTATAATAGCAAAGCTCGCGATACATCAAGATCGTGCCAAATCAAGAACACGAGAGAGAGAGAGAGAGATCAAACACATAGCTACTGGTACATACACTAAGCCCCAAGGGAAAACTACTCCCTCCTCGTCATGGATAACGCCGGGATGATGAAGATGGCCACCGGAGATGGATCCCCCCTCCGGCAGGGTACCGGAAAGGGGTCCCGATTGGTTTTTGGTGGTTCTGGAGGCTTGCGGCGGCGGAACTCCCGATCTATTGTGTTCCCTGATGTTTTTAGGGTATATGGAGACATATAGGCGGAAGAAGCACGTCGGTGGAGCTCCGAGGGGCCCACGAGGCAGGGGGTGCGCCCAGGGGGGGCGCCCTCCACCCTCGTGACCTCCCCGGAAACTTCTTGGAGTAGGGTCCAAGTCTCCTGGATCACGTTCGGTGAGAAGATCACGTTCCTGGAGCTTTCATTCCGTTTGGACTCCATTTGATATTCTGTTTCCTCGAAATACTGAAATAGGCAAAAAACAACAATTCTGGGCTGGGCCTCCGGTTAATAGGTTAGTCCCAAAAAATAATATAAAAGTGGAAAATAAAGCCCAATATAGTCCAAAACAGTGGATAAAGTAGCATGGAGCAATCAAAAATTATAGATACGTTGGAGACGTATCAGGCATCCCCAAGCTTAATTCCTGCTCGTCCTCGAGTAGGTAAATGATAAAAAGAGAATTTTTTATGCGGAGTGATACTTTGGCATAATTTCAATGTAAATCTTCTTAATCATGGTATGAATATTCAGATCCGAAAGGTTCAAGACAAAAGTTCATATTGACATAAAAATGATAATACTTCAAGCATACTAATTAAACAATTATGTCATCTCAAAATAACATGGCCAAAGGAAGTTCATCCCTACAAAATCATATAGTTAAGCTATGCTTCATTTTCGTCACACAAAGATGTTCCCAACTTCTATACCCCCGATGACAAGCCAAGCAATTGTTTCATACTCAAATAATCTCAGACTTTTTCAACCTTCATGCAATACATGAGCGCGAGCCATGGACATAGCACTATGGGTGGTATAGAATATGATGATGGGGATTGTGTGGAGAAGACAAAAAAGGAGAAAGTCTCACATCAACGAGGCTAATCAATGAGCTATGGAGATGCCCATCAATTGATGTTAATGCAAGGAGTAGGGATTGCCATGCAACGGATGCACTAGAGCTAAGAATGCTCAACAAAAGAAAACTAGTGGGTGTGCATCCAACTTGCTTGCTCATGAAGACCTAGGGCATTTTGAGGAAGCCCATCATTGGAATATACAAGCCAAGTTCTATAATGAAAAATTCCCACTAGTATGAACAAGACAACTTATGAGACTCACTATATGAAAATCATGGTGCTACTTTGAAGCACAATATATGAGACTCACCACATGAAGAACAAGGTGCTACTTTGAAGCACAAGTGTGGAAAAAGAGATAGTAGCATTGCCCTTTTTATTTTCTCCTTCTTTTTTTGGGCCTTTCTTTTTTTCTTTTTGGCCTTTCTCTTTTTTTTTGATTGGGCAATGCTCTAATAATGATGATCATCACACTTCTATTGATTACAACATAATGATTACAACTCGATACTAGAACAAGATATGACTCTATATGAATGCCTCCGGCGGTGTACCGGGATGGTGCAATGAATCAAGAGTGACATGTATGAAAAATAATGCATGGTGGCTTTGCCACAAATACGATGTCAACTACAAGATCATGCAATGGCAATATGACAAAAGTAAAGCATGTCATGATGATGATGATGATGATGATGGAAG
This sequence comes from Triticum monococcum, assembly GCA_034509565.1. NCBI lineage: Eukaryota > Viridiplantae > Streptophyta > Magnoliopsida > Poales > Poaceae > Triticum > Triticum monococcum. Next base: position 567,755,062 of record CM067841.1, on the reverse strand, counting down.
TTGCATGGCAATATATCTCGGAATGGCTATGGAAATGCCATGATAGGTAGGTATGGTGGCTGTTTTGAGGAAGATATAGGGAGGTTTATGTGTGAAAGAACATATCATATCACGGGGTTTGGATGCACCGGCGAAGTTTGCACCAACTCTCAATGTGAGAAAGGGCAATGCACGGTACCGAAGAGGCTAGCAAATGGCGGAAAGGTAAAAGTGCGTATAATCCATGGACTCAACATTAGTCAAAAGAACTCATATACTTATTGCAAAAATTTAGAAGTCATCAAAAATCAAGTACTACGCGCATGCTCCTAGGGGGGTAGATTGGTAGGAAAAGACCATCGCTCGTCCCCGACCGCCACTTATAAGGATGCACAAGCCAGGTACACTTCATGCTTCAAATTTGTTACACAACTTTAACCATGCGTGCATGCTACGGGACTTGCTAACTTCAACACAAGTATTTCTCAAATTCACAACTACTCAACTAGCACGACTATGATATTATCACCTCCATATCTCAAAACAATTATCAAGCATCAAACTTATCTTAGTATTCAACCCACTAAAAAGAAAGTTTCAGATATCTTGAATACCAAGTATATTAACATTAAGCAAATTACCATGCTATTAACGACTCTCAAAATAATCTAAGTGAAGCATGAGAGATCAAGTTTCTTTAAAACAAACCACCACCGTGCTCTAAAAGATCTAAGTGAAGCACTAGAGCAAAAATTATCACGCTCAAAAAGATATAAGTGAGGCACATAGAGTAAACTATCAAGCTCAAAAGATATAAGTGAAGCACATAGAGTATTCTAACAAATTTCAATTCATACATGGCTCTCTCAAAAGGTGTGTACAGCAAGGATGATTGTGGTATACTAACAAGCAAAGACACAAATAATACAAGACGCTCCAAGCAAAACACATATCATGTGGTGAATAAAAATATAGCTCCAAGTAAATTACCGATGGAAGTGGACGAAAGAGGGGATGCCTTCCGGGGCATCCCCAAGCTTTGACTTTTTGGTGTCCTTGGATTATCTTGGGGGTGCCATGGGCATCCCCAAGCTTAGTCTCTTGCCACTCCTTGTTCCATAATCCATCAAAAGAATTCACCCAAAACTTGAAAACTTCACAACACAAAACTCAATAGAAATCTCGTGAGCTCCGTTAGAGAAAGAAAACAAAAGACTACTTTAAGGTACTGTAGTGAACTTGTTCTTTATTTGTATTGGTGTTAAACCTAATGTATTCCAACTTATCTATGGTTTATAAACTATTTTACTAGCCATAGATTCATCAAAATAAGCAAACAACACACGCAAAACAGAATCTGTCAAAAACAGAACAGTCTGTAGTAATCTGTTACTAACGCAAACTTCTGGAACCCAAAAAATTCTACCAAAATTAGACGACCTGGGCAATTTGTTTATTGATCAGCAGCAATTTGAATAACTATTTTATCACGTTATGGTGATTTTTGACAATTCGGGCACTGAGCGCAAAGATTCTGGAAATTACAGCAAGATTAAATAACTATCTTCCAAGAAGATCTAATAGGTTTAACTTGGCACAAACACTAATTAAAAGATAAAACCACATCTAAACAGAATCTAGATGGATTATTTATTCCTAAACAGAACCAAAAACAAAAAACACAAAATAAAATTGGGTTGCCTCCCAACAAGCGCTATCGTTTAACGCCCCTAGCGAGGCATGATGATTTCAATGATGCTCACATAAAAGATAAGAATTGAAACATAAAGAGAGCATCATGAAGAATATGACTAGCACATTTAAGTCTAACCCACTTCCTATGCATAGGGATTTTGTGAGCAAACAACTTATGAGAACAATAATCAACTAGCATAGGAGGGTAACACAAGCATTGCTTCAAAAATGTAAGCACATAGAGAGGAAACTTGATATTATTGCAATTCCTACAAGCATATATTCCTCCCTCATAATAATTTTCAGTAGCATCATGAATGAATTCAACAATATAACCAGCACCTAAAGCATTCTTTTCATGATCTACAAGCATAGAAAATTTACTACTCTCCACATAAGCAAAATTCTTCTCATGAATAACAGTGGGAGCAAACTCAACAAAATAACTCTCATGTGATTGACAATTAAGATCAAGATGACAAGTTTCATGGTTATCGTTATTCTCTAAAGGATACGTGTCATCACAATAATCATCATAGATAGGAGGCATGCTTTCATCATAATAAATTTGCTCATCAAAACTTGGGGGACAAAAAATATCATCTTCATCAAACATAGCTTCCCCAAGCTTGTGGCTTTGCATATCATTAGCATCATGGATATTCAAGGAATTCATACTAACAACATTGCAATCATGCTCATCATTCAAATATTTAGTGCCAAATATTTTATAGATTTCTTCTTCTAGCACTTGAGCACAATTATCCTTTCCATCATACTCACGAAAGATATTAAAAAGGTGAAGCGTATGAGACAAACTCAATTCCATTTTTTTGTAATTTTCTTTTATAAACTAAACTAGTGATAAAACAAGAAACTAAAAGACTCGATTGCAAGATCTAAAGATATACCTTCACTTACCTAGCCTCCCCGGCAACGGCGCCAGAAAAGAGCTTGATGTCTACTACACAACCTTCTTCTTGTAGACGTTGTTGGGCCTGCAAGTGCACAGGTTTGTAGGACAGTAGCAAATTTCCCTCAAGTGGATGACCTAAGGTTTATCAATCCGTAGGAGGCGTAGGATAAAGATGGTCTCTCTCAAGCAACCCTGCAACCAAATAACAAAGAGTCTCTTGTGTCCCCAACACACCCAATACAATGGTAAATTGTATAGGTGCACTAGTTCGGCGAAGAGATGGTGATACAAGTGGTATATGGATAGTAGATAAAGGTATTTGTAATCTGAATTAATAAAAACAGCAAGGTAGCGAGTGGTAAAAATGAGCGTAAACGGTATTGCAATGATAGGAAACAAGGTCTAGGGTTCATACTTTCACTAGTGCAAGTTCTCTCAACAATAATAACATAGATAGATCATATGACAAGCCCTCAACATGCAACAAAGAGTCACTCCGAAGCCACTAATAGCGGAGAACAAACGTAGAGATTATGGTAGGGTACGAAACCACCTCAAAGTTATTCTTTCAAATCAATCCGTTGGGCTATTCCTATAAGTGTCACAAACAACCCTGGAGTTTTTACTAGAATAACACCTTAAGATACAAATAAACCAAAACCCTAATGTCACCTTGATACTCCATTGTCACCTCAAGTATCCGTGGGCATGATTATACGATATGCATCACACAATCTCAGATTTATCCAACCAACATAAAAGTACTTCAAATAGTGCCCCAAAGTTTCTACCGGAGAATCAAGAACGTGTGCCAACCCCTATGCATAGGTTCATGGGCGGAACCCGCAAGTTGGTCACCAAAACATACATCAAGTGGCACGTGATATCCCATTGTCACCACAGATAAGCACGGCAAGACATACATCAAGTGTTCATAAAAGACTCAATCCGATAAGATAACTCCAAAGGGGAAACTCAATTCATCACAAGAGAGTAGAGGGGGAGGAGAAACATAGGATCCAACTATAATAGCAAAGCTCGCGATACATCAAGATCGTGCCAAACCAAGAACACGAGAGAGAGAGAGATCAAACACATAGCTACTGGTACATACCCTTAGCCCCGAGGGAAAACTACTCCCTCCTCGTCATGGATAACGCCGGGATGATGAAGATGGCCACCGGAGATGGATCCCCCCTCCAGCAGGGTACCGGAAAGGGGTCCCGATTGGTTTTTGGTGGTTCTGGAGGCTAGCGGCGGCGGAACTCCCGATCTATTGTGTTCCCTGATGTTTTTAGGGTATATGGAGATATATAGGCGGAAGAAGCACGTCGGTGGAGCTCCGAGGGGCCCACGAGGCAGGGGGCGCGCCCAGGGGGGCGCCCTCCACCCTCGTGACCTCCCCGGAAACTTCTTGGAGTAGGGTCCAAGTCTCCTGGATCACGTTCGGTGAGAAGATCACGTTCCCAAAGGTTTCATTCCGTTTGGACTCCGTTTGATATTCTATTTCCTCGAAATACTGAAATAGGCAAAAAACAGCAATTCTGGGCTGGGCCTCCGGTTAATAGGTAGTCCCAAAAAATAATATAAAAGTGGAAAATAAAGCCCAATATAGTCCAAAACAGTAGATAAAGTAGCATGGAGCAATCAAAAATTATAGATACGTTGGAGACGTATCATTAGGTTAACTAGTTTAATTAGGTTAATTACCTAGGTTAGTGCAAAAATTTAGTTAGGGCTTTGACAGAGAACTAGTCAGGTTAACTAGTTTGATTAGGTTAATTATCTAGGTTATTTAGGCAAATTTTATTTTAAAGTTGATCCCTTCCTAGACTTTTATTGTTGATTATATCTTTTCATTGAAGTGGTCATGTTGTTTGTGCCCAAGTGGCTTTGTTGTTTCAATGAAGCTGAGTGGCCTATATATATTTTGCGGGAATGTTGATTCATTTCCGTTCCGGCAAATTTCAGGTTCTCGATTTGTCCACTTTTTAGCAATGGCCATGTCGAAATTTTCTGTGAATTTTGGCATGACTTGTGCTACAAACTAGGACATATCGAGTGCCCGTGTGATTTGCCGCACCAGGAAGGAGTCAACGTTCCTGCAAAACAATAGGCCTTTTTATGTCATTATTCATTTTATTAGGTCTAGAATTAATTGACTAGATTTAATCATAGGAAACATGGCTAGCAACGATGAAGGACAGGGTTCTGGTGATTGCGACGACGTCTACCGGGCGGCAGACGAATTTTTTAGCCTTACCATTGATCAACCGATGTTATTGTTGGGCCCACCGGTGGCATCGGGGACTGAGACCGACACGCAGACCGGTGTTGAGACTGAGACCGGCGCTCAGACTCAGACAGGCATTGAGACCAGCGCTGAGACTGAGACTGGCGCTGCCTCGGGGAGCGGAGCCGGTGTAGAATCGAAAGCAAAGAGGCAACGGGTTCCTAACAAACTCAGGACTACTAGAGTGGTGGTCACGGAGGTGGACGACGGCAATTTTGAGCCAACGGCGCCCGATGAAGCGCGTCGATGCTACGGCAATCAAATAGGCTGCATCGTACGGACAACCGCCACCATCAATGATGAGAAACTATAGAAGATAGAAAATATGAGAAGCTCCCTCCTAAAGAAGTTTCACCAGATATTCTTGTTCCCGGGCCGGAATGAGAAGGATTATAAAGATCCAGATGAGGACCCGGCAATGAAGAAGATAAACAAACACGCCATGACCAAGTTTAGCGACGCGTTGGCCGCCTGGAAAAATCGAGTGAAAGCAAGGATCATCGACAAGAAGGAACCCTACTCCGAGATTGTAAAGGATAATCCGACAATCACGGAAGAGCAGTTTCAAATATTCAAGGAGGCTTGCGAGGCCGAAGATGCCAAAAAAGTCTAAGTACATGAAGGGGCTTCAAGAGAGGAACATTGGGAGCCACCACCTCGGAAGACGTGGTTACGGCGGAAAGAGGTCAAATGGGCCAAGGAGGACGCGGAAGCCGCGAGTCTGGGCATCCCAGACCCCTTGGCGGAGTTCACCGTCCCGCAGGAGCGTGACGTCCTCAGGGCCCGACACCGTTGGGACCCAGTGAAAAAGGTTTACGAGACAACACCGGTCATTACGGAGTTCATGAGACTGCTGGTAATTTTAGTTTCTGATCAATTCGACTGCACACGTTAGTCATATTTGTAAACGATCGTTGTGCCTTTTGTAGAGAGAGCAGCACAGGATTGCGGCCGAAAGCGACTCGCCGTCTGAGGCATTGGCGAGGCCCAAGTGGGACACTCCATTCAACCGGGCGTTGAACATATTGAAACAACAACCGGTGGATACTCGACCATCATATGGACGCGTGCACGGTGTCGGAGACAGCGCCGCGTGGAAGAAGTACTACCGTGAGACCACGGAGGAGAGAAAGGAAAGACGGAGGTTAAATGAAGAAAACATCCGTAGGATCAAAAGTATGTCTAGAGGGGGGGTGATTAGACTACTTGACCAAATAAAAGCTTAGCCTTTTCCCAATTTTAGTTCTTGGCAGATTTTAGCTATCTTAGGGCAAGTCAAGCAATCATCACACAATTCAAGCAAGCATGCAAAGAGTTTATTGGCAGCGGAAAGTAAAGCATGCAACTTGCAAGAATGTAAAGGGAAGGGTTTGGAGGATTCAAACGCAATTGGAGACATGGATGTTTTCCCGTGGTTCGGATAGGTGGTGCTATCCTACATCCATGTTGATGGAGACTTCAACCCACGAAGGGTAACATTTGCGCGAGTCCACGGAGGGCTCCACCCACGAAGGGTCCGCGAAGAAGCAACCTTGTCTATCCCACCATGGCCATCGCCCACGAAGGACTTGCCTCACTAGCGGTAGATCTTCACGAAGTAGGCGATCTCCTTGCCCTTACAAACTCCTTGGTTCAACTCCACAATCTTGTCGGAGGCTCCCAAGTGACACCTAGCCAATCTAGGAGACACCACTCTCCAAGAAGTAACAAATGGTGTGTTGATGATGAACTCCTTGCTCTTGTGCTTCAAATGATAGTCTCCCCAACACTCAACTCTCTCTCATAGGATTTGGATCTGGTGGAAAGAAGATTTGAGTGGAAAGCAACTTGGGGAAGGCTAGAGATCAAGATTCATATGGTAGGAATGGAATATCTTGGTCTCAACACATGAGTAGGTGGTTCTTTCTCAGAACATATGAGTAGGAATGATGTAAGTGTTCTGATAGCTCTCACTTCAAATGAAGAGGTGGTGGAGGGGTATATATAGCCTTCACACAAAATCCAACCGTTACACACAATCTACCAATCTCGGTGGGACCGAATCAGAAAACTCGATCTGACCGAAATAGTAAACCTAGTGACCGTTAGGAATTTCGGTGGGACTGAGATGCAACTCGGTAGGACCAATTCGGTTAGGGTTTTGGCATAACGTAATCTCGGTGAGACCGATTGCACAAACTCGGTGAGACTGAGTTCGGCAATTAGCTAACCAGAGAGTTGGTCAGGCAAACTCGGTGGGACCGACTTGCTCTTTCGGTGAGACCGAAAAGTTACAAGAAGGAAACATAGAGTTTACCTTGCATTCTCGGTGGGACCGATTCGCTCTTTCGGTGAGACCGAAAAGTTATGAAAGGGAAACAGAGAGTTTGCAAGCCCATCTCGGTGAGACCAAGAACCTTATCGGTAGGACCGAATTGCTAGGGTTTGGCAGTGGCAAATGACAAGTGAAACTCGGTGGCGCCAGATTGACAGAATCGGTATGACCGAGTTTGGCTTAGGGTTTAGGTCATTTGTGGATATGGAAAGGTGGTTGAGGATTTTGGAGCATATCACTAAGCACATAAAGCAAGAGGCTCATTAAGCAACACCTCATCCCTCCTTGATAGTATTGGCTTTTCCTAAAGACTCAATGTGATCTTGGATCACTAAAATATAAAATGAAGAGTCTTGAACTTTTGAGCTTGAGCCAATTCTTTGTCCTTAGCATTTTGAGGGTTCCACTTTCACATCCATGCCATGCCAATCATTGAGCTTTCCTGAAATAATCATCTTGGAATATCATTAGCTCAATGAGCTATATGTTGTTATGAATTACCAAAACCACCTAGGGATAGTTGCACTTTCAATCTCCCCCTTTTTGGTAATTGATGACAACATATAGATCAAAGCTTCGACAAATGATAATAAGCATGAAATATATCGTCGCTTTGAGAAGTATGTGACAAATAAGAGCTCCCCCTAAATTTGTGCATATTTAAAATTTGCTTTGGACTGCAAATGCACATGGAGTTAGAATCATGGGTTACTCTTCCATGTCACATACATCTTGGTTGAGCGCTCAAAAATGATAAGATTGAAATACATGCACTCATCACCAAGAATAGTGAATGATCACAAACGATAGATAGAATGATAATATTTAAGCAAGCATTAAGCAAACATTAAGTGTAGCTTATGATCAAACACATGATCATCGATGTCTCACAAACATAAGGACGTAGTATCTCACACACAAGCAACCAAAGTTTGAAAAACCACCAAATAAAGCAAGAGAGAAAAGCAACACTCTCTCTCTCGAAGCCTATGATCTATACATCTTCTCCCCCTTTGGCAACAAGTTACCAAAAAGTTCCTAGAAAATGCATAGTGCTGAGTCGACGCTCAGGCTTGATCTTCCGGTGGTGGTGGAGTCCGGAGCACGCCAAGGACGAAGCCTTCGGTAGAAGTGGTCGGAGTCGAGGCTGAAGTGGATGCTGGAGCTGGTGGAATGGAGGCTGTAGCTGGTGCAGACGTTGTGGCTCTGGTGTCAGCAACTGGCAGTGCAGACAACCTCGGACCTCGTGGCACCCTGGCAAAAGCATCAGTTGTGGTCCTGCCTCTCCTCTCATTCATGTCCTCCTGAAGCTGCTCCACGGCGGTTTGTATTTCTGTCACCTTGATGTCCATGTCATAGAACCTCTGTTCCATGATCCTCTCTAGGCTCACCTGGTTCTGAGTCACGGTGGCAAGTCCTTGCTCAATACGCAGGGTGGACGCTATCAGGTAACCGAGGCACCGAGCTGCTCTTGTTTGGTCTTCAAGAAGTAATCAGATGCCTCCGCTTGAGTAGGCATCCTGGCAGCTTTCTCCTTCTTCGCCTTCTCCTTCTGAGCTTGTGCATGTGCAGATGAGGGTTCATTCTCAGTCATAACCACTTGGTTATCCTTAAAATCTGGACGGATGGGCAGGTGTTCCTTATCCAATAAATACACGCCCGTGCCCATCTTGGAGTTGATGAGCTCCTGAATCTGTGGGGCATACCCACAACTCCTCTTCTGGTCTGCAGCTGTCCTCTTGATTGTTTCCACAATGAGACTCATGACCTTGAATTTCTGAGGCACGTCAAAGACATGAAGCAAGTTGATCGCGTGACCTCTGATCATCTTGTGATCTCCAGATTTGGGCAGAAGGGTGTGCCTAAGGATCCAGTTGATCGTAGGCAATCCTGAGAGCAGATAGTGCACAGAGCCAAACTTGAACGTGTCAAGCGCTTCATTCGGGATCTCCTTGTACATGTTGGACATGGAGTTGTGATCCATCTTTTTCTTGGCATAAATGTCCAAGTCATCTGCTTGCTCCTCTGGGGCATTGATCAACTTCGCCCATTCTTCAACAGTGGATTGGTACCTTGTACCCTCTGACATCCATGTGATCCTGCCATCCGGATAAAAGTGTGTTGTGGAGTAGAATTGCATGATCAGCTCCTCGTTCCACTTTGTGAGCTTCTGCCCAACAAAGTCTGCAACTCCACATGCACTAAAGCTGTCAAATACACCGGGGTAGTACTCTTCATTGTCTTTGATGTAGGTCTAGTCGACCCATCTCATGTCGCAAACGATTGGCTTCTTGTCAAGCAAAACAGTCTCATAGAAATCTTGCTGCTCCTTGGTATGAAATCTGTAATCCACGGCAGTCCTTCTCCTAGAAGCATACGGATCTGCTTCTCTCCATTTCCTCAGCCCTGAATCTCTCCTGAGCTTCATATCCTCAGCCACAGGATGAGCATCGTTGTGGTCTGGGATCCTGGGCTTGAGCTTCCTAAGGACACTCTCTTCCTCTTCTTCGATAGCTTCAGGCATTGGGGCCTTGTTCTTTTCTGCAGCTGGGATGCTTCGTGTGTTTCTCTTGGGTGCACTCTTAGGCTTAGATGCAGCCTTAGGTGCTTCCTTGGGCTTGGATGCAGCTGTTCCTGACCTTATAGCATCTCCCATGAGTTTGGCTGCCTTGGGTGCTGGTGCAGCAACCTCTTCTTCTTCTTCTTCCTCCTCATCTATCATGATGGAGGCCTTCCCAAGCACTCTGGCTACAGTCTTCTTTACTCTTTCTTTCCTCTTCTTGCCCTCAGCAGCAACGGGCTTAGTGGGAGCAGGCTTCACAGTTGAAGCCCTAGCCTTTGACATGGGCTGCCTGCCTGCTGGCCTTTTGATCTTCAGCCCTGGCTTGGTTCCTTGAGCTGGTTCAGCTCTCTTTGATGTGGCCTCTTCCTCTGCCACATAGTCTTCATCCTCAGAATCAGACGTTCTCTTCTTCCTTTGACGTGTGGCAGCCTTAGGCAGGTTGCTGAGGGTGCTCTTGCTGCCATCATCAGAAGAACTTGAGGGGCTAGTGCCCTCACTCATCACAACTTGCTGCTCAGACACATTCTGGCTGTCACTTTGATCAGACATGTTGCACACTGACTGCTAACCCTGTGAATAGATTATGGATAAGATAGAGTGGATGAGCATCACAAAAAGCAGAGATTTTTGCAAAAGATTAATTCAAAAACTTAGTTTTAGTTTTCCATAGAAAGCATCTCGGATCTACCGATTTTCAAACTCGGTGACACCAAAGCAGTTTTGGCACCAGAACTGGTGAACTCGGTCAGACCGAGTCACAGTTCGGTGGCACCAAGACTGCTAGGGTTTCACAGAATTCCAAAATCGGTCGCACCGATAAGTTATTCTCGGTCAGACCGAGTTTCACTTGTGCAATGGCAAAAGCCAGATCGATGGGACCGAGTTTTTCAACTCGGTGGGTCCGAGATGGTTTCGGCGGAAATCTAACCCTAAAATTTTCGAATTAAACCTATTCTACGAGATCATTGACTGGATAGGAGTGTTTCAATCGTGGCAAGAATCATAATGATCACAATGTGCTATGAATCGGAGTGGAGAATAGCACAAAGATCGAGTCCATACCCTAGTTCGGCGGAGACTCGCTACGGCGGCAACGGCGGGGCAGAATTCCGTTGACAGCGGCGGAGACCAGCGACTGGAGGCTGCTGGCGACGAGAAGACGATCCGAAGACCACGAAGGCAGAGCAGGCTATCGCGCGGGCGAAGAGGTTTCGGAGAAATTTCCAAAAATTTTCCCGTCACTATATATAGCATGACCCTGTCGGTGTGACTGAGTGGAACAACTCGGTGGCACCGAGATGCAAAACTGTGTGCAGTTATTGCAACTCGGTGTGACCGAAAAGTTCACATCGGTTGCACCGAGATCGAAAACCTAGATCAACTTAATGAACTCGGTAGGACCGAAAATGGAGTATCGGTCAGACCGAGCTTCATAAAGAGGTTTTGGAAGTTTAAGTCTATGACGAATCGGGGACTTCGAGCGCTCCTCACACAGAGTGGTTCGAATCTGACTTGATCAAGTTTTGTGATGCAGCATGAATAGAGTTTGAGACGAGAAAAGCATAGATAGCTAGAGGAGGTTCTTAGGCATTCTTGTCCATCCACTTGGCAAAAGAAGAAAGCCAAACAATCAAAACAACAAGTGGATGTCCTCGAATGAGTAAAATATGCAACCAACATGCTCACACAATAAGATGGCAAATGAAATATGTGGCAAAGAATGCACAACCAATTCTAGCATCTATCAAGCAATTTGCGATGACTAGGTCATCTATATATGAGTATATTGACTTAGGAGTCAAGTGAGAACACTTGATCATAGGTCATACTCATCGTTTAAGCTCAAGTGGGGTTACCACTTTTACATAAAGCATTGTTGTATTCACATCTTTAGAGTTGCTTTAGCTCAAGTCTTAGAGTAAAGCTCCCCCTAGATGTGATATCCCCCCTAAGAGGGATGAACTAACCTTGGGTTTTGTCGATGATGACTTCATGTAGATGTTGAAGATGTGGATGCTCAATGTTGATGTAGATCACTTGGAGCTATCCATTTGAGTGAATTGCACTTTCAATACCTACATGGGTTAGTCCCACAAGGAACAAACAAGGATATCCATAGACATAGAGTGATGCACACACAAGATGATGTCCATGAAAACTTTGGGTTACCTTGTCCCTTGTCTTACCAACAAGAGGGTTTGTGACTCCTTGAACTAGTGCAAGATGTGGAAGTTGATTGCACTTGTTCTTGCCAAAATGATAAGAGTGAAGTATGTTGGCGGAGTCACCCTCAAGAACTCTCTAGTTCTTCTTCTTTTGGATCCACACCATCTTGATGGGAATCCTTGGAGTTGTAGTCGTACTTGATGTAGTGGAACTTGAAGTAGTCTTGGGAATCCACTTGACTAAGGTCTTGGGAGCTTCTTCAAATGCATCAATCTCCTCTTGAAGCTTGTCCTTGCCTTTTTGCTTGTAGTCTTGTGGTGGAAGATCATCTTGAGCTTGTGTCCCCTTGAAAGAAGTGTCATACTTCTCTTGTTGAGGAACAAACTTTGTCTTGGGGTATTGATCTTCTTCCCATTCAACTCCATTGGCATTGAACTTTCGTTCAAAACCAACACCTTGATTCTTCCAGTGCATTCCTTGCTTGCGCACAATTTCCTCGAATTGCTTACTTCCGGCAAGGCTCTTGTAAACACCTTTCTCTATAATTCCCTTCAATAAGCTATTTTCTTGCTCAAGTGTAACTTGGCTAAGAGAATCATTAGTGGAATCAAGAGAACTACTAGAAGCAACAATATTGGATTTAGCATGATCATTGTTACTACTAGAGGAAGAATCTTTCTTATTCTTGTTACTAGTCTTGACTTGAGGCATGTAAGTGGATAAAAGTAAACGCTTGGCAATGTGAGAAGAACTTTTCTTGCGGAGATCATCATTGATTGCTTTTAAGAACTCATGCTCTTGCTCAAGATTGAGCTTTTCAAAGCGTAATTTCTCATGAGCTCTTAAAAGTTCTCGATGATCTTCGAAGATAGTTTCACGAGCTAACTTAAGAGTGTTTAGTTCTCTAGTTAGAGCCTCAATCTTCTCCTTATCATTGTCATTCGTTTTAGCATGATTAATTGATGTTTCATCATAGTACTCATCACTAGAGTTGTCAACAAGCAAATCATCATCACCTAACAAGTCATCTTCATCACTATTAAAGTCAACATACTCGGGGTGTGTTACCTTAGGACCTTTGGCCATGAAGCATCTTCCAATTCCTTCATTTGGTGAGTCAAATATGTCGTAGGAGTTGGTTGACACAAGTGCTAGACCGGCAACACCTTCATCTTGAGTATCTTCGGAGTCGGAGTGATAACTTCTCTAGGAGTGGCTGTCGGAGTCGGAGCCGGATACCCATTCACCAACATGAGCTTGATGTCTTCGTTTTGTATAGCTCCTTGATGATTTTTCCTTCCTTTCCGAATCCTTGCTTCTCCGTGAGTATCTTCGTTCATAACGATCATCTCTACTCCTTCTCTCTCTTGGTGGAGATTCTTTGCTTCTTCTTTTTGGAGAATCTTCTCTTCTCTTGTAGGGAGCCGTACACTCATTGGAATAGTGTTCGGGTCTTCCACAATTATAGCAGTTTCGCTCTCGACTAGAAGATCTTTTGTCATTGTAGGACCTTGACTTGAAGCTTCTATCTTTGTTTCTACTCTTGTAGAACTTGTTGAAGTTCTTCACCATTAAGCTCAATTCTTCATTGAAGTTTTGTTTCTCACTTGATGATGCGGGGACTTCACATGACGCTTTGTAGGCACCACTTGATTTATTGTCAAGTTCCTCTTTATCCTTGAGTGACATCTCATGAGCAACAATCCTTCCAATTACTTCCGTTGGCTTGAGATCTTTATAGTTGGGCATCATTTGGATTAATGTGCACACGATATCATATTTCCCATCCAAGGCTCTTAGGATCTTCTTGATGATGAATCTATCGGTCATCTCTTCACTTCCTAAGCCGGCAATCTCATTTGTGATGAGAGCAAGCCTAGAGTACATTTCAGCGACACCTTCACCATCCTTCATCTTGAACTTGTCAAGTTGACTTTGGAGCACATCCAACTTGGATTCCTTGACGGAGTCGGTACCTTCGTGCATATCAATCAAAGTATCCCAAATTTCCTTTGCATTCTCAAGGCGGCTGATTTTGTTGAATTCTTCGGGGCACAATCCGTTGAAGAGAATATCACAAGCTTGAGCATTGTATTGCAACATCTTCAACTCATCCGCGGTAGCTTCACGGTTTGGTTCGCTCCCATCGAAGAACTCACCTTGCAAGCCAACACAAACAATAGCCCATACGGCGGGGTTATGTCCAAGAATATGCATTTTCATTTTATGCTTCCAACTAGCAAAATTAGTGCCATCAAAGTAAGGACCTCTACGGTGATAATTTCCCTCGCTAGACGCCATACTCTCCTAGGTTGTGAAACCAAGGCTATGACCGCCAAAAGCTATGGAGATCAAGGCAAATGGAGACCAAGGCTCTGATACCACTTGTAGGATCGAAAGTATGTCTAGAGGGGGGGTAATTAGACTACTTGACCAAATAAAAGCTTAGCCTTTTTCCAATTTTAGTTCTTGGCAGATTTTAGCTATCTTAGGGCAAGTCAAGCAATCATCACACAATTCAAGCAAGCATGCAAAGAGTTTATTGGCAGCGGAAAGTAAAGCATGCAACTTGCAAGAATGTAAAGGGAAGGGTTTGGAGGATTCAAACGCAATTGGAGACACGGATGTTTTCCCGTGGTTCGGATAGGTGGTGCTATCCTACATCCACGTTGATGGAGACTTCAACCCACAGAGGGTAACGGTTGTGCGAGTCCACGGAGGGCTCCACCCACGAAGGGTCCATGAAGAAGCAACCTTGTCTATCCCATCATGGCCATCGCCCACGAAGGACTTGCCTCACTACCGGCAGATCTTCACGAAGTAGGCGATCTCCTTCCCCTTACAAACTCCTTGGTTCAACTCCACAATCTTGTCGGAGGCTCCCAAGTGACACCTAGCCAATCTAGGAGACACCACTCTCCAAGAAGTAACAAATGGTGTGTTGATGATGAACTCCTTGCTCTTGTGCTTCAAATGATAGTCTCCCCAACACTCAACTCTCTCTCATAGGATTTGGATCTGGTGGAAAGAAGATTTGAGTGGAAAGCAACTTGGGGAAGGCTAGAGATCAAGATTCATATGGTAGGAATGGAATATCTTGGTCTCAACACATGAGTAGGTGGTTCTTTCTCAGAACATATGAGTAGGAATGATGTAAGTGTTCTGACAGCTCTCACTTCAAATGAAGAGGTGGTGGAGGGGTATATATAGCCTTCACACAAAATCCAACCATTACACACAATCTACCAATCTCGGTGGGACCGAATCAGAAAACTCGGTCTGACCGAAATAGTAAACCTAGTGACCGTTGGGAATTTCGGTGGGACTGAGATGCAACTC
Organism: Triticum monococcum; assembly: GCA_034509565.1. Taxonomy (NCBI): domain Eukaryota; kingdom Viridiplantae; phylum Streptophyta; class Magnoliopsida; order Poales; family Poaceae; genus Triticum; species Triticum monococcum. The sequence continues at coordinate 567,739,797 of CM067841.1, read as the reverse complement.
GGTAGGACCGATTCGGTTAGGGTTTGGGCATAACGTAATCTCGGTGAGACCGATTGCACAAACTCGGTGAGACCGAGTTCGGCAATTAGCTAACCAGAGAGTTGGTCAGGCAAACTCGATGGGACCGACTTGCTCTTTCGGTGAGACCGAAAAGTTACAAGAAGGAAACATAGAGTTTACCTTGCATTCTCGGTGGGACCGATTCGCTCTTTCGGTGAGACCAAAAAGTTACGAAAGGGAAACAGAGAGTTTGCAAGCCCATCTCGGTGAGACCGAGAACCTTATCGGTAGGACCGAATTGCTAGGGTTTGGCAGTGGCAAATGACAAGTGAAACTCGGTGGCGCCGGATTGACAGAATCGGTATGACCGAGTTTGGCTTAGGGTTTAGGTCATTTGTGGATATGGAAAGGTGGTTGAGGATTTTGGAGCATATCACTAAGCACATAAAGCAAGAGGCTCATTAAGCAACACCTCATCCCTCCTTGATAGTATTGGCTTTTCCTAAAGACTCAATGTGATCTTGGATCACTAAAATATAAAATGAAGAGTCTTGAACTTTTGAGCTTGATCCAATTCTTTGTCCTTAGCATTTTGAGGGTTCCACTTTCACATCCATGCCATGCCAATCATTGAGCTTTCCTGAAATAATCATCTTGAAATAGCATTAGCTCAATGAGCTATATGTTGTTATGAATTACCAAAACCACCTAGGGATAGTTGCACTTTCAACATCGACAAGAGGGTTGAGATTGCGGTTGAGAAGAAATCAACTGAGACAGTCGCAACAGCGGTAGCTGCCGCAAAACAGGTGGCTTTAGATATTTCTACTACCTTGGTTCCGGCCGTTTTCAATTGGACCAGGCAAAATCCAAAAAAAGATGCAGCGGACTTTCCCCTTGCTGACTTCTTGGCGGGGAGCAGCTCGGCTAGCGTTGCACCAACACCTGCAGCTACACCTGCTCCCGCACCGGCTCCCGCACCGGATGTGCTAGGCGGTGCTTCGTCTTTGGCTGAGCTCGACGCCCTCACGGTATTTGTCACACCGGCCCCCTTTAATATAAATGTATAATCTCTCGTTTTCGTTGCCTTTCGGAAGTCTCACGTCGCAGACTTTTCTTTGCAGGCCGACGAAACCCCGTGCACCATATTGTACACCATCGGTGACCAGAAGGTGGACGTGGGGAAGGCAACGATAATGGAGCCGAAGGAACCATTGTTCCACAGCTGGCCAATCCCCCCGAATGTCTTCAAGGTTTCTGTGGCCAGTGTCAAACTGGGCCACGAGAATTTGCCTCCTCCAGTACTACTGGGGGATGACGATGAGACACCGCGACAGCTTGGTGATTGTTGCAATGCTGGGTGGGTCCTGTTGTGGCCAAAGAGTCTGCTTCGTCTAGAGGCGGCCGGGAGCACACCCACGAGCACGCAGCCTCAGCAAGGTATGAACATCAACACCCCACCTACCCAATTATCGTCAGGTGTCGGGTTGGGTGATAGCGGACGGGGTAAGGAGGAGGCTCCATTAGTCGCTGATGACGTCGCCATGGATGAGGATGAGGACGACGATGGCGTTGCTGAACAGTATGTCTATACTGGCGCCTCCTCAGGGTTTGAGCGTCATGAGTCGGTGCCTGAATTGCCGTCTCAACATATTATGGACGACCTTCCGGTAGTAAAGAAGTTTAGAAAGAGAGCGAGGAAAGGCAAAAAAGCTGTTTCTATGATCCAGCCGCCTCAACAGCCTCGGCTTCAGGACCGTATAGATATCCCCGGTGCGGATAAATGGCATATCCCCGGTCAAACAATCCTACCTGCAACAGCGCTACGGGCCAGATTCGGCGATCTAAAGAGACTTCATGACGATGTGCTGCGGGTAGAGAAAGACCTCATCGCCTCGAAAGATCTAGGATACCCACTCTACGTGGTTAACGTTCCGCGGCAAATGTCGTACGTCGACAGCTTCCCCGCGGATAAGTTCTTCCTCCGATTCGATTACATATTCGACATGTTTCACGTGAAGAAGCTGGATTTTACGTTTGTCCGCCTTTATGCCTTGCACATGAACTACATCATCGGGGTTGAGCAGATATCTCATATCTGTGTCGCCGACCCATACTACATGCACGAGGGCTTCTTGGGAGTCTGCGCAAATCACCGTGAATACGCGAGGGATTGCATCGTCAATTTCATGCTCGCCAATAAGGACAAGGAGGCGATTCTCGTGCCTTATCATCCCGTGTAAGTCATCTGCGCTGCTATCCTTCCTTCGATTTCAATCATTCATTTGCACGGTGGAGGCTAATTAATTTGAGGACTTATTTTGCGCAGCGGCGGGCGCGACGTCCTCATCATCCTCTACCCCCGATTCTCCCACGCTCTTTACTTGGACTCGTTGAAGAACATTCACAAAAAGGATTACACCCACATCAAGGATGTTCTCGATAGTGCTATGTTTTACTACCAAGCAAGGGGTGGAGAGGTCAGGGACAAGAAGAGAAGGGGCGGCAGGGTCGCCTTCGGCCATAAGACCGACTTCTGCTGCATCCAGCAACCGAACGATTCTCTTAATGATGGATTCTATGTCCTACACCACATGCTGGAGTACAGACGGGATCACCAGAACCTTCGCATGTCACCTAGATCCGGCGATGCCCATATTCTGCAATGGGTAAAGGACATAGGAGATATCGAGGATCATCGACTTCGAGCTGAGTTCTATAACATCCAGCGCAAACTTGCCCAAATCATCATGAAGGAGGTCGTCTGAAAAACAGGGATGTTCTACGGAGAAGGACAAATATCGCGGGAAGACGTCCGAACATGGATAGCCTCTCAGCGTCTCGACCTGAAGCCTTTCACTAGGCTCGGGGACTATCTCCCTGACTTGGATGGATGGAACGGCATGTTGGAGTGATTGTCGATATATGACAATGTGTCCGTTTAGTCCATACTTTCTGTATGACAAAACTTTGAGTTATGCACGGTGAAACTTTATTTGTGATGTAATTAAACCGTCCTCCTCCTCGACTAGCGAAAATCACTCTAGTTAGGGCATTTTGGGGGTACGATGAACTTTGTTATTTATGCTTATGATATGTTGTTTTTATTTTTGCCAAGGCTGTCTCTTTCTGTTGCTCAACTATATATGTTGCATATCATCGACTCATGTGATGATGCAGGTGCATAGATCATAGATGGCGAAGAAGTGCTATGCCAGGAGTATATATACGACAAGTGGCCGGAGTGTCAGGCCCTTCCGGTTTCCGAGCGACAGGCAGTAGTTAGTTTAGAGGTTCACGCTAATGCGAAAGAGGGATACGAACTCATGTTCTCAAAGTGATAGCTCTTCTCGCGTATATCATTGTTTAGATGGATGATGATGTATTTACATATCATTCGAGACTCGTATCGCTATTTTCGAGATGATGACGAGAGACCACTTTGTGTTGGATGATGATTATGATGATGGCATGATTTGATGAGACTAATTGTATGTATATGCTATGATTACATTTGTATGTGTATGATATGCTAAAGATTATTGTATAAAGCCTATTTAAATACAAAACAAATATGCAGGAAAAAAAACTAATAAATAAACTAGTAGTGGCGAGAGGGAAAATTTAGCAGTAGCGCCGCATTGTCAGTAGCGCGTCCCAGCAAACAGCGCTGCAGATAATATCAGTAGCGCCCTTTACCAAAGAGCGCTACAGCTATTCATGTATAGCAGTAGCGTGGGACAACCGGCGCTACTGCTATACGTTAGTTGTAGCGCCTTATTAGTAGTGCCGGTGCCCGCGCTACTGAGAGGCCCAAAACCCTCGCTGTTGGTAGGCTTTTCCCTAGCAGTGTGAATAGATGCTAGCCTACACCCAAGGCAGAACTAACCCTAGAACCTAACGTATACATCTTGCGACTTGGGTAGACTCTCAAAGAGAGGGGCGGAACAAAGAGAATGAGGGAGGGGAAATGAAAACCCAAGCAGCCTATTTGGTGGCCATTAAGGCAAGAGAATGGGAGTTTGCACGTGGGAGTTTGCATAGGGATTAGACTTGGGAAGTAGATTTTACTTCCATTCCCTTGTTTGGTATAAGTTGAGAATTAGACCGGAATAGAGCTCTGCCCAGAAATTAGCAGGGTACCCCATGGAAAGAAGACAATGGGAATTGGCCCTCTCAACTCCCATTCCTCTTCCCACTTAAATTTTCCATGCCCTCTGATCAATCAAAGGACTTTTAATCTTCTCACCCCTCAACTCCCATTCCCCACCTTTAATTCCCACGAACCAAGCACGCTGTGGAGCTTAGAGGATACTCCCTCCGTTCCTAAATATATGATGTTTATGTTTTGGTAGTTCCACATATATTTTGGACTATCAAACATCATATGCGGAACTATCGAAACATTATATATTTAGAAACGGAGGGTGTAGATGATAGGATGTGTTCCCCGCAAAAAAAGAAAGATGATAGGATGTATTGAAGGTAACGAAAAGATTTGGAGCCATGGCTAAAGAAAAGAGATTTCGAGCCGTACCACTTTACTACGAGCCATAGGGATGCGCTAGAGATGCTATTTAAAGAAAAAGAGAACAGGAGAGGTGGAATGAAAGCCATAGTAGAAAAAAAGAAAGTTTTTGAGCCACAGGTAAAGAAGAGAGGAGAAGATTTCGAGCCGTTCCACTTTACTACTACGAGCCCTAGGCCAAAAAGAAAGAGGGAAAGCGATTAAGAATTGGGCAGGACGCGACGGTGGTAGCCCGACCGAAGCAATCCCAGTGCCTGCCGCCTCTCCCTCCGCCCCACGCAAGGCACCCGACCCGACCTCCCGCTCAAAAATCCCCCACACCCCACCCCACCCCCGACGCCACTCCACCCCCGCCCCCGCCCCCGCCCCCGACGCCGCATGAGCCGGCCCGCCTCCCAGCCCCACCGGCGTCCGCAGCCATGGGAGCCCAGCAGAGCGTCAATGCCGGCAAAGGTCCGCGCCCCCTCCCCTCCCCTCGCGCGCCTAGCTCGATCCCTCCTCGCCCGCTCCGCCGTTTTGGCGTTCCGCGACTGCGCGTGGCTAACGTGTTTGCGTGAATGCCGCAGCCAAGGTGGATTTGCACGTCGACCTCACCCACATGCTCTGCGAGGCGCTCCTGCTGCCGCCCCTGAGGTGCTCGCCCTTTTGCCTCCACGACCGATTGGCTGGCTGCGGTCGGGGCGCACGCCGCGGTTTTTTGTTTACGGACCTTGGATTGCTGACTGTGTTGTTTTCTTGGTCTGTTTTTCCTTTCAGCAGCTCCAGCGCCACCATCTCGCAAATCGTCGGAAGGTGGGGTTGCGTGTCCTGATTCCGCTGTTAGTAAAGTTTATGTTCATATGCGTCACAGAATTCATTCAGGCAGGCATAGTTGGCTGATTTGTGCGCGTCCATGTGTGCGTGCACGCGTCGGTGTATTTCACTTCACACGCGTCGCAGAATACCCGTCTGGATTTACGAATGATTGCTCTCTGTTTAAACTTTGTACCACTTTGTTCCGAGTTCTGAAGTTGTACCATCTTGTTCCGAGTTCCGAAGCTGTACCATTTTGTTCCGAGTTCTGAAGCTGTGTCATTTTGTTCCGAGTTCTGAAGTTGTACCATTTTGTTCTGAGTTGTGAAGTTTGGTCTGCAGGATGTCCCTCAAACACCCAAGCCTATTTGGGAGGAGCGAGAAGTTGGACGTGATTCTGGATAAGGGTGTCAATGACTCTAATGTTGTTGTTGCCTTTAGACGCCCAAGGCCCGAATGGTTATCGCAGCAGTCCTTTGTCATTCAGGTCTGCATTCTGTATGATTGTATCTCGGCTTCTTAATTGAGCCTTCTGTCTGAAATTGAATAAATATGCTGCAGTGCTATAGCATAAACATGGTATAGTGTTTTAAATTGTTGCCAAGCAATTTATACTCCTTTGATCTTGTTAACAGTACTCATTTCTCATTTTCATTGATATTCTAAATCTGTGGTGTTCTCTGCACTAGAAATTAGTAAAAGAGATTTAGTAGAGTGGTAGTTGATCTTTTCATCCTAGTGGTCACGAGATAGGGAAAATTTGAACTCAAACTCCGGACGACATATTTAACATTTAGCGCCACTAATGACTAAACAAATTGAAGCTCTCAAGTTAATTTCCTTTTCCCGAGCAAGGAGAGATATCCTGGCTTCTTCGATCAAAATTGAAATAGGGTCTCGAGTTATTGAAAACATTGAAAAACCTGAAACAAAAGAGTAAGTACAACAAGACACCTGTATATGTTGTGTGATGGGCCTGCAACTCAAATACTCAATGCTGTGTCTTGTTCCTGATTGGAATGGAGAATCAATTATTAGGCCTCTCTAGTTGCATGTGTGGGTTATGGACCTTCCATACTTTACTTGTTGCCAGACCATTACAATCCCTTGTGCTTGCAACCGACCTGAGGTAGCCGCCCTGGCATGCTGGGGCATCGGCTCCACCAGTATCTGAATCTGTAATGGAAGTATTAAGCAGAAGACTTTATTCGCCATAGTAATTCTAGCAATTAATGGTTCCATTATCTTGTAAGTTGATTGGTTTGGTGACCACCTTATCCTAGAAGGGGTTTGCCCATCATAAGACCGTCCCATGACTGTTGGTGTTGGTGTGAGGACACCATCCCTCATCTTGTCTTAATTTTGTGCTTGTGAGGGATAAGGTGATAATGGACCAATCCATTCCGCCCTTCAAACAAAACAAGTGGATTACGTTTGGAATTAGGATTGGATGGTTCATTCACCTTTTGGTTCCCCAAACCAACCCTCCTGTTAATGTGCTCGTACCATACACTTGGCTTGATCTTTGTCATATATTCCATTATGAATGGTTACCTTTCATGCAAGTTGATCGGGTAACTATTTTTATGAAGTATGTATGTATGAACTTGTGAAAAGTGGTTACGAGTTGTATGCTGTCTTTTCTGTTCACACACCTTTTCTTGTTTGCGTGCTGGTTTGAGCAATCAGCACTCGATGACACCAGAAATTGCGGTGCATGGTTTTCCGGCTGACAACTTCACACGGTCAGGGAGCAGAGGGGTGAATCTAAGCCGGTTGTCGCTTGGGGTGGAGATTAATGAACCGACGACATCAAAATGGACTTCTGGAACCAGTGTTAAGTTTGAGGTGAGCATCTAGTCAAATCCAGTTGTTTGCATCATCTTCATGCTGTACAACCTCTCTTATCAGATGTCCTTTCGCTCCAGCATATCCGTCCTGTTAATAATGATGGGCGCTCAATAGCTAGGGACCACGAAGGCTTTCCCCTAACATGCAGGTGATAACAGTATTTCTTTGGATGTGCCCTTTGATACAATAAAAAGAAGTCTCATTGTTTAATGTTCTTTTATGATGCAGTGGTAACCTCCATGACAACATGATTATCTTGAAGCAAGAGTCTGGTTATGCGGATGTTAAAGATAATAGCTTCTTAAGAGTAAGTTTGTGTTTATTTCATCTCCATCTTTCCTTGACTTGACTGTAACTCCATCTTATATAGTTCCCAATGACAGGTTAATTTCCAAATGGAACAAGGATTGCCACTTGTACCAAAATCACTAACTTTTAACAGAGTTAAATGTGCTGTTTCGAAAGGCATTAAACTGGGGCCAACATTTTTGGTTACTAGGTACTGCATCTGCCTACTGTACTGCAGCAACACTCTTCTATGAAAGTTAATTAATCTCTTCCTATGCTGCAGCTTGACAGGCGGTTCCATTGTGGGCGACATGGCACCGTATCAAGCATTTGCAATAGGTGGACTTGGTAGCGTCCGGGGTTATGGCGAGGGTGCAGTTGGTTCAGGAAGACTATGCCTAATTGGTAACTGCGAATACACGGTTCCTTTGGTATGTAAATAACAAGCCATATATATTATATAATCCCCCAAACAGTTTATGTAGTCCGTAAATCAAACTTGGTAATCCAAGAACCAGAAGTAACTAGAAGTTGCATCCAAACATGAAATGGATAAAAAAATGCAATCAATTAGATGCGTACATATTTACTTGGACTCTTTTTTTGCCATCATTATTAATTTGTATGCTTTATGCAATATTCACCTTTTTTTTCTTTCTCTTTTACCCATTGTGGTCTTTTACATTTTCTCCTGTTGCATATATGGGTCAAATTTATGGGATGATAGATGGTGTCTGCATGGAAGAGGAATATACCAAATACTGCAAAGGACTGCGATGAGGAATTGATAGTTGAAGGATAGAATTTTAGGGTTGAAAGTTCAGAAGTTAGCATAAATGGGAATTTCTCTCTTCTAATAAACCTGCTTAATCTTGATACTGGAAGAAAGATAAATTCAAACTATATTAGCGGAATATAACATGAAGGCTTGCAATTGGTTCTTCTTCGAGAATCAGCAAGTCCCGTCTCTCTAAAACAAATTAATACTGTACTAATTTTGGTGCTTACTAGATGACTTTATCCATTTTATATTTGTATGGTAGTTGACCGGTGCAAGTTTTATCAGATCTGCATAAATGGAACCAAAGTTCTGAAGAAATCATGTGGCCATATCATTTTCAGCCTTTTAAATGCAACTAGCACCATAAGGGCATTTCTTGCGGAAAATGCCAACGAAGGCCGAGCTCAAATTTTATTTTTTCAGAGCGCAAAAAATTCCAAATTTATTTTGCGAACACACATGCACATGTATACTACGTATATGCAAAATTTCACAGCATTATACGTTTACATGTGGCGTACAGAAAAAAGACAAATACGCATTTTTAAATGGGCCTTTTATTTTTGTTATTGGGCCGGAATTTTGTTATTTTTGTACAGCCTACAAATCACAACATTTTTCGACGAAATTTAACACATTCTTGCAGAATACATATATGTTTCCATGGAATTTTTTTCAGAATTTTTTGAAACTTTTAAATACGCTTTTTGATTTTTTGAAAATACCGAGCTCACTGGAGCTCGGCCTCCAAAAATCCACACCCCATTTCTTGTGGTTACTTAATTTGTGCTAGAGTTTTGCTGGATAGAGTTACACACTAATCAGTTCATTAATATTAAGATATTGCATAGCGAACATACCACTCATGACTGGAACTACTGTATGAGAATACACAATTTTCATTGAATTTACACATGCTTTGGCAAACTCTAGCTAGACTGCCAGGCAAAAAGAATTGTCCTGGGATTGTTCTAGTAGAAAGTGAACTCACCGTTGGTGCTGTCACTTATTTGACTATTAAAGCATCCTCCACCAATGGAAATCCGTACCGGTTGATATTGGGTTTATCTTCTTGTGGTAGTCTTGTCCATTTGGATTATCAATCAAATACTGAAACGTCTGTTTCTGTGAAGGCAAAGAATCTCGAAGGTTCTCTTTTCATGGACTGCGGTAGTGATTTAGGATCTGCTCGTCATGTTCCTGGTAAGGGCTTCGCTTCATCTTTGCATACTTGAGTACTTAGTAATTTCTATTTGCCTTTTTTTCAAAATAAAATAAAAATCTAATTGCAACTAGAAGAAAATGAGGCTGATATACTTAAGCTTTCTGATGCTTTTAAAATTGAACAGTGTAATTCATAAAGTAAAAATGAGGGACTTGATTTACAGTTGCTCGCTATTCAGCTACACTACATTTGTGCAGTTTTGTGTCTGTGTGGAAAGCAAGCACGCCTTCCTCAAACAGTTAGAGCTTACTATTAAATTGGTTTGGACTTCCAAATTCAGTAGTACAGTAGAAGCTTAAATAATAAAAAATTCTGGCATTTTGTATGGGATAACCAAGATCAAGATGTCTCTGCGGTGGAAAATCATGCAAATATCATTGACGTGATGTATCAACCAATGAAGATTGAACTAAGTAAATCAACACATCACCTGATTTGACTGAAGGAGTTAAGCTTATCAACATGAGGACAATGTAATTCACAGCAGCATACTGTACCATAGAGCACACATTGGACAAGAGCCCTCAAACATCCTTTTGTTTTATGCCCATTCCCGGTTATGAAACATTTAGTGCAACATATCAATGCTGAGATTCATTTGATGATTTTTTTTTCATGTCAGTATGATGGTATTATTTCCTTGACCATACTCATTTTGTCCTGCCATGTTTTTTTGTTCAATGATGATTCATCATCCATTAAATAATGGCAGGCAATCCAGCTCTTCGGCAAGGGAAACCGGGATTTGGTGTTGGGTTTGGATACGGTGTCCACTTCAATACGGACATAGGCCAAATCCGGGTCGACTACGCCATGAACGCCTTCAGTCGCAAGACCTTCTACTTCAGCATCAACACTGGCGGTGCTGGCTCATAGACCATCAAGAACATACCTGACATAGCATAGAGTTACAAGCCATGACATGCGATCGCCTCTCTGCAGTTTTCCGTTCCAGCATGGCTCGGCGCAACTGTCCGAGGCATCCGAGGGTTGTACAGTCGAGGTTGTTGTTATCTTCTTCTGGATGCTGAACGGGACATGCCATGAGAATGTGAGATGACATGTGCAGAGAGCAAAGCCGTGGCTGAAGGTGCCCCATACCGTCTTATTCTTTGCTAGGATAAAATTGCATCATCATCCATCGGAGATGCTCAAGCTGAGCGAGAATAATATTTATTTTTTATTCTTTCTTTTTCTTGTATATTTTCCATGGACTGTACAGCGTTAGGAGGAGCTGTTTGATTTGCCGCCACAGTTTTCTGGCCCAATGTTGTGGCAATCATCGGTAATTTGACCTGCCTTGTGGTTGGGATGCGCTGATGTTGCTACACACATTTCACCAACCAACCAAGCGACGGCAGGTCTTCACCGGTGCACTGCTCGCGCCGAAAGGGAAAGAGATATTGTAACGATTGTCCTATTTTCCGAAGTTGATCGCTGTCCACAGGAGAGGTTGCACGTTTAATTTCTCGGCCTGAAAGCACCAGCTTCGCTTCACCGCCACATAAACTGGTCTCCAGTTTCCAATTTGCTGACCCTGAATTTTGAAAATGCGTACACATTGTAGCTGAGGTAGTTCACGTGGACCACCGAAATTATACGAGGCAACCGAGGCTGAAGATGGTGCACTCGGCTTCGGTTTATGCCAATGTTTCCTGACAGTCTTCTTTTCGGAAAATTTGACCTTGCAATTTACACAGAAGTAAATTTGCTATCACTAGTAATTTAGCTTCTACAGCCTCTTAATTCCACGAGTCACGAGCGATCGGATCCAATCGCATGACCAAACCCGAATCTTTTGTAGGTAGAGGGGATCTATTGGCATCGCTTAATTTCTCAGTCTGAAAGCACCGCCTTCTCTTCACTGCCACACCACGTTGTTCCCAGTTTCCAACTTGCTGACTCTGAATTTCTAAATACGCGCACCTCGTGGCGAGGTAGCTCAGGCGGATCACCAATATTATACTGTACGAGGCAATCGAGATATTTACAAGACAATGCAGTCGGCTCTGGTTTGTACCATCGTTTCAGGATGTATTGCAGTCAATGTTTTCAAAGTTGGATCGCAAAATTTTAGAAAGTGTTCGGATGTACTCCCTCCGTAAAGAAATATAATATATGAGCATTTAGATCACTATAAAGCAGTTATCTAAACATTTTTATATTTCTTTACAGAGAGAGCATCACATTAGAGTGGTTCTGGTAAATTCGACACGTCGCTAGTAATTCAGCGCGCGCTTTGCACCAAATGCATCACTTAATTTGCAGGAGTCGTGACTCGTGAGCGAGCTATTGGACCAATCGCATGGATCCGAATCTTCACTAGACTTTGATAACACTGTGTTCAATAATTCCAGATACTACTATATGTGATTATCAAAACTAATGTAGTACGTAATAATCAAACAGTGCGACGCAGATCTTGTCATGTTCACTCAAAGCTACAATCTCGATCCAATCCAGGCTTTGCTTGCCAGGCAACAATGCCAGCCAGGAGTCCGTCCGCGAGATGCGCACCACCGGCCAAGTGAAGCAAGCAACGACGGGGAGCCAGAGGTCCAGGCAACCACGGGGAGCCTAGTGGCTAGTGGCTACTACTACACCGGCGAGGTGGCCTCGAGGAGCAGCTCCTCGCCGAGGACGCCGTCGAGCTCGTCGCCGGTGATGCGGCCGAGCACGAGCACGATCCCCATGGCGAAGGCGGCGTCGAAGCCGGCGCGCACCCACAGCACGAACACGTCGCGGCCGAGCACCACGTGCGCGCCCTCGTCCACCTTCCTGCGCACCTCCGCCACCACCGTCTCCTGGTCCTCCCCCTCCTCCACCTCGCCCGCGCCGCCGGAGGGGGGCACCGCCACCACGCGGCAGCAGCGCCTGGGGAAGGACCCGTCGACGCGGAACTCCTTGGCGGGGGCGGGGGCAAGGAGGTCGACGAGGACCCCGGCCCCGGCGCCGAGGATGGAGGAGCGGCGCGCGGAGAAGAGCGGCTTGGCGCCGCCCGCGTCGCCCCCGTCGCCAAGGAAGCCGTCCCAGCGGTGGTGCAGGCTGGGGCGGCGCCTGCGGACGGTGAGCACGGGGTCCCCCGCGGCGCCCAGCAGCGCCAGGTCCCCCGCCGCCGCGCCCCCGCCGCAGGCGCCTCCCCGGCCGTACGTCTCGAGGCGGAAGGCCAGCGCGCCCGTGCGGTGGTCGTAGGCCTCCAGCCCGTCGCCGGGGGAGAAGAGCGTGGTCTTGCGCACCGTCAGCTCCCTGTCCTCCGCCTCGCAGTGCTCCTCCCCCACCACCACCGTCGCCGCCGGCGCCGGCGCCTCTCCCCCCTTCATACTCCTACCTCTCTCGCGCGCGCTCGGACTAGTCTGGCTCTCGTCTGTCTGCCTGTCTCCCGCGCGTAGAACGAGGTGGTAAATAGCGTGGGCGGTGGGGCGGGTCGGCTAGCTTTTCTTTCTTTCTCTCGGTGGGTTCCGGGTTCGTGGGGCCGGGTCAGCACCGGGCCCACCCCACGAGCGGATACACAAGTAGGTGGTGGCGATGGACGGCTCAACATGGCAACGAGGGACAGAGATCACGTGATATGCACGTTTGCATGTCATCGTGTGTCTTGCGGCCGAAATTCAAATTTAAATATTATGAAAAAATCTAAAAAAATCATACATTTTCGCAGCACATATTAAGATAATCTTAAAAAAATCCAGATCAAAATTTAAAACATACATCAATAAACGAAAAAGAGAAACTTAGATGTGAATTCGCGAACTATTCATGACAGATTTTTTTTTCGTTTCTCGATGTATGTTTCGAATTTTGATCTGACTTTTTTAGGGATTATCTTAATATGTGCTGTGAAGATGCATGATTTTTTTCAAAAATTTTCGCAATGTTTAAATTTGAATTTCGGCCGCAAGGCACACGGTGACATGCAAACCGCGAACCCGACAGGTAACGAGTACCCGCTATCCGCGAACCCGACGGGTAAAGCCCTAATAGAATAAGGATATGAGAAATTAAAACACCTATGGGCTTTTAAATGAGAAAAATCATACCCAATGGATAAGGCGGGTACGGATATGGAAAGACAATACCCATACATGCAAACCCTCAAACCCGTATAATAATAACCATGTCAAATAGGTCTCATGTGTCATTGACTTAGATTGAAAAAACCTAAGCTGCCACTGGACCCAACCACGCCCCGCCCCTTCCAAATTCCGGATCCAAAATTGCGCCCCGCCCCCTCCAAATTCCGGATCCAGAATTGCGCCCCGCCCCCTCCAAATTCCGGATCCAAAATTGCGCCCCGCCCCCTCCAAATTCCGGATCCAAAATTGCGCCCCACCCGCTTGCACCTCATACACACCATCAAATCACACCCACTTGCTAACCCTAGGCGGTTGCACCTCACACACACCACCAAATCACGCCCACTTGCTAACCCTAGGCGGTTGGCGCCGCGCTGCCGCCAAGCCACCGCCGCTGCGTGCATGAAGCAACCAGCCGCCTCCGGCCTGCTCCTTCTCCTGATCTCCTAGCTGGGTATATGTGATGGAATATTGTATGTATGTGCTGAGATGCTGTCAATATGTGTCAAAATACGAAAATGTAAATGCTCAAACATACGCGCCTAGCTGGGTAGTTTTTACCCGCGGGTACACATACGGGAACAGTTTGAAACCCGGTGCGTGGGTACGGGTGCAGGCATGGGTGAAATTTTTTGAGATGGGTGCAGATATGGGCACGTAATATCCATACCCAAACCGTACGGGTGCCATGTTGATGGACAGCGATGGACAGGGATTGGGTCTCGCCGTGCGCCCGGGGGCGGTGGGCAAGTTCGTTATCGAAGGCAGCTTTGGCCTGTCTGGAAGGGGGAAAGGGACCGGACTGAGACCGCGGGGGAAAGCAAAGGAATAAGAGGAATGATGGGCTGGGCACGGTCGGCGGGGGATGCCGGAAGATAACGTAATTAGGAGGCGATTGCGATCGTAAACGAACCAGCTCGAGCGCGATCGTGGTTGGATTGGATGGGAGTTCGGTTGGAATGTTTGTTTGTGTTTCTCCTCCGTACCGTACCGTATCGTGCAAGGGTGCTGGGAGGAGCCAGAGGTTCAGATAAGATTGTTTAGTATGGCGGGATGAGATTACATATCGGCCTGGGCTGCGAGTGGGGTTAGTCGGTGACGGGAAGGACGTGTCTGGTTGTCTGCATACATCTTAATCAGGCCTGTACGAAAAGAATCCAACCTGTTTGGTTGTCTGTATGCATTGTTGGATCTACATCGCACACTTTTTAAAGCATCTTTGAGCCTGGCACGCTGAAAACGTTCACATCGGCAGTTTCTTGCGAGCCAAGCGGAGGTGAGCGCAGGCGAGCGGGCCCTTGCACAAGCGGAGACGCGAGGGATGCAAGGTGATTGGGCGAGGTCTTCTTCAACCTCCGGTAAGCTTCTCTCTAATCTCTTTTCCTCCTTGTCTCTTTGACCTACACAACGGTGCTTCGATTCGAGATAAGCTCTACACGAAAAAAATGCATTTCGATGCTATGGTTCCATTCAAGCGATCGGTTCATAGTTTGGTTAGCCGGAGGTACTTTATTTCGTGTTCTCGTTTGAAGCTATTCTGAAAGAATTTTGTCAAATTCATTGCCCACGATCGATTATTTAAAATTTCCTTTGACCAACAGCCTAATCTCATAGTTTCTCACCACATTCGTGTTGTAAGTTTTTGGTTTCGACGATCATAGCTTCATCTCTTTTTGAACAACAGTCTATTGCACTAACGCCGCCATGTCGAGCTCCCCTGTCCTTTGCTCAGAGACCTCCTATTTGTCCCCCTCGACGCCGACGCCCTTCCCTTTGATCTCCTTGCCCACGTCCTACTATACTAGAGTCGTTTCTGGTGTCGCTCATCTCGGCCTACTTTCTGTTGTCCTCCTACTGTATTGACACTGCAATGGCGCACACATTGTTTTGTTGTGTCCTCTGCCTCCGTGCACACTGCAGTTTGCCGCGTCGTCGACAGGGTCGATCATCTTGACCTCCTCTCTCTTGCCCTACTACACTAGACTCGTTTCCAGCGTCGATCATCTTAGCCTCCTCTCTCGTTCACTGCACTGACGATACCATGGTGCGAGCACTGCATTCTCCTTCTCTGTCGACTGGCTTTGCGCGAGCACCGTAACTAGTTCGCTCCGGTGTCGCTCGCCGTGCCGTCGACGGGGTCGCTCGTCCACGACTCCATGCTTGCCATGTCGGATACGGTGCCACGGCCACTAGCCACCGCAGTCGCCATTGTCCGGCGCACGCTGCATTTCTTCTCCCCTCCCTCTGCTAGCTCTTAACCCTGTGTGCTAAGTGCAAGTGCTAGTTCTTAATCATATCACATGTGGGCAATCAAACACCGTGTTCATGTGCCGCTTGGGCTAATGCTGGCAACCAAACAAAGTGCATTTGTGTATTATCTAATGCAGGAACACTATAAGAAAGCAACCAAACAATTTACAGATATCGCATATGTTACTGTTTTTTCAAAACCAGACTAATTGAAGATGAACATGAAATGCAACTACTATTGCAAACTGGAACCAAACACGCCCAAACTGACTGAACTATCGAGGTCGACGCCGTATGACGCATGGGCATGGGCACGCCGGACGGGCTGAAGACGGCAGTGCGACACCGCAACACTCGGGTCCGCGATTCGGATTCGATTTAGGAGGTGTTTGGTTCGTCAGAGGTAACGTAAACGTAAACGTTATGAAATGACACTGGTACTGTTAACGTAATCGAAGAAAATACGAACTTGTTTGGTTGCAGCCTGTAACGTCAATCAATTCCTTCCAAGAAAACGTAGCTCCTTGGCCGAGACGGGCTGACCTATGGCACGGCCACCAGAAGTGCTCTCCCCGTCGTACTCGTACTGCGCCACGCCGGCGGACATCGCTGACGCAGCAAGCACCTCACGTCGTCGAGCTTGTCGACGGCGATGTCTGCGTCAGTTCCACGAACGACATGCCCTGTCCGGCGCAGTCCAGCACCAGCTTCCGGCCGGCCTCCTCGCACTGCCAGCGGTGAACCAGCGCTTCCGCCGTCGGCGCCGGCGCCGGCGCCGTTGACGTCGGCTTGATCAGTGCACGCAGATAGCGAGTGGCGGCGGAAGGGGATGGGAGGAGGCGGAGGCAGAGGGGATCGGTGACTCGAGGTACGAAGGGACCAGGGGACAAAAGGAAACGTAATGCGTTTACGCTGGGGGGTGTGCGGAATCGACCATAAACAGGGGCGGGATCTGTTTACACGGGATCTGATTACGTGCTGTCCCTTCCAAACACAGTTAACGTTATCAGATACCGGTGTAATCAGATAACGGGCAAAAAACGTCGAACCAAGTGGGCGGGCGGAGGCTTGGGAAGGAAAGATTCTTGCGCCTGAGGCGGAGGGACCCACGCAAAGGATCAAGTGGTCCGGACGGAGCCTTTGGGTCCTGTTCTCTCTCCCTCCGTGCCCCGTAACTCCGGGACCCGGGGTGCACCGGCGTAGACCCTCTCCCTACGGTGAGACTGGTCCTTATTTTTTACGGCATGTCTGGTTGCTTTGCTCCAGGCTCGCGACGATTTCTATGTACCCTCCAACATTCTTGTTCCATCAATAACCAAAAAACAAGTAAGAGCAACCCTAGATCCCCGAAAGCACGCACCCTCCAACATTCTTGTTCCAGTAAATCCAGCCAGCATGATCCAAGAAACAGCAAGAGCATAGGTGGTCCACGTATCTCGCTGTAATTTTCTTTACCTCTAGTGTTGTATGCACTGCCATGATTGATTGTGCATAGATCGAAATTCTCTAGAGGAAAAAAACTCTAGATTCTTGAAAGCACACACCCTCTAACATAGTACTCCATCCATTCCTTTATGTAAGGTGTATAATTTTCAGCACAGTGACCAAGGCATATAATTATACACAAGTTAGGACAAAATTAACCTTAGCTAAATCATTTATTAGTGTCAAGTAAATCATTTAAGCTAGGAAAGTACGATATATGCACAATCAGGAGAGAGATCCTTTAGGAAAAAATTATTGCAGTACGAGGAGAATCTGAAAAACAAGAAGTAGAAGGTGACCAAGAAGGCAGCGGCCAAGGAAGGTCGGAACCTGATGAAGGACTTGGACGCCACTACGGACTACAATGTGGTTTCTAAACACAAGTGGGCTAAAGATCTGCACCCTGGTGCAGGAGATTGGCCTCTCCGTTGTGATGGCCGACTGGACAATAAGAACAAAGGCGCTCCCGAGGTGGCGGGACGTCGCACAAAAAACCATGCCGATGTATCTCACTATGTGGGCAGCATGGACATCTGAAGTTGGGACAAGTCAAGATCCCACCCCAAGAAATGTCACCCGACATCGCCCAAGGACGACACTCCCTGGACGATCTACCAGTCCGGGCACACCGCGCCACGCCCCCCACGCCGCCATGAGACGTCAGCTGAGCAGACAACTAGGCTACACGGGCATGCCACGATCTGGTATAGGCCGACTTTCTCCAGATATGATGAGGATGTTGGCATCAATGACGCACACCAAACCATTGACGCTCTCCGAGAAATAGGGGGGGGGGGGGTTCTCCGGGGTGTGCTCGCCGTCTTTCTAGGATTGGGTGGTCGCCCACCCCTTCCCGCTGAACTTTAAGTCCACGAACTATGTCAAGTACGACGGTTCCATGGATCCCGTGATTTGGATAGGTGATTATATGCTCGTGGTCCAAGTGGTGAACGACGATGACCTACACGCCGTGAAGAACCTGCCTCTTATGCTGAAAGGCTCAGCTCGGCATTGGTTGCACACTCTGATGCCTGGCTCAGTCAATACCTGGCCGATATTTCAAAAAAGATCTGAAGCAACATCATAGAATTTTGCGCCATAACTGTTGAAAATATGCCCTAGAGGCAATAATAAAATGGTTATTATTATATTTCCTTATTCATGATAATTGTCTATTATTCATGCTATAATTGTGTTATCCGGAAATCGTAATGCATGTGTGAATACATAGACCACAACATGTCCCTAGTGAGCCTCTAGTTGACTAGCTCGTTGATCAATAGATGGTTACGGTTTCCTGAGCATGGACTTTGGATGTCATTGATAACGGGATCACATCATTAGGAGAATGATGTGATGGACAAGACCCAATCCTAAGCATAGCACAAGATCGTGTAGTTCGTCTGCTAAAGCTTTTCTAATGTCAAGTATCTTTTCCTTAGACCATGAGATTGTGCAACTCCAGGATACCGTAGGAATGCTTTGGGTGTGCCAAACGTCACAACGTAACTGGGTGGCTATAAAGGTGCACTACGGGTATCTCCGAAAGTATCTTTTGGGTTGGCACGAATCGAGACTGGGATTTGTCATCCCGTATGACGGAGAGGTATCTCTGGGCCCACTTGATAAGACATCATCGTAATGAGCTCAATGTGACTAAGGGGTTGGTCACGGGATGATGTGTTACGGAACGAGTAAAGAGACTTGCCGTAACGAGATTGAACAAGGTATCAGTATACCGACGATCGAATCTCAGGCAAGTGCTATACCGGTAGACAAAGGGAATCGTATATACGGGATCAATTGAATCCTTGACATCGTGGTTCATCTGATGAGATCATCGTGGAACATGTGGGAGCCAACATGGGTATCCAGATCCCGCTGTTGGTTATTGGCCGGAGAAATGTCTCGGTCATGTCTGCATAGTTCCCTAACCCGTAGGGTCTACACACTTAAGGTTCGATGACGCTAGGGTTGTAGGGAATAGATGTACGTGGTTACCGAATATTGTTCGGAGTCCCGGATGAGATCCAGGACATCACGAGGAGTTCCGGAATGGTCCATATATATATATATATATATATATATATATATATATATATATATATATATATATATATATATATATAGTGATGCTATTCATCACCCAGGGTGCGGAATAAGTTATTTTTCGCCCGAGGTAATCTTACAATCACTTCACAATTAAATTACATTTGAAATTCAAATAGTTACATTCCTATTGATTCACTACGTAAAATTTGGTATAAGAAAATAAAAATATAGGTCATAAGACAAGAAAATTTGAAGTTTATGTATATTTTACACTAAGTTTTTATGTTTGTAATTTTACATAACATAAAATATTTTTTACGGCAATTATATATTTTTTACGGTCTCTTTTTACGTTAGAAATAAGATAAAATTTACGAAACGTAAAATTATATTGCATTGGTGGTAAAATAGAGGAGGGTGAAGAATAACTATTCCTCACCCAGGGTGACAAATAGTCAATATATATATATATATAGTGATACTATTCATCACCCAGGGTGCAGAATAAGTTATTCTTCACCGAGGTAATCTTACTATCATTTGATAATTAAATTACGTTTGGAATTTAAATAGTTACATTCCTATTGATTCACTACGTAAAATTTGGCATAAAAAATAAAAATATAGGTCATAAGATAAGAAAATTTGCAATTTATGTGTATTTTACACTATGTTTTTATGTTTGTAATTTTACATAACATAAAATATTTTTTACGACGACTATATATTTTCTTACGGTCTCTTTTCACGTCAGAAATAAGACAAAACTTACAGAACGTAAAATTACGGTGAATTGATGGTAAAATAGAAGGGGGTGAAGAATAACTATTCCTCACCCAGGGTGACGAATAGTCAATCCCTATATGGGAAGTCCTGTTTTGGCCACCGGAAGTGTTCTGGGCGTTATCAGTAACGTACCGGGACCACCGGAAGGGGCCACCAGCCCCGGAGGCCTGCATGGGCCAAGTGTGGGAAGGGACCAGCCCCTAGGTGGGCTGGTGCGCCTCCCACAAGAGGCCCAAGGCACAGGGAAGGGGAGAAGGGGGAAACCCTAGGCTCAGATGGGCCTAAGGCCCACCTAGGGTGCGCCCCCTCTCTCCCCTCTGGCCGCCCCCTAGATGCATCTAGGGCTGGCCGCCACCCCTAGGGGGGAACCCTAGATGGGGGCGCAACCCCTCCCCTCCCCCTATATATAGTGGGTGTTTTGGGGCTGCCACAGACACGAGTCTCCCTCTCTTTTGGCGCAGCCCTACCCCTCTCCCTCCTCGTCTCTCGCAGTGCTTGGCGAAGCCCTGCTGGAGTGCCACGCTCCTCCACCATCACCACGCCATCGTGCTGCTGCTGGACGGAGTCTTCCCCAACCTCTCCCTCTCTCCTTGTTGGATCAAGGCGAGGGAGACATCACCGGGCTGCACGTGTGTTGAACGCGGAGGCACCGTTGTTCAGTGCTTAGATCGGATTCGGCCACGATCTAAATCGCTTCGTGTACGACTCCACCAACCGCGTTCTTGCAATGCTTTCGTTTCGCGATCTTCAAGGGTATGAAGATTCACGCCCCTCTCTCTCGTTGCCAGTCTCTCCATAGATTGATCTTGGTGATGCGTAGAATTTTTTTAATTTCTACTACGATCCCCAACAATAACATGTCATAAACAAATGTAGGTATATCATGTATATAGGAACCAAAACAGTAAAGCACATGAGTATGCATAAAATGCAATCACACATGGGTCCGATCCTGCCACTAGGTTCAACTGCACCAACCTTGATCATATAGGAGCAGTGGCGAATCTACACAGAAAATGGAGGGTAGGCTGGATTGCCTATGTCATGTGAATATATGTTGTTTTGGACTAACAAATGACTGGATTGGGCCTTTAAACTGGTAGTAGAAACTATTTTGCAAAGCTGGAGGGGGGGGGGGGGGGCTTAAGCCTGTTAAAGCCCCCCTAGTAGATTCGCCACTGTATAGGAGAACGTTGTCCCTTGTTTCAGGTGTTAGGACATAATAAACTACATGGATTTGTACTTCTCCATGTAATCTGCATAAAAGAAATCCATTAACACATCACTTTAGATATATGCCAGTCAGCCGAAAATTCTTTTTGGGTCAGTCGATTTTGTGGCTGTCCGATTTTGCTTTGAGATGTGTGCTGTTTTCTTTTTTTTTGTGTCATTTTGGTGGTGAGTTGGGCTGTGTGGAATCGACTGACCCCTATTATGGGTCAGTCAAATTGCTGCTTGAGCTCGTTTTTGCTCTTCTGGGCTACGTTTTTCTTTTCCCTTTTCCCCCTTTATTAGTTAATTTTTG
The DNA here is from genome assembly GCA_034509565.1 of Triticum monococcum. Taxonomy (NCBI): domain Eukaryota; kingdom Viridiplantae; phylum Streptophyta; class Magnoliopsida; order Poales; family Poaceae; genus Triticum; species Triticum monococcum. The sequence goes on along the minus strand of CM067841.1, from coordinate 567,718,161 downwards.
TTTTTGTGGGTTTTTGGCTGAGTGTAATTATATACATACAAATACTATATAATACTCCCTTCGTCCGAAAATACTTGTCATCAAAATGGATAAAAGAGGATGTATGTTGTATCTAGATACATACATCCTCTTTTATCCATTTTGATGACAAGTATTTTTGGACAGAGGAAGTATGTGCCAAAGTTTTATGATTATATGATTATTTTGCAAATTATGATAAAGTGCAATTTCGGTGCAAAGTAGTGTGCAGGTTTTTAAAATTTTCTTTCTTCTTAAAGGAAATACATTATTTCAATTACACCATGTGGTAAATTATAGTAGGATGCAAAAAATGCACTATTATATGCTTATTCTTTGCATATTTCAAAAAGTGCAATTTCAGTGCAAATTGTGTGCAATTTTTGAAATTTTTTCTCTTTCATTTTCTTTCTTCTTAAAGGGTTTCATTCATTTTTAGAAAACTTCATTATTTTGTTTTTGTTTTTGTCTTCCTGAAAGGGTAATGCCAATGCCACAAATTTATTCTTCCATAGAACAAACATCATTTTTTTAAATTTTGTTTTAGTTTTTCATTTTTTGATTTTGTTTTAGTTTTCATTTCTTTTCTTTTGTAAGAATAATACCGATGTCACTAATCCATTACTTTCCAAAAAACATTTTTTAGCGGAAATCTCACTATATTGTGCTCAGCTTTGCATAGTAATAATACATTTTCCAAATATATGCATTATAAAAATAAACTTGTGTGAGAGTGCTATTCATCAGTGAGATTGCACATGTATAAAAATAATATACATGTGTGATTGCACACATAGCCACTAACCATTTGCATGCAAATATGTGTGAGAGTGCTATTCATTGGTCATCTACAAATGCTTGACCAATACTATGCTAGGGCAGGCCGTAATTAATGTACAAAAGAATATGCTGGCTTGGTAGTAATATTGGACTGGAGCAGCCCATGGTCCAGCTTGCACCTGTGCGGACCGTGTGTGGGCTTATGTGGCTGCCTAATTAACCAGGCTTAATTGAAACAGAGTTTGGGGTCAATATTGACCCGAAATTCACTTTCAGTCGATTGACCAGTAGCCACACCCTTAACACACATGAAAACCATTCTTAGAAAAGAGTTTCAAGCTATAATAACACCATGATTACAAGGAAAATACAACCCAAACCCAAGGGGGTGTACATTTCATCAAAGCATGGGCAATGTATGGAGATATCTAGCTACTTTCCTTCGCACGTCATCTGGCTGGGTGCTTCTAGTGAAAAATAGCTCAGCCAATGGCGAGGCCTTCCCTTGCAGGAATATCAACTCAGTTTGGCGGCTGATATCCTTTGAGGTCCAATCAACGGAATGACTGACATCCATGGCCCTTAGAGATTGCGCTCTAACCATAGGATACCTTGCAAAATCTATCTCTCCAACCGTACCACAATATCCACTCAGTCGCACATGCGTTAGATGCTTACTTTGCAAGATGATGATCTCGGATGCCGGTTTCCAATCTCCACAACCAGCTTCAATATTTGGACCGAAGTAGAAGCACTGTCATAAACAGAAAATTGTAACATAGTTGGCACTTGTTAATGTAGAGGTAATAAAAATGTTTGCCTTTCATCATCATTCTTATAAATGTTGAAGCTAGTGGTGAGTTCATATGTAGAATGAACAACCTTCACAAATAAAGAAATATACTCCTATCCAATGTGGAGTAATCACTAGTAGAAAACAGGGCTTTGGTCCAGGCCGGGTCAGCCCATTAGTCCCGGTTCAATCCAGAACCGGGACCAATGGGGGCATTGGTCCCGGTTCGTGAGCCCAGGGGGCCGGCCGGGCCACGTGGGCCATTGGTCCCGGTTCATCTGAACCTTTTGGTCCCGGTTGGTGGGATGAACCGGGACCAATGGGCCTCGCTCCTGGCCCACAACCATTGGTCCCGGTTCGTGCCTCAAACCGGGACTAAAGATTAGACCTTTAGTTCCGGTTTGAGGCACGAACCGGGACTAATGGGGTTGACACCTTTAGTCCCGGTTCGTGCCACGAACCGGTACTAAAGGTCCCATTTTCAAACTCTACCCCCCTGTGGATCGCCTTTTCAGTTTTAAAAAAAATAAAAGAAAATGATGGAAATGTCAAAAAAATAAAAGAAAATAAGTTTCCCATGTGATATGTGGTCTAGTTGTTGGGAAAATTTGCAAATGTGAATTTTGACTTTATTTGGAAAATCTCTCTGAAATTTGTAAAAATGGGCATAACTTTTGCATACTAACTCGGATAAAAAAGTTTTTTATATGAAAAATCATCTACTCAAAAAGTTACATCCGAATTTAATCGGGGAAACCCCGTTAAACATTTTCAAAATCCTCAAAAACCTAATAGAAAAAAAAGTTATGGGGCTTTTAAGATCTAGATTGAAAAAAATCGAAAAAAATTCAAACAGTGGGCAAACTGTGGTCAAACAATGGTCAAACTAATTATTCTAGAATATTAGTGTTACTAAATAATTATTTCTGTTATTTCAATTTTGGTCAAATTTGATCAAACTATGGTCAAACAATGGTCAAACTAATTATTCAAGAAATATTAGTGTTACTAAATAATTATTATTTTTTAAAACAATAGTTTCAAAATAAAACTATGAAATGTGTCACTTCATGCTCAAGCAAAATTCCTGAAGGTTAATAGGATCGACATCTTAGTATTGTCAGGAAAACAACAAGTGCAGACTTGGAGCGAGGGAGAATAGAACCCGGAAGTTAAGCGTGCTCAGGCTGGATGACCGTTCGGGAAGTTAGATGATTTGGAATGATGAGGGGTGATTAGAGGATAAATTGAGAAGTGATGAGGGGTGGTGATTACAGACTAGAGGTTAAAATAATTCAGAAATTTGAAAATCAAAGAAAAATTCAAAAAAAAATTTCAAAAAAAATCATAAAATTTTCTTTAGTCCCGGTTGGTGACTAAAGGTGGAGCTCCACGTGGCCGCGCCCTTTAGTCCCGGTTCTGGATTGAACCGGGACTAAAGGGATAGGCATTAGTACCGACCCTTTAGTCCCGGTTCCAGAACCGGGACTAAAGGCCCTTATGAATCGGGACAACAGGCCCTTTTTCTACCAGTGAATACTTCAAATGACATAAATAAAACAATGTAATTTTACTCACATGTGGGGCCTAATATAAAAACACACGCACTCTACTTTCATGGGAGACCAACACTCATGTAAAAATTACAAACAATAACAACTGAAATGAACTACAAGTCAAAATCATGCTCTAGGTGTTAGTTTATGTACCCAACCAATTCCTCTAGTTATGTATCACACTGAACATGAGCAACCAAATTGTAATTCCAATGCAATAACAAACCTTGTGTAGTCAACTTACTAATGTCCATCATATGTTTAAAAATTCCAAATATTGTCTCACTTAAAATATTACAAAGGACCTAATATCCTCTCTTAAGGTTCTTTAACTCTAGCCACATGATCTGTCATTCTATTTTCGCTATCTTTTTAATTGTGAACCATGCAACAGCTCTGAGACATCAACATCCTTTTGGAAGTTTTGTAAGCCAGTGGCCTAACTCCTGCTAGTTCTCCATTAACCATTGCACTACTAGGGAAAACCTTATACACAGAATGTTACCAGTAGCGCTGTATAAAATCAAACGTTACTGCTAATTAATAGCAGCGCGCGTAAATAAACCGCGCTACTGCTACGACTTTTGCAGTAGCGCGTACTGGTGAAAAGCGCTGCTGCTATGTTTGAATTGGGCGCACATGGCTAGCCCAACCTAGCAGTAGGGCGTATACTGGCCGAGCGCTACTGCTACGCTCCTTAGCTGTAGCGCGCTTACGTGTAAGGCGCTGCTGCTAACGGAAATAAAATAAAGTGAAAAACAAGTAGAAAAGTAAATGAAAATGAAAGAAATAGAAAAAGGAGAAAGGAAAAAAATAAAATATAAAAAAAATAAAAGAAAAAAGGAAAAAAAGAGAAAGGAATAGCAGTAGCGGGTTTCAGTAAACGCGCTATAGCTAACATAGCTATAGCGCGTTTCCGGAAACTCGCTACCGTTACGTTTCACTTAAACAGCGGTTCCCCCCGCCCCCCGGCCACCACTTCTTCCCCAAACCCCTCGCCCTCGCCGCCGTCTCCCCAATTCGCCGTCGCCCACTTCGCCGCCGTCTCCTGCCGGCGTGGACGCCCGCAACCTCACCGTCTTCCCCCGAGGCCGCCGTCATCCTCACCGCCGCCGCCCGAGGCTGCCCTCGACGTCACCGCCGGCGCCCTCCACCTCACCGCCGCCCGAGCCCGCCCAGGACCGCCGTTGCCCGTGCCCGAGCCCGCCCTCTCTCCCCTCTCTGTAAGTCCCCCACCCCTCCCCCCACTCATCTCTCTCTGCATTTTAGAGAAAAAATTAGTAGAGCAAAAGTTAGTTAGGGCAGTAGGGTTTAATTAGTGTAGATGCTGCTTGTATAGTATATAGTGATACTATTAGATGTTAATTAGGTTAGGGCAATAGTGGTACTAGTAGATGTTAATTAGATGTTTTTCAGTTAGGGCACTAGAGTTTTGCTAGGTTAATTAGGTTAGTAGTGCTGCTAGTACTAGTGGTACAGTAGGTTAATTAGGTGATGTTAAATGGATAACCTAAACGAATGAAATTAGTAGTTAACTGAATTTTTTTCCTTTCATCATTATAGAGCACTAAAGTTAACTGCATTTTGTGCTATTAGTAGTTAAATGAATTTTCTTCTACACTTTGTTTTTGAATTAGCTTGCGAAATTTGGACATGTGGTTGCTCGTGTATATTTGGACACTGTTTCCAGGGAATGATGCTTAGTGGCCTATGTTTTGCCGGAATGTTGATTCATTTCTTTTCCGGCAAATTTCAGGTTCTCGATTTGTCCACTTTTTAGCAAAGGTCATGCCGAAATTTTCCATGAATTTCGGCATGACTTGTGCTACAAACTAGGACATATCGAGTGCCCGTGATTTGCCGCACCAGGAAGGAGTCAACATTCCTGCAAAACAATAGGCCTTTTTATGTCATTATTCATTTTATTAGGTCTAGAATTAATTGACTAGATTTAATCATAGGAAACATGGCTAGCAACGATGAAGGACAGGGTTCTGGTGATTGCGACGACGCCTACCGGGTGGCAGACGAATTTTTTAGCCTTACCGACGATCAACCGATGTTATTGCTGGGCCCACCAGTGGCATCGGGGACTAAGACCGACACGCAGACCGGTGCTGAGACTAAGACCGGCGCTGCCTTGGGGAGCGAAGCCGGTGTAGAACCGAAAGCAAAGAGGCAATGGGTTCCTAACAAACTCAGGACTACTAGAGTGGTGGTCACGAAGGTGGATGACGGCAATTTTGAGCCAACGGCGCCCGAGGAAGCGCGTCGATGCTACGGCAATCAAATAGGCTGCATCGTACGTACAACTGCCACCATCAATGATGAGAAACTACAGAAGATAGAAAATATGAGGAGCTCCCTCCTAAAGAAGTTTCACCAGATATTCTTGTTCCCGGGCTGGAATGAGAATGATTATAAAGATCTAAGATGAGGACCAAGCAATGAAGAAGATAAACAAACACGCCATGACCAAGTTTAGCGACGCATTGGCCGCCTGGAAAAATCGAGTGAAAGCAAGGATCATCGACAAGAAGGAACCCTACTCCGACATTGTAAAGGATAATCCGACAATCACGGAAGAGCAGTTTCAAATATTCAAGGAGGCTTGCGAGGCCGAAGATGCCAAAAAAAAGTCTAAGTACATGAAGGGGCTTCAAGAAAGGAACTTTGGGAGCCACCACCTCGGAAGCCGTGGTTATGGCGGAAAGAGGTCCAAATGGGCCAAGGAGGACGCGGAAGCCGCGAGTCTGGGCATCGCAGACCCCTTGGCGGAGTTCACCGTCCAGCAAGAGCGTGACGTCCTTAGGGCCCGGCACTGTTGGGACCCAGTGAAAAAGGTTTACGAGACAACACCGGTCATTACGGAGTTCATAAGACTGCTGGTAATTTTAGTTTTTGATCAATTCGACTGCACACATTAGTCATATTTGTAAACGATCGTTGTGCCTTTTGCAGAGAGAGCAGCACAGGATTGCGTCCGAAAGCGACTCGCCGTCTGAGGCATTGGCGAGGCCCAAGTGGGACACTCCATTCAACCGGGCGTTGAACATATTGAAACGACAAACGGTGGATACTCGACTGTCGTATGGACGCGTGCACGGTGTCGGAGATGGCGCCACGTGGAAGAAGTACTACCGTGAGACCACGGAGGAGAGAAAGGAAAGACGGAGGTTAAATGAAGAAAACATCGACAAGAGGGTTGAGACTGCGGTTGAGAAGAAATCAACTCAGACAGTCGCAACAGCGGTAGCTGCCGCAAAACAAGTGGCTGTAGATATTTCTACTACCTTGGTTCCGGCCGTTTTCAATTGGACCAGGCAAAATCCAGAAAAAAATGCAGCGGACTTTCCCCTTGCTGACTTCTTGGCGGGGAGCAGCTCGACTAGCGTTGCACTAGCACCTGCAGCTGCACCTGCTCCCGCACCGGCTCCCGCACCGGACGTGCTAGGCGGTGCTTCATCTTTGGCTGAGCTCGACGCCCTCACGGTATCTGTCACACCGGCCCCCTTCAATATAAATGTATAATCTCCTGTTTTCGTTGCCTTTCGAATGTCTCACGTCGCAGACTTTTCTTTGTAGGCCGACGAAACCCCGTGCACCATATTGTACACCATCAGCGACCATAAGGTGGACGTGGGGAAGGCGACGATAATGGAGCCGAAGGAACCATTGTTCCACAGCCGGCCGATCCCCCCAAACGTCTTCAAGGTTTCCGTGGCCAGTGTCAAACCGGGCCACGAGAATTTGCCTCCTCCAGTACTACTGGGGGATGACGACAAGACACCGTGGCGGCTTGGTGATTGTTGCAATGCTGGGTGGGTCCTGTTGTGGCCAAAGAGTCTGCTTCGTCTGGTGGCGGCCGGGAGCACACCCACGAGCACGCAGCCTCAGCAAGGTATGAACATCAACACCCCACCTACCCAATTATCGTCAGGTGTCGGGTTGGGTGATAGCGGACGGGGTAAGGAGGAGGCTCCATTAGTCGCTGATGACGTCGCCATGGATGAGGATGAGGACGACGATGGCGCTGCTGAACAGTATGTCTATACTGGCGCCTCCTCAGGGTTTGAGCGTCATGAGTCGGTGCCTGAATTGCCGTCTCAACATATTATGGATGACCTTCCGGTAGTAAAGAAGTTTAGGAAGAGAGCGAGGAAAGGCAAAAAAGCTGTTTCTATGATCCAGCCGCCTCAGCAGCCTCGGCTTCAGGACCGTATAGATATCCCCAATGCGGATAAATGGCATATCCCCGGTCAACAAATCCTACCTGCAACAGTGCTACGGGCCAGATTCAGCGATCTAAAGAGACTTCATGACGATGTGCTGCGGGTAGAGAAAGACCTCATCGCCTCGAAAGATACAGGATACCCACTCTACGTGGTTAACGTTCCGCGGCAAATTTCATACGTCGACAGCTTCCCCGCGGATAAGTTCTTCCTCCGATTCGATTACATATTCGACATGTTTCACGTGAAGAAGCTGGATTTTACGTTTGTCCGCCTTTATGCCTTGCACATGAACTACATCATCAGGGTTGAGCAGATATCTCATATCTGTGTCGCTGACCCGTACTACATGCACGAGGGCTTCTTGGGAGTCTGCACAAATCACCGTGAATACGCGAGGGATTACATCGTCAGTTTCATGCTCGCCAATAAGGACAAGGGGGCGATTCTCGTGCCTTATCATCCCGTGTAAGTCATCCGCTCTGCTATCCTTCGTCCTTCGATTTCAATCATTCATTTGCACGGTGAAGGCTAATTAATTTGAGGAATTATTTTGCGCAGCGGCGGGCGCGCCGTCCTCATCATCCTCTACCCCCGATTCTCCCACGCTCTTTACTTGGACTCGTCGAAGAACATTCACAAAAAGGATTACACCCACATCAAGGATGTTCTCGACAGTGCTATGTATTACTACCAATCAATGGGTGGAGAGGTCAGGGACAAGAAGATAAGGGGCGGCAGGGTCGCCTTCGGCCATAAGACCGACTTCTGCTGCATCCAGCAACCAAACGATTCTCTTAATGATGGATTCTATGTCCTACACCAAATGCTGGAGTGTTGGGGATCGTAGCAGAAATTTAAAATTTTCTACGCATCACCAAGATCAATCTATGGAGTAATCTAGCAACGAGGGGAAGGAGAGTGCATCTACATACCCTTGTAGATCGCTAAGCGGAAGCATTGCAAGAACGCAGATGAAGGATTCGTACTCGTAGCGATTCAAATCGCGGTTGATTCCGATATAAGCGCCGAACCACGGCGCCTCCGCGTTGAACACACGTGCAGCCCGGTGACGTCTGCTATGCCTTGATCCAGCAAGGGGAGAAGGAGAGGTTGAGAAAGACTCCATCCAGCAGCAGCACGACGGCATGGTGGTGAAGGAGGAGCGTGGCAATTCCTGCAGGGCTTCGCCAAGCACCGCGGGAGAAGAGGAGGACTTGGGAGAGGGGGAGGGCTGCGCCAAAACTTGGGTGCGGCTGCCCTCCCACCCCCACATATATATAGGGGAAAGGGAGAGGGGGCCGGCCCCCTCAGATCCAATCTGAGGAGGGGGCGGCGGCCAGGGGGGTTGCCTTGCCCCCCAAGGCAAGGGGGGCGCCCCCCTTTTAGGGTTCCCCCAAACCCTAGGCGCATGGGCTCTAGGGGGAGGCACCCAACCCACTAAGGGGCTGGTCCCTCTCCACACACAGCCCATAGGGCCCTCCGGGGCAGGTGGACCCTCCCGGTGGACCCCCGGAACCCCTCTAGTGGTCTCGGTACAATACCGGTAACCCCCCGAATTATTCCGGTGACCGTATGATGACTTCCCAGTTATAAATCTTTACCTCCGGACCATTACGGAACTCCTCATGAGGTCCGGGATCTCATTCGGGACTCCGAACAACATTCGGTGACCACGTACATACTTTCCCTATAACCCTAGCGTCATCGAACCTTAAGTGTCTAGACCCTACGGGTTCGGGAGTCATGCAGACATGGCCGAGACAACTCTCCGGTCAATAACCAACAGCGGGATCTGGATACCCATGTTGGCTCCCACATGCTCCGCGATGATCTCATCGGATGAACCACGATGTCAAGGATTCAATCAATCCTGTATACAATTCCCTTTGTCCATCGGTACGATACTTGTCTGAGATTCGATCGTCGGTATCCCGATACCTTGTTCAATCTCGTTACCAGCAAGTCTCTTTACTCGTTCCGTAACACATCATCCTGTGATCAACTTCTTGATCACATTGTGCACATTATGATGATGTCCTACCGAGTGGGCCCAGAGACACCTCTCCATTTACACGGAGTGACAAATCCCAGTCTCGATTCATGCCAACCCAACAGACACTTTCGGAGATACCTGTAGTGAACCTTTATAGCCACCCAGTTACGTTGTGACATTTGGTACACCCAAAGCATTCCTACGGTATCCGGGAGTTGCAAAATCTCATGGTCTAAGGAAATGATACTTGACATTAGAAAAGCTTTAGCATACGAACTACACGATCTTTGTGCTAGGCTTAGGATTGGGTCTTGTCCATCACATCATTCTCCTAATGATGTGATCCTGTTATCAACGACATCCAATGTCCATGGTCAGGAAACTGTAACCATCTATTGATCAACGAGCTAGTCAACTAGAGGCTTACTAGGGACATGGTGTTGTCTATGTATCCACACATGTATCTGAGTTTCCTATCAATACAATTCTAGCATGGATAATAAACGATTATCATGAACAATGAAATATGATATAATAACTAATTTATTATTGCCTCTAGGGCATATTTCCAACAGTCTCCCACTTGCACTAGAGTCAATAATCTAGTTCACATCGCCATGTGATTAACACTCACAGGTCACATCGCCATGTGACCAACATCCAAGAGTCTACTAGACTCAATGATCTAGTTCACATCACTATGTGATAAACACTCAAAGATTTCCAGGTTTGATCATGTTATGCTTGTGAGAGAGGTTGTAGTCAACGGGTCTTGCCATATTCAGATCCCTATGTATTTCGCAAAACTTTATGTCATGTCGTAGATGTTGATACCACGTTCCACTTGGAGCTATTCCAAATTGTTGCTACATTATACGTATCCGGTATCTCTACTCAGAGCTATCCGGATAGGTGTTAAGCTTGCATCGACGTAACTCTTTACGTCGAACTCTTTATCACCTCCATAACCGAGAAACATTTCCTTATTCCTCTAAGGACAATTTTGACCGCTATCTGGTGATCCAGTCCTAGATCACCTTTGTACCCTCTTGACAGACATGTGGCAAGGCACACATCAGGTGCGGTACTCAGCATGGCATACCGTATAGAGCCTATGACAAGAGCATAGGGGACGACCTTTGTCCTTCCTCTTTCTTCTACCGTGGTCAATCTTTGAGTCTTACTCAACTTCACACCTTACAACTCAGGTAAGAACCCCTTCTTTGACTGGTCTATTTTGAACTCCTTCAAAAACATGTCAAGGTGTGCGTTCTTTGAAAGTATCATCAGATGTCTTGATCTATTTCTATAGATCTTGATGCCCAATATGTAAGCAGCTTTATCCAGGTCTTCATTTGAAAATCACTCTTCAAACAACCGTTTATGCTTTCTAGAAATTCTACATTATTTCGGATCAACAATATGTCATCCACATATACTTATCAGAAATGTTGTAGTGCTCCCACTCACTTTCTTGTAAATACAAGTTTCTAGGAAACATTGTATAAACCTAAAAGCTTTGATCACTCCATCAAAACATATATTCCGATTCCGAGATGCTTGCTCTAGTCCATAGAAGGATTGATGGAGCCAGCATACCTTTTAGCATCCTTAGGATCGACAAAACCTTTTATTGTATCACATACAACTTTTCTTACGAAAACTTGGTAAGAAAACTTGTTTTGACATCCATCTGTAAGATTTCATAATCGAAAAATACAGCTAATGCTAACATGATTCTGACGGACTTAAGCATCGCTACGGGCGAGAAATTCTCACCGTAGTCAACTCCTTGAACTTGTGAAAAGACTCTTTCCCACAAGTCGAGCTTCATAGACGGTAACACTACAGCCCACGTCCGTCTTCTTCTTAAAGATCCATTTATCTCAATGGCTTGCCGATCATCGGGCAAGTCCACCAAAGTCCATACTTTGTTCCGATACATGGATCCTATCTCGGATTTCATGGCTTCTAACCATTTGTCGGAATAGGGGCCCACCATCGCTTCTCCATAGCTCGTAGCTTCATTGTTGTCTAACAACATGATATCTAAGACAGGATTACCGTACCACTCAGGAGTAGTACATATCCTTGTCGACCTACGAGGTTCGATAGCAACTTGATCCGAAGCTTCATGATCACTATCATTAACTTCCTATTCAACAGACGTAGGCGCCACAGAAAACATCTTTCTGTGTTGCATTACTCTCTGGTTGAAGTAAAGGTTCGACAACCTCATGAAGTTCTATCTTCCTCCCACTCAATTCTTTCGAGAGAAACTCCTTCTCGAGAAAGGACCCGTTCTTAGCGACAAAAAATTTGCCCGCGGATCTGAGATAGAAGGTGTACCCAACTGTCACCTTTGGGTATCATATGAAGATGTGTTTGTCCGCTTTGGGTTCGAGCTTCTCCGGCTGAAGCCTTAAGCATCGTAGCCCCAAACATTAAGAAATGATAGCTTTGGTTTCTTGCCAAACCAATGTTCATACGACATCGTCTCAACGGACTTATATGGTGTCCTATCTAAAGTGAATGCAGCTGTCTCTAATGCATAACCTCAAAATAATAGCGGTAGATCGGTAAGAGACATCATAGATCGCACCATATCTCATAAGGTTCGATTACGACGTCCGGACACACCATTACCTTGTGGTGTTCCAGGTGGCTTCAACTGTGAAACAATTCCACAATGTCTTAAGTGTTTGCCAAACTCATAAATTTGTAGAAATTTGATCTTCTTGTTATGATGATTCTTAACTTCACTCTGAAATCGCTTGAACTTTTCAAACGTTTCAGACTTGTGCTTCATTAAGTAGATATACCTATATCTACCCAAATCGTCAGTGAAGATGAGAAAATAGTGATATCCACCGCACGCTTCAATTCTCATTGGATCACACGCATCAGCATGCATGATTTCCAACAAGTCACTTGCCCGTTTCATGGTACCTGAAAACGGGGTGTTAGTCATCCTGCCCATGAGGCATGGCTCGCATGTGTCAAGTGATTCAAAATCAAGTGACTCCAAACATCCATCGACATGGAGTTTCTTCATGCATCTTACGCCAATATGACCTAAGCGGCAGTGCCACGAGAAAGTGGTACTATCATTATTAACTCTACATCTTTTGGCGTGAACATGTGTATTACCATGACTGAGATTCAATGAACCATTCACATAGGGTGCATGACCATGAAAGGTATTATTCATGTAAACGGAATAACCAATATTCTCTAACTTAAATGAATAACCGTATTGCAATGAACATGATCTAATCATATACATGCTCAACGTAGACACCTGATAACATTTATCTAGGTTCAATACTAATCCCGAAGGCAGATGGAGCGTGCGATGGTGATCTCATCAACTTTGGAAACACTTCCAACACACATCGTCACCTCGCCCTTAGCCAGTCTCCGTTTAGTCCGGAGCTTTTGCTTCAAGTCACCAATAATAGCAACTGAACCGATATCCAATACCCAGGTGCTACCAGGAGTACTAGTGAGGTACACATTAATAACACGTATATACTTTGAAGTTGCCAGCCTTCTAATCTACCATGCATTTGGGGTAATTCCGCTACCAGTGACCGTTCCCCTTACAATAGAAGCACCTAGTTTCGGGTTTGGGTTCAACCTTGGGTTCCTTCACTGGAGCGGCAACTGGTTTGCCATCCATGAAGTTTCCCTTCTAGCCCTTGCCCTTCTTGAAACGAGTGGTCTTGTTAAACCATCAACACTTGATGCTCCTTCTTGATTTCTACCTTTTGCGGTCTTAAGCACCGCGAACAGCTCCGGGATCAACTCCATCCCTTGCATGTCATAGTTCATCACGAAGATCTAGTAGCTTAGTGATAGTGGCTAGAGAACTCTTATCAATCACTATCTTATCTGGAAGTTTAACTCCCACTTGATTTAAGTGATTGTAGCACCCAGACATTCTGAGCACATGCTCACTAGCTGAGCTATTCTCCTCCATCTTGTTGGCAAAAGAACTTGTCAGAGGTCTCACACCTCTCAACACGGGCATGAGCCTGAAATCCCAATTTCAGTTCTTGGAACATATCATATGTTCTATGGCGTTCAAAACGTCATTGGAATCCCGATTCTAAGCCGTAAAGTACGGTGCACTAAACTATCAAGTAGTCATCATGATGTGTCTGTCAGGTGTTCACAACATCCACAGACGATGTTGTAGGGGTTTGCACATCGAGCGGTGCATCAAAGACGTAAGCCTTATGTGTAGCAGTGAGGACACTCCTCGAACTACGGACCTAGTCCGCATCATTGCTTACAATATCTTTCAACTTAGTCTTTCTCTAGGAACGTATTGAAACAGGGAGCTACAACATGAGCTATTTATCTACAACATATTTGCAAAGACAATTTAGACTATGTTCATGATATTGAGTTCATCTAATCAAATTATTTAATGAACTCCCACTCAGATAGACATCCCTCTAGTCATCTAAGTGAAACATGATCCGAATCGACTAGGCCGTGTCTGATCATCACGTGAGACGGACTAGTCATCAACGGTGAACATCTCATGTTGATCGTATCTTCTATAGACTCATGTTCGACCTTTCGGTCTTCCGTGTTCCGAGGCCATGTCTGTACATGCTAGGCTCGTCAAGTCAACCTAAGTGTTTCGCATGTGTCCTAAGGCCATGTCTGTACATGCTAGGCTCGTCAACTATTCAAACGTTAGAATCTATCACACCCGATCATCACGTGGTGCTTCGAAACAACGAACCTTCGCAACGGTGCACAGTTAGGGGGAACACTTTTCTTGAAATTTTAGTGAGGGATCATCTTATTTAAGCTACCGTCGTTCTAAGCAAATAAGATGTAAGACATGATAAACATCACATGCAATCAAATAGTGACATGATATGGCCAATATCATTTTGCTCCTTTTGATCTCCATATTCGGGGCTCCATGATCATCGGTGTCACCGGCATGACACCATGATCTCCATCATCGTGTCTTCTTGAAGTTGTCTTGTCATCTATTACTTCTACTACTATGGCTAACGCTTTAACAATAAAGTAAAGTAATTACGTGACGTTTATGTTGACACGCAGGTCATAAATAAATTAAGACAACTCCTATGGCTCCTGCCGGTTGTCATACTCATCGACATGCAAGTCGTGATTCCTATTACAAGAACATGATCAATCTCATACATCACATATATCATTCATCACATCCTTTTGGCCATATCACATCACAAGGCATATACTGCAAAAACAAGTTAGACGTCCTCTAATTGTTGTTGCAAGTTTTTACCTGGCTGCTATAGGTTTATAGCAAGAACACTTCTTACCTACGCCAAAACCACAACGTGATATGCCAATTTCTATTTACCCTTCATAAGGACCCTTTTCATCGAATCCGATCCGACTAAAGTGGGAGAGACAGACACCCGCTAGCCACCTTATGCAACTAGTGCATGTCAGTCGGTGGAACCAGTCTCACGTAAGCGTACGTGTAAGGTCGGTCCGAGCCGCTTCATCCCACGATGCCGCCAAATCAAGATAAGACTAGTAACGGAAAGTAAATTGACAATATCGACGCCCACAACTGCTTTGTGTTCTACGCGTGCATAGAAACTACGCATAGACCTAGCTCATGATGCCACTGTTGGGGATCGTAGCAGAAATTTAAAATTTTCTACGCATCGCCAAGATCAATCTATGGAGTAATCTAGCAACGAGGGGAAGGAGAGTGCATCTACATACCCTTGTAGATCGCTAAGCGGAAGCGTTGCAAGAACGCGGATGAAGGAGTCGTACTCGTAGCGATTCAGATCGCAGTTGATTCCGATCTAAGTGCCGAACCACGGCGCCTCCGCATTGAACACACGTGCAGCCCGGTGACGTCTCCTACGCCTTGATCCAGCAAGGGGAGAAGGAGAGGTTGGGGAAGACTCCATCCAGCAGCAGCACGACGGCATGGTGGTGAAGGAGGAGCATGGCAATTCCTGCAGGGCTTCGCCAAGCACCGCAGGAGAACAGGAGGACTTGGAGAGAGGGGGAGGGCTGCGCCAGAACTTGGGTGCGGATGCCCTCCCACCCCCCACATATATATAGGGGCAAGGGTGAGGGGGCCGGCCCCCTCAGATCCAATCTGAGGAGGGGGCAGCGGCCAGGGGGGTTGCCTTGCCCCCCAAGGCAAGGGGGGCGCCCCCCTTTTAGGGTTCCCCCTGAAGGAAATATGCCCTAGAGGCAATAATAAAGTTATTATTTATTTCCTTATATCATGATAAATGTTTATTATTCATGCTAGAATTGTATTAACCGGAAACATAATACATGTGTGAATACATAGACAAACAGAGTGTCACTAGTATGCCTCTACTTGACTAGCTCGTTAATCAAAGATGGTTATGTTTCCTAACCATGGACAAAAGAGTTGTTATTTGATTAACGAGGTCACATCATTAGTTGAATGATCTGATTGACATGACCCATTCCATTAGCTTAGCACACGATCGTTTAGTATGTTGCTATTGCTTTCTTCATGACTTATACATGTTCCTATAACTATGAGATTATGCAACTCCCGTTTACCGGAGGAACACTTTGGGTACTACCAAACGTCACAACGTAACTGGGTGATTATAAAGGAGTACTACAGGTGTCTCCAATGGTAGATGTTGGGTTGGCGTATTTCGAGATTAGGGTTTGTCACTCCGATTGTCGGAGAGGTATCTCTGGGCCCTCTCGGTAATACACATCACATAAGCCTTGCAAGCATTATAACTAAGATGTTAGTTGTGAGATGATGTATTACGGAACGAGTAAAGAGACTTGCCAGTAACGAGATTGAACTAGGTATTGGATACCGACGATCGAATCTCGGGCAAGTAACATACCGATGACAAAGGGAACAACGTATGTTGTTATGCGGTCTGACCGATAAAGATCTTCGTAGAATATGTAGGAGCCAATATGGGCATCCAGGTCCCGCTATTGGTTATTGACCGGAGACGTTTCTCGGTCATGTCTACATTGTTCTCGAACCGTAGGGTCCGCACGCTTAACGTTACGATGACAGTTATATTATGAGTTTATGAGTTTTGATGTACCGAAGGAGTTCGGAGTCCCGGATGTGATCACGGACATGACGAGGAGTCTCGAAATGGTCGAGACGTAAAGATTGATATATTGGAAGCCTATGTTTGGACATCGGAAGTGTTGCGGGTAAAATCGGGATTTTACCGGATTACCGGGAGGGTTACCGGAACCCCCCGGGAGCCAAATTGGCCAACATGGGCCTTAGTGGAAAGTTGAAAGGGCAGCCCACATAGGGCTGTGCGCCTCCCCCCTCTCTCTAGTCCTATTAGGACTAGGAGAAGGTGGCCGGCCCCCCTCTCTCCCTTTCCCACTTGGGAATCCTAGTTGGACTAGGATTGGAGGGGGAATCCTACTGCCAGTGGGAGTAGGACTCTCCTGCGCCTCCTCTCCTGGCCGGCCAGCCCTCCCCCTCTCATCCTTTATATATGGGGGCAGGGGACACCTCTAGACACACAAGTTGATCCTTGAGATCGTTCCTTAGCCGTGTGCGGTGCCCCCTGCCATCAAATTCCACCTCGATCATACCGTTGTAGTGCTTAGGCGAAGCCCTGCGTCGGTAGTACATCAAGATCGTCACCACGCCGTCGTGCTGACGGAACTCTTCCTCGACGCTTTGCTGGATCGGAGCCCGAGGATCGTCATCGAGCTGAACGTGTGCTAAGAACTCGGAGGTGCCGGAGTAACGGTGCTTGGATCGGTCGGATCGGGAAGACGTACGACTACTTCCTCTATGTTGTGTGATCGCTTCCGCAGTCGGTCTGCGTTGGTACATAGACAACACTCTCCCCTCTCGTTGCTATGCATCACCATGATCTTGCGTGTGCGTAGGAATTTTTTTGAAATTACTACGTTCCCCAACAGTGGCATCCGAGCCTAGGTTTTATGGTTTGATGTTATATGCACGAGTAGAACACAAGTGAGTTGTGGGCGATATAAGTCATACTGCCTACCAGCATGTCATACTTTGGTTCGGCGGTATTGTTGGATGAAGCGGCCCGGACCGACATTACGCGTACTCTTACGCGAGACCGGTTTCCCCGACGTGCTTTGCACATAGGTGACTTGCGGGTGACTGTTTCTCCAACTTTAGTTGAACCGAGTGTGGCTACGCCCGGTCCTTGCGAAGGTTAAAACGGAGTCTATTTGACAAACTATCGTTGTGGTTTTGATGCGTAGGTGAGATTGGTTCTTGCTTAAGCCCGTAGCAGCCACGTAAAACTTGCAACAACAAAGTAGAGGACGTCTAACTTGTTTTTGCAGGGCATGTTGTGATATGATATGGTCAAGACGTGATGAGATATAAGTTGTTGTATGAGATGATCATGTTTTTTTTGAAGTTATCGGCAACTGGCAAAAGCCTTATGGTTGTCTCTTTATTGCATAAGATGCAAGCGCCAAATAATTGCTTTACTTTATCGCTATGCGATAGCAATAGTTGCAAGAGCAATAGTTGGCGAGACGACCGTGTGACGACACATTGATATAGATCAAGATGATGGAGATCATGGTGTCATGCTGGTGATGATAGAGATCATGACAGTACTTTGGAGATGGAGATCAAAGAAGCAAGATGATGATGGCCATATCATGTCACATATTTTGATTGCATATGATGTTTATCTTTTATACATCTTATTTTTGCTTTGATTGACGGTAGCATTATAAGATGATCTCTCACTAAATTATCAAGAAGTGTTCTCCCTGAGTATGCACCGTTGCAAAAGTTCTTCGTTCTGAGATACCACGTGATGATCGGGTGTGATAGGTTCTACGTTCAAATACAACGGGTGCAAAACAGTTGCACACGCGGAATACTCAGGTTATACTTGACGAGCCAAGCATATAAAGATATGGCCTCGGAACACAGAGACCGAAAGGTCGAGCGTGAATCATATAGTAGATATGATCAACATAACGATGTTCACCATTGAAAACTACTCCATCTCACGTGATGATCGGTTATGGTTTAGTTGATTTGGATCACGTGATCACTTAGAGGATTAGAGGGATATCTATCTAAGTGGGAGTTCTTAAGTAATATGATTAATTGAACTTAAATTTATCATGAACTTAGTCCTGGTAGTATTTTGCAAATTATGTTATAGATCAATAGCTCGCGTTGTTGCTTCCCTGTGTTTATTTTGATATGTTCCTAGAGAAAATTATGTTGAAAGATGTTAGTAGCAATGATGCGGATTGGATCCGTGATCTGAGGTTTATCCTCATTGCTGCACAGAAGAATTATGTCCTTGATGCACCGCTAGGTGACAGACCTATTGCAGGAGCAGATGCAGACGTTGTTTGGCTGGCTCAATATGATGACTACTTGATAGTTTAGTGCACCATGCTTAATGGCTTAGAATCGGGACTTCAAAGACGTTTTGAACGTCATGGACCATATGAGATGTTCCAGGAGTTGAAGTTAATATTTCAAGCAAATACCCGAGTTGAGAGATATGAAGTCTCCAACTAGTTCTATAGCTAAAAGATGAAGGAGAATCGCTCAACTAGTGAGCATGTGCTCAGATTGTCTGGGTACTACAATCGCTTGAATCAAGTGGGAGTTAATCTTCCAGATAAGATAGTGATTGACAGAATTCTCCAGTCACCATCACCAAGTTAGCAGAACTTCGTGATGAACTATAATATGCAAGGGATAACGGAAACAACTCCCAAGCTCTTCGTGATGCTGAAATCAACGAAGGTAGAAATCAAGAAAAACATCAAGTGTTGATGGTTGACAAGACCACTAGTTTCAAGAAAAGGGCAGAGGGAAGAAGGGGAACTTCAAGAAGAATGGCAAGCAAGTTGCTGCTCAAGTGAAGAAGCCCAAGTCTGATCCTAAGCTTGAGAATAAGTGCTTCTACTGCAAAGGGACTGGTCACTGGAAGCGGAACTACCCCAAGTGATTGGCGGATAAGAAGGATGGCAAAGTGAACATAAGTATATTTTATATACATGTTATTGATGTGTACTTTACTAGTGTTTATACCAACCCCTTAGTATTTGATGCTAGTTCAGTTGCTAAGAGTAGTAACTCGAAACGGGAGTTGCAGAATGAACAGAGACTAGTTAAGGGTGAAGTGACGATGTGTGTTGGAAGTGGTTCCACGATTGATATGATCATCATCGCACACTCCCTATACTTTCGGGATTAGTGTTGAACCTAAATAAGTGTTATTTGGTGTTTGCGTTGAGCATGAATATGATTTGATCATGTTTATTATGATACGGTTATTCATTTAAGTAAAAGAATAAATTGTTGTTCTGTTTACATGAATAAAACCTTATATGGTTACACACCCAATGAAAATAGTTCATTGGATCTCGATCTTAATAATACACATATTCATAATATTGAAACCAAAAGATGCGAAGTTAATAATGATAGTGCAACTTATTTGTGGCACTGCCGTTTAGGTCATATTGGTGTAAAGCGCATGAAGAAACTCCATGCTGATGGGATTTTGGAATCACTTGATTATGAATCACTTGATGCTTGCAAACCATGCCTTATGGGCAAGATGACTAAAACGCCGTGCTCCGGAACAATGAAGCAAGCAACAGATTTGTTGAAAATCATACATACTGATGTATGTGGTCCGATGAATATTAAGGCTTGCAGCAGGTATCATTATTTTCTGACCTTCACAGATGATTTGAGCAGATATGGGGATATCTACTTGATGAAACATAAGTCTGAAACATTTGAACAGTTCAAAGAATTTCAGAGTGAAGTGGAAAAACCATCGTGACAAGAAAATAAAAGTTTCTACGATATGATCGCAGAGGTAAAATGTTTGAGTTACGAGTTTGGTCTTCAGTTAAAACAATGTGAAATAGTTTCACTACTCACGCCACCTGGAACACCACAGCATAATGGTGTGTCCGAACGTCATAACCGTTAACCGTACTTTATTGGATATAGTGCAATCTATGATGTTTCTTACTGATTTACCACTATCGTTTTGGGGTTATGCATTAGAGACAGCTGCATTCACGTTAAATAGGGCACCATCTAAATCCGTTGAGACGACACCGTGTGAACTATGGTTTGGCAAGAAACCTAAGCTGTCGTTTCTTAAAGTTTGGGGTTGCGATGCTTATATGAAAAAGTTTCATCCTGATAAGCTCAAACTCAAATCGGAGAAGTGCGTCTTCATAGGATATCCAAAGGAAACTATTGGATACACCTTCTATCACAGATCCGAAGGCAAGACTTTTGTTGCTAAAATTCGGAAACTTTCTGGAGAAGGAGTTTCTCTCGAAAGAAGTGAGTGGGAGGAAAGTAGAACTTGACGAGGTAACTGTACCTGCTCCCTTATTGGAAAGTAGTACATCACAGAAAACTATTTCTGTGACACCTATACCAGTTAGTGAGGAAGCTAATAATGATGATCATGAAACTTCAAGAACAAGATACTACTGAACCTCGTAGATCAACCAGAGTAAGATCCGCGCCAGAGTGGTACGGTAATCCTTTTCTGGAAGTCATGCTACTAGATCATGATGAACCTACGAACTATGAGGAAGCGATGATGAGCCCAGATTCCACGAAATAGTTTGAGGCCATGAAATCTGAGATATGATCCATGTATGAGAACAAAGTATGGACTTTGATGGATTTGCCCGATGATCGGCAAACCATAGAAAATAAATGGATCTTCAAGAGGAAGATGGACGCTGATAGTAGTGTTACTATCTAAAAAGCTAGAATTGTCGAAAAAGGTTTTCGACAAGTTCAAGGTGTTGACTACGATGAGTTTTTCTCACTCGTATCTATGCTTAAGTCTGTCCGAATCATGTTGGCAATTGCCGCATTTTATGAAATCTGGAAAATGGATAAACAAAACTGCATTCCTTAATGGATTTATTAAAGAAGAGTTATATGTGATGCAACTAGAAGGTTTTGTCAATCCGAAAGGTGCTAACAAAATGTGCAAGCTCCAGCGATCCATCTGTGGACTGGTGCAAGCATCTCGGAGTTGGAATATACGCTTTGATAAGTTGATCAAAGCATATAGTTTTATACAGACTTGCGGTGAAGCCTGCATTTACGAGAAAGTGAGTGGGAGCACTACAACATTTCTGATAAGTATATGTGAATGACATATTGTTGATCGGAAATAATGTAGAATTATTCTGTAAAGCATAAAAGGAGTGTTTGAAAGGAGTTTTTCAAAGAAAGACTTCGGTAAAGCTGCTTACATATTGAGCTTCAAGATCTATAGAAATAGATCAAGACGCTTGATAAGTTTTTCAATAAGTACATACCTTGACAAGATTTTGAAGTAGTTCAAAAACGGAACAGTCAAAGAAAAAGTTTCTTGCCTGTGTTACAAGGTGTGAAGTTGAGTAAAGACTCAAAGCCCGACCACGACAGAAGATAGAAAGAGAATGAAAGTCATTCCCTATGCCTCATTCATAGGTTCTATAAAGTATGCCATGCTGTGTACCAGATCTATTGTATACCATGCACTGATTTGGCAAGGGAGTACAATAGTGATCTAGGAGTAGATCACTGGACAGCGGTCAGAATTATCCTTAGTGAAATAAGGATGTGTTTCTCGATTATGGACGTGACAAAAAGGTTCGTCGTAAAGGGTTACGTCGATGCAAGTTTTTGACATTGATCCAGATGAATCTAAAGTCACAATCTGGATACATATTGAAAGTGGGAGCAATTAGCTAGAGTAGCTCCGTGCAGAGCATTATAGACAAAGAATTTTGCAAAATACTTACGGATCTGAATGTGACAGACCCGTTGACTAAAATTATCTCACAAGCAAAAACATGATCACACCTTAGTACTCTTTGGGTGTTAATCACATAGAGATGTGAACTAGATTACTGACTCTAGTAAACCCTTTGAGTGTTGGTCACATGACGATGTGAACTATGGGTGTTAATCACATGGTGATGTGAACTATTGCTGCTAAATCACATGGCGATGTGAACTAGATTATTGACTCTAGTGCAAGTGGGAGACTGAAGGAAATATGCCCTAGAGGCAATAATAAAGTTATTATTTATTTCCTTATATCATGATAAATGTTTATTATTCATGCTAGAATTGTATTAACCGGAAACATGATACATGTGTGAATACATAGACAAACAGAGTGTCACTAGTATGCCTCTACTTGACTAGCTCGTTAATCAAAGATGGTTATGTTTCCTAACCATGGACAAAAGAGTTGTTATTTGATTAACGAGGTCACATCATTAGTTGAATGATCTGATTGACATGACCCATTCCATTAGCTTAGCACACGATCGTTTAGTATGTTGCTATTGCTTTCTTCATGACTTATACATGTTCCTATAACTATGAGATTATGCAACTCCCGTTTACCGGAGGAACACTTTGGGTACTACCAAACGTCACAACGTAACTGGGTGATTACAAAGGAGTACTACAGGTGTCTCCAATGGTAGATGTTGGGTTGGCGTATTTCGAGATTAGGGTTTGTCACTCCGATTGTCGGAGAGGTATCTCTGGGCCCTCTCGGTAATACACATCACATAAGCCTTGCAAGCATTATAACTAAGATGTTAGTTGTGAGATGATGTATTACGGAACGAGTAAAGAGACTTGCCAGTAACGAGATTGAACTAGGTATTGGATACCGACGATCGAATCTCGGGCAAGTAACATACCGATGACAAAGGGAACAACGTATGTTGTTATGCGGTCTGACCGATAAAGATCTTCGTAGAATATGTAGGAGCCAATATGGGCATCTAGGTCCCGCTATTGGTTATTGACCGGAGACGTGTCTCGGTCATGTCTACATTGTTCTCGAACCGTAGGGTCCGCACGCTTAACGTTACGATGACAGTTATATTATGAGTTTATGAGTTTTGATGTACCGAAGGAGTTCAGAGTCCCGGATGTGATCACGGACATGACGAGGAGTCTCGAAATGGTCGAGACGTAAAGATTGATATATTGGAAGCCTATGTTTGGACATCGGAAGTGTTCCGGGTAAAATCGGGATTTTACCGGATTACCGGGAGGGTTACCGGAACCCCCCGGGAGCCAAATGGGCCAACATGGGCCTTAGTGGAAAGTTGAAAGGGCAGCCCACATAGGGCTGTGCGCCTCCCCCCTCTCTCTAGTCCTATTAGGACTAGGAGAAGGTGGCCGGTCCCCCTCTCTCCCTTTCCCACTTGGGAATCCTAGTTGGACTAGGATTGGAGGGGGAATCCTACTCCCAGTGGGAGTAGGACTCTCCTGCGCCTCCTCTCCTGGCCGGCCAGCCCTCCCCCTCTCATCCTTTATATACGGGGGCAGGGGACACCTCTAGACACACAAGTTGATCCTTGAGATCGTTCCTTAGCCGTGTGCGGTGCCCCCTGCCACCAAATTCCACCTCGATCATACCGTTGTAGTGCTTAGGCGAAGCCCTGCGTCGGTAGTACATCAAGATCGTCACCACACCGTCGTGCTGACGGAACTCTTCCTCGACGCTTTGCTCGATCGGAGCCCGAGGATCGTCATCGAGCTGAACGTGTGCTAAGAACTCGGAGGTGCCGGAGTAACGGTGCTTGGATCGGTCGGATCGGGAAGACGTACGACTACTTCCTCTACGTTGTGTGATTGCTTCCGCAGTCGGTCTGCGTTGGTACGTAGACAACACTCTCCCCTCTCGTTGCTATGCATCACCATGATCTTGCGTGTGCGTAGGAATTTTTTTGAAATTACTACGTTCCCCAACACCCCCAAACCCTAGGTGCATGGGCCCTAGGGGGGAGGCGCCCAGCCCACTAAGGGGCTGGTCCCTCTCAACACATAGCCCATAGGGCTCTCCCGGGCAGGTGGACCCTCCCGGTGGACCCCCGGAACCCCTCTAGTGGTCCCGTTACAATACCGGTAACCCCCCGAATTATTCCAGTGACCGTATGATGACTTCCCATATATAAATCTTTACCTCCGGACCATTCCGGAACTCCTCGTGACGTCTGAGATCTCATCCGGGACTCCGAACAACTTTCGGTGACCACGTACATACTTTCCCTATAACCCTAGCGTCATCGAACCTTAAGTGTGTCGACCCTACGGGTTCGGGAGTCATGCATACATGGCCGAGACAACTCTCCGATCAATAACCAACAATGGGATCTGGATACCCATGTTGGCTCCCACATGCTCCACGATGATCTCATCAGATGAACCACGATGTCAAGGATTCAATCAATCCCGTATACAATTCCCTTTGTCCATCGGTACGATACTTGTCCGAGATTCGATCGTCGGTATCCCGATACCTTGTTCAATCTCATTACCGGCAAGTCTCTTTACTCATTCCGTAACACATCATCCCGTGATCAACTCCTTGATCACATTCTGCACATTATGATGATGTCCTACCGAGTGGGCCAGAGATACCTCTCCGTTTACACGGAGTGACAAATCCCAGTCTCGATTCGTGCCAACCCAACAGACACTTTCGGAGATACCTGTAGTGAAACTTTATAGCCACCCAGTTACGTTGTGACGTTTGGCACACCCAAAGCATTCCTACGGTATCCGGGAGTTGCACAATCTCATGCTCTAAGGAAATGATACTTGACATTAGAAAAGCTTTAGCATACGAACTACACGATCTTTTTGCTAGGCTTAGGATTGGGTCTTGTCCATCACATCATTCTCCTAATGATGTGATCCCGTTATCAACGACATCCAATGTCCATGGTCAGGAAACTGTAACCATCTATTGATCAACGAGCTAGTCAACTAGAGGCTTACTAGGGACATGGTGTTATCTATGTATCCACACATGTATCTGAGTTTCCTATCAATACAATTCTAGCATGGATAATAAACGATTATCATGAACAATGAAATATGATATAATAACTAATTTATTATTGCCTCTAGGGCATATTTCCAACATGGAGTACAGACGGGATCACCAGAACCTTCGCATGGCACCTTTTTCCGGCGATGCCCATATTCTGCAATGGGCAAAGGACATAGGAGATATCGAGGATCATCGACTTCGAGCTGAGTTCTATAACATCCAGCGCGAACTTGCCCAAATCACCATGAAGGAGGTCGTCGAAAAAACAGGGATGTTCTACGGAGAAGGACAAATGTCGCGGGAAGACGTCCGAACATGGATAGCCTCTCAACGTCTCGACCTGAAGCCTTTCACTAGGCTCGGGGACTATCTCCCTGACTTGGATGGATGGAACGACATGTTGGAGTGATTGTCGATATATGACAATGTGTCCGTTTAGTCCATACTTTCTGTATGACAAAACTTTGAGTTATGCACGGTGAAACTTTATTTGTGATGTAATTAAACCGTCCTCCTCCTCGACTAGCAAAAATCACTCTAGTTAGGGCATTTTGGGGTACAATGAACTTTGTTATTTATGCTTATGATATGTTGTTTTTATTTTTGCCAAGTCTGTCTCTTTCTGTTGCTCAACTATATATGTTGCATATCATCGACTCATGTGATGATGCAGGTGCATAGATCATAGATGGCGAAGAAGTGCTACGCCAGGAGTATATATACGACAAGTGGCCGGAGTGTCAGGCCGCCCAGGTGTACCGGTTTCCGGTTTCCGAGCGACAGGCAGTAGTTAGTTTAGGTTCACGCTAATGCGAGAGAGGGATATGAACTCATGTTCTCAAAGTGATAGCTCTTCTTGTGTATATCATTGTTTAGATGGATGACGATGTATTTGCAAGTAATCGAGACTTGTATCGCTATTTCCGAGATGATGACGAGAGACCACTTTGTGTTGGATGATGATTATGATGATGACATGATTTGATGAGACTAATTGTATGTATATGCTATGATTACATTTGTATGTGTATGATATGCTAAAGATTATTTTATAAAGCCTATTCAAATACAAAACAAATACAAGACAAATATGCAGGAAAAAACTAATAAATAAACTAGTAGTAGCGAGGGGGGAAATTTAGCAATAGCGCCTCCTTACCAGTAGCGCGTCCCAGCAAACAGCGCTGTAGATAATATCAGTAGCGCCCTTTCCCAAAGAGCGCTACAGCTATTCATGTATAGCAGTAGCGTGGGACAACAGGCGCTACTGCTATACGTTAGCTGTAGCGCCTTATTAGTAGCGCCGGCACCCGCGCTACTGAAAGGCCCAAAACCCTAGGCTTTTCCCTAGTAGTGTTGAGTCATGTATGTGTGTGTAAAATGAGAAGCATCCATTATGAAGCAATTTGAATGCAATCAATTAAAAGAATATCAAATGAATTTTCTTAAAACCTTCCAATCTCTCCATCTATCAAAAAATGTCAGTTGATAGTTTTATTTAAGCTTCTCTGTGCGACACTGATGAATACAATGGTTGACCCTGAAAAGTAAAGCTAAAGGAAAATTAAGGATTTGGTGCGAAATTTAGAACTATTAATAACTAGGTACAAGTTTGAACATGATTTTTTAATAAACGTATGCCTATAATGGACACATTAAAAAGCAAGTTTGTAAATTCTAAAAAAATAAGTTTGTAAAAACCTTATTTGATGGTAAACAAAATTAAACCATATATATAACACAAATTTAAGTTGCATAGGGAACTTAAATTGCAAATGAAGTAAAACAATCAAATAGAAAGCAAAGCATGCGGCATAGTTACCAATATCTCGAGACGTCGCAAACATGTGAATAAGGTTAAGAGGTGTATAGCTTTGGTAAGCTCTTCGCCGTTTGTGAATTTCATACCGAAAACGAGCGAGGTTACAAAGGGCAAGGGTTTCTGCATCAAGTAGAAACCAAAAAAGATTTAGATATCTATATGTTTGGCCGCTAAAATTCATAAACCAACAACATAAAATACGTTTTGGACTTAACTGAATTATCGCTAATTGATCAGTCACTCCTTATTAGTTGTGGGCATAAATGACATGCACTGACTATTTGTTATATTAGCACTTGTAACTTTGTGCACTAACTTATATCGCCCACAACTAATTTGTGTTTTACTCGTGCATATAACATCAACACATAAAACCTAAGCTCTGATACCACTGT
Organism: Triticum monococcum; assembly: GCA_034509565.1. Taxonomy (NCBI): domain Eukaryota; kingdom Viridiplantae; phylum Streptophyta; class Magnoliopsida; order Poales; family Poaceae; genus Triticum; species Triticum monococcum. The sequence continues at coordinate 567,690,676 of CM067841.1, read as the reverse complement.
TGGGAATGTAATAATTTTAAAAAATTTCTACGCACATGCAAGATCATGGTGATGCATAGCAACGAGAGGGGAGAGTGTTGTCCACGTACCCTCGTAGACCGAAAGCGGAAGCGTTATATCAACGCGGTTGATGTAGTCGTACGTGTTCACGATCCGACCGATCCAAGCACCGAAACTACGGCACCTCCGAGTTCTAGCACACGTTCAGCTCGATGATGATCCCCGGACTCCGATCCAGCAAAGTGTCGGGGAAGAGTTCCGTTAGCACGACGGCGTGGTGACGATCTTGATGTTCTACCGTCGCAGGGCTTCGCCTAAGCACCGCTACAATATTATCGAGGATTATGGTGGAAGGGGGCACCGCACACGGCTAAGAGAACGATCACGAAGATCAACTTCTGTCTCTGGGGTGCCCCTGCCTCCGTATATAAAGGTTCAAGAGGGGGAGGCCGGCCGTCCATCATAGGGCGCGCCAGGAGGAGTCCTACTCCCTCCGGGAGTAGGACTTCTCCCCCAATCCTAGGGGAGGGGCGCGCGGCCCAGCCCTGGCCGCCTCTCCTCTTATTCCACTAAGGCCCACTAAGGCCCATATAGCTCCCGGGGGGTTCCGGTAACCTCCCGGTACTCCGGTAAAATCCCGATTTCACCCGGAACACTTCCGATATCCAAACATAGGCTTCCAATATATCAATCTTTATGTCTCGACCATTTCGAGCCTCCTCGTCATGTCCGTGATCTTATCCGGGACTCCGAACAACCTTCGGTACATCAAAACGTATAAACTCATAACATAACTGTCATCGAAACCTTAAGCGTGCGGATCCTACGGGATCGAGAACAATGTAGACATGACCGAGACACGTCTCCGGTCAATAACCAATAGCGAGACCTGGATGCCCATATTGGTTCCTACATATTCTACGAAGATCTTTTATCGGTCAGACCGCATAACAACATACGTTGTTCCCTTTGTCATCGGTATGTTACTTGCCCGAGATTCAATCGTCGGTATCCAATACCTAGTTCAATCTCATTATCGGCAAGTCTCTTTACTCGTTCCGTAATACATCATCTCGTAATTAACTCATTAGTTGCAATGCTTGCAAGGCTTATGTGATGTGCATTACCGAGAGGGCCCAGAGATACCTCTCCGACAATCGGAGTGACAAATCCTAATCTCAAATACGCCAACCCAACATGTAACTTTGGAGACACCTGTAGAGCTCCTTTATAATCACCCAGTTACGTTGTGACGTTTGGTAGCACACAAAGTGTTTCTCCGGCAAACCGGAGTTGCATAATCTCATAGTCATAGGAACATGTATAAGTCATGAAGAAAGCAATAGCAACATACTAAACGATCGGGTGCTAAGCTAATGAAATGGGTCATGTCAATCAGATCATTCAACTAATGATGTGGTCCCGTTAATCAAATGACAACTCTTTGTCCATGGTTAGGAAACATAACCATCTTTGATTAACGAGCTAGTCAAGTAGAGGCATACTAGTGACACTCTGTTTGTCTATGTATTCACACATGTATTATGTTTCCGGTTAATACAATTCTAGCATGAATAATAAACATTTATCATGAAATAAAGAAATAAATAATAACTTTATTATTGCCTCTAGGGCATATTTCCTTCACCTCCACGACGTCATCCATTGGTCCTTGACCTCAGCGGAGGCGAACGTCCGTCGTCGCCACCACAAAAATGTAACAGTATTGCGGCTAGGCTCGGGGAGTCTGAGCGGCTAGCACGGCAAAGACTCGCGCCGCCCGACATCTAGCCGACTTCCCCTACTCATCCTCATCCACTAATGGCGCCGCCGCCACTACCAGCAGCCGCGATAATGCCCCCCTCCCTCCCCCCTCATGTAGATATGTACCTGAGCCGCTTCCACCCGCTGACTCAAATGACGACCTCCTCCACGACGTCATCCATTGGTCCTTGACCTTAGCGGAGGCGAACATCCGTCGTCGCCACCGCAAAAATGTAACAGCATTGCGGCTAGGCTCGGGGAGTCTGAGCGGCTAGCACGGCAAAGACTCGCGCCGCCCGACATCTAGCCGACCTTCCCTACTCATCCTCGTCCACTAATGGCGCCGCCGCCACCACCACCAGCCGCAATAATGCCCCCTTCCCTCCCCACCCCCCCAAGTAGCATACGCCTCTCCGGAGACCCCAAATGGGAAGGGCCCCACGCGATAATGCCCCCCTCCCTCCCCCACCCCCCAAGCAGCATACGCCTCTCCGGAGACCCCAAATGGGAAGGGCCCCACGAGAAAGTGGTGAAGTCCGCGCGACTCCTATCTATCCTTATTATCGTTTATTAGTCATAGATATGGTGAAGTCCGCGCGACTCCTATCTATCCTTATTATCGTTTATTAGTCATAGATATTAGTGGATCAATGAACTTGGTATATTTTGTGAACTTGGTATACCTGTCTGATCTATGCTATGTTCAATTTATCTACGCATTGTTGATTATGTTGGGGTTTAATGGATTAGGGGTTCGGACCACCGCCGCGGACGGCGAAGAATGAGGGCCAAATTTAGCAAGTCACATTTGTAGATGCTCTAACTGAACCATCCAGGGCCTTTTTATTCAAAGAACTAGCAGAATACAAATTGCCCACTAACCAAACCATTCAGGGCTGTTTAGTTTCAAAGAAATTTCATATGAAACCCAACCTTAAAATCCTACGGTTCAAGTTTGCTATGTCGAGTGGCCCAACATGGATCAACAGCATAGATAGACTAGAAAAAAGAAGATGCAACAGCAAGAGGACGGGCAGAGGCGCGTCTGCGGCCCTAGCTTGCTGTGCTAGATTTCTAAAATAAAACCAAGAACCAACATCCACATGCATTCCTGCTACGTGCACCACGGCACCAGGAGCCCAGCTGGCAGATACATACATACACACATTCTGCTACAGACATATATACAGGCACAACATCTTCAGCTACTACAACCACAAGCGTTCCTCCTACCTCCAAGTTACCCAACAACGCCTACTAACTGGCGGCAACGGCAACGAAACCTGGAGGCAGCCCAAAATATGGGAGACAGGCCACCGACATCGCCGAACGCATCGCCGCGCCGATCGCACCACCGTTAAACGGTCACTACCACTACCACTAACGCGTTCCACTAACGCGTTCCAAAATACAGGGAACCGTCGTCGACCTGACCGCGGCCGGACGCCGCCATGACCGGAGGCCCGAGGGCGGACGCTTCACTCGTCCGGCACCACCTCCATGTTCTGCTCCTCGTACCTCACCCCGACCAGGAACTGGATGCTCACCTGCACACAACCAGCACGGCATTGTCATCAAAACCGATCACCCGAACACATACATCACCGGCCGCCGACGTCAGAGTTTGGTACGAAGGGCGTACCTGCTTCGGGTCATACACGGCAAACTCGTTGTACTCGAGAGGGCCGTCCTCGTTCCCCGAGGGCACCAGCTTGCCGCAGGGCACCTTGACGTCGTCCCTCCAGGTGAGGTGCTCCGACTCGTCCGTCGTCTTCCTCCCCACCCCCTTCACGCCGAGCTTCTTCTCCTCTAGGGATTTCACATCCTGTTGTGTCCAAAACAGAAGGACAACATCAGTAATGAGTAACAACAGGTTCAAAAACATCGTGAAATGTGTGGGTATACATTACACAGGGTGGGTCAGAGTACCTCTGCTCCTGGTGTGCCCGTTATCTCCTTGATCTCTTCCCCCAGAGAGGCCACTGCCAAGACCAGGTATCCCTCTGGACGGTCCACCGCCGTATAGCCATAACGAGCAGCTTCAGCCGCCGCGTCCGAACAGACTATGGCTCGACCAAACTGCACAAACGGTGTACAAGATTTCAGCACCATGCTCAGCCTATCTACTGGAACAGGGATCGACCACGTAACAGGAGAATTACCATGTATCCGGGCACAGGCAGATGACAAACAGCAGGCAGGAATCCTTTATGCAGATGCCTGAGCAGGTTCGAGCTCCTAGTTCCTGCGCAAAACAAGAGGCCGACAAGTTAAAACGCGAGTGACAGTACCAACAATCAGCAACACATCAGCTAAACCGCAACATGCACGGACGTACCACACCAGAGAAGAACTTTGTTTGGCAGTTTCTTTATTTCTTCATAAGAAGGGAATGCACTGGACTCAACAGCATATATCCGATCCACCGACACGCCATAGACCTGAAAGAGAGCGGATCATAAGGCAGAACCAACCATGGGTGAAGAAAAGCTAAAGGCATGGCAGTGCGACGCCTTTACCACGTCATCAACCTTGACCGGCTCGTACGTTTTCTCCAGGTACTTGACAATCATCTTGTAATCATCTGAATCTTCAGGAACGCTGTTGATTGAACAACCCAGCTTCTTGTAGCATTCAGACAGCGGATCATCTAAGGTTGACCCAAAAACATCTCCTATGAGATGAGACGCAACATTTATATCGCGGATCGTCTCGAAACCAGAGGCCACCTGCATTCGGAACAAACCTTGAGATCATCATGAATAGGTTAACTGACTGGAGATAATGTGAGAAGTATGGTACGCAACCGTACATTGTCGGCAATCTGTTCAAACCCCCTCATTATATATGGCCGAGTTGTGGGGAACAGGGTGAACCACTTGTTGCTTATCTCTATCCACAATGCATCAGCAGCAGGGCCGGACTCCGGCACTGCTTCCGCGTCTTGGATCCATTCAAGTAGCACTTCCTCCCCTGCCAATTGGAACAGTTGATGATATAGACTGACAAGTGAGGCAAACAGAAATGTTTAAGGGCAAACCTCTCTTCAAATGGAGATCCGTAAGCATCCCAACAGGAAGGTCAGGCAGATCCTGGGCCATCTCTGTCAGAGCATACCTGTGACACAGACCAGTAAGGTAACATTTTTTACCATCTCTTGACAAACTGATGGCCCCTAAATTTAGGAGGCTATACTATTACAGCCATTTCAAAGATTCCCCAAGAAACATAGACATGTTGTTTTCCAATTATTTCCCAAGACAAATTTAATCGATGTTTTCAACTAGCAACACAGAAGTTTACTGATACCTGTATATTTCTTGGCCGCACAATTGCTTTAGAAGAAAAGAAATAGCAGGGTCAAGCTTGCAGTGTGCTGCTGCAGCTCCCAGTTGACGAAGTGCTGCACCTCCATGACGCACGTCGAAACCGACATCCTGCCAAGGAAAGAAAAAAAAACAGTAATGTTTCTGGGTGCTACTCCAAAGCATGGAATCAGAGAAGGAAGAAGCTAAAAGATGCACCATGTCTAAGGGGTACATCTTCATGCTCTTCTTCTCAAACTTCTTTTCTCTCTCCCATGGCTCGAACTCATTTCCAGTAACCTCCTCAAACAGACGAGCAAATTCCTTGATAGCATCATTGACACGGTTGCCAAAATCCTCGACTCGTTCCTCTGCCATCTGATCATGGCCAATTGGGCCCTTCTTGTAGAAGAGGTGCAGGTGTTTTTCAGGTAGCATGATCAGCTGCATAATGCAGAACCTGCATAGATAGAACAGTTTGCGAGTGCTTGAATCAATGTACAGTTCACCTCCACTCAGGCCTCGACGCATATGATAAAACACAAAAGTACATACTGGTTCATTTCGGATCCTAGGTCGCAAACCGAACAGGCGCAGTTATAGATGATGCCATCCTTCTCGAAGATATGCCCATCATCTTTGTCCAGTTTAGAGTCCTTGTGCACCGATCTTTTGCCAGCAAGTTTTAGCTGCCCAACCAAAACAGAGCTACTGATTACCTAACTGGAGCTGCAATTATGAAAAAGTGCAGAAGTTAAAGGCAACTGACTACCTCTGCAGCCAAAGTCTCGATGGCCTCCTCGCTTGGATCAAGCTTGTCCAGCGGCAGTCCTCTGCCCTCCGGAACAACATCCGACACAATATCATAAGCAGCCAAAGGCTGGGCTTCCTTCTTCTGAATGCTATCAACTATCCACTTCTCACTCACTACTGGAGTTCCACGCTCCCTGCGCATGCATGGTTCAATTGTGAAACGAACACATGATCAGAAAGCGCAATGTGCAGGGGTAACATTCCATCTAAAGTAACAAGTAAATAGAAATGAACTGCTTCCATATGTGCTAAACACATCTTGGAGCATGGACCATATTGGAAGACATCAAGATAAGAAAGTGATCGGCAAGGGATTATTACAGTGCTTCAGCAAATCCTCCTGAGCCCCCCTTGTCTCTCTCGGCTGGAGAAGCAACTACACATGTGACACCTGCAAGGCAAAGGCACAGACATCAGCAATGGCAGCAGTTCATAGATGATACAACAGAAAGGATAGTACTACATGACACCCACCAAGCACAGAATTATTCACTTGCCCTCCATGGTTCAGAATCTGCTCCTTGAAATAAGCCTGGCCATTTTCAGAAGCAATAGAATCAGATATGTGCAACTCGTAACCATAATGTAGAAGGGGGTAAATGTTCAAATACTATACGTGTGAGCGCGACATCCGTCCAGATAATGCGATCATCATGCCCGAGAAGATATGGGCCTCTTCGTCCATATCACGCTTAGGGTACCCCTTCCCTTCTTGCTGCTTCAGCCACTGCAGGGTAACAGGCAAATTATTTCAGATTGTAGACCGCTCGCCAAGTGAATGCAGCACTGGTAAATAAATATACTAAGAAGAGTGTGGCCTCATTACCTTGTTCACATAATCATTGTTGATTTCCTCCGGCACCTTTATAGGATCAGATTTCCTTGGAGGATTGCTGCTGCTGAAAATGCAGCTTGCCCACTCACTGTATTTACCAGTGCACTTGTACTTCCACCCCTTGCACTCAAGCTGGCCACCACATGTTGGGCACTTCTCAAGCGGCCCGTAAAACATCATATCCTCACTGAAACCATCAAGCATGTTGTGAACATTTGGAGCATGTTGTTAACATTTCACTCAGAATGTCAAATAGACTATACCAGCTTGGAACAACTGCATCTTCTGATCCGGAAGCGTCTTGCCCGTTGGCTTCGAGGATCTTGCGCATGTCCTCCACAGAGAGGTGCTCTCTTATGGCCTTGCAGAAATCTGTGTACTCTTTCGTCGAGTTTTCCTTCCCATCTAGCTCCGACTCCCCACCCTTGAGCTTCTTGGTCTTGGTTGGTGCCTCTGGCTCGGCCGGCTTCTTGTTCTTGGAGGGCCGCTCCTTCCCCCCTTCCTGCTCTTTGTGCTCTTCCTTCTGCCTTTTTGGGGCATCTTTCCCTTCTTCAGCCGCATGAGTCCGTGATCTTGTCTCGTGTACCTCCAAGGACATCAACATTTTCGTGAGCAGCATACAGATACTAGGGGAAAAAGAAGTGAGCCATACATTGAACGGCTAGATTAGTGACTGTATTAGGCAGGATCCTAGATGGAGCAATATAAAAAAGTTGCAACTTGATGCATCATACACATACATCAGAAAGGAAATGACCATTTTTTTTCAGTAAAATCTACAACTCTTGTAGTTGTAGTAAAGTGTATCCCCTCTCAATGCGAATAGCAAACTTTATACAGACAGATAGGAGTGACCAGTTTTTACTGCCATTACTTTTACATCCTCAAGATTCTTGCCAGATGCAGTAATGCTGCCTATGTTCGCAGTTGAAACTGAGAAATAAGTCAGAGCACAAACATCACATATAGGGGGTTTCAGAATCAGAACCATGAAGACAGGATGGTACATAACTCGGAACCCATCACGTATGAGGGCGTTTCAGAATCAGAACCAGAGGCAAGCTAAACTACAGAAAAGGAAACGCAAGAACTCTAAGACATTTGCCATCAGCAAGCAAACGATTTCTTGTGTTGAAATGGAAGAACAAGAACCCATCCGCGCGCCCAAATTACTAGATTAGCAACTACTCCTACTACAGAGGGCAATGTCAATCGGCGATTAGAGAAATGCATAGAGCGGATCAGACGAGGAGGCGGGAGAGCGGTACCATGGTGGCCGGATTGCGGTGAGATGGAGGCGCCGAGAAGCATCAAGGCCTCGGGCCCGTCCTTATCCCGGGGCCTAAATAGGCGGGGCGGCGAGCTGAGCACGGGGGAGTGCGGGACTGGGAGGAGTTTGGGTGTCGCCGCCCATGCGCTCCAGGTGTGCGCACGCCCGCCTGCCCCCGCGACACGTAGCCTGCCGCCCGCTCTCGGGGAGCGCCCCAAGGAGGAAGGGGGAACGCAGAGCCATTTGGCAGAGTAGGAGTACCTCCGAGTGTCGGATGAAACCGGCCGCGGCTCCGATTTAGTATCTGCCTCGTTATTAATTTTAATAAGTACAGTACTATATACAAGTAGTACGAGTATAAACTAACCCAAAATGCACCAGTGGTGACTCACTCCAGTGAGAAAAATGTGATTTATGGTCACTGGAGGGCCATCTACGATCACCATATGCGTCCATGGTCGACGTGGCACGGTGCTAACATGTTAAATCGTCCCACCCGGCAAGTGCCGAGTTTGTTCAAAATGAGGGCCGCGGAAGTGACACTAAATGGCGGCGGCATTGCATGTGACCGTACGAGTTACGGCAATGGGCGAAAATGACCGCCGACGTGTAGTTGAAGAGTTCGTTGCCGAAGTGCTTGTCCTCTAATTGGAAGAGGTGGTGACGTCTTTTTCTCGTCCCCCCTAGGTGCTCCACCTCCTTAATCTCTTCGTATTATCATGTTTTTTTGGAGTTTTACTTGTCAAAAAAGGCTTCTTTATTTTGACATTGTCGATCGTTAGCGGTGCAAGATGATGGAGATTAGGAAATGTGCTAATGTCCGGGCAGGGGTTTGGGGGAGGGTTTTTGTTCCGAAAATAAATTAATTGAACGCAGCCTGTGAAATGGAATGTATGGATTCTTCTTGAAGTTTTAGGCGGCAATTATTTCTCAGCAGAGTTTAACCATGGTGGGTACTTTCTTGGCACCGGTAGTAATCAATCCTAAGTTAATGGTCATGGCATTTGGTATGATTATCTAGATAAGGATATATGGGTGCCTCTTCTAGTTGAGAACGTCATGGAGGAGATCCGGTATGCAATGGTAATGTTATAGGCTATTACTTTGTATCAATACTTGTAGTCAACATGAATGGTTTAATATGAATTAGAATTGAGGATGACACAAGAAAATGCTTTGATTTCGTGCCAATTGGGACCCTTTTCAGAGTATTTATCTTGATCGTGATGACAACTTGAGGGCCATCATTCTAGATGATGTTCTGGAGTTCCCAGTAGCTTATCTGCCCTCAATTCTCAACCCTTCAAAGCCAAGGAACAATGTCCAAAGTGAGACACACTCAAATTAAATAGAAGACCCTAAGGCAGAGCATGTCATCAATTCAGAAAGTGTCCCAATGCCTATACAAATTGCGTATCCAGAGCTAGACAACAGCAAAATTTTATAACCTAAGGCCACAAAGCAAGAGGCACAAAGCAAGGTGGAGCATGAAGACTAGAAGTAAGAACAAGTTTATCTTTGTCGTGGAGGAATAAGATTCAACAAAAGGTGATAGAACATCGGATTATTGAGATTTAGATTCGATCTAGGGAAATAGTGGATAATGATTATGCCATAAGTGGTGGTGGTGATGATTTGTATGCAGATAATGTTGATGAGGATGAAATTGAGAAGACAAAGAAAGAATGTCAAACGAGAACGAGAAGGAGAAACAAAGGATACGATAAAGAAAAATAGAACATTTCCACTCATCATGTCTCCGAAGGAGAGGATCTTTAGGCAGGAGAGTCAGATGAAGAATCTGTCTAATTCAAATTCAGAACTTGCAAAAGGAACAGAAAATATCCTAGTGTCGCTTTTTAACAAGAAGCCCATGCTTGATAAGTAGGCAAACCAAGATATGCATCAGGCATCAGCAAAACTTTTGCACCATGAGATGCCAACACTTTCAAGACAACCAACGAGCATGCTATGTGTTTCCCGCAAAACCCTCCTTCATCTCTTCGTATATTATATGAATTTATATAATTTCTGCTATTTATTCTTTGTTTGCGTATAACTCCATCCTTCTTTTTTTTGTTGATGGACTAAGACTTGACGCAATTTTTTTATTTGATGGAGGTTTTGTTGTATATGAGCTAATCCAATATCACACTGTACTAGTTTGCACTCCGGTGTACTATGTGAGAACTTCTGATTCGGTGGGGAATCAGTGCTACGCTAGGAGAAGCACACAAATCATGCAATCATTTTCGCTCTCACTTTCCATCCCTATATCACAAACATGATTGTATTTTATATAAAAAAGTATTTTGCCAACCATGTCCAAATTCATATTAGCAACATGCCTAAGAATGAAATATTTTTCCGATAAATGGCGTCAGTGGTTCCAAAATTTTATAAGTGGAGGTAATGTGGCCATCAAAGTCAATGATGATGTAGGCCATTACTTTCACACAGAAAAGGAGTACAACAGGGTGACCCCATGCCCCCAATGTTATTTAAAATGGTTGCTAACATGTTGGCTATTCTGATTGAGCACATCAAGCAGGATGACCAAATTGCAGGAGCAGTGCCACACCTTGTGGATGTTGGCCTCTCTATTCTACAATATGCCGATGACACCGTTCTTTTTATGAACATGACATGGACAAGGCTCAAAACCTGAAACTCTTCTTTCAACGTTTGAGCAAATGTTGGGTCTCAAAATTAACTTTCATAACGAACTTTTCTGCTTTGGAGGAGCCATTGAGGTGGCTGCCAATTATGCTGACCTGTTTGATTGCCACATGACCAAATCCCGATTAAATATCTGGGAATACCAATTCACTATCGACGTTTTACAATTGCGGAGTGGAAACATGTAGAGGAGCGTCTAGAGTTGATCAGTAGAAAAGCCAAGCTGCTCTCAATTGGAGAACGACAAGTTTTGATTGACTTTGACCTCAGAAATATGGTTCTCTATATGCTTTCTTTTTTCCAACTTTCAAAAGGGGTCCTACAAAGACTGAACCATTTTAGATACAGATTCTTTTCGAAAGGAGATGGTGAAAAGAAAAAGTACAGGCTAGCCAAATGGAACATGGTTTGTAGGGCGAAAGACCAAGGTGACCTTGGAATTCATGACCTGTAGGTCAAGAATGAGGCCCTAGTTAGTAAATACTTGTTCAAACTTCTTATTGAGGATGGTGTTTGGCAAACCATGGTGCGCAACAAGTATCTAGGCCAGAAGGCGGTGCCTCAGGCCTATTGGAAACCTGGTGACTCTTACTTTTGGGCATGCTTAATGGCGGCAAAGAAGCATCTCTTTTGCTTTGCGTCTTCCATGATAAAGGATGGGTCAGAGTTCCATTTCTGGGAAGACATATGGCTAGGCAATGCCAGTATTCGAGAACAATATCCAGCTTTGTACACAATTTCCCGCAATACTATTGCGTAGGTGCTTAGTCCATCCCCGTCGCATATTTCGTTCAGGAGGGATTTGATTGCCCCAGAATTATGTCAGGGCATAATCTTTTATCCTGGCTGGATTCGATTAACCTGACACAAGGTCGGGATGTGTTTCGCTGCAACCTTACTACACCGGGGCTTTTCACAATGGACTCTATCTACTGTACACTCACACATTCTAAGGTACAAGTGCATAATAACAATGAAATTTGGAAGTCGATGATTCCATTAAAAGTTAAAATCTTCATGTGGTATCTTCATAGGGTAGTTATGTTAATAAAAAAACCTTGCACAAGAAACTGACCAGGAAGTAAGCAGTGTTGCTTTTGTGATCATGACAAGACAATCAAACACCTTCTTTCCCAATGCAAGTTTACACATTTTACATGGTAAGTCATCCAAATACCGTCAAATTTGTATTCGCCCATAAGTGTTGCCAATATATTTGGTCATTGGTTGGATGGTATCCCAAATAGGTTCAAAATACTAATAAGGGTGGGAGCCTATGTGCTTCCGTCGCTTTGACTATATAGAAATACTTTAGTTTTAATGATAAAAAAGCTTCTCCTATACATGTTATTTTTCATTGTACGCACTCGCTTGGTACGTGGTCTACCCTACAACGACCGGAGCACTAACCGTTGTTCAAGGCATGTGTACGTGGTTGGAGTAGACGACTACGGAGGTTTTTTTTAACATGGGTGGCAGCATAACCTCCGGATCGATCCACCGCCACTTTCGACATAGGCATAGTGTCAGTTTATAGGACTCTATCATTGCAGATTTGTCGGCTTTTGCTATATTTCCTTTCATCTGACTTTTTGTGTTTGATTGCGTGCATCCTAATTATGTAGAGACCGAATGTGACTCATTATATTTTGTATCCGCTTGATGCTTCATTTTAAGATAAAAAAGGCCCTTTATCGAATAAAATCTATAATTCACATCGAGAAGATAATAGAGATTTGACAAATGAACTTTACCATGAAAAAGATACTTCAAAAATTAGCATGAACAAACTCACGTTACTTTTGTTCTATGGATGAGCACGAACCACACTCACATGGCCCCTACGACCATGACCAAACTCGTAGCAACACATTTCTCTCTTTGATGAGCATGGTCGTGGGCCTCGACACATGGTAGGCGACGATGTTAATATCTTCTCCATGCTGCTCGCAGGTCAAGATAATCAGCCGTTCTATGATGATGGTGTGGGCCTCGTCACCTTCTGGGCGGAGTAGGAAAACCAACATATGCATTAGTCATCAACACAACTTTTGCACTCGAATATGCCAAACACTTTCAACACAACTAGCGAGAAAACGTGTTTTAGTAATTGGGTGCATTCTACTTCTAATAAACCATTGATAAAGAGGGGAGGGGGCTTTGGCCCCCTTCTCACTGTGGGTTGATCAATGGACTCCCACTGCTGGGTTTGGTCCAACGTTTTCTCTATGATTTTGTCATCTCTTCACGTCTACTAAAGATTCTAAGCTTGTCCTCGACGAGGGCGAGAAGGGAGTCGAGTGTGATGGTGAACTGCGACTGAAGCAAGAAGGGGCAATCAAGAGAAGAAGGGTGAGAACGATCAAGTGAAATGATGAGGGAGGCACTTGTTGGGGAACGTAGTAATTTCAAAAATTTTCCTACGCACACGCAAGATCATGGTGATGCATAGCAACGAGAGGGGAGAGTGTGATCTACGTACCCTTGTAGATCGACAACGGAAGCGTTAGGTTGATGTAGTCGTACGTCTTCACGGCCCGACCGATCAAGCACCGAAACTATGGCACCTCCGAGTTCTAGCACACGTTCAGCTCGATGACGATCCCCGGACTCCGATCCAGCAAAGTGTCGGGGAAGAGTTCCGTCAGCACGACGGCGTGGTGACGATCTTGATGTACTAATGTCGCAGGGCTTCGCCTAAGCACTGCTACAATATTATCGAAGACTATGGTGGAAGGGGGCACCGCACACGGCTAAGAATATGATCACGTGGATCAACTTGTGTCTCTAGGGGGTGCCCCTGCCTCCGTATATAAAGGCTCAAGGGGGGGGGGGGGGGTGCGGCCGGCCAGGTGAGGCGTGCCAGGAGGAGTCCTACTCGGACTCCCCCCTTTCCTAGTTGGAATAGGATTCGCGGAGGGGGGAAAAGAGGAGAGAGAGGAGGAAGGGGGGGCGGCCCCCTCTCCTTGTCCTATTCGGACCAAGGGGGGGGGGGGGGGGGAGGGGCGCGCGGCCCACTTCTGGCTACCTCTACTCTCTTCCACTAAGGCCCACTAAGGCCCATAGACCTCCCGGGGGGTTCCGGTAACCTCCCGGTACTCCAGTAAAATCCCGATTTCACCCGGAACACTTCCGATATCCAAACATAGGCTTCCAATATATCAATCTTTATGTCTCGACCATTTCGAGACTCCTCGTCATGTCCGTGATCACATCCGGGACTCCGAACAACCTTCGGTACATCAAAACGCATAAACTCATAATATAATTGTCATCAAAACCTTAAGCGTGCGGACCCTACGGGTTCGAGAACAACGTAGACATGACCGAGACACGTCTCCGGTCAATAACCAATAGCGGGACCTGGATGCCCATATTGGTTCCTACATATTCTACGAAGATCTTTTATCGGTCAGACCGCATAACAACGTACGTTGTTTCCTTTGTCATCGGTATGTTACTTGCCCGAGATTCGATCGTCGGTATCCAATACCTAGTTCAATCTCGTTACCGGCAAGTCTCTTTACTCGTTCCGTAATACATCATCCCACAACTAACTCATTAGTTGCAATGCTTGCAAGGCTTAAGTGATGTGCATTACCGAGAGGGCCCAGAGATACCTCTCCGACGATCGGAGTGACAAATCCCAATCTCGAAATACGCCAACCCAACATGTACCTTTGGAGACACCTGTAGAGCACCTTTATAATCACCCAGTTACGTTGTGATGTTTGGTAGCACACAAAGTGTTCCTCCGGCTAAGCTAATAGTCATAGGAACATGTATAAGTCATGAAGAAAGCAATAGCAACATACTAAACGACCGGGTGCTAAGCTAATGGAATGGGTCATGTCAATCAGATCATTCAACTAATGATGTGATCCCGTTAATCAAATAACAACTCTTTGTCCATGGTTAGGAAACATAACCATCTTTGATTAACGAGCTAGTCAAGTAGAGGCATACTAGTGACACTCTGTTTGTCTATGTATTCACACATGTATTATGTTTCCGGTTAATACAATTCTAGCATGAATAATAAACTTTTATCATGATATAAGGAAATAAATAATAACTTTATTATTGCCTCTAGGGCATATTTCCTTCAGTCTCCTACTTGCACTAGAGTCAATAATCTAAATTACACAGCAATGATCCTAACACCCATGGAGCCTTGGTGCTGATCATGTTTTGCTCGTGGAAGAGGCTTAGTCAACGGGTCTGCTACATTCAGATCCGTATGTATCTTGCAAATCTCTATGTCTCCCACCTGGACTAGATCCCGGATGGAATTGAAGCGTCTCTTGATGTGCTTGGTTCTCTTGTGAAATCTGGATTCCTTCGCCAAGGCAATTGCACCAGTATTGTCACAAAAGATTTTCATTGGAGCCGATGCATTAGGTATGACACCTAAATCGGATATGAACTCCTTCATCCAGACTCCTTCGTTTGCTGCTTCCGAAGCAGCTATGTATTCCGCTTCACATGTAGATCCTGCCACGACGCTTTGTTTAGAACTGCACCAACTGACAGCTCCACCGTTTAATGTAAACACGTATCCGGTTTGCGATTTAGAATCGTCCGGATCAGTGTTAAAGCTTGCATCAACGTAACCGTTTACGATGAGCTCTTTGTCACCTCCATATACGAGAAACATATCCTTAGTCCTTTTCAGGTATTTCAGGATGTTCTTGACCGCTGTCCAGTGATCCACTCCTGGATTACTTTGGTACCTTCCTGCTAGACTTATAGCAAGGCACACATCAGGTCAGGTACACAACATTGCATACATGATAGAGCCTATGGCTGAAGCATAGGGAACATCTTTCATTTTCTCTCTATCTTCTGCAGTGGTCGGGTATTGAGTCTGACTCAATTTCACACCTTGTAACACAGGCAAGAACCCTTTCTTTGCTTGATCCATTTTGAACTTCTTCAAAATCTTGTCAAGGTATGTGCTTTGTGAAAGTCCAATTAAGTGTCTTGATCTATCTCTATAGATCTTAATGCCTAATATGTAAGCAGCTTCACCGAGGTCTTTCATTGAAAAACTCTTATTCAGGTATCCCTTTATGCTATCCAGAAATTCTATATCATTTCCAATCAGTAATATGTCATCCACATATAATATCAGAAATGCTATAGAGCTTCCACTCACTTTCTTGTAAATACAGGCTTCTCCGAAAGTCTGTACAAAACCAAATGCTTTGATCACACTATCAAAGCATTTATTCCAACTCCGAAAGGCTTGCACCAGTCCATAGATGGATCGTTGGAGCTTGCACACTTTGTTAGCTCCCTTTGGATTGACAAAACCTTCTAGTTGCATCATATACAACTCTACTTCCAGAAACCCATTCAGGAATGTAGTTTTGACATCCATCTGCCAAATTTCATAATCACAAAATGCGGCAATTGCTAACATGATTCGGACAGACTTAAGCATCGCTACGGGTGAGAAGGTCTCATCGTAGTCAATCCCTTGAACTTGCCGAAACCATTTTGCGACAAGTCGAGCTTTGTAGACAGTAATATTACCATCAGCGTCAGTCTTCTTCTTGAAGATCCATTTATTCTCAATCGCTTGCCGATCATCGGGCAAGTCAACCAAAGTCCACACTTTTTTCTCATACATGGATCCCATCTCAGATTTCATGGCTTCAAGCCATTTTGCGGAATCTGGGCTCACCATCGCTTCTTCATAGTTCGTAGGTTCATCATGATCTAGTAGCATGACTTCCAGAACAGGATTACCATACCACTCTGGTGCGTATCTCACTCTGGTTGATCTACGAGGTTCAGTAGTATCTTGTTCTGAAGTTTCATGATCATTATCATTAGCTTCCTCACTTATTGGTGTAGGTGTCACAGAAACAGGTTTCTGTGATGCATTACTCTCCAACAAGGGAGCAGGTACGGTTACCTTGTCAAGTTCTACTTTCCTTCCACTCACTTCTTTCAAGAGAAACTCCTTCTCCGGAAAGTTTCCTAACTTAGCAACAAAAGTCTTGCCTTCGGATCTGTGATAGAAGGTGTATCCAATAGTCTCCTTTGGATATCCTATGAAGACACATTTCTCCGATTTGGGTTCGAGCTTATCAGGTTGAAGCTTTTTCACATAAGCATCGCAGCCCCAAACTTTCAGAAACGACAACTTTGGTTTCTTGCCAAACCATAGTTCATAAGGCATCGTCTCAACGGATTTTGATGGTGCCCTATTTAACATGAATGCGGCCGTCTCTAAAGCATAACCCCAAAACGATAGCGGTAAATCAGTAAGAGACATCATAGATCGCACCATATCTAGTAAAGTACGATTACGACAATCAGACACACCATTACGCTGTGGTGTTCCGGGTGGCGTGAGTTGCAAAACTATTCCACATTGTTTTAAATGTACACCAAACTCGTAACTCAAATATTCTCCTCCACGATCAGATCGTAGAAACTTTATTTTCTTGTTACGATGATTTTCAACTTCACTCTGAAATTCTTTGAACTTTTCAAACGTTTCAGACTTGTGTTTCATTAAGTAGATATACCCATATCTGCTTAAGTCATCTGTGAAGGTGAGAAAATAACGATATCCGCCAGGAGCCTCAATATTCATTGGACCACATACATCTGTATGTATGATTTCCAACAAATCTGTTGCTCTCTCCATAGTTCTGAAGAATGGCGTTTTAGTCATCTTGCCCATGAGGCACGGTTCGCAAGTACCAAGTGATTCATAATCAAGTGGTTCCAAAAGTCCATCAGCATGGAGTTTCTTCATGCGCTTTATACCGATATGACCTAAACGGCAGTGCCACTGTCAGATCTCGGGTTCCGGCAGACCCTTAAGGTTCGAACACTGGGGTGCGTGCGGAAATCACGTCCTCAACCTCCCCGTCTCGCAAAGATCTAAACTACTAAAAAGATCACACAAGAGACACAAGATTTATACTGGTTCGGGCCACCATAGTGGTGTAATACCCTACTCCAGTGTGTGGTGGATGGATTGCTTCTTGGGGCTGAGGATGAAGAACAATACAAGGAAGAACAGCCTCGCGAGGGTCTGTTCTTGGCTAGGGCGATGAACTGCTGGGAGGAGTTCGGTCACCTTCTCTCTCTCTCTCTACTTGCTAGTCGGATCGGCCTACTCTGTGTGCTTCCCTATGAAAACCGAACCCTTTGCTACGTGGGTGGCCGTCCCTATTTATACGGGCCCTGGTCCTCTTCCCAAATATTAAGCAGGAAGGGAGCCAACAATGGCGGGCTAATTTGACGGGGGACAGCAAGTACATCTATCCTGACAAAAGGTGGTCTTCGCCTGCGAAAGACTCTGTGGTGACGCCGTGCTGGGCTCCATGGTGACCTCTGTCTCGTAGTCCGCTGGGTCCTGGTCTTGTTGCACCGAAATGGCAACCTTTGCCTGATGCCTCGGTACTTCGCGGCTGCGCTTGCCCCCTTTGCACCAAAGAGGAAAGGAGGACGCTGCACGCGCTGGCGCCCTCGATCGTCATGGCTTATGTCACGGGCACCTCACGAGGCACCCCGCCTTGATTTCTCCGTCTTCTCGCAAGCCAGCCTGAGGAGGCTGCGCTTGAGGATGCACCGTGTCGTCCGCCTCGCGAGGCTTGGCCCCTCGCGAGGGTCTTGAGTCTTGTGCTTGATGAAGATGGGCCATGTTGGGCCCCCATTCGAGCCACGCCGCAGGCCGCAGGCAGGCAAGTCTGGGGACCCCCGTTCCCAGAACGTCGACAGTAGCCCCCGGGCCCGTGGCGAGCATGGGCTTGGCTATGCCGAGAGGCGAAAGGGCAAGGGCGAAGCGCCGCGGGCCCTAACAGACTGCGGCCTTGGGCGCCGCATAGCGGTTGATTGGACGTGGGCGACTCCACTTCCCCACGACTCCTTGGTGTCCGCACGAGGTGGACAAGTCCTTGCATGCAAATCGTGTCATGATTACCTGTGATCGTGGAGGCCGGTGGTTGGCCTCTGCTGACTATAAGTACTGTACGGCGCGTGCCCTTCCAGTCCATTCCTCCTGGCTTCTCCTTCTTCCCGATCCTTGCTCCATCTTGGTGTGAAGGCTCCGATCCGCCGGTTCTCTGCAGCAGAGAAGGGAAAGGCTCCTCGAGAGGGGCCAGACCCGCTCCCACCGAAGAAGCGGCTCGCCATTTGCAGCCGGGGCGAGGAAGACCGGAAGGTGGAGCCGAGGCCCTGGTGCGAGCGGGCTCCGCCGGGGTTCCCGCTTCCTCTGTACGCCCTCACCGAGGGCCCCGAGGGTGCAGATGCTGATCTTCGCAGCCGACGTCGTCGTAGGCGCTGTCGGGTCACGAAGGCGTGGGTTGTTCCTCCCAGAGTCCATGCCGAGGGCTCCTCCCACGAGTTCGTGCTCCACGTCGTCATTCCTCTTCAGTTCTGGATCCATCTTCCTCCCTTCTTTGCCTCCGTCGTCCCTCCAGGGGGGCCTCTGGAGCTCTGGCTGCAGCACGCCGGCTGCAGCGCCCTTGCGACCGAGGCTGAGGTCGTGGTCGCCGCCCCGGGCGAGGTCTACTTGTCCCGCGGCTGGAGAGAAATCGCCCGGGTTTGCAAGGAGAGGGGCGTCTTCGCAGTCCACCTGGAGTATGATGGCGCGGGGGTGATGTTCGTCAAGGTCTTTGACGCGATCGGGCGCCGGCTGGAGTGTTTCCGCGGGAGAGGTGACCAGGACCTTGCCCTGGTGAGGGCTAGGCCCGTCGACCGCTCCCTGGGCGAAGGCGCCGGGGGGTCCAGCGACTCCAGCGAGATCTTCGTGACTCCGGAGACGAGCGACGACAGCTACGAGCCCCCGAGCCGGCGCCGCTCCCGGAGCAAGGCGGGCTCGTCAGGCCGTCGCCGACCCTGATCTGGATGTGGTTGGCGCCGGTGCCTGACGGCCCACTATTGATGATGGCATCTTCTGCAGGAGCCCGTGTAGTTAGCACTCCCTAGGACCCGTTCCCTGCGAGGAATCAAAATGCGCCCCACGGGGGCTTGTAAGGTGTCTGTAGTCCCGTTTGTTAATATATATGACCTTCGCTATGGATTTGTGTGAGTCGCTGATTCCGTCACAGCTTAGTTATCCCTTTCGAACCTCGCGAGGGCTTGGTGCTCTACGCCGACAGGTCCCAGTCCCAAGGCGGCGTCAGCCGTCGCTGGTATGCCAGGTCGCGATGCCGTGGTCAAGGCCAGGAGGTGAGCGACCCGGGGTCCGGTAAGAGCCCCTGAGTCGCGATGCTCAGGAGGTCCCCTTTGGCACCCAAGCAGCCGTTGCTCGGTGAGAAAGGGAAGCGACGTAGCTAGTACGGAATTGCCTTAGGTGCGGGGGTAGTGCCACTGTAGCCAGTGCTGCGGGAGGTGACTTATCTCAGAAGTTGGGGATTATCCCTGGTGCGCCGTCGGGTTCGCACGTCAGTAGGAGCGGAGTCACTCGGCAAGGTCCTCGCGAGCCTCTTCCCCCTCACCTCTGGTCCCCTTTCTGCTCTACGTCGTCAGGTCCCGGCCCTTGAGCTTGTCTCAGCCGTCGCTGGTATGCCAGGTCGCGATGCCATGGACAAGGCCAGAGGGTGAGGGCTGGAGAGCCAGTAGGAGCCCTGAGTCGCGATGCTCAGGCACCCCCCCTTTAACGTGCAAGCGGTTCGCGCGGGCGAGGGTGAAGGAAACCTCGTGAGGGCCTTGGCTAGCGCAGTCCCCTCCAAGGATCCTGCAGGTTCATCACAGAAAGAAGATGGTGCTGCCATGGCGGCCATTAGTCGATCGTTAGTCACTCAAGAGCTTGCAGGTTGGAGTAGGTGAGGTGTATCTGGGCACCCGTGAGCCAGCGCGGGACTCACGAGGCCCTACCCCTAGGCGGGTTGCGCCTGGCACTGGGCCGTATCTTGAGATGTGTCCCTGCAAAATTTGGTTAGATGCCGGTACTCTACGTCCTCGGGTCCCGGCCCTCGAGCTTGTCTCAGCCGTCGCTGGTATGCCAGGTCGCGATGCCATGGACAAGGCCAGAGGGTGAGGGCTGGAGAGCCAGTAATAGCCTTGAGTCGTGATGCTCAGGCACCCCCCCTTTAACGTGCAAGTAGTCGACATGGAGAAGAAGGGATGCCGCGGACGGGCATCATGCAATCAAGCACGATAGGCAAATGCATAGTTGGAAATAAACGCTAGGGAGATACACGCCGCTGGGTCTGGCCCGAGCGGCTTGGGGATGATGCAGCCCGAGGGGCGCCCCCAATCAAGGCAAACTAACGACTGAAAGGTAAATGCAGATACATGCCACGGGGACGGACCCACGCGGCCTGGGAGTGATGCAACCCTGGGAGGGCGCTCCCAGCTGAGAACGGAACTTGAGAGATGTCACCTGAGAATGTCGTTGGCGAATTGGCGTTGGTGCAGTAGGCTCGGTGGGCTGCGGAAGCTGATCCTCACGAGCCCCCAGGCCCCGGGGCCTCGGGAGGCTCCGGAGGCGCTGGTGACTCCTCGCGAGCTGTCTCCATCTCCGCCAAGGCTGCGAAACGCCTGTCTTCCTGAGCCTCCACGATGCCCCTCGTGAGGCGCTGGTACGCCGCAGCCATGCTCGGCAGGCCATAAGGCATGCGAACATAGCTGTGGGGTGGACCTCCGCAGCGCCCCACTTGCGAGGGCCAGAGGCGCTCCGTTGTGGCGATCTGATTTAGTCCTGGTACGTCGACGTAGATGTGCAGCCCACCATCCTCGCCTGGATGTGGGGCCACGGCTGGCAAGCGGTGGCAACCTCTCATGATCCTTGTCTCCTGTAGCTCTTGAATGGCCTCGTCAACGAACTCTTGCTGGTCTGATCTTCCTCGCCTGGCTCCCTCTCGAGGGAAACGTGCTGCGAAGCACGCCTCCACATGGTGCCCCAGCGCCTCCCTCGTGACCCTGGCTACGTCGGTGGCCCTCCAGGTGAGAGCCCCCGAGCCCTGCCTGAGGAGGGCGCCGGGCGCGCTTTCCTATGCGATGGAAGGAGGGTCCCCCTGGGCAGACACGGGCCCTGAGGGGCCGAACCTGACGATGTCTTCTTCTTCTTGGGGGTGGTCTCGAGAAGCCTCCTGCTTCTGCGGTCTGGGTCCTCTAGCGACGCAGCCTGATAGGCTCTCTCCAGGAAACACACTGCATCCTTCTCTTCACAGGGCACCGTGATGACGCCGCCACTTCCTAGCATCTTGAGGACGTTGTAGCCGTGGTGGGTCGCAGCCATAAACTTGGCCAGCGCCGGGTACCCAAGGATGGCGTTGTACGGCAGGCGGATGTGAGCGACGTCGAAGTCGATGAGCTCGGTGCGGTAGTTGCTGCGAGCCCCGAAGGTGACATGGAGGCGAACCTGCCTAATCGGGACTGTGGAACCATCGGTGATCCCGGAGAAAGGCCTGGTTGGCTGAAGCTGGTCGTAGGGCACTTGGAGGTTGTTGAATGTTTCCACGGACAGGACGTTGAGCCCTGCCCCGCCATCAATGAGGGTCTTGGTGACCAGCACGTTGCTGATGACTGGGGAGCAGAGCATCGGGAGGACCCCTGTAGTGGCTGCGCACTTGAGCTAGTCTGCCGAGCTGAACATGATGGGGCATGCCGACCACCTGAGGGGGCGCGTTGCTTCGAGCTTGGGGAGAACTGCATTCACTTCACGGGCAAACTGCTTGAAGATACGTTGGGAGGCTGGGGCTTGAGCTCCGCCCAGGATGCAGGCGATTGCGCGCGGCTCCTGGAAGCCCCCAGCCCCCTCGTCTTGATGGCGGTCTTCGTTCCTTCTTGGTGGAGGCAGCAGCGGAGGTAGGCCTGCATTGCCATGATGGTGATCCTCGCGAGGCTGATCCCTCCAGTCCCCCTCGTGAGGCAGGTCCCGCCAGCGATCCTCGCGAGGCTGGTCGCGCCACCCGGGCGCGGGCCGCGATCTTCCCAGCGCCCTGGGTTTCTTCCTCCTCCTCGGCCGTAGCCCCGGTCAGCACGGTCAGGGCGACGACCGATCCTTCCTTCTCGCACGACGCGGAGCTCTTGACATTCGTTGGTGTTGTGGGTGTGGAGGTCATGGTACACACAGTACCGGCTGCCTCTAGAGGGTTCGGGCAGATCCTTGCCCCGCTTGGTGTCTGGTTCTGCCACGAGTACGGCAGCCCCCTTGCGCTTCGCGTCCTTGGCTTTGGGCTTCTTTTCTTCTGGGTCCGCGGCAGGTAGCTCGAGGAGGGAGAGACGTCCCTCCTCAGCCCTGGCGCACTTGTTCGCCAAGTTGAACAGCTCCAGGGAGGTGCAGAGGTCTTCGTGCATCGCCAGCTCCTCCTTCATCTTGACGTCACGCACGCCGCCAGAGAAGGCGGAGATGATGGCCTCCTCTGACACCCTGGGATCTTGAGGCGCGCGCTGTTGAAGCGCTGGATGTACTTTTGCAGGGTCTCTCCGGGTTGTTGCTTGATGCGACGCATGTCGCTCACGGCGGGCGGCCGGTCGCGAGTACCTTGGAAGTTGGCGATGAAGCGGGCGCGCATCTGGTCCCAGGAGGAGATCGTGCTTGGAGCCAGATTCAGGAGCCAGGTTCGAGCTCCTTCCTTGAGCGCCATGGGGAACCAGTTCGCCATGACCTTTTCATCCCGCCGGCAGCCTCGATGCCCAGCTCATAGAGCTGGAGGAACTCTGCGGGATCGGTTGTGCCGTCGTAGCGAGGAGGCAGGTCGGGCTTGAACTTGCCGGGCCACGCGACGCTGCGCAGCTCAGTGGTGTAGGCGTGGCAGCCCGCGGTGGCCACGAAAGGCCTTGGTTGGTGGAGAGCTTGGTCTTGGGGGTCCCCACGCGCTGCAGCTTGGAGCAGGGCGGGGTCTTGGCGCATCGGAGCCGGAGCAGGGTCGCGGCGTGCCGGAGCAGGGAGCGCCCTGGCAGCCCCTTGCGGGCGAGGAACTTCTTGGCAGCTTCGCTCTTGCTGCACCGGCGCCTGACGGAGCGGGTTCCGCCCAGGGACCAAGCGCCTTGGAGCCATGGCATCTTCTTGGAGGGGAGGCGGCTGGTGCGCCTCTGGAGCTTCGTTGCCCGCGCGGGGTGGAGTGTGGTGCAGAGGGACGGACGGCGCGGAAGAGCCCCCTGCGGCGTGGACAAGCTCGGCGACGCGGTCGAGCCATTCTTCGTAGACGTCGTCGACGGGACGGTAGCGCAGGAGCTCGTTTGCCGCGAGGAGCGCAGCCCGAGCTTCCAAGGGTGCGCAGAGCGCGCGGGACGAAGAACCGGCTGGAGCGAGTGATGGAGTGGTGGTGTGGCCGTCTTGCCGCACGGACGGGTGCTGAGACGATGCTTGCTGCTTGCCCCCGCCGGGCCGGTGGCTGCGTTGACGGCGGGCAACAGGGAACGACGAGGACGCCCACCGACAGGGGCCGTCTGGGCGATGCAAGAAGCGATGGCGGCCCGGTGCTCGGCGCGGGCCCGACGAGCGTCGGACATGGACGCGACGGTCGGAGGAGAACGGAGCGGTGGAAGACAGATTCCGGCGCACCCCTACCTGGCGCGCCAAATGTCGGATCTCGGGTTCCGGCAGACCCTTAAGGTTCGAACACTGGGGTGCACGCAGAAATCACGTCCTCAACCTCCCCGTCTCGCAAAGATCTAAACTACTAAAAGGATCACACAGGAGACACAAGATTTATACTGGTTCGGGCCACCATAGTGGTGTAATACCCTACTCCAGTCTGTGGTGGATGGATTTCTTCTTGGGGCTGAGGATGAAGAACAATACAAAGAAGAACAGCCTCGCGATGGTCTATTCTTGGCTGGGGCGACGAACTGCTGGGAGGAGTTCGGTCACCTTCTCTCTCTGTCTCTCTCTGTACTTGCTAGTCGGATCGGCCTACTCTGTGTGCTTCCCTATGAAAACCGAACCCTTTGCTACGTGGGTGGCCGTCCCTATTTATAGGGGCCCTGGTCCTCTTCCCAAATATTGAGCGGGAAGGGAGCCAACAATGGCGGGCTAATTTGAAGGGGGACAGCGAGTACATCTATCCTGACAAAAGGTGGTCTTCGCCTGCGAAAGACTCTGTGGTGACGCCGTGCTGGGCTCCATGGTGACCTCCGTCTCGTAGTCCGCTAGGTCCGGGTCTTGTTGCACCGAAATGGCAACCTTTGCCTGATGCCTCGGTACTCCGCGGCTGCGCTTGCCCCCTTTGCACCAAAGAGGAAAGGAGGATGCTGCGCGTGCTGGCGCCCGCCTGGCGCCCTTGATCGTCATGGCTTACGTCACGGGCACCTCACGAGGCACCCCACCTTGATTTCTCCGTCTTCTCGCGAGCCAGCCTGAGGAGGCTGCGCCGTGTCGTCCGCCTCGCGAGGCTTGGCCCCTCGTGAGGGTCTTGAGTCTTGTGCTTGATGAAGATGGGCCATGTTGGGCCCCCATTCGAGCCATGCCGCAGGCAGGCAAGTCTAGGGACCCCCGTTCCCAGAACGCCGACAACCACAAATAAGTTGCACCATCATTATCAACTCTGCATCTTTTGGCTTCAACATTATGAATATGTGTGTCACTACTATCGAGATTCAATAAGAATAGACCATTCTTCAAGGGTGCATGACCATAAAAGATATTACTCATATAAATAGAACAACCATTATTCTCTGATTTAAATGAATAACCGTCTCGCATCAAACAAGATCCAGATATAATGTTCATGCTTAACGCTGGCACCAAATAACAATTATTTAGGTCTAATATTAATCCCGAAGGTAGATGTAGAGGTAGCATGCCGATCGCGATCACATCGACTTTGGAACCGTTTCCCACGCGCATCGTCACCTCGTCCTTAGCTAATCTTTGCTTAATCCGTAGTCCCTGTTTCGAGTTGCAAATATTAGCAACAGAACCAGTATCAAATACCCAGGTGCTACTGCGAGCATTAGTAAGGTACACATCAATAACATGTATATCACATATACCTTTGTTCACCTTGCCATCCTTCTTATCCGCCAAATACTTGGGGCAGTTCCGCTTCCAGTGACCAGTCTGCTTGCAGTAGAAGCACTCAGTTTCAGGCTTAGGTCTAGACTTGGGTGTCTTCTCTTGAGCAGCAACTTGCTTGCTGTTCTTCTTGAAGTTCCCCTTCTTCTTTCCTTTGCCCTTTTTCTTGAAACTAGTGGTCTTGCTGACCATCAACACCTGATGCTCCTTCTTGATTTCTACCTCCGTAGCTTTCAGCATTGCGAAGAGCTCAGGAATAGTCTTATTCATCCCTTGCATATTATAGTTCATCACGAAGCTCTTGTAGCTTGGTGGCAGTGATTGGAGAATTCTATCAATGACGCAATCATCTGGAAGTTTAACTCCCATTTGAATCAAGTGATTATTATACCCAGACATTTTGAGTATATGCTCACTGACAGAACTGTTCTCTTCCATCTTGCAGCTATAGAACTTATTGGAGACTTCATATCTCTCAATCCGGGCATTTTCTTGAAATATTAACTTCAACTCCTGGAACATCTCATATGCTCCATGACATTCAAAACGTCGTTGAAGTCCCGGTTCTAAGCCGTAAAGCATGGCACACTGAACTATCGAGTAGTCATCAGCTTTGCTCTGCCAGACGTTCATAACATCTGGTGTTGCTCCAGCAGCAGGCCTGGCACCCAGCGGTGCTTCTAGGACGTAATTCTTCTGTGCAGCAATGAGGATAATCCTCAAGTTACGGACCCAGTCCGTGTAATTGCTATCATCATCTTTCAACTTTGCTTTCTCAAGGAACGCATTAAAATTCAACGAAACAACAGCACGGGCCATCTATCTACAATCAAACATACATAAGCAAGATACTATCAGGTACTAAGTTCATGATAATTTTAGGTTCAATTAATCAGATTACTTAAAGAACTCCCACTTAGATAGACATCCCTCTAATCTTCTAAGTGATTACGTGATCCAAATCAACTAAACCATGTCCTATCATCACGTGAGATGGAGTAGTTTCATTGGTGAACATCACTATGTTGATCATATCTACTATATGATTCACGCTCGACCTTTCGGTCTCCGTGTTCCGAGGCCATATCTGTATATGCTTGGCTCGTCAAGTATAACCTGAGTATTCTGCGTGTGCAACTGTTTTGCACCCGTTGTATTTGAACGTAGAGCCTATCACACCCGATCATCACGTGGTGTCTCAGCACGAAGAACTTTCGCAACGGTGCATACTCAGGGAGAACACTTCTTGATAATTTTAGTGAGAGATCATCTTATAATGCTACCGTCAATCAAAGCAAGATAAGATGCATAAAAGATAAACATCACATGCAATCAATATAAGTGATATGATATGGCCATCATCATCTTGTGCTTGTGATCTCCATCTCCGAAGCACCGTCAAGATCACCATCATCACCGGCGCGACACCTTGATCTCCATCGTAGCATCGTTGTCGTCTCGCCAATCTTATGCTTCCACGACTATCGCTACCGCTTAGTGATAAAGTAAAGCATTACAACGCGATTGCATTGCATACAATAAAGCGACAACCATATGGCTCCTGCCAGTTGCCGATAACTCGGTTACAAAACATGATCATCTCATAAAATAAAATTTAGCATCATGTCTTGACCATATCACATCACAACATGCCCTGCAAAAACAAGTTAGACGTCCTCTACTTTGTTGTTGCAATTTTTACGTGGCTGCTACGGGCTTAAGCAAGAACCAATCTTACCTACGCTTCAAAACCGCAACGATAGTTTGTCAAGTTGGTGCTGTTTTAACCTTCGCAAGGACCGGGCGTAGCCACACTCAGTTCAACTAAAGTTGGAGAAACTGTCACCCGCAAGCCACCTATGTGCAAAGCACGTCGGGAGAACCGGTCTCGCGTAAGCGTACGCGTAATGTTGGTACGGGCCGCTTCATCCAACAATACCGCCGAACCAAAGTATGACATGCTGGTAAGCAGTATGACTTATATCGCCCACAACTCACTTGTGTTCTACTCGTGCATATAACATCAACACATAAAACCTAGGCTCTGATATCACTGTTAGGGAACGTAGTAATTTCAAAAATTTTCCTACGCACATGCAAGATCATGGTGATGCATAGCAACGAGAGGGGAGAGTGTGATCTACGTACCCTTGTAGATCGACAACGGAAGCGTTAGGTTGATGTAGTCGTACGTCTTCATGGCCCGAGCGATCAAGCACCGAAACTACGGCACCTCCGAGTTCTAGCACATGTTCAGCTCGATGACGATCCCCGGACTCCGATCCAGCAACGTGTCGGGGAAGAGTTCTGTCAGCACGACGGAGTGGTGATGATCTTGATGTACTAATGTCGCAGGGCTTCGCCTAAGCACTGCTACAATATTATCGAGGACTATGGTGGAAGGGGGCACCGCACACGGCTAAGAATGTGATCACGTGGATCAACTTGTGTCTCTAGGGGGTGCCCCTGCCTCCGTATATAAAGGCTCAAGGGGGGGGGGTGCGGCCGGCCAGGAGAGGCGCGCCAGGAGGAGTCCTACTCCCTCTGGGAGTAGGACTCCCCCTTTCCTAGTTGGAATAGGATTCGCGGAGGGGGGAAAAGAGGAGAGAGAGGAGGAAGGGGGGCCTGCCCCCTCTCCTTGTCCTATTCGGACCAAGGGGGGAGGGGCGCTTGGCCCACTTCTGGCTACCTCTCCTCTCTTCCACTAAGGCCCATATACCTCCCGGGGGGTTCCGGTAACCTCCCGGTACTCTGGTAAAATCCCGATTTCACAGGGAACACTTCCGATATCCAAACATAGGCTTCCAATATATCAATCTTTATGTCTCGACCATTTCGAGACTCCTCGTCATGTCCGTGATCACATACAGGACTCCGAACAACCTTCGTTACATCAAAACGCATAAACTCATAATATAACTGTCATCAAAACCTTAAGCGTGCGGACCCTACGGGTTCGAGAACAATGTAGACATGACCGAGACACGTCTCCGGTCAATAACCAATAGCGGGACCTGGATGCCCATATTGGTTCCTACATATTCTATGAAGATCTTTTATCGGCCAGACCACATAACAACATACGTTGTTCCCTTTGTCATCGGTATGTTACTTGCCCGAGATTCGATCGTCGGTATCCAATACCTTGTTCAATCTCGTTACCGGCAAGTCTCTTTACTCGTTCCGTAATACATCATCCCACAACTAACTCATTAGTTGCAATGCTTGCAAGGCTTAAGTGATGTGCATTACCGAGAGGGCCCAGAGATACCTCTCCGACGATCGGAGTGACAAATCCCAATCTCGAAATACGCCAACCCAACATGTACCTTTGGAGACACCTTTAGAGAACCTTTATAATCACCCAGTTACGTTGTGACGTTTGGTAGCACACAAAGTGTTCCTCCGGCACACGGGAGTTGCATAATCTCATAGTCATAGGAACATGTATAAGTCATGAAGAAAGCAATAGCAACATACTAAACGACCGGGTGCTAAGCTAATGGAATGGGTCGTGTCAATCAGATCATTCAACTAATGATGTGATCCCGTTAATCAAATAACAACTGTTTGTCCATGGTTAGGAAACATAACCATCTTTGATTAACGAGCTAGTCAAGTAGAGGCATACTAGTGACACTCTGTTTGTCTATGTATTCACACATGTATTATGTTTCCGGTTAATACAATTCTAGCATTAATAATAAACTTTTATCATGATATAAGGAAATAAATAATAACTTTATTATTGCCTCTAGGGCATATTTCCTTCAGCACTTACGTAGAGTGGGGCGTCGAATGACTGGCAACGATAGATGGCGTCCTGGAGGCGGGCTCGAAGGGTGGTCTTGCCGGCGGCAATGTTGTTGTCCTTGGCCGGCATGCCGTCACCTCCAGCACGTGACATGTCATTGACAAGGGCCAGGAGGGAGTCGAGGGTGACGGTGAACTACAATTGAAGGAAGCTGGGGTAGTTAGGGGCGGGTGGTAGACCGAAGGGAGGAGTAGGAGGGGCACTTATATAGCAGAACAACAAGAGCAGCCCCACAAAATTTGGAGATATGTTTTGGTGTTAACAACACTTTCGTTATGGTTTTGCTAAAATTCTGGTCTACCAAGACTTAGTTATGTCTTAGTTAATGCTATATTCACGAGATCTTTGATGACCCACAAGTATAGGGGATCTATCGTAGTCCTTTCGATAAGTAAGAGTGTCGAACCCAACGAGGAGCAGAAGGAAATGACAAGAGGTTCTCAGCAAGGTATTCTCTGCAAGTACTAGAATTATCGGCAACAGACAGTTTTGTGATAAGATAATTTATAACGGGTAACAAGTAACAAATGTAACTATGGTGCAGCAAGGTGGCCCAATCCTTTTTGCAGCAAAGGACAAGCCTGGACGAATTCTTATATAAAGCAAGCGCTCCCCAGGACACATGGGAATTGTTGTCAAGTTAGTTTTCATCATGCTCATATGATTCACGTTCGTTACTTTGATAATTTGATATGTGGGTGGACCGGTGCTTGGGTTCTGTCCTTACTTAGACAAGCCTCCCACTTATGATTAACCCCTCTCACAAGCATCCACAACTATGAAAGAAGAATTAAGATAAACCTAACCATAGCATGAAACATGCGGATCCAAATCAGCCCCTTACGAAGCAACATATTGATGCGGCTTGAAGCTACGTCGGTATTTCCCCAAAGAGGAAGGGATGATGCAGCACAACGGCGGTAGGTATTTCCCTCAGTGATGAGACCAAAGTTATCGAACCAGCAGGAGAACCAAGAAACACTACATAAACAACACCTACACACAAATAACAAATACTCGCAACCGGACGTGTGAAAGGGGTTGTCAATCCTTTTCGGGTAGCGGCACCGGAAATTGGCAAACGGATGTGAGAGAGTAGTAAATATTGATAGATCGAATACCAAATAAAATAAAGTGCAACAAGGTATTTTTGTATTTTTGGTTTAAAAGATCTGAAAATAAAAGCAAAGAAAAATAGATCGCAAAGACAAATAATATGAGAAAGAGACCCCGGGGCCGTAGGTTTCACTAGTGGCTTCTTGTTGGAAATATGCCCTAGAGGCAATAATAAAATGGTTATTATTGTATTTCCTTGTTCATGATAATTGTCTATTGTTCATGCTATAATTGTATTAACTGGAAACCGCAATACATGTGTGAATACATAGACCACAACATGTCCCTAGTAAGCCTCTAGTTGACTAGCTCGTTGATCAATAGATGGTTATGGTTTCCTGACCATGGACATTGGATGTCGTTGATAACGGGATCACATCATTGGGAGAATGATGTGATGGACAAGACCCAATCCTAAGCATAGCACAAGATCGTATAGTTCGTCTGCTAAAGCTTTTCTAATGTCAAGTATCATTTCCTTAGACCATGAGATTGTGCAACTCCCGGATACCATAGGAATACTTTGGGTGTGCCAAACATCACAACATAACTGGGTGGCTATAAAGGCACACTATGGGTATCTCCGAAAGTGTCTGTTGAGTTGGCATGAATCGAGACTAGGATTTGTCACTCCATGTGACGGATAGGTATCTCTGGGCCCACTCGGTAATGCATCATCATAATGAGCTCAATGTGACTAATGAGTTAGCCACGGGATCATGCACTACGGAACGAGTAAAGAGACTTGCCGGTAACAAGATTGAACAAGGTATAGGGATACTGACGATCGAATCTCGGGCAAGTAACATACTGATAGACAAAGGGAATTGTATACGGGATTGATTGAATCCCCGACATCGTGGTTCATCCGATGAGACCATCATGGAACATGTGGGAGCATTAAGCAGATGGCTTAGTGAGCATTAAGCACTCGGGCCCTAGTGACAAGCATTAAGCAGCAAAGTCATAGCAACATTAGATGGCTAGCCCCACTTAGCAGTAGCGCGTACCACTGACCAACACTACTGCTACGGCCCGTAGGAGTAGCGCGTTTCTCTGAAACACGCTACTACTTACTTACCTTATCCTGGACCGGTTCACCCTCTCACACTCACTCCCTCTCACTCGCTCTCGCCTGCGCCGGACCCGTACGTCGTCCGCCGCCGCCGCGCTGCTCCTTGCCAAGGTACTCCCTCGTCCCCCTCCTCCTCCGGCCGCCCTCCTCCCACCGCCCCTCTCCATCCTCCTTCTCCGGCCGCCCCCGCCCTCCTCCTCCTCCGGCTGCCCCTCCCCTCCCTCCTCCTCCTCCTCCGGCCACCCCTCCCCCTCCTCCCCCACCCCTCCCTCCTCCGAACCCACCGGCCTCCTCCCCCTCCTCCTTTCTCCTTCCTCCTCTCTTCCCCTCCTCCCTCCTCCCTCCATCTCTTTTTTTCTTCTGTTTTTCATTGTAGTTTTTTACTATTGTATAATGTAGTTTTTTTACTGTTTTTAGTAAGTGTTTAAAATAATTAGTAAGTAAATTAATAAACTAGCTGAACTAGTTTAGTTTCAGTAAGAACTAGTTTAATTAATCGAACTAATTTATTTTTAGTAAGAAAATTAATATAACTAGTTGAACTAGTTTATTTTTAGAAAGAACTAGTTTATTTCTATTTATAGTAAGTTTATATTTAGTAAGAACTAGTTGAATTAATAGAACTAGTTGAACATGTCACACTTGTTGTTACTTTTTTAGTTTAAGCAATTATTCCCGCATCGATGTCGACGATGCCTATCCCACATCCTCGTTGTCGATACCCGTCGTTCGCTAGGGTTTTAGTTGTATTAGTGATGTTATATGTATGATACTATTCGGGATGTATTAGTGATAACTTATAGGGTTTTTGTTTTTGCAGAAATCAAGGAGCCCCTCCATCATCCCCGTCGTCGTCCCCGTCACTGACCCCCTCCGACCTCGAGGTGAGACCAGGCAAATCTCCATGTCAATATGAGTCCTATAAGATATGATGTAGATAAAAACATGTATATCTTGTGTTGCTCAAATAGGATATGTGGTTGCCCAAGTGGCCGGTCATGTTCAGGTTACACCTTCGAGTGGCCTATGTTTTGCCGGAGTGTTGATTAATTTCCATTGCGGCAAATATCAGGCGCTTGATATGTCCTGTTTTAGCAAAGATCATGCCGGAATTTTTCATGAATTTTTGCATGACTTGTGCTAGAATATGTAGGAAATATCGAGTGTCCTGGATTTTCTAGAAAGATAATTAAATAATATTTCGGGTTGACTTTAAGTCTGTCGAGGCCGAAGAATCCTGACTGTTGTCGTGGGGTGTAATGCACTCGGGAACAAGAAAAGACTTGTCAGATCGATAGTTAACCTGTGATGAATAATAATGATCTAATTTAGGTTTTTAAGTACATATATTTAATTGTACAAGTTTAATATTTGAATTATGAACATAGGAAATGTCGTACTCGGACGACGAAAGTCTCCCGGGGGAGTGCGACTGGTGCCACGACGACCGGGGTTTCTGCGACAGGCCTCACCTGGACGAAGGTCGGTGCTTCAGCATTAAGCTCGAGGAGGCCTTCAATTGTGATACGGTAAGCTATGACACAAAGTGTTTTTTCGTAATTAAGCTCGACTTCTACTACTTTGACGTGTAATTTTCATATTTTACAATTCGACTAGCTTATCCCATGCCATGCAAGATGCTATGTCTTGGAGAGGATGGGTTTTGAAGATCATGAGAGGAATGAAACAAGTGTAATTAACCTAAGGACCCATCATGGTATGGATTTTGAGGTAAATCTATACAATTCAGAGAGCGTATCCCATTTTGGTTGCCCGTCTTGGGAAGCACTTTGCAAGATGTATGATTTTCAAGAGGGTACGTTTGTCACCATGGATCTTGGTGATCCTGACATCGACCAAGACAATTTAGACATTTGGGTCCTTGTTGATACGTTTCCAATTCTACCGCTATGTGAGTTTCTCAAACATAGTTATTAACTAATTTATATTGTTCATTTCAAAATAGTTGACAACTTATTTCCATTGACAACTTATTTTCATTGTTCAAACAATGTGCTGAACATGGTATACAGAACCTACTACACCGATGGCTCTGAGTTAACTTATCAGGAGAAAAATCACCTGCTCGCATTTTGTACTGATCTTGAGGATTACAATATCTATAATAAAACTCCTCCACATTATGGTCAATACGTGCCACTAGTGCACGTATTGAACTACGGTAGCATCCATAGAGATGCCATGGTAAGATTTTTTACTATTACGACATCCGTGCATCTTTTGCATAAATTCTTTTAAAACTTAACTACATTGCTAACTACGAAGTTATTACTATGTTTTTCAACAGAAAATCCCGGATGATTGTGTGCCTCATCTGATGTATCAGAATGGTCGCCTTCATGTTTTGAACATACAGCCAGGTCGTCCTACGAATCTCACCTGTCCATACCGGATTTCTAAAACCGCTGAACACATGATAATCAAAGAATGGAAAATATGTATGGACAGTCGTAAGGAGGTTCTTGGAAGCAACATTATGCGAAAGGCAAGAATTGGAGACAGGATAATCTCCATTCTCCATAATGGAGAGTCAGGGGCTATCTTGTTTTATGCTATTTTATCTAAGAGAATATAGTAGGTCTTAAGAGAATGCAGTATGTCCTAAGAGGTATAATGCTTATTATGGGGTACAATGTGTTAGAGTTGATGATGAGGAGTAGTTGTGATTATGACTAGTGACCAACTTGCTATGTGATGTCTCATTGATGAAAACGATGATCATGAGGAGATGTTATATGACAATGATGTATTATGATGATAAGTTGTTAATGATATGATGATGATATTTATTATATCATTGAGTGAAAGAACCGCTGATTAGTTTCAAGTGGATGTCCATCCACTTGAAACTTGTCTATGGTTCTTCCACCCCGTGATGTAATAACTCATTATGATGTAAAAACAATCTCTAAATTGCTGCTGTATGAAAACTTGTATAAAGGTGTATGAATACAACATGAAATAAAAAATAAATAAAATACGGAATAATACTGGTAGCGCAGGCTGGTAGAAGCGCTACTATTAATTACCAATAGCGCTGCTTGGGGAAAGCGCTACTACTAAGTCGATATAGAAGTAGCGTGGGTTGACCCACGCTACTGCTAACCTTTAGCTGTAGCGCCGTACCAGTAGCGATCGCACCCGCACTACTGATAGGCCTAAAACCCGCGCTGCTGCTAGGCTTTTCCCTAGTAGTGTATGATCTCAGTCATTGAAGCAATTGCAATTTATCATAACATCAGAAAGAGTCAAATAAGATCTTTTCAGCAAGTCCACATACTCAACTATCATATAATCTTTCACAATTGTTAACACTCACGTGATACTTATGGGTACAAAGTGTCAATCGGACACAGAGAAAGATAGGGGCTTATAGTTTCGCTTCCCTACCTTTTACCTCAAGGGTAATGTCAACAATAATACTTTATGAAAACCTACATCTGAGTGGATATATATATATATATATATATATATCCGGATCTCTCCAACACATAGATCTTGCCAAAGGAAAAAGTATAGAAAGGAAAGGTGATGATCACCATGACTCTTGTAAGGGTAGGAGATAAAAGTAAAAGATAGGCCCTTCGCAGAGGGAAGTAGAGGTTGTCAT
The DNA here is from genome assembly GCA_034509565.1 of Triticum monococcum. Taxonomy (NCBI): domain Eukaryota; kingdom Viridiplantae; phylum Streptophyta; class Magnoliopsida; order Poales; family Poaceae; genus Triticum; species Triticum monococcum. The sequence continues at coordinate 567,655,439 of CM067841.1, read as the reverse complement.
GCGCTTTTATGGTTGGATGCACACAATCTTAATGCAAAATAACGTCACTTTATATTGCCGCTTGTGATAAGGACCTTTATTATGCAGTCCGTCGCTTTTATTTCTTCCATATCACAAGTTTGTATAAAGCTTATTTTCTTCACACTAATAGATCATACATATTTAGAGAGAGCAATTTTTATTGCTTGCACCGATGACAACTTACTTGAAGGATCCTACTCAATCCATAGGTAGGTATGGTGGACTGATACGTCCATTTTGCATCATGCTTTTATATCAATATTTATTGCATTATGGGCTGTTATTACACATTATGTCACAGTACTTATGCCTATTCTCTCTTATTTTACAAGGTTTACATGAAGAGGGGGAATGCCGGTAGCTGGAATTCTGGGCTGGAAAAGGAGCAAATATTAGAGACCTATTCTACACATCTCCAAAAGTCCTGAAACTCCATTGAAGTTATTTTCAGAATATATAAAAAAATTGGGCGAAAGAAGTACCAGATGGGGGCCACCCACCGTTCATGAGGGTAGGGGGCGCGCTCTACCCCCTGGGCGCGCCCCCTGCCTCGTGGGCCCCCTGGTGACCCTCCGATGCCCATCTTCTGCTGTATGAAGTCTTTTACCCTGGAAAAAAAATCATAAGCAAGCTTTCGGGAAGAAACTCCACCACCACGAGGCGGAACCAATCTAGGGCTCCGACAGAGCTGTTTTACCGAGGAAACTTCCCTCCGGGAGGGGGAAATCATCACCATCATCATCACCAACGATCCTCTCATCGGGAGGGGATCAATCTCCATCAACATCTTCACCAGCACCATCTCATCTCAAAACCCTAGTTCATCTCTTGTATCCAATCTTTGTATCCAAACCTCAGATTGGTACCTGTGGGTTGATAGTAGTGCTGATTACTCCTTGTAGTTGATGCCAGTTGGTTTACTTGGTGGAAGATTATATGTTCAGATCCATTATGCATATTAATACCCCTCTGATTATGAACTTGAATATGCTTTGTGAGTAGTTGCGTTTGTTCCTGAGGACATGGGAGAAGTCTTGCTATAAGTAGTCATGTGAATTTGGTATTCGTTCCATATTTTGATGAGATGTATGTTGTCATCCCTCTAGTGGTGTCATGTGAACGTCGACTACATGACTCTTCACCATTGTTTGGGCCTAGAGGGGGGCATTGGGAAGTAATAAGTAGATGATGGGTTGCTAGAGTGACAGGAGCTTAAACCCTAGTTTATGCGTTGCTTCGTAAGTGGCCGATTTGGATCCATATGTTTCATGCTATGGTTAGGTTTACCTTAATACTTCTGTTGTAGTTGTGGATGCTTGTAATATGGGTTAATCATAAGTGGGATGCTTGTCCAAGTAAGGGCAGTACCCAAGCACCGGTCCACACACATATCAAATTATCAAAGTACCGAACACGAATCATATGAACGTGATGAAAACTAGCTTGACGATAATTCCCATATGTCCTTGGGAGCGCTTTCCTTCATATAAGAGTTTGTCCAGGCTTGTCCTTTGCTACAAAAAGGATTGGGCTATCTTGCTGCACCTTATTTACTTTTATTGCTTGCTACTCGTTACAAATTACCTTATCAGAAAACTATCTGTTACCGATAATTTCAGTGTTTGAAGAGAATACCTTATTGAAAACTGCTTATCATTTCCTTCTGCTCCTTGTTGGGTTCAACACTCTTACTTATCGAAAAGGCTACGATAGATCCCCTACACTTGTGGATCATCATGGAAAAACTGAGTTTAGGGATATTTGGAAGCAAAAGTAGTATCTCTACTTGGTGCAAAGAATTTGGCTAGCATGAGAAGGAAAAGAAAGCTCAACATGTTGGATGATCCATGACAATATAACTTCTATTCGGATATAAGAAAACATAACCCATATGTTGTCTTCCTTGTCCAACATCAACCTTTTAGCATGTCATATTTTAATGAGTGCTCACAATTACAAAAGATGTCCAAGATAGTATATTTATATGTGAAAACCTCTCTTTCTTTATTACCTCCTATTAATTGCAACAATGACCAAAACTATGTTTGTCAACTCTCAATAACTTTTATTCATCATACTATTTATATGTGAAGTCATTACTCTCCAAAAGATCAGTATATGATCCTTTTTATTTAATTCCCTCAAGATCATAGCAAGAAAGAAAAGCCCTTTACTCAAAGCTACTCTTGATTATATATCTCACAGACTCAATTACATAGATAGAGCATAAAGCAAAACTCAAAGATAGATCATACTAAAACTTTATTCTACTAGATCAAGATATAACCAAAATGATCGAACTAAGAAAAACGATAAAGATAAAGATGTGATGGTGATACGATTCCGGGGGTACTCGCCCAAGCTTGGCAGTTATCGAGGGGAGTTCCATACCCATGTAATTAGATATCTTTCTTCGGAGGTGGTGATGAAGGGTGAGGGAGTCCTGGATTAGGGGGTATCCGGACAGCCGGATTATATCCTTTGGCCGGATTGTTGGACTATGAAGATACAAGTTTGAAGACTTTGTCTCGTGTCCGGATGGGACTCTACTTGGCGTGGAAGGCAAGCTAGGCAATACGGATATGTATATCTCCTCCTTTGTAACCGACCTTGTGTAACCCTAGCCCCCTCCGGTGTCTATATAAACCTGAGGGTTTTAGTCCATAGGACAACATACAATCATACCATAGGCTAGCTTCTAGGGTTTAGCCTCTCCGATCTCGTGGTAGATCAACTCTTGTAATACTCATATCTTCAAGAATAAATCAAGCAGGACATAGGGTTTTACCTCCATCAAGAGGGCCTGAACTTGGGTAAAACATCGTGTCCCCTGCTTCCTGTTACCATCCGCCTTAGACGCATAGTTCGGGACGCCCTACCCGAGATCTGCCGGTTTTGACACCGACATTGGTGCTTTCATTGAGAGTTCCTCTATGACGTCGCCATAAGGAAGGATGCCTCGTCTCGTTGTTAAAAGCAACATTACCACCGAGGGAGCTCTGGCTATCGGCCAAACTCTCCGGCTAGGTAGTTTTGTCATGACTGCCCGTTCGGCCGCTACACCGACGATGACTTCTCGGGTCATCAAAAACAGCCTCCATGTCGGCTCGGAAGTCGCTGAGCAGATTGATCCAATGGAGCTCTCTTCCCTAAACGAACTCTTGGATCGCATCGCTGCCTTGGGAGTCGCTACGGACTATGATCAGATTGGGCTTAAACCCGATCAAACGGAGATTAACTCTCCATCGGTCACCCATCATGTTGCGGTGGTGGAGGAACAATGCGGCAACTCTTCCTCTATTTGGAGGACTAATTATGTCCGGATTCCTGAGATCTCCGAGCCGGATACCCACTTACGGGAGGACACCACCCAAGCCCTGAACCTAGAATCAAGCAGCGGGCCAGACTTATCGGGTAACACTCCGGAACCCAAACTTCCAAGATTGGAAACTCCTCGGCCCCTGGGTCTCAGATCGGTACGGGTTCGGACTCAAATCCACCACCCACCCAGACATAAACGATCTTTGGTGAGTACATAAACCTAGAATCAGGCAAGAGCCCCATGAAACAGTACATCAATTATTGGGCCAGATTCCTCCTTGTGATGAACAAGGTTAAGGACTGTCACAAGGAAGATGCAGTCTCACTTTTCTACAATAATTGCATGGACAAGGGAATCCTTAATGCCTTAAGTTTCCGTGACATATCACGCTTCACTGACTTGGCGTCCATAGTACGAAAGTAATGTGCGATGGAAAACGCCTAGAAAACCAAAACAAAATTTTGGGATAATCCGGCTCCAAATACACACCCAGTCCGAAGTAAAAGGGTGCACTATCGTAAGGCACCCGAGCTAGTTGCAAAGAAACAAAAATCCTCTACAGGGCATGGAACCGTACTGGAGGGATGGCTTAACGGACCCTGCAAAATTCATAGTACAGCGGATACAATACCAACACACAGCCTTAGAGCATGTTGGATACTCCGGCAGGTGGCCAAAAGTGGTGAGGATCTTCTTATCCCAAATGCCACAGAACACCATCCAGTGGATAACAATACGGTGTTAACAGTCTTTGAGACATTTGCGTCAAATAATAGGCGCAAGCAAACACTCCGCAGCATGGCCGAAATCTGCCACGTAGCAGCAATAAATCCATGGAGTGACACGGCTATTACCTTCAATGCCAGTGATGAACCTAAATTCCGAACAGCCCGAGCACCAGCCGCACTGGTCCTCAGTCTAATTGTGGACGGCTTTCGACTCACCAAAGTACTCATGGACGGTGGCAGCGGATTAAACCTCATCTTCCAGGAAACTCTTCAAAAAATGGAAATAGACTGGAACTGCATTGAGCAAAGTAGCACAACCTTCAGAGGAATCATACCTAGTCGGGAGGCACGATGTGCTGGGAAAATCACACTAGATGTGGTATTCGGTACGCCAAAAAATTATAGGTCTGAAGAAATTACATTCCAAATGGCCCCGTTCAGCAGTGGATACCACGCCTTTTTAGGATGTGAGGCGTTCACGATCTTCCAAGCTGTACCCCATTATGGGTACATGAAGCTCAAAATGCCCGGGCCCAATGGAATCATCACTCTCGCCAGTGATCCGGACATAGCACTCCGCGCCGAAAACAAAACAGCCGCACTGGCCCTCGAGGCATTATCCGAAGCCCTCTCGGCTAAGGAATTAACCACGCTACGCTCCACAGTGGACAGGGACGACGTGATACTCGATAAGAGATCCAAGTCCACCTCTTTTAAACCAGCGGATGAAATAGTCAAATTCCAAGTCCACCCAACGGACCCTACAAAAACAGCCTCCATCGGGGCACAGTTAAACCCCGCCGTGGATGCCGCACGACGAGAGTTCCTGCGCGAGAATTGGGACATATTCGCCTGGCACCCCTTAGTCATGCCAGGAATCCCACGCAGGCTGGCCGAGCATAGCCTCAATATCCTAAAGGGATTCAAGCCGGTCAAGCAAGCTCTTCGGCGTTTCTCCGAACCTAAGAGACAAGCCATGGGAGAGGAACTAGCCAAGTTATTGGAGGCCGAATTCATCAGAGAAATAAAACACCCGGACTGGCTAGCAAACCTGGTGATGGTACCAAAGAAGGATAAATCCTGGCGCCTTTGTGTCGATTTCAAGGAACTCAATAAAGCTTGCCCAAAGGACCCCTTCCCCCTCCCCCGCATTGATCAAATTATCGATGCTACCGCAGGACACGAGTCATTGTGTTTCCTCGACGCATACTTCTGTTACCACCAAATCAAGATGGCGGAGTCCGACGAAGCCACAACGGCATTCATCACACCATACAGTCCCTTCTGTTTCAACACAATGCCTTTCGGGCTCAAAAACCCCGGCGGAACATCTCAGCGCATGATTCAGACATGTCTAGAGAAACAAATCGGCAAAACAGTAGAGGCATACATAGACGATGTGGTCGTCAAAACCAAGCACGTCAACTCTTTGATAGACGACTTGAGGCTCACATTCGACAACCTCCGAACATACGACATCAAGCTCAATCCGGAAAAATGCGTTTTCGGCATACCAGCCGGAAAGCTCTTGGGTTTCATTGTCTTCAGTAGAGGTATTGAAGCTAATCCGGCCAAAATCCGAGCTTTGTCATAGTTGGCTACCCCAACAGACCTCAAACAAATCCAGAAGTTAACTGGATGCGTGGCGGCTCTAAGCCGCTTTATCTCCCGCTTAGGAGAAAAGGCTTTACCCCTTTATCGCCTCCTTCGGCGCACCGAACACTTTGAGTGGACGGACGCTGCCACAACCGGATTGGAAGAAATAAAGGACATTTTGGCAACCAACCTAATCCTGGCCGTGCCAAACATCGGCGAACCAATGCTATTATACATTGCGGCAACTCATGAAGTTGTAAGCGCAGTGCTCGTCGTCGAACGAGAAGCCGACGAACATAAATTCCCTCTTCAAAAGCTGCTATACTATGTATCCACTGTCCTCACTCCATGCAAATCACAGCACCCACATTATCAAAAGATAGCCTATGCGGTATTCATGGCATCCCGGAAGCTACGACACTACTTTCAAGAGTGTTCGATTACAGTAGCCTCGGAAGTGCCACTTAATGATATTATAAACAACCGCGACGCTACGGGCCGGATTGCTAAATGGGCCATTGAGCTCCTCCCATTCGACATAACATACAAACCTCGACAGGCCATTAAGTCGCAAGTATTGGCCGACTTTGTCGCCGAATGGACGGAGGCCGAACTCCCTAAAGAGTATGGCGCATACTCGAATTGGATCATGCACTTCGACGGTTCTAAAATGCTGGCTGGTCTAGGGGCTAGCGTCGTCCTGACGTTGCCAACCAGAGATACTGTTCAGTACGCACTGCAAATATTGTATACAGACTCCAACAACGCAGCCGAATATGAAGCTCTGTTGCATGGTCTTCGGATGGCAGTCTCCATGGGCATTCAACGCCTAGAGGAGCGTGGGGATTCAAACCTTGCAATATCCCAAATAAATGGAGACTTTGACGCCAAGGATCCGAAAATGGCGGCCTACCAAAATGCCGTCCTAAAAATGTCAGCTCGGTTCGAGGGACTCGAATTTCACCATGTGGCTCGGGAAAACAATCAAGCGGCGGATATCCTCGCCCGCATCGGCGCAAAACGCGATGCGGTCCCCCCAACATATTTCTCGAAAGGCTGTTCAAGCCATCCGTAGTATGGGAAGGGGACACCGGTAACAATAGTCCGGACCCGGCCAAAATGCCCCGATACCGAATACTCTGACACAATCGGAGGCTCCGCCACCGAAATAACACCTTGAGCCCGCGTAATAATGGCCATTATCGCCCCGTGGACAGAAGGATTCCTGGCCTACCTAACTAGGCAGGAACTTCTGGAGGACCAAAATGAGGCACGCTGCATAGTGCGGCGATATAAGGCCTACAGGGTCCACGAGGGAGAATTGTATAAAAAAAGCACTATCAGAGTCCTTCAAATGTGCATCTCCAAAGAGGAAGGGCGGAACCTTTTGGCAGAAATCCATGCCGGACTCGGCGGTCACCACGCCGCAGCCCGGGCTCTTGTAAGCAAGGCCTTCCGTACATGATTCTATTGGCCAACGGCCCGGGCAGATGCACAGGACTTGGTCCAACGTTGCGCCAGTTGCCAGCTCTTTGCAAATCAAAGCCACATGCCACCCACCGCCCTCCAAACAATCCCCATTACATGGCCCTTCGCGGTCTACGGGCTTGACATGGTTGGACCCCTTAAAGGGGGAACCCACAAGAAAAAATACTTACTGGTCATGGTGGATAAATTCACCAAATGGATAGAGGCCAAACCTGTTAAAACAGCCGAATCCGGACCAGTGATAGACTTCATATCAGGGGTCGTACACGACAACATCATCACTTACAACGGCACAAACTTCACAGCCGATGAGGTAAAACTCTAGTGCAGCAAAATGGGCATCAAGCTCGACTATGCTTTAGTCTATCACCCACAAACCAACGGTCAAGTCGAGCTAGCAAACGGTCTTAGAATGAGTGGCATTAAACCCAGATTAGTGCGTTCCTTAACGGAGTCTAACACGCACTGGGTAGAGGAGCTCGACTCCGTACTCTGGGGGTTGCGGACTACACCAAATCATAGTACCGGATATACACCCTTCTTTATGGTGTACGGCACAGAGGCAGTCTTGCCATGTGACATAATTCATGACTCACCTCGAGTGCGCATGTATGAAGAAAGAGAAGCCGAGCTCGACCGGCAGGACAGTCTGGACACCCTGGAGGAGGAGTGCGACATAGCCAAAGCCCGTTCCGCATTTTGTTAGCAACATGCTCGCAGATACCAAAGCAGAGAAGTACGGGCCAAAACTTATAACGTTGGCGAACTAGTTCTACGCCTGCCGGATAAGAAAAAGAACAAGCTCGAGCCCAAATGAGAAGGTCCCTTCATTATTGACCAAGTTCTGACCGGTGGAGCGTACCGACTGTGGGATGCATCGACTAGTCGACTCGAGCCGAACCCATGGGATGCGGCCAGGCTCCGAAGATTCTACGCCTAGCACCAGACTCTATGTTCGTCCCCTCCCTTTGTCCATTTTTTGCATATACATTATCTGTCTTGTTTTCCTTTCTTCCTTCCTTTTATTCTTTATCTAGGCCTTCAAGGGACAACTTGTGCCTCGCTTGCACATTATAGATGCGCTAGCCGCGCTCATCATACCTGGGGGCTTCTTTCACAGAAGCTTAATTATTTATCTGGCCTCAGGCCCCACACATGTGTCATGCTTCCGCATGTACCTTTTTTCGCCATTATATGCATCGATATGACTTAAGTTTTGGCCAAGCTGGGTTGCCTGGCTCTTGTATTTATGCCCTACATTACCGTTAATTCAGCTAGGGCATAAGGGGAGCACCTCTACGATTGTTACTGCCGGGTCAGCCGGATGTGTACCTCAGACTGGGTGAAGCCGAAAGCTAGCATTCTTAAGGGAATATTCGGTCGGTGAACAAAAGATGATTTTTATTTATTGTCCATATCTGCCCCCATATGTTTTTCCTGCGTTTCCTATCGTAGTCCGGACATGCACTTTAGGGCATGCTTACCCAGGGAAAGGAACCCTTAACGGAACTATTCTCCCTGGAAGATGTTTCTTAATACCCATGTAATATAACATAACTAGTTGGGCACTTGTCTGTTCAAGCACTAATGACCCCTACGCCTGGTCTCCACGCATACCCCGGTTATTATATAACTGAGCGGGTATTCAGATACACTCCGGACTATCGGGTCCCAAGGTTGAAGCGAAAAGGTCCGCCAAGACAAATGATCCACAATCCGGCTAGAAAGCATTATACATGTCACTTTAATTACATAGTCATGCAAACTGACTAAATTCCTCTTCTATACCATCCAATAGGCGGTCTAGCTTACAATCCTGTTGGGAATACTTAGCGGCTAATTCTACTTGCCCATAAACTAAGCTAACGGGGATCTCTTTTCCGTTTGGCCCCACAGGTCCGACCTGGGCCATGAGATTTGGGTCTGCCTTGGTATACCGCGTCTTCACCATGGCTTAGGCTTCTCTGGCACCCTGTCGGCAGACCGGTATCTTCCATAATCAGAAGCGCCACCATGCTCCCTTGAGCTTCTCCGTAAGCTCTGCAACGCCCTCTGGCAGGGAGACGGATGGCCACAAGGCCTGGGAAACACCTTGCATCACCTACCGAACTTGTTCGTGCAGATGTGAGAGCTTGGATAGAAGATCACCCGCAGACCCAGGCATTTCCTCCGTGGGACGACCCGTCAGCATACCTACAGACATAACATTGTTAATCGGCTTCTTCGCCAAACTCCTTTAAAAGGATTTGTTCAAGCACTTACTGAAAATGCCGCGCCGAAGCCGCTTATTCTCCTTCTTGGAGTCTTCAAGCTAGGCTCGAACGTCTTGTAGTTCCACGCTCAGCTTAATATTGGCGTCTTGGAGATTGTTTTTCTCCCGCCTAACCTCAGTCAGCACGCGTTTCCCAGCCTCTAGCTGTCGTATGACATGCTGGTCCTCCGGATTTTCTCCGGATTCATCTGCAACATCTATTGTTAGATCTGCAGCCACGCCGCACACTATATGGTAACCATCATTCTTTAAAGTAAATGTTACCAGCGGGTGACTGTTTCGGTTCCTGCAATGCGGCAATAGCGGCCCGCAGTTGGGTCTTGCATTCCTCTAGCTCCTGTGACAGCCTAGTATTCTTTTCTATGAGAACCTGCACAATAAAGACGATCCTTAAATCAGTTCTGCTAACTGTTTCAAGTGTTAGGGGCTACTGATACATATAAATCATCAGATTCACTTACCCATACATCCTTTACATACTGATTTGTGGCTCTGGCTAGACCATCTTGAGCAGCTCGGAGGTAATCCTCTCCAGAATTGAAGGCATCAAACGCCTCTGGTGAGAAATAAGCATCACGGAGTACGGCCTGGCGGCGCCTATGATTCATGGCGCTTTCCACTTCTGAGTTTGTAGCGGGTAATCTATCCGCATCCTCTATAGGGGGATTATCCGGCGCCCGCCCCATATCAGTTTCCGCCTCTATGTCCGGTCCTGGCGCCCGACTGGTGGAAGCGTGATTAGTAACATCGCCGGACATATTCCGGCGAGCGTTTTTTCTGTTAAAGAAACACGGGCGTCATTATATTTCGAGAGAGATGGCAACCATGGAGCGGGGTTTTTTGTCATACCTTTGCGCCGGCGTCTCCGTCGTGACCACCTTCCTTTTTGGCCTACCCGGCCTCGGTGCCTCTTGTTGGCTAGTTGCTGCGGGTTCGGCAGGGCGTCTCGAATGCCTTCCCTGTAAAAATGCCATGTGTTTATGGTGGGTGAGGTGTCTAAAATGGGATCCTAGTTTTTGGAGTTGGGATTTTTGGTTTTTCTTACGTGCGATGCAGGGAGCAGTCCAGGATAGTCGGCCGTAATGGCCACCATGGCATCATCGCAGCTTAACTGATAGAACTGCCGGTCTATCAGCTCCACGAATATAACCGAATCTTCTTCAAGTTCGGAGTCGAGGGCCCGGTCAGGGTCCTCTGGTTGTGGAGAAGGGCTGCTGACCTCCTTTATGGCTTTTCGCAGTTCCTGTCGCAAATTGGCAAGGTGAATACTTACGACAAAGAATGCGGGAGGAATGGGAGTAGGGAGATATAACTTACCCAGCTTGGAGGATTGTACATGGAAAATCCATCTCGTGGCTTGATGCGGGTGAACTCCTCTTCCTCACCCTTGAACAATTCGGACAAAATTTTCGCTAAAGAGGCGGCATTGTCCGGACCCTTATGCCCGCAGCGGGTGGCATCATCCGCCCCGTTAAAACACCACAAGGGGTGCCCACAATATTGAAGTGGTTGCACTCCCCATATTATGCAAATCGACATAACTTCGATTACTGTCAATCCTGATCGAGCCAGTGCTTTAATCCGGTTCATCAGATAGAGGACTTCTCCATTGTCTTCCACCTGGGGGCTCCGTGGGCGCCAACTTCGGCGTTTCTTCAGAGGAGCATTGTTGAACTCGGGAAGACCCCGCTGAACAGGGTCCGGAAGGGGAACGTCCTCCATATAAAACCATTCTGAAGGCCAGTCTTCAGACGACTTCTTCGGGGTACCGGACAGGTATCCGGTATCGGCGATGCGCCATATTTCGGCTCCGCCCACTTGATAAAGTGACCCCCTCTGTGTGTGAGGGACGAGGCAAAATAGCCTTTTCCACAGCTCGAAGTGAGCCTTGCAGCCCAGGAACAACTCACAGAGAGCAACATAGCCAGCGATATGTAGGATGGAGGCGGGGGTGAAATTGTGTAATTGGAGGCCGTAGAACTCCAGGAGCCCGCGGAGGAACGGATGAATTGGAAATCCGAGTCATCTTAATAAATAGGGAACAAGGCAGACCCGTTCCCCCATAGAGGGGCAAGGGAAAGCTCTCCGCTTGCTCCCCGCCATTGTAGGTGGCAAGGCCGACTCGAACGGGCACCATATACGTCGGACGGAGAAATCCCTTAGTCTGTAGTTCGACTAATCGACTGTGCGGGACTGAACACCTCTCCCAATCACCAGGCTTAGGGCTACGGGGGCCGGAGGAGGAGCTGCGGAGGTCGGCCATGCTGGAATGGATCTTCCCGAAATGCGCTCTGATGGATTCTCATTGGGGGAGGATGGTATGGATTGGATCTAAGGATCCCCATCCCTTTAATAGACAATTTATTTATCTGGCTAGGGGGGGTGAATGTAAAAACACCCTGGCGCCTCGTATTCATTCGACGCATGGGAGATGGCCCTTATTGGGCACAAAAGCCAAGAGGTCCAAACATTTATGGGACCGGACACTACTTTACAAACATTCGGAAGATGGAGAAGAACCCGCCTTGCAATGCCGAAGACAACTGTGCACCGGACTCATCGTCATTGAAGCCTGGTTCGGGGGCTACTGATGGAGTCCTGGATTAGGGGGTATCCGGACAGCCGGATTATATCCTTTGGCCGGACTGTTGAACTATGAAGATACAAGATTGAAGACTTTGTCTCATGTCCGGATGGGACTCTACTTGGCGTGGAAGGCAAGCTAGGCAATACGGATATGTATATCTCCTCCTTTGTAACGGACCTTGTGTAACCCTAGCCCCTTCCGGTGTCTATATAAACCGGAGGATTTTAGTCCGTAGGACAACAAACAATCATACCATAGGCTAGCTTCTAGGGTTTAGCCTCTCCGATCTCGTGGTAGATCAACTCTTGTAATAGTCATATCATCAAGAATAAATGAAGCAGGACGTAGGGTTTTACCTCCATCAAGAGGACCCGAACCTGGGTAAAACATCATGTCCCCTGCTTCCTATTACCATCCGCCTTAGACGCACAGTTCGGGACCCCCTACCCGAGATCCGCCGGTTTTGACACCGACAAATGGGTTGTTGATGAAGTAGGCTTGTCGTCCAACATCGAACGTAGGAGGTGCTCCAACTTACGAATAATGCCCTTGAGTGCGGTGATATGCTCTTGCAACAGAATATTTTAACGAGTTAGATACTTGTTCTGCACCCGAATTATTTCAATCATCTTGAAAGCTTCAATTTTAGTAGGGGTAAGAAGATTGTAGTGAGGTTGAAGGATGTCTTCTTCTCCTGCTGCCGGAGCTTGGTCCTCCGTGGCCTTCTTGATTCTATCACCCTTGTTGATCTCCCCAAGTTCTTCTGCTTTCGTCTCTATCTTCATTAGCCAAGCATTGTTGCCCGCGTTGTTGGAGGAGGGAGACGACATGATGCGTGGCTTTGAAAACACTGGCAGAAAATAGCTCGAAACAAGAACAGGTGATATTTGCGTGGTACACTGATCAAAACCTTTGGGAGATTATATAATGATATTTTACCGACCATAAGAAGTATCGTGCAAGAAAACGGAGTCCGGAGGGCACACGAGGTGGCCACAAGGTCGGGGGGCGCGCCCTCCACCCTTGTGGTGGCCTCATGTATCTTTCGGTCTACTTTTAATTTTCCTAATTTTGTAAATATTCCAAAACAGAGAGAGTTTATCATTGGAAACGTTTTGGAGTTGGTTTACTTACCGTACCACATACCTATTCCTTTTCGGAGTTTGAAACGTCCTGGAAAGTGTCCCTTATGTACTCCTCCGGGGTTACGGTATCAATTATATTGGTGTCAACATTTACGGGAGTACCTGAGATATAATGTTTGTGTCTTTGATCGTTTACCACCTTTGGATTTTTGCCTTCTGCATTGTTAATTGTTATGGCACCAGAACGATAGACCTCCTCGATAATGTAAGGCCCTTCCCATTTAGAGAGAAGTTTTCCTGCAAAAAATCTTAAACGAGAGTTGTATAGCAAAACATGATCACCTACATTAAAATCACACTTTTTTATCCTGTTATCATGCCATCTTTTAACTTTTTCTTTAAACAACTTGGCATTCTCATAGGCTTGGGTTCTCCATTCATCAGTCGAGCTAATGTCAAATAACCTCTTCTCACCGACAAGTTTTAAATCATAGTTGAGCTCTCTAATAGCCAATATGCCTTATGTTCTAGCTCAAGAGGTAAATGACATGCTTTTCCATAAACCATTTTATACGGAGACATACCCATAAGATTCTTATAAGCAGTTCTATAAGCCCACAAAGCATCATCAAGTTTCTTAGACCAATTCTTTCTAGATCTATTAATAGTCTTTTGAAAAATTAATTTACTCTCTCTATTGCTCAATTCTATTTGACCACTAGACTGAGGATGATATGGAGATGCAATTCTATGGTTAACATCATACTTAGCAAGCATTTTACGGAAAGCACCATGAATAAAATGTGAACCACCATTAGTCATTAAATATCCAGGGACTCCAAACCTCGGAAAAATAACTTCTTTAAGCATCTTAATAGAAGTGTTATGATTAGCACTACTAGTTGGGATAGCTTCTACCCACTTAGTAACATAATCAACAACAACTATAATATGTGTATACCCATTAGAGGAAGGAAAAGGTCCCATATAATCAAAGCCCCAAACATCAAATGGTTCAGTAACAAGTGAATAGTTCGTAGGCATCTCCTGACGTCTACTAATATTACCAATTCTTTGACATTGATCACAAGACAAGACAAACTTACGGGCATCCATAAAGAGAGTAGGACAATAGAAACCGGATTGCAATACCTTATGTGCAATTCTATCTCCAGTGTGATGCCCTTCGTACGACTCGGAGTGGCACTTGCGTAGGATCTGTTCCTGTTCATGCTCAGGTACACAACGTCTAATAACACCATCTACTCCTTCTTTATAAAGGTGTGGACCATCCCAAAAGTAATGTTGTAAATCATAGAAAACTTTTTCTTTTGCTAGTATGTGAAACTTGATGGTATAAATTTAGCAACAATATAATTAGCATAATCTGCATACCAAGGAGTAGTATGAGAAGCATTTATGACATTTAATTGCCCATCAGGAAAGCTATCATCAATAGGTAGTGGGTCATCATGAACATTTTCTAACCTAGACAAGTTATCTGCAATGGGGTTCTCAACTCCCTTTCTATCAATAATATGCAAATCAAATTCTTGTAGCAGGAGAACCCATCTAATAAGTCTAGGTTTAGCATCTTTCTTTTCCATAAGATATTTAATAGCAGCATGATCAGTGTGAACAGTTATTTTGGAATCAACAATATAAGGTCTGGACTTATCACATGCAAATACAACTGCTAAAAAAATCCTTTTTAGTGATAGCATAATTTCTCTAGGCACTATCTAGAGTTTTACTAGCATACTGAATAACATTTAATTTCTTATCTACTATTTGTCCTAGAACAACACCAACAGCATAATCACTAGCGTCACACATAATTTCAAAGGGTAAATTCCAATCAGGTGGCTGAACAATAGGTGCTGAAATCAAGGCTTTCTTAAGTATTTCAAATGCTTCTACAAAATCATCATCAAAACAAAAGGAACATCTTTTTGTAAGATATTAGTGAGAGGCCTAGAAATTTTAGAGAAGTCTTTAATAAACCTCCTATAGAAACCAGCATGGCCAAGGAAACTTTTTCTACCTTTGATATCTTTAGGACACGTCATCTTTTCAATAGCATGTACTTTAGCTTTATCAACTTCAATACCTCTTTCAAAAATTTTATGCCCCAAGACAATCCCTTCATTAATCATAAAGTGACACTTCTCCCAATTCAAGACAAAATTAGTTTTTTCACATCTCTGCAAAACTTGATCAAGGTTGCTTAAGCAATCATCAAAAGAAGTTCCGTAAATGGAGAAATCATCCATGAAAACCTCAACAATCTTTTCACAAAAGTCAGAGAAATAACAGTCATACATCTTTGAAAGGTAGCAGGTGCATTGCATAAACCAAAAGGCATACATCTATAAGCAATGGTACCGAATGGGTAAGTAAAAGTGGTTTTTTCTCGATCCTATTTTGACACAGATATTTGAGAGAAACCAGAATAACCATCTAGAAAGCAAAAATGTGTATGTTTGGATAGTCTTTCTAGCATTTGGTCAATAAAAGGTACAGGGTAATGATCTTTTCTAGTAGCTTTATTTAATTTGCGAAAATCAATTACCATCCTATAACTTGTAACAATTCTTTGAGGAATCAATTCATTCTTATCATTAGGAACTACAGTAATACCTCCATTCTTAGGGACAAAATGAACAAGACTTACCCATTGACTATCAGCAATAGGATAAATTATACCTGCCTCTAGAAGCTTTAGTATTTCATTTCTTACCACTACTTTCATCTTAGAATTCAACTGTCGTTGATGATCAACAACTGGTTTAGCATCTTTCTCCAATTTAATTTTGTGCCGGCATAGAGTGGGACTAATGCCCTTAAGATCATCAAGAGTATATCCAATAGCGGAATGGTGCTTCTTCACAGTTTTCAATAATTTCTTTTCTTCATGCTATGAAAGGTTAGCACTAATAATAACATGATATATCTTATTTTCATCAAGATAAGCTTATTTCAGAGTATCAGGCAATTGTTTAAGCTCAAACACGGGATCACTGTTAGGTGGAGGAGGATCTCCAAGGATTTCAACAGGCAAATTGTGTTTCAAAATAGGTCCCTGATTAAAGAATACTTCATCTATTTCCCTTCTTTCATTCATAAACATATCATATTCACGGTCTAGCAAATATTGTTCTAAAGGATCATTAGGAGGCATGGCAATAGAAGCAAGACCAATAATTTCATCTTTACTAGGCAATTATTTATCATGGGGTTGTCTACAAAATTTAGAGAAATTAAAATCATGAGACATATCCCCTAGACCAATAGTAACAATATCTTTCTCGCAGTCTATCTTAGCATTGACAGTATTCAAGAAGGGTCTACCAAATATACAACAACACAACAACAAAGCCTTTAGTCCCAAACAAGTTGGGGTAGGCTAGAGGTGAAACCCATAAGAGCTTGCAACCAACTCATGGCTCTGGTACATGGATAGCAAGCTTCCACGCACCCCTGTCCATAGCTAGTTCTTTGGTGATACTCCAATCCTTTAGGTCTCTCTTAACTGACTCCTCTCATGTAAAATTCGGTCTACCCCGCCCTCTCTTGAAATTCTCCACACGATTTAGCCGTCCGCTGTGCACTGGAGCTTCTGGAGGCCTGCGCTGAATATACCCAAACCATCTCAGACGATGTTGGACAAGCTTCTCTTCAATTGGTGCTACCCCAACTCTATCTCGTATATCATCATTCCATACTCGATCCTTCCTCGTGTGGACACACATCCATCTCAACGTACGCATCTCCGCCACACCTAACTGTTGAACATGTCGCCTTTTAGTCGGCCAACACTCAGCGCCATACAACATTGTGGGTCGAACTGCTGTCTTGTAGAACTTGCCTTTTAACTTTTGTGGCACTCTCTTGTCACAGAAAATGCCAGAAGCTTGGCGCCACTTCATCCATCCGGCTTTGATTTGATGGTTCACATCTTCATCAATACCCCCATCCTCGTGTAGCATTGACCCCAAATACCGAAAGGTGTCCTTCCAAGGTACCACCTGGCCATCAAGGCCAACCTCCTCCTCCTCACACCTAGTAGCACTGAAACCGCACATCGTGTACTCGATTTTAGTTCTACTAAGCCTAAACCCTTTTGATTCCAAGGTTTGTCTCCATAACTCTAACTTCCTATTTACGCCCGTCCGACTATCGTCAACTAGCACCACATCATCCAAAAAGAGCATACAACATGGGATATCTCCTTGTATATCCCTTGTGACCTCATCCATCACCAATGTAGAAAGATAAGGGCTCAGAGCTAACCCCTGATGCAGTCCTATCTTAATTGGGAAGCCATCGGTGTTGACATCACTTGTTCGAAAACTTTTCACAACATTATCGTACATGTCCTTGATGAGGGTAATGTACTTTGCTGGGACCTTGTGTTTCTCCAAGGCCCACCACATGACATTCCGCGGTATCTTCTCATAGGCCTTCTCCAAGTCAATGAACACCATATGCAAGTCCTTCTTTTGCTCCCTATATCTCTCCATAAGTTGTCATACCAAGAAAATGGCTTCCATGGTCGACCTCCCAGGCATGAAACCAAAATGACTTTTGGTCACGCTTGTCATTCTTCTTAAGCGGTGCTCAATGACTCTCTCCCATAGCTTCATTGTATGGCTCATCATCTTTATTCCACGATAATTAGTACACCTCTGAACAACCCCCTTGTTCTTGAAGATTGTTACTAATATACCCCGTCTCCATTCTTCTGGCATCTTGTTTGCCCGAAAAATGAGGTTGAAAAGCTTGGTTAGCCATACTATCGCTATGTCCCCGAGACCTTTCCACACCTCAATGGGGATACAATCAGGGCCCATCGCCTTGCCTCCTTTCATCCTTTTTAAAGCCTCCTTGACCTCAGACTCCTGGATTCGCCGCACAAAATGCATGCTGGTCTCATCAAAGGAGTCATCCAGTTCAATGGTAGAACTCTCATTCTCCCCATTGAACAACTTGTCGAAGTACTCCCGCCATCTATGCTTAATATCCTTGTCCTTCACCAAGAGTTGGCTTGCTCCATCCTTGATGCATTTTACTTGGCCAATATCCCTTGTTTTCCTCTCTCGGATCTTGGCCATCTTATAGATGTCCCTTTCGCCTTCTTTCGTGCCTAACCGTTGGTAGAGGTCCTCATATGCCCGACCCCTTGCTTCACCAACAACTTGCTTTGTGGCCTTCTTTGCCATCTTGTACTTCTCTATGTTGTCTGCACTCCTATCCAGGTATAGGCGTCTGAAGCAATCTTTCTTCTCCTTAATCGCCTTCTGGAAATCATCATTCCACCACCAGGTATCCTTATCTTCACTTCTCCTTCCCATGGACACTCTAAACTCCTTCGAGGCCACCTTATGAATGCTAGTCACCATCTTCATCCACACATTGTCCGCATCCCCTCCTTCCTCCCAAGGGCCCTCCTTAATGACCTCTCCTTGAACTCCTGAGCTACCTCCCCCTTGAGCTTCCACCACTTCGTTCTAGCGACTTTGGCACGCTTATCCGACTGGACATGAATCCAAAAGTAGAAGTCAGCAACCACCAGCTTATGCTGGTGTACAACACTCTCTCCAGGTATCACCTTACAGTCTAGGCACGCACACCTATCTTCTCTTCTCGAGAGGATGAAATCAATATGGCTAGAGTGTTGGCCACTACTAGAAGTCACCAGATGTGATTCTCTCTTTATATAGAGGGTGTTAGCTACAATCATGTTGTAGGCCGAGCAAAGCTTAAGACATCTTCTCCTTCTCGATTCCTGATGCCATAGCCAAAGCCTCCATGCGCCCCTTCAAAAGTTGTGTTAGATGTACCCACGTGGCCATTGAGGTCTCCTCCTATGAAGAGCTTCTCACCAATCGGTACACTCCTAACCATGTCTTCCAGGCATTCCCAGAACGCCCTCTTGGTGTTCTCATTGTGGCCTACTTGCGGGGCATACACGCTGATAACATTGAGAACCAAGTCCTCAGCTACCAGCTTGACCAGGATAATCCGGTCCCCACGTCTCTTGACGTCTAACACTCCATACTTGAGGCTCTTGTTGATCAAGATGCCTACGCCATTTCTGTTTGCAGCCGTCCCCGTGTACCACAGCTTGAAGCCGGTATCCTCCACATCCTTCGCCTTCTGTCCTCTCCATTTGGTTTCTTGGATGCAAAGGATATCAACACCTCTCCTCGCCGCTGCATCAACTAGCTCCCGAAGCTTCCCTGTCGGAGAACCTACATTCCAGCTACCTAAGCGAATCCTCCTAGGCTCGGCTAGCTTCCTTACCCTTCGCACTCGTCGAGTCAAATGCGAAGACCCTTGCTCATTTTCCACTACATCCGGGCGCCGATGTAGCACGCCACTAAGGATGCGTCGACCCGATCCTTGCTCACTTGCCACCGTATCCGGATCAAGATATGGCGCGCCACCTGGGGGTTGACGGCCCGGCCCTTGCCCATTTTCCACCACATCCGTGTTTCGATGTGGCGCGTCGCTGAGAGGGTTACACGCCAATGAAAATCTTCTGGGTTTCATCTCCATAAGAGTGGCCGAGTTTTTATGTTGGCTCGCCAAGCCTATCACAATCCTCCTCCTTTACCCGGGATTGGGACCGGCTATGTTGAGACAACATAGGCGAAGTTAAGGGTCTACCAAATAGGATGGGACAAAAATTATCTTGCGGGGAACCTAGAACAAGAAAATCAGCAGGGTATTTAATTTTCCCACACAAGATTTCAACATCTCTAACAATCCCAATTGGTGATATAGTATCTCTACTAGCAAGCTTAATAGTAACATCAATATCTTCTATCTCAGCAGGTGCAATATCATTCATAATTTCTTTATATAATGCACAAGGAATTGCACTCACACTAGCACCCACATCACGTAAGCCATGATAACAATGATCTCCTATTTTACCAGAAACAACAGGCATGCCAACAATAGGTCTATGTTTACCTTTCATATCGGGTTTAGCAATTCTAGCAGCTTCATCATAGAAATAAATAACATGCCCATCGATATTATCAACCATAGCAATACTAGGTTCAACTTTAATTTGCTCAGAGGGTGTATATGTTTTAGTATTACTTTTACGAACCACAGTTGAAGCTTTAGCACGATCCTTTATTCTAACAGGGAATGGTGGTTTCTCAATATAAGGAGTACGGACAATAGGATCAACATTATAAGTAATAATTTCTTCTTCAACTTTAATGGGTTCAGCTACTCTAACTTCAATGGGAGGATGATATTTAAGCAACTTCTCCTTAGGGAGATCAACATGAGTAGCAAATGATTCATAGAAAGAAGCTACTATCTCAGAGTCAAGTCCATATTTAGTGCTAAAATCACGAAATGCATCGGTATCCATAAAATATTTAACACAATCAAACTTAAGGTTTATACCTGACTCCTTACCTTCGTCGAGATCCCAATCTTCGGAGTTGCATTTAATTCTTTCCGATAAATCTCATTTGAATTCAATATCCTTCTTCAGATAGGAACTAGTACAAGAAGTATCGAGCATGGATCGATCATTATGAGAAAGCCAAGCATAAATTTTTGAATAATAATTTCTCTTGAGAGCTCATGATTGGGGCATGAATATAACATTGAATTAAGCCTCCCCCAAGATTGAGCGATATTTTCTCCTTCACGAGGCCAAATATTATATATATAATTCCGATTACGATGAACTAGATGCATAGGATAAAACTTCTGATGAAATTCCAATTCTCAATCGGTTGTAGTTCCATGATCCAATATTATCCAATAGCCTATACCATGTCAATGCCTTTACCTTAAAAGATAAAGGGACAACCATCTTCTTGACAACATCCTCGGGGATACCTGCAAGCTTAAATAATCGACAAACTTCATCCAGATAGATTAGGTGCATATCGGGATGTAATGTTCCATCTCCTGCATAAGGATTAGCTAGCAGTTTCTCTATCATACACGAAGGAATTTCATAATAAATATTTTCAGTAGATGCAGTAGGTTGAGGAGCAACTTTTTGTTCTTCTGGTCGGGGCGAAGATACCCCGAACAAGCCCCTCAAAGGATTATTTTCCATAGTAACAAGTGCCAGTAAATTTCAGCACACTATATAAATGTTTCCTTACCAAATTCCACTTACCAAAGGAGCTTCACTCCCCGGCAACGACTCCACAAAAGAGTCTTGATGACCCACAAGTATAGGGGATCTATCGTAGTCCTTTTGATAAGTAAGAGTGTTGAACCCAACGAGGAGCAGAAGGAAACGACAAGCGGTTTTCAGCAAGGTATTCTCGGCAAGCACTGAAATTATCGGTACAAATAGTTGTATGATGAGATAATTCATAACGGGCAACAATTAACAAAAGTAAACAAGGTGCAGCAAGGTGGCCCAATCCTTTTTATAGCAAAGGACAAGCCTGGATGAACACTTATATAAATAAAAGCGTTCCCTAGGACACATGGGAATTGTTGCCAATGTAGTTTTCATCATGCTCATATGATTCATGTTCGTTACTTTGATAATTTGATATGTGGGTGGACCAGTGCTTGGGTGCTGCCCTTCCTTGGATAAGTGATACATCTCCCATGTATCTATAATTTTTGATTGCTCCATGCTATTATATTATCTATTTTGGATGTTAATGGGCTTTATTTTACACTTTTATATCATTTTTGGGACTAACCTACTAATCGGAGGCCCATCCCAAGTTGAAGTTTTTTTTGCCTATTTTAGGGTTTCGAAGAAAAGGAATATCAAACGGAGTCCAAACGGAATGAAACCCTCGGGAACGCGATTTTCTCAACGAACGTGATCCAGGAGACTTGGAGTGGGCGTCAAGAAACAATAGAGGAAGGCACAAGGCAGGGGGTGCGCCTACCCCCTGGGCGTGCCCTCCACCCTCGTGGGCCCTCTGTTGCTCCATCGACGTACTTCTTCCTCCTATATATATCGACGTACCCCCCAAACATCCAAGAGCACCACGAAAACCTTATTCCACCGCCGAAACCTTCTATACCCGAGAGATCCCATCTTTGGGCCTTTTCCGGAGCTCTACCGGAGGGGGAATTGATCACGGAGGGCCTCTACATCAACTCCATGGCCTCTCCGGTGATGTGTGAGTAGTTTACTTTAGACCGGGTCCATAGTTATTAGCTAGATGGCTTCTTCTCTCTCTTTGGATCTCAATACAAAGTTCTCCTCGATCTTCTTGGAGATCTATTCGATGTAACCTTCTTTTGCGGTGTGTTTGTCGAGATCCGATGAATTGTGCGTTTATGATCCAGATTATCTATGAACAATATTTGATTCTCCTCTGAATTCTTTTATGTATGATTGGTTTATCTTTGCAAGTCTCTTCGAATTATCAGTTTGGTTTGGCCTACTAGATTGATCTTTCTTGCAATGGGAGAAGTGCTTAGCTTTGGGTTCAATCTTGTGGTGCTCGATCCCAGTGACAGAAAGGGAACCGACACGTATTGTATTGTTGCCATCGAGGATAAAAAGATGGAGTTTATATCATATTGCATGAGTTTATCCCTCTACATCATGTCATCTTACTTAAAGCATTACTCTGTTCTCTTGAACTTAACACTCTAGATGCATGCTGGATAGCGGTCGATGTGTGGAGTAATAGTAGTAGATGCAGAATCGTTTCGATCTACTTGTCACGGACGTGATGCCTAGATACATGATCATACCTAGATATTCTCATAACCATGCTCATTTCTATCAATTGCTCGATAGTAATTCATTCACCCACCGTAATACTTATGCTCTTAAGAGAAGCCACTAGTGAAACCTATGGCCCCCGGGTCTATCTTTTATCATATTAATCTTCCAATACTTAGTTATTTCCATTGCCGTTTATTTTACTTTGGATCTTTATTTCTCTTTATCATAAAAATACCAAAAAAATATCTTATCATATCTATCAGATCTCACTCTCGTAAGTGACCATGAAGGGATTATTGACAACCCCTTTATCGTGTTGGTTGCAAGGTTCTTATTTGTTTGTGTAGGTGTGTGGGACTTGAGCGTGATATCCTACTGGATTGATACCTTGGTTCTCAAAAACTGAGGGAAATACTTACGCTACTTTACCGCATCATCCTTTCCTTTCAAGGGAAAACCAACGCAGTGCTCAAGAGGTAGCAAGAAGGATTTCTGGCGCCATTGCCGGGGAGATTCGCACCAAGTCAAGTCAATGCATACCAAGTACACATCACAAACTCTTATCCCTCACATTACATTATTTGCCATTTGCCTCTCATTTTCCTCTCTCCCACTTCACCCTTGCCGTTTTATTCGCCCTCTTTTCCTCTCTCCCTCTCTTTCCGTTCCCCTTCTCTTTCTCTATTTGCCCTTTTGCCCATTTCTTGTTTGCTTGTGTGTTGGATTGCTTGCTTGTCACGATGGCTCTACCTAGATTTTGTGATCTTCACCTTAAAAGGTTAGAAGAGATTGAAAGCAACGTCATGAGTTTTATGACTTTACAATTTGAGCATAATAATTTCTTTAGGAACGAGCTTAAGGAACAAAAAAGCTTTATCGGTTATATGAAGAAAGAGCTCGATGATATGTCTAAAGAATTTTATGGTTTGAATCTCAGATTGCTCATCTTGAAAAATTAATTGCTGAAGTCTCAGATAAGCAGGCCACCTTAGTTAATAACATGGCCGCTAAGCCGGAAAGTTTTCATGATAATAAGGATGAAGATCTAAAAGTTATTGATGTGTCCCTTTGTCGGGGGTTGGGTGTGACATATGCCAAAGGATGGCTTATCATGGTGGGGGCGAGTAGAACGTCGCCGGTGCCTGGAAACGGGATGAGGCGTAGACATGCACGCCGGCGAATCTTACCCAGCTTCAGGGCTCTCCGGGGAGATAACACCCCTACTGCTGCTCTGCGGGGTCTCCGCATGATCACTATGGCAAAGTGTTTACACGATCGCTCCTTGAGCTGTTTCCTGGAGGTAGGAGAGGGCAAGGCTAGCTCTCTCTCTCTCTCCTATATGATCTGGTCTAAAGCTAATAGGTTCCAACCCTTTGCATGGGCGCCCCTGGGGGGTTTATATAGGCCTACCCCCAGGGGTACAATGGCAATCTGACTGGACACAGGCCCAGCCGTTAGTGTCTCTGACCTCCATCTTCTCCGCCGACCACTGGGGCCCCACCGACTGGCGGGCCCCGCCATCTGGCTAGGTACGGAGCCGACAGGCCGCGTCCGCCGCGGGCGGGTCTTGCCGGCTGCCGATAACTGTAGCCATGCTTCCAATGACGTGGGCTTGGTCATGGAGTCATGGCAACAGCCCCGCCGCCTGAAGGGCGATCACTATTGCCACTCTCCGTCACGTCTGTTTAATGGCACGCGGGCCCGGGGGAGGATCCGGCCGACTCCTTGGAGCTGATTCCCAACGAGTCCGGCTGGTGGCGCACTTGCCGTCTTCTAGGGTCCCGCTGGCAGGTGGGGCCCACTGCCCCAAGGCCGTACGATCAAGCTGTCGTGGGCGCAGGATTCGGTCCTCCGGTGCTGATGGCAGGGCTGGCATGGAAATAGTGCCACACCGCACGGAGATCTCCGCTAGTACATTGTACTGTAGCCATGCCTTCCTTGGAAAAGGGGTGGGAGCAGTCTTCACTGTAGCCACTCCCCTGTCCTGTCCCTCTTGATGAGGACATGGGGTTTTGCTAGAGTTACGGGCAGACTCCCCAAAGCCGGCTTCTTTGGAAGTTGCCAGTCAGGAGTCGGCTTATCCCGAAGTCGTCCCTGGGACTCGGCCGCGAGTGGGCAGTCGGCTGTCTTGCCGTCGTCTTCTCAGAAGGCAGCTCTTCGTCCTGGAGTCTTGAGGGGCGCAGCCTGCCCTGATGTCTTGAAAGTTTCTGGGCCTCGGGTTGGCCTACCCGTGGCTCATTACTCCGACAGCAGTCCCCGAAGCTGGTGAGGCACCGCAGACGACCGGCCGAGAAACCTCAGCAGTTTTCCTTTCTGGGTGCTCGACACTTGGTTCTTGGCTGACTTCTGCCGGGCCGGCTAGCAGGAGTCGGACTCGCCCAATTCAGACTCGCACAATATTTCGAACGTCGCGGCGGGATTCAATGAGCGTGCTGGCTAAGCCTCTAGACTGCCGCCCGTTCCAGGCCTGTCACGTGATAACACGTGGCCGGGCCATTCTGCCGGTCCACGCGCGCGATGGGACAGGCCCGCAGGCGGGGCCCGCCACTACCGCGCCTCGGCGCCCGAGCGGATCCGCTGTGGCCCAGGCGGACGGTTGGGATTCCCGTGGAGTTACTGCGCGCAGTAACTTTGTCATGGTAACATGGGGGTCGTGGGGTCGTGGGCGCAGTAAATCCTGCGACCGCCCCCTCGGCTTCGCAGCCCATGAGGCTATAAGTAGGGGGAGGAGGGGGGCGCGGCAGAGCACGCGCGCCCCTCCTTCCCACTACGCCTTGCTCTTCTCCTTCTTCTTCTTCTTCTTCCTCGCCCCGCCGTGCGCCCAAGCTCTGACGAACTCCACGGCGATTAGCTCACGATGAGCTCTTCTTCATCTCGCCGTGCCTCCCCCGGCGCGCTCCGGCACCTGGGACGGCTCAGAAGTACATGATGACCACATCGAGTTCCTCCACAAGACTCGTCGGCTCCCCGGCGAAGATCACGTGCGGGTGCGTCTTGCGCCGAGGGGGAGATTTCCCCCGCGCCGCAGGAGGGCGAGCGGGTCATCTTCCGCTCGCACTGTCTGCGCGGGTTGGGGCTGCCGGCGAGCAGCTTCTTCCGCTCTTTTCTGGAGTTCTACGGCCTCCAGCCGCACCACCTCACGCCCAACACGGTGGTGCTACTATCGGCCTTCGTGGCCTTGTGCGAAGGCTTCCTCGGAGTCCTCCCCACCCTCGAGCTCTGGGGGGAGTTCTTCTTCTCCAAGCTCGGCACCCAGGCTGCAGGCGTCCCGGCTCAATGCGGCGCTTTCATCGCTGTGCGAAGGTCAGGGGCCGACAACCCCTTCCCCACCATCTCGCTGATAAAGTCGGTGAAGATGTGGCAGCGCTTGTACTTCTATGTACGGAGCGTCTCTGCGAGGGGTGACTGGGTCAACCTGCCGGCTTTCGAAGCTGGCCCGCCGGCTGGGAGACTGCCCAACTGGTCGTACCGGGCCAAGTTGCTGACGCCTGCGGGAGCCGGCACCGTCGCGCGACTCTGAGTGCTGACGCAGTCGGAGGGCTTGACTGGTCCAGACCTGCTGGCCGCCTTCGTGGCGCGCCGAGTTCTTCCGCTCCAAGGCCGCCCCCACATGATATGCCAAATGAGCGGGCATCGCGACCCGAGTCGGATGTGCACCAAGGACATGCCTGACGAGGAGGTGGCCTTCATGTTGAACTACCTCTCGGATAGCAAGCTCCTGGAGGACTGGCGGTTTGGCAAGGAGCCGTACTCCCGCGCCAACCCCCTGCCCGTGGTGAGTTGCCTTTTCTTTCTTTGGATTGTCTTCTTTCTTGCCGAGTTTGTTTGTGCGGCCTGACCAGTCGGCTTTGGTCAGAATCCCCTCCTCCATCCACCAGGCGGCACCACGGGGCCGGCCCGCGAGTTCCTTGCCGACCGGGCAGAGAGCGACGTCGACGGCCCCGATCTGGGAGCAGCGGCTTTGGAAGACAACGCGGAGGGGGGAGGAGGAGCAGCAGGCGTCTCCAGGCCTTCGGCCACTTTCGCGGACTGGCCTGACGACGAGGCCGAGGGAGAAGTCGCCCCCCGCCATCGGCCAGGAGCCAGCCAGCCTGGCGCGGGCTCTTCTGCCGCGCCGGGTGCTCCAGGCGGCGCGAAGAAACGTAGGGCCGTGCCGACCTTGTTCGGTAGTCGGCCGAAGAAGCCCAAGGGTTCGGCTGCGGCGACCCGGCGGGACGAGGCGGCTGCGAAAGTCATCCGCTTCCGTAAGGAAGTGAAGAAGCCGCCACTGGTCTCCGTGTGAGTATTCCATCTTTAACGCTTTATTCTTTCTCTGCAGCTTTGTCTGAGTCTTTGCTTGCTTCCCTTGCTTCAGGGCTCCCCTTACTCTTGAGAGGGTTGCCGCCGCCTCCGTCATGGGGTCAGCGGAGACGTCCGCCACCACTCGGCGGATTGACCCCGCTGCTGACCTCCGGGAGGCGACGGAGCGGAATGCGCAGGAGAAGTGCAACGAGGAAGAGGCCGCCCGCCTGGAGTAGGCGGAGGCCGATAAGGTGGAGGCCTCCGCCAAGAAGAAATTGGCGGAGGCTGAAGCCGCCGCCGCGACGAAGCGGCAGGCTGAGGAGGCTGCGCGCCGCCAATCGGCGGTGTTCGTCCCCCCGCTGAACTCTACGCCGCCGTCTCCGGAGTTCACGGGGCAGACTGGGGGAGCCGGCGGCGAGAACCCCGTCATGGAGAGGGAAGGCAGCGACTCTTCTACGCCGGACGTGATCGTTCTGCCGCCGCCTCCGCCACCGTCTGGGAGCACGCAGGGCGAACAGCCAGCGGACCCTCCGGTGCCGCCGACTGAAGATGAGGCCGTGGCGAGGCTACTCCTTCAAGTCGGCTCGCCAACGCGCCGCCGCCTTGAGAAGGCGACCTGGGCACCCCGCCCCCTGGAGGCCGGCACCACCAGCTCGGCGATCCCAGACGCCGAGGCGACGAGCGTCGCACCCGTCGGGTGGGTGCGAGGGGGTGGCACAGGGCCGCTGAACCAAGCGCTTCTGGACGTCCAGGCGAATCTTCGAGCTGAGGGCGACACCCTCCAGAACTGCACCAAGGCCTACCTGGCATCGCGAGCAGCCGTCCGGGTATGTTTTGTATTTGGTCCTTGTTTTCTTGTTCCTTTCTATGGGGGCGCGCCAGCGCACCCACTGGGTGTAGTCCCCGAGTTTCGGGTCGGTTGCTGAGCAGGCGACCCGGAACTCCAATTGGTGAGTTCTGGGTACTAACTTTTTTCTGAAATACTTGTTGCAGGACTACCACAACCTCCGTGTCACTGCCTTCAACCGCAACGTTGAAGAGCTGGGCAAACGGACCGCCGACTTGTCGGAGAGCCGGAGTAAGTTCTTTTTCTTCTTCGCGGGCGCGCGCTGGCGCACCCGCGGGCTGTAGTCCTCGAGATTCGGGCCGACTGCTGAGCAGTCGGGCCGGATCTCCCCGACGACCTTCTTTTATGATGACTTAATGCCTTCTTTCTTCCTTCCCTTCAGAAGCCAATGCTGTTCTTCAATAGCAGCTGAGTGAGGCCAACTCTGCGTTGCGCGCCAAGGGGGAGGAGTGCGGCAAGCTCGGCACAGAGTGCGATCTGCTGGCCACTCAGTTGGCAGGGCAGAGGGAGCTGCTTGCGAAGACGCAGAAGGAGGCAGAAGAGGTGGAAACCGTCCTCCTGGCCGAGTTCGCGAGCGAGCGCTCCTCCTGGACTGATAGAGAGGCAATGCTGACCTCCGGCTTCCATGAGATTGAAGACATCGTTGATGGTGAGTTTCTTTACCTTCTTTCTTCAAGCTGCCGATTATAAATCGTGCCGACTCCTGGTTTTTGACTTGTTTCTTCGTTTCTTCCGTCTTGGCAGACTTCTTCCCTAGGCACTCGCAGGCCGCCATCCAAGCCATCGAGGCTGACCGTGAAGGTCGGAGGGCGGAAGGTGCAGAGATCGCTGCTGACACCCCCCGAACCCTTGATGAGCATATCCTGAGCATCGAGGCTCGCCTTCGGCCGACTTACCGGATGTTGCGCCGGCTTCAACGTGTGGGCGCCCAGGCGATTGCCGCCCTGTGGCCGGACATGCAGGCTCCATGCACCCCCAGGCTGACTGCCGACTGAAAGCCATGGAAGACGCCCTCGTCAAGCGTGCCGCAGCGATCGCCGAGTATACGGACACTAGCATCTTCATGCCCGAGTGGTCTGAAGACGGTGAGTAGGTACTGCTGGAGTGGTTTGGGATGAACCCAGACTACGGCGAGGACTCGGCGGAGGTGATCGGCTCCAGCGTCGAGGAGGAAGGCGAGGTGGAGGATGGAGGTGAGACGGAAGCACCAGAAGACGGAGCGGACGGCCAGCCTCAGCTCGACCGCGCCTCCAGCAACTAGCCGCGTGCGACCGATCCGACTACCGCTGGAGGCGATCAAGCCGAGAGTGCTCAGCCAGCCACCCCAACGCCTGACGCTGCCGCCTCTTAGGCTGCCACCTTATCTTTATTTTATCTGCTCTAGTAATCTTGAAGAACTTGTTAATTCGCACAATTCCACCCACGGGGTGTATTTTGAACTTCTGCTCGAAGATTCGGCCAAGGGCCTATGCTATGTAAATATTTATCCGAGTTCTATCTTTTCTTGCTCATTGCTCTTTTGGCTTTTTCCTTTGCCGCTTTCCCTTAGTTGCCTGTCTTGCCAGTCGGACAGCCGCTCTGTGGACTGCCATTGGATCAAATGCTTGACTACTTTGAGAAGGCAAGTACTTAGCCGTTTTTAGAGTTTTTTTAGCAAGTTGAATAGAAGGCGGTGAGCCGACTGCTCAATAGTCGGTTAGTAAAAGGAAGGCTGGAAGCTGGCTTAAGCTATGTTTTATGCTTTGAGTCCTTAGCCATTTTTCATGCGAACGCCCATTCTACCTTACCCCCGTCCACCGTGCAGTCGCTCTGCGAGCTGCGGCTTCTGACAGGAGATGGCTTAGGCGTCACACACTACTTGTCCGACTGCAGGAAGCATTTCATAGTGCAAGGCGGCAAGTCCCCGGGCTGACCTGTCGAGCCTGGTGCCAAGCGGCATAACAAAGAGTAACATACTCATAGGCATAACTTTTATCATACAGACAAAAGAGGGCAGTCCCCGAGCTCGTCTCGGGGGGCCCGAAGCCTTGGTACTTTAATACAAAAGGTAGCGTGGTACATACTGCATCAACTGTAAAATCTTCGGAGGAGGTTTGCATTCCATGGACACTTTATTTCCTTGCCGGAATCGTCCCTCTTGCGTGCTCGGGGCTTCTGAGCGTCAATCAGGTAGTAGGAGTCGTTGCCCAGCACTTTGCTGATGATGAAAGGGCCTTCCCAAGGTGCTGACAGCTTGTGCTGGCCGGCTGTTTGCTGGATCAGCCGGAGCACAAGGTCGCCTTCTTGGAAAATCTTGGCTTGACCTTCCTGTTGTGGTATCAGCGCAGGCTCTGCTGGTAGATGCTGGACAGGCTGAGTGCCAACAGCCGGCCCTCTTCCAGCAGATCGACGCCGTCTTGACGTGCTTCTTCTGCTTCCTCCTCGGTGTACATGGTGACTCGCGGGGAGTCGAACTCTATGTCCGTTGGGATGACGGCTTCAGCACCGTAGATGAGGAAGAAAGGCGTGAAGCCAGTTGACTTGTTTGGAGTCGTGCATAGACTCCAGAGGACGGCTGGCAGCTTGTCGATCCAGCTGCCAGCCGAGCGCTCCAGAGGCTCAATCAGCCGGGGCTTGATGCCGGACAGCATGAGGCCATTTGTTCGCTCCACCTGGCCGTTTGACTGTGGATGGGCGACGGACGCTAGGTCCAGTCGGATGCCCTGTGTTGCGCAAAAATGGGCCAAGGCGCCTTTGGCAAAATTTGTGCTGTTGTTGGTGATGATGCTGTGTGGTATGCCGTACCGAATTGTGATGTCGGAGATGAAAGTCACGGCAGTCGGACCATTCAGTTTCTTGATTGGCTTCGCTTCTATCCACTTGGTGAACTTGTCCATTGTGACAAGTAAGTGAGTTAAGCCACCTCGTGATGTCTTGAATGGTCCCACCATGTCTAGACCCCAAACTGCAAAAGGCCAGGCAATGGGGATGGTCTTGAGTGCAGAAGCCGGCTGGTGCGGCTTGGAGCTGAACTTCTGGCACCCTTTGCATTTTTGGACCAGTTCCTTGGCCTCTTCTAAGGCGGTCGGCCAGAAGAAACCATGTCGAAAGGGTTTGGCGATGAGTGCCCTTGAAGCCACATGGTGGCCGCACTCACCTTGATGGATGTCTTCGAGAATTGCTTGGCCTTGCTCTGGCTCTACGCAGCGCTGGTAGACACCAGTGACGTTGTGCCTCACCAGCTCTCTGTTGACTATGGTGTAGGCTGCCGCTCGGCGTTGTACTTGCCGAGCTGAGGTCTCATCAGTCGGTAGTTCTTTGCTCACCAGGAATTTGAGGATGAGCTGGGCCCATGAGGGTGCTGCTATTTCTTCGACTGCTAGAACTGCGACTTGGATGAGGGCGGTTGGGCTGGGAGGCGGTGGGTTGGAGTCAACAGCCGCTTGCTGGGTTAATGAAGTCCCTAGGCCGACTGCGTGGTTCTTGGGCTGTAACACCCCAAAATTTTGACCTTGCTTTAATGAATTAAAATTTTGCCAGGAATTAAAACTTTGAATTTCTGAGCTCCATTTTGTTTTTTTAAATCTTTTCCTTCCCTGTTATGATGAGTTTTCCCAAAGAGAAAACTTTTCAAATATGTTATTGGACTTATTTAATCTCTCAAGAGAAACTTTTCCTTATTTAATATAACTAATTAAATAATTAAGTTGCTTGATCTTTACTTTCTTGAAAATGGATTTTCAAGGTTAAATGGCCATTTTTGAACTACAACCATTTGATAAATTCACTTAAATTTTCAACCAAAATTTGGAGATGTCATGTGATGTTTTTAAATCACCTTTGTATAAAAACATCTTTATTTTATGAAATATTTTGAGCTCTACACCCTTTTTTCTTCTCTGGTCCAGTGGGTAATTTTGCACTATAACTCATTTAAATATTTTCTTCTAGCCTCCACCAAAATTTTTGGATGTTAGTAGTAACATATGATTCAACATTTTGCAAAAACCTAGTGCTGTTCTTTGAAAATTTTGAGTAAATCAATCTCATTTCCATTCTGGACCAACTTGATGGTTTGTGCAGCAACCATATTTTTTGTTTGCTCTTTAACCCTTGATTCTTTCTCCTACTTGTAGTCCTCCATGTTAAACCCTTAAGTCCAGGAGCATGCACCTTTTTGGATCACTTTTGGTTCATGAAATAATGCCATTTATTTCCTGTCCAGAATTGTAGTTTTGTAAAACTTGCACTAACAAGTTGCTGCATTTGACCAACTAACCTCACCACCCTCTTGTCCATCTAAAGAGACCCCAATCTGGAAGTTTTGGCCACCCCAAGAGTTGCCTAGATGCATGTGGCATTCTATCGAGCACCCTGTAGGCATGACCAGTTTTGACATGAGTTTTGGCATTGCACTGTGAGCTTGCACCTTGGATCAAACTAACCTGTCCACTAGACTCCCAGTTGCTCCTAACCTCGATCTGGTAAACCCCAACCTCACCTGCGACCTGTAACATGCCGCGGCATTGTGTCGAACATCTCCCGTGCGTGCACTGGACGCGCCCAGAGCGCGCGTATTTCACGATGCCGTGCCCGAGCCGACACGCTGGCCCCCTGGCTTTGGCCCACCCGGCAGCACCTCGCCACGCACTCCCCGCCGCGCAGCAACGCGCCAAGCCACCCTGGCACGCTACAGTGCCGCCGCCAGGGCATTTTGGCGGCACACCGGTGTCCGCAGCGGCTCCAGCCACGGGCAGCGCCGCCCAAGCCCCTCCCGCTCGCCACCTGGCCCCTGGAACAGCGCGAGCTCATCCGCAGCCATGTCCGCTAGCGCTCGTCGCCGCCACGATGCCCTGCAGCTATAGAAAGACGGTCGCCGACGACCTCATCCGCGACCGCCGCTGAACCGCCTCGACTCGCCTATTTAAGGAGCCCCGAGCTCATCTCTGCACGCAGGCAGTCCCAAGCCACCTCCCGAGGACCCCCATTGGCCCGAGGAGGCCTCCTTCCTCATCTCCGGCAACCGCAGCCGCCGCCACCACCCCGGCCATTCCGACACCACCAGGGCCTCCCCCTCTCCACTCTCTTTGCCAGAAACTTCCTCATCCTCCCGTGAACCCATCCCCCCTACTCAATCTTGATCGGGAACCACCGTAGCCCCAAATCCACCTTGCTCCCGAAGCTTCCCTCCGCCGCGGAGCTCGCCGCCGGCGATTTCCTCCACTTCCGATGACCCTACGACTACCGGAGTGACCACCTCAGCCCCCTGAGTCCGCTGGTGGCCTCAGCTTTCCGAACGGAGCCACCGTTCGCCGGAGATGATCGCCGGAGCCCCGCTCCACTCGGGCTGAGGAGGGAGACGACGCGGGCGACTGGTCAAACCTGACCAGTGGGCCAGGCAGGCCCACCGTCAGAGACCCAGCGCCGGTCCACGTGGTTAAGTGGAGGCGTAAAGGGCACAAATACGTTTTCTCTGCACTGAAAGCGTCATCTCGTTTGAAATGTCTTCTTTTGTTTTAAAAAAAACAGTTTTGACCGGAACTTTGACTGGCTATAACTTTTTAAATATAACTCCAAATGAATTGATTTTTTTCCTACCTTCCTCAAATTTGGTCTAGTTTATTTTAAGATTTATTTCAAAATTTTCCAAACAACTTTTTTGTACTGTTTTTGAAATGTGTGTTAATTCAAATATATTTTTAAAATAGGATTTTGGAGAGAGAGAAGAAACTTTCAAAAGTTTTGGAGAGCACCTCACCCCTCCACAATTTAAAGGCAAGCATTCTGAACCCTGGTACAATGTTTTTGGTGTGATATTTGACACGTTTATAACACCACCTTATTTCAGAGGTTTTGTTATTTCATGTGACATGATCATTTGCATGGAAGCATACTAGTGATTTTCCTTGCTGTTGGAAATGAATATTATTGCGATGGTAATCATCCTCGTGTGCCTTGCATGCATGTCGGAAAAGCCTCGGCCTTGGGTAGGCGTGAGCTTGTCGCCGGTCCCCGTCGGGACGGTTATGTCCGGCCGGTATGGCATGGTAATGTATATTGAGTGGTGATTTTATTGATTGAAATATATTTGTTACATGTCATGCAGGGAACTTATAAACCTCCTGAGTCGACCGTAGACCGAGCCTTGTTTCCAGTAACCCCCATACTTGCTATGTACTACCACTTGTCCCTGCCGCAGGTAGGGTATGGTTCAGTAAGTCGTCAACCCCTTTCAAGCACACACCGTACAGAGAGGCCATGGTGGAAGATATCGGTTGTAGCCGGTAGGCATGCCACCTGGTCCGGGGGCATGGGTGTTTTCCGGTTGAGACCGAGAGGGGAGGCCACCCCTTAGAGCGCGCGATATAAATTTGATCCCATGGCACGCGAGGTTGTAGCCTCCCCACTTAGAGTTTGCTTAACAAGTGTCGTGGGTGATTCCAGACACCGATGAGTTAAGCTGGTGTGTGCAAGTTAGGCGTGTTTTCTACTAAAAGGCCGTAGACGGAATTATTCCCAATGGACTAAAGGAATCCGTTACTTGTGGGTAAAGCGTACACGCTCTGCAGAGATTAAAACCTATTCGAATAGCCGTGTCCATGGTTAAGGATTACAGTCTGGGATGGGTCAAGTGTTGGTCTTAGTGTCGGTCTTCGGAGGAGAAATTGATAAACCAGAACTTGGACCGTGACTTGTGACATGTGAAGATTATGATTATTATCTTGTGATGGTCTAACCCGTTGCATTATGTTATCGAGTATCCCTGGACGGTTCTACCTCCTGGATATTCATTGTGATTATTTATCTTGTAAGCCCTTTATGTGGTGTCGCTCAGACGCCCGACCGTGGCATTTCTTTTAAAGCCCTTTATGTGGTGTCGCTCAGACGCCCGACTATGGCATTTCTTTTAAAGCCCTTCATGTGGTGTCGCTCAGACGCCCGACTATGGCATTTTATTCCCACTCTTTTACTACTTACTCATGTTGCATATTAATAACCTACTTGCATGCATAAGAGATATTTTTTTTGTGACTGACGATATGAACATAGGATATTTCAGTGCATGATTATCATTTATATTATCCCAGTGTTCATAATGTTTGTGAGTACATTCAAAGTACTCACTGGCTTGTCCCTGGCTATTGTCTTGGCTAGATTTCTGCATGGAGAGGAGCGTTGCGGTGACAGTCCCGGAAACTAAGCAGCGGTGATAGCAGCCTCGCAAAGATAGGAGTTAACCTGGTCAGCTGTTCCCGTGGGAAATGAAGTCCCACACACTGATGATTCACAAACCGCTTCCGCCACCGACCACTAGAAAACCATTTGATGTACTCACAGGCCACAATGGTCTTGTACTACACATTTTGTACTTTTGCTTGGAATTTCTGTAACAAGTTGGTGCCTCATCAGCTAACAGTAATCCTGGGGCTGGTGAGCACAACGGCCATTTTCTGGATATTTATGTCTGGAAAACCGGTCGTGACATGGGCCGAGTTCTGGAGTCTTCGAGTCCGCCGCTGTAGTCCCCGGGCCAGGTACTGCGGTCCCTGGCCTGGCCTTGACTGCGTTGGCTTTGGAGCCATCTACCAAAATCCCCGTATCGTCTGCGGGGGCCCTGGAGTCGGATCCGACTTCTTCGGGAGGAGCCGGCACAAAGATGGATTTTGATTCTGGTGAAGGCTTGACAGACGGCTTGAGGAGGCGTTGAAGGGCGACGCCGGATGGTATTGCTTGGCGGGTAGAGCCGATTCGTGCCAAGGCGTCTGCTTGGTCGTTGTCATTTCTTGGTACATGAAGGAACTCACACCCCTCGAAATACCCGCTGAGTTGCTGCACGAGGAAACAATAACTCGCCATGTTCGCATCTTTGGCGTCCCAGTCGCCAGATGACTATTGGACCACTAGGTCCGAGTCGCCATAACACATGATCCGGCGAATGCCAAGTTCTTTGGCAAGCCGGAGCCCGTGAATTAGCGCCTCGTACTCGGCGACGTTGTTGGAGGCGGCAAAGTGGATTTGCAGTGCGTATTTGAGCTTGTCGCCTTTAGGGGAAGTGAGGACGACGCCGGCTCCCAAGCCGGTGCGCATGTTGGAGACGTCGAAATGCATCCGCCAATGGGTGGAGTCGGGCGCTGGAGGCAGATACTGGGTCTCGGCCCAGTCGACGAGAAAGTTGGCCAGTGCTTGTGACTTGATGGCGGTGCGGGGCTGGTAGTGGATGGTGTAAGGAGCCAGCTCTATGGCCCATTTGGCCACTCGGCCAGAAGCATCTCGGCTTCCGATGATCTCGGCAAGTGGGGCCGTGCAGACCACAGTGATTGGATGCTCTTGAAAGTAAGGCTTCAATTTTCATGGCGGTAAAGTGTACGCCATAGCACATCTTCTGGTAGCGGGGGTAGTTCTGCTTGGAGGTCGACAGTACTTCACTCAGCTAATATACTGGTCTCTGGACAGGCAGCGCCTTGCCTTCCTCCTTGCGTTCCACTACAATGACCGTGTTGACTACCCGGCTGGTGGCAGCGATGTACAGGAGCATAGGTTCCTTAGGAGTCGGAGCCGCCAGAACGGGTGGAGTAGTCAGCATCTTTTTCAACTGGAGAAAAGCTTCGTCCGCCTTGTGGTTCCACTCAAAAAAAGTGGTCTTCTTCATGAGTTGGTATAAGGGGAGAGCTTTCTCGCCCAGCCAACTGATGAATCGGCTGATGGACGCCAAGCAGTCGGTGAATTTTTGCACGTCCAGTAGTCGGCTGGGTACCTCCATTCTCTCAATGGCCTTGATCTTTACAGGGTTGCATTCTATGCCGCGTTCAGAGACCAGGAAGCCAAGGAGCTGGCCGGCTGGTACTCAAAGGTCTCCTTGAGGTCTTCCAGTAGTGTTTCACGCTTTTCCGTCTTCACCACCACGTCATCCACGTAGACATGGGCGTTCCTGCCGAGCTGCTTGAGGAGGCACTTCTGCATGCAACGCTGAAAGGTGGCGCCGGCATTCCTCAAGCCGAACGTCATGGTGAGGTAGCAGAAGGCTCCAAACGGTGTGATGAAGGCGGTCTTCAGTCTGTTAGCCGAATTCAGCTTGATCTGGTGATATCCTGAGTATGCATCCAAAAAACTCAACAGCTCACATCCGGTTGTGGAGTCTATCACCTGATCAATTCTTGGTAGAGCAAATGGGTCCTTGGGGCAGGCCTTGTTGAGGCTCGTGTAGTCAATACACATTCGCCACTGCTTGTTCTTCTTCAGTACCAGGACCAGATTTGCTAGCCATTCTGGAAAGAACACTTCCATAATGAAGCCGGCTGCTAGGAGTCGGGCTATCTCTTCTCCGACAACCCTTCTCTTCTCTTCTGACAGGCGGCATAGGGGCTGCCTGACCGACTTTGCATCAGATCGGACATGTAACTTGTGCTCGGCGAATTCCGTTGGTACACCTGGCATGTCTTTAGGGGACCCTGCGAAGATGTCCCGATTCTCACAGACAAAATCGACGAGCTTGCCTTCCTATTTGCTGTCGAGGTTTGTTCCTACGACAGCGTACCTCTCCGGGTGCTCCGGGTCCAAGGGTATCTTCTTTGTCTCTTTGGCTGGCTTGAACGAACCCTCAGCCTCCGACTCCTTTGGGTTGGGCGACACCTCCAGCTGCTTGCCGGCCATCGCCACAACCCGCTCTAGGAGCCGCTTCTCGGCTGCGATTACCAGGGACTCGGCTAGCCGACTGCTCTCAGCCACACAGGCAGACGATTTCCGATAGTCGCCAGCTACAGTCAGAATTCCCCTGGAACTGGGCATCTTCATTTTGAGGTAGGCATAGTGGGGGACCGCCATGAACTTGGCCAAGGCGGGTCGGCCGAGTAGCGCATGGTATGGGCTCTCAAGGTCCACCACCTCAAACCAAACTGACTCTCGGCGGAAGTGATCTTTGTCTCCGAAGAGGATGTCCATCAGGATCTTGCCGATTGGCGAGCAGGAAAGCCCAGGAACAATGCCATGGAACACAGTCCGGCTGTTCTGAAGCTATCTTTGCTTGATTCCTAACTTCTCCATGGTGTCTTTGTACAGGATGTTGATGCTGCTACCTCCGTCTATTAGGACTCGCGAGAAACGCGCAGCTCATCTATCCGTAGCAAAAGTGGCATCCAAGACCAAGGCATAGGATCCCGGACTCGGCATCACCTCTGGGTGGTCGGCCCTACTCCAGCTGACTGGCTTCTCGGACCAGTGCATGAACTCTAGCGTCTCTGATGCTACTGCATTCACCTCTTGTCGCTGCTGCCGCCTGTTGCGTCGATCATCAGCCATGCAGGTAAACACCACGTAGGCTCTGTGTTCTTCAGGGTATTCGTCTTGTACTACGTCAACTGGCCTGACAGCCGGCGGCTGGGGCGGAGGCGGAGGCGGCTGCCCATCAGGCGGGGGAGGTAGGAGGCCGTCTCCCTTGGCGATCCTGGTGAGCCAGTGGCACTTCCGAGTGGTGTGATTCAACGGCTTCACGCCGCTATGGAACTTGCAAGGTCCATCCAGAGTCTGTTCGTAGGAGAAGGCCAGCAACCAGTTGGGCTTGCCGCCTTTCTGTCGCTTGGGCGGGGGCTGCCCATCCGGCTACTGGGCTTCGACTGTTGCGACCTGCCGGCTGCTGGAAGCTGGCTGCGGGGCTTTGTGCTTGTGGTCGCTCTGCTGTTCTCGCCGACTGGCGTCTGCTGCCGGAGTTCTTGGAGCTTGAGGGGCCACTTTGCCAGTTGCGCTAACTTGAATATCCGCCTTCATGGAGGAGTCGGCAGTGGCGTACTTGTCTGCTATGATCAGCAGCTCGTCCAGGGTTTTTGGCTCGTTGCAGAAGAGCTTGTGCTTGAGGAGGGTGCCCTCTCTGCACCCGGCGGTGAAGTACTCGATAGCCTGCACCTCGTGCACGCCCTCGCAGGAGTTCCGAAGCTCGGCCCAATGCGTGAGGTAGTCGCGAGTCGACTCATCGGGGCCTTGCACGCACAAGGAGAGCTGACGAGGTTTTGGAGGACGCTTGTACGTGCTGGTGAAGTTGCGGACGAATGCTTTGGTGAAATCGACCCAGCTGTTGACGCTGCGGGGCTTCAGGCTGTTCAGCCATGTCCGGGCCGTGCCCTGGAGCATGAGCGGAACGTACTTTACGGCGACACGCTTATTGCCGTTCGCTATGCTGACAGCCATAGAGTAGTCGACTAGCCAGTCTTCTGGCTTCACGGAGCCGGTGTATTTGGGCGTGTCTCTTGGGAGCGTGAACCCTTTGGGGAAAGGCTCATCTCGAATGCGGGGCCCGAAACAAGGCGGACCCAACTCATCCTCTTCTTCCAGTGCCAGGGATCGGTGAAGTCGGTCGATCCGGTGGCGGGCGTCATTTTCTCCGACTCCCTCTCGGCGGCCAAGGGAGTCGCCGAGAGTCGGATGGTCAACAGGCGGCAGGGAGACTCGCCTCTCCTTGCAAGGAGGAGGAGGCGGACATTCGTCCCGTTGTTCCACTGCTCTCGGGCGGCCGTCTCGGTCGCGCTCTATGGTAATGTGAGTCCGACTGTGGCTGACAGCCGGTTCCTTGTCCCTTCTTCCTCGGGCATTGCCAGTCGGCATCCGAGACGTCGCGCCTTGGTCTCGGCGCAGGTCATCGTTTTGCTACTGCGGCGCCTCCGTGCGGCAGCTGACCTCGTTCTGCGCAGCAGCCGCGTCGAGGAGCCGCTGGACTCGCTCCATCATCAGGCAGCGTTCTTCGCCCTGGAAATTGTCCAGCTCATCCGCCACCGCCTGGGCGGCTCGGATGTTCTCCGCTGGTGTAGCATACATGGGGCGGCTTGCCCCGAACAGGTCGGCGATGGCTACGCCGCGCGGCTGGACCGCTCCAAGGCGGCTGGGCCCCGCTGGGGCCGGTGCGCCGCCAACGGCGTGATCCATCTCTCGCTGGTAGGCTTGTGACAAGCGTCTCATGCCGGCCAGCTTCTTCACGCCTTCGACGAGCTGAAGGCGGCGCGCCTCCAACGTCTCCACGTCAGCGTCTTCCGAAATGGGCGCAGTCAGGTCTTGTAGCACCGTGCCGAGCGGATCATGTGCTCCTCCGCCGGGAAGCTCGTCATGACTGATGACGAGCACCTCGGTGACGGTGCTTCCGTCGCTCTTCGCGTGAGGGAGAGGTTCGTCGTAGACCACCACATTGGTGGGGAATGCGTCGAGCAATGCAGTGTCGGAGTCGACCAGCATTGGGTCGGTGGAGCCTACAGACTCCAAGTCCACGGCAGGCTCGCCGGAGACGTGGAGTTGATCGAGGAGGCCCGCGAGGAGGCTCTCGGAGCCGCCCGTGCCTACGTTGGGTGCAGGTTCGTCGGAGAGGCGAACCTTGCCGACAAGTTCGGCGAGGCAGCTAGCTGCGCAGGCGATCTCAACGTCGTGCAGTGCGTCGGCGCAAACTCCGTCTGGCGTGCTTGGCTGGCTGCGCTCGCCAGGGAGGAAAAGGGTTCCCGTCTAGAATAGGTCTCCGAACGGCGGTGCACCAGGCCCCACGGTGGGCGCCAAATGTCGGGGGTTGGGTGCGACATATGCCAAAGGATGGCTTATCATGGTGGGGGCGAGTAGAACATCGACGGTGCCTGGAAACGGGATGAGGCGTAGACATGCACGCCGGCGAATCTTACCTAGCTTCAGGGCTCTCCGTGGAGATAACACCCCTACTGCTGCTCTGCGGGGTCTCCGCATGATCACTATGGCAAAGAGTTTACACAATCGCTCCTTGAGCTGTTTCCTAGAGGTAGGAGAGGGCAAGGCTAGCTCTCTCTCTCCTATATGATCTTGTCTAAAGCTAATAGGTTCCAACCCTTTGCATGGGAGCCCCTAGGGGGATTATATAGGCCTACCCCCCAGGGGTACAATGGTAATCTGACTGGACACTGGCCCAGCCGTCAGTGTCTCTGAACTTCGTCTTCTCCGCCGACCACTGGGGCCTGCCGACTGGCGGGCCCCGCCGTCTGGCTAGGTACGGAGCCGACAGGCCGCGTCCGCCGTGGGTGGGTCTTGCCGGCTGTCGATCACTGTAGCCATGCTTCCAATGACGCGGGCTTGGTCATGGAGTCATGGCAACAGCCCCGCCGCCTGGCGGGCGATCACTATTGCCACTCTCTGTCACGTCTATTTAATGGCGCGCGGGCCCGGGGGAGGATCCAGCCGACTCCTGGGAGCTGATTCCCAACGAGTCCGACTGGTGGCGCACTTGCCGTCTTCTAGGGTCCCGCTGGCTAGTGGGGCCCACTGTCCCAAGGCCGTATGGTCAAGCCGTCATGGGCGCAGGATTCGGTCCTCCGGCGCTGATGGCAGGGCTAGCATGGCAACAGTGCCACACCGCACGGAGATCTCCGCGAGTACGGCATACTATAGCCATGCCTGCCTTGGAAAAGGGGTGGGAGCAGTCTTCACTGTAGCCACTCCCGTGTCCTGTCCCTCTTGATGAGGACATGGGGTTTTGCTAGATTTGCGGGCCGACTCCCCAAAGCCAGCTTCTCTGGAAGTCACCAGTCAGGAGTCGGCTTATCCCGAAGTCGTCCCTGGGACTCGGCCGCGAGTGGGCAGTCGGCCGTCTTGCCGCCGTCTTCTCAGAAGGCGGCTCTTCGTCCTGGAGTCTTGAGGGGCGCAGCCTGCCCTGATGTCTTGAAAGGTTCTGGGCCTCGGGTTAGCCTACCCGTGGCCCATTACTCCGACAACCCTATTAAATCTTTGTTTTGCAATATGAATCTTGATAATAATGGGACTGAAGATGAGCCACATTTACCTAGAAGGCGTTCCAAAAAATCGGAGCCTTTAGATCTTGATGCAAAAATTGTTAAAAGTGGGATTGAAGAGATTAAAACTTTAAATAGCAATGAACCCACTATCTTGGATTTCATGGAATTTAATTATGATAATTGCCCTTTGATAGATTGTATTTCCTTGTTGCAATCCGTGCTAAATTCTCTTGATGCTTATAGTCAAAATAAAGCTTTTACTAAACATATCATTGATGCTTTGATGCAATCTTATGAAGAAAAACTTGAGTTGGAAGTTTCTATCTCTAGAAAACTTTATGATGAGTGGGAACCTACTATTAAAATTAAAATTAAAGATCATGAGTGTCATGCTTTGTGTGATTTGGGTGCTAGTGTTTCCATGATTCCAAAAACTTTGTGTGATTTGTTAGGTTTCCGTGATTTTGATGATTGTTCTTTAAACTTGCACCTTGCGGATTCCACTATTAAGAAACCTATGGGAAGAATTAATGATGTTATTATTGTTGCACATAGGAACTTTGTGCCCGTAGATTTCATTGTTCTTGACATAGATTGCAATCCTTCATGTCCTATTATTCTTGGTAGACCTTTCCTT
Source organism: Triticum monococcum (assembly GCA_034509565.1). Taxonomy (NCBI): domain Eukaryota; kingdom Viridiplantae; phylum Streptophyta; class Magnoliopsida; order Poales; family Poaceae; genus Triticum; species Triticum monococcum. The sequence continues at coordinate 567,613,175 of CM067841.1, read as the reverse complement.
AGAACGATTGGTGCAATTATTGATATGAAGGAAGGGAATATTAAATTCCAATTTCCATTAAGAAAGGCATGGAACACTTCCCTAGAAAGAAAATTAAATTACCATATGAATCTATTATGAGAGCCACTTATGGATTGCCTACCAAAGATGGCAATACCTAGATCTATCCTTGCTTTTATGCCTAGCTAGGGGCGTTAAACGATAGCGCTTGTTGGGACGCAACCCTATTTTATTTTTATTCCTTGCTTTTTGCTCCTGTTTAGTAATAAATAATTTATCTAGCCTCTATTTTGGTTGTGTTTTTGTGTTTAATTAGTGTTTGTGCCAAGTAGAACCGTTGGGAAGACTTGGGGAAAGTCTTTTTGATGTTGCTGTAAAAAACAGAAACGTTAGCGCTCATGAGAATTGCTGCCATTTTTATTTGGGGAGTGATATTTAGTTATTTCTGTTTTCAGATGATTAATAGATAAATTCCTCACGTCCAGCAATTTATTTTATAATTTTTTTGGTTCCATAAGTTTGCGTTAGCTACAGATTACTACAGACTGTACTATTTTTGATAGATTCTGTTTTCGTGTGTTGTTTGCTTATTTTGATGAATCTATGGCTAGTAAAAGAGTTTATAATCCATAGAGAAGTTGGAATACAGTAGGTTTATCACTAATATAAATAAAGAATGAGTTCATTACAGTACCTTGAAGTGGTGTTTTCTTTTCTTTCGCTAACGGAGCTCATGAGATTTTCTATTTTGAGTTTTGTGTTGTGAAGTTTTCAAGTTTTGGGTAAAGATTTGATGGATTATGGAACAATGAGTGGCAAGAGCCTAAGCTTGGGGATTCCCATGGAACCCCGAGGTAAAATTCAAGGACACCAAAAATCCTAAGCATGGGGATGCGCTGGAAGGCATCCCCTCTTTCGTCTTCGTCTATCGGTAACTTTACTTAGAGCTATATTTTTATTCACCACATGATATGTGTTTTGCTTGGAGCGTCTTGTATGATTTGAGTATTTGCTTTTTAGTTTACCACAACCATCCTTTCTATACTCACCTTTTGAGAGAGACTCACATGATTGGGAATTTATTAGAATACTCTATGTGCTTCACTTATATCTTTTGAGCTATATAGTTTTTTCTCTAGTGCTTCACTTAGATCTTTTAGAGCACATCGGTGGTTCTATTTTATAGAAATAAGTGATCTCTCATGCTTCACTTATATTTTTTTGAGAGTCCTTTAGAACAACATGGCAATAATAAAAACTTTCATGAAAGTGCATTGAATACTATGAGAAGTTTGATAATTGATAATTGTTTTGAGATATGGAGATGGTGATATTAGAGTCATGCTAGTTGAGTAGTTGTGAATTTGAGAAATACTTGTGTTAAAGTTTGTGATTCCCGTAGCATGCACGTATGGTGAACCATTATGTGATGAAGTCGGAGCATGATTTATTTATTGATTGTCTTCCTTATGAGTGGCGGTCGGGGACGAGCGATGGTCTTTTCCTACCAAATGTACCCCCTTAGGAGCATGCGCGTAATACTTTGCATTGATAACTTGTAGATTTTTGCAATAAGTATGTGAGTTCTTTATGACTAATGTTGAGTCCATGGATTATACGCACTCTCACCCTTACACCATTGCTAGCCTCTCTAGTATCGCACAACTTTCGCCGGTACCATAAACCCACCATACACCTTCCTTAAAACAACCACCATACCTACCTATTATGGCATTTCCATAGCCATTCCGAGATATATTGCCGTGCAACTTTCCATCGTTCCGTTATTATGACACGCTTCATCATTGTCATATTGCTTGCATGATCATGTAGTTGACATCGTATTTGTGGCAAATCCAGCATTCATAATTTTCATACATGTCACTCATGCATGATTGCACATCCCGGTACACCGCCGGAGGCATTCACATAGAGTCATATCTTGTTCTAAGTATCGAGTTGTAATTCTTGAGTTGTAAGTAAATAAAGTGTGATGATCATCATTATTAGAGCATTGTACCAGTGAGGAAAGGATGATGGAGACTATGATTCCCCCACAAGTCGGGATGAGACTCCGGACAAAAAAAATAGGCCAAAAAAGAAGGCCCAAAAAAGGAAAAAAATAAAAAAAAGAAAAAAAGAAAATGAGAGAAAAAGTGAGAAGGGACAATGTTACTATCCCTTTTCCACACTTGTGCTTCAAAGTAGCACCGTGATCTTCATGATAGAGAGTCTCCTATGATATCACTTTCATATACTAGTGGGAATTTTTCATTATAGAACTTGGCTTGTATATTCCAATGATGGGCTTCCTCAAAATGCCCTAGGTCTTCGTGAGCAAGCGAGTTGGATGGACACCCACTTAGTTTATTTTGTTGAGCTTTCATACACTTATAGCTCTAGTGCATCCGTTGCATGGCAATCCCTGCTCACTCGCATTGATATCTGTTAAGGGGCATCTCCATAGCCGCTGATATGCCTAGTTGATGTGAGACTATCTTCTCCCTTTTGTCTTCTCCACAACCACCATTCTATTCCACCATAGTGCTATATCCATGGCTCACGCTCATGTACTGCGTGAAGATTGAAAAAGTTTGAGAACATCAAAAGTATGAAACAATTGCTTGGCTTGTCATCGAGGTTGTGCATGATTTAAATATTTTGTGTGGTGAAGATAGAGCATAGCCAGACTATATGATTTTGTAGGGATAACTTTCTTTGGCCATGTTATTTTGAGAAGACATAATTGCTTAGTTAGTATGCTTGAAGTATTATTATTTTTATGTCAATATTAAACTTTTGTCTTGAATCTTATGGTTTTTAACATTCATGCCACAATATAGAAAAATTACATTGAGATATATGTTAGAAAGCATTCCACATCAAAAATTCTTCTTTTATCATTTACCAACTCGAGGACGAGAAGGAATTAAGCTTGGGGATGCTTGATACGTCTCCAACGTATCTATAATTTTTGATTGCTCCATACTATTATATTATCTATTTTGGATGTTAATGGGCTTTATTTTACACTTTTATATCATTTTTGGGACTAACCTACTAATCGGAGGCCCAGCCCAAATTCCTGTTTTTTTTTTGCCTATTTTAGGGTTTCGAAGAAAAGGAATATCAAACGGAGCCCAAACGGAATGAAACCTTCGGGAACGTGATTTTCTCAACGAACGTGATCCAGGAGACTTGGAGTGGGCGTCAAGAAACAACGGAGGAAGGCACGAGGCAGGTGGGCGCGCCTACCCCCCTGGGCGTGCCCTCCACCCTCGTGGGCCCTCCGTTGCTCCACCGACATACTTCTTCCTCCTATATATATCCACGCACCCCCAAACATCCAGGAGCACCACAAAAACCTAATTCCACTGCCGCAACCTTCTGTACCCTGAGAGATCCAATCTTGGGGCCTTTTCCGGAGCTATACTGGAGGGGGAATTGATCACGGAGGGCCTCTACATAAACTCCATGGCATCTCCGGTGATGTGTGAGTAGTTTACTTCAGACCTACGGGTCCATAGTTATTAGCTAGATGGCTTCTTCTCTCTCTTTGGATCTCAATACAAAGTTCTCCTCGATCTTCTTGGAGATCTATTCTATGTAATCTTCTTTTGCGGTGTGTTTGTCGAGATCCTATGAATTGTGGTTTTATGATCTAGATTATCTATGAACAATATTTGATTCTCCTCTGAATTCTTTTATGTATGATTGGTTTATCTTTGCAAGTCTCTTCGAGTTATCTGTTTGGTTTGGCCTACTAGATCGATCTTTCTTGCAATCGGAGAAGTGCTTAGCTTTGAGTTCAATCTTGCGGCGCTCGATCCTAGTGACAGAAAGGGAAACGACACGTATTGTATTGTTGCCATCGAGGATAAAAAGATGGGGTTTATATCATATTGCATGAGTTTATCCCTCTACATCATGTCATCTTACTCAAAGCGTTACTTTGTTCTCTTGAACTTAATACTCTAAATGCATGCTGGATAGCGGTCGATGTGTGTAGTAATAGTAGTAGATTCAGAATCATTTCGGTCTACTTGTCACGGACGTGATGCCTATATACATGATCATACCTAGATATTCTCATAACTATGCTCAATTCTATCAATTGCTCGACAGTAATTCATTCACCCACCATAATACTTATGCTCTTGAGAGAAGCCACTAGTGAAACCTATGGCCCTCGGGTCTATCTTTTATCATATTAATCTTCCAATAATTAGTTATTTCCATTGCCGTTTATTTTACTTTGCACCTTTATTTCTCTTTGTCATAAGAATACCAAAAATATTATCTTATCATATCTATCAGATCTCACTCTCGTGAGTGACCGTGAAGGGATTGATAACCCCTTTATCACGTTGGTTGCGAGGTTCTTATTTGTTTGTGTAGGTGTGTGGGACTTGAGCGTGATCTCCTACTAGATTGATACCTTGGTTCTCAAAAGCTGAGGGAAATACTTACGCTACTTTACTTCATCACCCTTTCCTCTTCAAGGGCAAACCAACGCAGTGCTCAAGAGGTAGCAAGAAGCCTCCCACTTATGATTAACCCCTCTCGCAAGCATCCGCAACTACAAAATAAGTATTAAGGTAAACCTAACCATATCATGAAACATCTGGATCCAAATCAGCCCCTTATGAAGCAACACATAAACTAGGGTTTAAGCTTCTGTCACTCTAGCAACCCATCATCTACTTATTACTTCCCAATGCCTTCCCCTAGGCCCAAATAATGGTGAAGTGTCATGTAGTCGACGTTCACATAACACCGCTAGAGGAGAGACAACATACATCTCATCAAAATATCAAACGAATGCCAAATTCACATGATTACTTATAACAAGACTTCTCCCATGTCCTCAGGAACAAACGTAACTACTCACAAAGCATATTCATAATCATAATCAGAGGAGTATTAATTATCATTAAGGATCTGAACATATGATCTTCCACTGAATAAACCAACTAGCATCAACTCCAAGGAGTAATCAACACTACTAGCAACCCACAAGTACCAATCTAAGGTTTTGGGACCAAGATCGAAAACAAGAGATGAACTAGGGTTTGAGAGGAGATGGTGCTGGTGAAGATGTTGATGGAGATTGACCCTCCCTCGATGAGAGGATAGATGGTGATGATGATGGCGACAATTCCCCCTCCCGGAGGGATGTTTCCCCGGCAGAACAGCTCCGCCGGAGCCCTAGGTTGGTTCTGCCCAGGTTCTGCCTTGAGATGGCGGCGCTTCATCCCGAAAGCTTCTTCTTTATTTTTTCAGGGGAAAATACACCATATAGGAGAAGATGGGCACTAGAGGCCTGCCAGGGGCCCACAATGTTGGGTAGCTGAGGGAGTCCTAGATTAGGGGGTCCTCGGATGTCTGGGCCATGTGTTATGGGCCGGACTGGTGGGCTGTGAAGATGCAAGGTAGAAGATCTTCCCCCATGTCCGGATAGGACTCTCCTTTGTGTGGAAGGCAAGATTGGTGTTCTGATGTATAGTTTCCTTCCTCTGTAAACCGACTCTGTACAACCCTACGCCCCTACGGTGTCTATATAAACAGAATGGTTTAGTCCATAGAGGTCATCAAAATTCATATATGCTAGACATCTAGGGTTTAGCCATTACGATCTCGAGGTAGATCGACTCTTGTAACGCCTATACTCATCAAATACAATCAAGCAGGACGTAGGGTTTTACCTCCATTAAGAGGGCCCGAACTTGGGTGAACATCGTGTCCCCTTTGTCTCCTATTACCTTTGATCCTTAGACACACAGTTCAGGACCCCCTACCCGAGATCGGCTGGTTTTGACACCGACATTGGTGCTTTCATTGAGAGTTCCTTTGTGTCGTCGATGGATGGATCGATGGATCGCCTTGTCATCAATGACAACATTACCTCTGGAAGGGCCCTAGCTCGAGGACAGGCCCTCTAGCTTGGTAGTTTCACCATGGGCACCTGCTTGGCTGTTAAACCAAAGGCAGCCCCCGCAATCACTAAACATCGTCTCCGCATCAGCCTCGAACACTCCGAAAAGATGGATCCGACAGATGTCTCGTCCTTGAACAAACTGCTAGATCGCATCGCTACCCTGGGGGTTGCAACAGACTATGACCAGATTGGGCTTAAACCCGATCAGAGGCAAATCAAGTCCCCGCCGATCACCCATTTGATAGCCGGCGTGGAGGAACAGGCCGAGAATACTTCTACCCCTAAGTTAAGAACAAACTATGTTCGGATTTCTGAGCCCTGCACTACAAAAAAATACACTTCCGTGATGATACGTGTTTGTCACAGTAGGTCACTTTTTTTGTCATGCATGTACATCCATGACAAATTTATGATAGAATCAAGATAGTCATACCTGTGCTGTCGTAGATGTGTTCCATGACATTACCAAAATTATCATCACGGAAGTGTCCACTTCCATGACGATAAATCGCGCGTCACAGAAGTGCTTTCGTCAAGGGTGACCGACATGTGGCATCCACCGTAACGGAATGCCGTTAAGCTATCGGGTCGGGTTTTGGATCTGATAACCCGTTAATAGCCCCGACCAATGGGGATTTTTCACATGTAAAATCATCATTGGCTAGAGGAAACACGTGTCGGCTCATCGTCGGGACAGATGTCATCCACTCACTGGACAAAAGACGCCTATGATACGTCGACACGTGGCACGGCCCAATAAGGTTAAATGGGCCAGCCCAACTAGAGGCCAACAAGATTTTGCGGACCATAATGGGCCGGCCAAGCTAAAGGCCCACGAAATTTTGCGGACCATAATGGGCTGGCCCAGCTAAAGGCCCACAAGATTTTGCAGGCCATAATGGGCCGGCCCAGGTAAAGGCCCACAATATTCTTGCGGGTCATAATGGGCCGGCCCAGCTAAAGGCCCATGAGATTTCGCCGACATTAATGGGCCGGCCCAGCTATAGGCCCACAAGATTTTGAGGACCCTAGTAGGCCGGCCCATATTTGATCCGGTCCATTAATGGACTGCCACGCACCGGGCCTAATAGTGGCCCATATGAGATCCGGCCCGTTAAAAGCCTACCATGTTCTGGGCCAAATTATGGCCCAGATTAGGTCCGGCCCTTTAAGATGCTTTGGGCTCAATTATGGCCCATATCAGAATCGGCCTGTCAACTGGACACTATGCTTTTGGGCCCACTTAGTAATTCGGCGTGATATTAGTTTTGGCCTGTTAAGGGCCCGTTTAGCATTTCGGCCCTATATTAAATTCGGACTATTAAAAGCCCATCATATAGTTGGGCCTAACTACGGCCTGGTTTGCATCCGGCCTGCTCGCAGCCGATATCTGATTGGGCCAAACAAGGACCCAGACAATTTTGGCCTGTTAAAAGCCCGTGATTTGATTTGCACAATCATGGGCTGGGGTTCATTTCAGGCTGCTGCATAACTAGTAGGAATTAAGAACAAACCTACTCTATACAATAAAGAAATTATGGCATAGTAACTAAGAATAAACCTACACTACACAATAAAGGATTTAAGCTATATTACATCCACTAGGCATCAAAGTTCGCCACCAGTGATCATAAAGCGCAACGAAGAAGCAGATTACAAAAACTAGGCACCATTGCAGCGTAACAAAATAATACTGAACCGAGACCACTTCCAAGACAGTTCAAGACAGGTTAGCCTTGCGGGGGAACTGTTGCGCAAGCTGCTGAGCAAGGCTGTGAGACCTGCCTAGCATGTCGGTCATAGCTTCCAGGTGTAGCTGTTTAGAGATGAGGTTCTCATTGGTGTTCTTCGCAATCTTTCTTAGAGATAGGACTTCAAGTCGAAGTTGAGTTGCAGAATGCCTTTCTGCTAGAACTTGGGACTGAAGAAGTCGAACTGATTCAGACAATGAATTCTGTGAGCTTGTCTGACTGTTAGTCTCAAGTAACTTGAACACTGCATGAAGACAAGACTTTGGGGTTGTCTCGCTATCTTCAAGATGTTTTGCCTTCTTTGCTGCAATATATGTTGGGTTTGTCTCAGAGCCTTCAGCAGACTTGTGCATGCCATCAGGCATATCAACTTGAAACAAAGCAGAGAGATGACAGGTTTTGCACGTGTATAAACAAAGATGATAACTGTTCTGTCAATTCTATCCAATTTCAAATTAGAAAATAAAGAGTATGTTCAAAATATCAATAGCATAATTTGGCATTGTTCATAATGCGGGGAGCTTCACCACACTACTGGATTACCATGTCAACATAACAAGCATAGATGAAGGGCAAAGAAAATCATTGTTTCTATTTTGGATAGTGTGCATGGCATGTTGTTCATATCATCAGCCACATCAGTAAGATAAAACATGAGATGACAAGGTGCAAACGTGGGCTGCTTCACCACACACTGGATTATAGATCCACAAAAACAAGCATACATATAGGGAGTATTATGTAATGTGCATGGTATGAATAAGGAATTTGGTTTTACAAGTAAAACTTAGAACTTATGGTTCTTACGAACATGCATTTTGGTAGAAACAGCAAACTAAACAGCGGTAAACGATAGGGAGTATGAGCAAATTAAACAGCGGTTGAGGCTAAAGGCTTTAGAAGGACCGACTTACATTAATAGTTAACACCGGCTTTATAATGCCCTTCTCCATGGCAATGGAAGGATAACTCAAGAATTTCAGCACAGAATCTTCTTCATAAGCATTGCCTGTACTCTACATTTTGTAGAGAGTAATTATAGATATGATAATACTGGAAGGGATAGAGGATAATGAAGATAAGATGCAGATTGATGCTACATAATCAACTACCAATCCCTGGAAGTACAAGCATTACAAGACAAAATGTACTGACAAGAGCAATGGGCTACACTTCTGCACTGGCATTGTCTGTGTATTCCCCTTGTTGGTAAGATTAAATATAGATCTAATCTTTTTTAGTAAATGGTGGGCGAGGGAGATAAGATGCAGAATGCAACAAAATGAACCAATCCCTCTTCCCATAATACAAGAGTGTTTTGAACACTGGTGTACTGTACAAAACGTTCTTATATTATGGGACAGAGGGAGTAGCTGTTAATGTAAGTACAGTGATAGACCACGTTCAGTCCTTACAAGAGGACTGCAGAGCTAAACCTCTTCAAAAGCAGTGGGTTGATTCTAAATTTATGTAAGAGTCCATACAGATCTTATAATGTCCACCAAATGGACGATTACAAGGCTAACATGTGCAGTGATGCTACATAATCAAACAACTATGAAAGTAAGTATGGTCATACAGGGCAAGACGTACTCACAAGAGCAATGCAGTGTGCAGTATAATTGCGAGATTTTGTGGTCCCTTGAGAACTAATGTTCTTCTGCTAACAGTTTTCATACAAGTGAGACATTAAGGCAAATGCAGAAATGTAGTTCAAATTGTGATGTGATATCATAGACAGTACCTTACGCTCCAGCCGAGACCAATGTGTAACAAGATTATTCCAGTCACTGTCAGATAAATGTAGCACCGGAGACTTTACAGAAATTTCATTTAGAGGCTTGCCATCGAAGCGCGCTTGCCTCAGGTAGGAACGATACTTCATCAACGAGTGCTTGAAAAGCGCAACCAACCCTTGCTCATCATCACAATCCAGTTTGTGCCTTGCCTATTTAAAAGAATGAAATCTTGTGTCTTCTATCAGCAGAAACATATGCAGTAATGACCATGAATAACGTTAGTACATTACTTACGCGTAAGTTGCGGAGGAAGACTGGAAATTGTTCTATGTCTGCGGTATAATCTTTCCATGAAGGAAAGATGCGCACAAAGTTCCTGACAACAATGTAAGCTTCGTCTTCTAAACTGGGAAGAAATGGAACAGGGGTCCTATTTGCTGCAATTGGGGCTCTCTCTGGCTCGAAAAGGGATTTTGGCAACTGGATTTGGTGTACTCTTTGCTGGAATGGGGGTTTTGCGTCGTACAGCTGGTGCTATGTCAACTGGCATAATCATACTATTTGCTGCAGTTGGGGTCTGCTGAGTTGGGGCATCAGAAATGACCAGTGTAGTAGGGCTAGAGTCTGCTAGAGTTGGTGTATTTTGTGGGTCAGGTGATATTGCAACTACACCTAATGGGCTATTTGATTTATCAGGTGCCACTACCTTTTCCAAATACTTTGCTTGTGCTCCTCCACGATCAGCAATCACCCTCTTCCTTTTGAACGTCTGATACACAAGAACAACATTTGAATGGATAAATATGGTATGACGACAGATGGAATATGTACTGAAAATGGATAGGCAGGGCGTATTCACATACACGATGTGTAAACTTAGCTAATGGCAGTTCAACAAAGTAGAAGCAATGCAAAACATCAGTTGCAAGATATGTGCGAGCAATGTAACCTTGGAAAGTTAGAGCAAGTACCTTGATGGGTGAATAAGATAGGGCATCTTCCTCTGACTCCTCCACTAGGGAGCTACATTGACTTAGGTCTCCCTCTAGCTCAGAATCACTGTTATGATCATATTCTAAGCATGAATCTGTAGGTGGAAAGTGTTTGCATTGCATTGCATCCAGACTTGATTTCAGTCCCTTAATGCCAAGTTTGACAGCCATGGCATTGTTCTGCTTTATTCTTTTCATGCGCGCAAGCTCATAATCATTATGATGCTGTTCAGAATCTGAGATTCATGAAAACATAAAAAGTAGTCAGATTATCTATGGAATGCATTGCGGTTTCAACTCGGAGAGTGTCTCCCTATAAACCCCTGCATATGCAAAGTTCACCTCCCCAACCGTGCTGACCAGACCACACACAGAGATACACACCCGAGCGACGAACATGCATTTTCGAAACTAATTTAGGAACATTTGGCTGACCAATTAAACAACTCTGTTTTAATAATATCAGATTCATATTTGAACAACTAAGCTTGTTTAGCTTGATGGGTGGAGCAGTGTTATTATGACACGAAGCATGTATTCTGATCGTATAGTGATCATAAAAGGGGGAAACTCTAAGCATATATTTTTTTTAGCAAAAGAGGGTTTCCCCTCTGATTTCTATTAAAGAAACCACCACGGAACCAACATGATCAATTAAACCCTAAGCATGATCAATTAAACCGTATTATGGCTGTGCCATGGCTGATTTGAAGCTGCAAACCGGAGAAATGATATTTAGCATCCATTGTTTGCTTCGAACTAAGAACTAAATTCTAAGAGCTGAAAAGAAAGTAGAGTAACCAAGTTAAGATCTATTTTCTGGTTGAGATCAAAAAGTTGAGGAGATATGAAGTACCACCTCTCTTGCGGCGCCGTGTATGCATCGGGGGTGCGATAGCTGTCGGTGGCGTTGAAGTAGATCTGCGACGGTAGATGGGTGCATCGGGGGATAAGTCCCGTTGCGGTGGAAGAGAAGGTCGTGTGAGCGGCCCCGGCAAAGAGGACGGCGGCGCCGATGAAGCGAGAGGACGCGATGCAAGGCTATTGGTCCGTCGCCGTGGATGAGAAACGTCCATCTCTAGCAGTGGACGATGCGGTCTTGGTAGGCGCACCGGCATGGTGGAGGACGGTAGTGATGGATGTGGTGGAGGACGGCGGCGATGGATGGGGTGGCGGACGGAGGCTGGTGTGGGAATGGGGTGTTCTAGCGCGGACGGTGTATGAATAGGAAAATGGAGGGCGAGGTACGGGGAACCATGTTTTCGGGACGCGCCTGTCTTAAATATGGGAAAGTTAAGAACTTATCCCCCGTTTCAAATTTGGACGTCTCATCGGTTGGGGATAGGACGGTAATCTCGCATCTCCTAAATATTTGCTGGTAACTATTTCGGGCGAGGAGAGGATGTTTTGCCACCCACGGTTGGCGCCCATGGTGTATGAACGGGGCTGATAGGTAGGGCGGTTGTGTCACGTCTGATGGAAGTTACACATCTGCCCCTATTTAAAATAATAGCCTACATCTATTTCGGACGAGGAGAGGGTGTTTTGCCGCCCACCGTGTATGAATGGGGAATGGAGGGAGAAACAGAGGTCTTTCGCACGAGCTTGAATCAAATGAGTTTTGCCGCCCATGTTTGACGCCCACCATGTCGGAATGGGCTCAGAGGCGGTCGTGTCACGTCTAATTGAAGTTACTAACCTACCCCTATTTAGAGCGGTGGAAATCGGGCCGATGGATTGTCCGTGTAATGGGTAGATAGTAATTTCATCTCCCAAACACTTGGCTTCGGGTAGCCGATGTGGGAGTGGACATTTTGCTGTTTCTTTCGAATTTTGGGACAATAAGCATCCACATTTACCCTGGCAACTAAATTTGAATCCATTTTGTATTCCTATATGAATCTTTATAAATCATTCTATGTGTTTTTATATATCTTCAAAAGGACGACAAAGATGTATTCCACTGTCATATATGAATATGGTTTACAAATGCCGATACTCCAATTCAGAAACTAGAATCCAGTTTAAGGTGAATTCGAATATTTGGAACACTTCATGTCCAACTCAAATGTCACACGTAGCATAATGTGTACTCCCATTTAGATATGTACCCAAACGATGTATCAAGATTCAAATACCAAGTCAATCAACCAAGAATGTACGGAACTAAAAGACGTATAAACACTTATAGAGTATATGGATCAATAATATCAACTAGCATACATAAGCCAGGCCGCTGTACTTTTTTTGGCTACAACAACATCCTTTTTTTAGCCAGCATCTTAGCCCTTTCCGATGCGTGCCACTTATGGTCCATCTATACTACTATTGCTGAATGCACATTCAGCCCGATTGGCATATTTGTAGGTCTGGCACAGCAATCCAAATGAAATGTCTCCGAGTCTTATCAATTAATACAAACTTGTGCCCAAATAAAATTACAAACAAAAAAACAAAAAAAACAATTATTACATGATCTCTAAAACAAATGGTTTGATTGATTACATGAACAGACAACACAAAGGTTATTCAACTATGGAAAGAACATTTCACCTATGATTTGCCAAGTAGGAATTTAATTTCCTTTTTTCCTTCAGGACCTTAACAACCTGGTCAGTCTCAGCTTGCTTTGTTTTGAAATCCACCAAATATTTAATGGTTGTCTTGAGTACTGCTTGTGATTGTGCTGTTTGCTTCCTCAACATGTCAACTTCATCTCTAAGTGCAGAAGCAGAATCTCTTTCTACCACTAGTGTAGCCTCTAGAGCATTAGCAGTTGGCAATTCATAATGCATGATTGGGCCGGTGCCACTACTGTGGGATGATGCAACGTCCATGGGGACCTCGCTCTTTGATCTTGGGCTAACCCGTTTTGCCATTAAAGTTCCGATTGGATTCAGAAAAGTTGAAGTTAGCAAAACATCTCAACTGGGAGTTATAACAGCAAACCAGTTAAACAAACAAGGAATTAAAGAGTTTCAATTGGATGCTGAAAAGTAGTTATTAACATCATTGTAACCCGCTGTTGCAGTAGCAAAGCAGTTAAACAAACAAGTAGATATTTAAGTTAAGGCAAACAGGTAATTCTTAACAGTAAGTATCAAACACATAGATAGGCGCAGTCTAAAATATGATTAACAGGCTGTGTCATTATGTAATCAGTAGCAAACTAAATTAAGCCAAGCAACGTAATTGAACAATTTTGCAATAAGTGGCTAACTAAAATTCCGAGAAGCAGGTAACTAAACTTACGCTAGTTCTTTGTACAGGCACACTGCAACTTCTTTTTCGCTTACAAGGTTGTACGAAAGAGTCCATGGCATCAATTGCTTGGATACGCAGTCCCAATACTTCTTTCTTCCCACACTGCATGGGTAAGTCGAATGGTTAATTTGGTAAGATGGTGCATCCTTGATATGTTATATGAGGACTTGTAGTCAGACTAGTTGTAGCCAAACACATCACACTGGCTTTTACTGTATATTTCATGCGATTACTTTTGGCATATCGAGATCTAAGCAATCTACAATAGGATGAAAAGACTGGCATCCTTCACATTATTGGCGAACTCAGTTCATAGAAACAAGCAATTCAACCATTCTGTGGGTAAATCAAAAGCGCCACTGGAATATTTTTCACTATCCAATCATACACGCAAAAAGGGGCAATGCCACCATAGGGGCTGGTATGGGCGGCTGCCTCAGGTGGCTGGAAAGTGTGCACCTAGTTTGAGTCATCCAGGTTGTCCCACGCTAGTTTTGTTCGTCCCAACGCACGAGTAGGCAATGTAAAAAATGAAGAAAAATGTTTCAATTTGGATGGGCCAATAACATAAGTGCAAGGCAGGCCCTATAGCAGGCTCGCGGCCCAAAAGAGCGCCTCCCATATCGATCAACAGCTGGAAAAATCCCAATTCATTCGCTCTGGCCTCCAGTCTGGTTCACTCATAACCTAGCCGCCGCTGGACAGACCGACACAACACTTCCTCGCGCCCTCGTTGGAGGGCGTTCGCCGGGCTTCAAGCGAACGGAAGGACAAGAAGATGAAGATCCAACCCTGGGTGTAGCCTGCGTGGGAGGCAGCGGCGGCAGCATGGGCATGGCATCAAGCTTGCGCAAATGGACAGTCACGGCTTGCAAGAGTAGCATGTGCAATGAGCAGGTACATCACATCCCTGATTATATCTAATTCAACTCTTCAATTTCTGGCCAATAGTTAAACCTGACGGTGTTGTAAAACTGCTTGTATGTAGGGAATCTATGAGAAAATGAAACCAATTTCTACTTATTTTATAACTCCCCCAATCAATACTGAACTGACTGAATCTGATGTATCTAATCAAGTTTCCGGTGCAAACATACAAGCTCATGTTGTTCTTGAGCCTGAAGTGTCTAATGAACAGACTGCTAATGAAGGATTTGATGCAAACATTTTACATGCTCCTGGTGATGAACATATAGTGTCTAATGAGGGATCTAATGCAAGCATTTTGCAAGCTCATTGAAGGATTTAGTGTCTAATGATGATCTACTATGTTGAGAGAGACAGAGATTTGCAGGCATTGATGACAAGCAAATTATAGTGCATTTTCATAGCTTGAGGAAATGTCGAGGCCATCTACAAGAAAGTCCCCGTATCATGACAACATAGCATAAATACTTTTCTAATCTGTTGTTTGAAACTATTGGCATACTTGTGCAGGATAGATATATTGATATGCAGTTTGCGCACTGGTTATACGTGCAATTACACTTCGATATTTTCAGCCAGAGAACGAATAATTCAAGCAGGTACAGACCATGTTTGTAGTCCTTGTACACCATGTTGCATTTTGTGTTTTTTTGGTGCTTGCATCATTTAGTGTTTATAATCTGAACTACTTTGGATCATTAGCTGGTTTGCAAAGTGCATGTAGCTTCACATTTCCCAAGTTATGTTGATTTCCAGAGTGCAAGTGCCTTCGTATTGTTTAAGTTAAATGTCCGCCCCTGGTAACTTGAATTCGTGGATCAGCCACTTCACACAAATCATACACGAATGCCAGTATGAATTAAATGAAATGCAGGGACTTACGCTAGCTCGTTGTATAGGCTCACTTCAGCTCTGCTTGCGCTTGGGATGTTCCATGTACAAGTCCATGTTACCACTTGCTTGGATGTGCAGGCCTTGTGCTCCTTGCATCCCTCTCTGCATTTTTGACACGGCGAATGGTTGATCAAATAAGAGGAATCGACCTTGATGTTGTACCGAAGGACAAATACTTACAAGGTTATACGGGTGTGCAGGATGTGTACCAGATCCCGTAGCGCCGTCATGCTTCGCTAAAATATGGATTTGCTTGTTTTCAGATGATATCTCCAGAAGAAATAAGAGTTAAGGTCAGAGTTGCATAGGCGGGTAAGCTAAGAGAGCAGTGAAAGGATATCCAAACATCATTGGAATAGTGCACAAGGGAGTGATGTGTGGATACCTAGTTCGGGCCGGCGTTTGGGCATGCTCGCCTAGCTAGAGTGCGGGTCACTTCAGAGCCGTTGAGGGTGATGCGCTGGCGTTGGCTGGCCGCGCACGGATGCAGATCTTGAGTGGCAGCGGAACGCTACGATGTGGTGGACGAGACCGTTGGTGAAGCCCCAACGGCCTCGGGTGGCGGAGGTGCGACGATGTACTCGGAAGTAGCCCCGGTGAGCTGGGAGACGGCGTCGGTGAAGCGCACCTGATGCGGTGGAACTTGGTGTCTGTGAGGCACGTCGGTTGCGGCGGCCGACGTTGTCGGTGGACCACCCGGTGCGGTGGACGAGGGCGTAGATGAGGTAGCTCCGGTGCGGTGGTGAAGCGCGACCGTCGTCTTTGTCGTCGTCGTCCGGCACAGAGGTGGGGAACGGTGGGGAAAGAGACGAGACGAGGGGTGATTCAAGGGTTGGCAGCGAATTAGGGATTTGAGAAATCTAGGCGTGGAAGGGGATGATGGAGAAGAGAGATTTTGCAGGGCTGGAATTGGGGCCGCCAGATATTTCAATTCGAAATGTGGAAGCGCAAACTTATATTGTCGTCGTCCTTTTTTTGGGAGGGGGGGGAGGGGGTGGGTGGCTGGGTGCTACACGTCCGTCCAACACACGCGACCACCCCGACAGGACTATGCTTCGGTGCCTTAAGGCACCTTCCTTTGTGTCCATGACATATGGGCCCAACAGGTGGCTGGCCCACATGTCAGTGACCCAAAGGCAGCCGCCTTTAAGGCACCGAAGCAGCGTCCACCCCGACACGACCCTGGTTTGCCTAGTGCGCCTACATTTGAGAATGCAAACGAATCTTCTTTCATTTGCAAACGAATCTGTATGTATTACCATGCCCATGTTTTCCTTGCAATAATTAGTCATTCGAAACGAGATACTCCATCCGTTCACTTTTGTAAGTCGTTTCAGACAACTTAAAATGAACTGTTTTACACATTGTCTGAAATGTCTTCAAGGTCTTATAAAAGTGAACAGAGGGAGTACTATAAATTAATTAATGAGGAGTTATTTGAAAAAAAATCAAAACGGTACCCACGCTAACGTGGATTAGAGTGTGTGTCACATAATTAGTTATTTGAATTAGAGTGTGTGTCACGTAGTTAGTTATTTGAATTAGAGTGTGTGTCACGTAGCGATCTCGAATTCTAACGTGGATTTCGCATTTCACTGTATTCACGCTACTTTTTTTAATACAAATTCATATGTATATGATGAACACCATGGTTGTGAGAAAACTTTTGGATGGATTCAAACATATGACCTACAAAATAGCACAACAAACTGAGTCAATGTCAATTTTTCGAAACTTAGTATGGCACGAATTCGAAATAATTACCCGTATGCCTGGTCCTCGGTTCAAATCTTACAATGTACACCGAATTGAAACATCGATATTAAGTCTCGTACTATGTACATTCAAATGTTGTTTTTAGCCCCCCTCCCCCCGCACAAACCCTACATACTTCCTGTATCGGTCAATCTTCCTCTCCTAACCACCTTAGGAAGGTATCGGTTTCCAACACACGTTCATTCTTTCTCTCCATGTTTCAATCTCTTAGTCTCTCAACTACACATCAAGCCCTTTTCCCACTCTATTACCAAATGTATTTACCTCACACACCCGCCATTGCACCCCATGTCAAGCTCTCTCTCTCCCCCCTCCCCCTCTCACCCTCTCGCGCTAAATACATGCATTGCCTATCTAGCCCCCAACCTCTCGTGCATGCGCGCACACACACGTTGTATATCTAGGTCACTCCCTCGAGACTGTCTCACTCTTTCTTCCACATGGCGGGCCACACTCGCTCAATCTCGCTCTCTTTATCTGAGTCTCGTTTAACCTCGTTTTCTTTCACACACAAATGATATATCTCCCTGTTCGGGCCTCGATCGACATACTCTATACTCTCTCACGCAGATTGTCTATCTAGGTCAGTCCATCCAAGCCGCCACCACTCTTTCGACCTCATGGTGGGCCACGCTAACTCAATTTCTCTCTCTCTCTCTCTCTCCGTATGTCTCGATTGACCTCACTCTTTCTTGGACAAAAATGATATATCACCATGTTGAGCCCAATTCGACCTATTCACATTGTATACTCTCTCACGCACATCGTGTATCTAGGTCACTCTCTCCAACCCGTCTCACTCTTTTGATCGCACGGCGACCCTATGTGATCGGTTGACCTTGCTTCCTCTCACGCACAAAATATATCTACACGTCTGTGACTAGATCATCTCTCAAGCTCTATCTTACAACCCTCACCCTTGCCAAAAAGCTCAATCAGACAATATCTCTCCAGAGCATATATATTTGTTCAATGAATGTCGGACCACACTCACTTTGTCTCTCTATCTGTATGTCCTTCGATTGACGTCGCTTTCTCACACCGTATATTCCACGCGTTGAAGCTACTACCTCTCCATCCCTCGCAAAGCCAGAGCTATTTACATTGCGAGGGGCACTCCAACCTTGGATTAATTTGTGTAGGCATTTATTCCGGTCGGTTTAGATTATATTTTCATAGCATTTGGCCCACAACTACTCCAATCACCGTAGCAGGTAATTAAGCTACAGGGAGCACCTAATATGAGCACCGGGGAGCCGTTGGATCGAAGATGCAGCGGCACACACGAGGCCTGAATGTTTTATTTGCAAAAAAACCTTTGGAAAGTTAGGAAATTGCGCATAATTACAAAGACTACTCCGAAGCCATTGGATCTCACTTCCAACGGTGTAAAAACTCGTATCAACATAGTAAGCTGCGGGGTGGATGTGATATTCTATGCCGCTGTCATTTTTGTTCGTAAACTTGCAAAAAACGTGTAACTCGTGCCGTTACTTGTCTAACCACGCAAAGTGTTTGTTCAAAAAAAACATCCTATGTTGAAATATCGGAACAACACACGGGGGTCCCACTTGTCATTAATCAAATTTGGACCTAAAACTAACAAATCTGAAGGACGAGATTCGAACTGGCAACTTGGACTACAAAGCGTAAGTCGATAGCCTGAAAAAATGAACGGTTGTTGGCTTTGTCCCATAACTTGATTTTATACAGTACTTGCGTTGAGTAGAGTAGAGGGAGTGCCTCGTCAACACGTGCATGACCGTTGTCTCACTTACTGGTGGGTCCCGGGTCTATGATCTCAATCTCTCTTCTCTCCATCGTCTAACCTTTGCACAGGCACACACGAAGAACGATGCTAGCTTGCCGTGGTGTTATTACAACTAAAAAAACTTGGAAAATAGAAGAATTGCCTAGAACAAGAGATGTTGTGGCTGGTCGAGACGGAGATAACCACATCTATCCTCCGTGCCACGTTTGCATGATGAAGTTGTGTGGCTAGTGGGGTGTTTTCAACCGACTGGCTGGGTCCCGAGGTCGAACCATAGGTACTCTAGTACGTCTGATATAGTATATTTTTACACGCACATTTTTCCTCCGTGCCGAGACGTGGCACACCCTGCCGCGTGGTTTCGGGGTCCTCCCGGGTGGTGCACGCATATATTCTTCCTGACGTGGGACACCCTACCGCGCGTTTTTTGGGTCCTCCTCGGTCGTAGCGCCGAAGCAAGTAAATGAGTCGTCAACTCACGAAAGACCACCTTTCCCGCCGAGTACATCAGTGAAGCACGATGGCTAGCTAGTTGGGCTAGTTCGGCCGATTAGCTAGGCCGCCGCCACATTTGTTTTTTCACCCCTTTTTTATCTACTTGCCGGCAGGTAAATTTAAATATCCACTGTGGTGTTGCTCTAGTGTTTGGGTGCGGCATGATTTTTAATTTTTTGATTGACGGGAGCAGGCACGGCAGGATTTTTAATTTTTTGATTGACGGGAGCAGGCGCGACAACAATTAGTCATGATGACTCCGCCTGCACCCACTGCTCCCAGATGTGAGAAGTCGTCGACTGGTGTTTTACCATGGTGAAAACCAAAAGATTCTCCGCTCCCTCCGCCTTCCCGTAGATTGCATTGCTTTTCAGCCATTTCGCCCCCTTCGCTTCCTCTCCCCATTGCTTCTACCTGGTACCATGGCGGTGCAGCAGATCACAGAGTCCGAGGTGAGGCTCCTGACACAGGAGCTCCATGCCAAGGATGCGGAGCTCAGGGCCAAGGACGCGGAGCTCCGTGAGCTCAAGGAGGAGAGGAGTGCCATGCTCCTCCGTTATGTGCGGGAGTTCACGGAGCTTCAAAAGCGGCAGGCGTCCACCACAAAGATGCTCGAGGCGTCGGCGGCGTTGCTACAGAAAGCGGGAGATACGATAGGCCGTCAGGGGAGCCGGCCAGAGCGCAAGCGGGCCGATCGTGACGAGGTCCAGGATCGCCTCAGCCACCTGGTGAACCAAGTTGCCACGCACGTGTTGCGGCTGCGCGATGCCTACCGTCGTGCCAGCGCGACGATGCCGGCCGTCGGGCTAAACCCTCTGCATGGGCATGTCCATGTCTCGGTGCAACATGACTGTTGGATCAAACTCAGACGGTGCAGATCAGTCATTGTAGCACAAAGCGTGTGGGTGTGTTTGGTTGCATTCTCATCTCAATATAGTTGTTTCCTCTTCGTGTATTTTTGTCAACCTACTAGTGTGGACTCATGCACCCTTCATGCACTCTTCCAAACACCCAAAAGTGGGTCGAGAAGGGAACTTTTGCTCCCATCCCGTGCACCCTTCATACACCCTGCCTAACACTATTCGTGCTTCATGTGGTTCATGTTTCGTGGAGTACTGTAGCACCATACTCTCCGTGCGCTGTGGACCTAGTTCTGTTAACATTGATCTCACCGTCCATTCTCGACCGGATAGTCGAAAAAGCCATACTATGTTACATATAGGAGTAGTTGACATGCGCACAACATCATTTGTTATCGTCATATCTTACTACACTAGCAACAAGATTGTGTAGTACTGACGTATGAACCACTGCACATGCCTAGTAGTAGGAGCACTGTGTATGTTCAAGTGGCTGTCGTGTTTCGCACTCCTCCGTCGTAAGAGTGGAAACACTTACTGTAATCATTTTTTTCTTCTGAAAAACAATGGACACGCTCTACCATGCGGATCCTCCTCCAGCCATGCACTAAATTACTCACTTTCACCGACATGTGGGACAGCCAGCATCGGGGTCCACCAGCCATGCACTAAATTACTCCGTAGTAGAGTGATGGTAGACTACCCTGATCGAAGCGCCGCAGTAATGCCCAATGAGCCGTCAAATCACAAAGCCCCGTCCTTTTCAGCAGTAAGTTGGACGGACGAAGCAACCATCATTTCACTCTTCTCTCTCAGCTTCGTCTCTACCTTACCCTCGCTTCCGCCTCATCTTTTTCCTCATTTCTTCAAGAAAACCCCAACCTGCTTCTGCCATTGTTCTTCTCTCCCAAAGAAGGAAAGGTGAGCGCATCAATGGTGTTGATTCTGGACAAGGCCCGGTCTTGCAACCCCAAGACTGATCCTATAAATCCCTCTCTTTTCTTCTTTTGGGTTTGTGATTATGGTTTCTTTTCTTTTATTTCTATTTGACAGTTTCTTGATGGACGCTGGAGCACCGGCCGAAGTGATGTCTATGGCTCCAGCCAAAACCGTCGAGGCTCATGGTATGAAGAAGCGCAAGCACCCCACCGAGACTACCGCAGAAAAGCTCAAAGCCATCGCCCTCTCCAAGCCACCCTCTCCGGGATCCCTCATTAAGCAAGTCCAGGTAATATCTCTTCTTGACGATCTTTTTCTCGATCTTGATCGTGTTTTTTCATCTAACACGCAGTACTAGTACTAGTAGTACAACTTTCTGGGTGATCTTGCATGTGATTTTTGTGTGCCAAATGACGGTTCTAAATTCCTCTTTTGACCAAAACATGCGAGAGGTTGACACTGATTTCTTATAGATTACTTTCAACTACTTCCTCTGTCCCAAATTTCTTGTCTTAGATTTTTCTAGATACGGATGTATCTAATACTAAAATGTGACTTGATACATCTGTATCTAGACAAATCTAAGACAAGAATTTTGGGACGGAGGGAGTACTTTATGAACATCAATGCTACCTTTTAAGAGGGTATATTTGCCTCTAAGTTGTGTTATGGATATTGCATGTAATCCCTCTGCTCTCATGCCTTTGAAGACATGTTCTAGTGTCTTTGTTCACTCATTTCTGTGCGTATATGTAGTCATATATGGAGTATGATATCGAAAATCATCTTATATTTCTGAACGGAGGTAGTAATAAAATATGGTTTCTGTTTGAATTAGAACCAGGTCCACAGTGGAGATGAAGTTCTCAAAGTCATGCGGTGTGAACTGGAAGACCTGATGATGAGTTCTACTGCTGAACTATCCAGCTGCTGTGTCCTTGTAGCCACGTGTCCTGAACTAGTGTTTTCCTGTAGCATTGTTGTCAGGCGTGTTCTCAAGGCTGTACTTGGCCACAACAATTTCCTGGCTGTGCCTTCGATTATGAAGGGTGTGGTTCTTGTAAAGCTTCCCAACAAATCTTATGTGGCCTGTCTTCATCATCATGTTTATGAGTGGAAAGACCACTCTGTTAGTTTCTCCAAGGTTTACAAGATGGCGATGGTGCATGTAGACATCTCACACGAAGTCCATGGCCTAGTCAGTTATGCGGGGTTCATCCCGTAGGTCGGTGGCAAAAAATAGTCTGCAGAGTTTAGTTAGTGCAACTTTGCTTGTCTGTAGTAAGTACTATTGTTCAGTACTTGATTTGTGTTTGTGAACCCTGTATTGTTTATTAGTACTGCCACTTTTGGTGTGTAGTCAGTCCTGAGAATGGTCTATGTTAATGTCTATGCACTCAATTCAGTCTGTATATTTTGAAGTATCCATATCATATTTTTTGTGAGGACGGTCTATGAATTATGGTTACACTCCAATATCTGTATGCATTGCAGGGTTTATCGCACCCACCAGGATTTCCAACCCCATGGATGTTCGGTCCATATGATTTGTCACGACCTTTGGACTGTCCTGCTTGTGGGAGTAGGCGGGGCCCCTGCATGCCACGCGTAGTTGAACGATCAATCTTCTGTTTAGTACTTCAACATAGTGATTTCCTGGTAACGATTCACTCGTGTCACATCAAGTAAATCTTATTGATTTACTGACTAAATCTTATTGATTTAATGTCATGTTTTCTTTCTTTTCCTGCAATTTTATGATGCAGGTTTTGCCATGTGACATTCATCACAGAATAAACCGTTTGGTTTGCTCTATGATGCCTATTTTTGCAGGTTTCACTTCTTATGTCGTGTCAGTAACGAAGGCACTGTCCATCACTTATATTACTAGAAAAAATTGGACCAGTCTGTTGTCTGAGTACAAGCTGAATCCCTATGATGAACTGCAGTTTGGTTTAACAAAAACGCCACAATTAGTCCTTCTCGCATTTAAAAGAAATGAAGAAAAAGACTGGATCACGGTCATGGATCCTAGTCAAGTTAGAAAGCTGATCATAGCAGACCAGAAACGATCGCCGCTGTCTTGCACAGGTCGAGCACCAATAGTTGCTCTAGCACTGACAACGGCAGCAGCTCAGTCTGATCCAGCTGAGGATTGGGCACCGACCGCGTCAGTGGATCAGTCTGATCTACCGGAGGATCGGGCATCGACACCGGCACCTGCTCCGACACCGACACCAGCTCTACAAGGACCACCATCTCCGGCAGCAGCAGCGGCTTCGGCACCTACACCAACACTTGCACTTGCATTTGCTTCGGCCCGTGCAGTTGCACCAGCAACAGACTGGGCTGCAGTTCGCACTTCATATACCAAAGTCCTTACAAAAACCGACATGTCCACCTTCTTGGTAAGCATTGGCCGCCCAAGTGCTTCGTTCTTTTTTCTTTCCATGTTGTTTCGCATGATTCATTGTGTTGATCTAACTGTTTGGGTATGTCTTCTTGTTTGCAAACAAAGAATTCCTAGAGCAACGAGGGAGTCGTTCAACAATCCGGGCGACCGCGGCCAAGTTTCTCTTACCATGCGCAGCCTTGGTGTGAATGAACCTGCTCAATATATCGTAAGTACAAAGGATGGTCGCATGATGATTCATGCTAAAGGATGGTCAAGGTTCAAATCTAAATCATATCTTGCGGTAGGGGATGATGTCAAAATCGAACTTTCTCGGCAAGGAGAGCTGGTCCAAATCAACTTTGAAATTCTTCAGTAGCAGCACGCAACTGCCTAACTGATCTATCCTCTGAGAGATTTTGATGTAATAATCTGGCATGGTGAAACAAGTATCCTGTGTGTATAAGTAGTACGATAGTATTATTTATCACATGGTATATCGTTGATAGAATTGCAACTCCGACTGCTGGTTAGGAACTGTCATTCGATTTCATTCCAACAGCTGCCGTGCTTTATTCAATTTTGTGTATTCGCCTTGCGACAGCATCTAAAACCAGCGCCGTACCGATCGCTTGCAATATGAAAAGCGCTGAGGTAGAACACATGGGCCCCCAAACATGCAGGGTTGGCCTGCAGCCCAAAGTCCAGAACCTGGTTTCGACAAGCACTAGGTCAGTGCAGAAGTGGCATCCTCCTCTTGCTGTGGGTTGGGCGAAGATGAATGTTGATACTGCGTTATCTCGCAATGGTAAAAGGGGAGCCCTGGCAGTTGTGAGCCGGGATCATACAGGCTTCTTCCTTGGAGCATCAACACTGGTGTGCGAAAGTTTTACTGATCTAGAGATCCTAGAGGCAATGGCATGTTGCGAGGGGCTATCTCTGGCTCTTGACTTAAACCTGCAACAAGTTCAGATTAGCACCGATTGTTCAGCAACAGTCAAGCATATCAGAGAGGCATACTTGGGGCCCAACAAAGTTATTATGGACGAGATCAAGATGAAGAAGAATATGTTCCAAACCATGGAGATCATACATGAAAAACGCGAGTGTAATGTTGAAGCGCATGTGCTCACAAAAGCTGCTACTTCTTTGCCCTGTGGACGCCATCTTTGGCTCACAGGAACCCCCGAAATTATTTGTATACCTATGACTGTTAATCTTCAATAAAGCAGCTTTTATCCCTCAAAAAACATCTGAGTATTATATTCTCAGCTGAACCCCCATAATGCCCGTGCATTGCAGAGGGAGTATTTTTCTCGGCAAGGTGAGCCTGTGATATAAAAGATTTGTATATTTCTTTACAGAGGGAGTATCTCTCTGTCAAAAAATATATTTATGTGTAACTAGTTACTCCTGTCTTTCTACTTCCTTTTGCTGATATTTGGGGCAACCAGCAACGGGGTCCACGTGCCATATGCACAAATTAGAATGCACAACTTCACGGTAGACAAACCCCGGTCGTAGCGCCGCAGTAATGCCCAATGAGCCGTCAAATCACAACCCCCCTTTCCAGCTTTAGCAGTAAGCTGGACGGACGAAGCGGCAATATTTCACTGGGCCTGAATCCCTTTCTCCCTCGTCTGCTTGTTCAGAGAAAACCCCCTCTCGGCGATTGCATAGGGTTTTCTCATGGAGAATCAGGTATGAATTCTTCATCCATCCCCGATAAACCCAAGTCCCTTGGTCGCAGGTAATCCCGGGATGGCAGCCGCCGCCGTTGATGCATTTTTCTTCCTACTGAATCTAGTGTGTTTCATTTGCAGTGCCCAAAGTGTGAGTACCCTATAGGTTTCTACACCCTCGGCGAGACGCCACACTTGTTCCTTCTCATCCTAACACAACATTTTGAAACACGCACAGTATGTTCCTAGAATCCTCTTTCCTATCTGGGAGGGTGGTTTTTTTTTGAACATGCTGTATTCTCATATTATTTTTCCTGCAGTGTATTATTTGCTCTGCCAAAACACATGTACTCAAGATGCTCGGCCTTGCCATAACTGAATACACTAGTTTAATGGTCACAGTGAAGACAAGCCATGGATATAAGTTCCGATTTGGGTTCATGAACCAAGAAGATCGCTGCTTTTGTTATGGCCGAACTTGGATAAACTTTCTCAAGTGTTATGGACTAAAACTTGGTGCACGAATGTTGATGGAAATAGCAGAACCTGGTCTCATCTTCACTGCGATCTTCCACCCCAACGTCGTTCCAAGTGTTCATCCATGTTAGTTTGTATCTGGTTCTTGCTTGTTGCCTCGATTACTTCTTAATCCACCTATTCTGTCTAACTAATCATAATTTAACTTTAGAAGTAGCAACGAATCTCTCACGAAGATGCTACTTCTAACTAATATTTTCTTATAATTGGTGGCACGTGTAGGTTTTTTCAGAGTAAAGCAGTCTGCTCGTTTGTTACTCTGTAATAACTCAGCTGTTACTAATGGCACTGAAGTTGACTGGATCGACATCCACAAGTTCCTACACTTTATTGACCGTCTTGAGGTCCTTGTGGGGCGTTTCAATGGTGGAAGGCCACGTGCGATATGTGTGGCACTGCTGCACTCGTTGAACAGGTCTAACTGTGTCGAGAAACTTATGGTACGAGCTGTTTTCTGTTATATATGTTGTTCATAAACTATTGCTTATACACAGTTTTACAGTTGTGATGTTGAAACAGGAACTGCCGAGTTCTATTGTTCCTATACAGATGCGTGACCATGGTCGGGTCAGACTTGCGCTTGGTCACAGCATGATGTTTATGTCGACCTACTCAATTCCCCTTGGAGGTGAAAAGATACTTATTCATGGGTGGTCTCAAATAATGAAGGCCCGTCCATCTTGGAGAATAGGACAGAAGATTATGTTCATGCTTTTCCATGGCTCTAAAGCGAATATCCTATTTATTGACCACGTTGCGAGATGAATCCGCTTTCAGAAGGTTGTGGATGCACGGGGTGGCGCCTGGGCCTTGTCCCGGGGCTTGGCGGCCTCACCCTTGGTTAACTGTAGGCGAAGTTGCACTGTTCGAGGCGTGCTCTGTATGGTTGAACCTGTATAAGTACTCATACTGCTTTCAGCTTTGGTTTTTAAGTGCCCCTATTGGTTTCAGTTAAGGTTGTTAAGTACTACAGTCTATCGTGTTTCTTCAGTCCTGTCTTCCTCCCGCCGCCAAAACCAAACCAGCACCGGCGGGGCCGCCTGCTTCCGCCTGCCACGGCTGGCTGCGCCTGAGCGCACGCATCGCCGCCCCACCGTCTCCTAAATCGTTAACGCCGACATCCTCCGCGCGCTTTGGTGTCTCACCGCGGCGCCGCCCTCTCGCGTTATCAACATGGTCAAGAAACAATAGGAATTGGCAGAAGTACGTGGAGAGGATGACAGTAGGGGCCCACCACGTCAGCGTATGGAAAAATAAAATGCTTCCTCCTAGTGTTTTCCTGACATCTGGGACCCACGGCATTGGGAGCGTATATTGTCAATAAACAAGAGAACAACACAAGATCGGCTGACACCTGGACGTAGCTACTTGAGCAGTATTTTTTTGTTTGGTATTGTTGATACGGAGCAGGGTTTGAACTGGGCTATGGCCCGTCTAGCCCAGGCTTATATTTTATGTTGACCATGTGACCACCCCAGCTATTTTTTCTTTGTGAAAATGAGCCCAATTTATTTTTTTGAAGAATACCCAATCTAGGCCTACTTATTTTTCTACGCCCTGCTGGGCGGCAACTCTTTCAAGACGCCTGCAAATCTTGAAAGTAATATGAAATGGGTTGTAAATATAAAAACAGATGACAAATTGGCAATTACTTAATAATTTCTGAATTTTATTACATTTTTAGATTCCTACTTCACTGGGCATTAACCTAATTTAAATATATCTTGCCGCTACCTTTTAAGAGGGTATGCTTGCCTCAGTAAGTTGTGTTATGGATATTGCATGTAATCCCTCTGCTCTCATGCCTTTGAAGACATGTTCTAGTGTCTTTGTTCACTCATTTCTGTGCGTATATGTAGTCATATATGGAGTATAATATCGAAAATCATCTTATATTTCTGAACGGAGGTAGTAATAAAATATGGTTTCTGTTTGAATTAGAACCAGGTCCGCGGTGGAGATGAAGTTCTCAAAGTCATGTCGTGTGAACTGGAAGACCTGATGATGAGTTCTACTGCTGAACTATCTAGCTGCTGTGTCCTTGTCGCCACGTGTCCTGAACTAGTGTTTTCCTGTAGCATTGTTGTCAGGCGTGTTCTCAAGGCTGTACTTGACCACAACAATTTCCTGGCTGTGCCTTCGATTACGAAGGGTGTGGTTCTTGTAAAGCTTCCCAACAAATCTTATGCGGACTGTCTTCATCATCATGTTTATGAGTGGAAAGACCACTCTGTTAGGTTCTCCAAGGTTTACAAGATGGTGATGGTGCATGTAGACATCTCACATGAAGTCCATGGCCTAGTCAGTTATGCGGGTTTCATCCCGTAGGTTGGTGGCAAAAAATAGTCTGCAGAGTTTAGTTAGTGCAACTTTGCTTGTCTGTAGTAAGTACTATTGTTCAGTACTTGATTTGTGTTTGTGAACCCTGTATTGTTT
Source organism: Triticum monococcum (assembly GCA_034509565.1). Taxonomy (NCBI): domain Eukaryota; kingdom Viridiplantae; phylum Streptophyta; class Magnoliopsida; order Poales; family Poaceae; genus Triticum; species Triticum monococcum. The sequence continues at coordinate 567,584,782 of CM067841.1, read as the reverse complement.
ATTAGTACTGCCACTTTTGGTGTGTGGTCAGTACTGAGAACGGTCTATGTTAATGTCTGTCCACTCAATTCAGTCTGTATGTTTTGAAGTATCGATATCATATTTTTGGTGAGGACAGTCTATCAATTATGGTTCCACTCCAATATCTGTATGCATAGCAGGGTTTATCACACCCACCAGGATTTCCAGCCCCATGGATGTTCGGTCCATATGATTTGTCATGACCTTTGGACTGTCCTACTTGTGGGAGTAGGCGGGGCCCCTGCATGCCACGCATAGTTGAACGATCAATCTTCTGTTTAGTACTTCAACATAGTGATTTCCTGGTAAGGATTCACTCGTGTCACATCACATAAATCTTATTGATTTAACGTAGCGGTACTTGGCTTCATGGTACTTGGGTCTTCGGACTTGCCGGTCTTGTCCTTGCGACGGTAGTCGAATTTGAAGTTTTTGGTTCATAGGTCTTCGACGACGGTAGTCGTACACGTGTCGGAGAGGAACTTGTTGCATCCAAGTCCTTCGGGGTTCCTTATTGTACTTGCATTTCGGTGCGGTACTTAGCGATTCCAGGATGGAGAGGTACACTTGTCATAGCCATGTAGTCGTTCATGTATCGCCATGGTGTAGTCGTACTTGGCGTCCCCAGCAACATGTCCATGATGGCCAAACAAACCAATAGCAACCGAAGGTAGCAGGGTGTGGCGCAAGGCTTGAGCGACGAGGATGCCATGGGCGTGCAATGGAGCAAAGGCGGCGCCGGGGCTCAGGGACGACATGGACGGGTAGAAGCGCTCGGGATCGAGCTCCTCTCGATCCAGAGCATGGCTGCGGGTGCGAGATGGAGGTGGAGGCCCGACAAGGTGGCAGCGAAGGTCCTCTGACGGACTTGGGCGACGGTGCGGTCGGGAGCAGCAGAGGAAGGGGAGCGGCCCTGGCCATGAGGTGCAGCGGCAGGAGCTTCGAGCCCGGCTGGCTCCGGCCATGGAGGACGGCGGCGCTGAGGCAGGGTAGAATCAGAGGGAGGCGACGGGCGTGGGGATGGCAGGGGCTCGCGGCTCTGCAGGCTCCAGGTGGAGGAGGAGAAGGGGTGCGCCGGGGGAAGGCTCGGTCGCGTCGGGGTCCTATGGAGCGCGGCGGCGACGATCACAGGCCGACGACGAAACGGCCGCAGGGGAGGAGAGGCCGGCAAGGTTGCATGGGCAGGGCGGCGGCCTGCTTGGCGGCGAAGGACGCAGGCTTGAGGTGCGCGCAGGCTGCGAGGGAGGGATGGGAGGGAGACGACGAGGGAGAGATGGCGGCACTGGGGATCGAGAAGATGGGGGTTCGGGCGAAGAGTTCGTTGGTGACGGTGCTAGGAGGAGGCAGGGGGAAGTTGGGGAATCGAGCGGGAGGCCTCCCCTGGCGCTAGGGTTAGGTCCGGTGCGGGCTGGGCCTGCGGGATGGCCTTGGGCCAAATGGGCCGCGGGGAAGGGCCGGCTGGCAGCATGCCAGGCTGTTGGTTGTCCGGCCTGGCGCTTCTACTGCTGTTTCTTTTCTCTTATATTTCTTCAGATAGAAATACAAAAAGAAAAGAGCAGGGGAAAAAAAGAAAGGATCTAGAGAAATATAAATATACTCGTGATCCTGAAAATGTGCTCTATTTAACAAAACTGGTTTGGAGATTTTTAAAGGAAGTAAACAATAATTCAAGTTTGAATTAAATTCAAACTTGAACCATTTTAAACTCTAACCAAAACAATTTCTAATAGAGATGAAATTTGACGGAGAGGCTAGGTACATAGTGTTAGAATAATGAGGGAAAGTTGAACATTAAAAGAGAAGGGAATGTGACACTTGTCAAAAGAAGGAAGTTGAGGGAAGGAGAAGGTGATGAAGCAAGATTCATGCATGGAACATGCAACAACTTAATATGAATGAAAAACACACAATGCACATGATGACATGATGAAATGCAACACGCAAGCAAATGACAAGTCAACAACAGCGAATAACTTGAAGACACCTGGCGCAACGGTCTCGGGGTGAGGGAGTCCTGGATTAGGGGGTGTTCGGGTAGACGGACTATACCTTCAGCCGGAATCCAGGACTATGAAGATACAAGATTGAAGACTTCGTCCCGTGTCCGGATGGGACTTTCCTTGGCGTGGAAGGCAAGCTTGGCGATGCAGATATTCAAGATCTCCTACCATTGTAACCGACTTTGTGTAACCCTAACCCTCTCTGGTGTCTATATAAACTGGAGGGTTTTAGTCCGTAGGACAACTTCATCATACAACAATCATACCATAGGCTAGCTTCTAGGGTTTAGCCTCCTTGATCTCATGGTAGATCTACTCTTGTACTACCCATATCATCAATATTAATCAAGCAGGACGTAGGGTTTTACCTCCATCAAGAGGGCCTGAACCTGGGTAAAACATCGTGTTCCTTGCCTCCTGTTACCATCCGGCCTAGACGCACAGTTCGGGACCCCCTACTTGAGATCCGCCAGTTTTGACACCGACATTGGTGCTTTCATTGAGAGTTCCTCTATGTCGTCGCTTTTAGGCCCGATGGCTCCTTCGATCATCAACAATGATGCAGTCCAGGGTGAGACTTTTCTCCCCGGACATATCTTCATCTTCGGCGGCTTCGCACTGCGGGCCAATTCGCTTGGCCACCTTGAGCAGATCAAAAGCTACGCCCCCGGCCATCAGGTCAAGTTTGGAAGCCTAAACTACACGGCTGACATCCGCGGGGACTTGATCTTCGACGGATTCAAGCCACAGCCAAGCGCGCCGCACTGTCTCGATGGGCATGATATAGCTCTGCCGCCGAACAGCGCCTTGGAGGCCGCACACGCATCGGTTCCGACCATTGATTCGGAGCCTACGGCACCGATCGAGGATCAGCGGTTGGATGCTGCCTCAGGGGATGCGATCTCAGAGGCGATCGAGCCGAACTCCAGCCCCGCACTCTGCATGGCCCGTGACTCCGAGGAGCCGGATTCCTTTCCGAACTCCGAGCCCCCCGCGCCCCTGCCAATCGAATCCGATTGGGCGCCGATAATGGAGTTCACTGCCGTGGACATCTTTCAGCACTCGCCCTTCGGCGACATCCTGAATTCTCTAAAGTCTCTCTCTTTATCAGGAGAGCCCTGGCCGGACTACGGTCAGCAAGGTTGGGATACGGACGATGAGGAAATTCAAAACCCACCCACCACCCACTTCGTAGCCACTATCGACGACTTAACCGACATGCTTGACTTCGACTCCGAAGACATCGACGTCATGGATGACGATGCAGGAGACGTACAAGAACCAGCACCTGTAGGGCTCTGGAAGGCCACCTCGTCATATGACATATATATGGTGGACACTCCAAAGGATGGAGATGGCGATGGAACAGCAGGGGACGATACCTCTAAGAAACAGCCCAAGCGCCGGCGTCAGCGGCGCCGCTCTAAATCCCGCCAAAGCAAAAATGGTGATTCCGGCATGGGAGATAATACTACTCCGGATAGCGCCGAAGAACACCCCCTCCAGCAAGATTCAGCACAGGAGGAAAGAGAAGCCAGCCCTCACGAGAGGGCGGCGGACCAAGAGGTTGAGGACGATAATTATACGCCCCCTCCGAAGATGAGGCAAGCCTCGATGACGACGAGTTCGTCGTGCCAGAGGATCTTGCCGAACAAGAGCGTTTTAAACACAGGCTTATGGCCACGGCAAGCAGCCTCAAGAAAAAGCAGCAACAACTTAGAGCTGATCAGGATTTGCTATCTCACAGATGGACTGAAGTCCTTGCGACCGAAGAGTATGAACTCGAACGCCCCTCGAAGAGTTACCCAAAGTGCAGGCCGCTACCCCGACTAGAGGAGGAAGCACCTACATCACCAGCGCATGACATGGCCGACCGGCCACCTCGTGGCCGCGACGGAGAGGCCTCTTGGCCCTCCACTCAAGCCATGCCCCGACGCCGCGTCAAGCATACTAAGGCACGGGAAAATGCGCCCGACCTGCGAGACGTACTGGAGGACAAGGCAAGGCAAAGAAGATCGATGTACGGATCGTGCAGGCGCCCCATGGCATGTGACGGTGATCGTCACTCCGGATGCAATAAATCCGGCCAGGCCGAACTCAACAGACAAAGCTCCTTCGAGCTGCGTCGGGATATAGCCCAATACAGAGGCGCCGCACACCCACTATGCTTCACAGATGAAGTAATGGATCATAAAATCCGTGAGGGCTTCAAACCCGTAAACATCGAATCGTACGATGACACAACAGATCCTGTGGTATGGATCGAGGATTATCTCCTTCATATCCACATGGCCCGCGGTGATGATCTACACGCCATCAAATACCTCCCACTCAAACTTAAGGGACCGGCCTGTCATTGGCTTACCAGCTTGCCAGCAGACTCAATCGGTTCTTGGGAGGACCTGGAAGCCGCATCCCTTGATAACTTCCAGGGCACTTATGTGCGACCACCGGACGCCGATGACCTAAGCCACATAATTCAGCAGCTAGAGGAATCGGCCAGGCAATTCTGGACACGGTTCCTAACAAAGAAAAACCACATAGTCGACTATCCGGACGGAGAGGCCTTAGCGGTCTTCAAGCATAATATCCGTGACGAGTGGCTTGTGCGGCACCTGGGACAGGAAAAGCCGAAATCTATGGCAGCCCTCACGACACTCATGACCCGCTTTTGCGCGGGAGAAGACAGCTGGCTAGCTCGTAGCAACAATTTAACCAAGAACCCTGGTAATTCGAATACCAAGGACAAAAGCGACAGGTCGCGTCGGAACAAACAAAAGCGCCGCGTTAACAGCGACAACAACGAGGATTCGGCAGTTAATGCCGGATTGCGAGGCTATAAATCCGGTCAGCGGAAAAATCCATTCAAAAGAAATACTCAGGGCCCGTCTAGTTTGGACCGAATACTCGACCGCTTGTGCCAGATACATGGCACCCCCGAAAAGCCAGCCAATCACACCAACAGGGATTATTGGGTGTTCAAGCAGGCAGGCAAGTAAAGAGCCGAAAACAAAGACAAGGGGCTGCATAGCGACAACGAGGAGGAGCCCAGGCCGCCGAACAACAATGGACAAAAGGGATTTCCCCCGCAAGTGCGGACGGTGAACATGATATACGCAACCCTGAAAGTGCGTTATATCGACTAGAGGGGGGTGAATAGGCAATTTTTATGAAAGTCTTCAAAACGTGAAAGTTATGAAGACAAACAGTACAGATATGCCTATCACTTAAGCAGCGGAAGTTAGATTACACTAGGCAAGCCATGGTCAAGTATTCAATAGAGTAAAAGCACAAGACAAGTAGCTGCAGTGTAATAAGGATCAGGTAGGAAGAAGTTATGAAGCCAAACAAATCATACAGTTATGATGTGAAAACAGAAGATACAGCAAGCATGCAATGGCTTCACAATGTGTAACAGTAAGTAAAAGGAAGTGAAGATGAAACTAGTGACACGCTGAAGACAATGATTTGTTGGACCAGTTCCAGTTGCTGTGACAACTGCACGTCTGGTTGGAGCGGCTAGGTATTTAAACCAAAGGACACACAGTCCCGGACGCCCAGTCCTGAACACGCAGCTCAGGACACCCAGTCCTCACCATTTTCTCCTTGAGCTAAGGTCACACAGACCTCGCCCAATCACTCTGGTAAGTCTTCAAGGTAGACTCCCAAACCTTCACAGACTTCGTTCACTGGCAATCCACAATTTCTCTTGGATGCTCAGAACGCGACGCCTAACCGGCTGGAGGATGCACAGTCCTCAAGTGTAATAAGTCTTCAGATCACTCAGACAAGAAGACTTAAGTGATGCCCAATTTACTCTGGCTGTGGGTGTTTAGGGCTTTTCTCCTCGCTAGGAATTTTTTCTCAAAGGCTTCGAGGTGGGTTGCTCTCAAACGACAAAAGCCGTGCACTGAAATCTGAGCAGCCAACCGTTTATGGTTGTAGGGGGTGGACTATTTATAGCCACTGGGCAACCCGACCTGATTTGTCCGAAATAACCCTGGGTCACTAAGGAACTGACACGTGTACCAACGGTCAGATTTCAAACTCACACGGCAACTTTACTTGGGCTACAAGTAAAGCTGACTTGTCCGACTCTGGACAAGATTTGCTCTCATAGTCTTCGCTCGAAGATATAGGTTTTGAATTAGGCATCACTTCAGTCATTCTGACTGGTTCTCTTGGACCCCACTTAATAGTATGGTGGTTCCTATGACTCAACACAAATGAAATAGAACTACGAAGGATCTAAGTCTTCGAGTTCCATAGGCTTCACATAGTGTCTTCTCTTGTCATAGTCTTCAATGTGAATATCTTCAAATACCACCATTGTCTTCAATGTCTTCGTACATTTTTAGGGGTCATCTCTGGTAGTAAAACCGAATCAATGAGGGACTTCTACCTGTGTTATCCTGCAATTCTCACAAACACATTAGTCCCTCAACTAGGTTTGTCGTCAATACTTGAAAACCAACTAGGGGTGGCACTAGATGCACTTACAATCTCCCCCTTTTTGGTGATTGATGACAAACTAGTTGAAGTTTTCAACGGGGAATATAATTTGTGAAATTGTAAAGGAATTGTCTTCATAAGCTGCAAGGGCTCCCCCTGAAGATGTGCATATAAGTAATTTGCTTTTGGAACGCAAATGCACATGGCAGGTTGTACTTGTGGAGATCCACTTCAACATATGATGACAATCCACTATGCATGTAAAAGTATATGAAGAGAATGACATGCATAATGAAAAATGGACGTCTGCGAAATGATATAAGTGCGGAATTTATCGTCGTACATGCGGAATTTATCTTTGCAAAAACATAGTGGCAAACAAGTAGCAGACGACCATCGAGTTTAAGTGTTACAACTCAAAGAACCAAGTGTAGCAAAACGAGAGTTGTAAGCACGAAGCAAAATGTAGCAAAATCTAAAGGCACCCGCCCATAGTGACCCGCTTGAAGACTATAAACATCATATGCTTCTCCCCCTTTTGTCAGTGATGACCAAAAAGGTTTGAAGACATAGAGTTTTCTACGCGTTCCCAGGCGCAGCAGGGTCGGTGGAGGCATTTGGCGGTGTAGACGAGCTTGGTGCAGATTCGATGCGCGCTGAAGGAGGTGGAGGTGATGTAGCATCGTCTTCTTCTTCGATAATCCTAGCAGTTACGGTGGCAACAGAGGAAGAGAACTCCGAATCTTCAAGTGATGGAGTTCTACGAAGCATTGCCCTTCGAGGAGGCGTGGAATCAAATTTGAAGTGCTCTGTGAAGCCATCCTCTTGAAGTTCAGCTTCAGGACACATCATCGTGAGTCCTTTCCAAGTGCGGCGACTGGTTTCGTGTGCAACAATTGCATTCTTGGTTGCAAGATTTCTGATACGATCGACGTCCTCCATGATGCTTTTCATCTGCCTCTTGAGCTCGTCGTGATGCCTGTCCTGCTTTTGGTGAAGAGCCACAAGAAGCTCTCGGTCATTGAGGGCACGAGCGCGCTTCTTGGGTCGCTGATCAGCTAGGCTGTCAGTGGCTTCAGTAGATGCAGGTGCACGTGTGGTGCCAGCCAACGGATACAATCTGGAGATGGCTGCAACACCTTCATCATTCTGAGTGAAGCTTTGGTGTTCTGCATTCTGAAGACTTAATGGTTGCTTGGCAGGCTCAGGATATATAGCTTCAGCAGAGGTGTCCACATCTGGCAAGAAGATCCGATGGTTGCGGGCTGAGGGCTGATATGAAATCGCAGAATGAAGCTTGATCAGCCGCATAACCCAAGGAGCATAAAACTTCCAGCCAAATAAATCTGAGCCGGATGCCGCAAGCTGGCGTATGAAGAAGTGCTGCGCATTGAAGCATTTTCCATGAAGGATGTAGAATATGAGAGTCTTCATTGCACGCTCAAACTTGGCATGTGGAGAGTGTCCCTTGATGGGCCAGAGAGTCCGCCTGATGATGTAATATATGGTTCTAGGCAGGTACTCTAAGTCTTCAACGGAGAACTCAGTTGGATAGGGTGCATCATGGGGCAATGGCTTCATCATTGAGAGCATCTGACTCATATTTGGTTCAGGCCTGTGGAATATGCTCTCAATAGCTTCAGCATGTAGTTGGCAGCCTTCCTCGAAGAATTCACCAGGAGTGGGCAGGCCGGTAAGCTCAATGATGTTGAATGCATTGGCTTCATGATGGACATTGCCGGTCATCCACTGCAGGACCCAAGTCTTCGGATCTCTGTTGTAGCCTTTGATATGTAGAGTGGCATAGAATTGAAGCAGAAGCTCTTCATTCCAGTGCTCTTCATCTATGATAAATGGCAGCAAACCCACTTGCTTGAAGCAATCCAGTGCTTCTTCCAGGCCGGGCAGACCAGCAACAGCTTCAACCTCAAGGCGCTTGTGCGGGAAGATGCGGCCTTGGTTGTATAGGATGCATGAGTAATAGCTGCATTGTGGATAGCTCTAGAACCTATCTGATACAATCCGTTCCCTTGAATAAGGGTTCTTGGAGCTGTTGAAGAACGTATTATCTGCCCTGAAGCTATTGACATTAAAGGAGCCAGGAGCTGATGCAGGACCTGGGAACCTTGGCAGTCGTGGGATAGGCTTCTGAACCTGAGGCCTGTGCGCAACATGATAGTTGAATTTTGGACCGGCAGTAGACTCAGGCGCAGAAGTGTCAGGAGCAGTAGCTTCAATGTCTTCTGAAGCTGTTGATGGGGAGGGCTCCACATTGGGTTCAAGGTTGGTGGTGGCAGCCTCCATATTTTCCGCCTCCACTTGACTAGCTGGAGGGTCAGACACAGGCACGTTCTCCTGGAGAACTGCTTCTTGGTGGAGCGGGGGAGTGGGTGCTAGTGGTACTTCTTCATTGTCTTCGGCTGATGCAGCCAGAATGTCTTCAGCCGAATCTTGAGGCCGTGGTCCTTTGCGAAGCCTGCGGAATGCAGACGACGCCTTTGGAGTTGGAGTGGGCTGGGCCTCAGATTCTTCTTCTTGTGGGCGATCTGCCCATGATGCGGCTTGTGCGATTGGCGTCACAGGATGACCAATGCTGATCAGTTCGCTTGTCTCAAGCTGAGGAAGGGCTGCATCATCTTGTACATTGTCTTGATGACCAATGTCTTCAGCAGCGATGGGGTCGGCTGCTGGAATATCTTCAGCTTCAGGAGCCTCTGTGGGAGCAAGTTCATGAACTGTCAGCTGACGATCTGCATCAGGATAGATGACATATAGGGGTTCAACTATCAAGGGCTCTGTGGGAGCAGCCCGAGCTTTCTTGATCTGGCGCTTCTTCTTGGTGGGGTCAGATGGAGAGGCTTCAGAGTGTTTCCTCTTCCTTGCTTCAGCTTCGGCTGTCCGTGTCTTCTTGAGTTCTGAAGCGGTTGACCGGCTCTTTGGCTTCGAGCCAGTCGTAGTAGTGGGGAAGACAGTCGGAGCAGCTTCTTGTCTTGGTGCCTCTGGTTTAGGCACAACAGGCTTCTTCTTCTTCTTCGCGGCCATCCTAGGGTCGATGCCGGGATGCCCAAGTGCCTGGCGCTTCTCGGCCTCATTGTAGGCCTGCACACAGCGATCAACCAGAGTCTTCATTCGCTCCCGCGAACCTTGAGCTTCAGCACGCTTCTTCAGAAAGTTCTCCTTTAGTTCGTGCAACATGATCTTGAAGTCCTTGACTTCTTGCACTATGAGCCTGGCCATATGCTGCTTGAACTGAGCCTTTTCATAATCAATTTTCTGCTTCAGTTCAACAATGCTCTGGGCAATTGCAAGTTCTGAAGCAATAGCGCCTTGGAAAGTGACGCTGAGGCCAATGGGCAGCTGCAGATCATCGAAGCTGATATTTGGTGTAGCAAACCACTCATCGATGAAGTTGTGGATGATGGCTACATCAAACAGAGGCAGATTGTTGAAGATTTCAGCCTCCTCCTTGCTCTTGATGAGCTTCTCAAGAGCGTCATCTCCAAGATCTTCGTTGCTGGACAGATCAATGGTTTCGCTGCGTAGAATGGCAGCACCTGTGAGCTCTTTGCCTGTGTGTGGCTGAGGCTTCTTGGCTTCCTGGGGCTTGGAGACTCGTGATAAGTCTTCAGACTTCACACTGGCTTCAGGAGGTGCAGTTGCCAATGGCTTTGCCCTTGAGATTTTGGGTGAAGGGGTCTGCTTTGAAGCTTTTGGCTTCTTTGCCTGCTTTGGCATCAGTGCAGCAGGCGGTTCATCAGATTCAGAGTCAGCAGGAGGGTCATTGACGGCAGTCCCTTGGACTAAGATGCGGGTGATGAGGCCCTCAAGATTTGCATACGGACCGATGATATTGGGGTCTGCCTCACGCGTGCCATCTGCCCTTGGTGCGAAGGGACCAAGGTTGAAGTCTAAGCCCAATTTCTTCTTGTTGTGCTTCGCTGACCTGTGGGCAAACTGGAAGTTGCGCTTGAACAGGTTGTCGTCACGACACCGGAGTAGTGACGATGGATGAGCATCAGCAGGCTGCGGTCCTCTGACCATGCATGGATAGAAGCCTTGAGCAATGGCTTCGTCTTTGGACCTGGGCACGAGATTTTTGTATAGTACGTCTCCCCATGGTCTCTTGATGGCGCTTTTCTCAGCGTACTCCTTGGTGACGAAGCGGTATTGGAACCATTGCTCCACCCAATAGCATCGAATCCATTGGATTCGTGTCTTGCGCTGATTGTAATCCTCTTCAGGATCTGTCTTGTACAGTTCTAAAAGGTCATCAGGCAGATCTCTTGATGTTTCTCCTCGACGCTTTCGGCCACCCTTCCTTGCTGGTTTTTCTGCAGCCATAAACCTTAACTTGGAAGGCTTCAAGATGTTCAAAGGCTTCAAAAGCTTTCTTTTGCTGGACCAACAGGAACTGGCTTCAAGAGAATTGATGTGACGCTGTAAGAACTCTGCAAATGAATGCAGACTATGAGAACCAAAAGATTCTCCCACGGACATGTACCTGTGACAGCATTAAGGTGCGAGGGAAGGGGAAGAGGTCATATGCATTCTCAGAAGATTTTGAAGATAAATCAGTTTAGAAGATTTTGACCTCATCGTGCGAAGACATTCACTTATAGAAAAGAAGTTGGTTCCAAATTTGTACGAACCCATAGATCAGTACAAGTGAGGAATCTAACTACATGAAGCACAAGTGAATATACTAGGCAAGTTATGAGATGCAGACTGAGACAGATCTAACTTGTGTGAATAGAAACTTCTTATGGCAGAAAGTGACCGAACTATAGGATCAAAAGAGGCTGTAAAAAGAGGTTTTATTTACCACACTTGGAACTGCTAGACGGAGTGGGAGATGAGGCCGAGTAGTTCGATCCTCCGTGCCCTAACTTGGCGACGGAAGACACCTACGGCGACGGCGGAGAGAGTGATGTCCGCGGTCGGCGTGAAAACGACATCGGAGAGGTTGCGGAAGTGAAGCGCTTCGTCGCCGGCGTCATAGAGAGCTAGCGGTGGCGCTAGGGTTCGTGCGAGGGAGGAAGAAGGAGAAGGAGATAATGACCGCGGTGAGTGTGTATTTATAGTCACAAGGGCTGCACTGCGCTATTACACAGGTGCCCCTGGTGATTCGCATCTGAACAACACGTGGCCATCATGCGGAGTCTCGGGAGCAGTTCCACATCCCACGCACGCCTGGATTGTCGGGTGGTCGTTCCTACTTCTCCGGATTTCTTGTGGATGAATGAGCATTGAAAATGGTTTTAAAGTTTGTCTCTGTGTCTTCTGCTGACAAGGATGCAGAGAAGACATTCGACAGTTTCAATAGGATGCATATGACTTGGAGAGATAGAATTTGAGATAGAAAGCATAGAGAGATTAGGGTCCGATCACATTCACTTAGTTCAAAAGATTCAAAACAAGAAGATATAGCTATAAGTGAATGCTGTAGAGGACAGAACACTAGTATATATATATATATATATATATATATATATATCCATATAATCCATGTAGTGAAGATAATCATGAAGACATGTTGGGAATGAAACCAGACCAATTGTGAAGACATTGCAAGGTAACGCCATGAGTGAAGCACTTCAAAATAGAACGTTTGGTGGTGGCGTTACCCACCGTATAGGAAGTATTAGACTCAGACACATCGCACAATTATCGTGGCACTCTGAAGTCAATTTCCACATTAATGTATTCACACTTAGAATGTATGTCTTCATTGATTGAAGATATACGTTACTCCGTGTGTTGCACATCTAAGTCATCAATATGCATAAGTGTTAGGATGTGTGCCTGATCACATGACATTTGAGGATTCCAAGATATTTAGCTCACACCATAACTTGCAAAATCTCTTCTCATCCAAGGGCTTGGTGAAGATATCTACCAATTGCTCTTCAGTGTTGATGTGTATGATATCAATATCTTCCTTTGCAACATGATCTCTGAGAAAGTGATGACAAATTTCAATGTGCTTTGTCTTCGAGTGCTGAACTGGGTTGTTGGCGATCTTGATCGTGCTTTCGTTGTCGCAGTAAAGAGGCACTTGCTTCAGTTGAATGGCATAGTCCTTGAGAGTTTGCTTCATCCACAGAAGCTGAGCGCAGCAAGATCCAGCAGCAATGTATTCAGATTCAGTAGTGGAGAGGGATACACAGTTCTGCTTCTTTGAAGACCAACATACAAGTGATCGTCCCAGAAAGTGACATGTGCCTCATGTAGACTTCCGATCAACCTTGTCACCAGCATAATCAGCATCTGAGAATCCAACCAGATCAAACTCTGAGCCCTTTGGATACCACAATCCTAGAGTTGGGGTGTGAGCCAAATATCGAAGAATTCGCTTCACTACTAAGTGATGCGACTCCTTTGGTGCCACTTGAAATCGAGCACACATGCAAACACTAAGCATAATATCTGGCCTAGATGCACATAAATAAAGCAAAGAACCAATCATGGAGCGGTATACCTTTTGATCGAACTCTTTACCATTGTCGTCAGGACCTAGATGATGTTTGGCTGGCATTGGTGCTGTGAAGCCTTTGCAGTCTTGCATACCGAACTTCTTCAGGCAATCTTTAAGATACTTCTCTTGAGATATGAAGATGCCATTACGTTGTTGCCTTATCTGAAGACCGAGGAAGAACTTCAGCTCCCCCATCATAGACATCTGATATTGCTCTTGCATCATATATCCAAACTCCTCACTGTACTTCTGATTGGTGCAGCCGAAGATAATGTTATCCACATATATTTGGCACACAAACAATTCACCATCATATGTCTTCGTGAAGAGAGTGGGATCTAGGGAGCCAGGTATGAAGCCTTTGCTCTTCAGGAAGTATTTGAGTGTGTCATACCAGGCTCGAGGGGCTTGTTTGAGGCCATACAGAGCCTTATTGAGCTTGTAAACCATGTCAGGATATTTTGGATCTTCAAACCCAGGTGGTTGTGCAACATACACTTCTTCTTCAATATTGCCATTGAGAAAGGCACTCTTCACATCCATTTGATACAAAAGTATGTTATGATGATTTGCATAGGCCAGCAGTATACGGATGGCTTCAAGTCTGGCCACAGGAGCAAATGTTTCATCGAAGTCAATGCCTTCCACTTGAGTATATCCTTGAGCAACGAGACGAGCTTTGTTTCTGACAACTTGACCATGCTCATCTTGCTTGTTGCGGTATATCCATTTCGTGCCTATTATGTTATGCTTCCGTGGATTAGGACGCTTAACCAATTACCATACATTGTTCAGCTCAAACTGATGAAGCTCTTCTTGCATTGCTTGAATCCATTCAGGTTCCATAAAGGCCTCTTCAACTTTCTTGGGTTCTGAAATTGAGACGAATGCGAAGTGCCCACAAAAATTTGCCAGTTGAGTTTCCCTTGAACGAGTGAGTGGACCAGGTGCATTGATGCTGTCAATTATTCTGTCAATCTGCACTTCATTGGCAACACGAGGATGTACTGGGCGAAGACTTTGCTCTTGCTGATCTATGTTATCGTTGGGAGGAATGTCTTCGGGCTGAGCATTGTCTTCATGTGGATCAGGTGCTGAGATGATAAGTTCTTCTTCAGGATGAGCTTCAGAAGGTATAATCTCTCTAGTTCCCATAATCTTGATTGATTCACTAGCTGGAACTTCATCTAGCACATTTGGCAGTTGCTCTCTTTGTGAACCATTGGTCTCATCGAACCGCACATCTACTGTTTCAACCACTTTGTAGTGAAAGAGATTGAAGACTATGTACGAGTGTGAATCCTTTCCATATCCAAGCATAAAACCCTCATGTGCTTTTGGTGCAAATTTTGAGGTGTGGTGTGGGTCCTTGATCCAGCATCTTGCGCCAAATACTCTGAAGTAACTGACATTTGGCTTCTTGCCAGTTAGGAGTTCATAAGATGTCTTGTTCAGAAGCTTGTGAAGATAAACACGGTTGATTGTATGGCATGCAGTGTCAATGGCTTGAGGCCAGAATTTTCTTGGAGTCTTATATTCATCTAGCATTGTTCTGGCCATCTCAATGAGTGTTCTATTCTTGCGTTCGACAACGCCATTCTGCTGTGGCGTGTACGGAGCTGAGAATTCATGTGTGATGCCCAATGTGTCCAGATATGTATCAAGGTCAGTGTTCTTGAATTCAGTGCCATTGTCACTTCTGATGTGCTTTATCTTGGCGCCATAATTGTTCATAGCTCGATTTGCGAAGCATCTGAAGACATCCTGCACTTCAGTCTTGTAGAGGATTATGTGCACCCAAGTATATCTAGAGTAATCATCAACAATGACAATGCCATAGAGGCAAGCAGTAGTTGAAAAAGTTGAGTAGTGAGTGGGACCAAAAAGATCCATGTGAAGCAGTTCGAAGGGTCGAGTAGTGGTCATGATTGTCTTCGAGAGATGTTTTGCCCTTGTCATCTTCCCTGCTTCACAGGCACCGCATAAGTGATCTTTCTTGAACTTGACGCCCTCGATGCCTATGATATGCTTCTTCTTCACAAGGGTGTGGAGGTTCCTCATGCCAGCATGCCCAAGCCTCCGATGCCAAAGCCAGCATTCTGAAGCCTTTGCCAGAAGACATACTGCCAGTTGTGGCCCTGCTGAGAAATCTACCACATACAGATCATCTTTCCGATACCCTTCAAACACTGGAGACTTGTCAGATTCCATTAGTACTAGACAACGATATTTTCCAAAAATTACAGTCATGTTCAGATCGCAAAGCATTGAGACAGACATTAAGTTGAAGCCATGGGATTCAACAAACATGACTTTATCCATGTGTTGATCCTTTGAGATTGCAACTCTACCTAGACCCAATACCTTACTTTTACTAGTGTCAGCAAATGTGATGTGGCTCTTGTCGGATGGATGTAAGGTTGAGTCCAACAAAAGACTTCTTTTGCCAGTCATGTGATTTGTACACCCACTATCAATAATCCATTCTGAAGACTCTGAAGGCGCTGGTGTCGTACCCTACAGTGCAGTTAGGGGGATAGGCTTCACGAAGAGAATTGTGAAGCAAAAACATTTGACGAACCAGTGGGTTATGAAAACTTAGATCCAGGTTAGGACTAATAGGAAGAGTAGCATGCGATTCAGGTACGAAATACATAGTGATGCCATTCAGGCAATTGATCTTGCTCTTCTTCTTCTTTCTGCTCTCATTGTCCCACTGTGGACACTCAGAGATGAAGTGTCTAGTTTTCTTGCACTTGTGACATGTTTTCTTCTTGTAGTCATGAGCAGAAGCTTCATCATTCCTTGAGCTTGATCGTGAAGACTTTCTGAAGCCTTTCTTCTTGGTGAATTTCTGGAACTTCTTCACTAGCATTGCAAGTTCCCTTCCAATGTCTTCAGGATCATCAGAACTGCTGTCAGATTCTTCTTCAGATGAGTTCACAGCTTTTGCCTTCAAGGCACGAGTTCGCCCATAGTTTGGACCGTAGATATATCTTTTCTCAGAAAGCTGAAACTCATGTGTGTTGAGCCTCTCAAGTATGTCAGACGGATCGAGTGTCTTGAAGTCTGGACATTCTTGAATCATCAGGGCTAGGATGTCAAACGAACTGTCAAGTGATCTCAATAGCGTCTTG
The DNA here is from genome assembly GCA_034509565.1 of Triticum monococcum. Classification (NCBI taxonomy): domain Eukaryota; kingdom Viridiplantae; phylum Streptophyta; class Magnoliopsida; order Poales; family Poaceae; genus Triticum; species Triticum monococcum. The sequence continues at coordinate 567,568,697 of CM067841.1, read as the reverse complement.
ACGATTTCATGTTTGGTGATCTCAGTGGTGCCGAGGGCTTGAAGCTCATTTGTGATGTCAGTGAGCCGGTCAAATGTGTGCTGGACATTCTCATTGTCATTTCGCTTAAAGCAGTTGAAGAGATTGCGAAGAATACTGATTCTCTGATCTCTCTGGGTTGAGATGCCTTCATTGACTTTGGAGAGCCAGTCCCAGACCAGCTTGGATGCCTTCAAGGCACTCACACGGCCGAACTGTCCCTTGGTCAGATGACCACAGATGATATTCTTGGCAGTAGAGTCCAGTTGAGTGAACTTCTTGACATCAGCAGCACTGACACCTTCTCCAGCCTTGGGAACGCCGTTTTCGACGACATACCATAGGTCGACGTCAATGGCTTCAAGATGCATGCGCATCTTATTCTTCAAGTAGGGATATTCAGTTCCATCAAAGACGGGGCACGCAGCGGAGACTTTGATTATCCCTGCAGTCGACATAGCTAAAACTCCAGGTGGTTAAACCGAATCACACAGAACAAGGGAGCACCTTGCTCTAATACCAATTGAAAGCGCGTTATATCGACTAGAGGGGGGGTGAATAGGCAATTTTTATGAAAGTCTTCAAAACATGAAAGTTATGAAGACAAACAGTACAGATATGCCTATCACTTAAGCAGCGGAAGTTAGATTACACTAGGCAAGCCATGGTCAAGTATTCAATAGAGTGAAAGCACAAGACAAGTAGCTGCAGTGTAATAAGGATCAGGTAGGAAGAAGTTATGAAGCCAAACAAATCATACAGTTATGATGTGAAAACAGAAGATACAACAAGCATGCAATGGCTTCACAATGTGTAACAGTAAGTAAAAGGAAGTGAAGATGATACCAGTGACACACTGAAGACAATAATTTGTTGGACCAGTTCCAGTTGCTGTGACAACTGTACGTCTGGTTGGAGCGGCTAGGTATTTAAACCAAAGGACAGACAGTCCCGGACACCCAGTCCTGAACACGCAGCTCAGGACACCCAGTCCTCACCATTTTCTCCTTGAGCTAAGGTCACACAGACCTCGCCCAATCACTCTGGTAAGTCTTCAAGTTAGACTCCCAAACCTTCACAGACTTCGTTCACTGGCAATCCACAATTTCTCTTGGATGCTCAGAACGCGACGCCTAACCGGCTGGAGGATGCACAGTCCTCAAGTGTAATAAGTCTTCAGATCACTCAGACAAGAAGACTTAAGTGATGCCCAATTTACTCTGGCTCTGGGTGGTTAGGGATTTTCTCCTCGCTAGGAATTTTCTCTCAAAGGCTTCGAGGTGGGTTGCTCTCAAACGACAAAAGCCGTGCACTGAAATCTGAGCAGCCAACCGTTTATGGTTGTAGGGGGTGGACTATTTATAGCCACTGGGCAACCCGACCTGATTTTTGCACAGGTTACAAAATATATTACTGCACGGAATATAGACAACAGAACATATAAACAACAGATTTATCGAATACAATACAAAATTAGTCTCCGAATACAATTCATCATATTAGTCTCCGAATTCAAAAGACCGTACAAAGTTAGAACATTACAAGTCTCGAGACTGCGAGTAGCGAGTTTTTCTTCACATTACATGTCGATATCGATCATCTAAACTACGATCACATAGAAGAGAGCCACGGTCATCACGATGAGCATCATCGCGATAAAACTGGTCTTCATCCGGTTCCTCCTCCGCTCCCTCCTCTCTCCCGCTAGATAGCGCGCGTATCTAGCTTCCGCCTCCGCCCTAGTGGTATACCCTTTGTAATTATTACCGCTAAAATGGTGAACCTGTCTCCGACACTCCTCCCAGTCGTCGTAGACTCCGGGAACCTTACCCTTATACACGACATATGACGGCATCTCTATGCACTAGACAAACAAAACGTTAGTAGCAATTCACACACAATACATAAGCAATATATAAGTATGCAACAAAAGGATCGGAAGAGAAAAGCAACACATTAATAGCATGATTCATGGTCCTACTAATAAATAGCATTGATTACATATAAGTTGAATGACTGTCCAAACCAAAGAGACATACAAGTTCATTAAAGTTTAATCACAACATGAGCTAATCGATATTTCAGAACTACATAGCATCACTACTTTCGACTCGACTTAGGGACCGGAGCGTGGATGAAGCCGTCGTCTTTCGTGATGGTCATGAAATCGCGATCGTTGTCAGCCTGCATTTGTAGCGTTGTTTCTATTTCACTATTGGATGGTTGATATCTGAGGTAGAACTGCCCCGAGGTACGAAGGACATCTTGATGGATGATTTCCGCAAACTCTGACTGGATGCGAAAGAATTCTTGTCTGAGGTCCGCGTCCTGGATTGGCGACAAGCATGTGGCCCAATCTTTGAGACAATTTGGTAGCAGAAGGTGATTATGGTCCCGTACGATCGCCCGCATGTATGGAGGGTGTAGTAGGCATCCTTCTGACCGCCAAGCGGCTGCTTGATGCAGGGGAACATCGTTACGTGGGTGAACACGTGCTTGCCGTACCTAAAAATTGGCCTCCAAAAGGTGCCTCCAGATTTGGCGTAGCCGGGGAGAACATCATCAAGAACTCTCTTGATATTTGTGTAGTCTTTATTTGACTGACGGTCCGAGTCGAAATACGTGGCCAGGGAATAGTTCGGGCTTAAGAGGATGAGTGTGCAACGTGCGTCACTGCACAAAACACGGAATGTTAGAAAAAAAGAACGGTCGAAATCTAAGAAATCATATGTTACGGGGCGGTGAGGGGATGACTTACTCGGGAAAGTAAGGCACGAGGAAGTTATCCTTATCTGGGTTTGCCAGAATGACACCTTCGAGGTATGAACTCGCGACTTGCCAGTCCCCAGCGTTGCCCAAGATCTTGGCACGCATATAGAATGGGTCGACTATCACGATGTCCGGGGTCTTGTCTCTAATGATCCGCATCTCCATACTTAGCGAAAATAGCCGAATTAATGTGTAGTGCAGTGGATGAAGGGTAAACATAGCGAAGATGTCATCAAACCGCAGGACGATAATACCCCCGATGGCGTTATCGACAAAGCCCTTGCCCTCTGGTTCCTTGGCCACGAAAACCGAGTATGCCACATCAGTCTCGGAGAGACGCCGCTTCTCCAAAGAAAGAACACTTTCATGTAGACTCTGCATAGCACCGGTTGCAGCACTGAGCAGATTAGTCGGCAGCCTCGGCCTACCCGCCACATGCACCCTCCTCGAGATATCCTTAGGTGAAGGTGCCCCGTCCTGAGCACGGATCGTACTCAGTGCCGGCTGGCTCGCACCCTTGTTATTCTTTCTTTTCCGTCCCTTCTTCTTCTACAGTAATGGGATCGAGTTCTGCTCAGAGACCACCTTCTTGAGTGTGTTGGGGCTGATAATATTTCGCACCTCGGCTATCTGAGGCTCGGTGAAGGCGGTGTCGGTGTCAAAACTGACGGATCTAGGGTAGGGGGCCCCGAACTGTGCGTCTAAGGCTGATGGTAATAGGAGGCGGGGGACACAATGTTTACCCAGGTTCGGGCCCTCTCGATGGAGGTAATACCCTACTTCCTGCTTGATTGATCTTGATGATATGAGTATTACAAGAGTTGATCTACCATGAAATCGTATAGGCTAAACCCTAGAAGCTAGGCTATGATTATGATTGTTCTTGTCCTACGGACTAAACCCTCCGGTTTATATAGACACTGGAGGAGGCTAGGGTTACACAGAGTCGGTTACAGAGAAGGAGATCTACATATCCGAATCGTCAAGCTTGCCTTCCACGCAAAGGAGAGTCCCACCCAGACACGGGACGCAGCCTTCAATCTTGTATCTTCATAGTCCAATAGTTCGGCCAAAGTATATAGTCCAGTTGTCCGAGGACCCCCTAATCTAAGACTCCCTCAGTAGCCCCTGAACCAGGCTTCAATGACGATGAGTCCGGCGTGCAGATTGTCTTTGGCATTGCAAGGTGGGTTCCTTCTCCGAATAATCCATAGAAGATTTCTAACACAAGGATCGTGTCCGGCTTTGCAAAACAAATTCCACATACCACCGTAGAGAGTACAATATTCCACAAATCTAATCCGCTGACAACTTTTCCTAACGTGACACCACGCCGCGATCAGGTCTTTATTCAAACCGTTCTCCTTAACCAGCTACTGTGCATGATGCGAGGCGGTTTTATGGGCATGTCTTACCGAAGAAGAGATCGTGTCCCCCTATCTCGGGATTCTCATCAATACGGTTATGGGTAATCCAACCGCGTCTTTAGCGCGACGCTTGGGGAATAAGCGAGCTTAACGGGCAAGCGGGGATGTGCAGGATCCTTGCCGCCTTTATAAGGAGATAAGGACTCCCCTTTTTCACCCACGCCTTCTTCTTCTCCTTATCCATTCCCCTCCGGTCGAGCCCCAGCGCCCAAGCGTTCGTCCTCTCCGGCCCCAAAGGCCTTCCTAAAATGTCTGGATCCGGAGCAGGAGGCAGATGGATGGCCTCTACCATCCGGGAGAAGAATATCAAAAAGCTTCGGGAGGCCGGGTACCTGGCCCAGAAATCAGCCACCGTCTCCCGACGGCAGGATAGATCGTCCCTACTCCGGAACCCCACGAGAGGGTTGTTTTACTCCCTCATTTTGTCCGCGGGCTAGGGTTTGCCCTCCACCCATTCATTCACGGCATGATGTATTACTATGGGATCGATTTTCATGATCTATCACCCAATTCCTTCCTCAACATCTCGACGTTCATCGTCATGTGCGAGGCCTTTCTCCGCATCTCGCCCAAGGTAGTGGGCGGCGAGCACGTCGAGTGCGGATGCGCCATGGTGATTGTGGGATTCCTGGATTCGGTGGTCTCTGGACAGTCGGACTATCTCCATTGGCCAGACTGTTAGACTATGAAGATACAAGATTGAAGACTTCGTCTTGTGTCCGGATGGGACTCTACTTGGCGTGGAAGGCAAGCTAGGCAATACGTATATGGATATTTCCTCCTTTGTAACCGACCTTGTGTAACCCAAACCCTCTCCGGTGTCTATATAAACCGAAGGGTTTTAGTCCATAGGACAGCAATCACAACATACAATCATACCATAGGCTAGCTTCTAGGGTTTAGCCTCTCTGATCTCATGGTAGATCTACTCTTGTAACACCCATATCTTCAATATTAATCAAGCAGGACGTAGGGTTTTACCTCCATCAAGAGGGCCCGAACCTGGGTAAAACTTCGTGTCCCTTGCCTCCTGTTACTATCCGGCCTAGACGCACAGTTCGGGACCCCCTACCCGAGATACGCCGGTTTTGACACCGACAGTGAGCAAGATGCCCAACGTCACATGGCCAAAATGTACTTTCAATGATTCTGTCAGAGGGTGGCAGCAGCAGTGGTTTTACATCACTGAGCCGCGCGGCACGAAATGGGTGGCCGCTCCTGAATTCTGATCTGGAGCCCCCCTACGGCTTATGTCTTGGCCCAAGAAGGGCCTGGATTGGTCTTTGTCCAATGAGCTATCGGCGCTCCAGACGCGCGTCAAGGATATGGAAGACAAGAATATCAAACTTGTCAATGTAGTCCAGGTGATGTTAGTTCACCGGATCCTTCCTTGTCAATACCGGGCTTGCAATTTATGGGAATTCGACCCGGCCAAGCACCAAACCTTGCGAGAGCTCTTTGCTCCTCACACAAAGACATCTGGAAGGTGCTTTTTAAGTTTGGCAAATCATGGCCGGACTCAGCCGAGGACCGCGGGTACCACCTGTCCCGCCCCGCAAGTTCGGTAAGTCATCATAAGTTTTATTCGCATAACCCAAGGGAAACGCTTAATGTATTTTCCACAACTGTCCTAGGGATGGACGAAGAAGGCGGGGCAGATCTAATGTCTGGCCCCGCTACATGAAGAACCAGCCGACCCGCTTCTAATGAAGATGCTGGTCCCGACGCCCTACAAGGCACCGAAGAAGAAGGCCGAGAGAGAGAGACCAAGAAGACCAGCGGCGGCCTCTGTCATCACGGCGCCTCGGACACGATATCCAAAGACTCCAATGGCCGTTCTTCCTCCGAAGAGGACGGGGATGACGAGGAAGATGAATCCCCATCGGGGGGGGGAGAAAAGGACAGCCTCCACTTCCTTGGAGGTCGAGTCGCCTAAGAATGGAAAAACTCTTCTTCTAGAGGAGTCCACCGCCGCTGATAGTAGCCAGGAGTGGGATCCCAGGGCTCAGCCCCTGGTGAACTCATGAGTATATAAAATCCGAACACGTTTATGCGTCCAGACTCATCATGGCATAATATTTTAATCTGGGCCATACTTTTTGTAGTCCGGCAAGGTCCCACGCCGAGCAATCCTCGTCGGAGGATTTGCTAGGCTCGGATGCTATGGAGAGTGGGACACCCCCGAAGGCCCCTTCCCCCAAACATATGAATGACACCAAGGCTTTGTCCCAGGAGGACCCAGGCCAAGGAGGGGGGGGGGGGGGGAGATTGCCAAGGTGGTGCCAGGAGGTCAAACTTCAGGGGCCGAACACATGGGAGAGAAGGCTCCCATGGGCGGCGTCGGCAGGAGCCATCTTGAATTCGGCCCCCAGCCGGATGCAATTCCGGAGACCAATATGGTTCCATAGTCAGGCAGGCGGCCTCCCTCAGCTAGAGGGGGTGTACCTGTTCCACCGGCAACCTCTGTCCAACCAGAGGTGCTGGATACTTTATTGGCGGCGCTGAAAAGCGCCTCCATCATCGATAAACACCGTGCCCTTATGGGTGCGCTGATTGAGAAGATTCAGTCTATAGAGAGTGGACTGAATGAAGCCTGTATTAGCCTTATAAGAGGCTTTGAGGTATGTTTTATGAGGTTTTGAAGGGTGTCACAGTACAGATAGTGGCCCCTGATACACTGTTCGATGAGAGAAAGAACCGGATAGAGGATCAAATCTATGTTCGCAAGAGACTCACTTGATGACATTTACCTCTCTTCTTTTATAAACAGGCGTCTGTAGCGACTACCGCCTCTCATACTGCGGAGGTCTCCGGACTAAATCAAAGTCTGGAGAGGGCCATAGCAGAATTGGGCCAGCTGAAAAGGCAGTTGGAGGATAAACAAGGTATGCACAAACCTTGCTCAGGTTCAGTGCGGAAGAATTCAAAATATGTTCTATGATTTGCACCAAGGCGATGACTGAAGTCGAGGCTCTTAAGAAGGCTGTTGCCGAGGCCGAGAGAATGGCAGCCGCAGAGCGGGCTCTTTGTGAGAAGCACGAGGCCAGGGTTATTGAAGCTGAGCGAGAGCTTCAAGAGGTCATGAAAAGATGCGAGGCCTTGGAGTAGAGTCTAACGGAGAAAGAATCCGAGCTTACCAAGGCTCATCAGGCCGCGTGCGATGCCCAGGGGGAAACCCAAGGTGCCCTGCAGGAGATCCAAGAGGCGAGGAAGATCGCGGCGAGTAAGGCTTGTTCCATGTAAAGCAAGTATTTCGGGAGAAAATCAGGTTTCTAATCTTGAGTTCGGATCTCTCCAGGGGTATTTGCGGAAATACCACGCAACATATCTGATGCCGCACAATTCTACCAAGCCGAAGAAGGGAACACTACGGATAAGCTCTTTCAGTCGCAGTATCTGGCACCGAATTGTCCGGTGCCTTTGGCCGATCAACTGAAGCAGCTGATCGAACTGCATAAGGCGGCCGAGCTAGCCATGAAGGATTTGATTATCCGATTATGGCCCGCTAAGCCGATTCCAAGCAACTACTTCAGGCTCGTGAAGCGGCTTGCGAGTGCCTGCCCTCGACTGGACGTCGTCAAGCGGTCGGTCTGTATAGAGGGTGCGCGAATAGCCTTCGCCCGCGCAAAGGTGCACTGGGGGAAGATGGATGCTGAAAAGCTGGTGATCGAGGGACCACCGGAGGGAAAGGAGCACCGCAAGCCTGAGTTATATTATGAAAGTGTCCTGAAAGGATCCTGCCTTACGGTGGAGCAATGCACCAAGGATATTATATTTCCATGAATGCAATCATGTTGTCCTTTGTAATGTTGAACAGGGTCATTTCTATTATTTATTGCCCGTTATATGAAAGTTTATCCTCCTGCACGACCGTTTTATATATTAATCCTGAGAGTTGGCCAGTCGTCGGCTTCTGCCCCCACGTAGGAAGTACGGGGGTGTTCGGGATAAACCAGATCACTCTTTATCCCAGTTTTGGGTCCTTTGAAGGAGGTGTTCAGCACAACAAACCAAGCAATCGGACTATAGGGCTTTATCACTCTCACTTAGCCATAGGAGGTTTAGAAAAGGAAGGTAGGCGCATCCCCTGGTGTTCGGAAGGCTGCACGAGAGGCTCTATAAGCACCTGGATCGGAAGAAAAGTCGATCCATCGCACGCTGCATTGGTTATGGAATTATGTGGGAGGAATCCTTAAAGATTTTACAACCTCTCGAACAGCTGACCAGCTCTCGCCGTATCATGACAGTCAGTTTTCGGCTTTCTCTACTGAGGTTCTCGTCCGGAAGAACCGGGACACAATCGCAGTTGTTCTCCCTGTGCCACCTTAGCTGATATAGCGGAACATAAGGCAGCAAAACATGGGAGCCGAGAAAACCCAACATTTGACCCAAGACATGATTCGGAGCTGCTGCATATAATGCTATAAGTTCAGGGTGACGAACTACCATGAAGGTGTTCGGACTTTGTTGCCGTATTATGGGTAAAACGAAGCCCCAGGCATATTAAGGCATATCGTGGTGTACGAATGCCACTTGACAAAAGAGTTTCAAATAAGAGATAATGGCAAATAAGCGTCATATAGATCCACATGTTGAATTTGAATAATACGTTGATGCGTATGAGTACATGTAATGTAATAAAAAGAGAAAGTGACTGCGGAACATACTGAGACCAGGCGGGAAGAAGCTGTGTGCGGATCCGGAGTGCACACGGATGGTCATCGAGGGGAATATCTAAGGGTTCCCTTGAGCATTCGAGCTGTTTCCATATCGCCAGTCCTAGCCTGGGCAAAAATGAACTTATAAAGAAAATTCAAGAAAGTTTGTGTGCCACACGTCAGTTTAGCCGCAGTATGTGGCATGTTTTGGCTTTTGCCGGGGTTAATTGAGCTCTAGACGAGCTGGGCTATCCTGCCGCGAAGTAGTTCGGGCTCCTTTGGCGGTGTTCGGGAGCTTGGCCGTTGACTCGAGGTTTGATTGAAAGGTGCCACTCATTGCTCCTATTGTTAAAGCAGCGGTATACTGTTTGGTACCGAGGGGGAGTTCGACCTTGCCATTAACCGTGATGATGGCGTGTGGACCGGGCATCTTGAGCTTACGGTAGGCATAATGTGGCACCGCGTTGAATCGAGCGAACGTGGTTCGTCCGAGCAGTGCCTGATAACCACTGCGAAAGGGGACGATGTCAAAGATTAACTCTTCAGCACGGTAATTTTCCGGTTATCCGAAGACTACCTCAAGGGCGATGGAGCCTATATAGCTGGCCTCCACACCTGGTATAATACCTTTAAAAGTGGCTTTAGTGGGCTTGATCATCGAATGATCGATAGCCATCTTGCGCATTATGTCCTGGTAAAGCAGGCGTATACTGCTGCCTCCATCCATAAGGACTCGTGTGAGGTGGAACCCGTCAATTATTGGGTCGAGGACTAGTGCGGCTGAATTGCCCTGATTGGTATTAACCGGACGATCCGTGAGGTTGACGGTGATCGGCCCTAGTTTATATTGTGGGGCTACTGGTTCCGTTAAGTCGACATGCCTAAGGGTGCGCATCCGTTCTAGGTTGGGAGTGTGGGTGGCGTTTACCGCGTTCACCGCTTGGATTTACGGGGGAAATTTCTTTTACCCTCCTGTATTCAGTGATCTGGGCTCCTCATCGCTATCATCTCTTTGAGGCCCCATCTCCTTGTTTTCGGCACTTGACCTGTCGGCTTGTTTGAAGACCCAACATTCTCTATTGGTATGATTGGCTGGTGTTCCTGGGGTGCCATGAATTTGGCATGGACGGTCGAGTATGCGGTCCAGACTGGACGAACCGGAATTGTCATTTTTGAATGGCCTTTTCCGCTGACCGGACTTAGAGCCACTGAATCCGGCGTTGACTGTCGTGTCTTCGGCGTTACCACCATTTTTGCGATGCTTCTGTTTGTTGCGTCGGGGTTTGCCATTGCTGTCTCTGGCCTCTGATGTGCTAGGATTGCTTCCTGTGTTGTTGCTACGGGCCAGCCAGCTATCCTCACCCGCGCAAAAGCGGTTCATGATTGTCGTGAGGGCTGCCATGGATTTTTCTTCTCTTGGCCGAGATGTCGGGCAAGCCACTGGTCACGGATGTTATGTTTAAAGGCCGCTAGGGCTTCGACATCCGGACAGTCGACAATTTGGTTCTTTTTACTTAGGAACCAAGTCCAGAATTTCCTGGCTGACTCTGCGGGTTGTTGGGTTATGTGACTTAAATCATCAGCATCCGGTGCTCGCACATAAGTGCCCTGGAAGTTGTCCAGAAATGCGTCTGCCAGGTTCTCCCAACTTCCAATGGAGTTTGCCGGCAAGCTATTCAGCCAATGCCGAGCCGACCTTTTGAGTTTTAGTGGGAGATACTTGGTGGCGTGTAGATCATCCCCGCGGGCCATGTGAATGTGGAGGAAGAAATCCTCTATCCATAGCGCGGGGTCTGCAGTACCATCATATGATTCAATGTTCACGGGTTTAATCCCTTCTGGGAATTCAAGATCCATTACTTCATCAGTGAAGCATAGGGGGTGTGCGGCGCCTCTGTGCCGGGCTATATCATGACGCAATTCATACGAGTCTTGTCTGCTGTATTCCGCCCGGCCGGATTTGCTTTTAGTATATACGGCGTGCACTACTAGGAAAATGCTTATACATAGCATTTTAGCAGTAGCGCCTGTTTGGGCACCCACGCTACTGGTATTTACCAGTAGCGCCGGCCAAAACGGGCGCTACTGCTACTGCGTAGCAGCAGCGCTGGTTGGCACGGGCCACGCTGCTGTTTAGCGGGCCGCCGGGGCCAAAGGGCAGGCCACTTAGCTGTAGCGTGTGATTTGCGCCCGCGCTATAGCTAGTGGGCTTAGCAGTAGCGCTTACCCATTGCCCGCGCTGTTGTTAAGCCCACTACCTTCCCCCCACCCCCCACCCCCCGCGCGCCCCTGGCCTGGCCTCATCACTCACACTCACACTCCACACTCCTCCCTCGATCCCCCGCGCGCCGCCGTCGACCCCCGCACGCTGCCGTCCCCCGCGCCGACCCTCCTCCCTGCGTCAGCCACCGTCGCCCGCGCCGGCCCTCCTCCCTGCCAGCCCCCCAACTCCCCTGTGTCGGCCTCCTCCTCCGCCCGCCGCCCCGGCCCCCGCGCCGGCTCTCCTCCCGCGCTGGCCCTCCTCCACCGAGAGGTACTCCTCCCTCCTTCCTCCTCCTCCCTCCCTCCCTAGTTATAGTTATTAGAGTAGTTATTTTGAATCCTATGTAGTTGAAAAAATGTAGGTTATGATCGAACCTTAGCTAGGACAGATTATGTATGAACCCTAGTTAATTCGTATGAACCCTAGGTTTTTAAATTTAGCTAGGTTTTAAAGTTAGGACACAAATTTAGCTAGCTTTTTAACTAGGTGTAGTTAATAGAATTTAGGTGTTTTAAGTGTATTTACAAGAGTTTAGGTGTTTTAGTTGTTTTAGGTGCAGTTAACCGAATTTTAGGTGTTTTAGTTGTTTTAGGTGTAGTTAACAGAATTCTAGGTATTTTTTAGTTAAAGCAATTGTTGTTATTTTTTTTACTTAAAGCAATTTTTCCTCTTATATGCAAATTTGTAGTGGACATGTCATATTTTGAACATGTCACATTTTGGACATGTCATATTTTTTCGAGTGGCCTATGTTTTGCCAGAAATGTCGATTTGTTTCCGTTCTAGCAATCTTCAGGCGCTTGATATGTCCTGTTTGTACCAAATGTCATGCCAAATTTTGCTAAGTGTTTATTAATTTTGTTTTCATAATTAAGCATTTTGTTCTCGATGTCGATGATGCCTATCCTGCATCCTCATCATCGACTCGGCGCAGGGCTCCTAGTTGAGCCGAGGGGCCATGTCCGGGACTAGGCTCCGCCGGGTTGGTACTGGGTTGTGCTACCTTCTAGTGAGCGCAGCTTAGTGAGGAGCCAGCCCGTCGTCGACCCGGATCTTCTTTGGTGGCGGTCATGTGGGCCTGCATCGGTGGAGAGGCTTGAGTCCCCTGCGCAGGTGGTACAACACCGTGTCATGGAGGAGAATGCGCACATCGAGCGCTACTTGGTTGCGTTGGCGAATAGCCGATTCTCCAATACCTGGCAGATTCCTTGGGGATCTCACCGGAGCTATGATCCGGTGATGGTTCCTTCTCTTTGGTGTCCACCGCGGCCCACTGAACCTAGAGGAGCTATTATTCGAGATGTATTAGTGATATTATATGATGATCTTTGCTACAAACTACTATTTATGTATTCGATGATGGATTATTAATTACCTATTAGTTATTTGCTTATTGAATGCAAAAGATGATCGTGGTTTGTGCTACAAACTACTATATATGTATTCATGATGGATTATATGATGATCTTTGCTACAAACTACTACAAACTACAAATTTTAGGTGTTTTAGTTGTTATATGATGATCTTTGCTACAAACTACTATATATGTATTCGATGATGGATTATTAATTACCTATTAGGAAATGTCTGACGATGAAAGGGAATTTGCTATGTGCGAGTACTGTGAAGATGGGCGCGGTCTATGTGACATGCCTCACCTGGTAGAAGGTCGCCGCTTCAGCATCAAGCTCCAAGAGACCTTCGATGTCGAAAAGGTACGCAACGACGACAAGTGTTTTTTGTTATTTTTTGCACGACTTCTCTGCTTCTTCAACATGTAATTTCCATCTTTTACAATTTGACTAGCTTATCCCATGCCATGCAAGATGCTATGTCTTGGAGAATATTGGTTTTGAAGATCATGAAAGAATGGAGACAAAGATAATTCAACTAAGGACCCATCATGGTTAAGATTTTGTTGTAAATCTATACAATTCTGTGAACTCATCCAATTTTGTTTGCCTGAATTGGGAAGCCCTTTGCAAGTCGTATGATTTTCATGAGGGTATGCTTCTCACCTTCGATCTTGGTGATCCTAACATCGATGAAAATGATATGACCATTTGGGTCCTTGTTGACACACTTCCAGTTCTACCACTGTGTGAGTTTCTTAAACATATTTACTAAGTAATTTATATTGTTTATTTCAAAATATTTCACAGCTTATTTCCATTGACAGCTTATTTTCATTCTTCAAAAAATGTACGGAAAATGGTAGACAGAACCTACTACTACAATGATGAATTAGAATTAACTTATAATTAGGAAGATGGTCTTATCGCATTTTTTACTAATCTTGAGAATTACAATAGCTATTATCAAACTCCTCCACATTATGGTCAATACGTGCCACTAGTGCACGTGTTGAACTACGGTAACATCAATGGAGATATCGTGGTAAGATTTTCTAATATTACGACATCCGTGCATCTTTTCCATAAATTCTTCTAAAACTAAACTACATTGCTAACTACAAAGTTATTACTATGTTTTTGAATAGAAAATCCTAATGGATTGTGTGCCTCATCTGATGTTGCTGAGACGTCGCGTTAATGTTATGAGCTTACGGCCACCACGGCCAGGTCAGCCGCAGTATCCACATCACTCCTATCCATACCAGATTTCTATAAGCGAGGAAGCCATGATAATAAATAATTTCAGAAAATGTGTGAACCATCGTAGAGAGCTACTTGGAAGCAACATTGTGCGTAGGCCAAGACTTGGAGACAAGATGATCTCCATTCTTTATTATAGAGAGTCAATTTTCCTTAATGCAGAGTCAATGCCTATCTTGTTTTATGATATTTTACCTAAGAGAGGGTAGAGTCGGTCCTATGAGAGGAGTAGGTCGTAGCTAGAATGTGTCATTATGTGCTACAATGTGTTAGTGTTGATGATGATGATGATGAGGAGGAGGAGTTTTGATTATGACTAGTGACCAACTTGTTATATGATGTCCCATTGATGAACATTGTTTGGCGGTGATGACAAGTGGTAATAAATATGCTATTTAAACAGACTAGTTCATGATGAGTTGTTATTGTATAAAAGATATATCTGTTTAAACATGTACAGTGCCAAAATGCTAAAAAACATAAATGGTAGCAGTAGCACTGGCCTAAAAACACGCTACTAGTACTTGACCTTACCAGTAGCGCTGGCCTAAAAACGCGCTACTACTACAAAATAGCTATAACGCCGTAGCAGTAGCGCTGGTGCCCGCGCTACTGGTAGCTCAAAAACTAGCGCTACTGGTAAGCTTTTCTCTAGTAGTGGTGACGGTCGTAGTCACGCATTGGGGCGTGCCCCCGTGATCCGTAGATCGATCTTGTATGTCCTGCTTTGTTTTCCCATACGTCTCGCAGGTCCTGCGTGTAGCCCTGGGCCTTGCTATTTTTGTTTGACTGGCGACGGGGTGCGGGCTGGTCTTCGGGCTGATATGCCGCTTTGTCTCGGCCACGAGGTGGCCGGTCAGCCGCATCATCCTCGAGTTGGGGTAGCAACCTGTGCTTTAGGCACTACTAGAAAAAGGGCTATAGATGGGATTGACACTAATGGCGCACCAGACAAGCGGTGCGCCATTAGTATATACTAATGGCGCACCACCTTCTGATACGCCATTAGAGTTGAAACTACTAATGGTGCACCTGGCCCAGGGTGCGCCATTAGTATCAATTTTTTTTGAACTAGTGCGCCTGTCCAAACATACTAATGGCGCATCCAGACACAGTGCGCCATTACTAGTTGTAACTAGTAATAGCGCACCTGTCGGAAAGTGTGCCACTAATGTTGTTTTTTTATTATATTTTTATTCCTTTTTTTGCAAAACTACTAATGGCGCACTGTTCCACCATGCGCCATTACTAGTTTAAACTAGTAATGGCGCACTGTGGGACAGTGCGCCATTAGTATGTTTTTTTTGCAAAACTACTAATGGTGCACCACCAGAAGGTGCGCCATTAGTAACCTGGATTACTAATGGCGCATTTAGAGTTGGTGCGCCATTAGTAAGTGGGCAGCAACAAGATATTTTGGACAACCTCTCCTACCCACACTCACTTTCTCCCCACTTCATTCTCTCCATCTCCTCCTTGTCTCTCGTGCCTCCTCTTTTTCACCTCATTTCCACCATAGATTCATTAAATTTAAGTGGTTAAATTACCTTGTTTTGATAGGTAAGTAAGGGAGGAAGCTATATTTATGTTGTTCTCCCTACAACAATGTGCACATGCACTTTTTATGGCCTAGCTAGATCTATGTATGTTCGTGGTGTTGCATATGTTTGTGGTGTTGCATATGTGTTTGTGTTTGGAGGTGTACCGGTATTTGAAATGCGATAGTTGCCAATATTTTGCCGGAATGTTGATTCATTTCGGTTTCGGCGAGAATTTTGGCATTAAGCATTCTTTTTGGTCCTATTTTTAGGGAAAGTCATGCCAAATTTTTTCTTGGTTCTAAAATATCGTTTTGCTCTACCCCGCAGGCGACCATGGTCCGCATGATGACCGAAGGCATCGTGAATAGGTTTTTGAGGTCCGTGAAGGCCGATATGCTTCAAAAGAATGAGACAGAGATAAGATGTCCGTGTCGAAGATGCAAGCTAAAGAGCCTTATTGCGGACCCGGAATCCGGGCAGGTGCAGGACCACCTGCTTTTGCGTGGTTTCATGGATGGCTATCGGTGGCAAGGTGATGAAGATGACTACGAAGTCGTCCATGGGGGTCGGGCAAGAAATGAGGAAGGGCAGCAAGACAACCACCGTGGCTCGGGCGGGCGAGAAGACAAAGAATCCCCAGGAGATGATCATGACGGTGATGCTGTACATAGTCATCATGTAGAAGATGCAGGACATGATGATGAGGAAGATGCCGGAGTAGACGACGGGCATGATCATGAAGATGATGATGCCGGCGGAGCAGACAACGCTGGACCATCGATGGGCTGGGTGCAGGACCCTCATATTCAAGAGCTGCTTCTCAAGCAGACGGATAACGCAAGAGCTGCCGCCCGAGAGAAAGCCAAGATGGATCAACTTGAGTTAGACGCGGTTACTCCATTGTATGAAGGATGCAGGCCCGAGGATACCAGCCTGAAAGTAACGCTCATGGCTCTGGAGATGAAGGTAAAACACAAAATGACCGACACATGCTTCGACGAGATCATGTCATTCTGGGACGAACGTCTTCCCAAGGGGAACAAGTGCCCAACCAGTTTGGAGGAGGCGAAGAAAATCATGTGTCCTCTGGATTTACCGCACGTGAAATACCATGTGTGCATGAACAATTGCATCATTTATTGGGACGAGCACGCGGAGTCTACCATATGTCCGGTGTGCGGCGTCACTCGATACAAGAAGAGGAAGAAAGCTCCTCGAAAATTGGTGTGGTACTTTCCGATCACTCCTCGTCTGCAGCGGTATTTCGCGGACCCTATGGTAGCAAAGCTCCTGCGTTGGCACGCGGATAGGAAGGAGAAGCAGCGAGAAGATGACGCAAATGATCCGGAGATAGATAAAAAAGACAAGATGCTGAGTCACCCTAAGGATGCGAGCCAGTGGCAAGCGTTGAACTTCGAAGACCCAGAATTTGGGAACGATCCAAGGAACATCATGCTGTGCACGAGCACTGATGGAGTCAATCCGTTTGACAGCCAGAGAAGCACACATAGCACCTGGCCTGTCTTTGTGTGGATGTACAACCTTCCCCCCTGGTTGTGCATGAAGAGGAAGTACATTCACATGAGTATGCTAATTGAAGGACCAAAACAACCAGGGAACAACATCAATCTGTATCTGGGGCTGCTGAAAGAGGAGCTTGACACGCTGTGGAAAACGCCAGCCAATACGTGGGACGCTGCAGAGAAAGAATATTTCCCTATGAGAGCCGCGCTGCTCACGACGGTGCACGACTATCTCGGTTACGGATATGTCGCGGGGCAGGTGGTCCACGGATTTTCTGGATGCGTCAGGTGCATGGATGACGCAACGTATCTCCAGCTAGATAGAGATCCCGGGTCTTCGAAAACCGTGTTCATGGGACATCGAAGGTGGCTTCACGATGATGACCCGTGGAGAAAACGCAAGGATCTGTTCGATGGTGAAACTGAACCCCGAGGACACCCGCGTACGAGGAGCGGCGAGGAAATAGACGAGCTGTTGAAAAATTGGAAAGACTGCCCACTGCCGGGAAAGAAGCAAAAGGCGCCAGAGCCGGGAAAGAAGCGAAAGGCGCCAGAGCCGTTGCTGAAGGTACGGAAAACGAGGTCTGTTTTCTGGGACTTGCCGTACTGGAAGATCCACCATGTGCCTCACAGCCTTGATGTCATGCATATCACGAAGAACGTGTGCGAGAGTCTGCTTGGTACCCTGCTCAACATGCCAGAGAGGACCAAAGATGGGCCGAAAGCAAGGGAAGACTTGAAATCAATGGGCATCAGGCAGGAGCCTCACGCTATATATGATGATCATGATGATGATGATGATGATGATGATGAGGCGAAGCAGGACACGGAAAGTCGTCAGAAAGGCAAGAAGGCCAAGAAGACCGGAAATGACTACCCTCCGCATGCTTCACTCTAAGTCAGGAGGAGATAGAGCAGTTTTTCACCTGCCTCGTAGGAGTAAAACTTCCTTACAGTTACGCGGGGAAGATAAGCAGATACCTAGACCCAGCGAAGCTGAAGTTCAGCGGGATGAAGTCTCACGACTGTCACGTGCTGATGATGCAGATACTTCTAGTTGCAATCCGTGGGATCATGGACGCGCACGTCCGTGAAACCCTATTTGGCCTATGCAACTTTTCGACGTCATCTCTCGAAAGTCTGTTGGCGTGAGGCAACTCAGAAGGCTACAGGAAGAGATCGTGGTGATACTATGCGAGCTTGAGATGTACTTCCCGCCCGCATTCTTCGACGTTATGGTGCATCTGCTGGTCCATATCGTGGACGATATCATCCAACTCGGGCCGACATTCCTGCACAGCATGATGCCGTTTGAAAGGATGAATGGTGTCATCAAAGGATACGTTCGCAACATGTCATGTCTAGAGGGAAGCATAGCCAGGGGCTTTCTGACCGAAGAGTGCATCTCCTACTGCACGAATTAGCTAGGCATCGAGAACCCCGTTGGTCTGCCCGTCAACAGGTACCTCGGCAGGCTCGCTGGATGGGGTCACCGTGAGGGTCGTCGCGAAATGCATGTCAACTTCGAGGGTCGACTCGCCGACTTTGAAAGAGCAGACCTAGTCGCGCTACAACACATAGACGTGGTCGATCCTTGGGTGGTACAACACAAGACCTTTATTAAGAAGACGTACAATGAGCGAGGCCAACAGAGGACGGACGGAGATATACTCAAGGAGCACAACTCATGTTTCACGCGTTGGTTCAAGAAGAAGCTTCTGTCGTACCCTTTACATGAGGATTCTTCCGTGGAAGAACAACTCATATTCGCCTTGTCACAGGGCGTCGAGCACAACCTGATGACCTATGAGGCGTACGATATCAACGGCTACACATTCTACACCGAGGCCAAGGACAAGAAGAGCGATGGTTATTAGAACTCCGGGGTAACGATGGAATCCTACACCGGTAACGACAAGGACAGATACTACGGAAGGATCGAGGAGATCTGGGAGCTGAGCTACGCTGGAGAGAAGGTCCCAATGTTTCGTGTCAGATGGGCCAGGAGCGTCCTAAAATAAGACCGGTATTTCACCACCATGGTTATACCCGAAGCCAAATCCAAGACCGCGGGCGCAAACGTCACCGTGAAAAATGAGCCATGGGTACTGGCTTCCCAAGTGGACCAATGCTTCTTCATTACCGACCCGTCAAAGCCCAGTCGTGTTGTCGTGAGGAGGGGCAAAAGGAAGATCATCGGAATGGATGGAGTAGCCAATGAGCAAGACTTCAACAAGTACGGCGACCCGAGGATCAAACATGATGACGATGATGAAGTAGCAGCATACACCACAAGAAGGAGCAGGACCACCCTACCTAAAGGACGTCCGTTCCACAGAGGAACTCCATTTGCGAAAAAGAAGGGCAAGAAGATTGTGAACAGATAGCTAGCTAAGATCGATTGTATTTAAATCGTAGCCTTCATTTCTCGATTGTATTTCATGGGCACTTTTTGAACTATCATGAATATTTTTAAATTTCATGGACACTCGATCTCGATCCCCCTCCATCTCGATCGCTATCCCACCTCGCCAGATCCGGCCCCCCATGCCGCCGAGCACCCCCTGGGCCACTGGCCGCCGCCGCCGACCCCCCGCACCCTCGATTCCCCTACTCAACCGCCGCCGCCGACCCTCCGATTCGACCCGTCGGGGCCGACGATGATGATGTGATGACCCTCAGCGCCTGCCTAAACTAGCCCCTGCTTTGGCCGAAGAGCCAGATTTGTTTGGGGGCGGGGGACACCACCCCAAAGACAACACCGCCAGTCGTGCCGGCACCAAGTCGGCCCCATGGCAAGAACGCCGCAACGGTGCCGGACATCCCTATGCCACTGGATCCAAACATGCATATGGCACAGGATCAGAACGACGACGACGACGACGATACATTTGCCAACGTCGATCAGTACTTTGCCGATCATGGGTACGGTGGCGACTTCATGGGGCCTCCTTCTCAAGAACCCAACCCAACAAAAGACGTGCGCAATCTAGCTGGTACCGCAGAGAAGCCAAGTTGCAACAGGCATCGTCTGCCGTTCAGCTCTCAGGAGACGCCTCCAGCTGCCGACTTCACCGAGCCTCAGATAGGCGAGGTACGTAATATTATCAGCCCCAACACACTCAAGAAGGCGGTCTGTGAGTAGAACTCGGTCCCATTACAGGAGAAGAAGAAGCTACGCAAAAGAAAGACTAACAAGGGTGCGGGCCAGCTGGCACCGAGTACGATCCGTGCTCAGGACGGGCCACCTTCACCTGAGGATATCTCGAGGAGGGTGCATGTGGCGGGTAGGCCGATGCTACCGAGAAATATGCTCGATGCTGCAACCGGTGCTATGCGGAGTCAACATGACAGTGTTCTTTCTTTGGAGAAGCGACGTCTCGGAGAGAAGGATGTGGCATACTCGGTTTTCGCGGCCAAGGTGCCAGAGGGCAAGGGCTTCATGGATAACTCCATCGGGGGTACGATCGTCCTGCGATTTGATAACATCCACACTATGTTGAACCTTCATCCGCTGCACTACACCTTCGTTCGGCTATTTTCGCTGAGTATGGAGATGCGGATCATTCGCGACAAGACCCCGGACATCGTGATAGTCGACCCCTTCTACATGCGTGCCAAGATCTTGGGTAGCGCTGGGGACCGGCAAGTCACGAGTTCTTACCTCGAAGGCGTCATTCTGGCAAACCAAGATAAGGATAACTTCCTCGTGCCTTACTTTCCGGAGTAAGTCCTCCCCTCAACCGCCCCGTAACATATGAATTCTTAGATTTCGATCGTTTTTCTTTTAACATTCCGTGTTTTCTGCAGTGACACACGTTGCACGCTCATCCTCCTAAGCCCCAAATATTCCATGGCCACGTATTTCGACCCGGACCGTCAGTCGAACATAGACTACACAAATGTCAAGAAGGTTCTTGATGATGTTCTCCCAGGCTACGTCAAATCTGGAGGTACCTTCACCAGGCCTATTCGTAAGTACGGCAAGCATGTGTTCTCCCACAATACGATGTTCTGCTGCGTCAAGCAGCCGCCTGGCGGTCAGAAGGGTGCCTACTACGCCATCCATCACATGCGGGCGATCGTACGGGACCATCATCAACTTCTGCTACCGAGTAGACTCAAAGATTGGGCCGCGAGCGTGTCGGCAATCCAGGACGCGGACATCAGACAAGAATTGTTTCGCATCCAGTCGGAGTTTGTGGAAATCATCCATCAAGATGTCCTTCGTACCTCGGGGCAGTTCTACCTCAGAAATCAACCGTCCAACAGTGACATCGACACAATCCTACAAATGTAGGCTGACAACGCCCGTTGTTTCATGACTCCCACGATAGACGGCGGGTTCATCCACGCTGCGGTCCCTTGAGTCGAGTCGAAAGCAGTGATGCTGTGTCTAGTTCTGAAACATCGATTGGCTCATGTTGTAATTAAACTTTAATGAACTTGTAGTATGTCTCTTTGGTTTCGAGAGTCGTTCAACTTAGATGTAATCAATGCTATTAATGTCTTGCTTTTCTCTTCCGATCATTCTATTGCATACTTATATATTGCTTATGTATTGTCTGTGAATTGGTACTAACGTTTCGTTTGGCTACTTCATAGCGATGCCGTGGTATGTCGTGTACAAGGGTAAGGTTCCCGGAGTCTACAACGACTGGGAGGAGTGTCGGAGACAGGTTCACCGATTCAGCGGTAACGGTTACAAAGGGTACACCACTAGGGCCGAGGCCGAATCTAGATATGCCCGCTATCTAGCGGGAGAGGGGAGGGAGCGCTGGAGGAACCGGATGAAGACGAGTTTCATCGTGATGATGCTCATCGTGATGACCGCAGCTCTCTTCTATGTGATGGTAGTTTAGATGATCGATATCGACTTGTAATGTGAAGACAAACTCGCGGTCTCGAGATTTGTAATATAATGTTCTATCTTTGTTCGGTCTTTTCAATTCGGAGACTAATATGATGAATTGTATTCGGAGACTAAAATGATGAATTGTATTCAGAGACTAATCTTCTATTGTATTCGATGAATCTGTTGTTGATGTGTGCTGTCTATATTTTGTCCAATTATATATTTTGTAACCTGTGCGAAAAACAGAAAATAAAAAAATAAAAAAACCTAATATTCATACTAATGGCGCATCACATCATAGTGCGCCATTAGTATGCCAAAGGATACTAATGGCGCATCATTGAACAGTGTGCCATCAGTATGCCGAAGTTACTAATGGCGCATCCTGTTGTTGTGCGCCATTAGTATGCCAAAGCACCTGGGTATACATGGCCCCCTAGGAGGCATACTAATGGCGCACTGTTGTATATACTAATGGCGCATCTGAGGTGCGCCATTAGTATACCAGATACTAATGGCGCACTAGTGGTGCGCCATTAATAAAATATACTAATGGCGTGGCACTAATGGCGCACCGCTAATGCGCCATTAATGGCCAAATTAGGTGCGCCATTAGTAGGCCTTTTCCTAGTAGTGAGGTAACTTTGGGTTGGGCACTCGAGTTCGTATTCCTCGGCTGCCAGGACCTCGGTCCATCTATCCGCTAGCAGATCTTGATCAGCTTGAAGCTGCTGCTGCTTTTTCTTCAGGCTTTTTGCTGTGGCTATAAGCCGGCGCTTGAAGCACTCCTGCTCAACGGGATCCTGAGGCACGATAAATTCTTCGTCGCCGAGGCTTACCTCATCTTCGGAGAGGGGCATGTAATTGTCATCCTCTGATTCCCCGTCTGTCGCCTGTTCCTTAGGGCTAGCTTGCCCAACCTCCTGCTTGAAGCCTGGCTGGGGGGGGGGGGGGTTGTCTTCGTCTTCAGCACTATCTGCAGCGTTATTGTCTCTTGTGCCGGTATTGCTACTTTTGCTATGGCGTTGCTTAGAGCGGCACCGATGACACCGGTGCTTAGATTTCTCATCGAGGGGATTATCTTCTGTTGCCTTATTGCCATCGCTTTCTTTGGGGGTGTCCACCATACATATATCAAATGATGAGGTGGCTGTCCATCGCCTTGTGGGCGGTGGTCCCAGTTCTTGTCCTGCATCGTCGTCCATATCGTCGATGTCTTCGGAGCTGAACCCAAGCATGTCGGTTAAGTTGTCGACAGTGGCTATTAAGTGGGTGGTGGGTGGGGAATGAATTTCTTCGTCGTCCGCTTCCCACTCAAGCCGGACATAGTTCGGCCAAGGGTCTCCTGACAAGGAGAGAGACCTCAGTGACTTTAGCACGTCGCCCAAAGGCGAGTGCTGAAAGATATTCGTGGAGGTAAACGCCATGATCGGTGCCCAATCAGATTCGATAGGCACGGACGCAAGCGGTTCGGAGCCTGTGGCCGGGGACGAATCCAAGGGTCCGATGACATAGGTCTCATAGGAGGTGAAGTCCGTATTCGGCTCTATCGCTGCTGTGTGTGTGGCCTCCGTGGCGGGGTCCATCCACCCATCCTCGGATGGCACGATCTGCTCTGGATTGAGGGCCGGAGTAGCCGCAGGTGTGATCCCCCGAACACCATCCGACAACAGGGCTAAGTCATGCTCGTCGTGACTGTGCTGCGCACCTGACATGGGCTCGAATCCGTCGAAGATCAAATCTCCGCGGATGTCAGCGGTATAGTTCAAGCTTCCAAACCTGACCTAATGGCCAGGGGCATAGCTCTTGATCTGCTCCAGATGACCAAGCAAGTTGGCCCGCAGTACGAAGCCGCCGAATACGAAGATCTTTCCGGGGAGAAAAACCTCACCCTATATCATGTCGTTGTCGATGATCGAAGGAGCCATCAGGCCTTTATCGTGACGGCATAGTGGAACTCTCAATGAAAGCACCAATGTCGGTGACAAACCGGCAGATCTCGGGTAGGGGGTCCCGAACTGTGCATCTAAGGCTGATGGTAACAGGAGGGGGACACAATGTTTACCCAAGTCCGGGCCCTCTCAATGGAGGTAATACCCTACTTCCTGCTTGATTGATCATGATGAAATGAGTATTACAAGAGTTGATCTAACATGAGATCGTAGAGGCTAAACCCTAGAAGCTAGCCTATGATTATAATTGTTCTTATCCTACGGACTAAACCCTCCGTTTTATATAGACACCGGAGGGGGCTAGGGTTACACAGAGTCGGTTACAGAGAAGGAGATCTACATATCCGAATCGCCAAGCTTGCCTTCCACACAAAGGAGAGTCTCACCCGGACACGGGACGTGACCTTCAATCTGGTATCGTCATAGTCCAAGAGTCCAACCAAAGTATATAGTCCGGCTGTCCGAGGACCCCCTAATCCAGGACTCCCTCAGGCGGCAGCTTGAGGCGTCTCCTGAGAACTGAACGCCAGACGATGCCTTTTGCAATTGGGTTTCTCCGAGGTACCAGCTAGATCGCGATCATCTTTTGCAGGGTTGGGTTCTTGAGAAGGAGGCCCCAAGAATTCGTCATGCGTACCCATGTTCGTTGAAGTACTTATCGACCCTGGTAAATGTACCGTCATCGTCATTCGGATCCTATGCCATATGCATGTCCGGATCAGCTGACGATAGTAGCGTTGCGGCCTCTTGCCATGGCTTGGCGCCGACACGACTGGTGGTGTTGTCTGTGGGGTGGTGTCCCCCGCCCCCAAACGAATCTGGTTCTTCGGCCAAAGCATGGACCAGCTTATGTAGGCGCTGAGGGTCATCACATCATCTTCATCGGCCCTAGGGGGTCGATACAAAGGTAACAAGTCGTCGCAGCCCAGCTGCACCTGAACCAGTTGAACCCTATACACATTGGGTGGCATCGGATTACCGTGGAATAGGCGGTTGCCCAGTTGAACGATTCTGGCCTTGGCGACATCGATCAACTCGCTATCCACGAAATGCAGGAGAGTGCATGCAACGTCGGCGGCGCCCCGCGAAAACATGTAGGGCGTCAGGGATGCCCAGTCAAAGGCAAGGAGATGAAGTCATCGGCCGAGAGGCTTAGTTACCATGATGGCGTCGAGCTTGACTAATGTCGAGGCACCGCCAACGGCGGGCGTGCAAGTGAAGGAGGGGCCGCTTGCTGCTGAGGTGCCAGCCGACGTGTTCTTCCCACACCCGGGTGCATTAAGCTGCAATGCCGGCACCGACGCCGGAGACACCAATGCTGCCTCCGCTGAAGACACCAATGCCGCCTTCGCCGGAGACACCAATGGCGCCGCCGGCACGTTGTGCGAGTTGATGTCCGTGAAGCTAGGAATCGGGGGCGGCCCCTGGTGGCCGCCCGCAATCCATCCATGCAGCCCCTCAAGCAAGGTAGGCATGATGGCGGCGATCATCGCTCCCAGTTGGTCTCGCACTTGCTCTTCGACTATCTCCGGAATCTGCGCCACTTGTGCCTTGAGTTTTGGAACCTCGCGGTCCTGGCTTTCCGAGCTGGTCTTTCTCTCCTTTCACCCAGCGGTATAGTATTCCGACCATTTCGTGGACAAGCCTTTGCCGGCCACACGACCAGCTGACGTCGGCTTCATTACATTCAACACCCTATTTAAAGTGGTGTCCCAAGGGGATCTCTGAGACGACACCGCGCTACTGCTTTCAGTTTCCTGCGGAAGGAACATGAACCATTTACAAATTTGGCTTCATTTATTAGAATGCAACCATATGGAGCTAATTACGCGAGGGTGTATTCCTTACCAGAACTAGCTCAAGCGCCTTGGTCTCTGGATCCGTGGTAAGCTCCTTGGTTACCAGGTCAATCTTGTACCGGGCCCTAACATAGTTCCTGGTCTACTTGTCACGGTATTTATCGAAGAGGGGCGGCAGGCCTTGCTCGGCAACTCTGTAACCGCCGGGACCGAGTTTGTGGACCCCTAAGTTCAAGTCCCGCATATCTCTCCCCCACTGACTTGATTCCACGGTTGCATTGCTCTCGCACTTGATCTTGAACTCCAGGTAGTCAGCTTCGCTGATCGAAGGGTTTGTCTCCTTGATCTTCTCATAACTATCACCTTTTCAATGCTTCTATTCACAGCGGCTCTCCAAGTAGCCAGGGCCGTGCTCATCTTCGTGAGGGCAACACTGCTCACTTTATTCCCTGAGAGGCGTGTGTTTGCGAAGTCATCGGGGAACTTGATGTCTACTACACAACCTTCTTCTTGTAGACGTTATTGGGCCTCCAAGTGCAGAGGTTTGTAGGACAGTAGCAAATTTCCCTCAAGTGGATGACCTAAGGTTTATCAATCCGTAGGAGGTGTAGGATGAAGATGGTCTCTCTCAAACAACCATGCAACCAAATAGCAAAGATTCTCTTGTGTCCCCAACACACCCAATACAACGGTAAATTGTATAGGTGCACTAGTTCGGCGAAGAGATGGTGATACAAGTGCAATATGGATAGTAGATAATGGTTTTTGTAATCTGAAAATATAAAAACAGCAAGGTAGGAAGTTATAAAAGTGATCACAAACGGTATTGCAATGTTAGGAAACAAGGCCTAGGGTTCATACTTTCACTAGTGCAGGTTCTCTCACCAATAATAACATAATTGGATCATATAACTATCCCTCAACATGCAACAAAGAGTCACTCCAAAGTCACTAATAGCGGAGAACAAACGAAGAGATTATGGTAGGGTACAAAACAACCTCAAAGTTATCCTTTCTGATCGATCTATTCAAGAGTCCATAGTAAATAACATGAAGCTATTATTTCCGTTCAATCTATCATAGAGTTCATACTAGAATAACACCTTAAGACACAAATCAACCAAAACCCTAATGTCACCTAGATACTCCAATGTCACCTCAAGTATCCGTGGGTATGATTATACAATATGCATCACACAATCTTAGATTCATCTATTCAAACCAACACAAAGAACTTCAAAGAGTGCCCCAAAGATTCTACCGGAGAGTCAAGACAAAAACGTGTGCCAACCCCTATGCATAGGTTCATGGGCGGATCCCGCAAGTTGATCACCAAAACATACATCAAGTGGATCAATAGAACACCCCATTGTCACCACAAGTATCCCACGCAAGACATACATCAAGTGTTCTCAAATCCTTAAAGACTCAATCCGATAAGATAACTTCAAAGGGAAAACTCGATCCATTACAAGAGAGTAGAGGGGGAGAAACATCATAGGATCCAACTATAATAGGAAAGCTCGCGATACATCAAGATCGTATCACCTCATGAACACGAGAGAGAGAGAGAGAGAGAGAGAGATCAAACACATAGCTACTGGTACATACCCCCAGCCCCAACGGAGAACTACTCCCTCCTCGTCATGGAGAGCGCTGGGATGATGAAGATGGCCACTGGAGAGGGATTCCCCCTCCGGCAGGGTGCCAGAACGGGTCTAGATTGGTTTTCGGTGGCTACGGAGGCTTCTGGCGGCGGAACTCCCGATCTATTGTGCTCTTTGAAGTTTTTAGGCTATATGGGTATATATAGGAGGAAGAAGTACGTCGGTGGATCTCCGGGCTGTCCACGAGGCAGGGGGCGCACCTAGGGGGGGTGGGCACGCCCCCACCCTCGTGGGCAGCCCGGGACTCTCCTGGTCCATCTCCGATACTCCGTGGGATTCTTCTGGTCCAAAAATAAGTTCCATGAAGTTTCAGGTCAATTGGACTTCGTTTGATTTTCCCTTTCAGCGATACTCTAAAACAAGGAAAAAACAGAAACTGGCACTCAGCTCTAGGTTAATAGGTTAGTCCCAAAAATCATATAAAATAGCATATAAAACATCCAAGGTTGATAATATAATAGCATGGAACAATAAAAAATTATAGATACATTGGAGACGTATCAGAACTTGTATCGTTCGTGCAGCTTCGTGAAGAGGAGGTTGCGCAAATTCCCTCGGTCACAATGCCTTAGGTTCTCGGTGTTGATCGAGACGGTACTCCAGAGAATGCACCCGAGCTGTCCCGCGTACCCCTTGACTACTTCTTTGGGCACCGTTGGCTGCCCACTGGAGGACACTTCACTAAATTCCTCCTTGACGGTGTCGAGCATGTTCGGGCGCCGGTCCTTCCGTTGCCTCTTCGGTTGGCTGCCATCTGTGCGTGCGCTGCCATCATCAGTGGTGGCATCCTCGGCGGCACCATCAGTGGTGTCATCCCCGACGCCACTAGGGGTTGTGTAGTCGGGATCGGTGTCTTCCGCGGCGTCCTCATAGCGGTGAGGTTGTTCCTCCATCTCCTGGGACAGCTCCCAGAATGCCTTGCCCGAACCGCCGGCCTCATCGTTGTGGGCCATGTTTCGCTCTAAATAGGAAAAAAGTTTGG
Organism: Triticum monococcum; assembly: GCA_034509565.1. NCBI lineage: Eukaryota > Viridiplantae > Streptophyta > Magnoliopsida > Poales > Poaceae > Triticum > Triticum monococcum. The sequence continues at coordinate 567,540,627 of CM067841.1, read as the reverse complement.
TCAAAAAGTTGGTTATTGTCAAGGAACAAGATCTCTAAGTTGACCAAATAACCTAATTCTCGAGGAATCTCACCAAAAAGTTGGTTATTGTCAAGGAACAATTGAGAGATGTTTGTGATATTGCATAGGTGTTTTGGGATGGAACCTGTTAGTGTGTTTTTGCTAAGGTCCAAGTCCCTTCGTAACCCCCTTCTTCTTGTCTCCTCTCACTATCTCTCACACACATGGCAAGCAAGGGTGTCTGAGTATGTGAAAAAATACTAAACTAATCCAAGGGCTGAAAATCCAAGGGCTGAAAATTGATCATCTATTGGTAGGATGTGGGCTTCTCTATTAAGACGCGGTGGGTGAGAGGCCCACATGTGGTTTTACCCCTTCTCTATCATCTCTTCTCATTTTCCTGGCGGGGCACACACCCATGTATGATTTTTTTAGTTTTTTCTTGTAGGTTCCAAAAAATTAAAAGTTCACAAAATTTGAAATCTCAAAATTTTAAGAAATTCAATTTCTAAAGTTTTTTTGAAGTTTAAAAAATCCTGAATTTTCCAATATTGCAAGTTGTAGTTTCTAAAAGTGCTTGGAACATAAAGTTATGAAAACTAGAAAGCATCAAAACTGAAAAGTTCACAAAACAGGAAACGTTATGTCCTAGTGTGGGCAAACAGGCGTGGCTCCCCATCAATTAGCCCTACCTCACTACTTCTACCATGAACATAGCTAAAAGATGAAAGACAATGCTTATCAATCAGGATAGTCATATCTGAACCAAATTCATGCTTAGATCAAATTAGTTGATACATATTGAATTGAGAGTACTGTAAAAGATCTTGACATTTAAAAGAAGCAAAACATATCATGTAGGCAAATATTGGTGCTACCTCTAAGACCAACACCAATAAACATCGAGTGATGGACAAAAAATAGTTGATCCTACTTAATTAAGTACTAAGATACCCCGGCCCATGCATTAGTCGTAAGTACCCCATATATATGTCCTATTTTTAGCAAAGTCCTGCTAAAATTCACGGAAAATTTCAGCATGACCTTTCCTGAAAATAGGACATATGGAGTACCCGAATTTGCCGGAATGGAAGTTAATCTACATTCTGGCAAACTCATGGGCCTCTCGGGGTACCTGCAAAATCATTATCCCACCCCGCCCCTCTGCAACCCCACAACACCCCACAATATCATCACGACACGATGGTCGGAGACAAAACCCCCCAATATCATCATGACACGATGGTCGGAGACAAAACCCAGCTGTCGGTGTCAAAACCGGCGGGTCTCGGGTAGGGGGTCCCGAACTGTGCGTCTAGGCCGGATGGTAACAGGAGGCAAGGGACATGAAGTTTTACCCAGGTTCGGGCCCTCTTGATGGAGGTAAAACCCTACGTTCTGCTTGATTAATATTGATGATATGGGTAGTACAAGAGTAGATCTACCACGAGATCGGAGAGGCTAAACCCTAGAAGCTAGCCTATGGTATGATTGTTGTGTGAATGTTGTCCTATGGACTAAAACCCTCCGGTTTATATAGACACCGGATAGGGTTAGGGTTACACAAAGTCGGTTACAATGGTAGGAGATCTGTATATCCGTATCACCAAGCATGCCTTCTACGCCAAGGAAAGTCCCTCCCAGACACGTGACGATGTCTTCAATCTTGTATATTCATAGTCCAGGAGTCCGGCTGAAGGTATAGTCCGGCCATCCGGACACCCCCTAATCCAGGACTCCCTCAGTAGCCCCTGAACTAGGCTTCAATGACGATGAGTCCGGCGCGCAGATTGTCTTCGACATTGCAAGGCGGGTTCCTCCTCCAAGTACTTCATAGAAGATTTTGAACACAAAGATAGTGTCCGGCTCTGCAAAATAAGTTTCCACATATTTCCATAGAGAGAATAATATTTACACAAATCTAATCTGCTGATGTATTCCGTAGTGTGACATCGCACCACGGCCAAGCCCTTATTCAAATCGTTTTATTGTCCCACCTTAGCATGTCATGCGAGGCGGTTTCCTTGGCACGTCTTGTCAAAGCAGAGATCGTGTCCCCTTATTCCGGGATTCTCATCAATACGGGCGTGGGTGACCCAACCACGCCATTCATTACGGCGCTTGGAGATAAGCGAGTTTTACGAGGCTGGTGGGGACATGTAATTGCGTCCGCCAATATAAGGGGATAAGGATCCACCTTTTCACCTACGCCTTCTTCCTCCTTTGCCTATCCATTTTCGCACACTCGAGCTCCAGCGCCCAAGCCCGCACTCCCCACCTCAACCTTCTCCAGCCATGTCCGGAGCGGGAGGCAAGTGGATGGTCTCCTCCTTTACGGAGGGACACATGAAAAAACTAAGGAAGGCCGGATACTTGTCTAATGACATTGCGCACCGGCTTCCCAAAGAGGGGCAGCTCATCCCCACCCCTAGGCCCCATGAGAGGGTCATGTTCCTCCCTCATTTCCTCCACGGACTAGGCTTCCCTCTCCACCCATTTGTCCGGGGGCTCATGTTCTACTATGGCCTGGATTTCCACGATCTGGCCCCGAACTTTGTCCTCAACATCTCGGCGTTTATCATCGTGTGCGAGGCTTTCGTCCGCATCCGCCCCCATTTCGGCCTATGGCTCAAGACTTTCAATGTCAAGCCGAAGGTGGTGCGCGGCAACCAGGCGGAGTATGGAGGCGCCATGGTGGGCAAGATGCCCAATGTCTTATGGCTCGAGGGCTCCTTTGTGGAGGCCCTGAAGGGGTGGCAATCGGGGTGGTTTTACATCACCGAGCCGCGCGACCCTGAATGGGTCGCAGCCCCCGAGTTCTGATCTGGACCCCCTACGCGGCTCACCTCCTAGAAAGAGACGGGCCTGTTGTGGGGTGAAAAAGGAGAGCTGACCGGACTCCAAACATGCGTCCAAACCCTGGTGGACAAGAAGCTCAAACTTGTCAACGTAGTCCAGGTTATGCTCATCCACCGGATCCTCCCGTGTCAACAACGGGCTTTCAACCTGTGGGAGTTTGACCCGGCGCGGCACCGAACTCTGAGCAGGCTTTTTGACACGATGTACGAAAATGCCTGGAAGGTTCTTTTCAAGGGTGCCGAGGCCCCCGCATCCGCTACCGAGGATCGCGGATTCAGCACGCAGCGTCATGATCATGAGGTAAGCTATTTTTACCTTTTACAGGGTATCAGTTTTTCATAGTTTGACTCCATGCAGGATCTAAGCTCCCTTACCTTTGACAGGATTGGCAGGAGACGTCCGGATGGATCAACTGTCCGGATCCTTTGCCCAAAGGCCCAGCGGATGCTCGTTTGGCGAAGCTGCTGGTCCCGGCACCCTATGTGGTGCCGGAGAAGAAGGCCAAGAAGAAGGCCATGGGGACTCGAAAGAGTGCCCGGCGCCCGGAGGTGTCGGATTCATCATCCGACGACTCCAAGACGCACTCCTCCCACGAAGACGAGGAGGAGGAAGAAGAGACTTCTCCCCCTCCAGTGGGAGAAGGGGAGAAAAGGAAGGCCGCCCCAACTGGGGAGGCCGAAGGGTCCAAGATGGGGAAAACCCTTCCTCCGGACTATTCCACCAACGCCGACGACGGCGAAGGGGAGTGGCCGCTCAGGGCCAAGCCCCTGGCGAAATCGTAAGTATCCAAATACCAGAGTAATTCATATTATTCCTTTATTGCACAACTTTCCCTTATGTCGAATATGATAATGCAGCCCACCCAAAGACCGGCTCGACGCGTCGTCGAGCGGTTCACTGGACTTGTCGGATGTGAATTCGCTTCTGACGGCTTCCTCCCCCCGCCCTACGGACGATGCTGAAGTGTTGTCCCAACAGGTTCCAGGCCAGGAGGAGGTGGTCCTGGAGGCGCCACAAGGAGACCTCCCAGACTCCAGGAGTAAAGGGGATAAAACCCCCCAGGGCTCCAAGTCCAGCTCTAGGCCGGACACCGCTCCGGAACCTACAAAGGTTCCAGAGTCCGGCGGGCGACCTCCTTCCAAGAGGAGCAAGCCCTCCGTGCCGGTGACCCCCATCCAACTTGAGGCGCCGGACAGTCTATTGGAGGTGCTCAAAGGCACCTCCATCGACGAGGAGCACCGCACCATTATGAGTGCGGTGGTCCAGAAGGTTCAGTCCGCCAAGAACGGACTGGCTGAAGCTTGTGCTAGCCTTTTAACAGGCTTTGAGGTAAGTAAAGAATGTGTAAATAATATTACCGCATAGACAGTAGCCCCTGACGCTCTGTTTGGTGTTCGGGAAGAAAAGCCAAAAAGAGGATCAAATAAAATCGCAGGAGTCTAACAAAAAGGAGTCAATATGCGTATGCAGGCTTCTCTGCTGGCGTCCGCCGCACTGACTGCGTAAGTGGACACGCTAAAGCAGAACCTCGAGCAGTCCGAACAAGAGCTCGGGCGTCCGAAGAAGCAGCTCGAGGATGAGGAAGGTAAGAAATACCTTGTTTAAATATATATAAAAAAGTGCAATTGCAAGAAAATGACAGGATTATCGTGGCTATTGTGGGGGCCACGTCTGGGGTGGCGACCCTTAAGCAAGCGCTTGCGGCCATGGAGCGCACCGAGCGGGAGAAGTATGAGGCCGAGGTTGGCAAGGTGCGGCAAGAGCTCCAGGCTCTCATGGAAAAACATGAGAGTTTGGAGCTTGACTCAAAGACGCGAGCGTCCGAGCTCGCGGTGGCTATTGAAAATGCCATGTCTGCCAAGGCCGAATCCCAGAAGACCCTCCAGGAGTTGGATGAGGTGAAAAAGATAGCGGCGGGTAAGGCATTCTTTATGCAAAGCAAACACATAAACGTGAGTTCCTTGTTACTTACCCGAATCCGGAGCTCTCTAGGAGCATTCGCAGATCTTCCCCGTAGTGTGTCCGATGCCGCCGCATTCTATCGAGCCGAGGAGGGCAGCTCGACAGAGAAGGTGTTCTGTTCTCAGTATGCTGAGGCCGGACACCCCGTGCCTCTGAGCGACCAGCAGAAGCAACCGGTCGAGCTCCACAAGGCGGCCGAACAGGCCCTGAAGGGCCTCATAGTTCGGCTGTGGCCTGGAGAGGCTCTGCCTGGGAGCTATTTTGGGCTGGTGCGGCGGCTGGTGGGGGCCTGTCCAAGGCTCGAAGTGTGCTAAGGTGCACTAGGGCAAGTTGGATGCTGAGAAGCTTGTCAAGGACGGGCCACCACCGGTGAACAAGCATCGCAAGCCCAAGAATTATTATAAGGATGTTCTGAAGGGTGCCTGCCTTATGGAGGATGAATATTCCAGGGATGTAATTTTTTGAGTAAAACTCGCTCGTTTTGTCCTGTGCGCTGAAAACTTGTTCATATGCGCTAAGCAATGCTGTTGGAATTTAAAATATTACCTTCTGTGTGGCTTTTTATCAATTCTGAGAGATGGCGAGTCGTCAGCTTCTGCCCCCTTGCTGCTAGTGCTGGGGTGTTCGGGGATAAACCTGAGCGCTCTTTTTCCCATGTTTGGGTCCTTCGAGGGAGGCGCTCAGCACAACGAACAAGGCAATCAGACTATAATGCTTGAACATTGTCACTTAGCCATAGAATTCTATAATTTTAAATTTTGGCGAAGCCCCTGGTATTTGGAAGACTGAGTTTGGGGCGCTATCCACGCCTTGGCCGGACAGAGCCGACTCCTCGCTCTAAGCGGCATAAGTCTTTAGGGACTCAAAAAACCTCTCGCACGGCGACCAGGTCTCGCTTCATCATGATAGTCAGTTTTAGCTTTCTCTACTGAGGTGCTCGACCCAGCTCAACCGGGGCACAATCGCAGTAGTTCTCCTAGTGCTACCTTAGCCGATATAACGGAACATAAGGCACCAAAACATAGGAGCCGGGCAAACCCAACTATTGAACCAAGACATGATTCGGAGCCGATGCATATAATGTGTCGGATTTCGGGTTCCGGCAGACCCTTGAGGTTCGAACACTGGGGTGTGCGTGGAGATTTCACCTCCTACCTACCTGCATCCCTCCGCCATGCTAGGATCAGAACTACGGGAAGAACAACACAAGAGACACAGGGTTTATACTGGTTCGGGCCACCGTTGTGGTGTAATACCCTACTCCTGTGTGTGGTGTGTGGATTGCCTCTTGGGCTGATGATGATGAACAATACAAGGAAGAACAGCCTCGCGAGGGTCTGTTCTTGGCTGAGGCGATGAACTGCTAGGAGGAGTTCAGTCACCTTTCTCTCTCTCTCTCTCTCTCTCTCTCTCTCTCTCTGCTTACAACCTCTCTACTTGTTGAGCCCTCGGAAGAGACCAAACCGACCGAACCTCTCCCCTTGCTATGTTGGTGGCCGGTCCTATTTATAGAGGCCCTGGTCCGCTTCCCAAATATCGAGTGGGAAGGGAGCCAACAATGGCGGGCTAATTTGAAGGGGGACAACAAGTGTCAACTATCCTGACAAAAGTAGTCTTCGCCTACGCAAAGCTCTGGTGATGACGCCGTCTTGCGCTCCACGGTGACCTCCGTCTCGTAGACCTCCTGGTCTTGGTCTCATTGCACCGAAATGGCAACCTTTGCCTGATGCCTCGGTACTCCGTGGCTGCGCTTGCCCCCTTTGCACCAAAGAGGAAAGGAGGACGCTGCGCGGGCTGGCACCCGCCTGGCGCCCTTGGTCGTCAGGCCTTGCGTCACAGGCACCTCGTGAGGTACCCCGCCTTGATCTCTCCGCCTCCTCGTGAGCCAGCCTGACGAGGCCGTGCGTGAGGAAGCTCCGCGTCGTCCGCCCTGCGAGGCTTGGCCCCTCGTGAGGGTCTTGAGTTTGTGTTGGTGAAGATGGGCCGTGCTGGCCCCCCCCACTTTGAGCCACGCCGCAGGCCGCAGGCAGGCAAGTCTGGGGACCCCCGTTCCCAGAACGCTGACATAATGCTAATAGTTCAGGGTGCCACACTTGTTGAAGTGTTTCGGACTTCTCACACCATATTGAGGGGTACTAAAGCCCCTGGCATATTTTGGCCGTACCAAAGTGTACGGGTGCAACATGTCGTTAAGGAACATATATTTGTAAAAAAAAGAGTAATGCAAAAATAGACAAAGGCTATGCATTGTTTATTAAAAAGGGCTGCGATCAAAGCAGAACGATACAAATAATGCGATAATCAAAAGGTTGGACTTTTTAACATGTCCGTTCCAGGGGCAGGCTGCGGAATGGTAAGCGAAACAGGTATACTGCTCGTGATAGAGACCACCTGGGAGTTCCGTAATGCGGCATGGCTTGTGTGCTTCCCTGGTTCTTGCATCGTTTGTGCGGCAATTGAACTGCCGAACAGGCCTTCCGAAAAGTGGAGTCCTGAAAGTAAGAGAAAATTAAAAAATCGGCAGCCCCTGGTGCAGTTTAAGCCGTGTTTCGGGCGTGCCATGATGGTGCCCCTCCCCCTGTACCCATGGTATTTCTAGAGCATAGTTATGTAGGCGAAGTACTGGTGTCGCATTTTTGCGAGGGCTCGGGTTGGGACCGCATTGCTATGCCTGCTCGGAACATGCCAGGCGGTCTTGTTGTAGGTTACTCCGGGCGCGCTTGACGGTGTCCGGACGTTTAATGGCCAGACTGGAGAACTGCCTAGAGAGGCTGCTTTGTACTTCCGCTGCAAGGGCCGCCATGTGCTCCTCCGTTCGGAGGGAGCGTTCGGTGTTTCCATTGACCGTAATTACTCCTCAAGGGCCTGGCATCTTGAGCTTAAGGTATGCGTAGTGTGGTACCGCATTGAACTTGGCGAATGCGGTTTGCCCGAGCAGTGCATGATAGCCATTGCGGAATGGAACTATGTCAAAGATTAACTCCTCGCTTCGGAAATTATCCGGAGATCAAAAGACCACTTCAAGTGTGACTGAGCCTGTACAGTTGGCCTCCACACCTGGTATTACACCTCTAAAGGTCGTTTTGGTGTGCCTAATCCTCGAGGGATCTATGCCCATTTTACGCACTTTATCCTGGTAAAGCAGGTTCAGGCTACTGCTGCCGTCCATAAGGACTCTAGTGAGATGAAATCTGTCAATAATTGGGTCTAGAACCAATGCGGCGAATCCGCCATGACGGCTACTAGTGGGATGGTCCCTTCGATCAAAGGTGATCGGGCAGGAGGACCATGGGTTGAACTTTGGGGCGACTGGCTCTACCGCGTATACGTCCCTTAACGCGCGCTTCTGCTCCCTCTTGGGGATGTGGGTTGCGTATATCATGTTCACCGTCCGCACTTGTGGGGGAAAACCCTTCTGTCCACTGTTGTTCGGCGCCCGGGGTTCTTCGTCGTCATCGCTATGCAGCCCCTTGTCGGTATTTTCGACATTTAACTTGCCTGCCTGCTTGAACACCCAACAATCCTTGTTGGTGTGATTAGCCGGCTTTTCGGGGGTGCCATGTATCTGGCACAAGCGGTCGAGTATTCGGTCCAAACTGGACGGGCCCCTAGGATTTCTTTTGAATGGCTTTTTCCGCTGACCGGATTTGTAGCCTCTGAATCCGGCATTAATTGCCGTATCCCCAGCATTGTCGCTGTTAATGCGGCACTTCGGCTTGTTGCGACATGACCTGCCACTACTGTCCCTGGTATCCGAATTACCAGGGTTCTTGGTCACATTGTTGCTATGAGCAAGCTAGCTATCTTCTCCCGCGCAAAAGCGGGTCATGAGTGTCGTGAGTGCTGCCATAGATTTCGGCTTTTCCTGTCCAAGGTGCCGGGCAAGCCACTCGTCACGGATATTGTGCTTGAAGGCTGCTAGGGCCACTGCGTCCGGACAGTCGACTATTTGATTTTTCTTTGTTAGGAACCGTGTCCAGAATTTCCTGGACGATTCCTCTGGCTGCTGAATTACGTGGCTTAGGTCATCGGCGTTTGGTGGTCGCACATAAGTGCCCTGGAAATTGTCGAGGAATGCAGCCTCCAGGTCCTCCCAACAACTGATTGATCCTGCTGGAAAGCTGTTAAGCCAATGCCGAGCTGGTCCTTTAAGCTTGAGTGGGAGGTATTTGATGGCGTGGAGATCATCGCCGCGAGCCATGGGGATATGAAGGAGATAATCCTCGATCCATACCGCAGGATCTGTTGTGCCATCATATGATTCGATGTTTACGGGTTTGAAACCCTCGGGGATTTGATGATCCATTACTTCGTCTGTGAAGAATAGTGGGTGTGCAGCGCCTCTGTACTGGGCTATATCACGACGTAGCTCCAATGAGCTTTGTCTACTGTGTTCGGCCCTACCGGATTTGTGTCCGGCGTGACGGTTACCGTCTCAAGTCGTGGAGCGCTCACGCGATCCTTAGATCGATCTTGTTTGCCTTGCCTTGTCCTCCAACATATCTTGCAGGTCTGGCGCATTTTCCCGTGCCTTGGTACGGGGTGCGGCTTTAGTGGAGGGCCGAGAGGCCTCTCTGTCGCGGCCGCGAGGTGGCCGGTCGGCCGTATCAAGTGCTGGTGATGTAGGTTTAAGTGCTTCCTCCTCTAATCAGTGTAGCAACCTGCGCTTTGGGTAGCTCTTGGAGGGGTGTTTGAGTTTATGCTCTTCGGCCACAAGGACTTCAGTCCACCTGTTGCTGTTTTTTCTTGAGGCTTCTTGCCGTGGCCATAAGCCTGCGTTGAAAACGCTCTTGCTCGACGGGATCCTCTGGCACGACGAATTCGTCATCGTCGAGGCTTGCCTCGTCTTCGGAGGGAGGCGTACAGTTATCGTCCTCGACCTCTCTGTCTCCCGCTCTCTCATGAGGGTTGGCTTCTCCATCCTCCTGTGCTGAATCTTGCTAGAGGGGGTTTTCTTCGGCACTCTCCGGAGTATTATTATCTCCCGTGCTGGAATCATCGTATTTGCTTTGGCGGGATTTTGAGCGGCGCCGCTGACGCCGGCGCTTAGGCTGTTTCTTGGAGGGGTCATCCTCTGCTGTTCCATCGCCATCTCCTTCTTTTGGGGTGTCCACCATGTATATGTCATAGGACGAGGTGGCTTTCTAGGGACCAATAGGCACCGGTTCTTCATCGTCTCCTGCATCGGCGTCCATACCGTCGATGTCTTCAAAGTCGAAGTCGAGCTTGTCAATTAAATCAGTGAAAGTGGCTACAAAGTGGATGGTGGGTGGGCTTTGAATTTCTTCATCGCCCGTATCCCAACTTTGTTAACTGTAGTTCGGCCAGGGCTCTCCTGATAAAGAGAGAGACTTTAGTGTCTTCAGAATATCGCCGAAAGGCAAGTGCTGAAAGATATCCGCGGCAGTAAACAACATGATCGGCGCACCCAATCGGATTCGATCGGCAGGGGCGCGGAGGGTTCGGAGTCCGGAGAGGAGTCCGGCTCCTTGGAGTTACGAGTCTCGCGGAGTGCAGGGCTGGTGTTCGGCTCGATCGCCGTTGGGATCGCAGCCCCCGAGGCGGCGTCCAACCACCCATCCTCGATCGGCGCAGTAGGCTTCGAATTAAGGGTCGAAGCCGATGCGGGTGCGGCCTCCAGGGCATTGTTTGGCGGCAGAGCTAGATCATGTTTGTCGTGACAATGCGGCGCGCTCGGCAGTGGCTCGAATCCATCGAAGATCAAGTCCCCGCGGATATCAGCCGTGTAGTTTAAACTTCCAAATCTGACCTGACGGCCAGGGGCATAGCTTTCGATCTGCTCCTGATGGCCAAGTAAATTGGCCCGCAGTGCGAAGCCGCCGAAGATGAAGATCTGTCCGGGGAGGAAGGTGTCACCCTGGACTATATCGCTATTGATGATCGCAGGAGCCATCAAGCCTAACGGCGACGACACAGAGGAACTCTCAATGAAAGCACCAATGTCGGTGTCAAAACCAACGGATCTCGGGTAGGGGGTCCCGAACTATGTGTCTAGGCCGGATGGTAACAGGAGGCAAAGGACACGAAGTTTTACCCAGGTTCGGGCCCTCTTGATGGAGGTAAAACCCTATGTCCTGCTTGATTAATATTGATGATATGGGTAGTACAAGAGTAGATCTACCATGAGATCGGAGAGGCTAAACCCTAGAAGCTAGCCTATGGTATGATTGTTGTGTGAATGTTGTCCTACGGACTAAAACCCTCCGGTTTATATAGACACCGGATAGGGTTAGGGTTACACAAAGTCGGTTACAATGGTAGGAGATCTGTATATCCGTATCGCCAAGTTTGCCTTCTACACCAAGGAAAGTCCCTCCCGGACACGGGACGAAGTCTTCAATCTTGTATCTTCATAGTCCAAGAGTCCGGCTGAAGGTATAGTCCGGCCATCCGGACACCCCCTAATCCAGGACTCCCTCACCAGCAATATATCTTCTAGCCATGAAACCCTACCCTAATTCTCCTTTCTTCCTCTTTTTTCACTTAAACCTTCAAACATGTAGGGAAAGCAATTAATACAAGGCACAAAAATGGCATGCTATGTAGCCTTAATGCTACTGAACATATGAAATACATGCCAGCAATATATATGATATAAACTCCAATAATTTTTTAATAAAAATAGTAGCTAAAAATAGTAGCAAGCAAGCAATTCATTTGACTAACTATTTAAGTGTTCTGGACTCCAAGAACCACTTTGCAGACAAGCAGGAAAGTGGTTCTTCATGGATAGCTGGATGATCATAACAACGGATTATGATGGCAGACTGCATCGGCAGCACCGCCTACTCGAGTTCCTAGGAAAAGAGCGCTGGTTCTTCCGATCATGCTAACCCCTCACAGCCAGAGAAATAGAGAAGGCAACTTGCAGGATAAACTATCCCAAACAGTTTGCTGGGTTCTGCATACCAGGTATGCTAGTTTAGAACATCAAATTAGATGTATGTGTGGCTGGTGAAGCTCACTGGAAAGGGAAGCTCTAACAACTATGCTAGCTAGGAACATACCCCCCCCCCCCGACTGAATTGGTTGCTCAGTCACATCCACATATAACTATCCAAACTAAGTCCAACAAACATGATCCAATATGATGTAAACAAAAACATCGCTTCTCCTTGGATCAACACCAGGAAAAGAATCCTCTCCAACAATCATGTCAAAGCAAATCCATCGGTGAAAATCTACTGGAGGGGTCAACAGAAGAACTAGGAAAAATGTAAGGAGCGCTGTTTCTATCATAATTCCCACAGTTTATCATCTCCATGCACGTACCTCTTGACCCAAGATCCAACTAAGGTTAGGAATTCCTAGCCCACCAATTTTATTTTTCATGCATATCATGCCCCAATTGGCAAGATACAGTTAATCGGTTATGTTAACATGATGAAACAATGCAGACCCTTGGACTGAACCAGCAGCTTAATGCTTCAACATGGCAACAAAAAAACTTAGGCATGGTAGCAGAATCAGTCAACCTTTGCATCCAACACATGGATAATCAAAAAAGATTTGAAAGGGGCACAGATCGACCAACATGGCAGCACCAAACCAAAAGCTAAACACAGCAGCACTAATCCAACATCTAACCAAATTTGATGAAACAATGCAGATCCTTGGATGGGGTCGGTCGGAGGAAGAAGAAGTGCTTGGGCCTCCTTTCCTGGTGGACGTGAGGCAGAGGGTGGCCACCGCGAGCAGGGGCTGGCCTAGCGGTCAGGGGAAGGCGGGCATGGGCATAGGGCTACCGGCCAGGTGAGGCTGGGCTCGCGGCCAGGGACTTCAGAGGCAGCAGAAGGAAGCCCGGCGCGCGGCGAGGCAGTATGCCGCGCAGGAGCAGTAGGACAAGCGAAAACAAATGCACGCAGGTACGTGTAAGCAGGGTTCGGGCATGATGGAGTCGGTGTCCTATGGCATCTAAATCGAAGGGGGAAAGGGGGCGAGGGAGGAGCTCACCACGGGGCTTGTTGACACCTCGATTGCCGCGGGGATGGACCGGAGCAGCCGTGGCGACGGCGGGATGGGGTCGTTCGGAGGAAGAAGAAGTGCTCGGGCCTCCTCTCCTGGTGGACGTGGGCCTCCTCCTCCTAGTGCTCCGGCGGCAGAGCAGACGCGGGATCGTCGGGTGCGGGGGGTCGTCGGCGGCGGGGGGAGGAGGATCTGGCGAGGGGGATAGCGAGATGGAGTGGGATCTAGCGCAGGGGGCGAGGGGGATCTGGCGAGGGAGGGATAGAGGGGGGATGGTTAGCAATGGCGCACCTCCTAGGGGTGTGCCATAAGTACATCGATAGCAATGGCGCACCTCCTAGGGGTGCGCCATAAGTACATCGATAGCAATGGCGCACCTCCTAGGGGTGCGCCATAAGTACATCAATAGCAATGGCGCGCCTTCTCCTGGTGCGCCATTACTAACTTTTTTATTATTTTTAGTTGCATCTAATAATTTTTTAGAAAATGACAATCAAATTTGAAAACATTTATGAATGTGAAAAAATATCATCAAATTTGTTATTTGAAAATATTTGAAAAAATATCATAAAATTGGTATACCAATTGCGCACCTCCTAGGGGTGCGCCATAAGTACATTGATAACAATGGCGCACCTTCTCCTGGTGCGCCATTAGTAATTTTTTTTATTTTTAGTTGCATTTAATAATTTTTTAGAAAAATGACAATCAAATTTGAAAACATTTATGAATGTGAAAAAATATCTTAAAATTTGTTATTCGAAAATATTTATGAATATGAAAAAATATTATCAAATTTGTTATTTGAAAATATCATCAAATTTGTTATTTGAAAATATTTGAAAAAATATCATCAAATTTGTTTTTTATTTTTAATTGCATTCATTTGTGAATTGGTAAAACATTTATGAATATGAAAAAATATCATCAAATTTGAAAAAATATTCATGAATTCAAAACATGCCCATGAAATTTAAAAATATTCATGAGTTCAAAAAATATTAACAAATTCAATACTTTTTGTGAGTTAGAAATTCAATACCAGAATAAACATAAATAAAAATTGGTATACCAGAATAAACATAAATAAATACTCATGAGTCCTAGAACAGAAGAAATATCATTTCAATATGTTGAAATACAATCGAGAAATGAAGACTACAATTTAAATACAATCGATCTTAGCTAGCTATCTTTTCACAATCTTCTTGCCCTTCTTTTTTTGCAAATGGAGTTCTTCTGTTGAACAGACGTCCTTTAGGTAGGATGGTCCTTCTTCTTCTTGTCGTGTATGGCACTTCATCGTCGTCGTCATGTTCCATCTTCGGGTCGCCGTACTTCTCGAGGTCTTGCTCATTGGCGACTCCATCCATTCCGATGATATTCCTTTTGCCTCTCCTCATGACAACACGATTGGGCTTTGACGGGTCGGTAATCAAGAAGCATTGGTCCAATTGGGAAGCCAGTACCCATGGCTCATTTTCACGGTGACGTTTGCACCCGTGGTCTTTGATTTGGCTTCGGGTATAACCATGGTGGTGAAATACCAGTCTTCTTTTAGGACGCTCTTGGCCCATCTGACATGAACATCGGGACCTTCTCTCCAGCGTAGCTCAGTGATACGTCTCCAACATATCTATAATTTTTTATTGTTCCATGCTATTATATTATCTGTTTTGGATGTTTATGGGCGTTATTATACACTTTTATATTATTTTTGGGACTACCCCATCCTTACCTAATAATAAAGCAAATTGGGTTTCTTTCGTTCGTCATGGCATTTTTCAGAAAAATCCCTCTATTTCAGAGAATTCAACCCGCAGTCTTGTTTTAAGTTAAAACGAATCGTTATTTTCGTGTTTTACACAAAAGTCCCTGTCTTTTCTTGAAATCAACCCGCCGTCTGGATTTAAGTCACACCCGAATCGTTATTTTACATTTTTCGAAAAACCCACTGATGTTTTAGGTAATTCATCCACGGGTCATATTTAAGTCAAACAAATGCTTTTAAAATCATCCATATCTTTTAAACTGTAACTCCGATTTGAACATGTTATATATATGAAATTTGATTAGAAAAATGTGTAGAATATGAATATGAGATTATTTTTACCTGTTAAGTATTTTTAAATATTATTTTGGAATATATTTGAGTCAAACCAAATGATTTTCTAAATTATCTGTATCTTTGAAACCATAACTTTGATTTTAACATATTATATATGAAATTTTATTAGAAAAATGTGTGGAATCTAAATATGATGTTAATTTTACCTGTTAAATAGTTTTAAAATATTGTTATGGAAGCAAACTTATAATTTATAGTGCAATATTCGTTTTTTTCGTACCGGCGGTGCTCCCGATTGCAAATAAACACCCCACTATAACCATATACGGCAAAGAAAACATCGATAGCTACACATGCATAGCTCTGAAAATGTCACAGGGGAAAACAACGGATTTCTCATCGCGAGAGTGAGAGAAAGCGAGCGAGAGAGAGAGAGAGGGAGAGAGAGAGAGGGAGAGAGAGGGGGGAGAGGGAGGAGAGAGCGAGAGAGAGAGAGACGCCTTTGGATTAACCATATTCAACACACGTTTTTGTTGTTTTGTGTGAACACCGAGGCCATCGCCGGTGAGAGTGAGAAGGAGGATAAGCGGCAACACAAATATGATGCCTCGCAAAAATAAAAGAGATGGACCTATTGTGCTCTTGAGTGATGGTTGTTGAGTTAAGAGCGTGTGTTATGTTTTCTCTCCCGTTGCAACGCACGGCCTCTTTTGCTAGTTAACCCGGAGCCCGGTGCCAGTTTTTTCCTTGTTTTAGAGTATCACAGAAAAAGAAAATGAAACGCAGTCCAATTGACTTGAAACATCACGGAACTTATTTTTGGACCAGAAGAAGCCACAGAGTATCGGAGATGGACTAGGAGAGTCTCGGGCTGCCCATGAGGGTGGGGGCGCGCCCCCTGCCTCGTGCACAGCCCGGAGGTCCACCGACGTACTTCTTTCTCCTATATATACCCATATAACCTAAAAACTTTGGGGAGTACCATAGATTGGGAGTTCCGCCGCCAGAAGCCTTCATAGCCACCGAAAACCAATCTAGACCCGTTCCGGCAACCTGCCGGAGGGGGAATCCCTCTCCGGTGGCCATCTTCATCATCCCGGTGCTCTCCATGACGAGGAGGGTGTAGTTTTCCCTCGGGGCTGAGGGTATGTACGAGTAGCTATGTGTTTGATCTCTCTCTCTCTCTCTCTCATGTTCTTGAGGTGATACGATCTTGATGTATCGCGAGCTTTGCTATTATAGTTGGATCTTATGATGTTTCTCCCCCTCTACTCTCTTGTAATGGATTGAGTTTTCCCTTTGAATTAATCTTATTGGATTGAGTCTTTAAGAATTTGAGAACACTTGATGTATATCTTGCTTGGGATACCCGTGGTGACAATGGGGTATTCTATTGATCCACTTGATGTATGTTTTGGTGATCAACTTGCGGGTTCCGCCCAAGAACCTATGCATAGGGGTTGGCACACGTTTTTGTCTTGACTCTCCGGTAGAATCTTTGGGGCACTCTTTGAAGTACTTTGTGTTGGTTTGAATAGATGAATCTGAGATTGTGTGATGCATATCGTATAATCATACCCACGGATACTTGAGGTGACATTGGAGTATCTAGGTGACATTAGGGTTTTCGTTGATTTGTGTCTTAAGGCGTTATTCTAGTACTTACTCTATGATAGATTGAACGGAAATAATAGCTTCGTGTTATTTTACTACGGACTCTTGAATAGATCGATCAGAAAGGATAACTGAGGGAGTCATGGATTAGGGGGTGTTCGGGTAGCCGGACTATACCTTCAGCCGGACTCCAGGACTATGAAGATACAAGATTGAAGACTTCGTCCCGTGTCCGGATGGGACTTTCCTTGGCGTGGAAGGCAAGCTTGGCGATGCGGATATTCAAGATCTCCTACCATTGTAACCGACTTTGTGTAACCCTAACCCTCTCCGGTGTCTATATAGACCGGAGGGTTTTAGTCTGTATGACAACTTCATATACAACAATCATACCGTAGGCTAGCTTCTAGGGTTTAGCCTCCTTGATCTCGTGGTAGATCTACTCTTGTACTACCCATATCATCAATATTAATCATGCAGGACGTAGGGTTTTACCTCCATCAAGAGGGCCCGAACCTGGGTAAAACATCGTGTTCCTTGCCTCCTGTCGAGGAACTAATCCACGAGCACCTATGGGACCGGCGGACCGAGCCCCTTTCGATTCGGCACGCGGGGGGGGGGGGGGGGGGGGGGGGGGGCGGAGATCGCACGAAGAGTAGATCGAGGCGAAACACACGTGCAGTTTACCCAGGTTCAGGCCGCACGGATGCGTAAGACCCTACTCCTGCTTTGTGGTTTGTATTGAGTTCTTGCTCGGGAGCGCTGAGTGCTACAGTACACACCAGCAGCTAACAAGACCGAGCGTGAGTGTTCTCTCCTTCCCCCCTCTATGTTGCACAAGGGCCTCCTTTTATATTCTCAAGGGTTCACCGACAGGTGGCAACGTAGACAAGGGTAAAAATGGAAAGGTGTTGCGGTTGGTACAACTACCTGCTACAGTGTATCATACCTAACCCTGACGGCAGGGGACAAGGGCATTAAATGCCCGTCTGCGTCGCCCAAATAGTGCAAAAGGGACCGTCAGGGACGCCACCGCTCGCCATGATGGCAATCTTGTCAGCGCCGCTTGCCACCGCGCACCGCTGGCTGCACAGCCTCCCGCCACGTACGCCTGGAAGGGTCCCAGAGCGACACGTTGGTGGATGTGCTGGAGCGCGGGTACAGAGTGGTGGCTTGCCGCGGCAAGCGCCTTGCCGCGGTCGTTGTCTTGTCGCGTCCGGGAGCTTGTCGCTCACCGGGCCTTGCCGGGACGCGTGGCGCGTCGCGGCATGTTCCCTGAGATGCCTTGGTTGGCCTTCCCGGCAAGCTCCTCTTGCCGGGGTCTTGTCTCCTTGGCTTGGATACTTTGTTCTTGAATGGCTCCAAAGGAACCACGGAGGACCTTGGCGGTCACCCGGCAAGCCTTGCCGCGGGATGCTGCGACTGCCCGTGCACAAGTTCGGGATACTAGGGTACCCCTACTCTAGTACACCGACAGGAGCCCCAGGGCCTGGGCCATACACGGTGCCGAGCGCTGTTGGGCCAGGCCCAAAACAGGGCACGGGCACGCGCGGTCTGGGTTACGCCGTATCTCTCCCCGTATCCACCGCGCCCTCCCCGAACGGCATGAGTTGAATGCGGCGTCGTGGGAGAGATCGTGGGTGGTTTCTTTATTCGGAAAGGCGGAACGTCCGCCCCCTCCCTCTTTATAAGCAGGGGAAACAGGGGTAGTTCGCCCATTCGTCGGTTGCTATTCCAATCTCGGAAACCTCCGCCGCTCCTCCGTCTTCCCAAAGCTGAAAGAGAGCAGCGCCCTGCCCCCCATCGCCACCAGCACCACCAACGCCGTCGACCTCCTCCACCACTTCCGCCATGGCTCCGAAAGCTGACAAGGGGAAGGTTGTGAAGTCGACCGAGGCGCAGCGGCTTGCGGCGCTGCGAAAGGAGCGGGCAATCTTCCCCCACAAGCTCGCCGCAAGGGAGCTGAGGGAGTATTACTACCTCTTCTGGTCGACGGAGACGCGAGCGCATCCGTGCACGAAGATACTTCTAGCCGCCGCTTGGAAAATGACTCCAAATGGATATCCTTTCTTCGCCCTGTTCTTCTACTACAGGCTCTGCCCGCCTTTCTCTGAGTTTTTGTGCGATATTATGAACACCTACGGGTTCCGCCTCCTTGACTTCACCCCCAATGCTGTTCTGACCATGGCAGTTTTCACACATCTCTGCGAAATCTTTCTCGGAGTCTATCCAAATGTAGCCCTTTTTCGCCACTTCTTTATGCCCGGAGTAGAGAGAGGAGAGCCTTTATCCGGCGGAATCGCCTAGATCTTGAGGGCCGGCAAGAAGGACGCTTATCTGGAGGGAGAGTTCCGTGGCAAGTGGGAGGAATGGAGAGCAGACTGGTGCTGGATTGTCGAGGAGAACCCGCAGCCGTTTACTGCCCGGCGCCAAGCCCCAGTAGCACGCGGCAGCGATTGGAGCAACATGGCTCCGGAAGACGATAGGCTGAAGATTGCCGTCACCCGGATCCAACGCCTCAGGCTTGCCGGGCTCACTGTAGGCGCTCTTGGCGCATATTTTCTTCGCTGCCGCATCGCCCCCCTGCAGGAACGGAGGAGACCCGCCTGGGAATTCAAGAATGCGGCGGATATCATGAGGCTGCATCCGGGCCTCAACTTCAACTTCACTGCTCTGGAGCTTAACGCGATGCTCGAGGAGCTGTTCAAGTACGACCCTGAACATCCCGAAGTGTTCAGGTTGCCAAACGGTGTCGTTCCGCTGTGCAACAACTCCACGCTCGACCGCATCCGTGCAATGATGCCGCTGTGCGATTCGCATGGAATTGTCCCAACTTGGCAAGAGCCTGCAGACGACATCGTGCAGGAGTTCTTTGATGGCTTGGTAGAAGTGCCGGTCCGCTCTGACGAAAAGAAAGGCCTCACTCGCGACACCACCGATGCGGAGATGAAACGCATCGCCAGCAGGCTGGAAGAGGCGGCGGCAGCCGCAGCTGCGGGCAGGTTTGGATTCACCGTGGATGAGGCAGAGGCAGTAGAGGCGGCAAGCCGTACCGAGCGAGAGGAGCTTGCCGGCGAGGAAGAGCTTGCCGGGCATGACGTCGAGTCGAGCGAGCCTGCCGAGGATACGAGCGGCTCATTGGAGATCAACTCCTCTTCCTCCTCATCCTCAGACAGCTCGCCGCAAGCAGAGCCCCCAGCTCCACCAAGAAGGCGTCTCTGCAAGGCCGGGGACGTAGCGGGGCCGCGGGCAAGTCGATAGTTGCCGCACCGCGTGTCAAGCTCCACCGCGGCAAGCACTGTTGCCGCGGGAGCACCTCACGCTACTGCGGCAACTGGAGCGGGGTCCACCCGGACCACCGCTTCCGCTCCTGCCGCTTCTCACGCCGCGGCGGCAGCCGGAGCGGGGTCGTCTCAGACCACTACCACTGTTCCCGCCAAGCGGCCAAGGGAACCTACTCCTCCGCCTCCTTGCGCCGGACGTGAGCCGGACTTCGACTTCTCCGCGTTCAGCTCCGACGAGGAAGAAGAAGAGTAAGATTCTCTTGTTGTACTTGTAGTTCTTCAATTCTTGCTGTTTTGTCTTGTATCTCATTTGCTTTACTCTGAACTTATTACTTTTTAGGACTCTGGCCCAGAGAGCAGCGAAGAGAGCCAAGGTCCCAGTGATTATCATCAAGGACGAACCCACTGCAACAGCAGGGGGTGCGTCCGAGACAACCTTGCCGGACCCGGCAACTGTTCTCCAGAGCAGCCCCCGGCGTAAGTATATGGTTCGCTTTCCGCTGTTAGCCGCGCATGGATACTCTTTGTTTGCTGACATCTCACTATTGGTTTGTGTAGGAGCAGAGCAGCCCCACCAGGAGCACCCGGAGGCCGCCCCCGAAATGCCAAGGGAGAGTCCTCCGGCAAGGGAGAGGTCTCCAGCAAGGGAGAGTTCTCCGGCAAGGGAGAAGTCTCCGGCAAGGGAGAGTTCTCCGCCGAGGGACAGCACCAGCGGCCCCCCGGCGGCGGAGACCACGACTGCAGCAACCGGTACAGGCAATCCTCTTGCTTCAAAACTTCCCTTGGGTTCTTCTTCTTTTGATCTTCTTTGTTGGATATTTGCTTGAATCTTCTCCCTTTTTCGGCCATTAGACCCATCTGCTGCGGAGCCGATGGAGACCGAGGTTGCCGCCGACGACGTCGCTGCCACCGAAGAAGCAGCCGGCACTGACGATCCCGCCGGCGCAGAGGCCGCCAAAGCTGCCGCTGCAGAAGCAGGCGGGAGGTCTGGCGATCGCACTGATGGCCCTGAGGCCGCAGGAGCGCCAGGCGCTACGCCGACCGCCGATCCCTCCGCCGCTGCCGCAGCGTCAGGCTCCGAAGAGCCCCAGCCAGGCGTCTACTTGAAGGCCGACGATGGCGTCTTCATCAACCTCCCCTGGGCGTCAAGCTCCTGGGCGCCGGTCGAAGGAGAGAGCTTCGACGGAGAGGTGCTCGCCTCCGCTGGGCTGGCGCTGGTTGACGCGCCGAGCAGCAGCATCAGCGAGCCTGAGGAGGAGCGGCTGCTGCGGAAGCTAGTGTCGGTCTACCGTGCTCGGCAAGCCAAGCTAGAATCCCGCGAGGCGCTTGTTGCGAAGGCGGGAGTGGACATCGAAAAGCACGCGGTGGAGCTCCCGAGTCTCAACCAGGAAGCTCTCCGGTCCCTGGCAGAGGAGCGTCCGCAATTCGCCGAGGAGCAGAAGGCCTTCCTCCTCGAGAGGGCTGAAGTCGAAGAGCAACAGCGGCTTGCCACTGAAAAGCTGTCTGCACAGGAGGGCGAGCTGGCGCAGCGGAAGGTCAACCTTGACAGCCACGAGGAGGAGCTTGCCGTGCGCGAGCGAACATTCGGCGGAGCCCTCAAGCAAGCAGAGGATGCTGCCGCAGCTGCCGAGGCTGCCAAGAAGGAGCTGGAGACGAAGGTGGCGCAGCTGGAGGCCGATCTCAAGGCGAGCGGTGAAGGGCTTGCCGTGCTTAAGCGTGAGCGGGAGAAGGACGCCTACAGCCAGTCAAAGCTGCAGGCTCGTCTCGCCGAGAAGGGCAAGGAGCTTACCGCCGCCAAGGACTCCAGCTCAGATCTTGAGTTGAAGCTGACTACTTTGACCAAGACACTGGACAGCGCCAGGGAGCAGGAGGCGGCCTTGAAGGAGGAGATCAAGGCCGACAAGGTGCTGCTGGCGAGTGCTGCTGCCGCCCAGAACACTTTTAGGGAGAATGCGGGGCACTGGATGGAGGGTCTCGTGAATATTGCCGCAGGCATCGACAGGGAGCTGGCGCAGCTGGGGATGGAGGATCTCGGGTATCCCTCCGACGAGAACCTCCATCCCAGTGCCAAGCTCACCTTGTTCTTCAAAGGCATGGCGACGGCCCTCCAGCGACTCCGGGTGAGGATCCCAAAGCAGCTGGCCGACGAGTCGCGCAAGATCTGCGCGGGAGCTCTTCAAAAGGTGTTGGTGAAGGTGGCCTTCCGCAACCCGGGCCTCAACCTCACCAACGTCCTCAAGACCCTACCGCCGGATGCTTATCTGGAGGCGCTCAAGACCCTTGTCGCACCCATTGTGGATAAGGTGAGCGGGATCAAGAGGATTGAGGGCGATCGCGTAGACTAGGCCGCCCGTTTTCTTCTTTTCTTGTCGCTGTTGGTCATGTTATGAGAAAAATCTATTAGAGCCGCGACAAGCTACCTTGTAATATAACTCTATTCCGGGTAATGATTGCAATGTTATTTCCGTTACTTGATTCCTTCCTTTGTATGTTTTTTCCCTACGCTTTTAGGGAACTTGCTGGCGTAGGCACCTTAGCCGCGAGCGCTGAGTGCGGGACGTCAGCAGCCTGCTGGCGGTGCCGCTACCGACAAGAAACCTTGTCGCAACTAGTCGCAGCTCACTTAAGTTGTTGAGCGGACTCGAAACAAAGTAAGGGCGCAACTAGCTACGAGTTGGTTCCTCCGCGCACAAGTTTTCCATATAAAGCACGGTTGTTCAAGGAAGATAACTTAGAAAATAAAAAAATCTGATTGCTCAAACTTTGGCAACTTAGCTTTTCTGTTGTTTGCTTCCCGGTAAGGCGAAACTTTCTTGAACGACGCCTGGTCCATACCATTATCTTCTCCTTCCCCCTGGCAAACTTGTGGGCGAGGGAACCTTCCTTTCCTTGAGAAAAAAGAAAGAGGAGAAAATAAAGATATGGAGCCTTATGGCTCGTTGTTGCTTACCGGGGGTAGGTGCTGCACAAAGTGTCAGATAACACTTGCAAAAAAATAGAAAGCATGAAATTGACAAGATGTGCGGAGCACATGAGCTTTATGCACGGGGTCTGCGCCCGGCTTTGTACAAAGGATTACATGCAACAGCGGCAAGGCTTGTACAAAAGGTGGTTGCCGAAACGGGTTCCGGCAACCGCGCCTTACGGGTAAAACTTACGAAGATGCTCAATGTTCCAGGAGTTGCTCACCGGAATGCCATCTTCGGTCTCGAGGCGGACAGCGCCAGACCTCATGACTCGTTTCACCCGGTAAGGGCCTTCCCACTTCAGCGTCAACTTGTTGGAATTCTTGGCGGACTGAACACGCCGAAGAACAAGGTCGCCTTCCTCGAGACTTCTGGCATTAACTTTGCAGCTATGGTAGCGGCGCAAAGCTTGCTGGTAGCGAGCAGCTCGTACAGCAGCCTGAAGACGGTCTTCCTCAAGGAGCAGCGCGTCATCTTGTCGCAGCTGCTCTTGCTCAAGCTCATCATAAGCGAGCACTCGAGGTGACCCGTATACGAGTTCCATGGGGAGAACTGCCTCTGCTCCATAGACTAGAGCGAAAGGTGTCTGGCCAGTGGCTCGATTTGGCATCGTCCTGATCGACCAAAGAACCACCGGCAGCTCCTCAATCCAGTTTCTTCCACACTTGTGCAGCCTGTCGAAAGTCCTGCTCTTGAGCCCACGCAGCACTTCAGCATTTGCCCTCTTCGCTTGACCGTTGCTTCTCGGGTGAGCAACAGAAGCGAAGCAGACCTTGGCGCCAAGATCTTGGACGTACTGCATGAAGGTGCGGCTCGTGAATTGCGTACCATTGTCGGTGATTATCCAGTTAGGGATCCCGAAGCGGCAAACAATCGACCTAAAGAACTTGACTGCTGACTGTGCTGTCACCTTCCTCACTGCTTCCACTTCCGGCCACTTTGTGAACTTGTCGATTGCAACGTACAAGTACTCAAAGCCCCCGACTGCTCGGGGAAAGGGGCCGAGGATGTCGAGCCCCCAGACCGAAAATGGCTAGGATAAAGGGATCGTCTGGAGAGCTTCAGCTGGCTGGTGTATCTGCTTGGAATGGAACTGGCACGCTTCACACTTGGTTACTTGTGCAGTTGCATCCTGGAGGGCTGTCGGCCAAAAGAAACCTTGCCTGAATGCTTTGCCGGCAAGTGCTCTTGTGCCAATGTGGTGACCACATATGCCTCCATGTATCTCTGCCAACAGCTTTTGTCCATCTTCCCGGTGAATACACTTCAATTTCATACCATTGAGTCTTCTTCTGTACAGTGTGTTTTCGACAAACTGGTACATACTTGACTGCCGGGCTACTCTTTCCGCTTCTTCTTGCTCTTCGGGAAGTTCTCCTGTCTGAAGGAAACGGACAATCTGCTGTGCCCATGCTGGAGCTTGTGGCTCGACAACAAGGACTAAAGGCACATCTGCTGCTGCGGGAACATCCGCTTCTGCGGCGAGAACCTGCGGCTCAGTCGGAGCTTGATGTTCCCCGGCAAGCTTGCAGGAGCAAAACTTGTCTGGAGCCTCTGCTTCAACGGAACAAACCCTAGGGCTTGCCGGAGCAGACTGCTCTTCAGCACTCTTGGTGTTGATCTTGGGGACCTTCTTGGCGGCGGCTTCGGGAAGCTCTGTCGGAAAATACTCACCAGAAATCAACTTCCTCTTCTTGCTCTGTCTAGTTGATGGCGTTACGGACGGTTGAGTCAGCTTGAGCACAAAGATCCCTGGTTCCACAGGTAACATAAGTGCGGCGCACTTTGATAGGCCATCGGCAATGTCGTTCTGAGCCCTTGGAACATGCTCCATCTGTAGGCCGTCAAAGTGCTCTTCTAGCTTTCTCACTTCGTCAATGTAGGCTTCCATCAACGGACTCTGATAACTCTTGTTCACTTGGCGGACGACAAGCTGCGAGTCACCCCTGACAATGAGCTTCTTGATCCCAAGGTTTGCCGCGATCCTGAGACCGGCAAGAAAGCCTTCATACTCTGCAGTATTGTTTGTTGCTTGCTCCTTGGGAAAGTGCATCTGGACTATGTACTTGAGGTGCTCTCCGGTGGGTGCGACAAGAAGCACGCCAGCGCCGGCGCCTTGCAGTGAGAAGGCACCATCAAAGTACATCAACCACTCTTTGCTTGCTTCCTCGACGGGGATGCTCGTTTCTGGGATTTCTTCATCTGGTGTTGGCGTCCACTCTGCTATGAATTCTGCCAATGCTCTGCTTTGGATAGTTGAAGTACTCTCAAACTTGAGGCCAAAGCTTGACAGTTCCAGTGCCCACTCAACTATCCTGCCTGTTGCTTCTGGATTCTGTAGTATCCTCTTCAGCGGAAAATGCGTGACAACTGTGATCTCATGTGCTTGGAAGTAATGGCGCAGCTTTCTCGAGGCCATGAGAAGGCCGAAAAGCAATTTCTGCACACCAGAGTACCTTGACCTAGCCCCCTGCAGAAGGGAACTGACAAAGTAAACTGGGTGCTGTACCATTCTCTTCTGTATCTCCTGCGTAGATCCATCTTTGTCGGGACCAGAGCTTGTCGGGGAAGCCCCCTGCTTGTCGCTGGATGCGCCTGCCGTGGTTGCTGGCTCGTCATCTGCCTCCCTCTCTGCTACTAATGCAGCACTAAACACTTGATTGGTTGCCGCTATATACAGCAGCAACTTCTCTTGTGGCTTAGGTGCGACAAGTGTTGGAGTGGAGGACAGGTATCTCTTCAAGTCTTGCAGCGCAGCCTCCGCTTCCAGAGTCCATTTCATTGGACCTGCCTTTTTCAATATTTTGAAAAACGGCAGGGCGCGCTCAGCAGACCTAGAGATAAACCTGCTGAGAGCAGCCACGCAACCGGCAAGTCTTCGTACATCCTTGACGCGCTTTGGTGCTTCAATCTGCTCAATGGCCTTGATCTTGTCGGGATTGGCTTCAATTCCCCGCTGAGACACGAAGAACCCGAGAAGCTTGCCGGAGGGGACTCCAAACACACACTTCTCGGGGTTGAGCTTGAGGCTGATCTTGCGCAGGTTTGCAAAGGTCTCGTCTAAATCTTGAATCAGAGTTGCCTTGTCCTTGCTCTTGACCACTATGTCATCCATGTAGGCTTCCACATTTCTGTGTATTTGTGGCTCAAGAGCGACATGGACTACCCTTGCAAATGTTGAACCAGCATTCTTTAAACTGAAAGGCATCTGTATGAAACAGTACGTGCCACATGGAGTGATGAATGCGGTCTTCTCCTCATCCTCTTCTGCCATGAAGATTTGATGGTATCCTGAGTATGCGTCAAGAAATGAAAGCAAGTCACATCCGGCCATGGAGTCAACATTCTGGTCAATGCGCGGCAAGGGAAATGGGTCTTTGGGACAAGCTTTATTAACATTGGTAAAGTCGATGCAAAGCCTCCATTTCCCGTTTGCCTTGCGCACGACTACAGGATTGGCCAACCACGTAGGATGGAGCACTCCTCTGACAAGGCCTGCTGCTTCCAATTTCTTGATCTCTTCTGCGATGAATTCTTGGCGCTCCACTGCTTGCTTCCCGACCTTCTGCTTGACGGGCCGTGCATGAGGACAAACTGCAAGATGGTGCTCAATTACTTTCCTAGGAACACCGGGGATGTCAGATGGTTTCCACGCAAACACGTCGATGTTCGCCCGCAGGAAAGCAATGAGCGCGCTTTCCTATTTAGGGTCAAGAGTGGCACTGATGGTGAAGGTACCACCAGTGCCGTCCTCCTTGGCGGAAACCTTCTTGGTCTCTGGCGGAGCTGCCATTGTCTTCTTACACTTGCCGGTGGAGCTCGATGGTGCGTCCTCGACGGTAGCGCAGTACTCCGAAGAGGTGCGCTTGCCGGAGTGGGCATTAGAACTCTTGCCGGACATGGTCTGTGAACCTGATCCGGCGTTCACACGAGCTAAATCTTCATTGTCTTCATCGACATGCCGCCGAAGAAGAAGGCTTTGGAGGAGGCTGCTCCGTCCGCGCCGAACCCACCATCACCGGAGCAAACGGCTGGTGGGGTAGACGCCGGCGGAAGAACGGGCGTTGACGAGGGAGCTCACGGTGCTGCCGGGTCCAAGGACAAGGCTGCGCTACCCATCGGCGGCGCAGTCGGCTCCCACAATGACCGGGCGCACTCCAAGACATCGGCGTCCGTACATGCACCGCGCCCATCCCAGGAGGCGCGGGACCGACAGCGTTATGGTACTCACGGTACCATACGTTTGCTGGACCAAGATCGAGCTGGTGGATCTCGGAGTGCTCAAGACCAGTATGCACGCCAACATGCTGGCACGAGCGGGGCACGGTCGCCTGGACGAGATACTACACCTTCCAACTTAGTTAGAAGTCCGAGCATATCCCGCTCCTCACACCGTTCGCCGCCGCCACCCGCCACTTCAGCAAAAGCTTTGGCGCGAGCTCAACTGCTCCTAGACTACCCTCCAGCGGCAGACAAGATCGACGACTAGAGGGCCACCATTCAAAGTCTCATCGGCTTCGCCAACGGCGACACTCCACGGCAGCCGAGTACATCGCAGCCGCGGCGAGTCAGCCAGGCACGAGCCGGAGGCGACAAGACCGGTGGGGGTGAAAGCACCGTGCACTCTCTGCCCCGAAGGCCAAGATTGCCGACTCGCCGGATCCACCCCGACAACAACTCCACCGCGTCATCAGATCCACGAGCTCGTCGCGATCAGTGCCAAGTTCTTCACAAACGACAGCAAGAAGACGCTCGTACTCGCATCGAGCACCGAAGAGAAGCGCGGCGTCAATCAGACCAGCGTGCTGGGCCCTCTGTCGACATGCATGCGCCAGGGGAACCAGGCGACTTGCCGTAAGCGGTAGGTTGCCCTGCGTTTACTCGTGAGCTGCGGCAAGTCCAGTGGGCAAGTCGCATCCGTCGGAGTTCCTCAGCATCTACACCATCGCGGTGCAAGCTGCCGGGGGGCGGGACGACAAGATCCTTGCCAACTACTTCCCGCTGGTGCTCAAGCCCAACGTCAGGTCCTGGCTCATGCATTTGCCGGACAACTCCATATCCTCCTGGGCAGACCTATCCCATCAGTTTGTTGGCGCCTTTATAGGCGGCCACAAACCTCATGGCCAAGAGAGTGACCTTCACCTGCTCGCCCAGAAGGAAGGAGAGCCCCTGCGCAAGTACATTCAGAGATTCAGCCGTGTACAGCACAACATCCTAGATGTCCACCCTGCCGCGGTCATCAGCGCGTTCCATCAGAAAGTGCGTAACCGCAGGATGCGGGAGGAGATGGCGGTGTGCAAGATCAGAGACGTCAGTGAGCTGTATGCCCTGGCCGACAAGTGTGCACATGCTGAGGAAGGGAGGAAACTTCCTGGAGAAAATACAGGAGCAGGAGGATCTGACAGCGAGGATGCTGCCCCGGCAAAGAAAAACCGGCGGCGGAACAACAGGAAGAACAAAGGCAAAGATGTGCTAGTTATTGAGCAGTCCGGCAACGAAGGTGGCGCCAGGAAAGCCAAAGCTGGTAGCTCCGGCAAGAAGATTGCCGCATGCACCAACTGCCAGGCTATGGCGGTCGCCGACAAGCAGGACGGCACTGACAAGCAGTACTGCAAGATCCACTGCACCAAGGGCCATGACCTCCAGAGCTGCAAGAAGGTCGAGCAGCTTGTCTAGTAGCAAAAGGCTGAATACGAGCGATGCGACAAGGAGAGGGCCCAAGGAGGCGCTAGAGAATCCGGCAAGGCCTGCTGAGCGACAAGCTCCCGGACGCGACAAGACAACGACCGCGGCAAGGCACTTGCCACGGCAAGCCACCACTCTATACCCGCGCTCCAGCACATCCACCAACGTGTCGCTCTAGGACCCTTCCAGGCGTACGTGGCGGGAGGCTGCGCAGCCAGCAGTGCGCGGTGGCAAGCAGCGCTGACAAGATTGCCATCATGGCAAGCGGTGGCGTCCCTGACGGTCCCTTTTGCACTATTTGGGCGACGCAGACGGGCATTTAATGCCCTTGTCCCCTGCCGTCAGGGTTAGGTATGATACACTGTAGCAGGTAGCTGTACCAACCGCAACACCTTTCCATTTTACCCTTGTCTACGTTGCCACCTGTCGGTGACCCCTTGAGCATATAAAAGGAGGCCCATGCGCAACGTAGAGGAAAAGAGAGAGAACACTCACGCTCGGTCTCGTTAGCTGCTGGTGTGTACTGTAGCACTCAGCGCTCCCGAGCAAGAACTCAATACAAACCACAAAGCAGGAGTAGGGTTTCACGCGTCCGTGCACCGCGAACCTGGGTAAACTGCTCGTGTGTCTCGCCTCGATCTGCTCTTCGTGCGATCTCCGCCCCCCACCACCGCCGAACCGAAAGGGGCTCGGTCGACCGGTCCCATAGGTGTTCGTGGATTAGTTCCCCGACCATGGGGCTCCTGTATTCTCTCTAGGGAGTTTCCTCCCTTCCTCAGCACGTGCACACTTGTCGGCCAGGGCATACAGCTCACTGACGTCTCTGATCTTGCACATCGCCATCTCCTCCCGCATCCTGCGATTACGCATGTTCTGATGGAATGCGCTGATGACCGCGGCAGGGTGGACATATGGGATGTTCTGCTGTACACGGCTGAATCTCTGAATGTACTTGCGCAGGGGCTCTCCTTCCTTCTGGGCGAGCAGGTGAAGGTCACTCTCTTGGCCATGAGGTTTGTGGCCGCCTGTAAAAGCGCCGACAAACTGATGGCATAGGTCTGCCCAGGAGGATATGGAGTTGTCCGGCAAATGCATGAGCCAGGACCTGACGTTGGGCTTGAGCAACAGCGGGAAGTAGTTGGCAAGGATCTTGTCGTCCCGCCCCCCGGCAGCTTAAACAGCGATGGTCTAGATGCTGAGGAACTCCGACGGATGCGACTTGCCATCGTACTTCTCTGGTACGTCTGGCTTGAAATCCTTCCTGCTGGGCCACTGGACTTGCCGCAGCTCATGAGTAAATACAGGGCAACCTACCGCTTATGGCACGTCGCCTGGTTCCCCTGGCGCATGCATGTCGACAGAGGTCCCAGCGCGCTGGTCTGATTAACGCCGCGCTTCTCTTCGGCGCTTGATGCGAGTACGAGCGTCTTCTTGCTATCGTTTGTGAAGAACTTGGCGCTGATCGCGATGAGCTCATGGATCTGATGACGCGGTGGAGTCACTGTCGGGGTGGATCCAGCGAGTCGGCGATCTTGGCCTTCGGGGCGGAGAGTGCACGGTGGTTGCACCCCCACCGGTCTTGTCGCCACCGGCTCGTGCCTGGCTGACTCGCCGCGGCTGCGATGTACTCGGCTGCCGTGGAGTGTCGCCGTTGGCGAAGCCGATGAGACTCTGAATGGTGGACCTCCAGTCGTCGATCTTGTCTGCCGCTGGAGGGTAGTCTAGGAGCAGTTGAGCTCGCGCCAAAGCTTCTGCTGAAGTGGCGGGTGGCGGCGGCGAACGGTGTGAGGAGCGGGATATGCTCGGACTTCTAACTATGTTAGAAGGAGCAGTATCTCGTCCAGGCGACCGTGCCCCGCTCGTGCCAGCATGTTGGCATGCATGCTGGTCTTGAGTACTGCGAGATCCACCAGCTCGATCTTGGTCCAGCAAACGTATGGTACCGTGAGTACCATGACGCTGCCGGTCCCACGCCTCCTGGGATGGGCGCGGTGCATGTACGGACGCCGAGGTCTTGGAGTGCGCCCGGTCGTTGTGGGAGCCGACTGCGCCGCCGATGGGCAGCGCAGCCTTGTCCTTGGACCTGGCAGCACCGTGAGCTCCCTCGTCGATGCCCGTTCTTCCGCCGGCGTCTACCCCACCAGCCGTTTGCTCCGGTGATGGTGGGTTCGGCGCGGACGGAGCAGCCGCCTCTGAAGCCTTCTTCTTCGGCGGCATGTCGATGAAGACGATGAAGATTTAGCTCGTGCGAACGCCGGATCAGGTTCACACAACCTCGACGCACCCCCTACCTGGCGCGCCAAAGATGCCGGGGAACTAATCCACGAGCACCTATGGGACCGGCGGACCGAGCCCCTTTCGGTTCGGGGGGGGGGGCGGAGATCGCACTAAGAGTAGATCGAGGCGAAACACATGAGCAGTTTACCCAGGTTCGGGCCGCACGGATGCGTAAAACCCTACTCCTGCTTTGTGGTTTGTATTGAGTTCTTGCTCGGGAGCGCTGAGTGCTATAGTACACACTAGCAGCTAACGAGACCGAGTGTGAGTGTTCTCTCCTTCCCCCCTCTACGTTGCGCATGGGCCTCCTTTTATATGCTCAAGGGGTCACCGACAGGTGGCAACGTAGACAAGGGTAAAAATGGAAAGGTGTTGCAGTTGGTACAACTACCTGCTACAGTGTATCATACCTAACCCTGACGGCAGGGGACAAGGGCATTAAATGCCCGTCTGCATCGCCCAAATAGTGCAAAAGGGACCGTCAGGGACGCCACCGCTAGCCATGATGGCAATCTTGTCAGCGCCGCTTGCCACCGCGCACCGCTGGCTGCACAGCCTCCCGCCACGTACGCCTTGAAGGGTCCCAGAGCGACACGTTGGTGGATGTGCTGGAGCATGGGTACAGAGTGGTGGCTTGCCGCGGCAAGCGCCTTGCCGCGGTGGTTGTCTTGTCACGTCCGGGAGCTTGTCGCTCACCGGGCCTTGCCGGGACGTGTGGCGCGTCGCGGCAAGTTCCTTGAGATGCCTTGGTAGGCCTTCCCGGCAAGCTCCTCTTGCCGGGGTCTTGTCTCCTTGGCTTGGATACTTTGTTCTTGAATGGCTCCAAAGGAACCACGGAGGACCTTGGCGGTCACCCGGCAAGCCTTGCCGCGGGATGCTGCGACTGCCCGTGCACAAGTTCGGGATACTAGGGTACCCCTACTCTAGTACACCGACACCTCCTGTTACCATCCGGCCTAGACGCAAAGTTCGGGACCCCCTACCCGAGATCCGCCGGTTTTGACATCGACATTGGTGCTTTCATTGAGAGTTCCTCTGTGTCGTCGCTTTTAGGCCCGATGGCTCCTTCGATCACCAACAACGATGCAGTCCAGGGTGAGACTTTTCTCCCCGGACAGATCTTCGTCTTCGGCGGCTTCGCACTGCGCGCCAATTCGTTTGGCCACCTTGAGTAGATCGAAAGCTATGACCCTGGCCATCAGGTCAGGTTTGGAAGCCTAAACTACACGGCTGACATCCGCGGGGACTTGATCTTCGATGGATTTGAGCCACAGCCAAGCGCGCCGCACTGTCTCGATGTGCATGATATAGCTCTGCCGCCGAACAGCGCCTTGGAGGCCCCACACGCATCGGTTCCGACCATTGATTCAGAGCCTACTGCGCCGATCGAGGATCAGTGGTTGGACGCTGCCTCAGGGGCTGCGATCTTAGAGGCGATCGAGCCAAACTCCAGCCCCGTACTCCGCATGGCCCGTGACTCCGAGGAGCCGGATTCCTCTCCAAACTCCGAGCCCCCCATGCCCCTGCTGATCGAATCCGATTGGGCGCCGATAATGGAGTTCACTGCCGCGGACATCTTTCAACACTCGCCCTTCGGCGACATCCTGAATTCGCTAAAGTCTCTCTCTTTATCAGGAGAGCCCTGGCCGGACTACGGCCAGCAAGGATGGGATTCGAATGATGAAGAAATTCAAAACCCACCCACCACCCACTTCGTAGCCACTGTTGACGACTTAACCGACGTGCTCGACTTCGACTCCGAAGACATCAACGGTATGGACGACGATGCACGGGACAACCAAGAACCAATGCCTATAGGGCATCAGACAGCCACCTCATCTCATGATGTGTACATGGTGGATACCCCTAAAGGTAGCAACAACGAGGAAAACGGGGACGGAAAGAGGGATCGATCTCTTGAAAAACAATCAAAGCGTCGGCGTAAACGCCGACCCAAGCCCCGCCTCGATAAAGACCCAGCCATAGAGCAGGATGAGCCGGTAGACGACAAGCATGCCTTAGAGCAACCGTCCCAACAGGACAACTCGGATAGAGAAACCGAACATCCCTCCCCCGGTGAAAATGGCATTCCGGACGACCCTATGCCGGACAAGCCCATAAAGCAGAAGAACCTCCACAAATGGCTCGTTGCAACCGCACGCAGCCTGAAAAAGCAGAAGCGGAAGCTAAAAACTGCGGAAGATGCACTCAGGATCAGATGGATTAAAGTAATCAATACCGCAGCCAAATACGGCGATAGTCGCCGCACTAAAAGCTATCTGAAGAGAAAGCTACTGCCTGAATTCGACGAGGAGGCCTTAGAGCCCTCGCATTCCAAAAGTGAGAAAGCCACATGGTCGGATAAACGACCCCATGCCCACCATAAAGCGGCAAGCAGCGCCGCACTTAAGCTGGCATGTGACCCACTTAAGGATTCGCATCATGGCCCAGCCAGGTCCATTTACGGGCCAAGAAAGCAAGCTCTCGTAAGCAATGCAATAAAGCCATTATCAGAATCCGGCACACCCAAATAAGGGGTGCCGCACACCCCCTATGTTTCACCGATGATGCCCTGGATTATGAATTTCCAGCGGGATTCAAACCCGTAAACATAGAGGCATATGATGGAACAACAGACCCTGGAGTCTGGATCAAGGATTATATCCTCCACATACATATGGCTAGAGGAGATGACCTCCACGCCATAAAATACTTACCCCTCAAGCTTAAAGGGCCAGCCCGGCATTGGCTCAAAAGCCTTCCTGAAAACACAATCGGAAGTTGGGAAGAGCTCGAGGATGCTTTCCGAGTAAATTTTCAAGGGACCTATGTCCTCCCTTCGGATGCAGACGATCTAAGTCACATAACTCAACAGCCCGGAGAGTCAGCTCGGCAATTCTGGAATAGATTTCTTACTAAAAAGAATCAGATAGTCGACTGTCCGGACGCTGAAGCCTTAGCGGCTTTCAGGCATAATGTCCGAGACGAATGGCTTGCCAGACATCTCGGCCAAGAAAAGCCAAGAACAATGGCCGCACTAACAAGCCTCATGACCCGCTTTTGCGCAGGAGAGGACAGCTAGTTGGCAAGATGCAGCACCAGTGACCCAAGTACATCCGAAACTAGGGATGGAAATAGAAAACCGCGACGCTATAAGGACCATCGCCAGACTAAGGAAAAAAGTCCGAAGAGCACGGCAGTTAATGCCAGATTCAAAAGCTCAAGACAGAATCAGAAAAAGCCGCCCCTCCAAGATAACAGGGACGACCTATCCAACCTAAACAAAATGTTGGATAGGATATGTCAAATGCATAGTACTCCCGGAAAGCCTGCTAACCATACCCACAGAGATTGTTGGGTTTTCAAACAATCCGGCAGACTCAACGCCGAACACAAGGGGCTCGATACACCAAGCGAAGACGAGGACGAACCCCAAAAGCAGAGCACCAGGAAACAAAAGAATTTCCCACAAGAAGTAAAAATAGTAAACTTACTCCACATAACAAAACGTGCGGTGCCCATAAAGGTACGCGCCCCACGGCCTATCCCAAAGGAACCCTGCCACTGGTTGTCAAAACCAATCATCTTCGATCATCTGGATTATTCTAGAAGTATCAGGAACCCAGGCTGGACTGCCCTGGTACTCGATCCAATAATTGGCGGACTCCAGTTTTCAGATGTCCTTATGGACGATGGCAGCGGACTCAACCTGATATATCAGGACTCAATCCGCCACATGGGGATCGACCCAAAAATAATTCGCCACAGCAAAACCTCCTTTCAAGGAGTAACACCAGGTCCGGATACCCATTACATGGGTTTTCTCCGGCTCGAGGTTATTTTCGGCTCTGCTGATAACTTCCGTCGCGAAAAGCTGACTTTCCACATCGTCCCATTCTCAAGTCGTTACCAAGCACTACTGGGACGCGAAGCTTTCGCCCGCTTCAACGCAATACCGCATTATGCATCTCTTACGCTTAAGATGCCCGGTCCACGTGGCATCATCTCCTTAAAGGGGAAGTAGTGAGAACACCTCCCCCAAGCGGAGGATTGTGCGGCCACTTTAACAGCCCCACAATACAATGGCTTCACCAGCCAGAACATCAGAACAGGTCATTCAGACCACGGACACGGATAGACGAGTCCGGCACAAAAGTATCATTGATAAAGGCTTAGTGGTCATATACCCCTGCACTAGGGGCTTCACACGTATAAAATAAGAGACAATAAAGCTTAATTTTTTCATATTTCACTTTACACTTTGTTTATTTCATATAACTTTTTGTTCGGCACGCCCCCTTTTCAACTTAGTTGCTCTCTTTTTACAGATGAACGTCGTGCTGCGCCCGTCCAGGATACGGCACAACGGAGACACAGGCACAGACGTGCAGTAGGGACCCATTCCAAGGATTCTTTTTAGATTAAGACCCTGCGTTAACCTTTTTTACTGTCTCTTGTTGACACACATCCCCTGGTTCTATGACCAAGGAGGAGGCTGGCGTCTTGGCATGTGGCCACGTCAGAATTCTCGCGCGTACCTGGACACTAGGGGCTTTTACCTCAGAGCGTTACCTCGCTCGCTCTCATAAAGACCGGATTCCTTAGGGAGTGTTCGGCGTCGCGAGTTTGGCCTTATATGCATCAGCTCCGAGTCATGATTTTGGTCAAATTTTGGGTTGCCCGGCTCCTGTGTTCGGCCGCCTTACGTTCCGCTCTATCGGCTAAGGCGGCACCAGGAGAACTACTGCGATTGTGCCCCGGTTCGGCCAGGCGAGCACCTCAGTAGAGAAAGCCGAAAACCGACTGTCATGATATGGCGTGAGACTGGTCAACCACTCGATGACTCTCCGGAATCTGTAGGATTCCTCCGCATTAACGAAGGGCCATTTCCCGGCCACGCACATACGCGCCCCGAATCCGGGCGAGCGCAGTCGCCACCAGGGGCTACCTACATAGTCACATTGTCAAGCTCCTATGGCTAAGTGAAAGTGTTAAAGCATTATAGTCCGGTTGCCTAGCTCGCTGCGCTATCACCTCCTTTGTAGGACCAAGACGTTGGATTAAGTGTGAAGATGCGCCTTCTGCGAGCACCCCCGCACTATGTGCGTGGGGGCTGAAGCCAACGACTACAATCTTTCAAATTTTGTATATATATATATATATATCTTAAAACGGCCGCACAGGAGGTGTTCCAAATACTTGAAGGCACAAGTATAAAAGTCTACTACAATTCATCAAAATATTGCTTTATAATTACATATGCTATCAGAACATAGCATCCTTCGAGCACTGCGCCTCTATTACACGAGCGCCTTCAAGGACTTCCTGAAAATAGTGCTCGGAGGGTACTCGGCTTTTGTCCGAATCTCGGGATGCAACAACGGTGGTCTCCATCTCTGCCCAGTATGTCTTGACACGGGCAAGATCCATCCGTGCGCCCTCTATGCATGCTGACCTCTTGATTGCATTGATACATGGCACCGCATCAAGGAATTGCTGCACCAAGATGAAATAACTTTTCGGCTCCGATCTCCCCGGCCGCAGATGACCCATGACGTACTTCATGGAGAATCCGGAAAATCTATTCAGTTCGGCCCATTGAGCCAGACGATCATCCACTGCCAGTGGACGCTCTGGATTCTGGAACTGCGACCAGAAAAGCCTTTCCACTTTGTGATCTTCTTGATCTCGAAAGTATTCGGTCACATCAGCAGCACTCGCTGCCAAATCCAGATAGGTGTCTGATACGTCTCCAATGTATCTATAATTTTTGATTGCTCCATGCTACTTTATCTACTGTTTTGGACTATATTGGGCTTTATTTTCCACTTTTATATTATTTTTGGGACTAACCTATTAACCAGAGGCCCAGGCCAAAATTGTTGTTTTTTGCCTATTTCAGTATTTCGAGGAAACAGAATATCAAACGGAGTCCAAACGGAATGAACCCTTCGAGAACGCGATCTTCTCACCGAACGTGATCCAGGAGACTTGGACCCTACTCCAAGAAGTTTCCGGGGAGGTCACGAGGGTGGAGGGCGCGCCCCCCTGGGCGCGCCCCCTGCCTCGTGGGCCCCTCGGAGCTCCACCGACGTGCTTCTTCTGCCTATATATCTCCATATACCCTAAAAACATCATAGAGCAAGATAGATCGAGAGTTCCGCCGCCGCAAGCCTCCAGAACCACGAAAAACCAATCGGGACCCCTTTCCGGTACCCTGCCGGAGGGGGGATTCATCACCGGTGGCCGTCTTCATAATCCCGGTGCTCTCCATGACGAGGAGGGAGTAGTTTTCCCTCGGGGCTGAGGGTATGTACCCATAGCTATGTGTTTGATCTCTCTCTCTCTCTCTCTCTCTCTCTCTCGTGTTCACTCTCGTGTTCCTCTATGGCATGATCTTGATGTATCCCGAGCTTTGCTATTGTAGTTGGATCTTATGATATTTCTCCCCCTCTACTCCTTTGTGATGAATTGAGTTTCCCCTTTTGAAGTTATCTTATCGGATTGAGTCTTTATGAGAACACTTGATGTATGTCTTGGTGATCAACTTGCGGGTTTCGTGACATTGGGAACCTATGCATAGGGGTTGGCACACGTTCTTGATTCTCCAGTAGAAACTTTGGGGTGCTCTTTGAAGTACTTTTATGTTGGTTGGATAAATCTGAGATTGTGTGATGCATCTCATATAATCATGCCCACGGATACTTGAGGTGACAATGGAGTACCTAGGTGACATTAGGGTTTTGGTTGATTTGTATCTTAAGGTGTTATTCTAGTAAAAACTCCAGGGTTGTTTGTGACACTTATAGGAATAGCCCAACGGATTGATTTGAAAGAATAACTTTGTGGTGGTTTCGTACCCTACCATAATTTCTAGGTTTGTTCTCCGCTATTAGTGGCTTTGGAGTGACTCTTTGTCGCATGTTGAGGGCTTGTCATATGATCTATCTATGTTATTATTGTTGAGAGAACTTACACTAGTGAAAGTATGAACCCTAGGCCTTGTTTACTATAATTGCAATACCGCTTACGCTCACTTTTATCATTAGTTATCTTGTTGTTTTTATATGTTCAGATTACAAATACCTTTATCTACCATCCATATACCACTTGTATCACCATCTCTTCGCCAAACTAGTGCACCTATACAATTTACCATTGTATTGGGTGTGTTGGGGACACAAGAGACTCTTTGTTATTTGGTCGTAGGGTTGCTTGAGAGAGACCATCTTCATCCTACGCCTCCTAAGGATTGATAAACCTTAGGTCATCCACTTGAGGGAAATTTGCTACTATCCTACAAACCACTGCACTTGGAGGCCCAACAACGTCTACAACAAGAAGGTTGTGTAGTAGACATCCAGCTCTTTTCTGGCGCCGTTGCCGGGGAGCCGAGGAAAGCGGCACTAACACCCCGTCAACTAAGATCTTTTCTGGCGCCGTTGCCGGGGAGGCAAGGAAAGCGGCACTAGCACACCCCATCAACTAAGCTCTTTTCTGGCGCCGTTGCCGAGGAGGTGAGTGCTTGAAGGTATATCTTTAGATCTTGCAATCGAGTCTTTTAGTTTCGTGTTTTATCACTAGTTTAGTTTATGAAAGAAAACTATAAAAATGGAATTGAGTTTGTCTCATACACTTCACCTTTTTAATATCTTTCGTGAGTATGATGGAAAGGATAATTGTGCTCAAGTGCTAGAAGAAAAAATCTATAAAATGTTTGGCACTAAGTATTTGAATGATGAGCATGATTGCAATGTTGTTAGTATGAATTCCTTGAATATCCATGATGCTAATGATGTTCACAGCCACAAGCTTGGGGAAGCTATGCTTGATGAAGATGATATTTTTGTCCCCCAAGCTTTGATGAGCAAATTTACTATGATGAAAGAATGCGTCCTATCTATGATGATTATTGTGATGACACGTATGCTATAAAGAATAATGATAGCCATGAAACTTGTCATCTTGATCTTAATTTTCAATCACATGATAGCTATTTTGTTGAGTTTGCTCCCACTATTATTCATGAGAAGAATTTTGCTTATGTGGAGAGTAATAAAATTTCTATGCTTGTAGATCATAAAAGGAATGCTTTAGGTGCTGGTTATATTGTTGAATTCATTCATGATGCTACTGAAAATTATTATGAGGGAGGAATATATGCTTGTAGGAATTGCAATGATATCAAGTTTCCTCTCTATGTGCTTAAATTTTTGAACCTATGCTTGTGTTACCCTCCTATGCTAGTTGATTATTGTTCTCATAAGTTGTTTGCTCACAAAATTCCTATGCATAGGAAGTGGGTTAGACTTAAATGTGCTAGTCATATTCTTCATGATGCTCTCTTGATGTTTCAATTCTTATCTTTTATGTGAGCATCATTGAAATCATCATGCCTAGCTAGGGGAGTTAAACAATAGCGCTTGTTGGGAGGCAACCCAATTTTATTTTGTGTTTTTTGATTTTGGTTCTCTTTAGGAATAAATAATCCATATAGATTCTGTTTAGATGTGGTTTTATCTTTTAATTAGTGTTTGTGCCAAGTTAAACCTATTAGATCTTCTTGGAAGATAGTTATTTGATCTTGCTGTAATTTCCAGAATCTTTGCGCTCAGTGCCCGAATTGTCAAAAATCACCAGAACGTGATAAAATAGTGATTCCAATTTCTGCTGATCAATAAACAAATTTCCCAGGTCGTCTAATTTTGGTAGAATTCTTTGGGTTCAGAAGTTTGCGTTAATAACAGATTACTACAGACTGTTCTGTTTTTGACAGATTCTGTTTTGCGTGTGTTGTTTGCTTATTTTGATGAATCTATGGCTACTAAAATAATTTATAAACCATAGAGAAGTTGGAATACAGTAGGTTTAACACCAATACAAATAAAGAACAAGTTAACTACAGTACCTTAAAGTAGTCTTTTGTTTTCTTTCTCTAACGGAGCTCACGAGATTTCTATTGAGTTTTGTGTTGTGAAGTTTTCAAGTTTTGGGTGAATTCTTTTGATGGATTATGGAACAAGGAGTGGCAAGAGCATAAGCTTGGGGATGCACATGGCACCCCCAAGATAATCCAAGGACACCAAAAAGTCAAAGCTTGGGGATGCCCCAGAAGGCATCCCCTCTTTCGTCCACTTCCATCGATAATTTACTTGGAGCTATATTTTTATTCACCACATGATATGTGTTTTGCTTGGAGCGTCTTGTATTATTTGTGTCTTTGCTTGTTAGTCTGCCACAATCATCCTTGCTGTACACACCTTTTGAGAGAGCCATGTATGAATTGAAATTTGTTAGAATACTCTATGTGCTTCACTTATATCTTTTGAGCTTGATAGTTTACTCTATGTGCTTCACTTA
The DNA here is from genome assembly GCA_034509565.1 of Triticum monococcum. Taxonomy (NCBI): domain Eukaryota; kingdom Viridiplantae; phylum Streptophyta; class Magnoliopsida; order Poales; family Poaceae; genus Triticum; species Triticum monococcum. The sequence goes on along the minus strand of CM067841.1, from coordinate 567,500,566 downwards.
TATCTTTTTGAGCGTGATAATTTTTGCTCTAGTGCTTCACTTATATCTTTTAGAGCATGGTGGTGGTTTGTTTTAAAGAAACTTGATCTCTCATGCTTCACTTAGATTATTTTGAGAGTCGTTAATAGCATGGTAATTTGCTTAATGTTAATATACTTGGTATTCAAGATATGTGAAACTTTCTTTTTAGTAGGTTGAATACTAAGATAAGTTTGATGCTTGATAATTGTTTTGAGATTTGGAGGTGATAATATCATAGTTGTGCTAGTTGAGCAGTTGTGAATTTGAGAAATACTTGTGTTTAAGTTAGCAAGTCCCGTAGCATGCACATATGATTAAAGTTGTGTAACAAATTTGAAGCATGAAGTGTACCTGGCTTGTGCATCCTTATGAGTGGCGGTCGGGGACGAGCGATGGTCTTTTCCTACCAATCTATCCCCCTAGTAGCATGCGTGTAGTACTTGATTTTTGATGACTTCTAAATTTTTGCAATAAGTATATGAGTTCTTTTGACTAATGTTGAGTCCATGGATTATACACACTTTTACCTTTCCGCCATTTGCTAGCCTCTTCGGTACCATGCATTGCCCTTTCTCACATTGAGAGTTGGTGCAAACTTTGCCGGTGCATCCAAACCCCGTGATATGATACGCTCTTTCACACATAAACCTCCCTATATCTTCCTCAAAACAGCCACCATACCTACCTATCATGGCATTTCCATAGCCATTCCGGGATATACTGGCATGCAACTTCCATCCTCATCATCATCATCATCATGACATGCTTTACTTTTGTCATATTGCCATTGCATGATCTTGTAGTTGACATCGTATTTGTGGCAAAGCCACCATGCATTATTTTTCATACATGTCACTCTTGATTCATTGCACCATCCCGGTACACCGCCGGAGGCATTCATACAGAGTCATATCTTGTTCCAGTATCGAGTTGTAATCATTATGTTGTAATCAATAGAAGTGTGATGATCATCATTATTAGAGCATTGCCCAATCAAAAAAAAAGAGAAAGGCCAAAAAGAAAGAAAGAAAGGCCCAAAAAAAAGAGAAAATAAAAAGGGCAATGCTACTATCTCATTTTCCACACTTGTGCTTCAAAGTGGCACCATGATTTTCATATAGTGAGTCTCATAAGTTGTCTTGTTCATACTAGTGGGAATTTTTCATTATAGAACTTGGCTTGTATATTCCAACGATGGGCTTCCTCAAAATGCCCTAGGTCTTCATGAGCAAGCAAGTTGGATGCACACCCACTAGTTTTCTTTTGTTGAGCATTCTTAGCTCTAGTGCATCCGTTGCATGGCAATCCCCATTCCTTGCATTAACATCAATTGATGGGCATCTCCATAGCTCATTGATTAGCCTCGTTGATGTGAGACTTTCTCCCTTTTTTTCTTCTCCACACAATCCCCATCATCATATTCTATACCACCCATAGTGCTATGTCCATGGCTCGCGCTCATGTATTGCATGAAGGTTGAAAAAGTTTGAGATTATTTGAGTATGAAACAATTGCTTAGCTTGTCATCGGGGGTATAGAAGTTGGGAACATCTTTGTGTGACGAAAATGAAGCATAGCCTAACTATATGATTTTGTAGGGATGAACTTCCTTTGGCCATATTATTTTGAGATGACATAATTGTTTGATTAGTATGCTTGAAGTATTATCATTTTTATGTCAATATGAACTTTTGTCTTGAACCTTTCGGATCTGAATATTCATACCATTATTAAGAAGATTTACATTGAAATTATGCCAAAGTATCACTCCGCATCAAAAATTCCTTTTTTATCATTTACCTACTCGAGGACGAGCATGAATTAAGCTTGGGGATGCCTGATACGTCTCCAACGTATCTATAATTTTTGATTGCTCCATGCTACTTTATCTACTGTTTTGGACTATATTGGGCTTTATTTTCCACTTTTATATTATTTTTGGGACTAACCTATTAACCGGAGGCCCAGCCCAGAATTGCTGTTTTTTGCCTATTTCAGTATTTCAAGGAAACAGAATATCAAACGGAGTCCAAACGGAATGAAACCTTCAGGAACGTGATCTTCTCACCGAACGTGATCTAGGAGACTTGGACCCTACTCTAAGAAGTTTCCGGGGAGGTCACGAGGGTGGAGGCGCGCCCCCCTAGGCGCGCCCCCTGCCTCGTGGGCCCCTCGGAGCTCCACCGACGTGCTTCTTCCGCCTATATATCTCCATATACCAGAAAAACATCAGAGAGCAAGATAGATCGGGAGTTCCGCCGCTGCAAGCCTCCAGAACCACCAAAAACCAATCGGGACCCCTTTTTGGTACCATGCCGGAGGGGGGATCCATCACCGGTGGCCATCTTCATCATCCCGGCGCTCTCCATGACGAGGAGGGAGTAGTTTTCCCTCGGGGCTGAGGGTATGTACCAGTAGCTATGTGTTTGATCTCTCTCTCTCGTGTTCTCTCTCGTGTTCCTCTATGGCACGATCTTGATGTATCCCGAGCTTTGCTGTTGTAGTTGGATCTTATGATGTTTCTCCCCCTCTACTCCTTTGTGATGAATTGAGTTTCCCTTTTGAAGTTATCTTATCGGATTGAGTCTTTATGAGAACACTTGATGTATGTCTTGGTGATCAACTTGCAGGTTTCGTGACATTGGGAACCTATGCATTTGGAGGCCCAACAACGTCTACAAGAAGATGGTTGTGTAGTAGACATCAGTGTCCTCCACACTCCACATCCGGTCCAACGGAGCAAACTTCGGATCGCAAAACTTCCTCCGCAGCATAAAGGGCTTTCCAGCCGCAATCTGTCCGGCCTGACGCAGCTCCTCCTTCGCAGCTCTCATCGCAGAGTGAGCGTCCTTGGCATCAGCAACGACCTTCTCTAAGTCCATCTGTCTCGCCCGGTCTTCTTTCTCAAGAAACTCGCAACGGTCCGTAGCACTTTTTAACTTCATGGCCATCTCGGACATCTCCTTCTTGCTTCGGCAGTGAGTAGCCTGTTCGGCTCTCAGCTCTTCAAGGGCCTTCTCGGCAGCCGCATCACTTTTCTTGGCTTGTTCCTTAGCTCGGGCAAGTTCCGCTCGAAGACTCTCCACGGCGGCCGCACCATCTGCGTCAAGCACACACATTGTAAGATACTGGCATAAAGCTCCTCTTACCAGATGCCGCCCAAGGAATTGCATACCTTGAGCATCATCGAGCCGCTCATTGACGAGCGCGATGTCGGCATCTGCCACGTCAAGTTGCCGCTTTAGTTCGGCAAAATCATTAGTTCGGCTCGATTCCGGACACTTCGCCACCTGTATACAAAGGCGACATTTTAGACCTAGGATTATGATCCTCTGCGCGCCGTCAATTTTGACAACTCACAGAGTCTCAGGGGATACTATCTACACAGGGTGCATCTTGTTTATGCGCAACTGACAAAGAAGTACATTATCAAACGTACCTCAAAACCCGTTAGCAAACTTCCGACGGCCTCATGCAATCCGCTTTCCGCAGACGAAATCCTTCCAATCACCGTACCCATCAATGCACGATGCTCCTCTGAGATAGAAGCTCGCCCCAGCAGAATCATCAGCTCCTCCAACCGCGCATCGGACGGTGTGGGACTCGTCCTATGACCTCTATCAAAGGCCCGACGCGGAGAACCTTGGGGGGACATATGGCTACCTTCCACCCCTGTCGGTTTCAGAGAAACCCTCCGCGACGACACCTCAGGGTCGCCCGCCTCGCCAGGCGGTACGGCAGGGGGAGGTGTTCCACTCTCCATCATCTCCGGAAGAAGATCCCCTGAAGACGAGCTCTACTGAGAAGGGCTGAGGTCCGAGCTACAAATTAAAATTTCGGTTAATCTTCTCAGATAAAAAGCAAGGATTTGTCTCATCCCTCTAAAGGAAAATCTTTCTCTACTTACGGCTCGCTGGAGGGCTGATCCCTTTGAGGGCGTAGTTCGGCCGAGGATCTCCCCGGCGTCAGACCCTCTGACGAGGACTTTTCCCCCCGCTTTGAGGCCATGGTCTCCGGGTCGTCAGAGGCGGCCCTCTTATTCCCCTTAGGAGAGGGATTGTCGGTTCCTCCCTTCGGCGCAGCCTCCTTCGAGGAGGCCATAGTTTCCTTGTCCTCCCCCTCACTTCCCTCCAAAGGCACGATCTTCAACATCCTGACTAGCACGGGATCCGGCCTGGTCTCAGGAAGGTGAGCCGGACACCTGATCAGCTTTGCCTTCACTATCCACTCCTGTTTAAAAGGACATCTCTTTTAGGGGCGAATTTATGACAATTTTACGGATAGCGAGTCCGGGCAGAAGGTTACTTACTCGAGTATCCGGACGATTGCAGCTTAAACCTGTGTCCTCGGTCAAATCCGGACACATTGCTTGTGATCCGAAGAACATTTTATACATCTCCACGGGCATTGTGCCCATAAAATGCTGGAGAGCTCGTGGTCCCTCCGGATTAAACTCCCACAGACGAAGGGAGCGACGTTTGCCGGGCAGTGTTCGGCGAATCAACATGACCTGTGTCACCTTGACCAGGTTGAGGTCTCTTTCTAAGAGATCCCTGACGCGGCCCTACAACAAGGGCACGTCTTTAGATAACCCCCAATCTAATCCTTTGTTGACCCATGACGCTAGCCGTGGTGGGGGCCCTGAGCGAAAGGCAGGAGGCACCACCCACTTGGTGCTCCTGGGAGCGGTGATATAGAACCACTCTCGTTGCCACAAGCCGAGCTCTTCTTGGAAGGAGCCCTCGGGCCATGGAGCATCGACATTCTTACTTATGACAGCGCCTCCGCACTCTGCGTGCCGTCCCTTGATCATCTTCGGCTCCACTCCAAAGGTCTTGAGCCATAATCCGAAGTGAGGAGTAACACGGAGGAACGCTTCGCACATAATGATGAATGAGGAAATGTGGAGGATGGACTCCGGAGCTAAGTCATGAAATTCCAGCCCATAATAGAACATCAGCCCCCTCACGAAGGGATCTATCGGGAAGCCTAACCCCCGAAGGAAGTGAGACATGAACACTATGCTCTCACCGGGCTGGGGACTGGGGATAGCCTGCCTTTGAGCAGGCAACCTATGCGAAATTTCAGGGGTCAAGAACTTAGCCTCTCTCAACTTTAGCACGTCCTCCTCCGTGACGGAGGAGGGCATCCATCGGCCTTGAAGGTCGGAACCGAACATTGTCGAAGGTCCGAGGCGCCTAGAATCTGAAGCCGAGGGTGTTGGAACTCGAGGCGACGGGTGAACTTGTTTTGAGATTGGAGAAAAGGAGTGAGGCCCTTGTCGGATTTCAGGTTCCGGCAGACCCTTAAGGATCGAACACTGGGGTGCGCGCGGAGATTACCCCTTCTACCTCCCCGCCTCGCAAAGATCTAAAACTACTAAAAGAACTGCACAAGGGACACAAGATTTATACTGGTTCGGGCCACCGTTGTGGTGTAATACCCTACTCCAGTGTGTGGTTGGTGGATTGCCTCCTGGGGCTGATGATGATGAACAATATAAGGAAGAACAGCCTCGCGAGGGTCTGTTCTTGGCTGGGGCGATGAACTGCTGGGAGGAGCTCAGTCACCCTTCTCTCTCTCTCACTCTGATTTCGATCGATCCCTAACCACTAAAAACTCCTCCGTCCCTGTTCGAACTAACAGAACCCCACTGAACTGACCCCCTTTGCTATGCGGGTGGCCGGTCCTATTTATAGAAGCCCTGGTCCTCCTCCCAAATATCGAGCGGGAAGGGAGCCAAAAATGGCAGGCTAATTTGAAGGGGGACAGCAAGTATCAACTATCCTGACAAAAGCAATCTTCGCCTGCGCAAAGCTCCGGTGATGACGCCGTCTTGGGCTCCACTAAGACCTCCGTCTCATAGTCCTCCTGGTCTTTGTCTCGTTGCACCGAAATGGCAACCTTTGCCTGATGCCTCGGTACTCCGCCGCTGCGCTTGCCCCCTTTGCACGAAAGAGGAAAGAAGGACGCTGCGCGCGCTGGCGCCCGCCTGGCGCCCTGAGTCGTCATGGCTTGCGTCACGGGCACCTCGCGAGGTACCCCGCCTTGATCTCTCTGCCTCCTCGCGAGCCAGCCTGACGAGGCCGTGCCTGAGGAAGCTCCGTCTCATTCGCCTCGCGAGGCTTGGCCCCTTGCGAGGGTCTTGAGTCTTGCATTGATGAAGATGGGCCATGCTGGGCCTCCTTTGAGCCACACTGCAGGCCGCAGGCAGGCAAGTCTAGGGACCCCCGTTCCCAGAACGCCGATAGTAGCCCCCGGGCCCAAGGTGCGCTAGGACTTGGCCGTGCCGAGAGGCGAAAGGGCAAGGGCGAAGCGCCGCGGGCCCTAACAGCCTGCGGCCTTGGGCGCCACATGGCGGTTGATTAGACGTGGGCGTCTCCACTCCCCCATGACGCCTTGGTGATTGCGCGAGTTGGACAAGTCCCTGCATGCAGATTGTGTCATGATTACCTATGATCGTGGAGGCCGGCGGTTGGTCTTCGCCGGCTATAAGTATGGGACTGTGCGTTCCCTTCCAGTCCATTCCTCCTTGCTTCTCCTTCTTCCCGATCGTAGCTCCGTCTTGCTGCAATGGCTCCGATCCGCCGGTTCTCTGCAGCGGAGAAGGGGAAGGCCCCGCTAGAGGGACCAGACGCGCTCCCGCCGAAGAAGCGGCTCGCCCTTTGCAGCCGGGACAAGGAGGACTGTCAGGTGGTGGCGAGGCCCTGGTGCGAGCGGGCTCCGCTGGGGTTCCCGCTTCCCTTGTATGCCCACGTCAAGGGCCCCGAAGGTGTCGATGCCAATCCCCGCGGTCAGCGCCGTCGTCGGTGCCATCGGGTCACGAAGGCGTGGGTTGTTCCTCCTGGAGTCCATGCCGAGGGCTCCTCCCAAGAGTTCGTGCTCCACGTTGCCATCCCTCTCCAGTCTTGGATCCGTCTGCCTCCCTTCTTCGCCTCCTTCATCCCACCGGGGGTGCCCCTGGAGCTCTGGCTGCAGCACGCCGGCTGCAGCAACCCCGCGACCGAGGCAGAGGTCGTGGTCGCTGCCCCGGGCAAGGCCTACATGTCTCGTGGCTGGAGAGAGATCGCCCGGGTTTGCAGGGAAAGGGGCGTCTTCGCGGTCCACTTGGAGTACGATGGCTCTGCGGCGATATTCTTCAAGGTCTTCGATGCGAACGGGCGCCGGCTGGAGTGTTGCCCCAGGAAAGGTGGCTAGGACCTTGCCCTGGCGAGGGCTAGGCCCGTCGACCGCTCCCTTGGCGGAGGCGCTGGGAGACCCAGCGACTCCGGCGAGGTCTTCGCGACTCCGTAGACAAGCGACGACAGCTACGAGCCCCCGAGCTAGCGCCGCTCCCGGAGCAGGGCGGGCCCGTCTGGCCGTCGCCGACTCTGATCTAGATGGGGTTGGTGCTGACGCCGGACGACCCACTGTTGATGATGGCATCTTTTGCAGGAGCACGCGTAGTTAGGATCCCTTAGGTTTCGTTCCCTGTGAGGAATCAGAATGCGCCCCGTGGGGGCTTGTAAGGTGTCTGTAGTCCCGTTTGTTAATACATACCCTTTGCTGCAGAGCTGTGTGAGTTGCTGATTCCGTCTTAGATCACTTCTCCCTTTCGAACCTCGCGAGGGCTTGGTGCTCTGCACCGACAGGTCCCAGTCCCAAGACGGCGTCAGCTGTCGCTGGTATGCCAGGTCATGATGCCGTGGTCAAGGCCAGGAGGTGAGCGACCCGGGGTCCGGTAGGAGCCCCTGAATCGCGATGCTCAGGAGGTCCCCTTTGGCGCCCAAGAAGCCGTCGTTCGGCGAGAAAGGAGAGCGGCGTCGCTGACACGGAATTGCATTAGGTGCGGGGGTAGTGCTGTTATAGCTGCTGCTTTTAGGCGGTGACTTATCTCGAGAGTCGGGGATTATTCCGGGTGTACCATCGGGTCCGTGCGTCGGCAGGAGCGGAATCGCTCGGCAAGGTCCTCGCGAGCCCCTTCTCCCCCGCCTTTGCTCCCCTTTGGCGCCCAAGCAGCCGTCGCTGGTATGCCAGGTCGCGATGCCGTGGTCAAGGCCATAGGGTGAGGGCTGGAGAGCCAGTAGGAGCCCTGAGTCGCGATGCTCAGGCACCCCCCCTTTAACGTGCAAGCGGTTTGCGCGGGCGAGAGTGGAAAGAAGGCCGCGAGGGCCGTGCCTGGTGCGACTCCCTTAGGGGATCCTATAAACTCATCATAGAAGGAAGAAAAGGTTGCCATGACATCTGTCAATCTACCGTTAGTTGCTTCCGAGGGGGGATGAGGCACTGGAGGCTTGACGAGGTGGCGCTATGCGGGGCTGCTGCGGCCAGAGCTCAGCCATTCAGGTTTGTCGGCGTTGCAGGGACGGACCCATGCGCAAGTGTCGTGCCGTTGTGGGAACAATTCCGTCAGTTGGCGCCAGTTGAGCAGGCAACTAGATCAAACACGTTAGCTGTGAAGTAGGGGATCCATTCAAACAGATGCTGGGAAGGTAAACATCACTGGGTCGGGCCCGAGCGACTTGGGGATGATGCAGCCCGAGGGGCGCCCCGAACAAAGCAAGCTAACAACATGAAGTAAAGGGATACATACCGCAGGGACGGACCCATGCGGCCTGGGAACGATGCAGCCCTGGGAGGGCGCTCCCAGCTGGAAATGAAACTTGTAAGATGTCACCTGAGGGTGTCGAGGGCGAAGGGGTGTCGGTGCAGCAGACCCGGTAGGCTGCGGAAGCTGGTCCTCACGAGCCCCCAGGCACGGAGGCCTCGGGAGGCTCCGGAGGCACTGGTAGCTCTTCACGAATCATCTCCATCTCCGCCAAGGCTGCGGAACGCCTGTCTTCTTGAGCCTCCATGATGCCCCTCATGAGGCGCTGGCGTGCAGCAACCACGCTCGGCAGGCCGTAAGGCACGCGAACATAGCTATGGGGTGGACCCCGGCAGCACCCCACTCGCGAGGGCCAGAGGCGCTCCATCGTAGCGGCTTGGTTGGGCCCTGGTACATCGACGCAGATGCGCATCCCACCATCCTCGCCGGGATGGGGAGCCGTAGCCGGCAGACGACGGCAACCTCTCACGATCCGTGACTCCTGTAGTTCTTGAATGGCTTTGTCGACGAACTCCTGCGGGTCCGACCTCCCTTGCCTTACTCCCTCTTAAGGGAAACATGCTCCGAAGGATGCCTCCATGTGGTGCCCAAGCGCCTCCCTCATGACCCTGGCCAGGTCGGTGCCCTCCAGGGGAGAGCCCCCGAGCCCTGCCTGAGGAGGGCGCCGGGTGCGCTTTCCTATGCGATGGAAGGAAGCTCACCCTGGGCAGGCGCGGGCCCTGAGGGGCCTGCCTCCCGAGGTGCTGGTCCGGATGATGTCTTCTTCTTCTTGGGGGTGGTCTTGGGAAGCCTCCTGCTTCCGCGATCCGGGTCTTCCAGTGACGCGGCCTGAAAGGCTCGCTCCAGGGAACACACTGCATCCCTCTCTTCGCAGGGCATCGTGATGATTCCGCCACTCCCTGGCATCTTGAGGACGTTGTAGCCATGGTGAGTCACGGCCATGAACTTGGCCAGCGCTGGGTACCCAAGGATGGCGTTGTACGGTAGGCGGATGTGGGCGACGTCGAAGTCGATGAGCTCGGTGCGGTAGTTGTCGCGTGCCCCGAAGGTGACAGGGAGCCGGACCTGCCCAATTGGGATCGTGGAGCCATCGGTGATTCCGAAGAAGGGCTTGGTTGGCTGAAGCTGGTCGTAGGGCACTTGGAGATTGTTGAACGTTTCCACGGACAGGATGTTGAGTCCTGCCCCACCATCGATGAGGGTCTTGGTGACCAGTACATTGCTGATGACTGGGGAGCAGAGCATCGGGAGGACGCCAGCTGTGGCTGCACACTTGAGTTGATCCGCGGAGCTGAAAGTGATGGCGCACGCCGACCACCTGAGAGGGCGCGTTGCTTCGAGCCTGGGGAGGGCTGCGTTCACCTCGCGGGCAAACTGCTTGAAGATGCGTTGGGAGGATGGGGCTTGAGCTCCGCCCAGGATGCAGGCGATTGCGCGCGGCTCCTAGAAGCCCCCAGACCCTTCGTCTTGGTGGCGGTCCTCGTTCCTCCTTGGTTGAGGCGGTAGTGGAGGGAGGCCTGCGTTGCCCTGCGGGCGATCCTCACGAGGCTGATCCCTCCAGTCCCCCTCGTGAGGTAGGTCTCGCCACCGATCCTCGCGAGGCTGATCGCGCCACCCTTGGCGCGGGCCACGGTCTTCCCAACGCCCTGCGTTTCTTCCTCCTCCTCGGCCGTAGCCCCGATCGGCGCGGTCGGGACGACGGCCGATCCTTCCTTCTCGCACGGCTTGGCATTCGTTAGTGTTGTGGATGTGGAGGTCGTGGTACACACAGTACCGGCTGCCCCTGGTGGACTCAGGCAGATCTTTGCCCCGCTTGGTGTCTGGCTCTGCTGCGAGCACGGCAGCCCCCTTGGCCTTGGGCTTCTTCTCCTCTGGTTCAGCGGCAGGCAGCTCGAGGAGGGAGAGGCGTCCCTCCTCAGCCCTGGCGCACTTGGTCGCCAAGTTGAATAGCTCCAGGGAGGTGCACAGGTCTTCATGCATCGCAAGCTCCTCCTTCATCTTGACGTCGTGCACGCCATCGGAGAAGGCCAAGATGATGGCCTCCTCGGACACCTTGGGGATCTTGAGGCGCGCGCTGTTGAAGCGCTGGATGTACTTCAGCAGGGTCTCTCCGGGTTGTTGCTTGATGCGGCGCATGTCGCTCACGGCGGGTGGCCGGTCGCGAGTACCTTGGAAGTTGGCGATGAAGCGGGTGCGCATCTGGTTCCAGGAAGAGATCGTGCCCGGAGCCAGATTCAGGAGCCAGGTGCGAGCTCCTTCCTTGAGCGCCATGGGGAACCAGTTTGCCATGACCTTTTCGTCCCTGCTGGCAGCTTTGATGCCCAGCTCGTAGAGCTGGAGGAACTCTGCAGGGTTAGTCGTGCCATCGTAACGAGGAGGTAGTTCTGGCTTGAACTTGCCAGGCCACGCGACGCTACGCAGCTCGGTGGTGTAGGCACGGCAGCCTGCGGTGGCCACGACAGGCCTCGGCTGCTGGGGAGCTTGGTCTTGAGGGTCCCCACGCGCTGTAGCTAGGAGCAGTGCGGGGTCTTTGCGTGCCGGAGCTAGAGCAGGGAGCGCCCAGGCAGCTTCTTGCGGGCGAGGGATTTCTTGGCAGCTCCGTGCTTGCTGTGCTGGCGCCTGATGGAGCGGGTTCTGCCCTAGGGCCACGCGCCTTGGAGCCACGGCGTCATCTTGGAGAGGAGGCGGCTGGTACGCCTCCGGGGCTTCGTTGCCCGCGCGGGGCGGGGTGCGGCGCAGCGGAACGGACAGCGCAGAAGAGCCCCCTGCGGCGCGGACAAGCTCGACGACGCGGTCGAGCCACTCCTCGTAGACATCGTCGACGGGGCGGTAGCGCAGAAGCTCGTTTGCCGCGAGGAGCGCAGCTCGAGCCTCCAAGGGTGCGCGGAGCACGTGGGATGAAGAACCAGTGGGTGCGAGCCATGGAGTAGCGGTGTGGCCGTCTTGGCGCACGGAGGGATGCTGAGACGATGCTTGCTGCTTGCCCCCCGCAGGGCTGGTGGCGGCGTTGACGGCGGGCGATGGGGAATGACGAGGATGTCCGCCGACGGGCGCCGTCTGGGTGACGCGAGAAGCGACGGCGGCCCGGCGCGGGCCCGACGAGCGTCGGACATGGATGCGACGGTCGGAGGAGAACAGGGCGGTGGACGACGAATTCCGGTGCACCCCTACCTGGCGCGCCAAATGTCGGATTTCGGGTTCCGGCAGACCCTTAAGGTTTGAACACTGGGGTGCGCGCGGAGATTACGCCTTCTACCTCCCCGCCTCGCAAAGATCTGAAACTACTAAAAGAACTGCACAAGGGACACAAGATTTATACTGGTTCGGGCCACCGTTGTGGTGTAATACCCTACTCTAGTGTGTGGTTGGTGGATTCCCTCCTGGGGCTGATGATGATGAACAATATAAGGAAGAACAGCCTCGCGAGGGTCTATTCTTGGCTGGGGCGATGAACTGCTGGGAGGAGCTCAGTCACCCTTCTCTCTCTCTCTCACTCTGATTTCGATCGATCCCTAACCACTAGAAACTCCTCCGTCCCTGTTCGAACTAACAGAACCCCACTGAACCGACCCCCCTTTGCTATGCGGGTGGCCGGTCCTATTTATAGAGGCCCTGGTCCTCTTCCCAAATATCGAGCGGGAAGGGAGCCAACAATGGCGGGCTGATTTGAAGGGGGACAGCAAGTATCAACTATCCTGACAAAAGCAGTCTTCGCCTGCGCAAAGCTCCGGTGATGACGCCGTCTTGGGCTCCACTGTGACCTCCGTCTCATAGTCCTCCTGGTCTTGGTCTCATTGCACCGAAATGGTAACCTTTGCCTGATGCCTCGGTACTACGCGGCTGCGCTTGCCCCCTTTGCACCAAAGAGGAAAGAAGGACGCTGCGCGCGCTGGCGCCCGCCTGGCACCCTGAGTCGTCATGGCTTGCATCACGAGCACCTCGCGAGGTACCCCGCCTTGATCTCTCCGCCTCCTCACGAGCCAGCCTGACGAGGCCGTGCCTGAGGAAGCTCCGTGTCGTCTGCCTCGCGAGGCTTGGCCCCTCGCGAGGGTCTTGAGTCTTGCATTGATGAAGATGGGCCATGCTGGGCCTCCTTTGAGCGCCGACAGCCCTGGTCTCTTTTATAAGAGGTTGAATACCAGGAGCCCTCCCCATAACCGTTTGGGACTCACCTTTAATCGAGAAGACATGCTAACGGGCACGATTGGGTTACCCACGTCCGTATCAGTGAGAATCCCGTAAATAAAGGGGACACGATCTCTGCTTTGACAAGACGTGCCAAGGAAACCGCCTCGCAAAACACGCTGAGGTGGAAAAATGAAAACGATTCGAATAAAGGCTTGGCCGTAGTGTGATGTCACGCTGCGGAATACGTCAGCAGATTAGATTTGTGTTAATATTATTCTCTCCGTGGCAATACGTGGAAACTTATTTTGCAGAGCCGGACACTACTCTTGGTGTTTACAAACTTTTATGAAGAATTTGGAGGAGGAACCCACCTTGCAATGCCGAAGACAATCTATGCGCCGGACTTGTTGTCATTGAAGCCTGGTTTAGGGGCTACTGAGGGAGTCCTGGATTAGGGGGTGTTCGGGTAGCCGGACTATACCTTCAGCCGGACTCCGGGACTATGAAGATACCAGATTGAAGACTTCGTCCCGTGTCCGGATGGGACTTTCCTTGGCGTGGAAGGCAAGCATGGCGATGCGGATATTCAAGATCTCCTACCATTGTAACCGACTTTGTGTAACCCTAACCCTCTCCGGTGTCTATATAAACCGGAGGGTTTTAGTCCATAGGACAACTTAATATACAACAATCATACCGTAGGCTAGCTTCTAGGGTTTAGCCTCCTTGATCTCGTGGTAGATCTACTTTTGTACTACCCATATCATCAATATTAATCAAGCAGGACATAGGGTTTTACCTCCATCAAGAGGGCCCGAACCTGGGTAAAACATCGTGTTCCTTGCCTCCTGTTACCATCCGACCTAGACGCACAGTTTGGGACCCCCCACCCGAGATCCGCCGGTTTTGACACCGACAATAACTTTGAGGTGGTTTCGTACCCTACCATAATCTCTTCGTTTGTTCTCTGCTATTAGTGACTTTGGAGTGACTCTTTGTTGCATGTTGACGAATAGTTATGTAATCCAATTATGTTATTATTGTTGAGAGAACTTGCACTAGTGAAAGTATGAACCCTAGGCATTGTTTCCTAGCATTGCAATACCGTTTGTGCTCACTTTTATAATTAATTACCTTGCTGTTTTTATATTTTCAGATTACAAAAACCTATATCTACTATCCATATTGCACTTGTATCACCATCTCTTCGCCGAACTAGTGCACGTATACAATTTACCATTCTATTGGGTGTGTTGGGGACACAAGGGACTCTTTGTTATTTGGTTGCAGGGTTGTTTGAGAGAGACCATCTTCATCTTATGCCTCCTATGGATTGACGAACCTTAGGTCATCCACTTGAGGGAAATTTGCTACAGTCCTACAAAACCCTGCGCTTGGAGGCCCAACAACGTCTACAAGAAGAAGGTTGTGTAGTAGACATCAAACTCTTTTCTAGCGCCGTTGCGGGGGAGGTTAGCGCTTGAAGGTATATCTTTAGATCTTGCAACCGAATCTTTTTTGTTTCTTGTTTTAGCACTAGTTTAGTTTATAAAAGAACACTACAAACAAATGGAATTGAGGATACCTCATATGCTTCATCTTTTTAATATCTTTCATGAAAATAAGGATTCCGATAATTGTGCTCAAGTGCTAGAAGAAGAATGCATTAGAATGTTTGGCACTAAATACTTGAATGATGAGCATGATTGCAATGTTGTTAGTATGAATTCCTTGAATATCCATGATGCTAATTATATGCAAAGCCACAAGCTTGGGGAAGCTATGTTTGATGAAGATGATATTTTTTGTCCCCCAAGTATTGATGAGCAAATTTATTATGATGATAGCATGCCTCCTATTTATGATGATTATATTGATGAAAGTGGGTTTGGAAGAGTGTCAACTTTAGGAAGTGATGATCCCACTATTTTGGAGGATGTTGAATCTTATTGTGATAATTATAAAAGTGGATTTGGAGAGGTTATGACTTTATTTAGTAATGATTCAACTATTTCGGAAGAGGTTCCAATTGATTATGAGAACAAAGTTGCTACTTATGATAATTATTGTGATGATACATATGCTATAAAAAGTAGTGATGATTATATTTATAAAACTTGTCATGATTATGATTACCATTTTTCTGAACATTACTCTTTTAATGTTGAAACAATTTATAGTTCGAGTCTCCTATGATGCTCCCACTATTCCGAATGAGAAGAATTTTGCTTATGTGGAGAGTAATAAAATTTCTATGCTGGTAGATCATGAAAAGAATGCTTTAGGTTCTGGTTATATTGTTGAATTCATTCATGATGCTACTGAAAATTATTATGAGGGAGGAACATATGCTTGTAGGAATTGCAATAATATCAAGTTTCCCCTCTATGTGCTTAAAATTTTGGAGTTATGCTTGTTTTACCTTCCTATGCAAGTTGATTCTTGTTCCCACAAGTTATTTGCTCACAAAATCCCTATGCATAGGAAGTGGGTTAGACTAAAATTTGCTAGTCATATTCTTCATGATGCTCTCTTTATGTTACAATTCTTATCTTTTATGTGAGCATCATTGAAATCATCATGCCTAGCTAGGGGCACTAAACCATAGCGCTTGTTGGGAGGCAACCCAATTTTTATTTTTGTTCCATGCTTTTTGTTCCTGTTTAGTAATAAATAATTCATCTAGCCTATGTTTAGATGTAGTTTTATGTTTTAATTAGTGTTTGTGCCAAGTAGACCCTTTGGGAAGACTTGGGGAAAGTCTTTGCGATCATGCTGTAAAAAACAGAAACTTTAGCGCTCACGAGATTTGCTGCCATTTTCTATTGGTCAGTGACATTTAGTTAATTCTTTTTGAAGATGATTAATAGATAAATTCCTCACGTCCAGCAATTTATTTTAGAATTTTTGGGGTTCCAGAAGTTTGCATTAGTCACATATTACTACAAACAGTTCTGTTCTGTTTTTGAGAGATTCTGTTTTTCGTGTGTTGTTTGCTTATTTTGATGAATCTATGGCTAGTAAAATAGTTTATAAACCAAATTTGGAATACAGTAGGTTTAAAACCAATATAAATAAAGAATGAGTTGATTACAGTACCTTGAAGTGGTGTTTTGTTTTCTTTCGCTAACGGAGCTTGCGAGTTTTCTGTTAAATTTTGCGTTGTGAAGTTTTCAATTTTTGGGTAAAGATTCGATGGACTATGGAACAAGGAGTGGCAAGAGCCTAAGCTTGGGGATGCCCAAGGCACCCCAAGGTAATATTCTAGGACAACCAAGAGCCTAAGCTTGGGGATGCCCTGGAAGGCATCCCCTCTTTCGTCTTCGTTCATCGGTAACTTTACTTGGAGCTATATTTTTATTCGCCACATGATATGTGTTTTGCTTGGAGCGTCATTTTATTTTATTTAGTTTTGCTTGCTGTTTGAATAAAATACCAAGATCTGAAATTCTTAAATGTTAGAGAGTCTTCATATAGTTGCATAATTATTCGACTACTCATTGATCTTCACTTACATCTCTTTCGGAGTAGTTTGTTGTTGCTCTAGTGCTTCACTTACATCTTTTTAGAGAACGGTGGTGGTTTTATTTTATAGAAAGATATGAACTCTCATGCGTCACTTATATTATTTTGAGAGTCCTAAACTGCAAGGTAGTTTGCTTTGGTTGTGAATTTAGTCCTAATATGATGGGCATCCAAGAGGGATATAATAAAAACTTTCATATAAAGTGCATTGAATACTATGAAAAGTTTGATACTTGATGATTGTTTTGAGATATGGATATGGTGATATTAGAATCATGCTAGTTGAGTAGTTGTGAATTTGAGAATTACTTGTGTTGGAGTTTGTGATTCCCGTAGCATGCACTTATGGTGAACCGTGATGTGACAAAGTCGGAGCATGATTTATTTATTCATTGTCTTCCTTATGAGTGGCGGTCGGGGACGAGCGATGGTCTTTTCCTACCAATCTATCCCCCTAGGATCATGCAGGTAGTACTTTGCTTCGATAACTAGTAGATTTTGCAATAAGTATGTGTGTTCTGTATGACTGATGTTGAGTCCATGGATTATACACACTCTCACCCTTCCATCATTGCTAGCCTCTCTAATACCGCACACTTTTCGCCGGTATCATACACCCACCATATACCTTCCTCAAAACAGCCACCATACCTACCTATCATGGCATTTCCATAGCCATTCTGAGATATATTGCCATGCAACTTTCCACCGTTCCGTTTATTATGACACGCTCCATCATCGTCATATTGCTTTGCATGATCATGTAGTTGACGTCATATTTGTGGCCAAGCCACCATTCATAATTCTTTCATACATGTCACTCATGAGTCATTGCACATCCCGGTACACCGCCGGAGTCATTCATATAGAGTTATAGTTTGTCCTAGTATCGATTTGTAATCACTGAGTTGTAAATAAATAGAAGTGTGATGATCATAATTAATAGAGCATTGTCCCAAAAAAATAACAAAATAAAGGCCAAATAAAAAATAAAAAAGGGACAATGCTACTATCCTTTTTTTACATGTGTGCTTCAAAGTAGCACCATGATCTTCATGATAGAGAGTCTCTTGTTTTGTCACTTTCATATACTAGTGGGAATCTTTCATTATAGAACTTGGCTTGTATATTCCAATGATGGGCTTTCTCAAAATGCCCTAGGTCTTCGTGAGCAAGCAAGTTGGATGCACACCCACTAGTTTCTTTTGTTGAGCTTTCATACACTTATATGTAGCTCTAGTGCATCCGTTGCATGGCAATCCCTACTCACTCACATTGATATATATTGATGGGCATCTCCATAGCTTGTTGATACGCCTAGTTGATGTGAGACTATCTTCTTCCTTTTGTCTTCTCCACAACTACCCTTCTATTCCACATATATTGCTATATCCATGGCTCACGCTCATGTATTGTGTGAAGATTGAAAAAGTTTGAGAACATCAAAAGTATGAAACAATTGCTTGGCTTGTCATCGGGGTTGTGCATGATTTAAATATTTTATGTGGTGAAGATGGAGCATAGCCAGACTATATGATTTTGTAGGGATAAATTTCTTAGGCCATGTTATTTTGAGAAGACATAATTGCTTTGTTAGTATGCTTGAAGTATTATTATTTTTATATCAATATTAAACTTTTGTCTTCAATCTTATGGATCTGAACATTCATGCCAAAATGAAGAGAATTACTTTGAGAAATATGTTAGGTAGCATTCCACATCAAAAATTCTGTTTTTATCATTTACCTACTCGAGGACGAGCAGGAATTAAACTTGGGGATGCTGATACGTCTCCAACGTATCTATAATTTTTGATTGTTCCATGCTATTATATTATCTGTTTTGGATGTTTATAGGCTTTATTATACACTTTTATATTATTTTTGGGACTAACCTATTAACCGAGAGCCAAGTCCCAGTTTCTGTTTTTTCCTTGTTTCAGAGTATCGCAGAAAAGGAAAATCAAACAGAGTCCAATTGACCTGAAACTTCACGGAACTTACTTTTGGACCAGTAGAAGCCCACGGAGTATCAGAGATGGACCAGGATAGTCCCGGGCTGCCCACGAGGGTGGGGGCGCGCCCACCCCCCTAGGCGCGCCCCCCTGCCTCGTGGACAGCCCAGAGGTCCACCGACGTACTTCTTTCTCCTATATATACACATATACCCTTAAAACTACGGGGAGCACAATAGATCGGGAGTTTCACCGCCATAAGGCTCCGTAGCCACCGAAAACCAATCTAGACCCGTTCTGGCACCCTGCCGGAGGGGGAGTCCCTCTCCGGTGGCCATCTTCATCATCCCGGTGCTCTCCATGATGAGGAGGGAGTAGTTATCCCTAGGGTCTGAGGGTATGTACTAGTAGCTATGTGTTTGATCTCTCTCTCTCTCTCTCTCGTGTTCTTGAGGTGATACGATCTTGATGTATCGCGAGCTTTGCTATTATAGTTTGATCTTATGATGTTTCTCCCCCTCTACTCTCTTGTAATGGATTGAGTTTTATATTTGAAGTTATCTTATCGGATTGAGTCTTTTAAGGATTTGAGAACACTTGATGTATGTCTTGCATGGGATACCCATAGTGACAATGGGCTATTCTATTGATCCACTTGATGTATGTTTTGGTGATCAACTTGCGGGTTCCGCCCATGAACCTATGCATATGCGTTGGCACACCTTTTCGTCTTGACTCTCCGGTAGAATCTTTGGGGCACTCTTTGAAGTACTTTGTGTTGGTTTGAATAGATGAATCTGAGATTGTGTGATGCATATCATATAATCATACCCACGGATACTTGAGGTGACATTGGAGTATCTAGGTGACGTTAGGGTTTTGGCTGATTTGTGTCTTAAGGTGTTATGCTAGTACGAACTCTATTATAGATTGAACGGAAATAATAGCTTCGTGTTATTTTACTACGGACTCTTGAATAGATCAATCAGAAAGGATAACTTTGAGGTGGTTTCGTACCCTACCATAATCTCTTCGTTTGTTCTCCGCTATTAGCGACTTTGGAGTGACTCTTTGTTGCATGTTGAGGGATAGTTATGTGATCCAATTATGTTATTATTGTTGAGAGAACTTGCACTAGTGAAAGTATGAACCCTAGGCCTTGTTTCCTAGCATTGCAATACCGTTTGTGCTCACTTTTATCATTAGTTACCTTGCTGTTTTTATATTTTCAGATTACAAAAACCTATATCTACTATCCATATTGCACTTGTATCACGATCTCTTCGCCGAACTAGTGCACCTATACAATTTACCATTGTATTAGGTGTGTTGGGGACACAAGAGACTCTTTGTTATTTGGTTGCAGGGTTGTTTGAGAGATACCATCTTTATCCTACGCCTCCTACGGATTGATAAACCTTATGTCATCCACTTGAAGGAAATTTGCTACTGTCCTACAAACCTCTGCACTTGGAGGCCCAACAACGTCTACAGGAAGAAGGTTGTGTAGTAGACATCACCTAGCTCCTAGATCTCCTTGATCCTTCCGTAGTATTTGTCCTTGTCGTTACCGGTGTAGGATTCCATCGTTACCCCAGAGTTCTGATAACCATCGGTGTAGAATGTGTAGCCGTTGATACCATACTCCTCATAGGTCATCAGGTTGTGCTCGGCGCCCTGTGGCAAGGTGAATATGAGTTTTTCTTCTGCGGAAGAATCCTCATGTAAAGGGTATGACAGAAGCTTCTCCTTGAACCAACGCGTGAAACATGAGTTGTGCTCTTTTATTATATCTCCGTCCGTCCTCTGTTGGCCTCGGTCATTGTACGTCTTCTCAATAAAGGTTTTCTGCTCTACCACCCAAGGATCGACCATGTCTATGTGTTGTAGCGCGACTAGGTTTACCCTTTCAAAGTCGGCGAGTCGACTCTCGAAGTCGAGATGCATTTCGCGGCGACCATCGCTGCGACCCCATCCAGCAAACCTGCCGAGGTGCCTGTTGACGGGCAGACCAACGGGGTTCTCGATGCCTAGATAATTCGTGCAGTAGGAGATGCACTCTTCGGTCAGAAAGCCCCGGGCTATGCTTCCCTCTGGATGTGACATGTTGCGAACGTATCCTTTGATGACACCATTCATCCTTTCGAAGGGCATCATGCTGTGCAGGAACGTCGGCCCAAGTTGGATGATGTCCTCCACGATATGGACCAGCAGATGCACCATAACATCGAAGAATGCAGGCGGGAAGTACATCTCAAGCTCGCATAGTATCACCACGATCTCTCCCTGTAGCCTTCTGAGTTGCCTCATGCCAACCGACTTCCGAGAGATGACGTCGAAAAAGTTGCATAGGCCAAATAGCGTTTCACGGACATGCGCGTCCATGATCCCACGGATTGCAACTGGAAGTATCTGCGTCATCAGCACGTGACAGTCATGAGACTTCATCCTGCTGAACTTCTACTTCGCTGAGTCTAGGTATCTGTTTATCTTCCCCGCGTAACCGTAAGGAAGTTTTACTCCTACGAGGCAGGTGAAAAACTGCTCGATCTCCTCCTGACTTAGAGTGAAGCACGCGGGAGGGTAGTCATTTCTGATCTTCTTGGCCTTTACCTTTGTGATGACTTTCCGTGTCCTGCTTCGCCTCATCATGATCATCATTAGCGTGAAGCTCCGCCCTGATGCCCATTGATTTCAAGTCTGCCCTTGCTTTCGGCCCATCTTTGGTCCTCTCTGGCATGTTGAGTAGGGTACCAAGCAGACTCTCGCACACGTTCTTCGTGATATGCATGACATCAAGGCTGAGATGCACAGGGAGGATCTTCCAGTACTACAAGTCCCAGAAAAGAGACCTCGTTTTCCATACCTTCACCAACGGCTCTGGCGCCTTTCACTTCTTTCCCGGCTCTGGCGCCTTTTGCTTCTTTCCCGGCAGTGGGCAATCTTTCCAATTTTTCAACAGCTCGTCTATTTCCTTGCCGCTCCTCGTACGCGGGCGTCTTCAGGGTTCGGTTTCACCATTGAATAGATCCTTGTGTTTTCTCCATGAGTCATCATCGCGAAGCCACCTTTGATGTCCCATGAACACGGTTTTCGAAGACCCAGGATCTCTATCTAGCTGGCGATATGTTGTGTCGTCCATGCACCTGACGCATCCAGAAAATCCATGGACCACCTGGCCCGTGACATATCCGTAACCGAGATAGTCGTGCACCATCGTGAGCAGTGCAGCTCTCATAGGGAAATATTCTTTCTCTCTGGCGTCCCACGTATTGGTTGGCGTTTTCCACAGCGTGTCTAGCTCCTCTTTCAGCACCCCAGATACAGATTGATGTCGTTCCCTGGTTGTTTCGGCCCTAATACGTCTCCAGCGTATCTATAATTTTTGATTGCTCCATGCTATATTATCTACTATTTTGGACATTATTGGGCTTTATTATCCACTTTTATATTATTTTTGGGACTAACCTATTAACTGGAGGCCCAGCCTAGAATTGCTATTTTTTGCCTATATCAGGGTTTCGAAGAAAAGGAATATCAAACGGAGTCCAAACAGAATGAACCCTTCAGGAACGTGATTTTCTCAACGAACAAGACCCAGAAGACTTGGACCGTACGTCAAGACACAAAAGAGGAAGCCACGAGGTAGGGGCGCACCTACCCCCCCTCCCCCCCCCCCCCGGCGCGCCCTCCACCCTCATGGGCCCCCTGTTGCTCCACCGACGTACTCCTTCCTCCTATATATACCTACGTACCCGCAAACGATCAGATACTAAGCCAAAACCCTAATTCCACCGCCGCAACTTTTTGTATCCATGAGATTCCATCTTGGGGCCTGTTCCGGAGCTCCACCGGAGGAGGTATCCATCATGGAGGGCTTCTACATCAACACCATAGCCCCTCCGATGAAGTGTGACTAGTTTACCTCAGACCTACGGGTCCATAGTTATTAGCTACATGGATTCTTCTCTCTTTTAGGATCTCAATACAATGTTCTCCCCCTCTCTTGTGGAGATCTATTCAATGTAATCTTGTTTTTGCGGTGTGTTTGTTGAGACCGATGAATTGTGGGTTTGTGATCAAGTCTATCTATGAACAATATTTGGACCTTGTCTGAATTCTTTTATGTATGATTGGTTATCTTTGCAAGTCTCTTCGAATTATTAGTTTGGTTTGGCCTACTAGATTGATCTTCCTTGCAATGGGGGAAGTGCTTAGCTTTGAGTTCAATCTTGCGGTGTCCTTTACCAGTGACAGTAGGGGCAGCAAGGCACGTATTGTATTGTTGCCATCGACGATAACAAGATGGGGTTTTCACCATATTGCACGCGTTTATCCCTCTACATCATGTCATCTTGCTTAAGGCGTTACTCTATTTTCATTCACTTAATACTCTAGATGCATGCTGGACAGCGGTCGATGAGTGGAGTAATAGTAGTAGATGCAGGCAGGGTCGGTCTACTTGTCTCGGACGTGATGCCTATATACATGATCATACCTTGATATTCTCATAACTATGCTCAATTCTGTCAATTGCTCAATAGTAATTTGTTCACCCACCGTAGAATACTTATGCTCTCGAGAGAAGCCACTAGTGAAACCTCTGGCCCCCGGGTCTATCTTCATCATATTAATCTTCCAACACTTAGTTATTTCCTTTTTCTTTTACTCAACTTTTATTTTACTTTGCATCTTTATCATAAAAATACCAAAAATATTATCTTATCATATCTATCAAATCTCACTCTCTTAAGTGGCCGTGTAGGGATTGACAACCCCTTATCGCGTTGGTTGCGAGGATTTATTTGTTTTGTGCAGGTACAAAGTACTTGCGGGTAGCCTCCTACTGGATTGATACCTTAGTTCTCAAAAACTGAGGGAAATACTTATGCTACTTTGCTGCATCATCCCTTCCTCTTCGGGGAAAACCAACGGAGTGATCAAGAGGTAGCAAGAAGGATTTCTGGCGCCATTGCCGAGGAGGTCTATGCAAAAGTCAATATACCAACTACCCATCACATACCCTTATCTCCCGCATTACATTATTTTCCATTTGCCTCTTGTTTTCCTCTCCCCCACTTCACCCTTGCTGTTTTATTCACCCTCTCTCTCTATCCTCCCTCTCTTTCCCGTTTTCCTCTTTTTCCCGCTTGCTTTTTGTTTGCTTGTGTGTTAGTTTGCTTGCTTGTCATTATGGCTAGTCCCTTATCTTCTCCGTTGTCCCCTGAGTTCGAAATCTTTCACTTCAAACAAAGACTAGGAGAAAACTTAGAAGATGCCTGGTTGAGAATATTGGAGTCTTATCGTAATTGTACCTCTGAAATAAACCTGAGAATGTTTCTTCGCAATTTTTATGTTGGATTAAATATGTCTCATTGACAACTCTTGGATTGCATTGCGAAAGGCAATTTTATTGAAATCGACCCCCAAATTGCGCTTGAAATTATAGAAGGTATAGTGGGAACACTACCTCAACAAAAGGGGCCTCATCCTACTCAGGAAGAGACACAAGTTTTTGAAAAAAATTGTGAAGTTACTAAAATCTTGCAGAAGTCTCTTGAACCTCTTAAGAACGATAGTGGAAATATTCACCGCATGAATATGTTGATTAACCTTTGCAATAAGCGGCTAGATTTGTTAGATCTAAAAATTTCATTATATGAAGGGAAACGTGAAGAACCTCCCGGATTCGAGCTTGATTCCGCTAAAAAATTGAAAACGAAAGATGGCAATACCTAGATCTATCCTTGCTTGTTATGCCTAGCTAGGGGCGTTAAACGATAGCGCTTGTTGGGAGGCAACCCAATTTTATTTTTATTCCTTGCTTTTTGCTCCTGTTTATTAATAAATAATTTATCTAGCCTCTTTTTTGGTTGTGTTTTTTGTTTTTAATTAGTGTTTGTGCCAAGTAGAACCGTTGGGAAGACTTGGGGAAAGTCTTGTTGAACTTTCTGTAAAAAACAGAAACTTTAGCGCTCACGAGAACTGCTGTCATTTTTATTTGGAAAGTGCTATTTAGTTAATTATTTTTGAAGATGTTTAATAGATAAATTCCTCACGTCCAGAAATTTATTTTAGAATTTTTGTGGTTCCAGATCTTGCGCTAGCTACAGATTACTACAGTCTGATATGTTTTTGACAGATTCCGTTTTTCGTGTGTTGTTTGCTTATTTTGATGAATCTATGGCTAGTAAAATAGTTTATGAACCATAGAGAAGATGTAATACAGTAGGTTTAAAACCAAGATAAATAAAGAATGAGTTCATTACAGTACCTTGAAGTGGTCTTTTGTTTTCTTTCGCTAACGGAGCTCATGAGATTTTCTACTTTGAGTTTTGTGTTGTGAAGTTTTCAAGTTTTGGGTAAAGATTTGATGGATTATGGAACAAGGAGTGGCAAGAGCCTAAGCTTGGGGATGCCCATGGCACCCCCAAGATAATCTAAGGACACCTAAAAGCCAAAGCTTGGGGATGCCCCGGAAGGCATCCCCTCTTTCGTCTACTTCTATCGGTAACTTTACTTGGAGCTATATTTTTATTCACCACATGATATGTGTTTTTCTTGGAGCGTCTTGAATGATTTGAGTCTTTGATTTTTAGTTTACCACAATCATCCTTTCTGTACACACCTTTTGAGGGAGCCATACATGATTTGAAATTTGTTAGAATACTCTATGTGCTTCGCTTATATCTTTTGAGTTATATAGTTTTTCTCTAGTTCTTCACTTATATCTTTTAGAGCATGGTGGTTGTCGGTGTCAAAACCGGCGGATCTCGGGTAGGGGGTCCCAAACTGTGCGCCTAAGGCGGATGGTAACAGGAGGCAGGGGACACGATGTTTTACCTAGGTTCAGGCCCTCTTGATGGAGGTAAAACCCTACGTCCTGCTTGATTTATTCTTGATGATATGAGTATTACAAGAGTTGATCTACCACGAGATGAGAGAGGCTAAACCCTAGAAGCTAGCCTATGGTATGATTGTATGTTGTCCTACGTACTAAAACCCTCCGATTTATATAGACACTGGAGGGGGCTAGGGTTACACAAGGTCAGTTACAAAGGAGGAGATATACATATCAGTATTGCCTAGCTTGCCTTCCACGCCAAGTAGAGTCCTATCCGGACACGAGACGAAGTCTTCAATCTTGTATCTTCATAGTCCAATAGTCTGGCCAAAGGATATAGTCCAGCTGTTCGGATACCCCCTAATGCAGGACTCCCTCAGTGGCCCCTAAACCAGGCTTCAATGACGATGAGTCCGGCATGTAGTGTTGTCTTCAGCGTTGCAAGACGGGTTCTTCTCCATATTTCGAACGTTTGTAAAGAACTGGCCAGTCCCATAAATGTTTGGACCTCTTGGCTTCTGTGCCCAATAAGTGCTATCTCCCACGCGTTGAATGAATACGAGGCGCTAGGGCATTTTTACATTCGCCCCCCTAGCCAGACAAATAAATTGTCTATTAAAAGGACGAAGATTCTCAGATCCAATCCATACCATTCTCCCCCAGCGAGAATCCATCAGAGCGCGCTTCGGAAAGATCCATTCCAGCATGGCCGACCTCTGCAACTCCTCCTCCCGCCCCCGTAGCCCTAAGCCCGGTGATTGGGAAAGGTGTTTAGTCCCACATAGTCGATTAATCGAACTAGAGACTAAGGGATTTCTCCCTCCAGCATACACGGTGCCTGTTCGAGCCGGGCTTGCCACCTACAATGGCGGGGAGCAAATGGAGAGCTTTCCCAGACCCTCTATGGGGGAGCGGGTCTGCCTTGTTCCTTATTTATTAAGGGGACTCCGATTTCCAATTCATCCATTCCTCTGCGAGCTCCAGGAGTTCTACGGCCTCCAATTACACAATTTCACCACTGCCTCGATTCTACATATCGCTGGCTATGTTGCTCCCTGCGAGTTGTTCCTGGGCTGCGAGGCTCACTTCGAGCTATGGAAAAGGCTATTTTGCCTCGTCCCTCGCACATAGAGGGGGTCACATTATCAAGTGGGCGGAGCCGAAATATGGCGCATCGCTGGTACCGGATACCTGTCCGGTACCCCGAAGAAGTCGTCCGAAGACTGGCCTTCGGAATGGTTTTATATGGAGGACGTTCCCCTTTCGGACCATGTTCGGCAGGGTCTTCATGAGTTCAGCAACGCTTATCTGAAGAAACGCCGAAGTTGGCGCCCACGGAGCCCCCAGGTGGAAGACAATGGAGAAGTCCTCTACCTGATGAACCGGATTAAAGAACTGGCTCAATCAGGATTGACAGTAATCGAAGTTATGTCGATTTTCATAATGCGGGGAGTGCAACCACTTCAATATCGTGGGCATCCCTTGTGGTGTTTTAACGGGGCGAATGATGCCACCTGCTGCGGGCGTAAGGGTCCGGACAATGCTGCCGCTTTAGCGAAAATTCTGTCCGAATTGTTCAAGGGAGAGGAAGAGGAGTTCATCCGCATCAAGCCACGGGATGGAATCTCCATGTACAATCCTCCAAGCTGGGCAAGTCATATCTCCTTACTCCCATCTTTCCTGCATTCCTTGTCGTAAGTATTCACCTTGCCACTTTGTGGCAGGAACTGCGAAAAGCCACAAAGGAGGTCAGTAGCCCTTCTACACAACCAGAGGACCCTGACCGTGCCCTCGACTCCGGACTTGAAGAAGATCCGGTTATATTCGTGGAGCTGATAGACCGGCAGTTCTATCAGTTAAGCTGCGATGATGCCATGGTGGCCATTACGACCGACTATCCCAGACTGCTTCCTGCATCACACGTAAGAAAACCAAAAAATCCCAACTCCAAAAACTAGGATCCCCTGTTAGACACTTCACCTACCATATACATATGGCGTTTTTACAGGAAAGGCATTCGGGACGCCTTGCCGAACCCACAACAACTTGCCAACAAGAGGCACCGAGGCCGGGCAAGCCAAAAAGGAAGGCGGTCAGGACGGAGACGCCGGCGCAAAGGTATAATAGAAACCCCACTCCGTGGTTGTCGTCTTTCTCGAAATGTAACAATGCCCATGTTTCTTTAGCAGAAAAAATGCTCGCCAGAATATGTCCGGCGATGTTGCTAATCACGCTTCCACCAGTCGGGCGCCAGGACCAGACATAGAGGCGAAAGCTAATATGGGGCGGGCGCCAAATAATCCCCCTACAGAGGATGCAGATAGATTATCCGCTAGTAACTCAGAAGTGGAAAGCTCCATGAATCATAGGCGCCGCCGGGCCATACGCCGTGATGCTTGTTTCTCACCAGCGGCATTTGATGCCTTCAATTCTGGAGAGGCGTACCTCCATGCTGCTCAAGATGGTCTAGCCAGAGCCATGAATCAGTATGTAAAGGATGTACGGGTAAGTAAATCTGACGATTTATATGTATCAGTAGCCCCTGAGACTTGAAACAGTTAGCATAACTGATTTAAGGATCATCTTTATTGTGCAGGTTCTTACAGAGAAGAATACTAGACTGTCACAGGAGCTGGAAGAATGCAAGAACCAACTGCGGGCCGCTGTTGCCGCATTAAAGGAACCAAAAAAGTCTCCCACTGGTAACATTTACTTTAAAGAATGATGGTTACCATATAGTGTGCAGCGTGGCTACAGATCTAACAATAGATGTTGCAGATGAATCCGAAGGACCAGCATGTCGTGCGACAGCTAGAGGCTGGCAAACGCATGCTGACTGAGGTTAGGCGGGAGAAAAACAATCTCCAAGACGCCAATGTCAAGCTGAGCGTGGAACTAAAAGACGTTCGAGCCCAGCTTGCAGACTCTGAGAAGGAGAATAAGCGGCTTCGGCGCGACATTTTCAGTAAGTGCTTGAACGAATCCTTTTGAAGGAATTTGGCGAAGAAGCCGACTAACAGCGTTATGTCTGTAGGTATGCTGACGGGTCGTCCCGCGGAATGCTCGGGTCTGAGGGTGATCTTCTATTCGGGCTCTCACATCTGCACGAACAAGTTCGGCAGGTGATGCAAGGTGTTTCCCAGGCCTTGTGGCCATCCGTCTCCCTGCCAGAAGGTGTTGCAGAGCTTACGGAGAAGCTCAAGGGAGCACGGCGGCGATTCCGATTATGGAAGATATCGGCCCGCCGTCAAGGTGCCAGAGAAGCATGAGCCATGGTGAAGACACGATATACCAAGGCTGACCCAAATCACATGGCCGAGGTTGGACTTGTGGGGCCTGATGGAAAAGAGATCCCCGTTAGCTTAGTTTATGGGCAAGTAGAATTAGCCGCAAAGTATTCCCAACAGGATTGTAGGCTAGACCGCCTGTTGGATGGTATAGAAGAGGAATTTAGTCAGTCTGCATGACTATGTAATTAAAGTGACATGTATAATGCCTTCTAGCCGGATTGTAGATCATTTGTCTCGGTGGACCTTTTCGCTTCAACCTCGGGACCCGATAGTCCGGAGTGTATCCGAATACCCGCTCAGTTATATAAGAACCGGAGTATGCGTGGATACCAGGCGTAGGTGTCATTAGTGCTTGAATAGACAAGTGCCCAACCCACTAGACATGCCTAGGCCGCCCAGAACACATGGCAACATTACGGTCACACGGTGACCACGCGACGGGCATGCGAGTTTACGTGCTCTAGAGTTGGGGCCCTCGGCCACCGCCCAAACCTCGACATATCGCCACCAAACCATGTATTTATTATTAAATAGGTCCTTATGTAACTAGAAATGATTTTTGGAAAAAATAAATAGCAAACTATGAGGCAGCTGCAGTTCAAATTTGACCCGCTTCCAACTGAATCGGCGGAAATTTGTCTTTTTCACGAGAGGTGGATCAAAAATTTTTACACCCAACCATTTTGTCAATTTTGCATTAAATATGGCCTAGTATTTTATAAAAATGATTTGGTCCAATTTTGCAACAATTATTTGGTAGTTCCTTCACAAAAAAACCTCCTTTCGGGCACTCGGAAAATGGAAAATGGTTTTTTCGTCCAATGAAAATGAAAACTTCCTTAGGCAACATTGTTTGCCATTCCAATATGCACCCTTATGCACAATATGAGATTAGTTGAACAAACTATGCCATGAATGTGGCCATAAGTTTGATCATTTGGCTTGAAAGCCATTGATCTCCACACGTGACAGCTCGTTTCTGAGAACACTTTTTAAAAATAATTGCTGTATTACAAGTTTGTTATTTTTCCTGGGAACTTGGCCACATATAATGACACAATGCGAAGGTTTCCCAAATTTTTGATTTTTTTGAATTTTTTATGCCCGTTTCAAAATGCGGTCAAAACGGCGGGAATGACCGTTCCTAGCTAGTGGTTGAATCTTTGATTTTTTTGGTGTTTCTCTGATTAAATAGGTACTTATGTACCCAGAAATGATTTTTGTAAAAAATAAATAGCAAACTATGATGCAACTGCAGTTCAAATTTGACCCGCTTCCTACTGAACGACGAAAATTTGTCTTTTTCACGAGAGGAGGATCAAAGCTTTTTACAGCCAACCATTTGGTCAATTGTGCATTAAATATGGCCTAATATTTTAGAAAAATGATTTGGTCCAATTTTGCAACAATTATTTGGGAGGTCCTTCACAAAAAAACCTCCTTTTGGGCACTAAAAATGGAAAATGGTTTTTTCGTCCAAAGAAAATGAAAACTTCCTTAGGCAACATTGTTTGCCATTCCAATATGCACCCTTGTGCACAATATGAGATCATTTGAACAAACTATGCCAGGAATGTGGCCATAAGATTGATCATTTGGCTTGAAAGCCATTGATCTCCACATGTGATAGCTCATTTATAAGAACACTTTTTAAAAATAATTGCCGTATTAGAAGTTTGTTATTTTTCCTGGGAACTTGGCCACATATAATGACACAATGCGAAGGTTTCCCAATTTTTTGATTTTTTTGAATTTTTTATGCCCGTTTCAAAATGCGGTCAAAACGGCGGGAATGACCGTTCCTAGCTAGTGGTTGAATCTTGGAATTTTATTGGTGTTTCTCTGATTAAATAGATATTTATGTACCTATAAATGATTTTTGGAAAAAATAAATAGCAAACTACAAGGCAGCTACAGTTCAAATTTGACCCGCTTCCAACTGAATCGGCGGAAATTTGTCTTTTTCACGAGAGGAGGATCAAAACTTTTTACACCCATCCATTTGATCAATTCTGCATTAAATATGGCCTAATATTTTAGAAAAATGATTTGGTCCAATTTTGCAACAATTATTTGGGAGGTCCTTCACAAAAAAACCTCCTTTTGGGCACTCAAAAAATTGAAAATGGTTTTCCCGTCCAAGGAAAATGAAAGCTTCCTTACGCAATATTGTTTGTCTTTCCAGTATGCACCCTTGTGCATAATATGAGATCATTTGAACAAACTATGCCATGAATGTGGCCATAAGATTGATCATTTGGCTTGAAAGCCATTGATCTCCACACCTGATAGCTCGTTTCTGAGAACACTTTTTAAAAATTATTACCGTATTACAAGTTTGTTATTTTTCCTGGGAACATGGCCACATATAATGACACAATGCGAAGGTTTCCCAATTTTTTGATTTTTTTTTGAATTTTTTATGCCCGTTTCAAAATGCGGTCAAAACGGTGGGAATGACCGTTCCTAGCTAGTGGTTGAATCTTGGAAATTTTTTGATGTTTATCTGATTAAATAGATATTTATGTACCTAGAAATGATTTTTGGAAAAAATAAATAGCAAACTACAAGGCAGCTACAGTTCAAATTTGACCCGCTTCCACCTAAATCGGCGGAAATTTGTCTTTTTCACGACAGGTGGATCAAAACTTTTTACACCCAACCATTTGGTCAATTGTGCATTAAATATGTCCTAGTATTTTAGAAAAATGATTTGGTCCAATTTTAAAACAATTATTTGGGAGGTTCTTCACAAAAAAAACTCATTTTGGGCTCTCGAAAAATGAAAACTCTTTATTTTTGCAAAAAAAAAACTCATTTCTCACTACACCTTTTTGAAGATATTTATCTTTTTTCATGTTTGTTATTTTGTCTGAAAACTCGTTCACATTGTGGTGACACTATGAGAAGGTTTTCTATTTTCTTTTTGAATTTCTCAGGTCATAAAATAGCTAACATGATTTTAACATATTATTTTTAGACAGCTATGACCAATTTAGATGGTCATAGCATCATAATGCATTCTGATTGGTCCGTAGACGTTTCACGCGGATTGTGCATCATACACCATCGGATGCTCGTGGATCCAACGGCTGTCCTCAACCCTTCCACACCAACCCCGAAACCCTAGCTGGTCATTTTCCATCCACCCCCCCGCCTCCTTTCTTTCCCACATCCATCCCATCTCCTCGCTGTCTCACCCGACGGAGAGAGAGAGAGCTGCCTCCTCCCTTCCAGATCGCCGCTGGCACCTCCCTCCGGCGGAGCTGGCTGCCGTCCATGGCCTCCAGCACGCCCTCCCCTTCCCCCACCCAACCAAACCGCACGTCCATGGCCACATCCCCGCTCAATCTCGTCGAGAACGAGGCCACCTGCAACCACTGGCCTCCATCGATCCAACCATCCATCCATGCCCGCAACAGCACTCCCGCCGCCCGTGCTCCTTCCCCAACAGCGCACCTCGACGCCTCCTCGTCCCCACACAGCCCGCGAGGCACCGGCCTCCCCAGATCCGATCGAGGCACCCCGCCTTCCTCTCCCTCGTCTCAGCTTTCTCCTAGATCCGATCGATGCAACACCGCCACCACCACCCACCACCGCCGACCTTTCCCCTCGCCATGCACCTCTCCCCTCGCCTTCCTCCTAGGCTCGAAGGCTCGACGCTCGCGAGGGGGACGTGGTGAGGCCGAGGTCGAGGACGGGGTGCCTATTCGGCTTCTTCCGTGCGGACGGCGGCGAGCAACGCGCCGGGCACGCCCGCGCCCAGCTCGTCTCCTCCTCCGACGACCCCAACCCCAAGGTATTTTCCTCTCCCGTCATGCCCCGCGTTGAGCCCGTGAGTTTCTCCTTCTCGATCCAAGGTTCTGACCTTGTCATTTTCTCCTTTGGTGTTCTATTTTTCATGCCCGCAGATGTCGTCCGAGGCGGTCAAGGTGGTGTTGCCGGAGTCAGTGCACCAGCACTCCACCGCACACATGCGACGACGCGGGCGGCTGCTTAGGGTTCCGGCCAGATGTCGAAGGCGAGGCCCCGACCCGCCCCCAACCGCGCCGCCCCCGCCCATGACGCCGTCTTTGCCGCGGAGTTCCAGAGTTCAAGGACCGAATCACCGACGCCGTAAGTGACAAGCAGGTTCGACATCTTTCTCGGTTCTTTCCCCTGCATTCCTTTGGTAGCAGCACTAGTAGTATCTATAATTTGTGCAGGAAATAAATAGTATCTGACTTCTAGGTCTTACAGTAGCATGACAGGCCCATATTTTCTCTTATGAAAATGAACAACCACTCATTTTGGCCATGTTGCAGTCACTTGGAAACATTATCGTAGCCTCTACGCATAGTCAGATAACACAAAATATCTGCAGTCTGTCAATATTGTAAGAATCTTGGGGCTTACAATCTCTAGAATAACAGCTAGCTCCAGAGTTTCAGGACATCACAACTGTTGCTCGTACCTGCTTGCTGCCAGACCACTAGACAAATAAGTGAATGCAAGCCATCAGGTCACTTGTTTGTGTCTGCTTCCTGTGAAATTAGTCCATCCGCGTGGCTGTCCGGCCATGTAAAAGGAAACCTAGAAGTTTGCTCTGCGTGGAACCGGTGGGTGGGCGCTTATGGACGGATTTTGCATAGAATGTCTAACTTTATTTGGGCTTGCTGATTGTTCATTTCGAGTTGGAGATGAAATTGGTTTGGGCACCATAATCTAGATTTTTATTTTTACCCTTTTGTCAAATTTGTGTCGCACATTTGTTATATATATTAGAATGATTAAGAATCTGAAGGCAGGACTGTTTTTCACTCATCTCGCAGTTTCTGGGACGGGTGAGGATCATGGAGTGCTTTGGCTGTTCACAACTCGAGCGGACACGGTTCTAGTCAGGTGCCATGGTGCCTGGTGCTTGCATGGTGAGAAGCAACATCTGGCCAATCCTCGGGTCATGGATGCCCTCTCACTCCCGTGCATTTGTCCCACTAAACCACTGATGTAGCTCAAAGGACACTACCAATCTTCAATCGTATGTGTCATTCCTTCATACTACTATCTCTGCCCACTTTATTAGCCTCAGATTTGGTTGGTCCTTTGTTCGATCAAATGCACAAATCAGATTTCTTCTTGGATGTCTATGTGTGCATTCTCTTAATTCTTTGATTAATGAAAGCAAAATACTGAAAATGTGCATGTTATGACTGGCCAATACACTGAGAAATAATAATGCTGTGCAACTTTATCAAGGATCGATTAGTTAGTTACTGGGAAGCATTATCGAATGTTGTTCTTCCCTGCTCTTACCAGCGTCCTTTTAATTCCGTATGAGTTTTGTAGTTGAAGGAGTCCATTCTGTGCAGCCGGTGGCGTATGAGTTCAAGATCGGCGACCAGTTTTTTTAGAGGCATATATAGTATTGCATTATAAATAAGTTTGTATGTCGTTGGTCTAATTAGTTTGTATGCTGCATCATATATAGTACTGCATATCATATATAGTACTGCTAATTAGTTTGTATGCTGTTGACTTAGCTTGACCCAGAACATATCATATAGTACTGCATTATAGTACTGCAAGATCGGTGAGAGAGAGGCATAGTCTAATTGCGAATCCATGTGTGTGCATTTCTGTGTTATTGGAATATGTTGAGTACATATTGGAATATGCTAAATGCTATTGCCTGATATAATATAAGTATGGGCTACAGCTTTATGCATATTTGTTTTGTATTTTTATAAATGATGATAGTTTGTGCAAGATGTTCACATATTATTTTATTTTTTGACTAAATTCTCTTATGCCCTTGACTTAGCTTGACCCAGAACAACAGCATCCTTGATGCGCGTACTGACCTTCACCTCGTTCTTTCTCTTATAGACTCGAAGGAGACCATACGCAAGGCACCTCCTCTTCGGTTGTGAGAGTGTCCAAGGGTCGTGGGTGCGGCTAATGCCTATGTATGTGGCCGCACTTGACACTGCCCTCTCTTTAAGGGCACATATCATTTTTTATAACTCTGCTATCTTTTCCCAAGTCTTTATTATCTTGCATAGCCTTGTGCTGATATGTATTGTTTGATGCTAATTACCCAAGTTAGTGCATGATGTTAAGGATAACCTCAGAACACTTGCCTAGGTTTATAAGATATGACATGTGACAGTTCAAACCTGCTTTGCTTCTCTTTCAATGCTTTTGCTGCTGTACTGTGCTTCTCTAGTTGTTTGAATGCTTCTGCTGCTAGCCTGCTAGACTGCTACTAGCTTGAATAGGTGTGCACTTGTGCTTGGTGGTGGTGCTGCTTGTGTTGCTGCTGCTAATTTAATACTTATACTCATGTCGCTGTTGATTAAATTCTTATGTTGTTGTTGCATGCTTATGCAACTGATTCAATGCTTTAGAAATTAATTGAATTGAACTTGATTCAATGCCAACGATTTCTCCAACTTGCCAAAATTGTCATAATTGTCTCTTGCCTTGTGATGTTAGTCTCTATGCACTTACTAGTATTGTTAGTTGAATGGATGGTCATGGTAGTAGAATAGGAATTTTCTTTAGGTTAGTGTTATAGTGATGTTCATTTCATTACCTAAACTTTGTACCAATGTACCATGCAGGTATGTATAGATTATTATTGTAGAACAAACATCAAGTTAATCTGTTGCATTCAAGTTGTTGGAAGTTTTGTTATGCCATGCTTAGTGTTTAATGAATTGGGGCATTTGGGCATGTATGTATAAATTTTAGCCTCTTGAAAGAATATTATTTACTTCCAATGTATTTCACTAATAACTTATCAGGATCATGATCTAATGTTGTCGAGGTTGCTGCTGCTGTGACAGAAGATCAGAAGAAGCTTGGAGATGTGCGGCATAGTTTTAGTTGATGTTGACACCAAGTTTTGGTGCATGTGTATCTGTTTTTGATTGTATGTGCACTTGTTGGACATGCAAACGTGTATGTGCTCTTGTGAGTATTTGACTGGATGATTTCTGGATTTAATCAGTTAATTGAGAGATTTATTGATTTTTTGTTGTTCAATTGTGTAAATTGAAATCCGTGAATGAAAAAGACCAAATGTTCTACTTGACAAAATAATATTTGGGCTCTAAAAAGGATGTGGCCCAAACTATAGTGTATCGGTACAGTGTGTATTTCAGAAAAACCAGAAAATAAGCTTAATGAAATGGTTCGCAAAAAGGTCATGTCACAGAAAATAAAAAGGCCAAATTGCTGGGCCAGACCCATGTAGCTAGCAAAAATTAAGAAAAAAAGTATGAAAAAGGCCGAATTGTTGGGCTAGGCCCATGTAGAAAATCGAATTGGACCGGGCTGAATCTTGTGCCACGTCAGATTGCCACGCTGGATGCCTACGTGGCCTGGGGAGGTTGCTAGTGACCAAAACACCACAGTAGACGTATTTTGGTCATAAACGTCTTCGACCATTCCAGAAGAAAGGTCGCTATAGTCAGTTTATGACGGCCAGCTTTTGACCTTATGTTTTTGGTCACAAAAAGGTCACAAATGGAAATTTGTGACCATTCAGTGACCAATAGTGGTGGTCACAAGTTGACATATTTCTTGTAGTGTATCCCAAAATTTCGTTTCGGTTTTCCACGCACTTTCCATCGTGCAGTACTTTCGTACTATGGACGCCAAGTCGGCGAAGCGTGATATGTCACGGCGACTTATGGCGTTAAGGATTCCCTTGTCCGTGTAGTTATTGCAGAAAAGTGAGACTGCGTCTTCCTCGCGGCAGTCCTTAACCTTGTTCATCACAAGGAGGAATCTAGCCCAATAATGATGTACTGTTTCATGGGGCTCTTGCCTGATGTGGGAAAGATCGTTTATATCTGGGTGGGTGGGTGGGTTTGAGTCTGGACCCCTACCCGATCTGAGACCCAGGGGCCGAGGGGTTTCCGGTCTTGGAAGTTCAGATTCCGATATGTTGCCCGATGAGTCTGGCCCGCTACCTGACTCTAGGTTCAGGGCTTGGGTGATGTCCTCCCGTAAACGGGTATCCGGCTTAGAGAGCTCAGGAATTCGGACATAGTTAGTCTTCAAGATAGAGGGAGGATTGTCGCATTGTTCCTCCACCACCGCAACATGATGGGCGACCGGTGGAGAGTTAATCTCCCTTCGATCGGGTTTCAGCCCAATCCGATCATAGTCCGTAGCGACTCCCAAGGCGGCGATGCATTCCAAGGGTTCGTATAGGGAGGAGAGCTCCATTGGATCCATCTGCTCGGCGAATTCTGAGCCGACGTGGAGGCTGTTTTTGATGACCCGAGAAGTCATCGTTGGTGCAGCGGCCGAACAGGCAGTCATGACGAAACTGCCTAGCCGGAGAGTTTGCCGACAGCCAGAGCTCCCCCGGCGGTAATGTCTTTTTAACAACAAGATGAGCCATCCTTGCTTACGGCGATGTCATAGAGGAACTCTCAATGAAAGCACCAATGTCGGTGTCAAAACCAGCGGATCTCTGGTAGGGGGTCCCGAACTGTGCGTCTAAGGCGGATGGTAACAGGAGGCAGGGGACACGATGTTTTACCCAGGTTCAGGCCCTCTTGATGGAGGTAAAACCCTACGTCCTGCTTGATTTATTCTTGATGATATGAGTATTACAAGAGTTATCTAGCACGAGATCGGAGAGGCTAAACCCTAGAAGCTAGCCTATGGTATGATTGTTGATACGTCTCCGTCGTATCTATAATTTTTGATTGTTCCATGCCAATATTATTCAACTTTCATATACTTTTGGCAAGTTTCTATACTATTTTTGGGACTAACATATTGATCGAGTGCCCAGTGCCAGTTCCTGTTTGTTGCATGTTTTTTCTTTCGCAGAACATCCATATCAAACGGAGTCCAAACAGAATAAAAATTGACGGAGATTTTTTTGGAATATATATGATTTTTGGGAAGAAGAATCCACACAAGACGATGCTCGAGGGGCCCACGAGGTAGGGGGGCGTGCCCCAGGGTGTCAGGCCCGCCCCTGACCCTCGTGACCACCTCATAAGGCGGTTGGTGCCCTTCTTTCGCCGCAAGAAAGCTAATTTCTGGTAGAGATCGTGTCAAAATTTCAGCCCAATTGGAGTTACAGATCTCCGGGAATATAAGAAACTGTGAAAGGGAAGAATCTAGGAAGGCAAAAACAGAGAGACACAGAGAGACAGATCCAATCGCGGAGGGGCTCTCGCCCCTCCCGTGCCATGGAGGCCATGTACCAGAGGGGAAACCCTTCTCCCATCTAGGGAGGAGGTCAAGGAAGAAGAAGAAGAAGGGGGGCTCTGTCCCCCTCGCTTCCGGTGGCACCGGAGTGCCACCGGGGGCCATCATCATCATTGCGGTCTACACCAACACCTCCGCCATCTCCACCAGCATCTCCATCACCTTCCCCCCTCTATCTACAGCGGTCCACTCTCCCGCAACCCGCTATACCCTCTACTTGAACATGGTGCTTTATGCTTCATATTATTATCCAATGATGTGTTGCCATCCTATGATGTCTGAGTAGATTTTCGTTGTCCTATCTCTGTGGTTGATGAATTGCTATGATTGATTTAATTTGCTTGTGGTTATGTTTCTCTCCTTTGGTGCCCATTATATGATTGCGCGCGTGGATCACACCATAGGGTTAGTTGTATGTTGATAGGACTATGTATTGGAGGGCAAGAGTGATAGAAGCTTCAACCTAGCATAGAAATTCATGCATACATGATTGAAGGGGGACCAATATATCTTAATGCTATGGTTGGGTTTTACCTTAATGAACAATAGTAGTTGCGGATGCTTGCTAATAGTTCCAATCATATGTGCATAGAATTCCAAGTCAGGGTTGACATGCTAGCAGTGGCCTCTCCCACATAATACTTGCTATCGGTCTAGTAAAGTAGTCAATTGCTTAGGGGCATTTTCGCAACTCCTACCACCACTTTTCCACACTCGCTATATTTACTTTATTGTTTCTTAACCTTAACAGCCCCTAGTTTTATTTTCGTGCTATTTACTTTCTTGCAAGCCTTTCCGAAAACACCTACAAAGTACTTCTAGTTTCATACTTGTTCTAGGTAAAGCGAACGTCAAGCGTGCGTAGAGTTGTATCGGTGGTCGATAGAACTTGAGGGAATATTTGTTCTACCTTTAGCTCCTCATTGGGTTTGACACTCTTACTTATCGAAAGAGGCCACAATTGATCCCTATACTTGTGGGTTATCAAGACCTTTTTCTGGCGCTGTTGCCAGGGAGCAATAGCGTGGGGTGAATATTCTCGTGTGTGCTTGTTTGCTTTATCACTAAGTAATTTTTATTTGCTGTTCGTAGTTGTTTTTTATCTTTAGTTATGGCTATAAAATGCAAAATACCAAAAAAATTAGTTGTACCTACTGAACCAATGGTTGAAGAACCACTCAAAATCTATCACACTGCTGAAGCTTTTTACTTGGATCATCTTCGATCCATTTGTGCTTGTGCCGAAACCCCAACTAGCTTAGTTGAGGGGAAATCTTTGGATGAGCATGCTTGTTATGTGCGACACCGTATATCTGAAAAAGCGAAATTATTATGGAGTCAAATTCAATGTTTGCAATGCTATGCTTGGAATTTATGTGAATTATATGATTTTACTTGTTGTTCTGAAAACCCGAAGAAACACCTTCCCTACCTATGTGAGTTTATTGATAATGAAATCTTATCTTCTTACGCTAAAGGTGTTTATAGTTACTATGATGTTCAACAAATTGAAGAATTTGTTGCTTTTGAGGGTGCTTATGAAATTGCTTCTTTGATTGAAATGTATGATGCTACTTTTCACAAATCTGAAAATTTTGCTATACTCCAATATTGCTATGATAATTATGCTTCTAATACCTATGTTAAACAATATATTGAGGAATACTCCGCTGTCCAAGAAGAGACTAATATTTTGCAGGAATCTATGGAAGAAGAAATTGATGACACTGTGAGCTCATTGGATGAAAAAGATGAGGAGGAGAGCGAAGAACAAAAGGAGGAAGAGCGGATTGATCACCCATGCCCACCTTCTAATGAGAGTAACTCTACAACTCATACATTGTTTAATTTCCCTTCGTGCTTACCGCATGATGATTGCTATGATGACTGTTATGATCCCTTGGATTCTTTTGAAACATCCCTTTTTGATGATGCTTGTGGCCAAGATGCCAATATGAATTATGCTTATGGAGATGAACTTGCTATAGTTCCTTATGTTAAACATGAAAATGTTGCTATTGCACCCACACATGATAGTCCTATTATCTTTTTGAATTCTCCCGATTATACTATATCGGAGAAGCTTGCACTTATTAAGGATTATATTGATGGGTTGCCTTTTACCGTTGCACATGATTATTTTTATAAATATAATATGCATGTGCTTGCTGCTTCTACTTGCAATTATTATGAGAGAGGAACTATATCTCCACCTCTCTATGTTTCCAACATGATAAAATTGCAAGAAACTGTTTATACTATGCATTGGCCTTTACTATGTGTGCATGAATTGTTCTTTTATGACATGCCGATGCATAGGAAGAGAGTTAGACTTCGTCATTGCTTGATATATGTTGCCTTGTGCTCACTACTAAATTACAAATCATTGTTAATTAAAATTGGCTTTGATAAACCTTGGGATCCGGGTGGATTCATTACTTGAGCACTATATGCCTAGCTTAATGGCTTTAAAGAAAGCGCTGCCAGGGAGACAACCTGGAAGTTTTAGAGAGTCATTTATTTCTGTTGAGTGCTTTATATAGTTTAAAAACAACAAAAATAAAGAGGGGAACCCAAAACTTTTCAAAAAGGAAAGTGAAAGTGAGAAAGACAAGCACTGTTGAAGTGGGAGAGCTCCTTGAACTTTTTCCATGCTCACGGCAACTTTGTGAATCTTGATTACAGAAACTTTGTAAAATAAATAAATATCCCCTTGTACAATTCCATTGTATGATAAAAATAATGTGCCAAGGTTTGCCTTTATGATGTTTACGATGCTTGTTGGTTTGTGCGGTGCAGGACAAAAACTTTTTCTGTAGTGCATGAATTTTAGTTTTTTACTGGAACGTCAAATGGTTCTGATTCTTTTTTCACTATATTTATGTACAAATTGTTTATTTTTCCTGATTTTGGAAGAATTTTTCAAGTATCAGAAGTATGGTGAATGTTCATATTATTACAGACTGTTCTGTTTTAGACAGATTCTGTTTTTGATGCACAGTTTGCTTGTTTTGATGAAACTATCAATTTATATCAGTGGATTAAGCCATGAAAAAGTTATATTACAGTAGACACAATGCAAAAACAAAATATGAATTCATTTGCAATAGTACTTAGAGTAGTGATTTGTTTTATTATACTAATGGATCTTACCGAGTTTTTTGTTGAAGTTTTGTGTGGATGAAGTGTTCGATGATCGAGAAGGTCTCGATGTGAGAAGAAGGAAGAGAGGCAAGAGCTCAAGCTTGGGGATGCCGGAGGCACCCCAAGTAAATATTCAAGGAGACTCAAGTGTCAAAGCTTGGGGATGCTGGGGAGGCATCCCCTCTTTCTTCAACAAGTATCGGTATGTTTTCGGATTCGTTTCGTTCATGCGATATGTGCAATCTTGGAGCGTCTTTTCTTTAGTTTTCATGTTTCGTTTTTGCACCATGCTGGTATGAGATAGTCCTTGGTTGATTTATAGAATGCTCATTGCACTTCACTTACATCTTTTGAGTATGGCTTTATAGAATGCTTCATGTGCTTCACTTATATCATTTGAAGTTTGGATTGCCTGTTTATCTTCACTTAGAAAACCGCCATTTGTAGAATGCTCTTTTGCTTCACTTAGATTTGTTAGAGCACGGGCATATCTTTTGTAGAAAGAATTAAACTCTCTTGCTTCACTTATATCTATTTAGAGAGATGACAGGAATTGGTCATTCACATGGTTTGTCATAAAATCCTACATAAAACTTGTAGATCACTGAATATGATATGTTTGATTCCTTGCAATAGTTTTGCGATATAAAGATGGTCATATTAGAGTCATGCTAGTGGGTAGTTGTGGATTGTAGAAATACGTGTGTTGAGGTTTGTGATTCCTGTAGCATGCACGTATGGTGAACCGTTATGTAACGAAGTCGGAGCATGATTTATTTATTGATTGTCTTCCTTATGAGTGGCGGTCGGGGACGAGCGATGGTATTTTCCTACCAATTTATCCCCCTAGGAGCATGCAGGTAGTACTTTGTTTTGATGACTAATAGATTTTTGCAATAAGTATGTGAGTTCTTTATGACTAATGTTGACTCCATGGATTATACGCACTCTCACCCTTCCACCATTGCTAGCCTCTCTAGTACCGCGCAACTTTCGCTGGTACCATAAACCCACCATATACCTTCCTAAAAACAGCCACCATACCTACCTATCATGGCATTTCCATAGCCATTCCGAGATATATTGCCATGCAACTTCCATCATCATCATATTCATGACTTGAGCATTCATTGTCATATTGCTTTGCATGATCGTAAGATAGCTAGCATGATGTTTTCATGGCTTGTCCGTTTTTTGATGTCATTGCTACGCTAGATCATTGCACATCCCGGTACACCGCCGGAGGCATTCATATAGAGGCATATCTTTGTTCTAGTATCGAGGTGTAATATTGAGTTGTAAGTAAATAAAAGTGTGATGATCATCATTATTAGAGCATTGCCCAAAAAAAGGAGAGGCCAAAGAAGCCCGCAAAAAAGGGGCAATGTGACTATCCTTTTACCACACTTGTGCTTCAAAGTAGCACCATGTTCTTCATATAGAGAGTCTCTTGAGTTATCACTTTCATATACTAGTGGGAATTTTCATTATAGAACTTGGCTTGTATATTCCGATGATGGGCTTCCTCAAATGCCCGAGGTCTTCATGAGTAAGCAAGTTGGATGCACACCCACTTAGTTTCAGTTTGAGCTTTCATATACTTATAGCTCTAGTGCATCCGTTGCATGGCAATCCCTACTCACTCACATTGATATCTATTAATGGGCATCTCCATAGCCCTTTGATATGCCTAGTTGATGTGAGACTATCTTCTCCTTTTTGTCTCCTCCACCATCATATTCTATCCCACCTATAGTGCTATGTCCATGGCTCACGCTCATGTATTGCGTGAAAGTTGAAAAGGTTTGAGAACATCAAAAGTATGAAACAATTTCTTGGCTTGTCATCGGGGTTGTGCATGATTTGAATATTTTGTGTGGTGAAGATGGAGCATAGGCAGACTATATGATTTTGTAGGGATAACTTTCTTTGGCCAAGTTATTTTGAAAATACATGATTGCTTTATTAGTATGCTTGAAGTATTATTGTTTTTATGTCAAATGATAGATTATTGCTTTGAATCACTCATGTCTTAATTTTCATGCCATGATTAGACATATGATCAAGATTATGCAAGGTAGCATTCCACATCAAAAATTATCTTTTTTATCATTTACCTACTCGAGGACGAGCAGGAATTAAGCTTGGGGATGCTGATACGTCTCCGTCGTATCTATAATTTTTTATTGTTCCATGCCAATATTATTCAACATTCATATACTTTTGGCAACTTTTATACTATTTTTGGGACTAACATATTGATCCAGTGCCCATTGCCAATTCCCGTTTGTTGAATGTTTTTTGTTTCGCAGTATCCATATCAAACGGAGTCCCAACGGAATAAAAACCGACGAAGGTTTTTTTGGAATATATATGATTTTTGGGAAGAAGAATCCACGCGAGACAATGCTCGAGGGGCCCACGAGGTAGGGGGGCGGGCCCCAGGGTGTCAGGCGCGCCCCTGACCCTCGTGGCCACCCCGTAAGGCGGTTGGTGCCCTTCTTTCGCTGCAAGAAAGATAATTTCTGGATAGAGATCGTGTCAAAATTTCAGCCCAATCGGAGTTACGGATCTCTGGGAATATAAAAACGGTGAAAGGGAGGAATCTGGGAACGCAAAAACAGAGAGAGACCGAGAGACAGATCCAATCTCGGAGGGGCTCCCGCCCCTCCCATGCCATGGAGGCCATGGACCAGAGGGGAAACCCTTCTCCCATCTAGGGACGAGGTCAAGGAAGAAGAAGAAGAAGGAGAGGGGCTCTCTCCCCCTCGCTTTCGGTGGCACCGGAGTGCCACCGGGGGCCATCATCATCACCGTGATCTACACCAACACCTCCGCCATCTTCACCAACATCTCCATCACCTTCCCCCCTCTATCTACAGCGGCTCACTCTCCCACAACCCACTGTACCCTCTACTTGAACATGGTGCTTTATGCTTCATATTATTATCCAATGATGTGTTGACATCCTATGATGTCTGAGTAGATTTTCGTTGTCCTATCGGTGGTTGATGAATTGCTATGATTGATTTAATTTGCTTGTGGGTATGTTGCTGTCGTTTGGTGCCCATCATATGATTGCGCGCATGGATGACACCATAGGGTTTGTTGTATGTTGATAGGACTATGTACTGGAGGGCAAGAGTGACAGAAGCTTCAAACTAGCATAGAAATTGATGCATATGGTATTGAAGGGGGGCCAATATACCTTAATGAACATTAGTAGTTGCGTTGAAGTTTGCAAGTCCCGTAGCATGCACGTATGGCAAACGTTATGTAACAAATTTGAAAAATGAGGTGTTATTTGATTGTCTTCCTTATGAGTGGCGGTCGGGGACGAGCGATGGTCTTTTCCTACCAATCTATCCCCCTAGGACCATGCGCGTAGTGTCGAGGTTTTTGATGACCTGTAGATTTTTGCAATAAGTATGTGAGTTCTTTATGACTAATGTTGAGTCCATGGATTATACGCACTCTCACCCTTCCATCCTTGCTAGCCTCTTCGGTATCGTGCATTGCCCTTTCTCACATTGAGAGTTGGCGCAAGCTTCACCGGTGCATCCAAACCCCGTGATATGATACGCTCTTTCACACATAAACCTCCTTATATCTTCCTCAAAACAGCCACCATACCTACCTATTATGGCATTTCCATAGCCATTCCACTACTAGGGAAAAGCCTAGCAGCAGCGCGGGTTTTGGGCCTATTAGTAACGCGGGGACCAGTGCTACTAATAAGGCGCTACAGCTAACGTATAGCAGTAGCGCCTGTTGTCCCATGCTACTGCTATACATGAATAGCTGTAGCGCTCTTTATCAAAGGGTGCTGCTGATATTATCTGCAGTGCTGTTTACTTAGAAGCGCTACTAGTAAGGCGACGCTACTGCTAAATTTCCCCCCTCGCTACTACTAGTTTTATTAGTTTTTTTCCCTGCATATTTTTTTTGTATTTGAATAGGCTTTATACAAAAATCTTTAGCATATCATACACAT
This sequence comes from Triticum monococcum, assembly GCA_034509565.1. Classification (NCBI taxonomy): domain Eukaryota; kingdom Viridiplantae; phylum Streptophyta; class Magnoliopsida; order Poales; family Poaceae; genus Triticum; species Triticum monococcum. The sequence goes on along the minus strand of CM067841.1, from coordinate 567,455,860 downwards.
ACAAATGTATCATATCATGTACATACAATTAGTCTCATCAAATCATGTCATCATCATAATCATCATCCAACACAAAGTGGTCTCATCATCTCAAAAATAGCGATAAAAGTCTCGATTACTTGCAAATACATCGTCATCCATCTAAACAATGATATACACGAGAAGAGCTATCACTTTGAGTACATGAGTTCGTATCCCTCTCTCGCATTAGCGTGAACCTCAACTAACTACTACCTGTCGCTCGGAAACCGGAAACCGTTACACCTGGGCCTAACACTCCGGCCACTTGTCTTATATATACTCCTGGCGTAGCACTGCTTCGCCATCTATGATCTATGCACCTGCATCGTCACATGATTCGATGATATGCAACATATATAGTTGAGCAACAGAAAGAGACAGACTTGGCAAAAATAGAAACAACATATCATAAGCATAAATAACAAAGTTCATCATACCCCAAAATGCCCTAACTAGAGTGATTTTCTCTAGTCGAGGAGGAGGACGGTTTAATTACATCACAAATAAAGTTTCACCGTGCATAACTCAAAGTTTTTTCATACAGAAAGTATGGACTAAATGGACACATTGTCATATATCGACAATCACTCCAACATGTTGTTCCATCCATCCAAGTCAGGGAGATAGTCCTTGAGCTTAGTGAAAGGCTTCATGTCAAGACGCTGAGAGGCTATCCATGTTCGGACGTCTCCCGACATTTGTCCTTCTCCGTAGAACATCCCTGTTTTTCCGACGACCTCCTTCATGATGATTTGGGCAAGTTCGCGCTCGATGTTATAGAACTCAGCTCGAAGTCGATGATCCTCGATATCTCCTATGTCCTTTTCCCATTGTAGAATATGGGCATCGCCAGATCTAGGTGACATGCGAAGGTTCTGGTGATCCTGTCTATACTCCAGTATGTGATCCCGTCTGGTGAAACCTTCTTCACTGGGTCCCAACGGTGTCGGGCCCTGAGGACGTCACGCTCCTGTGGGACGGTGAAATCCGCCAAGGGGTCTGGGATGCCAAGACTCGCGGCTTCCGCGTCCTCCTTGGCCCATTTGGACCTCTTTCCGCCGTAACCACGGCTTCAGAGGTGGTGGCTCCCAATGTTCTTCTCTTGAAGCCACTTCATGTACTGAGACTTTATTTGGCAGCTTTGGCCTCGCAAGCCTCCTTCAATATTTGAAACTGCTCTTTCGTGATTGTCGGATTATCCTTTACAATCTCGGAGTAGGGTTCCTTCTTGTCGATGATCTTTGCTTTCACTCGATTTTTTCAGGCGGCCAACGCATTGCTAAACTTTGTCATGGCGTGTTTGTTTATCTTCTTCATTGCTGGGTCCTCATCTGGATCCTCATAATCCTTCTTATTCCGGCCCGGGAACAAGAATATCTGGTGAAACTTATTTAGGTGGGAGCTCCTCATATTTTCTATCTTCGGTAGTTTCTCATCGTTGATGGTGGCAGTTGTCCGTACGATGCAGCCTATTTGATTGCCATAGCATCGACGCGCTTCCTCGGGCGCCTTTGGCTCAAAATTGCCGTCGTCCACCGACGTGACCACCAGTCTAGTAGTCTTGAGTTTGTTACGAAGTTGTTGCCTCTTTGCTTTTGGTTCTACACCGGCTCCGCTCCCCGATGCAGCGCCGGTCTCAGTCTTAGCGCCGGTCTCGATGCCGGTCTGAGTCTCAGCGCCAGTCTCAGTCTCAGCACCGGTCTCAGTCTCAGCGCCGGTCTCGATGCCGGTCTGAGTCTCAGTGCCGGTCTCAGTCTTAGCACCGGTCTGTGTGTCGGTCTCAGTCCCCGATGCCACCGGTTGATCGTCGGCAAGGCTAAAAGATTCGTCTGCCGCCCGGTAGACGTCGGCGCAATCACCAGAACCCTGTCCTTCATCGTTGATAGCCATGTTTCCGACGATTATATCTAGTAAATTAATTCTGGACCTACTAAAATGAATAATGACATACAAAAGGCCTATGTTTTGCAGGAATGTTGACTCCTTCCTGTTGCGGCAAATCCCGGGCACTCGATATGTCCTAGTTTGTAGCACAAGTCATGCCGAAATTCATGGAAAATTTCGGCATGACCTTTGCTAAAAAGTGGACAAATCGAGAACCTGAAATTTGCCAGAACGAAAATGAATCAACATTCTGGCAAAACGTAGGCCACTCAGCTTCACTCCCTGGAAACAACAAAATGCCACCTGGGCACAATCGAAACATGGGCAAACACAATTGAGGAATTTGCATATATCCTGACCACTTCAAATTTGCATGTCCTATAGCGTTTGACACTTCAATAAAATCTACACAAATCATACATGCTCTCCCAAACTCAATTGAAAAACCAAATATAGATTATATTTAGTTAACTACTGAACTAAACTTTACTCTAAACTAAACCCTACTGCCCTAATTAACATCTAGTTAAACAAACTCAATTCAAAAACTAAACCCTACTGAACTAATTAACATCTACATTATCTACTACTTAACATCGTCTATTATTACCCTAACTAAAAATCATCAACATTATCTACTACTTAACATTAACATCTATTAGCTAAAAAGGATGGGTTGGGGGGCTTACAAAGAGGGGAGAGTCGGTGGCGGGGAGGTGCTTGGCGATGGAGGTAGGGGCGGGGTGGGCGGGCTCAGCACCGGGACGCGGCAGTCTTGGCGGGCTCAGGGGCGGTGAGGCCGAGGGTGGCGGCGGTGAGGTCGAGGGAGGCGACGGTGAGGTCGAGGGTGGCCCGAGAGGCGGCGGCGGTGAGGCTGGGCGGCCTCGGCGGCGGCCGTGAGGATGAGCTGTCACAGCCCTAGAATTTGTTTGTAATTAGTTGCATCAGCACCCATCCATCATGTCTAAAATTTATTTGAAAGTTGAAATGGGGACTGGTAAACCCTAGCAGCAAATGAAATTCAACTAGGTTCAACTTAAATCTTTTCAATGAACCAAAAATGCCCTTTAGAAATGTTCATCATTTTTGAATTGGTCTAGCACCTGTGACAAAAATGGTGCACATTTTTCTAGCTCAATTTGGATTTTTGAATGAACTCATTAAGTATTTGAATTTGTGCATTTAATTGCTATAAATAATTAAAATGCCCAAATAATTCTGGAAGTGGTTGAGGGCTGTTGGAAATATTTCCAAATGTGCCCACGAGTCATTTCGGGAATTTTGGAAATGAATTAGTATTTTTATTAATTCAAAACAGAGGAATAAATTAGATGGGCTCACCTGGCAGCCCATCTGGCCGGCCCAGCCCACCAGGGGCAGGGAGGTCTTCTTCCTCCCGCTAGTCGAATGCATAGCGCATGCCCGACGCGCGCACGGCCACCGCACGCCACCTCCGGCCTCCCTGCTTGCTCCCGTGACCCCTGGAGACGCTCTCTCACTCTCCCTTCACTCTCTGCTCTCTCCCCTGGCCTCTAGCCCCTCTCTCGAGCAGACCCGAACCCGCTCGTCGCCACCGATGCCGTTCACCATAGCCATCGTTAGCATTGGAAACTTTGAAAGCATTTCTTCATGCTAGCTCATGAAGCATATGTTTGGATGAAAGAAGTGACTACCTCTTATTCACATGCATTTGGTGAAAGTTGCCGCCATGAATTCGAGAAAGTAGTTTTGCTTCCTCTGGAATCATCCCAAGTTAGTCATGCACGTGCGAAGTATTCTGTGGTCTGGAGACTTGCAACCTTCATTCCATATGTATCCCTAGCACAGCAAGCCACTGATTGACTTGTTCTAGGAGAAGAAGTTCCTTCTTAAGAGCTAATCATGACTTAAGTAAGGACTTTGCTATCCTCGATGATGGTTCCCAACCAGAACTCGGTAGTGTTTGTTCTAAGACTTCCATGTGGTCATGCTTGTCTTGGACAACGTGTTCACATGTGTGTAGTAGAACCAGCTCATATTTTGGAGCCTGCTATCGTAGTTCATTTCCCGAGAATCTCGCAATGTTGTCTCGTCGTATTGTGTTGCAAACTTTCGTTTGTAGACATGTTGAGTCTGAAGTATCCTGTTACTAACCAGATCTGAATCTCAGGCAGATATGATGGTTGGAACATTCCAACATTTGCATTTTGTTACTAGCTTACACCGTCTTTGTGTCATTTCCCTATGGGCTGCCTCCATAGTAATTCTTATTCAGGATCATCTTCAAAAGTGGTCCTACCACGGTTCCCATCCATTTTCGATGATAAGCAAAATCATCCATTGCATTGTCTTCAACAAGGTAGTCCACATCGTCCATTCTAGTGTGAGTATGCCATTCTACCGCACTCCGCCAACGATTGTTGTGAATTCCCTTAGGTGGGTATGAAGAGTTTCGATGATCTATGGATCAAAAGTAATTCTTCTTTCCACTTAAGGGAATAATTCTACGAGTCGTCCTCGCTGAGGTGCCCCGTTATGGAATCATAGTAATTCATTCCCTTGCTACCCTGAAACCATGCATCATTCTTCTTAAGTGTGCAATTATTGCCTACCAATTTGAACCTTTGTCATCTATTACCTCCCATCTCTCTCGATGTGTGTTTTGTGTCTCAGCTCGAGATGTTTGAACATCCCATTCTACGAGTTGATCTTGAATAGCTTGATCTTCGAGAAGATCAATCCCAGTAGAGTTTCTTTCCGTCGTCGTCGCGTGGATGAAGATCTCAAAAGCGAGGATGTCAAGATCAACATGATGCAACGAATCAACGTTCTTATGAAGTGCAGTTGGGTCATGAAGATTGTGTTATCTTCGTGTCCCCTCTGTCTTCTTACCTCACGTCTTGAATCTAGGGACGAGATTCTTGTTTAGTGGCGGTGAGTTGTCACAGCCCTAGAATTTGTTTCTAATTAGTTGCATCAGCACCCATGCATCATGTCTAAAATTTATTTGAAAGTTGAAATGGGGACTGGTAAACCCTAGCAGCAAATGAAATTCAACTAGGTTCAACTTAAATCTTTTCAATGAACCAAAAATGCCCTTTAGAAATGTTCATCATTTTTGAATTGGTCTAGCACCTGTGACAAAAATGGTGCACATTTTTCTAGCTCAATTTGGATTTTTGAATGGACTCATTAAGTATTTGAATTTGGGCATTTAATTGCTATAAATAATTAAAATGCCCAAATAATTCTGGAAGTGGTTGAGGGCTGTTGGAAATATTTCCAAATGTGCCCACAAGTCATTTCAGGAATTTTGGAAATGAATTAGTATTTTTATTAATTCAAAATAGAGAAATAAATTAGAAAACAGGAAATAAAAGAGAGAAAGCACTTACCTAGCGCTCACCTGGCAGCCCATCTGGCCGGCCCAGCCCACCAGGGGCAGGGAGGTCTTCTTCCTCCCTCCAGTCGGACGCACAGCACGTGCCCGACGTGCGCATGGCCACCGCACGCCACATCCTGCCTCCCTGCTTGGTCCCGCGACCCCTGGAGACGCCATGCAGACCCCCTCGACTCTCTCTCACTCTCCCTTCGCTCTCTGCTCTCTCCCTTGGCCTCTAGCCCCTCTCCCGAGCAGACCCGAACCCGCTCGTCGCCACCGACGCCGTTCACCGTAGCCACCGTGCCCCTCTGGGCCTCTCATCTTGCCCCAGAGCTCCGCCTCGCCACCTGCTACGTCCTCAACGAGCCCGGCGACCCGGGAAGCTCTACATCAACGCCATCTCCATCTTCTTCATCATCGGCCACTGAAGCTCGCCGGCGTGGATTCGCGTGCTCCAGAGCCTCCCCGGCGTCACCGTTGACTCTGCTGGATTCGCCGTGAGCCCCTGTCTCTTTCCCCTCTCTTCCCGTGCTCGTCCGCGCGTTCTAGCCACTGTGGCCATCAGAGTGGATTGCTCCTCGCCGCCGGCCATGTCACCACCGCGGCTACGGCTATGCAAGCACGCGTCCAAGCTTACCACTGAGCTCACCGCATCCCCAGGAGTCCAACGCGCCTAACCGCGGCTCCTGCCATGCCCTGCACCGTCGACTCGTTCGACGCCGAACGCTGGCCACCGCACTTGCCATCACCGCCGTTGTTCTGGGCCATCTTCGGCGAATCTGAGAGCACCACTGGATGCGCGCAAGCGCCAGCATCCCGTAGCCACAAACTGCTCGTCTAACGGTGTCCTGTAGAGCAAACCCGACGTGGGCACCGCCGCGGCCTGTCGTCGCCGGCAGTTAAACGCCGGTGGCTGACATGGCACCATTCGTTTTAGGTGCTAATCATGTTTAGTTATTGCCTGTGTCAATGACACGTGGGTCCCCGAGCATAATTAGGTTAGTCTAATTTTCTGTTAAGATTAGTACTAATATGTGTGGACCCCACATGTCAGCTTTGACTTTGGTCAAGTCAATGTGGACCGGTCCCACCTGTCATCCACCAAACCAGTCTGAGACACTAACGTATGGGTCCCACAGGTCAGGTTTGACCTGGCTGACCCAGTTGACCTGCTGACGTCACAGCTATGTCATGCCGATGCAGTAAATCATTTTCTGGATTTTAAATAATTAGAAAATTCCAGAAAATGTCTAAAACTTCTAAAAATCATAGAAATTCAACCGTAGCTGAGAATGAAATAATTTATATATGAAAAATTATCAGAAAAATTCAAGGAATCCATCTGTACCATTTTCATGCATGTTTGAACAATGTTTGCCCTCTGTTTTTGACAAAACAAATAAAGGGCATTTAAATAATTATATATGGAGTTGGAATTTGAATCATGTATTCAAACCAACTTCATTTAAATCATAGCTAGATGCATTAGCTCAAATCAACAGCATATTGCCATGTCATGATCATGCATCATATCGTGCATTGCATTGATAGTGTTCTTTCTGTGTTTGCCGGTTGTGGTCCCCCCTCGGTAGACGGTGTTTCGACGATGTGATGGATGACACCGATGAAGAGCTATACTATATTCAGAAGTGCCAGGCAAGCAAAACCCCTTGTTCATTCTGATACAATCCCACTCTCTCGCTCCCGCTCTTTTTTACTACATTAGGAAAACAATGATTCAACTGTTACATGCTGCGGTAGCTGAACCCCTATCATCTGCATGACCTGTCATTGCCACAGTAAATAGATGAAACCCACTAGCATGAGTAGCAATTGTTTGAGCCCTGATGTGCCTACTCATTCATGCTTGTTGTCATGCCTGCTACTGCTTAGAGTTGAGTCAGGTCCGATTCATCGGGGATGAATTGGAATATGGTGAACATGTCCTACTATGTGTGAGCTAAGTGTGTGAACATGATTTGGTAAAGGTAGCGGTGAGAGGCCATGTAGGAGTACATGGTGGGTTGTCTCATTGCAGCCATCCTTAGGAACTGAGTTCTGTGTTTGTGATCCATGAACAGTTACTACCACACATTGGGCTCCGGGCGTTCCAAGCTCTCTCGACTTATTAATCAACTCGATCTCTGTGCAGGAGTTGCAACTAGTTTCTGGTGTTTGTAGGTAGTGTTAGTAGTCTACCAAGTGGCACCCGGTACCGGTGGGCTTGGGAAAGACTAGGCACAGTGGCCCGGTGTACAAAGTGGCACCCGGATGGTGGGCTTGGGAACCCTGTACACATCGTTTGGGGCCGTGAGCGACACCCCGGCCAGATCTGCTTGCCGATGGAACTCGAATAGGCGATAAACATGGACAAGAGACTTGTGGTTAGTCAGGTCGTGAACGACTCCCTCACCAGGCTTCCGCTTGAAGGTTGCCGAGGTACACGACATGTACATGGTGGTAAGTGGCGAGAGCGTGTGTGAAGAAGTACATCCCTGGAAGGTTATCATTATCTATTCGAATAGCCGGATTCCTCGGATATGGAAACTTGGACCCCTTGCATAGTTCATAGACAAGTGAAAGTGGATACTCTAAAATGCGCAAGATAAGTGTGAGTGCTATGGATGTCGTTCTCGTAGGGAGATGGGAGCGGATCCATAGTGGTGTTTTGATATGGTGAATATGTGGACTCTTGTGCGCCACCTCAAAAGAGTTGCTTGCAGTCGTAGTCCAGGTTAGCCACTGAGTCAAAGCTGGCTTGCTGCAGTTAAACTCCACTACCCCTTTGTTGATACCGATGCATATGTAGTTAGTTCTGATGTAAGTCTTGCTGGGTACATTTGTACTCACGTTTGCTTAATTTGTATTTTTGCAGAGAGACTTCAGTCTCGCTAGTAGTTCCACGTGGACTTCGACGTTTAGCTTGTTACCTTAGCTATGATCTTGTGCCCTCGGCAGGATCCGGTAGTTAGTCAGGCTTCTCAGCCTTCTTCATTTATAGATGTCTGTACTCAGACATGTTAAGCTTCCGCATGTGCTTTGTCTGGTATGCTCTGAATGTTGGGTCATGAGACCAATGTCTGTAATATCTTGGCTCCTCGGAGCCTAACGAATAAATACTCTGAGTCGTAGAGTCTTGTTGTGATGCCATGCTGTATTGCACATATTGAGTATATTGTGTGTATGATTGAAATGCTTCGTATGTGTGGGATCCGACAACCTAGTTGTTTATCCTTGGTAGCCTCTCTTATGGGGAAATGTAGTCTTGTGCTTCCATGAGCCATAGTAGTCTGCTACAGCCCGGTTCACCGGAGTCCTCCTAGCCCAGACTACTGCTCCGGAACACTTGACTGGCCAGCATGTGATTCACTTTGTTCCTGTGTCTGTCCCTTCGGGGAAATGTCATGCGGTGACATCCGGAGTCCTGCCTAGCCTGCTACAGCCCGGTTCACCGGAGTCCTGTTAGCCGAGTGCTACAGCCCGGATTCGCACTCTGTTGACCGACATGCTCAATGTTGATTCATGTATGCTTGTCCCCATAAATTAGTGCCACTTTGGGTTCACGACTAGTCATGTCGGCCCGGGTTCTCTGTCATATGGATGCTAGCGACACTATCATATACATGAGCCAAAAGGCGCAAATGGTCTCGGGCCATGGTCAGGCGACGCCCATGGGAATACCGTGCGTGAGGCCGCAAAGTGATATGAGGTGTTACCGGCTAGATCGATGTGACTTGGAATCGGTGTCCTGACAGCTTTGGTATCAGAGCCTGACTGCCTGTAGGATTACCAAGCCAAGCTGGTCGAAGTCGTGTCTAGAAATGCTTAAGTTATACAAGGGAATTGATTGTGGATGGGAACGTAAGGCTCTTTTTACTCCTTATCCTCATGACCCTCTGATATGTGTCATCTTATCTTTTCTACGGGGTTAAGAACTAGGCTTCTCTTCTATCTCTCAGGATGATGTGTTACTAAACCGTAGTTGCCTAGGATTGTTGAGTTCAAGCCTCAGTTCAGTTCCTACTACTTCCATATGTTCATAGCTGGCCTCAGAACCTTGATATTGTGATGTTGAGTGGTTATGCCACCATTTTTGCGGGATGTCTCAAATCATTTTGAGAATTTACAGCCGTTATGCTGTCCGAGTCATCCCAGGTTTCTAAACAGTCTGATGCATTTGAAAATCTCTTCATCCCATTTCCGATGTCCTTTTGGGCCAGATTAAGCACACTAATCGGTCTGTTGAGGTACTCCATTGCCTTGACATATATGTTGGAGCTAGTATTATGACCCTAGGCATTCTAGCGAACCACCCACTAATCTAGCAATGCTTTATATCCCAGTGTGAAAATTCTGGCCACCTTTCTTGAAAGCATCCCATGATGTTATTTAGTTAGTAGGTATTCTACTACTGGGTTTTGAACCCGAGATTCACCCTACTTAATGTTGTTAGTATTTGCTAGTTCCCTTAACATATTAGTAACCATGTGATAGTCCTCGAGGTCTGTGGTATATCGTTCTTCCAATACCATGACACTGGTAGTAAAAGGGCCTATAGTCCCGGTTCGTAAGGGCCTTTAGTCCCGGTTCCTAAACCGGGACTGAAGTGTCGGTACTAATACCTCCCACCTTTAGTCCCGGTTCAATCCAGAACCGGGACTAAAGCCCATCCACGTCGGCAGTTTGCAGAGGCCAGTCAGGAGACCCTTTGGTCCCGGTTGGTGGCACCAACTGGGACCAATAGGCATCCACGCGTCAGCATTTCTGTGGCTAGGGTTTTTGTTTTTTTTTGAAAGGGGGGGGGGTTGGGGGTTTTGGGGGGTTAATTTAGGTGTTTCATATATTGTGTTAGCTAGCTATAATTAATATAGAGAAGTGTCCTCTCTTATGTCCGTGCTTGGTCGACGCTACATACTATACATACGTATAGAGAGGACTAGACACGCTGGCTAGCTAGTAAAGCAAACGAAGGAAACAGAAGATCGTCATGAACATATATGCATACAGAGAGAAGTGATATCGACCACCTCTCCTTCTCCGAGAGATTGGTCCAACAACAAGTTCTCGTATATCTATCGGACAGTACCGGCTACATATATACAGTAATTATCTCTTACAAATATAATCATACGGACTCAGGTTTAACATAGAATTCTCCGTCTTCAGGGATCACGTGGTCAAGAAAGAATGCCGCCAATTCCTCTTGAATTGCTCGCATGCGAGCTGGTGCTAGGAGTTCATCCCGCTTCCGAAACATCTAATTTGAAGAAGGGGGTCGATGCATATATATATATATGAATGAATGAAACTCAACACAAATGATGGTAATAAAATAAAATTGTGAATATTGTTATTTACATACTTCATATTGTTCGTTAGAGTACCCGCCCCGCTCACACGTCGTGTGGCGGATGGACTCGCAGATGTAGTATCCACAGAAATCATTCCCTTGTTCCTGCCACAACCACTTTACAAGAAATAGAGGTCAATCAAACTGATAAGCAAGAATGCTAAATGGTATTGATGAAACTAGCGCTTGAATCACTAGGAGATGCGCGGAACATGCTACTATAGTACTTACTTTCGGGTGTCTAAATTCCAGCTCCTTCGGCAGTCCCGGAATTTTTTTGGTGAATTTTCTCCAAACCCTGCCGGACAAAGAAAACAATTACTTGATATCAGGAAATGAACAAAGTTGCTGATATGGTGGATAATGATCGATTTAACTTACTTCTTGAGGATTTCAGTCATGTCTGCATAGTCCTGGGGATCTTTTCGTCTTGAGTCTAAGACGGTTACTAGTCCCTGCTCAAGCTTAATCTCTAGGAGAATATAGTGGAAACTGCACACGCATGCATAACTCATGAATTACATTACTATAACCTTGAGTAATATATAAGGGAAACCGAATACGCACAAGACAGTAACACTCACTTGAAGTTGTAAGGAAAGAGTATTATATCTTTGTTTTGATTTATTACGAACAATTGTAGCAAGTTGGCCTCGGTAGCTGCGGCATGAAGTTTAACCTCAGTTGCATCTATGAGATATGTGTTAATGAACCCAATATCACCGACTTGTCTTTTCTTCAATTCGACGATCTTCAATCTGCATAATATAGTGAGGATGATTATAAATACATGCAATGAAAGAGCTAAGCTATATAGAGAAACTTAATGACAGAAGTAGTACTACTTACAGACAGTAGCAGGCGATCGTTGTTTTATCGAGGGCCAATTGATTGAAAAACTGATAGAACTCCTCAAATGGAACAGGCAACAGATCAATTCCAACAAGGTCATGCTCCTTTTTAACTCTCACATACAAAGTACTCCTCCCCCCAGAGTCTCTGCAGATTTTCAAGTACCAATCATGCAATCTTCGCATCATCGTTGATAGAGATCTTTCATCTTTGATGAGAGGCTTCCCGTACTCGTATCTTTGCATCCGCATGTACATGGGTTCATAATGTACTTCGTCGGGCAGGTAATCTGCGAGATTATTATAACCGGGCACCATCCTTGGATCATTAGCGACGTTGTGGCTAGGCACCTTGAGCGGGGGGCATGATTGCTTCGCTTGTTTGCCGAGCTGGGCAATTTGTTTCCCAGCTCGTCGTTTTTTCAGCCTTTCATCACTGACAGTAGTTCCCGACCGCTCCGCTTCGGCAAATTCCTTTCCAATAATGCGGTCATAGTTTCCTTTCGGCGGATCAGACTTTGGTGGTTTTGTCAGGGCAGCCAGAGTGCGCTTCACTTTCACCCCATCTACCTTCTCCTCCGGAGGTGGATGTTTCTTTGCTTTCACCCCTTCAAAGAATTTCCTCACTTCTTCTCGCGCGATCTCGGTGTTCTCCTCCTGGGTCCTCTCGTATGGTAACTTCTCTGGAGTCTTCAGAGAAGGACCGAATCTGTATGTCCTCCCGCCTCTGGTTGTACTGCTAGACGCCGACCGAGCAGACGAAGCGGTTGTCTTCTTTACTTGCTTAAGAGGCGGAGGAGAAGGACTACGACCCGCCGGAGCAGCTGGAGCGGCGGCAGGTCTCTTCTGCCCTTGCTGACGAGGCGGAGAAGGAGGAGGTTGGCTACTCGGGCGCGTCGGCGCAGGCGGAGACGGAGGCGGAGTGCCGCCACGCGCCGGAGAAGGAACCGGCCGAGGGCCCTGATCGTCACTCGCCGGAGGAGGAGGCGGTGGAGGAGGCGGAGTGCCTTGACTCGCCGGAGGAGGAGGAGGAGGTCGAGGCGTCCAGTTCGGAAGGTTGATGAGGTCCTTCCGCCATAGGCATGGAGTCTTCAGAGCAGACCCCAGCCGAGTCTCCCCTTCACCGGTAGGGTGGTCAAGCTGGAGGTCCTCAAATCCCTCCGTTATCTCATCCACCATCACCCTAGCATATCCTTCTGGAATCGGCATGCAGTGAAAAGTTGCGCCGGGTTCAGTAGGATAAACAGAGCCAACAGCCGCCTTGACCTTCAAATTCATCCATTGCGTCATAAGGTGGCAATTTTGAGACTCCGTTATAGCATCCACGGGATAGCTGGCAGGAGCCGTCAAGGCATGCTGCAGCTGAAGCTGCTCGGTGGAAGCCACGCTGCTTCTGCGCTGAGATGGCGGGGTAGCTTCGGGGGAGGCTTCGGCAGTACGTTTGCTGCGATTTGCTTCTCGTTCCTCTATCGCTTGTACCCTTGCGTGCAGCGCCTGCAGTTCGGTCTGCTGCACTTTTTTCCTCCTCTCATGGGATTTGTAACCGCCTGCGTCCGGAAACCCAACATTCCATGGAACGGAGCCTGGCGTGCCTCGTGTCCGTCCAGGGTGCTCAGGATTCCCGAGGGCCATTGTGAGCTCGTCGTGCTCTCTGTCTGGAAAGAACGTCCCTTCCTGCGCCGCGTCGATATAGTGCTTAAGCCTACTAACTGGTATGTCCATTTGTTCGTTCGTCCAAATGCATCCCCCTGTTTCAGGGTCCAAGGTTCCGCCAGCCCCGAAGAACCAAGTCCGGCAATGGTCTGGCCAGTTATATGTCTCTGGTCTGATCCCTTTATGAAGCAGATCATTCTCAACCTTGGACCACTTAGGCTGGGCTACGAGGTAGCCACCTGACCCCGTGCGATGGCGAAGCTTCTTCTTCGCGGCATTCTGCTTGTTTGTCACCGACATCTTCTTACTCTTTTCCGATGTCTTGTAGGCCACCAATGCGGGCCAGTGATCTCTGATCTTCTCATATCTGCCCTTAAATTCTGGTGTCTCTTTTTTATCGACAAACCTATTGAGCTCTTTCTTCCACCTCCTGAATAAATCTGCCATCCTCTTCAGAGCAAAAGACTTGATTAATTTCTCTTTAATTGGGTTCTCTAGATTATCCTCTGGCGGTAGGGTGAAATTTGACTTCAGCTCAGTCCAAAGATCATTTTTCTGCATATCATTGACATAAGACACCTCAGGGTCTTCTTTAGCCGGCTTAAACCATTGCTGGATGCTTATCGGGATCTTGTCCCTAACCAGAACCCCGCACTGAGCAACAAATGCCCTCTTTGTCCGGAGGTTTCAATAGGTTGGCCGTCGGGCGCGATTGCTGTGATCTCAAGCTTTTCATCTGAGCTCAACTTTTTCTTCGGGCCTCGTCTCTTTACCGAAGTTGTGCTCGATCCGGAGGGCTAGAAAAAAGAACAAAGACTTAATTAATATGTGTACATACCAAAAACAATGAATGCATCAATCAGCTAGTCAGCATAGGCTTAACTAATATATATACCTGGCCGGACTCGGTTCGGTCACCGGAGCCGTCATCACTTTCTCCTTCTTGCACCGGCATTGGGTCACCGGCGCCGTCCTCATGTTCTTCTTCTTGCACCGGCATTAGGTCACCGTAGCCAGCTTGTTCACCCTCTCCTTCCGGACCATCGAAGATATCGTTGAGATAGTACGAGACGGCATCACTTCCTTCTGCGATTATCTCCCTCAACAACGCTTCTTTTCTTGCTTCGTCTAGGGCGGTGTCCATAGTTTCTACAAATATTTACAACATGGCAATTATTATTCAAACATGACAGATGGATATATTAGTGCCAAACGTAGAACTAGCTACCTAATCATAGTAAGCTATCGGGAGGGGGTATATATCGACAACGACGACACTACATCTATATATGTCCCTCGATGACCCTCGTTCCCGATAAAAAAAGAGGAAGAAGAAGAAAAAAAGAGGAGAAGAAAGAATAGAGGAGAAGAACTCCTCTATTCTTTCTTCTCCTCTTTTTTCTTCTTCTTCCTCTTCTTTTTTTATCCTATTCTTCCTCTCATGTTCGAGAGGATCGCCTTGGGGTCGGGAGGTTGCCTAGTGTCAAAGGATTCAACAAAACCATGTCTTCATCATTAGGCGAAAGTAACATGTGCATGATGGTAGGAAGCTCTTCAAAGTTGTTCTGGAACGGAGTCCCAGATAGGATAATCCGCCTTTTGGTACAAAGTTCAGCAAGAGCCTTCCGAATATTGCTATTTGGAAGGCCTTTGCTGAATTCGTACCAAAAGGCGGATTATTCTATCCGGGACTCCATTCCAGAACAACTTTGCAGAACTTCGTACCAACATGCCCTGGTTACTTCCGGCTAATGATGAAGGCATGGATTTCTTCAATACTTTGACACTAGGAAACCTCTCTCTACTTCCGGCTAATAAGAAGAAGAAGAAGAAGAAGAAGAAGAAGAAGAAGAAGAAAAGAAGAAAAAAAGAGGAGAAGAAGAAAGGAATAGTGGAGAAGAAGAGAAAATAGAATATATTCTATTTTCTCTTTTCTCCACTATTCCTTTCTTCTTCTCCTCTTTTTTTTCTTCTTTTTTCTTCTTCTTATTTATTTCTCCTCTTCTTTTCGGTAGAGGAAACCCTAAATAGCTAGCACCGACGGTACATGTATCTCACACCGACGATACTTTCTATTTAGGGTTTCTCCTCTACCGCTCCTCGACCTCTCGACGACCCTCGTTCCCAATAAAATAAAGAGGAAGAAGAAGAAGAAAAAAGAAGAGAAGAAAGAATAGAGGAGAAGACTTCCTCTTCTTCCTCTCCTCTTCTTCTCCCTCTTCTTCCCCTTCTTCCTCGCCTCTCTCATGAATGTCCGGCGTTCTCGACCCCCCCCCCCCACGTGTCGAAGAAAAAAAAGAAGAAAAAAAAGAGGAGAAGAAGAAAGGAATAGAGGAGAAAAGAGAAAATAGAATATATATTCTATTTTTCTCTTCTTCTCCTCTATTCCTTTCTTCTTCTCCTCTTCTTTTTCTTCTTTTTTCTTCTTCTTATTTATTTCTCCTCTTCTTCCTCTCCCCTCTTCTTCTCCTTTCTTCCTCTTCTTATTTCCTTTTTCCTCTCATTCTTTTTCTTCTTCGTCCTTTCTTAAAAATACATGAAGTAGTATTGCATATAAACATACATACATATAATCAACATATGCATATGAAAAAAATCTGAACATACATACATATAAACATACATACATACATACATACATTTTCTAAAAATCTGAACATACATGCATACATATAAACATACATACATACATTTTCTAAAAATCTGAACATAAACATACATACATACATACATATAAACATAACATACATACACAAAAAATTCATATACATATCTGAACATATACATCATCCATCCATCCATATATAATCAACATATGCATATGAAGAGGATCGAGGGGACAGGGAGGAAAGGGGGTCGCCGGAGCCGGACCGAACGGGGAGGAGGGGCGGCGTCGAGGCAGGGGCAGCAGTGGGGGCGGGCGCCGGCGACGACGACAATGGTGGGTGCGGGCCGGGGCGCAGGGGCGCGGCCGTGCGTGCTCGTGGACGGGGCAGGGGCACGGGGCGGCGGCCGGCGTGGGCTCGGGCGCGGGGCAGGGGGACGGGGAGACGGGGATGGCGGCCGGCGGCGGCGACGGCGACGAGGAGCGCGCGAGCGATTTGGGCAGCCTGGCGGCGGGGGCAACTGGCTAGGGAGGCGAGGGAGATGCGAAAATTTTCACAAGTCCTCGTTATATAGCAAGGGCATTGGTCCCGGTTCGTGGCACCAACCGGGACCAATGCCACCCTTTAGTCCCGGTTGGAGCCACGAACCGGGACCAAAGGCCAACTTTCAGCAGCCCAAAGGGCGGGAAGCGAAGCCCATTGGTCCCGGTTGGTGGCACCAACCGGCACTAAAGGGGGGCAATGGTCACGGTTGGTGCCACGAACCGTGACCAATGCCGCCTTTAGTCCCGGTTGGTGCCACCAACCGGGACCAATGCCCTTGTGCGCCCCGGGTCCAAAATTTTAGTCCCACATCGCTAGTTGAGAGGGCTCTGGAGTGGTTTATAAGCGCTGCTGCGCCCACCCTCCTGAGCTCCTCTCAATTGCAGGCTTTCGGGCCTAACTTGTCATTGCAATGCGTGTGGGCCTACTGTGCCTGCTGCGGGCCTGAATCCTGGCCCATGTAGGGTTTCTAGTCGTATTCAAGCCGTGGAGGCCCAGTAGGTGGCATTTTTTTTCTTTTTTTTTCTACTTTTTTTTGGTTTTTTATTTTTTTCTTTTAGGTCACAAAAATTATAAACTTTCTATTAGTGCCATTAGTTTTAAATTTTAAATAGTTTAAATTTGAATTTTTAAAAACTTGTGTGAATCACTAGTTTATGAATAACTTTACTATAAAATTAGAATTTTTTTCTATTTATTTTTTATTTCTACTTAAAACTAAATACTTACAGTTTTTTAGTGATTTCCTTTTGCTTTTAGGTCACAAAAATTATAAACTTTCTGTTAGTGCCATTAGTTTTAAATTTTAAATAGTTTAAATTTGAATTTTTAAAAATTTGAAGAATATTATAGTTTTATTTTAGTTTAATTACTTACAGTTTTTTAGTTATACTTATAGTTTTATTTTACTTATAATTTAATTTTTTTATTTGTACTAAATACTTATAGTTTTAAAATGCACCATATTTTTTTTACTATGAAGTTAGATCATCTGTTACAAAGGGATTTCATTTTCTTGAACTTATTTGAACTCCATATTTTTTCTGTGTTCAAAATGCACCATTCAAAGACACATCATCAATTTTCAACCCTTTCTAACTTCATTTGTTATTTTTCATGGATTTATTGATTTTTTTGAGCTATAAGACCCTGAAATTGAAAAGCATTTCAAATGAACTCCGAAAAGGTTGAAAGTTGGCATGGTATCATCATTTCACCCACATAGCATGTGCAACAAAGTTGAGATGGTTACGGCAAAAACTGGATGCACTTCGTGTACAAAACGGACAATCTCTTTCGAAGTATCAGGGTTTCGGACGAAAGATCATCTGTTACAAAGGGATTTCATTTTCTTGAACTTATTTGAACTCCATATTTTTTCTGTGTTCAAAATGCACCATTCAAAGACACATCATCAATTTTCAACCCTTTCTGACTTCATTTGTTATTTTTCATGGATTTATTGATTTTTTTTGAGCTACAAGACCCTGAAATTGAAAAGCATTTCAAATGGACTCCGAAAAGGTTGAAAGTTGGCATGGTATTATCATTTCACCCACATAGCATGTGCAACAAAGTTGAGATGGTTACGGCAAAAACTGGATGCACTTCGTGTACAAAACGGACAATCTCTTTCGAAGTATCAGGGTTTCGGACGAAAGATCATTTGTTACAAAGGGATTTCATTTTCTTGAACTTATTTGAACTCCATATTTTTTCTGTGTTCAAAATGCACCATTCAAAGACACATCATCAATTTTCAACCCTTTCTAACTTCATTTGTTATTTTTCATGGATTTATTGATTTTTTTGAGCTATAAGACCCTGAAATTGAAAAGCATTTCAAATGAACTCCGAAAAGGTTGAAAGTTGGCATGGTATCATCATTTCACCCACATAGCATGTGCAACAAAGTTGAGATGGTTACGGAAAAAACTGGATGCACTTCGTGTACAAAACGAACAATCTCTTTCGAAGTATCAGAGTTTCGGACGAAAGATCATCTGTTACAAAGTTGGCATGGTATCATCATAATAGTTGCGGGAGAAAGTCTTCACTTTTTCTTCGCTTGTGTCATTTGCTTATTGCGCCGTAACCATGGATAATCTTCATTGTTTATTAGGATGCTTGGTTCAGCCTTGACATTGAAGGGAGGAATTTCATGAAACTTTTCATAATCTTCAGACATGTCTGTCTTGCCGTGCACTCCCAGGATGTCCCTTTTTCCTGAAAGAACTATGTGGCGCTTTGGCTCATCGTATGATGTATTCGCTTCCTTATCTTTTCTTTTTCTCGGTTTGGTAGACATGTCCTTCACATAGATAACCTGTGCCACATCATTGGCTAGGACGAACGGTTCGTCAGTGTACCCAAGATTTTTCAGATCCACTGTTGTCATTCTGTACTGTGGGTCTACCTGTACGCCGCCGCCAAACAGAATGACCCATTTGCACTTAAACAGAGGGACCTTAAAATCATGTCTTTAGTCAAGTTCCCATATGTCCACTATGTAACCATAATATGTGTCCTTTCCGCTCTCGGTTGCTGCATCAAAGCGGACACCGCTGTTTTGGTTGGTGCTCTTTTGATCTTGGGCGATCGTGTAAAATGTATTCCCATTTATCTCGTATCCTTTGTAAGTCAATACAGTCAAAGATGGTCCCCTGGACAACAAGTACAACTCATCACAAACAGTGTTGTCACCTCTGAGACGTGTTTCCAACCAACTGCTGAAAGTCCTTATGTGTTCACATGTAATCCAGTCGTCGCATTGCTCCGGGTGTTTGGAGCGCAGACTGTTCTTGTGTTCATCGACATACGGGGTCACCAAGGTAGAGTTCTGTAGAACTGTGTAGTGTGCTTGAGACCAAGAATATCCGTCCCTGCATATTATTGAGTCTCTTCCAAGAGTGCCTTTTCCAGTCAGTCTCCCCTCATACCGCGATTTAGGGAGACCTATCTTGTTAAGGCCAGGAATGAAGTCAACACAAAACCCGATAACATCCTCTGTTTGATGGCCCATGGAGATGCTTCCTTCTGGCCTAGCGCGGTTACGGACATATTTCTTTAGGACTCCCATGAACCTCTCAAAGGGGAACATATTGTGTAGAAATACGGGCCCCAGGATGACAATCTCGTCGACTAGATGAACTAGGACGTGCGTCATGATATTGAAGAAGGATGGTGGGAACACCAGCTCGAAACTGACAAGACATTGCGCCACATCACTCCTTAGCCTTGGTACCATTTCTGGATCGATCACCTTCTGAGAGATTGCATTGAGGAATGCACATAGCTTCACAATGGCTAATCGGACGTTTTCCGGTAAAAGCCCCCTCAATGCAACCGGAAGCAGTTGCGTCATAATCACGTGGCAGTCATGAGACTTTAGGTTCTGAAACTTTTTCTCTGGCATATTTATTATTCCCTTTATATTCGATGAGAAGCCAGTCGTGACCTTCATACTAAGCAGGCATTCAAAGAAGATTTCTTTCTCTTCTTTCGTAAGAGCGTAGCTGGCAGGACCTTTATACTGCTTCGGAGGCATGTCGTCTTTTTCGTGCAAACGTTGTAGGTCCTCCCGTGCCTCCGGCGTATCTTTTGTCTTCCCATACATGCCCAAGAAGCCTAGCAGGTTCACGCAAAGGTTCTTCGTCACGTGCATCACGTCGATTGAGGAGCGGACCTCTAGGTCTTTCCAGTAGGGTAGGTCCCAAAATATAGATTTCTTCTTCCACATGGGTGCGTGTCCCTCAGCGTCATTCGGAACAGCTAGTCCACCGGGACCCTTTCCAAAGATGATGTAGGGTAAATCATTGACCATAGCAAGCACGTGATCACCGGTGCGCACGGCAGGCTTCTTCCGGTGATCTGCCTCGCCTTTGAAATGCTTGCCTTTCTTTCGACATTGATGGTTGGTCGGAAGAAATCGACGATGATCCAGGTACACATTCTTCCTGCATTTGTCCAGGTATATACTTTCAGTGTCATCTAAACAGTGCATGCATGCGTGGTATCCTTTGTTTGTCTGTCCTGAAAGGTTACTGAGAGCGGGCCAATCGTTGATGGTCACGAACAGCAACGCCTTAAGGTTAAATTCCTCCTGTCTGTGCTCATCCCACGTACGTACACCGTCTCCATTCCACAGCTGTAAAAGTTCTTCAACTAATGGCCTTAGGTACACATCAATTTCGTTGCCGGGTTGCTTAGGGCCTTGGATGAGAACTGGCATCATAATGAACTTCCGCTTCATGCACATCCAAGGAGGAAGGTTATACATACATAGAGTCACGGGCCAGGTGCTGTGATTATTGCTCTGCTCCCCGAAAGGATTAACGCCATCCGCGCTTAAAGCAAACCATACATTCCTTGGGTCCTTTGCAAACTCATCCCAGTACTTTCTCTCGATTTTTCTCCACTGCGACCCGTCAGCGGGTGCTCTCAACTTCCCATCTTTCTTTCGGTTCTCACTGTGCCATCGCATCAACTTGGCATGCTCTTCGTTTCTGAACAGACGCATCAACTTGGCATACCACATCACCTTTGCAGGGACCCTTTTCCTGAGGGGCTCGCCGTCAACATCACCGGGGTCATCTTGTCTGATCTTATACTGCAGCGCACCGCATACCGGGCATGCGTTCAGATCCTTGTATGCACCGCGGTAGAGGATGTAGTCATTAGGGCATGCATGTATCTTCTCCACCTCCAATCCTAGAGGGCATACGACCTTCTTTGCTGCGTATGTACTGTCGGGCAATTCGTTATCCTTTGGAAGCTTCTTCTTCAATATTTTCAGTAGCTTCTCAAATCCTTTGTCAGCCACAGCATTCTCTGCCTTCCACTGCAGCAATTCCAGTACGGTACCGAGCTTTGTGTTGCCATCTTCGCAATTGGGGTATAACCCTTTTTTGTGATCCTCTAACATGCGATCGAACTTCAGCTTCTCCTTTTGACTAATGCATTGCGTCCTTGCATCGACAATGACCCGGCGGAGATCATCATCATCGGGCACATCGTCTGGTTCCTCTTGATCTTCAGCAGCTTCACCCGTGGCAGCATCATTGGGCACATCGTCTGGTTCCTCTTGATCTTCACCAGCTCCCCCCGTTGCAGCATCACCGTATTCAGGGGGCACATAGTTGTCATCGTACTCTTCTTCTTCGTCGTCTTCCATCATAACCCCTATTTCTCCGTGCCTCGTCCAAACATTATAGTGTGGCATGAAACCCTTGTAAAGCAGGTGGGAGTGAAGGATTTTCCGGTTAGAGTAAGACCTCGTATTCCCACATTCAGTGCATGGACAACACATAAAACCATTCTGCTTGTTTGCCTCAGCCGCATCGAGAAACTCATGCACGCCCTTAATGTACTCGCGGGTGTGTCTGTCACCGTACATCCATTGCCGGTTCATCTGCGTGCATTATATATAATTAAGTGTCCAAATTAATAGAAGTTCATCATCACATTAAAACCAAAGTACATACATAGTTCTCATCTAACAACATATAGCTCTCCAGAGCATCTAATTAATTAAACCATACATTGAAACTATGTAAAACATTTCAATGCGAAAACAAATGCGATCATAATCGCAACCAAGGTAACAATTGATCCAACGGCATAATGATACCAAGCCTCGGTATGAATGGCATATTTTCTAATCTTTCTAATCTTCAAGCGCATTGCATCCATCTTGATCTTGTGATCATCGACGACATCCGCAACATGCAACTCCAATATCATCTTCTCCTCCTCAATTTTTTTATTTTTTCCTTCAACAAATTGTTTTCTTCTTCAACTAAATTTAACCTCTCGACAAGGTCGGTTGGCATTTCCGATTCACATACATCCTAGATAAATAAAATCTATATCACGTTGGTCGGCATAATTTTCATAAACAATAAATGAACCAATAGTTATAAAGATAATATACATACCAAATCCGAATCATAGACAGGACGAGGGCCGGCGGGGGCGGATACCAAAACCATCGCACTATATAAGATGCAATAATAAATGTAAGAAAATGATACAAGTATCTATCTAAACATACAAGTAAGAATATTTTTCCTTTCAGAAAGAAGATAAGAATAAGAGGCTCACCACGGTGGTGTCGGTGATGAGATCGGCGCGGGTGATCGACGGCGGTGAAGACAGGGACGGGGCGTGACGGACCGCTAAATCTAGACAAATCTCAAGGAAAATGGAGCTTGGAGGTCGAGCTTCGAGAGGAGAAAGCTTAAGTAGTGTGGCTCGGGCATTCCATCGAACACCTCATGTGCATAGGAGGTAAGCTAGAGTACCACAAAGGCCTCTCCCCCTCGGCCAGAAAAAACAGAGCACTGTGCTCTGCTCTTGCGCGAGGGGGTATATATAGGCAATTCATTGGTCCCGGTTCGTGGCATGAACCGGGACTAAAGGGGAGCCTTTGGTCCCGGTTCAAGCCACCAACCGGGACCAATGGTGGTGGGCCAGGAGGGAGGCCCTTTGGTCCCGGTTCGTCCCACCAACCGGGACCAAAAGGTCCAGACGAACCGGGACCAATGGCCCACGTGGCCCGGCCGGCCCCCTGGGCTCACGAACCGGGACCAATGCCCACATTGGTCCCGGTTCAAGACTGAACCGGGACTAATGGGCTGAGGTGGCCTGGACCATAGCCCCCTTTTTCTACTAGTGTGAGTCAATATGGCAGAAGTTAGTTGAACCAAAAGATCACAATCAGATTACTCTTGAGGAGTTCTCCATTCATAATTGTGACTCTGCCAGTCCTACCTCTCTGCATGGGTTATCCGGAAGAAACATGTTGAACTTGGTTCGACATACTAATCCATGCATCCACAACTCAGAAAGTTATATGTTCCTTGAGTGACACTCCTCAGCTGTATTCCAACCCTAGCCTATCAATTGATAGTCAGGAATAGTTGTGCATCCGTGCTCATCGATGCCTATTATTCTTGTGGTCCGTCAAGCCATTCTATTTCAGAATGACTAGGAGAAACAAACTCCAGTACCTCGTCCACATCTAGGATTGGGTCAAAGTAGTTGTACTCCGCAGATCAAAATGCTAATCCAGCTTTTGTTCTGCTCTACCTTGGAGTGTTTCCCTCTTTATGTCAGGAATCTCATGAGGATTGCACTAACCCTTATGAATTCTTGTTGAAGTGATACTTCTCGCCATCATCGTTCATTCCTCGATCTCCGTGTTATTGTAACCGAAATACTAACAAGTGAGTTGTGATGTGTGAAATCAATACTCCTAGCAACCACGTTGCTTGGTAGTTAATGGACAACAATCTCATTCTTAGCATATTGGTTATTCAATCATCATCCTGAGATTGATCGTGTTACCAAGTCCATTTTCCTGGTGCACTCTTTGGTCGACGAGTTAGGATTGTATCAATCCCTCACTCTTCTTGATCATATTGTCTTGCCCTAAAAAGCAAGATTGTTCTTGAGCTTAGTAACATATCAGTGGTTCGTGATTTTCCGATTATCTTCTCGGAAGTATCACCAGGTTGTCCCCTGACTGTTATGTTGAGCTCGTGGTCCAGTTGGTTTCTTGTAACCACCCCTTCTCCAAGAATCTGTGTAGGATACCCCTGAGCTAGTTGGTTAAGCCAAACAACAACTTGGAGATTTGGAAGATAAAAGCTTGTCTTGCTTAGTTCGTGTGAAGGGATATCTTTTGTGTGTGTGTGTGTTGGAGAAAGATGATATCTTCATCAATTGGTCCTCATGATCAGTTATTTATCTATTGTCTTGTCCAAACTTTGATTTGAGTGTGGGCTATCCTCAAATCAAATCAGAACCAACGATGTTCGTAATGTTGTCCTACTCGAGGTTGATTCCTCGGGCATACACCATTACATCCTTTGGTCTGACCAATGCTATCACCATGTTCACTTAATGGTGGAATTCCATCTATATGGAGGCCTGGATGGTTGTTTGTTGAGCCCATTGACAACATTTTCATCTTGTCCATGATTCATGTTGAACATCTAAGTTAGCATTGGAAACTTTGAAAGCATTTCTTCATGCTAGCTCATGAAGCATATGTTTGGATGAAAGAAGTGACTACCTCTTATTCACATGCATTTGGTGAAAGTTGCCGCCATGAATTCGAGAAAGTAGTTTTGCTTCCTCTGGAATCATCCCAAGTTAGTCATGCACGTGCGAAGTATTCTGTGGTCTGGAGACTTGCAACCTTCATTCCATATGTATCCCTAGCACAGCAAGCCACTGATTGACTTGTTCTAGGAGAAGAAGTTTCTTCTTAAGAGCTAATCATGACTTAAGTAAGGACTTTGCTATCCTCGATGATGGTTCCCAACCAGAACTCGGTAGTGTTTGTTCTAAGACTTCCATGTGGTCATGCTTGTCTTGGACAACGTGTTCACATGTGTGTAGTAGAACCAGCTCATATTTTGGAGCCTGCTATCGTAGTTCATTTCCCGAGAATCTCGCAATGTTGTCTCGTCGTATTGTGTTGCAAACTTTCGTTTGTAGACATGTTGAGTCTGAAGTATCCTGTTACTAACCAGATCTGAATCTCAGGCAGATATGATGGTTGGAACATTCCAACATTTGCATTTTGTTACTAGCTTACACCGTCTTTGTGTCATTTCACTATGGGCTGCCTCCATAGTAATTCTTATTCAGGATCATCTTCAAAAGTGGTCCTACCACGATTCCCATCCATTTTCGATGATAAGCAAAATCATCCATTGCATTGTCTTCAACAAGGTAGTCCACATCGTCCATTCTAGTGTGAGTATGCCATTCTACCGCACTCCGCCAACGATTGTTGTGAATTCCCTTAGGTGGGTATGAAGAGTTTCGATGATCTATGGATCAAAAGTAATTCTTCTTTCCACTTAAGGGAATAATTCTACGAGTCGTCCTCGCTGAGGTGCCCCGTTATGGAATCATAGTAATTCATTCCCTTGCTACCCTGAAACCATGCATCATTCTTCTTAAGTGTGCAATTATTGCCTACCAATTTGAACCTTTGTCATCTATTACCTCCCATCTCTCTCGATGTGTGTTTTGTGTCTCAGCTCGAGATGTTTGAACATCCCATTCTACGAGTTGATCTTGAATAGCTTGATCTTCGAGAAGATCAATCCCAGTAGAGTTTCTTTCCGTCGTCGTCGCGTGGATGAAGATCTCAAAAGCGAGGATGTCAAGATCAACATGATGCAACGAATCAACGTTCTTATGAAGTGCAGTTGGGTCATGAAGATTGTGTTATCTTCGTGTCCCCTCTGTCTTCTTACCTCACGTCTTGAATCTAGGGACGAGATTCTTGTTTAGTGGCGGTGAGTTGTCACAGCCCTAGAATTTGTTTCTAATTAGTTGCATCAGCACCCATGCATCATGTCTAAAATTTATTTGAAAGTTGAAATGGGGACTGGTAAACCCTAGCAGCAAATGAAATTCAACTAGGTTCAA
Organism: Triticum monococcum; assembly: GCA_034509565.1. Lineage (NCBI taxonomy): Eukaryota > Viridiplantae > Streptophyta > Magnoliopsida > Poales > Poaceae > Triticum > Triticum monococcum. The sequence continues at coordinate 567,430,141 of CM067841.1, read as the reverse complement.
CTTAAATCTTTTCAATGAACCAAAAATGCCCTTTAGAAATGTTCATCATTTTTGAATTGGTCTAGCACCTGTGACAAAAATGGTGCACATTTTTCTAGCTCAATTTGGATTTTTGAATGGACTCATTAAGTATTTGAATTTGGGCATTTAATTGCTATAAATAATTAAAATGCCCAAATAATTCTGGAAGTGGTTGAGGGCTGTTGGAAATATTTCCAAATGTGCCCACAAGTCATTTCAGGAATTTTGGAAATGAATTAGTATTTTTATTAATTCAAAATAGAGAAATAAATTAGAAAACAGGAAATAAAAGAGAGAAAGCACTTACCTAGCGCTCACCTGGCAGCCCATCTGGCCGGCCCAGCCCACCAGGGGCAGGGAGGTCTTCTTCCTCCCTCCAGTCGGACGCACAGCACGTGCCCGACGTGCGCATGGCCACCGCACGCCACATCCTGCCTCCCTGCTTGGTCCCGCGACCCCTGGAGACGCCATGCAGACCCCCTCGACTCTCTCTCACTCTCCCTTCGCTCTCTGCTCTCTCCCTTGGCCTCTAGCCCCTCTCCCGAGCAGACCCGAACCCGCTCGTCGCCACCGACGCCGTTCACCGTAGCCACCGTGCCCCTCTGGGCCTCTCATCTTGCCCCAGAGCTCCGCCTCGCCGCCTGCTACGTCCTCAATGAGACAGGCGACCCGGGAAGCTCTGCATCAACGCCATCTCCATCTTCTTCATCGTCAGCCACTGAAGCTCGCCGGCATGGATTCGCGAGCTCCAGACCCTCCCCGGCCTCGCCATTGACTCTGCTGGATTCACCGTGAGCCCCTGTCTCTTTCCCCTCTCTCCCCGTGCTCGTTCGCGCCTTCTAGCCACCGTGGCCATCGGAGCCGATTGCTCCTCGCCGCCGGCCATGTCGCCACCGCGGCTACGGCCGTGCAAGCATGCGTCCAAGCTTACCACTAAGCTCACCGCACCCCCATGAGTCGAACGTGCCTAACCGCGGCTCCTGCCATGCCCTACACCGTCGACTCGTTCGACGCCCGAATGCCGGCCGCCACACTTGCCATCACCGCCGTCGTTCTCGGCCATCTCCGGCGAATCTGAGAGTACCACTTGATCCGCGCAAGCGCCTGCAACCCGTAGCCACAAACCGCTTGTCGAACAGTGGCTCGTAGAGCAAACCCGACGCGGGCACCGCCGCGGCCTGTCATCGCCGGCGGTTAAACGCCGGTGGCTGACGTGCCACCATTAGTTTAGGTGCTAATCATGTTTAGTTATTGCCTCTGTCAATGACATGTGGGTCCCCGGGCATAATTAGGTTAGTCTAATTTTCTGTTAAGATTAGTACTAACACGTGTGGACCCCACATGTCAGCTTTGACTTTGGTCAAGTCAACATGGACCGGTCCCACCTGTCATCCACCAAACCAGTCTGAGACACTGACGTATGGGTCCCACAGACTTGTGGTTAGTCAGGTCGTGAACGACTCCCTCACCAGGCTTCCGCTTGAAGGTTGCCGAGATACACGACATGTACCTGGTGGTAAGTGGCGAGAGCGTGTGTGAAGAAGTACATCCCTGCAAGGTTATCATTATCTATTCGAATAGCCGGATTCCTCGGATATGGAAACTTGGACCCCTTGCATAGTTCATAGACAAGTGAAAGTGGATACTCTAAAATGCGCAAGATAAGTGTGAGTGCTATGGATGTCGTTCTCGTAGGGAGATGGGAGCGGATCCATAGTGGTGTTTTTATATGGTGAATATGTGGACTCTTGTGCGCCACCTCAAAAGAGTTGCTTGCAGTCGTAGTCCAGGTTAGCCACTGAGTCAAAGCTGACTTGCTGCAGTTAAACTCCACTACCCCTTTGTTGATACCGATGCATATGTAGTTAGTTCTGATGTAAGTCTTGTTGGGTACATTTGTACTCACGTTTGCTTAATTTATGTTTTTGCAGAGAGACTTCAGTCTCGCTAGTAGTTCCACGCGGACTTCGATGTTTATCTTGTTACCTCAGCTACGATCTTGTGCCCTCGGCAGAATCTAGTAGTTAGTCAGGTTTCTCAGCCCTTTTCATTTATAGATGTCTGTACTCAGACATGTTAAGCTTCCGCATGTGCTTTGTCTGGTATGCTCTGAATGTTGGGTCATGAGACCAATGTTTGTAATATCTTGGCTCCTCGGAGCCTAATGAATGAATACTCTGAGTCGTAGAGTCTTGTTCTGATGCCATGTTCTATTGCACATATTGAGCATATTGTGTGTATGATTGAAATGCTTGGTATGTGAGGGATCCGACAGCCTAGTTGTTTATCCTTGGTAGCCTCTCTTATGGGGAAATGAGTCTTGTGCTTCCATGAGCCATAGTAGTCTGCTACAGCCCGGTTCACCGGAGTCCTGCTAGCCCAGCACTACTGCTCCGGAACATTTGACTGGCCGACATGTGATTCACTTCGTTCCTGTGTCTGTCCCTTCGGGGAAATGTCACGTGGTGACATCCGGAGTCCTGCCTAGCCTGCTACAGCCCGGTTCACCGGAGTCTTGTTATCCTAGTGCTACAGCCCGGATTCCCACACGGCTGACCGACATGCCCGATGTTGATTCATGTATGCCTGTCCCCGTAAGTTAGTGCCACTTTGGGTTCACGACTAGTCATGTCGTCCCGGGTTCTCTGTCATATGGATGCTAGCGACACTATCGTATACGTGAGCCAAAAGGCGCAAACGGTCCCGGGCCATGGTAAGGCGACACCCGTGGCAATACGGTGCGTGAGGCCGCAAAGTGATATGAGGTGTTACCGGCTAGATCGATGTGACTTAGAATCGGGGTCCTGACATGAGCGCGGCGTCGACGCCGGTAGGAGACGACGGTGAAGTGGGGGCGACGGCGGCGAAGCGAGGGATCGATTTGGGGGAGAAGTGGTGGCCGGGGGAAACCGTTTTTGCTTAAGTCAAAAGTAACGGTAGCGCGTTACAGAAAACGCGCTATAGCTAAGTTAGCTATAGCGCGTTTCAGAGAGCGCGCTACTGCTACGTCTTCATCATTTTTCCCTTTTTCATTTTTTCTTTACATTTTATATTTTTCCTTTCTCCTTTTTCTATTGCTTTCATTTTCATTTACTTCTCTATATCTTTTCCATTTCATTTTCTTTTCGTTAGCAGTAGTGATTTACACATAAACGCGCTGCTATAAGTTTATTAGCGGTAGCGTGGTTTTTGGAAGATCGCTACTACTATGTGTAGCCCATCGGCTAAGTGATTGGAATTTTACTAGTAGCGAGTTTTCGGTGAGATGCGCTACTAATATATGTCCATCTGGAGCGCGCTTATTTTGCACGTGCTACTGCTAAAGTTCTGTGTATAACGTTTTCCCTAGTAGCGTTCCGAGATATATTGCTGTGCAACTTTCCACCATTCCATTTATCATGACATATTCATCATCGTCATATTGCTTAGCATGATCATGTAGTTCAAATAGTATTTATGGCAAAGCCACCGTTCATAATTCTTTCATACATGTCACTCTTGGTCCATTGCATATCCCGGTACACCGCCGGAGGCATTCATATAGAGTCATCCTTGTTCTAGTATCGAGTTGTAATCATTGAGTTGTAAAATAAATAGACGTGTGACGATCATCATTTTCTAGAGCATTGTCCCAAGTGAGGAATTAAAAAAAGGGAGAGAAATGCCATATAAAAAAGAGAAAGGCCAAACAAAAAAATACGAGAGAAAAAGAGAGAAGGGACAATGTTACTATCCTTTGCCACACTTGTGCTTCAAAGTAGCATCGTAATCTTCATGATAGAGAGTCTCTTGTTTTGTAACTTTCATATACTAGTGGGAATTTTTCATTATAGAACTTGGCTTGTATATTCCAACAATGGGCCTCCTCAAGTGCCCTAGGTCTTCGTGAGCAAGCAAGTTGGATGCACACCCACTTAGTTTCTTTTGTTGAGCTTTCATACATTTATAGCTCTAGTGCATCTGTTGCATGGCAATCCCTACTCCTTGCATTAACATCAATCGATGGGCATCTCCATAGCCCATTGATTAGCCTCATTGATGTGAGATTTTCTCCTTTTTGTCTTCTCCACATAACCCCCTCATTATATTCTATTCCACCCATAGTGCTATGTCCATGGCTCGCGCTCATATATTGCGTGGAAGTTTATAGGTTTGAGATTACTAAAGTATGAAACAATTTCTTGGCTTGTCATCGGGGTTGTGCATGACGAGAGCATTCTTGTGTGACAAAAATGGATCATGACTAAACCATATGATTTTGTAGGGATGAACTTTCTATGGACATGTTATTTTGAGAAAACATAATTGCTTAGTTAGTATGCTTGAGGTATTATTATTTTTATGTCAATATGAACTTTTGTCTTGAATCTTTCGGATCTGAATATTCATGCCACAATTAAGAAGAATTACATTAAAATTATGCCAAGTAGCACTCCGCATAAAAGATTCTGTTTTTATCATTTACCTACTCGAGGACGAGCAGGAATTAAGCTTGGGAATGCTTGATACGTCTCCAGCGTATCTACAATTTTTGATTGCTCCATGCTATATTATCTACTGTTTTGGACATTATTGGGCTTTATTATCCACTTTTATATTATTTTTGGGACTAACCTATTAACCGGAGGCCCAGCCCAGAATTGTTGTTTTTGCCTATTTTAGGGTTTCGAAGAAAAGGAATATCAAACAGAGTCCAAACGGAATGAAACCTTCGGGAACGTGATTTTCTCAACGAACAAGGCCCAGGAGACTTGGACCCTACGTCAAGACACAAAAGAGGAAGCCACGAGGTAGGGGGGCACACCTACCCCCCAGGTGCGCCCTCCACCCTCGTGGGTCCCCTGTTGCTCCACCATTGTACTCCTTCCTCCTATATATACCTATGTACCCCCAAATGATCAGATACGGAGCCAAAACCCTAATTCCACTGCTACAACTTTCTGTATCCACGAGATCCCATCTTGGGGCCTGTTCCGGAGCTCCGCCGGAGGAGGTATCCATGACGGAGGGCTTCTACATCAACACCATAGCCCCTCCGATGAAGTGTGAGTAGTCTACCTCAGACCTACGGGTCCATAGTTATTAGCTAGATGGCTTCTTCTCTCTTTTTGGATCTCAATACAATGTTCCCCCCCTCTCTTGCGGAGATCTATTCGATGTAATCTTCTTTTTGCGGTGTGTTTGTTGAGACCGATGAATTGTGGGTTTGTGATCAAGTCTATCTATGAACTATATTTGAATCTTCTTTGAATTTTTTTATGTATGATTTGTTATCTTTGCAAGTCTCTTCGAATTATCAGTTTGGTTTGGCCTACTAGATTGATCTTTCTTGCAATGGGAGAAGTGCTTAGCTTTGGGTTCAATCTTGCGGTGTCGTTTCCCAGTGACAGTAGGGGCAGCAAGGCACATATTGTATTGTTGCCAGCGAGGATAACAAGATGGGGTTTTCATCATATTGCATGCGTTTATCCCTCTACATCATGTCATCTTGCTTAAGGCGTTACTCTATTTTCATTAACTTAATACTCTAGATGCATGCTGGATAGCGGTCGATGACCGGAGTAATAGTAGTAGATACAGGCAGGAGTCGGTCTACTTGTGTGGGACATGATGCCTATATACATGATCATACCTAGATATTCTCATAACTATGCTCAATTCTATCAATTGCTCAACAGTAATTTGTTCACCCACCATATAATACTTATGCTCTCGAGAGAAGCCACTAGTGAAACCTATGGCCCCCGGGCCTATCTTCATCATATTAATCTTCCAACACTTAGTTATTTCCTTTTGCTTTTACTTTGCTTTTATTTTACTTTGCATCTTTATCATAAAAATACCAAAAATATTATCTTATCATATCTATGAGATCTCACTCTCGTAAGTGGCCGTGTAGGGATTGAAAACCCCTTATCGCGTTGGTTGCGAGGATTTATTTGTTTTGTGCAGGTACGAGGGACTCGCGCGTAGCCTCCTACTGGATTGATACCTTGGTTTTCAAAAACTGAGGGAAATACTTACGCTACTTTGCTGCATCATCCCTTCCTCTTTGGGGAAAACCAACGCAGTGCTCAAGAGGTAGCAGGCCCTTCAATTAGCATACTCATGTGAATGTACTTCCTCTTCATGCACAACTAGGGGGGAAGGTTGTACATCCACACAAACTCAGGCCAGGTGATATGTGTGCTTCTCTGGCTGCCAAACGGATTGACTCCATCGGTGCTCATGCCCAGCACTATGTTCCTTGGATTGTCCCCAAATTCTGGGTGGTCGAAGATCAACGGTTGCCACTGGCTCGCATCCTTAGGGTGACTCAGCATCTTGTCATTTTTGTTTATCTCCGGATCATTTCGGTCATCTTCTCGCTTCTTCTCCTCCCTATCCGCGTGCCAAAGCAGGAGCTTTGCTAGCTTAGGGTCCGCGAAAAACCACTGCAGAATAGGAGTGATCGGAAAGTACCACACCACTTTTCGAGGAGCTTTCTTCCTCCTTGTATCGAGTGACGCCGCACACCGGACATTTGGTAGACTCCGCGTGCTCGTCCCGATAAATGATGCAATTGTTCATGCACACATGGTATTTCACGTGTGGTAAATCCAGAGGACACACGATTTTCTTTGCCTCCTCGAAACTGGTCGGGCACTTGTTCCCCTTGGGAAAACGTTCGTGCCAGAATGACATTTTCTCGTCGAAGCATGCATTGGTCATTTTGTGTTTTACCTTCATATCCTGAGCCATGAGCGTTACTTTCAGGCGGGTATCCTCGGGCCTGCATCCTTCATACAATGGAGTAACCACGTCTATCTCCAGTTGATCCAGCTTGGCTTTCTCTTGGGCGGCAGCTCTTGCGTTATCCGTCTGCTTAAGAAGCAGCTCTCGGGTCCTGCACCCAGCCCATCGATGGTCCATCGTCGTCTACTCCAGCATCTTCATCTTCACGATCATGCCCTTCGTCTGCTCCGGCATCTTCCTCATCATCATGTCCGGCATCTTCTACATGATGACTGAGTACTGCATCTACTTCGTGATCATGTCCTGGAGATTCTTCATCTTCTCGCCCGCCCTCGCCGCGGTTGTCTTGCTGCCCTTCCTCATTTCTTGCCCGGCCCCCATGGACGACTTCATAGTCATCTTCATCACCTTGCCACCGATAGCCATCCATGAAACCACGCAAGAGCAGGTGGTCCCGCACCTGTATGGAATCCGGGTCCATAAGGCTCTTCAGCTTGCATCTTCGACACAAACATCTTATCTCTGTCTTGCTCTTTTGAAGCATCTTGGCCTTCACGGAGCTCAAAAACCTATTCACGATGCCTTCGGTCATCGTGCGGACCATGGACGCCTGCGGGGTAGAGCAAAACGATATTTTAGAACCAAAAAAATTGGCATGACTTTGCCTAAAAATAGGACCAAAAAGAATGCATAGTGCCAGATTATCGCCGAAACGGAAATGAATCAACATTCTAGCAAAATATTGGGAACTATCGCATTTCAAATACTGGTACCTGCAAACACAAACATATGCAACACCACAAACATACGTAGATCTAGGCCATAAAAAGTGCATGTGCACATTGTTGGAGGGAGAAAAAAAATAGATTTACAACATAAAGAAAGCTTTCCCCTTACTTACCTATGAAAAAAAAGGAAATTTAACCACTTAATTTGGGTGAATCTATGGTGCAAATGAGGTGAGGAGGAGGCAGCCGAGACAAGCTTGGAGGAGGAGGTGGAGAGAATGAAGTGGGGAAAGTGAGTGTGGTAGGTGGCTGTCCAAAATATGTAGCTGCTCTCGGGTTACCAATGGCGCACCACCTAACAATGCGCCATTAGTAACCCTAGTTACTGATATGTCCATCTTGCATCATGCTTTTATATCGATATTTATTGCATTATGGGCTGTTATTTCACATTATGTCACAATAGTTATGGATATTCTCTCTTATTTTACAAGGTTTACATAAGGAGGGAGAATGCCGGCAGCTGGAATTCTGGGCTGGAAAAGGAGCAAATATTAGAGACCTATTCTGCACAACTCCAAAAGTCCTGAAACTCCACGGAACACCTTATAATGAATAATGAAAAATCCTCGCCAAAGATGAAGACCAGGGGGCCCACACGCTGCTCACGAGGGTGGGGGGCGCGCCCCCTACCTCGTGGGCCCCCTGGTGGCTCTCCGATGACCATCTTCTCCTATATGAAGTCTTCCGTCGAGAAAAAAAAATAAGAAGCAACCTTTCGGGATGAAACTCCGCCGCCACAATGTGGAACCTTGGCGGATCCAATCTAGAGCTCCTGCAGAGTTGTTCTGCCGGGGAAACTTCCCTCCCGGAGGGGGAAATCATCGCCATCGTCATCACCAATGCTCCTCTCATCGGGAGAGGGAAATCTCCATCAACATCTTCATCAGCACCATCTCATCTCAAAATCCTAGTTCATCTCTTGTATCCATTTCTTGTCTCCAAGTCCGGGATTGGTGCTAGTAGGTTGCTAGTAGTGTTAATTACTCCTTGTAGTTGATGCTAGTTGGTTTAATTGGTGGAAGATCATATGTTCAGATCCTTTATGCATATTAATACCCCTCTGATTATGAACATGTTTATGCTTTGTGAGTAGTTACTTTTGTTCCTGAGGACAAGGGAGAAGTCTTGCTATTAGTAGTCATGTGAATTTGTTATTCGTTCCATATTTTTATAAGGTGTATGTTGTCTATCCTCTAGTGGTGTTATGTGAACATCGACTACATAACACTTCACCATTATTTGGGCCTAGAGGAAGGCATTGGGAAGTAATAAGTAGATGATGGGTTGCTGGAGTGACAGAACCTTAAACCCTAGTTTATGCGTTGCTTCGTAAGGGGCTGATTTGGATCCATATGTTTCATGCTATGGTTAGGTTTACCTTAATACTTTTGTTGTAGTTGCGGATGCTCACAATAGAGGTTAATCATAAGTGGGATGCTTGTTCAAGTAAGAACAGCACCCAAGCACCGGTCCACCCACATGTCAAATTATCAAAGTACCGAACGTGAATCATATGAACGTGATGAAAACTAGCTTGACGATATTCCCATGTGTCCTCGGGAGCGCTTTTCCTTATATAAGAGTTTGTCCAGGCTTGTCCTTTGCTACAAATAGGATTGGGCCACCTTGCTGCACTTTATTTACTTTTGTTACTTGTTGCTCGTTACAAATTATCTCATCACAAAACTATCCGTTACCACTTATTTCAGTACTTGCAGAGAATACCTTGCTGAAAACCATTTATCATTTCCTTCTGCTCCTCGTTGGGTTCGACACTCTTACTTATCGAAAGGACTACGATAGATCCCCTATACTTGTGGGTCATCACGACTCTTTTCTGGCGCCATTGCTGGGGAGTGAAGCGCCTTTGGTAGTTGGAATTTGGTAAGGAAAAATTTATATAGTGTGCTGAAATTTACTATCACTTGTTACTATGGAAAGTAATCCTCTGAGGGGCTTGTTCGGGGTATCTTCACCCCAACCACTAGAGCAAAGAGTTGCTCCTCAACCTACTGAACCTATTGAAAATTAATATGAAAATGAAATTCCTTATGAGTATCCTTCGGGTATGATAGAAAAATTGCTAGCTAATCCTTTTACAGGAGATGGAATAAAGCATCCTGATGAACACCTAATATATGTGGATGAAGTTTGTGGATTATTTAAGCTTGCAGGTATACCCGATGATGTTCCTAAGAAGAAGGTCTTCCCTTTATCATTGAAGGGATACACATTGGTATGGTATAGGCTATGTGATGATACGAGATCATGGAACTATAGAAGATTGAAATTGGAATTTCATAAAAAGTATTCCCATCTGCATCTTGTTCATCGTTATCACAATTATATATATAATTTTTGGCCTCGCAAAGGAGAAAGCATTGCTCAAGCTTGGGGGAGGCTTAAATCAATGTTATATTCATGCCCCAATCATGAGCTCTCAAGATAAATGATTATTCAAAAATTTTATGCTCGGCATTCTGAAAATAATCGCACCATGCTCGATACTTCTTGTGTTGGCTCTTTTATGATGAAGACTATTGGATTTAGATGAGATTTATTGGATAGAATCAAACGCAACTTTGAAGATTGGGACCTTGGCAATGGTAAGGAGTCAGGTATGACACCTAAGTTTGATTGTGTTAAATCTTTTATGGATATCGATATTTTCCGTAAGTTTAGCCCTAAATATGGACTTGATTCTGAGATAGTAGCTCCTTTCTGTCAATCTTTTGCTACTTATGTTGATCTCCCTAAGGAGAAGTGGTTTAAATATCATCCTCCCATAGAAGTAAAAGTAGCTGCACCTATTAAAATTGAAGAAAAGAATGTCACCTATAATGATCATATTGTTCCTACTACTTATGTTGAGAAACCACCTTTCCCTGTTAGGATAAAGGATCGTGCCAAAGCTTCAACCGTGGTTCGTAAAAGCAATATTAAAACATATACACCTCCTGAGCAAGTTAAAGTAGAACCTAATATTGCTATTGTTAAAGATATCTTGTCTGATAATATAGATGGGCATGTTATTTATTTCTTTGATGAAACTGCTAGAATTGCTAAACCCCGTGATACAGATAAACCTAGACCTGAGATAGGCATGCCTGTTATTTCTGTTAAAATAGGAGATCATTGTTATCATGGCTTATGTGTTATGGGTGCTAGTGCTAGTGCAATACCTATTGACTTATACAACGAAATTATGCATGATATTGCACCTATTGAGTTAGAAGATATTGATGTCAGAATTAAACTTGCTAATAGAGATACTATTTCACCAATGGGAATTGTTAGAGATGTTGAAGTCTAGTGTGGGAAAACTAAATATCCTGTTGATTTTCTTGTTCTTGGTTCCCCACAGGATAGCTTTTGTCCCATTATATTTGGTAGACCCTTCTTAAATACTATTAATGCCACCATAGATTGCACAAGGGATGTTGTTACTGTCGGCTTAGATGATATGACTCATGAATTTAATTTCTCTAAATTTAGTAAACAACACCGTGAAGAAGAATTGCCTAGTAAGGATGAAATTATTGGTCTTGCTTCTATTGCCGTACCTCCTAGTGATCTTTTAGAAAAATATTTTCTAGACCATGAGAAAGATATGTTTATGAATGAAAGAAGGGAAATAGATGAAGTATTCTTTAAACAGGAACCTATGCTGAAACACAATTTGCCTGTTGAAATCCTAGGGGATCCTCCTCCACCTAAGGGTGATCCCGTGTTTGAGCTTAAACCGTTGCCTGATAATCTTAAATATGCTTATCTTGATGAAAAGAAGATATATCTTGTTATTATTAGTGCTAACCTTTCAGAGCATGAAGACAAAAGATTATTGAAAACTCTGAAGAAACACCGTGCTCCTATTGGCTATACTCTTGATGATCTTAAGGGCATTAGTCCCACTCTATGTCAACATAAAATAAATTTGGAAGTAGATGACAAACCAGTTCATGATCCTCAACGACGTTTGAATCCTAAAATGAAAGAAGTGGTAAGAAAAGAAATACTAAAACTTCTAGAGGTAGGTATAATTTATCCCGTTGCTGATAGTCAGTGGGTAAGTCCTGTTCATTGTGTCCCTAAGAAGGGAGGTATTACTGTTGTTCCTAATGATAAAGATGAATTGATTCCACAAAGAATTATTATAGGTTATAGGATGGTAATTGATTTCCACAAATTAAATAAGGCTACTAAGAAAGATCATTACCCCTTACCTTTTATCGATCAAATGCTAGAAAGATTATGCAAACATACACATTACTGCTTTCTAGATGGTTATTCTGGTTTCTCTCAAATACCTGTGTCGGCTAAAGATCAATCAAAGACTACTTTTACATGCCCTTTTGGTACTTTTGGTTATAGACATATGCCTATTGGTTTTTGTAATGCACCTTCTACCTTTCAAAGATGCATGATGGCTATATTCTCCGACTTTTGTGAAAAGATTTGTGAGGTTTTCATGGACGACTTTTCCGTCTATGGATCTTCTTTTGATGATTGCTTGAGCAATCTTGATCGAGTTTTGCAGAGATGTGAAGAAACTAATCTTGTCTTGAATTGGGAAAAGTGCCTGTTTATGGTTAATGAAGGTATTGTCTTGGGGCATAAAGTTTCTGAAAGAGGTATTGAAGTTGATAAAGCCAAGGTTGATGCTATTGAAAAGATGCCATGTCCCAAGGACATCAAAGGTATAAGAAGTTTCCTTGGTCACGCCGGATTTTATAGGAGGTTCATTAAGGACTTCTCAAAAATTTCTCAGCCTCTGACTAATTTATTACAAAAAGATATACCATTTGTCTTTGATGATGATTGTGTAGAAGAATTTGAAATACTTAAGAAAGCATTAGTCTCAGCACCTATTGTTCAGCCACCTGATTGGAATTTACTCTTTGAAATTATGTGTGATGCTAGCGATTATGTTGTAGGTGCTGTTTTAGGACAAAGAGTTGATAAGAAATTAAATGTTATCCATTATGCTAGTAAGACTCTAGACAATGCTCAAAGAAATTATGCTACTACTGAAAAAGAACTTTTAGCAGTTATATTTGCTTGTGATAAGTGCAGACCTTATATTGTTGATTCTAAAGTAACTATCCACACTGATCATGCTGCTATTAAATATCTTATGGAGAAGAAAGATCCTAAACCTAGACTTATTAGATGGGTTCTCTTGCTACAAGATTTGATTTGCATATTGTTGATAGAAAAGGAGCTGAGAACCCCGTTGCAGACAACTTATCTAGGTTAGAGAATGTTCTTGATGACCCACTACCTATTGATGATACCTTTCCTGATGAACAATTAAATGTCATAAGTAATTCTCGTAGTACTCCTTGGTATGCTGATTATGCTAATTACATTGTTGCTAAATTTATACCACCTAGCTTCACATACCAACAAAAGAAAAAGTTCTTCTATGATTTGAGACATTACTTTTGGGATGACCCACATCTTTATAAAGAAGGAGTAGATGGTGTTATTAGACGTTGTGTACCTGAGCATGAAGAGGGACAGATCCTACGCAAGTGCCACTCCGAAACTTATGGAGGACACCACGCGGGAGATAGAACTGCACATAAGGTATTGCAATCCGGTTTTTATTGGCCTACTCTCTTCAAGGATACCCGTAAGTTTGTACTATCTTGTGATGAATATCAAAGAATTGGTAATATTAGTAGACGTCAAGAAATGCCTATGAATTATTCACTTGTTATTGAACCATTTGATGTTTGGGGCTTTGATTATATCTGACCTTTTCCTGCCTCTAATGGATATAGACATATTTTAGTTGCTGTTGATTACGTTACTAAGTGGGTAGAAGCTATTCCAACTATTAGTGCTGATCATAACACTTCTATTAAAATGCTTAAAGAAGTTATTTTTCTGAGGTTTGGAGTCCCTAGATATTTAATGACTGATGGTGGTTCTCATTTTATTCATGGTGCTTTCCGTAAAATGCTTGCTAAATATGACGTCAATCATAGAATTGCATCTCCGTATCACCCACAGTCTAGTGGTCAAGTAGAATTGAGTAATAGAGAACTCAAATTAATTTTGCAAAAGTCTGTCAATAGGTCTAGAAAGAATTGGTCCAAGAAACTTGATGATGCATTATGGGCCTATAGAACTCCATATAAAAATCCTATGGGTATGTCTCCGTATAAAATGGTATATGGAAAAGTATGTCACTTACCTCTCGAACTAGAACATAAGGCATATTGGGCTATTGAAGAGGTCAACTATGATTTCAAACTTGCCGGTGAAAAGAGGTTATTTGATATTAGCTCACTTGATGAATGGAGAACCCAAGCTTATGAAAATGCCAAGTTGTTTAAAGAAAAGGTTAAAAGATGGCATGACAAAAGGATACAAAAGCGTGAGTTTAATGTAGGTGATTATGTGTTGCTATACAACTCTCGTTTAAGATTTTTTGCAGGTAAACTTCTCTCTAAAACGTAAGGCCCCTATGTTATCCAGGAGGTCTATCATTCCGGTGCCATAAAAATCAACAACTTCGAAGGCACAAATCCGAAGGTGGTCAACGGTCAAAGAATCAAACATTATATCTCAGGTAATCCCATACATATTGAAACCAATATTATTGAAACCGTAACCCCGGAGGAATGCATAAGGGACACTTTCCAGGACGTTTTAGACTCCGAAAAGGAATAGGTATGTGGTACGGTAAGTAAACCGACTCCAAAATAGTTTTTAAGGCAATATTTCTCCATTTTGGAATATTTAGAAAAATAAAAAATTAAGTAGCAGTACGGGAAGGACACGAGGGCCCCACGAGGGTGGAGTGCGCGCCCCCTACCTCGTGCGCACCTCGTGTGCTTCCGGACTCTGTTTTCTTACACGATACGTATTTTGGTCGGTAAAAATTCACTATATATTCTCCCAAAGGTTTTGACTCCTGTATCATGCAAATATCTTTTGTTTTTGTTTTGAGCTGTTGCTGCTGCAGATTAGAACAAGATGTCTTCTCAAGAGTCTGTCGAGGACAGCCGGGTATCTAATCCGGCACCGAAACCAAGGGCAAACAGCGACCCTGACCACTTTGGGCCAGCAACGGAGGAAGAGATGGAGGCTGACCTAATGAGGGTAGATGCCATGGAGGATCAAGAAGTCACCTCTCGCTTCCGGGCTGGGCTCACAATGGGGGAACTATAGAGCTCAGCTATTCCAAACTCGGTTATCCCTTCCAATGTTAGATTTCTTTCTTATGAAAATATGAAGAGGAGTGTCACTTGTTCTCCCGCAGCTATGAAACACCCTTGGGTGCAAGGAGCTTTAGCCCTCACACGGATGCTTCATAAGGAAACAATGGACCTCAAGCAACAAGTGAACAAGCTCGAGGAGGAGAATCGTATCTTGAGAGGAATCATCGCCAAGAATATTTCACCAACAACAAAGAAGGAGATATAATCACATGGGTATGGGCACTCTCCTTGGCAACTGCCAAGCTTGGGGGAGGTGCCCCGGCGGTATCATATCACAATCACAACTCCTATCTTTACCGTTTTCGTTAGTTCGATCCTATTAGTAGTATTTTGATCTAGTTTTAAGTTTTGCTTTATGATCTCTCTATGTAATCGAGTCCGTGAGCTATATAATAAAGATTAGTGTTGATTCAAGGGCTTGATTTCCTTGCTATGATCTTGGGTGAATAAACGAAAAGAGAAAAAGAATAAAAAGAAACAAAAGTTCATATTGATCTTATTGATAGTAATGACTTCACGTAGAAAGAGTGTGATGATTAAAAGTTGTCGGGAGTTGGCAGACATAGCTTTGGTCATCGTTGCAATTAATAGGAAGTAATAAGGAAAGAGAGGTTTCACATATAAATATATTATCATTGACATATTTTATGATTGGGAGCACTCATCAAAATATGGCATGCTAAAGAGTTGATGTTGGACAAGGAAGACAATGTAATGGGTTATTTTTTCTTATATCTGAGATAAAGTATGTTGTCATAGATCATCCAACATGTTTAGCTTGCCTTTCCCTCTCATGCTAGCCAAATTCTCAGCACCAAGTAGAGATACTACTTGTGCTTCCAAATACCCTTAAACCAGTTTTGCCATGAGAGTCCACCATATCTACCTATGGATTGAATAACATCCTTCAAGTAAGTTGTCATCGGTGCAAAGCAATAAAAATAGCTCTCTAAATATGTATGATTGATTGGTGTGGGAGAAATAAGCTTTATACAATCTTGTGATGTGGAAGTAATAAAAGCGACAGACTGCATAATAAAGGTTCATATCACAAGGGGCAATATAAAGTGACGCTCTTTCGCATTAAGATTTTGTGCATCCAACCATAAAAGCGCACGGCAACCTATGCTTCCCTCTGCGAAGGGCCTATCTTTTATTGTTATCTTCTACCTTATGCAGGAGTCATGGTGATCTTCACCTTTCCTTTTTACATTTTATCCTTTGGCAAGCCCAGTGTGTTGGAAAGGTCATGATAGATATATCTAATTGGATGTAGGGGGGCATTAGTTATTATTGTTTACATTACCCTCGACACTACTAGGAAAAGGCCTACTAATGGCGCACCTAATTTGGCCATTAATGGCGCATTAGTGGTGTGCCATTAGTAGCACGCCATTAGTATATTTTACTAATGGCGCACCACTGATGCGCCATTAGTATCTGGTATACTAATGGCGCGTCTAGGATGCACCATTAGTATATACAATAGTGCGCCATTAGTATGCCTCCCAGGGGCCATGTATACCCAGGTGCTTTGGCATACTAATGGCGCACAACAACAAGATGCGCCATTAGTAACTTCGGCATACTAATGGCGCACTGTGATGTGATGCGCCATTAGTATGAATATTAGTTTTTTTATTTTTTTATTTTCTGTTTTTTGCACAGGTTAAAAATGTATAATTGGACAAAATATAGATAGCACACATCAACAACAGATTCATCGAATACAATAGAAGATTAGTCTCTGAATACAATTCATCATATTAGTCTCCGAATACAATTCATCATATTAGTCTCCGAATTGAAAAGACCGAACAAAGATAAAACATTACAAGTCTCAAGACCACGAGTATCGAGTTTGTCGGAAGTAATACTAATCCTAACAAGTCCTACTAATCATCATCATACAACTTCTACTCATTATTCATAACAAGTCATATGATCATCATCTTGATAGTCTTTGAACCAACCCTACTTAATTGTTCATCAGCACATGATCATCAGTATTAGGTAGGACCTAAATACCCTATTTAAGCTAAAATAGCATAAACAATATAGACCCTGACTCTCCATTATGGAGAATGGAGAACATCCTGTCTCCAATTCTTGCACTTCGCTTCCTTTTGCTTCCAAGAAGCTCCTTACGACTGTCCATACATTTTTTCCATCCTTTGATTTTCATGTCTCCACTTCTTTTAGAAATCTGGTATGGACAGTTGAGATTCGTAGGATGACCTGGCTGTATGTTCAAAACATTAACACTACCTTTCAGATACATCATATGAGGCACACAATTCTCCGGGATTATCTGTTGAAAAACATAGTAATAACTTCATAGTTAGCAATGATGTACTAGTTTTAGAAGTATGCAAAAGATGCATGGATGTCGTAATAGTAAAAATCTTACCAGGGTATCTCCATGGTAGTTACCGTAGTTGAACACATGCACTAGTGGCACGTATTTACCATAATGTTGAGGAATTTGTTTGTGGATAATGTAATTTTCAATGTCAGTACAAAATCCGACGAGATGATTTTCTCCTTGTAAGTTGTTAATTCGGAGCCATCGGTGTAGTGGGTTTTGTCTACCATCTCCCGCACATTCTTTGAACAATAAAAATAAGTTGTCAATGGAAATAAGCTGTCAACTATTTTGAAATAAACAATATAAATTAGCTAATAACTATGTTAGAGAAACTCACATAGCGGTAGAACTGGAGGCGTATCAACAAGGACCCAAATGTCCATATTGTCTTGGTTGATGTCAAGATTACCAAGATCCTTGGTGATAAGCATACCCTCATCAAAACCATACATCTTGCAAAATGCTTCCCAATTTTTGCAACCAAAATGGGTTACGCTCTCAGAATTATATAGATTTACTTCAAAGTCCACATCATGATGAGTCCTTAGGTGAATTTTCTTTGTTTCAGAAATTTCATGGTCTTCAAAATCCATCCTCTCCAAGACATAGCATCTTGCATGGCATGGGATAAGCTATACTCGAATCTAAAAGATGAAAATTACACGTTGAAATAGTTGAAGTAATGCTTAATTATGAAAATAACACTGTCGTCGTTGTGTACTGTTTCGACTTCGAAGGTCTCCTCGAGCTTAATGCTGAAGCGCCGATCATCGTCTAGGTGAGGCATGTCGCATAGACCTCGATTGTCATGGCACCAGTCGCACTCCGCCGGGAGACTTTCGTCGTCCGATGATGATGACGACATATCCTCGGACAGCTCCCAGAATTGCTTGCCTAAGCTTTCATCATTTAGGGTTTCGACGCCGAGGCACCCTAAAAGCCTAAGCGTACATCATTTAGGTTCTCATCGACACCGAGGCATCTGGGGCAGCCATGTTAAGTTTTCATCATTTAGGGTTTATCGATGCTGAGGCACCCTAAATGCTAAGTTAAGTTTTCATCATGTAGGGTTTATCGATGCTGAGGCACCCTAGGTTGGGCCTAATCACTTGGCACTAATCACTTGGCTCTATTGCCACCTATGGTTTAATACAGCAAGAATAAAGGGGCAGTTGATCCTACTTAATTAAGTACTAAGATACCCCGGCCCATGCATTAGTAGCAAGTACCTCATATGTCCGATTTTTAGCAAAGTCATGCTAAAATTCACGGAAAATTTCAGCATGACCTTTGCTGAAAATAGGACATATGGAGTACCCGAATTTGCCGGAACGGAAGTTAATCGACATTCCGGCAAACTCAAGGGCCTCTCGGGGTACCTGCAAATTCATCACGACACGATGGTCGGAGACAAAACCCAGCAAACTAACATGTAAAACATGTCCAATGAGAGCATATAATTCAACAACTCCACTAAAAATGAGAGCTGAAAGATGCAGGGAGAGCACAAACAACTCAGAAAAATCAATCCATCTAGCATTTCAGGTTTTGCTAGAAATACCTTTAACATTAGTATCAATATGATTTATAGAGTCAACATCCAGTAAGTATAATCAAGGTAATCAACCATTCCCATAAAACAAGACAAGTTTGATTCAGTACTGCTAATATGATTGGAGATTACTATGAACATGTGGCAAGACTACTTTGATAACAAGGGCCACTAGTTGGCCAGTAGTTGAACTAGCAGCTTGGCCATGATGCTGGTAAGAAAAGAGCTACTCTCTGAATCTTTTATCTATTTATACCTGTAAATTAGCACTCTGATGCTGGCCTTGACAAATGATCCCACTATGTTGTTTGCTGGAATCTGCAAAATGATCCCACTATGTTGACAAATGATCCCACTATGTTGTTATACTTGAGAACACTGTAACAAAATCAAAACCACAATAAACAGTGGTCAGATATAACAGGTACAATTACACAAAGCATCTGAATACACACATACTTCATCTATCAAGTATAACTCTGTCAAGCCAAGAAGCATATGAATGCACTACAGCAAGTTTTGGTTGGATACAGTGAAACATTTTTTTGCCCCATGTGTTTTCAGTGAAATGATTGGGATTTGTAACTATGGGCCAATTTTCCTACAGTTGGTGAAGATTATAGAATGGTAAAGCAAAATCAGGCTCTAGTGGAGCCTATGCAAACAATGATGTTTGTTACTCGAGAGAGAATCGTCAACTCTAGATGTTTGGTTACTTAGACATATAAATGGCAGAAACCATAATCATCTATATATATATGCACAAGCAGATGTATTTCGCATTTCTTTTACATAATCTTTATGAACACATAGCAAACTCATTAGAAGTCACAGAAAAATGTTTGCTGGTGCGATTCTCACAAATAATAACCACCGGGATGGAGAAGTACACAGAATGGGTGGAAAATAACTCAATCGGTCCACAAATGTGCCACCCAGAGTACAGGTCCAAAATGTAAGCAGTGTGGTATTTGACTAAAAAAGTGTGGCATTAATTCTAGTTATTTCTATCAATGGAGTTTGAATAGATGGCAACTGCCATGTCTTAGATAATTAGGGGTTTGAATAGATGGAAATTGCTGTGTGTTTGCTCTAATGTAGATTTGTAAAAATGTCATGTGTAGCATATGTTGAACTACTTTGTCCAACAAAATATTTATCTTTCTAACAAATTAAAGTGCACTGGGTCATGGCCAATTTTGGAGGCGACAAGGAGGAGGAAGGGTGGAGAGGGAGGAAGGAGGAAGGAGGAGAGGTACCTAGGCGGGCGCGGCCGGTCGCCGGAGGGGTCGGGGTTGGGGTTGGTGTCGGGGTTGGCGGCGACGGCGGCGTCGAAGGGATGCCTCGGTTGGTCGTGGGGAGGCCGGCGGCCACGGCGAGGTCGCGGAGGCGTCGGCGATGGAGGAGCTGCGGTGGTGGGGGCCGTGGGGGCGCGGGGGCGCCGGCAGCGGTGGCGGCGGCTAGGGACCCTAGCTGTCGCGCTCGGGAGGGAGGTTGTCGCAGGCGGGGCCGCGGGGGTAGGGGGATGACGAGGGCGCGGGCGGAGGGGGGACGGTGAGGGAGGTGGTCGGGTGCGGCGGGGGAAGCGAGCACGGCCGGGGAAGTGGTGGGCGGTGGTGGTCAGGCACGGATGAGACGAGGCAGGGGAGGGATTACTAATGGCGCACCAACTCTAAATGCGCCATTAGTAATCCAGGTTACTAATGGCGCACCTTCTGGTGATGCGCCATTAGTAGTTTTGCAAAAAAAACATACTAATGGCGCACTGTACCACAGTGCGCCATTACTAGTTTAAACTAGTAATGGCGCATGGTGGAACAGTGCGCCATTAGTAGTTTTGTAAAAAAAGGAATAAAAAATATAATAAAAAAACAACATTAGTGGCGCACTTTCCGACAGGTGCGCCATTACTAGTTACAACTAGTAATGGCGCACTGTGTCTAGATGCGCCATTAGTATGTTTGGACAGGCGCACTAGTTCAAAATTTTTTTTGATACTAATGGCGCACCCTAGGCCAGGTGCGCCATTAGTAGGTTCAACTCTAATGGCGTATCAGAAGGTGGTGCGCCATTAGTATATACTAATGGCGCACCGCTTGTCTAGTGCGCCATTAGTGTCAATCCCATCTATAGCCCTTTTTCTAGTAGTGCAAGGTAAAAGGTTGTGGGGCGAAACTATAAGCCCCTATCTTTCTCTGTGTCCGATTAAAACTCTGTAACCACAAGTATTGCGCGAGTATTAGCAATTATGAAGGACTAGATGATAGTTGAGTATGTGGACTTGCATTTGAGCTCTGACATAGACTCTTTCTGATGTTATGATAAATTGCAATTGCTTCAATGATTGAGGTTATAGTTTGTTGGTTCTCAATAAGAATTCTGATTCATACTTTTGCGTTGTGAATAGATCATAAGTTGAACACAAGTAATCATATGACAATATCTATATATGTTGCTGTTATGAGAATAATAATGATGCCCACATGTCCGTATTTTATTGTTATCGACGCCTCTACCTCTAAGCATGGGGACATATTTATTATTATCGGCTTTCGCTTGATGACAAGCAAGGTCTAAGCTTGGGGTAGTTGATACGTCCATTTTGCATCATGCTTTTATATCGATATTTATTGCATTATGGGCTGTTATTTCACATTATGTCACAATACTTATGGCTATTATCTCTTATTTTACAAGGTTTAGATAAGGAGGGATAATGCCGGCAGCTAGAATTCTGGGCTGGAAAAGGAGCAAATATTAGAGACCTATTCTGCACAATTCCAGAAGTCCTGAAACTCCACGGAACACCTTATAATAAATAATGAAAAATCATCACCAAAGATGAAGACTAGGGTGCCCACACCCTGCTCATGAGGGTGGGGGCATCCCCCCTAGGGCGCGCCCCCTACCTTGTGGGTCCCCTGGTGGCTGTCCGATGACCATCTTCTCCTATATGAAGTCTTTCGTCGAGAAAAAAATAAGAAGCAACCTTTTGGGACGAAACTCCACCGCCACGAGGTGGAACCTTGGCGGATCCAATCTAGAGCTCCTACAGACCTGTTCTGCCGGGGAAACTTCCCTCCCGGAGGGGGAAATTATCGCCATCGTCATCACCAATGCTCCTCTCATCGGGAGAGGGCAATCTCCATTAACATCTTCATCAGCACCATCTCATCTCAAAACCCTAGTTCATCTCTTGTACCCAATTCTTGTCTCCAAGTCCGGGATTGGTGCTAGTAGGTTGCTAGTAGTGTTAATTACTCCTTGTAGTTGACGCTAGTTGGTTTAATTGGTGGAAGATCATATGCTCAGATCCTTTATGCATATTAATACCCCTCTGATTATGAACATGTTTATGCTTTGTGAATAGTTACTTTTGTTCCTGAGGACAAGGGAGAAGTCTTGCTATTAGTAGTCATGTGAATTTGGTATTCGTTTGATATTTTGATAAGATGTATGTTGTATAGCCTCTAGTGGTGTTATGTGAACGTCGACTACATAACACTTCACCATTATTTGGGCCTACAGGGAAGGCATTGGGTAGTAATAAGTAGATGATGGGTTGCTAGAGTGACAGAACCTTAAACCCTAGTTTATGCGTTGCTTCGTAAGGGGCTGATTTGGATCCATATGTTTCATGCTATGGTTAGGTTTACCTTAATACTTTTGTTGTAGTTGCGGATGCTTGCAATAGAGGTTAATAATAAGTGGGATGCTTGTTCAAGTAAGAACAACACCCAAGCACCGGTCCACCCACATGTCAAATTATCAAAGTACCGAACATGAATCATATGAACGTGATGAAAACTAGCTTGACGATATTCCTATGTGTCCTCGGGAGCGCTTTTCCTTATATAGGAGTTTGTCCAGGCTTGTCCTTTGCTACAAAAAGGATTGGGCCACCTTGCTGCACTTTATTTACTTTTGTTACTTGTTGCTCGTTACAAATTATCTCATCACAAAACTATCTGTTACCACTTATTTCAGTACTTGCAGAGAATACCTTGCTGAAAACCGTTTATCATTTCCTTATGCTCCTCGTTGAGTTCGACACTCTTACTTATCGAAAGGACTACAATAGATCCCCTATACTTGTGGGTCATCAGTTACTAATGGCGCACCTGTTACTGGTGCACCATTACTAGTCACTACTAGGAAAAAGGCTACTAGCAGCGCGAGTAAAATGCTACTAGTAGCGCGGGTACTCGCGCTACTAGTATAGCGCTACAGCTAAAAGTTAGTAGCAGCGCGGGTGCACCCGCGCTACTACTAACCTAACTACTAGTAGCGCTCACTTATATCCCACGCTACTACTAACCTAACTACTAGTAGCGCTCATTTCTTATTTCCCACGCTACTACTAACCTAACTACTAGTAGCGCTCATTTGTTTCCCATGCTACTACTAATAATTTAGGAATTAAAAAAAATAAAAGTTAGATGTAGTATTCATGGATGGCAATACGTCCAGTGCAAACCAAACCAACGTCACATAACATTCTCAAGATTCCATTTAACTTCAGACACACACAATGATCATTGAAACGTGGGTACCTTCCCTGGTGTTCCATCACCAACCTAAATAGACAACTTCCCTATATGTATCTACCAAGGCTCGGAGCTTAGACGCCGGTGGACCCGAATCCTCCCTCCCCCGGACGGTGGCGTCGAGGTCCACCACCTCGGTGACCTCCGGTGTCGAAATCACCTGGACAATCATCTACATGACATGGCCACCAGCTTCACGGAGAAGTCCGCCTCTGAGTGGTTGAAGAGCACAACGCCCACCGGCTGCGCTAGTTAGCGTCGATCACCCCTGCGCCCATGTCGAGAAAGTGAAAACTTGTTAGTACGCAAATTGCATCAGTTCAACTAAATGGTATATTCGAATTCACAAGACCCATTAATTAAGTTAAGATTCTTTCTCATCTAGCAATTTAAAGGGGCTCATGCCGAAAATATATGCTTAATTCCTCACTGGCTATTCGAGACCAGGTTTGATATATTGTATCCATAAAGAAGGTGTGCTGTAGTACCTAAAGTGGGCTCTCGCTAGGATGGATTGGATTCTTAATAGGAACAATATTAGGAACTAGCTCACAGCTGAGAGATAGAGAGAGAGATCGACCTTTTGCGGGGAGTCGTGGTGGTAGGAGTAGATGACCGAACCATCGAGGCTGATGTTGATGTCCCCCACGGAGCGCTACTACTGCATCCAAATCGAACAAAAAAATTATACACTGTCGGTGATGATCCAACTTTAGGAAGTAAGGCACATAATACACCTAAATCAGTAAAATTAACCGACTAGATCAAGTCAAGTTGCGTGTGTTGTTTCTACTGTGTCCAACGCCAAATCTACGTTAGGAACTGATCAGGATTGGTGATTCTTAGAAATGGATGAATCTGCATGTCTCAGTTTTGGCATGCCAAACAAAGAGTGATGCATATATTCATTCGTCTGAACGTACGAGTGCAAAGTCAAGTCTGCTGCAATTACTAGTGGCTCTCCCTAATCAGAATGGATTGGGTTCCTATGCCTAATCAGCTTGGCATTTCCGCAAGTGTCAAATTTTCCTACTGTCTCCAATCACAGGAAAATATCAAACTTTTCTCCTCTCATCTCGCCTCTGAAGAAAGGTTCAGTTTTATTGAGTTGACCTGTCTAATATTTGTGTAGCAAGCAAATTTGATGACCCATGAGCGAAGCAAAAGGAAGAGGGGAGTGAGTACCTTTGCTTGATGACTGCACGACGGAGCTGCATCTCCATGGCCTCCGGTGCCGATGCCGTGGTTGTGGGGGTGGATCTAGAGCTTGCTTGCTTGTACAGGGAGCAGAGGAAGGGCGGCGTCATCCCTTCCATTAATTACTATCAAATGAACTTACATTGAAGACACCCATGGGCGGGGCCCTTGACGCCCTCGCATGCGAGTTTGGCCTCCTCAGCCAGGTTGACGATGGTGTTGACGGCCATGTCGCCCCTGCTCTTCCCCACCACATCCTCCGATGCCATCTCCTCGCCCGCGTCCGCCTCCCCTCTTGCCCTCTAGGACCGCGCGCGGCAGCGACGACGACGGAGGCCTCCCCTCGCCGTGCCTCGGAGTAAGATGTAGGGGAGAAGGAGAGGGAGAGGCTGGGGATCGCCGGTGGGTAGGTCACCGAGGAGGTGGGCGGTGACAGTGTGGGATGGGAGGGAGACGAGGGGTGAATCGGGAGAAGAGAGGAGGTGGAAGGGAGGCTGGCGGTGGAGGGGATCTGGATCAAGGGTTGGGTGTTTTTTTCCGAGACAAATAGTGGTGGACTGGTGGGTGGAGTGGGACGGTTGGTGGGGTGGATCGGGGGTGGGTGGTGTGGAAATGTACTAGTAGCGTGGGCATCTGACCTGCGCTATAGCTATTCACAAAGTAGTAGCGCAGGTTGATAATCCTCGCTACTACTATGGCATGTCCGGGGGGGGCACGGCAGAGACCACTTAGTAGTAGCGAGGGGTAAAAACCCGCGATACTAGTAAGTAGCAGTAGCGAGGGGTATAAACCCACGCTACTAGTAAGCGTCTGTGTATAAGCTTTTCCCTAGTAGTGAGTTTTGCTAGAAACATAAAAAAAATAGTTGTTAGTAGTGGCGCACCGTGGTTGTGGTGCGCCAACTATACCATGGTGCGCCATTACTAGTTTTGAAAAAAAAGTAAAACAAAGTTTTTAGTAGTGGCGCAAAGATTGTGTGGTGCGCCATTACTAGTTTTGGAAAAAAATTGTTAGTAGTGGCGCACCGTGGGTGTGGTGCGCCATTAGTGATATGGACACTAATGGCGTACCTACACATGGTGCGCCACTGCTATATAACAGTGGCTCACCACATATGAGGTGCGCCATTAATTTCCATATTAGCTATAGCCCTTTTCCTAGTAGTGATGGCAAAACTAGGTTTAGGGATATTTGGAAGCACAAGTAGTATCTCTACTTGGTGCAAAGAAATTGGCTAGGATGAGAGGGAAAGGCAAGCTCAACATGTTGGATGATCCATGACAATATAATTTATCTCAGACATAAGAAAACATAACCCATTACGTTGTCTTCCTTGTCCAATGTTAACTCTTTAGCATGTCATACTTTAATGAGTTCTCACAATCATAAAAGATGTCCAAGATAGTATATTTATATGTGAAAACCTCTCTTTCTTTATTACTTCCTATTAATTGCAACGATAACCAAAACTATGTTTGTCAACTCTCAACAACTTTTATTCATCATACTCTCTATATGTGAGCTCATTACTCTCCATAAGATCCATATGATCTCTTTATTTCTTTTTATTTATTCTCTTTTATTTTATTCCCTCTAGATCATAGCAAAATAATCAAGCCCTTGACTGAACACTAATCTTTATTATATATAGCTAACGAACTCGATTACACAGAAGGATCATAAAGCAAAACTCACAACTAGATCATGCTAAAACTTTATTCTACTATATCAAGATATTATCAAAAGGATCGAACTAAGAAAAATGGTAAAGATAAAAGTGATGGTGATACAATACCGGGAACTCCCCCAAGCTTGGCAGTTGCCAAGGGGAGTGCCCATACCCGATGCTTAGTTCTTCTTTGTTGGTGAAGAAGGTGTTGGTTTTGTTGATGGCATAGGCTTCTTCCTCAATTTGCTCTTGAGGATAGAATTTTGATCCCTCAGGTCATCGATCCCCTACTCTAGGCTTAGTATCTTTTTGCATAATTCCTGCTTGTTTTCCTGCAAGAGGCGAAAATGGATAAACTCGATCTTAGGTTTCTTTGCTCTATCCGGGAGGCTTGACCTTTTGAACTCCACATGCATGTCCCCAGGTTGAGGTAATGGGACTTCATCTTCATCTCAGCTCGTGACCTCCTTTCCCTTCGGTTCATAGTACTCTTCTTCTTTTGTAGTCCAATCACAATGCTCCACATCCCCATAAACCTTAATATCTGCAAAGTAATTAGCCACATAGCTTTCTCCTTCCGAATCCTGGGACAACATGTTGCTCAAATCTGCAGCAGGACAGCTCGAAACAAAGAGAGGAGATATTTGCATGATACGGTGGTCAAAACCTTCGGGAGATTATATAATGAATTTTTACCGACCAAAAGAAGTATCGTGTAAGAAAACGGAGTCTGGAGAGCACACGAGGTGCCCACGAGGCAGGGGGCGCGCCTAGGGGGGTAGGGTGCACCCTCCACCCTCGTGGAAGCCTCGTGTCCTCTCTAGTCTGCTTCTTATTTTCCTATTTTCTTAAATATTCCAAAACGGAGAAAAATTGCTATTAGAACTGTTTTGGAGTCGGTTTACTTACCGTACCACGTACCTATTCCTTTTCCGAGTCTGAAATGTTCCGGACAGTGTCCCTTATGTATTCCTCCGGGGTTACGGTTTCCATAATATTAGTTTCAACATTTGTGGGATTACCTGAGATATAATGTTTGATTCTTTGATTGTTTACCACCCTCGGATTTCTGCCTTCGAAGTTGTTGATTTTTGTGGCACCGGAACAATAGACCTCCTCGATCACGTAAGGACCTTCCCATTTAGAGATAAGTTTTCCTGTAAAAAAATCTTAAACGAGAGTTGTATAACAATACATAATCACCTACATTGAACTCACATTTTTGTAACCTTTTATCATACCGTCTTTTAACTTTTTTCTTTAAACGGCTTGGCATTTTCATAAGCCTGGGTTCTCCATTCGTCAAGTGTGCTAATGTCAAAAAGCCTCTTCTCACTAGCAAGTTTGAAGTCATAGTTGAGCTCTTTAATATCCCAATATGCCTTATGTTCTAATTCAAGAGGTAAGTGACATGCTTTACCATAAACCATTTTATATGGAGACATACCCATAGGATTTTTGTATGCAGTTCTATAAGCCCATAATGCATCATCAAGTTTCTTGGACCAATTCTTTCTAGATCTATTAACAGTCTTTTGCAAAATTAAATTTGAGCTCTCTGTTACTCAATTCTACTTGACAACTAGACTGTAGGTGATATGGAGATGCAATTCTATGATTAACATCATACTTAGCAAGCATTTTACGAAAGGCGCCATGAATAAAATGTGAACCACCATCAGTCATTAAATATCTAGGGACTCCAAACCTCAGAAAAGTAACCTCTTTAAGCATCTTAATATAGGTGTTATGATCAGCACTACTAGTTGGAATATCTTCTACCCACTTAGTAACGGAATCAACAGCAACCAAAATATGTGTATACCCATTAGAGGAAGGAAACGCTCCCATATAATCAAAGCCCCAAACATCAAATGGTTCCATAACGAGTGAATAATACATAGGCATTTCTTCACGTCTACTAATATTACCAATTCTTTGACATTCATCACAAGATAAGACAAACTTACAGGCATCCTTGAAGAGAGTAGGCCAATAAAAACCGGATTGCAATACCTTATGTGCAGTTCTATCTCCAGCATGGTGTCCTCCATATGCTTCGGAGTGACACTTACCTAGGATCTGTTCCTGTTCATGCTCAGGTACACAACGTCTAATAACACCATCTACTCCTTCTTTATAAAGGCGTGGGTCATCCCAAAAGTAATGTCTTAATCGTAGAAGAACTTTTTCTTTTGCTGGTATGTGAAACTAGGTGGTTTAAATTTAGCAACAATGTAGTTAGCATAATCAGCATACAATGGATCAGTACGAGAAGCATTTATGACAGCTAATTGTTCATCAGGAAAGCTATCTTCAAGAGGTAGTGGGTCATCCAGAACATTCTCTAACCTAGACAAGTTGTCTGCAACGGGATTCTCAGCTCCCTTTGTATCAATAATATGCAAATCAAATTCTTGTAGCAGGAGAATCCATCTAATAAGTCTAGGTTTAGCATCTTTCTTTTCCATAAGATATTTAATAGCAACATGATTAGTGTGAATAGTTACTTCAGAATCAACAATATAAGGTCTGAACTTATCACAAGAAAATACAATTGCTAAGAATTCTTTTTCAGTAGTAGCATCATTTCTCTGGGCATTGTCTAGAGTTTTACTAGCATATTGAATAACATTTAATTTTTTTGTCAAGTCTTTGTCCTAGAACAGCACCTACAACATAGTCACTAGCATCACACATGATTTCAAAGGGTAAATTCCAATCAGGTGGCTGAACAATATGTAACGCCCCGAGACCGATGTGCAAGGTTTCCTCCAGTTATTCGCTGTTGTTGTCTTGTCGTGCTTGCTGGCCTATGCATTTGTCCTATGCATCATCACCTTCTCCTTTTTCCTTCTACTTCCTTTCTTTTTTGCAAGTGCTGCATTTTTCCCTTCTCCATTAATGTTCATCTTTTCCCTACAAATATTAGGCCATTCCTGCACCCTCCCTGTCAAATTTCATCTTATTTGGACTTGGTTTCGTTGGGGTCAAAAATGCCTCAAGTTTGAATCTAATTCAAACTTGGAATATTTTTCTTCCTCTAAAAGTGTCCAAACCATTTTTAAAATTATGTGCTTTAATCTAGGGGCATGGGGATATTTTCATATCTCGGACACCCCTCCCCAACCACCCTGTGCTTTTTGCTCCTTATTTATGTTCGAGGAAGGAGAGTAGCAGTAGCAGCAGCCCAGTAGCGCAGCAGCAATGAGGCCCAGCCGGGCCACAACCCAGCCCACCAACCACCTCGCCCGCTAGTAATTCCACCTCCACGTAGCACATTTTCACCCTGGGCCCGCCTGTCAACCTCTCTCCCCTCACTTTTTCTTCCTCCTCCCGCCTCCTTTCCTCCTCACAGTAAAAGGAGAGGCAACACGTACTAGGCCACCGTGGCCACCACGGCGCTCGTGCCCCCTCCTATAAATCCCCAGCGTGTCCCCTAGGGTTTCCTCGCCTCCCTCCTTTTCCTCCTCCGCGCCGCCAGCAGGTAAGGCCCCCTCCTCCGCGCCCGCACGCTGTCGCGCGTCGCCATGGCCGAGGCGAGCCGAAGCTCGTCTCCGGCGTAGCTCACCCCACTGGTGTCCCTCCTTCCTCTCGGGCCTTCGAGACGCCGCCGCGACCCCATTCCGTTGCGATCCTAGGCCGGAGCCACCAAGTTCCTTGACGTCATCTTCCTCTACTTCACGGTGACAAGCGCCTTCATCGATCAGCGCATCCTCCCGCCACCTCCAACCTCCGTAGACCTCGTATGACTCTAGCAGCACCCCCACGGTGAGGCTCCGATCCTCTCCATCTCCCTCTCTGGTCTCGGTTGTCCGCATAGCCATCGTTTCGCGCGTCCCTAGTTTCGGCCGCCATGACCGTGACCTTGAGCTCGAGCTCGTGCACGTCAATACACAGCACATCTGTCCGCCCTCACACTGCCTCTGCTGCACCCCATGTATAGTGCACCCGGCCCGCGCCTCACACGCACCCCTCACCTTGCGCCCTTGGGTCGTTGCCTCCTGCCTGGCCGCACTTCGCCGCCATGGCCTCAAGCTCTTGCCCGCGCATACCCGCACATGCATGCATGCCCGCGCGCGCCCCACCGAAACCTCCCTAGTAGGATTCCGCACCCCTGCTGCATCTCTGCATCTAGCAAGGTCGCTGCCTTGCTCGTCACCATCGACGCCGGCGAGCAGCACGTGTTCTTGGAAATCAAGGCCTGGTCCTCGATTTCGTTCATATAGTGTAACACCTCGGTTTTAGACACACGCGCATCCTTAGTGCAGTGGCTAGCGCCTCTTTCCTCCATCCTGGTGGTCAAGGGATCAAATCGCCATGGTTGCATCTTTTTTTTCCTTGTATGTCTGTTTTAATCGAGCACACACACACTCTTTCGTTTCGGGCCATATCCATCTTGGGCCTCGCACAGTGAGCTGCTTCTAGCCTGTGTATGTTTTTTTCTCTGTTCTCTGTGATTTAACATTATTCCTGTGAATTGCATAATTACAGAAAAATGCCATTTTCTTGCATTGCTCATATTTAAATAACCATGCATCGGGATTAATTATACTTTATATGTAATATGCTGAGAATTTCATCTAGTTTCATAATATACCACTTTTGACCATGTTTGAATGTTAAACTTGTTGTTTGTGTAATTTTGCATAAATGTCATGTTAAAATGCTTTATTTCATAACTATTTAATCATAGCTCCAAATCTAGCAAACTTTATATGTAAATGGGGTAGAAAAATGCCTAGTTTAACATGGTGGCATCATCTTGCATGTTTAACAACTATAAAATTTGGTTTAGGGCATAAAAGTACCAAACCTAATATATGCATATGAGGATTGTCGGGAATTGTTGTTCGTTGTCTCCGGCCTCATTTAAACTTGACTAGATAGGTAGTTTTCTTTTGCTTCACCCTCTTGCCATGTTTAACAACATTTAATATCTTTGGGTACATAAACAAGATCGAACTAAATAAGTCATGTGGTGTTTCGTCAATATGCAATGGAGTTGCATATTGAGCTCCACTTAATTTGTAGGGTTGCTTGTGCACTTTGCCATGCCATGCTTCATTAAACCGGACATGCATCATACTTGATTGTGCATCATGCCATGATTATGTGATGGTTGTTTACCATGTTGTTTGCTTCTTTCCGGTGTTGCTTCTTCGGGTTAGTTTCGTTAATGTTGTGTTGTGAGGATTCGTTCGACTACGTCCGTTTGTCTTCTTCATGGACTCGCTCTTCTTCCTTGCGGTATTTCCGGCAAGATGACCATACCCTCGAAATCACTTCTATCTTTGCTTGCTAGTTGCTCGCTCTTTTGCTATGTCTATGCTGCGATTCCTACCACTTGCTTTTTCATGCCTCCCATATTCATAAGCCAAGCCTCTAACCCACCTTGTCCTAGCAAACCGTTGTTTGGCTATGTTACTGCTTTGCTCAGCCCCTCTTATAGCGTTGTTAGTTGCAGGTGAAGATTGGAGCTTGTTCCATGTTTGGACCATGGATATTTTGTTGGGATATCACAATATATCTTATTTAACTAATGCATCTATATACTTGGTAAAGGGTGGAAGGCTCGTCCTTATGCCTGGTGTTTTGTTCCACTCTTGCCGCCCTAGTTTCCGTCATATCGGTGTTATGTTCCCGGATTTTGTGTTCCTTACACGGCTGGGTTATAATGGGAACCCATTGACAGTTCGCTTTGAATAAAACTCCTCCAGCAAGGCCCCACCTTGGTTTTACCCTTCGCCACCTAGCCTATTTTTCCCTTGGGTTAGGCCAGCCCAAGGGTCATCTTTATTTTAACCCCCCCGGGCCAGTGCTTGTCTAAGTCTTTGTCCAAACTAGAGCCCCTTGCAGCGCCACCTCGGGGAAACTCAAGGGCTGGTTTTAGTTGTACGGATTGCTTATCCGGTGTGCCCTGAGAATGATACATGTGCGGCTCCTATCGGGATGTCGGTGCATCGGGTGGTTTTGCTGGACTTGTTTTACCATTGTCGAGGATGTCCTATAACCGGGATGCCGAGTCTAATCAGATTGTCTTGGGACAAGGAATATATCCTTCGTTGACCCTGAGAGCTTGTGATGGGCTAAGTTGGGACACCCCTGCAGGGATTTGAACTTCCGAAAGTCGTGCCCGTGGTTATGGGCAGATGGAATTTGTTAATGTCCGGTTGTAGAAAACCTGAAGCTTAACTTAATTAAAATGCATCAACCGCGTGTGTAATCGTGATGGTCACTTTCCGGCGGTGTCCGGGAAGTGAACGCGGTGTTGGAGTTATGCTTGATGTAGGTTGTTCTAGGATCACTTCTTGATCATAGTTTCTCAAATGTGCCTTGCCTTCTCTTCTCGCTCTCATTTGCGTATGTTAGCCACCATATAAGCTAGTCGCTTGCTGCAGCTCCACCTCATACCTTTGCCTTACCTATAAGCTTAAATAGTCTTGATCATGAGGGTGCGAGATTGCTGAGTCCCCGTGACTCACAGATACTTCCAGAACCAGTTTGCAGGTGTCGATGATGCCGTGCAGGTGACGCAACCAAGCTCAAGGAGGAGCTCGATGAAGATCTTGTCCTTTGTGTTGTTTCAGTCCAGTTGATCAGTAGTGGAGCCCAGTTGGGGTCGATCGGGGATCTGTGTAGCATTTGGGGTAGTCTTCTTTTATTTTGGTTCCATAGTCGGACCTTGAGTGTATCTGGATGATGTATTGCTTTATTCTTGTAATTGTGTGAAGTGGCGAGTGTAAGCCAACTATGTATCCTTTTCCCTTAATGTACTACATGGGTTGTTGTGAAGATTACCTCACTTGCGACATTGCTTTCAATGCGGTTATGACTCTAAGGCATGCTTCGACACGTAGGAGATATAGCCGCATCGAGGGCGTTACACAATAGGTGCAGAAATCAAGGCTTTCTTAAGTATTTCAAATGCTTCTACACAGTCATCATCAAAGACAAAAGAAATATCTTTTTTAATAGGTTAGTGAGAGGCCAGGAAATTTTTGAGTATTCCTTAATGAACCCCCTATAAAAACCGGCATGACCAAGGAAACTTCTTATACCTTTGATGTCCTTGGGACACGGCATCCTTTAAATAGCATCAACTTTAGCTTTGTCAACTTCAATACCTCTTTCAGAAATTTTACGCCCCAATACAATACCTTCATTAACCATAAAGTGGCACTTTTCCCAATTCAAGACAAGGTCAGTTTCTTCACATCTCTGCAAAACTCGATCAAGGTTGCTCAAGCAATCGTCAAAAGAGGATCCATAAACAGAGAAATCATCCATAAAACTTCACAAGTCTTTTCACAAAAGTCAGAGAATATAGCCATCATGCATCTTTGAAACGTAGCAGGTGCATTACATAAACCAAAAGGCATACGTCTATAAGCAAAGGTACCGAAAGGGCAAGTAAAAGTAGTCTTTTCTTGATCATTAGCTCACACATGTATTTGAGAGAAACCAGAGTAACCATCTAGAAAGCAAAAATGTGTATGTTTGGATAATCTTTCTAGTATTTTATCAATGAAAGGCA
This sequence comes from Triticum monococcum, assembly GCA_034509565.1. Taxonomy (NCBI): domain Eukaryota; kingdom Viridiplantae; phylum Streptophyta; class Magnoliopsida; order Poales; family Poaceae; genus Triticum; species Triticum monococcum. The sequence continues at coordinate 567,396,492 of CM067841.1, read as the reverse complement.
AAGGGTAATGATCCTTTTTAGTAGCTTTATTTAATTTGTGGAAATCAATTACCATTCTATAACCTGTAACAATTCTTTGCGGAATCAATTCATCTTTATCATTAGGAACGACAATAATACCCCCCTTCTTTGGGACACAATGGACAGGGCTTACCCACTGACTATCAGCAACGTGATAAATTATACCTGCTTCAAGGATCTTTAATATTTCCCTTCTTACCACTTCTTTCATCTTAGGATTTAGCGGTCGTTGGTGATCAATAACTGGTTTGGCGTTTTTCTCCAAATTTATTTTGTGTTGACATAGAGTGGGACTAATGCCCTTAAGATCATCAAGAGTATATCCAATAGCAGCACGGTGCTTCTTCAGAGTTTTCAATAATTTCTCTTCTTCATGCTCTGAAAGGTTAGCACTAATAATAACAGGATATATCTTCTTTTCATCAAGATAAGCATATTTAAGAGTATCAGGAAATGGTTTAAGCTCAACTACGGGATCACCCTTGGGTGGAGGAGAATCCCCTAGGATTTCAACAGGCAAGTTGTGTTTCAGAATAGGTCCCTGTTTAAAGAATACTTCATCTATTTCCCTTCTTTCATTCATAAAAATATCATTTTCATGACCTAGCAAATATTATTCTAAAGGATCAGTAGGAGGCACGGCAATAGATGCAAGACCAATAATTTCATATTTACTAGGCAATTCTTTATCATGGTGTTGTCTACGAAATTTAGCAAAATTAAACTCATGAGACATATCCCCTAAACCAATAGAAACAATATCCTTATTGCAGTGTATCTTAGCATTAACAGTATTCAAGAAGGGTCTGCCAAATATAATGGGACAAAAGTCATCTTGTGGGGAACCAAGAACAATAAAATCAGCATGATATTTAACCTTCCCACACAAGACTTCAACATCTCTAACAATCCCAACTTGTGAAATAGTATCTCTATTAGCAAGCTTAATTGTAACATCAATTTCTTCTATCTCAGCAGGTGCAATATCATCATAATTTCTTTGTATAAGGAATGAGGTATTGCACTTGCACTAGCACCCCATATCACATAAGCCATGATAACAATGATCTCCTATTTTAACAGAAATAACAGGCATGCTACAACAGGTCTATGTTTATTTTAAGCTTTAGGTCTAGCAATTCTAGCAGCTTCATTGTAGAAGTAAATAACATGCCCTTCAATATTATCGGCCAAGAGAACTTTAACCATAGAAATACTAGGTTCAACTTTAATTTGCTTAGGGGGTTTAGTGTCTTAATATTACTTTTGTTAACCATAGTTGAAGCTTTAGCATGATCTTTTATTCTAACAGGGAAAGTGGCTTCTCAATATAAGCATCAGGAACAATAGGATCATCATAAGTGATAGTATTTTCTTCAACTTTAATAGGTGCAACTACTTTTACTTCAATGGGAGGATTATATTTAAATCACTTCTCCTTAGGGAGATCAACATGAGTAGCAAAGGATTCATAGAAAGAAGCTACTATCTCAGAGTCAAGTCCATAGTTAGTGCTAAATTCACGGAAAACATCGGTATACATAAAACATTTAACACAATCAAACTTAGGTGTTATAGCTAACTCCTTACCTTCGTCGACGTCCCGATCTTCAGAGTTGTGTTTAATTATTTCCAATAAATCCCATTTCAATTCAATAGTCTTCATCATAAAAAATCCAGTACAAGAAGTATCGAGCATGGAGCGATTACTGAGAGAAAGTTGAGCATAAAATTTTTGAATAATCATTTCTCTTGAGAGATCATGATTGGGGCATGAATATATCATTGACTTAAGACTCCACCAAGCTTAAGTGATGCTTTCTTCTTCGCGAGGCCAAAAATTATATATATATAATGACGATCACAATGAACAAGATACATAGGATAAAACTTCTGATGAAATTCCAATTTCAATCGCTTGTAGTCCCATGATACCATATCATCACATAGCCTATACCATGTCAATGTATGTCCCTTCAAAGATAAAGGGAAGACCTTCTTCTTGATAACATCCTTGGGCATACCTGCAAGCTTAAAAAATCCACAAACTTCATCCACATAGATTAAGTGTAAATCAGGATGCAATGTTCCATCTCCTGCTAAAGTGTTAGTTAGCAGTTTCTCTATCATACCCGAAGGAATTTCAAAGTAAACATTTTTAGTAGCTTCAGTAGGTTGAGGAGCAACTCTTTGCTCTACTGGTCGGGGTGAAGATACCCCGAACAAGCCCCTCAAAGGATTATGTTCCATAGTAACAAGTGACAATAAATTTCAGCACACTATATAAATTTTTCCTTACCAAATTCCACCTACCAAAGGCGCTTCACTCCACGGCAATGGTGCCAAAAAAGAGTCTTGATGACCCACAAGTGTAGGGGATCTATCATAGCCTTTTCGATAACTAAGAGTGTCGAACCCAACGAGGAGTAGAAGGAAATGATAAGCAGTTTTCAATAAGGTATTCTCTGTGAGCGCTGGAATTATCGGTAACACACAGTTTTGTGATAAGGTAATTTGTAACGAGTAGCAAGCAATAAAAGTAAATAAGGTGCAGCAAGATGGCCCAATCCTTTTTATAGCAAAGGAAAAGCTTGGACAAACTCTTATATGAAGGCAAGCGCTCCCGAGGAAACATGGGAATTATCGTCAAGCTAGTTTTCATCACGCTCATATGATTCGCGTTCGGTACTTTGATAATTTGATATGTGGGTGGGTCAGTGCTTGGGCACTGTCCTTACTTGGACAAGCATCCCACTTATGATTAACCCCCATTGCAAGCATCCGCAACTACAACAGAAGTATTGAGGTAAACCTAACCATAGCATGAAACATATGGATGCAAATCAGCCTCTTACGAAGCAACGCATAAACTAGGGTTTAAGCTTCTGTCACTCTAGCAACCCATCATCTACTTATTACTTCCCAATGCCTCCCTCTAGGCCCAACAATGGTGAAGTGTCATGTAGTCGACGTTCACATGACACAACTAGAGGGATGACAACATACATCTCATCAAAATATCGAACGAATACCAAGTTCACATGACTACTTATAGCAAGACTTCTCCCATGTCCCCAGGAACAAACGTAACTACTCACAAAGCATATTCATGGTCATAATCAGAGGGGTATTAATATTCATAATGGATCTGAACATATGATCTTCAACCAAGTAAAACAACTAGCATGAACTACAAGGAGTAATCAACACTACTAGCAACCCACAGGTACCAATCTGAGGTTTGGATACAAAGATTGGATACAAGAGATGAACTAGGGTTTGACATGAGATGGTGCTAGTGAAGATGTTGATGGACATTGACCCCCTCCCGATGAGAGGATCGTTGGTGATGATTTCCCCCTCCCGGAGGGAAGTTTCCCCGGCAGAACAGCTCTGCCGGAGCCCTAGATTGGTTCCACCAAGGTTCCGCCTCGTGGCAGTGGAGTTTCATCCCATGAGCTTGCTTGTGATTTTTTTCTAGGGTAAAAGACTTCATATAGCAGAAGATGGGCATCGGAGGGCCACCAAGGGGGCCCACGAGGCAGGGGGTGCGCCCAAGGGTTAGGGCGTGCCCCCCACCCTCATGGACGGAGCGTGGCCCCCTCCGGTACTTCTTTCGCCCAATATTTTTATATATTCTAAAAATAACTCTCGTGGAGTTTCAGGACTTTTGGATATGTACATAATAGGTCTCTAATATTTGCTCCTTTTCCAGCCCAGAATTTCAGCTGCCGGCATTCCCCCTCTTCATGTAAACCTTGTAAAATAAGAGAGAATAGGCATAAGTATTGTGACAAAATGTGTAATAACAACCCATAATGCAATAAATATCGATATAAAAGCATGATGCAAAATGGACGTATCAACGTCCCGACCCCTTCTTCCTCGCTGCTGTAGTGTGGGCAGATCCGGGCTCCTGCCGCCCACCTATCGACATCCCGGTGACCCTCAGGTATAGCTTGCTTTGAAACCCACCTTGTTGTACTTCCCGAGCTCCTAACGTCGCTGCATTTGTATCTTTTACTATTTCGCAGGCCCCGTCATAGATAGGATCAATCGGCTGTTCGAAAGCCACGTAAATTTTGACTGTTAAGAGGTAAATGTAGTTCATGCACTCATATCTAGTACTACTTGGTTCAAACAAGGAAGAAAGGGGTTGGGGGTGGGGTAAGATCTGTTACCTGAATCTAGGACTTGGTCGAAAGAGGAAATAATGGGGGTGAAAAGTATCACACACTGGATATCCAGCTGGTCTCTTGGTCTAATAGGGAAATAAAGGGAAATGCAATACAAACTCAATATAAACCTGATCTATTGGTTGAAAAAGGAAAGATATCATGTTCAGATGTTTTTTGCCCCGAGCCACTCTTATGTAATGCCACTGGTAAAATGTAGCAGTCACGTTAAGCCAATGTTGTTTTCATTGTAATGCCTCCAGTAATATGAATCAATGGCACTTTTTTCATGTCCTGCTAAATTTGCCATTAAGATAAGTTGCTTCATTTCGTTAGAAATGCAACTGTCCTGGTCCACCTACTCTTGTGTGCCCAAATACCGACTCTGTAGCAGCTGTTAATGTAATGTTGCTGGTAAAATGTAGCAATGGCACCATTAATGTAATGTCATATTTAACTGTTGTCATAGTTAATGCTAGTGCCCACACTAATATCTAGCAATGTTGCTGCTTTAGAAATTGCTACTGTCCTTGTAGGATTGCCATTTAGATAAGGAACATGCTTCTTTTCATTTTATGAATGTTTCATCACTTGTTTGTCACCCTCCTTTCCACCTTTTTTGTGCAAACAGAGACATACATTTCACGCTTGATCTTAGTTGAACTGCACAAATGATATCCAAATTATAGTTGAACATTCCAGGAGCTTCACAACCAAACTTAATGTTGCTCAATTTTATTGCAACTAATGAAGAAGAAGCTCTGTGGGTTTTGTTTTCTCATGGAAATGGAAACGGGGCTGAAGCCCTTTTCTTAAAAAATGAAGAAGAAGATGCTAGCTCATGGGACATTGCTTCATTTTAGGTGAACTGCACCAAAAGGTTCCATGAATTGAATCATCCATGTTGGTGACTGGTTTCATCCCTTCTATGATGGCGTTGAATGCAGATATGGTTCCCATCACGAGGTATGTGGATTTTTGGTCTGACCGTTTGCCAAAGATCCTGCATGTTGAGTCTGCTCTTGTGCTACTGTTTTCGCAATGCCATGATAAAGTAGTAATGTTATTATTTTGCACCTTAATCTAGTGGCACTATTAATTTGAGGCCATGTGTTGGCACCGCTAGTGCCACTGATTTTTTTTATATATCGAAAGAGGGGGTTTCCTCTGATTTCATTAAAGAAACCCTACCACAGAGAACCATTATCCGAAAACATCTCAGTGTAAACGGGCAGTTATGTAACTACTACTAGACTGGACTGAGTACTAGCAGGAGACATGTTCGCCACATAAGCTAGGCAGGTAGGGGGATGCTACCTCTTGAGCTTGCGTTGGATTTCCCTGAAGAGGATAGGATGATGTAGCAGAGTAGGGTAAGTACTTCCCTCAGTTTTTGAGAACCAAGGTATCAATCTAGTAGGAGGCCACGCTCAAGTCCCTCGTACCTGCACAAAACGATAGCTACTCGCAACCAACGCGATTAGGGGTTGTCAATCCCTTTACAATCACTTACGAGAGTGAGATTTGATAGATATAATATTTTTTGGTATTTTTGGTATAGAGATGCAAAGTGAAAAGTAAAAGGCAAAGTAAAAAAGCAAAGCAAGATTAAAGTGATGGAGATTGATATGATGAGAATAGACCCGGGGGCCATAGGTTTCACTAGTGGCTTCTCTCAAGAGCATAAGTATTCTACGGTGGGTGAACAAATTACTGTTGAGCAATTGACAGAATTGAGCATAGTTATGAGAATATCTAGGCATGATCATGTATATAGGCATCACGTCCGTGACAAGTAGACTGAAACGATTCTGCATCTACTACTATTACTCCACTCATTGACCGCTATCCAGCATGCATCTAGAGTATTAAGTTAAAAACAGAGTAACGCTTTAAGAAAGATGACATGATGTAGAGAGATAAATTCATGCAATATGAAATAAACCCCATATTGTTATCCTCGATGGCAACAATGCAATACGTGCCTTGCTGCCCCTTCTGATACTGGGAAAGGACACCGCAAGATCGAACCCAAAGCTAAGCACTTCTCCCATGGCAAGAACTAGCAATCTAGTTGGCCGAACCAAACGGATAATTCGAAGAGACTTGCAGAGATAACCAATCATACATAAAAGAATTCAGAGAAGATTCGAATATTATTCATACATAGACTTGATCATAAACGCACAATTCATCGGTCTTAACAAACACACCGCAAAAAAGAAGAAGATTACATCGAATAGATCTCCACGAGAGAGGGGGAGAACTTTGTATTGAGATCCAAAAAGAGATAAGAAGCCATCTAGCTAATAACTATTGACCCGAAGGTCTGAGGTAAACTACTCACACTTCATCGGAGAGGCTATGATGATGTAGAAGCCCTCCATGATGACAGCCCTCTCCGGCAGAGCTTCGGAACAGGCCCCAAGATGGGATCTCGTGGATACAGAAAGTTGTGGCGGTGGAATTAGGTCTTTGGCTCCCCCTCTGTTCGTTTGGGGGTACGTAGGTATATATAGGAGGAAGAAGTACGTCGGTGGAGCTTCAATGGGCCCACGAGGGTGGGGCGCGCCTGGGGGTATAGGGCGCGCCCCCTACCTCCTGCCCACCTCGAAGCTTCCTTGGCATAGGGTCCAAGTCTCCTGGATCATATTCGGGAAGAAAATCACATTCCAGAAAGGTTTATTCCATTTGGACTCCATTTGATATTCCGTTTCTTCGAAACATTGAAATAGGCAAAAAACAGCAATTTTGGGTTGGGCCTCCGGTTAATAGGTTAGTCCCAAAAATAATATAAAATTGGAAAATAAAGCCCAATATAGTCCAAAAACAGTAGATAATATAGCATGGAGCAATCAAAAATTATAGATACGTTGGAGACGTATCAGGCATCCCCAAGCTTAATTCCTGCTCGTCCTCGAGTAGGTAAATGATAAAAGGAGAATTTTTGATGCGGAGTGCTACTTGGCATAATTTCAATGCAAATCTTCTTAATTGTGATATGAATATTCAGATTTGAAAGATTTACGACAAAAGTTTATATTGACATAAAAATAATAATACTTCAAGCATACTAACAAAGCAATTATGTCTTCTCAAAATAACATGGCCAAAGAAGGTTATCCCTACAAAATCATATAGTCTGGCTATGCTCTATCTTCACCACACAAAGTATTTAAATCATGCACAACCCCGATGACAAGCCAAGCAATGGTTTCATACTCTAACTTTTTCTAAACTTTTTCAATCTTCACGCAATGGATATAGCACTATATGTGGAATAGAATGGTGGTTGCGGAGAAGACAAAAAGAGGGGAAGATAGTCCCACATCAACTAGGCGTATCAACGGGCTATGGAGATGCCCATCAATAGATATCAATGTGAGTGAGTAGGGATTGCCATGCAACGGATGCACTAGAGCTATAAGTATATGAAAGCTCATTAAAAGAAACTAAGTGGGTGTGCATCAAACTTGCTTGCTCACAAAGACCTAGGGCATTTTGAGGAAGCCCATCATTGGAATATACAAGCCAAGTTCTATAATGTACAATTCCCACTAGTATATGAAAGTGACATAACGAGAGACTCTCTATCATGAAGATCATGGTGCTACTTTGAAGCACAAGTGTGGTAAAAGGATAGTAACATTGTCCCTTCTCTCTTTTTCTCTCATTTTTTTGGGTCTTTTCTTTTTTTATGGCCTCTTTTTTTTATTTTATTTTTTATTTTTCGTCCGGAGTCTCATCCCGACTTATGGGGGAATCATAGTCTCCATCATTCTTTCCTCACTTGGGACAATGCTCTAAAAATGATGGTCATCACACTTTTATTTTTCTTACAACTCAACAACTCGATACTTAGAACAAAATATGACTCTATATGAATGCCTCTGGCGGTGTACCGGGATATGCAATCAATCAAGAGTGACATGTATGAAAGAATTATGGATGGTGGCTTTGACACAAATACGATGTCAACTACATGATCATGCTAGCAATATGACAATGATGGAGCGTGTCATAATAAATGGAATGGTGGAAAGTTGCATGGCAATATATCTCGGAATGGCTATGAAAATGCCATGATAGGTACGTATGGTGGCTATTTTGAGGAAGGTATATGGTAGGAGTATGATACCGGCGAAAAGTACGCGGTATTAGAGAGGCTAGCAATGGTGGAAGGATGGGAAAAAGTGCATATAATCCATGGACTCAACACTAGTCATAAAGAACTCATATACTTATTGCAAAAATCTAGAAGTTATCAAAGCAAAGTATTACGCGCATGCTCCTAGGGGGATAGATTGGTAGGAAAATACCATCGCTCGTCCCCGACCGCCACTCATAAGGAAGACAATCAATAAATAAATCATGCTCCGACCTCATCACATAACGGTTCACCATACGTGCATGCTACGGGAATCACAAACTTTAAGACAAGTATTCTTTAAATTCAGAACTACTCAACTAGCATGACTCTAATATTATCACCTCCATATCTCAAAACAATTATCATGCTTCAATCTTTTATTAGTATTCAATGCACTCAAAAGAAAGTTTCACAAATCTTGAATACCAAGCATATTATTATTAAGCAAATTACCATGCTATTAAGAGACTCTCAAAATAATTTAAGTGAAGCATAAGAGATCAATAGTTTCTTTAAAACAAATCCACCACCGTGCTCTTAAAAGATCTAAGTGAAGCACATAGAGCAAAATTATAACGCTCAAAAGATATAAGTGAAGCACATAGAGCAAAACTACATACCTCCAAAGATATAAGTGAAGCACATAGAGTATTCTATCAAATTTTAATTCATGTATGGCTCTCTCAAAAGGTGTGTACAGCAAGGATTATTGTGGCATACTAAAATACAAAGATACAAATAATACAAGACGCTCCAAGCAAAACACATATCATGTTGGTGAATAAAAATATAGCTCCAAGTAAATTACCGATGGAAGTGGATGAAAGAGGGGATACCTTCCGGGGCATCCCCAAGCTTTGAATTTTTGGTGTCCTTGGATTATCTTGGGGGTTCCATGGGCATCCCCAAGCTTAGGCTCTTGCCACTCCTTGTTCCATAATCCATCAAAAGAATTCAGCCAAAACATGAAAACTTCACAACACAAAACTCAATAGAAATCTCATGAGCTCCGTTAGAGAAAGAAAACAAAAGACCACTTCAAGGTACTGTAATGAACTCATTATTTATTTATATTGGTGTTAAACCTACTGTATTCCAACTTCTCTATGGATTATAAACTATTTTACTATCCATAGATTCATCAAAATAAGCAAACAACACACGAAAAACAGAATCTGTCAAAAACAGAATAGTCTGTAGTAATCTGTAGCTAGTGCAAGATCTGGAACCCCAAAAATTATAAAATAAATTTATGGACGTGAGGAATTTATCTATTAATCATCTGAAAAAATAATTAACTAAATATCACTCTCCAAATAAAAACGACAGCAGTTCTCTTGAGCGCTAAAGTTTCTGTTTTTTACAGCAAGTTCAACAAGACTTTCCCCAAGTCTTCCCAACGGTTCTACTTGGCACAAACACTAATTAAACACAAAAAACACAACCAAAACAGAGGCTAAATAAATTATTTATTACTAAACAGGAGCAAAAAGCAAGGAATAAAAATAAAATTAGGTTGCCTCCCAACAAGCGCTATCGTTTAATGCCCCTAGCTAGGCATAAAAGCGAGGATAGATCTAGGTATTGCCATCTTTGGTAGGAAATTCTTCAATGAGGAATCTATCTTTCTTAGAAATTTCTACCTTTCTAGTAATTATCAAAATTTTAGGCACAAGCTCAAAAAATTCATTCGTAGCATAAGGTTCCTTAATGATAGCAAAAATATCGGGATGAATGCTTATAGATTTAAGATCCGCAGTTTCCTTACTAGACGATTCACCCTTATTCTTAGGAACATACATAAGCTTGGTAATTTTAGTGGGAGGACTAGAAGTATTCTTTACGGAAGAAAAAGCGGTTCCTAAGTTGGTAGTGATACGCTCAAGTTTATCGATTCTAGTGGAATCTAGATTTATTTTCTCATTAACCATGGGTTCCTTTTCCTTAATATTTTTCAAAGTCATTCCTACCTTAGATCCATATTGGGTAATTTGATTATGGATCTTTTTATCTAGATTATCAATTGATTCAATGGTAGCAACTTTGTTTTCAATAATTTCAAGCCTTTGCATAACATGCTCCAGAGTTAACATAGTTCCATTAACCAAAAGAGGTGGTGAGCCAAATAAATCTATCATAGCATTATAAGAATCAGAAGTGTGGCTACCCAAGAAATTCCCCTCAGAAATGGTATCAAGGATATATCTATACCAAGGACTAGCACCTACATAAAAATTGCGAAGAAGGACTGAAGTAGATTGCTTCCTGGTAGATCTATTTTGAGCATTGCAAATTCTATACCAAGCGTATTTCAGATTTTCTCCCTCCCTTTGTTTAAAATTTAGGACTTCATTCTCGGGAGATAACGGAGAAGAGATAAGATTAGCCATGACGACAAAGCAAGCGAGAAAAAGGCAAACGGAGAAAGAGAGGCGGAGAAGGAGAAGGAGATTGGGAAAGAGAGGGCGAATAAAACGGCAAGGGTGAAGTGGGGGAGAGGAAAACGAGAGGCAAATGGCAACTAATGTAATGCGAGAGATAGGGATTGTGATGGGTACTTGGTATGTTGACTTTTTGCGCAGACTCCCCGGCAATGGCGCCAGAAATTCTTCTTGCTACCTCTTGAGCTTGCGTTGGATTTCCCCGAAGAGGAAATGATGATGCAGTAGAGTAGCCTAAGTACTTCCCTCAGTTTTTGAGAACCAAGGTATCAATCCAGTAGGAGGCCGCACTCAAGTCCCTTGTACCTGCACAAAATGATAGCTACTCGCAACCAACACGATTAGGGGTTGTCAATCCCTTCACGGTCACTTACGAGAGTGAGATCTGATAGATATAATATTTTTTGGTATTTTTGGTATAGAGATGCAAAGTGAAAAGTAAAAGGCAAAGTAAAAAAGCAAAGCAAGATTAAAGTGATGGAGATTGATATGATGAGAATAGACCCGGGGGCCATAGGTTTCACTAGTGGCTTCTCTCAAGAGCATAAGTATTCTATGGTGAGTGAACAAATTACTGTTGAGCAATTGACAGAATTGAGCATAGTTATGAGAATATCTAGGCATGATCATGTATATAGGCATCACATCCGTGACAAGTAGACCGAAACGATTCTGCATCTACTACTATTACTCCACTCATCAACCGCTATCTAGCATGCATCTAGAGTATTAAGTTAAAAACAGAGTAACGCTTTAAGCAAGATGACATGATGTAGAGAGATTTATTCATGCAATATGAAATAAAACCCATCTTGTTATCCTCGATGGCAACGATGCAATACGTGCCTTGCTGCCCCTTCTGTCACTGGGAAAGGACACCGCAAGATCGAACCCAAAGCTAAGCACTTCTCCCATGGCAAGAACTACCAATCTAGTTGGCCAAACCAAACGGATAATTTGAAGAGACTTGCAAAGATAACCAATCATACATAAAAGAATTCATAGAAGATTCAAATATTATTCATAGATAGACTTGATCATAAACCCACAATTCATCGGTCTCAACAAACACACCGCAAAAAAGAAGAAGATTACATCGAATAGATCTCCACGAGAGAGGGGGAGAACTTTGTACTGAGATCCAAAAGGAGAGAAGAAGCCATCTAGCTAATAACTATGGACCCGAAGGTCTGAGGTAAACTACTCACACTTCATTGGAGAGGCTATGATGATGTAGAAGCCCTCCGTGATGACGGCCCTCTCCGGCGGAGCTCCGGAACAGGCCCCAAGATGGGATCTCGTGGATACAGAAAGTTGCGGCGGTGGAATTAGGTTTTTCGCTCCCCCTCTATTTGTTTGGGGTTACGTAGGTATATATAGGAGGAAGAAGTACGTCGGTGGAGCTTCGGTGGCCCCACGAGGGTGGGTGGTGTGCCTGGGGGGTATAGGGCGCGCCCCCAACCTCGTGCCCACCTTGAAGCTTCCTTGGCATAGGGTCCAAGTCTCCTGGGTCATATTCGGGAAGAAAATCACGTTCCAGAAAGGTTTATTCCGTTTGGACTCCGTTTGATATTTCGTTTCTTCGAAACACTGAAATAGGCAAAAAGCAGCAATTCTAGGCTGGGCCTCCGGTTAATAGGTTAGTCCCAAAAATAATATAAAAGTGGAAAATAAAGCCCAATATAGTCCAATACAGTAGATAATATAGCATGGAGCAATAAAAAATTATAGATACATTGGAGACGTATCAGGGAACGCAGCACCAGCTCGACCAAGTTTGGATTACAACCCAAATGCTACCACAGAAACATCAGGGGGAAGATAGAGCCAGCTTCAACATCCCAGTCTAAGCACCCCCGGCCTCCATCCTTGCGACGCACAGTACACCTCGTTTGCCACCTGCTCGACCCTAGTGCCACTGATAAAATGAAGTAATAATACAGTTAAAATAGAGCGAGTGTCCTCTGTATTTTTTCATTTCCAATGTAGATAAAGAAACTGCTTCTCTTTGTTAGTATATGTTTCGTCAACTAGCCCCATTGTTAATGTTTAAGCGTTTTTGCAAACTGGGGTGCTTAATTTTAGTTGATATGCACAAAATTAGAGATTGGAATGTCTCAAGGCCCCTCCTTGTACTACCGCTGTACACTGATGTTCATCACTGGCAGAAGGTGTATCGGGGAGACTTGGGTCGGTTTCTAGTATGAGGCGTACCGTATGAGGTGTCGCAGGGCCCATCTCGCCCTTTCTACATGGAATACTATGATACTATCGCAATACTTTCTTCTATTTATTAGTGTATGTTTCATCAACTAGTGCCACTATAATGTAATCACGCTTTTTCATTATCTGTGCAAACAGGGTTATTCAGCTGCATTTTGGTGGAACTGCACAAATGTATGGATGGAACCGGCATATATGCAGAGTGCGAGGTGCCAAGTAAAAATTACCGACACCAACCCTGCTCCCATCTAAGCATTGGCATCCACCACCACCAGTGTGATGTGTGGTGCTCACTGTATATAGATCTTTCTTGGCAGGAAATCCTCTAACCAAATACTAGTAGCTTAGACATAAAAAATACTAGTAGCTTATATTGGCAGTTTTCTAGGGAGTACTATTTTCTGAAAGTAGCACCAATCTATTTTCTTCATGTGTACACAGCGTCACAACTTTGACCCAAAGGTCCAGAGCTATTTTAGGGTGATTGGCATAGTACTCAGAGACTAATTTAAGCATGATTTTTATTAGCTATCACACTCATTGTAAGCATGAGCAGGTGGAAGATTAGGTTAGTGAGAAGCTTACCTTAAACCCTACCTATGCAATTGAAACGAGGCAAGCATCAAGGGAACCGTGGAGAATGGCAGGGAAGGGAAGTCGTGCCATCCGGCCTCGTCTTGCGGTGGTAGAACGAATACTCATGTGGCTTCGGCTAGCTCTGCACCCTAACAAATGGCACACCATACTTGATCGATTCGTTATCCTATGGGTGCCTGACTTTCGCCTTAGGCAAATCTATCTGCTTCATCGCCCAGAGGAGATACTCGATGAACTTGAAGGACTGTGGTGTGACTGCCTCCGAGGAGTACATCATCGCCGTCTCACTCTTTCGCATAAAATGCCACATGGCCCTCGCCGTCCTCGAAATTTCCCACTCATTGTCAAACCAAGTAAGGATCTCCTTCAACCTGGCTAACTTTGCCTGGTCGTCACCGGCGATCTGTCTGATTCGCTGCTGCATCCTCTCCATAGATGTCCTTCTGACTGTTCCGGGTCTAGCTTTGGAAGATGGGAGGAGAGATGGTGGTCTTGCAATAGAGAAGAGAGAGAAAGGCGAGACGGTGATTTTGGAATGTAGATGATGGAGAGGAGAGGAGGTGGTTTTGCAATGGAGAAGAGGGGGAGGCGAGACGGTGGTTTTGGAATGCAAATGATGGAGAGGAGAGGTTTCCCTGCCTTTTGGTCGTTGATAGGTGGCCCCCCCGCTTGTTGGGACCCATGTGTCAGTGTCTCAATGGCAAGATGAGCTACGTCAGTGGATCCTCATCCAAGGAGAGAGGAGGTGGTTTTGCAATGGAGAAGAGGGAGAGGCGAGGCAGTGGTTTTGGAATGGAGATGGTGGAGAGGGGAGGACGTGGTTTACCAATGGAGAAGAGGGAGATGAGCTTAGGGTTGTCAGTATTTGCAGGTTGTGAATTGTGTTCTATGTTGTGTATTTTGAGAGTACTTTCAGATATGAATGTCCTTTGAATTCAAGATTTGCAGTATTGAGCATATGAAGTATTTTATGAATTCTAGAGATCTATTTTTAGCACTTAAAAAATGTAGTTTCATAGGAGTATAAAAGTGCAGACAATGTGATTCTCAAAGAAGAAACTGCATGTTTCGGTTTCAGATAAGAAACTGCAAGTTTAGTTTCAGATAAGAAACTGCAACTCTCAGAGGAAGAGCATTTATATTAACGCGACCTTTTCAAACAGGGTTAACATCATGTTGGATGTTTTATTCATTGTCGAAAATGGAACTACCAGCCAGTTAACATCATGCTGATCAACATTCTTGCATACCACATCTTCATATGATGCACAATCAAAAAGGTATGCTATTTTCAAAATGCCCACACAATATCAAGTGTGCGAAAAACAGAGAAAACGAGGGACGAAGTTTTGGCAAGTGTTGACGTGGTGTGCATAGATGACAATGGGGACCCACATGTCAATAATGGCAGAGGCAAAAAATTTGGAGATATTTTCCCTGTATCAGGTGGAATCGAACCCGGGCGGAATAGTTGTCACCTGTCGGGTAGTGTCACTTGGCCACTGGGCTACTTCGGTACTTTCGTTACAAATAGGGCACTGCCTCAGGTGGTCCGATCATCTCCTGCGCCTTTGTGCGCTCGCTGTGGCGCCGTTGTCTGCCATTGTGAACATGCTGAACAAATGAGAGAAATCTGGAGAGGACTGTACATGGAGAGGCGGACAGTCGGCACCCACCAGGTCTATGGCCGTACGCAAGCAAGTGCCTCATCGAAAAAATACTTCCTCCTAATGCTATACTGACGTTGGGGCCCACGGGTTTGTCAACTTAGTTACATTTTTCTAGGTGCTTCAACGTAGTTACTATTTAGATACATTACAACTAAGCACTCTAGGAGCGCTCTCCGGCCATCAACGTTTTTGACCGTCAGATCGCGTCCTAAGAATGTTTTTGGCCGTCAGATGAAGTTAACTTGCGCTAAACTGGACCAAACGTTTTATGGGCTGCTACTCCCGTGACAAAATCGTCCATTTCTGGTTAATTGAGCCTTTTCTCATGGAAGAAGCCCATTTAGCAGCATTGCTCCAGCTTTTCCCAGCGGCGTCAACCCACATCACGCTAGCCTTCTGCATGGCATTGCAAAGTGATAGCGACATCGAAAGTGCAGCGTTGCAGAATCATGGGCGACTGGAGCAGACCCGCTGGCGTTAGAGTGAGGAGTAATGCTTTTTCTGCGGGGGAGAGTGAGGAGTAATGCTGCCGTTGCTAAAATCTGTTAATGCCACCTGAGGGAGTCCTGGATTAGGGGGTCTCCGGACAGCCGGACTATATCCTTTGGCCGGACTGTTGGACTATGAAGATACGAGATTGAAGACTTCGTCCCGTGTCCGGATGGGTCTCTCCTTGGCGTGGAAGGCAAGCTAGGCTATACGGATATGTATATCTCCTCCTTTGTAACCGACCTTGTGTAACCCTAGCCCCCTCCGGTGTCTATATAAACCGGAGGGTTTTAGTCCGTAGGACAACATACAATCATAACATAGACTAGCTTCTAGGGTTTAGCCTCTTTGATCTCATGGTAGATCAACTCTTGTACTACTCATATTATCAAGAATAAATCAAGCAGGACGTAGGGTTTTACCTCCATCAAGACGAACCGAACCTGGGTAAAACATCGTGTCCCCTGCCTCCTGTTACCATCCGCCTTAGACGCACAGTTCCAGACCTCCTACCCGAGATCCGCCGGTTTTGACACCGACATTGGTGCTTTCATTAAGAGTTCCTTTGTGTCATCATCATTAGGCTTGATGGCTCCTTCAATCATCGATAGGGATGCAGTTCAAGGTGAGACTTTTCTCCCCAGATAGATCTTTGTGTTCGGCAGCCTTGCACTGCGGGCCGTCTCGCTTGGCCATCTGGAGCAGATCGAGAGTTACACCCCTGGCCACCAGGTCAGGTTTGGAAGCTTAAACTACATGGCCGATATCCGTCAAGACTTGATCTTCGACGGATTTGAGCCCCTGCCTAGTGTGCCACACGGTCACGATGAGCATGATTTAGCTCTACCATCGGACAATGTTCAGGAGATCGCGCCGGCAACCGCTCCGACCCTCAATTCGGAGCCAGTTGCGCCATCCATGGATGGGTGGATAGACCCTGCCACGGAGGTCGTATCCTCAGTGGCGATCGAGCCGAGTATTGACCTTACCCTTCACGAGAGTCGTGATGCCAAGCTGCCGGATCCTTCCCCGGCCACGGACTCCGAACCGCCTGCGCCCGTGCCTATCGAATCCGACTGGGCGCCGATCATGGAGTTTACCTCCGTGGATATATTTCAGCACTCGTCCTTCGGCGACATACTGAACTCATTTAGGTCTCTCTCCTTGTCAGGAGAGTCCTGGCCGAACTATGTCCGGCAGGATTGGGATGCGGATGACGAAGAAATTCGCCGCCCACCCATCACCCACATAGTAGCCACTGTCGACAATTTGACCGACATGCTCCACTTCGACTCCGAAGACATCGACGGCATGGACGACGATGGTGGAGGCGAACAAGCACCACTGCCCACAGGGCACTGGACAGCCACTTCATCATATGACGTATACATGGCGGACACACCCAAAGAAAACGACGACGAGGAACGGAAGGACGCAGCGAAGGGTTGTTCCCTCGAGAAGCAGTCAAAGCGCTGGCGTAAGCGCCGCTCCAAATCCCGCCTCGGCAGAAACAACGATCATATAGACCCAGCGTTAGAGCAGGGTAAATGTCAGATTTCGGGTTCCGGTAGACCCTTAAGGTTCGAACTCTGGGGTGCGCGCGGAGATTACGCCTTCTACCTCTCTGTCTTGCAAAGATCAAGACTACTGGAAGAACTGCACAAGAGACACAAGGTTTATACTGGTTCGGGCCACCGGTGTGGTGTAATACCCTACTCCACTGTGTGGTGGGTGGATTGCCTCTTGGGGCTGATGATGATGAATAATACAAGGAAGAACAACCTCGTGAGGGTCTGTTCTTGGCTGGGGCGATGAACTGTTAGGAGGAGTTCAGACGCCTTTCTCTCTCTCTCTCTCTCTCTCTCTCTCTCTATGCTTCCAACCTCTCTATCGAGCCTCTCCTTCCTCTTTTCCAACCCCCTTGCTCCGTGGGCGGCTGCTCCTATTTATAGAGGCCCTGGTCCTCTTCCCAAATATCGAGTGGGAAGGGAGCCAACAATGGCGGGCTAATTTGAAGGGGGGCAGCAAGTATCAGCTATCCTGACAAAAGTAGTCTTCGCCTGCACAAAGCTCTGGTGATGACGCCGTCTTGGGCTCCACGGTGACCTCCGTCTCGTATTCCTCCTGGTCTTGGTCTCGTTGCACCGAAATGGCAACCTTTGCCTGATGCCTCAGTACTCCACGGCTGCGCTTGCTCCCTTTGCACCAAAGAGGAAAGGAGGACGCTGCGCGGGCTGGCGCCCGCCTGGCGCCCTGAGTCGTCATGGCTTGCGTCACGAGCTCCTCGTGAGGTACCCCGCCTTGATCTCTCCGCCTCCTCGTGAGCCAGCCTAATGAGGCCGCGCCTGAGGAAGCTCCATGTCGTCCGCCCCGTGAGGCTTGGCCCCTCGCGAGGGTCTTGAGTCTTGGGTTGATGAAGATGGGCCGTGCTGGGCCCCCTTTGAGCCACGCCACAGGCCGCAGGCAGGCAAGTCTGGGGACCCCCGTTCCCAGAACACCGACAGTAGCCCCCGGGCCCAAGGCACGCTCGGACCTGGCCGTGCTGAGAGGCGAAAGGGCAAGGGCGAAGCGCCGCGGGCCCTAACAGCCGGCGGCCTTGGGCGCCGCGTGGCGGTTGATTGGACGCAAGTGCTTCAGCTACCGCGCAGGTTGATAAAGGAGCGGCATCTGCCCAGACTTTGCCTTTTGCTTTCTCCGGTTGCTGCTCAGATCCCCTTTCTTGCGCCTCCCCTTTCTTCCTCCAAATTTCCAGATCTACTTCGGCCGCATGACCTAGGAAGCCATGGCGCCTCGTCAGTCTCCGGCCGAAGCTTGGTACTCGCCTGCTCTGGACATGCCGAGCGTGTCCGAGGCGGGCCTTGCCCGGCTGCGCCGGATGGCGGCGGCGTAGGGCATCGACGGGGTGCAGGTGTTCAAGGCTGGCTCCGTCACCCCTGAGGGCCGAGGGAGCACCTTTTATCCTCTCTTTGTAAGCTTCATTGCTGCGGGCCTAGTGCCTCCCTTCTCCGAGTTTTTCTTCTCTGTCCTCCGCCATTATAACTTGCAGGCTCTGCATCTCCACCCCAACTTCGTCCTTCTCCTGGCAATCTTCTCTTATTACTGCGAGGCTCACATAGGGGTGCAGCCCTTAGTGGCCTTGCTGCGCCACTACTTCTCCCTTCGGGTCTCTCGTGGTTCTCCTTCCACGCGCACGAGCTTCGTCGCGTATGGTGGCACCATTGCCATCTCGAATCCCGGGAAGAGGATTGAGGGCTTCAGGAGCAAGTGGGTCTTGGTAGATGCCGGGCGCATCCACCCTTGGGTGATCTTGCCTGTGGAGGAGCCCGCGAGCTCCAGCGACTGGTGCCGAGCGGAGCTCACGGACCCCCGCGCGAAACTGGTGTTGGAGAAGATGGACGCAGACCTGAGGCTCGTCAGCACGGCGGCGGCGAAGTTGACCGGTGCGTTGCTGCTGAGGGAGTTCCTGGAGCACCAGCTGGCTCCACTCCGGCAGTACTCACCTCCGATGTGGAGGCCTCATCCGAGCCCCGCGGCCTTGGGCGGTGAAGATTTTGCCGCGGTCCTCCAATCTCTGGTCGGGGGCGAGGTGGCAAGGTTGGAGGGCGCTCCCAAGCCCTTGTTCCTTCGCGACAACTGGGAATAGGTGGTGGAGTCCATGCCCGTTTTTAACGGGGACGGGCTCGTGCCCGTGGCGGCTTCCGAGGGACTGGTGGGCATGCCCTCCGGCGACTCCAGCAAAGAGGAGGACGAAGAGGAGCGGGAAAAGGGGCCTGATTCCGAGGCGACCGACGGAGAGTCGAGGGCTCCCCTCCCCCGGTGCAGGCCCCACAATCTCCGCCTTTCTTCGAGCGATGATGACGAGGATGGAGACGAGCAGGTCAGCGGGAGCTTGCCCCTGATCACGAAGAAGGACAGGACCGGGCTGATCTCCCGCGGGTCTGCCCCTGCCCCGAGGCGGTCTGCAGACGCGCCTTCTGCTTCCGAGGTTGACCCTTCCAGCCGGCTGTCAGGCTTCAAGTTTGGCCGGAGGCTGCCCGAGCTTACTGGCGATGACCCGTAAGTGCTTGACCCTTCTCTTTATCTCTTGTTCTGCTGCCGGGGCTTGACGATCGCATCTCTTGAATAGGCTGGCGCCCGCGGCGAAGAAGCCGAAGGGGGCTCCAGAGGCTCCATCCGCGGCAGCGCCTCCGCCTGTGGAGGAGGGTGACCGCTGCGCGCGGGCTTCTCCTGCCCGGTCGTCCTCGCGAGGCCTGGCCGAGCTGGCTGGGGCGAGCTCAGCCCCCATGGCCCAAGTGACTCCTGTGGTGCCTTTGCCCACTGCCGCCACCACAGCCGCTGGGGCGCAGCGGGCTCCACCTCAGGACGCTGTGGTCTTGCCGTCGCCGCCTTCTTCCCCCGTTCCGCCGACTGTTGTTTCTCCAACTCCTCCTGCCGTCCTGGAGCGTGTTGTTGCTAGACTGGACCAGCTGCGGCAGGATCTTCTTGGCGCCGACCCTCGCCTGGTGGCCGGGCGCTTGGAGCTGGCTTCAGGATGGATTCGCTCCGATGCCTCGATCCGGGCGGCGCTGGTTCAAGGCTCGATGGCCTGCGACGTGGATAGGCAGGCCATCCTTGAGACGAAGACTGCTCGTGACGCAGCCCCGGGGGAGGTGGTTGAAGTCCGCGATTGTTGCAAGGCGCTGGAGGACGAGCTGCAAGGCCTGCGGGACCAGCTCGCGAAAGAGGTTCGTCTTCGCCAGGAGCAAGAAGAAGGCATGAAGGCTCGCGAGGTGGCCATCGAGGGCCGGGAGGCCAAGCTCAAGAAGCGCCGCGACCGCCTAGGTGCACTGGGGAAGGAGTTGGAGGCGACGAATGTCGAGTTGGACAGCAAGGCCTAGGTTCTTGCCGAGGATCGCGTGGCCTTTGTAGACATGGAGAAGAAGGCTCGTGCTTCGCTGAAGATGCTCTATGCCAGTGGCCTGGAGAGCCCGCTGGCCGGCGCCGAGGATGGCCCCACCAAGCTGCTTCCCTTCCTGGTTCGTGCTCTTGAGGATGTCACCCTTGGCCTTGGCCCCACGGCCGAGGCCGAGGCGCGTGTCCTGTCTTCTGCTGCGCTGACGCGGGTCTTCACCCACATCTACCTTCGCGACCCCAGCGCCGACCTCGACAACCTGTTGGAGCCAGTAAGCGGCGAGGGTGCTGCTGCCGCTGCCGAGGCCATGAAGGGTCGCGCGGAGGCTCTGCTGGGGAAGTTCTGGGCCTTCAATACCAAGTCGAAGCAGGATGCTTCCGGTCCTGCTGCTCCATGAGGCGGGGCCACCCGCGCTGCTCCATCGCTGCCAAGTGACTACGCTACTGCTCCTGTCCTGCTTTTAATTCCTGCACATGTATCATGCCTCGAGGAGGCATTTAAACTCGCTTTTGCTATTGAGACGACAGTATGGACTGTAATATTTGCTTTTAAATTCCTTGAATTTTATGCTTTTCTTCCCTACTTGCTTGTGTTCTACGCCGGCAGAGCCCGGCCCCGTGCGTACCTCACCCAGCATTAGCCCCGACCGGAAACCAGGACGGGACCAAAGGAGTGAGGGACTACGGAGCCAGTTAGGCTCCTAAGTCGCGATGCTCAGGAGTCCCCCTTGGTGCAAGAACAACAAGTAGGGAGGTGTGATGTAGGTGGGTCTTCCGTTTTACGTCTGCAGAGCCCGACTCCGCGCGTACCTCACCCAGCATTAGCCCCGACCGGAAACCAGGACGGGACCAAAGGAGTGAGGGACAACGGAGCCAGTTAGGCTCCTGAGTCGCGATGCTCAAGAGTCCCCCTTGAAGCGCAAACAGCAAGTGATGAGGTAAGATGCAAGTGGGACCACCGTTCTACGTCTGCAGAGCCCGGCCCCGCGCGTGCCTCACCCAGCATTAGCCTTTCGGAACTAAGGAGTGAGGGTCTACGGGACCAGTTAGGCCCCTGAGTCGCGATGCTCAGGGGTCCCCCTTGACGCTCAAACAGCCTTCATACCTTGGCTCCGCACGGGGAGAGACGCGCGATAAACCAGGCCCGAGGGGCCTGGCTGGGTGGCGTACGTCTGGGCGTGACCCAGGCGTAGCCCCCGTGCCCAGCCCCCTCGCGCGGCGCTCCCGAGGGGAGGCGTTGCAATGAGGCTAGACACTGAGCTCTGGGCTCCCTGAGGTTGATGCGGCCCGGGGGCCACCCTCAGTTGTTTATCACCAGTGCGGAGCATAGCGCTTCCGCATGTCTACGGGCATAGCCGCTCCTCGGCAGTGTCGTCAGCCAGCGCCGAGCATGGTGCTTCCACTGGTACGTGGGAGGGGGCTCCCCTCCGGGAGCAGCCCCTGGGGCGTGTACAGCCCCGCCCTGACACGTGGCCGGCACGGTAGGGCTAGGTGAGGTGCATCTGGGCACCCATGAGCCAGCGCGGGACTCACGGGGCCCTACCTCTAGGTGGGTTGCGCCTGGCACTGGGCCTTATCTTGTGCTGTGTTCCTGCAAACTTGGTTAGATGCCGGCACTCTACGTCCACGGGTCCCGGCCCTCGAGCTTGTCTCAACCGTCGCTGGTATGCCAGGTCGCGATGGCGTGGACATGGCCAGAGGGTGAGGGCTGGAGAGCCAGTAAGAGCCCTGAGTCGCGATGCTCAGGTACCCCCCTTTAACGTGCAAGTGGTCGACATGGAGAAGAAGAGGTGCCGTGGACAGGCATCAAGTAATCAAGCATGATGGGCGAATGCATAGCCGGAAATAAACGCAAGGGAGATACATTCCGCTGGGCCTGGCCCGAGCGACCTGGGGATAATGCAGCCCGAGGGGCGCCCCCAACAAAGCAAGCTAACGGCATGAAATAAAAGGGATACATACCACAGGGACGGACCCACACGGCCTGGGAACGATGCAGCCCTGGGAGGGCGCTCCCAGCTGGAAATGAAACTTGTAACATGTCACCTGAAGGTGTCGAGGGCGAAGGGGTGTTGGTGCAGCAGGCTCGGTGGGCTGCGGAAGCCGATCCTCACAAGCCCCCAAGCGCAGGGGCCTCAGGAGGCTCCGGAGGCACTGGTAGCTCTTCAAGAATCATCTCCATCTCCGCCAAGGCTGCGGAACGCCTGTCTTCTTGAGCCTCCATGATGCCCCTCATGAGGCGCTGGCGCGTAGCAACCGTGCTCGGCAAGCCGTAAGGCATGCGAACGTAGCTGTGTGGCGGACCCCCGCAGTGCCCCACTCACGAGGGCCAGAGGCGCTCCATCGTAGCGACTTGGTTGAGCCCTGGTACGTCGATGCAGACGTGCAGCCCGCCATCCTCGCCTGGATGGGGAGCCACATCCGGTAGACGGCAGCAACCTCTCATGATTCTTGATTCCTGTAGTTCTTGAATTGCCTTGTCGATGAACTCCTGCGGGTCTGACCTTCCTTGCCTTGCTCCTTCTTGAGGGAAACGTGCTTCGAAACACGCCTCCATGTGGTGCCCAAGCGCCTCCCTCGTGATCCTGGCCAGGTCGGTGGCCCTCCAGGGGAGAGCCCCCGAGCCCTGCCTAAGGAGGGTGCCGGGCGCGCTTTCCTATGCAATGGAAGGAGGTTCCCCCTGGGCAGAAGCGGGCCTTGAGGGGCCCGCCTCCCGAGGGGTCGGTCCGGACGATGTCTTCTTCTTCTTGGGGGTGGTCTCGAGAAGCCTCCTACTTCCACGATCCGGGTCTTCCAGTGATGTGGCCTGAAAGGCTCGCTCCAGGGAACACACTGCATCCTTCTCTTCACAGGGCACTGTGATGACTCCGCCACAGGGCTCGCGGCCAGGTCAACAAAATCTGCCCTGCAAAGGGAACAGAGACGAACTGTCCAGCCTAAACAAGATTCTGGATAACACATGTCAGATCCACAGCACCCTCGATAAGCCTGCAAATCATACCCATAGAGAATGTTGGGTTTTCAAGCAGTCCGGCAAGCTCAACGCCGAACATAAGGGGCAGGATACACCAAGCGAAGACAAGGATGAGCCTCGCAAGCAAGTCACTAGGGAATAGAAGAAATTCCCACCAGAAGTCAAAACAGTCAACATGTTACACGTGATAAAGGGGAGAAACAAAGCGGCACTCCCAGAGACACATGCCCCAGGGCCTATCACCGCGGAGTTCTGCCACTGGTCATCCCAACCGATCACCTTTGACCATCGGGATTACTCGGCAAGTATCCGGCGTGCAGGATGGGCTGCCTTGGTATTAGACCCAATAATTGACGGATACCACTTCACACGAGTCCTGATGGACGGCGGCAGCAGTTTAAACCTGATATATCAGGACACAGTCCGCAACTTGGGGATAGACCCAGCAAAAATTGGCCATAGCAATACTACCTTTAAAGGAGTAACGCCGGGCCTAGAAGCCCATTGCACGGGCTCCCTACTACTAGAGGTCATATTTGACTTTCCTGATAACTTCCGCAGCGAAAAGTTAACCTTGCACATCGCTCCATTTCAATCTGGCTATCAAGCACTACTCGGACGGGAAGCTTTTGCTCGCTTTAACGCAATACTGCATTACGCTTCTCTCATGCTTAAGATGCCCAGTCCACGTGGCATCATTACAGTAAATGGAAATATTGAGCGCTCCTTGCACACGGAAGACCATGCGGCTGCCTTGGCAGCCGCACACTAAATGGCCTCACCAACTAAAGCATCTGACAGGTCGTTAAGACCAGGAACGTGGTTAGACGAGTCCGCGCAGCTATATGTAATTGATACAGGTTTGATGGCTATACCCCTACTACAATACAAGGGGCTCAACACGCGCAAACAAGTGGCAATTAGGCTCAACTTTACTCATCTTGAACTATACATAGTTTCTTTGGTATAACCTACCTTTTTGCATGAAAACTTTTCAACTAAGTTCCTCTCTTTTACAGATGACCATTGTGCTACACCCGTCCAGGATAAGGCACAACGGAGACACAAGCGCAGACATGCAGCAGGCACCCGTTCCAAGGATTCTTTTTAAATTAAGACCCTTTGTAAACCTTTTTTTACTGTCTCTTATTGATACAAATTCCCTGGATTCTCAGTACAATTGAGAAGGATGCTAACATATTGGCATGTGGCCATGTCAGAATATTGCACATACCTGGACACCAGGGGCTTATTACCAAGGGCACTGCTTAAGCCTGGTTTCCACCATAAAGACCGAATACCTTAGGGAGTGTTCGGCGTCGCGAGTTTGGCCTTATATGCATCAGCTCCGAATCATGTCTTTGGTCAAATGTTGGGTTTGCCCGGCTCCTGTGTTTTGCTGCCTTATGTTCCGCTCTATCGGCTAAGGCGGCACCAGGAGAATTACTGTGATTGTGCCCTAGTTCATCCGGACGAGCACCTCAGTAGAGAAAGACGAAAACTGACTGTCATGATATAGCATGAGACTGGTCAACCACTCGATGACCTAGCAGAATCTTCGGGATTCCTCCGCTTTAACGAAGGGCCGTTTCCCGGCCAGGCATATACACACCCTGAATTCGGATAAGTGCGTAGCCATCAGGGGCTATATAGTAGCCCCACTGTCAAACTCCTCTGGCTAAGTGAAAGTGTTAAAGCATTATAGTCCGGTTGCCTAGTTCGCTACGCTATCACCTCCTTAATGGACCAAGACGTTGAATCAAGTGTGAACATGCGTCTTCTGCGAACACCCCCGCATTATATGCATGGGGGCTGAAGCCGACGACTGCAATCTTTCAGGTTATACATATATACATAAACGGCCGCACAGGAGGCATCATAGCACTTTAGGGAAAAAGTATAAATACAGCCTTGATAAATTCAAGAAATCATTGTTTTTACAATGGGAATACATGTCACTCAAACATAATATTCCTTGAGCACTGAGCCTCTATCAAATGAGCTATAACACGCCGTATGTAACTTGCCATATTTGTATTCCAACTCTTGCCATTTCTGACACTAATTTATGATATTTCCTCATTGTTGGGTTTTTGTCTCTGTGTGTTTTTGTCTTTGTCATGCATCTCATATCATGTCATCATGTGCATTGCATTTGCATATGTGTTCGTCTCATGCATCCGAGCATTTTCCCTGATGTCCGTTTTGCATTCCGGCGCACCTATGTCCTCCGGTGTCCCATACTACCTCTTTTCGTGTGCGGGTATTAAACGTTTTCGAATTGGACCGAGACTTGTCATGCGGCCTTGGTTTACAATCGGTAGTCCGCCTGTCCAGTTTCGTGCCATTTGGACTTCGTTTGATACTCCAACGGTTAACCGAGGAACCGAAAAGGCCTCGTGTGTGTTGTAGCCCAACAACTCTCCAAAGTGGCCCAAAACACACCTAAACCCTCTCCATCATCTAGATTGTTCGATCATGATCACGTGGCCAAAAACCGTGCTCAATTTGGAGCCTCCTAGCTCCTCCTACCTATAAATATAGCCACTCCCCTGAAATTTTCGGATCTTTGTACCCTAACCCTAGTTCCCCTCGTCTCTCAGCGCGCCGGACGTGTCCGCCGGCGCCAGACAACGTCCGCTGCCACCGCCGTCAAACCGGGAGCTGCCACGTGTCCCGGCCGGCCTCCCCACCACCGCGGTCCGCTCGGCCCGCGTAGGGCCCCCGGAGCCCATCGCCTCTCCCGCCGCCTGGGAGCCCCCGACGACCCGGCACCGCCCGCCTGCCTCACCACGTCGTCGTCTTCGCCTCGCCGCCGGCCGGCGACCTCGCCTCCTCGCCGCCAGAGAGCTCCGCCGGCCGCCCCCTCGCCGCCCGGATCTCCACCCCGTGCCGCCGTGGACACGCGCCGAGGACCGCCGCTAGACGCCGCCGCCTCCACGCGCTCCTCGCCGCAACTCCGGCCGGCCCCGCAATTCCGGCCACCGCGGCTCCATTTCCAGCCATCCTCGGGATCCGTGCCGAGTCGCCAGATCTGATCCGCGCTACAGTAAACCATAGTCGGGGTTTGACTTTTCCCCCTATTTCAATATTTTTTGCATATGTTCATCATGTCATAACTCTGCAACCGTTGCTCCGATTCGTGCGTATAGCATATCAAAATGTTCGTCTCGATGAGTACTTCATTTCATCTTATTGCATCATGTTCAGTTGAGCTCATCTTGATGCCCTAAATGCTGTTGGAAGTGTGCTAGTTTCTGTTAGTTTCAGTTTCATATCAGTAATTGGACATTTGTCATTTTTGCCATGATTGATGTGTGCCTCCTATGAACTTGAGCTCTACATGTGTTTTGAAGTATGTCATGCCATCTTTACTAGGGTGTATGCCATGTATTCTTGTGATCTTTGTGCTGACTAGCACAAGCATGCAAAGTAGCCCTCTCAATGTTGTTGATTTCAGGGACTTAGAAATATTCCAAGTCTCTGCACTTTCAATATTTTTATGGCATGTGTTCATGTTGCTACCGAGTGATCCATGCCTCTTTTGAGCATGATCAGTAAGGATGTTTTGTAGATATTGTGGTGCTCTATCCATCCATGTCTTTGTTTGCATTTATGGAGCACCTAGTTTGAGTCAATCGAGCTCTACTTTTGCTATAAAATGTTCCTGGCAGAATGTTTACGTGTTAAGCATTTTTGCTGAGCTTGTTGTAGTTGATCCATACATGCTATGTTGTTGTTCTTGCCATTTTTAGCTCCTATGCCATGTCTACTTGCTGGGTGTATGCTTAGGTTTTCATGCAATGCTTTGTGGTGAGTGCATCGAGCTCGTAAACATGCCTACTCAATTTCTGTTTTGCCATGTTCCAGTTTTTCACTAAGTCTGAATCTGTTAACGATAATTGCTATGTTCACATGGTTGCCATTGTATTTTCCGATCCCTTTTGGCTTATGGTCAGTAAGGGACTTTTGTTGTATGCTTTGAGTAGCTTCATGCCATGCCTTGCTTTGCCATGATATGTTCCTGTAACATGTAGTTATCTTGCTCTAAACATTGCTTCCTGATGTTAAATTCCTGACTTGTTGTTATTTTCACCAAGTCTGTAATCAGATATCTTTTGCACTTTTGCCATGCTTGTTTCAAGCTGCTATTGAGTGAATTAGCCGTAGCTCAGTGTTCATCTTTTGTCAAGCATATTGAGTGGTTCCCTGCCATGTATTTTGTTGTTATGTTAGAGTGCTGTAGCTTGTTGTTCTTGATGCATTTATATGGCCTCGTGCTGTTAATCGCAGATTGGTGCCATATTTGTTCTGCTTGTCATTTCCAAGCCGTGCATCCAATTCCGGTGATCTTTATATCGATTTCGACCAAAATCAACTCATCTTTCCAATGGCACTCTTGGTTTTCCAAGTTGAGGCCAGGTTCAATCTTTCCTTTCCGAAACATGCATATGCATCGCATATCGCATCCCGCATATCATGACATGTTTTGCATCATGTTGTTTGTGCATTGCACGTGGTTGATTGTGTCTCCCTTTGCTTGTTGTTCTTGTTTGCGTAGAGCCTGGAGACGAGTACGTGATCGAGGAGCCCGTTGAGTAAGTGTACGAGGATCAAGCTAACGTCAACTCGGAGAACTTTGCAGGCAAGATGACCATACCCTTGAAATCACTTCTTTCTTTGCATGCTAGATGCTCGCTCTTTTGCTATGCCTATGCTATGATACCTACCACTTGCTTATCATGCCTCCCATATTGCCATGTCAAACCTCTAACCCACCTTGTCCTAGCAAACTGTTGTTTGGCTATGTTACCGCTTTGCTCAGCCCCTCTTATAGCGTTGCTAGTTGCAGGTGAAGTTTGGAGTTGTTCCTTGTTGGAACAAGTTTATTATTGGGATATCATTATTATATCTTGTCTACTTTAATGCACATATATACTTGGTAAAGGGTGGAAGGCTCGGCCTTATGGCTGGTGTTTTGTTCCACTCTTGCCGCCCTAGTTTCCGTCATACCGGTGTTATGTTCCTTGATTTTGCGTTCCTTACATGGTTGGGTTACAATGGGAACCCCTTGACAGTTCGCCTTGAATAAAAATCCTCTAGCATGGCCCAACCTTGGTTTTACCATTCGCCACCTATCCTCTTTTTCCCTTGGGTTCCGCGGACTCAAGGGTCATCTTTATTTAACCCCCCCCCCCCCAGGCCAGTGCTCCTCTGAGTGTTGGTCCAAACTAGAGCCCTTTGCAACGTCCCCTCGGGGAAACTGGAGGTTTGGTTTTAGTTGTACGGAGCGCTCATCTGAGTGTTCCCTGAGAACGAGATATGTGCAGCTCCTATCGGGATTTGTCGGCACATTCGGGCGGCTTTGCTGGTTTAGTTTTACCATTTTCGAGATGTCTTGTAACCAGGATGCCGATTCTGATCGGATTGTCTTCGGCGAAGGAATATCCTTCATTGATCGTGAGAGCTTGTGATGGGCTAAGTTGGGACACCTCTGCAGGGATTTGATCTTTCGAAAGCCATGCCCGCGGTTATGGGCAGATGGGAATTTGTTAATGTCCGGTTGTAGAAAACCTTAAAACTTAACTTAATTAAAATGAATCAACTGAGTGTGTGGCCGTGATGGTCTCTTTTCGGCGGAGTTCGACAAGAGAACACGGTCTCGAGTTATGCTTGAACGTAGGTTGTTCCAGGATCACTTCTTGATCATAGTGGTCCGACCGTGCCTTTTGCCTTCTCTTCTCGCTCTCATTTGTGTATGTTAGCCACCATATATGCTAGTGACTTGCTGCAGCTCCACCTCATACCTTTTACCCTTCCTATAAGCTTAAATAGTCTTGATCGCGAGGGTGTGAGATTGCCGAGTCGCCTTGACTAACAGCTTACTTCAAAACCAGATGCAGGGACCGATGATACCACTCCAGGAGATTTGACTGAGCTCGAGTGGGAGTTCGATGAGGACTCAGGACGATGCTACGTTTCCTTTCCAGACGATCAGTAGTGGTGCCCAATTGGGGCGATCGGGGACTTCGTCGCATTTGGGGTTGTTCTTTATTTTGGTTCCGTAGTCGGACCTTGAGTGTATGTGGATGAATGTAATGATATTTATGCTATTGTATGACGTGGCGAGTGTAAGCCAACTATGTATCTCTTTTCCCTTATTCATTTACATGGGTTGTTGTGAAGATTACCTCACTTGCGACATTGCTTACAATGTCGTTATGCCTCTAAGTCGTGCTTCGACACGTGGGAGATATATCCGCATTGTGGGCGTTACAAGTTGGTAATCAGAGCCTTCCCCGACCTTAGGAGCCCCCTGCTTGATCGAATCGCGGGCGTTGTTGAGTCTAGAAAAAAAATTTGAGTCATTTAGGATTATATATATCGGAGAGTAGGATTCTTTTTACTCCTCAGTCCCTTCGTCGCTCTATTGAGGCATCCTGACACAGAGTTTTGACTCTTCTCTTCTTAAATTTCACTAAAAAAAAGGATCAGGCGGGTATCTTGGAATCGTTCCAATGGTTTTGTGATGAGAACAATATTCTTGGTGCCTCCTGACATTTAGGAGTTGTGGCAGTGTCCCGGGGAGTTGAGCTCCGAGGTGTTGCCGTCACAATTTTATCACTGCAATTATGGAATACCTGAGTTTCGCCGACATCGAAAATCTCTTTGATGCATTTGTTGGTGAGATAACCTCGACGCCACCCAGTACTGGGGCGGGAGTTCGGGAGTATTGCCATAACTCGTATAACGGATGCTTTTCGAAGGTTGAGGTAAATGATTTCTGAAGGATTCTTGGTTATGTTGGGGAACGCAGTAATTTCAAAAAAATTCCTACGCACACGCAAGATCAGGGTGATGCATAGCAACGAGAGGGGAGAGTGTGATCTACGTACGCTTGTAGATCGACAACGGAAGCGTTAGGTTGATGTAGTCGTACATCTTCACGGCCCGACTGATCAAGCACCGAAACTACGGCACCTCCGAGTTCTAGCACACGTTCAGCTCGATGATGATCCCCGGACTCCGATCCAGCAAAGTGTCGGGGAAGAGTTCCGTCAGCACGACGGTGTGGTGACGATCTTGATGTACTAATGTCGCAGGGCTTCGCCTAAGCACTGCTACAATATTATCGAGGACTACGGTGGAAGGGGGCACCGCACACGGCTAAGAATATGATCACGTGGATCAACTTGTGTCTCTAGGGGGTGCCCCTGCCTCCGTATATAAAGGCTCAAAGGGGGGGGGGTGCGGCCGGCAAGGAGAGGCGCGCTAGGAGGAGTCCTACTCCCTTTGGGAGTAGGACTCCCCCCCTTTCCTAGTTGGAATAGGATTCACGGAGGGGGGAAAAGAGGAGAGAGAGGAGGAAGGGGGGCCGGCCCCCTCTCCTTGTCCTATTCGGACCAAGGGGGGGAGGGGCGCGCGGCCCACTTCTGGCTACCTCTTCTCTCTTCCACTAAGGCCCACTAAGGCCCATATACCTCCCGGGGGGGTCCGGTAACCTTCCCGGTACTCCGGTAAAATCCCGATTTCACCCGGAACACTTCCGATAACCAAACATAGGCTTCCAATATATCAATCTTTATGTCTCGACCATTTCAAGACTCCTCATCATGTCTGTGATCACATCTGGGACTCCGAACAACCTTCGGTACATCAAAACGCATAAACTCATAATATAACTGTGAGCGAAACCTTAAGCATGCGAACCCTACGGGTTCGAGAACAATGTAGACATGACCGGGACACGTCTCCTGTTAATAACCAATAGCGGGACCTAGATGCCCATATTGGTTCCTACATATTCTATGAAGATCTTTTATCGGTCAGACCGCATAACAACATACGTTGTTCCCTTTGTCATCGGTATGTTACTTGCCCGAGATTCGATCGTTGGTATCCAATACCTAGTTCAATCTCGTTACCGGCAAGTCTCTTTACTCGTTCCGTAATACATCATGCCACAACTAACTCATTAGTTGCAATGCTTGCAAGGCTTAAGTGACGTGCATTACCGAGAGGGCCCAGAGATACCTCTCCGACGATCGGAGTGACAAATCCCAATCTCGAAATACGCCAACCTAACATGTACCTTTGGAGACACATGTAGAGCACCTTTATAATCACCCAGTTACGTTGTGACGTTTGGTAGCACACAAAGTGTTCCTCCGGCACACGTGAGTTGCATAATCTCATAGTCATAGGAACATGTATAAGTCATGAAGAAAGCAACAATTATATATGTAATTCATGCACGGTCACTCATCTTGACTTTCAGAGCTACTGGACACACAACAATTATATATGTAATTCACCATGTATATATTCATCAGTTGATCTACTTTGTGAATTTTATTACGTCCATGCAACCTACACTCTAGTAGGCAATGATAGGTCCTAATCCCACCCGTGTATGTGTAGATTGGGTTCATTTTCCCATGCTATGCTCCAGATCCGACGCAAAATTTCGGCAGCACCTCCCCGTTGTTCTCCTGATACACGTCTCTGCAATAAACAGAGAGGATGTGTACCCGGAGGACAATAGGGGAGGCACTGACGAAATATATGCGTCGGATCCGGAGCAAAGCATATGGGAAAACGAACCAAATCTACACATACTCGGGCTGTCCATGGATAGCGTTGGACAATTCGAAGGAATCAAGGTTATAAATATGCAAATGCATGCATATTTAAAACTATGACGCTTTCGAACGGGAGACACATATTGGTTACGCATACTGATGATTCAAGACACATATATAGCTAGCTATCAAGTTTCATCGGAATAGATCAAATAATTAATGGGGGAGGAGGACTTGTCATTTGTGCTCACCCACGAACGAAGGGGCAGAGCTCGTCAAACGCACGGCGAGGTCGTCGAACACCAAACCTCGCAGCGATGAAACAACTGCACATTTAAAACTACACGATCAACACAATTATATATGATGTTTTTCATAACAAAATCGAAAAATATATGACCTAACTAATAATTCACAAATATATGACCCCGTCAGCCTCTGGAAGGCCAAAAACACCTTTTCAGGAGGTGTCGGTGGTCGGGGTGTCCTATCGGTGTCGGGGTGCCGTGTCGGGGTCGGGGTGTCGTGTCGATGTCGGGGTAGTGCCGTGTCGGTGTCGGGGTGTTGTTTCGGGGTCGGGGTGTGGTGTCGGGGTCAGGGTGTCGGGTCAGGCTCGGGGTCGGGGTGTTGGGTCAGGCTCGGGGGGTCGGGGTCGGGGTGTCGGGTCAGGCTTGGGGGGCGGGGTGTCGGGGTCGGGGTCGGGGTCGGGGTGTCGGGGTCGGGGTCTCGGGGTCGGGGTCGGGGTCTCGGGGTCGGGGTGTCGTGTCGGGGTGCCGGGTCGGGGTCTTGGTATCGTGCCGGGTCGGGGTCGGGGTCGGGGTGTCGGGTCAGGCTTGGGGGGTCGGGGTGTCGGGGTCGGGGTGTCGGGGTCGGGGTCGGGGTGTCGGGGTCGGGGTCTCGGGGTCGGGGTCGGGGTGTCGTGTCGGGGTGCCGGGTCGGGGTCTGGGTACCGTGTCGGGTCGGGTTTTTTTTCCTTTTCTTCTTCTTCCTCTTTTTCCTTTTCTTCCTTTTTTTCCTTCTTCTTCTTCTTCTTAGTCTTCTTCTTCTTCTTTCCTTTTCCTCTTCTTCTTCTCCTCCTCTCCTCTTTTTTCTTCTTCTTCTTCCTCTTCTTCTTTTTTCTTCTTCTCCTCCTCCTCCTCTTCTTCTTCTCCTCTCCTCTTTTTCTCTTCTTCTTCTTTCCTAAAACTAAACTAAACCTAAACCTAAAACTAAAAAAACAGAAAAATGAAAAAACTAAATCTAAACCTAAAACTAAACTAAAACTACACCTATAAACCTAAAACTAATCCTAAAACTAAAACTAAATCTAAACTAAACATAAACCTAAAACTAAAAAAATAGAAAAAAGGAAAAAAAGGAAGAAGAGACTCACTTGCAGGGTGGAGGAGGGGGGCGGTGCGGCCTGGGCGGCGGAGGAGCGGGGCGGGGCGGCCTGGGGCGGCGGAGGAGGGGGCGGGGCAGCCTGGGGCGGCGGCGCCGGGCCCAGCCGGGGCGGCGGGGCGTGGCGGCGCCCAGACGGCAGGGCGGCGGGGGCGACGGGGCGGGGGGGCGCCGGGGCGGCGGCGGGGCGGTGGGGCGATGGGGCAGGGGGCGCTGGGGCGGCGGGGGTGGTGGTGGTCTGACGGGGCGGTGGCGAGAGGTGGGAGAGAAAGAGAGAGGGGGGGTGTGGGGCGCAACCGTTAACGTAACGTGGGGCCCTCCCTCTTTGCCATCCGCCACCCTTTGTCGTCCGCCTTCTTGCTCTTTGCCGTCCGCTAGCGGACGGCACAGACGGGGGTCGTTAGGTTTTTTTTGCAGCTCGTTAGTGGGGCCCCTCCCTCTTTGCCGTCCGCTAGCCGACGGCAAAGAATCTTTGCCGTCCGCTAGCAGACGGCAAAGAACTGGCTGATGGCAAATTTGGTCTTTGCCATCAGCCAGTTCTTTGCCGTGTGCTTTTTGGAAGCTGATGGCAAAGAGCTTCTTTGCCGTCCGCTAGCGGACGGCAAAGAACTAGCAGATGGCAAAGTAGCTAATTCCAGTAGTGCACTCATGACCTCGAGTTGGCAGGAGTTGTCCATGCTCTTTTAACTTGGAGACATCTCTTATTGGGACGAAAAGTGGACATCTTCACTGATCATAAGAGTCTCAAATACATCTTCACTCAGCCAAACCTCAACCTCAGACAGGCATGTTGGGTCGAAATGATTCAAGAGTATAATTCGAGTATCAAATATACTCCAGGCAAGGCCAATGTAATTGCTGACGCATTGCGCAGGAAGGCTTACTGCAACAGTTTGATTCTCAAGCCTTACCAACCGGAGCTTTGTGAAGCTTTCCGCAAACTCAATCTACAAGTTGTTCCTCAAGGATTTCTGGCCAACCTCCAAGTCTCTCCTACTTTGGAACATCAGATTCGCGAAGCTCAACTTCTTGATGCTATGGTGAAGAAGGTGAAGATTTGGATTGCCAAGAGTCAACCCAAGTACAAGTGCTAACGTCTTGATGACAAGGATACTCTATTCTTTGAGGATCGCATTGTTGTGCCTAAAGGTGACCTTCGTAAAGTCATTATGAACGAGGCTCACAATTCACTCCTCTCTATCCACCTTGGAAGTTCAAAGATGTACCAGGACCTCAAGCAGTCATATTGGTGGACTCGAATGAAGCGCGGGATTGCTCAGTTCGTGAATGAATGTGATGTCTGCAGAAGAGTGAAAGCAGAACACCAACGACCAGCTGGTCTCCTCCAACCTCTTGCCATTCCAGAATGGAAGTTTGACCATATTGAGATGGACTTCATGACTGGATTTCCCAAGTCCAAGCGTGGCAATGATGTTATCTTTGTTGTCATCGACAAGCTCACCAAAGTGGCTCATTTTCTTCCTATCAAAGAATCTATCACAACAGCTCAGTTGGTAGAGCTATATACCTCCAGGATTGTCTCTCTGCACGGCATTCTGCAATTGATATCTTTAGATCGTGGTAGCATCTTCACCTCTAAGTTCTGGGATTCTTTTCAGAAGGCCATGGGCACCAACATTCGCTTCAGCACAGCCTTTCATCCTCAAACTAGTGGCCAAGTCGAGCGAGTCAATCAAATTCTTAAAGATATGCTCAGGGCATGTGTCATTTCTTTCAGTATGAAGTGGGAAGATTGCCTTCCATATGCCGAGTTCTCCTACAACAACAGCTTCCAAGCGAGTTCGGGCAAGGCCCCATTCGAGATTCTCTATGGCAGGATGTGTCATACTCCTCTTAACTGGTCAGAGACTGGTGAGCGTCAACTTCTTGGAAATGACTTGATCACAGAGGCTGAAGAAATGTGCAAAGTCATTTGTGATAATCTCAAAGCCACGCAATCGCGCTAGAAGAGTTACTATGATAGCAAGCATCGTGACTTGGCTTTCGAGATCAGAGACCATGTCTACCTCCATGTCTCTCCAATGAAAGGTACTCGTCGCTTCGGTATCAAAGGGAAGCTTGCCCCTACATACGTGGGTCCTTTCAAGATCATCGGCAAAAGAGGCGATCTCGCCTATCAACTTAAGATTCCCTCCAACTTTGCAAACGTGCACGACGTGTTTCACGTATCTCAACTCCGCAAGTGTTTCAAGACTCCGGACCGCACCATCAACTTTGAAGAGATTGATCTCCAAGAAGACCTGTCTTATCGTGAGCACCCCATTGCAATTCTTGAAGAAACTTAGCGCAAGACTCGCAACAAGTCTATCAAATTCCTGAAAGTCAAGTGGTCACATCATTCCGACCGTGAAGCCACCTAGGAACGCGAGGACCACCTCCGTTCTGAGTACCCAGAGTTTTTCTAGTCCTAGATCTCGGGACAAGATCCTTTCGTAGTGGTGGAGTGTTGTAACACCCCGTATGTACCCTGCCATATTTGTATTCCAACTCTTGCCATTTCCAACACAAAGTTATGATATTTCCTCGTTGTCGGGTTTTTGTCTCCGTGTGTTTTCGTCTTTGTCATGCATCTCATATCATGTCATCATGTGCATTTCATTTGCATACGTGTTCATCTCATGCATCCGATCATTTTCCCCGTTGTCCGAGCATCATGCATCCGGCGGTCCTATGTCCTTCGGTGTCCCTTTCTACCTCTTTTCGTGTGCGGGTATTAAATGATTTCGGATTGGACCAAGACTTGTCATGCGGGCTTGGTTTACTACCGGTAGTCCGCCTGTCAAGTTTCGTGCCATTTGGACTTCATTTGATACTCCAACGGTTAACTGAGGAACCGAAAAGGCCTCATGTGTGTTGCAGACCAACACCTCTAAAAAGTGGCCCAAAACCCACCTAAACTCTCTCCATCATCTAGATCGTTCGATCACAATCGCGTGGCCAATAACCTTGCTCAATTTGGAGCCTCCTAGCTCCTCCTACCTATAAATATAGCCACTCCCCCGAAATTTTCGGATCTTTCTACCCTAACCCTAGTTCCCCTCGTCTCTCCGCGCGCCGGACATGTCCGCCGGCGCTGGAGAACGTCCGC
The DNA here is from genome assembly GCA_034509565.1 of Triticum monococcum. Lineage (NCBI taxonomy): Eukaryota > Viridiplantae > Streptophyta > Magnoliopsida > Poales > Poaceae > Triticum > Triticum monococcum. The sequence continues at coordinate 567,359,791 of CM067841.1, read as the reverse complement.
CGCCACCGCCACCCGACCGGGAGCTGCCATGTGTCCCGGCCGGCCTCCCCACCGCCATGGCCCGCTCGGCCCGCGTAGGGCCCTCGGAGCCCATCGCCTCTCCCCGCTGCCTGGGAGCCCCCGACGACCCGGCGCCGCCCGCCTGCCTCGCCTCGCCACCGACCAGCGACCTTGCCCCCTCGCCGCCAGATAGCTTCGCCGGCCACCCGCGCGCCGGAGCCGCCCCTCGCTGCCCGGAACTCCGCCTCGCGCCGACGTGGACGTGCGCCAACGACCGCCACCAGACGCCGCCGCCTCCACGCGCTCCTCGCCGCAACTCCGGCCGGCCCCACAAGTCCGTCCACCGCGGCTCCATTTCCGGCCATCCTCGGGATCCGTGCCGAGTCACCAGAACTGATCCGCGCTATAGTAAACCCTTGCCGGGGTTGACTTTTCCCCCTCTTTTAGTATTTTTTGCATATGTTCATCATGTCATAACTCTGCAACCGTTGCTCCGATTCATGCGTATAGCATATCAGAATGTTCGTCTCGACGAGTACTTCATTTCATCTCATTGCATCATGTTCATTTGAGCTCATCTTGATGCCCTAAATGCTGTTGGAAGGGTGCTACTTTCTGTGATCTTTGTGGTGTATGCCATGTATTTTTGTGATCTTTGTGGTGACTAGCACAAGCATGCAAAGTAGCCCTCTCAATGTTGTTGATTTCAGGGACTGAGAAATATTATAAGTCTCTGCACTGTCAATATTTTTATGCCATGTGTTCATGTTGCTACCGAGTGATCCATGCCTCTTTTGAGCATGATCAGTAAGGATGTTTTGTAGATATTGTGGTGCTCTATCCATCCATGTCTTTGTTTGCATTTATGGAGCACCTAGCTTGAGTCAATGGAGCTCTACTTTTTCTATAAAATGTTCCTGGCAGAATGTTTACGTGTTGAGCATTTTTCCCGAGCTTGTTGTAGTTGATCCATACACATGCTATGTTGTTGTACTTACCATGTTTAGCTTCTATGCCATTTCTACTTGTTGGGTGTATGCTTAGTTTGTCATGCAATGCTTTGTGGTGAGTGCATCGAGCTCGTAAACATGCCTACTCAATATCTGTTTTGCCATGTTCCAGTTTTTCACCTAGTCTGAATCTGTTACTGATAATTGCTATGTTCACATGGTTGCCATTGTATTTTCTGATCCATTTTGGCTTATGGTCAGTAAGGGACTTTTGTTGTATGCTTTGAGTAGCTCCATGCCATGCCTTGCTTTGCCATTATATGTTCCTGTAGCATGTAGTTATCTTGCTCTAAACATTGCTTCCTGATGTTAAATTCCTGACTTGTTGCTATTTTCACCAAGTCTATAATCTGATATCTTTTGCACTTTTGCCATGCTTGTTTGAACCTGCTATTGAGTGAATTAGCCGTAGCTCAGTGTTCATCTTTTGTCAAGCATCTTGAGTGGATCCCTGCCATGTATTTTGTTGTTATGTTAGAGTGTTGTAGCTTGTTGTTCTTGATGCATTTAGATGGCCTCGTGCTGTTAATCGCAGATCGGTGCCATATTTGTTTTGCTTGTCATTTCCAAACCATGCTTCCAATTCCGGTGATCTTTATATCGATTTCGACCGAAATCAACTCATATTTCGAGTGGCATTCTTAGTTTTCCAAGTTGAGGCCAGGTTCAATCTTTCCTTTTCCGAAACATGCATATGCATCGCATATCGCATCCCGCATATCATGACATGTTTTGCATCATGTTGTTTGTGCATTGCATGTGGTTGATTGTGTCTCACTTTGCTTGTTGTTCTTGTTTGGGTAGAGCCGGGAGATGAGTACATGACCGAGGAGCTCGTTGAGTACGTTTACGAGGAACAAGCTAACATCAACTCGGAGAACTTTGCATGCAAGATGACCATGCCCTCGAAATCACTTCTATCTTTGCTTGCTAGATGCTCGCTCTTTTGCTATGCCTATGCTATGATACATACCACTTGCTTATCATGCCTCCCATATTGCCATGTCAAACCTCTAACCCACCTTGTCCTAGCAAACCGTTGTTTGGCTATGTTGCCGCTTTGCTCAGCCCCTCTTGTAGCGTTGCTAGTTGCAGGTGAAGTTTGGACTTGTTCCTTGTTGGAACAAGTTTATTATTGGGATATCATTATTATAGCTTGTCTACTTTAATGCACCTATATACTTGGTAAAGGGTGGAAGGCTCGGCCTTATGCCTTGTGTTTTGTTCCACTCTTGCCGCCCTAGTTTTTGTCATACCGGTGTTATGTTCCTTGATTTTGCGTTCCTTACACGGTTGGGTTATCCCTTGGGTTCCGTGGACTCATGGGTCATCTTTATTTAAACCCCACCCCCCGGGCCAGTGCTCCTCTGAGTGTTGGTCCAAACTAGAGCCCTTTGCAGCGCCCCCTCGGGGAAACACGAGGTTTGGTTTTAGTTGTACGGACCGCTCATCTGAGTGTGCCCTGAGAACGAGATATGTGCAGCACCTATCGGGATTTGTGGGCACATTCGGGCGGCTTTGCTGGTTTAGTTTTACCATTGTCGAGATGTCTTGTAACCGGGATGCCGAGTCTGATCGGATTGTCTTGGGAGAAGGAATATCCTTCATTGACGGTGAGAGCTTGTGATGGGCTAAGTTGGGACACCCCTGCAGGGATTTGATCTTTCGAAAGCCGTGTCCGCGGTTATGGGCAGATGGGAATTTGTTAATGTCCAGTTGTAGAAAACCTTAAAACTTAACTTAATTAAAATGAATCAACTGAGTGTGTGGTCGTGATTGTCTCTTTTCGGCGGAGTTCGGGAAGAGAACACGGTCTCGAGTTATGCTTGAACGTAGGTTGTTCTAGGATCACTTCTTGATCATAGTGGTCCGACCGTGCCTTTTGCCTTCTCTTCTGGCTCTCATTTGCGTATGTTAGCCACCATATATGCTAGTCACTTGCTGCAGCTCCACCTCATACCTTTTACCCTTCCTATTAGCTTAAATAGTCTTGATCGCGAGGGTGTCAGATTTCCGAGTCCCCATGACTCACAGATTACTTCAAAACTAGATGCAGGGACCGATGATACCGCTCTAGGAGATTCGACTGAGCTCAAGTGGGAGTTCGATGAGGACTCAGGACAATACTACGTTTCCTTTCCAGACGATGAGTAGTGGTGCCTAGTTGGGGCGATCGGGCACTTGGTCGCATTTGGGGTTGTTCTTTATTTTGGTTCCGTAGTCGGACCTTGAGTGTATCTGGATGAATGTAATGATATTTATGCTATTGTGTGATGTGGCGAGTGTAAGCCAACTATGTATCTCTTTTCCCTTATTCATTTACATGGGTTGTTGTGAAGATTACCTCACTTGCGACATTGCTTACAATGCGGTTATGCCTCTAAGTCGTGCTTCGACACGTGGGAGATATAGCCGCATCATGGGCGTTACACGAGCACCTTCAAGAACTTCTTCAAAGTAGTGCTCGGCAACCACTCGGCCTATGGACGAACCCTGTGCTGCAACAGTGGTGGCATCCATCTCCGCCCAGTATGTTTTGACACGGGAAAGGCCATCCACGAGCCTTCTATGCACGCCGACCTCTTTACATCATCGATGCGTGGCACAACACCAAGGAATTGTTGCACTAAGCTAATGTAGCTATTCGGCATTGGCCCTCCTGGCCACAAATGTTCCACAACGGACCTCATGGCCAGTCCGGACAATCTATGGAGCTCGGCGCAACCGGTCAATTGCTCATTTAGCAACAGCGGACGGACTGGAGCGTGAAACTGTGGCCAAAACAGCTTCTCCACTTCAGGACCCTTCTGATCCTTGAAGTACTCGGTTGCATCCACAGCACTCGCAGCCAAATCCATGTATTCATCCGCAGAACTCCATAGCCGGTCCAGGGGAGCATATTTCGAATCTCCGAACTTAGTCCACAACAAGAAGGGCTTCCCAGAAACGATATCCGCAGCTTGATTCAGCTCCTCCTTCGTCGCTCTAATTTTGGAGTGGGCCTCCTTGGCAGCCACACGGGCCTTCTCCAGGTCCGTCGCCTTCACCCGGTTTTCTTCTTCAAGAAGCCGGTAACGGTCAGCAGCATCTTTTAACTCCATGGCCATCTTGGCAATTTTTTCTTTGCTCCCGCAATGTGCCGCCTGTTCGGCCCTTAACTCTTCGGCCGCCTTTAAAGCAGCCGCATTACTACTCCTTGCTTGCTCCTTGGCTCGGGCAAGCTCCGCCCGAAGGGTCTCCATGGTGGCAGCTCCATCTGCAGTCACAACATATTAAAGATACTGGCATCATGATGCTCTTACTTTGTGACATTCACCAGAAAAATCACATACCTTGTGCCTCGTCAAGCCGCTTGTTAACAAGCACGATGTCGGCATCTGCCGCATCCAGTTGTCGCTTTAGTTCGGCAAACCCATCAGTCCGGCTAGCCACCGGAGCTACAACCACTTGCACATAAAGGCAGTCTAGTTATTACCTGGTACTACGATCCTCTGTTTGCCGCCGTTCTCGACGACAACCAGAGTCTCAGGGGCTACTATCTACACACGGCACACCTAAAAATGTGCGGTACTGTCAAAAATGTACATCATTTCACGTACCTCAAAACCCGTTAGTAGACTCATAAAGGCTTCATGCAACCCGCTTTGGGTGGACGAAATCCTTTCAATCATCGTACCCATCAATGTACGGTGCTCTTCTGAGATAGTCGCTCGCTCTAGCAGATCCCTTAGTATGTCAGACTGCATACCAGATGGTGCCGGACTCTTTTGATTGCTCTCTTCAAGAGTCGTATACTAGGGACTTCGAGTGGCCATAGGATTACCTTCTGGCCTTGCCGGATCAGGAGAAACCCTCCGCGACGACACCTCAGGGTCACCCGCCTCATGAGGCGGTGTGGTAGGGGGAGGCGTTTCACTCTCCATCATCTCTGGAAGAAGATCCCCCAAGGACGAGCTCTGTTGAGTAGGGCTAAGATCTGAACTTCAAGATAAATGCTTCGGTTATTTTCCTCAGAAGTAAGGTAGGATATCTTCACTATTAAGTACCTTTTGATTACTTACAGCTTGTTAGAGGGCTGATCCCCGCGCGGACATTGTGCGGCAAGAACAGCCTCCGAGGCAGGACCCTCTAGTGGAGATTTCTTCTCCCATTTGGAAACCTTGTTTTCCGGTTCTTCAGAGGTAGTCCTCTTCCTTCCCCGGGGAGAGAGAATGTCAGATTCTTCCCCTTGGTTATCCTCCCTCGTGGAGGCACTCATTCCCTCGGTTGGAATAGGTAGCGATGGAGGCCCGCTTTCGCCCTCTTTATTCCCCCTTCATCTTCCTTTGAGGGAACCAGACAAGGTGCTGGCTCGAGCATCTTTTCTAGAATCGGATTGTCCAAGCCTTCGGGAAGGGGGGCCGAACACCGGATCATCTTCGCCCTTGTTATCCAGTCCTTGTCAAAGAGCGATTCTTCAGAATGATGTCATGATAAATAAAAGGATAGTGTGTTCGGCCATGGGATTACTTACTTGGGCAGCGGTGCGGTTGCTGCTCAGGCCCACATCCTCGGTAGTGTCTGGACACTCTATTTGGGGTTCGAAGAACGATTTGTACATCTCCTTGTGTGTCATGACGAGGAAATTCGGAATAGTGCGTGGTCCTTCCAAGTTGAATTCCCACATGCGGAGGGGCCGGCGTTTGCAGGGCTGGACCTGACGAGCCAGCATAACTTGCATTACCATAACCAGAGTAAAATCTCCCTCGAAGAGATCTCGGATACGGCTTTGCAGTATTGGCAGATCCTTGGCTAGACCCCAGCTCAGCCCCCTGCTGATCCATGACATCAGTTGTGGTGGAGGGCCCGAGCAAAAGGTGGGGGCAGCTACCCACTTGGCACTTCGGGGAGCTGTGAGGTAAAATCACTCATGTTGCCACAATCCAGACACCTCTGGAAAGGAACCCTTTGGCCATGGAGCGTCAGCAATTTTGCTTATTAGAGCACCTCCGCACGCTGCATACCGCCCCTCGACCATCTTCAGTTTCACATCAAAGGTCTTGAGCCACAGGCCAAAGTGAGGGGTAATGCGGAGGAAGGCCTCACAAATGACAATAAATGACGAGATGTGAAGAAGGGAATCCAGGGCCAGATCGTGAAAATCCAGCCCGTATTAGAACATAAGACCCCTAACAAAAGGATCCAGAGCGAGGCCTAGTCCTCGAAGGAAGTGGGAGATGAACACAACGCTCTTATTGGGTTCGAGAGTAGGGACGACCTGCCCTCGGGTGGGCAGCCTATGTGAAATTTCAGCAGTCAGATATCTGGCCTCCCTCAACTTCTTGATATCCTCCTCCGTGACGGAGGAAGGCATCCACCGGCCTTGAAGGCTGGATCCGAACATGATTGAAGGTCTGAAGCACCTGACCTGGGCTTTGGGTGTTAGAACTCGAGGCAGGGGAAGGATTCGATTGAGCACGGGAGGGAAAAAAGTAAAAGCCTTGTCCCTTTATAAAGAGGGTGAATATCAAGCATCCTCCTCGTGGCCATTTGGGACTTGCCTAAGATCTAGGAGTCCTAGGCACGGTTGGGTTACCCATGTCCGTATTAATGAGAATCCCGTAATAAAGGGAACATGATCTCTACTTTGACAAGACGTGTCAAGAAACCGCCTCGCGTTATGTGCGGGGCTGGTTAAAGAAAAATGGTTCGAATAATTACCGGGTCGTGGTGTGATGTCAAGCTGCCAAAATGTGTCAGCAGATTAGATTTGTGGAAATATTATTCTCTCTACGGTGGTATGTGGAACTTATTTTGCAGGGTCGGACACTATCCTTGCATTCAAACTCTTCCGTGGTGTATTCGGAGGAGGAACCTGCCTTGCAATGCCGAAGACAACACTACGCGCCGGACTCATCGTCATTGAAGCCTGGTTCAGGGGCTACTGAGGGAGTCCTGGATTAGGGGGTCTCCACACAGCCGGACTATATCCTTTGGCCGGACTGTTGGACTATGAAGATACGAGATTGAAGACTTCGTCCCGTGTTCGGATGGGACTCTCCTTGGCGTGGAAGGCAAGCTAGGCAATACGGATATGTATATCTCCTCCTTTGTAACCGACCTTGTGTAACCCTAGCCCCCTCCAGTGTCTATATAAACCGGAGGGTTTTAGTCCATAGGACAACATACAATCATACCATAGGCTAGCTTCTAGGGTTTAGCCTCTCTGACCTCGTGGTAGATCAAATCTTGTACTACTCATATTATCAAGAATAAATCAAGCAGGACGTAGGGTTTTACGTCCATCAAGAGGGCCCGAACCTGGGTAAAACATCATGTCCCCTGCCTCTAGTTACCATCCACCTTAGACGCACAGTTCGGGACCCCCTACCCGAGATTCGCCGGTTTTGACACCGACACCACCCTTGCCACTCACCGGCCTACTTGTCTTCTCCTTTATTTATTTCACGCGGCGATGCCCCTCCCATCTCCCCTGACCTACTTTTCTCATCTTCCTGGAGTGCTCGGAGCCAATCCTTCAAGGTGGAATGATGCGGCCGCTACTGCCATCCCGCCCACTGGGAAGACCATATGTCGCTGCCACGTACCTGCACAACCGGCAGGAAGGTGCCATCATCGGAAGCATCGGAATTGGTTTGGGCGCTCATTTGGAAGCCATGGCCACTGGTGTTGTCCACTCCTCTGCAAATGGTGTACTAATCAAACCACCAGGTTTCACCTTCATAAAACTTTGTTTCTTCCCATCTGTAACTCACCTCTTATAATAGTAAAAACCAGACTCATAGTTCATGGAATCCGTTACTTTGAGTGATCCAAATGCCAGATAAAAATGATAAGGCAAAGGGGATATTGATGGAGAAAACAAATGTGCAGGTATGGCCGATGAACCATATTTATTTATGTCAGTAAAACTACACGTATTCCTTGCCTTCTCACGCCCTCTCTTTGTTTGCCGTCAATTTTGCTGATTTGGGCGTTTTGGGGCATTAGATCTAGGGATCCATGTGAGACGCTCTGAGGATGTTGGTGACATACGATGCAGAGGATGCAGGCGGTCTGCATGGATGAAACCGAGGCGAAGCACACGAGGGCATCTAGCAGGGCCCCATATGCGGGGGAAGAAGGGGGCGATCGTTCCAGCCGACGCGCGTGATGCAGGTGATGTTGTGGTTGCTCGATCCAGCCAACTGATCTCCTAAGCCTCTTGTTGCATCGAGTGGTTATTCAGGTAAGATGCCTACTCATGTACAACTTTCTCAAGTACAACTTTCTCATCTTTTTCCACTGCCCATGGTAAATTCCAAGACTCTTTGATTTCTTCAGCATTGAAATTTTGTTGCATTTAGTTGCTATCTTTTGCATGTCGTAGGGCACCATATATATCCTCGTAGTATTCCTAAGGCAAGATAGAGCATAAGGCCACAAAAAAGTCAGTGATAAATGGTGTGCCCATAGCTAGCATGATTTTTTAACCTTTTCTAATTTCGAGTGAGTTAGATGATCACTACCATACATATATAAACCTGCTGACGGGACGATCCGAAACATTGGAAGACATATTTGATAAAATATTAAAAAATAATCAAGATTAGTTACCTCTGGTGGTAAATGAAAACTAAACATGCACCCTGTTATCAGCTAGACATTATGCTTTGTATGTGTCTATGGCAGTTTAGGAAGGCTATATTTTTTAGGAGCGCCAAAGTGTACCATAGTTTTATAGAGTGCAAGATCAAAATAAGAAGCACAAAAATCGTTGTGGATAGTTTGTATCTAGGAGTAGGAGTAGAGTCGCTAAATAATCATGATTGGGCACCTGAGTTTACACTTTCCACTTTTAGTTGAATTGATATTTAAATTCTTTAAGATTTTATATTTTGTGTAAAAAATGGATGGATACCGCAAATCATGTATGTACCATGAATTGTCCTAATAATAATAAAACATATACACTTGAGGACCAAGTTCAAAGTAATTTTAAAGGAATATAAGATCCAATAACTAACCCACTTCTTTTCTAAAATCACATTACGGCTATGCAAATTGATTAATAATAATATGCAATCATGACCATATATTACTTCATCCAAAATTAACTTTGATGCACGGTCATCACTAGAATTTTGGTGGACAACTGATTGGTGCGGCAACGTATGCCATCATGGTCATCGTTATTTGAGAAATAAGAGAGAACCACAAGCTACAAGAATGCACAATACTTCAAACAAATTTATGTAAGTTTCTTATATTCCTAGCAAGTAAGAGCGAAAAATAAACGGGTGCAGCAATGCGCGCCATCAACGATCTAGTAGGAGATAAATTCACAACGAAGCCGGGTAGCTGGCAAGTATCAGCTGGGTTTTGGGCTGCCTCGTCTAGGGTTTCTTTTTTAACATGCGCAGCCCACGACATGTCGGTTTGTATTTTTTTGAGGGTCATCATATATCGACCAGCCTATGGACCTCCCATCCGAGGTTTTATTTTTCCTGAAACATCAGTAATCCAATTTATGTATTTTTTAAAGAAAATGCAGAGGTCTGTTCTATTTTTCTATATAAGAATAGGAACGCCTGGTCCAACTTATGTTTCCCTTCTAACTATATTATATATATTTAAATTATTTTATATGTTACTATATATTATTGTTATTGTCATCATATATTTAACAGATACTTACATATGTAAGAAAACAATATCCCGCATCTTATTAACTTATAAAAATAATTTCTTAACAATAAAATTCTAGATATTTTTGGCAACAAAAATCCTGGTGATTGTGTACAAAAGCTTTGTAAGATTTAAGGACCAATGTAATAATAAATAACTTATTATTTAAATATATTTATAACAAAATGCTCAACCCCTGTTTATTTTTTAATAACATTGTTGTGCCCAACCCAACATTATAATTAGAATCAGCCCAGCAAAATTGTGTATATTGAGAAAGTGCAAATTACTTGTATTTTTTTTAGAAAAAACTAAATCGGCCACATGGACGCTACATTATTTGTTCACCCAGCCCAGCAAATGGACTGCAATTCTAAAAAAAGATCAAATTGACTGTAAATTCTGAAAAAATGGGTTAAATATGTGCCACATTTTTGGAGGCTGAAATGTGGGCCAATAGGTCGAAGCCAACGCAAGTCATTGTCAACTTAGTCAACACATGATTCTGACATCATTAGCCATTGGATTTACATCCAACGACTAGCATCCATCTTCAATCTCTCATCTTCTTCCTCCAGCACCGCTGGGACCACCTGCTCCCGCCTCCTACTGCTAGTAGCTCTACATAACATGCTTCACTGTGAAGCGCTACCCCACCGTTGGCCAGACCATCCCTTCACCCCTCCACACCTCTTGTTCTTCTCCACCGATTGCCAAACCACACCGCACCAGAACCAGATAATCCTCGTACACCTCTCCGTCTGCGACTGTACTCCCGCGTCTTCCCATCTCCGGCTCGTTGCTGTCCGGGGCCTCGCTGTCGTCCACCACCTTGGATGCGCTCGGCGCAGAGTGGCCAACATGGTCAACAAACGACATCCATCGGAAGTAGACTGTGTGTGGAGAGGATGACAGCTGGGTCCACGGCCGCACGTAAGGAAATGCCTCCTTATTACGCGCAAAATAATGATTCCTCCACCTGACAGCTGGGACCCATCGAAAGGGCCTTTGTATTTCGTGAAAAATGTTCCCCCCGCTGACAGGTTGGACCCACCAGCTATATCTTCACATGCAAGGAAGTGCCTTCTTATTATGCACAAAAAATGAATACCCCCTGCTAGCTAGGACCCACCATAGTGGGAGGCTGGCATGTGGGCCCACTAAGTTGACGGGAACGGAGGGCTTTGTCAACTTAGTCAATATGAACGATTCTAGCTCCAGGGACCATACGATGTCCATCCAACGGCCCTAGTGCTTCTTCAACCTCTGGCCTTCTTGCTCCAGCTGCCCAAACCAGTGTCGGTCGTGTCGCGTGCTCCTGCCTCCCGTGGCCGGCTGTGATGTTGCGGAGGCCTCACCGCCCCTACTACTCTCATCGCTGGCCTGGCCATCCCTCTACTCACCCACACCCCATGTTATTCTGTGGCGACGGCAGCCTCACACTGCAGCCAAACCAGTGAACCATCGTAGTCCTCTCCGCATGGGCAACCACTGCCACGTCTTACCCGGCTCCACGTCGTCTTCTTCCTAGGCCTCGCCGTCGTCCACTGCTCAGGTGCCCTCGGCGCGGCCTGGTAAACACGGTCAAGGAACGACTTCCATCGGAAGAGTACTGTACGTGGAGAGACTGACAGCTGGGTCCACGGCCGCAGCAAGGAAGTGCCTCCTTATTACGCGGAAAATAATGATCCCTCCACCTGATAGCAGGGACCCACCAGACGAGCCACCGTATTTCGTGAAAAAAATGTTTCCCCCTAACTGCTGGGACCCACCAGCTACATCTTCGCACGGAAGGAAGTGCATGACGTTCGGGACCCACCTGGTCGAAGCGTACGTAGCATTGTCATTCTGGTCATGAACGTGTACGTACATGCTAGTCGATGTAGAGGTGTGCACGTGTCATAGTAGAGGCGCGCACGTAGCATGTACACGTACGTAAGCGGCTAGGGTGCAAGAAAGAAAATATGACCACGTAGGTACATACGGGCGGGGTCTCGAACGCCTACTCGCGCATACATACGGCCAGGGCTCGTTACATGGCTGGGTCGAAACGAAGAAGCTACGCTGTTGTCGTGTTCTTGGGGAGGCAACCGGCTGGGTCGGAACGGAATGCGTCGTCGTGTTAATCGGGAGCCAACTGGCTTGGACAGAATAGACAATGGAAAAGAGGCCTGGCGTACCGCAGAACGGAGGAAACGACCTTGTGTTCGACCGGCCATGGTCGAAACGGGATCCTGTTCATTGGGAGGGGTCTGGCGTACCGCAAAACGGAGGAGACGGACCTCATACAGTCGAAATGGTGTCCTGTTGATCGGGAGGGGTGTGGCGTACCGCAAAACGGAGGAAACGGACTTGTGTTGGAGCATTGCAGTCGAAACGGGGGTCCTGTTCATCGGAAGGGGTGTGTCGTACCGTAAAACGGGACTCCACGGGATGTTGTTCATCTCCACCATCGATTGCCTCCATGGGCTACTGTTCGTCCACTGTCGACTGCCTCCACGGGCTTCTATTCATCCCCGTCGATCTCCTCCAGCCTCCACCTACGACTGTTCATCCACGGGCTCCTGTTCATCTAGCCTCCACCATGCGCTCCTCTACCGACTACTGTTCAACTAGCCCTCTCCATGGGGTCCTGTTCAACCACCCCTCTACGGGCTACTGTTCATCCAGCCCTCCACAGGCTACTGTTCAACCAGCCCTCCATGGGCTACTGTCCATACAGCCCTCCACGGGGTCCTGTTCATCCACAGGCTCGATTATCAGGGTACTGTTCATCCAGTGGCAACGGCCTCTACTACCATGGGGTCCTGTTCATCCAACCCCCACCGGGAACTGTTCATCCAAACCCCCTGAACAAACCCCCTGTTCATCAAGGGAAGGAGGCATCAGTGTTCGATCGGCTTCTGTTAGCAGCAGTAGCGAAGGAATCACTCGAGTTTTGTTAACAGCAAGGGATCGATCGATCGCTCGGGTTGAGTAACGCGTAGCCTGTAGTGCAATCGCTCGGGTTCAGTTAGAGCCCAACGCCTCGCTCGGGTTCAGTTAGAGCCCAACGCCTCGCACACATGCGCGTACGTATGAGAGAAACATGCATCGCTCGGCCCCCGACCACCCACCGTAACCGGTAACTTCCCGATATTTTCCTTGCCCTCGCTTCTACCATGGTTTTTCCGTCATGGACAGCCCAAAGAATGTCATGCAGCTGCATCTCCGGCCCGCCCAGGACGAAAAGCCCATTTTCTGTCATGATTTTTTGTCACAAAAGTAGGACCCCACCACACCTTTCATGATACCGGGTTTTGTCACAATTATCGTCATAGAAGTGTCATAAGTATGACAAAAAAATTTCGTTCAGCCCAAAATGTCAGGGATGTGTCTTTTTTTGTAGTGAAGATGTATCTCTGAAGAGGAGGGACGGCAGCTCTTGGCTAAAATACATGGTGGTCTCAGTGGCCATCACGCTGCAGCTCGGGCTCTCGTAAGTAAGTCCTTCTATATAGGTTTCTTTTGGCACACAGCCCGAGCAGATGCACAGGCCGTTGTACAGCGATGTGTCGGATGCTAGTTGTTCGCCAATCAAAGTCACATGCCGCCCACTGCCCTAAAAAAATCCACATTACTTGGCCTTTTGCGATCTGGGGGCTAGATATGCTCGGACCCCTTAAAGGGGGAAGCCACAAAAACAAATATTTGCTGGTTATGGTGGATAAATTCACTAAGTGGATAGAGGCCAAACCAGTAAAAACGGCTGAAGGTGGGCCAGTGATCGACTTTATATCCGGTGTTGTGCATCATTATGGTGTCTTGCGCAGCATCGTTACTAACAACGGATCTAACTTTATAGTCGGGGAGGTGAAAAACTGGTGTGCTAACCTGGGCATTAAGCTTGATTATGCCTCCATATATCACCCTCAAACAAACGGTCAGGTCGAACGGGCTAATGGCCTGATAATGAGCGGCATTAAACCCAGACCAGTGTGATCCCTACAGGAGTCAGATAAACACTTGGTTGAGGAACTTGATTCCATACTCTGGGGACTGTGGACAATGCCCAATCGTACGACCATATACACACCCTTCTTCATGGTGTACGGCGCAGAGGCTGTCTTGCCCAGTGACATTATTCATGACTCACCTCAAGTGCGCATGTATGTAGAGAGAGAAGCTGAGCTTGATCGGCTGGACGACCTGGATGGCCTGGAGGAGGAGCGCGATGTTGCAAAAGCCCGTTCTGCATTCTATCAACAATAGGCTCGGAGATACCAAAGCAGAGAAGTACGGGCCAAGACCTATAATGTCGGTGAACTCGGTTTACGCCTCCCGGAGAAGAAAAAGGACAAACTCAAACCAAAATGGGAGGGTCCCTTCATTATCAATGAATTCTCATAGGAGGAGACTACCGCCTTCGCAATGCATCGGATAATCGCCTCGAGCCAAATCCATGGAACGCTGCTCGGCTTCGAAGATTCTATGCATAAGTCCGGCCATACTTCTTTTTCCTTCCTTTTTCTCCTCTTCATCTATTTTTTGTTTTCTCGTTTTTGTACGATTTCCATGATATGTTCAGATAAGCTGAACACTTGAGGGGTACACATCCTTAAATGTATATATTCCATCAAGACAGGGGGCTTCTTTAACCAAAGCTTATCATTATTTCGAGCATGGAGCTCACAATATAAGTGTCTTTTGCTGATATACATCCTTTTTGCCATTGTATGCACCTCTACTACTTAAGTTTTTGCCAAGCTGGGTTGCCTGGCTCCTGTGTTTATGCCCTACATTCCCGATTGTTCAGCTAGGGCGTAAAGGGAGCACCTCTGCAATTCTTACAACTGGGTCACCGGACATGTACCTCAGACAGGTGAAGCCGAAAGCTAGCGTTCTTAAGACAATAAGTGGTTGGCAATCAAACAACAGATTGTTACATTATTGTAACCACTCCAGCATCGCGGCATGCGTAACTGCAATATGCCAGCCCAAGGAAAGGAACCCTTAACGGAACTATTTTACTTGGAAGATGTTTCTTACATATGTAATGTAACATACAGCCCGAACTAAAATTTCTTGTCTGTTTGAGCACAATGACTAGGTTGCCTAGTTTCGGGACATAACAAATGCTTCTTTTCGAAAAGTATCCGGAAACACTCCATCATTTTTTGGGTTTGGAGGTTAAAGCCAAAATCCTGAGATGACAAACTTTTTACATGTTCGCATAATGGTACAGGTTGATTAATACACTCAATCATAAACCTATTCCTTATCTATTCCATCTATAAGACTGTCTAATTTACAGTCTTCCTACGAATACTTCGCAACTACCATTACTTGGTCATACACCAATTCACTAGAATTTCTTTCCCGTCTGATCCTTATGGTCCCACCCGGGCCATATGATTTGGATTTGGTTTGGTGAAACGTGTCTTCACCATGGCACAGGCTTCTCGTGTGCCTTTGCAGCAACACTGGTAGAAAAAGGGCCTTTAGTCCCGGTTCAATAGGGCCTTTAGTCCCGGTTCAATCCAGAACCGGGACTAAAGGGCGCGGCGACGTGGAGCTCCACCTTTAGTCCCGGTTGGTAACACCAACCGGGACTAAAGGAAATTTTATGATTTTTTTTTGAATTTTTTTTTGATTTTCAAACTTCTAAATTATTTTAACCTCTATTCTGTAATCACCACCCTCATCACTTCTCAATTTATCCTCTAATCACCCCTCATCATTCCAAATCATCTAACTTCCCGAACGGTCACCCATCCTCCCACTCCCCCAGCCTAAGCACGCTTAACTTCTGGGTTCTATTCTCCCTCGCTCCAAGTCTGCACTTGTTGTTTTCCTGACAATAGTAAGATGTCAATCCTATTAACCTTCAGGAATTTTGCTTGAGCATGAAGTGACACATTTCACTGTTTGAGTTTGAAACTATTGTTTTAAAAAATAACAATTATTTAGTAACACTAATATTTCTTGAATAATTAGTTTGACCATTGTTTGACCATAGTTTACCAGATTTGACCAAAATTGAAATAACTAAAATAATTATTTAGTAACACTAATATTCTAGAATAATTAGTTTGACCATTGTTTGACCACAGTTTGCCCACTGTTTTAATATTTTTCAATTTTTCCACTCTAGATCTTAAAAGCCCCGTAACTTTTTTTTCTATTAGGTTTTTGAGGATTTTGCAAATGTTTAACGGGGTTCCCCCAGTTAAATTCGGATGTAACTTTTCGAGTAGATGATTTTTCATATAAAAAAATTTTAAATTCGGATGTAACTTTTCGAGTAGATGATTTTTCATATAAAAAACTTTTTCATCCGAGTTAGTATGCAAAAGTTATGCCCATTTTTACAAATTTCAGAGAGATTTTGCAAATAAAGTCAAAATTCACATTTGCAAATTTTCCCAACAACTAGACCACATATCACATGAGAAACTTATTTTCTTTTATTTTTTGACATTTCCATTATTTTCTTTTTTTTTTTAAACTGAAAAGGCGATCCACGGGGGGGGGGGGGGGGGGGTAGAGTTTGAAAATGGGACCTTTAGTACCGGTTCGTGGCACGAATCAGGACTAAAGGTCTCAACCCCATTAGTCCCGGTTCGTGCCTCAAACCGGGACTAAAGGTCTAATCTTTAGTCCCGGTTTGAGGCACGAACCGGGACTAAAGGTCATCGCACCCTTTAGTCCCGGTTCATGTCTTAAACTGGGACTAAAGGGCCCGAGTGAACCGGGACTAATGCCTTAGCCACACGAACCGGGACCAATGCTCACATTAGTCCTGGTTCTTGACTGAACCGGGACTAATGTGAATATTGCCCCGTGACCATAGCCCTGTTTTCTACTAGTGTTGCAAGAGGATGTCTTCCATAGCTCGAACTGGCGCCGGGCACCTTTGAACAGGCCTGCCAGGCCCTCCATAATTTCTGGAGAGGTACCAGATGGCCATAAAGCCTTCCCCTGCTTTTCATGGCTTTCCGGGCCCGAGCATGTACCACAGACAGTTCCTTCAACACGACGCCTTGAAATCCAGATACTTCTTCCTCCGGTCGACCAGTCAACAGGCCTGCGGCAACAGAGTCATGACATTCCGAATTAAGGGATTACACATGGGCACCTAGAATGGTTCTAAATAAGAGAGGAAGACATACCGAACATGCCGCCTTTCAGCTTCTCATTTTCCTTCTGAGCGGCCGATAACTGGGCCTTTAAGCTCTCTATATCTTTGGATAGTCTGTCTTTTTCCCTGTCATGTTTATTCTTCCTGGATGCATTCGTTGCGACCTTTTTCATTTCCGCCAACTCGGCGGTGACATCATTTAGCTGTGTGTGATTCGCTTCTAGCTCCTGGGATAGCGCGGTATTTTTCTCTTTGAGAGCCTGCGGGTCATAGCGTTCCTTAAATCGGTTTACCTCACTACTTCTTCCATTCTTCAGGGCTACTGGCACATGACTATCAAAAATTGTGTAAAACTTTTACCTGTATATCCTTCGAGAACAGCTCAATGACTCCGGAGCGGCTCGGATATATGCATCCACCAAGCTGAGTGCGGTAAACTCTTGGTCGGAAAAGGTCGGAGTGCGCATAGCCTCTTTTAATCGACAGTGATTCATCAAACTCTCCACTTCGTAATGCGTGACTAATACATCATCGAATGATTTGATGATGGCATTGCATCGGCTCTCGTCTCGATTGGCGAGTTCAGCACTGGATTGGTGGACATTCGGCTTACTGGGCGTTTTCCCACCGTCTGCCGTGTACTCCTCCTCACATCAAGGATAAAAGGAGACA
Source organism: Triticum monococcum (assembly GCA_034509565.1). Taxonomy (NCBI): domain Eukaryota; kingdom Viridiplantae; phylum Streptophyta; class Magnoliopsida; order Poales; family Poaceae; genus Triticum; species Triticum monococcum. The sequence continues at coordinate 567,342,322 of CM067841.1, read as the reverse complement.
TTTAACAATCCAGACTCATGCCTAGGCATGTATTAAGCAAACATACCTCTTGGAAGACTGTGAGGTTTTGGCAGCACTCCCGGTCCCTTTTCATTTTGAACGACGGCCTTGTGTCGGGGCCGCCCTTGAGGAGGTACGGTCCCTAGAGTGTCGATCCTATTAAATTCTGGATTAGTAAAACAGATAAAAGTGCAAATAGGGATTTCCTTGAAAGGGCCCTCCAATACTCATGATGCATAAGGTATAGAGGCGGGGTAGTCAGTGGTGATAGCCACTTCCGAGATGTGAAGGCTCGCTTGATAAAATACCCCATCGTCAAACTCTATATATATGTCTGGATCCTCGCAAAAGGCAGGGTCTTCTTCACGGTTATGATCCTCTGGATGTGGAGCAAGACAGTGGACGTCCTCGGTCATCTTCCTCGATGACTATTTCTGGCAACAAAAGGAAAAATTGATTAGTATCTATAACAGCAAATAAAATAACACAGACAATCGAAATCTTACCCATTCAATGGGGTTGTACATGGAATAGCCTTACCGGCAGTTTAGTCAGAGAAAATCTTCTTTCTCACCCTTATACAGATCGGCCAAGATTGTGGCCAGTTTGGCTGGGGTATCCGGACCCTTCCGTCTATAGCAGGACGTGCCATCTTCTTTGTTGTAACACCATAAGGGAGTTACTCTGGATTGGAGAGGTTGGACACACTTTTTTATTGCAATAGCCATGACCTCAACTATCGAGAGCTCGTATGGGCTCGCAACCTGACCTTGCTGACCAACCTTTTATCTCCACACTATCCTCCTCCTTGGGTGGGGATGCTAGTTGAGGCGCTTCTTTAAAGGAGCACTGGAAAATTCTGGAAGGTCGCGCCGTACGGGGTCCGGCAGTGGGCCGTCGTCTATATAGAACCATTCCGAAGACCACTGTGGGTATACCTCTTTGGGAGTTCCAATGGGGTATCCGGATCCGGCTATGCGCCATACTTCGACATCGCCCACTTCAAATATGGAGCCTCCTCGATGGTGGGGAACGAGGCAAAAGAACTTCTTCCATAATTCAAAATGGGCCTCAATGTCGAGGAACAGTTTGCAAAGGGCAATGAAACCTGAGATGTGTAGAATCGAACCTGGGGTAAGATTGTGAAGTTGGATGCCGTAAAATTCTAATAGACCCCTGAGAAAGGGATGGATTGGAAATCCTAGGCCCTGCAGCAGGAATGGAACGAAGCACACTCTCTCCTCCTTATTGGGGTTGGGCAAATTCTCAGCCATCATGTCGTTGCCGATTGAGGCCAATCCCGCTCGAACAGGGACTAGATATGCGAGGGGGAGATAGCCCTGTGCCTGGAGACAGCTCAGCTGAAGACGAGGCACGAATCAACTTTGCCAATCACCTTCTTGAGCGCCATGAGGGCACGAAGAGGAGCCTGGAGCGCTGGCCATGTTGGAGAGCTTTCTTCGTGGCTAATCTTGATAGTTTTCCTTTTGCGCGATGTGAGATGGCATTTGGGGACTAGATCTCCTTATATAGATGTCGTCCGAGCTCGGCGAGGGGCTTATTTGCAAAAACATCATCGACCGTTCGTATTCACCCGACGTGCGGAAATGGAAGTGATGAAACGGAGGAATCATAAAAGACAGAAACATCGAGGTCGCAGCTGGACTGTCATTAATCTGAAGTATAATGAAGAACCCGCCTTGCAAAGCCGAAGACATAAGATGGGTACTACATCGTCATTGAAGGAAAGTTTGGGACTACTTAGGGAGTCCTGGATTAAGGGGTCCTCGAATGTCCGGGCCGTGTATTATGGGCCGGACTGGTGGGCTGTGAAGAAGCAAGGTAGAAGACCATACCCCGTGTCCAGATAGGACTCTCCTTTGTGTGGAAGGCAAGATTGGCATTCGGATGTATAGTTTCGTTCCTCTGTAAACCGACTCTGTACAACCCCAGGCCCCTCCGATGTCTAAATAAACCAAGAGTTTAGTCCGTAGAGGTCATCAGAATTCAGATAGGCTAGACATCTAGGGTTTAGCCATTACGATCTCGAGGTATATCGACTCTTGTAACCCCTATACTCATCAAATACAATCAAGCATGATGTAGGATTTTACCTCCATTAAGAGGGCCCGAACCTGGGTAAACATCATGTCCCCTTTGTCTCCTGTTACCTTTGATCCTCAGACGCATAGTTCGGGACCCCCTACCCGAGATCGGCTGGTTCTTTCTTCGCACAATATTTTATATATATTCCAAAAATAAGCTCCGTGAAGTTTCAGGACTTTTGGAGTTGTGCAAAATATGTCTCTAATATTTCCTTCTTTTCAAGTCCACAATTCCAGCTGCCGGCATTCTCCCTCTTTATGTAAACCTTGTAAAATAAGAGAGAATGGGCATAAGTATTGTGATATAATGTGTACTAACTGCCCATAATGCAATAAATATTAACATAAAAGCATGATGCAAAATGGGCGTATCAACATGCGGGTGGAGAGGCGCCACTGATGACCCACAAGTATAGGGGATCTATCGTAGTCCTTTCGATAAGTAAGAGTGTCGAACCCAACGAGGAGAAGAAGGAAATGATAAGCCATTTCCAGCAAGGTATTCTCTGCAAGTATTGAAATAAGTGGTAACAGATAGTTTGGTGATAGGATAATTTTTAACGAGCAACAAGTCACAAAAGTAAATAAAGTGCAGCAAGGTGGCCCAATCCTTTTTGTAGCAAAGGACAAGCCTGGAAAAACTCTTATATAGAGAAAATCTCTCTCGAGGACACATGGGAATATCGTCAAGCTAGTTTTCATCACGCTCATATGACTCGCATTCTGTACTTTGATAATTTGGTATGTGGGTGGACCGGTGCTTGGGTACTGTCCTTACTTGGACAAGCATCCCACTTATGATTAACCTCTATTACAAGCATCCACAACTACAACAAAAGTATTAAGGTAAATCTAACCATAGCATGAAACATATGGATCCAAATCAGCCCCTTACGAAGCAACGCATAAACTAGGGTTTAAGCTTCTATCACTCTAGCAACCCATCATCTACTTATTACTTCCCAATGCTTTCCTCTAGGCCTAAATAATGGTGATGTGTTATGTAGTCGACGTTCACATAACACCACTAGAGGCTAGACTGAAGGAAATATGCCCTAGAGGCAATAATAAAGTTATTATTTATTTCCTTATATCATGATAAAAGTTTATTATTCATGCTAGAATTGTATTAGCCGGAAACATAATACATATGTGAATACATAGACAAACAGAGTGTCACTAGTATGCCTCTACTTGACTAGGTCGTTAATCAAAGATGGTTATGTTTCCAAACCATGGACAAAGAGTTGTTATTTGATTAACGGGATCACATCATTAGTTGAATGATCTGATTGACATCACCCATTCCATTAGCTTAGCACCCGATCGTTTAGTATGTTGCTATTGCTTTCTTCATGACTTATACATGTTCCTATCACTATGAGATTATGCAACTCCCGTTTGCCGGAGGAACACTTTGTGTGCTACCAAACGTCACAACATAACTGGGTGATTATAAAGGAGCTCTACAGGTGTCTCCAAAGGTACATGTTGGGTTGGCGTATTTCGAGATTAGGATTTGTCACTCCGATTGTCGGAGAGGTATCTCTGGGCCCTCTCAGTAATGCACATCACATAAGGCTTGCAAGCATTGCAACTAATGAGTTAGTTGCGGGATAATGTATTACGGAACGAGTAAAGAGACTTGCCGGTAACGAGATTGAACTAGGTATTGGATACTGACGATCGAATCTCGGGCAAGTAACATACCGATGACAAAGGGAACAACGTATGTTGTTATGCGGTCTGACCGATAAAAGATCTTCGTAGAATATGTAGGCCAATATGGGCATCCAGGTCCCGCTATTGGTGTTGACCGGAGACGTGTCTCGGTCGTGTCTACATTGTTCTCGAACCCGTACTGTCCGCACGATTAAGGTTTCGATGATAGTTATATTATGAGTTTATGCATTTTGATGTACCGAAGGTTGTTCGCAGTCCCGGATGTGATCACGGACATGACGAGGTGTCTCGAAATGGTCGAGACATAAAGATTGATATAATGGAAGCCTATGTTTGGATATCGGAAGTGTTCCGGGTGAAATCGGGATTTTACCGGAGTACCGGGAGGTTACCGGAACCCCCCGGGAGATATATGGGGCTTAGTGGGCCTTAGTGGAAGAGAGGAGAGGTAGCCAGAGATGGGCCGCGCGCCCCTCCCCTCCCTTGGTCCGAATAGGACAAGGAGAGGGGGCCGGCCCCCCTTCCTCCTCTCTCTCCTCCGTGAATCCTATTCCAACTAGGAAAGGGGGGAATCCTACTCCCAGAGGAAATAGGACTCCTCCTGGCGCGCCTCTCCTGGCCGGCCGCACCCCCCCTTTGAGCCTTTATATACGGAGGCAGGGGCACCCCCTAGACACACAAGTTGATCCACATGATCATATTCTTAGCCGTGTGCGGTGCCCCCTTCCACCATAGTCCTCGATAATATTGTAGTAGTGCTTAGCGAAGCCCTGCGACGATAGTACGTCAAGATCATCACCACGCCTTCGTGCTGACGGAACTCTTCCCCGACACTTTGCTGGATCGGAGTCCGGGGATCGTCATCGAGCTGAACGTGTGCTAGAACTCGGAGGTGCCGTAGTTTCGGTGCTTGATCGGTCGGGCCGTGAAGACGTACGACTACATCAACCGCGTTGTCATAACGCTTCCGCTGTTGGTCTACGAGGGTATGTAGACAACACTCTCCCCTCTCGTTGCTATGCATCATCATGATCTTGTGTGTGCGTAGGAAATTTTTTGAAATTACTAACGTTCCCCAATAGTGGCATCAGAGCCAGGTTTTATGTGTTGATGTTATATGCACGAGTAGAACACAAGTGAGTTGTGGGCGATATAAGTCATACTGCTTACTAGCATGTCATACTTTGGTTCGGCGGTATTGTTGGATGAAGCGGCCCAGATCGACATTACGCGTACGCTTACGCGAGACCGGTTCTCCCGACGTGCTTTGCACAAAGGTGGCTAGCGGGTGACAGTTTCTCCAACTTTAGTTGAACCGAGTGTGGCTACGCCCGGTCCTTGCGAAGGTTATAACAACACCAACTTGACAAACTATCATTGTGGTTTTGATTCGTACGTAAAATTGGTTCTTGATTAAGCCCGTAGCAGCCACGTAAAACTTGCAACAACAAGTAGAGGACGTCTAACTTGTTTTTGCAGGGCATGTTGTGATGTGATATGGTCAAGACATGATGCTAAATTTTATTGTATGAGATGATCATGTTTTGTAACCGAGTTATCGGCAACTAGCAGGAGCCACATGGTTATCGCTTTATTGTATGCAATGCAATCGCGCTGTAATGCTTTACTTTATCACTAAGTGGTAGCGATAGTCGTGGAAGAATTAGATTGGCGAGACGACAACGATGCTATGATGGAGATCAAGGTGTCGCGCTGGTAACGATGGTGATCACGACGGTGCTTCGAAGATGGAGATCACAAGCACAAGATGATGATGGCCATATCATATCACTTATATTGATTGCATGTGATGTTTATCTTTTATGCATCTTATCTTGCTTTGATTGACGGTAGCATTATAAGATGATCTCTCACTAATTATCAAGAAGTGTTCTCCCTGAGTATGCACCATTGCGAAAGTTCTTCGTGCTGAGACACCACATGATGATCGGGTGTGATAGGCTCTATGTTCAAATACAACGGGTGCAAAACAGTTGCACACGCGGAATACTCAGGTTATACTTGACGAGCCAAGCATATACAGATATGGCCTCGGAACACGGAGACCGAAAGGTCGAGCGTGAATCATATAGTAGAGATGATCAACATAGTGATGTTCACCAATGAAACTACTCCATGTCACGTGATGATCGGACATGGTTTAGTTGATTTGGATCACGTGATCACTTAGAGGATTAGAGGGATGTCTATCTAAGTGGGAGTTCTTAAGTAATATGATTAAATGAACTTAAATTTATCATGAACTTGGTATTTTGCAAATTATGTTGTAGATCAATAGCTCGCGTTGTTGCTTCCCTGTGTTTATTTTGATATGTTCCTAGAGAAAATTGTATTGAAAGATGTTAGTAGCAATGATGCGGATTGGATCCGTGATCTGAGGTTTATCCTCATTGCTGCATAGAAGAATTATGTTCTTGATGCACCGCTAGGTGACAGACCTATTGCAAGAGTAGATGCAGATGTTATGAATGCTTGGCTAGCTCAATATGATGACTACTTGATAGTTTAGTGCACCATGCTTAATGGCTTAGAATCGGGACTTCAAAGACGTTTTGAACGTCATGGACCATATGAGATGTTCTAGGAGTTGAAGTTAATATTTCAAGCAAATAACCAAGTTGAGAAATATGAAGTCTCCAACAAGCTCTATAGCTAAAAGATGGAGGAGAATAGCTTAAGCAGTGAGCATGTGCTCAGATTGTCTGGGTACTACAATCACTTGAATCAAGTGGGAGTTAATCTTCCAGATAAAATAGTGATTGACAGAATTCTCTAGTCACCATCACCAAGCTAGTAGAACTTTGTGATGAACTATAATATGCAAGGGATAACGGAAACAATTCCCAAGCTCTTCGTGATGCTGAAATCGACGAAGGTAGAAATCAAGAAAAACATCAAGTGTTGATGGTTAACAAGACCACTAGTTTCAAGAAAAGGGCAAAGGGAAGAAGGGGAACTTCAAGAAGAACAGCAAGCAAGTTGCTGCTCAAGTGAAGAAGCCCAAGTCTGGTCCTAAGCCTGAGACTAAGTGCTTCTACTGCAAAGGGACTGGTCACTGGAAGCGGAACTGCCCCAAGTATTTGGCGGATAAGAAGGATGGCAAAGTGAACAAAAGTATATTAGATATACATGTTATTGGTGTGTACTTTACTAGTTTTTATAGCAACCCCTCAGTATTTGATACTAGATCAGTTGCTAAGAGTAGTAACTCGAAACAGGAGTTGCAGAATAAACAAAGACTAGTTAAGGGTGAAGTGACAATGTGTGTTGGAAGTAGTTCCAAGATTGATATGATCAACATCGCACACTCCCCTATACTTTCGGGATTAGTGTTGAACCTAAATAAGTGTTATTTGGTTTTTGCGTTGAGCATGAATATGATTTAATCATGTTTATTGCAATACAGTTATTCATTAAAGTCAGAGAATAATTGTTGTTCTGTTTACATGAATAAAACCTTCGATGGTCATACACCCAATGAAAATAGTTCATTGGATCTCGATCGTAGTGTTACACATATTCATAATATTGAAGCCAAAAGATGCAAAGTTAATAATGATATTGCAACTTATTTGTGGCACTGCCATTTAGGTCATATCGGTGTAAAGCGCATGAAGAAAATCCATACTGATGGACTTTTGGAACCACTTGATTATGAATCACTTGGTACTTGCGAACCATGCCTCATGGGCAAGATGACTAAGACTCCGGTCTCCAGAACAATGGAGCGAGCAACAAACTTGATTGGAAATAATACATACTGATGTATGCAGTCCAATGAGTGTTGAGGCTCGCAGCAGGTATCATTATTTTCTGACCTTCACAGATGATTTTTGCAGATATGGGGATATCTACTTGATGAAACATAAAGTCTGAAACATTTGAACAGTTAAAAGAATTTCAGAGTGAAGTGGAAAATCATCGTGACAAGAAAATAAAAGTTTCTACGAGATGTTCGCAGAGGTAAAATATTTGAGTTATGAGTTTGGCCTTCAATTAAAACAATGTGAAATAGTTTCACTACTCACGCCACGTGGAACACCATAGTGTAATGGTGTGTCCGAACGTCATAACCATACTTTATTAGATATAGTGCGATCTATGATGTCTCTTACCGATCTACCACTGTCGTTTTGGGGTTATGCATTAGAGACAGGTGCATTCACGTTAAATAGGGCACCATCTAAATCCGTTGAGACGACATCGTGTGAACTATGGTTTGCCAAGAAACCTAAGCTGTCGTTTCTTAAAGTTTGGAGTTGTGATGCTTATGTGAAAAAGTTTCATCTCGATAAGCTCAAACTCAAATCGGAGAAATATGTCTTCACAGGATACCCAAAGGAGACAGTTGGGTACACCTTCTATCACAGATCCGAAGGCAAGACATTCGTTGCTAAGAATGGATCCTTTCTAGAGAAGGAGTTTCTCTCGAAAGAAGTGAGTGGGAGGAAAGTAGAAAACTTGATAAGGTAATTGTACCTTCTCCCTTATTGGAAAATAGTTCATCACAGAAATCTGTTCCTGTGACTACTACACCAATTAGTGAGAAAGCTAATGATGATGATTATGTAACTTCAGATCAAGTTACTACCGAATCTCGTAGGTAAACTAGAGTGAGATCCGCACCAGAGTGGTACGGTAATCCTATTCTGGAGGTCATGTTACTTGACCATGACGAACCTACGAACTATGAGGAAGCGATGATGAGCCCAGATTCCGATAAATGGCTTGAGGCCATGAAATCTGAGATAGGATCCATGTATGAGAACAAAGTGTAGACTTTGGTGGACTTGCCCGAGGATCGGCAAGCCATTGATAATAAATGGATCTTCCAGAGGAAGACGGACACGGATAGTAGTGTTACTATCTAGAAAGCTAGAATTGTCGGAAAAAAGGATTTTAACAAAAGTTCAAGGTGTTAACTACGATGAGATTTTCTCACTCGTATCGATGCTTAAAGTCTGTCCAAATCATGTTATCAATTGCCGCATTTTATGAAATCTGGCAAATGGATAACAAAAACTGCAATCCTTAATGGATTTATTAAAGAAGAGTTGTATATGATGCAACCAGAAGGTTTTGTCAATCCTAAAGGTGTTAACAAAATGTGCAAGCTCCAGCGATCCATCTATGGACTGGTGCAAGCATCTCGGAGTTAGAATATACACTTTGATAAGTAGATCAAAGCATATAGTTTTATACAGACTTGCGGTGAAGCCTGTATTTACTAGTAAGTGAGTGGGAGCACTACAACATTTCTGATAAGTATATGTGAATGACATATTGTTGATCGGAAATAATGTAGAATTATTCGGCAAAGCATAAAGGAGTGTTTGAAAGGAGTTTTTCAAAGAAAGACCTCGGTGAATCTGCTTACATATTGAGTATCAAGATCTATAGAGATAGATCAAGACGCTTGATAAGTTTTTTCAATGAGTACATACCTTGACAAGTTTTTGAAGTAGTTCAAAATGGAACAGTCAAAGAAAAAGTTTCTTGCCTGTGTTACAAGGTGTGAAGTTGAGTAAGACTCAAAGCCCGACCACGGCAGAAGATAGAAAGAGAATGAAAGTCATTCCCTATGCCTTAGTCATAGGTTCTATAAAGTATGCCTTGTTGTGTACCTGATCTATTGTATACCATACACTGTGTTAAGAGAGGGAGTACAATAGTGATCTAGGAGTAGATCAATGGACAGCGGTCAAAATTATCCTTACTGGAATAAGGATATGTTTCTCGATTACGGAGGTGACAAAAGGTTCGTCGTAAAGGGTTACGTCGATGCAAGTTTTGACACTGATCCAGATAACTCTAAGTCTTCATCTGGATACATATTGAAAGTGGGAGCAATTAGCTAAAGTAGCTCCGTTCGGAGCATTGTAGACATAGAAATTTGCAAAATACATACGGATCTGAATATGACAGATCCATTGACTAAACTTCCCTCCCAGGCAAAACATGGTCACACCTTAGTACTCCTTGGGTGTTAATCACATAGCGATGTGAAGTAGATTATTGACTCTAGTAAACCCTTTGGGTGTTCATCGCATATCGATGTGAACTATGGATGTTAATCACATGGTGATGTGAACTATTGCTGTTAAATCACACGGCGATGTGAACTAGATTATTGACTCTAGTGCAAGTGGGAGACTGAAGGAAATATGCCCTAGAGGCAATAATAAAGTTATTATTTATTTCCTTATATCATGATAAAAGTTTATTATTCATGCTAGAATTGTATTAACCGGAAACATAATACATGTGTGAATACATAGACAAACAGAGTGTCACTAGTATGCCTCTACTTGACTAGCTCGTTAATCAAAGATGGTTATGTTTCCTAACCATGGACAAAGAGTTGTTATTTGATTAACAGGATCACATCATTAGTTGAATGATCTGATTGACATCACCCATTCCATTAGCTTAGCACCCGATCGTTTAGTATGTTGCTATTGCTTTCTTCATGACTTATACATGTTCCTATGACTATTAGATTATGCAACTCCCGTTTGCCGGAGGAACACTTTGTGTGCTACCAAACGTCACAACGTAACTGGGTGATTATAAAGGAGCTCTACAGGTGTCTCCAAAGGTACATGTTGGGTTGCCGTATTTCGAGATTAGGATTTGTCACTCCGATTGTCAGAGAGGTATCTCTGGGCCCTCTTGGTAATGCACATCACATAAGCCTAGCAAGCATTGCAACTAATGAGTTAGTTGCAGGATGATGTATTACGGAACGAGTAAAGAGACTTGTCGGTAACGAGATTGAACTAGGTATTGGATGCCGACAATCGAATCATGGGCAAGTAACATACCGATGACAAAGGGAACAACGTATGTTGTTATGCGGTCTGACCGATAAAAGATCTTCGTAGAATATGTAGGAACCAATATGGGCATCCAGGTCCCGCTATTGGTTATTGACCGGAGACGTGTCTCGGTCATGTCTACATTGTTCTCGAACCCGTAGGGTCCGCACGCTTAAGGTTTCGATGACAATTATATTATGAGTTTATGCATTTTGATGTACCGAAGGTTGTTCGGAGTCCCGGATGTGATCACGGACATGACGAGGAGTCTCGAAATGGTCGAGACATAAAGATTGATATATTGGAAGCCTATGTTTGGATATCGGAAGTGTTCCGGGAGAAATCGGGATTTTACCGGAGTACCGGGAGGTTACCGGAACCCCCCGGGAGATATATGGGCCTTTGTGGGCCTTAGTGGAAGAGAGGAGAGGTAGCCAGAGATGGGCCGCGCGCCCCTCCCCTCCCTTGGTCCGAATAGGACAAGGAGAGGGGGTCGGCCCCCCTTCCTCCCCTCTCTGCTCCGCGAATCCTATTCCAACTAGGAAAGGGGGGGAATCCTACTCCTAGAGGGAGTAGGACTCCTCCTGGCGCGCCTCTCCTGGCCGGCCGCACCCCCCCCCCCTTTAAGCCTTTATATACGGAGGCAGGGGCACCCCCAAGACACACAAGTTGATCCACCATAGTCCTCGATAATATTGTAGCAGTGCTTAGGCGAAGCCCTGTGACGGTAGTACATCAAGATCGTCACCACGCCGTCGTGCTGACGGAACTATTCCCCGACACTTTGCTGGATCGGAGTCCGGGGATCGTCATCGAGCTGAACGTGTGCTAGAACTCGAGGTGCCGTAGTTTCGGTGCTTGATCGGTCGGGCCGTGAAGACGTATGACTACATCAACCGCGTTGTCATAACGCTTCCGCTGTCGGTCTACGAGGGTACGTAGACAACACTCTCCCCTCTCGTTGCTATGCATCACCATGATCTTGCGTGTGCGTAGGAAATTTTGAAATTACTACGTTCCCCAACATAGACAACATACATCTCATCAAAATATCGAACGAATATCAAATTCACATGACTACCAATAGCAAGACTTCTCCCATGTCCTCAGGAACAAACGTAACTACTCACAAAGCATATTCATGTTCATAATCAGAGGGGTATTAATATGCATATAGGATCTGAACATATGATCTTCCACCAAATAAACCTACTAGCATCAACTGCAAGGTGTAATTAACACTACTAGCAACCTACTAGTACCAATCCCAGACTTGAAGACAAGAATTTGATACAAGAGATGAACTAGGCTATTGAGAGGAGATGGTGCTGATGAAGATGTTGATGGAGATTGCCCTCTCCCGATGAGAGGAGTGTTGGTGATGACGATGGCGATGATTTCCCCCTCCCAGAGGTAAATTTCCCCGGTAGAACAGCTCCGCTAGAGCCCTAGATTGGTTCCGCCAAGGTTCCGCCTCGTGGCGGCGGAGTTTCGTCTAAGGAGATGGCTTATGATTTTTTTCCCATCGAAAGACTTCATATAACAGAAGATGGCCACGCTGTAGGAGGGCGCGCCCAGGGGGGTAGGGCGCGTCCCCACGCTGTGTCGCGACCGGTTTTTCGGACATTGATTTCCAGAAAATGGCCGTCGAGCTCATCAGCCCCAGGATTACTGTTAGCTGATGAGGCATCAACTTGATACAGAAAATCCAAGCAAAAGTACAAAATATGCAGTACAAGACCATTCGGGTCTGTGAGTACAACAATTGGTTCCTAGTGGTCGTTGGCGGAAGCGGTTTGTGAGTCGTCAGTGTCTATGGGACTCCATTTCCCACAGGAACAGCTGACCAGGTCAACTCCTATCTTCGCGAGGCTGCTATCACCGTTGCTTAGTTTCCGGGGCTATCATCGCAACGCTCCTCTCCATGCAGAAATCTGGCCAAGATAATAGCCAGGGACAAGCCAGTGAGTACTTTGAATGTACTCGCAAACATTATGAACACTGGGATAATATAATTGATAATCATGCACTGAAGTATTCTATGATCACATCGTCAGTCATAAATAAAACATCTATTATGCATGCAAGCATGTTATTCATATGCAACATGAATAAGCAATAATGGAGTAGGAATAAAATGCCGTAGTCGGGCGTCTGTGCGACACCACATAAAGGGCTTATAAAGTAAATAAATAACAAGCAATGCCACAGTCGGGCGTCTCAGCGACACCACATAAAGGGATTATGAAATAAATAATTAACAAGCAATGCCACAGTCGGGCGTCTCAGCGACACCACATAAAGGGCTTATAAAATAAATAATTAACAAGCAATGCCATCGTCGAGCATCTCAGCGACACCACATAAAGGGCTTATAAAATAAATAATTAACAAGCAATGCCACAGTCGGGCATCTCAGCGACACCACATAAAGGGCTTATAAAGTAAATAATTAACAAGCAATGCCACAGTCAGGTGTCTCAGCGACACCACATAAAGGGCTTATAAAGTAAATAAATAACAAGCAATGCCATAGCCGGGCGTCTCAGCGACACCACATAAAGGGCTTATAAAATAAATAATTCACAGGCAATGCCACAGTCGGGCGTCTCAGCGACACCACATAAAGGGCTCATAAAATAAATAATCACAATGAATATCTAGGAGGTAGAACCATCCTAGGGATACTCGATAATACAAATAATGCAACGGGTTAGTCCATCACAAAATAATAATCATGGTCCTCACAAGTCACCAGTCGGTATCCAAGTTTGGTTTAACAATATCTCCTCCGAAGACCGACACTAAGACCAACACTTGACCCAACCCAGACAGTAATCCTTAACCATGGACACGACTATTCGAATAGGTTTAATCTCTGCAGAGGGTGTACTCTTTACCCACGAGTAACAGATTCCTTTAGTCCATCGGGACTAATTCCGTCTACGGTCTTTTAATTAAAACGCACCTGACTTGCACACACCAGCTTAACTCATCGGTGCCTGGAATCACCCACGACACTTGTTAAGCAAAACTCTAAGTGGGGAGGCTACAACCTCGCGTAGCATGGGATCAAATTTATATCGCGCGCTCTAAGGGGTGGCCTCCCCTCTCGGTCCCAACCGGAAACACCCATGCCCCTGACCAGGTGGCATGCCTACCGGCTACAACCAATATCTTCCACCATTGTCTCTCTGTACGGTGTGTGCTGGAAAGGGGTTGATGACTTACTGAACCGTACCCTACCTGCGGCAGGGACAAGTGGTAGTACGAGGCAAGTATGGGGGTTACTAGAACAAGACTCGGTCTACGGTCGACTCAGGAGGTTTATAAATTCCCTGCATGACATTTATAACAAATATATTTCAACCAATAAAATCAACACTCATTATACCTTACTATGCCATACCGGACATAACCTTCCCAACGGGGAACGGCGACAAGCTCACGCCTACCCAAGGCCGAGGCTTTCCCGGATTCCTTTCCGACATGCATGCAAGGCACATGAGGATGATTACCATCATAGGTATATTCATTTCCAACAGCAAGGAAATCACTAATATGCATTCATGCAAATGATCGTATCACCACATAAAATAACGAGCTCTCCGAAATAAGGTGGTGTTATAAACGTGTCAACTAACACACCAAAAATATTATGCCGGGGTTCAAAATGCTTGCCTTTATGGTGTGGAAAGGCAGGGTGCACTCCAAAACTTTTGAAAGCTTTCCTTCCTCTCTCCAAAAATCCAATTTTAAATAAATTTAAATTAACACACAATTCAAAGCAGCACAAAGAAGTTGTTTGAAATTTTTTGAAATAAATCTTAAAATAAACTAGACAATATTTGAGAAAGGCAGGAAAAAGAATTAGTTCATTTGGAGTTGTATTTAAAAAGTTATAGACAGTCAAAGCTCTGGTCAAAATCTATTATTTATTTAAAACAGAAAAGAAAACATTTCGAACGGGATTACGCTTTCGCATAGAGAAGACGTACTTGGGCCTCCACTTATCTAGCGTGGGCGGCGCACGCGTCACTGACAGTGGGCCTGCCTGGCCCACTGGTCAGGTTTGACCGGTCCATCTCTCCCTCCTCTTCCTATGCCCGAACAGCGGCGAGGCAACGGCGATCAACGCCGGTGAACGGTAGCTCCCCGCGGGTTCCAGAGGGTCTGGATGGATCCGCGGGACCGGGGCGGTTCTCCCGGTGGTCGATGGGTCGGCGGGGACGAAGTGAGCTGCCAGCGGCGAGCTTCGCGGCGGAGGAGGTTTCGGGGGCGAAGTGGGTTTGGGGCTACGGTGGTCCCCGATCAAAATCGAGTAGGGGGATGGGTTCACGGGAGGAAGAGAGAGCACTTGGTGAAGAGAACGGAGAGGGGAAGGCTCTGGTGGCGCCCGAATGGCCGGGGTAGTGGCGGCGGCTGCGGTTGTCGGAGATGGGGAAGGAGACCTCCCCGGGTCGATTGGCTGCCAATGGGGGTCCTAGGGAGATGTCTTGGGACTGCTTGCGTGCAGAGACGAGCTCGGGGCTCCTTAAATAGGCGATCGGGGCCGGTTCCGACGGTGGCCGCGGATAAGGTCGCCGGCGACCGCCATTCTGTAGCTAGGGCGTCGTGGCGGCAACGAGCGCTAGTGGACACGCTTGTGGATGAGCTCGCGCTGTTCCAGGGGCCAGGTGGCGAGCGGGAGAGGCTTGGGCGGCGCTGAACGGAGCAGAGGCTGTCGGCGGCCGTGGCGGCTAGCTCCTGGCCTGTCGGGGACGTGGCGAGGGCTCTTGGCGCGTTGCGGTGAGAAGGGGAGTGAGTGGCGTGGCTCTGCAGGGCAGGCAGAGCCCAGGGGTGCGACGCGTCGGCTCGGGCGCGGCACGTGCAAAACGCGTGCTCTGTGCGCGCCCAGAGCACGCACGGATCGTGCTCGACGGAATGCCATTGCAAGCTAGAGGGCTCCAAACTACAAGAGGGTTAGCAAGGTGTGGCTATAGGCTAGGACAAAACCATTGGACATGCTGGCTTGGTCAGGGGATCAGGTTCATAGTGCAAACAAAAACTCATGTCAAAACAGATCATGCCCATAAGGTGTTTGACAAAATGCCAAGGGCACTTAGGCATTTCTTGGAGTGGCCAAAACTTCCAGAGTGGGGTCTCTTTAGATGAAAGAGAGGGTGGTAAGGTCATTTGGACAAAAGGAGAAACTTGCTAGTGCAAGTTTTACAAAACTTCAATTCTGGACAGGAGATAAATGGCATCATTTCATGAACCAAAAATGATCCAATGGGTGCATGCTCCTGGACTTAGGGGTTTTGTAGGGTTGACTACAAGTAGGAGAAGGCACAAAGTTACTGGAGCAAAAATAAATAGGGTTGTAGTAGAAATCACAAGGCTGGACCAGAATGGAAAAGAGGTTGATTCACTCAAAATTTTCAAAGAACAACACTAGGTTTTTGCATAAAGTTGAATAATACGCTATTACCAACATCCCATAATTTTGGTGGAGGCTAGAAGGAAATATTTAAATGAGTTGTAGTGCAAAATTGCACTCTGGACCAGAGAAGAGAATTGGGTGTAGAGCTCAAAATATCTCATGAATAAAAGATATTTTTGTATAAAAGTGATTTAAAAATATCACATGACAACTCCAAACTTTGGTTGGAATTTTAAGTGAATTTATCAAATGGTTTTAGTTCAAATATAGCCATATAACCTTGAAAAACCATTTTTCAAGAAAATAAAGATCAAGCAAATTAATTATGTAATTAGTTCTACTGATAAAACAAGAGTTTTTCTTGAGAGGTTAAACAAGTCCAACAACATATTTGAAAAGTTTTCACTTTGGGGAAAAACTCCATAATAACAAGGGAGAAAATGGTTCAAAAATCAAAAGGGAGCCCAGAAAATAAAAGTTTTAATTTCCTGGCAAAATTTTAATCCATTAAAACAAGGTCAAAATTTTGGGGTGTCACACGTTGGTGGGCAGGGTGTGGCCCCCTGGTGAACTTCTTGCGCTCGATATTTATTATATATTCTGAAAACGTCTTCCGTGAAGTTGCAGGACTTTTGGAGCTGTGCAGAATAGGTCTCTAATATTTGCTCCTTTTCCAGCCTAGAATCCCAGCTGCCGGCATTCTCCCTCTTTATGTAAACCTTGTAAAATAAGAGAGAATAGGCATAAGTATTATGACATAATGTGTAATAATGTCCCATAATGCAATAAATATCGATATAAAAGCATGATGCAAAATGGACGTATCAACTCCCCCAAGCTTAGACCTCGCTTGTCCTCAAGTGAAAACCGAAATCGAGAAATATGTCGACATGTTTGGAGATAGAGGTGTCGATAAAAATAAAATACGGACATGAGGGCATCATGATCATTCTTAGAACAACAACTTACATAATTGTTGTCATACAATTTCTGATGATAGAGTAATATTTCAATCACAATTTCAAGTATGAATCGTAAACTTCATTGAAAACTAGCAAACTATAATTTCAGTCACTGGAGCAATTGCAATTTATCATAACATAGGAAAGAGTCAATATATAAGAGCTTTTCAGCAAGTCCACATACTCAACTATCATATAGTCTTTCAGAATTGATGACACTCATGCAATACTTATGGGTATGGAGTTTTAATCGGACACAGAGAAAGATAGGGGCTTATAGTTTCGCCTCCCAACATTTTACCTCAAGGGTAATGTCAATAACAGTAGTTCATGAAAACTCACATCCGATTAGCCTTATATACCAGGATCTTTCCAACATACTGTGCTTACCAAAGGATAAAATGTGAAAAGGAAGGGTGAAGATCACCATGACTTTTATGCAAGGTAGGAGATAAAAGTAAAAGATAGGCCCTTCGCATAGGGAAGTAGAGGTTGTCATGCGCTTTTCGTGTTGGATGCACAAAATCTTAATGCGAAAGACCCATTACGTTGTCTTCCTTGTCCAACGTCAACTCTTTAGCATGTCATATTTTAATGAGTGCTCACAATCATAAAAGATGTCCAAGATAGTATATTTATATGTGAAGACCTCTCTATCTTTATTATTTCCTATTAATTGCAACGATGACCAAAACTATGTTTGTCAACTCTCAACAACTTTTATTCATCATACTTTTTATGTGAGCTCATTACTATCCATAAGATCCATATGATCTCTTTGTTTCCTTTTTTATTAATTTCTCTTTTCTTTTATTCACTTAGGATCATGGAAAAATAATCAAGCCCTTGACTCAACACTACTCTTTATTATATATAGCTCACGGACTCGATTACATCGAGGGATCATAAAGCAAAACTCAATACTAGATCATGCCATAAACTTTTATTATACTAGATCAAGATACTACTAACAGGATCGAACTAAGAAAAATGGTAAAGATAAAAGTGATGGTGATACGATACCGGGGCACTACCCCAAGCTTGGCAGTTGCCAAGGGGAGTGCCCATACCAGATGCTCAATTCTTCTTTGTTGGTGGAGAAGGTGATGGTTTTATTGATGGCGTAGGCTTCTTCCTTAATTTGCGCTTGAGGATAGAATTTTGGTCGCTTAGGTCATCGATCTCCTGCTCCAGGCTCAGTATCTTTCTGCATAGTTCCTGCTTGTTTTCCTGCAAGAGGCGAAAAGGGATAAAATCGATCTTAGGTTTCTTTACTCTATCCGGGAGGCTTGACTTTTTGAACTCCACATGCATGTCCCCAGGTTGAGCTAATGGGACTTCGTCTTCTTCTGAGCTCGTCTCCTCCCTTCCCTTGGGTTCATAGTATGCTTCTTCTTCTGTAGTCCAACCACAATGCTCCACATCTCCATAGACCTTAGGATCTGCAAGGTAATCAGCCACATAACTTTCTCCTTCCGAATCCTGGGACGACATGTTGCTCTAATCTGCAGCAGGACAGCTCGAAACAAAAACAGAGAATATTTGCGTGATACGGGAGTCAAAACCCCTGGGAGGTTATATAATGAATTTTTACCGACCAAAATACGTATCGTGTAAGAAAATGGAGTCCGGAAAGCGCACGAGGTGCCCACGAGGTAGGGGGCACGCCCGGTAGGGTAGGGTGCGCCCTCCACCCTCATGGAGGCCTTGTGTCCTTCCCGGACTGCTTCTTATTTTTCTATTTTTCTAAATATTCCAAAACGGAGAAATATTGCTTTAAAAACTGTTTTGGAGTCGGTTTACTAACCGTACCATATACCAATTCCTTTTCGGAGTCTGAAACGTTTCGGAAAGTGTCCCTTATGTATTCCTCCGGGGTTACATTTCAGTAACATTGGTTTCAACATTTATGGGATTACCTAAGATATAATGTTTGATTCTTTGACCGTTCACCACCTTTGGATTTGTGCCTTCGAAGTTGTTGATTTTTATGGCACCGGAACGATAGACCTCCTCGATAACGTAAGGACCTTCCGATTTAGAGAGAAGTTTTCGTGCAAAAAATCTTAAACGAGAGTTGTATAGCAATACATAATCAACTACATTAAACTCACGCTTTTGTATCGTTTTATCTTGCCATCTTTTAACTTCTTCTTTAAACAACTTGGCATTTTCGTAGGCTTGGGTTCTCCATTCATCAAGTGAGCTAGTATCAAATAACCTCTTCTCACCGGCAAGTTCAAAATCATAGTTGAGTTCTTTAATAGCCCAATATGCCTTGTGTTCTAGTTCAAGAGGTAAGTGACATGCTTTTCCATACACCATTTTATACGGAGACATACACATAGGATTTTTATATGCGGTTCTATAGGCCCATAATGCATCATCAAGTTTCTTATACCAATTCTTTCTAGACCTATTGACAGTCTTTTACAAAATTCATTTGAGCTCTCTATTACTCAATTCTACTTGAACACTAGACTGTGGGTGATAAGGGGATGCAATTCTATGATTAACATCATACTTAGCGAGCATTTTACAGAAAGCACCATGAATAAAATGTGAACCACCATCAGTCATTCAATATCTAGGGACTCCAAATCTTGGAAAAATAACTTCTTTAAGCATTTTAATACAAGTGTTATGATCAGCACTACTAGTTGGAATAGCTTCTACCCACTTAGTAACGTAATCAACAGCAACTAAAATATGAGTATATCCATTAGAGGTAGGAAAAGGTTCCATATAGTCAAAGCCCTAAACATCAAATGGTTCAATAATGAGTGGATAGTTCATAGGCATTTCTTGACGTCTACTAATATTACCAATTCTTTGACATTCATCGCAAGATAAGACAAACTTACGGGCATCTTTGAAGAGAGTAGGCCAATAAAAACCAGATTGCAATACCTTATGTGCAGTTCTATCTCCAGTGTGGTGTCCTTCATAAGCTTCGGAGTGACACTTGCATAGGATTTGTTCCTGTTCATGCTCAGGTACACAACGTCTAATAACACCATCTACTCCTTCTTTATAAAGATGTGGGTCATCCCAAAAGTAATGCCTCAAATCATAGAAGAACTTTTTCTTTTGCTGGTATGTGAAACTAGGTGGTATGAATTTGGCAACAATGTAATTAGCATAATCATCATACCAAGGTGAAGGAAATATGCCCTAGAGGCAATAATAAAGTTATTATTTATTTCCTTATATCATGATAAAATTTTATTATTCATGCTAGAATTGTATTAACCGGAAACATAATACATGTGTGAATACATAGACAAACAGAGTGTCACTAGTATGCCTCTACTTGACTAGCTCGTTAATCAAAGATGGTTATGTTTCCTAACCATGGACAAAGAGTTGTCATTTGGTTAACGGGATCGCATCATTAGTTGAATGATCTGATTGACATGACCCATTCCATTAGCTTAGCACCCGATCGTTTAGTATGTTGCTATTGCTTTCTTCGTGACTTATACATGTTCCTATGACTATGAGATTATGTAACTCCCGTGTGCCGGAGGAACACTGTGTGTGCTACCAAATGTCACAACGTAACTCGGTGATTATAAAGGTACTCTACAGGTGTCTCCAAAGGTACATGTTGGGTTGACGTATTTCGAGATTAGGATTTGTCACTCCGATCGTCGGAGAGGTATCTCTGGGCCCTCTCGCTAATGCACATCACTTAAGCCTTGCAAGCATTGCAACTGATGAGTTCCTTGCGGGATGATGTATTATGGAATGAGTAAAGATACTTGCCGGTAACGAGATTGAACTAGGTATTGGATACCGATGATCGAATCTCGGGCAAGTAACATACCGATGACAAAGGGAACAACGTATGTTGTTATGCGGTCTGACCGATAAAAGATCTTCCTAGAATATGTAGGAACCAATATGGGCATCCAGGTCCCGATATTGTTTATTGACCGGAGACGTGTCTCGGTCATGTCTACATTGTTCTCGAACCCGTAGGGTCCGCACGCTTAAGGTTTCGATGACAGTTATATTATGAGTTTATGCGTTTTGATGTACCGAAGGTTGTTCGGAGTCCCGGATGTGATCACAGACATGACGAGGAGTCTCGAAATGGTCGAGACATAAAGATTGATATATTGGAAGCCTATGTTTGGATATCGGAAGTGTTCCGGGTGAAATCGGGATTTTATCGGAGTACCGGGAGGTTACCGTAACCCCCCGGGAGATATATGGGCCTTAGTGGGCCCTAGTGTAAAAGAGAAGAGGCAGCCAGAGATGGGCCGCGCGCCCCACCCCTCCCTTGGTCCGAATAGGAAAAGGAGAGGGGGCCGGCCCCCTTCTTCTTTTCCCCCCTCCGCGAATCCTATTCCAACTAGGAAAGGGGGGAATCCTACTCCCGGAGGGAGTAGGACTCCTCCTGGCGTGCCCTATCATGGCCGGCCGGACCCCCCCCCTTTGAGCCTTTATATATAGAGGCAAGGGCAACCCCTAGAGACACAAGTTGATCCATGTGATCATATTCTTAGCCGTGTGCGGTGCCCCTTCCACCATAGTCCTCGATAATATTGTAGCAGTGCTTAGGCGAAGCCTTGCGACAGTAGTACATCAAGATCGTCACCACCCCGTCGTGTTGACGGAACTCTTCCCCGACACTTTGCTGGATCGGAGTCCGGGGATCGTCATCGAGCTGAATATGTGCTAGAACTCGGAGGTGCCGTAGTTTTGGTGCTTGATCGGTCGGGCCGTGAAGACGCACGACTACATCAACCGCGTTGTCATAACGCTTCCACTGTCGGTCTACAAGGGTACAAAGACAACATTCTCCCCTCTCATTGCTATGCATCATCATGATCTTGTGTGTGCATAGGAAATTTTTTGAAATTACTACGTTCCCCAACAGTGGCATCCGAGCCTAGGTTTTATGTGTTGATGTTATATGCATGAGTAGAACACAAGTGAGTTGTGGGCGATATAAATCATACTTCTTACCAGCATGTCATACTTTGGTTCGGCGGTATTGTTGGACGAAGCGGCTCGGACCGACATTACGCATATGCTTACGCATGACCGGTTCTCCCGACGTGCTTTGCACATAGGTGGCTTGCGGGTGACAGTTTCTCCAACTTTAGTTGAACTGAGTGTGGCTACACCCGGTCCTTGCGAAGGTTAAAACAGCACCAACTTGACAAACTATCGTTGTGGTTTTGATGCGTAGGTAAGATTGGTTCTTGCTTAAAGCCCGTAGCAGCCACGTAAAACTTGCAAACAACAAAGTAGAGGACGTCTAACTTGTTTTTGCAAGGCATGTTGTGATGTGATATGGTCAAGACATGTTGCTAAATTTTATTGTATGAGATGATCATGTTTTGTAACCGAGTTATCGGCAACTGACAGGAGCCATATGGTTGTCGCTTTATTGTATGCAATGCAATCACGCTGTAATGCTTTACTTTATCACTAAGCCGTAGCGATAGTCGTGGAAGCATAAGATTGGCGAGACGACAACGATGCTACGATGGAGATCAAGGTGTCGCGCCGGTGACGATGGTGATCATTACGGTGCTTCGGAGATGGAGATCACAGGCACAAGATGATGATGGCCATATCATATCACTTATATTGATTGCATGCGATGTTTATCTTTTATGCATCTTATCTTACTTTGATTGACGGTAGCATTATAAGATGATCTCTCACTAAAATATCAACAAGTGTTCTCCCTGAGTATGCACCGTTGCGAAAGTTCTTCGTGCTGAGACACCACGTGATGATCGGGTGTGATAGGCTCTATGTTCAAATACAACGGGTGCAAAACAGTTGCACACGCGGAATACTCAGGTTATACTTGACAAGCCAAGCATATAAAGATATGGCCTCAGAACATAGAGACCGAAAGGTCGAGCGTGAATCATATAGTAGATATGATCAACATAGTGATGTTCACCAATGAAACTACTCCATCTCACGTGATGATCGGACATGGTTTAGTTGATTTGGATCACGTAATCACTTAGAGGATTAGAGGGATGTCTATCTAAGTGGGAGTTCTTAAGTAATATGATTAATTGAACCTAAATTTATCATGAACTTAGTACCTAATAGTATCTTGCTTATGTATGTTTGATTGTAGATAGATGGCCCGTGTTGTTGTTCCATTGAATTTTAATGCGTTCCTTGAGAAAGCAAAGTTGAAAGATGATGGTAGCAATTACACGGACTGGGTCCATAACTTGAGGATTATCCTCATTGCTGCACAAAAGAATTACGTCCTGGAAGCACCGCTGGGTGCCAGGCCTGCTGCTGGAGCAACACCAGATGTTATGAACATCTGGCAGAGCAAAGCTGATGACTACTCGATAGTTCAATGTGCCATGCTTTACGGCTTAGAACCGGGACTTCAACGACATTTTGAACGTCATGGGGCATATGAGATGTTCCAGGAGTTGAAGTTAATATTTCAAGCAAATGCCCGGACACTACAAGAAATATGTCAACTTATGACCTTCTGTCAGTGACCCTCGAAGAATTGGTCATAAATTTATGACCATTTTAGACCAATTGGTCAAAAGCTGTTCAGGGGGCTCCAAACCCTAAACCATTGCGACCATTTTTGTCAGAAAGGTCGTAATTTCCTTACACGAAATGGTCACAAAGCAAACAGTGCTAGTCCGCTGCCTTATTTCTAGTTGTTAATGACCAATATAGATGGTCATAGCCTTGTAGATTGTGGTGGGTTGTGATGACTAGGCGCCATCTCATCAGTTTTGCCTATGTGTCATGTCCATGTGGCAGTTTTTGCCCTAAGTTGTGAAGCAACCTATACTTCTATCATTCCCAAAATTCCCAAAAAAATCTCATAAATTCTTTGGGGCATATCTTCATCAAATATGTTAAAATATTTCCTTGCCTAGTTCAAAACTAATTCAACAATATTCATTTTCCTATTCTGTTCACAACAACACTTTATGAAGGAAGTGCTATTTATATATTCTTGATTGCCCTCGGAATTTTTGGGCACTCTTTCCTATCCAAATTATTACCGCATGACAAAATTCAACTCCATTTGCCTAGCAAATCTTCCTCGGCAAAGTTCAAAATTTTTTGTCCACCTAGAAGCATTGTGAAGGAAGTACCTTTTTTATATATCTAAATGACATGAAATTTATACAGTTCCTTCATATGCCCAAATTATCAACCTCCTCCAAATTGCAGCTCAGTCAAATCATCTATGTGAGCCCAGGTTCAATTTATATTTTATGGCCAAATTGGCACGTTGCAAAGCAAGTGTTATATAGACCCCTCCTATTACCCTCAAACTTTTCGGGCACTCTTCCATACCAAAATCATTGCCACATGATAATATTCAGATCAATTTTCTTAGTAAATCTTTCTCGGGAAATTTCCAAAGTTTCTACCTCGAGAGAAGCTTTGTGAAGTAAGTACTAGCTAGGCTTACCCAAATGATCTGAAAATTTACCAGCGCATGACCATACCTAAGTAACTTACCTACACCAATTTTGAGATCATTTCATTCATCCAATCTCTCTCACTAGTTTTCCCAAGTTTCTGTGCATAGAAGAGCATTGTGAAGGAAGTACTTCTTTGGCATGTCCAAATGGTATCAATTTTCTACAATGCTTTTCTATGCCCAAATAACCATCGTCCACAAAATTTCAGCTCACTCCATTCATTATTTTGAGCCCAGCTTCAACATTCATATTTTTGTCCAGCGTGGTACTTTGCAAAGCAAGTACCACCTAGGATCCTCCTTTTGAGCTAAAAATTTGTGAAGACATTCTCCTTAGTAGATGATCATCCTCAGCCAAAACTCACGCCCATTGGCCATGTGCATTTCCCGTACTGCTAATCAAACACTTGGCTGCTAATTCATGTTTGAGCATCGGTCGGTCTGCTCGTGAGAATCTTATGTTGTAATTTTCTTCCTAGCACCAACCTGGGGAGTGCCTAACCCACTAGACATGCATAGGCCGCCCAGAACACATGGCAACATTACGGTCATGCGGTGACCACGCGACGGGCATGCGAGTTTACGCGCTCTAGAGTTGGGCCCCTCGGCCACCGCCCAAACCTCGACGTATCGCCACCAAACCATGTATTTATGATTAAATAGGTCCTTATGTAACTAGAAATGATTTTTGGAAAAAATAAATAGCAAACTATGAGGCAGCTGCAGTTCAAATTTGACCCGCTTCCAGCTGAATCGGGGGAAATTTGTCTTTTTCACGAGAGGTGGATCAAATTTTTTTACACCCAACCATTTTGTCAATTGTGCATTAAATATGGCCTAGTATTTTATAAAAATGATTTGGTCCAATTTTGCAACAATTATTTGGTAGTTCCTTCACAAAAAACCTCTTTTCGGGCACTCGAAAAATGGAAAATGGTTTTTTCATCCAAAGAAAATGAAAACTTCCTTAGGCAACATTGTTTGCCATTCCAATATGCACCCTTGTGCACAATATGAGATCATTTGAACAAACTATGCCATGAATGTGGCCATAAGATTGATCATTTGGCTTGAAAGCCATGAATCTTCAAAGATGATAGCCCATTTTTGAGAACACTCTTTTAAAATAATTGCCGTATTACAAGTTTGTTATTTTTCCTGGGAACTTGGTCACATATAATGACACAATGGGAAGGTTTTCCAATTTTTTGATTTTTTTTGAATTTTTTATGCCTGTTTCAAAATGCGGTCAAAACGGCGGGCTTGACCGTTCCTAGCTAGTGGTTGAATCTTGGAATTTTTTTGGTGTTTCTCTGATTAAATAGATACTTATGTACCTAGAAATGATTTTTGGATAATGTAAATAGAAAACTATGAGGCGGCTGCAGTTCAAATTTGACCCGCTTCCAACTGAATCGGCGGAAATTTGTCTTTTTCACGAGAGGTGGATAAAAACTTTTTGCACCCAACCATTTTGTCAATTGTGCATTAAATATGTCCTAGTATTTTAGAAAATTGATTTGGTCCAATTTTGCAACAATTATTTGGTAGTTCCTTCACAAAAAAACCTCCTTTCGGGCACTCGAAATATGAAAAATGGTTTTTTCGTCCAAAGAAAATGAAAACTTCCTTAGGCAACATTGTTTGCCATTCCAATATGCACTATTGTGCACAATATGAGATCATTTGAACAAACTATGCCACGAATGTGGCCATAAGATTGATCATTTGGCTTGAAAGCCATGAATCTTCAGAGATGATAGCTCATTTTTGAGAACACTTTTTTAAAATAATTGCCATATTACAAGTTTGTTATTTTTCCTGGGAACTTGGTCACATAAAATGACACAATGCGAAGGTTTTCCAATTTTTTGAATTTTTTATGCCTGTTTCAAAATGCGGTCAAAACGGCGGGCTTGACCGTTCCTAGCTAGTGGTTGAATCTTGGAATTTTTTTGGTGTTTCTCTGATTAAATAGATACTTATGTACCTAGAAATGATTTTTGGATAATGTAAATAGCAAACTATGAGGTGGCTGCAGTTCAAATTTGACCCGCTTCCAACTGAATCGGCGAAATTTTGTCTTTTTCACGAGAGGTGGATAAAAACTTTTTGCACCCAACCATTTTGTCAATTGTGCATTAAATATGTCCTAGTATTTTAGAAAATTGATTTGGTCCAATTTTGCAACAATTATTTGGTAGTTCCTTCACAAAAAACCTCCTTTTGGGCACTCGAAAAATGAAAAATGTTTTTTCGTCCAAAGAAAATGAAAACTTCCTTAGGCAACATTGTTTGCCATTCCAATATGCACCCTTGTGCACAATATGAGATCATTTGAACAAACTATGCCAAGAATGTGGCCATAAGATTGATCATTTGGCTTGAAAGCCATGAATCTTCAGAGATGATAGCTCATTTCTGAGAACACTTTTTTAAAATAATTGCCGTATTACAAGTTTGTTATTTTTCCTGGAAACTTGGTCACATATAATGACACAATGCGAAGGTTTTCCAATTTTTTGATTTTTTTGAATTTTTTATGCGTGTTTCAAAATGCAGTCAAAACGTCGGGAATGACCGTTCCTAGCTAGTGGTTGAATCTTGGAATTTTTTTGGTGTTTCTCTGATTGAATAGATACTTATGTACCTAGAAATGATTTTTGGAAAAAATAAATAGCAAACTATGAGGCAGCTGCAGTTCAAATTTGACCCGCTTCCAACTGAATCGGCGGAAATTTGTCTTTTTCACGAGAGGTGGATAAATTTTTTTACACCCAACCATTTTGTCAATTGTGCATTAAATATGTCCTAGTATTTTAGAAAATTGATTTGGTCAAATTTTACAACAAATATATGATAGGTTCTTCACAAAAAAAATCATTTTCGGCACTCGGAAAAATGGAAAATGAATTTTTCGTGGATCAAAAGCATTTTACATAAAATCATTTGGTCAATTATACATACAATTTGGTCTAATACATAGAGTTGGTAGGTTCATCACAACAAAACTATTTTTTATACTTCAAAAACGAAAAATGCTTTTCTCCTGCAAAAGAACTTATTTTTAATCATTTATGACCTATTTATATGGTCATAAAATCATGAAGGCCTTTATTGCTTTCTGATTGGTCCACGAGCACCTCACACGGATCATGCCCGACCACCGTTCGATAGGCCTGGATCCGACGGCAGCCCTCTTCACCCACCCCCCCCACTCCTCATCCCTCTCATCCCCCTCCCGAATCAGCGCAGCTCTCGTCCAAACCCTAGCCGCGCCATCCTCCGTGCCCCGCCGCCCCCATCGATTCCGCCTAACACCGCCGATCCCTTTCCACCTCTTCCACCCATCCCCTCGCCGCCACCCACCTTCGCCACCGACCAGTCCCCTCGCCGCCACCCACCTCCGCCACACCTCCCCTCCCCACCTCAGATCCTCTCCCCTCTTCCCACTCCCAGATCCAACTTCCCACCGCCACCTCCGGCGCCCAATCCCGGCGACCTAAGGCGGGATTCGACGGTGCCCAGCAGACCTACGCGCGTGGTGGTGGTGGTCCGCTCGTTGCCTCCCCTTCCTCCCAGAACACGCGCCTCCTCCTCCTTCTCCCAGATGCAGATCGACACGCTGCTCTCTCACCTCGCCGGCATCGCCCCCTCCTCCCCCGTCCTCCCCCAGCCCCGGCCATCCTCCCTTCCGCCACCCCCGCCTGCTCCGCCTACTCCACAGCCACCTCCTCCCAGATCTCCCTCTCCCCGACCACTCGACGCCTCCCCTTCCTTTCCTCCCATCACATGCACCGCCGCCTCCTTCTCCCCGACAACAGAAGCAACCGGGGACGTGGTGAGGTACGGTGGAGGCAGACCTGCGCAGGAGGGCCGAGGGCGTCTTCGACAGGGCTCGCTTCCTCTGCGCCGCCAACTCGGTAACATCCACTACCAATTCGAGAAACGAGTAACAAGATCATGCTGATTGCTGCATAATCTGCTTAACAGTCACATACAGAATGGATTGCAGGTGCAGGGTGTGGTGGAGCTGATCAACGGGGAGCTGAGGTTCGTGCTCTGCAATGCCGTGGAGAGGCACCACACTGACCTGATCGTCGTCGGCAACCATGGCTATGGTGCCATCAAGAGGTAGTTGATGAGATTTATTTATCTCCAGTCCAGTCCGTGATGCAGAGCTAGTGCTCATGGAATTTGTCTGAACCTGGACACTTTAGTTGATGTGTTAGGGTTTTGTTATTCTCCTGCGGGGAAAGCTTGTGTACATAGCTGTCTCTGACTTGTATGCTAGTAGTGACTGAATGCTAAAATTGTTTTGTTTGCTTGTTTCTGTATGAGATATGCTACTTGTGAGGGGCTGTACCTAGATTAGAATAGTATTTTTTTCCTAATTAATCCACTGTAGTAGCTTTATTAGATGGAAATTGTTTAGTTGACATGTTAGGGTTTTATTAGTATGTACTGGAGCCATCTTCAGTGGAGATGGCACCTACATACGTATAAACTAGAAACCAGGAATGACCTATTCCAAAAAATACCGGAAAATGGGCCATTGATCATTTGGCTGATACTATGAGTGTACCGTTTGAGTTGCTGCTATCCATTCCCCCATGCATGAATATCTGGCGAGTGAGAGTGACGAGAGAATTATTGATATCTATTTGCCCCATGTATTTTCCATCTGAACAAGTTACTGTTATCCAAATGATTTTGCCTGCAATAACCTAATCCACGTGAACATCAACAATGTCATAGATGTTGGCTTGGTTATTCCAGACATTTATTTCAATTGGAATTAGAAACATCTAGTACAGACTGTTCCTGGTGCAGCTGCAGGACTGCACCTTGTTGCATGTTGATTGATTCTTCTTTCGTTTTTGCGAATTTGATGCTTGCTAGTATTTTTTGTGTTCCTGCTCGGTTGATGTACAGTTTGTGATAGAGTAGGAAGGATTGCGTACTTGTTAACTGCTTGCCTCGTTCAGTTAGTATCATCTTGCACTGTGTCTTTTATTTTGCATTGAGATTGAAATCACACGAGATAGCTTTTTGCACCATACTCAGGTATACAAATGGTCTTGGTGTGAGGTCTTGAACCATGCTCCCGTATTTGTTTGGTGATTATTTTGGATACATGTTCTTTTTCTACAGAAATATGTTGTGGTTCCTTGCTGAATAAACAAGTAACCAGTATAGATAATCATTTTAAAGTACAACTCTTGGAATTACTGTTTTCCTTGCTATTAATTACCTATTTGTTGTTTACTTGTTGCTATCAGTTAATCATACTTTATTCCTTTTATTGAGCTGCTCCGCCACCTCCCCTGGCGTCTTCGCGGGGTGCTCGACGGTAGGCAGGTCATGGATGTGACGGACCTGCTACTGCCGACTATCTTCCTCGACCACTTCCCTGAGCTGCTCCTGCCGCCGACCCTCCTCAACTTCGCCCTACTATTGCTGCTGGTGAGAGAATTTCCTCGATCTGTCGCTTCTTCCTCCTGCCAACTACATATGTGATGATTCTGTAACTGCTCTAGTTTGGCTGTAGTTGTAACTACTATATTTTGGGTGTGATTCGATAAAAGATATGTGGTTTGGGGTTAAGGAGATCGTGTAGCATTTGAAGCTGTAAAAGCTATGTGGTTTTATTAGTCATCAATATTATGCTTATCAGCTTTAAAATTCTGAGACATCATGTATTGTTTTCCTTTGCTTATTTATAATTGTGTAGCATTTGAAGCTGTAAAAGCTATGTGGTTTTACTATTCATTGGTATTATCCTTATATTCAGCTTTAAAATTCCGAGACATCATGTATTGTTTTCCTTTGCTTATTTATAATATATATGATTGTCTTTCTTATTTTCATGTGTTCTGCTTGCTGCTTGATCCATTTGCTCGTACCCTTGCTGGTTTGGCTTGAGTTATGTTTGTCTTTCTTATTTTCATGTGTTCTACTTGCTGCTTGATCCATTCGCTCGTACCCTTGCTGGTTTGGCTTGAGTTATGATTGCACTGTTTTCTTCCATAGGTTGAGACCAACGAGGCATGGCGGATCAGGCCTCTACCCCCACCCTGCGGACCACACCATCCTCCCTAAGGGGAAATACCAGGCCAAGTAAGTGCTCTCTTCGTCTCCATGCCCATTTCTAGAAGTTTCTATATGGTCGTGCTAGGTTTGTGTGAAGCCCTTCTGTTTGAGTGAGAACTGAACTGCTATTGTGATAATGCAGAGTTGGTGTCTATTTCTCCATGGATATTTGAGTTTCTTCTTTTTGTTTATTCTGTGTGGTGTTAGTCCGATGGTTTATTGCAAGATGGCTGTATGGATAACTCAGCTTTGTGTGTTTATGGAATTTCCTAGAGGGTTGATAAAACTGTGAGTCTGTCAGCTTGCTTGGAACCAATTGTTATGTGTTGCTTTGTGTAGTGCCGATTTTGCGCTGATATGAACTTACAACGGTATTTACATTGTAGTGTTTTCTGCATGTTGTCGTATCACTAGTTCCATGCTGCCTACACATTTGAGTCTATTACTTATTTTTGTTTTTATCCTTGATTAGTATTAATTGTTGTATTGTAGACTTAAAATTGTGGTGGTTCCTCTTTTACAGAAGCTCAAGTGTGAAGTGTGAAGCCGTGTAGTGTGAAGCCAAGTGTGGAGGCGTGAAGTCCAACTCAGTAAAGAGTAGCATATTGTAGAATATCTGTGTTGTAAAGATTGTAATAAATTTATTTAGTGGTATATTTGATGAGTTTTATGTGTTCTTTGTTTTATTTAAAGTATTGATTATGTATGCGATTTGAAAACTTGTGAAATGGAAACCTGTTCAATGGGTCCACTTATGAAAATAATATGTCAAATTTGTACATTTCTGATATATGGGACCAATTTGAGAGATGATCATGACAAGTAGGACCCATCTGACTAGTGGGACCAGCTTGAATATATAATGGCTGAAAATAGAAAAGCAATAAATAATAAAAGGCAACAGGCCAACAATAAAAAAGGCTACAACATTGGGCTTGGCCCATGAAGCGGACCAGAATTAACAAGGAAAAAAATCCTAAAAGGCTGAATTAATGGGCTCGGCCCATGTAAAACGCCGAATTGGACCGGGTTGAATCTTGTGCCACGTCAGATTGCCACGATGGATGCCTACGTGACCTGGGGAGGTTGCTAGTGACCAAAACGCCACAGTAGACATATTTTGGTCATAAACGTTTGCGACCATTCCAGAAGAAAGGTCGCTATAGTCAGTTTACGACGCCCAGCTTTTGACCTTATGTTTTTTGTCACAAAAAGGTCATAAATGGAAATTTGTGACCTTTCAGTGACCAATAGTGGTGGTCATAAGTTGACATATTTCTTGTAGTGGGATTGAGAGATATGAAGTCTCCAATAAGTTCTATAGCTGCAAGATGGAGGAGAACAGTTCTGTCAGTGAGCATATACTCAAAATGTCTGGGTATTGTAATCACTTGATTCAACTGGGAGTTAATCTTCCAGATGATAGCGTCATTGACAGAATTCTCTAATCACTTCCACCAAGCTATAAGAGCTTCGTGATGAACTATAATATGCAAGGGATGAATAAGACTATTCCTGAGCTCTTCGCAATGCTGAAAGCTGCGGAAGTAGAAATCAAGAAGGAGCATCAAGTGTTGATGGTCAACAAGACCACTAGTTTCGAGAAAAAGGGCAAAGGGAAGAAGAAGGGGAACTTCAAGAAGAACAGCAAGCAAGTTGCTGCTCAAGAGAAGAAACCCAAGTCTGGACCTAAGCTTGAAACTGAGTGCTTCTACTGCAAGCAGACTGGTCACTGGAAGCGGAACTGCCCCAAGTATTTGGCGGATAAGAAGGATGGCAAGGTGAACAAAGGTATATGTGATATACATGTTATTGATGTGTACCTTACTAATGCTCGCAGTAGCACCTGGGTATTTGATACTGGTGCTGTTGCTAATATTTGCAACTCGAAACAGGGACTACGGATTAAGCGAAGATTGGCTAAGGACGAGGTGACGATGCGCGTGGGAAACGGTTCCAAAGTCGACGTGATCGCAGTCGGCACGCTACCTCTACATCTACCTTCGGGATTAATATTAGACCTAAATAATTGTTATTTGGTGCCAGTGTTAAGCATGAACATTATATCTGGATCTTGTTTGACGCGAGACGGTTATTCATTTAAATCAGAGAATAATGGTTGTTCTATTTATATGAGTAATATCTTTTATGGTCATGCACCCTTGAAGAGTGGTCTATTCTTATTGAATCTCGATAGTAGTGACACACATATTCATAATGTTGAAGCCAAAAGATGCAGAGTTGATAATGATGGTGCAACTTATTTGTGGCACTGCCGTTTAGCTCATATCGGTGTAAAGCGCATGAAGAAACCCCATACTGATGAACTTTTGGAACCACTTGATTATGAATCACTTGGTACTTGCGAACCGTGACTCATGGGCAAGATGACTAAAACACTGTTCTCCGGTACTATGGAGAGAGCAATAGATTTGTTGGAAATCATACATACAGATGTATGTGGTCCGATGAATATTGAGGCTCGTGGCGGATATCGTTATATTCTCACCTTCACAGATGACTTAAGCAGATATGGTTATATCTACTTAATGAAACATAAGTCTGAAACATTTTAAAAGTTCAAAGAATTTCAGAGTGAAGTTGAAGATCATCGTAACAAGAAAATAAAGTTTCTACGATCTGATCATGGAGGAGAATATTTGAGTTACGAGTTTGGTGTACATTTGAAACAATGCGGAATAGTTTCGCAACTCACGCCACCCGAAACACCACAGCGTAATGGTGTGTCCGAACGTCGTAATCGTACTTTACTAGATATGGTGCGATCTATGATGTCTCTTACTGATTTACCGCTATCGTTTTGGGGTTATGCTTTAGAGACGGCCGCATTCACGTTAAATAGGGCACCATCAAAATCCGTTGAGACGACGCCTTATGAACTATGGTTTGGCAAGAAACCAAAGTTGTCGTTTCTGAAAGTTTGGGGCTGCGATGCTTATGTGAAAAAGCTTCAACCTGATAAGCTTGAACCCAAATCGGAGAAATGTGTCTTCATAGGATATCCAAAGGAGACTATTGGATACACCTTCTATCACAGATCCGAAGGCAAGACTTTTGTTGCTAAGTTCGGAAATTTTCTGGAGAAGGAGTTTCTCTCGAAAGATGTGAGTGGGAGGAAAGTAGAACTTGACGAGGTAACTGTACCTGCTCCCTTATTGGAAAGTAGTACATCACAGAAACCTGTTTCTGCGACACCTACACCAATTAGTGAGGAAGCTAATGATAATGATCATGAAACTTCAGGACAAGATACTACTGAACCTCGTAGATCAACCAGATTGAGATCCGCGCCAGAGTGGTACGGTAATCCTGTTCTGGAAGTCATGCTGCTAGATCATGATGAACCTATGAACTATGAAGAAGCGATGGTGAGCCCAGATTCCGCAAAATGGCTTGAAGCCATGAAATCTGAGATGGGATCCATGTATGAGAACAAAGTGTGGACTTTGGTTGACTTGCCCGATGATCGGCAAGCAATTGAGAATAAATGGATCTTCAAGAAGAAGACTGACACTGACGGTAATATTACTGTCTACAAAGCTCGACTTGTCACAAAAGGGTTTCGGCAAGTTTAAGTGGTTGACTACGATGAGACCTTCTCACCCGTAGCAATGCTTAAGTCTATCCTAATCATGTTAGCAATTGCCGCATTTTATGATTATGAAATTTGGCAAATGGATGTCAAAACTGCATTCCTGAATGGATTTCTGGAAGAAGAGTTGTATATGACGCAACCGGAAGGTTTTGTCGATCCAAAGGGAGCTAATAAAGTGTGCAAGCTCCAGCGATCCATTTATGGACTGGTGCAAGCCCCTCGGATTTGGAATAAACGCTTTGATAGTGTGATCAAATCATTTGGTTTTATACAGACTTTCGGAGAAGCCTGTATTTACAAGAAAGTGAGTGGGAGCTCTGTAGCATTTCTGATATTGTCTGTGGATGACATATTACTGATTGGAAATAATATATAATTTCTGGATAGCATAAAGGGATACTTGAATAAGAGTTTTTCAATGAAAGACCTCGGTGAAGCTGCTTACATATTAGGCATAAAGATCTATAGAGATAGATCAAGACGCTTAATTGGACTTTCACAAAGCACATACCTTGACAAGATTTTGAAGAAGTTCAAAATGGATCAAGCAAAGAAAGGGTTCTTGCCTGTGTTACAAGGTGTGAAGTTGAGTCAGACTCAATGCCCGACCACTGCGGAAGATAGAGAGAAAATGAAAGATGTTCCTTATGCTTTAGCCATAGGCTCTATCATGTATGCAATGCTGTGTACCAGACCTGATGTGTGCCTTGCTATAAGTTTAGCAGGGAGGTACCAAAGTAATCCAGGAGTGGACCACTGGACAGCGATCAAGAACATCCTGAAATACCTGAAAAGGACTAAGGATATGTTTCTCGTATATGGAGGTGACAAAGAGCTCATCGTAAACGGTTACGTTGATGCAAGCTTTGACACTGATCCGGACGATTCTAAATCGCAAACCAGATACATGTTTACATTAAACGGTGGAGCTGTTAGTTGGTGCAATTCTAAACAAAGCGTCGTGGCAGGATCTACATGTGAAGTGGAGTACATAGCTACTTCGGAAGCAGTAAACGAAGGAGTCTGGAGGAAGGAGTTCATATCCGATCTAGGTGTCATACCTAGTGCATCGGGTCCAATGAAAATCTTTTGTGACAATACTGGTGCAATTGCCTTGGCAAAGGAATCCAGATTTCACAAGAGAACCAAGCACATCAAAAGACACTTCAATTCCATCCGGGATCTAGTCCAGGTGGGAGACATAGAGATTTGCAAGATACATACGGATCTGAATATAGTAGACCCGTTGACTAAGTCTCTTCCACGAGCAAAACATGATCAGTACCAAGGCTCCATGGATGTTAGAATCATTACTATGTAATCTAGATTATTGACTCTAGTGCAAGTGGGAGACTGAAGGAAATATGCCCTAGAGGCAATAATAAAGTTATTATTTATTTCCTTATATCATGATAAAAGCTTATTATTCATGCTAGAATTGTATTAACCGGAAACATAATACATGTGTGAATACATAGACAAACAAGGTGTCACTAGTATGCCTCTACTTGACTAGCTCGTTAATCAAAGATGGCTATGTTTCCTAACCATGGACAAAGAGTTGTCATTTGATTAATGGGATCACATCATTAGTTGAATGATCTGATTGACATGACCCATTCCATTAGCTTAGCACCCGATCATTTAGTATGTTGCTATTGCTTTCTTCATGACTTATACATGTTCCTATGACTCTGAGATTATGTAACTCCCATGTGCCGGAGGAACACTTTGTGTGCTACCAAACGTCACAACGTAACTGGGTGATTATAAAGGTACTCTACAGGTATCTCCAAAGGTACATGTTGGGTTGACGTATTTCGAGATTCGGATTTGTCACTCCGATCGTCGGAGAGGTATCTCTGGGCCCTCTCAGTAATGCACATCACTTAAGCCTTGCAAGCATTGCAACTGATGAGTTTGTTGTGGGATGATGTATTACGGAACGAGTAAAGAGACTTGCCGGTAACGAGATTGAACTAGGTATTGGATACGGACGATCGAATCTCGGGCAAGTAACATACCGATGACAAAGGGAACAGCATATGTTGTTATGCGGTCTGACCGATAAAAGATCTTCGTAGAATATGTAGGAACCAATATGGGCATACAGGTCCTGCTATTGGTTATTGACCGAAGACGTGTCTCGGTCATGTCTACATTGTTCTCGAACCCGTAGGGTCCGCATGCTTAAGGTTTCGATGACAGTTATATTATGAGTTTATGCGTTTTGATGTACTGAAGGTTGTTCGGAGTCCCGGATGTCATCATGGACATGACGAGGAGTCTTGAAATGGTCGAGACATAAAGATTGATATATTGGAAGCCTATGTTTGGATATCGGAAGTGTTCCGGGTGAAATCGGGATTTTACCAGAGTACCGGGAGGTTACCGGAACCCCCCGGGAGATATATGGGCCTTAGTGGAAAAGAGAAGAGGCAGCCAGAGATGGGTCGCGTGCCCCTCCCCTCCCTTGGTCCGAATAGGACAAGGAGAGGGGGCCGGCCCCCATTCCTCTTTTCCCCCCTCCGCGAATCCTATTCCAACTAGGAAAGGGGGAATCCTACTCCCGAAGGGAGTAGGACTCCTCCTGGCGCGCCCTATCATGGCCGGCCGCACCCCCCCCCTTTGAGTCTTTATATATGGAGGCAGGAGCAACCCCTAGAGAGACAAGTTGATCCACATGATCACATTCTTAGCCGTGTGCGGTGCCCCCTTCCACCATAGTCCTCGATAATATTGTAGCAGTGCTTAGGCGAAGCCCTGCGACGGTAGTACATCAAGATCGTCACCACGCCGTCGTGCTGACGGAACTCTTCCCCGACACTTTGCTGGATCGGAGTCCAGGGATCGTCATCGAGCTGAACGTGTGCTAGAACTCGGAGGTGCCGAGTTTCGGCGCTTGATCGGTCGGGCCGTGAAGACGTACGACTACATCAACCGCGTTGTCATAACGCTTCCGCTGTCGGTCTACGAGGGTACGTAGACAACACTCTCCCCTCTTGTTGCTATGCATCATCATGATCTTGCGTGTGCGTAGGAATTTTTTTGAAATTACTACGTTCCCCAACACATGGAGCAGTATGAGAAGCATTTATGACATTTAATTGCTCATCAAGCACATTTTCTAACCTAGACCAGTTGTCTGTAACGGGGTTCTCAGCTCCCTTTCTATCAACAATATGTAAGCCAAATTCTTGTAGCAAGAGAACCCATCTAATAAGTCTAGGTTTAGCATCTTTCTTTTCCATAAGGTATTTAATAGCAGCATGATCAGTGTGAATAGTTACTTTAGAATCAACAATACACTACTAGGGAAAAGGCTAGCAGCAGCGTGGGTTTTAGGCCTATCAGCAGCGCGGGTACCCGCGCTACCAATAAGGCGCTACAGGTAACGTATAGCAGTAGGGCTGGTCCACCCACGCTACTGCTACACAAGTGTTGCAGCAGCACGCTTAAAGGATCCTCGCTGCTGCTAATAGCTATAGCGCGCTTCCCCTGTGCGCGCTACTCCTACAACCGCGCTGCTGCTAACTTTTCTGCACTCGCTACTGCTAATTTTTGTAGTTTTTTGTTTTTTTCGGCATATTTGTTTTGTATTTGAACAGGCTTTATAGAAGAATCTTTAGCACATACAAATGTCATCATGATACACATACAAATGCCTGCGAGACCACAAATGTAATCATAGCATATAGATACAAATAGTCTCATCATAATCATCATCCAACACAAAGTGGTATCTTGTCATCATCTCGAAAATAGCGATACATGCAAGTCTCGAATACTTGCAACTACAACGTCATCCATCTAAACAAAGGTATACGCGAGAAGAGCTATCACTATGAGTGAGAGCGGAACTATGCAGTACATGAGATGGAGGTTACGAGTCCTCTCTCGCGCTAGCGTGAACCTCAAGTAACTAGCATCTCCTTCTTGTCTGCTTTTGAAGCCTTTATGGCTGGCGTCCGTGAACCCATTCACTTGCGCCTGACACTCATGCCACTCGTTGTACACCCTCGGAACCTTCCCTTTGTACATGACATAGCAGTTCCATCTTGCCATCAAGAAACTAGGTACCTGTTAGAGATGCATGTTCATGAAGAGGATGTACAATCATATATATGCAACAAAATGTACTAGAGAACACCAAAAAAGAAAGGGTTAGCAACTAGATGCAACATACAGTATGGAAATTAATTAACTAGAGGTACGCAGGTCATCTTACGCAAACTAACAAATTAGCGTTACGCAAGTTCGGCAGGGATCGTGGACATCACAAAGTTCCATCACTACAAATAGTATACAAGTTCAACCGACACATATCATCATCATCGGCATCATAAATAACTAGAAGTTCCATCCTTCCATATCATCGAGGATGGACCCTAGCTTCTTGAACGGCGTGAGGTCTAGACGTTGCATGCCTATGCGAGTTCGGACGTCAGCTCGCGATATAGGGCCGTGGTGGAACATCCCCTTCTCATCGACGACTTCTTTCATGATGATCGTTGCAATGTTGCTTTGGATGCGAAAGAAGTCATCTCTAAGTTTATAATCCGCTTCTCCATGAGATTCTAGCCACTTGTGGATATGATCATCATTTCTGCTTCTCATGCGAAGCTTTTGGTGATCCATGTTGAACTGATTCATGAGATGGAGGATGTACAATCCATCCTTCTTGCTTGGTTTTGGGACCTGGATGCAGGAGAAGTTAGTTTTATGCGCGAAACCCATCTTCTTGTTCCTTTGTTTCCTGATCTGCATGTGGCCACCTCTAAAGCTGAAGCCTTGGAGAGCATCATCTAGAATATTCATTATGTGGGTGTAGTCTTTTTTCTCGTAGTCTCTGGAAGGGTCAAAATACACGGCGTGGGAGACTTGCGGATAAAGAACGATAAGGACGGCGCGCCCGTTGCTGCGCGGAAAAGACACCTCAAATTATTCCCCATAAAGAGATAATTAATGATTGAAATGTATGAAAGGGTTGTTCGAAACTGACTTACTTTGGATGATAAGGCACGAGGACAATTTCCCGGTCCTTATTCTGTACCATGAAGTTTTGGAGGTAGTCCCTAGCAGTTTCACGCTCAAAGTCGCCGAGACTCAAGAAAGACTCGTGCGTGTAGTACGGATCCGCCACACAGATTTGCGAGACTTCTTCACTGTTCATGATAGAGCTCATATGTAGCGCAAAAAGGCGGACGATTGTAAAATCGAGCCGCCTTGTCAGAAACATCTCAAAGATATGGTCAAACCGCAGGAAGAACACCTCCGCGGGCCGTGTCTCGACGTAGCACTTCCCCTCAGGCACACGAGCCGCGTATGTCAGATATCCTGGATCCATTGAGGCTAGTAGGCTTTTCTCAGTCGACAGCACATGGTCGTGCAGTCTCCTGAGATCCCCTGATAGTGCCTCAAGTGGTTTCGGCGGTAGCATGGGCTCGCCCGTGAGATGGAACATGGCCGCACCTTTCACGGGTACACGCTCTTCAGAATGCATCATTTGGCTGCTATGTGCTCTGGCTTGTTTGGAGGCAGCTATCTTCCCCGATCTCTTTCTCTCCTTTTTCTTGGGCACACCTTCTAGACCCTTCCTTAACCCCTGCCCCAGTGTTCTCGGGCTAAGTACTGTACGACCCTCGCGCTGGGATAGTTGAGCCTGTGTTGAGGCGGCATCTTCAGGCGTGTCCTGTGAGGATTTCATGAAGAGAGACTTTTTGCAATCCCTGCTACGACCTTCCTGCCCGGGCATATCATCCATATCCTCATTAGCAAGCTGATAGCCCGATTCGTCATATGGTTGAATCATCAATTCTATGTCACAGTCATACGCGTTTGTATTGAGGAAATCCATAGGGTCGACCTCCGTCTCATCATCCATTCTCTGTTCTACAGGACAAATTACATCAGCCATCACTATTGCACCCCCTTCATCATGTCGTCCGCCGCTCTCACCCGGCACTACAGGAGCTGGTAATTGCATAGGCGGGGTGGTGGTCTCCGCACATGCTTGTTGATGTGTGGTTATTGGTGTGCTCTTGGTCGGCTCCAGACGAATAAGATTCTTCGGCCATAGCAGCACCCAACCCTTGCAGCTTCCAATCCACGACGGGGTCTCGTCGTCCGCTCCCACATGCTGTATTGGAGGAGGCAAATCCTCGTGCCCTGATTTCACACTCGACAAGCTAACCCTGAAGTGCCCAGAAGGGATCGGCTGGTTGTGGAACGTGGGTTGCAAGGGGTCCATTATCATCCCCTTTCCCACGTCCACCTTCTGGCCTTTGATCAAGTAGAGTATGGTGCACGGGGTTTCTTTCGCCTGCAAACACATATGTATGTGGCGTAAAACATCCAAAAGGCAACAAAAATGGAATATTTTATATATATATATGTTGGTGCGACATGTAATTACCGTGACGGCGTCGAGCTCAACCGAAGACGAAGGCCCACCAAGCGCGCCAGAGACTAAGGACGGGCTGCTATGAGCGGGAGCGGCTGTGAGAGGAGGCCCAGTTGCGTGAGCAAGTGATGGTGCGATGGTGTTGTTGTTCATGGAGTTGCTCCCGACAAAACTGGGCAACGGGAAATCATGTACCATCTTGTCTAGATTTTCCTTCGTCCAGTTGATGATAACTGGAACCAAGTTAGTAGCAAAATTATTTCTGTAGGCAGTTACAGCTGCATTGACTTCCTGCTGTAGCAACTCATATTTGTCCTCGGCTGCTTTTTTCGCATCCTCAACTGTTTTTTTCTCGACCGCAAGCTTCACCTTTGCGTCGATGTCCGCCTGACTAAACTTCTTTTTCTGCTTCTGGGCCTCTGGGCCCTCGTTGTAAAACACCTTCCACGTGGCGCCATCTCCAGCGCCGTGCACATGACCATATTGCGGCCGCTGGCCCAAAGGGAGTCCCTTAAGTTCATTCAAGGCCCGGTTGAGAGGGGTGTCCCACTTGGGCCTCATCGGAGAAGTAGGGTTTTCGGCTGCAAGCTGGTGTTGCTTCTCCAGTAGTCTAATCAATTTCCTTGTGATCTTGTACATGTAAAAAACCTTTTCTCCTTGTCCCACTTGTAGCGGGCCCTGATGAAGTCATGCTCCAAGTGGTTGGTGAACTTCGTGAAGGGTCTGGGAGACCCGCGGCTTCACGTTCTGCGTCCTCCTTATCCCATATGGGCCTTTTACCGAGGTAGCCATGGCTTCCGAGGCGATGCTTCCCTGTGTTCCTTTGCTGAAGGCTCTTGAATTTCGCAGCCTTAGCCTTGGCGTCCTCGGTAGCGCAAGTGTCCTTGAACTCTTCGAACTCCTCTTCCGTAAGTGTCGGATTTTCCTCCAGAATCTTGGACAGGGGTTCCTCGGCCTCAATAGCTCGTTTCAGCCTCGATTTCCAGGAGGCCAAATCATTGCTGAACATGCCCATGGCGTCATTGTTAATCTTTTTCATCTTCGGATCATCCCACGGTTGTTCTATGTTATCATCCCGATTCGGGAACTTGAATCTCTTGTGCAACTTCGTTAGGAGGAACTGCGTCAAATGTTCTTTAGTCCTTAAGTCATCGTCATTGATGCTCGCGCATTCCCGTAGGATGCATCCTACTTGGTTCCCATAGCACTTGCGAAGTTCTTCCGGCTCTAACGGCTCAAACTTGCCAGGTGCCATCTTTGTGATCACAAGTCGTCCAATCCCTAGTTTGTTAGGTTTTCGTATCCTCTGCTTCTTATGCCTCTTTTCGGTACCGGCATCGGCGCCGATATCTTCCCCGGCGGTACCTTCCCCACCGGTCTCGGCGCCGCCATCGGTGTCGGCACCGTCGGTGTCGGTGTCGGTGTCAGTACCATCATCGAGGCGGACCTGCAAACCTTGCTTAGCAGTCAAAAAGTCGAGGTAGTCTTGTTCACCCTCATAATCCATCTTGTCTGCATCTTGGTCAGAAGGCCCAGTTTCTTCGTTGTTTGACATGTTTCCTATGATTAAGTGTCCTCATTTATTTCTAAAAGTATGAATAAATGAGAAATGAGATAAAAAAGAAATCTATGTGCTAGCACTCGATATGCCAACTATGTAGCACAAATCATGCCTTTATTCACGGGAAATTTTGGCATGACCTTTGCTAAAAAATGGACATATCAAGCACCTGAAATTCACCGGAACGGAAATGAATCAACATTCAGGCGTAACATAGGCAACTCGGGTCATTTACCAAAACATGACATGTCCAAAACATGACATATCCACATATCAAGTGTCCAGTTCAAATTTCCATATAAATTCATAACTAAATAGATAACCTAATTAACATAACTAAAAAACCTAAGTAAATTAACCCTAGCTAGCAGAGAGGGAGAGAGAGGGGGGTGGTTTACAGAGGGTGCAGGGCGAGGAGGCAGGCCCGACGACGGCCAAGGTTGGGAGGGGAGGAAGCAGAGGAGGGACGCGAGGGCCGACGGGTCGGGGGCGAGCGCGCCTGGGTTGGGGGCGGCGGGGTCAGGGCCGAGTGCGCC
Organism: Triticum monococcum; assembly: GCA_034509565.1. Taxonomy (NCBI): domain Eukaryota; kingdom Viridiplantae; phylum Streptophyta; class Magnoliopsida; order Poales; family Poaceae; genus Triticum; species Triticum monococcum. The sequence goes on along the minus strand of CM067841.1, from coordinate 567,299,646 downwards.
GGGGTCGGGCGCAGCGGGGCCGGGGGCGGGCGCGGCGGTGCGACGGGGCCGGAGAAGAGAGAGTGGGGATTTGGGGGAAAAGAGGCGGGATGCAGCAGGGAGAGGGAGAATTTTGGGTTAAGTGGACGTACCAGTAGCGCGTTTACACGAAACGCGCTACTACTACCTCGACTAGTTGTAGTGTATTTCTGCAGAAACCGCTAGTGCTACCTTGACTAGCTGTAGCGGTTTTCTGCAGAAACCGCTACTGCTACCTTGACCAGCTGTAGCTCTTTTTCACTTCTCCACGGTTTCTCCACGGGTCGTCCTGTTCGAGCTATCTTCGATGCCCCATGTACACGATTTTCCCAGACCCACCATCTTTCCTTGACGTTAGCTGCTGAGACGTCGTATCATCCATGCACCGCGTGCATCCGCAAGATCGATGGCACACCTGGCCTGCCACATATCCGTAACCAAGATAGTCGTGCACTATCGTGATCAGCGCAGCTCTCATGTTGAAATACTCGCCTTTGCTGGCGTCCCATGTCTTGGCCAGTGTTTTCCATAACGTGTCTAACTCCTCCTGAAGTAGCCCCAGATACAAATTAATATTATTTCCTGGTTGTTTCGGCCCTTGAATAAGCATGCTCATGTGAATGTACTTCGATTTCATGCACAACCAGGGGGGAGGTTGTACATCCATACAAACACGGGCCATGTGCTATGGTTGGTGCTCTGGTTGCCAAACGGATTCATGCCATCGGTACACGCGCCGAGCACGATGTTCCTTGCATCACATTCAAAATACCGATAGAACCTGTTCAACGCTCTCCACTGGCTTCCATCCTTGACGTGTCTCAGCTCCGGATCATCTCCATCGTCAGGCTTCTTCCTCTCCGCGTGCCAGCGCATTAGCTTTGCTTCCTTGGGATCTACAAAATACCTCTGGAGACGGGGAGTGATCGGTAAGTACCATACCACTTTCTGGGGACATTTCTTCCCGGCCTTCTTGTATTGAGAAGCATTGCACACCGGACAAATTGTTTTTTCCGCGTGCTCCTTCCGATAAATTATGCAATCGTTGATGCATGCATGGTATCTAACGTGTGGCAGATCAAGAGGTCACACGATCTTCTTGGCCTCATCAACACTACTAGGACATAGATTACCCTCGGGAAGAACATCCTTTAGGTACTTGAGATGCTCATCGAGGCTAGTGTCGGTCCATTTGTTTTTAGCCTTCGTCTTCAGCACTTGCAGCGTGAAACTCAAGCGGGTCACCTCAGGATTGCAACCATCATACAATGGAGTGGTCGAGTCTACCACCAGTTGCTCCAGCTTAGCCTCCTCTCTAGAAGCAGCTCTCTCAGTACTCGTGTCCTTGCGAAGCAATGCTTGAACATGAGGGTCCCACACGATTGAACTTAGTACTGACGAACTCTGTTGCGTGGATTCCATGTCGTTCTCTCCGCCGCCATGTCTGGCCCCTTCTCCGCCGCCATGTCCGGCCTCTTCCCCGCCGCCATGATCGATCATCTCTTCGTCTTGCCCCGTGTCATCATTGCCTGCCCCGTCGGCATCCTCAACATCGTCATCCTCATCTTCAGTTATCCACCGAGTATAGCCATCCATGAAACCAGTCATGAGCAGGTGCGCTTCGACACGACCATCGACATGGGGGTCAAGCCAAACTATTCCTTTACATTTTCCACATGGACATAAAACCTCTGTCAGGTTATTTTCCTTCATGTCCTGCACCGCCGACCGCAACCACCTGTCCACCATCGTTTCACTGACCATCGTGAACTCTGCACGGTAATAATAAACAAATTGATTATAAAAATGCATGGATTCATCAAAGTCATACAAAAATTCGGCATGACCTTCCTTAAAAGTAGGACATATATAGATCTAGAGTTTGCCCGAAATTCGCCGAAACGGAAATAAATCGACATTTCGGCAAAACATAGGAAACTCAAATGCACAATTTGGCATCAACTCATGCCACACACACAATTTCCATAAAAATATCACACACATGCATAAACATATTTCCATTTTGCAAAAGCATGAAATATTAATCAGACCTCTATCTCGAGATCGAGCACACGGTGGAGATGATGATGTAGGGAGGTCAAAAGTGCACAAAGCTCTTCTTGACAAAGAAAGATCTAGTTAGGGGGCAAATAGGTCACTTAACTAAATGCTACATCTACCTAGCTAGCTAATTTGGGAGGAGACATCTTCAAATAGTGGAGGGGGGAGGAAAAAGAGAAAGGATATGAATTAATGGAGGTGGTGTAGTTATAGCTAGGAGTAATGAAGAGAGAGAAAGGTAGGTAGAAGAGGGAGAGTAATGGGGGGAGAAGTATTGAGGAAGAAGAAGAGTGAGAGAGGGAGGATGTGGGAGGGTAGGGGAAAGGGAGGAGAGGAGATGGGGAGGGGGAGGTGGAAAAGGTGGTGGGTCCTGCATCTTAGCAGTAGCGCGGGAGAGAAAACGCGCTGCTGCTAAGAGCGTAGCAACAACGCACTTTCTTGTCACACGCTACTGCTAAACGGGCCAAACCTGTGCACATTTTCAAAATTAGCAGCAGCGAGGTGACAAAAAAGCGCGCTGCTACTATGGCATTAGCAGCAGCGCGCTCCCTGGCACCGCGCTACTGGTAAACTTATGTCGTTGTGTACTGTCGGTGGATTTTTGTAGCAGCGCGGTTTAAGCGTCACGCGCTACTGCTAAGTTTGCACCAGTAGCGAGCTTTCCGTAGCCGCGCTGCTGCTACTTAGCAGCAGCGCCTATTTTTATGCCGCGCTGCTGCTAAGATTCTGTGTATAAGGTTTTCCCTAGTAGTGATATAAGGTCTGAACTTATCACAAGCAAATACAACTGCTAAGAATTCCTTTTCAGTAGTAGCATAATTTCTTTGAGCATTGTCTAGGGTCTTACTAGCATATTGAATAACATTTAATTTCTTATCTACTCTTTGCCCTAGAACAGCACCTACAGCATAATCACTAGCATCACACATAATTTCAAAGGGTAAATTCCAATCAAGTGGCTGAACAATAGGTGCAGAGATCAATGCTTTCTTAAGTATTTCAAATGCTTCTACACAATCATCATCGAAGACAAATGGTATATCTTTTTGTAATAAATTAGTCAGAGGCCGAGAAATTTTGGAGAAGTCCTTAATGAACCTCCTATAAAAACCGGCGTGACCAAGGAAACTTCTTATACCTTTTATGTCCTTGGGACATGGCATCTTTTCAATAGCATCAACCTTGGCTTTATCAACTTCAATACCTCTTTCAGAAACTTTATGCCCCAAGACAATACCTTCATTAACCATAAAGTGGCACTTTTCCCAATTCAAGACAAGATTAGTTTCTTCACATCTCTGCAAAACGCGATCAAAGTTGCTCAAGCAATCATCAAAAGAAGATCCATAGACAGAGAAATCATCCATGAAAACCTCACAAATCTTTTCACAAAAGTCAGAGAATATAGCCATCATGCATCTTTGAAAGGTAGCAGGTGCATTACATAAACCAAAAGTCATACGTCTATAAGCAAAAGTACCAAAAGTGTAGGTAAAAGTAGTCTTTGATTGATCCTTGGCTGACACGGGTATTTGAGAGAAACCAGAATAACCATCTAGGAAGCAAAAATGTGTATGTTTTGATAATCTTTCTAGCATTTGATCGATAAAAGTTAAGGGGTAATGATCCTTTTTAGTGGCCTTATTTAATTTGCGGAAATCAATTACCATCCTATAACCTGTAATAATTCTTTGAGGCATCAATTCATCTTTATCATTAGGAATGACAGTAATACCTCCCTTCTTAGGGACACAATGGACATGACTTACCCACTTACTATCAGCAACAGGATAGATTATACCTGCCTCAAGGAGTTTTAGTATTTCCTTTCTAACCACTTCTTTCATTTTAGGATTCAGCCGTCGTTGATGATCATGAGCTGGTTTAGCATCTTCTTCCAAATTTATTTTATGTTGACATAGAGTGGGACTAATACCCTTAAGATCATCAAGAGTATACCCAATAGCAGCACGGTGCTTCTTCAAAGTTTTCAATAGTCTCTCTTCCTCATGTTCTGAAAGGTCAGCACTAATAATAACAGGGTATATCTTTTTATCATCAAGATAAGCATATTTAAGAGTATCAGGCAACGGTTTAAGCTCAAACACGGGATCACCCTTGGGTGGAGAAGGATGATAACCCACAAGTATAGGCGATCGCAACAGTTTTCGAGGGTAGAGTATTCAACCCAAATTTATTGATTCGACACAAGGGGAGCCAAAGAATACTCTCAAGTATTAGCAGTTGAGTTGTCAATTCAACCACACCTGGAAACTTAGTATAAGCAACAAAGTGTTTAGTAGAAAAGTAATATGATAGTAGTGGTAACGGTAGCAAAAGGTAACAATAGTAAAAGTAGTGTCTTTGGTATTTTGTAGTGATGATAGCAGTAGCAACGGAAAAGTAAATAAGCGAAGAACAATATATGGAAAGCTCGTAGGCAATGGATCGGTGATGGAGATTATGCCGGATGCGATTCATCATGTAACAGTCATAACCTAGGGTGACACAGAACTAGCTCCAATTCATTAATGTAATGTAGGCACGTATTCCGAATATAGTCATACGTGCTTATGGAAAAGAACTTGCATGACATCTTTTGTTCTACCCTCCTGTGGCAGCGGGGTCCTAACGGAAACTAAGGGATATTAAGGCCTCCTTTTAATAGAGTACCAGAACAAAGCATTAACACATAGTGAATACATGAACTCCTCAAACTATGGTCAACACCGATAGTGGTCCTGATTATTGTCACTTCGGGGTTGCCGGATCATAACACATAGTAGGTGACTATAGACATGCAAGATAGGATCAAGAACCCTCATATATTGATCAAAACATAATAGGTCCAGATCTGAAATCATGGTACTCGGGCCCTAGTGACAAGCATTAAGCATAGCAAAGTCATAGCAACAACAATCTCAGAACATAGTGGATACTAGGGATCAAACCCTAACAAAACTAACTCGATTACGTGAGAAATCTCATCCAACCCATCACCGTCGAGCAAGCCTACGATGGAATTACTCATGCACGGCGGTGAGCATCATGAAATTGGTGATGGAGGATGGTTGATAATGACGATGGCGACGGATTCCCCTCTCCGGAGCCTCGAACGGACTCCAGATCAACCCTTCCGAGAGGTTTAGGGCTTGGCGGCGGCTCCGTATCGTAAAACGCGATGAATCCTTCTCTCTGTTTTTTTCTCCCCGAAAGTGAATATATAGAGTTGGAGTCGAGGTCGGAGGAGCTCTAGGGGGCCCACAAGGTAGGGGCGTGCCCCCACCCTCGTGGAAAGGTGGTGGGCCCTGGCCTTCATCTTTTGCAAGGATTTTTATTATTTCCAAAAAGTTGTTCCGTGAAGTTTCAGGTCATTCCGATAACTTTTGTTTCTGCACATAAATAACACCATGGCAATTCTGCTGAAAACAGCGTCAGTCCGGGTTAGTTCTATTCAAATCATGCAAGTTAGAGTCCAAAACAAGGGCAAAAGTGTTTGGAAAAGTAGATACGATGGAGACGTATCAGAGGATCCCCTAGGATTTCAATAGGCAAATTGTGTTTCGGAATAGGTTCCTGTTTAAAGAATACTTCATCTATTTCCCTTTCTTTCATTCATAAACATATCATTTTCATGGTCTAGCAAATATTTTTCCAAAGGATCACTAGGAGGTACGACGATAGAAGCAAGACCAATAATTTTATCCTTACTAGGTAATTCTTCTTCACGGTGTTGTCTACTAAATTTAGAGAAATTAAATTCATGAGACGTATCATCTAAACTGATAGTAACAACATCCTTTTTGCAATCTATCTTAGCATTAACAGTGTTTAAGAATGGTCTACCAAATATAATGGGACAAAAGCTATCTTGTGGGGAACCAAGAACAAGAAAATCAGCAGGATATTTAGTTTTCCCACACAAGACTTCAATATCTCTAACAATTCCCATTGGTGAAATAGTATCTCTATTGGCAAATTTAATTCTAACATCAATTTCTTCTAACTCAACAGGTGAAATATCATGCATAATTTCTCTGTATAGGCCAATCGGTATTGCACTAGCACTAGCACCCATATCACATGAGCCATGATAACAATGATCTCCTATTTTAACAGAAATAACAGACGTGCCTACCACGGGTTTGTTTTTATCTTTAGCACAAGGTTTAGCAATTCTAGCAGTCTCATCAAGGAAATGAATAACATGCCCATCAATATTATCAGACAAGAGATCTTTAACAATAGCAATATTAGGTTCAACTTTAGCTTGTTCAGGAGATTTATAAGTTCTAATATTGCTTTTACGAACCACACTTGAAGCTCTAGCATGATCCTTTATCCTAACAGGGAAAGGTGGTTTCTCAACATAAGAAGTAGGAACAATAGGATCATTATAAGTGATAGTCTTTTCTTCAACTTTAATAGGTGCAGCTACTTTTACTTCTATGGGAGGATGATATTTAAACCACTTCTACTTGGGGAGATCAACATAAGTAGCAAAAGATTCACAGAAAGAAGCTACTATCTCAGAGTCAAGTCCATATTTAGTGCTAAATTTACGGAAAACATCGGTATCCATAAAAGATTTAACACAATCAAACTTATGTGCCATACCTGACTCCTTACCTTCGTCGAGGTCCCAATCTTCAGAGTTGCATTTAATTCTTTCCAATAAATCCCATTTGAATTCAATAGTCTTCATCAAAAAGGAGCCAACACACGAAGTATCGAGCATGGTGCGATTGTTATCACAAAGCCGAGCATATAAATTTTGAATAATCATTTCTCTTGAGAGATCATGATTGGGGCATGAATATAACATTGATTTAAGCCTCCCCAAGCTTGAGCGATGCTTTCTCCTTCACGAGGCCAAAAATTATATATATAATTGCGATCACCATGAACAAGATGCATAGGATAAAACTTCTGATGAAATTCCAATTTCAATCGTTTGTAGTTCCATGATCCCATAACATCATATAGCCTATACCATGTCAATGCATCTTCCTTCAATGATAAAGGGAAGACCTTCTTCTTAACAACATCTCGGGGTACACCTGCAGGCTGAAATAATCCACAAGCTTCATCCACGTATATTAGGGGCTCATCAGGATGCATTGTTCCGTCTCCTGCAAAAGGATTAGCTAGCAGTTTTTCTATCATACCCGAAGGAATTTCAAAGGGAACATTTTCATTTTTAGTAGGTTCAGTAGGTTGAGGAGCAACTCTTTGCTCTAGTGGTCGGGGTGAAGATACCCCGAACCAGCCCCTCAGAGGATTACTTTCCATAGTAATAAGTGACAGTAAATTTCAGCACACTATATAAATTTTTCCTTATCAAATTCCACCTACCAATGGCGCTTCACTCCCCGGCAATGGCGCCAGAAAAGAGTCTTCATGACCCACAAGTATAGGGGATCTATCGTAGTCCTTTCGATAAGTAAGAGTGTCGAACCCAATGAGGAGCGGAAGGAAATGATAAGCGGTTTCCAGCAAGGTATTCTCTGCATGTACTGAAATAAGTGGTAACATATAGTTTGGTGATAGGATAATTTGTAACGAGCAACAAGTAACAAAAGTAAATAAAGTGCAGCAAGGTGGCCCAATCCTTTCTGTAGCAAAGGACAAGCCTGGACAAACTCTTATATAGAGAAAAGCTCTCCCGAGGACACATTGGAATATCATCAAGCTACTTTTCATCACGCTCATATGATTTGCGTTCGGTACTTTGATAATTTGGTATGTGGGTGGACCGGTGCTTGGGTACTGTCCTCACTTGGACAAGCATCCCACTTATGATTAACCTCTATTGCAAGCATCCGCAACTACAATAAAAGTCTTAAGGTAAACCTAACCATAGCATGAAACATATGGATCCAAATCAGCCCCTTACGAAGCAACGCATAAACTAGGGTTTAAGCTTCTGTCACTCTAGCAACCCATCATCTACTTATTACTTCCCAATACCTTCCTCTAGGCCCAAATAATGGTGAAGTGTTATGTAGTCGACGTTCACATAACACCACTAGAGGCTAGACAACATACATCTCATCAAAATATCGAACGAATACCAAATTCACATGACTACTAATAGCAAGACTTCTCCCATGTCCTCAGGAACAAATGTAACCACTCACAAAGCATATTCATGTTCATAATCAGAGGGGTATTAATATGCATATATGATCTGAACATATGATCTTCCACCAAACAAACCAACTAGCATCAACTACAAGGAGTAATGAACACTACCAGCAACCTACTACTACCAATCCCGGACTTGAAGACAAGAATTGGATACAAGAGATGAACTAGGGTTTTGAGAGGAGATGGTGATGATGAAGATGTTGATGGAGATTTCCCTCTCCCGATGAGAGGAGCGTTGGTGATAACAATGGCGATGATTTCCCCCTCCCGGAAGGAAGTTTCCCCGGCAGAACAGCTCCGCCAGAGCCCTAGATTGGTTCCGCCAAGGTTCCACCTCGTGGCGGCAGAGTTTCGTCCGAGGAGATGGCTTATGAATTTTTCCCATCGAAAGACTTCATATAACGGAAGATGGTCACCAGAGGGCCACCAGGGGCCCACGAGGTAGGGGGCGCGCCCAGGGGGTAGGGCGCGCTCCCCACCCTCGTGGGCAGGGTGTGGCCCCCCTGGTGAACTTCTTGCGCTCAGTATTTATTATATATTCTGAAAACGTGTTCCGTGAAGTTTCGGGACTTTTGGAGCTATGCATAATAGGTCTCTAATATTTGCTCCTTTTCCAGCCCAGAATCCCAGCTGCCGGCATTCTCCCTCTTTATGTAAACCTTGTAAAATAAGAGAGAACAGGCATAAGTATTGTGACATAATGTGTAATAACAGCCCATGATGCAATAAATATCGATATAAAAGCATGATGCAAAATGGACGTATCAGCCACAGTAGCGCTTATCCTTTGCGTTGGAAGAGACGGCGGTGTCTCATGCTCTTCGATCCAACGGCGCTCTACCTTCTCAGTGCAGTAAGCCCGATTATACCCAATCTTCTCTTAATCTAGTGTTTTTTAGGTTTTTCTCATTAAAAAGGCTTTTATATGTCAGCATTGTCGATCGATATGGACAGAAGATGATACATATTAGGAATTGTGCTAGGGTTCTCGGCAGGGGTTTGGGGGATTGTTTTTGCTTGGAAAATTTGATTAAACGCGGTCTGTGACGGGATTATGATGCATTTGATGTATTGATTCTTGTCATGGGTACATACAACAATTATTTCTTAGTAGAGTTTGACCATGAGGAGTACTAGCGTTCAGTTCTAAGTTAATGGCCAACAAGGACATATGATCACCTCACCTGGTTGAGAACATCATGGAGGGGATTGCGTATGAAATGGTAAGCTTAAAAGTTAGTACTATATATCTATACTTGCAGACAACATGAACAATTTAAGATATATTAGAACTGAGCATGACATAGAACAATGCCTTGATTTTGTGTCAAATGTGACCATTTTTTATCTTGATCATGATGAGAGCTTGAGGGCCATAAATTGCGATGATGTTATGGACTTCCCAGTAACTCAACCGCTCTCAACTCTCCACCCTTCAAAGCCAAGGAACAATGTCCAAATCGATACACACTCAAGTCAAGTAGAAGACCCTAAGGCAGGACATGTTGAGAAAAATTTCTAACCTATAGCCCAGAAAGCAAGGTAGAGCAGGCTAGAAGTTAGGACAAGTTTATCTTTGTCGTGAAGGAAGAAGATTCAACAAGAGGTAATAGAAAATCAGATTATAGAGATTTAGATCAGGTCCAGGGGAAATAGTGGATAATGATTATGACATGAGTGATGGGGATGATGGCTTTTATGTGATAATGTTGATGAGGATGAAGCTCAGAAGAACAAAACAAAGATATCAAATGAGAAAGAGAAGGAGAAATGGTAAGATAAAGGGAAGACAAAACTTTCACTTTATGATGACGCTGAAGGCGAGGATATTTACGAATAGGATGAAGAGTCCATCCAATTCAAATTCAGAACTTGCAAAAGGAAAGAACAATATCATAGCGCCATTTTTAACAGGAAGCCCATGTTTGATAAGCAGGGAAACCAACATATGCATCACGAATCAAAAAAACTTTCGCACTACGAGATGCCAACACTTTGAAAACATGTGTTTCAGTCATTGTGTACATCCTCCTTCTATAGACCATTGATATAGAGGGAATTGCCCCCCTTGTCGCCTTCACTTTAGAAAACTGAATTAACGTGTAGATCGAGTACCCCGATGCGGGGATCATCGCTTGGGATGTGTTATGAATTTATTCCTTATAAACAAAAATAATAATGTGTATTATAACAAAACCGCAATATATTTTCATTGCTTCGGTTGATGTGATTATGTTTTCTACATTGTCAAGTTTGATAAGGACATGAAAATGATTGACCCTTTAGAGTTGAGGACGACCCCTTTTCAAGAGAGGGAGGATGATGAGGACATCACAGTTGAAGATTCACAGTCGAAGAAACTAGAAATCGATCGCATGAATGAAATCATATGAGCGCGCTCGGGCCTGCATGCTCGCTAGAAATGGTTGATTCGACCGTTTCTTCAGGGCCAGTCTGAGGGGTGCTTTAAGGACCGTGTTATGTAGGCCCAACAGAAAACACATGTACTACGAACTAAGAATAACTTAAATGACTATGTGTTTTGTGGTGGAACCTATCTACCCGAGTTCAAGTCTTAGATTTAACACTGGTGGTCACATTTTTATATATTTATTTCAGTCTTTTCAGCGTTACTCTTTCATCTCCATGGCGGGGCGTCTATGGTAACTTCATAAATCTCAAGATCTGTTGGTTCGGTCTCTCGAGGTGCTCATAGGGATAGCATATATGCGCATGTGTTCATAGAGATGATTATGCATGCTTGTACATAAGTCTATATGTTTGTACTGTGTTTCTAAAAAAACACGTAAACAAATGGACCATATTTGATTCGGCAAAGCCTGCATTGGAGCACGCAAGGCAACCAAACATACCCTTAAGGCTGCCTTCGGAAGCTCGGTTTTTAGAGTGCATAAGTAATAGCATGATTTTCTTTAGAAACCATAGTTTTATAAACATTGAAGTCATTTATAACCAACAATGTTTATAGTTTGATCTGATTACTAGCTATTGGTGTTTGAAAAGCTCTCAAATTTCTAGGAAATTCCACAACTTAAATAATGTCCTTTGAATGTTGATGAGTAGTTTATGGCGAAAAAGGCACCATTTTTTTGAGAGAGAAAGGAAAAAACATTGCTCAAAGTATTTCTGGACCTTCCAGAAGCTTCCGGTTGGTTTTTCCTTTATTTCGTCTAGGTTTTCTTGGGCTAGGTTTGAAGGAAATATGCCCTAGAGGCAATACAAAGTTGTTATTTATATTTCCTTATATCATGATAAATGTTTACTATTAATGCTAGAATTGTATTAACCGGAAACTTAGTACATGTGTGAATACATAGACAAAAAGAGTGTCCCTAGTATGCCTCTACTTGACTAGCTTGTTAATCAAAGATGGTTAAGTTTCCTGACCATAGACATGTGTTTTCATTTGATGAACGTGATCACATCATTAGAGAATGATGTGATGGACAAGACCCATCCGTTAATGTAGCATTATGATCGTTAAGTTTTATTGCTATTGCTTTCTTCATGACTTATACATATTCCTTTGACTATGAGATTACGCAACTCCCAAATACCGGAGGGACACCTTGTGTGCTATCAAACATCACAACGTAACTGGGTGATTATATAGATGCTCTACAGGTGTCTCCGATGGTGTTTGTTGAGTTGGCATATATCGAGATTAGGATTTTTCACTCCGAGTATCGGAGAGGTATATCTAGGCCCTCTCGGTAATGCACATCACAATAAGCCTTGCAAGCAATGTGATTAATGACTTAGTTGCAGGATGATGCATTACGGAACGAGTAAAGAGAATTGCCAGTAATAAGATTGAACTAGGTATGAGGATACCGAAGATCGAATCTCGGGCAAGTAACATACAGATGACAAAGGGAATGACGTATGTTGTTATGCGTTTAACCGATAAAGATATTCATAGAATATGTAGGAACCAATATGAGCATCCCGGTTCCGCTATTGTCTATTGACCGGAGATGTGTCTCGGTCATGTCTACACAGTTTTCGAACCCGTAGGGTCCGCACGCTTAATGTTCGATGACGATTTGTATTATGAGTTATGTGTTTTGGTGACCGAAGTTTGTTCGGAGTCCTGGATAAGATCACGGACATCACGAGGAGTCTCGAAATGGTCGAGAGGTAAAGATTCATATATTGGAAGGTAGTATTCGGACATCAGAATGGTTCAGAGTGATTCGGGTATTTTTTTTCCGGGGTACCGAGGGGTTACCGGAACCCCCCGGGGAAGTATTGGGCCAACATGGGCCTAAGGGAGAGAGAGGGAAGCCTGCGGGGGTGGCTGTGTGCCCCCTCCTAGGGAGTCCGAATAGGACAAGGAGGAGGGGGCAGCGCCCCCCTTCCTTTTCCCTCTCCTACTTGGACTAGGAGTCCAAGTAGCACTCCCCCCATGGCGCGCCCCTCCTGGCCGTCGGCCTCCTCCTCCCCCCGTTGTATACGGGGGCGGGGGGCAGCCCAAAGGCACACCAAGAAATCTCTTAGCCATGTGCGGTGCCGCCCTCCACATTTTACTCCTTCGGTCATAGCGTCGTAGTGCTTAGGCCTGCGCGGATCACAACACCATCACTGTCACCACGCCATCGTGCTGTCGGAACTCTCCCTCGACCCTCTACTAGATCAAGAGCTCGAGGGACGTCATCGAGCTGAACGTGTGCTGAACACGGAGGTGCCATGCGTTCGGTACTTGGATCGGTTGGATCGTGAAGACGTTCAACTACATCAACCATGTTAACCTAACGCTTCCGCTTTCGGTCTACGAGGGTATGTGGACACACTCTCCCCCTCTCATTGTTATGCATCTCCTAGATAGATCTTGCGTGATCGTAGGCATTTTTTGAAATTACATGCTACATTCCCCAATAGTGGCATCCGAGCCAAGTCTATGCGTAGATGATATGCACGAGTAGAACACAAAGAGTTGTGGGCGATAATAGTCATACTTGAAGGAAATATGACCTAGAGGCAATAATAAATTAGTTATTTATATTTCCTTATATCATGATAAATGTTTATTATTCATGCTAGAATTGTATTAACAAGAAACTTAGTAGATGTGTGGATACATAGACAAACAGGGTGTCCCTAGTGTGCCTCTACTTGACTAGCTTGTTAATTAAAGATGGTTAAGTTTCCTAGCCATAGACATGTGTTGTCATTTGAAGAACGGGATACATCATTAGAGAATGATGTGATGGACAAGACCTATCCGTTAGCTTAGCATAATGATCGTTTAGTTTTTCTGCTATTGCTTTCTTCATAACTTATACATGTTCCTCAGACTATGAGATTATGCAACTCCCGAATACCGGAGGAACACCTTGTGTGCTATCAAACATCACAACGTAACTGGGTGATTATAAAGATGCTCTACAGGTGTCTCCGATGGTGTTTGTTGAGTTGGCATATGTTGTGTTTGGTGATTATAAAGATTAGGATTTCTCACTCCGTGTATCGGAGAGGTATCTCTGGGCCCTCTCGGTAATGCACATCACTATGAGCCTTGCAAGCAATGTGACTAATGAGTTAGTCACGGGATGATACATCACGGAACGAGTAAAGAGACTTGGAGGTAATGAGATTGAACTAGGTATGATGATACTGACGATCGAATCTCGGGCAAGTAACATACCGATGACAAAGGGAACAATGTATGTTGTTATGCGGTTTGACCGATAAAGATCTTCGTAGAATATGTAGAGGCCAATATGAGCATCCAGGTTCTACTATTGGTTATTGACCGGAGATGTGTCTCGGTCATGTCTACATAGTTGTAGAGCCCGTAGGGTCCGCATGCTTAACGTATGATGACGATTAGTGTTATGAGTTTCGTGTTTTGATGAACCGAAGCTTGTTCAGAATACCAGATGAGATCACGGACATGACGACGAGACATGAAATAGTCGAGATAATAAATATTCATATATTGGAAGGTTATATTCAGACACCGGAATGGTTCGGGTCGATTCGGATAAGTTTCGGAGTACCGGGGCTTACCGGAACACCCCCCCCCCCCCCCCCGCGGAAGTTCATGGGCCTTCAGGGGCCCTAGAGGAAAGGAGAGAAGGGACACAAGGGAGGCCGCGCGCCCCCCATGGCCAGTCTGAATTGGACTAGGGAGAGGGGCGGCTCCCCCTCTTTCCTTCTCCCCTCTTCCTCCTTCCCTCCTTCTCCCTCTCTTGGATGGAAGGGGACTCCAACTAGGATTGGGAATCCTAGTTGGACTCCCCATGGCGCGTGCCCCCTCTAGGCCGGCCTCCTCCTCCCCCTTTATATATGTGGGAGGGGTGCACCCCAAAGGACACAAACGTTTCTCTTTGCTGTGTGCGGTGCCCCCCTCAACAGTTACACACCTCGGTCATATCGTCGTAGTGCTTAGGAGAAGCCATGCGCCGGTAAACTTCATCATCACCGTCGCCACGCCGTCGTGTTGACGGAACTATCCCTCTGCCTCAACTAGATCAAGAGTTCGAGGGACGTCACCGAGGTGAACGTGTGCTGATCGCGGAGGTGCCGTACGTTCGGTACTTGGATTGGTTGCATCGTGAAGACGTTCGACTTCATCAACCGTGTTACTAAACGATTCCGCTTTCGGTCTATGAGGGTACGTAGACACACTCTCCCCTCTCGTTGCTATGCATTTCCTAGATAGATCTTGTGTGATTGTAGGAATTTTTTTGAAATACTGCGTTTCCCAACAGTGGCATCCGAGCCACGTCTATGCGTAGATGTTATATGCACGAGTAGAACACAAAGAGTTGTGGGTGATAATAGTCATGCTGCTTACCAGCAACGTCTTACTTTGATTCGGCGGTATTGTTGATGAAGCGGCCCAGACCGACATTACATGATTGCGTTCATGAGACTGGTTCTACCGACGTGCTTCGCACACAGGTGGCTAGTGGGTGTCTGTTTCTCCAGCTTTAGTTGAATCGAGTTTGACTACACACGGTCCTTGTTGAAGGTTAAAACAGCACACTTGACGAAAAATCGTTGTGGTTTTGATGCATAGGTAAGAATGGTTCTTGCTAGAAGCCCATAGTAGCCACGTAAAACTTGCAACAACAAAGTAGAGGACGTCTAACTTGTTTTTGCAGGGCATGTTGTGATGTGATATGGTCAAGACGTGATAATATAAATTGTTGTGTGAGATGATCATGTTTTGTAACAGTTAACGGCAACTGGCAGGAGCCATATGGTTGTCGCTTTATTGTATGAAATGCAATCGCCATGTAATTGCTTTACTTTACCACTAAGCGGTAGCGATAGTCGTAGAAGCAATTGTTGGTGAGACGACAACGATGCTACGATGGAGATCAAGGTGTCAAGCTGGTGAGGATGGTAATCATGACGGTTCTTGGGAGATGGAGATCAAAGGCACAAGATGATGATGGACATATCATATCACTTATATTGATTGCATGTGATGTTTATCCTTTATGCATCTTATTTTGCTTAGTACGGCGGTAGCATTATAAGATGATCTCGCACTAAATTTCAAGGTATAAGTGTTCTCCCTGAGTATGCACCGTTGCTACAGTTCGTCGTGCCGAGACACCACGCGATGATCGGGTGTGTTGTTCACCATTGAAAACTTCTCCCTCTCATGTGATGATCGGACATGGTTTAGTTGATATGGATCACGTGATCATTTAGATGACTAGAGGGATGTCTATCTAAGTGGGAGTTCTTAAGTAATATTATTAATTGAACTATAATTTATCATGAACTTAGTACTGATAGTGTTTTGCATGTCTATGTTCTTGTAGATAAATGGCCTGTGCTACTGTTCCTTTGAATTTTAGTGTGTTCCTAGAGAAAGCAAAGTTGAAAGATGATGGTAGCAACTACACAGATTGGGTCCGTAACTTGAGGATTATCCGCATTGCTGCACAGAAGAATTACATCCTGGAAGCACCGCTGGGTGCAAAGCCCGCTGCAGGAGCAACACCAGATGTTATGAACGTCTGGCAGAGCAAAGCTGATGACTACTCGATAGTTCAGTGTGCCATGCTTTACGGCTTAGAATTTGGACTTCAACGACATTTTGAACGTGATGGAGCATATGAGATGTTCCAAGAGTTGAAGTTAATATTTCAAGCAAATGCCCGGATTGAGAGATATGAAGTCTCCAATAAGTTCTACAGCTGCAAAATGGAGGAGAATAGTTCTGTCAGTGAACATGTACTCAGAATTTCTAGGTACCACAACCACTTGACTGAACTGGGAGTTATTCTTCCTGATATAGTGCCATTGACAGAGTTCTTCAATCACTGCCACCAAGGCTATAAAGGCTTTGTGATGAACTATAATATGCAAGGGATGGATAAGACAATTCCCGAGCTCTTCGTGATGCTAAAAGCTGTGGAGGTAGAAATCAAGAAGGAACACCAAGTGTTGATGGTTAATAAGACCACTAGTTTCAACAAAAAGGGTAAAGGGAAGAAGGGGAACTTCAAGAAGAACCGCAAGCAAGTTGCTGCTCAAGTGAAGAAGCCCAAGTCTGGACCTAAGCCTGAGACTGAGTGCTTCTACTGCAAAGGCACTGGTCACTGGAAGCGGAACTGCCCCAAGTATTTGGCGGATAAGAAGGATGGCAAAGTGAAAGGTATATTTGATATACATGTTATTGATGTGTACCTTACTAATGCTCGTAGTAGCGCCTAGGTATTTGATACTAGTTCTGTTGCTCATATTTGCAACTCGAAACAGGGGCTATGGATTAAATGAAGATTGGCTAAGGATGAGGTGACGATGCGCGTGGGAAATGGTTCCAAAGTCGATGTGATCGCCACCGGCACACTACCTCTACATCTACCTTCGGGATTAGTATTAGACCTGAATAATTGTTATTTGGTGCCAGCGTTAAGAATGAACATTATATCTGGATCTTGTTTGATGCGAGACGGTTATTCATTAAAATCAGACAATAATGGTTGTTCTATTTATATAGTAATATCTTTTATGGTCATGCACCCTTGATGAGTGGTCTATTTTTATTGAATCTCAATAGTAGTGATACACATATTCATAGTATTGAAGCCAAAAGATATAAGTTTAATAATGATAGTGCAATTTATTTGTGGCACTGCAGTTTGGGTCATATTAATTGGCGTAAAGCGCATGAAGAAACTCCATGCTGATGGGCTTTTGGAATCACTTGATACTTACGAACCATGCCACATGGGCTAGATGACAAAGACTCTGTTCTCTGGAACAATGAAGCGAGCAACAGACTTATTGGAAATAATACATACTGATGTATGCGGTCCGATGAGTGTTGATGCTCGCAACGGGTATCGTTATTTTCTAACCTTCACAGATGATTTGAGTAGATATGGGTATATCTACTTGATGAAACATAAGTCTGAAACATTTGAAAAGTTCAACGAATTTCAGAGTGAAGTGGAAAATAATCATAACAAGAAAATAAAGTTTCTATGATCTGATCGTAGAGGTGAATATTTGAGGTTCGAGTTTGGTCTTCATTTCAAACAATGTCGAATAGTTTCACAACTTACGCCACCTGGAACACCATAGCGTAATGGTGTGTCCGAACATCCGCACTTTATTAGATATGGTGCGATCTATGATGTCTCTTACTAATTTACCACTATCATTTTGGGGTTATGCTGTAGAGATGGCTGCATTCACATTAAATACGGCACCATCAAAATCCGTTGAGACGACACCATATGAACTGTGGTTTGGCAAGAAACCCAAGTTGTCGTTTCTTAATGTTTGGGGCTGCGATGCTTATGTGAAAAAGCTTCAACCTCATAAGCTCGAACCCAAATCAGAGAAATGTGTCTTCATAGGATACCCAAAAGAAACTGTCGGGTACACCTTCTATCACAAATCCGAAGGCAAGATATTCATTGCTAAGAATGGATCCTTTCTAGAGAAGGAGTTTCTCTCGAAAGAAGTGAGTGGGAGGAAAGTAGAACTTGATGAGGTAATTGTACCTTCTCCCTTATTGGAAAGTAGTTCATCACAGAAATTAGTTCCAGTGATTCCTACACCAATTAGTGAGGAAGCAAATGATTATGATCATGAAACTTCTGATCAAGTTACTACCGAACCTCGTAGGTCAACCAGAGCAAGATCCGCACCAGAGTGGTACGGTAATCCTGTTCTGGAGGACATGTTACTTGACCATTACGAACCTATGAACTATGAGGAAGCGATGATGAGCACAGATTCCGCAAAATCGATTGAGGCCATGAAATCTCAGATGGGATCCATGTATGAGAACAAAGTATGGACTTTGGTTGACTTGCCCGATGATCGGCAAGAAATAGAGAATAAATGGATCTTCAAGAAGAAGACTAACGCTGAAGGTAATGTTACTGTCTACAAAGCTTGACTTGTTGCGAAAGGTTTTTGACAAGTTCAAGGAGTTGACTATGATGAGACCTTCTCACCTGTAGTGATGCTTAAGTCTGTCCGAATCAAGTTAGCAATTCCCGCATTTTATGATTATGAAATTTCGCAAATGGATGTGAAAACTGCATTCCTTAATGGATATCTTAAAGAAGAGTTGTATATGATGCAACCAGGAGGTTTTTTCGATCCAAAAGGTGCAACAAAGTGTGCAAGCTCCAGCAATCCATTTATGGACTGGTGCAAGCCTCTCGGAGTTGGAATATACACTTTGATAGTGTGATCAAAGCATATGGTTTTATACAAACTTTTGGAGAAGTATGTATTTACAAGAAAGTGGGTGGGAGCTCTGTAGCATTTCTGATATTATATGTGGATGACATATTGTTGATCGGAAATGATACTGAATTTCTGAATGGCATAAAAGGACACTTGAATAAGAATTTTTCAATGAAAGACCTTGGTGAAGCTGCTTATATATTGGGCATTAAGATCTATAGAGATATATCAAGACACTTAATTGGACTTTCACAAAGCACATACCTTGATAAAGTTTTGAAGAAGTTCAAAATGGATCAGCCAAAGAAAGGGTTCTTGCCTGTGTTACAAGGTGTGAAGTTGAGTTAGACTCAATGCCCGACCACAGCAGAAGATAGTGAGAAAATGAAAGTCATTCCCTATGCCTCAGCCATAGGTTCGATCATGTATGCAATGTTGTGTACCAGACATGATGTGTGCCTTGCTATTAGTTTAGCAGGGAGGTACCAAAGTAATCCAGGAGTAGATCACTGGATACCGGTCAAGAACATCTAGAAGTACCTGAAAAGGACTAAGGATATGTTTCTCATTTATAGAGGTGACAAAGAGCTCATCATAAATGGTTAAGTCGATGCAAGCTTTGACACTGATCCGGATGACTCTAAGTCGCAAACCGGAAACGTATTTATATTGAATGGTGGACCTGTCAGTTGGTGCAGTTCCAAGCAGAGCGTCATGGCGGGATCTACGTGTGAAGCAGAGTACATAGCTGCTTCGGAAGTAGAAAATCAAGGAGTCTGGATGAAGGAGTTCATATCCGACCTAGGAGTAATACCTAGTGCATCGGGTCCAATGAAAATCTTTTGTGACAATACTGGTGCAATTGCCTTGGCAAAGGAATCCAAATTTCACAAGAGAACCAAGCACATCAAGAGACGCTTCAATTCCATCCGCGATCAAGTCAAGGAGGGAGACATAGAGATTTGCAAGATACATACGGATCTGAATGTTGCAAACCCATTGACTAAGCCTCTCTCACGAGCAAAACATGATCAGCACCATGACTCCATGGGTGTTAGAATCATTACTATGTAATCTAGATTATTGACTCTACTGCAAGTGGGAGACTAAAGGAAATATGCGCTAGAGGCAATAATAAAGTTGTTATTTACATTTCCTTATATCATGATAAATGTTTATTATTCATGCTAGAGTTTTATTAACCGGAAACTTAGTACATGTGTGAATACATAGCCAAACAGAGTGTCCCTAGTATGCCTCTACTTGACTAGCTCGTTAATCAAAGATGGTTAAGTTTCCTGACTATAGACCATGTGTTGTCATTTGATGAACAGGATCACATCATTAGATAATGATGTGATGGACAAGAACCATCCCTTAGCTAAGCATTATGATCATTTAGTTTTATTGCTATTGCTTTCTTCATGGCTTATACATATTCCTCAAACTATGAGATTATGCAACTCATAAATACCGGAGGAACACCTTGTGTGCTATCAAACGCCACAACGTAACTGGGTGCTTATAAAGATGCTCTACAGGTGTCTCCGAAGGTGTTTGTTAAGTTGGCATAGATCGAGATTAGGATTTGTCACTCCGAGTATTAGAGAGGTATCCCTGGGCCCTCTCGGTAATGCACGTCACAATAAGCCTTGCAAGCAATATGAATAATGATTTAGTTGGGGGATGATGCATTACAGAACGAGTAAAGAGACTTGCCAGTAACGAGATTGAACTAGGTATGAGGATACCGACGATCGAATCTCAGGCAAGTAACATACCGATGACAAAGGGAATGACGGATGTTGTTATGCAGTTTGACCGATAAAGATCTTCGTAGAATATGTAGGAACCAATATGAGAATCCAGGTTCCGCTATTGGTTATTGACTGGAGATGTGTCTCGGTCATGTATACATAGTTCTCGAACCCGTAGTGTCCGCACACTTAACGTTCGACGATGATTTGTATTATGAGTTATGTGTTTTGGTGACCGAAGTTTTTTCGGACTCCCGGATAAGATCATGAACATGTCAAGGAGTCTCGAAATAGCCGAGAGGTAAAGATTCATATATTGGAAGGTAGTATTCGGACATCGGAATGGTTTCGAGTGATTCGGGTATTTTTTTAGGAGTACCGAGGGGTTACCGGAACCCCCCGGGGAAGTATTGGGTCAACATGGGCCTAAGGGAGAGAGAGGGAAGCCCGCGGGGGTGGCCACACGCCCCCCTCCTAGGGAGTCCGAATAGGACAAGGAGGAGGGGGCGGCGCCCCTTCCCTTTCCCTTTCCCTCTCCTTCATATTCCCTCCGGTGGAGAAAGGAAAAGGGGGGGGCGAATCCTACTTGGACTAGGAGTCCAAGTAGGACTCCCCCCCATGGCGCGCCCCTCCTGGCCGCCGGCCTCCTCCTCCCCCCTTTATATACGGGGGCGGGGGGCACCCCAAAGGCACACCAAGAAATCTCTTAGCCGTGTGCGGTGCCCCCCTCCATAGTTTACTCCTCCGGTCATAGCGTCGTAGTTCTTAGGCGAAGCCCTGCGCGGATCACATCACCATCATCGTCACCATGTCGTCGTGCTGTCGGAACTCACCCTCGACCCACTACTGGATCAAGAGCTGAGGGACGTCATCGAGCTGAACGTGTGCTGAACACGGAGGTGCCGTACGTTCGGTACCTGGATCTGTTGGATCATGAAGACGTTCAACTACATCAACTACGTTAACCTTACGCTTCCGCTTTCGGTCTACAAGGGTACGTGGACACACTCTCCCCCTCTCGTTGCTATGCACCTCCTAGATAGATCTTGCGTGATCGTAGGAAATTTTTTGAAATTGCATGTTGCGTTCCCCAACAAGGTTTTGTTCAGGTTTACTGTTTTTCCCTTTTTTGTTGCCTTTTTAGAAAATCATGTTTATTTTTCTAAATCTGTGAACCTTTTGAAAATTATTAAACTTTTTTGAATCTTTGAACATTTTAAAGATTGTATTGTCAAACTAGGCCTAAGTTTAAATATTGTATAGTTTGATTAGATTACTAGCTATCGGTGTTTGAAAAGCTCTTTCATAGCAACTTTACTTCGAATTTCTAGGAAATTCCACAACTTAAATAATGTCCTTTGAATATTGCTGAGTAGTTTATGGCAAAAAATAGAGGCACCATTTTTTGAGAGCAAAAAGGAAAAACGTTGCTCAAAGTACACACAGGGCCCGCAGTCCCTATTCAGTGCCTACAATCACACAACGCCTACGTATGTTTCAATGTCTCGGCCTATGCTCCGGTTTTTGGAACCTTCTAGAAGCTTCCGACAATTTTTTAATTTTTACTCTTTCAGGTTTTATTGGGCCAGGTTTTGTTCCGTTTTCCTGATTTCTATTTTTTCATTGCCCTTTTTTCACAAAAAGAAGATTCGTGTTTTTCCTAAATTTGTGATATTTTTCAAATTTGGGAAGCTTTTTGAATTAATGAACAATTTTCTGAGTCTAAGAGCTTTTCTTAAACATGCAAAAAAATTGAGTTCGTGAACATTTCTTGAATTCTTGAACTTTTTCTCAAATTCGTGAACCTTTTCATTTTTTGTTTTTTTAAGCAATGAACTTATTTCAAATTTACAAACTTTCTTTGAGTTTGTGAACATTTATCAAATTTGGATTTTTTTTCGAGTTTGTGAACATTGTTTTTCAATTCATGCATGGGAGCCTACAGGGCGTTGCTGTCCCATAATTGTGGAGTTCTCACTGTTCTGGCCCATTTGTCCCAGAGAAGCCACAGCGGGCTCGGCGGGCAGTGAGCGCAGTGGATATTAGTACCACCTTGCCACTCTACTCAACTGCACTTTCCCTCTCGCTAGGGTTTTGGATCCTCTCGTCACCGCTGGCGACGTTGAGAAAGTTGTGCCCTTCTCATTCCCGGATTACCGTCCTCCTCGCTCGGGCTGACTAAGGAGCAGTCCTGGACTGCCGCCCGGCCTTGGCAGGGGCTGTTTTCTAGGGAGGGTTAGGGTTTTGGGGTCCTTCTGTCGGGCTGACCGAGAGATCGATCTGACTTGCCGATCGGAATCATGGCACGACGCGAGAACTCGTCTGCATCAGGGTCCAAGGGGAAACGCAAAGTGGAGGACCACATGAAGGACCTGGCTCTAAAGGAGGACGAGCTGGACGATGTGATCTTCGAGGAATCTGATGCCCCGGCAAATGAGGACATACGTTGGATGATTCTTGTTCGTGTTCACATGGACAACGGATTCAGCACCTATTGGTTCTTCCACAATATGCGAAAATCTATTCATGATGCAGTTCAACTGGCTCGGAGATTGGGAGAGGGTTACCCAGGGAGGGCCGTGGCACTTCCGGGGAAATCCGGTGACCATTGCTCCCTATGATGGATACTCGAAGCCATCATCTATCGGGCTCTATAAATTTGAGATATGGGTACGCATCATCGACCTCCCATTAGCCTACCATGGCAAGGTGAAAGCTTTTGCCTCAAAGGTGGGCGAGTTCGTGGATTCGGAGCCGTCATCCTTTGACGTCGAGGGCAATTTCTATAGAGTCATGGTGTGCCTGGATGGGCGTAACCCCTTGAAAAAGCTACCTTGTTGACCCGTGGAGGAGAGAGGGAAATTTTTGCAGTCAAATACGAGCGCTTGCCGGACTGGTGCCAAGTCCGCGGTATGATGGGCCACAAATTCAAAGAGCACGGGGATGAGGTTCATCCTCCATCAGCTTTGACCTTCAAAAATCTACGCGCGCCGGCAACCACAGCCTGGGGCACCCGACACCGTAACAACAATCAAAAATCCAAGAAGCAAGATGGCCATGCTAGAGAGGTGGGACCAGAGAAAGGCGTGGAGTCTGAGGAGCTTGGAAGCCAGGAGTTGGATGATGTTGACATGGAAACAGGAGATGGTAATTGCAAACGATCTTCAGACCAACTTGTCAGGGTGCCTGAACAAACGGTAATTACAGGACAGGAGCTCTCCCTTGTGCCCAAGTCAGGTGGTGGTGTTGTTCCTCTGAGTCCGCCATCAAAACAAGACCCCAAGAGGTCTAAGATTGTTATGCAAAATGAGAAAAGAAATAGTGGTGGACCTAAGAAGGCCCCTACATTGGGCAAAAACGTTGATGCGAGATCGGCGGCCTCCTCGGGGGAGGACCGTCGGGCACAATAAATCTCTTGTGCTGGAATTGTCACGGGATTGGCAACGCCCTGACAATTCAAGAGCTGTGGGAACTCGCGAGAAAGTATGCCCCTAAAGTGCTTGGAATAGTTGAAACTTAGATCATTGTAGTAAGAGCTGAAAGTTTAAAGAGTACTTTATGTTTTGACAATTCTTTTGTTGTTGACTCCTCTGATAGAAGCGGAGGTTTAGCTATTTTTTGGAATGATGAAATAAAGATTGAGATTTTGGGTTATTTGAAATATCATATAGATGCAAAAGTTAGTGGCTTAGGGGGTGATCCGTGGAGGCTTTCTTGATTCTATGGTGATGCGCAAACCCACCTTCGTCATCAAACTTGGGATACTATGAAAATTTTGTCTGTGTTACACAATCTGCCTTGGGTATGTATGGGAGATTTCAATGAAGTTGTGATGCATGACGAGCATGATAGAATTGGTAACAGAAGGCAAGCTCAGATTCAAGGATTTAGGGATGCAGTGGATATTTGTGGCTTGGTTGACCTTGGCTTTAAAGGGACGAGGTGGACTTTTGAAAAGAAGGTTGTAGGAGGCACTTTCACGCATGTCCGTCTAGACAGAGTCCTCGGCATGCCCGAGTAGTGTAAAAAAATTCCCTACTGCTATGGTGGAGCACCTCACAGCGTCTACCTCAGATCATTCTCCCCTGTTATTACAACTTGCACAACCGGCTAAACAAGCAAGGTTGTTTCGATACGAGGTTATGTCGGACACACACTCAGATATGAAAGCTACGGTGCAACAGTCATGGGATCCCGGCGGGAATAGCCTAACAGCAGCCGACACTGGTAGAAAAAAGCCCTTTAGTCCCGGTTCGCAACAGCCTTTAGTCCCGGCTGTGCAACCGGGACTAAATAAGCGCGACTAAAGACCCCCCCCCCCCTTTAGCCGCGGCTCTTACGGACCGCGACAAAAGTCTTTAGTCCCGGTTCTTGTGGCTGACCGGGACCAAAGGCCCGCCACGTGGGCGCCTGTGGTCCGTCGGGGCCGAGGACCTTTAGTCCCGGCTCTCGTGGCCAACCGGGACTAAAGGCCTCCTCCGCAGGTTTAGGGTTTTAGCCCCCCTAAACCTGGTTTCTTTTTAATTTGTAGTGTTTTATTTGTTTTATATTTTATTTTGTGTTTTATTTTATTTTTGATGAAGTTTCAGTACACATATTCTACGCTTCTATATACATGCATATGAAATTTCAAACAAGAAGAATTCAAGAGGAATATATAATATATATTCAATCTCGGGTGACCATATACAACTTCGAACAAGTTTCCATACACAATTAGGATGGATGACCATATACAACTTCGAACAAGTTTCAACCTCGGGTATGCATATAAATTTCTTCGTCCTCGGTATAGTGTTGTCCTTTAGGATTGATGACTTCCCTCATGAAAAATCCTGCTAATTCTTCTTGAATTGGTCGGAAGCGAGCTTCTGGACTAAGCCTCCTCCGCAAGTTATCCGTCGCGTTCCGCACACTAGCTGATGCCTTCCGCTCAGTGGTTTGTCTCCGGATGTTCTCACAAACATAGTATCCACATAGATCGGTCCCCGATGGCTGCTTATCCACATTAACTAACTTTCTGAAATCTAGCTCATGTTTGAATTCACCGACAGTTTCTTCTGAGAACCGTCTCCAAACCCTACAGGGCAAAGAAAATTAAATGAATAAGGGATTTATTAGTTAGTTGATATTAGGAAATGAAGAGACCGATCGATATAGAGCTCAAATGATTGAAAATAATTACTTTTGCAGCATTTTTCTCATGTCGGCCCAACGCTTTGGATCCGAATCCTTAGAGTCCATGATTAGAACTGTGGAGGTGTGAAGTTCAATATTTAGCAGCATCCAGTGGAACCTGCGGACACGTTACATGCACAGTCATGCATAACTCATCGATTAGACATACCATGCATGGAGTAAACAAAATAGAATGGGCACAAGAGAGAAACACTCACCCAAAATGGTAAGGAAATAGAATATGACTTTTGAGTTGATGCTTTTTAAGAAACTTGTACAGGTCTTTCTCCATGTCTTTGGGGTGATGTTCTAACACATGTCCATTAACGATATGTGGGTCAATGAACCCAACATCATGGATGTTTCTTATTTTGCATTCCCAAATCTTCAATCTGCATAATAGCATATGCAACAATATAGTTAGGACAATATATATATATAGTGCAGGCAATGAAGAACGAGATGAGGTAGAAATAAATCACTTACAGAACGTAGCAACTCAGCAAAGATTTGTCGAGGGCGCGCAGATTGAACAGCTGGAATAATTCACTCATATGAACTTCTACAGAGTACCGTTTGATGTGATGCTCATGTGTAACATCTGCATAAACATATTCTTTGTCGGCCCATGTTATGAATTGCTTGTACCAACGTAGCAGATTTCACATTTGTGTTGGTAGACTATTTTCCTTCTCAGGCTCGACGAGAGGCCCCTTCCGCACATATTGTAATGTTATCTCACCTGCAGGCGCATCCTCAAGGTCTAAGAAGGCACGAACAGTCAAACCCATCTTGGACGCTTGTTTCATGGCAGCCGCTACAGTCAATCCAAGTGCTGCTGCAGCTGCTATGATCTCGGGGTCCTCTTCCGGACCGACTTTCACTATGAGCGGGGGGATCGATTGTTTCTTCTGCATCCCGAGCTGGTCAACTTGTTTCCCGCTTTTTTTACTTTCTTCCTCCTTCAATATTTTTGCTTGCCTACGAAGTTCATGTCCATAGTCGTAAGGCATATTCAGCTCGGCTTGGGACGGTGTCGTCAAAAAATCCTTAGCCCACTTCTTTTGCTTCTCAGTGAATACTTGCTTGGGCTCAGGCACTTTTTTCGCCTTCATATCTGCCTTCCATTTCTCATAATCAGTAGACGCGGCCAATGTGAGGTCAGCTTCACTAAGTTCCCCAGGCCTTGGGAGGAGAGGCTTCAGCGATGGCTCCGGTACCCTTGTGGTCTTAGGTACATAAGGGTCCGGGTTAATAGTCCAGGAGCAGGTTTCCTTGCTGTCCGCCTGCTTCTGCTTCTTTGCCGGAGGTGGATTGGGGGGCGTCGTACCCGCCGAAGGAGGATTGGGGGGCGTCGTACCCGCCGGAGGTTGTGGATCGGGGGACGGCGTCGAATGGCGTGAAGGAGGTGTAGGTGAACCACCACGACCACCACCACCGCCACCACCGCCACCACCACCACCACCATCGGAGGGGGGTGGACTTGCTAGCCTTGGCGCCTCGTCTGGAAACACTATGTACTTCTTTTTCCATAGAATGAACTGGCGCTTGACATCTCCAAGTCTGCTATCCCCTTCAGGTGTAGGTTTGTCAATCTCCAGGTCCTCAAACCCTTGGACTATGTCTTCCACCGTGACACAAGCATAGCCATATGGAATGGGGTTGTTGTGGTGGAGTGCTCCAGGTTTACAGGGTAAAGCACTGCCGCTAGCTACCTTCATGGAAACGTTCCCCACGGGATAATGCAGATCACAGTCTTTCATCTTCTTTACATCATCCACGGGGTAGTGAGGCTCCGGTGCACGAATCTCGATCATCGGTGCACTAGCACCAGGCGGGGCATCCGTGGAAGCCACGCTGCTTCTCCGCTGCTGGCTTCCGCAATCCGCTTCATGATCTTCATGCGGCCCTGCAGCCGATTTTTCTTTCAGTAGTTCATGCACGGTCTGCTTCAACTCATGGAGTTCCGATGCAAACTTCGTCATAAGATCTGCATCCCGGTCCGTCTTTCTCTTACGGCTTCTGTAACCGTACGGGTCATTGTCTTGGGAAAACCCTACTTTCCACGAAACTTTGCCTTTGCCTCGTACACGTCCTCCGTGTTCATCATTCCCGAGGGCTAAAGTCAGTGCGTCTTTCTCTCTGTTGAACTTGATCAAGCCCGCTTGAGCTTGGGTCATTGCGTCAATAAGGGCTTGGGTCGGAGCAAAGCGTCGATGCCGGTGAACACACACCCCTGTCTCCGGGTCTAGCGATCCCCCATGCCCGTACCACCAGCTTTTGGCCCTTGGGTCCCATCCCTCTGTACCTAGAGGGATTCCTTGCACCCTCAGGTCCTCCTCCATCTTCTGCCACCTAGGGTCCGCAAGGCGGTATCCTCCTGGCCCCATAATATGATGGTACTTTTTCTTAGCCGCATTATCCTTATTTTTTTCGATATTTCCTTGAAATGGTCCGATTGCTTTTGCCTCACAAATTCTGGCCAATCATCTTTCAGTTTCTCATATTGTCCATTGAAATCCGGAGTCTTGCCCTTGTTGACATAGTCACGGGTTAAATTTTTCTTGAAGTTCCGGAATGCATCGGCCATCTTCTGAAGAGCGAACTCTTTAACTAGCCTCCTCCTCTGACGTCCACCCGGAACCTCGTTACCGAATTCATCGACTCTGTTGTATTCCGGAGGTAGAATGAAATGTTCCATAAGCTTTCTCCAGCAATCCTTTTTCGTTCTCTTGTCGACAAAACTGAAACCAAGACGTGCCTTCTTTGGCTCTTTCCATTCCTGGACGGTGATCGGGACGTTGTCTCTAACAACGACTCCGCATTGGTTGACAAACTTTGAGGTGTGCTGTAGGGGCTTGCCGGTTTCACTGACAGACTCAATGGCATATGTTTCTCCTATTTTCATCGCCTTGGATTTGCCACGCTGCTTTGTCGTACTCGATCCGGAGGGCTAAAAAAAGAAAGAGAGTCGCGCGCGTTAATACATATGTATTCACATTTCAGTAAGTTTGTATCACGAGAGGCTCTCAATGTATATATATACCTCGCCGGAGGTGGTTGCTTCTTGCAATTGGAGATCGTCGGTTGTTGACGGTTGACCTCCGTCGACAATGTCGGTTCCTTCACCTTCTTGATCATCGTCACCGTCAAGGTTCATATAAGAAGAGACTACATCCTCTTGTTGCTCATATTCTGAGCCCGGCACATAAGGAATCTCGTTGTTGATGATGTCCATTAAATAACGTTCAGCCTCCGGATCCCTAAGCGGCTCGGTTCTGTCGTCCGCCATATGTCACTCCTGCATGTAGTAAAAATTCTTTAAGTATAAAGGAATTAAAAAATAAGATTAAGGGGACATAGAGGAGGAGGAATTAAAAAATAAGATTCTTTAAGTAAAAATTCTTTTTTTCTTCTTCTTCCTTTCTTCTTCCTCTTTCTTCTTCTTCCTTTCTTCTTCTTCCTTTTTCCTTTCTTCTTCTTTCTTTCTTCTTCTTCCTTTCTTCTTCTTCCTTTCTTCTTTCTTTCTTCTTCTTCCTTTTTCTTTTTTCTTTCTTTCTTCTTCTTTCTTTCTTCTTCTTTCTTTCTTCTTCTTCCTTTCTATTCTTTCTTTCTTCTTCTTTCCTTTTTCTTTTTACTTTCTTTCTTCTTCTTCCTTTCTTCTTCCTTTCTTCTTCTTTTTTTCTTCTTCCTTTTTCTTTCTTCTTTCTTTTGGTTTTCATTTGGTTTTTATTTGGTTTTCATTTTTTCTTCTTCCTTTTTCTTTCTTGTTTTTTCTTCTTCCTTTTTTTCTTCTTTCTTTTCTTCTTCCTCCTTTTTTTTGTTTTTTTCTTCTGTTTGTTTTTTTGTTTTCTTTTGTTTTTTTCTTCTTCCTTTGTTTTTCTTCTGTTTTTTTGTTTTCTTTTGTTTTTCTTGAGTTTTTTCTTCTTCCTTTTTCCTTTCTTCTTCTTTCTTTCTTCTTCTTCTTCCTTTCTTCTTCTTTCTTTCTTCTTCTTCCTTTCTTCTTTCTTTCTTCTTCTTCCTTTTTCTTTTTTCTTTCTTTCTTCTTCTTTCTTTCTTCTTCTTTCTTTCTTCTTCTTCCTTTCTTCTCTTCTTCCTTTCTATTCTTTCTTTCTTCCTGCGGAGGACGGCAGGCAGGGCGGCGGGCGGCGGGCGGCGGGCGGAGGGCGGCAGGGCGTCGGGCGGCGAGCGGAGGGCGTCGAGCGGCAGGGCGTCGGGCGGCGGGCGGCAGGGCGGCGGGCAAGGGCGGCGAGCAAGGGCGGCGCTCACTGGGGACGGGGGCGGCGGCGCGCAGGGCTTCGGCATCGACGTCGGGGCAGGGCTTCGGCGTCGGCGTCGTCGTCAGGGCAGGGCTTCGGCGTCGGCGTCGATCGGCGTTGGGGAGACAGAGGAGATCGGCTAAGTGTATATATAGACGCACCTTTAGTCGCGGTTGGGGAGGAGGACCGCGACTAAAGGTACCCTTTAGTCGCGGTTGGGGAGGGGGACCGCGACTAAAGGGTACCCTTTAGTCGCGGTCCCCCTCCCCAACCGCGACTAAAGGGTTTTGGCGCCGCTTCCTTTCCCGCGCAGAAAGACCCTTTAGTCGCGGTTGGGGACAACAACCGCGACTAAAGGGTACCCTTTAGTCGCGGTCCACCTCCCCAGCCGGGACTAAAGGGTCTGTGCTGAACTGGCGCGGTGCGGTGGGATGTTTAGTCCCACCTCGCTAGCCGAGAGGCTTTGACAGTGGTTTATAAGCGCGGCTGCGCTCACCACTTCGAGCTACTCTCCAATGCAGGCTTACGGGCCTATTCTGTTACTATGTGCCTGTGGGCCTACTGGGCCTTCTGCGGGCCTGAATCCTGGCCCATTAATGGGTTTCTAGTCGTATTCAGGCCGTGGTGGCCCAGTAGGTGGCATATTCTTTATTTTTTGCCTGTTTTTTGTTTTCATTTTTGCTTTATTTTTTTTTTCTACTTACAACAAAAAACTTATTTATTTTATTTTATTTTGTTTCTAATTACTTATTTATTTTTACTTTATGATAATTACTTATTTATTTTACTTTATGATAATTATTTTATTTTATTAAAGTTTATATTATTTTGTTTCTAATTCATTTTAAAATCTTAAAAATACAATTAGATATCAAAAAAATCAGAAAATAAAGCTAATTCATTTTAAATTCTTGTTTTTCTTCTGTTTTTTTCTTCCTTTTTTCTTCTGTTTGTTTTTTCCTTTTTCTTGTTTTTCTTCTTTTTCTTCTTCCTTTCTTCTTCTTTCTTTCTTCTTCTTCCTTTCTTCTTCTTCCTTTCTTCTTTCCTTCTTCTTCTTCCTTTTTTCTTTTTTCTTTCTTTCTTCTTCTTTCTTTCTTCTTCTTTCTTTCTTCTTCTTCCTTTCTTCTTCTTCCTTTCTATTCTTTCTTGCTTCTTCTTTCCTTTTTCTTTTTACTTTCTTTCTTCTTCTTCCTTTCTTCTTCCTTTTTTTTGTTTTTTTCTTCTGTTTGTTTTTTTGTTTTCTTTTGTTTTTTTTCTTCTTCCTTTGTTTTTCTTCTGTTTTTTTGTTTTCTTTTGTTTTTCTTGAGTTTTTTCTTCTTCCTTTTTCCTTTCTTCTTCTTTCTTTCTTCTTCTTCCTTTCTTCTTCTTCCTTTCTTCTTCTTCCTTTCTTCTTTCTTTCTTCTTCTTCCTTTTTCTTTTTTCTTTCTTTCTTCTTCTTTCTTTCTTCTTCTTTCTTTCTTCTTCTTTCTTTCTTCTTCTTCCTTTCTTCTTCTTCCTTTCTATTCTTTCTTTCTTCTTCTTTCCTTTTTCTTTTTACTTTCATTCTTCTTCTTCCTTTCTTCTTCCTTTCTTCTTCTTTTTTTCTTCTTCCTTTTTCTTTCTTCTTTCTTTTGGTTTTCATTTGGTTTTTATTTGGTTTTCATTTTTTTCTTCTTCCTTTTTCTTTATTGTTTTTTCTTCTTCCTTTTTTTCTTCTTTCTTTTCTTCTTCCTCCTTTTTATTGTTTTTTTCTTCTGTTTGTTTTTTTGTTTTCTTTTGTTTTTTTCTTCTTCCTTTGTTTTTCTTCTGTTTTTTTGTTTTCTTTTGTTTTTCTTGAGTTTTTTCTTCTTCCTTTTTCCTTTCTTCTTCTTTCTTTCTTCTTCTTCCTTTCTTCTTCTTTCTTTCTTCTTCTTCCTTTCTTCTTCTTCCTTTCTTCTTTCTTTCTTCTTCTTCCTTTTTTCATTTTAAATTCTTGTTTTTCTTCTGTTTTTTTCTTCCTTTTTTCTTCTGTTTTTTTCTTCTGTTTGTTTCTTCCTTTTTCTTGTTTTTCTTCTTCTTTTTCTTCCTTTCTTCCTTTTTCCTTTTTTAAAATCTTATGACATTTTAAAATCTTAAAAATACAATTATATATCAAAAAAATCAGAAAAATAAAACTAATTCATTTTAAAATCCCTTGAAGGTTCGACCAAATACAAAGTTTGGTACAATAAATTATTACATATCAATTCTTCCCTTGTACGTCCCTGCTTGCTTACGATTGTGCCGTATCCATGGAGCATCCTCATCATTTAACTTAATGCTTGGGTCAGTGTTCACTTTGAAGGGCGGAATTTCACCAAACATATTATAATCTTCTGACATGTCTGTCTTGTCCTCCACTCCCATGATGTTTCTTTTCCCTGAAAGAACAATGTGGCGCTTTGGATCATCGCATGATGTACTGATCGTTTTCTTATCTTTTCGTTTCCTCGGTTTGCTACTCATGTCCTTCAAATAAAAAACCTGAGCGACATCTTTGGCAAGGACGAATGGTTCGTCAAGGTAACCAAGATTGTTGAAATCCACCATTGTCATTCCGTATTGCTCGTCCACCTTTACCCCACCTCCTGTTAGCTTGAACCATTTGCACAGGAACAAAGGGACCTTAAAGGAGGGTCCATAGTCAAGTTCCCATATCTCCTCTATGTAACCATAATATGTGACCTTTTGCCCATTCTCGGTTGCTGCATCAAAGCGGACACCACTGTTTTGGTTGGTGCTCTTTTTATCTTGGGCGATGGTGTAAAATGTATTCCCATTTATCTCGTACCCTTGGAAAGTCGTTATAGTCGAAGATGGTTTCTTGGCCAACATGTACAGCTGATCTCCAACATCATTGTCATTCATTAAATGTTTTCGCAACCAACTGCCGAAAGTCTCCATGTGGGCCTTTCTAATCCAGGATTCAGGCTTCCCCGGGTTGTCCGAGCATAAAATATTCTTGTATTGCTCGAAGTACGGAGCCACCAAGCTGGAATTTTGCAGAACTGTGTGGTGTGCTTCAGTCATAGAATGACCGTCCATACATATCGTGGTATCCCTTCCGATCTTGCCTTTTCCACTTAGTCTCCCCTCGTGCCGCGATTGAGGAATACCAATCGGCTTAAGGTCAGGAACATAGTCAATACAGAACTCAATTACCTCCTCATTTTGATGGCCCTTGGAGATGCTTCCTTCTGGCCTAGCACGGTTACGAACATATTTCTTTAATACTCCCATGAACCTCTCAAAGGGGAACATATTGTGTAGAAATACAGGACCGAGAATGGAAATCTCTTCGACTAGGTGGACTAGGAGGTGCGTCATAATATTGAAGAAGGATGGTGGGAACACCAACTCGAAACTGACAAGGCAATGGACCACATCGTTCTATAACCGTGGTAGATCTTCTGGATTGATTACCTTCTGAGAGATTGCATTGAGGAATGCACATAGCTTCACAATGGCTACTCGAACATTTTCCGGTAGGAGCCCCCCCAAAGCAATCGGAAGCAATTGCGTCATAATCACGTGGCAGTCGTGAGACTTCAGGTTTTGGAACTTTTTCTCCGGCATGTTTATTATTCCCTTTATATTCGACGAGAAGCCAGACGGGACCTTCATACTGCTCAGGCATTCAAAAAAAATGACCTTCTCTTCTTTGGTAAGAGCGTAGCTGGCACGACCTTGAAACCATTCCGGATGCCGGTCATCTGGGTCTTTCAAAAGTTGCTAGTCCTGCCGTGCTTCCTTTGTATCATTTGTCTTCCCATACACGCCCAAGAAGCTTAGCAGGTTCGCACAAGTATTCTTCGTAACATGCATCACGTCGATTGCAGAGCGGACATCTAGGACTTTCCAATATTCTAGCTCCCAAAATATAGATTTCTTCTTCCACATGGGTGCGTGCCCGTCAACTCCCCGTGGAACTGATTGTCCGGCAGGACCCTTTCCAAAGATGACTTTCAAATCCTTGACCATATGAAATATCTCAGCACCAGTACGTTCCGCAGGCTTCGGCCGGTGATCTGCCTTCCCGTTGAAATGCTTGCCTTTCTTTCTTACGTTATGATTTCGGGGAAGAAATCGACGATGACCCAGGTACACGTTCTTCTTACAATTAACCAAACGTACACTTTCAGTCTCATGTAAGCAGTGCGTGCATGCATTGTATCCGTTATTTTTCTGTCCCGAAAGGTTACTGAGAGCAGGCCAATCGTTGATGGTTACAAAAAGCAACGCTCGTAGGTCAAATTCCTCTCCTTTGTGCTCATCCCAGACACGTACACCAGGTTTCGCCCACAACTGTAAAAGTTCTTCAACTAATGGCCTTAGGTACACATCGATGTCGTTACCGGGTTGCTTAGGGCCTTGGATGTGAATTGGCATCATAATGAACTTCCGCTTCATGCACAACCAAGGAGGAAGGTTGTAGATGCATAGAGTCACGGGCCAGGTGCTATGGTTGGAGCTCTGCTCGCCAAAAGGATTAATGCCATCAGTATTTAGACCAAATCTTAAGTTCCTTGCGTCAGCTGCAAAATCTTTGAAAACTCTGTCGATCTTTCTCCATTGCGTTCCATCAGCGGTGTGTCTCGACTGCCCGTCGGACAAACGGTCCTCTTTGTGCCATCGCAACAACTTGGCAGGCTTTTCGTTCATGAACAGACGTTTCACCCGTGGTATTATAGGAGCATACCACATCACCTTGGCGGGAACCCTCATCCTGGGTTTCTCGCCCTCAACATCGTCACCAGGGTCATCGCCTCTGATCTTATAACGCAATGCAGTGCATACAGGGCATTCATTCAAATTTTCGTATTCACCGCGGTAGAGGATGCAGTCATTAATGCATGCATGTATCTTCTGAACCTCTAAACCTAGAGGGCAGACAACCTTCTTTGCTTCGTACGTACTGGCGGGAAACTCATTATTCTTCGGCAACATATTCTTCAATATTTTCAGCAAATTTTCAAATGATGAGTCACCTACACCTTCCTGTGCCTTCCATTTTAGCAAATCCAGTGTGCAGCCCAGCTTTTTCAGACTATTATCGCATCCTGGATACAATGACTTTTTGTGATCCTCTAACATGCGATCCAAATTCTCCCTCTCCTTGTCAGTTTCACAGCGTCTCCATGCATCAGCAATGGTCCGACCAAGATCATCAGCGGGCTCATCATGTGCCTCTTCTTCACCTTCACCTAACCCTTCCACACCTTCAGCATCATCCTCCATGAAAGTATCACCGAAAAGATCACGATAGTTGTCATCGATATCATCCCCTTCTTCATCTTCTTCCATTCTAACCCCTCTTTCTCCATGCTTGGTCCAACAATAATAGCTTGGCATGAAACCATGCTTAAGCAGGTCCATGTGAACTCTTCTTGAGGAGGAGTAACCCTTCTCATTCTTACAGACAGCACATGGACAGATAATAAAACCTTGCTGCTTGTTCGCATTTGCCACTACGAGGAAATCTTTCAAACCCGTAGTGAACTCGCCGGAGAGTCGGGAACCGTACATCCATTGCCGATTCATCTGCATTATTATTATATAAAGTATATAATTAACCATCATGCATTTGTTAAACTAACTAGCTAGAAATAATACAAATTAAACAATGAACTACACACATGCGTATTTTATCAATGACACATGAAAGGTTCGAGTTGCTAACCGCGATCGTGGAGGAAAAATAAATGAGAAAGCTCAAATGTGGCTTGTTTCAGGCTCTCGGGCATTTCATCAAACACCTTGTGTGCATAGGAGAAACCAAAAGCAAACCCACCACCACCTTCTGAAAATTGTGAAGTGAGCCGAGTGAAGTGAAGTGAGCTGAGTATATATAGGGATGGGCCTTTAGACGCGGTTGGCCAGGCCAACCGGGACTAAAGCCCCTCCCGTCCGCCAGCTGGATGGGCTTTAGTCCCGGTTGGCCTGGCCAACCGCGACTAAAGGCCTTCTGGGACCTTTAGTCCCGGTTGGCCACGCCAACCGGGACTAAAGCCCCTCCCGTCCGCCAGCTGTCGACCGAGCGCGCTGGGCCCGGGTAGTTGGTCGCGGGTCTTCTCCCGAACCGTGACTAAAGACCCCTTTGGTCGCGGTTCGATTGTTTTGGGGACTAATGGGGGCGTATGGAAGCCTCGTTTTCTACCAGTGCGAGGTACGGGCCAATCTTGAGGCTCTTGCTAATAATCTTGGTGAATGGTCAAGGTCCACTTTTGGAAGTGTCAAGGACAGATTAGAAGCTTGAAGAAGGAGCTTGAGCGATTGCGAAGTGATCCATCACGAATGGTTCCGTCCCATGCAGAAGTTAAAATTAATGATCGTCTCATTGAACTCTATTTGCGCGAGGAACTAATGTAGAGGCAGAGGTCCCATGTTCAATGGCTATCAGAAGGTGACCGCAACTCACATTTCTTTCACTTACGGGCATCTATGAGGCGACGGAAAAATCTGATTAAGTCACTACAGCGTGCGGATGGGCAGTTGACAGATGATATGACCGAGATGCAGCAGCTCGCACTTGATTACTACAAGAACTTGTACACCTCCGAGGGGGTACAAGGAGTGGAAGATGTGCTTGAACATGTACCTGTCGAGGGGACACCAGCGATGAATGATATTTTGTTGGCCCCTTATGTTGCTAAGGAGGTCAAAACGGCACTTTTCCAGATGTTCCCAACTAAAGCTCCAGGTCCTGATGGGTTCCCTGCCCATTTTTTCCAGAAGCATTGGGATGTCTGCGGGGAGGCGGTCACTAAAGCCATGCTAGGCATTGTGAAGGGAGAAGAAATCCCATCATGCGTGAATGACACTTTGTTGGTACTGATTGCTAAGGTATCGAACCCCATGTTGCTATCTCAATTCCGTCCTATCAGTTTATGTAACGTTTTCTATAAGATTGCTTCAAAGGTGCTCTCAAATCGCCTTAAGTTGATTCTTCCGGATATCATCTCTGAGGAGCAATCAACGTTTGTACCAGGGA
The DNA here is from genome assembly GCA_034509565.1 of Triticum monococcum. Lineage (NCBI taxonomy): Eukaryota > Viridiplantae > Streptophyta > Magnoliopsida > Poales > Poaceae > Triticum > Triticum monococcum. The sequence continues at coordinate 567,262,537 of CM067841.1, read as the reverse complement.
AACTTATCACTGACAACATTATTTCTGCATATGAGTGCCTGCATTTTATGAAGCAGAATAGAGCCAAGAGCAACAGTTTTGCAGCCCTAAAGCTAGATATAATGAAGGCATATGATCGGGTGGAGTGGTCTTATCTAAGATCAATAATGGAGAAGTTGGGTTTTGCTGCACGGTGGATTTCTATAATTATGAACATGGTGAGCTCAGTCTCTTTCTCGGTGATGTTTAATGAATGCAAGCTAGAATTGTCCAAACCAACATGAGGTATTCGACAGGGAGATCCTATCTCTCCTTACCAGCAGCGGAGGGCCTTTCGTGCCTCTTAAAATATCAGATTCAGTCGTCCCAGCTCAGCGGCATTAAGGTGGCACCGTCATCCCAGGTGGTGAACCATCTTTTATTCACGGATGATAGCATGTTGTTCTTCAGGGCAAGTGTTAACAGAGCGGAGGAGGTATCAAACCTATTGGATACATATTGTATGGCCTCGGGGCAAAGAATTAACAGAGAAAAGTCCTCGATTTTTTTCAGCAGGGGCTGTCCGGACATAGTGTGTAATACAGTTAAGGGTTACCTCCATGTTCCTAATGAATCTTTGAGTGACAGGAATTTGGGCCTTCCAACAGATGTGGGGCACTCGAAAAAAGGAACTTTTAAATACCTTCATGACAGAGTATGGGACAAGGTGAAGGGTTGGATGGGCAAATGCTTGTCTGCAGGAGGAAAAGATGTCCTCATCAAATCAGTAGCACATGCCATTCCGGTGTACTCGATCGTTTATGTGACCATATAAAATCCATCATACGGAAATTTTGGTGGGGCTGTAAAGAAGGTCAGCAAAAACCAGCCTGGGTCTCATGGGACGTGATGACACGACCCAAATACATGGGAGGACTCGGCTTTAAGGATCTCGAAGTTTTTAACCTGGCCCTCTTGGCAAGACAATCATGGAGGTTGATGCAAGAGCCAGACACGCTGAGTGCGAGGATATTGAAGCCGTCCTACTATCCCAACAGCAGCATTCTTGAAGCGGGGCTAGGGTCCAGGCCATCCCAAATCTGGAGGGCAATACTCGAGGGACGTGACTTGCTGAAACAGGGCTTAATCAAGCGGATTGGTAATGGCCAGAGTACTAATATTTGGACCGACAACTGGATTCCTAAGGAGACAACACCAAGGCCGATCACTCGCCTTGTTGCGAACCCACCTGTAATGGTGTCTGAATTATTGTTGCCAGCCACGGCGACATGGAATGAACAACTGGTGCGGTCGGTGTTCTTACCGATTGATGCGGAGGCTATCCTGAAGTTACCCATGTGCACTAACAACACAGAGGACTTCTGGGCCTGGTGTCCAGACAGAAAGGGCAAGTTTTCAGTTGCTTCGCTTATAAATTCTTGATCAAAAGTAAGTTGCAGCGGGAATAATGGTTGGAGGGGAGAGGAGGATCATCTAATGTCCAGAGGGACGAACAATCATGGAGCTCGCTGTGGAAACTGAAAGTACCGTCGAAAATAAGAATCTTTTTGTGGCGACTTGCACACCACTCTCTCCGTACGACTGATGTTCTCAAGCGGCGCAACATGTCAATCCAAGATATATGTCCGTTGTGCGGTTGTCTTGACTCTTGGAGGCATGCCCTAGTATCATGCACCATGTCCATGTTGGAATTTTGCTAGTAGGCCTTTGGCCCAAAGCCCAACTAAAATTCTGAAATTCTCTTGGCCCATTCATGCACACATGTGAGTGGAGTGAGTGAGGCTAAAGTTTAGTCCCACATTGGAAGTTGAGAGAGAGTTGCACCTCTTTATAAGGTGAGCTCTTCTACCACTTGTATGAGCATGAGAAGAGGAGACCTACACACGCGCTCCTCCTCCTCGCTCGCCTCGCCACGCCACGCCTCGTCACGATGCGCCGCGGGTTGCGGGATTGAGCCGAGCCGAGGACAGAGCTATGCACGTTGTCTATATTTTTGCTGCATGGGAAAATTAATGAGTCATTAATTAATAATTAATGGACGCGTTAATTACTGAACCGTTTCCGATTCTTTTGGATCGTGACGACCCGGCCCGCAATATATATAGTCAGGCAGACGTCTACCCTAGCCGCCGCTTCGTATGGTTTCTCATCACCGTTCCAGATCATTGCGCCGCCAAGCTAGTCTTCTCCATCCCTCCTTCCGGCGTGCACCGCAAGAAGGGACAGCAGGCCTCCGGAACCCCGCCTCTCGTGATCCTGTACGGGAGAGGGGCGATCAGGTTTTTGGGGAGCGCACTCGCGCGACTGCTGGCAGCGACGACTTCGCGAACGATGACTTCTTCCCCGACCTCGGCAACCTCATCCTCGACGACATGGGCGACAACATCAACGCCGGCGGTGCTGCACCCGCTGCACCGTATGTGATTCTATCCTTCCTGTTCGAGATCGTGGTACAATTCATGTTTCTAGTATGTGCCCTAGATGTGATATGTTCATCTGCTATGCTAGTTCGCATGATTAGTTTAATCTCTGCTGCTGTGGTCATGATTTATATTCTGTTTACTCGGATTAAATCTCGTAGTAATTTGCTCATATTTTCAACAATCCAAAAACCTGATTATAGGCAATTTACTCCGAGTGGTTTTGCTGCGCATCTGAAACCGCCTGCCTTTAAGGGGGCGCAATATAAGAGGTGGCGCACGAGAGCAGTCTACTGGTTTCAGACCATGGGCTGCTATGATGCCACCAAGGGCAAGCCTGAGGGCGATCTTAATCCAGCACAGCTGGAAGCTTTTGAGAAGATCGATACCCTCTTTAAAGGCGCTCTTCTGAGTGTTCTTGATGACTCCATTGTGGATTCGTATATGTCGTTTGACAACGGCAAGGACATGTGGGCTGCGCTCGAGGCCAAGTTTGGTGCCTCGGACGCCGGCAGCGAGTTGTACGTCATGGAGCAATTCTATGACTACAAGATGACTGATGAGCGCCCTGTTGTACAACAGGCTCATGAGATACAGTCGCTCGCAAAAGAACTTGAGTACTTCAAGTGTGTGTTACCGGACAAATTTGTTGCCGGAGGCATCATTGCCAAGCTTCCACCTTCGTGGAACAATTTTGCTACTTCCCTGAAACACAAGAGACAGGAGTTTTCCGTTGCGGATCTCATTGGTACTCTTGATGTTGAAGAGAAGGCGAGAGCAAAGGACACACGTGCTCGAGTTGCTGAGGGAGGTTCTAGTGCTCACATGGTACAGAAGAAGAACTCCCAGCCCAACAAGTACAAAAACAATAAGAACAAAACTCAGGGCAAAGGCAAGTTTCATACAAAGAACAAGCCATCACATTCTACCAACTTCAAGAAGAATTCTCATAAGAAGGGGAAGGGACTTTGCCATGTCTGCGGTGATCCTAATCACTGGGCTCCAAAGTGTCCTAACCGCTTTAAGGAGCGCGAACATGAGAAGAGCGGCAAGTCCGCTAATGTTGTCATCGGTGATATTGATATGAAGGAATCAGGGTACGGTATTTTTCCTACCATCCTTTCAGTATTTCAATCCCCTGATTGGTTAATTGACACCGGTGCCAATGTACATGTTTGTGCTGACGCCTCCATGTTTTCTTCTTACCAGGCAACAGGGACTTCACCCGTGCTGATGGGGAACGGGTCACATGCCATCGTTCGAGGTGTTGGTACGGTCGATCTGAAGTTTACTTCGGGGAAGACTGTGCGCCTGAAGAACGTTCATCATGTGCCGTCCATTAATAAAAATCTCGTTAGCGGTTCCCGTTTATGTCGAGATGGTTTTAAGTTGGTTTTCGAATCCAATAAAGTTGTAATTTCTAAGTGTGGACAATTTGTTGGAAAAGGCTATGAGTGCGGAGGCTTGTTCCGCCTATCTTTGTCAGATATTTGCACTAAAGTTATTAATAATGTTTGCCACAATAATGAGTCTGATATTTGGCATTCACGACTTTGTCATATTAACTTTGGTTGCATGACGCGGTTAGCCAATATGAATTTAATTCCGAAAATCTCTACTGTCAAAGGTTCCAAGTGCCAAGTATGTGTGCAAGCTAAGCAACCTCGCAAGTCCCATAAGACTGCAGAGGCAAGAGACTTGGCACCACTAGAGCTTATACATTCTGACCTTTGTGAGATGAATGGCGTGTTGACAAAAGGTGGAAAGAGATACTTCATGACGTTGATTGATGACTCCACTAGATATTGTTATGTGTATCTTCTGAAATCAAAAGATGAGGCTTTGACTTTCTTCAAAAACTATAAAGCTGAAGCAGAGAACCAACTTGATCGGAAAATTAAACGGCTTAGGTCCGATCGTGGTGGAGAGTATTTTTCCAATGAATTTGATCTGTTTTGTGCGGAACATGGTATAATCCATGAGAGGACGCCTCCCTACTCACCCCAGTCAAATGGGGTAGCCGAAAGAAAGAACCGAACTCTAACTGATATGGTTAACACCATGTTAGACACTTCGGGTCTATCCAAGGAATGGTGGGGGGAGGCGCTAATGACTGCGTGTCATGTCCTAAACCGAGTTCCCACAAAGCATAAGACCATGACTCCATTTGAGGAATGGGAAAGGAAAAGGTTGAAACTCTCTTACCTACGTACTTGGGGTTGTTTGGCGAAAGTCAATATACCAATTCCCAAGAAGCGCAAGCTTGGACCAAAAACCGTGGATTGTGTTCTTCTGGGCTATGCTTTTCATAGCATCGGCTATAGATTTTTGATAATAAAATCTGAGGTATCCGACATGCATGTTGGTACGATTATGGAATCAAATGATGCAACTTTCTTTGAGGACATATTTCCTATGAAGGATATGTCGAGTTCATCAAATCAGGAGATACCTACTCCATCTAGTGAGGAATTCACTGTAATTCCTGAACCCACCATTGCGATGGAACACGTTGAGAATCCTGTTGAGGGTAACAATGGAACTCCTGTGAGGAGTAAGAGACAGAGGACTGCAAAGTCTTTTGGTGATGATTTCATTGTGTACCTCGTGGATGACACACCCAGGACTATTTCAGAAGCCTATGCATCTCCTGATGCTGACTACTGGAAGGAAGCTGTACGTAGCGAGATGGATTCCATCTTAGCTAACGGTACCTGGGAGATCACTGACCGTCCATATGGGTGCAAACCTGTAGGATGTAAGTGGGTGTTCAAGAAGAAGCTTAGACCTGATGGTACGATTGAAAAGTACAAGGCACGGCTTGTGGCCAAGGGTTATACCCAGAAAGAAGGTGAAGACTTCTTTGATACTTACTCACCCGTGGCTAGACTGACCACAATTCGGGTGCTACTATCACTGGCTGCCTCACATGGTCTTCTCGTTCATCAAATGGACGTTAAGACGGCTTTCCTTAATGGAGAGTTGAAGGAGGAAATTTACATGGATCAGCCAGATGGTTTTGTAATACCTGGTCAGGAAGGAAAGGTGTGCAAGTTATTAAAGTCTTTATATGGCCTTAAACAAGCTCCTAAGGAGTGGCATGAGAAGTTCGAAAGAACATTAACAGCTGCCGGCTTTGTAGTAAACGATGGTGACAAGTGCGTGTACTATCGCTATGGTGGGGGCGAAGGAGTTATTCTTTGTCTGTATGTCGATGACATATTGATCTTTGGAACCAAACTTGATTTAATCAAGGAGGTTAAGGATTTCTTATCTCGCTATTTTGAGATGAAGGATCTAGGAGTAGCTGATGTTATCTTAAACATCAAGCTGTTGAGAGATGAGAATGGTGGGATCACACTCCTTCAGTCTCATTATGTGGAAAAGGTCTTGAGTCGTTTTGGGTATAGCGACTGCACGCCTTCTCCAACTCCATATGATGCTAGTGTGTTGCTTCGAAAGAATCGACGGATTGCTAGAGATCAACTGAGGTATTCTCAGATTATTGGCTCGCTTATGTATTTGGCGAGTGCCACGAGGCCTGACATCTCTTTTGCTGTGAGCAAGCTGAGTCGGTTTGTGTCAAAACCGGGAGATGATCATTGGCATGCGCTTGAGAGAGTTATGCGCTATTTGAAAGGCACCGCTAGCTATGGGATTCACTACACCGGGTATCCAAGGGTACTGGAGGGTTATAGTGACTCAAACTGGATATCTGATGCTGATGAGATTAAGGCCACAAGTGGTTATGTTTTTACACTTGGTGGTGGCGCTGTTTCCTGGAAGTCTTGCAAGCAGACCATCTTAACGAGGTCAACTATGGAAGCAGAACTCACAGCATTAGACACTGCCACTGTTGAAGCAGAGTGGCTTCGTGAACTCTTGATGGACTTACCTATGGTTGAAAAACCAATACCCCCTATCCTGATGAACTGTGATAATCAAACTGTGATCGTCAAGATAAACAGTTCTAAGGACAATATGAAGTCCTCAAGGCATGTGAAGAGGAGACTAAAATCTGTCAGAAAATTGAGGAACTCCGGAGTTATTACGTTGGATTATATCCAAACGTCGAAAAACTTGGCAGATCCCTTCACAAAGGGTCTATCACGTAATGTGGTAGATAATGCATCGATGGAGATGGGTTTGAGACCCACCGCATGAGTTGTCCATAGTGGTAACCCACTCTATGTGATCGGAGATCCCGTGAAGTAGAAGTGGGAGACAAGCTGTTGGTCAGCTGGGAAGAGAGTATCCCTATATTAATTATCCCACTCCGTAAAGATGCAATACTCTCCTGATCTGCATGGCAGGTTGATAATTATCTTAATGTGTTCCAAGTGGCTTATTCGGGTAAGCAGAGATGTTGTCCTGCAGAACATCTTCTAAGGAACACACCTATATGAATTTGACTGTCAACGTCGCAGTCTGTGAGAATTGGGTGTTCTCTAATAAATTCATGAAAGGCCCTAGAGTATGACGTATACGCTCCACCCGCGGGGAAGCCTTGCGGCAGCCCAGTATCGGTCAAGAATTTGTGTGAAACTAGTTTCACAGAAAACTTGTAGTTCAAGGCATAGTCCACTATTCAAGTTGTGATTTAGTGTAGCATAAATTTCTAAGTGGAAGTTCAACTTCACAGTCTCCACTAAGCACCGATATATAAAACAATGTTTTGGAACTAAATGATGAGATGTGCCAATGAGACTTTGTGGGGGATTGTTGGAATTTTGCTAGTAGGCCTTTGGCCCAAAGCCCAACTAAAATTCTGAAATTCTCTTGGCCCATTCAGGCACACATGTGAGTGGAGTGAGTGAGGCTAAAGTTTAGTCCCACATTGGAAGTTGAGAGAGAGTTGCACCTCTTTATAAGGTGAGCTCTTCTACCACTTGTATGAGCATGAGAAGAGGAGACCTACACGCGCGCTCCTCCTCCTCGCTCGCCACGCCACGACGCGCCGCGGGTTGCGGGATTGAGCCGAGCCGAGGACAGAGCTATGCACGTTGTCTATATTTTTGCTGCATGGGAAAATTAATGAGTCATTAATTAATAATTAATGGACGCGTTAATTACTGAACCGTTTCCGATTCTTTTGGATCGTGACGACCCGGCCCGCAATATAATCACCGTTCCAGATCATTGCGCCGCCAAGCTAGTCTTCTCCATCCCTCCTTCTGGCGTGCACCGCAAGAAGGGACAGCAGGCCTCCGGAACCCCGCCTCTCGTGATCCTGTACGGGAGAGGGGCGATCAGGTTTTTGGGGAGCGCACTCGCGCGACTGCTGGCAGCGACGACTTCGCGAACGACGACTTCTTCTCCGACCTCGGCAACCTCATCCTCGACGACATGGGCGACAACATCAACGCCGGCGGTGCTGCACCCGCTGCACCGTATGTGATTCTATCCTTCCTGTTCGAGATCGTGGTACAATTCATGTTTCTAGTATGTGCCCTAGATGTGATATGTTCATCTGCTATGCTAGTTCGCATGATTAGTTTAATCTCTGCTGCTGTGGTCATGATTTATATTCTGTTTATTCGGATTAAATCTCGTAGTAATTTGCTCATATTTTCAACAGTCCAGGTATATATGGGCGTTATCTGATGGCGACCTTGTCTCCCGTATATGACAGCTAATGAGGAGCCTAATGCAAGATTATGGCTCTTTCAACTTAGTGATGAAATGGATCATGACAGTTTTACTCGGATGGCTGTCACGCGTTGGTCGGTTTGGTATGTGAGAAGAAAGGCAGTTTATGAATCTATCTTCCAAAGTCCCCAACAAACTATCTCCTTTATGGATAATTTTATTGCAGAACTGGGGCAGATTTCAAACAGTCCAGTGCGCCAAGAAGCAAGAGCTGCTTCAACAATCCCTCCAGAAAGGTGGTTACCTCCACCAGCAGGATATGTGAAAATAAATGTTGATGGAGCAGTCGCTAGATCACGCCGTGGAGGAGCTGTGGCGGCCCTGTGTAGAGACCAATCAGGACTTTACCTGGGATCTCCGGCTGTGGTCTTCCAAGGAATTGATGATCCACTGATTCTGGAAACGTATGCTTGTCGAGAAGCTCTAGCTCTTGCGGAGGATCTCGCCGTGTAAAATATTTTGGTGGCCTCAGACTGTCAAGAAGCGGTGAACGACATCAATAATGGGACAGGAGGTCCTAATGCTGCCATAGTACATGAAATATCGGCTTGTCGTAATAGTTTCACTTTTAGTGGTTTCATTCATGAACGTAGAAACTTTAATTTTGAGGCTCACAAACTCGCTAAGCTCGCTTGTAACTTAGGTGTAGGTCGACATATTTGATTGGGCAATCCTCATGACCCAAACCTTGTACCTATGACCCTGGCTTTGGTTGAATAAAGATGTCGAGTTTCTCTCCAAAAAAAAAAAAATAGCACCACGTTGCCTGTCCAGGAGCACTGCCTCCAGACAGATGGCCATATAATGAGCACCAGGGCGACCGAATGCAAGCACGCAGCTGCGTGGTGAGCACAAAGCGAACTATTCTTTCGCCTTTTATTAAAGAATACCGTGTGCAAGTCACAAATAGCAGCATACGCTGATTTTTGATGGGATCCTTCTTCTGTAGGAGGGCCCCACAATTCTTAAGTAGAAATATTTTAGGACCACGTGTTGCAGAACTTCTGAATTTTTGTCTGTCGAGCAAATTCTTCAGACGATACAGGCTGCTCGTTCACTGTTTGAGCTGTGTTTTAGCAGGCTATAAAACGGGAGGAGTACGGTTGATTTTAGCCTAAAAAGGTACGGGGCAGAATTTTCTCTGACTACAGTGCTACTAATCTTCAGCAATCCTGAAACCATTCTGCTGCTATACTAAAAACTTCTAAGCGAACAGGTGCATATTTCGCTGCAGTTCAACAGAAAGGAACTACTGTTTGGTTGGATCACCAACGACCAGCATCAACCTCATGCACATGAATTGAGCAATGTATATACAGAGATGACGGCTATATTATTATTCTACGAAGATGAATATTGCACATCTGCACTAAGATTGTTAGCTACTCCTGTATATTGAGTAGAATCTAAGTGGGGTTTTGTACAGACGTTGCTGCGCTCCTTCTCCCTTGGCTTGGAAACATGTTGCGCTCCGCGGGCTTTGATTGCTCAACCAACGTTTCGACTGCTGAGACCTGCATCACAATGTGAACATTAACAAGCAAACATGTGAACCGCAATCCAAATACAGTAAAACTTGCAGGTCCGAAGACTACCCGAGCTCCAGTTCACGAGATGAGAACAGCGGGTACTTCTGTCATACACCCTCCGTTGAGTTGCAGTTAGACAAACACCGAGGTAACACCTGTTCGTGTCAAGATATTGTTTTTTCGCAAAACAAAAGTATGTCAAGATGTTAACGGAAAAGTGAGACCTCAATTAGTACTGTACTCCCTGTGTAAGCTAATATAAGAGCGTTTAGATCTCTAAACGCTCTTATATTAGCTTACGCAGGGAGTACTTGGTAGCGATGCTTTCAAACGGCTGCCCAAAGACCATGGAGTAAAGTTATTTATTGGTGATTTCAATCACCTCACAGAACGCACACCGATTGTTCTGACTTTGAACTTATACTGAGGCAAGTCATCTTCACTTGAGTCATCCTCGACCTTGTGCCATTTCGAGTAATCAAGCCCTGAATGGCCCTTTGGTTTTTGGATGGTCCCCGAACCCTCGGGTTTTGAAGGCAGACTGGGAGGCGCTCCAACCTCCAGTCCTCCCGTTACAGCTTTTGTTTCCATGAATCAGTTTTAGCACATGGTTGCTCCGAGTTAACGATGACAGTCTCATTCTTTGTACTGTCTTTTGGAGGCAGATCTTCTTTGTCGTATTCAGTATATAGGGACTCTGGATTCTGGAATCGGGGCCAGTGACTTCAAACTTCAAAATCGTGCAAAAGACAGGCAGTAAAACTTGGTCAGTTAACTAAACAGGTAGAATTCTTTGAGAAACCAACAACACATAAAAAAGAGGATGGATTTATCTCAATTAGCCAGTTTACACCAAATAGAGCCAACTGACAATCTTTTAGAGCGACATGAGCCCGGGCATGTAGCATGTGAGTACTGACGGGCGAACTTTCGACCTGATCGATTTCAGGCTAGATGCAATTCTAAACCAAAGTACCTCTTAAATCTTAATTGATCACACATCTCATCACAAAGCTGATCCATACCGGAGCAAAACCAAGCCGAGGCAGCCATGAAGATAACTCCAGTCGGCATAACATAATCGGGATTGCTATTTCACATCTAGATGCAATATACTTATCTCACATCTAAGTTCTCTACCGTTGGATTGTTTTGATTGATGTCGCGGTTGTCTCACCTCGCGTCTGATTGTTTTGCCCACGGCGACGGCGTCTGATTGTCCCGTGTCTGGATCGCTGCGTTCTCGTGGGTCTGCACGTTTTATTCTTCCTGGATGTGTGTTTTTCAGCGTATTGTCTTGTCCCGCGTCGGGCCTGCTTTGTTTTGGCCTGCTTTTTACGTGGGCTGAAGCACAGGGTAGATGGATGGATGTCCACGCGAACTAAAAAGATCGCACGGGATGCTGATGCGGCGAGTGATGTTGTCCATGCTGTCCGTGTGATTTTTTATTCTTTGTTTGCATCTAGTTTTTTCTTGATTGAGACAACATACTATATATTCAAAACAGTGAGTACGAGGTACATTTCTAGTCGTGGTCTGGTTGTATTTTAAGCAGACCCTTTTTTCCCATGTGTTTCAGTTGTGACACGGTAACTTTGCATCATACTAATAGAATTGGGTGTTTCAATTGTGACCCCATTTATTTTTGTTTTCATTTTGTTTTGAGTCTTTTCTATACATTTTTAATGTGTTTCTGTCTCTAAATACTATTATGAACTTTTTTTTGTTCTTTTTAGTTTTTCTTTCTTTTCTCTATCCGTTCTTTCTTTTGATTTTTTTCCTATTTGTGTCTGTTTTTATTTTATTTTATTTATTTCTTTCACTTTCATTTTTTCCTTTTCTTGCAATTTTTTGAATAATTTTTTTGTGAATATTTTTATAAGATTTGGAAATACTTTTTTAAGTTTCTGAACACCTTTTTAATTAGTGAATACTTTTTTAACGAAACGATGTCTAATATAAGTTTCTTACCATTCAGTTAAATTTTTGTAATTTTCTTGCAAGCACTCCATCTCCCAGCTTGTTATTTTTTGTTTTGACGTGCTTCCTTTTTTGCTGGCATGATTGGCTTCATTTTTGCCCACCCCCGACTCGCAGCTTGGCTTGTAGTTGTTTCTGAACCGGTTGCAAGTTCTCCGTCCACTCGCTACTAAGCCCAAGGGTGTCGTTGTCGTCCTAGTTGCAAGCCCACCACTCGACTCATAACTTGGCCTATAGTAGTTTTTCCAACCCAATTGCAAGAACATCTTGCACTTGCAACTGGGCCGTACTTTTTGATCTTGTCCCGGTTGCAAGTCCCTCCTCGACTCGCAACCAGGCCCATAGGTGTTGTCGTCTTCCCACTTGCAAGCGCACCCCTTGACCTGCATCTTGCCCGTAGTAGTTTTCAACCTAGTTGCAAGTCCACCCTCCACTCCCAAACTGGGTTCGTACTTTTGGTTCTTGTCTCGGTTGTAAGTCCCCATCCAGTTGCCCTGTAGTTTAATTTTATATTCTTGTTGGGAAAGACAGTGAGTTAGGATTTCAAGAGAGGTAGGAAAATGAGAAGGCCTTTGATTCATCTTTGACTCACAATTGGTTTCTTTCATCCCAATTGCAAGCTCGCCATTAACTCACAACTGGCCACTATTAACTCGCAATTGGGCTCATAGTTTGTAATTGTCCTAGTTGAAAGTCCACCCTCGACTTGCAACTCATATCATAGTTCTATATAGCTGTCTTAGTTGCAAGCCCACCCTTGACTCGCAACCAGGCATGTATTTTCTCTTTCATCCCAGTTGCAAGTTCACCACTGACTCGTAACTGAGACTGTAATTTATTTCATCCAAGTTGTAAGTCGATATTTGACTCGCAAATGGGCTCGTAGTTTGGTAGTTGTCCTAGTTGCAAGTCCACCTTTGACTCGCAACTGGGCTCATAATTCTCCCAGTTGCAAGCTCACCCTCGACTCGCAACTAGGCTTGTGTTTTTATTTTTTTCATCCCAGTTGCAAGTACACTCTTGACCTGCATCTGGGACCGTAGTTTGTTCCATCCTAGTTGCAAGTTGACCCTTGACTCGCAACTGGGCTCATTGTTTCTTAGTTGTCTTAATTGCAAGTCCATCCTTGACTCGCAACTGGGATCATAGTTTGTTGTTCTCCTAGTTGCAATTCCAGCCTAGACTCGCAACTGGGCCCATAGTTTGTTGTTGTCTCGGTTGCAAGTCCACCGCCGACTCGCAACTGGGCCCATAGTTTGTTGTTGTCCCAGTTGTAAGTCCATCCTTGACTCGAAACTGAGATGTGTTTTGTTTTGCATCTCAGTAGCAAGTCCTCCCTCAACTCACAACTCGTATCATAGTTTTATATGTTGGGGAACGTAGCAGAAATTCAAAATTTTCCTACGTGTCACCAAGATCTATCTATGGAGAGACTAGCAACGAGGGGAAGGAGAGTGCATCTACATACCCTTGTAGATCGCTAAGCGGAAGCATTCAAGTGAACGGGGTTGATGGAGTCGTACTCATCGTGATTCAAATCACCGATGATCCTAGTGCCGAACGGACGGCACCTCCGCATTCAACACACGTACAGCCCGGTGACGTCTCCCACGCCTAGATCCAGCAAGGAGAGAGGGAGAGGTTGAGGAAGACTCCATCCAGCAGCAGCACAACGGTGTGGTGGTGGTGGAGGGGCGTGGCAATCCTGCAGGGCTTCGCCAAGCACCGCAGAAGAGGAGAAGAACTTGGGAGAGAGGGAGGGGCTGTACCAAAGGCAAAAGGTGTCTCTTAGAGGCCCTCCTACCCCCACTATATATAGGGATCCCAAGTGGGGGGGGGGTGCGCCAGCCCTAGGAGATCCAATCTCCTAGGGGCGGCGGCCAGGGGAGGAGTCCTTCCCCCCCAAGGCACCTAGGAGGTGCCTTCCCCTGCTGGGACTCTTCCTTTAGGGTTTCCCCAGGCGCATGGGCCTCTTGGGGCTGGTGCCCTTGGCCCATGTAGGCCAAGGTGCACCCCCTATAGCCCATGTGCCCCCCCCCCCGGGGTAGGTGGCCCCACCCGGTGGGCCCCCGGGACCCTTCCGGTGGTCCCGGTACAATACCGATGACCACGAAACGTGTCCCGATGGCCGAAATAGGACTTCCTATATATAAATCTTTACCTCCGAACCATTCCGGAACTCCTCGTGACGTCCGGGATCTCATCCGGGACTCCGAACAACATTTGGTAACCACATACAAACTTCCTTTATAACCCTAGCGTCATCGAACCTTAAGTGTGTAGACCCTACGGGTTCGGGAGACATGCAGACATGACCGAGACGTTCTCCGGTCAATAACCAACAACGAGATATGGATACCCATGTTGGCTCCCACATGTTCCGCGATGATCTCATCAGATGAACCACGATGTCAAGGACTTAATCAATCCCGTATACAATTCCCTTTGTCCATCGGTACGATACTTGCCCGAGATTCGATCGTCGGTATCCCGATACCTTGTTCAATCTCGTTACCGGCAAGTCTCTTTACTCGTTCCGTAACACATCATCCCGTGATCAACTCCTTGGTCACATTGTGCACATTATGATGATGTCCTACCGAGTGGGCCCAGAGATACCTCTCCGTTTACACGGAGTGACAAATCCCAGTCTCGATTCGTGCCAACCCAACAGACACTTTCGGAGATACCCGTAGTGTACCTTTATAGCCACCCAGTTACGTTGTGACGTTTGGCACACCCAAAGCACTCCTATGGTATCCGGGAGTTGCACAATCTCATGGTCTAAGGAAATGATACTTGACATTAGCAAAGCTTTAGCATACGAACTACACGATCTAGTGCTATGCTTAGGATTGGGTCTTGTCCATCACATCATTCTCCTAATGATGTGATCCCGTTATCAACGACATCCAATGTCCATGGTCAGGAAACCGTAACCATCTATTGATCAACGAGCTAGTCAACTAGAGGCTTACTAGGGACATGGTGTTGTCTATGTATCCACACATGTATTTGAGTTTCCTATCAATACAATTCTAGTATGGATAATAAACGATTATCATGAACAAGGAAATATAATAATAACTTATTTATTATTGCCTCTAGGGCATATTTCCAACAGTCTCCCACTTGCACTAGAGTCAATAATCTAGTTCACATCGCCATGTGATTAACAGTCACAGGTCACATCGCCATGTGACTAACACCCAAGAGTTCTAGGTTTGATCATGTTGCTTGTGAGAGAGATTTTAGTCAACGGGTCTTTACCTTTCAGATCCGTGTGTGCTTTACAAATCTCTATGTCATCTCCTAGATGTAGCTACCACGTTCTATTTGGAGCTATTCCAAATAACTGTTCTACTTGGAGCTATCCTAAATTGTTGCTCCATTATACGTATCCGGTCTCTCTACTCAGAGCTATCCGGATAGGTGTTAAGATTGCATCGACGTAACCCGTTACGACGAACTCTTTTACCACCTCCATAATCAAGAAAAATTCCTTAGTCTACTAGTTACTAAGGATAACTTTGACTGCTGTCCTGTGATCCATTCTTGGATCACTCTTGTACCCCTTGACTGACTCATGGCAAGGCACACTTCAGGTGCGGTACACAGCATAGCATAATGTAGGGCCTATGTCTTAAGCATAGGGGACGACCTTCGTCCTTTCTCTCTATTCTGCCATGGTCGAGCTTTAAGTCTTAACTTCATGCCTTACAACTCAGGCAAGAACTCCTTCTTTGACTGACCCATCTTGAACACCTTCAAGATCATGTCAAGGTATGTGCTCATTTGAAAGTACCATTAAGTGTTTTGATCTATCCTTATAGATCTTGATGCTCAATGTTCAAGTAGCTTAATCCAGGCTTTCCATTGAAAAACACTTTCCAAATAACCCTATATGCTTTCCAGAAATTCTACGTCATTTCTGATCAACAATATGTCAACAACATATACTTATCAGAAATTCTATAGTGCTCCCACTCACTTCTTTGGAAATACAAGTTTCTCATAAACATTGTATACACCCAAAATCTTTGATCGTCTCATCAAAGCATACATTCCAACTCCGAGATGCTTACTCCAGTCCTCAGAAGGATTGCTGGAGCTTTGCATACTTATTAGCATCTTTTAGGATTGACAAAACCTTCCGGTTGTATCACATACAACCTTTCCTCAAGAAAATCGTCGAGGAAACAATGTTTTGACATCCTATCTGCAAGATTTCATAAATAATGTAGTAATCGCTAATATAATTCCAACAGACTCTCAACATCGCTACGAGTGAGAAAGTCTCACCGTAGTCAACTCCTTGAACTTGTCGGGAAACACCTTAACGACAAGTCGAGCTTTCTCAATGGTGACACTTACCATCATTGTCTGTCTTCCTTTTAAAATCCATCTGTACTCAACAGCCTTACGACCATCAAGTAGTTCTTCCAAAGTCTACACTTTGTTTTCATACATGGATCCTCTCTCGGATTTTATGGCCTCGAGCCATTTATCGGAATCCGGGCCCACCATCGCTTCTCCATAGCTCGTAGGTTCATTGTTGTCTAGCAACATGACTTCTAAGACAGGATTACGTACCACTTTGAAGTAGTACGCATCCTTGTCATCCCACGAGGTTTGGTAGTGACTTGATCTGAAGTTGCATGATCACTATCATAAGCTTCCACTTCAATTGGTGTAGGTGCCATAGGAACAACTTCCTGTGCCCTGCCACACACTAGTTGAAGAGACGGTTCAGTAACCTCATCAAGTCTCCACCATCCTCCCACTCAATTCTTTCGAGAGAAACTTTTCCTCAAGAAAGGACCTGATTCTAGAAACAATCCCTTATTGCTTTCGAATCTGAGACAGGAGGTATACCCAACTATTTTGGGTATTCTATGAAGATGCATTTATCCGCTTTGGGTTCGAGCTTATCGGCCTGAAACTTTTTCACATAAGCGTCGCAGCCCCAAACTTTTAAGAAATGACAGCTTAGGTTTCTCTAAACCATAGTTCATACGGTGTCATCTCATCGGAATTACGTGGTTCCCCCTTTTTAAAGTGAATGTGGTTGTCTCTAATGCCTAACCCATAAACTATCGTGGTAATTCGATAAGAGACATCATGGTATGCATCATATCCAATAGGGTGCAGTTATGATGTTCGGACACACCATCACACTATGGTGTTTCAGGCTGTATCAGTTGTGAAACAATTTCCACAATGTCTTAATTCTGTGCCAAATCTCGTAATTCAGATATTCATCTCTATGATCATATCATAGATCTTTTATCCTCTTGTCACGATGATCTTTCAACTTCACCCTGAAATTACTTGAACCTTTCAATAATTCAGACTCGTGATTAATCAAGTAAATATACTCAACATCTACTCAAATCATCTGTGAAGTAAGAACATAACGATATCCACTACACGCCTCAGCACTTATTGGACTGCACACATCAAAATGTATTACTTCTAGCAAGTTGCTTTCTGGTTCCATTTTACTGAAACCGAGGCTTTCAGTCATCTTGCCCATGTGGTATGATTTGCATGTCTCAAGTGATTCAAAATCAAGTGAGTCCAAACGATCCATCTGCATGGAGTTTCTTCATGCATATACACCAATAGACACAGTTTGCATGTCTCAAACTTTTAAAAAATGAGTGAGTCCAAAGATCCATCAACATGGAGCTTCTTCATGCGTTTTATACCGATATGACTTACGTGGCAGTGCCACAAGTAGGTGGTACTATCATTATTATATTTTGGCATGAACATGTGTATCACTACGATCGAGATTCAATAAACCATTCATTTTAGGTCTAAGACCATTGAAGGTATTATTCAAATAAACAGAGTAACTATTATTCTCCTTAAATGAATAACCGTATTGCAATAGACATAATCCAATCATGTCTATGCTCAATGCAAACACAAATCTCGATGGTAGAGGGAGCGTACGATGCTTGACCATATCAACATTGGAAACACTTCCAACACATGTCGTCAGCTCACCTTTAGCTAGTCTCTGTTTGTTCGTAGCTTTTATTTCGAGTTACTAACTCTTAGCAACCGAACCGGTATCTAATACCCTGGTGCTATTAGGAGTACTAGTAAAGTACACATTAACACAATGTATATCAATATACTTCTATCGACCTTGCCAGCCTTCTCATCTACCAAGTATCTAGGGTAATTCCGCTCCAGTAGCTGTTCCCCTTATTACAGAAGCACTTAGTCTCGGGTTTTGGTTCAACCTTGGGTTTCTTCACTGGAGCAGCAGCTGAATTGCTGTTTCATGAAGTATCCCTTCTTGCCCTTGCCCTTCTTGAAACTAGTGGTTTCACCAACCATCAACAATTGATGCTCCTTCTTGATTTCTACTTTGTGGTGTCAAACATCGCGAATATCTCAAGGATCATCATATATGTCCCTGATATATTATAGTTCATCACGAAGCTCTAGCAGCTTGGTGGTAATGACTTCGGAGAAACATCACTCTCATCTGGAAGATCAACTCCCACTCGATTCAAATGATCGTTGTACTCAGACAATCTGAGCACAAGCTCAACAATTGAGCTTTTCTCCCTTAGTATGTAGGCTAAGAAAATCGTCGGAGGTCTTATACCTCTTGACGTGGGCACGAGCCTGAAATCCCAATTTCAGCCCTCAAAACATCTCATATGTTTCGCGACGTTTCAAAACGTCTTTGGTGCCTCAATTCTAAACCGTTTAACTAAACTATCACGTAGTTATCAAAATGTGTATGTCAGATGTTCGCAACATCCGCAGACAATGTTCGAGGTTCAGCACACTGAGCGGTGCATTAAGGACATAAGCCTTCTATGAAGCAATGAGGACAATCCTCAGTTTACGGACCTAGTCCGCATAATTGCTACTATCAACTTTCAACTAATTTTTCTCTAGGAACATATCTAAACAGTAGAACTAAAGCGCGAGCTACGACATAATTTGTAAAATCCTTTTGACTATGTTTAGGATAATTAAGTTCATCTTATGAACTCCCACTCAGATAGACATCCCTCTAGTCATCTAAGTGATTACATGATCCGAGTCAACTAGCCCGTGTCCGATCATCACGTGAGACGGACTAGTCAACGTCGGTGAACATCTTCATGTTGATCGTATCTTCTATACGACTCATGCTCGACCTTTCGGTCTTCTGTGTTCCGAGGCCATGTCTGTACATGCTAGGCTCGTCAAGTTAACCCTAAGTGTTTTGCGTGTGTAAATCTGTCTTACACCCGTTGTATGTGAACGTTAGAATCTAACACCCGATCATCACGTGGTGCTTCGAAACACGAACTGTCGCAACGGTGCACAGTTAGGGGAGAACACTTCTTGAGATTGTTGTAAGGTATCATCTTATTTACTACCGTCGTTCTAAGCAAATAAGATGTATAAACATGATAAACATCACATGCAATCAAATAGTGACATGATATGGCCATCATCACTTTGCTCCTTTTCATCTCCATCTTCGGGGCTCCATGATCATCATCGTCACCGGCATGACACCATGATCTCCATCATCATGATCTCCATCATCGTGTCTTCATGAAGTTGCCTCGCCAACTATTACTTCTACTACTATGGCTAACGGTTAGCAATAAAGTAAAGTAATTACATGACGTTTAAGTTGACACGCAGGTCATAAATAAATGAAGACAACTCCTATGGCTCCTGCCGGTTGTCATACTCATCGACATGCAAGTCGTGATTCCTATTACAAGAACATGATCAATCTCATACATCACATATATCATTCATCACATCCTTTGGCCATATCACATCACATAGCATACCCTGCAAAAACAAGTTAGACGTCCTCTAATTGTTGTTTGCATGTTTTACGTGGCTGCTATGGGTTTCTAGCAAGAACGTTTCTTACCTACACAAAGACCACAACGTGATATGCCAATTGCTATTTACCCTTCATAAGGACCCTTTTCATCGAATCCGATCCGACTAAAGTGGGAGAGACAGACACCCGCCAGCCACCTTATGCAACTAGTGCATGTTTGTCGGTGGAACCGGTCTCACGTAAGAGTACGTGTAAGGTTGGTCCGGGCCGCTTCATCCCACGATGCCGCCGAATCAAGATAAGACTAGTAACGGCAAGCATATTGAACAAAATCAACGCCCACAACTACTTTGTGTTCTACTCGTGCATAGAATCTACGCAATAGACCTAGCTCATGATGCCACTGTTGGGGAATGTAGCAGAAATTCAAAATTTTCCTACGTGTCACCAAGATCTATCTATGGAGAGACTAGCAACAAGGGGAAGGAGAGTGCATCTACATACCCTTGTAGATCGCTAAGCGGAAGCATTCAAGTGAACGGGGTTGATGGAGTCGTACTCGTCGTGATTCAAATCACCGATGATCCTAGTGCCGAACGGACGGCACCTCCGCGTTCAACACACGTACAGCCCGGTGACGTCTTCCATGCCTTGATCCAGCAAGGAGAGAGGGAGAGGTTGAGGAAGACTCCATCCAGCAGCAGCACAACGGCGTGGTGGTGGTGGAGGGGCGTGGCAATCCTGCAGGGCTTCGCCAAGCACCGCAGAAGAGGAGAAGAACTTGGGAGAGAGGGAGGGGCTGCACCAAAGGCAAAAGGTGTCTCTTAGAGGCCCTCCTACCCCCACTATATATAGGGATCCCAAGGGGGGGGGGTGCGCCAGCCCTAGGAGATCCAATCTCCTAGGGGCGGCGGCCAGGGGAGGAGTCCTTCCCCTCCAAGGCACCTAGGAGGTGCCTTCCCCTACTGGGACTCTTCCTTTAGGGTTTCCCCAGGCGCATGGGCCTCTTGGGGCTGGTGTCCTTGGCCCATGTAGGCCAAGGTGCACCCCCTACAGCCCATGTGGCCCCCCGGGGTAGGTGGCCCCACCTGGTGGGCCCCCGGGACCCTTCCGGTGGTCCCGGTACAATACCGATGACCCCGAAACTTGTCCCGATGGCCGAAATAGGACTTCCTATATATAAATCTTTACCTCCGGACCATTCCGGAACTCCTCGTGACGTCCGGGATCTCATCCGGGACTCCGAACAACATTCGATAACCACATACAAACTTCCTTTATAACCCTAGCGTCATCGAACCTTAAGTGTGTAGACCCTACGGGTTCGGGAGACATGCAGACATGACCGAGACGTTCTCTGGTCAATAACCAACAGCGGGATCTGGATACCCATGTTGGCTCCCACATGTTCCACGATGATCTCATCAGATGAACCACGATGTCAAGGACTTAATCAATCCCGTATACAATTCCCTTTGTCCATCGGTACGATACTTGCCCGAGATTCGATCGTCGGTATCCCGATACCTTGTTCAATCTCGTTACCGGCAAGTCTCTTTACTCGTTCCGTAACACATCATCCTGTGATCAACTCCTTGGTCACATTGTGCACATTATGATGATGTCCTACCGAGTGGGCCCAGAGATACCTCTCCGTTTACACGGAGTGACAAATCCCAGTCTCGATTCGTGCCAACCCAACAGACACTTTCGGAGATACCCGTAGTGTACCTTTATAGCCACCCAGTTACGTTGTGACGTTTGGCACACCCAAAGCACTCCTATGGTATCCGGGAGTTGCACAATCTCATGGTCTAAGGAAATGATACTTGACATTAGCAAAGCTTTAGCATACGAACTACACGATCTAGTGCTATGCTTAGGATTGGGTCTTGTCCATCACATCATTCTCCTAATGATGTGATCCCGTTATCAACGACATCCAATGTCCATGGTCAGGAAACCGTAACCATCTATTGATCAACGAGCTAGTCAACTAGAGGCTTACTAGGGACATGGTGTTGTCTATGTATCCACACATGTATCTGAGTTTCCTATCAATACAATTCTAGCATGGATAATAAACGATTATCATGAACAAGGAAATATAATAATAACTTATTTATTATTGCCTCTAGGGCATATTTCCAACATTATATAGTTGTCTCGGTTAGAAGTCCACCCTCGACTCGCAACTAGGCCCGTAGTTTGTTTTATACCAGTTGCAAGTCCATGCTTGACTCACAACTGGGCTCATAGTTTCCCGGTTGCAATCCCACCCTCGACTCGCAACTAGCCTTGTGTTTTTGTTTTTCGTCCTACTTGCAAGTCCATCCCTGACTCGCAACTTGGGTCGTAGTTTGTTTAATCCCAGTTGCAAGTCAACCCCTCACTCGCAACTAGGCTCATTGGTTCGTAGTTGTCTTAATTGCAAGTCCACCCTCGACTTGCAACTGGGTCTGACATTTTCTTGTCCCACTTGCAGGTCCACTCCTGACTTGCAACTAGGACCCAACCCTTTTTTGTCCTAGTTGCAAGTCCAAACTCGACTCGAAACTGGGATCGAACCTTTTTTGTCTGATTTGCAAGTCCATCCTCGACTCGCAACTAGGGCCCGGCCTTTTTTAGTTCCAATTGCAAGCCCACCCTCAACTCGCAACTATAGGGCCCGACCTTTTTTGTTCCAGTTGCAAGTCCACCCTCAACTTGCAACTGGGTCTGACCTTTTCTAGTCCCAGTTGCAAGTCCACTCTCGACTCGCAACTGGGTCCCAACCTTTTTTGTCCCAGTTGCAAGTCCAAACTCGACTTGCAACTGGGCCCAACCTTTTTAGTCCCAATTGTGAGTCCACCCTGGACCCATAACTTGGGGTTCGGCCTTTTTAATTCTCGATTGCAAGTCCAACCTCGACACGAGCAAACCGCAGATGAGCCGACCCAAGTAGCTAGGATACTTTTTGTTTTGTTTTGTTTTGTTTTCTTCATGATTTTTCTTTTTGTTTCTTTTGTCATTGTCTTCATTGGTTTTCCTCTCCTTTTAGTTTTGTGGAGTGCAATGTTTTCAATCAGGGGCTCCGTGTGCGGTGCGGCACGTGATAGTCAGATGCAACACCCAGTGGCTGCACAAGCACAACCAAGCAAAAAACCAGACAAACAAACAGGCCCAAGATAAACAAAAGAAAACAATGTTAGGACTCACAACTTTCAAAACGACTCAAAAGTTTGAAAAAAAATCACTTCTTAAAATTGTTTGCGTTTTCCAAAAATGTACGGAATCAAAATTTTGTTCAAAATTTCGAAATATGTTAACAGAACTGTTCATATTTTCAAAAAGTGTTCAGAATTTGAAAAAATGTTCACAATTTCCAGAAAATATTAAAAATTTCAGAATTTGTTCGAGTTTAAAAAAATATTCAAAAAAAATTCTTCATAATTTCGAAAATTGTAAAATTGGTCATATTTAAAAGAAAAAGAAAACCAGATATTAAAAACGTCCGCACACAAGTTAGTCTCGTCCCAGCACACTACCATCCCTGCCATTCCCTTGTACGTGCAAAGCAAGTCTCAGACCAAACACACAAGCAAGCAGCTCGATTTGATCTATAGTAGCTACCAAGATATGCACGTGTAGCTTTTTTTAGCGGCAACAGCCAAATTCTTTTGAGCGTCTAGTTGTACGAGCTGTAGCTTTTTTGTGTATATATAATGTTAAAAAACAAAAAAAACAAATAGAGGGGTCCATAATGTAATATGATGTCATGTTAGATGTGAGATATTATCTCACATCTAGATGCGACATAGACGAACCCATAATCATATGTCTTCGTCATATCAATCTTCATGGCAAAGTAAAATTGTTTTGCTCTTTGACGTCTGATAGTATGTAGGGACTCAAAAACAATAAGAGCATTATCAGTGATCAAAGCAAGGATTCTCACGATTGGCAGGCAATATCGTAGCTTGATTTGGGGGAACAAATTAATCATAATTAATGCAAAATTGGTACATGCAACCTGACTCACGGAATGGCGTTTGACTGGGCCATCGCACGCGCTCCTGGTAAAACCAATCGTGTGGCCAAGATGTCAGATATGGGAAGCGTCCGATCCCTCGGGGTTCCTTTATATTCCCTAGTATGTTCAAGATCGATCTTATTTCCCTTGCGAGTTGCGATCGATCAGGGAAGTACTCCATATGTACAAATCGTACGATCGATCTTATATTTCTTTACAAGGGAAGTACCATATTTACAAGACATTAACTCCCTTTAAATGTTTCCTTCAAAAAGGCTGCATAAAAAGGCATGATTTTAATGGGCGAGATTACGGGAATCATCCAAATAAACATGGCCCATAATAAATGGAGGCTGCATATATACGTCTACATAAACCCAAGCAACTCAGATCTTGGAGACACATAACATAGACTGGAAAGCACTTGCTGTGAACCTTCAGATCGGCAACCATGAAACCCATCTTCTTCCTCCTACCCCTCCAGCTCCTCGCCATCACCCTCCCTTGCACTGCCAACAACGCCACCCAACTGGTTTATGACACGGAAGGCAACGTGCTAAGTAGCAAGCAAAATTACTACATCCTCCCTGCTAAACGTGCGAGCGGTGGGGGCCTCAGAGCTTTGCCTACTGGCCTGCGGTGTCTGCACTTCGTGTTCCAGGAGCGCAGCGAGGCTGTCCTCGGCACCGCCCTGCGGTTCACGCCACTACCAGAACACGCTTCGGCCAGTGAGCCGATTCGCTTGTCGAGCGACATCTGGATCGAGTTCCATGATTTCGATAGCTTTTGCTCTGAAAGGCTAGATTGGCACCTTACCGGACAGGTGCCGGAGTCGTCATCAGGTGAGCCTAAACACGTGGCCGCCGGCAGTGAAGAGGGCCTAAGATCGTTTGCGGTGTTCCGGGTTGAGAGGCATGGCACAGATGTCTCGGGATATAAGATAGTTTCATGTGTTGGCAAGGGGCCATGTAAAGACATAGGTTTGCATGTTTATAAGGACAAGCCATGGCTGACCGTGAGCAATGAACCATTTATGGTTGTCTTTAGGAAAGAGAGGATTTAGGTGTTTTTTGCATGTTTCTAGTGTTGATGATCTCTGCGGGAGTTTTCCTAATTGTATTTGCAATAAAGTGAGACGATATTGACTATGTTCTGTTTGTAGGAGTAAAATAAGGATTAGGCTGTGGAGAGATGGCTGAGAGGTTGATAGCTACGGTCTTGAAAACCGGTATAGTTCTAGGAACCATACTTTTAAATCGCGGGCGAAGGAGTTTAGTGGAAGGAAAATTGGCAGCGAAATTATAGGAAAGAAGGCCATGATCTCCGGTGAAATTGGCATGATCGCCCGCGATTTTGGGAAGGAAGCAAATCACGGGGAAGATTCTGAACCGCGATAGCGCCGCTATAGCGGTAATTTCGCCCGCGATTTAAAAGTATGCTAGGAACTATCGAGGGTTCGAATCCCTCCCTCTCCTTTCTTTCCCATAATTTTCATAACAGGATGACGACTCGCTCCTTTGTAGTCCCCCTTGCTCTCTCATACATTTCCCTCGTTTCCATCCTCGGAAGAAGACCATGATCACAAAAGTACAAAACAAAAGAACAAGTAATTCAAAGATTCAGCATCAACCTCCAGCACTGCCAAGTTAGGCCGAGGCACAAGACGACAAACCGTGGATCGAGAGCCGTCGTCCCCGAGGCTAAAACGCCACATGTTCTTTGGTGCTAGCTAGGCATGTCTTTTTTTATTAGACAGTTTTAGAAATCACGACTCATTTAATCAAGATGATTGGATCAGTTTTTAGCCAACTTTTCTTTTTTATTATTTTTTTAGCCAGTTTTTAGCCAACTTTTAGCTAAATAGTTGGTCAATTTCTCTTTTGTCAACAAAAGGGCAAAGCTCTTGTCGGTGACCCAAAAGAAAATCATTACTGGCTTGATGGCACCTCTCATAGGCAGTGTATCCTATGGAAAATTAGATGAATGTTTACTTTTGTATAAGAAAATAAAATAAGTAATACCTAATTCAACATTATGTTGCTTTTTTGTGAAAATCAACATTATATTGCTAACCACATGTATCACTTATAGATCTTACAAGCACTGGCGGAGGGGGGGGGGGGGGGTAGGCTTTGGTTGGGGGTCAAACAAAATCACTATATGTTAATTTTTAGTGAAAAAAATGGTCTAATCCATAGATATATACACAAGTTTTTCTTTCAGCTGGGGGGCCACCGCCCAGGTTGGCCCCCATGAAGCTCTGCCACTGCTTACAAGAACAGGTAAACGCCATGGCTCTCTTACAACGACAATAACATGGAAAAAGAAATAAATAAATACTCATAAATGACAGCCGAGAGACCTCAGCTCGTTAGCAAAGATCTTTACAACAAATAAAATGCAATAGAGACAAAAAAAATAGATCATCATGTATTGGCCTGCTCACTCACCTTTTCTTCCTAATGATCCTCCAAACAATATCTTCATCAAAGGGTTGTGAGGAAAGTTCATTCTGGCAAATAAAGAATTTGGCAAGAAACTTGCTGCAAATCCTATTGTTATAAAGATTATTAAATTATTGATGGATAAATATTTTTGTGTGTGTACTTTATGGTCAAAACAGAAGAGAAGAATGCCATGGAATGTGGGCTCTCTTCTTTTGGTACCCCCGTTCATGAGCATAGTGCAACATGGTGAAACAAAGATGGTAACATCAACCCATACAATTATGCAAACGTGTTGAACAATTCCTCTAATCCATACAAGAAAATAAAACAAGAGATAGCCATCAAGTTAAGAAACGTGTGCCAAGCATCAACAATTAGGGTGAATGAGTAGAAGTTTGCCTTGTTTCAAAAGAGACAAACAAAACAATGACGCAGAAGGGCGATAAGCATCCATAAAGGTTTTAGGACTAATACTGGCATCATTTATAAAATTTAACATCCGAAGAGAACTATATTGACAATCATGAAAAAATGTTAGGCAAAATCCAAAAGTGGAACAAATATATCAGAACACATTCAAGACGAAGAATCCTCTTGAAGCCAAGCATATTTATTGTTAAGTTGTTTATTCATAGTTCTCCATAATCACCACACTGTTATAACCTCTACATACACACATAATGGCTTCTTTGATTCTATCGTATGCCTTAAGTTTTAATACATTCAACAAACAGCGTAGCCATCTAATCTTTTTTTCTACTTTTAAGTTATTTGTTAAAAAAATAGTGGCAACCAAATGTCACTGAAATGAGCTGATGGAGTATCACCGCCTTCCAACAGAACATTCAGACAAAGAGGATGTTCATCCTTTAGACTTTCTTGCAGAGCCCATATGCAAGCTCCACATCCTTTAAATGAACACCAATACCTGATTCACAGAAAAAGAGAGAGGAGAATGACAGGTCATTAAAATGATGCTTTCTGTGGACTCTTCAAATTTCTTACAGCCTCATTAACCTAGAACTGGTATTCCAAGATAAGAAATTTAATGACTCATACAACCGGGCGAAAGAATCTAAATTAGAGATTATCAGAACTGGTTAAGATTGGACAATACTGACCAATGGCCTTTTCCATCATTTGATCTTTCTCTGAATAGAATAATACAATAGTAAGATCTATGCCTTCATTGTCACTGATACTCTACTACATACTCCCTTTGTAAAGAAATATAAGAGTATTTATATCACAAAAAATAGTGATACAAACACTCTTATATTTCTTTACAGAGGGAGTACCATATAATGATTAATAACACCAGTAAATTAAATAAAGATTTTGCTAATAGTTAGGCACCTGGAATTTTTCTTAGCACTAGTATGTTGCCCGTGCGTTGCTACGGAAGATAAAAAGTGAATTCATCATATTCTCTGAAACTCACACCACGTATCTGTTGGGTTTTATTCCTCTTTGTTGCATATCTCCTTCACCCATACCTTCATATTCGGCTTACATATTTCATTTTGAGTCACCGTCTATTCCTTTAGCTCCTCCATCATTTCCTCTAATTTTGTTGAGTCTGTTTGGAGCGAAAGAATGGTGACATGTTAAGCAACTATTAGTCAATTCCCTCGCTTAATGTCGCTTTCTTTGAACCTCTTCAACACCTTTTCTCTCTATCCTCAAATTCTTTCCCCGTAGCATTTTCTACTCGGCCTTCTACACACCTACTTTGTTTTGTCTCCTCTTTACAATGGGGCCTTCTACACACCTAGTTTGTTCCGTATCCTCTTTCTAATGGTGAAAATTTCCATGCATAGATATAGAAAAGAAATCGGAGATGCCCTTAAACGCAATGGGAAAAATAGCCTAGTGAGCTCTCTCTAAATCCAATAGTCCAAAATTCAACAATGTGCTCGCGCTGGCGGCGGAACAATCAGACGAGTATGCAGGACGGGGGACTTTTGGGAGCTCCCAAGAAGCTTGCGAGAACCACGCCTAGCCGGAGACTCCTCCTTCACGCCGCGATGAAGCTTCTTCAGGGGTTGGCACGACGCCTCAGACGCGTGATACGTCTGTTTTGCATCATGTTTCCTACTGTTATTTATAATACTTTTATGCATAATAATGCTTTTGGGAGTAATTCTAATGTATTTTCTCTCATAATGTGGAAGGTTTACACAAAGAGGGAGAATGCCAGCAACTAGAATTCTAGACCTGAAAAAGCTATGTCAGAGTTACCTATTCTGCACATCTCCAAATGAGCTGAAAATTTATGGAGAATTGTTTTGCAATATATGAAGAATATTGGAACAAATAACTACCAGAGGGGCCCACCAGGTGGGCACAACCCACCTAGGTGCGCCAGGTAACCCAGGCGCGCCATGGTGGGTTGTGCCCTCCTCGGCCCACCTCCGGTGCCCCTCTTCTGGTATATATATCATTTTGACCTAGAAAAAAATAAGGAGAGGACTTTCGGGACGAAGCGCCACCGTCTCGAGGCGGAACTTGGGCAGGAGCACTTTTGCCCTCCGGCGAAGCGATTCCGTGGGGGGAAGTTCCCTCCCAGAGTGGGAAATCATCGTCATCGTCATCACCAACAACTCTCCCATCTTTGAGAGGGCCATCTCCATCAACATGTTCAACAACACCATCTCCTCTCAAACCCTAGTTCATCTCTTGTGTTCAATCTTTGTACTGGAACCTTAGATTGGTACTTGTGGGTGACTAGTAGTATTGATTACATCTTGTAGTTGATTACTATATGGTTTATTTGGTGAAAGATTATGTGTTCAGATCCATTATGTTATTTAATACCCCTCTGATCTTGAGCATGATTATTATTTGTGAGTAGTTACTTTTGTTCTTGAGGTCACGGGAGAAGTCATGTTGCAAATCATGTGAACTTGATATGTGTTCAATATTTTGATGATATGTATGTTGTGATTCCCTTAGTGGTGTCATGTGAACATCGACTACATGGCACTTCACCATATTTGGGCCTAAGTGAATGCATTGTGGAGTAGTTATTAGATGATGGGTTGCTAGAGTGATAGAAGCTTAAAACCTAGTTTATGCGCAGTAAGAACAACACCTAAGCACCGGTCCACCCACATATCAAATTATCAAAGTAGTGGACACAAATCAGACCAGCATGATGAAAGTGATGTGATGAAATTCCCGTGTACCCTCAAGAAAGTTTTGCTTATTATAAAGAGAACATTTTGGCCTGTGCTTTGCCAGAAAAGGATTGGGCTACCTTGCTGCACTTTATTTACCGTTACTGTCACTTGCTTGTTACAAATTATCTTGCTATCAAACTACCTGTTACCAACTATTTTAGTGCTTGCTGAAAACCACTTGTCATTTCTGTTTGTTCCTTGTTGGGTTAGACACTCTTACTTATCGAAAGGACTACGATTGACCTCCTATACTTGTGGGTCATCAAGGCTCTTTTCTGGCGCCATTGCCAGGGAGTGAAGCGTTCTTGGTAAGTGGAAATTGGTATGGAAAAATTATTACTACGTGCTGAAATTTATTGTTACTTGTTACTATGGAGAATCATCCTTTGAGGGGTTTGTTTTGGGTATCTTCACCTCGACCAGATCCACAATTAGTTGCCCCTCAACCTACTTCACCTACTAAAAATATTGGTTATGAAATTCCTTCGGGTATGATAAAACAACTGCTAGCTAATCCTTATGCAGGAGATGGAACCGAACATCCTGATATGCACTTGATATATGTGGATGAAATTTGTGGATTATTTAAGCTTGCAGGTTGATGTCTACTACACAACTTT
This sequence comes from Triticum monococcum, assembly GCA_034509565.1. NCBI lineage: Eukaryota > Viridiplantae > Streptophyta > Magnoliopsida > Poales > Poaceae > Triticum > Triticum monococcum. The sequence continues at coordinate 567,232,894 of CM067841.1, read as the reverse complement.
ATTCTTGTAGACTCGTGTTGGACCTCCAAGCGCAGAATTTTTTAGGATAGTAGCAATTTTCCCTCAAGTAGATGACCTAAGGTTTATCAATCCGTGGGAGGTGTTGGATGAAGATGGTCTCTCTCAAGCAACCCTGCAATCAAATACAAGAAATCTCTTGTGTCCCCAACACACCTAATACAATGGAAAATTGTATAGGTGCACTAGTTCGGCGAAGAGATGGTGATAAAAGTGTAATATGGATGGTAGAAATATATTTTTATAATCTGAATAAATAAAAACAGCAAGGTAGCAAATAGTAAACGGGAACAAAAACGGTATTGCAATGCTTCAAAATGAGGCCTAGGGTCCGTACTTCCATTAGTGCAATCTCCCAACAGTGATAATATAATTGGATCATATAACCATCCCTCAAAGTGCGATGAAGAATCACTCCAAAGTTGCTATCTTGCGGAGAACATAAGAATAAATTGTTTGTAGGATATGAAACCACCTCAAAGCTATTGTTCATTCGATCTATTCAAGATTTCGTACTAAAATAACACAAAGCTATTCTTTTTGTTCGATCTATCCTAGAGTTCATACTAAAATAACACCAAAGCAAATTCATATTCATAATACTCAAACCAACACAAAGAACTTCAGAGAATGCCCCAATATTTCTACCGGAGAAACAAAGACAAGAACGTGCATCAACCCCTATGCATAGATTACCCCAATGTCACCTCGGGAATCCGCGATTTGAGTTCCAAAACATATATCAAGTGAATCAATACGGTACCCTATTGTCACCATGAGTATTCAAGTGCAAGACATATATCAAGTGTTCTCAAATCCATAAAAGTATTCAATCTGATAACAACGAAATCTCAAAGGGAGAAACTCAATTCATCACAACAATATAGAGAGGGGAAAACACCATATGATCCTACTATATTAACAAAGCCCGCGATACATCAAGATCGTGACATCTCATGTACACGAGAGAGAGAGAGAGAGAGAGAGATTAAACACATAGCTACTGGTACAACCCCTCAGCCCTGAGGGTGGACTAATCCCCCCTCATCGTGGTGGCCGCCGGCATGATGAAGATGGCCATCGGAAATGATTCCCCCTCCGGCAGGGTGCTGGAAAGGGTCTAGATTGGTTTTCGATGGCTATAGAGCCTTGCAGCGGCAGAACTTCTGATCTAGGTTTACCCCTGATGGTTTCTCTATTTATAGGATTTTTTGGTGTTCGTTTCATGCTAGGATGCTCGAGGTGAGCACAACCCACCGGGGCACAGGTAAGGGCCCAGGCGCGCCCCGATGTCTTCTGCACTACTCCTTTACCTTCTAGTGCTCCCACAAAGCTTCGAGGTCTCTTTTGTTCTAAAAAAATCGTCAAAAAGTTTCAGCTCATTTGGAGAACTTTCATTTCTGCACAAAAAACAAGTGCACGATAGTTCTGATGAAAACAACGTCAGTCCGGGTTAGTTCCATGCAAATCATACCAAAACCATATAAAATTGTTGTAAACATGGCATGAATACTTCATAAATTATATATACGTTGGAGACGTATCAACATCCCCAAGATTAATTCCTACTTGTCCTCGAGTAGGTAAATGATAAAAGAAATAATTTATGAAGTGTGAATGTTAGCAAAGTGCACAAGTTTGATCAATGACAATTTCAATCACTTTTCCTAGCATCATAACAGCAATTATTTCTTATAAAACTTCTCATGTCAAAGTAGCAACCAATTCACATGTTAAGGTTCAAACAATGAATTCTCTTGAAACTCAACAACATATGTTATCAGTCACCAAGCAATGGTAATTCAACTTATTCAACAGAGTTTAAGCAAGAGCTCCATACACTCAACCATCATATAGTCTTCTATAATTGCTAACACCCACTGCATACACATGAGAAAAACGTTTCAACTGGACACATAGAAAGATAGGGGCTTATAATTTCGCCTCCCAACGTGTTCACCTCAAGGGTGATGTCAACAATAATAACTCATTCTACCCATATCCAACTGGATATATGTCCCTAGATCTTTCCTCACCACATGATGCTTGTCAAAAGAGAAAAATAAAAAGGAATAGAGAGAAAAACTTTGCCTCTTTGCATAAAAGTAAATACATAAAAGTAAACGATAGGCCCTTCGCAGAGGGAAGCAGAGGTTGCCATGCGCTTATTTGTTTGTATGCTCAACCCCTTAGTGCAAAAGAACATCATGTTTTATTGCTCCTTGTGATGGCAACCTTTATTATGCAGTCTATCGCTTTTATTCTTTGCCATCACAAGTTCATACAACGCTCAATTTTCTCTTACACTAAATGATATAACACTTTTAGAAGAAAATTTTTATTGCCTTATTGCACCGATGACAACTTACTTGAAGGATCTTATTCAATCCTTAGGTAGGTATGGTGGACTCTTGAAAATAAGATTTGGGTTTAAGGGTTTTTCGGATGCACAAGTAGTATCTCTACTTGGTGCGGAATTTTTGGCTAGCAAAGATGGGGGGCAAGCACCACATGTTGAAGGATCTATGACAATATAACTTATTTGTGAATATGAACAAACATAAACCATTATGTTGTCTTCCTTTCCCAACGTCAACAATTTTGGCATATAATATTTTGATGGGGGCTCACAATCACAAAATATTTCCAAGATAGTGTATTTGCATGTGAAAGTTCTCTTCCTTATACTAATTATTCGTGAGTTGCTTGTATGACCAATATTGTGATTGTCAAGCCTCAAAAGATTTCACTTGCTAAACCCAATGTGAAGCTACCACTAGGGATGATATGATTTCGACTTCATGATATTCAATCCATTCAACAATTTACTCATAGGATATAAGTGAAGCACAAGAGTAAATGACAAGCTACTCCAAAAAGATATAAATGAAGATCATGAGAATAATATTTATTTCTCTCAAATTAATTTAAGTGAAGCAAGAGAGAATTTCTTCAAAAATACTAAAGCACACCATTCTAAAAAAGATATAAGTGAAGCACTAGAGCAATTCCATAGGAAAGAGCTTCATTGACGGGATGTGAATGCCGCTTACCTAGCCTCTCTGGCAACTATTTGAGGACTCTATTTTATTTTAAAATATTCATATCTAAGTACTTTATTAAAACAACAAGAAAAAATGGCATTCCAAGAATAGCACACATCATGTGAAGAAGCAAAAACTTAGGCTCACCCGATACTAACCAATAATTGTTGAAGAAGAAAGGTGGGATGCCTACCGGGGCATCCCCAAGCTTAGATGCTTGCGACTTCTTGAAATATTATCTTGGGATGCCTTGGGCATCCCCAAGCTTGAGCTTTTGTGTCTCCTTAATTCTTCTCATATCACGGTTTTCCAAAATATCAAAAGCTTCATCCACACAAAACTCAACAAGGACTTGTGAGATAAGTTAGTATAAACCAATGCAAAACCCTTGTCATTCTCTACTATAGAAAATCACTAAAATTATTATTCAACATTGCACACTAAATGCCTCTGCATATTTAATACTCTTATCCTCAAATAGAATCATTAAACAAGCAAACATATGCAAACAATGCAAACATAACAGCACTCTAAATGCCTCTGTATATTTAATACTCTTATCCTCACACTACAGGAATCAGCTACTTTGCCGTCCGCCACGGCGGACGGCAAAGTCTTGAACGGCGGACAGCAAAGAGCTTTGCCGTCAGCCGCGGACGGCAAAAGGCTCCGGCAACGTAGCCTCCGGTAAACAGTTTCTTTGCCGTCTGCTACTGATGGCAAAGTCTTTGCCGTCTGCGGCGGACGGCAAAGAGAACGCGGCGGACGGCAAAGAGGGCGGACGGCAATAATTGCGTTGTCAGTCTGTTAAGTGGCTAACGGCAGGCCTTTGCCGTCCGCCGCTGACGGCAAAATTTCTAGTGTCTTTGCCGTCAGCCATATGATGTCATCTACACGTCACTACATGGCAGGTTCTTTGCCGTCTACCACTGATGGCAAAGGCTTTGCCGTCTGCCACTGTAGGCAAACTGACCAAATGGGTCAGCTCCCAGGAAGCACAGCTGGATGCCACGTGGCTTCTTTGCCGTCCGCGGCAGACGGCAAAGAGCCCGTTGCCATCGGTGGCAGACGGCAAAGAGCCTGCATATTGGCTCTTTTATCTGTTTTTTATTAAATCCAACAATTTTCATCACAAATATATATGACATATATAGATATATTTCAAAAGGCCATTACAGAGCAAACATATAAGATATCCAACACATAACTTTATCATCCAACCATATATATCAACATAGGGGCATCCAACCATATATATTACAATAGTTTCATCCAATGATACATGCATAGTTCAACGATACAAAAGAAACATAGAAAGGGATAAGGAGCACTCCATCTATGCAAGCTTTCGTCAAGTGAATGAAATCTGCAAAATGAAAAATAAGAAAGTTAGAACAAGAAGAGTAGAACAAGAAGAAGAGTAGAACAAGAAGAAGACTAGAACAAGAAGAGTAGAACAAGAAGAAGACTAGAACAAGAAGAGTATGTCATTTATGAGCTAACTTACGTGAAATGGATCATATATGAGCTAACTAAGTTGAAATGGGTCGTTTATGAGCTAGCTAAGGTGAAATGGATCATTTATGAGCTAACTTAGTTGAAATGGGTCGTTTATGAGCTAACAAGGTCAAATGGATCGTTTTTGAGGTAACTAAGGTGAAATGGATCGTTTTTAGCTAACTTAGGTGAAGTGGATCATTTATGAGCTAACTTAGTTGAAATGGATCGTTTTTGAGCTAACTTAGGTGAAATGGATCATTTATGAGCTAATTTAGTCGAAATGGATCTTTTTGAGCTAACTTAGGTGAAATGGATCATTTAAGAGCTAATTTAGGTGAAATGGATCGTTTTTTAGCTAACTTGGTGAAATGGATCGTTTGTGAGCTAAATTAGTTGAAATGGGTCGTTTATGAGATAACCTAGGTAAGATGGGTCATTTTGGAGTTAACCTAGGTGAAATGGGTCATTTTAAAGCTAACGTAGGTAAAATGGATCATTTAGGAGCTAATCTAGGTAAACTGGGTCATTTTTGAGCTAACTTGGGTGAACTGGATCATTTATAAGCTAACCTAGGTAAAATGGGTCATTTTAGAGCTAACTTAGGTAAAATGGATCGTCTATGAGCTAACTAAGCTAATTATGCATTTTTTGACATAAGTAAGCTAAGTACAGATCGTTTTAGAGCTAACTTAGGTAAAATGGATGGTTTTGGAGGTCAGTAAGCTTATTAAGTCATTTTGGAGGTGAAGAAGCTAAGTCTAGGTCATTATGGTAAGCATTGGAGGAAATAAAGCTAAGTCTAGGTCTTTATGCATGTGTTAAGCAAAACACTAGATAAACTTACCAAGATCCAGGAGGTGTAGGAGCGGGGTGGCTCGTGTCGGTAGCTGGAGAAGGATCGTGCGATGCTTGTCTGGAGTTACGCTGCACCAAAGATCATTTCCAATGTCTTGTTAGCATGATGACACTCAAATGTTAAGACTAGCAAGTAATGTCCATTCATATAAAACTCACAGTGGTCCCAGGAGCAATCACTGGCATCGGCGGAGCGGTCTGACCTGTCTTCTCGCACACAGACTGCACATTTGGTTTTGACGACTCAGTCATACTAGTTAGTAATGGGACAAACACTACATGAATGTTTTGGCTAATCTGCAGAAGAAACTTACCACAAGGAGCTCGTACATGGCCCTTGCCTGCATGTCATTTCGTGCCCTCTCCTCCTCCATCATCTTTGCCGTCCTCTCCTCCAACTCCTGCTGCCTCTCCGCCGCCTCCGCCAGAAGTTTCTCCGTTCTATCTCTCTCACTCTGTATAGCAGCCTGCAACACCACTCACACGACCATTTGTAATCATTGATGGAAGCGCACACAATGTAATGGAGAAACATAACTGAGTACGTATCACTAACCTTGATGGCGAGTTGCACTGGCCGTTCACGAGGCCTTATCTCAGGAGTAGAGCTCGACTGGCGCGCCTTGATCTCCGGGAGAGTGCTAGGACAACGTATAAGTCCATCTCCAATGGCTATGGAGCCATGGGACCTCCCGCCACCAGATATCATCAACAGCTCTGGATCAATGGGACCCTAGCTCGGGTTAAAGTCCTCCCCTTTCCTCGCCTTCCCCTCATCTCTATATCTCACGAGCTTGTTGTGGGAGGAGATGTTGGTGAAGTTGTTTGCATCATCGAGGTCAGACTGAGAGAAAGCCTTGACTTTCTTGAAAGAGGCAGTGTGGGCCATGGCATACAGGTCGTACACCTCTGGCACCTTATACGCCTTATTGTAGCGTGCCTGAAAGAGAGAAACAATGAAAATTAGTAATTAAAGGGCTCAAGCTAGCATGATGAATGAATTGCATGAATCATGAAGCAAACCACATACCCAGTTGCGCCCGAACTGATATAAGTTGGAGCTGCCTTGATGGTGTGGCACACCTTCCATTTGGGCACGTTTGTCCTTGGCCTCGTTGTGGAGGGCTAGCCATTGTTTTGAGCACCACTCATCGACCAACACCTCCCAACAATCCATTCGATCCGCACACCATCTCGGAGGCACCTAAGTTAGCAAATAGAAACTTGAGCGCTACGGCTAAGAATTACTAAATGAAGGAACTTAAGTAGAGAAGGCCTTAAGAATTACCTTCATGTACTGCTCCTTACTCAGGAACTTATCGCGGCACGCCGGCTTGGTCTTCTTGATACCACGCAAGGCGTAGTAGTCTCGAACAGCCTGCACCCGAGCCTCGTGCCGTAAGTTCTGGAGTAGGCGCTTGCAGACGTTCTCGATAACATGTGCCGCGTCCTCCTCGTATCCCTCCTCACACCTGTAGAATGTCTGCAATGAAATGAGACAATATTGATTAGTACAATTAATAACTAGCTAGTTGAAGATTTTTAAATGTGTAAAGGAGAAATTACCCAGAACTTTTTGATCACCATGTCTGCCCTCGTGTCGCACACGACACCGTCGATAATCTCATCTGGCGGGGCCGGGGCAGCCACGTAGTGCTCCCAGCTCAATCCAAGCTCTGGAAGCTGACCCTCACCAGGCAACGTGACAAACCCCGGGAAGTTTTGCCGGCAAAGAACTCCAAGGATGGAGTTGGGCCGGCGGACACTATGGTGGTGGTCCCAACCCCTGCAGCATGACAAGGCCAACACATTAGTTATTTGAAAAAACATGAATGCACAAGGTACAAAAATATTAAATGCACTTACGTACCTCTCCCCATCAGGGAAAATCAACCACCTCTGCTCGCGGGTCACCGGCACGGACGGGAGCCGTGTAGCACCACGCTGGTAGACGGTGCCCCCTCCTCCTCAAGATCAGTCGGCTCCCCGCCATCATCAGCATGGCCACTCGGCTCCTCGGGCTGATCCGGCCAGGTACCCCATCCGGACGTGTGCTCCTCCGGGGTCACGTGGGCCGAAGGCCAGTCGACCCGAGGCTCGTGGGCCCAAGACCCGTGGACCCGAGGCTCGTGGACCGGAGTCCGTGTAGCCTCCTCCTCGGACGAGTCCACCCTAGTAGTCACGTGCTCGGGTGAAACGGCTGGGGGTGGCGGCGAGGAAGGCACCGTAGCAGTCACCCTACCTCTTCTCCCACGACCACGTGCCCCACCTCCTCTCTTCCTACCTCGTCCCCTGCTGGGCACCGCGGTCGACAAAGAAGGGCCCGGCGGTGTGGCCATACTGTCCAGCAACGCTCGGCGGAGAGGTGCGTCTGGAATGCAAGATCTCAGAACACGCTCCCGACCAGCGCCCACCATCTTTCAACACCTGCCATGACAAACAGTAAACGAAATTAGTACAACATAAAAAAAGACCGACATGAATAATAATATGTGTATCACTTAAGTGTATCATCATCAAGTACAACATAAAAAAATGTAATATCTGACACTACTAATAATCTCGATCAGTATCATCAATAAATGCATAATCATCATCATCACTATAATCAATGACGGGCTCATAGGGTTCATTGGCATCAACATGTGCAAGGCCACCTTGACGTAATCGGTCAAGCATTGACAGGTCATCCGCAGCAGTAACCTCTTCTTGTTCCGGCTCTTCTTGTTCCTCCTCTGGGGTGATGTCGGATTCATTATCGCTGTCTACTTCAATGTTTTGGGGTGAAGTATAGCGGTTCTTGAAACGCTTTTTGGAAAGACGTGTCTCTTGGAAGAATTCTCCTTCATATGTGTCTGGGTTAATGTGAGGTTCATAATCCTCTTCCTTTGGGGGAGAAAGTCTAGCACGTCGCGGCACTTCATAAACAACATCCCAACCTTTCAGATTTGGATTAGTTTGGTAGGCCCACGGTAGATAGAATACTTGGGTCGCCTGTTGAGCCATAATATAGACATCAGGAACATCTAAATGAGTGCTTTGGTTGCCGATAACTCGGTTACAAAACATGATCATCTCATACAATAAAATCAGCATCATGCCTTGACCATATCACATCACAACATACCCTGCAAAAACAAGTTAGACGTCCTCTACTTTGTTGTTGCAAGTTTTACGTGGCTGCTACGGGCTTAAGTAAGAACTCATCTCACCTACGCATCAAAACCACAATGATAGTTCGTCAAATAGACTCCGTTTTAACCTTCTCAAGGACCGGGCGTAGTCACACTTGGTTCAACTAAAGTTGGAGAGACAGTCTTCCGCAAGCCATCTATGTGCAAAGCACGTCGAGGGAACCGGTCTCGCGTAAGAGTATGCGTAAGGTTGGTCCGGATCGTCTCACCCAACAATACCGCCGAACCAAAGTATGACATGCTGGTAGGCAGTATGACTTGTATCGCCCACAACTCACTTGTGTTCTACTCGTGCAAATAACATCAAACCATAAAACCTAGGCTCGGATGCCACTGTTGGGGAACGTAGTAATTTCGAAAATTTTCCTACGCACACGCAAGATCATGGTGATGCACAGCAACAAGAGGGGAGAGTGTTGTCTACGTACCAACGCAGACCGACTGCGGAAGCGATCACACAACGTAGAGGAAGTAGTCGTACGTCTTCTTCCCGATCCGACCGATCCAAGCACCGTTACTCCGGCACCTCCGAGTTCTTAGCACACGTTCAGCTCGATGACGATCCTCGGGCTCCGATCCAGCAAAGCATCGAGGAAGAGTTCCGTCAGCACGACGGCGTGGTGACGATCTTGATGTACTACCGACGCAGGGCTTCGCCTAAGCACTACAACGGTATGATCGAGGTGGAATTTGGTGGCAGGGGGCACCGCACACGGCTAAGGAACGATCTCAAGGATCAACTTGTGTGTCTTGGGGTGTCCCCTGCTCCCATATATAAAGGTTGGAGGGAGGGGGCTGGCTGGCCAGAGAGAGGGAGGCGCAGGGGGAGTCCTACTCCTACCGGGAGTAGGACTCCCCCCTCCAATCCTATTCCAACTAGGACTCTCAAGGGGGAAAGGAGAGTGAGGGGGGCCGGCCCCTTCTCCTAGTCCTACTAGGACTTGGGGAAGGGGGGGGGGGCGCGGCCAGCTGTGGGCTGCCCCTTTTCTCTTTTCCACTAAGGCCCAATAGGCCCATTAGTCTCCCGGGGGGTTCCGGTAACCCTCCCGGTATTCCGGTAAAATCCCGATTTCACCCGGAACACTTCCTATGTCCAAACATAGGCTTCCAATATATCAATCTTTACGTCTCGACCATTTCGAGACTCCTCGTCATGTCCGTTATCTCATCCGGGACTCCGAACAACCTTCGGTACATCAAAATGCATAAACTCATAATAACTGTCATCGTACCGTTAAGCGTGCGGACCCTACGGTTCGAGAACAATGCAGACATGACCGAGACACGTCTCCGGTCAATAACCAATAGCGGGACCTGGATGCCCATATTGGCTCCTACATATTCTACGAAGATCTTTATCGGTCAGACCGCATAACAACATACGTTGTTCCCTTTGTCATCGGTATGTTACTTGCCCGAGATTCGATCGTCGGTATCCAATACCTAGTTCAATCTCGTTACCGGCAAGTCTCTTTACTCGTTCCGTAATACATCATCTCACAACTAACATATTAGTTGCAGTGCTTGCAAGGCTTATGTGATGTGCATTACCGAGAGGGCCCAGAGATACCTCTCCAACAATCGGAGTGACAAACCCTAATCTCGAAATACGCCAACCCAACATCTACCATTGGAGACACCTGTAGTACTCCTTTATAATCACCCAGTTATGTTGTGACGTTTGGTAGTACCCAAAGTGTTCCTCCGGTAAACGGGAGTTGCATAATCTCATAGTTATAGGAACATGTATAAGTCATGAAGAAAGCAATAGCAACATACTAAACGATCGGGTGCTAAGCTAATGGAATGGGACATGTCAATCAGATCATTCTACTAATGATGTGACCTCGTTAATCAAATAACAACTCTTTGTTCATGGTTAGGAAACATAACCATCTTTGATTAACGAGCTAGTCAAGTAGAGGCATACTAGTGACACTCTGTTGGTCTATGTATTCACACATGTATTATGTTTCCGGTTAATACAATTCTAGCATGAATAATAAACATTTATCATGATATAAGGAAATAAATAATAACTTTATTATTGCCTCTAGGGCATATTTCCTTCAGTCTCCCACTTGCACTAGAGTCAATAATCTAGATTACACAGTAATGATTCTAACACCCATGGAGCCTTGGTGCTGATCATGTTTTGCTCGTGGAAGAGGCTTAGTCAACGGGTCTGCAACATTCAGATCCGTATGTATCTTGCAAATCTCTATGTCTCCCACCTGGACTAAATCCTGGATGGAGTTGAAGCGTCTCTTGATGTGTTTGGTCCTTTTGTGAAATCTGGATTCCTTTGCCAAAGCAATTGCACCAGTATTGTCACAAAAGATTTTCATTGGACCCGATGCACTAGGTATGACACCTAGATCGGATATGAACTCCTTCATCCAGACTCCTTCGTTTGCTGCTGCCGAAGCAGCTATATACTCCGCTTCACATGTAGATCCCGCTACGACGCTTTGTTTAGAACTGCACCAACTGACAGCTCCACCGTTTAAAGTAAACACGTATCCGGTTTGCGATTTAGAATCGTCCGGATCAGTGTCAAAGCTTGCATCAACGTAACCTCTTACGGTGAGCTCTTTGTCACCTCCATATACGAGAAACATATCCTTAGTCCTTTTCAGGTATTTCAGGATGTTCTTGACCGCTGTCCAGTGATCCATTCCTGGATTACTTTGGTACCTCCCTGCTAAACTTATAGCAAGGCACACATCAGGTCTGGTACACAGCATTGCATACATGATAGAGCCTATGGCTGAAGCATAGGGAACATCTTTCATTTTCTCTCTATCTTCTGCAGTGGTCGGGCATTGAGTCTGACTCAACTTCACACCTTGTAACACAGGCAAGAACCCTTTCTTTGCTTGATCCATTTTGAACTTCTTCAAAATCTTGTCAAGGTATGTGCTCTGTGAAAGTCCAATTAAGCGTTTTGATCTATCTCTATAGATCTTTATGCCTAATATGTAAGCAGCTTCCCCGAGGTCTTTCATCGAAAAACTTTTATTCAAGTATCCCTTTATGCTATCCAGAAATTCTATATCATTTCCAATCAGCAATATGTCATCCACATATAATATTAGAAATGCTACAGAGCTCCCACTCACTTTCTTGTAAATACAGGCTTCTCCAAAAGTCTGTATAAAGCGAAATGCTTTGATCACACTATCAAAGCATTTATTCCAACTCCGAGATGCTTGCACCAGTTCATAAATGGATCGCTGGAGTTTGCATACTTTGTTAGCTCCCTTTGGATCGACAAAACCTTCTGGTTGTATCATATACAACTCTTCTTCCAGAAATCCATTCAGGAATGCAGTTTTGACATCCATCTGCCATATTTCATAATCATAAAATGCGGCAATTGCTAACATAATTCTGACGGACTTAAGCATCGCTACGGGTGGGAAGGTCTCATCGTAGTCAACCCCTTGAACTTGTCGAAAACCTTTCGCGACAAGTCGAGCTTTATAGACAGTAATATTACCGTCTGCGTCAGTCTTTTTCTTGAAGATCCATTTATTCTCAATTGCTTGCCGATCATCGGGCAAGTCAACCAAAGTCCATACTTTGTTTTCATACATGGATCCCATCTCAGATTTCATGGCCTCAAGCCACTTTGCGGAATCTAGGCTCACCATCGCTTCTTCATAGTTCGTAGGTTCATCATGATCTAGTAGCATGACTTCCAGAACTGGATTACCGTACCACTCTGGTGCGGATCTCACTCTGGTTGATCTACGTGGTTCAGTAGTATCTTGTCCTGAAGCTTCATGATCATCATCATTAGCTTCCTCACTAATTGGTATAGGTGTCGCAGAAACAGTTTTCTGTGATGTACTATTTTCCAATAAGGGAGCAGGTATAGTTACCTCGTCAAGTTCTACTTTCCTCCTACTCACTTCTTTCGAGAGAAACTCCTTCTCTAGAAAGTTTCCGAATTTAGCAACAAAAGTCCTGCCTTCGGATCTGTGATAGAAGGTGTATCCAATAGTTTCCTTTGGATATCCTATGAAGACACATTTCTCCGATTTGGGTTCGAGCTTATCAGGTTGAAGCTTTTTCACATAAGCATCGCAGCCCCAAACTTTAAGAAACGACAACTTTGGTTTCTTGCCAAACCATAGTTCATAAGGTGTCGTCTCAACGGATTTTGATGGTGCCCTATTTAACGTGAATGCGGCCGTCTCTAAAGCATAACCCCAAAACGATAGCGGTAAATCAGTAAGAGACATCATAGATCGCACCATATCTAGTAAAGTACGATTACGACGTTCGGACACACCATTACGCTGTGGTGTTCCGGGTGGCGTGAGTTGCGAAACTATTCCACAATTTTTCAAATGTACACCAAACTCATAACTCAAATATTCTCCTCCACGATCAGATCGTAGAAACTTTATTTTCTTGTTACGATGATTTTCAACCTCACTCTGAAATTCTTTGAACTTTTCAAATGTTTCAGACTTATGTTTCATCAAGTAGATATACCCATATCTGCTTAAATCATCTGTGAAGGTGAGAAAATAACGATATCCGCCACGAGCCTCAATATTCATCGGACCACATACATCGGTATGTATGATTTCCAATAAATCTGTTGCTCTCTCCATAGTATCGGAGAACGGTGTTTTAGTCATCTTGCCTATGAGGCACGGTTCGCAAGTACCAAGTGATTCATAATCAAGTGGTTCCAAAAGCCCATCAGTATGGAGTTTCTTCATGCGCTTTACACCGATATGACCTAAACGGCAGTGCCACAAATAAGTTGCACTATCATTATTAACTTTGCATCTTTTGGCTTCTACATTATGAATATGTGTATCACTATCATCGAGATTCAACAAGAATAGACCACTCTTCAAAGGTGCATGACCATAAAAGATATTACTCGTATAAATAGAACAACCATTATTCTCTGATTTAAATGAATAACTGTCTCGCATCAAACAAGATCCAGATATAATGTTCATGCTCAACGCTGGCACCAAATAACAATTATTTAGGTCTAATATTAATCCCGAAGGTAGATGTAGAGGTAGCGTGCCGACTGCGATCACATCGACTTTGGAACCGTTTCCCACGCGCATCGTCACCTCGTCCTTTGCTAGCGTCCGCTTATTCCGTAGTCCCTGTTTCGAGTTGCAAATATTAGCAACAGAACCAGTATCAAATACCCAGGTGCTACTGCGAGCTCTAGTAAGGTACACATCAATAACATGTATATCACATATACCTTTGTTCACTTTGCCATCCTTCTTATCCGCCAAATACTTGGGGCAGTTCTGCTTCCAGTGACCAGTCTGCTTGCAGTAGAAGCACTCAGTTTCAGGCTTAGGTCCAGACTTGGGTTTCTTTTCCTAAGCAGCAACTTGCTTGCTGTTCTTCTTGAAGTTTCCCTTCTTCTTCCCTTTGCCCTTTTTCTTGAAACTAGTGGTTTTGCTAACCATCAACACTTGATGCTCCTTCTTGATTTCTACCTCCGCAGTTTTCAGCATTGCGAAGAGCTCGGGAATAGTCTTGTTCATCCCTTGCATATTATAGTTCATCACGAAGCTCTTGTAGCTTGGTGGCAGTGATTGGAGAATTCTGTCAATGACGCAGTCATCTGGAAGATTAACTCCCATCTGAATCAAGTGATTATTATACCCAGACATTTTGAGTATATGCTCACTGACAGAACTGTTCTCCTCCATCTTGCAGCTATAGAATTTATTGGAGACTTCATATCTCTCAATTCGGGCATTTGCTTGAAATATCAACTTCAACTCCTGGAACATCTCATATGCTCCATGACGTTCAAAACGTCGTTGAAGTCCCGATTCTAAGCCGTAAAGCATGGCACACTGAACTATCGAGTAGTCATCAGCTTTGCTCTGCCAGACGTTCATAACATCTGGCGTTGCTCCAGCAGCAGGCCTGTCACCCAGCGGTGCTTCCAGGACGTAATTCTTCTGTGCAGCAATGAGGATAATCCTCAGGTTACGGACCCAGTCCGTGTAATTGCTACCATCATCTTTCAACTTTGCTTTCTCAAGGAACGCATTAAAATTTAACGGAACAACAGCACGAGCCATCTATCTACAATCAACATAAACAAGCAAGATACTATCAGGTACTAAGTTCATGATAAGTTTAAGTTCAGTTAATCAAATTACTTAAGAACTCCCACTTAGATAGACATCCCTCTAATCCTCTAAGTGATCACGTGATCCAAATCAACTAAACCATAACCGATCATCACGTGAGATGGAGTAGTTTTCAATGGTGAACATCGTTATGTTGATCATATCTACTATACGATTCACGCTCGACCTTTCGGTCTCCGTGTTCCGAGGCCATATCTGTATATGCTTGGCTCGTCAAGTATAACCTGAGTATTCTGCGTGTGCAACTGTTTTGCACCCGTTGTATTTGGACGTAGAGCTTATCACACCCGATCATCACGTGGTGTCTGGGCACGACGAACTTTGGCAACGGTGCATACTCAGGGAGAACACTTCTTGGTAATTTAGTGAGAGATCATCTTATAATGCTACCGTCAATCAAAGCAAGATAAGATGCATAAAAGGATAAACATCACATGCAATCAATATAAGTGATATGATATGGCCATCATCATCTTGTGCTTGTGATCTCCATCTCCGAAGCATCGTCATGATCACCATCGTCACCGGCGCGACACCTTGATCTCCATCGTAGCATCGTTGTCGTCTCGCCAATCTTATGCTTCCACGACTATCACTACCGCTTAGTAATAAAGTAAAGCATTACATCGCGATTGCATTGCATACAATAAAGCGACAACCATATGGCTCCTGCCAGTTGCCGATAACTCGGTTACAAAACATGATCATCTCATACAATAAAATCAGCATCATGCCTTGACCATATCACATCACAACATACCCTGCAAAAACAAGTTAGACGTCCTCTACTTTGTTGTTGCAAGTTTTACGTGGCTGCTACGGGCTTAAGTAAGAACTCATCTCACCTACGCATCAAAACCACAATGATAGTTCGTCAAATAGACTCCGTTTTAACCTTCTCAAGGACCGGGCGTAGTCACACTTGGTTCAACTAAAGTTGGAGAGACAGTCTTCCGCAAGCCATCTATGTGGAAAGCACGTCGAGGGAACCGGTCTCGCGTAAGAGTACGCGTAAGGTTGGTCTGGATCGTCTCACCCAACAATACCGCCGAACCAAAGTATGACATGCTGGTAGGCAGTATGACTTGTATCGCCCACGGTAGATAGAATACTTGGGTCGCCTGTTGAGCCATAATATAGACATCAGGAACATCTAAATGAGTGCTTTGGTTGCCGATAACTCGGTTACAAAACATGATCATCTCATACAATAAAATCAGCATCATGCCTTGACCATATCACATCACAACATACCCTGCAAAAACAAGTTAGACGTCCTCTACTTTGTTGTTGCAAGTTTTACATGGCTGCTACGGGCTTAAGTAAGAACTCATCTCACCTACGCATGAAAACCACAACGATAGTTCGTTAAATAGACTCCGTTTTAACCTTCTCAAGGACCGGGCGTAGTCACACTTGGTTCAACTAAAGTTGGAGAGACAGTCTTCCGCAAGCCATCTATGTGCAAAGCACGTCGAGGGAACCGGTCTCGCGTAAGAGTACGCGTAAGGTTGGTCCGGATCGTCTCACCCAACAATACCGCCGAACCAAAGTATGACATGCTGGTAGGCAGTATGACTTATATCGCCCACAACTCACTTGTGTTCTACTCGTGCAAATAACATCAAACCATAAAACCTAGGCTCGGATGCCACTGTTGGGGAACGTAGTAATTTCGAAAATTTTCCTACGCACACGCAAGATCATGGTGATGCACAGCAACGAGAGGGGAGAGTGTTGTCTACGTACCAACGCAGACCGACTGCGGAAGCGATCACACAACGTAGAGGAAGTAGTCGTACGTCTTCTTCCCGATCCGACCGATCCAAGCACCGTTACTCCGGCACCTCCGAGTTCTTAGCACACGTTCAGCTCGATGACGATCCTTGGGCTCCGATCCAGCAAAGCGTCGAGGAAGAGTTCCGTCAGCACGACGGCGTGGTGACGATCTTGATGTACTACCGACGCAGGGCTTCGCCTAAGCACTACAACGGTATGATCGAGGTGGAATTTGATGGCAGGGGGCACCACACACGGCTATGGAACGATCTCAAGGATCAACTTGTGTGTCTTGGGGTGTCCCCTGCTCCCGTATATAAAGGTTGGAGGGAGGGGGCTGGCTGGCCAGAGAGAGGGAGGCGCAGGGGGAGTCCTACTCCTACCGGGAGTAGGACTCCCCCCTCCAATCCTATTCCAACTAGGACTCTCAAGGGGGAAAGGAGAGAGAGGGGGGCCGGCCCCTTCTCCTAGTCCTACTAGGACTTGGGGAAGGGGGGGGCGCGGCCAGCTGTGGTCTGCCCCTTTTCTCTTTTCCACTAAGGCCCAATAGGCCCATTAGTCTCCCGGGGGGTTCCGGTAACCCTCCCGGTATTCCGGTAAAATCCCGATTTCACCCGGAACACTTCCTATGTCCAAACATAGGCTTCCAATATATCAATCTTTACGTCTTGACCATTTCGAGACTCCTCGTCATGTCCGTGATCTCATCCGAGACTCCGAACAACCTTCGGTACATCAAAATGCATAAACTCATAATAACTGTCATCGTACCGTTAAGCGTGCGGTCCATTCGTCCTTTTTTTCTTCTGTTTGTTTTTTCCTTTTTCTTGTTTTTCTTCTTTTTCTTCTTCCTTTCTTCTTCTTTCTTTCTTCTTCTTCCTTTCTTCTTCTTCCTTTCTTCTTTCTTTCTTCTTCTTCCTTTTTTCTTTTTTCTTTCTTTCTTCTTCTTTCTTTCTTCTTCTTTCTTTCTTCTTCTTCCTTTCTTCTTCTTCCTTTCTATTCTTTCTTTCTTCTTCTTTCCTTTTTCTTTTTACTTTCTTTCTTCTTCTTCCTTTCTTCTTCCTTTCTTCTTCCTTTTTTTTGTTTTTTTCTTCTGTTTGTTTTTTTGTTTTCTTTTGTTTTTTTTCTTCTTCCTTTGTTTTTCTTCTGTTTTTTTTGTTTTCTTTTGTTTTTCTTGAGTTTTTTCTTCTTCCTTTTTCCTTTCTTCTTCTTTCTTTCTTCTTCTTCCTTTCTTCTTCTTCCTTTCTTCTTCTTCCTTTCTTCTTTCTTTCTTCTTCTTCCTTTTTCTTTTTTCTTTCTTTCTTCTTCTTTCTTTCTTCTTCTTTCTTTCTTCTTCTTTCTTTCTTCTTCTTCCTTTCTTCTTCTTCCTTTCTATTCTTTCTTTCTTCTTCTTTCCTTTTTCTTTTTACTTTCATTCTTCTTCTTCCTTTCTTCTTCTTTTTTTCTTCTTCCTTTTTCTTTCTTCTTTCTTTTGGTTTTCATTTGGTTTTTATTTGGTTTTTATTTTTTTCTTCTTCCTTTTTCTTTCTTGTTTTTTCTTCTTCCTTTTTTTCTTCTTTCTTTTCTTCTTCCTCCTTTTTATTTTTTTTTCTTCTGTTTGTTTTTTTGTTTTCTTTTGTTTTTTTCTTCTTCCTTTGTTTTTCTTCTGTTTTTTTGTTTTCTTTTGTTTTTCTTGAGTTTTTTCTTCTTCCTTTTTCCTTTCTTCTTCTTTCTTTCTTCTTCTTCCTTTCTTCTTCTTTCTTTCTTCTTCTTCCTTTCTTCTTCTTCCTTTCTTCTTTCTTTCTTCTTCTTCCTTTTTTCATTTTAAATTCTTGTTTTTCTTCTGTTTTTTTCTTCCTTTTTTCTTCTGTTTTTTTCTTCTGTTTGTTTCTTCCTTTTTCTTGTTTTTCTTCTTTTTTTTCTTCCTTTCTTCCTTTTTCCTTTTTTAAAATCTTATGACATTTTAAAATCTTAAAAATACAATTATATATCAAAAAAATCAGAAAAATAAAACTAATTCATTTTAAAATCCCTTGAAGGTTCGACCAAATACAAAGTTTGGTACAATAAATTATTACATATCAATTCTTCCCTTGTACGTCCCTGCTTGCTTACGATTGTGCCGTATCCATGGAGCATCCTCATCATTTAACTTAATGCTTGGGTCAGTGTTCACTTTGAAGGGCGGAATTTCACCAAACATATTATAATCTTCTGACATGTCTGTCTTGTCCTCCACTCCCACGATGTTTCTTTTCCCTGAAAGAACAATGTGGCGCTTTGGATCATCGCATGATGTACTGATCGTTTTCTTATCTTTTCGTTTCCTCGGTTTGCTACTCATGTCCTTCAAATAAAAAACCTGAGCGACATCTTTGGCAAGGACGAATGGTTCGTCAAGGTAACCAAGATTGTTGAAATCCACCATTGTCATTCCGTATTGCTCGTCCACCTTTACCCCACCTCCTGTTAGCTTGAACCATTTGCACCGGAACAAAGGGACCTTAAAGGAGGGTCCATAGTCAAGTTCCCATATCTCCTCTATGTAACCATAATATGTGACCTTTTGCCCATTCTCGGTTGCTGCATCAAAGCGGACACCACTGTTTTGGTTGGTGCTCTTTTTATCTTGGGTGATGGTGTAAAATGTATTCCCATTTATCTCGTACCCTTGGAAAGTCGTTATAGTCGAAGATGGTTTCTTGGCCAACATGTACAGCTGATCTCCAACATCATTGTCATTCATTAAATGTTTTCGCAACCAACTGCCGAAAGTCTCCATGTGGGCCTTTCTAATCCAGGATTCAGGCTTCCCCGGGTTGTCCGAGCATAAAATATTCTTGTATTGCTCGAAGTACGGAGCCACCAAGCTGGAATTTTGCAGAACTGTGTGGTGTGCTTCAGTCATAGAATGACCGTCCATACATATCGTGGTATCCCTTCCGATCTTGCCTTTTCCACTTAGTCTCCCCTCGTGCCGCGATTGAGGAATACCAATCGGCTTAAGGTCAGGAACATAGTCAATACAGAACTCAATTACCTCCTCATTTTGATGGCCCTTGGAGATGCTTCCTTCTGGCCTAGCACGGTTACGAACATATTTCTTTAATACTCCCATGAACCTCTCAAAGGGGAACATATTGTGTAGAAATGCAGGACCGAGAATGGAAATCTCTTCGACTAGGTGGACTAGGAGGTGCGTCATAATATTGAAGAAGGATGGTGGGAACACCAACTCGAAACTGACAAGGCATTGGACCACATCGTTCTATAACCGTGGTAGATCTTCTGGATTGATTACCTTCTGAGAGATTGCATTGAGGAATGCACATAGCTTCACAATGGCTACTCGAACATTTTCCGGTAGGAGCCCCCCCAAAGCAATCGGAAGCAATTGCGTCATAATCACGTGGCAGTCGTGAGACTTCAGGTTTTGGAACTTTTTCTCCGGCATGTTTATTATTCCCTTTATATTCGACGAGAAGCCAGACGGGACCTTCATACTGCTCAGGCATTCAAAAAAAATGACCTTCTCTTCTTTGGTAAGAGCGTAGCTGGCACGACCTTGAAACCATTCCGAATGCCGGTCATCTGGGTCTTTCAAAAGTTGCTGGTCCTGCCGTGCTTCCTTTGTATCATTTGTCTTCCCATACACGCCCAAGAAGCTTAGCAGGTTCACACAAGTATTCTTCGTAACATGCATCACGTCGATTGCAGAGCGGACATCTAGGACTTTCCAATATTCTAGCTCCCAAAATATAGATTTCTTCTTCCACATGGGTGCGTGCCTGTCAACTCCCCGCGGAACTGATTGTCCGGCAGGACCCTTTCCAAAGATGACTTTCAAATCCTTGACCATATGAAATATCTCAGCACCAGTACGTTCCGCAGGCTTCGGCCGGTGATCTGCCTTCCCGTTGAAATGCTTGCCTTTCTTTCTTACGTTATGATTTCGGGGAAGAAATCGACGATGACCCAGGTACACGTTCTTCTTACAATTAACCAAACGTACACTTTCAGTCTCATGTAAGCAGTGCGTGCATGCATTGTATCCCTTATTTTTCTGTCCCGAAAGGTTACTGAGAGCAGGCCAATCGTTGATGGTTACAAAAAGCAACGCTCGTAGGTCAAATTCCTCTCCTTTGTGCTCATCCCAGACACGTACACCAGGTTTCGCCCACAACTGTAAAAGTTCTTCAACTAATGGCCTTAGGTACACATCGATGTCGTTACCGGGTTACTTAGGGCCTTGGATGTGAATTGGCATCATAATGAACTTCCGCTTCATGCACAACCAAGGAGGAAGGTTGTAGATGCATAGAGTCACGGGCCAGGTGCTATGGTTGGAGCTCTGCTCGCCAAAAGGATTAATGCCATCAGTATTTAGACCAAATCTTAAGTTCCTTGCGTCAGCTGCAAAATCTTTGAAAACTCTGTCGATCTTTCTCCATTGCGTTCCATCAGCGGTGTGTCTCGACTGCCCGTCGGACAAACGGTCCTCTTTGTGCCATCGCAACAACTTGGCAGGCTTTTCGTTCATGAACAGACGTTTCACCCGTGGTATTATAGGAGCATACCACATCACCTTGGCGGGAACCCTCATCCTGGGTTTCTCGCCCTCAACATCGTCACCAGGGTCATCGCCTCTGATCTTATAACGCAATGCAGTGCATACAGGGCATTCATTCAAATTCTCGTATTCACCGCGGTAGAGGATGCAGTCATTAATGCATGCATGTATCTTCTGAACCTCTAAACCTAGAGGGCAGACAACCTTCTTTGCTTCGTACGTACTGGCGGGCAACTCATTATTCTTCGGCAACATATTCTTCAATATTTTCAGCAAATTTTCAAATGATGAGTCACCTACACCTTCCTGTGCCTTCCATTTTAGCAAATCCAGTGTGCAGCCCAGCTTTTTCAGACTATTATCGCATCCTGGATACAATGACTTTTTGTGATCCTCTAACATGCGATCCAAATTCTCCCTCTCCTTGTCAGTTTCGCAGCGTCTCCATGCATCAGCAATGGTCCGACCAAGATCATCAGCGGGCTCATCATGTGCCTCTTCTTCACCTTCACCTAACCCTTCCACACCTTCAGCATCATCCTCCATGAAAGTATCACCGAAAAGATCACGATAGTTGTCATCGATATCATCCCCTTCTTCATCTTCTTCCATTCTAACCCCTCTTTCTCCATGCTTGGTCCAACAATAATAGCTTGGCATGAAACCATGCTTAAGCAGGTCCATGTGAACTCTTCTTGAGGAGGAGTAACCCTTCTCATTCTTACAGACAGCACATGGACAGATAATAAAACCTTGCTGCTTGTTCGCATTTGCCACTACGAGGAAATCTTTCAAACCCGTAGTGAACTCGCCGAAGAGTCGGGAACCGTACATCCATTGCCGATTCATCTGCATTATTATTATATAAAGTATATAATTAACCATCATGCATTTGTTAAACTAACTAGCTAGAAATAATACAAATTAAACAATGAACTACACACATGCGTATTTTATCAATGACACATGAAAGGTTCGAGTTGCTAACCGCGATCGTGGAGGAAAAATAAATGAGAAAGCTCAAATGTGGCTTGTTTCAGGCTCTCGGGCATTTCATCAAACACCTTGTGTGCATAGGAGAAACCAAAAGCAAACCCACCACCACCTTCTGAAAATTGTGAAGTGAGCCGAGTGAAGTGAAGTGAGCTGAGTATATATAGGGATGGGCCTTTAGTCGCGGTTGGCCAGGCCAACCGGGACTAAAGCCCCTCCCGTCCGCCAGCTGGATGGGCTTTAGTCCCGGTTGGCCTGGCCAACCGCGACTAAAGGCCTTCTGGGACCTTTAGTCCCGGTTGGCCACGCCAACCGGGACTAAAGCCCCTCCCGTCCGCCAGCTGTCGACCGAGCGCGCTGGGCCCGGGTAGTTGGTCGCGGGTCTTCTCCCGAACCGTGACTAAAGACCCCTTTGGTCGCGGTTCGATTGTTTTGGGGACTAATGGGGGCGTATGGAAGCCTCGTTTTCTACCAGTGCGAGGTACGGGCCAATCTTGAGGCTCTTGCTAATAATCTTGGTGAATGGTCAAGGTCCACTTTTGGAAGTGTCAAGGACAGATTAGAAGCTTGAAGAAGGAGCTTGAGCGATTGCGAAGTGATCCATCACGAATGGTTCCGTCCCATGCAGAAGTTAAAATTAATGATCGTCTCATTGAACTCTATTTGCGCGAGGAACTAATGTAGAGGCAGAGGTCCCATGTTCAATGGCTATCAGAAGGTGACCGCAACTCACATTTCTTTCACTTACGGGCATCTATGAGGCGACGGAAAAATCTGATTAAGTCACTACAGCGTGCGGATGGGCAGTTGACAGATGATATGACCGAGATGCAGCAGCTCGCACTTGATTACTACAAGAACTTGTACACCTCCGAGGGGGTACAAGGAGTGGAAGATGTGCTTGAACATGTACCTGTCGAGGGGACACCAGCGATGAATGATATTTTGTTGGCCCCTTATGTTGCTAAGGAGGTCAAAACGGCACTTTTCCAGATGTTCCCAACTAAAGCTCCAGGTCCTGATGGGTTCCCTGCCCATTTTTTCCAGAAGCATTGGGATGTCTGCGGGGAGGCGGTCACTAAAGCCGTGCTAGGCATTGTGAAGGGAGAAGAAATCCCATCATGCGTGAATGACACTTTGTTGGTACTGATTGCTAAGGTATCGAACCCCATGTTGCTATCTCAATTCCGTCCTATCAGTTTATGTAACGTTTTCTATAAGATTGCTTCAAAGGTGCTCTCAAATCGCCTTAAGTTGATTCTTCCGGATATCATCTCTGAGGAGCAATCAACGTTTGTACCAGGGAAACTTATCACTGACAACATTATTTCTGCATATGAGTGCCTGCATTTTATGAAGCAGAATAGAGCCAAGAGCAACAGTTTTGCAGCCCTAAAGCTAGATATAATGAAGGCATATGATCGGGTGGAGTGGTCTTATCTAAGATCAATAATGGAGAAGTTGGGTTTTGCTGCACGGTGGATTTCTATAATTATGAACATGGTGAGCTCAGTCTCTTTCTCGGTGATGTTTAATGAATGCAAGCTAGAATTGTCCAAACCAACATGAGGTATTCGACAGGGAGATCCTATCTCTCCTTACCAGCAGCGGAGGGCCTTTCGTGCCTCTTAAAATATCAGATTCAGTCGTCCCAGCTCAGCGGCATTAAGGTGGCACCGTCATCCCAGGTGGTGAACCATCTTTTATTCACGGATGATAGCATGTTGTTCTTCAGGGCAAGTGTTAACAGAGCGGAGGAGGTATCAAACCTATTGGATACATATTGTATGGCCTCGGGGCAAAGAATTAACAGAGAAAAGTCCTCGATTTTTTTCAGCAGGGGCTGTCCGGACATAGTGTGTAATACAGTTAAGGGTTACCTCCATGTTCCTAATGAATCTTTGAGTGACAGGAATTTGGGCCTTCCAACAGATGTGGGGCACTCGAAAAAAGGAACTTTTAAATACCTTCATGACAGAGTATGGGACAAGGTGAAGGGTTGGATGGGCAAATGCTTGTCTGCAGGAGGAAAAGATGTCCTCATCAAATCAGTAGCACATGCCATTCCGGTGTACTCGATCGTTTATGTGACCATATAAAATCCATCATACGGAAATTTTGGTGGGGCTGTAAAGAAGGTCAGCAAAAACCAGCCTGGGTCTCATGGGACGTGATGACACGACCCAAATACATGGGAGGACTCGGCTTTAAGGATCTCGAAGTTTTTAACCTGGCCCTCTTGGCAAGACAATCATGGAGGTTGATGCAAGAGCCAGACACGCTGAGTGCGAGGATATTGAAGCCGTCCTACTATCCCAACAACAGCATTCTTGAAGCGGGGCTAGGGTCCAGGCCATCCCAAATCTGGAGGGCAATACTCGAGGGACGTGACTTGCTGAAACAGGGCTTAATCAAGCGGATTGGTAATGGCCAGAGTACTAATATTTGGACCGACAACTGGATTCCTAAGGAGACAACACCAAGGCCGATCACTCGCCTTGTTGCGAACCCACCTGTAATGGTGTCTGAATTATTGTTGCCAGCCACGGCGACATGGAATGAACAACTGGTGCGGTCGGTGTTCTTACCGATTGATGCGGAGGCTATCCTGAAGTTACCCATGTGCACTAACAACACAGAGGACTTCTGGGCCTGGTGTCCAGACAGAAAGGGCAAGTTTTCAGTTGCTTCGCTTATAAATTCTTGATCAAAAGTAAGTTGCAGCGGGAATAATGGTTGGAGGGGAGAGGAGGATCATCTAATGTCCAGAGGGACGAACAATCATGGAGCTCGCTGTGGAAACTGAAAGTACCGTCGAAAATAAGAATCTTTTTGTGGCGACTTGCACACCACTCTCTCCGTACGACTGATGTTCTCAAGCGGTGCAACATGTCAATCCAAGATATATGTCCGTTGTGCGGTTGTCTTGACTCTTGGAGGCATGCCCTAGTATCATGCACCATGTCCATGTTGGAATTTTGCTAGTAGGCCTTTGGCCCAAAGCCCAACTAAAATTCTGAAATTCTCTTGGCCCATTCATGCACACATGTGAGTGGAGTGAGTGAGGCTAAAGTTTAGTCCCACATTGGAAGTTGAGAGAGAGTTGCACCTCTTTATAAGGTGAGCTCTTCTACCACTTGTATGAGCATGAGAAGAGGAGACCTACACACGCGCTCCTCCTCCTCGCTCGCCTCGCCACGCCACGCCTCGTCACGATGCGCCGCGGGTTGCGGGATTGAGCCGAGCCGAGGACAGAGCTATGCACGTTGTCTATATTTTTGCTGCATGGGAAAATTAATGAGTCATTAATTAATAATTAATGGACGCGTTAATTACTGAACCGTTTCCGATTCTTTTGGATCGTGACGACCCGGCCCGCAATATATATAGTCAGGCAGACGTCTACCCTAGCCGCCGCTTCGTATGGTTTCTCATCACCGTTCCAGATCATTGCGCCGCCAAGCTAGTCTTCTCCATCCCTCCTTCCGGCGTGCACCGCAAGAAGGGACAGCAGGCCTCCGGAACCCCGCCTCTCGTGATCCTGTACGGGAGAGGGGCGATCAGGTTTTTGGGGAGCGCACTCGCGCGACTGCTGGCAGCGACGACTTCGCGAACGATGACTTCTTCCCCGACCTCGGCAACCTCATCCTCGACGACATGGGCGACAACATCAACGCCGGCGGTGCTGCACCCGCTGCACCGTATGTGATTCTATCCTTCCTGTTCGAGATCGTGGTACAATTCATGTTTCTAGTATGTGCCCTAGATGTGATATGTTCATCTGCTATGCTAGTTCGCATGATTAGTTTAATCTCTGCTGCTGTGGTCATGATTTATATTCTGTTTATTCGGATTAAATCTCGTAGTAATTTGCTCATATTTTCAACAATCCAAAAACCTGATTATAGGCAATTTACTCCGAGTGGTTTTGCTGCGCATCTGAAACCGCCTGCCTTTAAGGGGGCGCAATATAAGAGGTGGCGCACGAGAGCAGTCTACTGGTTTCAGACCATGGGCTGCTATGATGCCACCAAGGGCAAGCCTGAGGGCGATCTTAATCCAGCACAGCTGGAAGCTTTTGAGAAGATCGATACCCTCTTTAAAGGCGCTCTTCTGAGTGTTCTTGATGACTCCATTGTGGATTCGTATATGTCGTTTGACAACGGCAAGGACATGTGGGCTGCGCTCGAGGCCAAGTTTGGTGCCTCGGACGCCGGCAGCGAGTTGTACGTCATGGAGCAATTCTATGACTACAAGATGACTGATGAGCGCCCTGTTGTACAACAGGCTCATGAGATACAGTCGCTCGCAAAAGAACTTGAGTACTTCAAGTGTGTGTTACCGGACAAATTTGTTGCCGGAGGCATCATTGCCAAGCTTCCACCTTCGTGGAACAATTTTGCTACTTCCCTGAAACACAAGAGACAGGAGTTTTCCGTTGCGGATCTCATTGGTACTCTTGATGTTGAAGAGAAGGCGAGAGCAAAGGACACACGTGCTCGAGTTGCTGAGGGAGGTTCTAGTGCTCACATGGTACAGAAGAAGAACTCCCAGCCCAACAAGTACAAAAACAATAAGAACAAAACTCAGGGCAAAGGCAAGTTTCATACAAAGAACAAGCCATCACATTCTACCAACTTCAAGAAGAATTCTCATAAGAAGGGGAAGGGACTTTGCCATGTCTGCGGTGATCCTAATCACTGGGCTCCAAAGTGTCCTAACCGCTTTGAGGAGCGCGAACATGAGAAGAGCGGCAAGTCCGCTAATGTTGTCATCGGTGATATTGATATGAAGGAATCAGGGTACGGTATTTTTCCTACCATCCTTTCAGTATTTCAATCCCCTGATTGGTTAATTGACACCGGTGCCAATGTACATGTTTGTGCTGACGCCTCCATGTTTTCTTCTTACCAGGCAACAGGGACTTCACCCGTGCTGATGGGGAACGGGTCACATGCCATCGTTCGAGGTGTTGGTACGGTCGATCTGAAGTTTACTTCGGGGAAGACTGTGCGCCTGAAGAACGTTCATCATGTGCCGTCCATTAATAAAAATCTCGTTAGCGGTTCCCGTTTATGTCGAGATGGTTTTAAGTTGGTTTTCGAATCCAATAAAGTTGTAATTTCTAAGTGTGGACAATTTGTTGGAAAAGGCTATGAGTGCGGAGGCTTGTTCCGCCTATCTTTGTCAGATATTTGCACTAAAGTTATTAATAATGTTTGCCACAATAATGAGTCTGATATTTGGCATTCACGACTCTGTCATATTAACTTTGGTTGCATGACGCGGTTAGCCAATATGAATTTAATTCCGAAAATCTCTACTGTCAAAGGTTCCAAGTGCCAAGTATGTGTGCAAGCTAAGCAACCTCGCAAGTCCCATAAGACTGCAGAGGCAAGAGACTTGGCGCCACTAGAGCTTATACATTCTGACCTTTGTGAGATGAATGGCGTGTTGACAAAAGGTGGAAAGAGATACTTCATGACGTTGATTGATGACTCCACTAGATATTGTTATGTGTATCTTCTGAAATCAAAAGATGAGGCTTTGACTTTCTTCAAAAACTATAAAGCTGAAGCAGAGAACCAACTTGATCGGAAAATTAAACGGCTTAGGTCCGATCGTGGTGGAGAGTATTTTTCCAATGAATTTGATCTGTTTTGTGCGGAACATGGTATAATCCATGAGAGGACGCCTCCCTACTCACCCCAGTCAAATGGGGTAGCCGAAAGAAAGAACCGAACTCTAACTGATATGGTTAACACCATGTTAGACACTTCGGGTCTATCCAAGGAATGGTGGGGGGAGGCGCTAATGACTGCGTGTCATGTCCTAAACCGAGTTCCCACAAAGCATAAGACCATGACTCCATTTGAGGAATGGGAAAGGAAAAGGTTGAAACTCTCTTACCTACGTACTTGGGGTTGTTTGGCGAAAGTCAATATACCAATTCCCAAGAAGCGCAAGCTTGGACCAAAAACCGTGGATTGTGTTCTTCTGGGCTATGCTTTTCATAGCATCGGCTATAGATTTTTGATAATAAAATCTGAGGTATCCGACATGCATGTTGGTACGATTATGGAATCAAATGATGCAACTTTCTTTGAGGACATATTTCCTATGAAGGATATGTCGAGTTCATCAAATCAGGAGATACCTACTCCATCTAGTGAGGAATTCACTGTAATTCCTGAACCCACCATTGCGATGGAACACGTTGAGAATCCTGTTGAGGGTAACAATGGAACTCCTGTGAGGAGTAAGAGACAGAGGACTGCAAAGTCTTTTGGTGATGATTTCATTGTGTACCTCGTGGATGACACACCCAGGACTATTTCAGAAGCCTATGCATCTCCTGATGCTGACTACTGGAAGGAAGCTGTACGTAGCGAGATGGATTCCATCTTAGCTAACGGTACCTGGGAGATCACTGACCGTCCATATGGGTGCAAACCTGTAGGATGTAAGTGGGTGTTCAAGAAGAAGCTTAGACCTGATGGTACGATTGAAAAGTACAAGGCACGGCTTGTGGCCAAGGGTTATACCCAGAAAGAAGGTGAAGACTTCTTTGATACTTACTCACCCGTGGCTAGACTGACCACAATTCGGGTGCTACTATCACTGGCTGCCTCACATGGTCTTCTCGTTCATCAAATGGACGTTAAGACGGCTTTCCTTAATGGAGAGTTGAAGGAGGAAATTTACATGGATCAGCCAGATGGTTTTGTAATACCTGGTCAGGAAGGAAAGGTGTGCAAGTTATTAAAGTCTTTATATGGCCTTAAACAAGCTCCTAAGGAGTGGCATGAGAAGTTCGAAAGAACATTAACTGCTGCCGGCTTTGTAGTAAACGATGGTGACAAGTGCGTGTACTATCGCTATGGTGGGGGCGAAGGAGTTATTCTTTGTCTGTATGTCGATGACATATTGATCTTTGGAACCAAACTTGATTTAATCAAGGAGGTTAAGGATTTCTTATCTCGCTATTTTGAGATGAAGGATCTAGGAGTAGCTGATGTTATCTTAAACATCAAGCTGTTGAGAGATGAGAATGGTGGGATCACACTCCTTCAGTCTCATTATGGGGAAAAGGTCTTGAGTCGTTTTGGGTATAGCGACTGCACGCCTTCTCCAACTCCATATGATGCTAGTGTGTTGCTTCGAAAGAATCGACGGATTGCTAGAGATCAACTGAGGTATTCTCAGATTATTGGCTCGCTTATGTATTTGGCGAGTGCCACGAGGCCTGACATCTCTTTTGCTGTGAGCAAGCTGAGTCGGTTTGTGTCAAAACCGGGAGATGATCATTGGCATGCGCTTGAGAGAGTTATGCGCTATTTGAAAGGCACCGCTAGCTATGGGATTCACTACACCGGGTATCCAAGGGTACTGGAGGGTTATAGTGACTCAAACTGGATATCTGATGCTGATGAGATTAAGGCCACAAGTGGTTATGTTTTTAAACTTGGTGGTGGCGCTGTTTCCTGGAAGTCTTGCAAGCAGACCATCTTAACGAGGTCAACTATGGAAGCAGAACTCACAGCATTAGACACTGCCACTGTTGAAGCAGAGTGGCTTCGTGAACTCTTGATGGACTTACCTATGGTTGAAAAACCAATACCCCCTATCCTGATGAACTGTGATAATCAAACTGTGATCGTCAAGATAAACAGTTCTAAGGACAATATGAAGTCCTCAAGGCATGTGAAGAGGAGACTAAAATCTGTCAGAAAATTGAGGAACTCCGGAGTTATTACGTTGGATTATATCCAAACGTCGAAAAACTTGGCAGATCCCTTCACAAAGGGTCTATCACGTAATGTGGTAGATAATGCATCGATGGAGATGGGTTTGAGACCCACCGCATGAGTTGTCCATAGTGGTAACCCACTCTATGTGATCGGAGATCCCGTGAAGTAGAAGTGGGAGACAAGCTGTTGGTCAGCTGGGAAGAGAGTATCCCTATATTAATTATCCCACTCCGTAAAGATGCAATACTCTCCTGATCTGCATGGCAGGTTGATAATTATCTTAATGTGTTCCAAGTGGCTTATTCGGGTAAGCAGAGATGTTGTCCTGCAGAACATCTTCTGAGGAACACACCTATATGAATTTGACTGTCAACGTCGCAGTCTGTGAGAATTGGGTGTTCTCTAATAAATTCATGAAAGGCCCTAGAGTATGACGTATACGCTCCACCCGCGGGGAAGCCTTGCGGCAGCCCAGTATCGGTCAAGAATTTGTGTGAAACTAGTTTCACAGAAAACTTGTAGTTCAAGGCATAGTCCACTATTCAAGTTGTGATTTAGTGTAGCATAAATTTCTAAGTGGAAGTTCAACTTCACAGTCTCCACTAAGCACCGATATATAAAACAATGTTTTGGAACTAAATGATGAGATGTGCCAATGAGACTTTGTGGGGGATTGTTGGAATTTTGCTAGTAGGCCTTTGGCCCAAAGCATAACTAAAATTCTGAAATTCTCTTGGCCCATTCATGCACACATGTGAGTGGAGTGAGTGAGGCTAAAGTTTAGTCCCACATTGGAAGTTGAGAGAGAGTTGCACCTCTTTATAAGGTGAGCTCTTCTACCACTTGTATGAGCATGAGAAGAGGAGACCTACACGCGCGCTCCTCCTCCTCGCTCGCCTCGCCACGCCACGCCACGCCACGCCACGCGAGCTATGCACGTTGTCTATATTTTTGCTGCATGGGAAAATTAATGAGTCATTAATTAATAATTAATGGACGCGTTAATTACTGAACCGTTTCCGATTCTTTTGGATCGTGACGACCCGGCCCGCAAACGTCTACCCTAGCCGCCGCTTCGTATGGTTTCTCATCACCGTTCCAGATCATTGCGCCGCCAAGCTAGTCTTCTCCATCCCTCCTTCCGGCGTGCACCGCAAGAAGGGACAGCAGGCCTCCGGAACCCCGCCTCTCGTGATCCTGTACGGGAGAGGGGCGATCAGGTTTTTGGGGAGCGCACTCGCGCGACTGCTGGCAGCGACGACTTCGCGAACGACGACTTCTTCCCCGACCTCGGCAACCTCATCCTCGACGACATGGGCGACAACATCAACGCCGGCGGTGCTGCACCCGCTGCACCGTATGTGATTCTATCCTTCCTGTTCGAGATCGTGGTACAATTCATGTTTCTAGTATGTGCCCTAGATGTGATATGTTCATCTGCTATGCTAGTTCGCATGATTAGTTTAATCTCTGCTGCTGTGGTCATGATCTATATTCTGTTTATTCGGATTAAATCTCATAGTAATTTGCTCATATTTTCAACAGTCCAGGTATATATGGGCGTTATCTGATGGCGACCTTGTCTCCCGTATATGACAGCTAATGAGGAGCCTAATGCAAGATTATGGCTCTTTCAACTTAGTGATGAAATGGATCATGACAGTTTTACTCGGATGGCTGTCACGCGTTGGTCGGTTTGGTATGTGAGAAGAAAGGCAGTTTATGAATCTATCTTCCAAAGTCCCCAACAAACTATCTCCTTTATGGATAATTTTATTGCAGAACTGGGGCAGATTTCAAACAGTCCAGTGCGCCAAGAAGCAAGAGCTGCTTCAACAATCCCTCCAGAAAGGTGGTTACCTCCACCAGCAGGATATGTGAAAATAAATGTTGATGGAGCAGTCGCTAGATCACGCCGTGGAGGAGCTGTGGCGGCCCTGTGTAGAGACCAATCAGGACTTTACCTGGGATCTCCGGCTGTGGTCTTCCAAGGAATTGATGATCCACTGATTCTGGAAACGTATGCTTGTCGAGAAGCTCTAGCTCTTGCGGAGGATCTCGCCGTGTAAAATATTTTGGTGGCCTCAGACTGTCAAGAAGCGGTGAACGACATCAATAATGGGACAGGAGGTCCTAATGCTGCCATAGTACATGAAATATCGGCTTGTCGTAATAGTTTCACTTTTAGTGGTTTCATTCATGAACGTAGAAACTTTAATTTTGAGGCTCACAAACTCGCTAAGCTCGCTTGTAACTTAGGTGTAGGTCGACATATTTGATTGGGCAATCCTCATGACCCAAACCTTGTACCTATGACCCTGGCTTTGGTTGAATAAAGATGTCGAGTTTCTCTCAAAAAAAAAAAAAATAGCACCACGTTGCCTGTCCAGGAGCACTGCCTCCAGACAGATGGCCATATAATGAGCACCAGGGCGACCGAATGCAAGCACGCAGCTGCGTGGTGAGCACAAAGCGAACTATTCTTTCGCCTTTTATTAAAGAATACCGTGTGCAAGCCACAAATAGCAGCATACGCTGATTTTTGATGGGATCCTTCTTCTGTAGGAGGGCCCCACAATTCTTAAGTAGAAATATTTTAGGACCACGTGTTGCAGAACTTCTGAATTTTTGTCTGTCGAGCAAATTCTTCAGACGATACAGGCTGCTCGTTCACTGTTTGAGCTGTGTTTTAGCAGGCTATAAAACGGGAGGAGTACGGTTGATTTTAGCCTAAAAAGGTACGGGGCAGAATTTTCTCTGACTACAGTGCTACTAATCTTCAGCAATCCTGAAACCATTCTGCTGCTATACTAAAAACTTCTAAGCGAACAGGTGCATATTTCGCTGCAGTTCAACAGAAAGGAACTACTGTTTGGTTGGATCACCAACGACCAGCATCAACCTCATGCACATGAATTGAGCAATGTATATACAGAGATGACGGCTATATTATTATTCTACGAAGATGAATATTGCACATCTGCACTAAGATTGTTAGCTACTCCTGTATATTGAGTAGAATCTAAGTGGGGTTTTGTACAGACGTTGCTGCGCTCCTTCTCCCTTGGCTTGGAAACATGTTGCGCTCCGCGGGCTTTGATTGCTCAACCAACGTTTCGACTGCTGAGACCTGCATCACAATGTGAACATTAACAAGCAAACATGTGAACCGCAATCCAAATACAGTAAAACTTGCAGGTCCGAAGACTACCCGAGCTCCAGTTCACGAGATGAGAACAGCGGGTACTTCTGTCATACACCCTCCGTTGAGTTGCAGTTAGACAAACACCGAGGTAACACCTGTTCGTGTCAAGATATTGTTTTTTCGCAAAACAAAAGTATGTCAAGATGTTAACGGAAAAGTGAGACCTCAATTAGTACTGTACTCCCTGTGTAAGCTAATATAAGAGCGTTTAGATCTCTAAACGCTCTTATATTAGCTTACGCAGGGAGTACTTGGTAGCGATGCTTTCAAACGGCTGCCCAAAGACCATGGAGTAAAGTTATTTATTGGTGATTTCAATCACCTCACAGAACGCACACCGATTGTTCTGACTTTGAACTTATACTGAGGCAAGTCATCTTCACTTGAGTCATCCTCGACCTTGTGCCATTTCGAGTAATCAAGCCCTGAATGGCCCTTTGGTTTTTGGATGGTCCCCGAACCCTCGGGTTTTGAAGGCAGACTGGGAGGCGCTCCAACCTCCAGTCCTCCCGTTACAGCTTTTGTTTCCATGAATCAGTTTTAGCACATGGTTGCTCCGAGTTAACGATGACAGTCTCATTCTTTGTACTGTCTTTTGGAGGCAGATCTTCTTTGTCGTATTCAGTATATAGGGACTCTGGATTCTGGAATCGGGGCCAGTGACTTCAAACTTCAAAATCGTGCAAAAGACAGGCAGTAAAACTTGGTCAGTTAACTAAACAGGTAGAATTCTTTGAGAAACCAACAACACATAAAAAAGAGGATGGATTTATCTCAATTAGCCAGTTTACACCAAATAGAGCCAACTGACAATCTTTTAGAGCGACATGAGCCCGGGCATGTAGCATGTGAGTACTGACGGGCGAACTTTCGACCTGATCGATTTCAGGCTAGATGCAATTCTAAACCAAAGTACCTCTTAAATCTTAATTGATCACACATCTCATCACAAAGCTGATCCATACCGGAGCAAAACCAAGCCGAGGCAGCCATGAAGATAACTCCAGTCGGCATAACATAATCGGGATTGCTATTTCACATCTAGATGCAATATACTTATCTCACATCTAAGTTCTCTACCGTTGGATTGTTTTGATTGATGTCGCGGTTGTCTCACCTCGCGTCTGATTGTTTTGCCCACGGCGACGGCGTCTGATTGTCCCGTGTCTGGATCGCTGCGTTCTCGTGGGTCTGCACGTTTTATTCTTCCTGGATGTGTGTTTTTCAGCGTATTGTCTTGTCCCGCGTCGGGCCTGCTTTGTTTTGGCCTGCTTTTTACGTGGGCTGAAGCACAGGGTAGATGGATGGATGTCCACGCGAACTAAAAAGATCGCACGGGATGCTGATGCGGCGAGTGATGTTGTCCATGCTGTCCGTGTGATTTTTTATTCTTTGTTTGCATCTAGTTTTTTCTTGATTGAGACAACATACTATATATTCAAAACAGTGAGTACGAGGTACATTTCTAGTCGTGGTCTGGTTGTATTTTAAGCAGACCCTTTTTTCCCATGTGTTTCAGTTGTGACACGGTAACTTTGCATCATACTAATAGAATTGGGTGTTTCAATTGTGACCCCATTTATTTTTGTTTTTCATTTTGTTTTGAGTCTTTTCTATACATTTTTAATGTGTTTCTGTCTCTAAATACTATTATGAACTTTTTTTGTTCTTTTTAGTTTTTCTTTCTTTTCTCTATCCGTTCTTTCTTTTGATTTTTTTCCTATTTGTGTCTGTTTTTATTTTATTTTATTTATTTCTTTCACTTTCATTTTTTCCTTTTCTTGCAATTTTTTGAATAATTTTTTTGTGAATATTTTTATAAGATTTGGAAATACTTTTTTAAGTTTCTGAACACCTTTTTAATTAGTGAATACTTTTTTAACGAAACGATGTCTAATATAAGTTTCTTACCATTCAGTTAAATTTTTGTAATTTTCTTGCAAGCACTCCATCTCCCAGCTTGTTATTTTTTGTTTTGACGTGCTTCCTTTTTTGCTAGCATGATTGGCTTCATTTTTGCCCACCCCCGACTCGCAGCTTGGCTTGTAGTTGTTTCTGAACCGGTTGCAAGTTCTCCGTCCACTCGCTACTAAGCCCAAGGGTGTCGTTGTCGTCCTAGTTGCAAGCCCACCACTCGACTCATAACTTGGCCTATAGTAGTTTTTCCAACCCAATTGCAAGAACATCTTGCACTTGCAACTGGGCCGTACTTTTTGATCTTGTCCCGGTTGCAAGTCCCTCCTCGACTCGCAACCAGGCCCATAGGTGTTGTCGTCTTCCCACTTGCAAGCGCACCCCTTGACCTGCATCTTGCCCGTAGTAGTTTTCAACCTAGTTGCAAGTCCACCCTCCACTCCCAAACTGGGTTCGTACTTTTGGTTCTTGTCTCGGTTGTAAGTCCCCATCCAGTTGCCCTGTAGTTTAATTTTATATTCTTGTTGGGAAAGACAGTGAGTTAGGATTTCAAGAGAGGTAGGAAAATGAGAAGGCCTTTGATTCATCTTTGACTCACAATTGGTTTCTTTCATCCCAATTGCAAGCTCGCCATTAACTCACAACTGGCCACTATTAACTCGCAATTGGGCTCATAGTTTGTAATTGTCCTAGTTGAAAGTCCACCCTCGACTTGCAACTCGTATCATAGTTCTATATAGCTGTCTTAGTTGCAAGCCCACCCTTGACTCGCAACCAGGCATGTATTTTCTCTTTCATCCCAGTTGCAAGTTCACCACTGACTCGTAACTGAGACTGTAATTTATTTCATCCAAGTTGTAAGTCGATATTTGACTCGCAAATGGGCTCGTAGTTTGGTAGTTGTCCTAGTTGCAAGTCCACCTTTGACTCGCAACTGGGCTCATAATTCTCCCAGTTGCAAGCTCACCCTCGACTCGCAACTAGGCTTGTGTTTTTATTTTTTTCATCCCAGTTGCAAGTACACTCTTGACCTGCATCTGGGACCGTAGTTTGTTCCATCCTAGTTGCAAGTTGACCCTTGACTCGCAACTGGGCTCATTGTTTCTTAGTTGTCTTAATTGCAAGTCCATCCTTGACTCGCAACTGGGATCATAGTTTGTTGTTCTCCTAGTTGCAATTCCAGCCTAGACTCGCAACTGGGCCCATAGTTTGTTGTTGTCTCGGTTGCAAGTCCACCGCCGACTCGCAACTGGGCCCATAGTTTGTTGTTGTCCCAGTTGTAAGTCCATCCTTGACTCGAAACTGAGATGTGTTTTGTTTTGCATCTCAGTAGCAAGTCCTCCCTCAACTCACAACTCGTATCATAGTTTTATATGTTGGGGAACGTAGCAGAAATTCAAAATTTTCCTACGTGTCACCAAGATCTATCTATGGAGAGACTAGCAACGAGGGGAAGGAGAGTGCATCTACATACCCTTGTAGATCGCTAAGCGGAAGCATTCAAGTGAACGGGGTTGATGGAGTCGTACTCGTCGTGATTCAAATCACCGATGATCCTAGTGCCGAACGGACGGCACCTCCGCATTCAACACACGTACAGCCCGGTGACGTCTCCCACGCCTAGATCCAGCAAGGAGAGAGGGAGAGGTTGAGGAAGACTCCATCCAGCAGCAGCACAACGGTGTGGTGGTGGTGGAGGGGCGTGGCAATCCTGCAGGGCTTCGCCAAGCACCGCAGAAGAGGAGAAGAACTTGGGAGAGAGGGAGGGGCTGTACCAAAGGCAAAAGGTGTCTCTTAGAGGCCCTCCTACCCCCACTATATATAGGGATCCCAAGTGGGGGGGGGGGGGTGCGCCAGCCCTAGGAGATCCAATCTCCTAGGGGCGGCGGCCAGGGGAGGAGTCCTTCCCCCCCAAGGCACCTAGGAGGTGCCTTCCCCTGCTGGGACTCTTCCTTTAGGGTTTCCCCAGGCGCATGGGCCTCTTGGGGCTGGTGCCCTTGGCCCATGTAGGCCAAGGTGCACCCCCTATAGCCCATGTGCCCCCCCGGGGTAGGTGGCCCCACCCGGTGGGCCCCCGGGACCCTTCCGGTGGTCCCGGTACAATACCGATGACCCCGAAACGTGTCCCGATGGCCGAAATAGGACTTCCTATATATAAATCTTTACCTCCGAACCATTCCGGAACTCCTCGTGACGTCCGGGATCTCATCCGGGACTCCGAACAACATTTGGTAACCACATACAAACTTCCTTTATAACCCTAGCGTCATCGAACCTTAAGTGTGTAGACCCTACGGGTTCGGGAGACATGCAGACATGACCGAGACGTTCTCCGGTCAATAACCAACAACGAGATATGGATACCCATGTTGGCTCCCACATGTTCCGCGATGATCTCATCAGATGAACCACGATGTCAAGGACTTAATCAATCCCGTATACAATTCCCTTTGTCCATCGGTACGATACTTGCCCGAGATTCGATCGTCGGTATCCCGATACCTTGTTCAATCTCGTTACCGGCAAGTCTCTTTACTCGTTCCGTAACACATCATCCCGTGATCAACTCCTTGGTCACATTGTGCACATTATGATGATGTCCTACCGAGTGGGCCCAGAGATACCTCTCCGTTTACACGGAGTGACAAATCCCACTCTCGATTCGTGCCAACCCAACAGACACTTTCGGAGATACCCGTAGTGTACCTTTATAGCCACCCAGTTACGTTGTGACGTTTGGCACACCCAAAGCACTCCTATGGTATCCGGGAGTTGCACAATCTCATGGTCTAAGGAAATGATACTTGACATTAGCAAAGCTTTAGCATACGAACTACACGATCTAGTGCTATGCTTAGGATTGGGTCTTGTCCATCACATCATTCTCCTAATGATGTGATCCCGTTATCAACGACATCCAATGTCCATGGTCAGGAAACCGTAACCATCTATTGATCAACGAGCTAGTCAACTAGAGGCTTACTAGGGACATGGTGTTGTCTATGTATCCACACATGTATTTGAGTTTCCTATCAATACAATTCTAGTATGGATAATAAACGATTATCATGAACAAGGAAATATAATAATAACTTATTTATTATTGCCTCTAGGGCATATTTCCAACAGTCTCCCACTTGCACTAGAGTCAATAATCTAGTTCACATCGCCATGTGATTAACAGTCACAGGTCACATCGCCATGTGACTAACACCCAAGAGTTCTAGGTTTGATCATGTTGCTTGTGAGAGAGATTTTAGTCAACGGGTCT
Source organism: Triticum monococcum (assembly GCA_034509565.1). NCBI lineage: Eukaryota > Viridiplantae > Streptophyta > Magnoliopsida > Poales > Poaceae > Triticum > Triticum monococcum. The sequence continues at coordinate 567,194,657 of CM067841.1, read as the reverse complement.
TTACCTTTCAGATCCGTGTGTGCTTTACAAATCTCTATGTCATCTCCTAGATGTAGCTACCACGTTCTATTTGGAGCTATTCCAAATAACTGTTCTACTTGGAGCTATCCTAAATTGTTGCTCCATTATACGTATCCGGTCTCTCTACTCAGAGCTATCCGGATAGGTGTTAAGATTGCATCGACGTAACCCGTTACGACGAACTCTTTTACCACCTCCATAATCAAGAAAAATTCCTTAGTCTACTAGTTACTAAGGATAACTTTGACTGCTGTCCTGTGATCCATTCTTGGATCACTCTTGTACCCCTTGACTGACTCATGGCAAGGCACACTTCAGGTGCGGTACACAGCATAGCATAATGTAGGGCCTATGTCTTAAGCATAGGGGACGACCTTCGTCCTTTCTCTCTATTCTGCCATGGTCGAGCTTTAAGTCTTAACTTCATGCCTTACAACTCAGGCAAGAACTCCTTCTTTGACTGACCCATCTTGAACACCTTCAAGATCATGTCAAGGTATGTGCTCATTTGAAAGTACCATTAAGTGTTTTGATCTATCCTTATAGATCTTGATGCTCAATGTTCAAGTAGCTTAATCCAGGCTTTCCATTGAAAAACACTTTCCAAATAACCCTATATGCTTTCCAGAAATTCTACGTCATTTCTGATCAACAATATGTCAACAACATATACTTATCAGAAATTCTATAGTGCTCCCACTCACTTCTTTGGAAATACAAGTTTCTCATAAACATTGTATACACCCAAAATCTTTGATCGTCTCATCAAAGCATACATTCCAACTCCGAGATGCTTACTCCAGTCCTCAGAAGGATTGCTGGAGCTTTGCATACTTATTAGCATCTTTTAGGATTGACAAAACCTTCCGGTTGTATCACATACAACCTTTCCTCAAGAAAATCGTCGAGGAAACAATGTTTTGACATCCTATCTGCAAGATTTCATAAATAATGTAGTAATCGCTAATATAATTCCAACAGACTCTCAACATCGCTACGAGTGAGAAAGTCTCACCGTAGTCAACTCCTTGAACTTGTCGGGAAACACCTTAACGACAAGTCGAGCTTTCTCAATGGTGACACTTACCATCATTGTCTGTCTTCCTTTTAAAATCCATCTGTACTCAACAGCCTTACGACCATCAAGTAGTTCTTCCAAAGTCTACACTTTGTTTTCATACATGGATCCTCTCTCGGATTTTATGGCCTCGAGCCATTTATCGGAATCCGGGCCCACCATCGCTTCTCCATAGCTCGTAGGTTCATTGTTGTCTAGCAACATGACTTCTAAGACAGGATTACGTACCACTTTGAAGTAGTACGCATCCTTGTCATCCCACGAGGTTTGGTAGTGACTTGATCTGAAGTTGCATGATCACTATCATAAGCTTCCACTTCAATTGGTGTAGGTGCCATAGGAACAACTTCCTGTGCCCTGCCACACACTAGTTGAAGAGACGGTTCAGTAACCTCATCAAGTCTCCACCATCCTCCCACTCAATTCTTTCGAGAGAAACTTTTCCTCAAGAAAGGACCTGATTCTAGAAACAATCCCTTATTGCTTTCGAATCTGAGACAGGAGGTATACCCAACTATTTTGGGTATTCTATGAAGATGCATTTATCCGCTTTGGGTTCGAGCTTATCGGCCTGAAACTTTTTCACATAAGCGTCGCAGCCCCAAACTTTTAAGAAATGACAGCTTAGGTTTCTCTAAACCATAGTTCATACGGTGTCATCTCATCGGAATTACGTGGTTCCCCCTTTTTAAAGTGAATGTGGTTGTCTCTAATGCCTAACCCATAAACTATCGTGGTAATTCGATAAGAGACATCATGGTATGCATCATATCCAATAGGGTGCAGTTATGATGTTCGGACACACCATCACACTATGGTGTTTCAGGCTGTATCAGTTGTGAAACAATTTCCACAATGTCTTAATTCTGTGCCAAATCTCGTAATTCAGATATTCATCTCTATGATCATATCATAGATCTTTTATCCTCTTGTCACGATGATCTTTCAACTTCACCCTGAAATTACTTGAACCTTTCAATAATTCAGACTCGTGATTAATCAAGTAAATATACTCAACATCTACTCAAATCATCTGTGAAGTAAGAACATAACGATATCCACTACACGCCTCAGCACTTATTGGACTGCACACATCAAAATGTATTACTTCTAGCAAGTTGCTTTCTGGTTCCATTTTACTGAAACCGAGGCTTTCAGTCATCTTGCCCATGTGGTATGATTTGCATGTCTCAAGTGATTCAAAATCAAGTGAGTCCAAACGATCCATCTGCATGGAGTTTCTTCATGCATATACACCAATAGACACAGTTTGCATGTCTCAAACTTTTAAAAAATGAGTGAGTCCAAAGATCCATCAACATGGAGCTTCTTCATGCGTTTTATACCGATATGACTTACGTGGCAGTGCCACAAGTAGGTGGTACTATCATTATTATATTTTGGCATGAACATGTGTATCACTACGATCGAGATTCAATAAACCATTCATTTTAGGTCTAAGACCATTGAAGGTATTATTCAAATAAACAGAGTAACTATTATTCTCCTTAAATGAATAACCGTATTGCAATAGACATAATCCAATCATGTCTATGCTCAACGCAAACACAAATCTCGATGGTAGAGGGAGCGTACGATGCTTGACCATATCAACATTGGAAACACTTCCAACACATGTCGTCAGCTCACCTTTAGCTAGTCTCTGTTTGTTCGTAGCTTTTATTTCGAGTTACTAACTCTTAGCAACCGAACCGGTATCTAATACCCTGGTGCTATTAGGAGTACTAGTAAAGTACACATTAACACAATGTATATCAATATACTTCTATCGACCTTGCCAGCCTTCTCATCTACCAAGTATCTAGGGTAATTCCGCTCCAGTAGCTGTTCCCCTTATTACAGAAGCACTTAGTCTCGGGTTTTGGTTCAACCTTGGGTTTCTTCACTGGAGCAGCAGCTGAATTGCCGTTTCATGAAGTATCCCTTCTTGCCCTTGCCCTTCTTGAAACTAGTGGTTTCACCAACCATCAACAATTGATGCTCCTTCTTGATTTCTACTTTGTGGTGTCAAACATCGCGAATATCTCAAGGATCATCATATATGTCCCTGATATATTATAGTTCATCACGAAGCTCTAGCAGCTTGGTGGTAATGACTTCGGAGAAACATCACTCTCATCTGGAAGATCAACTCCCACTCGATTCAAATGATCGTTGTACTCAGACAATCTGAGCACAAGCTCAACAATTGAGCTTTTCTCCCTTAGTATGTAGGCTAAGAAAATTGTCGGAGGTCTTATACCTCTTGACGTGGGCACGAGCCTGAAATCCAAATTTCAGCCCTCAAAACATCTCATATGTTTCGCGACGTTTCAAAACGTCTTTGGTGCCTCAATTCTAAACCGTTTAACTAAACTATCACGTAGTTATCAAAATGTGTATGTCAGATGTTCGCAACATCCGCAGACAATGTTCGAGGTTCAGCACACTGAGCGGTGCATTAAGGACATAAGCCTTCTATGAAGCAATGAGGACAATCCTCAGTTTACGGACCTAGTCCGCATAATTGCTACTATCAACTTTCAACTAATTTTTCTCTAGGAACATATCTAAACAGTAGAACTAAAGCGCGAGCTACGACATAATTTGTAAAATCCTTTTGACTATGTTTAGGATAATTAAGTTCATCTTATGAACTCCCACTCAGATAGACATCCCTCTAGTCATCTAAGTGATTACATGATCCGAGTCAACTAGCCCGTGTCCGATCATCACGTGAGACGGACTAGTCAACGTCGGTGAACATCTTCATGTTGATCGTATCTTCTATACGACTCATGCTCGACCTTTCGGTCTTCTGTGTTCCGAGGCCATGTCTGTACATGCTAGGCTCGTCAAGTTAACCCTAAGTGTTTTGCGTGTGTAAATCTGTCTTACACCCGTTGTATGTGAACGTTAGAATCTAACACCCGATCATCACGTGGTGCTTCGAAACACGAACTGTCGCAACGGTGCACAGTTAGGGGAGAACACTTCTTGAGATTGTTGTAAGGTATCATCTTATTTACTACCGTCGTTCTAAGCAAATAAGATGTATAAACATGATAAACATCACATGCAATCAAATAGTGACATGATATGGCCATCATCACTTTGCTCCTTTTCATCTCCATCTTCGGGGCTCCATGATCATCATCGTCACCGGCATGACACCATGATCTCCATCATCATGATCTCCATCATCGTGTCTTCATGAAGTTGCCTCGCCAACTATTACTTCTACTACTATGGCTAACGGTTAGCAATAAAGTAAAGTAATTACATGACGTTTAAGTTGACACGCAGGTCATAAATAAATGAAGACAACTCCTATGGCTCCTGCCGGTTGTCATACTCATCGACATGCAAGTCGTGATTCCTATTACAAGAACATGATCAATCTCATACATCACATATATCATTCATCACATCCTTTGGCCATATCACATCACATAGCATACCCTGCAAAAACAAGTTAGACGTCCTCTAATTGTTGTTTGCATGTTTTACGTGGCTGCTATGGGTTTCTAGCAAGAACGTTTCTTACCTACACAAAGACCACAACGTGATATGCCAATTGCTATTTACCCTTCATAAGGACCCTTTTCATCGAATCCGATCCGACTAAAGTGGGAGAGACAGACACCCGCCAGCCACCTTATGCAACTAGTGCATGTTTGTCGGTGGAACCGGTCTCACGTAAGAGTACGTGTAAGGTTGGTCCGGGCCGCTTCATCCCACGATGCCGCCGAATCAAGATAAGACTAGTAACGGCAAGCATATTGAACAAAATCAACGCCCACAACTACTTTGTGTTCTACTCGTGCATAGAATCTACGCAATAGACCTAGCTCATGATGCCACTGTTGGGGAATGTAGCAGAAATTCAAAATTTTCCTACGTGTCACCAAGATCTATCTATGGAGAGACTAGCAACAAGGGGAAGGAGAGTGCATCTACATACCCTTGTAGATCGCTAAGCGGAAGCATTCAAGTGAACGGGGTTGATGGAGTCGTACTCGTCGTGATTCAAATCACCGATGATCCTAGTGCCGAACGGACGGCACCTCCGCGTTCAACACACGTACAGCCCGGTGACGTCTTCCATGCCTTGATCCAGCAAGGAGAGAGGGAGAGGTTGAGGAAGACTCCATCCAGCAGCAGCACAACGGCGTGGTGGTGGTGGAGGGGCGTGGCAATCCTGCAGGGCTTCGCCAAGCACCGCAGAAGAGGAGAAGAACTTGGGAGAGAGGGAGGGGCTGCACCAAAGGCAAAAGGTGTCTCTTAGAGGCCCTCCTACCCCCACTATATATAGGGATCCCAAGGGGGGGGGGGTGCGCCAGCCCTAGGAGATCCAATCTCCTAGGGGCGGCGGCCAGGGGAGGAGTCCTTCCCCTCCAAGGCACCTAGGAGGTGCCTTCCCCTACTGGGACTCTTCCTTTAGGGTTTCCCCAGGCGCATGGGCCTCTTGGGGCTGGTGTCCTTGGCCCATGTAGGCCAAGGTGCACCCCCTACAGCCCATGTGGCCCCCCGGGGTAGGTGGCCCCACCTGGTGGGCCCCCGGGACCCTTCCGGTGGTCCCGGTACAATACCGATGACCCCGAAACTTGTCCCGATGGCCGAAATAGGACTTCCTATATATAAATCTTTACCTCCGGACCATTCCGGAACTCCTCGTGACGTCCGGGATCTCATCCGGGACTCCGAACAACATTCGATAACCACATACAAACTTCCTTTATAACCCTAGCGTCATCGAACCTTAAGTGTGTAGACCCTACGGGTTCGGGAGACATGCAGACATGACCGAGACGTTCTCTGGTCAATAACCAACAGCGGGATCTGGATACCCATGTTGGCTCCCACATGTTCCACGATGATCTCATCAGATGAACCACGATGTCAAGGACTTAATCAATCCCGTATACAATTCCCTTTGTCCATCGGTACGATACTTGCCCGAGATTCGATCGTCGGTATCCCGATACCTTGTTCAATCTCGTTACCGGCAAGTCTCTTTACTCGTTCCGTAACACATCATCCCGTGATCAACTCCTTGGTCACATTGTGCACATTATGATGATGTCCTATCGAGTGGGCCCAGAGATACCTCTCCGTTTACACGGAGTGACAAATCCCAGTCTCGATTCGTGCCAACCCAACAGACACTTTCGGAGATACCCGTAGTGTACCTTTATAGCCACCCAGTTACGTTGTGACGTTTGGCACACCCAAAGCACTCCTATGGTATCCGGGAGTTGCACAATCTCATGGTCTAAGGAAATGATACTTGACATTAGCAAAGCTTTAGCATACGAACTACACGATCTAGTGCTATGCTTAGGATTGGGTCTTGTCCATCACATCATTCTCCTAATGATGTGATCCCGTTATCAACGACATCCAATGTCCATGGTGAGGAAACCGTAACCATCTATTGATCAACGAGCTAGTCAACTAGAGGCTTACTAGGGACATGGTGTTGTCTATGTATCCACACATGTATCTGAGTTTCCTATCAATACAATTCTAGCATGGATAATAAACGATTATCATGAACAAGGAAATATAATAATAACTTATTTATTATTGCCTCTAGGGCATATTTCCAACATTATATAGTTGTCTCGGTTAGAAGTCCACCCTCGACTCGCAACTAGGCCCGTAGTTTGTTTTATACCAGTTGCAAGTCCATGCTTGACTCACAACTGGGCTCATAGTTTCCCGGTTGCAATCCCACCCTCGACTCGCAACTAGCCTTGTGTTTTTGTTTTTCGTCCTACTTGCAAGTCCATCCCTGACTCGCAACTTGGGTCGTAGTTTGTTTAATCCCAGTTGCAAGTCAACCCCTCACTCGCAACTAGGCTCATTGGTTCGTAGTTGTCTTAATTGCAAGTCCACCCTCGACTTGCAACTGGGTCTGACATTTTCTTGTCCCACTTGCAGGTCCACTCCTGACTTGCAACTAGGACCCAACCCTTTTTTGTCCTAGTTGCAAGTCCAAACTCGACTCGAAACTGGGATCGAACCTTTTTTGTCTGAGTTGCAAGTCCATCCTCGACTCGCAACTAGGGCCCGACCTTTTTTAGTTCCAATTGCAAGCCCACCCTCAACTCGCAACTATAGGGCCCGACCTTTTTTTGTTCCAGTTGCAAGTCCACCCTCAACTTGCAACTGGGTCTGACCTTTTCTAGTCCCAGTTGCAAGTCCACTCTCGACTCGCAACTGGGTCCCAACCTTTTTTGTCCCAGTTGCAAGTCCAAACTCGACTTGCAACTGGGCCCAACCTTTTTAGTCCCAATTGTGAGTCCACCCTGGACCCATAACTTGGGGTTCGGCCTTTTTAATTCTCGATTGCAAGTCCAACCTCGACACGAGCAAACCGCAGATGAGCCGACCCAAGTAGCTAGGATACTTTTTGTTTTGTTTTGTTTTGTTTTCTTCATGATTTTTCTTTTTGTTTCTTTTGTCATTGTCTTCATTGGTTTTCCTCTCCTTTTAGTTTTGTGGAGTGCAATGTTTTCAATCAGGGGCTCCGTGTGCGGTGCGGCGCGTGATAGTCAGATGCAACACCCAGTGGCTGCACAAGCACAACCAAGCAAAAAACCAGACAAACAAACAGGCCCAAGATAAACAAAAGAAAACAATGTTAGGACTCACAACTTTCAAAACGACTCAAAAGTTTAAAAAAAATCACTTCTTAAAATTGTTTGCGTTTTCCAAAAATGTACGGAATCAAAATTTTGTTCAAAATTTCGAAATATGTTAACAGAACTGTTCATATTTTCAAAAAGTGTTCAGAATTTGAAAAAATGTTCACAATTTCCAGAAAATATTAAAAATTTCAGAATTTGTTCGAGTTTAAAAAAATATTCAAAAAAATTTCTTCATAATTTCGAAAATTGTAAAATTGGTCATATTTAAAAGAAAAAGAAAACCAGATATTAAAAACGTCCGCACACAAGTTAGTCTCGTCCCAGCACACTACCATCCCTGCCATTCCCTTGTACGTGCAAAGCAAGTCTCAGACCAAACACACAAGCAAGCAGCTCGATTTGATCTATAGTAGCTACCAAGATATGCACGTGTAGCTTTTTTTAGCGGCAACAGCCAAATTCTTTTGAGCGTCTAGTTGTACGAGCTGTAGCTTTTTTGTGTATATATAATGTTAAAAAACAAAAAAAACAAATAGAGGGGTCCATAATGTAATATGATGTCATGTTAGATGTGAGATATTATCTCACATCTAGATGCGACATAGACGAACCCATAATCATATGTCTTCGTCATATCAATCTTCATGGCAAAGTAAAATTGTTTTGCTCTTTGACGTCTGATAGTATGTAGGGACTCAAAAACAATAAGAGCATTATCAGTGATCAAAGCAAGGATTCTCACGATTGGCAGGCAATATCGTAGCTTGATTTGGGGGAACAAATTAATCATAATTAATGCAAAATTGGTACATGCAACCTGACTCACGGAATGGCGTTTGACTGGGCCATCGCACGCGCTCCTGGTAAAACCAATCGTGTGGCCAAGATGTCAGATATGGGAAGCGTCCGATCCCTCGGGGTTCCTTTATATTCCCTAGTATGTTCAAGATCGATCTTATTTCCCTTGCGAGTTGCGATCGATCAGGGAAGTACTCCATATGTACAAATCGTACGATCGATCTTATATTTCTTTACAAGGGAAGTACCATATTTACAAGACATTAACTCCCTTTAAATGTTTCCTTCAAAAAGGCTGCATAAAAAGGCATGATTTTAATGGGCGAGATTACGGGAATCATCCAAATAAACATGGCCCATAATAAATGGAGGCTGCATATATACGTCTACATAAACCCAAGCAACTCAGATCTTGGAGACACATAACATAGACTGGAAAGCACTTGCTGTGAACCTTCAGATCGGCAACCATGAAACCCATCTTCTTCCTCCTACCCCTCCAGCTCCTCGCCATCACCCTCCCTTGCACTGCCAACAACGCCACCCAACTGGTTTATGACACGGAAGGCAACGTGCTAAGTAGCAAGCAAAATTACTACATCCTCCCTGCTAAACGTGCGAGCGGTGGGGGCCTCAGAGCTTTGCCTACTGGCCTGCGGTGTCTGCACTTCGTGTTCCAGGAGCGCAGCGAGGCTGTCCTCGGCACCGCCCTGCGGTTCACGCCACTACCAGAACACGCTTCGGCCAGTGAGCCGATTCGCTTGTCGAGCGACATCTGGATCGAGTTCCATGATTTCGATAGCTTTTGCTCTGAAAGGCTAGATTGGCACCTTACCGGACAGGTGCCGGAGTCGTCATCAGGTGAGCCTTAACACGTGGCCGCCGGCAGTGAAGAGGGCCTAAGATCGTTTGTGGTGTTCCGGGTTGAGAGGCATGGCACAGATGTCTCGGGATATAAGATAGTTTCATGTGTTGGCAAGGGGCCATGTAAAGACATAGGTTTGCATGTTTATAAGGACAAGCCATGGCTGACCGTGAGCAATGAACCATTTATGGTTGTCTTTAGGAAAGAGAGGATTTAGGTGTTTTTTGCATGTTTCTAGTGTTGATGATCTCTGCGGGAGTTTTCCTAATTGTATTTGCAATAAAGTGAGACGATATTGACTATGTTCTGTTTGTAGGAGTAAAATAAGGATTAGGCTGTGGAGAGATGGCTGAGAGGTTGATAGCTACGGTCTTGAAAACCGGTATAGTTCTAGGAACCATACTTTTAAATCGCGGGCGAAGGAGTTTAGCGGAAGGAAAATTGGCAGCGAAATTATAGGAAAGAAGGCCATGATCTCCGGTGAAATTGGCATGATCGCCCGCGATTTTGGGAAGGAAGCAAATCATGGGGAAGATTCTGAACCGCGATAGCGCCGCTATAGCGGTAATTTCGCCCGCGATTTAAAAGTATGCTAGGAACTATCGAGGGTTCGAATCCCTCCCTCTCCTTTCTTTCCCATAATTTTCATAACAGGATGACGACTCGCTCCTTTGTAGTCCCCCTTGCTCTCTCATACATTTCCCTCGTTTCCATCCTCGGAAGAAGACCATGATCACAAAAGTACAAAACAAAAGAACAAGTAATTCAAAGATTCAGCATCAACCTCCAGCACTGCCAAGTTAGGCCGAGGCACAAGACGACAAACCGTGGATCGAGAGCCGTCGTCCCCGAGGCTAAAACGCCACATGTTCTTTGGTGCTAGCTAGGCATGTCTTTTTTTATTAGACAGTTTTAGAAATCACGACTCATTTAATCAAGATGATTGGATCAGTTTTTAGCCAACTTTTCTTTTTTATTATTTTTTTAGCCAGTTTTTAGCCAACTTTTAGCTAAATAGTTGGTCAATTTCTCTTTTGTCAACAAAAGGGCAAAGCTCTTGTCGGTGACCCAAAAGAAAATCATTACTGGCTTGATGGCACCTCTCATAGGCAGTGTATCCTATGGAAAATTAGATGAATGTTTACTTTTGTATAAGAAAATAAAATAAGTAATACCTAATTCAACATTATGTTGCTTTTTTGTGAAAATCAACATTATATTGCTAACCACATGTATCACTTATAGATCTTACAAGCACTGGCGGAGGGGGGGGGGGGGGGGTAGGCTTTGGTTGGGGGTCAAACAAAATCACTATATGTTAATTTTTAGTGAAAAAAATGGTCTAATCCATAGATATATACACAAGTTTTTCTTTCAGCTGGGGGGCCACCGCCCAGGTTGGCCCCCATGAAGCTCTGCCACTGCTTACAAGAACAGGTAAACGCCATGGCTCTCTTACAACGACAATAACATGGAAAAAGAAATAAATAAATACTCATAAATGACAGCCGAGAGACCTCAGCTCGTTAGCAAAGATCTTTACAACAAATAAAATGCAATAGAGACAAAAAAAATAGATCATCATGTATTGGCCTGCTCACTCACCTTTTCTTCCTAATGATCCTCCAAACAATATCTTCATCAAAGGGTTGTGAGGAAAGTTCATTCTGGCAAATAAAGAATTTGGCAAGAAACTTGCTGCAAATCCTATTGTTATAAAGATTATTAAATTATTGATGGATAAATATTTTTGTGTGTGTACTTTATGGTCAAAACAGAAGAGAAGAATGCCATGGAATGTGGGCTCTCTTCTTTTGGTACCCCCGTTCATGAGCATAGTGCAACATGGTGAAACAAAGATGGTAACATCAACCCATACAATTATGCAAACGTGTTGAACAATTCCTCTAATCCATACAAGAAAATAAAACAAGAGATAGCCATCAAGTTAAGAAACATGTGCCAAGCGTCAACAATTAGGGTGAATGAGTAGAAGTTTGCCTTGTTTCAAAAGAGACAAACAAAACAATGACGCAGAAGGGCGATAAGCATCCATAAAGGTTTTAGGACTAATACTGGCATCATTTATAAAATTTAACATCCGAAGAGAACTATATTGACAATCATGAAAAAATGTTAGGCAAAATCCAAAAGTGGAACAAATATATCAGAACACATTCAAGACGAAGAATCCTCTTGAAGCCAAGCATATTTATTGTTAAGTTGTTTATTCATAGTTCTCCATAATCACCACACTGTTATAACCTCTACATACACACATAATGGCTTCTTTGATTCTATCGTATGCCTTAAGTTTTAATACATTCAACAAACAGCGTAGCCATCTAATCTTTTTTTCTACTTTTAAGTTATTTGTTAAAAAAATAGTGGCAACCAAATGTCACTGAAATGAGCTGATGGAGTATCACCGCCTTCCAACAGAACATTCAGACAAAGAGGATGTTCATCCTTTAGACTTTCTTGCAGAGCCCATATGCAAGCTCCACATCCTTTAAATGAACACCAATACCTGATTCACAGAAAAAGAGAGAGGAGAATGACAGGTCATTAAAATGATGCTTTCTGTGGACTCTTCAAATTTCTTACAGCCTCATTAACCTAGAACTGGTATTCCAAGATAGGAAATTTAATGACTCATACAACCGGGCGAAAGAATCTAAATTAGAGATTATCAGAACTGGTTAAGATTGGACAATACTGACCAATGGCCTTTTCCATCATTTGATCTTTCTCTGAATAGAATAATACAATAGTAAGATCTATGCCTTCATTGTCACTGATACTCTACTACATACTCCCTTTGTAAAGAAATATAAGAGTATTTATATCACAAAAAATAGTGATACAAACACTCTTATATTTCTTTACAGAGGGAGTACCATATAATGATTAATAACACCAGTAAATTAAATAAAGATTTTGCTAATAGTTAGGCACCTGGAATTTTTCTTAGCACTAGTATGTTGCCCGTGCGTTGCTACGGAAGATAAAAAGTGAATTCATCATATTCTCTGAAACTCACACCACGTATCTGTTGGGTTTTATTCCTCTTTGTTGCATATCTCCTTCACCCATACCTTCATATTCGGCTTACATATTTCATTTTGAGTCACCGTCTATTCCTTTAGCTCCTCCATCATTTCCTCTAATTTTGTTGAGTCTGTTTGGAGCGAAAGAATGGTGACATGTTAAGCAACTATTAGTCAATTCCCTCGCTTAATGTCGCTTTCTTTGAACCTCTTCAACACCTTTTCTCTCTATCCTCGAATTCTTTCCCCGTAGCATTTTCTACTCGGCCTTCTACACACCTACTTTGTTTTGTCTCCTCTTTACAATGGGGCCTTCTACACACCTAGTTTGTTCCGTATCCTCTTTCTAATGGTGAAAATTTCCATGCATAGATATAGAAAAGAAATCGGAGATGCCCTTAAACGCAATGGGAAAAATAGCCTAGTGAGCTCTCTCTAAATCCAGTAGTCCAAAATTCAACAATGTGCTCGCGCTGGCGGCGGAACAATCAGACGAGTATGCAGGACGGGGGACTTTTGGGAGCTCCCAAGAAGCTTGCGAGAACCACGCCTAGCCGGAGACTCCTCCTTCACGCCGCGATGAAGCTTCTTCAGGGGTTGGCACGACGCCTCAGACGCGTGATACGTCTGTTTTGCATCATGTTTCCTACTGTTATTTATAATACTTTTATGCATAATAATGCTTTTGGGAGTAATTCTAATGTATTTTCTCTCATAATGTGGAAGGTTTACACAAAGAGGGAGAATGCCAGCAACTAGAATTCTAGACCTGAAAAAGCTATGTCAGAGTTACCTATTCTGCACATCTCCAAATGAGCTGAAAATTTATGGAGAATTATTTTGCAATATATGAAGAATATTGGAACAAATAACTACCAGAGGGGCCCACCAGGTGGGCACAACCCACCTAGGTGCGCCAGGTAACCCAGGCGCGCCATGGTGGGTTGTGCCCTCCTCGGCCCACCTCCGGTGCCCCTCTTCTGGTATATATATCATTTTGACCTAGAAAAAAATAAGGAGAGGACTTTCGGGACGAAGCGCCACCGTCTCGAGGCGGAACTTGGGCAGGAGCACTTTTGCCCTCCGGCGAAGCGATTCCGTGGGGGGAAGTTCCCTCCCAGAGTGGGAAATCATCGTCATCGTCATCACCAACAACTCTCCCATCTTTGAGTGGGCCATCTCCATCAACATGTTCAACAACACCATCTCCTCTCAAACCCTAGTTCATCTCTTGTGTTCAATCTTTGTACTGGAACCTTAGATTGGTACTTGTGGGTGACTAGTAGTATTGATTACATCTTGTAGTTGATTACTATATGGTTTATTTGGTGAAAGATTATGTGTTCAGATCCATTATGTTATTTAATACCCCTCTGATCTTGAGCATGATTATTATTTGTGAGTAGTTACTTTTGTTCTTGAGGTCACGGGAGAAGTCATGTTGCAAATCATGTGAACTTGATATGTGTTCAATATTTTGATGATATGTATGTTGTGATTCCCTTAGTGGTGTCATGTGAACATCGACTACATGGCACTTCACCATATTTGGGCCTAAGTGAATGCATTGTGGAGTAGTTATTAGATGATGGGTTGCTAGAGTGATAGAAGCTTAAAACCTAGTTTATGCGCAGTAAGAACAACACCTAAGCACCGGTCCACCCACATATCAAATTATCAAAGTAGTGGACACAAATCAGACCAGCATGATGAAAGTGATGTGATGAAATTCCCGTGTACCCTCAAGAAAGTTTTGCTTATTATAAAGAGAACATTTTGGCCTGTGCTTTGCCAGAAAAGGATTGGGCTACCTTGCTGCACTTTATTTACCGTTACTGTCACTTGCTTGTTACAAATTATCTTGCTATCAAACTACCTGTTACCAACTATTTTAGTGCTTGCTGAAAACCACTTGTCATTTCTGTTTGTTCCTTGTTGGGTTAGACACTCTTACTTATCGAAAGGACTACGATTGACCTCCTATACTTGTGGGTCATCAAGGCTCTTTTCTGGCGCCATTGCCAGGGAGTGAAGCGTTCTTGGTAAGTGGAAATTGGTATGGAAACATTATTACTACGTGCTGAAATTTATTGTTACTTGTTACTATGGAGAATCATCCTTTGAGGGGTTTGTTTTGGGTATCTTCACCTCGACCAGATCCACAATTAGTTGCCCCTCAACCTACTTCACCTACTAAAAATATTGGTTATGAAATTCCTTCGGGTATGATAAAACAACTGCTAGCTAATCCTTATGCAGGAGATGGAACCGAACATCCTGATATGCACTTGATATATGTGGATGAAATTTGTGGATTATTTAAGCTTGCAGGTTGATGTCTACTACACAACTTTATTCTTGTAGACTCGTGTTGGACCTCCAAGCGCAGAATTTTTTAGGATAGTAGCAATTTTCCCTCAAGTAGATGACCTAAGGTTTATCAATCCGTGGGAGGTGTTGGATGAAGATGGTCTCTCTCAAGCAACCCTGCAATCAAATGCAAGAAATCTCTTGTGTCCCCAACACACCTAATACAATGGAAAATTGTATAGGTGCACTAGTTCGGCGAAGAGATGGTGATAAAAGTGTAATATGGATGGTAGAAATATATTTTTATAATCTGAATAAATAAAAACAGCAAGGTAGCAAATAGTAAACGGGAACAAAAACGGTATTGCAATGCTTCAAAATGAGGCCTAGGGTCCGTACTTCCATTAGTGCAATCTCCCAACAGTGATAATATAATTGGATCATATAACCATCCCTCAAAGTGCGATGAAGAATCACTCCAAAGTTGCTATCTTGCGGAGAACATAAGAATAAATTGTTTGTAGGATATGAAACCACCTCAAAGCTATTGTTCATTCGATCTATTCAAGATTTCGTACTAAAATAACACAAAGCTATTCTTTTTGTTCGATCTATCCTAGAGTTCATACTAAAATAACATCAAAGCAAATTCATATTCATAATACTCAAACCAACACAAAGAACTTCAGAGAATGCCCCAATATTTCTACCGGAGAAACAAAGACAAGAACGTGCATCAACCCCTATGCATAGATTACCCCAATGTCACCTCGGGAATCCGCGATTTGAGTTCCAAAACATATATCAAGTGAATCAATACGGTACCCTATTGTCACCATGAGTATTCAAGTGCAAGACATATATCAAGTGTTCTCAAATCCATAAAAGTATTCAATCTGATAACAACGAAATCTCAAAGGGAGAAACTCAATTCATCACAACAATATAGAGAGGGGAAAACACCATATGATCCTACTATATTAACAAAGCCCGCGATACATCAAGATCGTGACATCTCAAGTACACGAGAGAGAGAGAGAGAGAGATTAAACACATAGCTACTGGTACAACCCCTCAGCCCTGAGGGTGGACTAATCCCCCCTCATCGTGGTGGCCACCGGCATGATGAAGATGGCCATCGGAAATGATTCCCCCTCCGGCAGGGTGCTGGAAAGGGTCTAGATTGGTTTTCGATGGCTATAGAGCCTTGCAGCGGCAGAACTTCTGATCTAGGTTTACCCCTGATGGTTTCTCTATTTATAGGATTTTTTGGTGTTCGTTTCATGCTAGGATGCTCGAGGTGAGCACAACCCACCGGGGCACAGGTAAGGGCCCAGGCGCGCCCCGATGTCTTCTGCACTACTCCTTTACCTTCTAGTGCTCCCACAAAGCTTCGAGGTCTCTTTTGTTCTAAAAAAATCGTCAAAAAGTTTCAGCTCATTTGGAGAACTTTCATTTCTGCACAAAAAACAAGTGCACGATAGTTCTGATGAAAACAACGTCAGTCCGGGTTAGTTCCATGCAAATCATACCAAAACCATATAAAATTGTTGTAAACATGGCATGAATACTTCATAAATTATATATACGTTGGAGACGTATCAACATCCCCAAGATTAATTCCTACTTGTCCTCGAGTAGGTAAATGATAAAAGAAATAATTTATGAAGTGTGAATGTTAGCAAAGTGCACAAGTTTGATCAATGACAATTTCAATCACTTTTCCTAGCATCATAACAGCAATTATTTCTTATAAAACTTCTCATGTCAAAGTAGCAACCAATTCACATGTTAAGGTTCAAACAATGAATTCTCTTGAAACTCAACAACATATGTTATCAGTCACCAAGCAATGGTAATTCAACTTATTCAACAGAGTTTAAGCAAGAGCTCCATACACTCAACCATCATATAGTCTTCTATAATTGCTAACACCCACTGCATACACATGAGAAAAACGTTTCAACTGGACACATAGAAAGATAGGGGCTTATAATTTCGCCTCCCAACGTGTTCACCTCAAGGGTGATGTCAACAATAATAACTCATTCTACCCATATCCAACTGGATATATGTCCCTAGATCTTTCCTCACCACATGATGCTTGTCAAAAGAGAAAAATAAAAAGGAATAGAGAGAAAAACTTTGCCTCTTTGCATAAAAGTAAATACATAAAAGTAAACGATAGGCCCTTCGCAGAGGGAAGCAGAGGTTGCCATGCGCTTATTTGTTTGTATGCTCAACCCCTTAGTGCAAAAGAACATCATGTTTTATTGCTCCTTGTGATGGCAACCTTTATTATGCAGTCTGTCGCTTTTATTCTTTGCCATCACAAGTTCATACAACGCTCAATTTTCTCTTACACTAAATGATATAACACTTTTAGAAGAAAATTTTTATTGCCTTATTGCACCGACGACAACTTACTTGAAGGATCTTATTCAATCCTTAGGTAGGTATGGTGGACTCTTGAAAATAAGATTTGGGTTTAAGGGTTTTTCGGATGCACAAGTAGTATCTCTACTTGGTGCGGAATTTTTGGCTAGCAAAGATGGGGGGCAAGCACCACATGTTGAAGGATCTATGACAATATAACTTATTTGTGAATATGAACAAACATAAACCATTATGTTGTCTTCCTTTCCCAACGTCAACAATTTTGGCATATAATATTTTGATGGGGGCTCACAATCACAAAATATTTCCAAGATAGTGTATTTGCATGTGAAAGTTCTCTTCCTTATACTAATTATTCGTGAGTTGCTTGTATGACCAATATTGTGATTGTCAAGCCTCAAAAGATTTCACTTGCTAAACCCAATGTGAAGCTACCACTAGGGATGATATGATTTCGACTTCATGATATTCAATCCATTCAACAATTTACTCATAGGATATAAGTGAAGCACAAGAGTAAATGACAAGCTACTCCAAAAAGATATAAATGAAGATCATGAGAATAATATTTATTTCTCTCAAATTAATTTAAGTGAAGCAAGAGAGAATTTCTTCAAAAATACTAAAGCACACCATTCTAAAAAAGATATAAGTGAAGCACTAGAGCAATTCCATAGGAAAGAGCTTCATTGACGGGATGTGAATGCCGCTTACCTAGCCTCTCTGGCAACTATTTGAGGACTCTATTTTATTTTAAAATATTCATATCTAAGTACTTTATTAAAACAACAAGAAAAAATGGCATTCCAAGAATAGGACACATCATGTGAAGAAGCAAAAACTTAGGCTCACCCGATACTAACCAATAATTGTTGAAGAAGAAAGGTGGGATGCCTACCGGGGCATCCCCAAGCTTAGATGCTTGCGACTTCTTGAAATATTATCTTGGGATGCCTTGGGCATCCCCAAGCTTGAGCTTTTGTGTCTCCTTAATTCTTCTCATATCACGGTTTTCCAAAATATCAAAAGCTTCATCCACACAAAACTCAACAAGGACTTGTGAGATAAGTTAGTATAAACCAATGCAAAACCCTTGTCATTCTCTACTGTAGAAAATCACTAAAATTATTATTCAACATTGCACACTAAATGCCTCTGCATATTTAATACTCTTATCCTCAAATAGAATCATTAAACAAGCAAACATATGCAAACAATGCAAACATAACAGCACTCTAAATGCCTCTGTATATTTAATACTCTTATCCTCACACTACAGGAATCAGCTACTTTGCCGTCCGCCACGGCGGACGGCAAAGTCTTGAACGGCGGACAGCAAAGAGCTTTGCCGTCAGCCGCGGACGGCAAAAGGCTCCGGCAACGTAGCCTCCGGTAAATAGTTTCTTTGCCGTCTGCTACTGATGGCAAAGTCTTTGCCGTCTGCGGCGGACGGCAAAGAGAACGCGGCGGACGGCAAAGAGGGCGGACGGCAATAATTGCGCTGTCAGTCTGTTAAGTGGCTAACGGCAGGCCTTTGCCGTCCGCCGCTGACGGCAAAATTTCTAGTGTCTTTGCCTTCAGCCGTATGATGTCATCTACACGTCACTACATGGCAGGTTCTTTGCCGTCTACCACTGATGGCAAAGGCTTTGCCGTCTGCCACTGTAGGCAAACTAACCAAATGGGTCAGCTCCCAGGAAGCACAGCTGGATGCCACGTGGCTTCTTTGCCGTCCGCGGCAGACGGCAAAGAGCCCGTTGCCATCGGTGGCAGACGGCAAAGAGCCTGCATATTGGCTCTTTTATCTGTTTTTTATTAAATCCAACAATTTTCATCACAAATATATATGACATATATAGATATATTTCAAAAGGCCATTACAGAGCAAACATATAAGATATCCAACACATAACTTCATCATCCAACCATATATATCAACATAGGGGCATCCAACCATATATATTACAATAGTTTCATCCAATGATACATGCATAGTTCAACGATACAAAAGAAACATAGAAAGGGATAAGGAGCACTCCATCTATGCAAGCTTTCGTCAAGTGAATGAAATCTGCAAAATGAAAAATAAGAAAGTTAGAACAAGAAGAGTAGAACAAGAAGAAGAGTAGAACAAGAAGAAGACTAGAACAAGAAGAGTAGAACAAGAAGAAGACTAGAACAAGAAGAGTATGTCATTTATGAGCTAACTTACGTGAAATGGATCATATATGAGCTAACTAAGTTGAAATGGGTCGTTTATGAGCTAGCTAAGGTGAAATGGATCATTTATGAGCTAACTTAGTTGAAATGGGTCGTTTATGAGCTAACAAGGTCAAATGGATCGTTTTTGAGGTAACTAAGGTGAAATGGATCGTTTTTAGCTAACTTAGGTGAAGTGGATCATTTATGAGCTAACTTAGTTGAAATGGATCGTTTTTGAGCTAACTTAGGTGAAATGGATCATTTATGAGCTAATTTAGTCGAAATGGATCTTTTTGAGCTAACTTAGGTGAAATGGATCATTTAAGAGCTAATTTAGGTGAAATGGATCGTTTTTTAGCTAACTTGGTGAAATGGATCGTTTGTGAGCTAAATTAGTTGAAATGGGTCGTTTATGAGATAACCTAGGTAAGATGGGTCATTTTGGAGTTAACCTAGGTGAAATGGGTCATTTTAAAGCTAACGTAGGTAAAATGGATCATTTAGGAGCTAATCTAGGTAAACTGGGTCATTTTTGAGCTAACTTGGGTGAACTGGATCATTTATAAGCTAACCTAGGTAAAATGGGTCATTTTAGAGCTAACTTAGGTAAAATGGATCGTCTATGAGCTAACTAAGCTAATTATGCATTTTTTGACATAAGTAAGCTAAGTACAGATCATTTTAGAGCTAACTTAGGTAAAATGGATGGTTTTGGAGGTCAGTAAGCTTATTAAGTCATTTTGGAGGTGAAGAAGCTAAGTCTAGGTCATTATGGTAAGCATTGGAGGAAATAAAGCTAAGTCTAGGTCTTTATGCATGTGTTAAGCAAAACACTAGATAAACTTACCAAGATCCAGGAGGTGTAGGAGCGGGGTGGCTCGTGTCGGTAGCTGGAGAAGGATCGTGCGATGCTTGTCTGGAGTTACGCTGCACCAAAGATCATTTCCAATGTCTTGTTAGCATGATGACACTCAAATGTTAAGACTAGCAAGTAATGTCCATTCAAATAAAACTCACAGTGGTCCCAGGAGCAATCACTGGCATCGGCGGAGCGGTCTGACCTGTCTTCTCGCACACAGACTGCACATTTGGTTTTGACGACTCAGTCATACTAGTTAGTAATGGGACAAACACTACATGAATGTTTTGGCTAATCTGCAGAAGAAACTTACCACAAGGAGCTCGTACATGGCCCTTGCCTGCATGTCATTTCGTGCCCTCTCCTCCTCCATCATCTTTGCCGTCCTCTCCTCCAACTCCCGCTGCCTCTCCGCCGCCTCCGCCAGAAGTTTCTCCGTTCTATCTCTCTCACTCTGTATAGCAGCCTGCAACACCACTCACACGACCATTTGTAATCATTGATGGAAGCGCACACAATGTAATGGAGAAACATAACTGAGTACGTATCACTAACCTTGATGGCGAGTTGCACTGGCCGTTCACGAGGCCTTATCTCAGGAGTAGAGCTCGACTGGCGCGCCTTGATCTCCGGGAGAGTGCTAGGACAACGTATAAGTCCATCTCCAATGGCTATGGAGCCATGGGACCTCCCGCCACCAGATATCATCAACAGCTCTGGATCAATGGGACCCTAGCTCGGGTTAAAGTCCTCCCCTTTCCTCGCCTTCCCCTCATCTCTATATCTCACGAGCTTGTTGTGGGAGGAGATGTTGGTGAAGTTGTTTGCATCATCGAGGTCAGACTGAGAGAAAGCCTTGACTTTCTTGAAAGAGGCAGTGTGGGCCATGGCATACAGGTCGTACACCTCTGGCACCTTATCCGCCTTATTGTAGCGTGCCTGAAAGAGAGAAACAATGAAAATTAGTAATTAAAGGGCTCAAGCTAGCATGATGAATGAATTGCATGAATCATGAAGCAAACCACATACCCAGTTGCGCCCGAACTGATATAAGTTGGAGCTGCCTTGATGGTGTGGCACACCTTCCATTTGGGCACGTTTGTCCTTGGCCTCGTTGTGGAGGGCTAGCCATTGTTTTGAGCACCACTCATCGACCAACACCTCCCAACAATCCATTCGATCCGCACACCATCTCGGAGGCACCTAAGTTAGCAAATAGAAACTTGAGCGCTACGGCTAAGAATTACTAAATGAAGGAACTTAAGTAGAGAAGGCCTTAAGAATTACCTTCATGTACTGCTCCTTACTCAGGAACTTATCGCGGCACGCCGGCTTGGTCTTCTTGATACCACGCAAGGCGTAGTAGTCTCGAACAGCCTGCACCCGAGCCTCGTGCCGTAAGTTCTGGAGTAGGCGCTTGCAGACGTTCTCGATAACATGTGCCGCGTCCTCCTCGTATCCCTCCTCACACCTGTAGAATGTCTGCAATGAAATGAGACAATATTGATTAGTACAATTAATAACTAGCTAGTTGAAGATTTTTAAATGTGTAAAGGAGAAATTACCCAGAACTTTTTGATCACCATGTCTGCCCTCGTGTCGCACACGACACCGTCGATAATCTCATCTGGCGGGGCCGGGGCAGCCACGTAGTGCTCCCAGCTCAATCCAAGCTCTGGAAGCTGACCCTCACCAGGCAACGTGACAAACCCCGGGAAGTTTTGCTGGCAAAGAACTCCAAGGATGGAGTTGGGCCGGCGGACACTATGGTGGTGGTCCCAACCCCTGCAGCATGACAAGGCCAACACATTAGTTATTTGAAAAAACATGAATGCACAAGGTACAAAAATATTAAATGCACTTACGTACCTCTCCCCATCAGGGAAAATCAACCACCTCTGCTCGCGGGTCACCGGCACGGACGGGAGCCGTGTAGCACCACGCTGGTAGACGGTGCCCCCCTCCTCCTCAAGATCAGTCGGCTCCCCGCCATCATCAGCATGGCCACTCGGCTCCTCGGGCTGATCCGGCCAGGTACCCCATCCGGACGTGTGCTCCTCCGGGGTCACGTGGGCCGAAGGCCAGTCGACCCGAGGCTCGTGGGCCCAAGACCCGTGGACCCGAGGCTCGTGGACCGGAGTCCGTGTAGCCTCCTCCTCGGACGAGTCCACCCTAGTAGTCACGTGCTCGGGTGAAACGGCTGGGGGTGGCGGCGAGGAAGGCACCGTAGCAGTCACCCTACCTCTTCTCCCACGACCACGTGCCCCACCTCCTCTCTTCCTACCTCGTCCCCTGTTGGGCACCGCGGTCGACGAAGAAGGGCCCGGCGGTGTGGCCATACTGTCCAGCAACGCTCGGCGGAGAGGTGCGTCTGGAATGCAAGATCTCAGAACACGCTCCCGACCAGCGCCCACCATCTTTCAACACCTGCCATGACAAACAGTAAACGAAATTAGTACAACATAAAAAAAGACCGACATGAATAATAATATGTGTATCACTTAAGTGCATCATCATCAAGTACAACATAAAAAAATGTAATATCTGACACTACTAATAATCTCGATCAGTATCATCAATAAATGCATAATCATCATCATCACTATAATCAATGACGGGCTCATAGGGTTCATTGGCATCAACATGTGCAAGGCCACCTTGACGTAATCGGTCAAGCATTGACAGGTTATCCGCAGCAGTAACCTCTTCTTGTTCCGGCTCTTCTTGTTCCTCCTCTGGGGTGATGTCGGATTCATTATCGCTGTCTACTTCAATGTTTTGGGGTGAAGTATAGCGGTTCTTGAAACGCTTTTTGGAAAGACGTGTCTCTTGGAAGAATTCTCCTTCATATGTGTCTGGGTTAATGTGAGGTTCATAATCCTCTTCCTTTGGGGGAGAAAGTCTAGCACGTGGCGGCACTTCATAAACAACATCCCAACCTTTCAGATTTGGATTAGTTTGGTAGGCCCACGGTAGATAGAATACTTGGGTCGCCTGTTGAGCCATAATATAGACATCAGGAACATCTAAATGAGTGCTTTGGTTGCCGATAACTCGGTTACAAAACATGATCATCTCATACAATAAAATCAGCATCATGCCTTGACCATATCACATCACAACATACCCTGCAAAAACAAGTTAGACGTCCTCTACTTTGTTGTTGCAAGTTTTACGTGGCTGCTACGGGCTTAAGTAAGAACTCATCTCACCTACGCATCAAAACCACAACGATAGTTCGTCAAATAGACTCCGTTTTAACCTTCTCAAGGACCGGGCGTAGTCACACTTGGTTCAACTAAAGTTGGAGAGACAGTCTTCCGCAAGCCATCTATGTGCAAAGCACGTCGAGGTTACCGGTCTCGCGTAAGAGTATGCGTAAGGTTGGTCCAGATCGTCTCACCCAACAATACCGCCGAACCAAAGTATGACATGCTGGTAGGCAGTATGACTTGTATCGCCCACAACTCACTTGTGTTATACTCGTGCAAATAACATCAAACCATAAAACCTAGGCTCGGATGCCACTGTTGGGGAACGTAGTAATTTCGAAAATTTTCCTACGCACACGCAAGATCATGGTGATGCACAGCAACAAGAGGGGAGAGTGTTGTCTACGTACCAACGCAGACCGACTGCGGAAGCGATCACACAACATAGAGGAAGTAGTCGTACGTCTTCTTCCCGATCCGACCGATCCAAGCACCGTTACTCCGGCACCTCCGAGTTCTTAGCACACGTTCAGCTCGATGACGATCCTCGGGCTCCGATCCAGCAAAGCATCGAGGAAGAGTTCCGTCAGCACGACGGCGTGGTGACGATCTTGATGTACTACCGACGCAGGGCTTCGCCTAAGCACTACAACGGTATGATCGAGGTGGAATTTGGTGGCAGGGGGCACCGCACACGGCTAAGGAACGATCTCAAGGATCAACTTGTGTGTCTTGGGGTGTCCCCTGCTCCCGTATATAAAGGTTGGAGGGAGGGGGCTGGCTGGCCAGAGAGAGGGAGGCGCAGGGGGAGTCCTACTCCTACCGGGAGTAGGACTCCCCCCTCCAATCCTATTCCAACTAGGACTCTCAAGGGGGAAAGGAGAGAGAGGGGGGCCGGCCCCTTCTCCTAGTCCTACTAGGACTTGGGGAAGGGGGGGGGGCGCGGCCAGCTGTGGGCTGCCCCTTTTCTCTTTTCCACTAAGGCCCAATAGGCCCATTAGTCTCCCGGGGGGTTCCGGTAACCCTCCCGGTATTCCGGTAAAATCCCGATTTCACCCGGAACACTTCCTATGTCCAAACATAGGCTTCCAATATATCAATCTTTACGTCTCGACCATTTCGAGACTCCTCGTCATGTCCGTTATCTCATCCGGGACTCCGAACAACCTTCGGTACATCAAAATGCATAAACTCATAATAACTGTCATCGTACCGTTAAGCGTGCGGACCCTACGGTTCGAGAACAATGCAGACATGACCGAGACACGTCTCCGGTCAATAACCAATAGCGGGACCTGGATGCCCATATTGGCTCCTACATATTCTACGAAGATCTTTATCGGTCAGACCGCATAACAACATACGTTGTTCCCTTTGTCATCGGTATGTTACTTGCCCGAGATTCGATCGTCGGTATCCAATACCTAGTTCAATCTCGTTACCGGCAAGTCTCTTTACTCGTTCCGTAATACATCATCTCACAACTAACATATTAGTTGCAGTGCTTGCAAGGCTTATGTGATGTGCATTACCGAGAGGGCCCAGAGATACCTCTCCAACAATCGGAGTGACAAACCCTAATCTCGAAATACGCCAACCCAACATCTACCATTGGAGACACCTGTAGTACTCCTTTATAATCACCCAGTTACGTTGTGACGTTTGGTAGTACCCAAAGTGTTCCTCCGGTAAACGGGAGTTGCATAATCTCATAGTTATAGGAACATGTATAAGTCATGAAGAAAGCAATAGCAACATACTAAACGATCGGGTGCTAAGCTAATGGAATGGGTCATGTCAATCAGATCATTCTACTAATGATGTGACCTCGTTAATCAAATAACAACTCTTTGTTCATGGTTAGGAAACATAACCATCTTTGATTAACGAGCTAGTCAAGTAGAGGCATACTAGTGACACTCTGTTGGTCTATGTATTCACACATGTATTATGTTTCCGGTTAATACAATTCTAGCATGAATAATAAACATTTATCATGATATAAGGAAATAAATAATAACTTTATTATTGCCTCTAGGGCATATTTCCTTCAGTCTCCCACTTGCACTAGAGTCAATAATCTAGATTACACAGTAATGATTCTAACACCCATGGAGCCTTGGTGCTGATCATGTTTTGCTCGTGGAAGAGGCTTAGTCAACGGGTCTGCAACATTCAGATCCGTATGTATCTTGCAAATCTCTATGTCTCCCACCTGGACTAAATCCCGGATGGAGTTGAAGCGTCTCTTGATGTGTTTGGTCCTTTTGTGAAATCTGGATTCCTTTGCCAAAGCAATTGCACCAGTATTGTCACAAAAGATTTTCATTGGACCCGATGCACTAGGTATGACACCTAGATCGGATATGAACTCCTTCATCCAGACTCCTTCGTTTGCTGCTTCCGAAGCAGCTATATACTCCGCTTCACATGTAGATCCCGCTACGACGCTTTGTTTAGAACTGCACCAACTGACAGCTCCACCGTTTAAAGTAAACACGTATCCGGTTTGCGATTTAGAATCGTCCGGATCAGTGTCAAAGCTTGCATCAACGTAACCTCTTACGGTGAGCTCTTTGTCACCTCCATATACGAGAAACATATCCTTAGTCCTTTTCAGGTATTTCAGGATGTTCTTGACCGCTGTCCAGTGATCCATTCCTGGATTACTTTGGTACCTCCCTGCTAAACTTATAGCAAGGCACACATCAGGTCTGGTACACAGCATTGCATACATGATAGAGCCTATGGCTGAAGCATAGGGAACATCTTTCATTTTCTCTCTATCTTCTGCAGTGGTCGGGCATTGAGTCTGACTCAACTTCACACCTTGTAACACAGGCAAGAACCCTTTCTTTGCTTGATCCATTTTGAACTTCTTCAAAATCTTGTCAAGGTATGTGCTCTGTGAAAGTCCAATTAAGCGTTTTGATCTATCTCTATAGATCTTTATGCCTAATATGTAAGCAGCTTCCCCGAGGTCTTTCATCGAAAAACTTTTATTCAAGTATCCCTTTATGCTATCCAGAAATTCTATATCATTTCCAATCAGCAATATGTCATCCACATATAATATTAGAAATGCTACAGAGCTCCCACTCACTTTCTTGTAAATACAGGCTTCTCCAAAAGTCTGTATAAAGCGAAATGCTTTGATCACACTATCAAAGCATTTATTCCAACTCCGAGATGCTTGCACCAGTCCATAAATGGATCGCTGGAGTTTGCATACTTTGTTAGCTCCCTTTGGATCGACAAAACCTTCTGGTTGTATCATATACAACTCTTCTTCCAGAAATCCATTCAGGAATGCAGTTTTGACATCCATCTGCCATATTTCATAATCATAAAATGCGGCAATTGCTAACATAATTCTGACGGACTTAAGCATCGCTACGGGTGGGAAGGTCTCATCGTAGTCAACCCCTTGAACTTGTCGAAAACCTTTCGCGACAAGTCGAGCTTTATAGACAGTAATATTACCGTCTGCGTCAGTCTTTTTCTTGAAGATCCATTTATTCTCAATTGCTTGCCGATCATCGGGCAAGTCAACCAAAGTCCATACTTTGTTTTCATACATGGATCCCATCTCAGATTTCATGGCCTCAAGCCACTTTGCGGAATCTAGGCTCACCATCGCTTCTTCATAGTTCGTAGGTTCATCATGATCTAGTAGCATGACTTCCAGAACTGGATTACCGTACCACTCTGGTGCGGATCTCACTCTGGTTGATCTACGTGGTTCAGTAGTATCTTGTCCTGAAGCTTCATGATCATCATCATTAGCTTCCTCACTAATTGGTATAGGTGTCGCAGAAACAGTTTTCTGTGATGTACTATTTTCCAATAAGGGAGCAGGTATAGTTACCTCGTCAAGTTCTACTTTCCTCCTACTCACTTCTTTCGAGAGAAACTCCTTCTCTAGAAAGTTTCCGAATTTAGCAACAAAAGTCCTGCCTTCGGATCTGTGATAGAAGGTGTATCCAATAGTTTCCTTTGGATATCCTATGAAGACACATTTCTCCGATTTGGGTTCGAGCTTATCAGGTTGAAGCTTTTTCACATAAGCATCGCAGCCCCAAACTTTAAGAAACGACAACTTTGGTTTCTTGCCAAACCATAGTTCATAAGGTGTCGTCTCAACGGATTTTGATGGTGCCCTATTTAACGTGAATGCGGCCGTCTCTAAAGCATAACCCCAAAACGATAGCGGTAAATCAGTAAGAGACATCATAGATCGCACCATATCTAGTAAAGTACGATTACGACGTTCGGACACACCATTACGCTGTGGTGTTCCGGGTGGCGTGAGTTGTGAAACTATTCCACAATTTTTCAAATGTACACCAAACTCGTAACTCAAATATTCTCCTCCACGATCAGATCGTAGAAACTTTATTTTCTTGTTACGATGATTTTCAACCTCACTCTGAAATTCTTTGAACTTTTCAAATGTTTCAGACTTATGTTTCATCAAGTAGATATACCCATATCTGCTTAAATCATCTGTGAAGGTGAGAAAATAACGATATCCGCCACGAGCCTCAATATTCATCGGACCACATACATCGGTATGTATGATTTCCAATAAATCTGTTGC
The DNA here is from genome assembly GCA_034509565.1 of Triticum monococcum. Classification (NCBI taxonomy): domain Eukaryota; kingdom Viridiplantae; phylum Streptophyta; class Magnoliopsida; order Poales; family Poaceae; genus Triticum; species Triticum monococcum. The sequence goes on along the minus strand of CM067841.1, from coordinate 567,166,609 downwards.
TCTCTCCATAGTATCGGAGAACGGTGTTTTAGTCATCTTGCCTATGAGGCACGGTTCGCAAGTAGCAAGTGATTCATAATCAAGTGGTTCCAAAAGCCCATCAGTATGGAGTTTCTTCATGCGCTTTACACCGATATGACCTAAACGGCAGTGCCACAAATAAGTTGCACTATCATTATTAACTTTGCATCTTTTGGCTTCTACATTATGAATATGTGTATCACTATCATCGAGATTCAACAAGAATAGACCACTCTTCAAAGGTGCATGACCATAAAAGATATTACTCATATAAATAGAACAACCATTATTCTCTGATTTAAATGAATAACTGTCTCGCATCAAACAAGATCCAGATATAATGTTCATGCTCAACGCTGGCACCAAATAACAATTATTTAGGTCTAATATTAATCCCGAAGGTAGATGTAGAGGTAGCGTGCCGACTGCGATCACATCGACTTTGGAACCGTTTCCCACGCGCATCGTCACCTCGTCCTTTGCTAGCGTCCGCTTATTCCGTAGTCCCTGTTTCGAGTTGCAAATATTAGCAACAGAACCAGTATCAAATACCCAGGTGCTACTGCGAGCTCTAGTAAGGTACACATCAATAACATGTATATCACATATACCTTTGTTCACTTTGCCATCCTTCTTATCCGCCAAATACTTGGGGCAGTTCTGCTTCCAGTGACCAGTCTGCTTGCAGTAGAAGCACTCAGTTTCAGGCTTAGGTCCAGACTTGGGTTTCTTCTCCTGAGCAGCAACTTGCTTGCTGTTCTTCTTGAAGTTTCCCTTCTTCTTCCCTTTGCCCTTTTTCTTGAAACTAGTGGTTTTGCTAACCATCAACACTTGATGCTCCTTCTTGATTTCTACCTCCGCAGTTTTCAGCATTGCGAAGAGCTCGGGAATAGTCTTGTTCATCCCTTGCATATTATAGTTCATCACGAAGCTCTTGTAGCTTGGTGGCAGTGATTGGAGAATTCTGTCAATGACGCAGTCATCTGGAAGATTAACTCCCATCTGAATCAAGTGATTATTATACCCAGACATTTTGAGTATATGCTCACTGACAGAACTGTTCTCCTCCATCTTGCAGCTATAGAATTTATTGGAGACTTCATATCTCTCAATTCGGGCATTTGCTTGAAATATCAACTTCAACTCCTGGAACATCTCATATGCTCCATGACGTTCAAAACGTCGTTGAAGTCCCGATTCTAAGCCGTAAAGCATGGCACACTGAACTATCGAGTAGTCATCAGCTTTGCTCTGCCAGACGTTCATAACATCTGGCGTTGCTCCAGGAGCAGGCCTGTCACCCAGCGGTGCTTCCAGGACGTAATTCTTCTGTGCAGCAATGAGGATAATCCTCAGGTTACGGACCCAGTCCGTGTAATTGCTACCATCATCTTTCAACTTTGCTTTCTCAAGGAACGCATTAAAATTTAACGGAACAACAGCACGAGCCATCTATCTACAATCAACATAAACAAGCAAGATACTATCAGGTACTAAGTTCATGATAAGTTTAAGTTCAGTTAATCAAATTACTTAAGAACTCCCACTTAGATAGACATCCCTCTAATCCTCTAAGTGATCACGTGATCCAAATCAACTAAACCATAACCGATCATCACGTGAGATGGAGTAGTTTTCAATGGTGAACATCGTTATGTTGATCATATCTACTATATGATTCACGCTCGACCTTTCGGTCTCCGTGTTCCGAGGCCATATCTGTATATGCTTGGCTCGTCAAGTATAACCTGAGTATTCTGCGTGTGCAACTATTTTGCACCCATTGTATTTGGACGTAGAGCTTATCACACCCGATCATCACGTGGTGTCTGGGCACGACGAACTTTGGCAACGGTGCATACTCAGGGAGAACACTTCTTGGTAATTTAGTGAGAGATCATCTTATAATGCTACCGTCAATCAAAGCAAGATAAGATGCATAAAAGGATAAACATCACATGCAATCAATATAAGTGATATGATATGGCCATCATCATCTTGTGCTTGTGATCTCCATCTCCGAAGCATCGTCATGATCACCATCGTCACCGGCGCGACACCTTGATCTCCATCGTAGCATCGTTGTCGTCTCGCCAATCTTATGCTTCCACGACTATCACTACCGCTTAGTAATAAAGTAAAGCATTACATCGCGATTGCATTGCATACAATAAAGCGACAACCATATGGCTCCTGCCAGTTGCCGATAACTCGGTTACAAAACATGATCATCTCATACAATAAAATCAGCATCATGCCTTGACCATATCACATCACAACATACCCTGCAAAAACAAGTTAGACGTCCTCTACTTTGTTGTTGCAAGTTTTACGTGGCTGCTACGGGCTTAAGTAAGAACTCATCTCACCTACGCATCAAAACCACAACGATAGTTCGTCAAATAGACTCCGTTTTAACCTTCTCAAGGACCGGGCGTAGTCACACTTGGTTCAACTAAAGTTGGAGAGACAGTCTTCCGCAAGCCATCTATGTGGAAAGCACGTCGAGGGAACCGGTCTCGCGTAAGAGTACGCATAAGGTTGGTCTGGATCGTCTCACCCAACAATACCGCCGAACCAAAGTATGACATGCTGGTAGGCAGTATGACTTGTATCGCCCACGGTAGATAGAATACTTGGGTCGCCTGTTGAGCCATAATATAGACATCAGGAACATCTAAATGAGTGCTTTGGTTGCCGATAACTCGGTTACAAAACATGATCATCTCATACAATAAAATCAGCATCATGCCTTGACCATATCACATCACAACATACCCTGCAAAAACAAGTTAGACGTCCTCTACTTTGTTGTTGCAAGTTTTACATGGCTGCTACGGGCTTAAGTAAGAACTCATCTCACCTACGCATGAAAACCACAACGATAGTTCGTCAAATAGACTCTGTTTTAACCTTCTCAAGGACCGGGCGTAGTCACACTTGGTTCAACTAAAGTTGGAGAGACAGTCTTCCGCAAGCCATCTATGTGCAAAGCACGTCGAGGGAACCGGTCTCGCGTAAGAGTACGCGTAAGGTTGGTCCGGATCGTCTCACCCAACAATACCGCCGAACCAAAGTATGACATGCTGGTAGGCAGTATGACTTATATCGCCCACAACTCACTTGTGTTCTACTCGTGCAAATAACATCAAACCATAAAACCTAGGCTCGGATGCCACTGTTGGGGAACGTAGTAATTTCGAAAATTTTCCTACGCACACGCAAGATCATGGTGATGCACAGCAACGAGAGGGGAGAGTGTTGTCTACGTACCAACGCAGACCGACTGCGGAAGCGATCACACAACGTAGAGGAAGTAGTCGTACGTCTTCTTCCCGATCCGACCGATCCAAGCACCGTTACTCCGGCACCTCCGAGTTCTTAGCACACGTTCAGCTCGATGACGATCCTTGGGCTCCGATCCAGCAAAGCGTCGAGGAAGAGTTCCGTCAGCACGACGGCGTGGTGACGATCTTGATGTACTACCGACGCAGGGCTTCGCCTAAGCACTACAACGGTATGATCGAGGTGGAATTTGATGGCAGGGGGCACCGCACACGGCTATGGAACGATCTCAAGGATCAACTTGTGTGTCTTGGGGTGTCCCCTGCTCCCGTATATAAAGGTTGGAGGGAGGGGGCTGGCTGGCCAGAGAGAGGGAGGCGCAGGGGGAGTCCTACTCCTACCGGGAGTTGGACTCCCCCCTCCAATCCTATTCCAACTAGGACTCTCAAGGGGGAAAGGAGAGAGAGGGGGGCCGGCCCCTTCTCCTAGTCCTACTAGGACTTGGGGAAGGGGGGGGGGGCGCGGCCAGCTGTGGTCTGCCCCTTTTCTCTTTTCCACTAAGGCCCAATAGGCCCATTAGTCTCCCGGGGGGTTCCGGTAACCCTCCCGGTATTCCGGTAAAATCCCGATTTCACCCGGAACACTTCCTATGTCCAAACATAGGCTTCCAATATATCAATCTTTACGTCTTGACCATTTCGAGACTCCTCGTCATGTCCGTGATCTCATCCGGGACTCCGAACAACCTTCGGTACATCAAAATGCATAAACTCATAATAACTGTCATCGTACCGTTAAGCGTGCGGACCCTACGGTTCGAGAACAATGCAGACATGACCGAGACACGTCTCCGGTCAATAACCAATAGCGGGACCTGGATGCCCATATTGGCTCCTACATATTCTACGAAGATCTTTATCGGTCAGACCGCATAACAACATACGTTGTTCCCTTTGTCATCGGTATGTTACTTGCCCGAGATTCGATCGTCGGTATCCAATACCTAGTTCAATATCGTTACCGGCAAGTCTCTTTACTCGTTCCGTAATACATCATCTCACAACTAACATATTAGTTGCAGTGCTTGCAAGGCTTATGTGATGTGCATTACCGAGAGGGCCCAGAGATACCTCTCCGACAATCGGAGTGACAAACCCTAATCTCGAAATACGCCAACCCAACATCTACCATTGGAGACACCTGTAGTACTCCTTTATAATCACCCAGTTACGTTGTGACGTTTGGTAGTACCCAAAGTGTTCCTCCGGTAAACGGGAGTTGCATAATCTCATAGTTATAGGAACATGTATAAGTCATGAAGAAAGCAATAGCAACATACTAAACGATTGGGTGCTAAGCTAATGGAATGGGTCATGTCAATCAGATCATTCTACTAATGATGTGACCTCGTTAATCAAATAACAACTCTTTGTTCATGGTTAGGAAACATAACCATCTTTGATTAACGAGCTAGTCAAGTAGAGGCATACTAGTGACACTCTGTTGGTCTATGTATTCACACATGTATTATGTTTCCGGTTAATACAATTCTAGCATGAATAATAAACATTTATCATGATATAAGGAAATAAATAATAACTTTATTATTGCCTCTAGGGCATATTTCCTTCAAATACTCGGTACCTCCTTCGCCGATAGCAGATACACAACAATTTGTTGACTTTCGGTTGGCCATAGATAGCTCTTTGCCATAGGTACGAAAGCGATACCCGTTGATGTCGTACTTGTCAAATGAACAGACCTTATAGTCAAAACCATTAGCGACTTGTCTCAATTCGGCGTCCATAGACTCTGAATTAGCCTACAGGTTTAATATGAAAGGATTGTTGCATTATGCACAAATTAGCGAATGAAATGAAATTATCTAATAGAAATTACCGTTTGTTTGAACCAAGAGATGAAACCGGGATAGCCACCTCCTTGCTTTGCGAGAAGCTCATACTCTTCGACGGAATCCTTTTGGATCTCCGCTCCATGCGAGAATATGGTGACGTATCGACTGTATGACATATCCAGGAATAAGAGTAGTTCAAAGGAAATAGAAGTTGCGAAACAATGTACCGAGAACTTACTCGATGTACGGCCGCACTTCTATCAGGTTGTTGAAGATATACAACGAAATGGTCCGCCATTCTTCGTTATCCAAAGATACCGGATGTGAAACACTAGCTGGTGCGAGATTCCCTTTGAATAGGCTGAGGTTGGATCCACCCTTTTTAGGCTCGTCAGCATTGTACCGAGGCTTCGGATTATGCAAATGACGATTTTTGGCTTCGTAGTGCGCTGTTACAAAGTTTGCCGCCTCCTTTGTGATGAATGCCTTAGCCATCGATGCTTCAATTCTACGTTTATTTTTACATTTTTCTCAAAGCGTTTTCTGCATCCTCTTAGTTGGGTAGCACCAACGATTTTGCACGGGCCCCCCCAATCTTGCCTCGGTCGGGAGATGCAAAATCAAATGCTGCATTGGATTAAAGAAGCCCGGTGGAAAGATCTTCTCAAACTTGCAGATCAACTCTGGCGCCAACTCTTCCATTTCTTCTAGCACGCCAGGCGATAGTTCTTTCGCACAAAGAACACGGAAGAAATAGCTGAGTTCTGCCAGTACTAGCCATTCATCCTCAGGGATGAAGCCACGCAACATCACCGGCATTACCCGCTCAATCCATATGTGCCAATCATGACTCTTGAGACCAAATATCTTCAGTTTATCAAGATTTGCTCCCCTCTTTAGATTCGCTGCATACCCATCGGGGAACATCAACTGCTGTTGCACCCACAAGAGAATTTCCCTCATAGCTGGCCTTCCAAGATTGAACCATGCCTTTGGCTTCGTCCAGTTCTGCTTTCCTTTCGGTTCTTTCATATTTTGTAACGGCCTATCACATAGCGCCTCCAGATCGACTCTAGCCTTAGTATTATCCTTTGAATTCCCATCTATGCCGAACAATGTACCAAAAAGTGCCTCGCCGATATTCTTCTCAGTGTGCATCACGTCGATGTTGTGTGGGCAAAGGAGGTCTTTGAAGTAAGGCAGATCCCATAAGCATGTTTTGTGAGTCCACGCGTGCTTAGTATTATACCCCTTGAAGTACCCTGGACGTTGTGGATCTGGCTCGAGAGCGTTTAACTGATCCAAGGTCTGTTGGCCTGTCAATGCAGGTGGTGCAGAGTTTTTGACAACTCTACCCCTGATGAAGTTCTTCTTGTGTTTCCTGAACTTATGGTGAGGATCCAGGAACTATCTATGCATGTCGAAGCAAGAAAACTTGCGACCGGCCTGAAGCCAACGAAACTCAAGAGCTCCCTTGCATGTGGGGCACGGGAACCTTCCATGCACACACCAGCCAACGAATAGCGCATACGCTGGCAAGTCATGCGTGGAGTACATGTACCAGACACGCATTATGAAGTTCCGTTTGCTAAAGGCGTCGTATGTCTTGAACCCATTATCCCAAGCTTCTTGCAATTCGTCCTTAAGCAGCTGCATGTACACATTCATATTTTTGCCCGGATAGTTGGGTCCTGGAATTATCAACGTCAGGAAAATGTTCTTTCTTTGCATAATCTGTCCGGGGGGGAGATTGAGTGGAAAGACAAATACGGGCAAACAACTGTATTGGGCTGCCGTCATACCAAACACACTGAACCCATCCGTGCTGATGCCGACTCGAGGATGCCTCGGATCTGCCGCTTTGTCAGCATGTAATTCATCAAACTTTTTCCACGCAACACCATCCGATGTGTGTACCATCATCAGATTCCCATCTGCATCTAGTTTGGTTCTTTTGCCTGTTTTGTGCCATGTCATCTGTCTGGCCGTCTCTTCGACCATGAAAAGACGTTGAAGTCTTGGTACGATAGGCATATACCGAAGAACACTAATGGGGATTTTGGTCTGTGTCTTCTCACCCATACCGTTGTCTACCACAATATACCTGGAAGACTTGCAAATGGGACAATAGTTCAAGTCCGCATAGTCAAGCCTAAATAAGGCACATCCTTTCGCACAGGCATGTATGTTCTCATAGGGCATCTTCAGTGCACGGAGGATTTTGTCCGACTGGTACAGGTTTGTAGGCATTACATGGCCTTTGGGTAGAAAGCGTCCAAATACTGTCATAATTGCGTCATAGCATTCTCTACCCAAGTTGAACTGAGCCTTCAGAGCCATTACTTGTGAGATGGAATCCAACTGACAAAGCTCAGTGTGCTCGTGGAGCGGACGTTTCGAAGACTCCAACATTTCATTGAAGGCCTTTGCAGATTCCTCCATCTCCTCGTCCGAATCCCGAGCATCATCATAGCCTTGGACCACGTTTTCCATCCCGGTACCATGCTCATCGGTGCGACGACGATCCACCTTAGCTCGGTCACGTTGGGCAGACTCACCATGAAATGTCCACACCGTATAATCGGGCGTAAAACCACTCTTCTGCAGGTGTTTGCCCATTTCAGCCTCTGTCTTCTTTTCCCAATTGCCACACCGGAAACAGGGGCACCAGGTTTTCTTTTGGCCATTTGCAAATGCGGCTTGCACAAACCCCTTAGTTTTTGTGAACCATTCAGCGCTCCATTTGTTCTGACCGGTGTGACCGGTATACATCCAAGCACGGTCACTCATCTTGACTTTCAGAGCTACTGGACACACAACAATTATATATGTAATTCACCATGTATATATTCATCAGTTGATCTACTTTGTCAATTTTATTACGTCCATGCAACCTACACTCTAATAGGTAATGATAGGTCCTAATCCCACCCGTGTATGTGTCGATTGGGTTTATTTTCCCATGCTATGCTCCGGATCCGACACAAAATTTCGGCAGCACCTCCCCGCTATTCTCCTGATACACGTCTCTGCAATAAACAGAGAGGATGTGTACCCGGAGAACAATAGGGGAGGCACTGACAAAACATATGCGTCGGATCCAGAGCAAAGCATATGGGAAAACGAACCCAATCTACACATACTCGGGCTGTCCATGGATAGTGTTGGACAATTCGAAAGAATCAAGGTTATAAATATGCAAATGCATGCATATTTATAACTATGACGCTTCGAATGGGAGACACATATTGGTTACGCATACTGATGATTCAAGACACATATATAGCTAGCTATCAAGTTTCATCGGAATAGATCAAATAATTAATGGGGGAGGAGGACTTGTCATTTGTGCTCACCCACGAACGAAGGGGCAGAGCTCGTCAAACGCACGGCGAGGTCGTCGAACACCAAACCTCGCAGCGATGAAACAACTGCACATTTAAAACTACACGATCAACACAATTATATATGATGTTTTTCATAAATAAATCGAAAAATATATGACCTAACTAATAATTCACAAATATATGACCCCGTCGGCCTCTGGAAGGCCAAAGAATACCTTTTCGGGAGGTGTCGGTGGTCGGGGTGTCCTGTCGGTGTCGGGGTGCTGTGTCGGGGTCGGGGTGTCGGGTCGGGGTCGCGGTGCCGTGTCGGTGTCGGGGTTGGGGTGTCGGGTCAGGCTCGGGGTCGGGGTGTCGGGGTCGGGGTCGAGGTCTCGGGGTCGGGGTGTCGGGTCGGGGTCGGGGTGCCGTGTCAGTGTCGGGGTCGGGGTGTCGGGTCAGGCCCGGGGTCGGGGTCTCGGGGTCGGGGTGTCGGGTTGGGTGCCGGGTCGGGGTCGGGGTCTCGGGGTCGGGGTGTCGGGTCAGGCTCGGGGTCGGGGTCTCGGGGTCGGGGTGTCTGGTCGGGGTGCCGGGTCGGGGTCGGGGTGCGGTGTCGGTGTTGGGGTAAGGGTGTGTCAGGGTGTCGGTGTCGGGGTGTCGGGTCGGGTTTTTTCCCTCTTTTTTCCTTTTCTTCTTCTTCCTATTCTTCCCTTTCTTCCTGTTCTTCCTTTTTTTCCTTCTTCTTCTTCTTCTTCTTCTTCTTCTTCTTCTTCTTCTTCTTCTTCTTCTTCTTCTTCTTCTTCTTCTTCTTCTTCTTCTTCTTCTTCTTCTTCTTCTTCTTCTTCTTCTTCTTCTTCTTCTTCTTCTTCTTCTTCCTCCTCCTCCTTTCCTTTTTCCTCTTCTTCTTCTCCCCCTCTCCTCTTTTTTCTTCTTCTTCTTCTTCTTCTTCTTCTTCTTCTTCCTCTTCTTCTTTTTTCTTCTCCTCCTCCTCTTCTTCTTCTTCCTTTCCTTTTTCCTCTTCTTCTTCTCCTCCTCTCCTCTTTTTCTCTTCTTCTTCTTCTTTCCTCAAACTAAACTAAACCTAAAACTAAACCTAAACCTAAAACTAAAACTAAATCTAAACTAAACATAAAACTAGAACTAATAAAACAGAAAAAAGGAAAAAACTAAATCTAAACCTAAAACTAAACTAAAACTAAACCTAAAACTAAAAATAATCTAAACCTAAACTAAAACTAAAAAGGAAAAAAAATAGAAAAAACAGAAAAAAGGAGGGGGGCTCACCTGGCGCAGGGCCGGTGGAGGAGGGGGGCGGGGCGGTGGAGGAGCTGGCCGGGGCGCGGGGGCGGCAGGGGGCCGGGCCCGGGGCGGTGTGGCGCGGGGCGGCGGGGGCGAGAGGCGGCGGCGGTGGGGTGGGAAGTGGTGGCGGGGCGAGGAGAGAACAGAGAGGGGCGGGGGGGGGGGGGGTACGGGCCGTTAGATAGTGTCCTCTTTGCCGTCCGCCTCTCTTTGCCGTCCGCCCTTTTGCCTCTTTGCCGTCTGCTGGCACACGGCAAAGAGGTGGGCCGTTAAGTTTTTTCCAAACGGGTGGGGGGTGGGGGCCACCTCTCTCTTTGCCGTCCGCTGGCAGACGGCAAAGATCTCGCGGACGGCAAAGAGCTTCTTTGCCGTCTGCCGTTTCTTTGTCGTCTGCTTTTTGGTAGCTGATGGCAAAGAGCTTCTTTGCCGTCAGCTAGCAGACGGCAAAGAGCTGGCAGATGGCAAATTAGCTGATTCCAGTAGTGTCAAATAGAATCATTAAACAAGCAAACATATGCAAACAATGCAAACATAATAGCACTCTGCCAAAACAGTATAGTCTGTAAAGAATGCAAGAGTATCAATACTTTCCTAAATCCAAAAGTTATGAAAATTTGCCACACTGTATAAAATTTATCATAGCTCATTTTGCAAAAAGTTTCAACATTTTATCACATTCTGACTTTTCTAGGGGATTTTTGCAACAGCGGTAAACTTTCTGATTTCAAACAGAAACATGTATACTTCCAAAATAAGCATGGCAAAGGCTATCATTGCCACTTTTATTGAAACAAAAGATGCAAAACATTATTCTAAATAACAGCAAGCAAATCCAAACAAAATAAAATTACGCTCCAAGTGAAACTCATATCATGTGACGAATGAAGACATAACTCCAAGTGAGGTTACCGATAATGTTGAAGATGAAAGAGGGGATGCCTTCCGGGGCATCCCCAAGCTTAGTTTCTTGGATATTCCTTGGATATTAACTTGGGGTGACTTTGGCATCTCCAATCTTATGGTCTTCTCACTCCTTATTCTCCTCATATCGACATCTCACCCAAAACATGAAAACTTCAATCACACAAAATTTAACGGAACTTCGTGAGATAGGTTAGTATGATAAAGAGCAAACCATTTCACTTTGGTACTGTCAAAGACAAGATTCATAATTTTTATCACACAATGCCTACTGTAGCATATCATTTCTACAGTTTATATTGATCAATATAAGCCATAAAAACTAGAAATCAAGCAAACTATGCATTGAAAACAGAATATGTCAAAAACAGAACAGTCTGTAATGATCTAAACAACAACCATGCTTATGCTACTCCAAAAATTCTAAAAATGAGGACATCCTCGGAAATTTGTCTATTAACCTTCTGCCAAAAGAATCAGCATTTTATCATGCTTCTGTTAAAAATGAGAATTTTTTTCCTGAGTGCAAAAGTTTCTGTTTTTCAGCAAGATCAAATCAACTATCACCGTAAGCCATCCCAAAGGTCTTACTTGGGACTTTATTGAAACAAAAGCAATAAAACATGATTACTACAGTAGCCTAATCATGTGAACACGCCAAAACAGTAGGGGTAAGTGTTGGGTTGTCTCCAAACAATCACTTTTCTTTAATGCCTTTTTAGCTAGGCATGATGATTTCAATGATGCTCGCATAAAAGATAAGAACTGAAACATAACAAGAGCATCATGAAACATATGGCAAGCACATTTAAGCCTAACCCACTTCCTATGCATAGGGATTTTTCGAGCAAACAACATATGGGAACAAGAACCAACTAGCATAGGAAGGCAAAACAAGCAAAACTTCAAGATTTTCAACACATGGAGAGGAAACTTGATATTATTGAAATATATATGAGCATATCTTCCCCTCTCATAATAATTTTCAATAGCATCATGTGATTCATAACCAAGTGATTCCAAAATCCCATAAGTCAGTTGCTCACTCCATTGTTCCGGAGAACGGAGTCTTAGTCATTTTTCCCATAAGGCATGGTTCGCAAGCATCAAGTGATTCATAATCAAGTGACTCCAAAATCCCATCAGCATGGAGTTTCTTCATGCTCTTTACACCAATATGACCTAAATGGCAGTGCCACAAATAAGTTGCAGTATCATTATTAACTTTGCATCGTTTGTCTTCAATATTATGAATATGTGTATCACTACGATCGAGATCCAATGAACCATTTTCATTGGGTGTGTGACCATATAAGGTTTTATTCATGTAAACAGAACAACAATTATTATCTAACTTAAATGAATAACCGTATTGCAATAAACATGATCAAATCATATTCATGCTCAACGCAAACACCTAATAACACTTATTTAGGTTCAACACTAATCCCGAAAGTATAGGGAGTGAACGATGATGATCATATCAATCTTGGAACTACTTCCAACACACATCATCACTTCACCCTTAACTAGTTTCTGTTGATTCTGCAACTCCTGTTTCGAGTTACTACTCTTAGCAACTGAACCAGTACCAAATACCGAGGGGTTGCTATGAACACTAGTAAAATACACATCAATAATCTGTATATCAAATATACCTTTGATCACTTTGCCATCCTTCTTATCCGCCAAATACTTGGGGTAGTTCCGCTTCCAATGACCAGTTCCTTTGCAGTAGAAGCACTTAGTCTCAGGCTTAGGCCCAGACTTGGGCTTCTTCACTTGAGCAGCAACTCGCTTGTCGTTCTTCTTGAAGTTCCCTTTCTTCCCTTTGTCCTTTTCTTGAAACTAGTGGTCTTGTCAACCATCAACACTTGATGTTTTTCTTGATTTCTACCTTCGTCGATTTCAGCATTACGAAGAGCTTGGGAATCGTTTCCGTTATCCCTTGCATATCATAGTTCATCACGAAGTTCTACTAACTTGGTGATGGTGACTAGAGAATTCTGTCAATCACTATTTTATTTGGAAGATTAACTCCCACTTGATTCAAGCGATTGTAGTACCCAGACAATCTGAGCACATGCTCACTAGTTGAGCGATTCTCCTCCATCTTTTAGCTATAGAACTTGTTGGAGACTTCATATCTCTCAACTCAGGTATTTGCTTGAAATATTAACTTCAACTCCTGGAGCATCTCATATGGTCCATGACGTTCAAAACGTCTTTGAAGTCCCGATTCTAAGATGTGAAGCATGGTGCACTAAACTATCAAGTAGTCATCATATTGAGCTAGCCAAACGTTCATAACGTCTGCATCTGCTCCTGCAATAGGTCTGTCACCTAGCGGTGCATCAAGGACATAATTCTTTTGTCCAACAATGAGGATAAACCTCAGATCATGGATCCAATCCGCATAATTGCTACTAATATCTTTCAACAGAATTTTCTCTAGGAACATATCAAAATAAACATTTGAAAGCAACAACGCGAGCTATTGATCTACAACATAATTTGTAAAATACTACCAGGACTAAGTTCATAATAAATTTAAGTTCAATTAATCATATTACTTAAGAACTCCCACTTAGATAGACATCCCTCTAATCATCTAAGTGATCACGTGATCCAAATCAACTAAACCATGTCCGATCATCACGTGAGATGGAGTAGTTTTCAATGGTGAACATCACTATGTTGATCATATCTACTATATGATTCACGCTCGACCTTTCGGTCTCCAGTGTTCCGAGGCCATATCTGTATATGCTAGGCTCGTCAAGTTTAACCTAAATATTCCGCGTGTGCAACTGTTTTGCACCCGTTGTATTTGAACGTAGAGCCTATCACACCCGATCATCACATAGTGTCTCAGCACGAAGAACTTTCGCAACGATGCATACTCAGGGAGAACACTTATACCTTGAAATTTAGTGAGAGATCATCTTATAAAGCTATCGTCGAACTAAGCAAAATAAGATGTATAAAAGATAAACATCATATGCAATCGAAATATGTGACATGATATGGCCATGATCATCTTGCGCCTTTGATCTCCATCTCCAAAGTACTGTCATGATCTCTATCGTCACCGGCATGACACCATGATCTCCATCATCTTGATCCATATCAATGTGTCGTTACATGGTCGTCTCGCCAACAATTGCTCTTGCAACTATTGCTATCGCATAGCGAGAAAGTAAAGCAATTATTTGGCGCTTGCATCTTGTGCAATAGAGAGACAACCATAAGGATTTTGCCAGTTGCCGATAACTTCAACAAAACATGATAATCTCATACAACAACTTATATCTCATAACGTCTTGACCATATCACATCACAACATGCCCTGCAAAAACAAGTTAGATGTCCTCTACTTTGTTGTTGCAAGTTTTACGTGGCTGCTACGGGCTTAAGCAAGAACGATAGTTTGTCAAGTTGGTGCTGTTTTAACCGTCGCAAGGACCGGGCGTAGCCACACTCGGTTCAAATAAAGTTGGAGAAACTGACACCCGCTAGTCACCTGTGTGCATAGCACGGCGGTAAAACCAGTCTCGCGTAAGCGTACGCGTAATGTTGGTCCGGGCCGCTTCATCCAACAACACCGCCGAACCAAAGTGTGACATGCTGGTAAGCAGTATGACTTATATCGCCCACAACTCACTTGTGTTCTACTCGTGCATATGACATCTACGCATAAAACCTAGGTTCGGATGCCACTGTTGGGGAACGTAGTAATTTCAAAAATTTCCTACGCACACGCAAGATCATGGTGATGCATAGCAACGAGAGGGGAGAGTGTTGTCTACGTACCCTCGTAGACCAGAAGCGGAAGCATTAGCACAACGCGGTTGATGTAGTCGTATGTCTTCACGGCCCGACCGATCAAGCACCGAAACTACGGCACCTCCGAGTTCTAGCACACGTTCAGCTCGATGACGATCCCCGGACTCCGATCCAGCAAAGTGTCGGGGAAGAGTTCCGTTAGCACGACGGCGTGGTGACGATCTTGATGTTCTACCATCGCAGGGCTTCGCCTAAGCACCGCTACAATATTATCGAGGATTATGGTGGAGGGGGGCACCGCACACGGCTAAGAGAACGATCACGAAGATCAACTTGTGTGTCTATGGGGTGCCCCTGGCCATGTATATAAAGGAGTGGAGGAGGGCAGGGGCCGGCCCTCTCTATGGCGCGCCCTAGGGGAGTCCTACTCCCACCGGCAGTAGGATTCCCCCTTTCCTAGTAGAACTAGGAGCCTTTCCAAGTATAGGAGTAGGAGGGAAGGAAAGGGAAGGGAAAAAGAGAAGGAAGGAAGGGGGCGCCCCCCGTCCCTAGTCCAATTTGGACCAGACCAAGGGGAGGGGTGCAGCCACCCTTGAGGCCCTTTTCCTTCTTTCCCGTATGGCCGAATAAGGCCCAATACGTATTCCCGTAACTCTCCGGTACTCCGAAAAATACCCGAATCACTCGGAACCTTTCCGATGTCCGAATATAGTCGTCCAATATATCGGTCTTTACGTCTCGACCATTTCGAGACTCCTCGTCATGTCCCCGATCTCATCCGGGACTCTGAACTCCTTTGGTACATCAAAACTCATAAACTCATAATATAATTGTCATCGAAACCTTAAGCGTGCGGACCCTACGGGTTCGAGAACAATGTAGACATGACCGAGACACGTCTCCGGTCAATAACCAATAGCGGAACCTGGATGCTCATATTGGCTCCCACATATTCTACGAAGATCTTTATCGGTCAGACCGCATAACAACACACGCTGTTCCCTTTGTCATCGGTATGTTACTTGCCCGAGATTCAATCATCGGTATCTCAATACCTATTTCAATCTCGTTACTGGCAAGTCCCTTTACTCGTTCCGTAATACATCATCTCGCAACTAACTCATTAGTTGCAATGCTTGCAAGGCTTATGTGATGTGCATTACCGAGAGGGCCCAGAGATACATCTTCGACAAGCAGAGTGACAAATCCTAATCTTGAAATACGCCAACCCAACATGTACCTTTGGAGACACCTGTAGAGCTCGTTTATAATCACCCAATTACGTTGTGAAGTTTGGTAGAACACAAAGTGTTCCTCCGGTAAACGGGAGTTGCATAATCTCCTAGTCATAGGAACATGTATAAGTCATGAAGAAAGCAATAGCAACATACTAAACGATCGAGTGCTAAGCTAACGGAATGGTTCAAGTCAATCACATCATTCTCCTAATGATGTGATCCCGTTAATCAAATAACAACTCTTTGTCTATGGTTAGGAAACATAACCATCTTTGATTAACGAGCTAGTCAAGTAGAGGCAGACTAG
Organism: Triticum monococcum; assembly: GCA_034509565.1. Classification (NCBI taxonomy): domain Eukaryota; kingdom Viridiplantae; phylum Streptophyta; class Magnoliopsida; order Poales; family Poaceae; genus Triticum; species Triticum monococcum. The sequence goes on along the minus strand of CM067841.1, from coordinate 567,150,574 downwards.
TGACACTCTGTTTGTCTATGCATTCACACATGTATTATGTTTCCGGTTAATACAATTCTAGCATGAATAATAAACTTTTATCATGATATAAGGAAATAAATAATAACTTTATTATTGCTTCTAGGGCATATTTCTGTCGGGGGTTGCTGATCCCACGTACACCTATGGGGATTGGCGGACCGAGCCCCTTTCGGTTCGGCAGGGGGCGGTGGATGCACAAAGAGCAGATCGAGGCGAACGCACGAGCGACGCGGTCGGTTTACCCAGGTTCGGGCCGCACGGATGCGTAAAACCCTACTCCTGCTTTGGTGGTTGTATTGAGTTCTTGCTCGGGAGCGATTAGTGCTACAATACACTCAAGCAGCTGGCGAGACCGAGCGTGAGAATGGCCGTCCCCCATTTCTCTGTTGCGCATGGGCCTCCTTTTATATGTCTAAGGGGTCACCGACAGGTGGCAACAGAGGTGGGGGTAAAAATGTAAAAGAGGTGGTAGTTGGCTCCACCGCCTACAACAATCGTATCATACCTAACCCTGACGGCAGGGGACAAGGGCATTAAATGCCTGTCTGTGTCACCTAGATGGTACAGAGAGGGACCGCTAGGAACGCCACCGTTTGCCACGATGACTATCTTGTCAGTGCTTGCTTGCCACCGCATGCCCCCGGCTGCCCAGCCTCCCGCCACGTACGCCAGGAGCGGTCCCAGAGCGACATTTTGGTGGGTGAGCTGGAGCGCGGGCTGCGGAGTAGTAGGTTGTCGCGGCAAGCGCCTTGCCGCGGATGTTGCCTTGTCGCGTCCGGGAGCTTGTCGCTCACCGGGTCTTGCCAGGACGTGCAGCGCGTCGCAGCAAGCTTCTCGGGATGCGTTGGTTGGTCCTCCTGGCAAGCTCCTCTTGCCGGGGTCTTCGTGCTTCTTCCCGGCAAGCTCCTCTTGCCTGGGTCTTGGATACTCTGAGTGGCCTTCCCGGCAAGCTCCTCTTGCCGGGGCCTTGTTTTGCTCTTGGATACTTTGTTCTTGAATGGTCCCAAAGGAAACACGGAGGGTCTTGGCGGTCGCCCGGCAAGCCTTGCCGTGGGTCGCTGCGACTGCCCGTGCACAAGTTCGGGATACTAAGGTACCCCTACTTTAGTACACCGACAGGAGCCCCCGGGCCTAGGCCATACATGGTGCCGAGCGCTGTTGGGCCAGGTCCAAAACAGTGCACGGGCACGCGCGGCCTAGGTCACGCCATAACTCACTCCGCATCCACCGCGCCCTCCCCGCACGGCATGCGTCAAACGCGGCATCGTGGGAGAGATCGTGGGCGGTTTTCGAGGTGCCCACTCCCCACGATCACGGGGTGGGGAGAGGTCGCCCCATCCGTCGCCTCGGTTCTGCACGCCTGCCACGCGACTCCCATGCACCTGGGGTCACGGACGGCGGAGGCGGGAAACGGGGCCGTCGTGGGTCGAGGCAGCGGGTCAGCCCCAGCTCCCTACCTTCCCGCGTCTTGATTCGCTGAGCGGGGCGGCCGAGCCCCCACCTCGCTCCTTTATAAAGAGCGGGAGGGGAGGACGGAAGCCCGCATTCTCTCATCTTCTCCTTCCTTCAGCTCCTGCTCCCCTTTCTCTCATTCGCCATGGAGAAAGGGAACCCTGGTCCTTCATCAGTGGCGGCGAGGGTCGCCGCCAGACAGCGCATCCCTCCCTCTCCCGCACCCGTGGTGGCGGAGCCAGCCGTAAGGGGAAGAGGGAGGAGTCGAGGTCAAGGACGAGGCCACGGCGCTCGGGGAAGAGGTGGACGGGGCGGCGCGCCGGCTTCGCCTCCGCCGGCGGCTCCTCTTCCCACGGGGGTCCATGTTAGGGACGACCCCTGCAAGTTCTTCGTCAGGCTGCGCCGGGCGCCTCGTCGTCGACTCCGACTCCTAGCTCCGTTTGCGGGTGCGATGGAGTTGGACCCGCCCGAGACACTGAGACTACACATAAGGGGCTGTGGGATCAGCGGCACGCGAGTCCGCGTTGATGTCCCAGCCCCCGGTGTGATGTATCTTGGTCGAGGGTGGAAGACGTTCGCCCGTATCCACAGCTTGACGGCGGGGCTCACCCTCCATTTTGAGTTGATGGAGGGCGATCTCCTCTCCGTCAAGGTCTTTGGGTGCTTCGGCACTTGGGAGAAGTGCTGCGTGGACAGCTCCTCCAATAGCGAAGGCCCCTCCTTGAGCGAGAGTGACGAGGAGGGGAGCGACAGCGACGACGAGGGTAGCGGGCGGCAGGACAATGGGTCCTACTAGGTGTCGGGCGCCGCTCCGTGCGGCACCGGCGACCCCATCATCCGTGTCGCCGGCTCCTTGAACTCCTCGGGGTCGTCTCCTTGGGCGGCTGGCGTAGGGAGGCTGCAGAAGAGGAAGAGGGCTGGCGGCAAGGCCGTCAAGCCGGAGTACGAGGGCGTGGTGCCCTCGACAGCGTGGTGACGTCCTGCCGCCTCATCTTCGAGCCCCGCTTCCGGCGCCGCCATCACCGTCTAGCCTTGACGGCCCCCGGGATGTTCTTTTGGTGTCTTCTGGCTCTCGTAGCTCGCCTAGGCGCCCCTTTTGCCCTTCTCGCCTCCTTGACCTACCTCCTGAAGAGAGGGACAAGAAAAGGATTACGGGCATCTTATCTTTTTAATTTGTAAGCCTTCGGGCCTTAGTTGCATTTAAAACTTGTAATTCTCTCTTTCATGTTTTTCATCCTCTATGGACTGTACCTGCGTGGAATGTTTTTTAATGAAAAGGGGATGTTTGCCGGGTCATTTGTCTCGCGGGTAGAACCCACGTCAAGGAGCAAATCCTTGGTATCTTTCAGATAGACACTCCTTCCCCGGCAACAGGCCCTGCCGTCTTCCCACGTCGCTCGACCTTTCTCATGCTTTTGACGGAGGCAGGGACAAGGCGGGTGCGGCCCCTCGTTTCATCCCTTTGCTGCCGCGACTACGACCAAAACTTGGCCCCAGGAATGAGCCCCAGGGCCTAGAGCTAAGGGAGCACGGTAGTTTTCGGGAAGAAACGAGGTTTCGTATTCCCCAGTCCATAAGAGAATGCATGGAGAGGGATGAAAGACTTATCTGAGATTGCAGCCCCTGGCAACTCTGGCTTGCCGTGGGTGAACCTTGGTACTTGCAGCCCCCGGCAACACTGGCTTGCCGGGGTCCAGATGCCGGCACGTCCTTCTTCTCCTTTTCGTCCCCAGGCGGTCCGGCAAGGATATTCGAGCCCTGCGAACCAAAGGAAACGAAAGAAAGGCAAAGGGACGCTCACTCGACCTCTAGGTTAGCCGCTGTTAAGCACTATCAACCCTAACCAAGGACCCGACTCGACCTAGCATGCATGCTATAACTTTGGGCGCCAGCGCTTCATTTACTTGTGCTCAGGGTCTGCGTCTGGCTTTGTACAAAGGATTACATGCAACAGCGGCAAGACTTGTACAAAAGGGTGGTTGCCGGACAGGGTCCGACAACCGCGCCTTACGGGTAAAACTTACGAAGATGCTCGATATTCCAGGAGTTGCTCACTGGTACGACATCTTCGGTCTCCAGGCGGACAACGCCATGCCTGGTGACTCGTTTCACCCGGTAAGGGCCTTCCCACTTCGGCGTCAACTTGTTGGAATTCTTGGCGGATTGAACGCGCCGCAGAACAAGGTCGCCTTCCTCGAGACTTCTGGCGTTAACTTTGCGGCTATGATAGCGGCGCAAAGCTTGCTGGTAGCGAGCGGCTCGCACAGCAGCCTGAAGACGATCTTTCTCAAGGAGCAGCGCGTCATCTTGCCGCAGCTGCTCTTGCTCAAGCTCATCATAAGCGAGCACTCGAGGTGACCCGTATACGAGTTCCGTGGGGATCTGCCTCCGCTCCATAGACTAGAGCGAAGGGTGTCTGGCCAGTGGCTCAATTTGGCGTCGTCCTGATCGACCAAAGAACCACCGGCAGCTCATCGATCCAGTTGCGTCTGCACTTGTGTAGCCTGTCGAAAATCCTGGTCTTGAGCCCGCGCAGCACTTCAGCATTTGCCCTCTCCGCTTGGTCGTTGCTTCTCGGGTGAGCAACAGAAGCGAAGCAGACCTTGGCGCCAAGATCTTGGACGTACTGCATGAAGGTGCGGCTCGTAAATTGTGTACCGTTGTCGGTGATTATCCTGTTGGGGATTCCGAAATGGCAGACAATCGACCTGAAGAACTTGACTGCTGACTGTGCTGTCACCTTCCTCACTGGTTCCACTTCCGGCCACTTTGTGAACTTGTCGATTGCGACGTACAAGTACTCAAAGCCCCTGACAGCTCGGGGAAAGGGGCCGAGGATATCGAGCCCCCAGATCGAGAATGGCCAGGATAAAGGGATCGTCTGGAGAGCTTGAGCTGGCTGGTGTATCTGCTTGGAATGGAACTGGCACGCTTCACACTTGGTTACTTGTGTAGTTGCATCCTGGTAGATCTTGTCGGCGCAGATAAGGGCATCCTTCTTGTCGCCAGGGACAGAGATGACGCTTATCGGGCCTAGCATCTTGAGCATGTTGTATGCATAGTGAGAGGCTGCCATGAACTTGGCGAGCGCTGGACGGCCAAGTATCCCATTGTAAGGCAATGGGAAATCAGTAACGTCAAAAGTGACCCTCTCCGTTCTGAAATTCAGCTCGCTGCCAAATGTCACCGGCAACGTGACCTTCCCTTTCCGCTTGCTCCTTCCCGGGTTAATTCCTTGGAATGTACCGTTCTCTTCGAGCTCGCTGTCCGGGATCTGGAGTTTCTGGAGCACAGCGGAGGAGATCAGATTTAAGCCGGCCCCGCCATCAACTAGCATCTTGGTGACCTTGAGGTTGCGGATTGTTGGCGAAACCAACAATGGCAAGCACCCGACCACAGTTGTGCGATCAGGGTGGTCCTTAATGTCAAAGACGATGGGCGTGCTGGACCACTTCAGAAGCTTGCGTGATTCGACAGGTGGCTCTACCGCATCAACTTCCCGGAGCCACTGTTTGAGTTGGCGGTGGGAAGTATGCAGAGAAGCACCACCATCCACACACAAGACTTCTGTAGCCTTCTGAAACTCCTGCTCACTGTTCTCAACATCATCCATGTCTTCGTCGTCGTCTTCGTCATCATCCTTGTCGCGGCCGCGGGGAGGTCTGTCTCCTTGCTGCTGCTTGATCTTGTCGCGGCGTCCTCCCTGGCCAATGCGCTTCTTGCAGGCCTCTCCACCGCCTCCTTGAGCTCTCTCCTTGTCGCGCCGCTCGTACTCAGCTTTTTGTTGCTGGACAAGCTGCTCGACCTTCCTGCAGCTCTGGAGATCGGGGCCCTTGGTGCGGTGGATCTTGCAGTGCTGCTTGTCGGAGCTGCCCTGTTTGTCGGCGGCCGCCACAACTTGGCAGTTGGTGCATGCGGCAACCTCCTTGCCGGAGCTACCAACTTTGGCTTGCTTGGCGGCACCGTCATCGCCGGACTGCTCGACGACTAGCATCTCTTTGCCCTTCCTCCTGTTGCGCCTCCGGTTCTTCTTTTGCTGGGGCGGCATCCTCACTGTCAGATCCCCCTGTTCCAGTAGTCTCTCCGGGGAGTTTCCTCCCTTCCTCAGCGCGTGCGCACTTGTCCGCCAGGGCGTATAGCTCACTGACGTCTCTGATCCTGCTCATCGCCATCTCCTCCCGCATCCTGCGATTACGCACGTTCTGATGGAACGCGCTGATAACCGCGGCAGGGTGGATGTCCGGGATGTTGCGCTGCACGCGGCTGAATCTCTGGATATACTTGCGCAGGGGCTCTCCTTCCTTCTGGGCAAGCAGGTGGAGGTCACTCTCTTGGCCATGTGGTTTGTGGCTGCCTGTAAAGGCGCCGACAAACTGATGGCACAACTCCGCCCAAGAGGATACGGAGTTGTCCGGCAAGTGCATGAGCCAGGATCTGACTTCGGGCTTGAGCACGAGCGGGAAGTAGTTGGCAAGGACCTTGTCGTCTCGCCCCCCGGCAGCTTGCACCGCAATGGTGTAGATGCTGAGGAACTCCGACGGGTGCGACTTGCCGTCGTACTTCTCCGGCACGTCTGGCTTGAAATGTTTCTGGCCGGGCCACTAGACTTGCCACAGCTCACGGGTAAACGCAGGGCAACCTGCCGCGTACGGCAAGTCGCCTGGTTCTCCGGGCGCATGCATGTCAACAGAGGGCCCAGCGCGTAGATCTGATTGACGCCGCGCTTCTCTTCGGCGCTCGATGCGTGTTCGAGCGTCTTCCTGCTGTCTCTCATGAAGAACTTGGCGCTGATCACGACGAGCTCGTGGATCTGACGACGCGGTGGAGTAGCTGTCGAGGTGGATCCGGCGAGTCGGCGATCTTGGCCTTCGGGGCGGAGAGTGCACAGTGGTTGCACCTTCGCCGGTCTTGTCGCCACCGGCTCGCGCCTGCATGACTTGCCGCGGCAGCGATGCGCTCGGCTGCCGTGGGTTGTCACCGTTGGCGAAGCCGATGAGGCTCTGGATAGTGGCCCTCCAGTCATCGATCTTCTCTGGCGCTGGAGGGTAGTCTAGGAGCAGCTGGGCACGTGCCAACGGTTCCGCCGGAGTGGTGGGCGGCGGCAGCGAACGGTGCGAGGAGCGAGATATGCTCGGACTTCTAACTGCGTTAGAAGGAGAAACATCTCGTCCAAGCGACCGCGCCACGCTTGCGACAGCATGTTGGCGAGCATGCTGGTCCTGAGCACTCTGGGATCCGCCAGCTTGATCTTGGCCCAGCAGACGTATGGTACCGTGGGTACCATGACGCTGCTGGTCCCGCGCCTCCTGGGACAGGCGCGGTGCATGTACGGACGCCGAGGTCTTGGAGTGCGCGCGGTCGTTGTGGGAGGCGACCGCGCCGCCGACGTGCGGCACAGCCTTGTCCTTGGACCCGGCAGCACCATGAGTCCCCCCGTCGTCGCCCGCTCTTCCGCCGGCGCCTACCCCACCAGCCGTTCGCTCTGGCGATGGTGGGATCGGCGTAGACGGAGCGGCTACCTCCGAAGCCTTCTTCTTCGGCGGCATATTGATGAAGAGGATGAAGATTTCGCTCGTGCGAACGCCGGATCAGATTCGCACAACCTCGACGCACCCCCTACCTGGCGCGCCAAAGATGTCGGGGGTTGCTGATCCCACGTACACCTATGGGGATCGGCGGACCGAGCCCCTTTCGGTTCGGCAGGGGGCGGTGGAGGCACAAAGAGCAGATCGATGCGAACGCATGAGCGACGCGGTCGGTTTACCCAGGTTCGGGCCGCACGGATGCGTAAAACCCTACTCCTGCTTTGGTGGTTGTATTGAGTTCTTGCTCGGGAGCGATGAGTGCTACAGTACACTCAAGCAGCTGGCGAGACCGAGCATGAGAATGGCCGTCCCCCATTTCTCTGTTGCGCATGGGCCTCCTTTTATATGTCTAAGGGGTCACCGACAGGTGGCAACAGAGGTGGGGGTAAAAATGTAAAAGAGGTGGTAGTTGGCTCCACCGCCTACAACAATCGTATCATACCTAACCCTGACGGCAGGGGACAAGGGCATTAAATGCCTATCTGTGTCACCTAGATGGTACAGAGAGGGACCGCTAGGAACGCCACCGTTTGCCACGATGACTATCTTGTCAGCGCTTGCTTGCCACCGCATGCCCCGGGCTGCCTAGCCTCCCGCCACGTACGCCAGGAGCGGTCCCAGAGCGACATGTTGGTGGGTGAGCTGGAGCACGGGCTGCGGAGTAGTAGCTTGCCGCGGCAAGCGCCTTGCCGCGGATCTTGCCTTGTCGCGTCCGGGAGCTTGTCGCTCACCAGGTCTTGCCAGGACGTGCAGCGCGTCGCAGCAAGCTTCTCGGGATGCGTTGGTTGGTCCTCCCGGCAAGCTCCTCTTGCCGGGGTCTTCGTGCTTCTTCCTGGCAAGCTCCTCTTGCCGGGGGTCTTGGATACTCTGTGTGGCCTTCCCGGCAAGCTCCTCTTGCTGGGGCCTTGTTTTGCTCTTGGATACTTTGTTCTTGAATGGTCCCAGAGGAAACACGGAGGGTCTTGGTGGTCGCCCGGCAAGCCTTGCCGTGGGTCGCTGCGACTGCCCGTGCACAAGTTTGGGATACTAAGGTACCCCTACTTTAGTACACCGACATGAGCCCCCGGGCCTGGGCCATACACGGTGCCGAGCGCTGTTGGGCCAGGCCCAAAACAGTGCACGGGCACGCGCGGCCTAGGTCAGGCCATAACTCACTCCGCATCCACCGCGCCCTCCCCGCACAGCACGCGTCAAACGCGGCATCGTGGGCGGTTTTCGAGGTGTCCACTCCCCACGATCACGGGGTGGGGAGAGGTCGCCCCATCCGTCGCCTCGGTTCTGCACGCCTGCCATGCGGCTCCCATGCACTTGGGGTCGCGGACGGCGGAGGCGGGAAACGGGGCCGTCGTGGGTCGAGGCAGCGGGTCGGCCCCAGCTCCCTACCTTCCCGCTTCTTGATTCGTTGAGCGGGGCGGCCGAGCCCCCACCTCGCTCCTTTATAAAGAGCGGGAGGGGAGGACGGAAGCCCGCATTCTCTCATCTTCTGCTTCCTTCAGCTCCTGCTCCCCTTTCTCTCATTCGCCATGGAGAAAGGGAACCCTGGTCCTTCATCAGTGGCGGCGAGGGTCGCCGCCAGATAGCGCATCCCTCCCTCTCCCGCACCCGTTGTGGCGGAGCAAACCGTAAGGGGAAGAGGGAGGGGGCGAGGTCGTGTACGAGGTCAAGGACGAGGCCGCGGCGCTTGGGGAAGAGGTGGACGGGGCGGTGCGCCGGCTTCGCCTCCGCCGGCGGCTCCTCTTCCCACGGGGGTCCATGTTAGGGACGACCCCTGCAAGTTCTTCGTCAGGCTGCGCCGGGCGCCTCGTCGTCGACTCCGACTCCCAGCTCCGTTTGCGGGTGCGATGGAGTTGGACCCGCCCGAGACACTGAGACTGCACATAAGGGGCTGTGGGATCAGCGGCACGCGAGTCCGCGTTGATGTCCCAGCCCCCGGTGTGATGTATCTTTGTCGAGGGTGGAAGACGTTCGCCTGTATCCAAAGCTTGACGGCGGGGCTCACCCTCCATTTTGAGTTGATGGAGGGCAATCTCCTCTCCATCAAGGTCTTTGGGTGCTTCGGCACTTGGGCGAAGTGCTGCGTGGACAGCTCCTCCGATAGCGAAGGCCCCTCCTCGAGCGAGAGTGATGAGGAGGGGAGCGACAGCGACGACGAGGGTAGCGGGCGGCAGGACAATGGGTCCGACTAGGTGTCGGGCGCCGCTCCGTGCGGCACCGGCGACCCCATCATCTGTGTCGCCGGCTCCTTGAACTCCCCGGGGTCGTCTCCTTGGGCGTCTGGTGTAGGGAGGTTGCGGAAGAGGAAGAGGGCTGGCGGCAAGGCCTTCAAGCCGGAGTACGAGGGCGTGGTGCCCTCGACAGCGTGCTGACGTCCTGCCGCCTCGTCTTCGAGCCCCGCTTCCGGCGCCGCCATCATCGTCCAGCCTTGACGGCCCCCGGGATGTTCTCTTGGTGTCTTCTGGCTCTCGTAGCTCACCTAGGCGCCCCTTTTGCCCTTCTCGCCTCCTTGACCTACCTCCTGAAGAGAGGGACAAGAAAAGGATTACGGGCATCTTATCTTTTTAATTTGTAAGCCTTCGGGCCTTAGTTGCATTTAAAACTTGTAATTCTCTCTTTCATGTTTTTCATCCTCTATGGACTATACCTGCGTGGAATGTTTTTTAATGAAAAGGGGATGTTTGCCGGGTCATTTGTCTCGCGGGTAGAACCCACGTCAAGGAGCAAATCCTTGGTATCTTTCAGATAGACACTCCTTCCCCGGCAACAGGCCCTGCTGTCTTCCCACGTCGCTCGACCTTTCTCACGCTTTTGACGGAGGCAGGGACGAGGCGGGTGCGGCCCCTCGTTTCATCCCTTTGCTGCTGCGACTACGACCAAAACTTGGCTCCAGGACTGAGCCCCAGGGCCTAGAGCTAAGGGAGCATGGTAGTTTTCGGGAAGAAACGAGGTTTCGTATTCCCCAGTCCTTAAGAGAATGCATGGAGAGGGATGAAAGACTTATCTGAGATTGCAGCCCCCGGCAACTCTGGCTTGCCGTGGGTGAACCTTGGTACTTGCAGCCCCCGGCAACACTGGCTTGCCGGGGTCCAGATGCTGGCACGTCCTTCTTCTCCTTTTCGTCCCCAGGCGGTCCGGCAAGGATATGCGAGCACTGTGAACCAAAGGAAACGAAAGAAAGGCAAAGGGACGCTCACTCGACCTCTAAGTTAGGGGTTAGCCACTGTTAAGCACTATCAACCCTAACCAAGGACCCGACTCGACCTAGCATGCATGATATAACTCTGGGCGCCAGCACTTCATTTACTTGTGCTCAGGGTCTGCGCCTGGCTTTGTACAAAGGATTACATGCAACAGCGGCAAGACTTGTACAAAAGGGTGGTTGCAGGACAGGGTCCGACAACCGCGCCTTACGGGTAAAACTTACGAAGATGCTCGATATTCCAGGAGTTGCTCACTGGTACGCCATCTTCGGTCTCCAGGCGGACAACGCCATGCCTGGTGACTCGTTTCACCCGATAAGGGCCTTCCCACTTCGGCGTCAACTTGTTGGAATTCTTGGCGGACTGAACGCGCCGAAGAACAAGGTCGCCTTCCTCGAGACTTCTGGCGTTAACTTTGCGGCTATGATAGCGGCGCAAAGCTTGCTGGTAGCGAGCGGCTCGCACAGCAGCCAGAAGACGATCTTCCTCAAGGAGCAGCGCGTCATCTTGCCGCAGCTGCTCTTTCTCAAGCTCATCATAAGCGAGCACTCGAGGTGACCCGTATACGAGTTCCGTGTGGATAACTGCCTCCGCTCCATAGACTAGAGCTTAGGGTGTCTGGCCAGTGGCTCGATTTGGCGTCGTCCTGATCGACCAAAGAACCACCGGCAGCTCCTCGATCCAGTTGCGTCTGCACTTGTGCAGCTTGTCGAAAGTCCTGGTCTTGAGCCCGCGCAGCACTTCAGCATTTGCCCTCTCCGCTTGGTCGTTGCTTCTCGGGTGAGCAACAGAAGCGAAGCAGACCTTGGCGCCAAGATCTTGGACGTACTGCATGAAGGTGCGGCTCGTAAATTGTGTACCGTTGTCGGTGATTATCCTGTTGGGGATTCTGAAACGGCAGACAATCGACCTGAAGAACTTGACTGCTGACTGTGCTGTCACCTTCCTCACTGGTTCCACTTCCGGCCACTTTGTGAACTTGTCGATTGCGACGTACAAGTACTCAAAGCCCTCGACAGCTCGGGGAAAGGGGCCGAGGATATCGAGCCCCCAGATCGAGAATGGCCAGGATAAAGGGATCGTCTGGAGAGCTTGAGCTGGCTGGTGTATCTGCTTGGAATGGAACTGGCACGCTTCACACTTGGTTACTTGTGTAGTTGCATCCTGGTAGATCTTGTCGGCGCAGATAAGGGCATCCTTCTTGTCGCCAGGGACAGAGATGACGCCTATCGGGCCTGGCATCTTGAGCATGTTGTATGCATAGTGAGAGGCTGCCATGAACTTGGCAAGCGCTGGACGGCCAAGTATCCCATTGTAAGGCAATGGGAAATCAGTAACGTCAAAAGTGACCCTCTCCATTCTGAAATTCAGCTCGCTGCCAAATGTCACCGGCAATGTGACCTTCCCTTTCGGCTTGCTCCTTCCCGGGTTAATTCCTTGGAATGTACCATTCTCTTCGAGCTCGCTGTCCGGGATCTGGAGTTTTTGGAGCACAACGGAGGAGATCAGATTTAAGCCGGCCCCGCCAACAACTAGCATCTTGGTGACCTTGAGGTTGCGGATTGTTGGCGAAACCAACAACGGCAAGCACCCGACCACAGTTGTGCGATCAGGGTGGTCCTTAATGTCAAAGACGATGGGCGTGCTGGACCACTTCAGAAGCTTGCGTGATTCGACAGGTGGCTCTACCGCATCAACTTCCCGGAGCCACTATTTGAGTTGGCGGTGGGAAGTATGCAGAGAAGCACCACCGTCCACACACAAGACTTCTGTAGCCTTCTGAAACTCCTGCTCACTGTTCTCAACATCATCCATGTCTTCGTCGTCGTCTTTGTCATCATCCTTGTCGCGGCCGCAGGGAGGTCTGTCTCCTAGCTGCTGCTTGATCTTGTCGCGGTGTCCTCCCTGGCCAACGCGCTTCTTGCAGGCCTCTCCACCGCCTCCTTGAGCTCTCTCCTTGTCGCGCCGCTCGTACTCAGCTTTTTGTTGCTGGACAAGCTGCTCGACCTTCCTGCAGCTCTGGAGATCGTGGCCCTTGGTGCGGTGGATCTTGAAGTACTGCTTGTCGGAGCTGCCCTGTTTGTCGGCGGCCGCCACAGCTTGGCAGTTGGTGCATGCGGCAACCTCCTGGCCGGAGCTACCAACTTTGGCTTGCTTGGCAGCGCCATCATCGCCGGACTGCTCGACGACTAGCACCTCTTTGCCCTTCCTCCTGTTGCGCCTCCGGTTCTTCTTTGCCGGGGCGGCATCCTCACTGTCAGATCCCCCTATTCCAGTAGTCTCTCCGGGGAGTTTCCTCCCTTCCTCAACGCGTGCGCACTTGTCGGCCAGGGCGTATAGCTCACTGACGTCTCTGATCCTGCTCATCGCCATCTCCTCCCGCATCCTGCGATTACGCACGTTCTGATGGAACGCGCTGATAACCGCGGCAGGGTGGATGTCCGGGATGTTGCGCTGCACGCGGCTGAATCTCTGGATATACTTGCGTAGGGGCTCTCTTTCCTTCTGGGCAAGCAGGTGGAGGTCACTCTCTTGGCCATGTGGTTTGTGGCTGCCTGTAAAGGCGCCGACAAACTGAAGGCACAAGTCTGCCCAAGAGGATACGGAGTTGTCCGGCAAGTGCATGAGCTCGCGGATCTGATGACGCGGTGGAGTAGCTGTCGAGGTGGATCTGGCGAGTCGGCCATCTTGGCCTTCGGGGCGGAGAGTGCACAGTGGTTGCACCTTCGCCGGTCTTGTCGCCACTGGCTCGCGCCTGGCTGACTTGCCGCAGCAGCGATGCACTCGGCTGCCGTGGGTTGTCACCATTGGCGAAGCCGATGAGGCTCTGGATAGTGGCCCTCCAGTCATCGATCTTCTCTGGCGCTGGAGGGTAGTCTAGGAGCAGCTGGGCACGTGCCAACGGTTCTGCCGGAGTGGTGGGCGGCGGCAACGAACGGTGAGAGGAGCGAGATATGCTCGGACTTCTAACTGAGTTAGAAGGAGAAACATCTCGTCCAAGCGACCACGCCACGCTCGCGCCAGCATGTTGGCGTGCACGCTGGTCCTGAGCACTCCGGGATCCGCCAGCTTGATCTTGGCCCAGCAGACGTATGGTACCATGGGTACCATGACGCTGCTGGTCCCGCGCCTCCTGGGACGGGCGCGGTGCGTGTACGGACGCTGAGGTCTTGGAGTGCGCGTGGTCGTTGTGGGAGACGACCGCACCGCTGACGTGCGGCGCAGCCTTGTCCTTGGACCCGGCAGCACCATGAGTCGCCCCGTCATCGCCCGCTCTTCCGCTGGCGCCTACCCCACCAGCCGTTCGCTCTGGCGATGGTGGGATCGGCGCAGACGGAGCGGCTACCTCCGAAGCCTTCTTCTTCGGCGGCATATTGATGAAGAGGATGAAGATTTGACTCGTGCGAACGCCGGATCAGGTTCGCACAACCTCGACGCACCCCCTACCTGGCGCGCCAAAGATGTCGGGGGTTGCTGATCCCACGTACACCTATGGGGATCGGCGGACCGAGCCCCTTTCGGTTCGGCAGGGGGCGGTGGATGCACAAAGAGCAGATCGAGGCGAACGCACGAGCGACGCGGTCGGTTTACCCAGGTTCGGGCCGCACGGATGCGTAAAACCCTACTCCTGCTTTGGTGGTTGTATTGAGTTCTTGCTCGGGAGCGATGAGTGCTAGAGTACACTCAAGCAGCTGGCGAGACCGAGCGTGAGAATGGCCGCCCCCCCCTTCTCTGTTGCGCATGGGCCTCCTTTTATATGTCTAAGGGGTCACCGATAGGTGGCAACAGAGGTGGGGGTAAAAATGTAAAAGAGGTGGTAGTTGGCTCCACCGCCTACAACAGTCGTATCATACCTAACCCTGACGGCAGGGGACAAGGGCATTAAATGCTTGTCTGTGTCACCTAGACGGTACAGAGAGAGACCACTAGGAACGCCACCATTTGCCACGATGGCTATCTTGTCAGCGCTTGCTTGCCACCGCATGCCCCCGGCTACCCAGCCTCCCGCCACGTACGCCAGGAGCGGTCCCAGAGCGACACGTTGGTGGGTGAGCTGGAGCGCGGGCTGCGGAGTAGTAGCTTGCCGCGGCAAGCGCCTTGCCGTGGATGTTTCCTTGTTGCGTCCGGGAGCTTGTCGCTCACCGGGTCTTGCCGGGACGTGCAGCGCGTCGCAGCAAGCTTCTCGGGATGCGTTGGTTGGTCCTCCCGGCAAGCTCCTCTTGCCAGGGTCTTCGTGCTTCTTCCCGGCAAGCTCCTCTTGTCGGGGTCTTGGATACTCTGAGTGGCCTTCCCAGCAAGCTCCTCTTGCCGGGGCCTTGTTTTGCTCTTGGATACTTTGTTCTTGAATGGTCCCAAAGGAAACACGGAGGGTCTTGGCGGTCGCCAGGCAAGCCTTTCCATGGGTTTCTGCGACTGCCCGTGCACAAGTTCGGGATACTTAGGTACCCCTACTTTAGTACACCGACAATTTCCTTCAAAGATTACCCCAATGTCACCTCGGGAATCTGCGAGTTGAGTGCCAAAACATATATCAAGTGAATCAATACGATAGCCCATTTTCACCATGAGTATTCAAGTGCAAGACATTTATCAAGTGTTCTCAAATCCATAAAAGTATTCAATCCGATAACAACAAAATCTCAAAGGGAGAAACTCAATTCATCACAACAAGATAGAGAGGGGAAAACACCATATGATCCAACTATATTAACAAAGCCTGCGATACATCAAGATCGTGACATCTCAAGAACACGAGAGAGAGAGAGAGAGAGAGATTAAACACATAGCTATTGGTACAAACCCTTATCCCCGAGGGTGTACTACTCCCTCCTCATAGTGGTGGCCGCCGGGATGATGAAGATGGCCATCGGAGATGATTCCCCCCTCCAGTAGGGTGCCGGAAAGGGTCTAGATTGGTTTTCGATGGCTATAGAGCCTTGTGGCGGCAGAACTTCTGATCTAGGTTAACCATGATGGTTTCTCTATTTATAGGATTTTTTGGCGTTGGTTTCATGCTAAGATGGGCCGCGAGGTGCGCACAACCCACCGGGGCATGAGTAAGGGTCCAGGCGCGCCTCGGTGTCTTGTGCCCTACTCCTTCACCTTCTGGTCCTTCCAGGAAACTTCGGGGGTCTCTTTTGTTCCAAAAAAATCGTCAAAAATTTCAGCTCATTTGGAGAACTTTCATTTTTGCATGAAAACAACACCACCGTAGTTCTGCTGAAAACAGCGTCAGTCCGGGTTAGTTCAATGCAAATCATAGAAAAACCATATAAAATTGTTGTAAACATGGCATGAGTACTTCATAAATTATAGATACGTTGGAGACGTATCACAGGTTTTCCCGGAGATGAAGCTAAGAAGAAGGTTTTCCCTTTATCTTTGAAGGGAAAAACATTGGCATGGTATAGGCTATGCGATGATATTGCATCTTGGAACTGGAATCGATTGAAATTGGAATTCCACAAAAAAAAATCCTATGCATCTAGTTCATCGTGATCGGAATTACATATATAATTTTTGTCCTCGTGAAGGAGAAAGAATCGCTCTATCTTGGGGGAGGATTCAGTCAATGTTCTATTCATGCTCCAATCACAAGCTCTCTAGAGAAATTGTCATTCAGAATTTTTATGATCGGCTTTCTCGTGACGACCAACCCATGCTCGATACTTCTTGTATTGGTTCTTTTATGAAGAAGACTATTGAATTCAGGTGTGATCTTTTGGAAAGAATTAAACGCAACTCTGAATATTGGGAACTCGACAAAGGTAAAGAGTCAGGTAGTAAGCTTGAGTTTGATTGTGTTAAATCTTTTATGAATACCGATGATTTTCGCAAGTTTAGCACTAAATATGGACTTGACTCTGAGATAGTAGCTTCTTTTTGTGAATCATTTGCTACTCGTGTTGATCTCCCTAAGGAGAAGTGGTTCAAATATAGCCCACCTATTAAAGAAGAAACTAAAGAACCGGTCATAGCTAAAGATGAAACTATTATTTACAAGGTTAATCCAGTTGTTCCTACTACTTATATTGAAAAACTACCTTTCCCTGTTAGGATAAAGGAACATGCTATGGTTTTAACTGTGGTTCGCAAAAGTAATATTAGAGCACCCAAACCTGCTGAACAAATTAAAGTAGAACCTAGTGTTGCTATGGTTAAAGATCTCTTGGTAGAAAATATTGATGGGCATGTTATTTACTTTTGTGATGAAGCTGCTAGAAATGCCAAACCTAATGAAAAAGATAAACATATACCTGTTGTTGGCATGCCTCTTGTCTTAGTTAAAGTAGGAGATCATTGTTATCATGGTTTATGTGATTTAGGTGCTAGGGTGAGTGCTATTCCTTTTACCTTATACCAAGAAATTATGAATGACATAACCCGCTGTTGGCATGCCTCTTGTCTTAGTTAAAGTAGGAGATCATTGTTATCATGGTTTATGTGATTTAGGTGCTAGGGTGAGTGCTATTCCTTTTACCTTATACCAAGAAATTATGAATGACATAACCCTCTGAAATAGAAGGCATAGATGTTACTAGTAAACTCGCTAATAGAGACACCATCACACCACTTGGGATTGTTACAGATGTTGAAGTCTTGTCTTGGAAAATAAAATAACTACCAATTTTCTAGTGTCCTTGGTTCCCCACAAGATGATTTTTGTCCCATTATCTTTGGTAGACATTTCTTGAACACTGTCAATGCTACTATAGATTGTCATAAATAAACTTTCAGTGTTAGCTTTGGTGATGAGTCTCATGTAACGCCCCGAGACCGTTGCGCCAGGTGTCTTCCAGTTATTCGTTGTTGTTGCCTTGTCATTTGTTTGCGTGTCATGCTTTTCATATCATGCCATCATGTGCATCACATTTGCATACGTGTTCGTCTCATGCATCCGAGCATTTTCCCCGTTGTCCGTTTTGCATTCCGGCGCTCCTACGTCCTCCGGCGCCCTCTTTTGTCTCTTTTCGTGTGCAGGTGTTAAACATTCTCGGAGTGCATCGAGATTCACCAAGCGGCCTTGGTACACTACCGATAGACCGCCTGTCAAGTTTCGTGCCATTTGGAGTTCGTTTGATACTCCAACGGTTAACCGGGGAACCATAAAGGCCTCGTGTGTGTTGCAGCCCAACACCCCTTCAAAGTGGCCCAAAACCCATCCAAACCCCATCCATCCTCTCGGCTGTTCGATCACGATCGTGTGGCCGAAAATCGCACCTCAATTGGACTCTCCTAGCTCCCTCTACCTATATATTTGCACCTCCCCTCGAAAATTCGCGGATGAAACCCTAGCGTCTTCCTCCCCGCGCCACCGGACATGTCCGTCCACGTCGGATGCGTCCACCGGCCACCTCGCTCCGCCCAATCAGTGTCCTCCACCTCAGCTCCGTCGCCGCCTCCAGCCAATCCGCCGCCGCCACATCACCAGCGCCGGCCTTCTCTCTCCTCCGCGCCCGCGTGAGCCCGGGAGGCCCAGATCCGATCTCCCCGGCCCGGTTCGCCGCACCGCCGCCTCCTAGGGAGCCCCGCACCACCGCCCGCCGACGTCTCCGCCGCCATGCGCCGCCCCTGCTCCTCCCGCCGGCGACCGGAGCCACCGCCCGGCGCCGCCTCGCCTCCCTCCCGCCGTTCGCCTCGCCGGCCACCGCCACCGGCGAGCGTCACCGCCTCCGTGCCGGCCAGCGCGCCTCCATCCTCCGTCCGGCCGCCACCGCAGTTTCCCCGCCGCCGCCTTGCCCTCGGCTTCCGCGCCGCCTGGGTCCCATGGCCGGCCTCGGGTTCTGCCGATCTGGACGACCTCGTCCCAGATCCGGTCCGGGTGGATGAGATCCATAAGGACACCGATCCAAACGGCCTCGTTGCATCTCGGATCCCTTCGTCCCGCACCTCCTCATCCCGTTGACTTCTTCCGGAGGTTGAGTTCTCTCTAAGTCCCGAATCCCTGCAGTATTTTTATGCTCTGTTCATCATGCTATAACTCCTCATCCGTAGCTCCGTTTTGCGCGTGCAATATATCGAAATGTTCATCATGATGTGCTCTTCATTTAATTCCATTGCACCATGCTTTTTGAGTCCGTCTTGATGCCCTAATTGTTGATGCAAGAGTGCTATAGAATGTTAGTTCCTAATTCTGACCAGTTTATGAGCATTTGTCATTTTTGCTATGATTATTGTGTGCTGCATATGGTCATGAGCCCTACATGTGTTTTGGGCTATGCATTGCCATCTTTACGGGGGTGTATGTCATGTATTTTTGTGACTAATGTGGTGACTAGCACATGCATGCAAAGTAGCTCTCGTGATATTGCTGATTTCAGGGACTTAGAATTTCACTAAGTCATTTCCTAGCTGTTATTTTAATGCCATGTATTCATGTTTCTACAGAGTGATCCATACTTCTTTTGAGTATGTTCAGTAAGGATGATTTGGGCATATGGTTATGCGCTATCCATCCATGTCCTTGTTTGCATTTATGTAGTGCCCTAGCATGACTCATTCTTGCTCTACTTTTGCTATAAAATGTTCCTGGCAGATTGTTTGCATGTTAATCAACTTTGCCAAGGGTGTTGTAGTTGATCCATGCATCCTATGAGATGATTCTTGCCATGGTTAGCTTCTTGAACATGTCTTCTTGCTGTTATTATGCTTAGTTTGTCATGCAATGCCTTGTGTTGAGTGCATCGAGCTTGCAAACGTGCCTTCGTAATTCTGTTTATGCCACGTCTAGTTTTTTGCTAAGTCTGAATCTGTTAACGAAACTTGCTCTGTTTACATTGGAGCCATCATATCTTCTGATCATTTTTGGCTTATGGTCAGTAAGGGACTTTTGTTATATGCTTTGAGTAGATTCATGCCATGCCTTGTATTGCTATGATCTGATCATGTAGCATGTTGTTATCTTGCTCTAAACATTGCTTCCTGATGTTAATTCCTGACATGTTAGAATTTTCACTAAGTCTGTGATGCTGTTATCTTTTGCCCTTTTGTCATGCTTGTTTGAACCTGCTCTTGTGTGTTTTAGCCGTGCCTCAGTGTTCATCTTTTGTCAAGCATCTTGAGTAGATCACTGTCATGTGGTTTGTTGCTATGTTGGAGTGGAGTAGCTTGGTTTCTTGTTGCATTCTAGATGGCATCGTGTTGTTAATCGCAAAATTGTGCCATTATTGTTTTGGTTGCAATTTGCAAACCATGCATCTGATTCCGGTGATCTTTATATCGATTTCAACCGAAATCAACTCATCTTTCCAGAAGCGCACTTGGTTTGCCAAGTTGAAACCTAATTCAATCTTTTCCTTCCGGAGCATGCATATGCATTGCATATCACATCCCACATATCATGCCATGTTTTGCATCATGTTGCTTGCGCATTGCACCGTGGTTGATTTTTGTCTCCTTTGCTTGTGTTCTTGCCTTGGGTAGAGCCGGGAAACAAGTACATGATCGAGGAACCCATTGAGTACGCTTACGAGGATTAAGCATACGTCATCTCGGAGAACTTTGCAGGCAAGATGAACATACCCTCGAAATCACTTCTATCTTTGCTTGCTAGTTGCTTGCTCTTTTGCTATGTTGCGATATCTACCACTTGCTATATCATGCCTCCCATATTGCCATGTCAAGCCTCTAACCCACCTTGTCCTAGCAAACCGTTGTTTGGCTATGTTGTTGGGGAACGTAGTAATTTCAAAAAAATTCCTACGCACACACAAGATCATGGTGATGCATAGCAACGAGAGGGGAGAGTGTGATCTACGTACCCTTGTAGATTGACAACGGAAGCGTTAGGTTGATGTAGTCGTACGTCTTCACGGCCCGACCGATCAATCACCGAAACTACGGCACCTCCGAGTTCTAGCACACGTTCAGCTCGATGATGATCCCCGGACTCCAATCCAGCAAAGTGTTGGGAAAGAGTTCCGTCAGCACGACGGCGTGGTGACGATCTTGATGTACTAATGTCGCAGGGCTTCGCCTAAGCACTGCTACAATATTATCAAGGACTATGGAGGAAGGGGGCACTGCACACGGCTAAGAATATGATCACGTGGATCAACTTGTGTCTCTAGGGGGTGCCCCTGCCTCCGTATATAAAGGCTCAAAGGGGGGTGGTGCGGCCGGCCAGGAGAGGCGCGCCAGGAGGAGTCCTACTCCCTCTGGGAGTAGGACTCCCCCCTTTCCTAGTTTGGATAGGATTCGCGGAGGAGGGAAAGGAGGAGAGAGAGGAGGAAGGGGGGCCGGCCCCCTCTCCTTGTCCTATTTGAACCAACGGGTGAGGGGCGCATGGCCCACTTCTGGCTACTTCTTCTCTCTTCCACTAAGGCCCACTAAGGCCCATATACCTTTGGGGGGTTCCGGTAACCTCCCTATACTCCTGTAAAATCCCGATTTCACCCGGAACACTTCCGATATCCAAACATAGGCTTCCAATATATCAATCTTTATGTCTCGACCATTTTGAGACTCCTCGTCATGTCCGTGATCACATCGGGGACTCTGAACAACCTTCGGTACATCAAAACGCATAAACTCATAATATAACTGTCATCGAAACCTTAAGCATGCGGACCCTATGGTTCGAGAACAATGTAGACATGATCGAGACACGTCTCCTGTCAATAACCAATAACGGGACCTGGATGCCCATATTGGTTCCTACATATTCTACGAAGATCTTTTATCGGTCAGACCGCATAACAACATACGTTGTTCCCTTTGTCATCGGTATGTTACTTGCCCGAGATTCGATCGTCGGTATCCAATACCGGCAAGTCTCTTTACTCGTTCTGTAATACATCATCGCACAACTAACTCATTAGTTGCAATGCAGAAATTCTATATCATTTCCTATCAGTAATATGTCATCCACATATAATATCAGAAATGCTACAGAGCTCCCACTCACTTTCTTGTAAATACATGCTTCTCTGAAAGTCTGTACAAAACCAAATGCTTTGATCACACTATCAAAGCGTTTATTCCAACTCCGAGAGGCTTGCACCAGTCCATAGATGGATCGCTGGAGCTTGCAGACTTTGTTAGCTCCCTTTGGATCGACAAAACCTTCTGGTTGCATCATATACAACTCTTCTTCCAGAAACCCATTCAGGAATGCAGTTTTGACATCCATCTGCCAAATTTCATAATCATAAAATGCGGCAATTGCTAACATGATTCGGACAGACTTAAGCATCACTACGGGTGAGAAGGTCTCATCGTAGTCAATCCTTTGAACTTGCCGAAACCCTTTTGCGACAAGTCGAGCTTTGTAGACAGTAATATTACCGTCAGCGTCAGTCTTCTTCTTGAAGATCCATTTGTTCTCAATCGCTTGCCGATCATCGGGCAAGTCAACCAAAGTCCACACTTTGTTCTCATACATGGATCCCATCTCAGATTTCATGGCTTCAAGCCATTTTGCGGCATCTGGGCTCACCATCGCTTCTTCATAGTTTGTAGGTTCATCATGATCTAGTAGCATGACTTCCACAACAGGATTACCGTACCACTCTGGTGCAGATCTCACTCTGGTTGATCTACGAGGTTCAGTAGTATCTTGTTCTGAAGTTTCATGATCACTATCATTAGCTTCCTCACTTATTGGTGTAGGTGTCACAGAAACAGGTTTCTGTGATGCATTACTCTCCAACAAGGGAGCAGGTACAGTTACCTCATCAAGTTCTACTTTCCTCCCACTCACTTCTTTCAAGAGAACTCCTTCTCCAGAAAGTTTCCGAACTTAGCAACAAAAGTCTTGCCTTCGGATCTGTGATAGAAGGTGTATCCAATAGTCTCCTTTGGATATCCTATGAAGAGACATTTCTCCGATTTGGGTTCGAGCTTATCAGGTTGAAGCATTTTCACATAAGCATCACAGCCCCAAACTTTCAGAAATGACAACTTTGGTTTCTTCCCAAACCATGGTTCATAAGGCGTCGTCTCAACGGATTTTGATGGTGCCCTATTTAACATGAATGTGGCCGTCTCTAAAGCATAACCCCAAAACGATAGCGGTAAATCAGTAAGAGACAATATAGATCGCACCATTTCTAGTAAAGTACGATTACGACGTTCGTACAAACCATTACGCTATGGTGTTCCGGGTGGCGTGAGTTGCGAAACTATTCCACATTGTTTTAAATGTACACCAAACTCGTAACTCAAATATTCTCCTCCATGATCAGATCGTAGAAACTTTATTTTCTTGTTACGATGATTTTCAACTTCACTCTCAAATTCTTGGAACTTTTCAAACGTTTCAGACTTGTGTTTCATTAAGTAGATATACCCATATCTGCTTAAGTCATCTGTGAAGGTGAGAAAATAACGATATCCGCCACGAGCCTCAATATTCATCGGACCACATACATCTGTATGTATGATTTCCAACAAATCTGTTGCTCTCTCCATAGTTCCGGAGAACGGCATTTTAGTCATCTTGCCCATGAGGCACGGTTCACAAGTACCAAGTGATTCATAATCAAGTGGTTCCAAAAGTCCATCAGCATGGAGTTTCTTCATGCGCTTTATACCGATATGACCTAAACGGCAGTGCCACAAATAAGTTGCACCATCATTATCAACTCTGCATCTCTTGGCTTCAACATTATGAACATGTGTGTCACTACTATCGAGATTCAATAAGAATAGACCATTCTTCAAGGGTGCGTGACCATAAAAGATATTACTCATATAAATAGAACAACCATTATTCTCTGATTTGAATGAATAACCATCTCGCATCAAACAAGATCCAGATATAATGTTCATGCTTAACGCTGGCACCAAATAACAATTATTTAGGTGTAATATTAATCCCGAAGGTAGATGTAGAGGTAGCGTGCCGATCGCGATCACATTGACTTTGGAACCATTTCCCACGCGCATCGTCACCTCGTCCTTAGCTAATCTTCGCTTAATCCGTAGTCCCTATTTCGAGTTGCAAATATTAGCAACAGAACCAGTATCAAATACCCTAGTGCTACTGCGAGCATTAGTAAGGTACACATCAATAACATGTATATCACATATACCTTTGTTCACCTTGCCATCCTTCTTATTCGCCAAATACTTGGGGCAATTCCGCTTCCAGTGACCAGTATGCTTGCAGTAGAAGCACTCAGTTTCAGGCTTAGGTCTAGACTTGGGTTTCTTCTCTTGAGCAGCAACTTGCTTGCTGTTCTTCTTGAAGTTCCCCTTCTTCTTTCCTTTGCCCTTTTTCTTGAAACTAGTGGTCTTGCTGACCATCAACACTTGATGATCCTTCTTGATTTCTACCTCCGTGGCTTTCAGCATTGCGAAAAGCTCGGGAATAGTCTTATTCATCCCTTGCATATTATAGTTCATCACGAAGCTCTTGTAGCTTGGTGGCAGTGATTGGAGAATTCTGTCAATGACGCAATCATCTAGAAGATTAACTCCCATTTGAATCAAGTGATTATTATACCCAGACATTTTGAGTATATGCTCACTGACAGAACTGTTCTCTTCCATCTTGCAGCTATAGAACTTATTGGAGACTTCATATCTCTCAATCCGGGCATTTGCTTGAAATATTAACTTCAACTCCTGGAACATCTCATATGCTCCATGACGTTCAAAACGTCGTTGAAGTCCCGGTTCTAAGCTGTAAAGCATAGCATACTGAACTATCGAGTAGTCATCAGCTTTGCTCTGCCAGACGTTCATAACATCTGGTGTTACTCCAGCAGCAGGCCTGGCACCCAGCGGTGCTTCCAGGACGTAATTCTTCTGTGCAGCAATGAGGATAATCCTCAAGTTACGGACCCACTCCGTGTAATTGCTACCATCATCTTTCAACTTTGCTTTCTCAAGGAACGCATTAAAATTCAACGGAACAACAACACGGGCCATCTATCTACAATCAAACATACATAAGCAAGATACTATCAGGTACTAAGTTCATGATAATTTTAGGTTCAATTAATCATATTACTTAAAGAACTCCCACTTAGATAGACATCCCTCTAATCCTCTAAGTGATTACGTGATCCAAATCAACTAAACCATGTCCGATCATCACGTGAGATGGAGTAGTTTCATTGGTGAACATCACAATGTTGATCATATCTACTATATGATTCACGCTCGACCTTTCGGTCTCCGTGTTCCGAGGCCATATCTGTATATGCTTGGCTCATCAAGTATAACCTGAGTATTCCGCGTGTGCAACTGTTTTGCACCCGTTGTATTTGAACGTAGAGCCTATCACACCCGATCATCACGTGGTGTCTCAGCACGAAGAACTTTCGCAATGGTGCATACTCAGGGAGAACACTTCTTGATAATTTTAGTGAGAGATCATCTTATAATGCTACCGTCAATCAAAGCAAGATAAGATGCATAAAAGATAAACATCACATGCAATCAATATAAGTGATATGATATGGCCATCATCATCTTGTGCTTGTGATCTCCATCTCCGAAGCACCGTCGCGATCACCATCGTCACCGGCGCGACACCTTGATCTCCATTGTAGCATCGTTGTCGTCTCGCCAATCTTATGCTTCCACGACTATCGCTACCGCTTAGTGATAAAGTAAAGTATTACAGCGCGATTGCATTGCATACAATAAATCAACAACCATATTGCATACAATAAAGAGGATGACTCAGATCATAAGGTCATGAGGGTAAGGAGTAAAAAGAGCCTTAAGTTCCCATCCACAATCAATTCCCTTATATAACTAAAGCATTTCTAGACACGACTTCAACCAGCTTGGCTTGGTAATCCTACAGGCAGTCAGGCTCTGATACCAAATCTGTCAGGACCCCGATCCTAAGCCACATCGATCTAGCTTGTAACACATCATATCACTTTGCGGCCTCACGCACGGTATTCCCACGGGTGCCACCTTACGTGGCCCGGGACCGTTTGCGCCTTTTGGCTCACGTACATGATAGTGTCACTAGCATCCATATGACAGAGAACCCGGGCCGACATGACTAGTCATGAACCCAAAGTGGCACTAACTCATGGGAACAGGCATACATGAATCACATCGAGCATGTCGATCATCAGCGTGTGAATCCGGGCTGTAGCACTAGGCTAACAGGACTCCGGGAACCCGGGCTGTAGCAGGCTAGGCAGGACTCCAGATGTCACCGCGTGACATTTCCCCGAAGGGACAGACACAGGAACAAAGTGAAACACATGCCGGCCAGTCAAGTGTCCTGAGCAGTAGTGCTGGGCTAGAAGGACTCCGGTGAACCGGGCTGTAGCGGACTACTATGGCTCATGGAAGCACAAGACTACATTTCCCCATAAGAGAGGCTACCAAGGATAAACAACTAGGTTGTCGGATCCCACTCATACCAAGCATTTCAATCATACACACAATATGCCCGATATGAGTACATACAACATGGCATCACAACAAGACTCTACGACTCAAGTATTTATTCAATAGGCTCCGAGGAGCGAGATATTACAAACATGGGTCTCATGACCCAACATTCAGAGCATACAAATCAAAGCACACGCGGAAGCTTAACATGTCTGAGTACAGACATCTACAAATGAAAAAGGCTGAGAAGCCCGACTATCTACCAGATCCTGCCGAGGGCGCAAGACCGTAGCTGAGGTAACAAGCTAAACATCGAAGTCCAAGCGGAACTACTAGCGGGATTGAAGTCTTACTGCAAAACATAAATTAAGCAAACGTGAGTACAAATGTACCCAGCAAGACTTACATCAGAACTATCTACATATGCATTGATATCAACAAAGGGGGTGGTGGAGTTTAACTACAGCAAGCCAGCTTTGACTCGGTGGCTATCCTAAACTACGACTGCAAGAAACTCTTTTGAGGTGGCGCACACGAGTCCACATGTTCACCATATCAATACACCACGATGGATCCGCTCCCGTCTCCCTATGAGAAGGCCATCCATAGCACTCACGCTTATCTTGCGAGTTTTAGAGTATCCACTTTCACTTGTCTATGAACTATGCAAGGGGTCCAAGTTTCCATATCTGAGGAATCCGGCTATTCGAATAGATAATGATAACCCTGCAGGGGTGTACTTCTTCACACACGCTCTCGCCACTTATCGCCCTGTACACGTCATGTACCTCGGCAACCTTCAAGCGGAAGCCGGGCGAGGGTGTCGGCCACGACCTGACTAACCAACAAGTCTCTAGTCCAGGTTTATTGCTTATCCGGGTTCCATCCGCAAGGAGATCCGGCCGGGGTGTCGCTCACGGCCCCAAACGATGTGTACAGGGTTCCCAAGCCCACCATCCGGGTGCCACTTGGTACACTGGGCCATTGTGCCTAGTCTGTCCCAAGCCCACCTGTACCAGGTGCCACTTGGTAGACTACTAACACTACCTACAAACACCAGAAACTAATTGCAACTCCTGGACAGAGATCGAGTTGATTAGTAAGTCGAGAGAGCTTGGAGCGCTCGGAGCCTAATGTGTGGTAGTAATTGTTCATGGATCACAAACACAGAACTCAGTTCCTGAGGACGGCTACAATGAGACAACCCACCATGTACTCCTACATGGCCTCTCACCGCTACCTTTACCAAATCATGTTCACACACTTATCTCACACACCGTAGGACATGTTCAACACCATTCCAATTCATCCCCGATGAATCAGACCTGACCCAACTCTAAGCAGTAGGAGGCATGACAACAACATGAATGAGTAGGCACATCAGGGCTCAAACAACTCCTACTCATGCTAGTGGGTTTCATCTATTTACTGTGGCAATGACAGGTCATGCAGAGGAAAGGGGTTCAGCTACCGCAGCATGTAACAGTTGAAACGGCGTTGTCCTTAATGTAGTAAAAGAGAGCAGGAGCGAGAGAGTGGGATTGTATCGGAATGAACAAGGGGGTTTTGCTTGCCTGGCACTTCTGAAGATAGAATAGATCTTCATCGGTGTCATCGAACTCATCGTTGGAACGTCGTCTACCGAGAGGGAACAAATACCGGCAAGAGAGAAGATATACAATTAATGCAATGCAACAGTATGATGCATGAATGTGACATGGCAATAATGTTATGATTTGAGCTAATGCATCTAGCTATGATTTAAATGAAGTTGGTTTGAATAGATGATTCAAATTCCATCTCCATATATGATTATTTAAATGCCCTTTATTTGTTTTGTCCAAAACAGAGGACAAACATTGTTCAAACATGCATGAAAATGGTACAGATGGATTCCTTGAATTTTTCTGATAATTTTTCATATATAATTTATTTCATTTGGAGTTTTAGATTATTTTCTATGATTTTTAGAAGTTTTAGCTATTTTCTGAAATTTCCTGAATAAGTTAAATCGAGAAAATGATTAATGACATCAGCATTGTGTCACTACTGCGTCAGCAGGTCAGCCGAGTTGACCCGGGTCAACTCTGACTGGTGGGACCCACGTGTCATTGACCCAGCGACTAAACCATGGTCAAATCTAGTGCTGACTGGGGTTTGACCCTGTGGTGGGGCCCGCTATCAGTGTCTGTTAGTGTGGTAATTGGGGGATTAGCCGCTGATGATAATGCCACATCATCATCGCCGGACTTAGGCCGGCGACGACCAGATCAGCGGCGGAAGTTCGTCGGAAACTTGCTACGGGGCTCGGTTTTGCGCGTGGTTTGTGTCTATGGGTAGCTAAAGGTGTGCCGCATCCAACGGTGGCGGCGGCTGGGGCTGGGCTGGCCGGAGCTCACCGGAACGGAGCTCGCGGCGGCGGCCGGAGTTTAGACATCCATGCTTGAGGCATTACGGGGCACGACGAGCACGGCCAATGGGCTCTACGGCTTGATGGGATCACCAGGAACACGCGGAGGCAACAAGCGCAGGCGGAGGAGCTCACGAGCACGAAGCTCACCGTCCATGGCAGCGACCGAAGCTTGGGTAGATGCGGGCGCGGGGCTGCAGTGCGCTAGGGGAGGATCTAATGAGCTAGGTGGCATCCACGGGCCACCAGAAGCACGCTGGTGCCACGGGTTCGAGCGGAGGGGCTCGGGCCAAGAAAGCTAGGCAGCCATGGCGGACGGCGGTGCTCGGGCATGTGGGCGAGGGCATTACGGCACGGGAACGAGCAAAATGAAGGAGGGGAAATGGAGTGGAGCTCACAGTGGGGGCGTTGGAGGTCTCATTGGACTCGGGGACGCCTCTGCGGCAGCGAATTCGACGACGACGTCCGGTAGCCGAGGCGGCAAGGAAGATGACTGGCGACGCTGGAGGGCCTCAGGCCTTTCTTGGTGCGATGAGGAGGTGCAGGGAGGTACGAACGATCTCGGGAGCACGGTGGCGCGTCATTTTGTCGTCGGTGGCCACGCGGGCGAGGCGCGGCGGACGGCGGAAGCTCTCGGTGACGCTCAGAGGAGGGGCTAGAGGCGAGAGAGAAATCAGAGGATGAGGGGAAAGTGAGAGGAGGGCCTTGCACGTCTCCAGACGCGGATTAGGACGAAGGAGCGGCCTCCAGCGCGAAGCAGGAGGTGGAGGGCTCCTCGGGTGCGCGCGTGTTCGCTCCTGCCTACTGGCAGGAGGAAGATGACGAGCGAGGAGGTAAGTGGGCTGGGCCGGCTTCTCTCCTGGGCCAGGTGGGTGGGCTGCTCAGGTAAGTTCAGTTCTGTTTTATTTCCCTTCTCTTTTCTTTTATTTAATCCTTTGCCACTATTTTGAATTCAAACAAAATTCAAACAATGCCAAAACATCCTTTGAGTATTTTTATGTTGCCTCATGGATTTTTCCAGAGGCACATAAATTATTTCAAAGTTATTTGAAAATATATCCCATATATTATGAATATAATTCCAAATTCAAATACAATAATGATTTAAATTCAGTGCCAAAATAATTCCTTAAAAATGTTCCAGAATTTTGGTTTGATGTATAACTCTTGCCAAAATTCACAAAACTATTTTTAGGGCAATTTGGAATCACTGAATGCAATTTAAAGGGTTCTTGCCCTTCTTTACAATAATTTCTGAGGCTTTGAAAATTCCTCATTTCAATTTCCTTGAAATATAAACATGATGCAGGCTCACTAATGCAACTATTATACTCAAATATTCTAGGGCTGTGACAACTCACCCCCACTAAAACAAGAATCTCGCCCCGAGATTCAAGACATGAGGTAAGAAGACAGAGGGGCACAACTAACACAGTCTTCACGATCTAGGTTGCACTGCATAGGAACACTGACGCGGTCACCATCTTTGTCTCGATGTCTTGCTCTGAGAACTCCAACTAACATGACAAGAGAGAAAAGGAAAAACTCTAGAAGAATCGATCTTCTCGAAGATCAAACAACTCAGGACCAACTCATGGGATGAGACATTGAAACATCTCTTGAACTGAGACACAAGACAAACATTTGGAATGAGGAAAAGGTAGCAGATGACAAAGGTCCAATTTGGTAGGCAACATCTTCACGTTGGAGTAGGATGATGCATGGTTGCAAGGTAGCGAAGAGATAATTGCCATGATACCAACCAGACATCTTAAGGAAGGTGACTCGCAGAAATATTCCCTTAAGTGGCAAAAAGAATTACTTTTGATCCATAGATCATTGGAACTCTTCTCACCAGCCTAGGGCAAATCACAACCGATCATTGGAAGGTGTTCGGAGGAATGACATACTCGGACTAGGATGGATGATGTGGACTACCTTGTTGAAGACAACGCATTGGATGATTTTCTTATCATCGGAAATGGATGGGACCCATGGTAAGTCCACTTTTGAAGATGATCCTGAACAACAACTACTGAGGTGCAAGCTGGGAACAAAATGCAAATGTTGGGAATGATTCTGGTAACTGGGGAAGAACTCAACAGTCAAGAGTGAGTCCACTGTTTGAAAAGGTTATAACATAACCGAGGAAACTGGAAGCAAATCCCAGTTAACGCCAACGGTAAAACCTAGTGCTTGTGCGTGCTCTCAAGAACTTGAGCACCTCCATATTCATCAAGGTTTTACCAATATCCTTGTCAAGGATCCTGGCAACACAACATACGACCATGATGAATGGTGATGGATGATGCAGATGCAAAGGAAGATAACACTTTCTTAGATTTCACCTTAGCGAGGCCAAGGGAACAAAATCTCGATGATCGACCGAGAGACATATAGCACTCCGCTTCTAATGTTCTCCTTGATGTGCTAGTGTAATCCATTTATAGATATGGTTTGATATCTAGAACATCAAGTAAAAGGTCGGACTTCGGAAGCTCAAGAATCCATAAGGAATAACCACGGAGGTAGATCCTGCGAGATCCTTATGGGGAGGTGACCAACTTCTTCAACAAAGATACTGCAATAATAGGCCTTCCGGCTAGGTGTGTTGGCCACGACACCCATGTTACCGGTTACAGAGAGACCAACATTATAGTTCTTGGAGTACGTTCCAACCATCATATCTGCCTGAGATTCAGATCTGGTTGGTGTCAGGATATTCCAGGCTCATCATGTCTAGAAAGAAAAATGAAGTCTGCAACGCAATTCGACGAGATGATATTGCAAGATTCTCGGGGAATGAGCTACGATAGCAAGATCCAAAACATGAGCTGGTTCTGCTACAAACTTGTGAACACGCTATCCAAGACAAGCATGACCACATGGTAGTCTTACAATAAAACACTACCTAGCGCAGGTGGGGAACCATCATCGAGGATATCGAAGTCCTTGTGCACTTATCGATGAACTTCTTATCCGTGAGCAAGTCAGTCAGTGGCTTGGTGTGCTAGGAACACATATGGAATGGAGGCGGCCAACCTACCAAACCATAGGGCACTTCGCACGTGCATGACTAACTTGGGATGATTCCAGAGGAGGCAAAAATAAACTTTCTCGAATTCATGACAGCAACTTGCATCGATTGCACGTGAACTAGAGGAAGTCACTTCTTCCATCCAGACAGATACTTCGTGAACGGGGTGTGAAGAAAATGCTTACACAATTTTCCAATGCTAGCTGGATGTTCAACACGAGTCATGGAGGAGACAAAATGCTATTGATGGACTCAACAACAACTCATCGGAATTTCCATATCACTGGACTTCCACCATCATGTGAACACGGTGATAGCATTGGTCAGACCAAAAGATGTAATGGTGTATGCTCGAGGGATCAACCACGAGTAAGACAACATTACGAACATCGTTGGTTCTGATTTAACTTGACGATAGTCCATACTCAAGTCAATGTTTTGACAAGGCAATAGATCCAACAACTGATCACGAGGACCAATCGATGGAGATATCATCTTTCTTCAACACACACACAAACACAAAGATATCCCTTAGTGATGAACTAAGTGGATTAAGCTTTCATCTTCCAACTCTCCAAGTTGTTGTTTGGCTTAGCCAACTAGCTGAGGGGTATCCCACACAGATTCTTGGAGATTGGGTGGTTTGGAGGTAAAATCAACATGATCACGAACTCAACATAGCGGTCAGGTGACAACCTGGTAACACTTCTGAGAAGATGTTCGGAAAATCACGAACCACCGATATGTTACTAAGCTCGAGAACAATCTTGCTTTTCAGGGCAAGATGATATGATCAACTAAGCAAGGATAGACACAGTCCCAACTCTTGATCGAAGAGTGCACCAGGAAAATGGACTAGGTAGCACGATCAATCTTAGAATGATGATTCAATAACCAACACGCCAAGAATGAGTTTATTGTCCATTAACTACCAAGCAACGGGGTTGCTAGGAGTATTGATTTCACACATCACAGTTCACTTGTCGGCATTCCGGTTACAACAACACGGAACCGAAGAATGAATAATGATGGCGATAAGTATCACTGCGTCAAGGATTCATAAGAGGTGGTGCAATTCTCATGACATTCTTGACATAAATATGGTAACACTCAAAGGTAGAACGGAGCAAAAGCTGGGTTGGCATTTGATCCATGGAATACAACTACTTTGACCTAATCCTAGATATGGATAAGGTACTGGAGTTTGTTTCTCCTAGTCATTCTAGAATAGAATGGCTTGACGGACCACTAGAGTAATAGGCATTGATAAACACGATTGCCAAATACTCCTTACTATCAATTGATAGATGAAGGTCGGAATATAACTGAAGGGGGGGGGGGACAACTCAAGGAACATATAACTTTCTGAGTGGTGGATGCATAGATTAGTATGTCGAACGAGTTCAACATATTTCTTCCGGATAACCCACGCAGAAAGGTAGAACTGGCAGAGCCACAATATAGAATGGAGAAATCATCAAGAGCACTCTAGTTGTGATCCTTTGGTTCAAGAACTTCTGCCATAAGTGGTTCATAGTATTTGGAAGAAGGAAATACCACGGACCTCTAGGACTAATGAAAAGGTTACTAATATCCTAAAGGAACTAGCAACACTATCAACATGAGGTAAGTAGGGTGAATCTTGGGTCAGGGACCCAGGAATAGAATACTGACTAACTAAATGGCATCGCGGGATGCTTTCAAGAATGGTGGCCAGATTCATCACACTGGAAACACAAGACATGGCTAGATTACTAGGTGACTCCCTAAGACACCTAGGGTCATAACAATAGCTACAACATATATGTCGAGGCAACAGAGTACCTCAACTCACCGATTAGTGTGCTTAATCTGACCAAAAAGGACAACGGGAACACGGAGGAAAGATTTGCAAATGCATCAGACTATTTAGAAACCTGGGATGACTCGGACAGCATAACGGCTGTAAATGCTCAAAAATATTTGAGACATCCTGCAAAATGGTGGCATAGCCACTCAACATCACAATATCAAGGTTCCGAGACCAATTATGAACACACAAAAGTAGTAGAAACTGAGCTGGGGCTTAAATCCAACAATCTTATAAGTCTATGGATTAGTAACACGTCATCCTGATAGATAGATGAGAAGCCTAGTTCTTAAAGCCCGCAGAAGAGAAGAGGATGACTCAGATCATAAGGTCATGAGGGTAAGGAGTAAAAAGAGCCTTACGTTCCCATCCACAATCAATTCCCTTATATAACTAAAGCATTTCTAGACACGACTTCGACCAGCTTGGCTTGGTAATCCTACAGGCAGTCAGGCTCTGATACCAAATCTGTCAGGACCCCAATCCTAAGCCACATCGATCTAGCATGTAACACATCATATCACTTTGCGGCCTCACGCACGGTATTCCCATGGGTGCCACCTTACCTGGCCCGGGACCATTTGCACCTTTTGGCTCACTTATATGATAGTGTCGCTAGCATCCATATGACAGAGAACCCGGGCCGACATGGCTAGTCATGAACCCAAAGTGGCACTAACTCATGGGAACAGGCATACATGAATCACATCGAGCATGTTGGTCAGCAGCGTGTGAATCTGGGCTGTAGCATTGGGCTAACAGGACTCCGGGAACCCGGGCTGTAGCAGGCTAGGTAGGACTCCGGATGTCACCGCGTGACATTTCCCCGAAGGGACAGACACAGGAACGAAGTGAAACACATGCCGGCCAGTCAAGTGTCCTGAGCAGTAGTGCTGGGCTAGCAGGACTCCGGTGAACCGGGCTGTAGCGGACTACTATGGCTCATGGAAGCACAACACTACATTTCCCCATAAGAGAGGCTACCAAGGATAAACAACTAGGTTGCCGGATCCCACTCATACCAAGCATTTCAATCATACACACAATATGCCCGATATGAGTACATACAACATGGCATCACAACAAGACTCTACGACTCAAGTATTTATTCAATAGGCTCCGAGGAGCGAGATATTACAAACATGGGTCTCATGACCCAACATTCAGAGCATACAAATCAAAGCAGACGCGGAAGCTTAACATGTCTGAGTACAGACATCTACAAATGAAAAAGGCTGAGAAGCCCGACTATCTACCAGATCCTGCCGAGGGCGCAAGACCGTAGCTGAGGTAACAAGCTAAACATCGAAGTCCAAGCGGAACTACTAGCGGGACTGAAGTCTTACTGCAAAACATAAATTAAGCAAACGTGAGTACAAATGTACCCAGCAAGACTTACATCAGAACTATCTACATATGCATTGATATCAACAAAGGGGGTGGTGGAGTTTAACTACAGCAAGCCAGCTTTGACTCGGTGGCTATCCTAAACTACGACTGCAAGAAACTCTTTTGAGGTGGCGCACACGAGTCCACATGTTCACCATATCAATACACCACGATGGATCCGCTCCCGTCTCCCTATGAGAAGGCCATCCATAGCACTCACGCTTATCTTGCGAGTTTTAGAGTATCCACTTTCACTTGTCTATGAACTATGCAAGGGGTCCAAGTTTCCATATCTGAGGAATCCGGCTATTCGAATAGATAATGATAACCCTGCAGGGGTGTACTTCTTCACACACGCTCTCGCCACTTATCGCCCACGGCCCCAAACGATGTGTACAGGGTTCCCAAGCCCACCATCCGGGTGCCACTTGGTACACCGGGCCACTGTGCCTAGTCTGTCCCAAGCCCACCTGTACCGGGTGCCACTTGGTAGACTACTAACACTACCTACAAACACCAGAAACTAATTGCAACTCCTGGACAGAGATCGAGTTGATTAGTAAGTCGAGAGAGCTTGGAGCGCCCGGAGCCCAATGTGTGGTAGTAACTGTTCATGGATCACAAACACAGAACTCAGTTCCTGAGGACGGCTACAATGAGACAACCCACCATGTACACCTACATGGCCTCTCACCGCCACCTTTACCAAATCGTGTTCACACACTTATCTCACACACCGTAGGACATGTTCAACACCATTCCAATTCATCCCCGATGAATCAGACCTGACCCAACTCTAAGCAGTAGCAGGCATGACAACAACATGAATGAGTAGGCACATCAGGGCTCAAACAACTCCTACTCATGCTAGTGGGTTTCATCTATTTACTGTGGCAATGACAGGTCATGCAGAGGAAAGGGGTTCAGCTACCGCAGCATGTAACAGTTGAAACGGCGTTGTCCTTAATGTAGTAAAAGAGAGCAGGAGCTAGAGAGTGGGATTGTATCGGAATGAACAAGGGGGTTTTGCTTGCCTGGCACTTCTGAAGATAGAATAGATCTTCATCGGTGTCATCGAACTCATCGTCGGAACGTCGTCTACCGAGAGGGAACAAATACCGGCAAGAGAGAAGATATACAATTAATGCAATGCAACAGTATGATGCATGAATGTGACATGGCAATAATGTTATGATTTGAGCTAATGCATCTAGCTAAGATTTAAATGAAGTTGGTTTGAATAGATGATTCAAATTCCATCTCCATATATGATTATTTAAATGCCCTTTATTTGTTTTGTCCAAAACAGAGGACAAACATTGTCCAAACATGCATGAAAATGGTACAGATGGATTCCTTGAATTTTTCTGATAATTTTTCATATATAATTTATTTCATTTGGAGTTTTAGATTATTTTCTATGATTTTTAGAAGTTTTAGCTATTTTCTGAAATTTCCTGAATAAGTTAAATCGAGAAAATGATTAATGACATCAGCATTGTGTCACTACTGCGTCAGCAGGTCAGCCGAGTTGACCCGGGTCAACTCTGACTGATGGGACCCGCGTGTCATTGACCCAGGGACTAAACCACGGTCAAATCTGGTGCTGACTGGGGTTTGACCCTGTGGTGGGGCCCGCTATCAGTGTCTGTTAGTGTGGTAATTGGGGGATTAGCCGCTGATGATAATGCCATGTCATCATCGCCGGACTAAGGCCGGCGACGACCAGATCAGCGGCGGAAGTTCGTCGGAAACTTGCTACGAGGCTCGGTTTTGCGCGTGGTTTGTGTCTACGGGTAGCTAAAGGTGTGCCGTATCCAACAGTGGCGGCGGCTGGGGCTGGGCTGGCCGGAGCTCACCGGAACGGAGCTCGCGGCGGCGGCCGGAGTTCAGACATCCATGCTTGAGGCGTTACGGGGCACGGCGAGCACGGCCAATGGGCTCTACGGGTTGATGGGATCACCAGGAACACGCGGAAGCAATGAGCGCAGGCGGAGGAGCTCGCGAGCACGAAGCTCACCGTCCATGGCGGCGACCGAAGCTCGGGTAGATGCGGGCGCGGGGCTGCTGTGCGCTAGGGGAGGATCTAATGAGCTAGATGGCATCCACGGGCCACCAGAAGCACGCTGGTGCCACAGGTTCGAGTGGAGGGGCTCGGGTCAAGAAAGCTAGGCGGCCATGGCGGACGGCGGTGCTCGGGCATGTGGGCGAGGGCATTATGACACGGGAATGAGCAAAATGAAGGAGGGGAAACAGAGTGGAGCTCACAGCGGGGGTGTTTGAGGTCTCATTGGACTCGGGGAGGCTTCTGCGGCGGCGAATTCGACGACGGCGTCCGGTGGCCGAGGCGGCGAGGAAGATGACTGGCGACGCTGGAGGGCCTCCAGCCTTTCTTGGTGCGATGAGGAGGTGCAGGGAGGTACGGATGATCTCGGGAGCACGGTGGCGCGTCATTTTGTCGTCGGTGGCCACGCGGGCGAGGCGCGGCGGATGGCGGAAGCTCTCGGTGATGCTCAGAGGAGGGGCTAGAGGCGAGAGAGAAAGCAGAGGATGAGGGGAATGTGAGAGGAGGGCCTTGCGCGTCTCCAGACGCGGATTAGGACGAAGGAGCGGCCTCCAGCGCGAAGCAGGAGGTCGAGGGCTCCTCGGGTGCGCGCGCATGTTCGCGCGCGTGTTCGCTCCTGCCTACTGGCAGGAGGAAGACGACGAGCGAGGAGGTAAGTGGGCTGAGCCAGCTTCTCTCCTGGGCCAGGTGGGTGGGCTGCTCAGGTAAGTTCAGTTCTGTTTTATTTCCCTTCTGTTTTCTTTTATTTAATCCTTTGCCACTGTTTTGAATTCAAACAAAATTCAAACAATGCCAAAACATCCTTTGAGTATTTTTTTGTTGCCTCATGGACTTTTCGAGAGGCACATAAATTATTTCAAAGTTATTTGAAAATATATCCCATATATTATGAATATAATTCCAAATTCAAATACAATAATGATTTAAATTCAGTGCCAAAATAATTCCTTAAAAATGTTCCAGAATTTTGGTTTGATATATAACTCTTGCCAAAAGTCACAAAACTATTTTTAGGGCAATTTGGAATCACTGAATGCAATTTAAAGGGTTCTTGCCCTTCTTTACAATAATTTTTGAGGCTTTGAAAATTCCTCATTTCAATTTCCTTGAAATATAAACATGATGCAGGCTCACTAATGCAACTATTATACTTAGATATTCTAGGGCTGTGACAGTCCTCTACTTTGTTGTTGCAATTTTTACGTGGCTGCTACGGGCTTAAGCAAGAACCAATCTTACCTACGCATCAAAACCACAACGATAGTTTGTCAAGTTGGTGTTGTTTTAACCTTCGCAAGGACCGGGCGTAGCCACACTCAGTTCAACTAAAGTTGGAGAAACTGTGACCCGCAAGCCACCTATGTGCAAAGCATGTCGGGAGAACCGGTCTCGCGTAAGCGTACGCGTAATGTCGGTCCGGGCCGCTTCGTCCAACAATACCGCCGAACCAAAGTATGACATGCTGGTAAGCAGTATGACTTATATCGCCCACAACTCACTTGTGTTCTACTCGTGCATATAACATCAACACATAAAACCTAGGCTCTGATACCACTATTGGGGAACGTAGTAATTTCAAAAAAATTCCTACGCACACGCAAGATCATGGTGATGCATAGCAACGAGAGGGGAGAGTGTGATCTACGTACCCTTGTAGATCGACAACGGAAGAGTTAGGTTGATGTAGTCGTACGTCTTCACGGCCCGACCGATCAAGCACCAAAACTACATCACCTCCGAGTTCTAGCACACGTTCAGCTCGATGACGATGTCCAGACTCCGATCCAGCAAAGTGTCGGGCAAGAGTTCCGTCAGCACGATGGCGTGGTGACGATCTTGATGTACTGATGTCGCAGGGCTTCGCCTAAGCACTACTACAATATTATCGAGGACTATGGAGGAAGGGGGCACCGCACACGTCTAAGAATATGATCACGTGGATCAACTTGTGTCTCTAGGGGGTGCCCCTGCCTCCGTATATAAAGGCTCAAAGGGGGGGGGGGGCGGCCGGCTAGGAGCGGCGCGCCAGGAGGAGTCCTACTCCCTCTGGGAGTAGGACTCCCCCCCTTTCCTAGTTGGGATAGGATTCGCGGAGCGGGGAAAAGAGGAGAGAGA
Source organism: Triticum monococcum (assembly GCA_034509565.1). Lineage (NCBI taxonomy): Eukaryota > Viridiplantae > Streptophyta > Magnoliopsida > Poales > Poaceae > Triticum > Triticum monococcum. Next base: position 567,112,145 of record CM067841.1, on the reverse strand, counting down.
GGAGGTAGGGGGGTCAGCCCCCTCTCCTTGTCCTATTCGGACCAAGGGGGGGAGGGGCGCGCGGCCCACTTCTGGCTACCTCTTCTCTCTTCCACTAAGGCCCACTAAGGCCCATATACCTCCCGGGGGGTTCCGGTAACCTCCCGGTACTCCGGTAAAATCCTGATTTCACCCGGAACACTTCCGATATCCAAACATAGGCTTCCAATATATCAATCTTTATGTCTCGACCATTTCGAGACTCCTCATCATGTTCGTGATCACATCCGGGACTCCGAACAACCTTCGAGACATCAAAACGCATAAACTCATAATATAACTGTCATCAAAACCTTAAGCGTGCGGACCCTACGGGTTCGAGAACAATGTAGACATGACCGAGACACGTCTCCTGTCAATAACCAATAGTGGGACCTGGATGCCCATATTGGTTCCTACATATTCTACCAAGATCTTTTATCGGCCAGACCGCATAACAACATATGTTGTTCCCTTTGTCATCGGTATGTTACTTGCCCGAGATTCGATCGTCGGTATCCAATACCTAGTTCAATCTTGTTACCGGCAAGTCTCTTTACTCGTTCCGTAATACATCATCCCACAACTAACTCATTAGTTGCAATGCTTGCAAGGCTTAAGTGATGTGCATTATCGAGAGGGCCCAGAGATACCTCTCCGACGATCGGAGTGACAAATCACAATCTCGAAATACGCCAACCCAACATGTACCTTTGGAGACACCTGCAGAGCACCTTTATAATCACCCAGTTACGTTGTTACGTTTGGTAGCACACAAAGTGTTCCTCCGGCACACGGGAGTTGCATAATCTCATAGTCATAGGAACATGTATAAGTCATGAAGAAAGCAATAGCAACATACTAAACGATCGGGTGCTAAGCTAATGGAATGGGTCATGTCAATCAGATCATTCAACTAATGATGTGATCCCGTTATTCAAATAACAACTCTTTGTCCATGGTTCGGAAAAATAACATCTTTGATTAACGAGCTAGTCAAGTAGAGGCATACTAGTGACACTCTGTTTGTCTATGTATTCACACATGTATTATGTTTCCGGTTAATACAATTCTAGCATGAATAATAAACTTTTATCATGATACAAGGAAATAAATAATAACTTTATTATTGCCTTTAGGGCATATTTCCTTCATACGTTACCGCTTTGTTCAGCCCCTCTTATAGTGTTGCTAGTTGCAGGTGAAGATGGAGTTTGTTCCATGTTGGAACAAGATTATTGTTGGCATATCACAATATATCTTACTTAATTAATGCATCTATATACTTGGTAAAGGGTGGAAGGCTCGGCCTTATGCCTGGTGTTTTGTTCCACTCTTGCCGCCCTAGTTTCCGTCATACAGGTGTTATGTTCCTTGATTTTGCGTTCCTTACGCGGTCGGGTTATAATGGGAACCCCTTGACAGTTCACCTTGAATAAAACTCCTCCAGCAAAGCCCAACCTTGGTTTTACATTTGCACTAACAACCTATCACCTTCCCTTGGGTTCTGCAGACTCAAGGGTCATATTTATTTTAACCCCCCGAGCGAGTGCTTTTCTAAGTGTTGGTCCAACCTGAGCGATGTCCGGTGCCTCCTGGGCAACTAGGATCTATGCCAACCCGATGTCTGGCTCATTCGGTGTGCCCTAAGAACGAGATATGTGCAGCTCCTATCGGGATTTGTCGGCACATCCGGGTGGCTTTGCTGGTCTTGTTTTACCATTGTCGAAATGTCTTGTAACCGGGATTCCGAGTCTGACCGGGTCGTCCTGGGAGAAGGATGTTGGGGAACATAGTAATTTCAAAAAAATTCCTACGCACACGCAAGATCATGGTGATGCACAGCAACGAGAGGGGAGAGTGTTGTCTATGTACCCACGGAGACCGACTGCGGAAACATTGACACAACGTAGAGGAAGTAGTCGTACTTCTTCCTGATCCGACCGATCCAAGCACCGTTACTCCGGCACCTCCGAGTTCTTAGCACACATACAGCTCGATGACGCTCCCCGGGCTCCGATCTAGCAAAGCTTCGGGGATGAGTTCCGTCAGCACAACGGCGTGGTGACCTTGATGATGTTCTACCGACGCAGGGCTTCGCCTAAGCACTACAACGATATGATCGAGGTGGAATATGGTGGCAGGGGGCACCGCACACGGCTAAGGAACGATCACGTGGATCAACTTGTGTGTTCTAGGGTGCCCCCTGCCCCCGTATATAAAGGAGCAAGGGGGAGGCTGGCCGGCCCTATGTGGCGCGCCAAGGGGAGGGGGAGTCCTCCTCCTAGTGGGAGTAGGACTCCCCTTTCCTAATCCAATTAGGAAACCTAAGGGGGAGGAAAGAGAGGGAGAGGGAGAGGGAAAGAGGGGCCGCGCCCCCCTCCCTAGTCCAATTCATACTCCCCTTGGGGGGGCGCCACCTCCTAGGCCGCAGCCCTCTCTCTCCCCTAAGGCCCAATAAGGCCCATTACTTCCTAGGGGGGTTCCGGTAACCCCTCCAGCACTCCGGTTTTCTCCGAAATCATCCGGAACACTTCCGTTGTCCGAATATAGCCGTCCAATATATCAATCTTTATGTCTCGACCATTTCGAGACTCCTTGTCATGTCCGTGATCACATCTGGGACTCCGAACTAACTTCAGTACATCAAAATGCATAAACTCATAATAACTGTCATCGTAAGGTTAAGCGTGCGGACCCTACGGTTCGAGAACAATGTAGACATGACTGAGACAAATCTCCGGCCGATAACCAATAGCGGGACCTGGATGCCCATATTGGCTCCTACATATTCTACGAAGATCTTTATCGTCCAGACCGCATAACAACATACGTTGTTCCCTTTGTCATCGGTATGTTACTTGCCCGAGATTCAATCGTCGGTATCCAATACCTAGTTCAATCTCGTTACCGGCAAGTCTCTTTACTCGTTCTGTAATACATCATTTCGTAACTAACTCATTAGTTGTAATGCTTGCAAGGCTTATGTGATGTGCATTACCGAGAGGGCCCAGAGATACCTCTCCGACAATCGGAGTGACAAATCCTAATCTCGAAATACGCCAACCCAACATCTACCTTTGGAGTCACCTGTAGAGCTCCTTTATAATCACCCAATTACGTTGTGACGTTTGGTAGCACACAAAGTGTTCCTCCGGTAAACGGGAATTGCATAATCTCATAGTCATAGGAACATGTATAAGTCATGAAGAAAGCAATAGCAACATACTAAACGATCGGGTGCTAAGCTAATGAAATGGGTCATGTCAATCAGATCATTCAACTAATGATGTGATCTCGTTAATCAAATAACAACACCTTGTTCATGGTTAGGAAACATAACCATCTTTGATTAACGAGCTAGTCAAGTAGAGGCATACTAGTGACACTAAGTTTGTCTATGTATTCACACATGTATTATGTTTCCAGTTAATACAATTCTAGAATGAATAATAAACATTTATCATGATATAAGGAAATAAATAATAACTTTATTATTGAATCTAGGGCATATTTCCTTCAGTCTCCCACTTGCACTAGAGTCAATAATCTAGATTACACAGTAATGATTCTAACACCCATGGAGTCTTGGTGCTGATCATGTTTTGCTCGTGGAAGAGGCTTAATCAACGGGTCTGCAACATTCAGATCCGTATGTATCTTGCAAATCTCTATGTCTCCCACTTGGACTAGATCCCGGATGGAATTGAAGCGTCTCTTGATGTGCTTGGTCCTCTTGTGAAATCTGGATTCCTTTGCCAAGGCAATTGCACCAGTATTGTCACAAAAGATTTTCATTGGACCCGATGCACTTGGTATGACACCTAGATCAGATATGAACTCCTTCATCTAGACTCCTTCGTTCGCTGCTTCCGAAGCAGCTATGTACTCCGCTTCACATGTAGATCCCGCTACGACGCTTTGTTTAGAACTGCACCAACTGACAGCTCCACCGTTTAATGTAAACACGTATCCGGTTTGCGATTTAGAATCGTCCGGATCAGTGTCAAACCTTGCATCAACATAACCTTTTACGGTGAGCTCTTTGTCACCTCTATATACGAGAAACATATCCTTAGTCCTTTTCAGGTATTTCAGGATGTTCTTGACCGCTGTCCAGTGATCCACTCCTGGATTACTTTGGTACCTCCCTGCTAAACTTATAGCAAGGCACACATCAGGTCTGGTACACAGCATTGCATACATGATAGAGCCTATGGCTGAAGCATAGGGAACATCTTTCATTTTCTCTCTATCTTCTGCGGTGGTCGGTCATTGAGTCTGACTCAATTTCACACCTTGTAACACAGGCAAGAACCATTTCTTTGCTTGATCCATTTTGAACTTCTTCAAAATCTTGTCAAGGTATGTGCTTTGTGAAAGTCCAATTAAGCATCTTGATCTATCTTTATAGATCTTTATGCCTAATATGTAAGCAGCTTCACCGAGGTCTTTCATTGGAAAACTCTTATTCAAGTATCCCTTTATGCTATCCAAAAATTCTATATCATTTCCAATCAGCAATATGTCATCCACATATAATATCAGAAATGCTACAGAGCTCCCAGTCACTTTCTTGTAAATACAGGCTTCTCCGAAAGTCTGGATAAAACCAAATGCTTTGATCACACTATCAAAGCGTTTATTCCAACTCCGAGAGGCTTGCACCAGTCCATAAATGGATCGCTGGAGCTTGCACACTTTGTTACCTCCCTTTGGATCGACAAAACCTTCTGGTTGCATCATATACAACTCTTCTTCCAGAAATGCATTAAGGAATGCAGTTTTGACATCCATCTGCCAAATTTCATAATCATAAAATGCGGCAATTGCTAACATGATTCAGACAGACTTAAGCATCACTACGGGTGAGAAGGTCTCATCGTAGTCAACCCCTTGAACTTGTCGAAAACCTTTTGCGACAAGTCGAGCTTTGTAGACAGTAACATTACCATCAACGTCTGTCTTCTTCTTGAAGATCCATTTATTCTCAATTGCTTGCCGATCATCGGGAAAGTCAACCAAAGTCCATACTTTGTTCTCATACATGGATTCCATCTCAGATTTCATGGCTTCAAGCCATTTTGCGGAATCTGGGCTCACCATCGCTTCTTCATAGTTCGTAGGTTCATCATGATCTAGCAGCATGATTTCCAGGACAGGATTACCGTACCACTCTGGTGCGGATCTCGCTCTGGTTGATCTACGAGGTTCAGTAGTATCTTGTCTTGAAGTTTCATGATCATCATCATTAGCTTCCTCACTAATTGGCATAGGTGTCGCAGAAACAGTTTTCTGTGATGTACTACTTTCCAATAAGGGAGAAGGTATAGTTACCTCATCAAGTTATACTTTCCTCCCACTCACTTCTTTCGAGAGAAACTCTTTCTCTAGAAAGGATCCATTCTTAGCAACGAATGTCTTGCCTTCGGATCTGTGATAGAAGGTGTACCCAACAGTCTCCTTTGGGTATCCTATGAAGACACATTTCTCCGATTTGGGTTCGAGCTTATCAGGTTGAAGCTTTTTCACATAAGCATCGCAGCCCCAAACTTTAAGAAACGACAACTTTGGTTTCTTGCCAAACCATAGTTCATAAGGCGTCGTCTCAACGGATTTTGATGGTGCCCTATTTAACGTGAATGCGGCCGTCTCTAAAGCATAACCCCAAAATGATAGCGGTAAATCAGTAAGAGACATCATAGATCACACCATATCTAGTAAAGTACGATTACGGCGTTCGGACACACCATTACGATGTGGTGTTCCGGGTGGCATGAGTTGCGGAACTATTCCACAATTTTTCAAATGTACACCAAACTCGTAACTCAAATATTCTCCTCCACGAGCAGATCGTAGAAACTTTATTTTCTTGTTACGATGATTTTCAACTTCACTCTGAAATTCTTTGAACTTTTCAAATGTTTCAGACTTATGTTTCATTAAGTAGATATACCCATATCTGCTTAAGTCATCTGTGAAGGTGAGAAAATAACGATATCCGCCACGAGCCTCAATATTCATCGGACCACATACATCGGTATGTATGATTTCCAACAAATCTGTTGCTCTCTCCATAGTACCGGAGAATGGTGTTTTAGTCATCTTGCCCATGAGGCACGGTTCGCAAGTACCAAGTGATTCATAATCAAGTGGTTCCAAAAGTCCATCAGTATGGAGTTTCTTCATGCGCTTTATACCGATATGACCAGTGCCACAAATAAGTTGCACTGTCATTATCAACTTTGCATCTTTTGGCTTCAACATTATGAATATGTGTGTTACTACTATCGAGATTCATCAAAAATAGACCACTTCTCAAAGGTGCATGACCATAAAAGATATTACTCATATAAATAGAACAACCATTATTCTCTGATTTAAATGAATAACCGTCTCGCATCAAACAAGATCCAGATATAATGTTCATGCTCAACGCTGCCACCAAATAACAATTATTTAGGTCTAATATTAATCCCGAAGGTAGATGTAGAGGTAGCGTGCCGACCGCGATCACATCGACTTTGGAACCATTTCCCACGGGCATCGTCACCTCGTCCTTTGCCAGTGTTTGCTTAATCCGTAGTCCCTGTTTCGGGTTGCAAATATTAGCAACAGAACCAGTATCAAATACCCAGGTGCTACTGCGAGCTCTAGTAAGGTACACATCAATAACATGTATATCACATATACCTTTGTTCACCTTGCCATCCTTCTTATCCGCTAAATACTTGGGGCAGTTTCGCTTCCAGTGACCAGTCTGCTTGCAGTAGAAGCACTCAGTTTCAGGCTTAGGTCCAGACTTGGGTTTCTTCTCTTGAGCAGCAACTTGCTTGCCGTTCTTCTTGAAATTCCCCTTCTTCTTCCCTTTGCCCTTTTTCTTGAAACTAGTGGTCTTGTTGACCATCAACACTTGATGCTCCTTTTTGATTTCTACCTCCGCAGCTTTCAGCATTGCTAAGAGCTCGGGAATAGTCTTGTTCATCCCTTGCATATTGTAGTTCATCACGAAGCTCTTGTAGCTTGGTGGCAGTGATTGGAGAATTCTGTCAATGACGCAATCATCTGGAAGATTAACTCCCATCTGAATCAAGTGATTATTATACCCAGACATTTTGAGTATATGCTCACTGACAGAACTGTTCTCCTCCATCTTGCAGCTATAGAATTTATTGGAGACTTCATATCTCTCAATTCGGGCATTTGCTTGAAATATCAACTTCAACTCCTGGAACATCTCATATGCTCCATGACGTTCAAAACGTCGTTGAAGTCCCGATTCTAAGCCGTAAAGCATGGCACACTGAACTATCAAGTAGTCATCAGCTTTGCTATGCCAGACGTTCATAACATCTGGTGTTGCTCCAGCAGCAGGCCTGTCACCCAGCGGTGCTTCCAGGACGTAATTCTTCTGAGCAGCAATGAGGATAATCCTCAAGTTACGAACCCAGTCCGTGTAATTGCTACCATCATCTTTCAACTTCGCTTTCTCAAGGAACGCATTAAAATTCAACGGAACAACAACGCGAGCCATCTATCGACAATCAACATAAACAAGCAAGATACTATCAGGTACTAAGTTCATGATAAGTTTAAGTTCAATTAATTAAATTACTTAAGAACTCCCACTTAGATAGACATCCCTCTAATCCTCTAAGTGATCACGTGATCCAAATCAACTAAACCATAACCGATCATCACGTGAGATGGAGTAGTTTTCAATGGTGAACATCGCTATGTTGATCATATCTACTATATGATTCACGCTCGACCTTTCGGTCTCCGTGTTCCGAGGCCATATCTGCAAATGCTAGGCTCGTCAAGTTTAACCTGAGTATTCTGCGTGTGCAAAAACTTGGTTGCACCCGTTGTAGATGGACGTAGAGCTTATCACACCCGATCATCACGTGGTGTCTGGGCACGACAAACTTTGGCAATGGTGCATACTCAGGGAGAACACTTCTTGATAATTTAGTGAGAGATCATCTTATAATGCTACCGTCAATCAAAGCAAGATAAGATGCATAAAAAGATAAACATCACATGCAATCAATATAAGTGATATGATATGGCCATCATCATCTTGTGCTTGTGATCTCCATCTCCGAAGCACCGTCATGATCACCATCGTCACCGGCGAGACACCTTGATCTCCATCGTAGCATCGTTGTCGTCTCGCCTATCTTATGCTTCCACGACTATCGCTACCGCTTAGTGATAATGTAAAGCATTACATCGCGATTGCATTGCATACAATAAAGCGACAACCATATGGCTCCTGCTAGTTGCCGATAATTCGGTTACAAAACATGATCATCTCATACAATAAAATCAGCATCATGTCTTGACCATATCACATCACAACATGCCCTGCAAAAACAAGTTAGACGTCCTCTACTTTGTTGTTGCAAGTTTTACGTGGCTGCTACGGGCTAAAGTAAGAACCAATCTCACCTACGCATCAAAACCACAACGATAGTTTGTCAAATAGACTCCATTGTAACCTTCGCAAGGACCGGGCGTAGCCACACTTGGTTCAAATAAAGTTGGAGAAACAGTCACCCACAAGCCACCTTTGTGCAAAGCACGTCGGGAGAACCGGTCTCGCGTAAGCGTATGCGTAATGTTGGTCCGGGCCGCTTCATCCAACAATACCGCCGAACCAAAGTGTGACATGCTGGTAGGCAGTATGACTTATATCGCCCACAACTCACTTGTGTTCTACTTGTGCATATAACATCAAACCATAAAACCTGGGCTCGGATGCCACTGTTGGTGAACGTAGTAATTTCAAAAAATTTCCTACGCACACGCAAGATCATGGTGATGCACAACAACAAGAGGGGAGAGTGTTGTCTACGTACCCACGCAGACCGACTACGGAAACGTTGACACAACGTAGAGGAAGTAGTCGTACGTCTTCCCGATCTGACCGATCCAAGCACCGTTACTCCAGCACCTCTGAGTTCTTAGCACACGTACAGCTCGATGACGCTCCCCGGGCTCCGATCCAGCAAAGCTTCGGGGATGAGTTCCGTCAGCACAACGGCGTGGTGATGATGATGATGTTCTACCGACGCAGGGCTTCGCCTAAGCACTACAACGATATGATCGAGGTGGAATATGGTGGCAGGGGGCACCGCACACGGCTAAGGAATGATCACGTGGATCAACTTGTGTGTTCTAGCTGCAAACGTGAAGCACATTAGTGCCGGTTTGTATTTGAGCCGGCACTAATGTATACATTAGTGCCGGTTCCAACGGCTAGCCAGGCCGCTTTCATTAGTACCGGTTCGTGGCGAACCTTTAGCACCGGTTCATGCCACGAACCGGTACTAATGAGAGTGGTGGCAGGATGTTGTCAGAATGGGGCCCCTCCAGCCCCTTTAGTACCGGTTCTTGGCACGAACCGGTACTAAAGGTCGTCCTACATAGACCCTTCGTCCACCAGCACTCTGTTCTTCCCCCTTTCCCCTCTCCCTCTCCTCTGTTCTTCCCTTCTTCCTCTTGAGTTCATCACAAAATTTGCCCAAAATTTGTCAAGATTTGAAGGCCCTCATCCATTCAAATGATCACAAAGGTTAGCAACTTTGTCCTTTCATCTCTCATTGCTAGATTAGCTCTTGCATTGGTTTATATAGTGATTAATTTGTGAGTTTAGTAATTTGGGAGGATATATATATGTGCTAGTATTTGATTTATATGCAATTTGAGGTCAAAAATAACACTTAGTTTGCATATGTAGGTGTGGTTTACTTAGTGCCTTCTAAATCTCCATTGTAGCCACCGTCGATCGCCCGCACCATCCCGTTGCCAGCACCACCTTGTGGTGAGCCTCTTGTTCATGAAATTTTATATAAAAATTGATGTTTGTGTGATTTGGATATATAGTTACTCATATAATTATCTTACCCGTACGTTGTTTGTTATACATATAGTGCCATGGTTTTGATATCCGTCCCCGTCGGCCCTAGTCCTTGTTATGATTCGGATGTGGTATGTATATTCTCTTTTAAAACTAGTTGCATTTCGTGTTTATGACAAATTATGCCCATCAACTTGACATAGAAATTTTTTCTAGGAGGTATGTGAACCGGAAATTCCAACCGACCCTATTGCCGAGAGGTTAAATTTTGTTGAAAGAGAAAACGAGTACTTGAAAGAAAAATTGAAAAGAATTGAGGGGGAGAAGATGGAATTGGAGTTGCATGTTGCCGATGTCGTCGATGATCACAAGATCAAGATGGAGAAAATGCGCTTGAATATTAGAAAGATTAGAAAATATGCCATCGATAGTGAGGCTTGGTATCATTATGCTGTTGGATCCATTGTTACCTTAGTTGCGATCTTGATCATATTTGTTGTTGCATTTAAATGCTTTAGCTAGAGAGTTATTTGTTTGTTGGATTTAAGTGTTGTATGAACTTTATGTATGAACTTGTATTAATTGTATGAACTTGTATTAATTTGGTCTATTCGGTGTTGTGTAATGAAGATGAGCCGGCAATGGATGTACGATGACCGATGCTCTCCCCAGTTCGTTGAGGGCGTGCATACTTTTCTGCTTGCGGCTGAGGCAAACAAGCGGGCGGATGGTTTTATGCCTTGTCCATGTGCTCGCTGTAAGAATGGTCACAATTACTCTACGTCAAGAACAATTCACGTCCACCTGTTTAAGTCCGGTTTCATGCCCCATTATAATGTTTGGACCAAGCACGGAGCAAGAGGGATTATGATGGAAGACAATGAAGAAGAAGAGGACGACGACAGCTATCCTGGCCATGGGTTCCCTGAATACGATGATACAACAATGGGGGAAGAAGCTGAGCCGGTAATGCGGGAAGAAGCTGAGCCGGCAATGCGGGAAGAAGCTGAAGAAGAGGCATCAGATGAGCCCGTTGATGATCTAGGTCGGGCCATTGCCGATGCAAAGAGAAACTGCGCAAATGATTTGGAGAAGAAGAAGTTGCAGCGCATGTTAGAGGATCACAAAAAATTGTTGTACCCGAATTGCGTAGGTGACAAGAAAAAGCTGGGCACCACACTGGATTTGCTGCAATGGAAGGCAGAGAATGGTGTATCTGACAAGGGATTTGGAAAGTTGCTGGTAATGATAAAGGATATGCTTCCAAAGGACAACGAATTGCCCGAGAGTACATACGAAGCAAAGAAGGCTGTCTGCCCTCTAGGGTTAGAGGTGCAGAAGATACATGCATGCCCTAATGATTACATCCTCTACCGCGGTGAGTACGAGGATTTGAATGATTGCCCGGTATGTGGTGCATTGCGCTATAAGATCTGCCGCGATGACCCTGGTGATGTCGAGGGCCGGCGCCCCAGGAAGAAGATTCCTGCCAAGGTGATGTGGTATGCTCCTATAATACCACGGTTGAAACGTTTGTTCCAAAACAAAGAGCATGCCAAGGCGATGCGATGGCACAGAGAAGACCGTAAGAAAGACGGAAAGTTGAGAGTACCCACTGACGGGTCGCAGTGGAGAAAAATCGAAAGAAAGTACGGGAAGGAGATTGCAGATGACGCAAGGAGCGTATGGTTTGGTCTAAGCGCAGATGGCATTAATCCTTTTGGGGAGCAGAGCAGCAACGATAGCAACTGGCCTGTGACTCTATGTTTATATAACCTTCCTCCTTCGTTGTGCATGAAGCGGAAGTTCATTATGATGCCAGTGCTCATCCAAGGCCCTAAGCAACCCGGCAACGACATTGATGTGTACCTAAGGCCATTAGTTGAAGAACTCTTTCAACTGTGGAATGGAACAGGTGTACGTGCGTGGGATGAGCACATGGGGGAAGAATTTGACCTAAAGGCATTGCTGTTCATGACCATCAATGATTGGCCTGCTCTCAGTAACCTTTCAGGACAGACAAACAAGGGATACCGCGCATGCACGCACTGTTTGGACGATACCGACAGTATATATTTGGCTAATAAGAATGTGTACCTGGGACATCGTCGATTTCTTTCGAGTAGGCATCCTGTAAGAAAGAAAGGCAAGCATTTCAAAGGTGAGGCGGATCACCGGACGAAGCCTCGCCACCGTACTGGTGCTGATGTACATGATATGATCAAGGATTTGAAGGTGGTCTTTGGAAAGGGTCCTGGTGGACAACCTGTTCCGAATGATGCTGACAGACGCTCACCCATGTGGAAGAAGAAATCTATATTTTGGGACCTGCCCTATTGGAAAGACCTCGAGGTCCGCTCCGCAATCGATGTGATGCACGTGACGAAGAATCTTTGTGTGACCCTGCTTGGCTTCTTGGGCGTGTATGGGAAGACAAAAGATACACCTGAGGCACGGGAGGACCAGCAACGTATGCACGGAAAAGACGGCATACATCAGGGTCATGCAAGCTATGCTCTTACCAAAGAAGAGAAGGAAATCTTCTTTGAATGCCTGCTCAGTATTAACGTACCGTCTGGCTTCTCGTCGAATATAAAGGGAATAATAAACATGGCAGAGAAAAAGTTCCAGAACCTAAAGTCTCATGACTGCCATGTGATTATGACGCAACTGCTTCCGGTTGCATTGAGGGGGCTTCTACCAGAAAACGTTCGATTAGCCATTGTGAAGCTATGTGCATTTCTCAATGCAATCTCTCAGAAGGTAATCGATCCAGAAATCATACCAAGGTTACAGAATGATTTGGTGCAATGTCTTGTCAGTTTCGAGTTGGTGTTCCCACCATCCTTCTTCAACTTCATGACGCACGTCCTAGTTCACCTATGCGAAGAGATTAACATTTTGGGTCCTGTATTTCTACACAATATGTTCCCCTTTGAGAGGTTCATGGGAGTCTTAAAGAAATATGTTCATAACCGTGCTAGGCCAGAAGGAAGCATCTCCAAGGGCCGTCAAAATGAGGAGGTCACTGAGTTTTGTATTGACTTTATTCCTGACCTTAAGCCGATTGGTGTTCCTGGATCGCGGCATAAGGGCAGACTGGATGGAAAAGGCACACTAGGAGGGGAACAAATAATATGTATGGACGGACATTCTCTCACTGAAGCACACTACACAGTTCTACAGAATTCCGCCTTGGTGGCTCTGTATATGGATGAACACAAGAATTTGCTACGCTCCAAACACCCGGAGCGGTCTGATGACTGGATTACACGTGAACAAACCAGGAGTTTCGCCAGCTGGTTGCAAGCACGTACCATGCATGACACCTCTATTGAAGATGACCTGTACTTGCTGTCCCAGTTACCATCTTCAAATATAATGACTTTCAAAGGGTACGAGATAAATGGTAATACATTTTACACGATCGCCCAAGATAAGAAGAGCACCAACCAAAACAGTGGTGTACGCTTTGATGCAGAAACCAAGACGGGAAAGGAAACATATTATGGTTATATACAGGACATATGGGAACTTGACTATCGACGTGGTTTGAAGGTCCCTTTGTTTCGGTGCAAATGGGTCAATATGACACGAGGCGGGGTAACGGAAGACCCGCAGTACGGAATGACAACAGTGGACCTCAACAATCTTGCGTATGCAGACGAACCATTCGTCCTAGCCAATGATGTGGCACATGTTTTCTATGTGAAGGACATGTCTACCAAGCCAAGAAAAAGAAAAGATAAGGAAGCGAATGCATCGTACGATGAGCCAAAGCGGCACATAGTTCTTTCTGGGAAGAGAAACATCGTGGGAGTGGATGACAAGACAGACAAGTCAGAAGATTATGAAAAGTTTGATGAAAATGCTCCATTCACAGTGAATATTGACCCGAGCATCCCGTTAAATGATGAAGATTTTCCATGGCTACGACGCAAAGGGACACACGCGAAGAAAAAGTTTCACACCCAAAGATCTGGGATGTGATCTGGGATGCAAGCAAATTCTTTCATGCATTTACTGATTTTTTTAGCTAAATGACCCTGAAGTTGAAAAGCATTTCAAATGAACTCAGAAAAGGATGAAAGTTGGCATGGCATCATAATTTCACCCACATAGCATGTGCAAAAAAGTAGAGAGGGTTACCGCAAAAACTGAAGGCACTTCGTGTACAAAATGGACAATCTGTTTTGAAGTATCAGGGTTTCGGACGAAAACTCATCCGTTACAAAGTCATTTCATTTTTTAAATAACTTAAGCATTAACAAATTGAATATAATGATAAAACACACTAATATTAAACATAAGAAAAAAGAATCACTGGAAAATGTATTTTTAAAGTTAAGTTATTCACAAACTAGTGATTCACACAAATTTCAAATAATTCAAAATTTAAACTATTCAAATTAAAAACTACCGGCACTAACTGAAAGTTTCAAAAAACTATGAAAAATATTCACATAGAAACTCTAAATACAGCAAAAAACAACTAAAAATAAATAAAACAAAATAAATAAAGCAGAAAAGAAAAAACTAAATGAAAAAAGCCCACCTACCGGGCCACAGCGGCCTGCATACGACTAGAAACCCAACCTGTTATTGGGCCAGGATGCAGGCACGCAAGCCCAATAGGCCCCACAGGGCAGAGTAGCAGAGGTAGGCCCAGAAGGCCTGCTTTAGAGAGGAGCTCGAGACAGCAGCGGCGGCGGGGCTTATAAGCAGGTGTAAGCGCCCTTCGGCAAGCGAGGTGGGACTAAACTTCTGCGCCCCTCGCCTGGCAGCTGTTGGGGAACGCAGTAATTTCGAAAATTTTCCTACGCACACGCAAGATCATGGTGATGCACAGCAACGAGAGGGGAGAGTGTTGTCTACGTACCAACGCAGACCGACTGCGGAAGCGATCACACAACGTAGAGGAAGTAGTCGTACGTCTTCTTCCCGATCCGACCGATCCAAGCACCGTTACTCCGGCACCTCCGAGTTCTTAGCACACGTTCAGCTCGATAACGTTCCTCGGGCTCCGATCCAGCAAAGCGTCGAGGAAGAGTTCCGTCAGCACGACGGCGTGGTGACGATCTTGATGTACTACCGACGCAGGGCTTCGCCTAAGCACTACAACGGTATGATCGAGGTGGAATTTGGTGGCAGGGGGCACCGCACACGGCTAAGGAACGATCTCAAGGATCAACTTGTGTGTCTTGGGGTGTCCCCTGCCCCCGTATTTATATGTTGGAGGAGGGGGGGCTGGCCGGCCAAGAGGGGGAGGCGCAGGGGAGTCCTACTCCCACCGGGAGTAGGACTCCTCCCCCCCCAATCCTAATCCAATTAGGACTCCCGGGGGGGGGGGGGGGAAAGAGAGAGAAGGGGGGCCAGCCCCTTATCCTATTCCTAATAGGATTTGGGGAAGGGGGGCGCCGGCCAGCTTGGGCCTTTTCCCTTTTTCTCTTTTTCCACTATGGCCCAACAGGCCCATTTGTCTCCCGGGGGGTTCCGGTAACCCTCCCGGTATTCCGGTAAAATCCCGATTTCACCCGGAACACTTCCGATGTCCAAACATAGGCTTCCAATATATCAATCTTTACGTCTCGACCATTTCGAGACTCCTCGTCATGTCCGTGATCTCATCCGGGACTCCGAACAACCTTCGGTACATCAAAATGCATAAACTCATAATAACTGTCATCGTAACGTTAAGCGTGCGGACCCTACGGTTCGAGAACAATGTAGACATGACCGAGACACGTCTCCGGTCAATAACCAATAGCGGGACCTGGATGCCCATATTGGCTCCTACATATTCTACGAAGATCTTTATCGGTCAGACCGCATAACAACATACGTTGTTCCCTTTGTCATCGGTATGTTACTTGCCCGAGATTTGATCGTCGGTATCCAATACCTAGTTCAATCTCGTTACTGGCAAGTCTCTTTACTCGTTCCGTAATACATCATCTCACAACTAACATATTAGTTGCAGTGCTTGCAAGGCTTATGTGATGTGTATTACCGAGAGGGCCCAGAGATACCTCTCCGACAATCGGAGTGACAAATCCTAATCTCGAAATACGCCAACCCAACATCTACCATTGGAGACACCTGTAATACTCCTTTATAATCACCCAGTTACGTTGTGACGTTTGGTAGTACCCAAAGTGTTCCTCCGGCAAACGGGAGTTGCATAATCTCATAGTTATAGGAACATGTATAAGTCATGAAGAAAGCAATAGCAACATACTAAACGATCGGGTGCTAAGCTAATGGAATGGGTCATGTCAATCAGATCATTCAACTAATGATGTGACCTCGTTAATAAAATAACAACTCTTTGTTCATGGTTAGGAAACATAACCATCTTTGATTAACGAGCTAGTCAAGTAGAGGCATACTAGTGACACTCTGTTTGTCTATGTATTCACACATGTATTATGTTTCCTGTTAATACAATTCTAGCATGAATAATAAACATTTATCATGATATAAGGAAATAAATAATAACTTTATTATTGCCTCTAGGGCATATTTCCTTCAGTCTCCCACTTGCACTAGAGTCAATAATCTAGTTCACATCGCCATGTGATTTAGCAGCAATGGTTTACATCACCATGTGATTAACACCCATAGTTCACATCGTCATGTGACCAACACTCAAAGGGATTACTAGAGTCAGTAATCTAGTTCACATATCTATGTGATTAACACCCAAAGAGTACTAAGGTGTGATCATGTTTTGCTTGTGAGATAATTTTAGTCAACGGGTCTGTCACATTCAGATCCGTAAGTATTTTGCAAAATTCTTTGTCTATAATGCTCTGCACGGAGCTACTCTAGCTAATTGCTCCCACTTTCAATATGTATCCAGATTGAGACTTTTAGATTCATCTGGATTAGTGTCAAAAACTTGCATCGACGTAACCCTTTACGACGAACCTTTTGTCACGTCCATAATCGAGAAACATATCCTTATTTCACTAAGGATAATTCTGACCGCTGTCCAGTGATCTACTCCTAGATCACTATTGTACTCCCTTGCCAAATCAGTGCAGGGTATACAATAGATCTGGTATACAGCATGACATACTTTATAGAACCTATGGCCAAGGCATAGGGAATGACTTTCATTCTCTTTCTATCTTCTGCCGTGGTCGGGCTTTGAGTCTTACTCAACTTCACACCTTGTAATACAGGCAAGAACTCTTTCTTTGACTGCTCCATTTTGAACTTCTTCAAAATCTTGTCAAGGTTTGTTATTCATTGAAAAAACTTATCAAGCGTCTTGATCTATCTCTATAGATCTTGAAGCTCAATATGTAAGCAGCTTCACCGAAGTCTTTCTTTGAAAAACTCCTTTCAAACACTCCTTTATGCTTACAGAATAATTCTACATTATTTCCGATCAACAATATGTCATTCACATATACTTATCAGAAATGTTGTAGTGCTCCCACTCACTTTCTTGTAAATACAGGCTTCACCGCAAGTCTGTATAAAAGTATATGCTTTGATCAACTCATCAAAGCGTATATTCCAACTCCAAGATGCTTGCACCAGTCCACAGATGGATCGCTGGTGCTTGCACATTTTGTTAGCACCTTTTGGATTGACAAAACCTTCTGGTTGCATCATATACAACTCTTCTTTAATAAATCCATTAAGGAATGCAGTTTTGTTTATCCGTTTGCCAGATTTCATAAAATGCGGCAGTTACTAACATGATTCGGACAGACTTAAGCATAGATACGAGTGAGAAAATCTCATCGTAGTCAACACCTTGATCTTGTCGAAAACCTTTTGCGACAATTCTAGCTTTGTAGATAGTAACACTACTATCAGCGTCCGTCTTCCTCTTGAAGATCCATTTATTTTCTATGGCTTGCCGATCATCGGGCAAGTCAACCAAAGTCCATACTTTGCTCAGATTTCATGGCTTCAAGCCACTTTGCGGAATCTGGGCTCACCATCGCTTCTTCATAGTTCGTAGGTTCATCATGATCTAGTAGCATGACTTCCAGAACAGGATTACCATACCACTCTGGTGTGGATCTTACTCTGGTTGATCTACGAGGTACAGTAGTATCTTGATCTAAAGTTTCATGATCATCATCATTAACTTCCTCTCTTATTGGTGTAGGTCTCACAGAAACAATTTTCTGTGATGTACTATTTCCCAATAATGGAGTAGGTACAGTTACCTCGTCAAGTTCTACTTTCCTCCCACTCACTTCTTTCGAGAGAAACTCCTTCTCAAGAAAGTTTCCGAATTTAGCAACAAAAGTCTTGCCTTCGGATTTGTGATAGAAGGTGTATCCAATAGTTTCCTTTGGATATCCTATGAAGACACACTTCTCCGATTTGGGTTCGAGCTTATCAGGTTGAAGCTTTTTCACATAAGCATCGCAGCCCCAAACTTTAAGAAACGACAACTTTGGTTTCTTGCCAAACCACAGTTCATAAGGCGTCGTCTCAACGGATTTAGATGGTGCGCTATTTAATGTGAATGCAGCTGTCTCTAATGCATAACCCCAAAACGATAGTGGTAGATCGGTAAGATACATCATAGATTGCACTATATCCAATAAAGTACGGTTATGACGTTCGGACACACCATTATGCTGTGGTGTTCCATGTGGCATGATTTTGTGAAACTATTCCACATCGTTTTAATTGAAGACCAAAACTCGTAACTCAAATACTTTACCTCTGCGATCATATCGTAGAAACTTTTATTTTCTTGTCACGATGATTTTCCACTTCACTCTGAAATTCTTTGAACTTTTCAAATGTTTCAGACTTATGTTTCATCAAGTAGATATACTCATATCTGCTCAAATCATCTGTGAAGATCAGAAAATAATGATACCTGTCGCGAGCCTCAATATTCATCAGACCACATACATCAGTATGTATGATTTCCAATAAATCTTTTCTCGCTTCATTGTTCCGGAGAACGGCATTTTAGTCATCTTTCCCAAAAGGCATGGTTCGCAAGCATCAACTGATTCATAATCAAGTGATTCCAAAAGCCCATCAGCATGGAGTTTCTTCATGCGCTTTACACCAATATGACCTAAACGGTAGTGCCACAAATAAGTTGCACTATCATTATTAACTTTGCATCTTTTGGTTTCAATAATATGAATATGTGTATTATTAATATCGAGATCCAATGAACTATTTTCATTGGGTGTTTAACCATATTAGGTTTTATTCATGTAAACAGAACAACAATTTATTCTCTTACTTAAATGAATAACCGTATTATAATAAACATGATCAAATCATATTCATGTTCAACGCAAACACCAAATAACACTTATTTAGGTTCAACACTAATCCCGAAATTATAGGGAGTGTGCGATGATGATCATATCAATCTTGGAACCACTTCCAGCACACATCGTCACTTCACCCTTAACTAGTCTCTGTTTATTCTGCAACTCCCGTTTCGAGTTACTAATCTTAGCAACTGAACTAGTATCAAATACTGAGGGTTTGCTATAAACACTAGTAAAGTACACATCAATAACATGTATATCAAATATACTT
Organism: Triticum monococcum; assembly: GCA_034509565.1. NCBI lineage: Eukaryota > Viridiplantae > Streptophyta > Magnoliopsida > Poales > Poaceae > Triticum > Triticum monococcum. The sequence goes on along the minus strand of CM067841.1, from coordinate 567,092,716 downwards.
ATGTTCACTTTGCCATCCTTCTTATCCGCCAATCACTTGGGGTAGTTCCGCTTCCAGTGACCAGTCCCTTTGCAGTAGAAGCACTTAGTCTCAGGCTTAGGATCAGACTTGGGCTTCTTCACTTGAGCAGCAACTTGCTTGCCGTTCTTCTTGAAGTTCCCCTTCTTCCTTTTGCCCTTTTCTTGAAACTAGTGGTCTTGTCAACCATCAACACTTGATGTTTTTCTTGATTTCTACCTTCGTTGATTTCAGCATCACGAAGAGCTTGGGAGTTGTTTCTGTTTATCCCTTGCATATTATAGTTCATCGCGAAGTTCTACTAACTTGGTGATGGTGACTAGAGAATTCTGTCAATCACTATCTTATCTGGAAGATTAACTCCCACTTGATTCAAGCGATTGTAGTACCCAGACGATCTGAGCACATGCTCACTAGTTGAGCGATTCTCCTCCATCTTTTAGCTATAGAACTTGCTGGAGACTTCATGTCTCTCAACTCGGGTATTTGCTTGAAATATTAACTTCAACTCCTGGAACATCTCATATGGTCCATGACGTTCAAAACGTCTTTGAAGTCCCGATTCTAAGCCGTTAAGCATGGTGCACTAAACTATCAAGTAGTCATCATATTGAGCTAGCCAAACGTTCATAACGTCTGCATCTGCTCCTGCAATAGGTCTGTCACCTAGCGGTGCATCAAGGACATAATTCTTCTGTGCAGCAATGAGGATAAACCTCAGATCACGGATCCAATCCGCATCATTGCTACTAACATCTTTCAACATAATTTTCTCTAGGAACATATCAAAATAAAACGCAGGGAAGCAACAATGCGAGCTATTGATCTACAACATGATTTGCAAAATACTACCAGGACTAAGTTCATGATAAATTTAAGTTCAATTTAATCATATTACTTAAGAACTCCCACTTAGATAGATATCCCTCTAATCCTCTAAGTGATCACGTGATCCAAATCAACTAAACCATAACCGATCATCACGTGAGATGGAGTAGTTTTCAATGGTGAACATCAATATGTTGATCATATCTACTATATGATTCACGCTCGACCTTTCGGTCTCCGTGTTCCGAGGTCATATCTTATATGCATAGCTCGTCAAGTATAACCTGAGTATTCTGCGTGTGCAACTGTTTTGCACCCGTTGTATTTGAACGTAGAGCCTATCACACCCGATCATCACGTGGTGTCTCAGCACGAAGAACTTTTGCAACGGTGCATACTCAGGGAGAACACTTCTTGATAATTTAGTGAGAGATCATCTTATAATGCTACCGTCAATCAAAGCAAGATAAGATGCATAAAAGGATAAACATCACATGCAATCAATATAAGTGATATGATATGGCCATCATCATCTTGCGCTTTGTGATCTCCATCTCCGAAGCACCGTCATGATCACCATCGTCACCGGCGCGACACCTTGATCTCCATCGTAGCATCGTTGTCGTCTCGCCAATCTTATGCTTCCACGACTATCACTACCGCTTAGTAATAAAGTAAAGCATTACACCGCGATTGCATTGCATACAATAAAGCGACAACCATATGGCTCCTGCCAGTTGCCGATAACTCGGTTACAAAACATGATCATCTCATACAATAAAATCAGCATCATGCCTTGACCATATCACATCACAACATGCCCTGCAAAAACAAGTTAGACGTCCTCTACTTTGTTGTTGCAAGTTTTACGTGGCTGCTACGGGCTTAAGTAAGAACTCATCTCACCTACGCATCAAAACCACAACGATAGTTCGTCAAATAGACTCCGTTTTAACCTTCTCAAGGACCGGGCGTAGTCACACTTGGTTCAACTAAAGTTGGAGAGACAGTCTTCCGCAAGCCATCTGTGTGCAAAGCACGTCGAGGGAACCGGTCTCGCGTAAGTGTACGCGTAAGGTTGGTCCGGATCGTCTCGTCCAACAATACCGCCGAACCAAAGTATGACATGCTGGTAGGCAGTATGACTTGTATCGCCCACAACTCACTTGTGTTCTACTCGTGCATATAACATCAAACCATAAAACCAGGCTCGGATGCCACTGTTGGGGAACGCGGTAATTTCGAAAATTTTCCTACGCACACGCAAGATCATGGTGATGCACAGCAACGAGAGGGGAGAGTGTTGTCTACGTACCAACGCAGACCGACTGCGGAAGCGATCACACAACGTAGAGGAAGTAGTCGTACGTCTTCTTCCCGATCCGACCGATCCAAGCACCGTTACTCCGGCACCTCCGAGTTCTTAGCACACGTTCAGCTCGATAACGTTCCTCGGGCTCCGATCCAGCAAAGCGTCGAGGAAGAGTTCCGTCAGCACGACGGCGTGGTGATGATCTTGATGTACTACCGACGCAGGGCTTCGCCTAAGCACTACAACGGTATGATCGAGGTGGAATTTGGTGGCAGGGGGCACCGCACACGGCTAAGGAACGATCTCAAGGATCAACTTGTGTGTCTTGGGGTGTCCCCTACCCCCGTATTTATATGTTGGAGGAGGGGGGGCTGGCCGGCCAAGAGGGGGAGGCGCAGGGGAGTCCTACTCCCACCGGGAGTAGGACTCCTCCCCCCCAATCCTAATCCAATTAGGACTCCCGGGGGGGAAAGAGAGAGAAGGGGGGCCAGCCCCTTATCCTATTCCTAATAGGATTTGGGGAAGGGGGGCGCCGGCCAGCTTGGGCCTTTTCCCTTTTTCTCTTTTTCCACTATGGCCCAACAGGCCCATTTGTCTCCCGGGGGGTTCCGGTAACCCTCCCGGTATTCCGGTAAAATCCCGATTTCACCCGGAACACTTCCGATGTCCAAACATAGGCTTCCAATATATCAATCTTTACGTCTCGACCATTTCGAGACTCCTCGTCATGTCCGTGATCTCATCCGGGACTCCGAACAACCTTCGGTACATCAAAATGCATAAACTCATAATAACTGTCATCGTAACGTTAAGCGTGCGGACCCTACGGTTCGAGAACAATGTAGACATGATCGAGACACGTCTCCGGTCAATAACCAATAGCGGGACCTGGATGCCCATATTGGCTCCTACATATTCTACGAAGATCTTTATCGGTCAGACCGCATAACAACATACGTTGTTCCCTTTGTCATCGGTATGTTACTTGCCCGAGATTCGATCGTCGGTATCCAATACCTAGTTCAATCTCGTTACTGGCAAGTCTCTTTACTCGTTCCGTAATACATCATCTCACAACTAACATATTAGTTGCAGTGCTTGCAAGGCTTATGTGATGTGTATTACCGAGAGGGCCCAGAGATACCTCTCCGACAATCGGAGTGACAAATCCTAATCTCGAAATACGCCAACCCAACATCTACCATTGGAGACACCTGTAATACTCCTTTATAATCACCCAGTTACGTTGTGACGTTTGGTAGTACCCAAAGTGTTCCTCCGGCAAACGGGAGTTGCATAATCTCATAGTTATAGGAACATGTATAAGTCATGAAGAAAGCAATAGCAACATACTAAACGATCGGGTGCTAAGCTAATGGAATGGGTCATGTCAATCAGATCATTCAACTAATGATGTGACCTCGTTAATCAAATAACAACTCTTTGTTCATGGTTAGGAAACATAACCATCTTTGATTAACGAGCTAGTCAAGTAGAGGCATACTAGTGACACTCTGTTTGTCTATGTATTCACACATGTATTATGTTTCCTCTTAATACAATTCTAGCATGAATAATAAACATTTATCATGATATAAGGAAATAAATAATAACTTTATTATTGCCTCTAGGGCATATTTCCTTCAGCAGCGCACCCCCCTTTAGTACCGGTTCATGGCATCAACCGGTACTAAAGGGGGGGCCTTTAGTACCGGTTGGAGCCACCAACTGGTACTAAAGGGGGTCGCTTCCCGCCGCTTGGGCTAGCCAAAACAGACCTTTATTACAGGTTGGTGGCTCCAACCGGTACTAAAGGTGCCTTCTGTATATACAACACTTTGAAAAATTTCATTCTCCCACTCTGTTTCTTCTCGATCGACGTCGCACCCGTCCTACGCCATCCCCGTCGCGCCCTCGTCCCCGTCCCCGTCGCCGTCGCCGCCCTCGTCCCTGTCGCCGCCCCCGTCGCCGTGGCCGCCCTCGTCGCCGTCGCCGTCGCCTCGACCTCGCCTCGCCGTCGCTGTGAGCCCCACCCCCGGCCCCTCTCCTCCCTCCAATCGATCATAGCGCACACCGGCGCCGGCGCCGACCGTAGCGCACCCACACGCGCGCGCGCACACACACACACTACATGCACACACACACTACACACACACTAGATGCACACACACACACAATTTTTCTGTTTTTCATAAAAAGTTTTAGATGAATTAATTAATTAGATTAGATTAATGTCAAATAGTATGTAGAAATGTTAGTTATAATATATATAATGTCAAATGTTATAGAAATGTTAGTTATATAGAAATGTTAGAAATTTTGGAAATGTTAGTTTTAGCTAGCTAGATGAATTAGATTAAGTTCAAATTGTTAGAAGATGATCGATGTTTTTTTAGTTTCTCATATTTTTAGTTATAAAATTTAGAATTTGCATATATGAAATCATCACAATCCATCATTTAAAAAATGTTACTTTACTTTTGCGGCATATAGTATTTTGTTGTCGACGATGCCCGGCCCGCATCCTCGCCGTCGACATGTCCGCGACGACGTCCTGCTTCAGAGGACCCATGTCCGGGACTGGGCTCCGCCGGGCTGGCACTGGGAGGTGCTACCTTCAGGGGTGCGACGCTTGGTGAGGAACCCAGACCCCGGTCCCGTCGTCGACCCTCATCTTCTTTGGTGGCATTCGCGTGGGCCACTTTCGGTGCGGAGGGAGCTGGCCCCGCCGGAGGTGGTACGTCGCCGTGTCAGGGAGGAGGACGAGCACGTCCATCGCTACATGGCTGCTATGGACGTCAGGTTCTCCAATACCTGGCAGGTTCTTTGGGGAGATCACCCGAGCTATGATCCAGTGATGGTTCCTTCTCTTTGGGTGTCCACCGCCCGCACCTCAGGAACCGCGAGTGGCCTAGATTACTCTGTAGTATTCGATCTTTATTAGCTAGCTAGCTAGCTAGTGATGTATTCGATATATAATATTCGAGATGATTATATCTATTATTCGAGACGACGTATTTGAGATTAAATCTATTATTCGAGACGATGTATTCGAGATTATATCTATTATTCGAGACGATCTATTCGAGATTATATCTATTATTCGAGATTATACTAAATTGTTTTATATTTCTTTTGGCATAGTTAAATAAAAGCTATGGCGGACAATACCGACAGAGAGAGAGAACAGACCATGTTCGATATCATACGCGGGCCAGATGATGATCAGAATGAAGAAGATTTTGACGGCTCCGAATTTCTAAACAACACCGGAGAGGGTGATATGATATTCGATCGCGACGACCGAGAATATGAAGTCATGAACTACGACGAAGAACATGTTGATCCTGAAACAACAAACACCGGCGAGGTATATATATTTATATAAGCAGGAATCTGGTGATCATCACATGTTTTAAATGAGTTGAAGATATATTAACGAATTGATCTTTCTTCTTTCAGCCATCCGGATCGAGCAAATCTTCAGGCAAAAGGACGAAACAAGGCCCGAACAAAAAGTTGAAGGAGGGCGTAAAGTACAATATCGAGGCATTCAAACCTAATGGCGAACCATTAGCGCCTAACAAGATTGCGGACAAGTTCGTTCGTCAGTGCGGAGTTCTTGTGAAGGACCTACTCCCGATCTCCCTTCGAGAATGGAGAAGCCAGCAAAGCCACGTCCAGATGTTACTTTTGACGACGAGAATAAAAAAAACTGCTTTGGGATACTCTCATGGAGCATTTCACCCTACCAGATAATATCACAGAAGCAGATGTGCGGAAAGTCAAGGACGCTGCTTTTAGGAAGATGGCGGTTGCATTCAAGAACCACAAGAGAATGACGTGGGAGAAGTACGTCAAGGGAGGAAGGAAGACTCCAGTATTCGAGGGGATACTAGAGAATCAAAGTGCTCATTGGGACAATTTCGTGAAATTGAAGGATTCAGAATTAGCTAAGGAACAGTCGAGAATAAACAAGGCCAATGCCGGAAAAAAGGATAAGTTCCATAAGCTGGGGCCAGGTGGCTACGCGGTGGCAATGCCTAAGTGGGATAAGTCTGAGAAAGAGATGGAGGATGCAAGTGTCACTCCGGTTACTAAGAACTGGCCCCCCAGGTGCAGGACTTGGTTCTATGCGCATGGGGGGGGGGAGTTGGACCCGAAGACAGGCAATGTTTCGACGAAGGCATGTCTGAACGGAGCCGACGATGCGCTACTTGTTGCAATAGAAGAGGCTCGATCGGGGGTGTTCTAGCCCAACAGAGAGAACGACGAGCTTACGCGTGCCCTGGGAAATCCTGAACACCCGGGAAGAACACGAGGCAAGGGCGCTATTCCGTGGTATGAGGGGTTTTCAGACTGGAACACGGACTACAGAACCCGTGCGAGAAAGAAGATTGCGGAGGACAAGAAGAGGAAGATGGAGGAGGAGCAGAGGAAGCGGGACTATGAACGCCCTCAAGGCCTAGAAGCAAGTCAAGCGGAATTGGCAGCTAATTCCAGCGGCAGCAGGAGCAGATCGACTCACTTAGCCAGCAAAGGGGGTCTCAGCAGCTGCAGCAGCTAGCGGATGATCCAGCCTTGGATACCACCGCCCCATCCATGCCGGGAAGCAGTGTGGGTTCCACCCCGGGCGATGCAGTAGTGCTGGATAGATACCCCGTGGATGACATCACGGAGAACACTAACTGCGAGCTACACTTCAAAATGAAGAACATATCCATGAAGGTGGCGGACGCCGTTGCTTTTTCAAATTCCCCCGAGGCAACCTTCCATTGCAACTCGATTCCAGCGGGCTATGCTCGTGTCTTGGTTGATGAGGTGGCGGACCAATATTCGGGGCTAGAGCTTGACATTCCTGGAGGTGACGAGGAGCACACACTCGGAGATGCCAAACATCGTATCATCCTATGGAGAAAGGATTGCATCATTTTTTGAAGGCCACCGACACCGCGTCACCCGACTCCTCGTCGATGTCCGCCACTGAGTCAGCAGACTCCCGCGCCTCCAAGTCCACCAACGCGTGAGGCCACCCCTCATCCTCCAAGTCCGGCAAAGTGTCAGGCCACTCCTCCTCCAAGTTCGACACAGCGTCAGACGTCCACTCCTCCTCCAAGTCCGGCACAGCTTCAGGCCACTCCTCCTTGTCCAACTCAGCCCCGTCAGCCGTCTCCGCCGCCTCAACAATCGCAGAAGAGACACCCCGCAGCTATGGTGCGTAGCGGTACGAGTCGAGGTCATAGTACAGGAGGTACAGGCGGAGGCAAGCGATATAAATATGGTCCAAACCTCAGTACTCCTCTTCCTGTGAGGGCTTACGATAGGACCGAGGAGCAAACCAATGCCATAGTGTGGGCAAAAGTCGACGCCCATTTTGGACCGAAACCGCCACCGCCGCCAAGGGAGAAAGTGCCTGTGGAAGTAGTTGACCACTTCATTCGTATGGCTCAACCACCAGCTCCTAAGCCTGTTGACTCAGACTATGAGCGCCACATCAGGAAGTTACATCGACAACGTCTACAGAAGGAGGCGAGCTCGAGCTCGAGCCAACAACAAGCAGCTGCCAAAAATGCGGGAAAACCATTGCCCAGCTCGGAAAACAGGCGGCGCAATCGATCCCCCCGCTTGTTGTGCCGCCAACAACACGTGACAGTACGCGCGCCCAATATTATTGTGGCCAAACAGTTTGCGTTCCCGAGGTGGGCGATGTGGTAATAACCCAGGAGCATATAATGCAGGCTGAAGAACTCAAGATCATTGTTGGACAACTCCTCGAGATCAAGGACATGCCTCCGATTAGAGAGGAGGAAATAAATCGGAAATTTGTCCGGGGCCAACCTTTGGTCGAGCTAGAAGATGTCAAGAAGCTCCCAACGAGAATGTATGAATTGCATCAATGGTACATGGACATTAGCAAGAGATCCGATCGAGAGTCCCTCATTGTGTATGTCAAGAAGGATGATTACTACCATGAGAAAGCTGTGGCCGTTGAGTATTCTGAACTGTTTCAGTTATACAATCAAGACGCACTCGACAAATCTATCGTCAGTTGCTATTGTCTGTAAGTGATTTCTTTCTGTAATTTAAGTCTCAAGCTAGCTGTAGTGATCCTTTTGATCAATCATTACGTGTAATTATCCTCACTATATTCTTTTCTGTGGTATTATGCAGGATGAATATGTATGAAATGAGAAAAGGTGGACGCTATGGCATTGGGTTCATTGACCCAAACACCGTTAATGAATACACATGGAAATTAGATGCATATTATGAAAAAGAGGTAGAGGATAGCATGATAGAGTTCTTGAAGCGCCTCAAATACAATGAAGATATACTACTTCCTTACAACTTCGAGTGAGTCACACTTTCTTGTACTACAAATTCTCTGTTTTTGCCTACTAGCTAGCTACATGTTTTTGCTTATATATGCCCGCTTAATTAAGACATGCAAACGTGTGTGCATGCAGATTTCACTGGATCTTGTGTATCATTAAAGTTGACGCCGGAACAGTTGAAATACTGGACTCGCTACTCACAGCAAAAGGTGACTACAACATCTTGTATGGGATAGTCAACAGGTAATTTCAATCATTATTTATAACTATATATCTCGGCCTATTTAGTTCGTCATTTCATGATATGAACTATTTAATAACCCCTTTATTCATTTTCTTTGTCGGCGGGCAGGGCTTGGGCAAGGTTCATCAGCGTCACGGAAGGCGAATGGAAACCATAGCTGAAATGGTTTCGATCCAAGGTAAGTAATTAAGTAGTACTAGCTAGCTAGCTAGCTGCCATCTCTTTAATTATCATGCTTGATTAATTATTATCTGATCAAATTAAATTCCATTCTCGTAATAAAGGCCCTGAAGCAGGCGCAGGGGACTGATCTGTGTGCATACTGTGTTTGCGAGAACATTCGCATGATGGCGTCCGAAAGGAGCAGATCTCAAAGACAGGAATGGGTAGGCTTGTCAGAACACTATTCACAATTTTTACACCATTATCGATATCTAGTCACACAACTAATACACATGCATATTGATCTCCTTCTTAACAGTTCAATGAGGTGCGGGACAAGCTCTTACCAACGGAGCGCGTACAAGCACTTCAAGAGGAAATAGCGGGATTTTTGCTCGACCAGGTCATAAATCCGAAGGGAGAATACTATTACCCGCTACCGCCCCCATCGACCAAGTCATGAACCACTTCCAATCGTCATCGTGCTCCGAAGGCACCAATCAGGCTAATGCCACTGGCTCCGAAGGCAACATATGCATATGTAGGAGAAATTGTATATAGCTATACATGTGTGTATGTGTGAATTGATATGGTGGTTTGTGAGACATGATTGATGATATATATATGATTGGTTCTACTAGAAATTCTATATATATATATATATATATATATATATATATATGCATAACATGTACAATGTGTAGTACCGTAAAATATCAGCAAACGAAAAAGAATTAAAATGGAAAACAGAAAATTAAATGAAAAAAAAATCATAAAACCAAAAACCCCCCAAACCATTTAGTACCGGTTGGTTTTACCAACCGGTACTAACGGGCTCCCGCCCCCCGGAGCTGCCTCGTGCCACGTGGTACCCCTTTAGCACCGGTTCGTGCTGAACCGGTACTAAAGGGGGGGGGGCTTTAGTGCCTAAATAATAGTGCCGGTTCCTAAACCGGCACTAAAGGGCCTTACGAACCGGTGCTATTGCCCGGTTTTCTACTAGTAGGGTGCCCGCCTGCCCCCGTATATAAAGGAGCAAGGGGGAGGCCGGCCGGCCCTATGTGGCGCGCCAAGGGGAGGGGGAGTCCTCCTCCTAGTGGGAGTAGGACTCCCCTTTCCTAATCCAATTAGGAACCCTAAGGGGGAAAGAAAGAGAGGGAGAGGGAGAGGGAAAGAGGGGCCGCGCCCCCCTCCCTAGTCCAATTCGGACTCCCCTTGGGGGGGGGGCGCCACCTCCTAGGCCGCAGCCCTCTCTCTCCCCTAAGGCCCAATAAGGCCCATTACTTCCCCGGGGGGTTCCGGTAACCCCTCCAGCACTCCGGGTTTCTCCGAAATCATCCGGAACACTTCCGGTGTCCGACTGTAGCCGTCCAATATATCAATCTTTATGTCTCGACCATTTCGAGACTCCTCGTCATGTCCGAGATCACATCCGTGACTCCGAACTAACTTCGGTACATCAAAATGCATAAACTCATAATAACTGTCATCGTAACGTTAAGCGTGCGGACCCTACGGTTCGAGAACAATGTATACATGACTGAGACAAATCTCCGGCCAATAACCAATAGCGGGACCTGGATTCCCATATTGGCTCCTACATATTCTACGAAGATCTTTATCGGTCAGACTGCATAACAACATACGTTGTTCCCTTTGTCATCGGTATGTTACTTGCCCGAGATTCGATCGTCGGTATCCAATACCTAGTTCAATCTCGTTACCGGCAAGTCTCTTTACTCGTTCTGCAATACATCATTTCGTAACTAACTCATTAGTTGCAATGCTTGCAAGGCTTATGTGATGTGCATTACCGAGAGGGCCCAGAGATACCTCTCCGACAATCGGAGTGACAAATCCTAATCTCGAAATACGCCAACCCAACATCTACCTTTGGAGACACCTGTAGAGCTCCTTTATAATCACCCAGTTACCTTGTGACATTTGGTAGCACACAAAGTGTTCCTCCGGGAAACGGGAGTTTCATAATCTCATAGTCATAGGAACATGTATAAGTCATGAAGAAAGCAATAGCAACATACTAAACGATCGGGTGCTAAGCAAATGAAATGGGTCATGTCAATCAGATCATTAAACTAATGATGTGATCTCATTAATCAAATAACAACACCTTGTTCATGGTTAGGAAACATAACCATCTTTGATTAACGAGCTAGTCAAGTAGAGGCATACTAGTGACACTAAGTTTGTCTATGTATTCACACATGTATTATGTTTCCGGTTAATACAATTCTAGCATGAATTATAAACATTTAACATGATCTAAGGAAATAAATAATAACTTTATTATTGCCTCTAGGGCATATTTCCTTCAAAGGAATATCCTTCGTTGACCGTGAGAGCTTGTGATGGGCTAAGTTGGGACACCCCTGCAGGGTTTTGAACTTTTGAAAGCCGTGCCCGCGGTTATGCGCAGATGGGAATTTGTTAATGTCAGGTTGTAGAGAAACTGACACTTAACTTAATTAAAATGCATCAACAGCGTGTGTAGCCGTGATGGTCTCTTTTCGGCGGAGTCTGGGAAGAGAACATGGTCTCGTGTTATGCTTGAACGGAAGTAGTTTCAGGATCACTTCTTGATCTTTGTAGCTTCTCAACCGTGCTTTGCTTTCTCTTCTCACTCTCATTTGCGTATGTTAGCCACCATATATGCTAGTGATTGTTGCAGCTCCACCTCACTACCTTTTCCTAACCATAAGCTTAAATAGTCTTGATCGCGAGAGTGTGAGATTGTTGAGTCCCTGTGACTCACAAATTACTTCCAAAACTAGTTGCAGGTGTCGATGATACCAGTGCAGGTGACACAACCGAGCTCAAGGAGGAGCTCGATGAAGTTCGTGTTCGTTTTGTTGTTTCGTTTCCAGTTGATCAGTAGTGGAGCCCAGTCGGGGCGATCGGGGATCTAGCATTAGGGGTGGTCTTTCTTTATTTTGGTTCCATAGTCGGACCTTGATTGTATTCTGGATGATGTAATACTATTTTCATATATTGTGTGAAGTGGCGATTGTAAGCCAACTCTTTATCCCTTTCTTATTCAGTACATGGGATGTGTAAAGATTACCCCTCTTGCGACATGCCTACAATGCGGTTATGCCTCTAAGTCGTGCTCCGACACGTGGGAGATATAGCCGCATCGTGGGTGTTACATCTCATGAATTTAATTTCTCCAAGATTAATAGACAACCTCATAAAAAAGAATTACCTAGCAAGGATGAAATAATTGGTCTTGCTTCTATTGATGTGCCTCCTACAGATCCACTAGAACAATATTTGTTAGACCATGAAAATGATATGCACATGCATGAAAGAAATGAAATAGGTAAAAATTTCTTTGAACAACGACCTCTAGTCAAACACAACTTGCCTATTGAAACTCTAGGAGGTCCTCCTCCACCTAAAGGTGATCCCATGTTTGAGTTGAAACAATTGCCTAACACTTTGAAATATGCTTATCTCGATGAGAAAAAGATATATCCTATCTATGCATGTACAACTCAGAAAGTTATATGTACCTTTGAGTTGTTCCCCTTCCGTTATATTCCGATCTTCGTCTATCAATTGATAGTAAGGAGTATGTATGCATTCGTGTTCATCGATGCCTTGTATTCTTGTGGTTCGCCAAGCCGTTCTATTTCAGAATGACTAGGAGAAACAAACTCCAGTACCTCATCCATATCCAGGATTGGGTCAAAGCAGTTGTATTCCGCAAATCAAAATGCAACCCAGCTTTTGGTTCTGTTCTACCCTGAAGTATTACCCACTTTATGTTAGGAGCGTCGTGAGAATTGCACCTTCTCTTATGAATTCTTGACGCAGTGATAATTCTTGCCATCATTGTTCATTCCTCGGTTCCCGTGTTATTGTAACCGGAACGCCGACAAGTGAGTCGTGATGTGTGAAATCAATAATCCTAGCAACTCCGTTGCTTGGTAGTAAATGGACAATATTCTCATTCTTAGCGTGTTGGTTATTGAATCATCATTCTAAGATAGATTGTGCTACCTAGTCCTTATTTCCTGGTGCACTCTTCGATCAACGAGTTAGGATTTTGCTAAACCCTTGCTCTATCGATCATATCGTCTTGCCCTGAAAAGCAAGATTGATCTCGAGCTTAGTATCATATCAGTGGTTCGTGATGTTCCGATTATCTTCTCGGAAGTATTACCTGGTTGTCACCTGACCGCTATGTTGAGTTCGTGATCATGTTGGTTTTCCTCCAACCACCCATTCTCCAAGAATCTATGTTGGATACCCCTGAGCTAGTTGGTTAAGCTTAACAACAACTTGGAGAGTTGGAAGATAAAAGCTTGTCTGACTTAGTTCATGTTAAGGGATATCTTTGTGTTTGTGCGTGTGTTGAACAAAGATGATATCTTCACCAATTGGTCCTCGTGATCAGTTGTTGGATCTATTGTCTTGTCAAAACTTTGACTTGAGTATGGGCTATCGTCAAGTCAAATCAGAACCAACGATGTCCGTAATGTTGTCTTACTCGTGGTTGATCCCTCGAGAATACACCATTACATCTTTGGTCTGACCAATGCTATCACCGTGTTCACATGATGGTGGAAGTCCAATGATGTGGAAATTCCGATGAGTTGTTGTTGAGCCATCAATAGCATTATGTCTCCCCCATGATCCGTGTTGAACATCAACCTAGTGTTGAAAACTTGTAAGCAATGCCTTCGTGTCCCGTTCATGAAGCATATGTTGGTGTAAGAAGTGACTTCCTCTGGTTCACGTGCAATCGATGCAAGTTGCCGCCGTGAATTCGAGAAAGATTGTTTTGTTTCCTCTGGAATCTTCCCAAATCAGTCATGCATACGTGCGAAGTATTCTATGGTTTGGTAGATTGATTACCTCCACTCCATATGTATTTCCTAGCACACCAAGCCACTGATTGATTTGTTCAAGGAAAAGGAGTTGTTGCGCGAATACTAGTTCATGCACAAGGACTTCGATATCCTCAATGATGGTTCCCCACTTGAACTCGGTAGTATTTTGTTGTAAGACTTCTACATGGTCATGCTTGTCTTGGACAACGTGTTCACATATATGTAGCAGAACCAGCTCATGTTTTGGAGTTTACTATCGTAGTTCAATTCCCGAGAATCTCGTAACATCGTCTCGTCGGTTTGTGTTGCAAACTTTCTTTCCGGACATGTTGTCTGAAATATCCCGTTACCAACCAGCTCTGAATCTCAGGCAGATATGATGGTTGGAGCTATTCCAAGATTTATGATGTAGGCCCGATAAGGTTGATGTTCTGGCCGACAGACCTAGTCGGAAGATCTATTATTGTACTATCTTGATTGAGGAAGTTGGTCACCTCCCCGTAAGGATTTCGTAGGATTTACTCCGGAAGTTGTTCCTTATGAATCTATTGTATTCTGAAGTCCGACCACTACTTGGTGGCTATGCCGATGCTTTAAAGCATGACCGTGGTAACCAGTACATCAAGGAGATTATTAGAAGTGGAGTGTTAAATGTCTCTCGGTCGACCATCCAGATTTCATTCCCTTGGCCTCGCTAAGGTGAAATCTGAGAAAGGGTTGTCTTCCTATGCATCTGCATTGTTCGTCACTATTCGTCAAGGTAGTAAGATGTGTTGCCAGGATCCTCGACTCGGATGTTGGTAGAACCTTGATGAATATGAAAATGCTCAAGTTCTTGAGAGCACGCGCAATGCACTAGGTTTTACCGTTGGCGTTAACTGGGATTTGCTTCCAGCTTCCTAGGTTATGTTATAACCTTTTCAAATAGTGGACTCACTCTCGACTATTGAGTTTTTCCCCAGTTACCAGAATCATTCCCAACATTTGCATTTTGTTCCCAGCTTGTACCTTAGTAGTTGTTGTTCAGGATCATCTTCAAAAGTGGACTTACTATGGGTCCCATCCATTTCCGATGATAAGCTAAATCATCCATTGCGTTGTCTTCAACAAGGGAGTCCACATTATCCTTTCTTGTCCAAGTATGTCATTCTTTTGAACTCCTTCAAATGATCAATTGTGATTGCCTTAGGCTGGTATAAAGAGTTTCAATGATCTCCGAATCAAAAGTAATTCTTTTTGCCACTTAAGGGAATAATTCTACGAGTCACCCTTCTCGAAAGTGTCTCGTTGTGGTATCATGGCTACCCAACTCCTCGCAACGTTGAAAACCATTCACCACCCCCTTAGGTGTCAAATTGTTGTTTATCTAGTGAACCTTCATCATCTGTTTCACTCCATCCCTCTAGATTTATGCTTCGTGTCCCGTGTCGAGAGATGTTGCTATGTCTTGTTTTGTGAGCTGATCGTCAGTTGCTCGATCTTTGAGGAGATTAGTTCCGTAGAATTTCTTTCTGTCATCGTCGTGTTGGATGAAGTTCTTAGAGCATGACGTCGAGACAAGATCGTGATCGGATCAACGTTCTTATGAGGCGCAACCTGGATCGTGAAGAATGTGTTAGTTTGCGTTCCCCCTTCCATCTTACCCTACGCTTGAATCTCGGGACGAGATTCTTGTTTTAGTGTGGGTAAGTTGTCACATCCCTAGCTTTACCTTAGCCTTGGACTAGCGTGGTTGTTGCATCATGTTTAAATTCAAATGAAATTTGAATTGGGGAATTTTCAAAGCCTCAGAATCCTTTTAAAAATGATCAAGATAAAATTGCTTCAAATAAGTCCAAGAAAATGTTCTTGTTATCCTCTGAAAATATTGGCAAGAGGTAAAATCCAAACCAATATTTTTGGTGTCTCAGAAACATTTATTTTGGGCATTTGAATTAAATCAATAATTATTTGAATTGGATTTATATCTACTATTAAATAAATATAGGTCCAATAATTCTGAAATATTTTATGGAGCTTTGGTTTAATTCTTTTAGCTTCTAAAAATATTTCCAGAAGCAACAAAATTGAATTGGTTTCAAAACCAAATTCAAAACAAACCTGCAAAATAGAAAACATAACATAATTAGAAAAAAACAGAGAGAGAGAGAGAGAGGAAAAACCCACCTGGCCTTACCTGCCAGCCCACCTGCAGCCCACCTGGGCCTTCCCTGTCGTCTTCCTCCACGCGCTAGTAGACAGCGAGCGTGGCCGAGGCACGCCGGCACGCGCCCGGCCACCTCCTGCTTCCTGCCGCTTCCCCCTCATCACCTGGACATCTCCAACGCCGCCACACACGCCCCTGGAACCCCCTCGTACTCTCCCTCGCTCATCCCCCTCCTCCGTTTCCCTTACGCGCAACCGCCGAGCGCAGCCGTCGCCGCCGACGCGCACCGCCGTGGCCAGAGCCACTGCCTCGCCTCGCCGATGCGCTCAGAGGCTCCGCCTCGACCCCCTCTTCCT
Organism: Triticum monococcum; assembly: GCA_034509565.1. Taxonomy (NCBI): domain Eukaryota; kingdom Viridiplantae; phylum Streptophyta; class Magnoliopsida; order Poales; family Poaceae; genus Triticum; species Triticum monococcum. Next base: position 567,076,459 of record CM067841.1, on the reverse strand, counting down.
CCTCACTGAGCCACGCCCCCCGGGAGCCCCTACAACACCGCCATCAGCTCCGTCTTCTTCCTCGGACTCCGGCGATCGCCGTCGCCACTCCATCATCTCCAGAGCCTCCCCTGAGCTGCCGACCCATCCATGCGATGCACTGTGAGCCTCTGAACCATTTCACCCTACTCCCGTGCGCCAATTCGAGCTCTAGCTCTCAATTCCGTCGAGACCGAGACCTCGCCGGCCATGTCGCCGTCGTCATTTTGGCCGGCCTCCGTCCAAACCAAGCACGTCACCGCACTCAGCGCGTCACCACGGGGCCGTAGCAACCACCCATTGCTCCTGCTGTGCCCTGCGGCGTCGGAACGGTCGATGTCCGAACTCCGGCCACCGCGGACGTGCTTGTTGCTGTCGTCTCCGGCTGCCCCAGCAGCTGTCACCACCACCGTTGGACGCGCCGCCTCGCGGGCGTTCCAACGAGCCCAACCCCGCCTCCTCTCGTCGCCGGAATCGGCCGGCCGGAGTACCTCCGCCGTCGGCTGTGGTCGCCGGTGACTAACCACCGGTGTAACCAGCCATTAGGGCCTAAGCACCCTGCTAATTACCCCCCTGCAGTCAATGACAGCCGGGCCCCACCACATTACTAACCGGCTAACCAAATAGTTTAAGGATAATCAAATTATCGTGGGGCCACCTATCAGTTTTGACTACGCTGACGTGGCCGTTGACTGGGCCCACCTATAAGTGACCCTGGCCAGCACCGTGTCACTGACCAGTGGGACCCACTGGTCAGTTTTGACCCTGGCTGGCCCGTTGACTCGCTGACGCAGTGCTGCCGTCATGCTGACGCAATTAATCTTTTCCTGGGTTTAAATAATTCAGAAAATTCCAGAAATTAGTATAAACTTCTAAAATTCATAGAAATTCAACCGTAACTCCAAATGAAATAAGTTATATATGAAAAATGATCAGAAAAATCCAAGGAATCTGAATATGGAATTTTCATGCATGTTTGAACAACTTAACCTCACTGTCTAGTCCAAAACATGATAATGCACTATTTGAATTCATAGTTTGAATTTGAACCTAGTGTTCAAACCAACTCCATTTAACTTGTTGCTAGTTGCATTAGCTCAACCAACAGCATATTGCCATGTCATGATCTTGCATCATATTGATGCATCGCATTGATTGTGTTCTTCCTTGTTTGCCGGTAAATGTCCCCTCTCGGTAGACGCTGCTCCGACGTTGTGATTGTTGACACTGATGAAGACCCAATGTTATCTTCAAAAGTGCCAGGCAAGCACAACCCCCTTGTTCATTTCGATACAAGCCCAATCTCTCGCTCCTGCGCTCTTTTACTGCATTAGGACAACAATGATTCATCTGTTACTTGTTGCGGTAGTTGAACCCCTTATCCTCTGCATGACCTGTAATTGCACAGTAAATAGATGAAACCCACTAGCATGAGTAGGAGTTGTTTCAGCCCTGATGTGCCTACTCATTCATGCTTGTTTGTCATGCCTGCTACTGCTTAGAGTTGAGTCAGGTCTCATTCATCGGGGATGGATCGGAGGTGTGTAAACATGTCCTACTGTGTGCGAGCTAAGTGTGTGAACATGTTTTGGTAAAGGTAGCGGTGAGAGGCCATGTAGGAGTACATGGTGGGTTGTCTCATTGAAACCGTCCTCAAGAACTGAGTTATGTGTTTGTGATCCATGAAACAGCTACTACCACACATTGGGCCCTGAAATATGACCCCGCTCGACTTACTCACCCCTCTCGTTCTCTGTCCAGGAGTTGCAATTAGTTTCTGGTGTTTATAGGATATGTGTTGGCGGCCGTGCGTAGCGCTGACCCTAGGGGTGGGCTATGATGCGGTAGATACACCGTGGCCCGGTGTATCGGGTGCCCGTTTGGTGTCTCGGGAACCCTGCACACATCGTTTGGGGCTGTGAGCGAAACTCTGGCCGGATCTCCTCGCGGATGGAACCCGAATAGGCGATAAACCTAGACTAGAGACTTGTGTGGTTAGTCAGGTCGTGGTCTACACCCACGTCGGTTTTCGCTTGAAGTCTGCCGAGCACATGTCGTGTGCAGACGCTAAGTGGTGGAAACATGTGTGACGAAGTACACCCCTGTAGGGTTATGAATGATCTATTCGAATAGCCGTGTCCGCGGTAAAGGACTTCTTGGTTGCCTATAACAGTTCATAGACAAGTGAAAGTGGATACTCTAAAACTCGCAAGATAAGTGTGAGTGCTATGGATGGCCTTCTCGTAGGGAGACGAGAGCGGATCCATAGTGGTGTATTGAATGGTGAATATGTGGACTCGTGTGCGCCACCTCAAAAGAGTTACTTGCAGTTGTAGTTCAGATAGCCATCGACTCAAAGCTGGCTTGCTGCAGTTAAACTCCACCACACCCCCCCCTTTGTTGATAACGATGCATATGTAGCTAGTTCTCATGTAAGTCTTGTTGAGTACCTTTGTACCCATGTTTGCTTAATTTATGTTTTGAAGAGAGACTTCTGTCTCGCTAGTAGTTCCGCGTGGACTTCGACGTTTAGTTTGATACCTCAGCTACGATCTTGTGCCCTCGGCAGGATCTGGTAGATAGTCAAGCTTCTTAGCCTTTTTCATTTGTAGATGTCTGTTCTCAGACATGTTAAGCTTCCGCATGTGCTTTGACTTGTATGCTATGATTGTTGGGTCATGAGACCCATGTTTGTAATATCTCGCTCCTCGGAGCCTAATGAATAAATACTTGAGTTGTAGAGTTATGTTGTGATGCCATGTTGTATTTACACATATCGAGCATATTGTGTGTATGATTGAAATGCTTGGTATGTGTGGGATCCGACAATCTAGTTGTTTATCCTTGGCAGACTCCCTTATGGGGAAATGTAGTCTAGTGCTTCCATGAGCCATAGTAGTCCGCTACAGCCAGGTTCACCGGAGTCCTGTTAGCCCAGCACTACTGCTCAGGACACTTGACTGTCCGGCATGTGTTTCACTTCGTTCCTGTGTCTGTCCTTTCGGGGAAATGTGATGCGGTGACATCCGGAGTCCTGCTTAGCCTGCTACAGCCGGGGTTCCCGGAGTCCTGTTAGCCCAGTGCTATAGCCCGGATTCACATGCTGCTGACCGACACGCTCGATGTGAATCATGTATGCCTGTCGCCATAGGTTATTGCCGCTTTGGGTTCACGACTAGCCATGTCGGCCCGGGTTCTTTGTCATATGGATGCTAGCGATACTATCATATACGTGAGCCAAAAGGCGCAAACGGTCCCGGGCCATGGTAAGTCGACACCCGTGGGATACCGTGCGTGAGGCCGCAAAGTGATATGAGGTGTTACCGGCTAGATCGATGTGACTTGGAATCGGGGTCCTGACAATATCAAATATAGCATTGTTCACTTTGCCATTCTTCTTATCTGCCAAATACTTGGGGCAGTTCCGCTTCCAGTGACCAGTCCCTTTGCAGTAGAAGCACTTTGTCTCAGGCTTAGGTCCAGACTTGGGCTTCTTCATTTGAGCAGCAACATGCTTGCCGTTCTTCTTGAGGTTCCCTTTATTTCCCTTTGCCCTTTTCTTGAAACTAGTGGTCTTGTTAATCATCAACACTTGATGCTCTTTCTTGATTTCTACCTTCATCGATTTCATCATCATGAAAAGCTCGGGAATATTTTTCTTCATCCCTTGCATACTATAGTTCATCACGAAGTTCTACTAACTTGGTATGGTGACTAGAGAATTCTGTCAATCAGTATTTTATCTGGAAGATTAACTCCCACTTGATTCAAGCGATTGTAGTACCCAGACAATCTGAACACATGCTCATTGCTTGAGCGATTCTCCTCCATCTTTTAGCTATAGAACTTGTTGGAGACATCATATCTCTCAACTCGGGTATTTCCTTGAAATATTAACTTCAATTCCTGGAACATCTCATATGGTCCATGATGTTCAAAACATCTTTGAAGTCCCGATTCTAAGCCGTTTAAGCATGGTGCAGTAAACTATCAAGTAGTCATCATATTGAGCTAGCCAAACGTTCATAACATCTTCATCTGCCCCTACAATAGGTTTGTCACCTAGCGGTGCATCGAGGACATAATTTTTCTATGCAGCAATGAGGATAAACCTTAGATCACGGATCCAATCCGCATCATTGCTACTAATCATCTTTCAACTTAGTTTTCTCTAGGAACATATCAAAAATAAAACAGGGGAGCTAAACGTGAGCTATAGATCTACAACATAGAAATGCTAATACTACCAGGACTAAGTTCATGATAAATTTAAGTTCAATTAATCATATTACTTAAGAACTCCCACTTAGATAGACATGCCTCCAATCCTCTAAGTGATCACGTGATCCATATCAACTAAACCATGTCCGATCATAACGTGAGATGGAGTAGTTTCAATGGTGAACATCACTATGTTGATCATATCTACTATATGATTCACGCTCGACCTTTCGGTCTCCATGTTCCGAGGCCATATCTGTTATATGCTAGGCTCGTCATGTAAAAGCTAAGGATTCCGCGTGTGCAATTGTTTTGCACCCGTTGTATTTGACCGGAGAGCCTATCACACCCGATCATCATGTGGTGTCTCAGCACGAAGAACTTTCGCAACGGTACATACTAAGGGAGAACACTTGTACCTTGATAATTAGTGAGAGATCATCTTATAAAGCTATCGTAGAACTAAGCAAAATAAGATGTACAAAAGATAAACATCACATGCAATCAAAATATGTGACATGATATGGCCATCATCAACTTGTGCCTTTGATCTCCATCTCCAAAGCATCGTCATGATTTCCATCATCACCGGCATGACACCATGATCTCCATCACCTTGATCTATATCAATGTGTCGTCACATGGTCGTCTCGCCAACTATTGCTCTTGCAACTATTGCTATCACATAGCGATAAAGTAAAGCAATTATTTGGCTCTTGCATCTTATGCAATAAAGAAACAACCATAAGGCTTCTGCCAGTTGTCGATAACTTCAACAAAACATGATCATCTTATACAACAACTTATATCTCATCACGTCTTGACCATATCACATCACAACATGCCCCGCAAAAACAATTTAGACGTCCTCTACTTTGTTGTTGCAAATTTTACGTGGCTGCTACGGGCTTAGCAAGAACTCTTCTTACCTACGCATCGAAACCACAACGATAGTTTGTCAAGTTGGTGTTGTTTTAACCTTCGCAAGGACCGGGCATTGCCACACTCGGTTCAACTAAAGTTGGAGAAACTGACACCCGCCAGCCACCTGTGTGCAAAGCACGTCGGTAGAACCAGTCTCGCGTAAGCGTACGCGTAATGTCGGTCCGGGCCGCTTCATCCAACAATACCGCCGAACCAAAGTATGACATGCTGGTAAGCAGTATGAATTATATTGCACACAACTCATTTGTGTTCTACTCGTGCATATGACATCTACGCATAAAACCTAGCTCGGATGCCACTGTTGGGAAACATAGTAATTTCAAAAAAATTCCTATGGACACGCAGGATCATGGTGATGCATAGCAACGAGAGGGGAGAGTGTTGTCTACGTACCCTTGTAGACCGTTCACGGAAGCGTTATATCAACACGGTTGATGTAGTCGTACGTCTTCACGATCCGACTGATCCAAGTACCGAAAGCACGGCACCTCCGAGTTCTGCACACGTTCGGCTCGGTGACGTCCTCGCCTTCTCGATCCAGCAAGAGGGGCGAAGTAGTAGATGAGTTCCGGCAGCACGACGGCGTGGTGACGGTGTTGGTGAAGAACAATCTCCACAGGGCTTCGCCTAAGCACTACGAAAACTAGGACGGGGGATAAACTAGAGGGGACGGGGTTGCCGGCACACGGCTTGGTGTTTCTTCATGTGTCTTGGGTGCTAGCCCTACCCCTCTATTTATATGTTGAGCCTTGGGGTCGAAACTTGGAGTAAAAGCCTCCACATAGTTGGTTTCACTCGAAAGGCAAGAGTCCTTATTCGACTCCAGGGCCAGACACCAGGGTTCCCGGCGTCTGGACCCAGACGCCAGGGACCCTGGTATCTGGCCTCTGGACTCCGCAAAACTTCCTTTTGCGCTTTCCAAAAACCTTGTGGGCTTTCCCCTTTGGCCCATATAAAGTGTTCTCGTACCCAAACATTTCGGGAAACATCCGGAACCCCTTCCGGTGACCAAACACTATTATCCCATATATCAAACTTTATCTCCGGACCATTCCGGAGTTCCTCATCATGTCCATGATCTCATCCCGGACTCCGAACAACATTCGGTCATCAACATACATAACTCATATAGTACTATATCGTCAACGAACGTTAAGCGTGCGGACCCTATGGGTTCGAGAACTATGTAGACATGACCGAGACACCTCTCTGGTCAATAAACAATAGCGGGACCTGGATGCCCATATTGGCTCCTACATATTCTACGAAGATCTTTATCGGTCAGACCGCATAACAACATACGTTGTTCCCTTTGTCATCGGTATGTTACTTGCCCGAGATGCGATTGTCGGTATCTCAATACCTAGTTCAATCTCGTTATGGGAAAGTCTGTTTACTCGTTCCGTAATACATCATCCCGCAACTAACTCATTAGTTGCAATGCTTGCAAGGCTTATAGTGATGTGTATTACCGAGTGGGCCCAAAGATACCTCTCCGACAATCGGAGTGACAAATCCTAATCTCGAAATATGCCAACCCAACAAATACCTTCAGAGACACCTGTAGAGCACCTTTATAATCACCCAGTTATGTTGTGACGTTTGGTGGCACACAAAGTGTTCCTCCGGTAAACGGGAGTTGCATAATCTCATAGTCATAGGAACATGTATAAGTCCTGAAGAAAGCAATAGCAACAAACTAAACGATCAAGTGCTATGCTAACGGAATGGGTCAAGTCAATCACATCATTCTCCTAATGATGTGATCCCGTTAATCAAATGGCAACTCATGTCTATGGTTAGGAAACATAACCATCTTTGATCAACGAGCTAGTCAAGTAGAGGCATACTAGTGACACTCTGTTTGTCTATGTATTCACACATGTATTATGTTTCCAGTTAATACAATTCTAGCATGAATAATAAACATCTATCATAATATAAGGAAATAAATAGTAACTTTTTTATTCCCTCTAGGGCATATTTCCTTCACTATGTGGATCAATTGTGTCGAATAATAACATAGACATGCTCAAATTCGATAGAATCTAGATGTCTGACGGATCAATAACCGTTCCTTACGAGAATTGCAAATATCATGATCCCATCCTAATATTTGGATAGAATTTATATCTTTAATCAATGTGTAAAGCAGTCTTGTATGTGTAGTTTCACTCTCCATCGGTGGTCTCTCACACATTCCCACACACTCTCTCCCGAGGTGTCTTTCTAGAACATATGCTCTCGATATAACCCTCCCTCCCTCTCGTAACCATTTATAGTTGTTTTCACCAACCTTTATCACAAGCACTCTTCCTCTCGCAAGCATACACACGCGCAATCCTCATAGACCCTTTCTATATACATAGACCTGCCTACGTGCCTCATGTACGCACATTATCTTTAGGCCTGTCTCTCACGCATTGGCTCACACCTCTCTTCCTAACCGACGAATATGATTCTAGCAGAGCATTCTGTAGGATGCCCCTTAAAGTTAGGTTGGATGAATAGTAATATCAGAGATAAAGGGGTTACCTTAGTCCGAGAACCTAGGGCTACAAATCCTAGCCGGCTTTGTCAGTGGACATAGAGTCCTTCACAATTATGTTATCTTTGTCGTGTACGACTAGTCATCCATGGGTCTCCCTAAATGCGTCACGGGCCGACCAATGTGGCGCAGGACGGAACCGAACGAAGGGCCTCACCTCGACCCACCGGACCTCACGTGGTGACACACCCTCTACCCCCACGTCTCGTTATCTTCTCACACCCACACATACCAACACAGACACCACACACAAAAAATATATTCTCCTGGTGCCACTATCCACTCCCCCCTTGCATATACACACTCAAGGGAATCTCTCGCCGTGACATCATATTCGTCTCTCTCTAGACCACTCTCATTTCTCATGCTATCTCTCCCATGCCCCCCTTGTGGGCCCCTCTATCCATGCCTCTCTCGAATACGTAATACACACACATACCTCTCTAGGCCCTGCCAAATGCATCAACTACACATTCACACATGTTACATCACGTACCCCATTGATCTAAAAAGCCCTCTCTTCACGTTTATTTCGCATACAACATACCTTTTGAATAAAGTGTGGCCAAAAAAATATTTTATATTTTCTACATATATACAACATTACAAAGTTATATGGAGGAGTATGAAGGCTTGCGTTGCATGGTGCTCATAATGATATTTATTCCGCACTATGAATTTGTATATTTTTATACTATATATAAAGTTAGCCATAATAAAGAGAAACGAAGAGCATCTCTCTCTCCATCGCATACCCCCTCTACGCCCCTTTCACGTACGCACACAAACTATCTCCAGGTCCTCTAAAAGTAAGCCCCCAGCACATTCACGCATGTTTCATCTTTCCCTCGCGATATATACAATGATGATCATTGTATTTGTAGCGAAAGCACGATGCGTACATTGGACTTCAGAATCCACTCATTATAGTCACCATTTACGTTTTGTGGTTATTATACAGTCACGGGCTCCCAACTCCGTATTTGCTCAAGACACGAATAGTTGACCAGTTAAACGCTCCACGTGGCACCTCTAGTGTTGCATCACATTATCTCACTACCATCGGGCCCACCTGTCGGCTTGTATCTACTCTACATATACACTCTTATAAAATACTAGCAAGATGCCCATGCGTTGCACGGAACATCAAGATGCTTTTGTATGAGTAGTTTATCTTGTGGGAGAAAAGGATGAACAAGGGAAGGCCTTATTTGCAAGTGTGGAGAGGGGTGTGGGTATATTTTTGCAAAATTGCCATAGTTTCCTTCCTATCTGTCAGATATATATCGGCAGCCTATATTGCAGGATGGCAGGCACACGATCATCACCGACTATGCTTTTTATAAGAGTAGGGATAAAATACACTCTTATAAAAAATAGAGTTGGTGATGATGGTGTGCCTCCCATCCTGCAATATAGGCCGTCTAATTTATATCTGACGGATAGGAAAGAACAATGGCAATTTTGCAAAAAGGTACCCACACACCTCTCCACATTTGCAAATAAGGCCTTCCCTCGTTCATCCTTTTCTCTCACAAGATAAACTAGTCATACAAATGCATCTTGATGTTACGTGCAACGCACGGGCATCTTGCTAGTAAGAATGAAAAAAAACAACAAAAAAATATTGGACGGTGGTTCGAAGTCATGACCGCGAACATAGCGGACAAGGTGGCCTTGTATTGGTATGCTGAGCCATCTGTTTTAACACACAGGAGCTGGTGTGGTGATTATACACACACACGCACGCATGCACACGAACTGCATGCTCGCAACACTCACACGAACACATGCACCCACACACGCACGCAACACTCACACGTACACACGCAGCCACGCACGCATGCAACACTCACATGCACACACGCACACATGCATGCACACACCAGTACACCACATGACCAACACGCACTCTCACGCTCAAGTGCTCAACCTACACGTGCATGCACACACATCAGGCCCTGACGGACACATACACAACCACGTGATTCCCGCGCACGAGGTGGAGTCTTGTCGCGCCTGCGTAAATTTGTGTTTATCTAACTTCTTACCTATGCGAACTGACAAGTGGGACCCACAAGGAATGTGGTCAATGTAACTAGTCAACATGGTGCCACACAGACTATTTGGTCGGTCAACAGAGTGCAATCTCAAGCTGAACCGTGAGCAAGTGACCGTATAATCACCGCAAAACGTATACAGTGACCGTAATCAGCTTATTCTGAAGTTCGGTGAACGTATCACGCTTTTCTCTCTGTAGGCCCTCCAAAACTACATCTCTACACGTTCTCGCATGTTACATCTAACAACTATGCAATATATCACTACTACTACACTCTAACACAATAAATCACAGTATGTCTTTTGAGTTTTCTTAGATATCATATTTTTACTTAATTATTTAGTTTGCATACATTAAAATTGCCTTTGAAATGTATGGCTAGTATCATATACCACGCGGGAAAAATCCCGCCCTTTCCTGTTTAATCGGGTTTGTATCGATGGATCGTGCGAAACAACAAAACTATAGTACTATATAGTACAAGTGACAGTCCACTGGCCGTTGTGTCGTGTACTCCTCCATCGTAAGAGTGGAGCGCTCGCTTTCATAAATCTTCTAGTCCCTTTCGCCGACATGTGGGGCATCAAGCTACCGGGTCCACATGCCATACCAGAATATAGTGCAGAGCAGCCGGGGTGAAGCACCCAGTCATGGCGCTGGCGTAGTAATGAGCAATGAGGCGTCAAATCACAAAGTTGCACCTTTCCCGCAGTTAAGTTGGAGGGACGAAGTAATAATGCTAAAAAAGAAGTTGGAGGGACGAAGCAACCATCATTTCACTCGTTGCTGAATCCGCTTCTCCCTCATCTTCTTCAAGTTAAGCACGTGTTGCTTCTGCCGTTGTTCTGCCTCATGTGGGAAGCGGATCGGCTTGGTAAAGCACTAACACGTGGGACCGCATGTTAGCAAACCTCCAGCACAACGTCCTCTAAAAATAAGAAACCTCCCCCGCCATCCATGCGGCAAACTCACCTCCTTTTTACTAATCTTGATTCTATAATTTTTTAGATCAATATAATTGAGATTTGTATAGATAACACACAGGAGCAAAACCAAGTGGTACGGTTAAGGGCATCCACAATGTGTAGCCAAATGTGAAAATAGCTTTTGGCATCTTGGGAACCATTATGGACGGTGTTGCCAAAGCCAAAAGGATGGAACTGAAGCTCCCTGATTGATTGATTGAAGGAATAGAAAAATGCAACGTCTCTCCTCTTTCTCCCGTGCTTGGACGCATGTACAGTATAGAGGACAGAGCCTAGTCCCATGTTCCTTTTATCACAAATCACAAAGCAGCGAGGCATCAAATCACAAAGCATGGATGAAGCAACCATCATTTCACTCTTCGCTGACTCCGCTTCTCCATCATTTTCTTCGAGAAACCATCTCACCGCACTAAGCTGGTCGGACGACGCTATTGTGTACGAGTAGTACTAGTACATTTACGCGTCCTTTGGTTCAAAGGACTTCATGGATGCAAATAAGACGGCTGTCTCGGCTTGTAGGCGGCACTTGCGAACGACTTACCGTGGTCTCCCTCAATGGTGTTCTCCGTCAAACGCACTTCGCCAAATCACAACGTTCGAGATATCGTCGACGTCACCGCAATGGGGAAGGAAGTCAAATATAGTTACTACCTCCATTTTTTTGTACACAAGGCCAGTATATCAAAATTACAATTTGCAAAAGGCCACTAACACTAATCGAGGCAAAATTGATGGGGTTTGCCTCGTACTAGCAACCAAGGACATTAATATCCCCTGCATGCATGCGGAAGTGAGAAGGTTGGTTTCCATGGCGCTGCATTAATCAAGAGATGAGGAGTGAGATGGTTAGCTCTTTGGGATTTGGAGAAAAAAAATATGCACTAATTAACACGTGAAACAAGGATTTGTATCGATTAATCCCGCGAAGGAAAGCCCTGCCTTTCTTTTTTAACACTAGTACTCCTATTACATAGTACTTGTTGGGGAACGTAGTAATTTCAAAAAAATTCCTACGCACACGCAAGATCATGGTGATGCATAGCAACAAGAGGGGAGAGTGTGATCTACGTACCCTTGTAGACCGACAACGGAAGCGTTAGCACAACGCAGTTGATGTAGTCGTACGTCTTCACGGCCCGACCGATCAACCACCGAAACTACGGCACCTCCGAGTTCTAGCACACTTTCAGCTCGATGACGATCCCCGGACTCCGATCCAGCAAAGTGTCGGGGAAGAGTTCCATCAGCACGACGGCGTGGTGACGATCTTGATGTTCTACCATCGCAGGGCTTCGCCTAAGCACCGCTACAATATTATCGAGGATTATGGTGTAAGGGGGCACCGCACACGGCTAAGAATATGATCACATGGATCAACTTGTGTGTCTAGGGGTGCCCCCCACCCCCGTATATAAAGGATCAACGGGGGGGTGCGGCCGGCCAGGAGGAGGGCGCGCCAGGAGGAGTCCTACTCCCACCGGGAGTAGGATTCCCCCCTTTTCCTAGTTGGAATAGGATTTGGGAGGGGGAAATAGGAGAGAGAGAAGGAAGGTGGGGCGCCGCCCCCCTCTCCTTGTCCTATTCGGACTAGGGGGGGAGGGGCACGCGGCCCATCCCTGGCCACCTCTCCTCTCTTCCACTAAAGCCCACTAAGGCCCATATACCTCCCGGGGGGTTCCGGTAACCTCCCGGTATTCCGATAAAATCCCGATTTCACCCGAAACACTTCCGATATCCAAATATAGGCTTCCAATATATCAATATTTATGTCTCGACCATTTCGAGACTCCTCGTCATGTCCGTGATCACATCCGGGACTCCGAACAAACTTCGGTACATCGAAATGCATAAACTCATAATATAACTTTCATCGAAACCATAAGCGTGCGGACCCTACGGGTTCGAGAACAATGTAGACATGACCGAGACACGTCTCCGGTCAATAACTAATAGTGGAACCAGGATGCTCATATTGGCTCCCACATATTCTATGAAGATCTTTATCGGTCAGACCGCATAACAACATACGTTGTTCCCTTTGTCATCGGTATGTTACTTGCCCGAGATTCGATCGTCGGTATCTCAATACCTGGTTCAATCTCGTTACCCGGAAGTCTCTTTACTCGTTTCGGAATACATCATCTCACAACTAACTCATTAGTTGCAATGCTTGAAAGGCTTATGTGATGTGCATTACCGAGAGGGCCCAGAGATACCTCTCCGACAATCGGAATGACAAATCCTAATCTCGAAATACGCCAACCCAACCTTTACCTTTGGAGACACCTGTAGAGCTCCTTTATAATCACCCGGTTACGTTGTGTTATTTGGTAGCACACAAAGTGTTCCTCCGGCAAACGGGAGTTGCATAATCTCATAGTCATAGGAACATGTATAAGTCATGAAGAAAGCAATAGCAACATACTAAACGATCGGGTGCTAAGCTAATGGAATGGGTCATGTCAATCACATCATTCTCCTAATAATGTGATCCCGTTAATCAAATGACAACACATGTCTATGGTTAGGAAACATAACCATCTTTAATTAACGAGCTAGTCAAGTAGAGGCATACTAGTGACGTTTAGTTTGTCTATGTATTCACACAAGTATTATGTTTCCGGATAATACAATTCTAGCATGAATAATAAAAATTTATCATGGAATAAGGAAATAAATAATAAATTTATTATTGCCTCTAGGGCATATTTCCTTTAGTCTCCCACTTGCACTAGAGTCAATAATCTAGATTATATAGTAATGATTCTAACACCCATGGAGCTTTGGTGCTGATCATTTTTTGCTCGTGGAAGAGGCTTAGTCTTCGGGTCTCCTATATTCAGATCCGTATGTCTCTTGCAAATCCCTATGTCTCCCACCTGGACTAGATCCCGGATGGAATTGAAGCGTCTCTTGATGTGCTTGGTTCTCTTGTGAAATCTGGATTCCTTTGCCAAGGCAATTGCACCAGTATTGTCACAAAAGATTTTCATTGGACCCGATGCACTAGGTATGACACCTAGATCGGATATGAACTCCTGCATTGGTCGGGCATTGAGTCTTACTCAATTTCACACCTTGTAACACATGCAAGAATCCTTTCTTTGCTTGATCCATTTTGAACTCCTTCAAAACCTTGTCAAGGTATGTGTCGGCGTTCTGGGAACGGGGTTCCCCAGACTTGCCTGCCTGCGGCCTGCGTCGTGGCTCAAAGGAGGCCCATCATGGCCCATCTTCATCAACACAAGACTCAAGACCCTCGCGAGGGGCCAAGCCTCGCGGGGCGGACGACACGGCGCATCCTCAGGCGCAGCCTCCTCAGGCTGGCTCGCGAGGGGGCAGAGAAATCAAGGCGGGGTAACTCGCGAGGTGCCCATGACGCAAGCCATGACGACTCAGGGCGCCAGGCGGGCGCCAGCGTGCGCAGCGTCCTTCTTTCCTCTTTGGTGCAAAGGGGGCAAGCGCAGCCGCGGAGTACCAAGGCATCAGGCAAAGGTTGCCATTTCGGTGCAACGAGACCAAGACCAGGCGGACTACGAGATGGAGGTCACCATGGAGCCCAGCACGGCGTCACCGCAGAGCCTTTCGCAGGCGAAGACCAACTTTAGTCGGGATAAGTGTACTTGCTGTTCCCCTACAAATCAGCCCGCCATTGTTGGCTCCCTTCCCGCTCAATATTTGGGAAGAGGACCAGGGCTTCTACAAATAGGGCCAGCCACCCATGTAGGCGGGGTCGGTTGGTTGGTTCGTTGGTCCGGCTAGCAAGCAGAGAGAGTGAGTAAGACAGAGAGAGAGAGAGAGAGAGAGAGAGAGAAGGGTGACTGAACTCCTCCTAGCAGTTCATCACCCCAGCCAATAACAGACCCTCGCGAGGCTGTTCTTCCTTGTATCGTTCATCATCATTAGCCCCAAGAGGCAATCCAGCCACCACACACTGGAGTAGGGTATTACACCACAACGGTGGCTGAACTAGTATAAACCTCGTGTCTCTTGTGCAGTTCTTTTAGTAGTTTTAGATCTTTGTGAGACGGGGAGGTAGAAGGCGTGATCTCCGCGCGCACCCCAATGTTCGAACCTTAAGGGTCTGCCGGAACCCGTGATCCGACATTTGGCGTGCCAGCTAGGGGTGCCCCGGAATCTGTCCTCCACCACTACGTTCTCCTCCGACCGTCGCGTCCATGTCCGACACTCGTCAGGCCCGCGCCGAGCACCGGGCCGCCATCGCTTCTCGCGTCGCCCAGACGGCCCCCGTCGGTGGGCGTCCTTGTCCCTCCCCGTCGCCCGCCGTCAACACCGCCACCGGCCCGGCGGGGGGCGAGCAGCAAGCTTCGTCTCAGCATCCATCCGTGCGCCAAGACAGCCGCACCGCTACTCCATCGCTCGCACCAGCTGGCTCTTCGTCCCGCGTGCTCTGCGCACCCTTGGAGGCTCGAGCTGCGCTCCTCGCGGCAAACGAGCTCCTGCGCTACCGCCCCGTCGACGACGTCTACGAAGAGTGCCTCGACCGCGTCGCCGAGCTTGTCCGCGCCACAGGGGGCTCTTCTGCGCCGTCCGTTCCTCTGTGCCACACCCCGCCCCGCGCGGGCAACGAACCTCCAGAGGCGCACCAGTCGCCTCCTCCCCAAGAAGATGCCATGGCTCCAAGGCGCGTGGCCCCTGGGTGGAACCCGCTCCGTCAGGTGCCAGCGCAACAAGAACGGAGCTGCCAAGAAGTCCCTCGCCCGCAAGGAGCTGCCAGGGCGCTCCCTGTTCCAGCTCCGGCATGCCAAGACCCCGCTATGCTCCTAGCTGCAGCGTGTGGGGACCCTCAAGACCAAGCTTTCCACCAGCCGAAGCCTTTCGTGGCCACCGCCGGCTGTCGTGCCTACACCACCGAGCTGCGCTGCGTCGCGTGGCCCGGCAAGTTCAAGCCGGACCTGCCTCCCCGCTATGACGGCACAACTGACCCCACAGAGTTCCTCCAGCTCTATGAGCTGGGCATCGAGGCTGCCAGCGGGGATGAAAAGGTCATGGCGAACTGGTTCCCCATGGCGCTCAAGGAAGGAGCTCGAACCTGGCTCCTGAATCTGGCTCCGGGCACGATCTCCTCCTGGGACCAGATGCGCACCGCTTCATCGCCAACTTCCAAGGTACTCATGACCGGCCACCCGCCGTGAGCGACATGCGCCGCATCAAGCAACAACCCGGAGAGACCCTGCAAAAGTACATCCAGCGCTTCAACAGCGCGTGCCTCAAGATCCCCAAGGTGTCTGAGGAGGCCATCATCTTGGCCTTCTCCGATGGCATGCGCGACATCAAGATGAAGGAGGAGCTGGCGATGCACGAAGACCTCTGCACCTCCCTGGAGCTGTTCAACTTGGCGACCAAGTGCGCCAGGGCTGAGGAGGGACGTCTCTCCCTCCTCGAGCTGCCTACCGCGGACCCAGAAGAGAAGAAGCCCAAGGCCAAGGACGTGAAGCGCAAGGGGGCTTCCATACTCGCAGCAGAACCAGACACCAAGCGGGGCAAGGATCTGCCCGAACCCTCCAGGGGCAGCCGGTACTGTGTGTACCATGACCTCCACACCCACAACACCAACGAATGTCAAGAACTCCGTGCCGTGCGAGAAGGAAGGATCGGCCGTCGCCTTGACCGTGCTGACCGGGGCTACGGCCGAGGAGGAGGAAGAAACACAGGACGCTGGGAAGATCATGGCCCGCGCGAGGGGTGGCGCGACCAACCTCGCGAGGACCGCTGGCGGGACCTGCCTCGCGAGGGAGACTGGAGGGATCAGCCTCGTGAGGATCGCCCTCATGGCAACGCAGGCCTACCTCCGCTGCCTCCTCAGCCAAGGAGGAACGAAGACCGTCATCAAGACGAGGGGGCTGGGGGCTTCCAAGAGCCGCACGCAATCGCCTGCATCCTGGGCGGAGCTCAAGCCCCAGCCTCTCAACGTATCTTCAAGCAGTTTTCCCGTGAAGTGAATGCAGCTCTCCCCAAGCTCGAAGCAACGCGCCCCCTCAGGTGGTCGGCGTGCGCCATCACGTTCAGCTCAGCGGACAAGCTCAAGTGTGCGGCCACGGCCAGAGTCCTCTCGATGCTTTTCTCCCCAGTCATCAGCAATGTGCTGGTCACCAGGACCCTCATCGACGGAGGGGTAGGGCTCAACGTCCTGTCCGTGGAAACATTCGACAACCTCCAGGTGCCCTATGACCAGCTTCACCCAACCAAGCCTTTCTCCGGAATCACTGACGGTTCCACAGTCCCGATCGGGCAGGTCCGCCTCCCTGTCACCTTCGGGGCTCGCAGCAACTACTGCACCGAGCTCATCGACTTCGACGTCGCCCACATCCGCCTGCCGTACAACACCATCCTCGGGTACCCAGCGCTGGCCAAGTTCATGGCCGTGACTCACCACGGCTACAACGTCCTCAAGATGCCAGGAAGTGGTGGCGTCATCACGGTGCCTTGTGAAGAGAAGGATGCAGTGTGTTCCCTGGAGCGAGCCTATCAGGCCGCGTCGCTAGAAGACCCAGATCGCGGAGGCAGGAGGCTTCCTGAGACCACCCCCAAGAAGAAGAAGACGTCGTCAGGCTCAGCCCCTCAGGAGGCAGCCCCTTCGGGGCCCGTGTCAGCCCAGGGGGACCCCCCATCCATCGCATAGGAAAGCGCGCCTGGCGCCCTCCTCAGGTAGGGCCCGGGGCTCTCACCTGGAGGGTCACCGACCTAGCCAGGGTCACGAGGGAGGCGCTTGGGCACCATGTGGAGGCGTGCATCGAAGCACGTTTCCCTCGAGAAGGAGCCATGCAAGGAAGGTCAGACCAGCAGGAGTTCGTTAACAAGGCCATTCAAGAACTACAGGAGTCAAGGATCATGAGAGGTTGCCGCCGTCTACCAGCTGTGGCCCCACATCCAGGCGAGGATGGTGGGCTACTCGTCTGCGTCGACGTACCAGGGCTCAATCAGATCGCCACGACGGAGCGTCTCTGGCCCTCGCAAGTGGGGCGCTGCGGGGGTCCACCCCACAGCTATGTTCGCATGCCTTACGGCCTGCCGAGCATGGCCGAGGTGCACCAGCGCCTCATGAGGGGCATCATGGAGGCTCAGGAAGACAGGCGTTCCGCGGCCTTGGCGGAGATGAAGACAGCTCGCGAGGAGTCACCAGTGCCTCCGGAGCCTCCCGAGGCCTCGGGGCCTGGGGGCTCGTGAGCATCAGCTTCCGCGGCCCACCGAGTCTGCTGCACCAACGCCACTTCACCGACGACATCCTCAGGTGACATCTTTCAAGCTTCATTCCCAGTTGGGAGCACCCTCCCAGGGTTGCATCACTCCCAGGCCGCGTGGGTCCGTCCCTACGGCATGTATCCCCTTTTATTTTTCGGTCATTAGTTTGCCTTGATGGGGGCGCCCCTCGGGCTGCATCATCCCCAAGCCGCTCGGGCTAGGCCCAGCGGCATGTATCTCCCACGCGTTTATTTCCAATTATGCATTCGCCTATCACGCTTAATTGCTTGATGCCTGTCCGCAGCATCCCTTCTTCTCCATGTCGGCCACTTGCACGTTAAAGGGGGGTGCCTGAGCATCGCGACTCAGGGCTCTTACTGGCTCTCCAGCCATCACCCTCTGGCCTTGTCCACAGCATCGCGACCTGGCATACCAGCGACGGCTGAGACAAGCTCGAGGGCCGGGACCCGAGGATGTAGAGTACCAGCATCTAACCAAATTTTGCAGGGACACATCTCAAGATACGGCCCAGTGCCAGGCGCAACCCGCCTAGAGGTAGGGCCTCGTGAGTCCCGCGCTGGCTCACGGGTGCCCTGATACACCTCACCTGCTCCGACCAGCGAGCTCTTGAGCGACTAACGATCGACTAATGACTGCCATGGCAACCCCATCTTCTTTCTATGATGAACCTGCAGGATCCTTGGAGGGAACTGCGCTAGCCAAGGCCCTCATGGAGTTCCCTTCACCCTCGCCCACGCGAACCGCTTGCACATTAAAGGGGGGCACCTGAGCATCGCGACTCAGGGCTGTTACTGGCTCTCCAGCCCTCACCCTCTGGCCTTGTCCACGGCATCGCGACCTGGCATACCAGCAACGGCTGAGACCAGCTCAAGGGCCGGGACCTGAGGACGTAGAGCAGAAAGGGGAGCAGAGGCGAGGGAGAAGGGGCGCGTGAGGACCTCGCCGAGCAACTCCGTCCCAACTACCCCACGGACCCGACGATGCGTTGGGGGCGATCCCCGATTCTCAAGATAAGTCACCACCCAAAACACTGGCTACCGTGGCACTACCCCCGCACCTAAAGCAATTCCGTATTAGCGATGTTGCTTCCCTTTCTCACCAAACGACGGCTGCTTGGGCGCCAAAGGGGACCTTCTGAGCATCACGACTCAGGGGCTCTTACTGGACCCCGGGTCGCTCACCTCCTGGCCTTGACCACGGCATCGCGACCTGGCATACCAGCGACGGCTGACGCCGCCTTGGGACTGGGACCTGTCGACGCAGAGCACCAAGCCCTCGCGTGGTTCGAAAGGGAGAACTAAGCTAAGACGAAATCAGCAACTCACACAGCTCTGCGGCAAAGGTTATGTATTAACAAACGGGACTACAGGCACATTACAAGCCCCCGTGGGGCGCATTTTGATTCCTCGCAGGGAACGGATCCTAAGGGGTGCTAACTACACGAGCTCCTGCAAAAGATGCCATCATCAACAGTGGGCCGTCAGGCGCCGGCGCCAACCCCATCCAGATCAGGGTCGGCGACGGCCCGACGAGCCCGCCCTGCTCCGGGAGCGGCGCCGACTCGGGGGCTCGTAGCTATCGTCGCTCGTCTCTGGAGTCGTGAAGATTTCGCTGGAGTCGCTGGACCCTCCGGCGCCTCCGCCAAGGGAGCGGTCGGCGGGCCTAGCCCTCACCAGGGCAAGGCCCTGGCCACCTCTCCCGGAGCAACACTCCAGCCGGCGCCCGTTCGCGTCGAAGACCTTGAAGAACATCACCGCAGCGCCATCGTACTCCATGTGGACCGCGAAGACGCCCCTTTCCCTGCAAACTCGGGCGATCTCTCTCCAGCCGCGGGACATGTTGACCTCGCCCGGGGCAGCGACCACGACCTCTTCTTTGGTCGCGAGAGCGCTGCAGCCAGAGCTCCAGGGGCCCTCCTAGAGGGATGATGGTGGCGAAGAAGGTAGGCAGACGGATCCAGGATTGGAGAGGAATGGCGATGTGGAGCATGAACTCTTGGGAGGAGCCCTCGGCATGGACTCCAGGAGGAACAACCCGCGCCTTCGTCACCCGACGGCACCTACGATGGCGCTGACCGCGGAGATCGGCATAGACACCTTCGGGGCCCTCGACGTGGGCATACAAGGGAAGTGGGAACCCCGGCGGAGCCCGCTCGCACCAGGGCCTCGGCACCACCTGACGGTCTTCCTCGCCCCGGCTGCAAAGGGCGAGCCGTTTCTTTGGCGGGAGCGGGTCTGGCCCCTCTCGAGGAGCCTTTCCCTTCTCCGCTGCAGAGAACCGACGGATCGGAGCCATCGCAGCAAGACGGAGCAAGGATCGAGAAGAAGGAGAAGCCAGGAGGAATGGACTGGAAGGGCACGCATAGCTTCGTACTTATAGCCGGCGAAGACCAACCGCCGGCCTCCACGATCACAGGTAATCATGACACGATTTGCATGCAAGGACTTGTCCACCTTGCGCGATCACCGAGGCGTCGTGGGGAAGTGGACACGCCCACGTCCCATCAACCGCCACGCGGCTCCCAATGCCGCGGGCTATTAGGGCCCGCGGCGCTTCGCCATTGCCCTTTCGCCTCTCGGCACGGCCAAGTCCATGCGCGCCTTGGGCCCGGGGGCTACTGTCGGCGTTCTGGGAACGGAGGTCCCCAGACTTGCCTGCCTGCGGCCTGCGGCGTGGCTCAAAGGAGGCCCAGCATGGCCCATCTTCATCAACACAAGACTCAAGACCCTCGCGAGGGGCCAAGCCTCGCGGGGCGGACGACACGGCGCATCCTCAGGCGCAGCCTCCTCTGGCTGGCTCGCGAGGGGGTGGAGAAATCAAGGCGGGGTACCTCGCGAGGTGCCCATGATGCAAGCCATGACGACTCAGGGCGCCAGGCAGGCGCCAGCTCGCGCAGCGTCCTTCTTTCCTCTTTGGTGCAAAGGGGGCAAGCGCAGCCGCGGAGTACCGAGGCATCAGGCAAAGGTTGCCATTTCGGTGCAACGAGACCAAGACCAGGCGGACTACGAGACGGAGGTCACCGTGGAGCCCAGCACGGCGTCACCGCAGAGCTTTTCGCAGGGGAAGACCAACTTTAGTCAGGATAAGTGTACTTGCCGTTCCCCTTCAAATCAGCCCGCCATTGTTGGCTCCCTTCCCGCTCAATATTTGGGAAGAGGACCAGGGCCTCTATAAATAGGGCCAGCCACCCATGTAGGCGGGGTCGGTTGGTTAGTTCATTGGTCCGGTTAGCAAGCAGAGAGAGTGAGTAAGAGAGAGAGAGAGAGAGAGAGAGAGAGAGAGAGAGAGAAGGGTGACTGAACTCCTCCTAGCAGTTCATCACCCCAGCCAAGAGCAGACCCTCGCGAGGCTGTTCTTCCTTGTATCGTTCATCATCATCAGCCCCAAGAGGCAATCCACCCACCACACACTTGAGTAGGGTATTACACCACAACGGTGGCCCGAACCAGTATAAACCTCGTGTCTCTTGTGCAGTTCTTTTAGTAGTTTTAGATCTTTGTGAGACGGGGAGGTAGAAGGCGTGATCTCCGCGTGCACCCCAGTGTTCGAACCTTAAGGGTCTGCCGGAACCCGTGATCCGACAGTATGTGCTTTGTGAAAGTCCAATTAAGCGTCTTGATCTATCTCTATAGATCTTAATGCCCAATATGTAAGCAGCTTCACCGAGGTCTTTCGTTGAAAAACTCTTATTCAAGTATCCTTTTATGCTATCCAGAAATTCTATATCATTTCCGATTAGCAACATGTCATCTACATATAATATCATAAATGCTACAGAGCTCCCACTCACTTTCTTGTAAATACAGGCTACTCCAAAAGTCTGTATAAAACCAAATGCTTTGATCACACTATCAAAGCATTTATTCCAACTCCGATAGGCTTGCACCAGTCCATAAATGGATCGCTGGAGCTTGCACACTTTGTTAGCTCCCTTTGGATCGACAAAACCTTCCGGCTGCATCATATACAACTCTTCTTGCAGAAATCCATTCAAGAATGCAGATTTGACATCCATTCGCCAAATTTCATAATCATAAAATGCGGCAATTGCTAACATGATTCGGACAGACTTAAGCATCGCTACGGGTGAGAAGGTCTCATCGTAGTCAATCCCTTGAACTTGCCGAAAACCTTTTGCGACAATCGAGCTTTGTAGACAGTAATATTACCGTCAGCGTCAGTCTTCTTCTTGAAGATCCATTTATTCTCAGTTGCTTGCCGATCATTGGGCAAGTCATCCAAAGCCAATACTTTGTTCTCATACATGGATCCAATCTCAGATTTCATGGCTTCAAGCCATTTTGCGGAATCTGGGCTCACCATCGCTTCTTCATAGTTCGTAGGTTCATCATGATCTAGTAGCATGACTTCCAGAACAGAATTACCGTACCACTCTGGCGCGGATCTTACTCTGGTTGATCTACGAGGTTCAGTAGTATCTTGTTCTAAAGTTGCATGATCATTATCAGCTTCCTCACTAATTGGTGTAGGTGTCACAGAAACAGGTTTCTGTGATGTACTACTTTCCAATAAGGGAGCAGGTACTGTTACCTCGTCAAGTTCTACTTTCCTCCCACTCAATTCTTTCAAGAGAAACTCCTTCGCCAGAAAGTTTCCGAATTTAGCAACAAAAGTCTTGCCTTAGGATCTGTGATAGAAGGTGTATCCAATAGTTTCCTTTGGATATCCTATGAGGACACATTTCTCCGATTTGGGTTCGAGCTTATCAGGTTGAAGCTTTTTCACATAAGCATCGCAGCCCCAAACTTTCAGAAATGACAACTTTGGTTTCTTGCCAAACCATAGTTCATAAGGCGTCGTCTCAACGGATTTTGATGGTGCCATATTTAACGTGAATGCGGCCATCTCTAGAGCATATCCCCAAAACAATAGCGGTAAATTAGTAAGAGACATCATAGATCGCACCATATCTAGTAAAGTACGATTACGACGTTCGGACGCACCATTACGCTGTGGTGTTCCAGGTGGCGTGAGTTGTGAAACTATTCCACATTGTTTCAAATGTACACCAAACTCGTAACTCAAATATTCTCCTCCACGATCAGATCGTTGGAATTTTATTTTCTTGTTACGATGATTTGCAACTTCACTCTAAAATTCTTTGAACTTTTCAAACATTTCAGACTTATGTTTCTTAAGTAGATATACCCATGTCTGCTTAAGTCATCTGTGAAGGTGAGAAAATAACGATATTCGCCACGAGCCTCAACATTCATCGGACCACATACATCTATATGTATGATTTCCAATAAATCTGTTGCTCTCTCCATAGTACCGGAGAACGGTGTTTTTGTCATCTTACCCATAAGGCACGGTTCGCAAGTACCAAGTGATTCATAATCAAGTGGTTCCAAAAGCCCATCAGTATGGAGTTTCTTCATGCGCTTTATACCGATATGACCCAAACGGCAGTGCCACAAATATGTTGCACTATCATTATCAACTCTACATCTTTTGGCTTCAACACTATGAATATGTGTGTCAGTACTATCGAGATTTAATAAGAATAGACCACTCTTGAAGGGTGCATGACCATAAAAGATATTACTCATATAAATAGAACAACCATTATTCTCTGATTTAAATGAATAACCGTCTCGCAACAAATAAGATCCAGAAATAATGTTCATGCTTAACGCTGGCACCAAATAACAATTATTTAGGTCTAATACTAATCCCGAAGGTAGATGTAGAGGTAGCGTCCCGCCTACGATCACATCGACTTTGGAACCATTTCCCACGCGCATCGTCACCTCGTCCTTAGCCAATCTTCGCTTAATCCGTAGTCCCTGTTTCAAGTTGCAAATATTAGCAACAGAACCAGTATCAAATACCCAGGTGCTACTGCGAGCATTAGTAAGGTACACATCAACAACATGTATATCACATATACCTTTGTTCACCTTGCCATCCTTCTTATCCGCCAAATACTTGGGGCAGTTCCGCTTACAGTGACCAGTCTGCTTGCAGTAGAAGCACTTAGTTTCAGGCTTAGGTCCAGGTTTGGGATTCTTCTCTTGAGTAGCAACTTGCTTGCTGTTCTTTTTGAAGTTCCCCTTCTTCTTCCCTTTACCCTTTTTCTTGAAACTAGTGGTCTTGTTGACCATCAACACTTGATGCTCCTTCTTGATTTCTACCTCCGCAGCTTTCAGCATTGCGAAGAGCTCGGGAATAGTCTTATTCATCCCTTGCATATTATAGTTCATCACGAAGCTCTTGTAGCTTGGTGGCAGTGATTGGAGAATTCTGTCAATGACGCAATTATCTGGAAGATTAACTCCCAATTGAATCAAGTGATTATTATACCCAGACATTTTGAGTATGTGCTCCCTGACAAAACTGTTCTCCTCCATCTTGCAGCTATAGAACTTATTGGAGACTTCATATCTCTCAATCCGGGCATTTGCTTGAAATATTAACTTCAACTCCTGGAACATCTCATATGCTCCATGACGTTCAAAACGTCGTTGAAGTCCCGATTCTAAGCCGTAAAGCATGGCACACTGAACTATCGAGTAGTCATCAGCTTTGCTCTGCCAGACGTTCATAACATCTGGTGTTGCTCCAGCAGTAGGCCTGGCACCCAGCGGTGCTTCCAGGACGTAATTCTTCTGTGCAGCAATGAGGATAATCCTCAAGTTACGGACCCAGTCCATGTAATTGCTACCATCATCTTTCAACTTTGCTTTCTCAAGGAATGCATTAAAATTCAACGGAACAACAGCACGGGCCATCTATCTACAATCAAACATAAACAAGCAAGATACTATCAGGTACTAAGTTCATGATAAATTTAGGTTCAATTAATCATATTACTTAAGAACTCCCACTTAGATAGACATCCCTCTAATCCGCTAAGTGATTACGTGATCCAAATCAACTAAACCATGTCCGATCATCACGTGAGATGGAGTAGTTTCATTGGTGAACATCACTATGTTGATCATATCTACTATATGATTCATGCTTGACCTTTCGGTCTCCGTGTTTCGAGGCCATATCTGTATATGCTTGGCGCGTCAAGTATAACCTAAGTATTCCACGTGTGCAACTGTTTTGCACCTGTTGTATTTGAACGTAGAGCCTATCACACCCGATCATCACGTGGTGTCTTAGCATGAAGAACTTTCGCAATGGTGCATACTCAGGGAGAACACTTCTTGATAATTAGTGAGAGATCATCTTATAATGCTACCGTCAATCAAAGCAAGATAAGATGCATAAAAGATAAACATCACATGCAATCAATATAAGTGATATGATATGGCCATCATCATCTTGTGTTTGTGATCTCCATCTTCGAAGCACCGTCGTGATCACCATCGTCACCAGCGCGACACCTTGATCTCCATCATAGCATCATTGTCGTCTCGCCAATCTTATGCTCCCACGACTATCGCTACCGCTTAGTGATAAAGTAAAGCATTACAGCGCGATTGCATTGCATACAATAAAGCGACAACCATATGGCTCCTTCCAGTTGCCGATAATTCTGTTACAAAACATGATCATCTCATACAATAAAATTTAGCATCATGTCTTGACCATATCACATCACAACATGCCTTGCAAAAACAAGTTAGACGTCGTCTACCTTGTTGTTGCAAGTTTTACGTGGCTGCTACGGGCTTAAGCAAGAACCAATCTTACCTATGCATCAAAACCACAACGATAGTTTGTCAAGTTGGTGATGTTTTAACCTTCGCAAGGACCGGGCGTAGCCACACTCGGTTCAACTAAAGTTGGAGAAACTGTCACCCGCAAGCCACCTATGTGCATAGCACGTCGGGAGAACCGGTCTCGCGTAAGCGTACGCATAATGTCGGTCCGGGCCGTTTCGTCCAACAATACCGCCGAACCAAAGTATGACATGCTGGTAAGCAGTATGACTTATATCGCCCAGAACTCACTTGTGTTCTACTCGTGCATATAACATCAACACATAAAACCTAGGCTCTGATACCACTGTTGGGGAACGTAGTAATTTCAAAAAAAATCCTACGCACACGCAAGATCATGGTGATGCATAGCAACGAGAGGGGAGAGTGTGATCTATGTACCCTTGTAGACCGACAGCGGAAGCGTTAGCACAACGCGGTTGATGTAGTCGTACGTCTTCACGGCCCGACCGATCAAGCACCGAAACTACGGCACCTCCGAGTTCTAGCACACGTTCAGCTCGATGACGATCCGCGGA
Organism: Triticum monococcum; assembly: GCA_034509565.1. Taxonomy (NCBI): domain Eukaryota; kingdom Viridiplantae; phylum Streptophyta; class Magnoliopsida; order Poales; family Poaceae; genus Triticum; species Triticum monococcum. The sequence goes on along the minus strand of CM067841.1, from coordinate 567,050,237 downwards.
CTCTGATCCAGCAAAGTGTCGGGGAAGAGTTCCATCAGCACGACGGCGTGGTGACGATCTTGATGTTCTACCGTCGCAGGGCTTCGCCTAAGCACCGCTAAATATTATCGAGGATTATGGTGTAAGGGGGCACCGCACACGGCTAAGAATATGATCACGTGGATCAACTTGTGTGTCTAGGGGTGCCCCCTGCCCCCGTATATAAAGGATCAAAGGGGGGGTGCGGCCGGCCAGGAGGAGGGCGCGCCAGGAGGAGTCCTACTCCCTCCGGGAGTAGGATTCCCCCCTTTTCCTAGTTGGAATAGGATTCGGGAGGGGGAAAGAGGAGAGAGAGAAGGAAGGGGGGCGCCGCCCCCCTCTCCTTGTCCTATTCGGACTAGGGGGGGAGGGGCGCGCGGCCCATCCCTGGCCACGTCTCCTCTCTTCCACTAAAGCCCACTAATGCCCATATACCTCCCTGGGGGTTCCGGTAACCTCCCGGTACTCCGGTAAAATCCCGATTTCACCCGGAACACTTCCGATATCCAAATATAGGCTTCCAATATATCAATCTTTATGTCTCGGCCATTTCGAGACTCCTCGTCATGTCTGTGATCACATCCCGGACTCCGAACAAACTTCTGTACATCAAAATGCATAAACTCATAATATAACTATCATCGAAACCTTAAGCGTGCGGACCCTACGGGTTCGAGAAGAATGTAGACATGACTGACACACGTCTCCGGTCAATAACCAATAGCGGAACCTGGATGCTCATATTGGCTCCCACATATTCTACGAAGATCTTTATCGGTCAGACCGCATAACAACATACGTTGTTCCCTTTTTCATCAGTATGTTACTTGCCCGAGATTCGATCGTCGGTATCTCAATACCTAGTTCAATCTCGTTACCGGCAAGTCTCTTTACTCGTTTCGTAATACATCATCTCGCAACTAACTCATTAGTTGCAATGCTTGCAAGGCTTATGTGATGTGCATTACCGAGAGGGCCCAGAGATACCTCTCCGACAATCGGAGTGACAAATCCTAATCTCGAAATACGCCAACCCAACATTTATGTTTGGAGACACCTGTAGAGCTCCTTTATAATCACCCAGTTACGTTGTGACATTTGGTAGCACACAAAGTGTTCCTCCGGCAAACGGGAGTTGCATAATCTGATAGTCATAGGAACATGTATAAGTCATGAAGAAAGCAATAGCAACATACTAAATGATCGGGTGCTAAGCTAATGGAATGGGTCATGTCAATCATATCATTCTCCTAATAATGTGATCCCGTTAATCAAATGACAACACATGTCTATGGTTAGGAAACATAACCATCTTTAATTAACGAGCTAGTCAAGTAGAGGCATACTAGTGACGTTTAGTTTGTCTATGTATTCACACAAGTATTATGTTTCCGGATAATACAATTCTAGCATGAATAATAAACATTTATCATGAAATAAGGAAATAAATAATAACTTTATTATTGCCTCTAGGGCATATTTCCTTCAGTACTACGTACTTATCCTATTTGGGTCTAGTCCTTGCAATTCCATACTTCACCACACATTTTTGCCAAGCTTGCCTAATGTTTTCAAAATGAAAAGGAGGTACACTTGCGCAAGGCTGTCGCGGTCGCACCGCACCCTCACCCGGTCCCTCCTGCATGCCGCGGTCGCACCACACCCTCACATGCACAATCGCTCCTGCACGCCGCAAACCCAACCAAGGGAACGTACCCTCACTGACACGTGATGTCGCATGTGAACAAGCCAAACTCAGCCATCCTAACGCTAACACATAATTTTCGTTCATAGAGTATGTTTATCCAATCGCATGTTGGGGAGTATCCGCATGGCCCGTGCGGTGGTCTGTTGGGGAAGAAGAAGCGGTGAGGAAGAAGGGTTAGGAGACGTAGGATATTCATCCAACCGCCTGAAATGGCAGACTGACCCAAGTCAGACGACTTGCATAACAATATATGTTTTTACACAGCAAAATATCCATAAAAACAACAACATAAAGAAAAACTATCACTGCTCGCGGAATGAGACAGCCTCGTCGTCTTTGGTTGCCGGCGCAAACCAGCCGTAGCTGCCGACGTGTGTCTCCACACCGTGGTTGTCCTTGGCCTTTAGCTACTCGTTCACGTGGAGCGTGCGGCCACTCTGCATGGACGAGAGCACCGCCCGATTCAAGTCGAGGACGTCCGGTTCCGCCTGCAGGAGGGCCTTGATGGTGGCGGCATCCGTGCGCTTCGCGTCGAGTCGAGCCTCCGCCGCCCATTTCAAGTCCAGGACGTCCGGTTCTGCCTGCAGGAGGGCCTCGATGAGAGCGGCATCCGCGCGCTCCGTGTTGAGTTGAGCCTCTGCCGGTACCATAATTAGGTAATTTGCCGTCTTTGGATTACAGACGGCAAAGGCCTAAAAACAGACGGCAAAGATTTTGCCGTCAGTCAGCAGACGACAAAGTCGACGGCAAAGATTAGCCGGCAAAGAATTCTTTGTCGTCAGCATTTCATCGGGCAGACGGCAAAATCTTTGCCGTCAGCAAAACTTCATCTTTGCCGTCAACCAGATAATAGCATACGTTAAAGAAAGGCAGCTTTGCCGTCAGCCAGACTCTGTCTTTGACGTCTGCCTCATACACCCCAGACGACAAAGAAAATTATTTAATTTAAAAAATATGAACCACCAGTCGAGGTGCAGAAGTCGTAGTTGCTCGTTGGCGTAGACAAAAAAATCACAGCGATTTCACCATCTACAGTTCAAGAATGTATGACAATAGAACAGACTTTACAAGACATGAATACTCTATTTGCACAATATATCCATCATCAGAATATTTACACAGAAATACACTATTTACAATATGAAGCTCCCCATTTACATGAAGAACAAATGAACGAATAAGCACACGTAAAAACAGCAATATTTCACAAAAAAGGACGCACTGGCCATTGCCAGCGGCCAGATCCTAGCGTGAGCGTCGAGCTCAAGGCGGCGGACGGTGGTCTTGGGCGAATTTTACCATGGCATAGGGGCAGATTGGTGGCGAGGGAGACGGAAGGAGAAAGGGGTGCTGCAAGGTAGCTCCGGCGAGCTCTTGACGAAGCTGCTGCACGGCCAGGTCAAAGGCGGCGATGATTGATGGGCAGGGGAGCTCGAGATCGGGAGGAAGCATGGGGTCGCGGTCAGGGAGGATCCCGTGGCAGGGAGAAGAAGGAGCATCCAGCAACGGCCTCCTGCTCGCGCGGCGGCGAGCTCTTGCAGCACAGCCGGATCGAAGGCCAGCGGCGGTTGACAAGGAGGACTCCGCGGCGAGGAGGAGGGAGAGGATGCCGCGGTGGCCCCCTGCTCCAGCGGCATCGAGCTCTTGTGGTGCGGCTGGATCGAAGGACGATGGCAGTTGACGAGCTGGGGAGCTCGGGATAGGGAGGAGGCGCGAGGTCGCGGGCACGGAGGAGGAGGAGATCCCACGGCGAGGAGGAGGTGGAAGATCACGCGGTGGCCTCCATCTCAGGCGCCGGCGAGGTGGGGTCGACCATTGCGGCGGCGAGGTAGATCGAGAGAAGGGAGGGGGGAGGCAGAGGAGGAAGGTATCGAGGGAGAGATGGGGTCGGGTTGGGACAGAGAGATCGTGAAGAGGATAAGGGAGAGATGGGGTCGGGTTGGGAGAGAGAATGGTGGGGTCGGCGCGGGTTGGGAGAGAGAGTGGTGCGGTCGGCGTGGGACAGAGAGAGATCGGGGTGTGTGTGGAGCAGATGATGCCATGTCATCGATCCGTGAGTTTGATCCGCGTGGTGTGTTTTCTTCTTTGTCGTCTGTAAATAAAACACTGACGGGAAAGACATACTTTGTCGTCTTCAATTTTTTTACAGACGGCAAAGACATAATTTGCCGTCTGCTTTTTTCTCACAGCCGGCAAAGACATTCTTTGCCGTCTGTAGAAAAAAAACAGACGGCAAATTATGTCTTCGCCGTCTGTAAAAAAAGCAGACGGCAAATTATGTCTTCGCCGTCTGTAAAAAAAAGCAGACGGCAAAATACGTCTTTGCCGCCAGTCATTCTTTGCCGTCAGCAGCTAGCGGCAAAAGTGGTCTTTGCCGTCTACCCCGACGAAATGCTGACGGCAAAGAGCAGTACTGACGGCAAATCTCCTGTTTCCTGTAGTCTCTTCACCCTTAACTAGTCTCTGTTCATTCTGCAACTCCTGTTTCGAGTTACTATTCTTAGCAACTGAACCAGTATCAAATACTGAGGGGTTGCTATAAACACTAGTAAAGTACACATCAATAACATGTGTATCAAATATAGCATTGTTCAATTTGCCATCCTTCTTATCCGCCAAATACTTGGGGCAGTTCCGCTTCCAGTGACTAGTCACTTTGCAGTAGAAGCACTTAGTCTCAGGCTTACGTCCAGACTTGGGCTTCTTCATTTGAGCAGCAACTTGCTTGCCATTCTTCTTGAGGCTCCCTTTCTTACCCCTTGCCCTTTTCTTGAAACTAGTGGTCTTGTTAATCATCAACACTTGATGCTCTTTCTTGATTTCTACCTTCATTGATTTCATCATCATGAAAAGCTCGGGAATCATTTTGTTCATCCCTTCCCTACTATAGTTCATCACGAAGTTCTACTAACTTGGTGATGGTGACTAGAGAATTCTGTCAATCACTATTTTATCCGGAATATTAACTCCCACTTGATTCAAGCGATTGTAGTACCAAGACAATCTGAACACATGCTCACTGCTTGAGCTATTTTCCTCCATCTTTTAGCTATAGAACTTGTTGGAGACATCATATCTCTCAACTCGGGTATTTGCTTGAAATATTAGCTTCAATTCCTGGACCATCTCATATGGTCCATGACATTCAAAACATCTTTGAAGTCCCGATTCTAAGCTATTTAAGCATGGTGCAGTAAACTATCAAGTATTCATCATATTGAGCTAGCCAAACGTTCATAACATCTGCATCTGCCTCTGCAATAGGTTTTTCACCTAGCGGTGCATCGAGGACATAATTTTTCTGTGCAGCAATGAGGATAAACCTCAGATCACGGATCCAATCCGCATCATTGCTACTAATCATCTTTGGAGCGAAACGCTAGCTATTGCTCTACAACATAGATATGCTAATACTACCAGGACTAAGTTCATGATAAATTTAAGTTCAGTTAATCATATTACTTAAGAACTCCCACTTAGATAGACATCCCTCTAATCCTCTAAGTGGTCACGTGATCCATATCAACTAAACCATGTCCGATCATCACGTGAGAAGGAGTAGTTTCAATGGTGAACATCACTATGTTGATCATATCTACTATATGATTCATGCTCGACCTTTCAGTCTCTGTATTCTGAGGCCATATCTGTTATATGCTAGGCTCGTCAAGTTTAACCTGAGTATTCCACGTGTGCAACTATTTTACACCCGCGGTATTTGAACGTAGAGCCTATCACACCCGATCATCACGTGGTGTCTCAGCACGAAGAACTTTCGCAACGGTGCATACTCAGGGAGAACACTTGTACCTTGATAATTAGTGAGAGATCATCTTATAAAGCTACCGTCGAACTAAGCAAAATAAGAAGTACAAAAGATAAACATCACATGCAATCAAAATATGTGACATGATATGGCCATCATCATCTTGTGCCTTTAATCTCCATCTCCAAAGCATCGTCATGATTTCCATCGTCACCGGCATGACACCATGATCTCCATCATCTTGATCTATATCAATGTGTCGTCACATGGTCGTCTCGCCAACTATTGCTCTTGCAACTATTGCTATCGCATAGCGATAAAGTAAAGCAATTATTTGGCTCTTGCATCTTATGCAATAAAGAAACAACCATAAGGCTTCTGCCAGTTGCCGATAACTTCAACAAAACATGATCATCTTATACAACAACTTATATCTCATCACGTCTTGACCATATTACATCACAACATGCCCTGCAAAACAAGTTAGACGTCCTCTACTTTGTTGTTGCAAATTTTACGTGGCTGCTACGGGCTTAGCAAGAACCGTTCTTACCTACGCATCAAAACCACAACGATAGTTTGTCAAGTTGGTGCTGTTTTAACCTTCGCAAGGACCGGGCGTAGCCACACTCGGATCAACTAAAGTTGGCGAAACTGACACCCGCCAGCCACCTGTGTGCAAAGCACGTTGGTAGAACCAGTCTCGCGTAAGCGTACGCGTAATGTCGGTCGGGGCCGCTTCATCCAACAATACCGCCGAACCAAAGTATGACATGCTGGTAAGCAGTACGACTTATATCACCCACAACTCACTTGTGTTCTACTCGTGCATATGACATCTACGCACAAAACCTGGCTCAGATGCCACTGTTGGAAAACGTAGTAATTTCAAACAAATTCCTACGCACACGCAGGATCATGGTGATGCATAGCAACGAGAGGGGAGAGTGTTGTCTATGTACCCTTGTAGACCGTTCGCGGAAGCGTTATATCAACGGGGTTGATGTAGTTGTACGTCTTCACGATCCGACCGATCCAAGCCGAAAGCACGGAACCTCCGAGTTCTGCACACGTTTGGCTCGGTGACGTCGTCGCCTTCTCCATCCATCAAGATGAGTTCCTCCAGCACGATGGTGTGGTGACGGTGTTGGTGAAGAACAATCTCCGCAGGGCTTCGCCTAAGCACTACGAAAACAAGGACGGGGGATAAACTAGAGGGGGCGGGGTTGCCGGCACACGGCTTGGTGTTTCTTGATGTGTCTTGGGTGCTAGCCCTACCCCTCTATTTATATGTTGAGACTTGGCGTCGAAACTTGGAGTAAAAGCCTCCACAAAGTCGGTTTCACCCGAAAGGCAAGAGTCCTTCTTGGACTCCAGGGCCAGACGCCAGGGTTCTCGGCGTTTGGACCAAGACGCCAGGGACCCTGGCGTCTGGCCTCTCTACTCCGCAAAACTTCCTTTTGCGCTTTCCAAAAACCTTGTGGGCTTTTTCCTTTGGCCCAAATAAAGTGTTCTCGTACCCAAACATTTCGGGAAACATCCGGAACCCCTTCCAGTGAATTCCGGAACCCTTCCGGTGACCAAACACTATTATCCCATATATCAAACTTTATCTCCGGACCATTCCGGAGTTCCTCGACATGTCCGTGATCTCATCCCGGACTCCGAACAACATTCGGTCATCAACATACATAACTCATATAGTACTATATCGTCAACGAACGTTAAGCGTGCGGACCCTATGGGTTCGAGAACTATGTAGACATGACCGAGACACCTCTCTGGACAATAACCAATAGCGGGACCTAGATGCCCATATTGGCTGCTACATATTCTACGAAGATATTTATCAGTCAGACCGCATAACAACATACATTGTTCCCTTTGTCATCGGTATGTTACTTGCCCGAGATTCGATCGTCGGTATCTCAATACCTAGTTCAATCTCGTTACCGGCAAGTCTCTTTACTCGTTCCATAATACATCATCCCGCAACTAACTCATTAGTTGCAATGCTTGCAAGGCTTATAGTGATGTGCATTACCGAGGGGGCCCAAAGATACCTCTCCGACAATCGGAGTGACAAATCCTAATCTCGAAATACGCCAGCCCAACAAATACCTTCGGAGACACCTGTACAGCACCTTTATAATCACCCAGTTATGTTGTGACGTTTGCTGGCACACAAAGTGTTCCTCCGGTAAATGGGAGCTGCATAATCTCATAGTCATTGGAACATGTATAAGTCATGAAGAAAGCAATAGCAACAAACTAAACGATCGAGTGCTATGCTAACGGAATGGGTCAAGTCAATCACATCATTCTCCTAATGATGTGATCCCGTTAATCAAATGGCAACTCATGTCTATGGTTAGGAAACATAACCATCTTTGATCAACGAGCTAGTCAAGTAGAGGCATACTAGTGACACTCTGTTTGTCTATGTATTCACACATGTATTATGTTTCCGGTTAATACAATTCTAGCATGAATAATAAACATTTATCATGATATCAGGAAATAAATAGTAACTTTATTATTGCCTCTAGGGCATATTTCCTTCACTATGTGGATCAATTGTGTCGAATAATAACATGGACATGCTCAAATTCGATAGAATCTAGATGTCTGATGGATCAATGACCGTTCCTACACGAATTGCAAATATCATGATCCCATCCTAATATTTGGATACAATTTATATCTTTAATCAATGTGTAAAGCAGTCTTGTATGTGTAGTTTCACTCTCCATCGGTGGTCTCTCATACATTCTCACACACTCTCTCCCTAGGTGTCTTTCTAGCACATATGCTCTCGATATAACCCTCCTCCCTCTCATAACCATTTACGGCTGTTTTCACCAACCTTTATCACAAGCACTCTTCCTCTCGCAAGCATACACACGCGGAATCCTCATCGACCCTTTCTATATACATAGACATGCCTACGTGCCTCATGTACGCACATTATCTTTAGGCCTGTCTCTCACGCATTGTCTCACCACTCTCTTCCTAATCGACGAGTATGATTCTAGCAGAGCATTCTGTAGGATGCCCCTTAAAGTTAGGTTGGATGAATAGTAATATCGGAGATAAAGGGGTTACCTTAGTCCGAGAACCTAGGGCTACAAATCCTAGCCGGCTTTGTTAGTGGACATAGAGTCCTTCACAATTATGTTATCTTTGTCGTGTATGACTAGTCATCCATGGGTCTCCCTAAATGCGTCACGGGCCGACCAATGTGGCTTAGGACGGAACCAAACGAAGGGCCTCACCTCGACCCACCGGACCTCACGTGGTGACACACCCTCTACCCCCACGTCTCGTTATCTTCGCACACCCACACATACCAACACAGACACCACACACACACACAAAATATTCTCCGGGTGCCTCTATCCACTCCCCCCTTGCATATACACACTCAAGGGAATCTCTCGCCGTGACGTCATATTCGTCTCTCTCTCTAGACCACTCTCATTTCTCGTGCTATCTCTCCCATGCCCCCCTGTCGGTCCCTCTATCCATGCCTCTCTCGAATACGTAATACACACACATACCTCTCTAGGCCCTGCCAAATGCATCAACTACACATTCACACATGTTACATCACGTACCCCATTGATCTAAAAAGCCCTCTCTTCACGTTTATTTCGCATACAACATTCCTTTTGAATAAAGTGTGGCCAAAAAAATATTTTAGATTTTCTACATATATACAACATTACAAAGTTATATGGAGGAGTATGAAGGCTTGCATTGCATGGTGCCCATAATGATATTTATTCCGCACTATGAATTTGTATATTTTTATACTTTATATAAAGTTAGTCATAATAAAGTGAAACGAAGAGCATCTCTCTCTCCACCGCATACCCCCCTCTACGCCCCTTTCACGTACGCACACAAACTATCTCCAGGTCCTCTAAAAGTAAGCCCCCAGCACATTCACGCATGTTTCATCTTTCTCTCGCGATATATATAGTGGCAATCATTGTATTTGTAGCGAAAGCACGATATGTACATTGGACTTTAGAATCCACTCATTACGGTCACCATTTACGTTTTGTGGTTATTATACAGTCACGGGCTCACCGTACAACTCCGTATTTGCTCAAGACACGACTAGTTGACCAGTTAAATGCTCCACGTGGCACCTCTAGTGTTGCATCACATTATCTCACTACCATCGGGCCCACCTGCCGGCTTGTATCTACTCTACATCTACACTCTTATAAAATACTAGCAAGATGCCCATGCGTTGCACGGAACATCAAGATGCATTTGTATGAGTAGTTTATCTTGTGGGAGAAAAGGATGACAAGGGAAGGCCTTATTTGCAAGTGTGGAGAGGGGTGTGGGTATCTTTTTGCAAAATTGCCATAGTTTCCTTCCTATCCGTCAGATATATATCAGACGGCCTATATTGCAGGATGGCAGGTACACGATCATCACCGACTATGCTTTTTATAAGAGTAGGGATAAAATACACTCTTATAAAAAATAGAGTTGGTGATGATGGTGTGCCTGCCATCCTGCAATATAGGTCGTCTGATTTATATCTGACGGATAGGAAAGAAAAAATGACAATTTTGCAAAAAGGTACACACACACCTCTCCACATTTGCAAATAAGGCCTTCCCTCGTTCATCCTTTTCTCTCACAAGACAAACTAGTCATACAAATGCATCTTGATGTTACGTGCAACACACGGGCATCTTGCTAGTAAGAATGAAAACAAACAACAACAAAATATTGGACGGTGGTTCGAAGTCATGACCGCGGACAGAGCGGACAAGGTGGCCTTTTATTGGTATGCTGAGCCATCTGTTTTAACACACAGGAGCTGGTGTGGTGATTATACACACACACGCACGCATGCACACGAACTGCATGCATGCAACACTCACACGAACACATGCACCCACACACGCATGCAACACTCACACGTACACACGCAGCCACGCACGCACGCAACACTCACATGCACACACGCACACTTGCATGCACACACCAGTACACCACACGACCAACACACACTCTCACGCTCAAGTGCTCAACCTACACGTGCATGCACACACATCAGGCCCTGACAGACACATACACAACCAGGTGATTCCCACGCATGAGGTGGAGTCTTGTCGCGCCTGCGTAAATTTGTGTTTATCTGACCTTTTACCTGTGCGAACTGTCACAAGGAATGTGGTCAATTTAACAAGTCAACATGGTGCCACACAAACTATTTGGCCAGTCAACAGAGTGCAATCTCACGTTGAACCGTGAGCAAGTGACCGTATAATCACTGCAAAACGTATATAGTGACCGTAATCAGCTTATTCTGAAGTTCGGTGAACGTATTACGCTTTTCTCTCTATAGGCCCTCCAAAACTACATCTCTACACGTTCTCGCATGGTACATCTAACAACTATGCAGTACATCACTACTACTATACTCTAACACAATAAATCATAGTATGTCTTTTGAGTTTTACTTGATATCATATTTTTACTTAATTATTCAGTTTGCATACATTAAAATTGCCTTTCAAATGTATGGCCAGTATCATATACCGCGCGGGAAAAATCCCGCCTTTCTTGTTTAATCGGGTTTGTATCGATGGATCGTGTGAAACAGCAAAGCTATATTACTATATACAGTACAAGTGACAGTCCACTGGGCCGTTGTGTCGTGTATTCCTCCATCATAAGAGTGGAGCGCTCGCTTTCATAAATCTTCTAGTCCCTTTCGCCGACATGTGGGGCATCAAACTACCGGGTCCACATGCCATACCAGAATATAGTGCAGAGCAGCCGGGGTGAAGCACCCAGTCATGGCGCCGGCGTAGTAATGAGCAATGAGGCGTCAAATCGCAAAGTTGCACCTTTCCCGCAGTAAAGTTGGAGGGACAAAGTAATAATGCTAAAAAAGAAGTTGGAGGGACGAAGCAACCCTCATTTCACTTGTTGCTGAATCCGCTTCTCCCTCATCTTCTTCAAGTTAAGCACGTGTTGCTTCTGCCGTTGTTCTGCCTCATGTGGGAAGGAGATCGGCTTGGTAAAGCACTGACACATGGGACCGCATGTTAGCAAACCTCTAGCACAACGTCCTCTAAAAATAAGAAACCTCACCCGCCATCCGCACGGCAAAATCACCTCCTTTTTACTAATCTTGATTCTATAATTCTTTAAGATCAATATAATTGATATTTGTATAGATAGCACACATGAGCAAAACCAAGTGGTACGGTTAAGGGCATCCACAATGTGTATCCAAATGTGAAAATAGCTTTTGGCATCATGGGAACCATTGTGGACAGTGTTGCCAAAGCCAAAAGGATGGAACTGAAGCTCCCTGATTGATTGATTGAAGGAATAGAAAAATGCAACGTCTCTCCTCTTTCTCCCGTGCTTGGACGCATGTACAGTATGGAGGATAGAGTCTACTCCCATGTTCCTTCTATCACAAATCACAAAGCAGCGAGGCGTCAAATCACAAAGCATGGACGAAGCAACCATCATTTCACTCTTTGCTGACTCCGCTTCTCCATCGTTTTCTTCGAGAAACCATCTCACCGCACTAAGCTAGACGGACAACGCTATTGTGTACGAGTAGTACTAGTACATTTACGCGTCCTTTGGTTCAACGGACTTCCTGGATGCAAATAAGATGGTTGTATCGGCTTGCAGGCGGCACTTGCGAACGACTTACCGTGGTCTCCCTCAATGGTGTTCTCCGTCAAACGCACTTCGCCAAACCACAATGTTCGATATATCGTCGACGTCACCGCAATGGGGAAGGAAGTAAAATATAGTTACTACCTCCATTTTTTTGTACACCAGGCTAGTATATCAAAATTACAATTTGCAAAAGTCCACAAATACTAATCGAGGCAAAATTGATGGGGTTTGCCTCGTACTAGCAACCAAGGACATTAATATCCCCTGCATGCATGCGGAAGTGAGAAGGTTGGTTTGCATGGAGCTGCATTAATCAAGTGATGAGGAGTGAGATGGTTAGCTCTTTGGGCTTTGGAGAAAAAATATGCACTAATTGACACGTGAAAGGAGGATTTGTATCGATTAATACCGCGAAGGAAATCCCTGCCTTTCTTTTTTAACACTAGTACTCCTATTACGTAGTACTACGTACTTATCCTGTTTGGGTCTAGGCCTTGCATTGCCATACTTCACCACACATTTTTGCCAAGCTTGCCTAAAGTTTTCGAAATGAAAAGGAGGTACACTTGCGCACGGCTGTCGCGGTCGCACCGCACCCTCACACGGTCGCTCCTGCATGCCGTGGTCGCACCACACCCTCACATGCACAATCGCTCCTGCACGCCGCAAACCCAAGCAAGGGAATGCACCCTCACTAACACGTGATGTCGCATGTGAACAAACCAAACTCAGCCATCCTACCGCTGACGCATAATTTTCGTTCATAGAGTATGTTTATCCAATCGCATGTTGGGGAGTATCCGCATGGCCCGTGCGGTGGTCTGTTGGGGAAGAAGAAGCGGTGAGGAAGAAGGGTTAGGAGACGTAGGATATTCATCCAACCGCCTGAAATGGCAGACTGACCCAAGTCAGGCGACTTGCATAACAATATATGTTTTTACACAGCAAAATATCCATAAAAACAACAACATAAAGAAAAACTATCACTGCTCGCGGAATGAGACAGCCACGTCGTCTTTGGTTGCCGGCGCGAACCAGCCATAGCTGCCGACGTGTGTCTCCACACCGTGGTTGTCCTTGGCCTTTAGCTACTCGTTCACGTGGAGCGTGCGGCCGCTCTGCATGGACGAGAGCACCGCCCGATTCAAGTTGAGGACATCCGGTTCCGCCTGCAGGAGGGCCTTGATGGTGGCGGCATCCGTGCGCTTCACGTCGAGTCGAGCCTCCGCCGCCCAGTTCAAGTCCAGGACGTCCGGTTCTGCCTGCAGGAGGGCCTCGATGAGAGCGGCATCCGCGTGCTCCGTGTTGAGTTGAGCCTCTGCTGGTACCATAATTAGGTAATTTGCCGTCTTTGGATTACAGATGGCAAAGGCCTAAAAACAGACGGCAAAGATTTTGCCGTCAGTCAGCAGACGACAAAGTCGACGGCAAAGATTAGCCGGCAAAGAATTCTTTGTCGTCAGCATTTCGCCGGGCAGACGGCAAAATCTTTGCCGTCAGCAAAACTTCATCTTTGCCGTCAACCAGATAATAGCATACGTTAAAGAAAGGCAGCTTTGCCGTCAGCCAGACTCTGTCTTTGCCGTCTGCCTCATACACCCCAGACGACAAAGAAGATTATTTAATTTAAAAAATATGAACCACCAGTCGAGGTGCAGAACTCGTAGTTGCTCGTTGGCGTAGACAAAAAAATCACAGCGATTTCACCATCTACAGTTCAAGAATGTATGACTATAGAACAGACTTTACAAGACATGAATACTCTATTTGCACAATATATCCATCATCAGAATATTTACACAGAAATACACTATTTACAATATGAAGCTCCCCATTTACATGACGAACAAATGAACAAATAAGCACACGTAAAAACAGCAATATTTCACAAAAAAGGACGCACTGGCCATTGCCAGCGGCCAGATCCTAGCGTGAGCGTCGAGCTCAAGGCGGCGGACGGTGGTCTTGGGCGAATTTTACCATGGCATAGGGGCAGATGGATGGCGAGGGAGACGGAAGGAGAAAGGGGTGCTGCAAGGTAGCTCCGGCGAGCTCTTGACGAAGCTGCTGCACGGCCAGGTCAAAGGCGGCGATGATTGATGGGCAGGGGAGCTCGAGATCGGGAGGAAGCATGGGGTCGCGGTCAGGGAGGATCCCGTGGCAGGGAGAAGAAGGAGCATCCAGCGATGGCCTCCTGCTCGCGCGGCGGCGAGCTCTTGCAGCACAGCCGGATCGAAGGCCAGCGGCGGTTGACAAGGAGGACTCCGCGGCGAGGAGGAGGGAGAGGATGCCGCGGTGGCCCCCTGCTCCAGCGGCGTCGAGCTCTTGTGGTGCGGCTGGATCGAAGGACGACGGCAGTTGACGAGCTGGGGAGCTCGGGATAGGGAGGAGGCGCGAGGTCGCGGGCACGGAGGAGGAGGAGATCCCACGGCGAGGAGGAGGTGGAAGATCACGCGGTGGCCTCCATCTCAGGCGCCGGCGAGGTGGGGTCGACCATTGCGGCGGCGAGGTAGATCGAGAGAAGGGAGGGGGGAGGCAGAGGAGGAAGGTATCAAGGGAGAGATGGGGTCGGGTTGGGACAGAGAGATCGTGAAGAGGATAAGGGAGAGATGGGGTCGGGTTGGGAGAGAGAATGGTGGGGTCGGCGCGGGTTGGGAGAGAGAGTGGTGCGGTCGGCGTGGGACAGAGAGAGATCGGGGTGTGTGTGGAGCAGATGATGCCATGTCATCGATCCGTGGGTTTGATCCGCGTGGTGTGTTTTCTTCTTTGTCGTCTGTAAATAAAACACTGACGGCAAAGACATACTTTGTCGTCTTCAATTTTTTTACAGACGGCAAAGACATAATTTGCCGTCTGCTTTTTTCTCACAGCCGGCAAAGACATTCTTTGCCGTCTGTAGAAAAAAACAGACGGCAAATTATGTCTTCGCCGTCTGTAAAAAAAGCAGACGGCAAATTATGTCTTCGCCGTCCGTAAAAAAAAGCAGACGGCAAAATACGTCATTGCCGCCAGTCATTCTTTGCCGTCAGCAGCTAGCGGCAAAAGTGGTCTTTGCCGTCTGCCCCGACGAAATGCTGACGGCAAAGAGCAGTACTGACGGCAAATCTCCTGTTTCCTGTAGTCTCTTCACCCTTAACTAGTCTCTGTTCATTCTGCAACTCCTGTTTCGAGTTACTATTCTTAGCAACTGAACCAGTATCAAATACTGAGGGGTTGCTATAAACACTAGTAAAGTACACATCAATAACATGTGTATCAAATATAGCATTGTTAAATTTGCCATCCTTCTTATCCGCCAGATACTTGGGGCAGTTCCGCTTCCAGTGACCAGTCACTTTGCAGTAGAAGCACTTAGTCTCAGGCTTACGTCCAGACTTGGGCTTCTTCATTTGAGCAGCAACTTACTTGCCGTTCTTCTTGAGGTTCCCTTTCTTACCCCTTGCCCTTTTCTTGAAACTAGTGGTCTTGTTAATCATCAACACTTGATGCTCTTTCTTGATTTCTACCTTCATCGATTTCATCATCATGAAAAGCTCGGGAATCATTTTGTTCATCCCTTGCATACTATAGTTCATCACGAAGTTCTACTAACTTGGTGATGGTGCCTAGAGAATTCTGTCAATCACTATTTTATCTGGAATATTAACTCCCACTTGATTCAAGCGATTGTAGTACCCAGACAATCTGAACACATGCTCACTGCTTGAGCTATTTTCCTCCATCTTTTAGCTATAGAACTTGTTGGAGACATCATATCTCTCAACTCGGGTATTTGCTTGAAATATTAACTTCAATTCCTGGACCATCTCATATGGTCCATGACATTCAAAACATCTTTGAAGTCCCGATTCTAAGCTATTTAAGCATGGTGCAGTAAACTATCAAGTATTCATCATATTGAGCTAGCCAAACGTTCATAACATCTGCATCTGCCTCTGCAATAGGTTTGTCACCTAGCGGTGCATCGAGGACATAATTTTTCTGTGCAGCAATGAGGATAAACCTCAGATCACGGATCCAATCCGCATCATTGCTACTAATCATCTTTGGAGCGAAACGCTAGCTATTGCTCTACAACATAGATATGCTAATACTACCAGGACTAAGTTCATGATAAATTTAAGTTCAGCTAATCATATTACTTAAGAACTCCCACTTAGATAGACATCCCTCTAATCCTCTAAGTGGTCACGTGATCCATATCAACTAAACCATGTCCGATCATCACGTGAGAAGGAGTAGTTTCAATGGTGAACATCACTATGTTGATCATATCTACTATATGATTCATGCTCGACCTTTCAGTCTCTGTATTCTGAGGCCATATCTGTTATATGCTAGGCTCGTCAAGTTTAACCTGAGTATTCCACGTGTGCAACTATTTTACACCCGCGATATTTGAACGTAGAGCCTATCACACCCGATCATCACGTGGTGTCTCAGCACGAAGAACTTTCGCAACGGTGCATACTCAGGGAGAACACTTGTACCTTGATAATTAGTGAGAGATCATCTTATAAAGCTACCGTCGAACTAAGCAAAATAAGAAGTACAAAAGATAAACATCACATGCAAACAAAATATGTGACATGATATGGCCATCATCATCTTGTGCCTTTAATCTCCATCTCCAAAGCATCGTCATGATTTCCATCGTCACCGGCATGACACCATGATCTCCATCATCTTGATCTATATCAATGTGTCGTCACATGGTCGTCTCGCCAACTATTGCTCTTGCAACTATTGCTATCGCATAGCGATAAAGTAAAGCAATTATTTGGCTCTTGCATCTTATGCAATAAAGAAACAACCATAAGGCTTCTGCCAGTTGCCGATAACTTCAACAAAACATGATCATCTTATACAACAACTTATATCTCATCACGTCTTGACCATATTACATCACAACATGCCCTGCAAAACAAGTTAGACGTCCTCTACTTTGTTGTTGCAAATTTTACGTGGCTGCTACGGGCTTAGCAAGAACCATTCTTACCTACGCATCAAAACCACAACGATAGTTTGTCAAGTTGGTGCTGTTTTAACCTTCGCAAGGACCGGGCGTAGCCACACTCGGATCAACTAAAGTTGGCGAAACTGACACCCGCCAGCCACCTGTGTGCAAAGCACGTTGGTAGAACCAGTCTCGCGTAAGCGTACGTGTAATGTTGGTCGGGGCCGCTTCATCCAATAATACCGCCGAACCAAAGTATGACATGCTGGTAAGCAGTACGACTTATATCACCCACAACTCACTTGTGTTCTACTCGTGCATATGACATCTACGCATAAAACCTGGCTCGGATGCCACTGTTGGAAAACGTAGTAATTTCAAAAAAATTCCTACGCACACGCAGGATCATGGTGATGCATAGCAACGAGAGGGGAGAGTGTTGTCTATGTACCCTTGTAGACCGTTCGCGGAAGCGTTATATCAACGGGGTTGATGTAGTTGTACGTCTTCACGATCCGACCAATCCAAGCCGAAAGCACGGAACCTCCGAGTTCTGCACACGTTTGGCTCAGTGACGTCATCGCCTTCTCCATCCATCAAGAGGGGCGAAGTAGTAGATGAGTTCCTGCAGCACGATGGTGTGGTGACGGTGTTGGTGAAGAACAATCTCCGCAGGGCTTCGCCTAAGCACTACGAAAACAAGGACGGGGGATAAACTAGAGGGGGCGGGGTTGCCGGCACACGGCTTGGTGTTTCTTGATGTGTCTTGGGTGCTAGCCCTACCCCTCTATTTATATGTTGAGACTTGGCGTCGAAACTTGGAGTAAAAGCCTCCATAAAGTCGGTTTCACCCGAAAGGCAAGAGTCCTTCTTGGACTCCAGGGCCAGACGCCAGGGTTCTCGGCGTCTGGACCAAGACGCCAGGGACCCTGGCGTCAGGCCTCTCTACTCCGCAAAACTTCCTTTTGCGCTTTCCAAAAACCTTGTGGGCTTTTTACTTTGGCCCAAATAAAGTGTTCTCGTACCCAAACATTTCGGGAAACATCCGGAACCCCTTCCGGTGAATTCCGGAACCCTTCCGGTGACCAAACACTATTATCCCATATATCAAACTTTATCTCCGGACCATTCCGGAGTTCCTCGACATGTCCGTGATCTCATCCCGGACTCCGAACAACATTCGGTCATCAACATACATAACTCATATAGTACTATATCGTCAACGAACGTTAAGCGTGCGGACCCTATGGGTTCGAGAACTATGTAGACATGACCGAGACACCTCTCTGGTCAATAACCAATAGCGGGACCTGGATGCCCATATTGGCTGCTACATATTCTACGAAGATCTTTATCGGTCAGACCGCATAACAACATACATTGTTCCCTTTGTCATCGGTATGTTACTTGCCCGAGATTCGATCGTCGGTATCTCAATACCTAGTTCAATCTCGTTACCGGCAAGTCTCTTTACTCGTTCCATAATACATCATCCCGCAACTAACTCATTAGTTGCAATGCTTGCAAGGCTTATAGTGATGTGCATTACCGAGGGGGCCCAAAGATACCTCTCCGACAATCGGAGTGAAAAATCCTAATCTCGAAATACGCCAGCCCAACAAATACCTTCGGAGACACCTGTACAGCACCTTTATAATCACCCGGTTATGTTGTGACGTTTGCTGGCACACAAAGTGTTCCTCCGGTAAATGGGAGTTGCATAATCTCATAGTCATTGGAACATGTATAAGTCATGAAGAAAGCAATAGCAACAAATTAAACGATCGAGTGCTATGCTAACGGAATGGGTCAAGTCAATCACATCATTCTCCTAATGATGTGATCCCGTTAATCAAATGGCAACTCATGTCTATGGTTAGGAAACATAACCATCTTTGATCAACGAGCTAGTCAAGTAGAGGCATACTAGTGACACTCTGTTTGTCTATGTATTCACACATGTATTATGTTTCCGGTTAATACAATTCTAGCATGAATAATAAACATTTATCATGATATCAGGAAATAAATAGTAACTTTATTATTGCCTCTAGGGCATATTTCCTTCACTATGTGGATCAATTGTGTCGAATAATAACATGGACATGCTCAAATTCGATAGAATCTAGATGTCTGATGGATCAATGACCGTTCCTACACGAATTGCAAATATCATGATCCCATCCTAATATTTGGATACAATTTATATCTTTAATCAATGTGTAAAGCAGTCTTGTACGTGTAGTTTCACTCTCCATCGGTGGTCTCTCATACATTCTCACACACTCTCTCCCTATGTGTCTTTCTAGCACATATGCTCTCGATATAACCCTCCCTCCCTCTCGTAACCATTTATGGCTGTTTTCACCAACCTTTATCACAAGCACTCTTCCTCTCGCAAGCATACACACGCGGAATCCTCATCGACCCTTTCTATATACATAGACATGCCTACGTGCCTCATGTACGCACATTATCTTTAGGCATGTCTCTCACGCATTGTCTCACCACTCTCTTCCTAATCGACGAGTATGATTCTAGAAGAGCATTCTGTAGGATACCCCTTAAAGTTAGGTTGGATGAATAGTAATATCGGAGATAAAGGGGTTACCTTAGTCCGAGAACCTAGGGCTACAAATCCTAGACGGCTTTGTCAGTGGACATAGAGTCCTTCACAATTATGTTATCTTTGTCGTGTACGACTAGTCATCCATGGGTCTCCCTAAATGCGTCACGGGCCGACCAATGTGGCTTAGGACGGAACCAAACGAAGGGCCTCACCTCGACCCACTGGACCTCACGTGGTGACACACCCTCTACCCCCACGTCTCGTTATCTTCTCACACCCACACATACCAACACAGACACCACACACACACAAAATATTCTCCGGGTGCCTCTATCCACTCCCCCCTTGCATATACACACTCAAGGGAATCTCTCGCCGTGACGTCATATTCGTCTCTCTCTCTAGACCACTCTCATTTCTCGTGCTATCTCTCCCACGCCCCCCTGTCGGCCCCTCTATCCATGCCTCTCTCGAATACGTAATAGACACACATACCTCTCTAGGCCCTGCCAAATGCATCAACTACACATTCACACATGTTACATCACGTACCCCATTGATCTAAAAAGCCCTCTCTTCACGTTTATTTCGCATACAACATTCCTTTTGAATAAAGTGTGGCCAAAAAAATATTTTAGATTTTCTACATATATACAACATTACAAAGTTATATGGAGGAGTATGAAGGCTTGCATTGCATGGTGCCCATAATGATATTTATTCCGCACTATGAATTTGTATATTTTTATACTTTATATAAAGTTAGTCATAATAAAGTGAAACGAAGAGCATCTCTCTCTCCACCGCATACCCCCCTCTACGCCCCTTTCACGTACGCACACAAACTATCTCCAGGTCCTCTAAAAGTAAGCCCCCAGCACATTCACGCATGTTTCATCTTTCTCTCGCGATATATATAGTGGCAATCATTGTATTTGTAGAGAAAGCATGATATGTACATTGGACTTTAGAATCCACTCATTACGGTCACCATTTACGTTTTGTGGTTATTATACAGTCACGGGCTCACCGTACAACTCCGTATTTGCTCAAGACACGACTAGTTGACCAGTTAAATGCTCCACGTGGCACCTCTAGTGTTGCATCACATTATCTCACTACCATCGGGCCCACCTGCCGGCTTGTATCTACTCTACATCTACACTCTTATAAAATACTAGCAAGATGCCCATGCGTTGCACGGAACATCAAGATGCATTTGTATGAGTAGTTTATCTTGTGGGAGAAAAGGATGAACAAGGGAAGGCCTTATTTGCAAGTGTGGAGAGGGGTGTGGGTATCTTTTTGCAAAATTGCCATAGTTTCCTTCCTATCCGTCAGATATATATCAGATGGCCTATATTGCAGGATGGCAGGTACACGATCATCACCGACTATGCTTTTTTTAAGAGTAGGGATAAAATACACTCTTATAAAAAATAGAGTTGGTGATGATGGTGTGACTGCCATCCTGCAATATAGGTCGTCTGATTTATATCTGACGGATAGGAAAGAATGAATGACAATTTTGCAAAAAGTTACACACACACCTCTCCACATTTGCAAATAAGGCCTTCCCTCATTCATCCTTTTCTCTCACAAGACAAACTAGTCATACAAATGCATCTTGATGTTACGTGCAACACACGGGCATCTTGCTAGTAAGAATGAAAACAAACAACAACAACAAAATATTGGACGGTGGTTCGAAGTAATGACCGCGGACATAGCGGACAAGGTGGCCTTTTATTGGTATGCTAAGCCGTCTGTTTTAACACACAGGAGCTGGTGTGGTGATTATACACACACACGCACGCATGCACACAAACTGCATGCATCCAACACTCACACGAACACATGCACCCACACACGCATGCAACACTCACACGTACACACGCAGCCACGCACGCACGCAACACTCACATGCACACACGCACAAATGCATGCACACACCAGTACACCACACGACCAACACACACTCTCACGCTCAAGTGCTCAACCTACACGTGCATGCACACACATCAGGCCCTGATAGACACATACACAACCAGGTGATTCCCATGCATGAGGTGGAATCTTGTCGCGCCTGCGTAAATTTGTGTTTATCTGACCTTTTACCTATGCGAACTGTCAAGTGGGACCCACAAGGAATGTGGTCAATTTAACTAGTCAACATGGTGCCACACAAACTATTTGGCCAGTCAACAGAGTGCAATCTCACGTTGAACCGTGAGCAAGTGACCGTATAATCACTGCAAAATGTATATAGTGACCGTAATCAGCTTATTCTGAAGTTCGGTGAACGTATTACGCTTTTCTCTCTGTAGGCCCTCCAAAACTACATCTCTACACGTTCTCGCATGTTACATCTAACAACTATGCAGTACATCACTACTACTATACTCTAACACAATAAATCATAGTATGTCTTTTGAGTTTTACTTGGTATCATATTTTTACTTAATTATTCAGTTTGCATACATTAAAATTGCCTTTCAAATGTATGGCCAGTATCATATACCGCGCGGGAAAAATCCCGCCTTTCTTGTTTAATCGGATTTGTATCGATGGATCGTGTGAAACAGCAAAGCTATATTACTATATACAATACAAGTGACAGTCCACTGGGCCGTTGTGTCGTGTACTCCTCCATCATAAGAGTGGAGCGCTCGCTTTCATAAATCTTCTAGTCCCTTTCGCCGACATGTGGGGCATCAAACTACCGGGTCCACATGCCATACCAGAATATAGGGCAGAGCAGCCGGGGTGAAGCACCCAGTCATGGCGCCGGCGTAGTAATGAGCAATGAGGCGTCAAATCGCAAAGTTGCACCTTTCCCGCAGTAAAGTTGGAGGGACAAAGTAATAATGCTAAAAAAGAAGTTGGAGGGACGAAGCAACCATCATTTCACTTGTTGCTGAATCCGCTTCTCCCTCATCTTCTTCAAGTTAAGCACGTGTTGCTTCTGCCGTTGTTCTGCCTCAAGTGGGAAGGAGATCGGCTTGGTAAAGCACTGACACATGGGACCGCATGTTAGCAAACCTCTAGCACAACGTCCTCTAAAAATAAGAAACCTCCCCCGCCATCCGCGGGGCAAAATCACCTCCTTTTTACTAATCTTGATTCTATAATTCTTTAAGATCAATATAATTGATATTTGTATAGATAGCACACATGAGCAAAACCAAGTGGTACGGTTAAGGGCATCCACAATGTGTATCCAAATGTGAAAATAGCTATTGGCATCATGGGAACCATTGTGGACAGTGTTGCCAAAGCCAAAAGGATGGAACTGAAGCTCCCTGATTGATTGATTGAAGAAATAGAAAAATGCAACGTCTCTCCTCTTTCTCCCGTGCTTGGACGCATGTACAGTATGGAGGATAGAGTCTACTCCCATGTTCCTTCTATCACAAATCACAAAGCAGCGAGGCGTCAAATCACAAAGCATGGACGAAGCAACCATCATTTCACTCTTTGCTGACTCCGCTTCTCCATCGTTTTCTTCGAGAAACCATCTCACCGCACTAAGCTAGACGGACAACGCTATTGTGTACGAGTAGTACTAGTACATTTACGCGTCCTTTGGTTCAACGGACTTCCTGGATGCAAATAAGATGGTTGTATCGGCTTGCAGGCGGCACTTGCGAACGACTTACCGTGGTCTCCCTCAATGGTGTTCTCCGTCAAACGCACTTCGCCAAACCACAATGTTCGATATATCGTCGACATCACCGCAATGGGGAAGGAAGTAAAATATAGTTACTACCTCCATTTTTTTGTACACCAGGCTAGTATATCAAAATTACAATTTGCAAAAGTCCACAAATACTAATCGAGGCAAAATTGATGGGGTTTGCCTCGTACTAGCAACCAAGGACATTAATATCCCCTACATGCATGCGGAAGTGAGAAGGTTGGTTTGCATGGAGCTGCATTAATCAAGTGATGAGGAGTGAGATGGTTAGCTCTTTGGGCTTTGGAGAAAAAAATATGCACTAATTGACACGTGAAAGGAGGATTTGTATCGATTAATACCGCGAAGGAAATCCCTGCCTTTCTTTTTTAACACTAGTACTCCTATTACGTAGTACTACGTACTTATCCTGTTTGGGTCTAGGCCTTGCATTGCCATACTTCACCACACATTTTTGCCAAGCTTGCCTAAAGTTTTCAAAATGAAAAGGAGGTACACTTGCGCAAGGCTGTCGCGGTCGCACCGCACCCTCACACGGTCGCTCCTGCATGCCGTGGTCGCACCACACCCTCACATGCACAATCGCTCCTGCACGCCGCAAACCCAAGCAAGGGAATGCACCCTCACTAACACGTGATGTCGCATGTGAACAAACCAAACTCAGCCATCCTACCGCTGACGCATAATTTTCGTTCATAGAGTATGTTTATCCAATCGCATGTTGGGGAGTATCCGTACGGCCCGTGCGGTGGTCTGTTGGGGAAGAAGAAGAGGTGAGGAAGAAGGGTTAGGAGATGTATGATATTCCTCCAACCGCCTGAAATGGCAAACTGACCCAAGTCAGGCGACTTGCATAACATATATGTTTTTACACAGCAAAAGTTCCATAAAAACAACAACATAAAGAAAAACTATCACTGCTCGCGGAATGAGACAGCCTCGTCGTCTTTGGTTGCCGACGTGAACCAGCCGTAGTTGCCGACGTGTGTCTCCACACCGTGGTTGTCCTCGGCCTTTAGCTACTCGTTCACGTGGAGCATGCGGGCGCTCTGCACGGACGAGAGCACCGGCCGATTCAAGTCGAGGACGTCCGGGTCCGCCTGCAGGAGGGCCTCAATGGTAGCGGCATCCGCATGCTTCGCGTCGAGTCGAGCCTCCGCCGCCCGGTTCAAGTCCAGGACGTCCGGTTCTGCCTGCAGGAGGGCCTCGATGAGAGCGGCATCCGTGCGCTCCGTGTTGAGTTGAGCCTCTGCCGCCCCGTTCAAGTCCAGGACGTCCGGTTCTGCCTGCAAGAGGGCCTCGATGGTAACGGCATCCGTGCGCTCCGCATCAAGTTGAGCCTTCGCCACCCGGTTCACATCCACGACATCCGGTTCCGCCTGCCGGAGAGCCTCGATGGCAGCGGCATGCGCGCGCTCCGCGTCGAGTTGAGCCTCTGCCTCCCGGTCCTGCTTTAGTATTGCTAGGTTGAACCGCTGGACCGCCTGCAACATGGGGGACTCGGACGCCGGCACGAAGTCGATGCCCATTGTCTCATACCCATTGGGGGCCTTCTGCGCCGCGACCTCTGCCATGAACATTGGATCGGCTTCCTCCTCCTCGTAGCTTGGCTCCAGAGAACTCGGGGATTGGCCCGCCGCAAAGCGAGCTTGGGAACAGAGGTCTCTGGGCTCGACCGCCGCCACAATTTTTGCGCGGCGCTCCGGCGTCACCATCTTGTAGTACGTCATCTTGCGGTGCACCATGGCTTTCCGGAAAACTAGGGGACGCTTGAAGCGGGCTAGGGGATCGAAAGGTGGGGGAAGGGGCTGGAGATTACGTGTGGTTTTAGGGCAGTGGCTAGTGTAGGCCAAGGAGCGAAGGTTCTGGTATGAATAGTGGTTCCGGTGACGACCGATCAATCGGTTTTGAATGTACATCGCTCTTGTCGCGTTCGAGTTGCAGCCTGGCACGCTGGACCCTCCACGTCGCTCACTAAATGGAACGCGCTTCGTCTTGCATTTTCGCTCGCTTGTGGGACCGCAGTTGAGAGCAAACTGACGTCCCTCCCCCTCCCTCGCCCGCGTCATTTTATGCGGGGTAAATAAAAATAGAGGGAGTATACTACGGATGAGGATCCCCTGACGTGGTCGAACCCATTGAGTAACTAACAAGCGGGGCCTAGCAAGCACGGGGTCCGCCAATAAGTGACCGAAAGGGAGGGTAAAGGCAGGGATACGTATGTGAAAGGAGCTTCCAATGATATAATTTTCATACACTAGTAGAAAAGGGGGCAACGGTCCAGGCCGGGTCAGCCCATTAGTCCCGGTTCAGTCTAGAACTGGGACCAATGGGGGCATTGGACCCGGTTCGTGAGCCCAGGGGGGCGGCCGGGCCACGTGGGCCATTGGTCCCGGTTCATCTAGACCTTTTGGTCCCGGTTGGTGGGACGAACCGGGACCAATGGGCCTCGCTCCTGGCCCACCACCATTGGTCCCGGTTGGTGGCTTGAACCGGCACCAAAGGCACCCCTTTAGTCCCGGTTCATGCCACCAACCGGGAACAATGAGGTGCCTATATATACCCCCTCGCGTAATAGCAGAGCACACTGCTCTATTTTTTTGGCCGAGGGGGAGAGGGCTTGGTGGTGCTCTAGCTCACCTCCTATGCACACAAGGTGTTTGATGGAATGCCCGAGCCACACTACTTAAGCTTTCTCCTCTCCAAGCTCGACCTCCAAGCTCCATTTTCCTCAATATTTGTCTAGGTTTAGCGGTCCGTCACGCCCCGTCCCCATCTTCACCGCCGTCGATCACCCGCGCCGAGCTTATCGCCAGCACCACCGTGGTGAGCCTCTTGTTCTTATCTTGTTTCCGAAAGGAAAAATATTCTTACTTGTATGTTTACATAGATACTTGTATTATTTTCTTACTTTTATTATTGCATCTTATATAGTGTGATGGTTTTGGTATCCACCCCCGTCGGCCCTCGTCCTGTCTATGATTCGGATGTGGTATATATATTATCTTTATAACTATTGGTTCATTTATTGTTTATGAAAATTATGCCGACCAACATGACATGATTTTATTTATGTAGGATGTATGTGAATCGGAAATGCCAACTGACCCTATTGTTGAGAGGTTAAATTTAGTTGAAGAAGAAAACAATTTGTTGAAGGAAAAAATAAAAAAATTGAGGAGGAGAAGATGATATTGGAGTTGCATGTTGCGGATGTCGTCGATGATCACAAGATCAAGATGGATGCAATGCGCTTGAAGATTAGAAA
Source organism: Triticum monococcum (assembly GCA_034509565.1). Lineage (NCBI taxonomy): Eukaryota > Viridiplantae > Streptophyta > Magnoliopsida > Poales > Poaceae > Triticum > Triticum monococcum. The sequence continues at coordinate 567,023,576 of CM067841.1, read as the reverse complement.
GATTAGAAAATATGCCATTCATACCGAGGCTTGGTATCATTATGGCGTTGGATCAATTGTTACCTTGGTTGCGATTATGATCACATTTTTTCCCCATTGAAATGTTTTACATAGTTTTAATGTATGGTTTAATTAATTAGATGCTCTGGAGAGCTATATGTTGTTAGATCAGAACTATATGTATGTACTTTGGTTTTAATGTGATGATGAACTTCTATTAATTTGGACACTTAATTATATATAATGCACGCAGATGAACCGACAATGGATGTACGGTGACAGACACACCTCCGAGTACATTAAGGGCGTGCATGAGTTTCTCAATGCGGCTGAAGCAAACAAGCAGAATGGTTTTATGTGTTGTCCATGCACTGAATGTGGGAATACGAGGTCTTACTCTAACCGGAAAATCCTTCACTCCCACCTGCCTTACAAGGGTTTCATGCCACACTATAATGTTTGGAGGAGGCATGGAGAAATAGGGGTTACAATGTAAGACGGCGAAGAAGAAGAGTACGATGACAACTATGTGCCCCCTGAATACGATGATGCTGCAACGGGGGGAGCTGGTGAAGATCAAGAGGAACCAGATGATGTGCCCAATGATGCTGCAACGAGTGAAGCTGCTGAAGATCAAGAGGAACCAGACAATGTGCCCGATGATGATGATCTCCGTCGGGTCATTGTCGATGCACGGACGCAATGCGAAAGTCAAAAGGAGAAGCTGAAGCTCGATCGCATGTTAGAGGATCACAAAAAGGCTTGTACCCCAATTGCAAAGATGGCAACACAAAGCTCGGTGCCGTACTGGAATTGCTGCAGTGGAAGGCAGAGAATGTTGTGGCTGACAAAGGATTTGAGAAGCTAATGAAAATATTGAAGAAGAAGCTTCCAAAGGATAACGAATTGCCCGACAGTACATATGCATCAAAGAAGGTCGTATGCCCTCTAGGATTGGAGGTGGAGAAGATACATGCATGCCCTAATGACTGCATCCTCTACCACGGTGCATACAAGGATCTGAACGCATGCCCGGTATGCGGTGCATTGCAGTATAAGATCAGATGAGATGACCCTGGTGATGTTGATGGCGAGCCCTCCGGGAAGAGGGTTCCTGCGAAGGTGATGTGGTATGCTCCTATAATACCACGGTTGAAACATCTGTTCCGAAACGAAGAGCATGCCAGGTTGATGCGATGGCACAGTGAGGACCGGAAGAAAGACGGGAAGTGGAGAGCACCCGCTGACGGGTCGCAGTGGAGAAAAATCGAGAGAAATGTCGGGACCCCGATTCTACGTCACACCGATCTAGCATGTAACACCTCATATCACTTTGCGGCCTCACGCATGGTATCCCCATGGGTGTCGCCTTACCATGGCCCGGGACCGTTTGCGCCTTTTGGCTCACGTATATGATAGTGTCGCTAGCATCCATATGACAGAGAACCCGGGACGACATGGCTAGTCGTGAACCCAAAGCGGCACTAACTCATGAGGACAGGCATACATGAATCACATCGAGCATTTCGGGTATCAACGTGTGAATCCGGGCTGTAGTACTGGGCTAACAGGATTCCGGATGTCACCGCGTGACATTTCCCCAAGGGACAGACACAGGAACGAAGTGAAACACATGCCGGCCAGTCAAGTGTCCTGAGCAGTAGTGCTGGGCTAGCAGAACTCCGGTGAACCGGGCTGTAGCGGACTACTATGGCTCAAGGAAGCACTAGACTACATTTCCCCATAAGAGAGGCTGCCAAGGATAAACAACCAGATTGTCGGATCCCACACATAGCAATACACGTTACACGTACGCATAACATGCAAGTATGTGCTGTACAACATGGCATCACAACATAACGCAAACTCATACAGATAAAGGCCCAAAAGAGCCACATAGCATTAAATACAAGCAAGGGTCACATGACCCATCATTCAGAGCATACAAGCAACAAGCAGAAGCATTACATGTCTGAGTACGTACAACTACAAAAGAAAAAGGCCGAGAAGCCTGACTATCTACAAGTCCCTCCAAGGTACAAGATTGTAGCTGAGGTAACAAGCTACTCGTCGAAGTCCAAGTGGTACTACTAGTGAGACTGATGTCTCATCTGCAAAACATAAATAAAGCAAACGTGAGTACAAAGGTACTCAGCAAGACTTACATCAGATCCTATCATACATGCATTGGTATCAAGAAGGTGAAGTGGGGTTTAGTTGCAGCAAGCCAGCTTTGACTCAGTGGCTATCCTATTCTACGACAACGAGAAACTTCTTTGAGATGAGGCAGCGCACACGAGTCCACTAATCACCACATTAATACACTACTATGGATTCATTCCCATCTTCCTATGAGAAGGCCATCCATAGAACTCACACTTGTCTTGAGCATTTTAGAGTATCCACTTTAAGTTGTCTACGTACCACGTAAGCATCCAAGAAGTCCACAACCGAGGACATGGCTATTCGAATAGATCATGATAACCCTGCAGGGGTGTACTTCATCACACACGCTCTCACCACTTATCACCATATACCCTCATGTATCTCGGCAACCTTCAAGCGGAAGCCTGGCGAGGGTGTCGGCGACGACCTAACTAACCACACAAGACTCTAGTCCAGGTTTATCACCTATTTGGGTTCCATCCGCAAGGAGATCCGGCCGGGGTGTCGCTCACGGCCCCAAACGATGTGAGCAGGGTTCCCAAGCCCACCATCCGGGTGCCACTTGGTACACCGTGCCACCGGTGCCTAGTCTGTCCCAAGCCCACCCTGTCGGGTGCCACTCGGTAGAAAAATAGCACTAGCTACAAACACCAGAAACTAGTTGTGACTCCTGGACAAAGATCAAGAGATTAATAAGTCGAGAGAGCTTGGAGCGCCCGGAGCCCAATGTGTGGTAGTAGCTAGTCATTGGACAACTTACACAGAACTCAGTTCTTAAGGACGGTCCCAATGAGACAACCCACCATGTACTCCTACATGGCCTCTCACCGCTACCTTTACCAAATCGTGTTCACACGCTTAACTCTTAGCATCAGAACATAGCATAACACTCCAATCCATTCCCAATGAATCAGACCTGACACAACTCTAAGCAATAGCAGGCAGGTCATGGTAGGAACACAACATGGCTCAATCAATTCCTACACATGCTAGTGGGTTTTAACTATTTACTATGGCAATGACAGGTCATGTAGAGGAAGGGGTTCATCTACCGCAGCATAAAGTAGCAGTTGAATCATTGTTGTCCTAATCCAATAAATGAGAGCAGGAGCAAGAGAGTGGGATTTTATTGGAATGAACAAGGGGGGTTGCTTCCCTGGTAGATCAACAGGGGGGCACTGCTTCACTAATAGGTACTCTCGAACATTTCCGGAGCAGGACCTATTGAGAAGGAACGGTGCCAACAATCAATACACAAGCATATGCAACAATATGATGCATGAACATGGCATGAGGATGTGATGCTATTTGAGCTAATGCAACTAGTATTCAACTTGAATGAAGTCCATTTGAACCAAGGGTTCAAATGCAACTCCAAATTAAGCTCTTATATATGCCATTTATATGTTTTCACCTATACAGCAGGTATAAGTTGTTTTGTCATGCACGAAACTGGTACAGATGGAAAGATTGTATTTTTCTGATAATTTTTCATATATAAATTATTTAAATCTGAGCTATGGTTGAATTTCTATGAATTTTTGAAGTTTATATCATTTTCTGGAAGTTCCTGCTTTAAAATAATTCTAGAAAATGAATAACTGCGTCAGCATGACGTCAGCATTGCGTCAGCAAGTCAACGGAGCTGACCAGGTCAAACCCGACACGCGGGGTCCACCCGTCGGTGTTATAGTTAATTAACAGAGGTTAATTAATTTTAAAATTAATCCTAAACTAGAAATTAGCAAGGCCCGGCCCCACCTGTCAGCGTCACAAGGGGGAGTCAGTTAGCGGGGTTGACCCAGTCAATCCCGCTGGCGTTTAGCCACCGGCGAGGCCGAACAAGGCGGAGGGGCTCGGATTCGTCGCTCTGACGACCATTCGGGCGGCGGAGACCACCTACGCGAAGCCCAGGCTCGCGCGCATCCAGTGGGACACGCGGGAGACCGTGGGGTGGTCAGAGCTCGCCGGAGAGAAGCTCGCGGCGGCGGCCAAAGCTCGGCTCAGGCGGCAGAGGGGCTAGACGGTGCCGGAGAGGCAGGGAAGAGGGAGGTTCGACGGCGGGGCTCACAGCGGAGTTGCTGAGCAGGCCAGTGGGCTCGGGGAGGCGCTGAAGACGGCGAATCAGAGTCGGCGGTCAGCGGCGTCCGAGGAGGAAGACGATGGTGATAGCGGCTCCACATGGCATCCGGCATCTTATGGCTTGACGGAGAGGAAGAGGGACATGCGGCGAAGCTCTCGGGCTTGTCGGAGAGGCGAGGGGAAGGCGGTGGCTGCTGCTATGGCGAACGACGGTGACGGCAGTGCTCGGGCGCGGTGAGAGAATGCGAGGCAGAGGAGGGAGAGCGAGGGAGAGAGGTGCGGGGCGTCGTGGCGACGTCCAGGGAGGCCAGAGCGATGAGGAGGGGAAGCAGGAGGTGGCGGGGAGACGTGGCCACGGCCGGCTGCGTGGCCGCGCGGGCCGGCGCGTGCCCCTGTCCTTCTATCGTCACCAGGAGGACGACGATTGGCGGTTGGGCCAGTGGGCCGCACCACTGGGCCGGCTGAGGCGCCAGGTAAGCTTTCTGTTTTGTTTTTAGTTACTATTTTCTATTTGTTTCAATTTGTTTTGATTTAGTTCAAGCACTAAATCATTTTTGTTTCTTCTGATAATTTTTGCAGGGACTAGAAGAAATATTCTAAAGCCCCTCACAAAATAACAGAATTATTGAAGCATTAAATGTATTTATAACATATATTTGCTCCAACTCAAATACAATATGAATTAAATCAAAAATCCATAAATGGCCAAGCAGTGAAACATGATTTTTGGCAGGGGTTTTCACCTTTATCATAAATCATGAACATTTTCAAAGGGCATTTTGGGGTCTTTGAAAAGATTTAAGTTTGAACCTGGTTGAATTTCATTTGCTGCTAGGGTTTATTATCCCCTATTTCAAATTTAACTTAAATTTAAACATGATGCAAACATGATGGGCTAGCCTAGGTCACACCAGAACTAGGGATGTGACAACTCGCCCCCACTCGAAGAAATCTCGTCCCGAGATTCAGGGGTTGGCGGAAAGAAAGCGGGGTACTCCAGTCGAAGACGATCTTCACGCTCCCAGGTAGCTTCTCTCTCGGAGTGATGAGACCACTGAACCTTGAGGAACTTGATGTTATGACGTCGAGTGACACGCTCTGCTTGATCAAGGATGCGAACAGGGTACTCTCGATATGTGAGGTTATCTTGGAGACAAGCGTTTCGTGGTCCACTCCGCGGATGGGATCCGAGAAGCAACGCCTGAGTTGAGAGACGTGGAAGACATCATGAACTCGAGAAAGATGTGGTGGTAGTTCCAACTGGTAGGCAACCTCTCCTTGTTTAGCGAGAATGCGAAAAGGACCAATGTAACGAGGAGCCAACTTTCCCTTGATACCGAATCGATGGGTACCCTTCAAAGGGGTAACCCGAACGTAAGCTTTGTCACCAATTTCATAAGCCACTTCCTTATGACTACGGTCATACTGGCTCTTTTGACGAGATTGGGCTGTTTTCAAATTCTCACGAATGATGCGAACTTGTTCTTCTGCCTCCTGGATCATATCCGGTCCAAAGAATTGTCTTTCACTGCTTTTTGACCAGTTCAAAAGTGTTTGACATCTTCGTCCATACAGAACCTCAAAAGGAGCTTTCTTGAGGCTAGATTGGTAGCTGTTGTTATAAGCAAACTCGGCGAAGGGAAGACACTTCTCCCAATCCATACCGAATGAAATAACACAAGCTCTAAGCATGTCTTCAAGAATCTGGTTGACCCTTTCCACCTGACCACTTGATTGAGGGTGGAAAGCGGTACTGAAGGAAAGATCGGTGCCCATGGCAGTTTGGAAACTCTCTCAGAAATGAGAAGTGAAAAGCCTACCACGGTCTGAATTGATCTCTAGTGGAACACCATGAACTGAAACTATTCGAGAAATATATAAGTCAGCGAGCTGACTAGCAGTGATATTCTCTCGAACAGGTAGGAAGTGAGCCACTTTGGAAAGACGATCAACGACTACGAAGATAGCATTATTCCCTTTCTTGGTCCTGGGAAAACCGGTGATGAAGTCCATACCAACTTTATCCCATTTCCACTCAGGAATAGCTAAAGGTTGAAGGGTGCCAGCAGGTCTCTGATGCTCTGCCTTCACGCGACGACAAACATCACAGTTAGCAATAAACTGAGCGATTTCTCTCTTCATCCTAGTCCACAAGAACCTCTGGCGTAGGTCCTGATACATCTTAGTACTACCGGGATGAATTGTGAGAGGAGATTCATGCGCCTCCTTAAGGATTAATTGTCGAAGATGTTGATTCTTGGGAACCACCAAGCGACTCTTAAAGAAAACAACACCATGATCATCTATAGAGAAACTACCACCAACTCCCTTGTTAATGTTTCTCTTGATCCGGGAAATTCCCGTATCCTGCTTCTGAGCAGAGGTGATTTGATCCACAAGAGTAGGTTTCGCCACCAAGGTAGAAAGGAATCCGTGAGGAGCAAGGTGGAGGTTAAGCTTACATAATTCCTCATGGAGAAGTGGTTGGCCCTGCTGCAACATGAGATTGTTGCAATAGGACTTATGACTTAGCGCATCAGCCATGACATTCCCCTTGCCTGGGGTGTAGGTAATCCCTAAGTCGTAATCTGAGATCAACTCCAGCCAACGCCTTTGCCTAAGGTTCAAACCTGGTTGGGTGAAGATATATTTGAGACTCTGGTGATCGGTGTAAATCTCGCAACATTTACCAAGAAGGTAATGTCGCCAGGTCTTAAGTGCATAGACTACGGCTGCAAGCTCTAGATCATGTGTAGGATATTTCTCCTCATGTGGATGCAACTATCGAGATGCATAGGGAATCACATGGCGATCTTGCATAAGAATGCAACCTAGTCCCTGTCGTGAGGCATCACAATAGATAACAAAGTCCTTAGTGAAATCCGGTGGCACAAGTATGGGAGCAGAAGTCAAGCATCTTTTCAGTTCCTGAAAACTGTGCTCACACTGTGGGGACCACTCAAACTTTTTATCTTTCTTGAGAAGTTCCGTGAGAGGTTTGGCCACTTTGGAGAAGTTCTCAACAAATCAGCGACAATAACTGGCTAGACCAAGGAAACTCCTAACTTGCTTAACTGTTTCAGGCAGAGTCCAATCAAGAATGGCCTAAACTCTTTTGGGATTGACAGCAATGCCCTTACCAGAGATTACGTGGCCGAGATAGGTCACTTCTGGCAACCAAAACTCGCACTTGGAGAACTTGGCATAAAGGCGGTGCTCTCTGAGTTTTTCTAGCACAAGTCTAAGATGTTCAGCATGATCTTCCTCGTTCTTCGAGTAAATAAGAATATCATCGAGGTAAACCATGACGAACTTATCTAAGTACTCCATGAAGATCGAGTTCATCAAGCGGGAGAAAGTAGCTGGAGCGTTGGTTAGACCAAAGGGCATGACGGTGTACTCGTACTGACCATAACGAGTGACAAAAGCTGTCTTAGGAATGTCCCCATTTCTATTCTTGATTTGGTGGTAGCCTAACCTCAAATCCATCTTGGAAAAGACTGAGGATCCAGCGAGCTGATCATACAGGTCGTTGATCCTAGGGAGCGGATACTTGTTCTTTATCATGACCAAATTAACGGGACGATAATCTACAACCATCCGGTCCATATCATCCTTCTTCTTGACGAAGAGAACATGGCAAGCCCAGGGAGAAGAACTAGGATGGATGAAACCCTTTTGCAAGGATTCATCGAGTTGTTTCTTAAGCTCAACTAGTTCTAAGGGTGCCATCTTGTAAGGTCTCCTAGAGATTGGAGCGGTTCCTCGGATAAGATCTATGAAAAATTCTACATCTCTATCAGCTGGAATACCTGGCAGTTCCTCTGGAAAAACATCCAGAAAGTCACGTACTACCGGGATATCTTCAAGGTCTGGAAGAGGGATGGCATTTAGAGAATATAGTTGACGCCTTGCAATTTTGGTGGAGACAGTGACTATCTTGCCAGAGGGGTGGGTAAGCTGAACAGACCTAGTGTAACAATCAATCTTGGCATAATGAGCTTTCATCCAGTCCATACCCAAGATGATGTTAATATTTGTAGACTTGAGGGCTATAAGTGACGCAAGGAATACAAGTCTGTCAACAAGGATTTCATTACCATGGCTTACACTAGAAGTTTGCCATTTGGATCCAGGAGTTTGAATTACTAGTGGAGTTGGCATATCATAGAAGGATATGTTGTGCAAGCTAGCATAACTTTCGGAAATGAAGGAATGAGATGCTCCGGTATTGAACAGAACTGAAGCTAGATGGCAATTGACAAGGAGGGTACCAAGAACGACATCCGGATCATCATGACTGTCTTTAGCTGAGACGTGATGCACACATCCACATTCAGTGGGAGCTGACTTGACACTGATCATCTTGCGTGATGGCTTACCACGACCAACAGACTTCTCAGGCTGGGGTGGAGCATAGTTGGTTTGAGAGCAGTCACGTGCATAGTGTCCTGGCTCTCCGCATGTGAAACAAGTCCCTGAAGTAGGACATGGAGCCGCATTGACAAGCAGTCTACCAATAGGCCTGGGTGGAGCATGTAACTGAACTGGGTGAGGTGCCACATAAGAGGGCCTCGGTGAATAACCGGGTGGAAGGGCGGAGCTCGGAACCCAAATCCGGCACTTCTGCGAAGTAGAACCGGAGGAAGAAACCAAATCACGGGTGTGCTTAAGAGACTCCTCGTAAGTGAGCTGAGCTCTCTCCACATTAATGGCCTTGTTCACAAGAGCCTGGAATGTATTGCAATGGTGCAAGTGGAGATCTCGACACAACTTGGGGTTGTGACCCTTCCGGAACCTAGCCTGCTTCTTGGCGTCTGTGGACACTTCTTCTGTAGCATAGCGGGCAAGGTTCTCAAATTCTCTACTATAAGCATCAACAACCATCTTACTCTGGGTGAAACTACAAAACTCTTCTCTCTTGCGATCAATGAGAGCCTGAGGAATGTGATGCTCGCGGAAAGCCTCAGTGAAATCCTTCCAGGTAGGTATCTGGCCAGCTGGAAGCGTAGCCTCATAATTCTGCCACCAAATACTAGCAGGACCTTCCAGGTGATATGCAGCATAGGTGACCCTGTCACTTTCAGCTACGTTCGCAGAATGCATCTTGTGTGTGATACTACGGAGCCAGTCATCTACATCGAGTGGTTCAATGGAATGATGGAAGGTAGGTGGTTTCAGACCAATGAAATCATAGATGGACGCTGACTCTTTATGCTGACGGGAGGTGTTCTCGTCAATACGTGCTAACAAGTTGTTAGACTCTCGCTTGTTCTTCTCAACCTCTAACATGAACTCTTCCAACGAAGACTGGTCGGGAGGGTCCTCATCCCTACCATCTCCGTGGTTCCGGATACGAGCAACACAACTTCGGTTAACCGGCAACATCCTGAAGAACCAACCAAGGGAACAAGGATGGATTCAGCATCATCATAAGGATGTAGATTATAGTACGAGAAAAATACTATCTCTTGAACTTCTAGGACAAATCCAGCAGCATAATGGCAATAAAATGCTCAAAATGGAACATCCTACAAATGAAGGGGTAGCACCATACTCAACGTCATCACTCAAGGTTCCGAGATATTACTAAACAGGCTACACCGGAGATACTCGAACTGGGATATGACTCAGATCAACCAAACCTTAGAGACTACGGAGTAGTGACACGTGATCCTGATAGGCGGAAGAGAAAGCCTAGTTCCTTAACCCCGTAGGAAAGATAGGATGACTTAGATCAGAAGGCATGAGGCATAATGAGTAAAAAGAGCCTTACGTTCCCTTCCAGAATCAATTCCCCTATATAGCTAAAGAATTTCTAGACTCAACTTCGACCAGGTTGGCTTGGTAATCCTACAGGCAGTCAGGCTCTGATACGAAAGCTGTTGGGACCCCGATTCTAAGTCACACCGATCTAGCATGTAACACCTCATATCATTTGCGGCCTCACGCACGGTATGCCCACGGGTGTCGCCTTACCATGGCCCGGGACCGTTTGCGCCTTTTGGCTCACGTATATGATAGTGTCGCTAGCATCCATATGACAGAGAACCCAGGACAACATGGCTAGTCGTGAACCCAACGCGGCACTAACTCATGAGGACAGGCATACATGAATCACATCGAGCATGTAGGTCATCAACGTGTGAATCCGGGCTGTAGTACTAGGCTAACAGGACTCCGGATGTCACCGCCTGACATTTCCCCAAGGGACAGACACAGGAACGAAGTGAAACACATGCCGGCCAGTCAAGTGTCCTGAGCAGTAGTGCTGGGCTAGCAGGACTCCGGTGAACCGGGCTGTAGCGGACTACTATGGCTCAAGGAAGCACTAGACTACAATTCCCCATAAGAGAGGCTGCCAAGGATAAACAACCAGATTGTCGGATCCCACACATAGCAATACACGTTACACGTACGCATAACATGCAAGTATGTGCTGTACAAGATGGCATCACAACATAACGCAAACTCATATAGATAAAGGCCCAAAAGAGCCACATAGCATTAAGTACAAGCAAGGGTCACATGACCCATCATTCAGAGCATACGAGCAACAAGCGGAAGCATTACATGTCTGAGTACAGACAACTACAAAAGAAAAAGGCCGAGAAGCCCGACTATCTACAAGTCCCTCCAAGGTACAAGATCGTAGCTGAGGTAACAAGCTACTCGTCGAAGTCCAACTGGTACTACTAGTGAGACTGATGTCTCATCTACAAAACATAAATAAAGCAAATGTGAGTACAAAGGTACTCAGCAAGACTTACATCAGATCCTATCATACATGCATTGGTATCAAGAAGGTGAAGTGGAGTTTAGTTGCAGCAAGCCAGCTTTGACACAGTGGCTATCCTGTTCTACGACAACGAGAAACTTCTTTGAGATGAGGCAGCGCACACGAGTCCACTAATCACCACGTTAATACACTACTATGGATTCATTCCTGTCTTCCTACGAGAAGGCCATCCATAGCACTCACACTTGTCTTGAGCATTTTAGAGTATCCACTTTAAGTTCTCTACGTACCACGTAAGCATCCAAGAAGTCCATAACCGAGGACACAGCTATTCGAATAGATCATGATAACCCTGCAGGGGTGTACTTCATCACACACGCTCTCACCACTTATCACCATATACCCGTCATGTATCTCGGCAACCTTCAAGCGGAAGCCTGGCGAGGGTGTCGGCCATGACCTAACTAACCACGCAAGACTCTAGTCCAGGTTTATCACCTATTTGGGTTCCATCCGCAAGCAGATCCGGCCGGGGTGTCGCTAAAGGCCCCAAACAATGTGAGTAGGGTTCCCAAGCCCACCATCCGGGTGCCACTTGGTACACCGTGCCACCGGTGCCTAGTCTGTCCCGAGCCCAACCTGCCGGGTGCCACTCGGTAGAAAAATAGCACTACCTACAAACACCAGAAACTAGTTGCGACTCCTGGACATAGATCAAGTTGATTAATAAGTCGAGAGAGCTTGGAGCGCCCGGAGCCCAATGTGTGGTAGTAGCTAGTCATTGGACAACTTACACAGAACTCAGTTCCTAAGGACGGTCCCAATGAGATAACCCACCATGTACTCCTACATGGCCTCTCACCGCTACCTTTACCAAATCATGTTCACACGCTTAACTCTTAGCATCAGAACATAGCATAACACTCCAATCCATTACCAATGAATCAGACCTGACACAACTCTAAGCAATAGCAGGCAGGGCATGGTAGGAACACAACATGGCTCAATCAATTCCTACACATGCTAGTGGGTTTTAACTATTTACTGTGGCAATGACATGTCATGCAGATGAAGGGGTTCAACTACCGCACCATAAAGTAGCAGTTGAATCGTTGTTGTCCTAATGCAATAAATGAGAGCAGGAGCGAGAGAGTGGGATTGTATCGGAATGAACAAGGGGGGTTGCTTGCCTGGTAGATCAACAGGGGGGCACTGCTTCACTGATAGGTACTCTTGAACATTTCCGGAGCAGGACCTATCGAGAAGGAACGGTGCCAACAATCAATACACAAGCATATGCAACAATATGATGCATGAACATGGCATGAAGATGTGCTGCTGTTTGAGCTAATGCAACTAGTATTCAACTTGAATGAAGTCCATTTGAACCAAGGGTTCAAATGCAACTCCAAATTAAGCTCTTATATATGCCATTTATATGTTTTCACCTATACAGCAGGTAGAAGTTGTTTTTTCATGCATGAAACTGGTACAGATGCAAAGATTGTATTTTTCTGATAATTTTTCATATATAAATTATTTAAATCTGAGCTATGGTTGAATTTCTATGAATTTTTGAAGTTTATATCATTTTCTGGAATTTCTTGCTTTAAAATAATTCCAGAAAATGAATAACTGTGTCAGCATGACGTCAGCACTGCGTTAGCAAGTCAACGGAGCTGACCAGGTCAAACCCGACATGCGGGGTCCACCCGTCGGTGTTATAGTTAATTAACAGAGTTTAATTAATTTTAAAATTAATCCTAAACTAGAAATTAGCAGGGCCGGGACCCACCTATCAGCGTCACAAGGGGGAGTCAGTTAGCGGGGTTGACCCAGTCAATCCCGCCGGCGTTTAGCAGCCGGCGAGGCCGAACGCGGCGGAGGGGCACGGATTCGTCGCTCCGGTGACCATTCGGGCGGCAAAGACCACCTACGTGAAGCCCAGGCTCGCGCGCATCCAGTGGGACACGCGGGAGACCGTGGGGTGGTCAGAGCTCGCCAGAGCGAAGCTCGCGGCGGCGGCCGAAGCTCGGCTCGAGCGGCAGAGGGTGCCGGAGAGGCAGGGAAGAGGGGGGTTCGACGACGGGGCTCACAGCGGAGTTGCTGAGCAGGCCAGTGGGCTCGGGGAGGCGCTAAAGACGGCGAATCGGAGTAGGCGGTCGGCGGCGTCCGGGGAGGAAGACGATGGCGACGGCGATCACGGCAGTGCTCGGGTGCGGTGAGAGAGAGCGAGGGAGAGGAGGGAGAGAGGTGCGGGGCGTCGTGGCGACGTCCAGGGAGGCTAGAGCAACGAGGAGGGGAAGCAGGAGGTGGCGGGGAGACGTGGCCACGGCCGGCTGCGTGGCCGCGCGCGCGGCGCGTGCCCCTGTCCTTCTGTCGTCGCTAGGAGGACGACGATTGGCGGTTGGGCCAGTGGGCCGCACCACTGGGCCGGCTAAGGCGCCAAGTAAGCTTTTTGTTTTGTTTTTAGTTACTGTTTTCTATTTGTTTCAATTTGTTTTGATTTAGTTCAAGCACTAAATCATTTTTGTTTCTTCTGATAATTTTTGCAGGGACTGGAAGAAATATTCTAAAGCCTCCCACAAAATAACAGAATTGTTGAAGCATTAAATATATTTATAACATATATTTGCTCCAACTCAAATACAATATGAATTAAATCAAAAATCCATAAATGGCCAAGAAATATGCTCATCATTTTTGGCAGGGGTTTTCACCTTTATCATAAATCATGAACATTTTCAAAGGGCATTTTGGGGTCTTTCAAAAGATTTAAGTGTGAACCTGGTTGAATTTCATTTGCTGCTAGGGTTTATTATCCCCTATTTCAAATTTAACTTAAATTTAAACATGATGCAAACATGAAGGGCTAGCCTAGGTCATACCAGAACTAGGGATGTGACAAGAAAGTACTGGGATGAGTTTGCAAAGGACCCAAGGAATGTACGGTTTGCTTTAAGCGCGGATGGAATTAATCCTTTCGGGGAGCAGAGCAGCAATCACAGCACCTGGCCCGTGACTCTATGTATGTATAACCTTCCTCCTTGGATGTGCATGAAGCGGAAGTTCATTATGATGCCAGTTCTCATCCAAGGCCCTAAGCAACCCGACAACGACATTGATGTGTACCTAAGGCCATTAGTTGAAGAACTTCTACAGCTGTGGAATGGAAACGGTGTACGTACGTGGGATGAGCACAGACAGGAGGAATTTAACCTAAAGGCGTTAATGTTCATGACCATCAACGATTGGCCCGCTCCCAGTAACCTTTCAGGACAGACAAACAAAGGATACCACGCATGCACGCACTGTTTAGATGACACTGAAAGTATATACATGGACAAATGCAGGAAGAATGTGTACCTGTGACATCGTCGATTTCTTCCGACCAACCATCAATGTCGAAAGAAAGGCAAGCATTTCAAAGGCGAGGCAGATCACCGGAAGAAGCCCGCCATGCGTACCGGTGATCACGTACTTGCTATGGTTAATGATTTACACGTAATCTTTGGAAAGGGTTCCGGTGGACTAGCTGTTCCAAATGATGCTGAGGGACATGCACCCATGTGGAAGAAGAAATCTATATTTTGGGACCTACCCTACTGGAAAGACCTAGAGGTCTGCTCTTCAATCGATGTTATGCACGTGTTGAAGAACCTTTGCGTGAACCTGCTAGGCTTCTTGGGCGTGTATGGGAAGACAAAAGATACACCTGAGGCATGGGAGGACCTACAACGTTTGCACGAAAAAGACGCCATGCCTCCGAAGCAGTATAAAGGTCCTGCCAGCTACGCTCTTACGAAAGAAGAGAAAGAAATCTTCTTTGAATGCTTGCTCAGTATGAAGGTCACGACTGGCTTCTCGTCGAATATAAAGGGAATAATAAATATGCCAGAGAAAATGTTTCAGAACCTAAAGTCTCATGACTGCCACGTGATTATGACGCAACTACTTCTGGTTGCATTGAGGGGGCTTCTACCGGAAAACGTCCGATTAGCCATTGTGAAGCTATGTGCATTCCTCAATGCAATCTCTCAGAAGGTGATCGATCTAGAAATCGTACCAAGGCTAAGGAGTGATGTGGCGTAATGTATTGTCAGTTTCGAGCTGGTGTTCCCACCATCCTTCTTCAATATCATGACACACGACCTAGTTCATCTAGTCGAGGAGATTGTCATCCTGGGGCCCGTATTTCTACACAATATGTTCCCCTTTGAGAGGTTCATGGGAGTCCTAAAGAAATATGTCTGTAACCGCGCTAGGCCAAAAGGAAGCATCTCCATGGGCCATCAAACAGAGGATGTTATCGGGTTTTGTGTTGACTTCATTCCTGGCCTTAAGAAGATAGGTCTCCCTAAATAGCGGTATGAGGGGAGACTGGCTGGAAAAGGCACTCTTGGAAGTGACTCAATAATATGCAGGGACGGATATTCTTGGTCTCAAGCACACTACATAGTTCTATAGAACTCTACCTTGGTGACCCCGTATGTTGATGAACACAAGAACAGTCTGCGCTCCAAACACCCGGAGTAGTGCGACGGCTGGATTACATGTGAACACATCAGGACTTTCAGCAGTTGGTTGGAAACACGTCCCAGAGGTGACAACTCTGTTTGTGATGAGCTGTACTTGTTGTCCAGGCATCTTTGACTATATTGACTTACAAAGGATACGAGATAAATGGGAATACATTTTACACGATCGCCCAAGATCAAAAGAGCACCAACCAAAACAGCGGTGTCCGCTTTGATGCAGCAACCGAGAGCGGAAAGGACACATATTATGGTTACATAGTGGACATAAGGGAACTTGACTACGGACATGATTTTAAGGTCCCTTTGTTTAAGTGCAAATGGGTCAATCTGTCAGGTGGCGGGGTACAGGTAGACCCATAGTACGGAACGACAACAGTGGATCTGAAAAATCTTGGGTACACTGACGAACCGTTCGTCCTAGCCAATGATGTGGCACAGGTTATCTATGTGAAGGACATGTCTACCAAACCGAGAAAAAGAAAATATAAGCAAGCGAATACATCATACAATGAGCCAAAGCGCCACATAGTTCTTTCAGGAAAAAGGGATATCCTGGGAGTGGAGGGCAAGACAGACATGTCTGAAGATTATGAAAAGTTTCATGAAATTCCTCCCTTCAATGTTAAGGCTAACGCAAGCATCCTGATAAATGATGAACATTATCCATGGTTACGGCGCAATAAGCAAATGACACAAGTGAAGAAAAAGTGAAGACTTTCTCCCGCAACTATTATGATGATACCATGCCAACTTTGTAACACACGAGTATGCTATGCCAACTTTTTCAGAGTTCATTTGAAAACTATGAATTTAGGTCGGATTTTCTCTATAGGTGCATCTATGTTCATTTTTTAGTAAAGTTAATCACAAACTTGTGATTCACACAAATTTCAAAGAATTCAGATTTTAACTATTCAAATTTGAGAACTAATGGCACTAACAGAAAGTTTATCATTTTTCTAAAACTAAAGGCACAGCAGAAAGTTTATAATTTTGCTGACCTAAAAGCAAAAAGAATTAAAAAATAAAGCAAAAAACAAAAGAAAATAAATAATACAGAAAACAAAACAAAAAACTGAAAAAATAAAAAATAGCAACAATAAGTATTTTGTTGTAAGTAGAAACAAAATAAAATAAATAAAGCAACAAAGAAAACAAAAAAACTAAAAAAGTGTTTTCAAATTTGAAAACTAATGGTACTAACGAAAAGTTTATAATTTTTCTAACACTAAAAGCAAAAAGAATTAAAAAAATAAAGCAAAAAACAAAAGAAAATAAATAATGCAGAAAAGAAAACAAAAAACTGGAAAAAAATTGGCACTAAAAGGAAAAAAACAAAAAAGTGTTTACAAATTTGAAAACTAATGGCACTAACAGAAAGTTTATAATTTCTGTGACCTAAAAGAAAAAAAGAAATCACTAAAAAACTATAACTATTTTGTTCTAAGTAGAAATGAAAAAATAAATAGCAAAAAAGTAAAAAAAATGCCTATAATATTTGTTATGACTAACTAAAATTACCAAATTGAGTATAATGATAAAACACAGTAATATTAAATAGCAGGAAAAAGAATGACTCAAAAATCAATTTTTATAGTAAAGTTATTCATAAACTAGTGATTCACACAAATTTTAAAAAAAGTCAAATTTAAACTATTCAAATTTTGAAACTATTGGCAGAAACAAAAAGTTTATAATTTTTGTGACCTAAAAGAAAAAAATCACTAAAAAACTATAAGTATATAGTTCTAAGTAGAAATGAAAAAACAAATAGTAAAAAAAATGCCACCTACTCGGCGACCACGGCCTGAATATGACTAGAAGCCCATCCATGGGCCAGGATTCAGGCCCGGAGAAGGCCCAGCAGGCCCACAGGCATAGCGGTGTGAGATTAGGCCCAATGGCCTACAGTTCTGAGGAGTTCGATGGAGAGGGCAGGGCAGCGCTTATAAACAGGTGCGGCCGCTCCTCAGCTAGCAAGGTGGGATTAAACATCCCACCGCACCGCGGCTTTGGCAGGCGCAGGCCTTTGGTCCCAATTGATGGCACCAACCGGGACTAAAGGGGGCATTGGTCACGGTTCGTGGTACAAACCGTGACCAATGCCCCCCTTTAGTCCCTGTTGGTGCCACCAACCGGGATCAAAGGCCGCCGCTTCCCGCCCTTTGGGCTGCTGAAAACAGGCCTTTGGTCTCGGTTGGTGGCACCAACCGGGACTAAAGGTGGCATTGGTCCCGGTTGGTGCCACGAACCGGGACCAATGCTCTTGGTATATAACCAGGACTTGTGAAAATTTCAGTTTCTCATCGACCATTTGCCCCCGACGACGCCGAGCTCATCGACGCCGCTAGGCTGCCCCGACGCGCGTCCGCCGCCCCTGCAGTCGCCCCGACCGTGCCGTCACCGTCGCCCGTGCCTCGTCGTCGCCAGTGCCCTCGCCCGACGCCGCTCGCCGCCCTGCCCCGACGCGCGTCGCGCGCCCTGGCCCGCCCGTCGTCATCGCCCTGCCTCGCCCGTCGCCGTCGCCCCTGCCCTGCCCGTCGCCGTCGCCCCGCCCCGCCCATCGCCGTTGCCCCTGCCCCGCCCGTCGCCGTCCCCTGCCCCTCCGTTGGTCCGCCCCCCTGTTTTTTTTCATATATTATATGCTTGTGTATATTTTGTATATTGCCTCTTTATGTATATTATGTATATATGTCAGTATATATATTGTGTATATTGCTTCTCTTCAGATTTTTTTTTCATATTTATGTTTGCATTTTGTATTTTGCTTTTTTATACAAATGTATATATGTTTGTATGTTCTCTGTGTATATATGTTCATATATGCAAAAGTTAGATTTAAATATTTAGAAAAGGATTGTCTATATATGTTCTCTGATTTAGTACATTTTAGGTTACTTTCATTTCTAGAAATTTTTTATATATTTAGGAGAGGAAAAAGGAAAATAAGAAGAGGAAAAATGAGAAGAAGAGGAGAGGAAGAAAAGGAAGAGGGGAAGAAGAGGAGAGGAAGAAAAGGAAGAGGAGAAGAAGAAAGGAATAGAGGGGAATAAGAAGAAATAGAAATTTTTTCTATTTTTTCTTCTTCTCCTCTATTCCTTTCTTCTTCTCCTCTTTTTTTCTTCTTTTTTTCTTCGATCTTCTCCTCTATTCCTTTTTTCTTCTCCTCTTTTTATTTCTTCTTCGTATTCTTATGTTTTATCGGGTCTGTCGTCGTTGATAGACCCCTCCCAATAACTTCAACACGAGGGTGGGTTGATATACCCCCTCCCGATTACTTCAACACAAGGGGGGTCGATATATATACCACCTCCCGAGAACTTCAACACGAGGGGGGGGTCGATATACCCTAAATAGCAAGTATCGTCGGTGTGAGATACATGTGGTCGTCGGTGTCGGACACTACATCCACGTCCCACAAGTGACGCGGGTCAACGTCCCACATGTATCTCACACCCATGATACTTGCTATTTAGGGTTTCCTCTACCGCTCGGCGTCCCTGACCCTCGACGACCGTCGTTCCCGATAAAAAAAGTGGAAGAAGAAGAAAAAAAAGAGGAGAAGAAAGATATTTAGGGTTTCCTCTACCACTCGGCGACGCTGACCCTCGTCGACCCTCGTTCCCGATAAAAAAAGAGGAAGAAGAAGAAAAAAAGAGGAGAAGAAAGAAGACGAGGGTCAGCGTTGCCGAGCGGTAGAGGAAACCCTAAATAGCAAGTATTGTCGATGTGAGATACATGTGGCCGTCGGTGTCGGACACTACATCCACGTCCCACAAGTGACGCGGGCTTCAACGCCCACGTCACTTGTGGGACGTGGATGTAGTGTCCGACACCGACTGCCACATGTATCTCACACCCACGATACTTGCTATTTAGGGTTTCCTCTACCGCTCGGCGACCCTCGATGACCCTCGTTCCTGATAAAAAATAGAGGAAGAAGAAGAAAAAAAAGAGGAGAAGAGAGAATAAAGGAGTTCTTACTCCTCTATTCTTTCTTCTCCTCCTTTTTTTCTTCTTCCTCTTCTTTTTTTATCCTTGAAGCGTTGTCGATGCCACTCCAAACCCTAGAGAAGCAGCGTCGAGGCCACCCCAAATCCTAGAGAAGCAGCGTCGAGGCCACTAATTAATATTAGTTCTATGTTTGCCACTAATATATCCATCTGTCATGTTTGAATAATAATTGCCATGTTGTAAATATTTGTAGAAACTATGGACACCGCCCGAGAGAAAGTACAAGAAGAGTTGTTGGGGGAAATAATCGCACAAGCAAGTGATGCCGTCTGCTCGTTGTTTCTCAACGACACCGATGGTATGGAAGCAGTTGGCTATGATTATGATGGCTCCGGTGACCTAATGCCGGTGCAAGAAGGAGACCGTGAGGACGGCTCCGGTGACACAATGCCGGTGCAAGAAGGAGACCGTGATGATGTCTCCGGTGACCGAACCGAGTCCGGCCAGGTATATATTTTAGTTAAGCTTCTGCTTCCTAGCTAATTGATGCATTCATTGTTTTGGTATGTACACATGTTAATTAAGTCTTTGTTCTTTTTTCTAGCCCTCCGGATCGAGCACAACTTCGGTAAACAGACGAGGCCCGAAGAAAAAGTTGAGCTCGGATGAAAAGTTTGAGATCATAGCAATCGCGCCCGACGGCCAACCGATTGAACCCCTCCGGACAAAGAGCGCATTTGTTACTCAGTGCGGGGTGTTGGTTAGGGACAAGATCCCGATCAGCATGCAGCAATGGTTAAAGCCGGTTACAGAAGACCCTGAGGTGTCTTATGTCAATGATATGCAAAAAAATGATCTTTGGACTGAACTGAAGTCAAATTTCACCCTACCGCTAGAGGATGATCCGGAGAAGCCAATTAAAGAGCAATTAATCAAGTCTTTTGCTCTTAAGAGGATGGCAGAACTACTCAGGAGGTGGAAGAAAGAGCTGAATAAGTTTGTCAAAAATAAAGAGACACCAGAATTCAAGGGCAGATATGAGAAGATCAGAGATCACTGGCCCGCATTTGTGGCCCACAAGACATCAGAAAAGAGTAAGAAGATGTCGGCGACAAACAAGCAAAATGCTGCGGAGAAGAAGCATCACCATCGCACGGGGTCAGGTGGCTACCTCGCAGCCCAGCCTAAGTGGGCCAAGATTGAGAATGGTCTGGTTGATAAAGGGATCGAACCAGAGACAATTAACTGGCCAGACCATTGCCGGACTTGGTTCTTCGGGGCTGGTGGAACCTTGGACCGTCTATCACGGAAGTGCATCAGGAAATAGCATTCAATAGGCTTAAGCACTATATCTAAGCAGCACAGCAATGGACGTTCGTTCTAGACAGAGAGAACGATGAGCTCACAATGGCCCTCGGGAATCCGGATCACCCTGGACGGACACGAGGCACGCCAGGCTCCATTCCGTGGAAGGCTGGGTTTCCGGACGCAGGCGGTTGCAAATGCCACGGGACGAGGAAGAAAGTGGAGCAGACCCAACTGCAGGCGCTGCACGCTAGGGTAGAAGCGATAGAGGAACGATTAGCAAATCGCAGCAAACAAACTGCCGAAGCTTCCCCCGAAGCTACCCTACCATCTCAGGGGAGAAGCAGTGTGGCTTCCACCGAGCTGCTTCAGCCGGAGCATGTCTTGACGGCTCCTGCCAGCTATCCCGTGGATGCTATCATGGAGTCTCAAAATTGCCACCTTATGATGCAATGGATTAATATGAAGGTCAAGGCGGCTATTGGCTCTGTTTTTCCTACTGAAGTCGGCGCAACTTTTCACTACCGTCCGATTCCAGAAGGATGTGCTAGGGTGATGGTGGATGAAATAACGGAGGGATTTGAGGACCTCTAGCTTGACCACCCTACCGGTCAAGGGGAGACTCGGCTGGGTTCTGCTCTGAAGACTCCATGCCTATGGCGGAAGGAGCTCATCAACCTTCCGAAGTGGACACCTCCGCCTCCTCGTCCTCCTCCGATGAGTCAGGGCACTCCGCCTCCTCCTCTGGCGAGTGACGATCAGGGCACTCAGCCGGCTCCTTCTCTGGTGCGTGGCAGCACTCCGCCTCCTTCTCCGCCTGCGCCGGCGCGCCCGAGAAACCAGCCTCCTCCTTCTCCACCTTGTCAGCAAGGGCGGAAGAGACCTGCCGCCGCTCCGGCTGCTCCGGCGTGTCGTAGTCCTTCTCCTCCGCCTCGTAAGCAAGTAAAGAAGACAACCGCTCCATCTGCTCTGCCGACGTCTAGCAGTACAGCCAGAGGCGGGAGGACATACAGATTCGGTCCTTCTCTGAAGACTACAGATAAGTTACCATACGAGAGGACCCCAGAGGAGAACGCCGAGATCGCACAAGAAGAAGTGAGGAACTTCTTTGAAGGGGTGAAAGCAAAGAAACATCCACCTCCGGAGGAGAAGGTAGATCTGGTGAAAGCAAAGCGCACTCTAGCTGCCCTGACAAAACCATCCAAGTCTCCGCCGAAAGGAAACTATGAGCGCATTATTGGAAAGGAATTTGCCGAAGAGGAGCGTTCGGGAAGTACTGTCAGTGATCAAAGGCTGAAAGAACGATGAGCTGGAAAACAAATTGCCCAGCTCGGCGAACAAGCGAAGCAATCGTGCCCCCTGCTCAAGGTGCCTATCGACATCATCGCTAATGATCCAAGGATGGTCCCCGGTTATAGCAATCTTGGAGATTACCTACCCGACGATGTACATTATGATTTCATGGAGGTGTAGATATAGAGATATGAGTACGGGAAGCCTCTCGTCAAAGATGAAAGATCTCTATCAACGATGATGCGAAGATTGCATGATTGGTACTTGAAAATCTGTAGAGAGTCTGGGGGGAGGAGTACTTTGTATGTGAGAGTTAAAAAGGAGCATGACCTCGTTGGAATTGATCTGTTGCCTGTTCCATTTGAGGAGTTCTTTCAGTTTTTCAATCAATTGGCCCTTGATAAAGCAACGTTCACCTGCTACTATCTGTAAGTAGTACTACTTATGTCATTAAGTCTCTCTATATAGCTCAGCTCTTTCATTGCATGTATTTATAATTATCCTCACTATATTATGCAGATTGAAGATCGTCGAATTGAAGAAAAGACAAATCGGTGATATTGGGTTCATTAACAAAAATATCATAGATGCAACTCAGGTTAAATTTCATGCCGCAGATACCGAGGCCAACTTGCTACGATCGTTGGTAATAAATGAAAACAAAGATATAATACTCTTTCCTTACAACTTCAAGTGAGTGTTACTATCT
The DNA here is from genome assembly GCA_034509565.1 of Triticum monococcum. Taxonomy (NCBI): domain Eukaryota; kingdom Viridiplantae; phylum Streptophyta; class Magnoliopsida; order Poales; family Poaceae; genus Triticum; species Triticum monococcum. The sequence goes on along the minus strand of CM067841.1, from coordinate 567,000,790 downwards.
TGTGCATATTCGGTTTCCCTTATATATTAGTCAAGGTTATAGTAATGTAATTGATGAGTTATCCATGCGTGTGCAGTTTCCACTATATTCTCCTAGAGATTAAGCTTGAGCAGGGACTAGTAACCGTCTTAGACTCAAGACGAAAAGATCCCCAGGACTATGCGGACATGACTCAAATGCTCGAGAAGTTAAATCGATCATTATCCACCATATCAGCAACTTTGTTCATTTCCTGATATATCAAGTAATTGTTTTCTTTGTCTGGCAGGGTTTGGAAAAAATTCACCAAAAAAGCTCCGGGCCTCCCGAAGAAGCTGCAATTTAGACACCCGAAAGTAAGTACTATAGTAGCATGTTCCGCGCATCTCCTATTGATACAAGCGCTAGTTTCATCAATACCATTTGGCATTCTTGCTTATCAGTTTGATTGACCTCTATTTCTTGTAAAGTGGTTGTGGCAGGAAAAAGGGAATGATTTCTGTGGATACTACGTTTGCGAGTCCATCCGCCACACGACCTGTGAGTGGGGCTACTCTGACGAACAATATGAAGTGCGTAAATAACAACATTCACAATTTTATTTTATTACCATCATTTGTGTTGAGTTTCATTCATTCATATATATATGTATTGACCCCCTTCTTCAAATTAGATGTTTCGGAAGCGGGAAGAACTCCTAGCACCAGCTCGCATGCGAGCAATTCAAGAGGAATTGGCGACATTCTTTCTTGACCACGTCATCGCTGACTATGAGGACCATGAGTCCGTATGTTTGGAGATTATATTTGTAAGAGATAATTATTGTATATATGTAGCCGGTAGTGTCGGATAGATATATGAGAACTTGTTGTTCGACCAATCTCTTGGAGGAGGAGAGGTGGTCGATATCACTTCTCTCTGTATGCATATATGTTCATGACGATGTTCTGTTTCCTTCGTTTGCTTACTAGCTAGCTAGCGTGTCTAGTCCTCACTATACGTATGTATAGTACGTAGCGTCGACCAAGCATAGACATAAGAGAGGACACTTCTCTCTATTAATTATTGGTGAGTTAAGGCCCCCCCCCCGTTCAAAAAAAACAAAAACCCCAGCCACACAAATGCTGGCGCGTGGATGCCTATTGGTCCCGGTTGGTGCCACCAACCGCGACCAATGGCCCTCCTGCCTGGGCTCCGCGCACAGGCCACGTGGAGGCACATCTGTCCCGGTTCTGGATTGAACTGGGACTAAAGGGACAAGGCATTAGTACCGACCCTTTAGTCCCGGTTCAGGAACCGGGACAAAAGGCCCTTACGAACCGGGACAATAGGCCCTTTTTCTACTAGTGATATTATACATCTCATATACTATTAATCTTGTCAATAGTCAAATGCAGTTTTGAAAAACGCATTAGAGCATGGTTAATAATATAGCCAGTCGATGGCTATAAGGAACTCCCATGTCATCTATAGCCATCATCTATTATATGCAGTCATAAAGTAGTGTGGGCTATAAGGTTGGCTATTTCCCGCGAAAAAATTATTAAGTTGGCTATTGTATTAGTAATTTTTTCCATCAACTCTCCATCTCTTTCTTCATATTTATTGTATGTATTTAACTAGGAATGCGTATATAGCTAGGCTCTTGCATGAGAGCCCACTCCCCTTACTTTTTCACATCTCTATCCTCCACATAGGCCGTATATAAATGGAAGGAGGGAGTACAACTATGAGCACTGCATACTCTAGTACAGATGTTGTTAGTACTCCACTAGTACTATTGGACAGGGAGCTTAAAAAAGTTACTATTGGACTGGCTATATGTGGCGAAATCCTAGTAGGAAGAGCATGCGCGAGAACAAGCACATTCACATGGTTGAAAACAAATTGGAAACCATCTCGAGCACGAATCTAACAATATTGATTGGGCGTTGTTGAATGCTGATACTTTTTTTATCAAAGTAGAGATACTTTGACTACACATAAAACTTATATGTAAACTAGAAAGGATAGGAGGGAGTATATTGTACGTTCAAAAATGAAACGAACATTGAATACCCTTTATATATGATTTGTGGATGCTATGATCGCCGGTTCAAAATTTTGAATCCGCCTTATCTATCACACATGTCCCCACTCGTTCTCTCTTGATTTCATCTCGGGGTCCGGAGATCGATTGAAAGAGGACTAGGGTGGGTAAAATACGTTCGTTTCTCTTATGATCATAGAAACAGACCAAATCTTTATCTCCTTGCATGACACGCAATTGATCTCAGAACATCGATCGATCTCGTCAACATGTGTCGGGGCATGAACCGAATGGGATGTCAAAACTAAGACGCAAAGCGACACGTAGTGGAGGCAAAGTGAAACTTCAAATGAACCATTTGTTTGTATGCATGTCAGACAAATTACAAGCATGGTCTAGGCCCACATGCAAATGATACTCGGCGGAATGTTCAAATGAGGCATGCGGGAGGATGGACTCGACCGGAGGGCGACATGATCAATGGAGAAGAGGGTTGGAGAGGAATGAGAAATAAGCAAACGCCACATGATTATACTTGAACGGCTCAAATAAACAATAAGTTGTCTCGCTTGGCCTACATAGTGAAAGGCCTAATGCGCAATGCGGAGCACTGACGCTCAAATATGGCTGGGAAAATAGGGAAACCGACATGTGGGTCACACCTGTCAGGACGACATAGCACAAACTAGTCCAATGGAGGAGCTGGCCCACGACCTCCTCGCCACCGGCAACCATTCATGTGGGTCATGGGGGCCAACAACTTGGCGCAGCTCCAGCACCGCCTCTGGACATGGCGACCGTAGTGAACGACACGCTCATCGTCGCTAGACACGGTCGTCTTGCTTTTTCAATGACATGCCTCGATCGCATGTGAGCAAAGGGCATCTCCAACATTGCCACGACTGCAGCTGACTACCCTGGCACACCAAAAACCCTCGTCCCTCGCGCCGTCGCACGGTGCGTTCCCAGCCGGCGCCAGCTGCCCACATTCATGTCGTCTGTCCGTATGGCGTCGTTAAGAGGCTCGGTGCCCGATGAACCAACTCCGGCGACTTAACGACGCACCAGGATGCTTGGCCTCACCAGAATGCGCTACTTAAACTGGCAACGCCCAGCTAACCTCCACACCGTAGTGCATCGTCCTCCTACCTGGCACCACATCCTCCATGACCGCAAGCGCGAACGCTCTGCGGGAGAACTTGTCTTCGGGGATGGAGCTCGAGGTCGCCGCCCTCGCTCAAGTCACTGCACAAGTAGTGGCCACGCTGGCGGACGACGACGGGAGCACCGTCAACCACGCGTCCTACTTGCCGCCGTCCAACGTCCGGCACCGCCGAGGTCGGGGACTCCTCCGAGGATGAGTGGGGCATGGGAGGCGATAGGGCATGGTGTGCCCACTGGCCGGTCCGTCTCCCATGTTATACTTTTCCTCGCCCTAGACCGCACCTTCACTTCACGGGTCTTGAACCCCGCCCCCGTACATGGAGATCGCAGATGGAGGACGTCTGTTGTCGCCGTAGAATAGGTTTAGGGTCGGGTTTCTTTTATTTTTCTATCCTATAAAAGTTCGAAATGTAATGAAAATCTGCCATGTTTGCATTAATCTCGGCTGGTGTATATGAAATTTCACAATAATAAAGTATATTGTAGGAGTACTAGCAAGATGCCCGGGCGTTGCACGGAAGATCAAGATCTTGTGGGAGAAAAGGATGAATGAGGGAAGGCCTTATCTGCAAATGCACATTCACGCATTTCACATCTTTCTACATCTACGGGAACCTATGAAAGGGTTAACATAAATTGCCTCTCTCTCCTCCCCTGATTTTCATGGTGGTGGGCCCTGATACATCTCCAACGTATCTATAATTTTTGATTCCTCCATGCTATATTATCTACTGTTTTGACATTATTGGGCTTTATTATAAACATTTATATTATTTTTGGGACTAACCTACAAACCAGAGGCCCAACCCAGAATTGCTATCATTTTTGCCTATTTTAGGGTTTCGAAGAAAAGGAATATCAAACGGAGTCCAAATGGAATGAAACCTTCGGGAACGCGATTTTCTCACCGAACATGATCCAGAGGACTTGGACCCTATGTCAAGACACAAAAGAGGAGGCCACGAGGTAGGGGGCGCACCTACCCCCCCAAGGTGCGCCCTCCACCCACGTGGGCCCCTTATTGCTCCATCGACATACTCCTTCCTCCGATATATACCTACGTACCCCCAAACGATCATGTACGGAGCCAAAACCCTAATTCCACCGCTGTAGCTCTCTGTATCCACGAGATCCCATCTTTGGGCCTGTTCTGGAGCTCCGCCGGAGGGGGCATCGATCACGGAGAGCTTCTACATCATCATTATAGCCCCTCCGATGAAGTGTGAGTAGTTCACCTCAGACCTACTGGTCCATAGTTATTGGCTAGATGGCTTCTTCTCTCTTTTTGGATCTCAATACAATGTTCTCCCCCTCTCTTGTGGAGAACTATTCAATGTATTCTTCTTTTTGCCGTGTGCTTATTGAGACTGATGAATTGTGGGTTTATGATCAAGTCTATCTATGAACAATATTTGAATCTTCTCTGAATTATTTTATGTATGATTGGTTATCTTTGCAAGTCTCTTTGAATTATCAGTTTGGTTTGGCCTACTAGATTGATCTTTCTTGCAATGGGAGAAGTGCTTAGCTTTGGGTTCAATCTTGCGGTGTCCTTTCCCAATGACAGTAGGGGCAGCAAGGCACGTATTGTATTGTTTCCATCAAGGATAACAAGATGGGGTTTTCATCATATTGCATGAGTTTATCCCTCTACATCATGTCATCTTGCTTAAGGTGTTACTCTGATTTCATAAATTAATACTCTAGATGCATGCTGTATAGCGGTCGATGAGTGGAGTAATAGTAGTAGATGAAGGCAGGAGTCGGTCTACTTGTCTCGGACGTGATGCCTATATACATGATCATACCTAGATATTCTCCTAACTATGCTCAATTCTGTCAATTGCTCAACAGTAATTCGTTCACCCACCGTAGAATACTTATGCTCTTGAGAGAAGCAACTAGTGAAACCTATGGCCCCATGGTCTATCTTCATCATATTAATCTTCTAATACTTAGTTATTTACTTTTCTTTTATTTTACTTTGCATCTTTAACATAAAAATACCAAAAATATTATCTTATCATATCTATCAGATCTCACTCTCGTAAGTGGCCGTGTAGGGATTGACAACCCCTTATCGTGTTGGTTGCAAGGATTTATTTGTTTTGTGCAGGTATGAGGGACTCGCGCGTAGCCTCCTCCTGGATTGATACCTTGGTTCTCAAAAACTGAGGGAAATACTTACGCTACTTTGCTGCATCATCCCTTCCTCTTCGGGGAAAACCAACACAGTGCTCAAGATGTAGCAAGAAGGATTTCTAGCGCCGTTGCCGGGGAGTCTACGCAAAAGTCAATATACCAAGTACCCATTACAATCCCTATCGCCCACATTACATTATTTTCCATTTGCCTCTCGTTTTCCTCTCCCCCACATCACCCTTGCCGTTTTATTCGCCCTCTCTCTCTATCCTCCCTCCCTTTCTCTATTTGCCTCCTTTTGCCCGCTTGCTTTTTGTTAGCTTGTGTGTTGGATTCCTTGCTTGTCACGATGGCTCAAGATAACACTAAATTGTGTGACTTTACCAATACCAACAACAATGATTTTATTAGCACTCCAATTGCTCCTATTACCGATGCTGAATCTTGTGAAATTAATACTACTTTGCTGAATCTTGTCATGAAAGATCCGTTTTCCGGCCTTCCTAGTGAAGATGCCGCTACCCATCTAAATAGCTTCGTTGATTTGTGTGATATGCAAAGAAGAAAGATGTGGATAATGATATTGTTAAATTGAAGCTATTTCCTTTTTCACTTAGAGATCGTGCTAAAGCTTGTTTCTCGTCTTTGCCTAAAAATAGTATTTATTCATGGAATAATTGCAAAGATGCTTTTATCTCTAAGTACTTTCCTCCCGCTAAGATCATCTCCCTTAGAAACGATATTATGAATTTTAAGCAACTTGATCATGAACATGTTGCACAAGCTTGGGAGAGGATCAAATTAATGATACGTAATTTCCCTACTAATGGTTTGAATTTGTGGTTGATTATACAAAAAATTTATGCCGGATTGAATTTTGCTTCTAGAAATCTTTTAGATTCGGCCGCGGGAGGCACTTTTATGGAAATCACTTTAGGAGAAGCTACTAAACTCCTAGATAATATTATGGTTAATTATTCTCAATGGCATTGAGGGAGTCCTGGATTAGGGGGTGTCCGGATGGCCGGAGTATACCTTCAGCCGGACTCCTAGACTATGAAGATACAAGATTGAAGACTCTGTCCCATGTTCGGAAGGGACTTTCCTTGGCGTGGAAGGCAAGCTTGACGATACGGATATACAGATCCCTACCATTGTAACCGACTCTATGTAACCCTAACCCTATCCGGTGTCTATATAAACCGGAGGGTTTTAGTCCGTAGGACAACATACACATCAACAATCATACCATAGGCTAGCTTCTAGGGTTTAGCCTCCTCGATCTTGTGGTAGATCTACTCTTGTACTACCCATATCATCAATATTAATCAAGTGGGACGTAGGGTTTTACCTCCATCGAGAGGGCCCGAACCTGGGTAAAACTTTGTGTCCCTTGCCTCCGGTTACCATCCAGCCTAGATGCACAGTTCGGGACCCCCTACCCGAGATCCGCCGGTTTTGACACCGAATTGGTGCTTTCATTGAGAGTTCCTCTGTGTCGTCACCATCAGGAAGGATGCCTCCCCCCGTCTTTAAAGATGGCACCGTTGCTAATGGAGTTTTGGCTGTCGGCCAAACCCTCTGGCTAGGTGGTTTTCTTATGACCGCCTGTTCGGCTTCTGCGCCGATGATGACCTCTCGAGCCATCGAAAACAATCTTCACGTCAGCTCGGAACTCGCCGAGCAGTTAGATCCAATGGAGCTCTCCTCCATAAACGAGCTCTTGGACCGCTTTGCCGCCCTGGGAGTCGCTACGGATTACGACCAGACTGGGCCTAAACCCGATCTGAGAGAGATTAACTCTCCCCAAGTCACCCATCACGTTGCTGTGGTAGAGGGACAGTGCGGCGACCCTTCATCTATCTTAAGGACTCGCTATGTCCGGATTCCCGATCCCTCCAAGCCAAATACCCGTGGAGGGGAGGATATCACTCAAGACTTGAATTTAGAGTCAGGCGACGGGCTGAATTCATTGGACAACATCCAAGAATCGAAATTTTCGAGTTTGGAAATTTGTCGGCCTCTGAGCCTTAGATGGGGTGAGACTTCGGATTTAACTCCACCCACCCACCCCAACATAAGAGATCTATCCAAAATCAGGCAAGAGCCCGACGAAACAGTACATCATTACTGGGCCAGATTCCTCCTGGTTAAGAACAGGCTAAGGGACTGCCGTGAGGAAGGCCCAATCTCAATCTTCTGCAATAATTGCACGGACAAGGGAATACTCATCGCCATAAGTCGCCGTGATATTACACGCTTCGCTGACTTGGCATCCATTGTACGAAAGTACTGTGTGATGGAAAGCGCCTGGAAAACCAAAATAAAATTTTGGGACAATCCGTCCCTGAATACAAACCCAGTCCGAAATAAAAGGGTGCATCATAACCAGACACCCGGGTCAAACACCAAAAAGCAAAAACCCTCTATAGGGCATGGAACCGTACTGGAAGGATGGCTTAATGACCCTCTACAGGGCATGGAACCGTACTGGAAGGATGGCTTAATGGACCCTGTAAAATTCACTGTACAGAGGATGCCACACCAACTCACAGCCTTAGAGCATGTTGGATACTCCGCCAGGTGGCCAAAATTGGTGAAAATCTCCTAATTCCGGAGGCCACAGAAAGCCACCCCAGAGACACCAGTACGGTATTAACAGTCTTCGAGACTTTCGCATCAAATAATATGTGAAAAAGGACACTCCGCAGCCTTGCCGAAGTCTACCAAGTAGCAACAATAAACCCATGGAGTGACACGGCTATTACCTTTAACGCCAGTGATGAACCTAAATTCTGAACAGCCCAAGCACTAGCCACATTGGTCCTTAGTCCAATAGTGGACGACTTTTGTCTAACCAAGGTACTCATGGACGGCGGCAGCGGATTGAACCTCATTTATGAGGAAACCCTTCAAAAAATGGAAATAGACTGGAACCGCATTGAGCGAAGCAGCACAACCTTTAGAGGAATAATCCCCAGTCGGGAAGCGCGCTGCACAGGAAAAATCACACTAGATGTGGTGTTCGGCACGCCGGATAATTACAGGTCCGAAGAGATCATGTTCCATGTTGCTCCGTTCAGCAACGGTTATCATGCTCTGCTAGGGCGGGAAGCGTTTACAATCTTCCAAGCAATACCCCATTACAGGTACATGAAGCTCAAGATCCCGGGCCTAACAGGATCATCACTCCCGCTAGTCATCCGGACATAGCACTCCGCGCTGAAAATAAGACAGCCGCACTGGCCATCGAGGCACTATCCGAAGCCCTAGCAGTTGAGGAACTGACTACACTGCGCTCTACGGTGAATAGGGACGATGTGGTACTCGACAAAAGATCCAAGTCCACCTCCTTTAAACCAGCGGACGAAATAGTCAAATTCCAAGTCCATCTTACGGACCCCAATAAAATAGCTTCCACCGGGGCACAGTTAAACCCTGATGTAGACGCCGCACTGCGAGAGTTCCTACGAGAGAACTGGGACATTTTCGCCTGGCACCCTTCAGACATGCCAGGAATCCCACGCAGGCTGGCCGAGCACAGCTTAAATATCCAAACAGGATTCAAACCTGTCAAACAGGCTCTTCGGCGTTTTTCCGAACCTAAGAGACAGGCCATGGGAGAGGAGCTAGCAAAGCTATTGGAGGCCGAATTCATCAGAGACATAAAACATCCGGACTGGCTAGCAAACCTGGTGATGATACCAAAGAAGGACAAATCCTGGCGCCTGTGTGTTCATTTTAAAGACCTTAACAAGGCTTACCCAAAGGATCCCTTCCCCCTCCCCCGCATCGATCAAATTATCGACGCTACCGCAGGACACGATTCGTTGTGTTTCCTTGACGCATATTCCGGCTACCATCAAATCAAGATGGTAGAACCAGACCAAGCCGCAATGGCATTTATCACACCATACGGCCCATTCTGCTTCAACACGATGCCCTTCGGGGTCAAAAACGCCGGCGCAACATATCAGCGCATGATTCAGACATGTCTGGCAAGCCAGATCGGCAAAACAGTGGAGGCATATGTAGATGATGTGGTCGTCAAAACAAGACATGTTAAATCTCTAGTAGACGACTTGAGGCTCACATTTGATAACCTCCGAACATACGACATCAAGCTCAACCCGGAAAAATGCGTTTTCGACGTTCCAGCCGGAAAGCTCTTGGGCTTCATTGTATCCGGTAGAGGAATTGAAGCAAATCCAGCCAAGATCCGAGCTCTATCACAACTGGATATCCCAAAGGACCTCAAACAAATACAAATGTTAACCGGATGCGTGGCCGCTCTAAGCCGCTTTATCTCCCGCTTGGGAGAAAAGACCCTACCCCTCTACTGCCTCCTTCGGTGCACCGAACACTTCAAATGGACAGATGCAACCACGGACGGACTCGACAAAATAAAAACCATACTGGAAACAAACCCAGTCCTGGCCGCGCCAAACATTGGCGAACCAATGCTATTATACATTGCAGCAACATATCAGGTTGTAAGCGGAGTGCTCGTTGTCAAACGAGAAGCGGACGGACACAAATTCCCCCTTCAAAGACCGGTCTATTATGTGTCCACTATGCTCACTCCTTGCAAATCACGGTACCCGCATTATCAAAAGATTGCGTACACGGTATTCATGGCATCTCGGAAGCTACGACACTACTTTCAAGAGTGTTCAATAACAGTAGCCTCGGAAGTACCACTTAACGATATTATAAACAGCCGTGACACAACGGGCCGGATTGCAAAATGGGCTATTGAGCTCCTCCCATTCTACATAACTTATAAGCCATGGAGAGCCATCAAGTCGCATGTTTTGGCCGACTTCGTCGCATAACGGACGGAGGCCGAACTCCCTAAAGAGTACGACACATATTCAAATTGGATCATGCATTTCGACGGCTCCAAGATGTTGGCCAAACTGGGGGCTGGCGTCGTTTTGACGTCCCCCATAGGAGACATAGTTCAATACGTACTCCAGATTATGTACACGGACTCCAACAATGCAGCCGAATATGAGGCCCTTTTACATGGTCTCCGGATGGCGGTATCCATGGGCATTCAACGCCTAGAGGTGCGCGGGGACTCGAACCTCGCAATATCCCAAATAAATGGAGACTTCGACGCCAAGGATCCAAAAATGGCAGCTTTCTGCAACACCGTCCTAAAAATGTCAGCTCGGTTCGAGGGGCTTGAATTTCACCATATAGCCCGGGAAAATAATCAGGTGGCAGATGTCCTAGCATGCATCGGCGCAAAACGCGATGTAGTCCCCCCAACATCTTCTTGGAAAGGTTGTTCAAGCCATCCGTAGTATTGGAAGGGGAGCCGAACAATAACAGCCCGGACCCAACCGCACTGCCCGACACCAAACATTCTGACACAATTGGAGGCTCTGCCAATGAAATAACACCTTCAGCCCACGTAATAATGGCCGTCATCGCCCAGTGGACAGAACCATTCCTCGCCTACCTTACTAGGCAGGAACTCCCCGAGGACCAAAATGAGGCACGCTGCATAGTGCGGCAATCCAAAGCATACAGAGTCCACGAGGGAGAGCTTTATAAGAAAAGCACTACCGGAGTCCTTCAAAGGTGCATCTCCGAAGAAGAGGGACGAAACCTCCTAGCTGAAATTCATGCCGGACTGGGCGGTCTCACGCTGCAGCTCGGTCCCTTGTAAGCAAGGCCTTCCGTACAGGCTTTTATTGGCCGACGGCCCGGGCAGACGCTCGGGACTTAGTCCAACGATGCACCGGTTGCCAGCTCTTTGCAAACCAAAGCCATATGCCACCCACCGCCCTCCAAACTATCCCCATTACTTGGCCCTTCACGGTCTGGGGGCTTGACATGGTTGGACCCCTTAAAGGCGGAACCCACAAGCAAAAATACTTACTGGTCATGGTGGATAAGTACACCAAATGGATAGAAGCCAAGCCTGTTAAGACGGCCGAATCAGGACCGGTGATAGACTTTATATCCGGGGTTGTACACCGTTATGGCGTCCCCCACAGCATCATCACTGATAACGGCACGAACTTCATGGCCGACGAGGTAAAACTCTGGTGCAAAAACATGGGCATCAAGCTCGATTATGCTTCCGTCTATCACCCACAAACTAACAGCCAGGTTGAACATGCAAATGGTCTTATCATGAGCGGCATCAAACCCAGATTAGTGCAGTCCCTCAAGGAATCTAGCACGCACTGGGTAGAGGAGCCCGACTCCGTAGTCCGGGGGCTGCGGACCACGCCGAATCGCACCACCAGATACACACCATTCTTTATGGTGTACGGCGCAGAGGTAGTTTTTCCTTGCGACATAATTCATGACTCACCTCGAGTGCGTATGCACGAAGAAAGAGAAGCCGAACTCGATCGGCAGGACAGCTTGGACGCATTGGAGGAGGAGCGTGATGTGGCAAAAGCCCGTTCCGCATTCTATCAACAGCATGCTCAAAGATACCAAAGCAGAGAAGTACGGGACAAAAATTACAACGTTGGCGAATTAGTTCTACGACTACCGGACAAGAACAAGGACAAAATCAAGCCCAAGTGGGAAGGTCATTTCATAATTGACCAAGTCCTGACTGGTGGAGCGTACCGCCTGCGGGATGCATCGGATAACCAACTCGAGCCAAACCCATGGAACGCAGCCCGTCTCCGAAGATTCTATGCCTAGTGCCGAACTCTGTGTTCGTCTCCTTCCTCTTTCCATTTTTTATATATTTTCTGTCTTACATTTCTCTTCTTCTTTCTCTCTCTCTTATATAGCCTCTAGAGGCTCATAAAGTGACGCGCTATCCGCGCTCATTAAACCTGGGGGCTTCTTTAAACAGAAGCTTATTCATACAGGCTTCATGCCCAACACATGTTTCACACTTCCGCATGTACCTTTTATTCACCATTATATGCATCGATATGACTTAAGTTTTGGCCAAGCTGGGTTGCCTGGCTCCTGTGCTTACCCCTACATTCCCGATTGTTCGGCTAGGTGGTAAAGAGAGCACCTTTGCGATTGTTACTACCGAGTCAGCTGTACGTGTACCTCAGACTGGGTGAAGCCGAAAGCTAGCGTTCTTAAGGGAATAATCGGTCGGTGAACTAAAGATGATCCTTTTTATTTTTATCTATATGCCCCCAGATGTTTTTCCTGCGTTTCTTTTCGCAGCCTGGACATGCACCTTAGGGCATGCCTCCCAGGGAAAGGAACCCCTAACGGAACTATTCTCCCTAGAAGATGTTTCTTACTAACCATGTAATATAACATAACTAGTCGGGCACTTGTCTGTGCACGCACTAATGACCCCTACGCCTGGTCTCCATGCATTCCTCGGTTCCTATATAACCGCATGAGAATTCGGACACACTCCGGACCGTTAGGTCCCGAGGCTGAAGCGAAAAGGTCAGCCATGACAAATGATCTACAATCCAGCTAGAAGGCATTATAAATGTCAATTAAATTACATAGTCATTTTGACTGATTGTATTCCTCTTCAATACCATCTAGCAGGCTGTCTAATTTACAGTCCTGCTGGGAATACTTTCCGGCCAACTCTACTTGGCCGTACACTAAGCTTATAAGGATCTCCTTCCCATCAGGCCCTACAGGATCGACCTCGGCCATGTGCTTGGGGTCAGCCTTTGCATACCGCGTCTTTACCATGGCCCAGGCCTCCCTAGCACCTTGACGGCAGGCCGGTATCTTCCATAATCGGAAGCGCTGCCGTGCTCCCTTTAGCTTCTTCGCATGCTCTCCAAGTCCTTTGGGCATGGAGACGGATGGCCACAGGGCCTGGGAGATGCCTTGCATCGCCTGCCGAACTCGATCGAGCAGTTGCAAGAGCTCGGGAAGAAGGTCACCCCTAGAACCGGGCATCTCCTCTGCAGGACGACCTGTTAGCACACCTACAGACATTGCTCTGTTAGTCAACTTCCTCGCCGAACTTTCTTTCAAAAGGTTCGTTCAAGCACTTACTGAATATGTCGCGCCGAAACCGCTGATTCTCCTTCACGGAGTCTGACAGCTGGGCACGAACATCTTTCAGCTCGACGCCCAGCTTGGTGTTGGCATCTTGGAGATTGTTCTTCTCCCCCATCACCTTTATCAGCACCCTCTCACCAGCCTTTAGCTGACGTAGGAGGTGTTGCCTTTCCGGATTCAGTCCGGCGCCATTTGCAATTTCATTTGTCAGATTCGCACCAAAGCCGTTCTTCGCAAAATACTTATCTTTCGAAGTGTATATTACCAGAGGGGGTCTCCTTAGGCTCCCCTGCCGCGGCTAGTGCGGCCTCAAGTTGGGCTTTGCACTTTTCCATCTCCTTGGACAGTAGGGAATTCTTTTCTGTAAGAATCAGCATAACAAATGATCCTTAAATCAGTTATTTTAACTGTTTCAAGTCACGGGGGCTACTGGTATCTATATATAATTACCAAAATTTTCTTACCCATATGTCTTTTACATATTGCTCCGTGGCTCTGGCTAGACCATCTTGAGCGGCACGGAGGTACGCATCTCCCGACTTGAAGGCATCTAACGCCTCTTGGGAGAAACAAGCGTCACGAAGAATTGTCCGGCGACGCCTGTGGTTCATGGAACTCTCCACCTCAGAGTTGGTGGCAGACAACCCGTCCACATCCTCCATCGGAAGAGCGTCCGGTGCGCACCTTGTGTTCGGCCCCGCTTCCGGGCCAGGCTTTGGAGCCTGGCTGGTGGAGGCGCGGTAGGCGGTCTCTCCGAATATAGTTCGGCGAGGTCTCTTTGTCCTGAAGAGAGCACACGTGTTAATATGCCTTAAAGCTATAACACCTGGGATAAGGGGGCACGCCATACCTTTGCACTAACGCCCCGGTCCGGACTGCACCTCTTTTCTGCCCACGGGGCCCTGCGGCCCCTCGTTGGCTTGTCGCCGCAGGTTCGGCCTCCCGTTTCTGGGAGGCCGGGATTAGCCCTGGATAATCAGTCGTAATGGCCATGAGGGTGTTGTCCTTGCTCAACTGATGGAACACTCCATCAATCAGATCCACCGAAAGGTCCGGATCCTCTTGAGAGTCCGGGTCGAGGGACCGTCCTAGGTCCTTGGGTTGTGGAGGAGGGCTGTTTATTCCTTTAACAGCCTGGCGCAGTTCCTGCGTCGGAATCACTAAGATTGAATATTTAACAATAGGGATATAAAACGAATGGGCAAGATGTGACCACTCACCCAGCTTGGAGGATTGTACATGGAAAATCCACCCTTTGGGTCGACGCGGAGAAAATCCTCCTCTTCTCCCTTGTACAAGGCGGACAAGATCTTTATTAGAGCCGCAGCCGAATCCGGCCCCTTACGACCATAGCGGCTGGTGTCGTCCTCCCCGTTGAAATCCCACATGGGGTGGCCTCTATACTGTCGCGGCTGCACCCCTCGCATGATGCATGTGGCTATGACCATGATCATGGTTAGTCCGAAATGAGCTAATAATCTTATCCGGCCCATCAGGTAAACAACGTCCCTGTCACTTTCCCTTTGAGGGCTCCGTGGGTGCCAGCTTAGGCACTTCTTTAAGGGAGCACTATTGAATTCAGGGAGGCCGATCCGGACAGGATCCGGCAGCGGGACGTCTTCTATATAAAACCATTCCGAGGGCCAGTCTTCAGACACCTTCTTCGGGGTTCCGGACAGATATTCGGTCCCAGCGATGCGCCATACTTCGGCTCCGCCCACTTGATACATTGACCCCTTCTTGGAATGGGGCACGAGGCAAAATAGCTCCTTCCATAGTCTGAAATGAGCTTCAACACCCAAGAACAGCTCGTAGAGGGCTACAAAGCCCGCGATATGCAATACGGAGGCAGGTGTGAGATGATGTAGCTGGAGGCCGTAGAACTATAGCAGCCCCCAGAGAAATGGATGGATTGGAAATCCGAGCCCCCTTATTAAATAAGGGACGAGGCACACCCACTCTCCTTTGGAGGGATTAGGGGCACTCTCCTCTTGCTCTCCGCCGTTATAGACGGCAAGACCGGCTCGAACCGGGATCATATAGGCTGGGGGGGAGAAATCCCTTGGTCTGGAGCGTCACTAGCTCACTATGCGGGATGGAGCATCTTTCCAAATATCCAGGCTTAGGGCTGGAAGGGCGACATGAGGAGTCGCGACGGCTGGCCATGGTGGAATGGACATTTGTCGAATGCGCTCTGATGAACACTCGCGAAGGGGGGAAGGTGTGGTTTGGATCTAAATCCTCGTCCCCTTAAATAGGTCAGCTCATTTACGCAGCTAGGGTTTTGAATGTAAATACACTCAGACCTTTCATATTCGTTTGAGATGTGGGGAGCGTCCATTATTGGGCGCAGAAGCCAAGGAGCGCAACATCTACAAGATACCCGACTTTATTCAACAGGTACATGGAATTTGGAGGAGAACCCGCCTTGCAATGCGGAAGACAATCTGTGCGCCGGACACATCGTCATTGAAGCCTGGTTCGGGGCTACTGAGGGAGTCCTGGATTAGGGCGTGTCCGGATGGCCGGACTATACCTTCAGCCGACTCCTGGACTATGAAGATACAAGATTAAAGACTCCATCCCGTGTCCGAAAGGGACTTTCCTTGGCGTGGAAGGCAAGCTTGGCAATACGGATATACAGATATCCTACCATTGTAACCGACTCTATGTAACCCTAACCCTATCCGGTGTCTATATAAACCGGAGGGTTTAAGTCTGTAGGACAACATACACATCAACAATCATACCATAGGCTAGCTTCTAGGGTTTAGCATCCTCGATCTCATGGTAGATCTACTCTTGTACTACCCATATCATCAATATTAATCAAGCAGGACGTAGGGTTTTTCCTCCATCGAGAGGGCCCGAACCTGGGTAAAACTTCGTGTCCCTTGCCTCCTGTTACCATCCAGCCTAGACGCACAGTTCGGGACCCCCTACCCGAGACCCGCCGGTTTTGACAACGACAGGCATACTGAAAGATCTACTAATAAAAAGGTGCATGCGATAGAAGAAATTAATGTTTTGAGTGGAAAGATGGATGAACTTATGAAATTATTTGCTAGTAAAAGTGTTTCTTCTGATCCTAATGATATGCCCTTGTCTACTTTGATTGAGAATAATAATGAATCTATTGATGTGAATTTTATTGGTAGGAACAATTTTGGTAACAACACGTATAGAGGAAATTTTAATCCTAGGCCTTATCCTAGTAATCCCTCTAATAATTATGGTAACTACTACAACAATTCTTATGGAAATTATAATAAGATGCCCTCTGATTTTGAATCTAATATTAAAGAATTTATTACTTCGCAAAAGAATTTCAATGCTTTGATTGAAGAAAAATTGCTTAAGATTGATGAGTTGACTAGGAACGTTGATAGAATTTCTCTTGATGTTAATTCTTTGAAACTTAGGTCTATTCCACCTAAGCATGATATCAATGAGTCTCTCAAAGCCATGATAATTTCCATTGATGAGTGCAAAGAAAGAACCGCTAGGATGCGTGCTAAGAAAGATGCCTTTATAAGAGTGTGTTCCTCTAGTTCCAATGAAAATAAAGATGAAGATATAAAAGTTATTGATGTGTCCCCTATTAAATCTTTGTTTTGCAATATGAATCTTAATAATGATGGGAACGAATATGATCCGCCTTTACCTAGAAGGCATTCCAAGAATTCGGAGTTTTTAGATCTTGATGCTAAAATTGATGAAAGTGGGATCGAAGTAATTAAAACCCTAGATGTTGCTAACCCCACTTTTTGGATTTCAAGGAATTTAATTATGAAATTTTTTCTTTGATTGATTGTATTCCCTTGTTGCAATCCATGCTAAATTCTCCTCACGCTTATAGTCAAAATAAAGCATTCACTAAACATATCGTTGATGCCTTGATGCAATCTTAAGAAGAAAAACTTGAATTGGAAGTTTCTATCCCTAGGAAACTTTATAATGAGTGGGAACCAACTATTAAAATTAATATTAAAGATCATGCATGCTATGCTTTATGTGATTTGGATGCTAGTGTTTCCACGATTCCAAAGACTTTGTATGATTTGTTAGGTTTCCGTGATATTGATGATTGCTCTCTAAACTTGCACCTTGCAGATTCCACTATTAAGAAACCTATGGGAAGAATTAATGATGTTCTTATCGTTGCAAATAGGAATTATGTACCCATAGATTTTATTGTTCTTGACATAGATTGCAATCCTTCATGTCCTATTATTCTTGGTAGACCTTTCCTTAGAACGATTGGTGCAATTATTGATATGAAGGAAGGAAATATTAGATTCCAATTTCCGTTAAGGAAAGGTATGGAACACTTTCCTAGAAATAAAGTTAAATTACCTTATGAATCTATTATGAGAGCCACTTATGTATTGCCTACCAAAGATGGCAATACCTAGATCTATCCTCGCTTTTTATGCCTAACTAGGGGCGTTAAACGATAGCGCTTGTTGCGAGGAAACCCAAATTTATTATTATTCCTTGATTTTTGCTCCTATTTAGTAATAAATAATTTATTTATCCTCTGTTAAGATTGTGTTTTTTGTTTAATTAGTGTTTGTGCCAAGTAGAACCGTTGGGAAGACTTGGGGAAAGTCTTGTTAATCTTGCTGTAAAAAACAGAAACGTTAGCGCTCACGAGAACTGCTGCCATTTTTATTTGGAAAGTGATATTTAGTTAATTATTTTTGCAGATGATTAATAGATAAATTACCCACGTCCATAAATTTATTTTAGAATTTTTGGGGTTCCAGATCTTGCGCTAGCTACAGATTACTACAGACTGTTCTGTTTTTGACAGATTCTGTTTTTCATGTGTTGTTTGCTTATTTTGAAAAATCTATGGCTAGTAAAATAGTTTATAAACCATATAGAAGTTGGAATACAGTAGGTTTAACACCAATATAAATAAATAATTAGTTCATTACGGTAACTTGAAGTGGTCTTTTGTTTTCTTTCGCTAACGGAGCTCATGAGATTTTCTACTTTAAGTTTTGTGTTGTGAAGTTTTCAAGTTTTCGGTAAAGATTTGATGGATCATGGAACAAGGAGTAGCAAGAGCCTAAGATTGGGGATTCCCATGGCACCCCCAAGATAATCTAAGGGCACCTAAAAGCCAAAGCTTGGGGATGCCCCGGAAGGCATCCCCTCTTTCATCTACTTCTATCGGTAACTTTACTTGGAGCTATATATTTATTCACCACATGATATGTGTTTTACTTAGAGCGTCTTGTATTATTTGAGTCTTTATTTTTTAGTTTACCACAATCATCCTTGCGGTACACACCTTTTGATAGAGCCATACATGATTTGGAATTTGTTAGAATACGCTATGTGCTTCGTTTATATCATTTGATTTATATAGTTTTGCTCTAGTACTTCACTTATATATTTTAGAGAACGGTGGTGGATTTGTTTTATAGAAACTATTGATCTCTCATGATTCAATTAGATTATTTTGAGAGTCTTAAATAGCATGGTAATTTTCTTAAATAACCCTAATATGCGTGGTATTCAAGAATAGTAAAAACTTTCTTATGAGTGTGTTGAATACTATGAGAAGTTTGAGGCTTGATAATTGTTTTGAGATATGAAGATGGTGGTATTAAAGTTGTGCTAGTTGGGTAGTTGTGAATTTGAGAAATACTTGTGTTAAAGTTTGTGATTCCCGTAACATGCACGTATGGTGAACCGTTATGTGATGAAGTTGGAGCATGATTTATTTATTGATTGTCTTCCTTATGAGTGGCGGTCGGGGACGAGCGATGGTCTTCTCCTACCAATCTATCCCCCTAGGAGCATGCGCGTAATACTTTTCTTTGATAACTTGTAGATTTTTGCAATAAGTATATGAGTTCTTTATGACTAATGTTGACTCCATGGATTATACGCACTCTCACCCTTCCACCATTGCTAGCCTCACTAATACCGCGCACCTTTCGCCGGTATCATACACCTACCATATACCTTACTCAAAACAGCCACCATACCTACCTATCATGGAATTTCCATAGCCATTCCGATATATATTGCCATGCAAGTTTCCACCGTTCCGTTTATTATAACACACTCCATCATTGTCATATATCTTAGCATGATCATGTAGATGACATCGTATTTGTGGCAAAGCCACTGTTCATAATTCTTTCATACATGTCACTCATGATTCATTGCATATTCCGGTACACCGCCGGAGACATTCATATAGAGTCATGTACCGCCGGAGAAAATAAAAGTGTGATGATCATCATTATTAGAGCATTGTCCCAGTGAGGAAAGGATGATGGAGACTATGATTCCCCCACAAGTAGGATGAGACTCCAGACGAAAAAAAATAAAAGAGAAAGAAAAGAGGCCATAAAACAGAGAAAAGGCCCAAATAAAAAAATATGAGAGAAAAAGAGAGAAGGGACAATGCTACTATCCTTTTACCACACTTGTGCTTCAAAGTAGCACCATGATATTCATAGTAGAGAGTCTCTCATTTCGTCACTTTCATATACTAGTGGGAATTTTTCATTATAGAACTTGGCTTGTATATTCCAATGATGGGCTTCCTCCAATTGCCCTAGGTCTTCGTGAGCAAGAAAGTTGGATGCACACCCACTTAGTTTCTTCTGTTGATCTTTCATATACTTATAGCTCTAGTGCATCTGTTGCATGGCAATCCCTACTCACTCACATTGATATCTACTGATGGGCATCTCCATAGGCCGTTGATACGCCTAGTTGATGTGAGACTATCGTCTCCCTTTTTGTCTTCTCCACAACCACCCTTCTATTCCACCTATAGTGCTATGTCCATGCCTCACGCTCATGTATTGCGTGAAAATTGAAAAAGTTCTGAGAATGTCAAAAGTATGAAACAATTGCTTCTCTTGTCATCGGGGTTGTGCATGATTTAAATACTTTGTGTGGTGAAGATAGACCATAGCCAGACTATATGATTTTGTAGGGATAACTTTCTTTGTCCATGTTATTTTGAGAAGACATGATTGCTTTATTTAGTATCCTTGAAGTATTATTATTTTTATGTCAATATGAACTTTTATCTTGAATCTTTCGGATCTGAATATTCATACCACAATTAAGAAGAATTACATTAAAATGATGCCAAGTAGCACTCCGCATCAAAAATTCGGTTTTTATCATTTACCTACTCGAGGACGAGCAGGAATTAAGTTTGGTTATGCTTGATACGTCTCCAACATATCTATAATTTTTGATTGCTCCATGCTATATTATCTACTGTTTTGGACATTACTGGGCTTTATTATCCACTTTTATATTTTTTTTGGACTAGCCTACTAACTGGAGGCCCAGCCCAGAATTGCTGTTTTTTTTGCCTATTTTAGGGTTTTGAAGAAAAGGAATATCAAATGGAGTCCAAACGGAATGAAACCTTTGGGAACGTGATTTTCTCACCGAACATGATCCAGAGGACTTGGACCCTACGTCAAGACACAAAAGAGGAGGCCACGAGGTAGGGGGCTCGCCTACCCCCCCCCCCCCCAAGTGCGTCCTCCACCCTCGTGGGCCCCCTGTTGCTCCACCGACGTACTCCTTCCTCTTATATATACCTACGTACCCCCAAACGATCAGATATGGAGCCAAAACCCTAATTCCACCGCCGTAACTTTCTATATCCACGAGATCCCATCTTGGGGCCTGTTCCAGAGCTCCGCCGGAGGGGGCATCGATCACGGAGGGCTTCTACATCGTCACCATAGCCCCTCCGATGAAGTGTGAGTAGTTCACCTCCGACCTACGGGTCCATAGTTAGTAGCTAGATGGCTTCTTCTCTCTTTTTGGATCTCAATACAATGTTCTCCCCCTCTCTTGTGGAGAACTATTCGATGTAAACTTATTTTTGCGGTGTGTTTGTTGAGACCGATGAATTATGGGTTTATGATCAAGTCTATCTATGAACAATATTTGAATCTTCTCTAAATTGTTTTATGTATGATTGGTTATCTTTGCAAGTCTCTTCGAATTATCAGTTTGGTTTGCCCTACTAGATTGATCTTTCTTGCAATGGGAGAAGTGCTTAGCTTTGGGTTCAATCTTGCAGTGTCCTTTCCCAATGACAGTAGGGGCAACAAGGCACGTATTGTATTGTTGCCGTCGAGGATAACAAGATGGGGTTTTCATCATATTTCATGAGTTTATCCCTCTACATCATGTCATCTTTCTTAAGGGGTTACTCTGTTTTCATAACTTAATACTCTAGATGCATGCTGGATAGCGGTCGATGAGTGGAGTAATAGTAGTAGATGGAGGCAGGAGTCGGTCTACTTGTCTCGGACGTGATGCCTATATAAATGATCATACCTAGATATTCGCATAACTATGCTCAATTATGTCAATTGCTCAACAGTAATTCGTTCACCCACCGTAGAATATTTGTGCTCTTGAGAGAAGCCACTAGTGAAACCTATGGCCCCGGGGTCTATCTTCATCATATTAATCTTCTAATACTTAGTTATTTCCTTTGCTATTTACTTTGCTTTTATTTTACTTTGCATCTTTATCATCAAAATACCAAAAATATTATCTTATCATATCTAGCAGATCTCACTCTCGTAAGTGGTCATGTAGGGATTGACAACCCCTTATCACATTGGTTGCGAGGATTTATTTGTTTTGTGCAGGTACGAGGGACTCGCGCATAGCCTCCTACTAGATTGATACCTTGGTTCTCAAAAACTGAGGGAAATACTAACGCTACTTTGCTGCATCATCCCTTCCCCTTCGGGGAAAACCAACGCAGTGCTCAAGAGGTAGCAGGCCCCTCCCTCCTCCTAATCTACAATCAACAGCTCACAGGTTTCACATTATATTAATTACTTAACTGGGACTACGTAGGTGTAGCATTACTCTTCCTAAAAAACCAACTAAGCAACCCTCCCAGCATATCGCGTGGGAAAAGACCCGGCCGCGCCGTTTAGTCGGGATTATCGGATTACTAGTAGTAGTACCAATGGATCGCACGAAGCAACAAGTTTTTTGGAGGGGGCAAAGCACCTAGTTTAAAAGGAAAAAATTCAGTACACTCACAGAACCCCTGTCGCGGTCGCATTGCACCCTACACACGTTCAGTCCTGCACACGGCTCACGCAAACGGAACGCGCTTCGGCTTGCCTCTTCACTGACACATGGGACTGCACTTGGAGAAACCGACCATGCGCCAAACTCCCGCCACCCACCACGTGAAAATCCTGCCTCCCCCACCCAAAAATCACACCAAATCCTAGATTCAACTGCCCTTTGGTCAACTAGCCAATAATATTCCCCAAACCCTCCTCCCCCCTCCCTCTCCACTCTATCTGCTCTGCCAAAGCTGGCCTCCCCGCCACGCTAATACATCGGCGCCGTGGTTCATCGAGGGGACGCACGGCGATCCTCTCGCTCCCACAGTACGCTCTCATAGACTGTCGTCCTCTAGCTACGCCGCCACCGCTGGTGACGTCTTTGTGGAGGCGCACGGCGGTCAGCACCGCCACCACTGGCGACGTTCGTATGGAGACGCACAGCGGTCAGCTTCTCCCGCGGTACGCGCATTCTAGACTGAGGCCCCGTGCATGTCGGTGTGGCGCTGAATGTTAGCTGATAGACGCTGTTAATCTCACTGTTTGCCGAAGTAGTTTACAGTCAATATGCTCTGCTTAAGAAGCTTCCTTGCCCGGTTCTACACTCAATCTGCTTAGCTGAGATGGCATGCCAAGGTTGATTAGTTGCTAAAATATCCTACCATATATTTATTGTGACGTAGATTGCCATGGTCTAGTAGCCTACCTGTTAGGTGAAATAGCTCTACACCATTTTATACTCGATCTTTGCTGTGTGCTCGGCCTCATTGACTGCTGAAACAGCCTGCCATAACTTAGGACTCAAATCTGTTTGCTGAATTAGCTTTACATATATTTCATTACTTAGATCTGCTCGTCCAAATATCTTGCCATAGCTTTAGACATCGACCTAGGTTATAACACCCACGATGCGGTTTCCCACGTGTCAGAGCATGACTTAGAGGCATAACCGCATAGTAGGCTTGTCACAAGAGGGGTAATCTTTACACATCCCATGTACTGAATAAGAAAGAGATATAGACTTGTCTTAAAATCGCCGCTTCACACAATACATAAATATAGCATTACATCATCCAGAATACAATCAAGGTCCGACTACGGAACCAAAATAAAGATAACCCCAAATGCAATAGATCCCCGATCGCCCCAACTGGGCACCACTACTGATCATCTGGAAAGGAAACATAGTAACGTCCTGAATCCTCATCGAACTCCCACTTGAGTTCGGTCACATCCCCTGTACTGGCATCATCAGCACCTGCATCTGGTTTTGGAAGTAAACTGTGAGTCACGGGGACTCAGCAATCTCACACCCTCGCGATCAAGACTATTTAAACTTATGGGTAGGAAAAGGTAGTGAGGTGGAGCTGCAGCAAGCACTAGCATATATGGTGGCTAACTAACACAAATGAGAGTGAGAAGAGAAAGCAAACCATGGTCGAGAAGCTATAAAGATCAAGAAGTGATCCTGAAACTACTTACGTTCAAGATTTACACGAGACCGTGTTCTCCTCCCGGACTCCGCCGAGAAGAGACCATCACGGCTACACATGCTATTGATTCATTTTAATTAAGTTAAGTGTCAGGTTTTTTACAACCGGATATTAACAAATTCCCATATGCCCATAACCGCGGGCACGGCTTTTGAAAGTTCAAATCCCTGCAGGGGTGTCCCAACTTAGCCCATCACAAGCTCTCAGGGTCAACGAAGGATATTCCTTCTCCCAGGAAGACTCGATCAGACTCGGAATCCCGGTTACAAGACATCTCGACAATGGTAAAACAAGACCAGCAAAGCCGCCCAATGTGCCGACAAATCCCGATAGGAGTCGCATGTATCTCGTTCTCAGGGCACACCGGATAGGTCAGGCTACGAGTAAAACAAACCCTCGAGTTGCCCCGAGGTGGCCCCGCAGGCTGTCCGTTTCGTACCAACACTCAGAGGAGCACTGGCCCAGGGGGGTTTAAAATAAAGATGACCCTCGGGCTCGCGAAAACCCAAGGGAAGGTTATAGGTTGTTAGGCAAATGTAAAACCAAGGTTGGGCCTTGCTGGAGGAGTTTTATTCAAGGCGAACTGTCAAGGGGTTCCCATTATAACCCAACCGCGTAAGGAACGCAAAATCAAGGAACATAACACCGGTATGACAGAAACTAGGGTGGCAAGAGTGGAACAAAACACCAGGCATAAGGCCGAGCCTTCCACCCTTTACCAAGTATATAGGTGCATTAAACTAAACAAGATATAATAATGATACCCCAACAATAATCATGTTCCAACAAGGAACAAACTCAAATCTTCACCTGTAACTAGCAACGCTATAAGAGGGGCTGAGCAACGCGATAACATAGCCAAACAACGGTTTGCTAGGACAAGGTGGGTTAGAGGCTTGACATGGCAATATCGGAGGCATGATATAGCAAGTGGTAGGTATCGCGGCATAACAATATAGCGAGTAGCTAGCAAGCAAAGATAGAAGTGATTTCGAGGGTATGGTCATCTTGCGTGCAAAGTTCTCCGAGTCGACGTAAGCTTGATCCTCGTAAGCGTACTCAACGGGTCTCTCGATCACGAACTCGTCTCCCAGCTCTACCCAAAGCAAGAACACAAGCAAAGGAAACAACAATCAACCACGGTGAATGCGCAAGCAACATGATGCAAAACATGGCATGATATGCTGGATGTGATATGCAATGCATATGCGTGCTCTAGAAGGAAAAGATTGATCAAAGCATCAACTTGGCAAACCAAGCGTGCCTCTGGAAAGATGAGTTGATTTCGGTCGAAATCGATATAAAGTTCTCCAGAAACGGATGCACGATTTGTAAATGGCAAGCAAAACAATAATGGCACGATTCTGCGATTAAGAGCACGATGCCATCTAAAATGCAACAAGAAACTAGGCTACTGCACTCTAACATAGCAACAAAGCACATGGCAGTGATCTACTCAAGATGCTTGACAACAGATGAACACTGAGCTACGGCTAAATCACACAAGAGCAGGTCCAAACAACCATGGCAAAAGTGCAAAAGATAACAACATCACAGACTTAGTGAAAATACTAACATGTCAGGAATTAACATCAGGAAGCAATGTTTAGAGCAAGATAACAACATGCTACAGGAACAGAACATAGCAAAAAAAGGCATGGCATGAATCTACTCAAAGAATATAACAAAAGTCCCTTACCGACCATAATCCAAAAAGGATCAGAAGATATGATGGCACCCATGTAAACATAACAAGTTTCGTTAACAGATTCAGAGTTAGCAGAAAACTGGACATGGCAAAAACAGAGTTACGAAGGCACGTTTGCGAGCTTGATGCGCTCAACACAAGGCATTGCATGACAAACTAAGCATACTACCAGCAAGAAGGCATGATCAAGAATCTAACCATGGAAAGAACAATCTCGTATCATGCATGAATCAACTACGACAATCTTTGCAAAATTGATTAACACGTAAACAATCTGCCAGGAACATTTTATAGCAAAAGTAGATCAAGATTGAGTCATGCTAGGGCCCTCCATAAATGCAACCAGGAGCATCGATGGGTAGAGCACAAACATATTCCCAAATCATACTTACTAAACATACTCAAAAGAAGCATGGATCTCTCTGTAGCAACATGAATACATGGCATAAAAATAACAGCAGGAAAATGACTTAGAAGAATTCTAAGTCCCAGAAATCAGCAATATTACGAGAGCTACTTTGCATGCATGTGCTAGTCACCACATTGATCACAAAAATACATGGCATACACCCCTGTAAAGATGGCATGGCATATCCCAAATCACATGTAGAGCTCATGCTCATATGCAGCACACAATAATCATGGCAAAAAATGACAAATGCTCAAGATCTGATAAGAATCGGGAACTAACATTATATAGCACTCTTGCAACAGTCATTTGGGCATCAAGATGGACTAATACAAGCATGGTGCGATGGAACAAAATGAAGAGGACATCCTAAGGAACATTTTGATATATGGCACGCTCAAAACAGAGCTACGATGCCAGAGTTATGGCATGATGAAAATGGCTTGAAAAATATAGCAGAAAAGACTTAGGGAAAATCGGGTCAACCATAGGGTTTGCTCAGATCCAGATCTGGGCGGTGCGGAGTTCGAGGATCCCCGGAGCTCTCGCTAGAGAAGACGGGGACGGCGGACGGAGTAGTCGGAGGAGGAGGGGGCTCGCCGGAGCAGGGGAGGCGCTGGAGCAGGAGGCACGGCGCGGTGGCGCGGTCACCGGCGCGGTCGGCGGCAGAGGCGGCGGCCGGTGTGGAGGCGTGGTGAGGAAGGCGGTGGCCGGCGTGGAGGCGCGGCAAGGGAGTGCGCGCGGCGGTGCGGAGGCGCGGTGAGGGAGAGCGGCGGCGGTGCGGAGGCGCGACGAGGGTGGAGGCAACCGGGCCTCGGGGGCCCGCGACGGGCCGCGGCAGGCCGGACGCGGGGAGGGCGCGGTGGCGCCACATGGCAGCTCCGGACTGGGCGAGGGCGGCGGCGCGATTACGTCCGGTCCAGGATGGACATGTCCGGCGGGCGAGAGGGGAAGATCTAGGGTTTTTGGACTGCGGGATTTCGGGGGAGGCATCAATTTATAGGTAGAGGGAGCTAGGAGAGTCTAAATGAGGTGAAGTTTTCGGCCACATGATCATGATCGAATGGCCGAGAGGATGGAGGGGGTTTGGATGGGTTTTGGGCCACTTATGTAGGAGTGTTGGGATGCAACACACACGAGGCCTTTACGGTTCCCCGGTTAACCGTTGGAGTATCAAACGAACTCCAAATGGCACGAAACTTGACAGGCTGTCTACCGGTGGTATACCAAGGCCGCTTGGCAAATCTCGGTCCATTCTGAGAATGTTTAACACCCACTCACGAAAAGAGGCAAAAGGGGGCGCCGGAGGACGTAGGAGTGCCGGATTGCAAAAGGGATAATGTGGAAAATGCTCGGATGCAAGAGAGGAACACGTATGCAAATGTGATGCACATGATGACATGACATGAGATGCATGACATGGACAAAATGCAAAACGGAGACAAAACCTAACCACGAGGAAATATCATAACTTAGAGCCGAAAATGGCAAGAGTTGAAGTACAAATATGGTAAGTTACATCCGGGGCATTAAAACACTCCACCACTACGAAAGGATCTCGTCCCGAGATCTAGGACTGAAAGAACTCCAGATATTCGGAACGGAGGTGGTCCTCGCGTTCCCAGGTGGCCTCTCGGTCGAAATGGTGTGACCACTTCACTTTCAGGAATTTGATAGACTTGTTGCGAGTCTTGCACTCAGTTTCTTCAAGAATAGCAATGGGATGCTCATGATAAGACAGGTCTTCTTGGAGATCAATCTCTTCGAAGTTGATGGTGTGGTCAGGAGTCTTGAAACACTTGCGAAGCTGAGACACGTGAAACACGTCGTGCACGTTTGCAAAGTTGGATGGAAGCTCAAGTTGATAGGCAAGATCGCCTCTTTTGCCAATGATCTTGAAAGGACCCACGTATCTAGGGGCTAGCTTCCCTTTGATACCGAAGCGACGAGTACCTTTCATTGGAGAGACGTGGAGGTAGACATGGTCTCCGATCTCGAAAGCCAAATCACGATGCTTGCTATCATAGTAACTCTTCTGGCGCGATTGCGCGGCTTTGAGATTTTCACGAATGACTTTGCACATTTCTTTAGCCTCTGTGATCAAGTCATTTGCAAGAAGTTGACGTTCACCAGTCTCTGACCAATTAAGAGGAGTACGGCACTTTCTACCATAGAGAATCTCGAATGGGGCCTTGCCCGAACTCGCTTGGAAGCTGTTGTTGTAGGAGAACTCGGCATATGGAAGACAATCTTCCCAGTTCATACCGAAAGAAATGATACAAGCCCTGAGCATATCTTCAAGAATTTGATTTACTCGCTCGACTTGGCCACTAGTTTGAGGATGGAAGGTTGTTCTGAAGCGAATGTTGGTGCCCATAGCCTTCTGAAAGGAATCCCAGAACTTAGAGTTAAAGATGCTTCCACGATCTAAAGATATCAACTGCAGAATGTCATGCAAGGAGACAATCCTGGAGGTATATAGCTTTGCCAACTGAGCTGCTGTGATAGATTCTTTGGTAGGAAGAAAATGAGCCACTTTAGTAAGCTTGTCGATGACAACAAAGATAGCATCATGCCACGCTTGGACTTGGGAAAACCAGTCACGAAGTCCATTTCAATATGGTCAAACTTCCATTCTGGAATGGCAAGAGGTTGGAGGAGACCAGCTGGTCGTTGGTGTTCTGCCTTCACTCTTCTGCAGACATCACATTCATTCACGAACTGAGCAATCTCGCGCTTCATTCGAGTCCACCAGTATGACTGCTTGAGGTCATGGTACATCTTTGTACTTCCAGGATGAATAGATAGGAGTGAATTGTGAGCCTCGTTCAAAATGACTTTACGAAGGTCACTTTTAGGAACAACAATTCGATCCTCGAAGAATAGAGTATCTTTGTCATCCAGGAGATAGCACTTGTACTTGGGTTGGCTCTTGGCAATCCCATTCGTCACCTTCTTCACCATTGCATCAAGAAGTTGTGCCTCACGAATCTGATCTTCCAAAGTAGGAGAGACTTGGAGGTTGGCAAGGAATCCTTGAGGAACAACTTGGAGATTAAGTTTGCGGAAAGCTTCACAAAGATCCGGTTGGAAGGGCTTGAGAATCAAACTGTTGCAGTAAGCCTTCCTGCTCAAAGTGTCAGCAATGACATTGACCTTTCCTGGAGTATATTCGATATTCGGATTATACTCTTGAATCATTTTGACCCAATGAGTTTGCCTGAGGTTGAGGTTCGGCTGAGTGAAGATGAACTTGAAGCTCTTATGATCAGTGAAGATGTCCACTTTCCTTCCCAACAAGAGATGTCTCCATGTTAAAAGAGCATGGAAAACTGCCGCCAACTCGAGGTCATGAATGGGGTAGTTCTTTTCGTTGGGCTTCAACTGGCGAGAGGTATAGGCCACAACTTTCTTCTCTTGCATTAACACATCACCGAGACCTTGCAGGGAAGCATCCCGGAAAACTTCGAATGGTTTGGATTCATCAGGAGGAGTAAGAACTAGAGTTGTGACTAACTTCTGTAGCGACCAAACCTCAAACGGTCCAATCTCTGTGCTCAGGTGTCATCCCTGGATCAGTAATGCTGACACCACACAGTACTTGAAGGATTTATAACAGAATAGCAATCACACACTTATTACATCGAGTGTCTCAAATGAGAACTTATTACAATAAATATGGCTTAAGGCCATCTAATAACAATAACACCGGAAGGCTTGGAAGCTAAGTGAGTCCATCAACTCTAACGGCATCACTAAGCATAGAACCACGACCTAAAAGCACCTTAATCGTCGTCTGAAAAGTTTGCAACATTAACGTTGCAGGCCGAAACGGGTTAGCACATGGAATATGCTGGCAAAGTAACACATAGAGAGTAATGGAATGAAATAGGCTATTCTATATGCATATTTGGCTGCTGGAAAGCTCTATGGTTACAGTTTTGCGTAAAGCCCATTTTCCCCTACTGCAAAGGAATAAATTTTATTTAACTATCATGGTAGTTGTTAAACATTGAGAATGGTTGAGAGCATTCTCAATCCCAATTAATCATCATCATTAAACAAAACCCAACAAAATTAATTTTAGAGTAACATGATGAGATTCACATGATAATCCAAGTACTAGATACTCATGATGTCCATAACCGGGGACACGGCTAACCATGATTAGTTTATACACTCTGCAGAGGTTTGCACACTTTTCCCCACAAGACTCGATCGCCTCCGTTTGATTTCTCGCACTACATGGTGTTTGAGAAACGGATGACCGAGACATAGTCTTTCAGAAGCGCTAGCACCTTACGATCGGGTAGACTGTCACACCTACTTTCCCCTACATCTGCTAGTCTACCACTGTAAGAGTTCACACAACTTAATCAACTATGCTAGAGCCCATAGTAGCTTGTGGCTGCACACGAAAGTTTCTAGCATGAATAATCTCATGATCCCTTTGAGCCTGGGTGACGGTCCAAAAAAAACAGGCAATTGTTGGAATACTCAGGTGCCTCAATCCAGCCAGATGTGTATTTAAGTTGCCACCTTAGATAAACCATTAATTTAACAATCTCACAACTTTCATGGATACACTCACCCAATCCACGTCTACTAGCATAGCATGGCATAAGAAGCAAACATAGAAGTAACTCCCAAAGGTTTGATAATAACAGGTAATAGGTACTACCACAACTACTTCCCAAGCCCACAATTTAATTAGATCCTAATCATGCAATGTGTGAGGATTGATCTAATGCAATAAAAACTGGATAATTGGAAGTATGATCAAAGTGTTACGTGCCTTGCTGATGATCCGCAAAACCTAGCGATTCGAAGTAGCAAGCGGCGCACTCCGGGTACTCTATCGCAAACAAACAAGCATACAATAAGTACTCAACTAATGCACAGGTAAAACTCGAATAAAAGATCTAACCAGAAAGTTCAACTTAAGAACTCTGGTTGGCAAAAAGAATCAAATCGAACGAAGCAACGAAAGACAAACCGCAAAAGAAACAGGCTTCGTTTACTATTCTGGATCTAGGACAATTTTTACAGTGGCAAAAACTTGTTTGAGTTGATTAAACGGAAAGAGGGTTTTGAGACGAAACTCTAGGCGCTTGAATCGCCTGATTCCGATAAACGAGCGAAAAGTTAGACTAAAACGAAAATCGGATCAGGAATCGCGATCAGATAAATCACGGAATTAATCCGAGAAAAAGAAAAACGACGAACGTTTGTTAAAATGAACGAATGGGCGAACGCTCGCTAATTAAATAAACCGGAAAACCAATCTATTTTAAAAAACTAAAACTAAAAAAACCGAACAAAACGGACGGAAAACCGATCGGTTTTCTAAAAAAAACCGGCAGCGAAAAACTACCTCCGGCGGCGGCGGATCCGGTGGTCCGGCGAGGCGGAGCGGCGGCGAGGCTGAAAGTGCAACTATCCCTAGTTGGTTTTGGTAATTCATAACAACATATAGCTCATTGAGCTAATGCTATTCCAAGATGATCATTTTAGGAAAGCTCAATGATTGGCATGGCATGGATGGTGAAAGTGGAACCCTCAAAATGCTAAGGACAAAGGATTGGCTCTAGCTCATATGCTCAAGATCTTCATTTTACATTTTAGTGATCCAAGATCACATTGAGTCCATAGGAAAAGCCAATACTATCAAGGAGGGATGAGGTGTTGCTTAATGAGCCTCTTGCTTCATGTGCTTAATGGTATGCTCCAAAATCCTCAGCTACTTCCCCATATCCACATTTGACCTAAACCCAAAGCCAAACTCGGCCCTACCGATTCTTTCAACCCGTCGCCACCGAGTTTCACTTGTCATAGCCATTTCCAAACCCTAAGCAAATCGGTTCTACTGATAGGGATCTCGGTCTCACCGAGATGGGATTGCAATCTCTTTGTTTCCTTTTCGTAACTTTTCGGTCTCACCGAAAGAGCGGATCGGTCCCACCAAGATTGCAATGTAAACTCTCTGTTTTCCTTTTTGTAACATTTCAGTCTCACCAAAAGAGCAAATCGGTCCCACCGAGTTTGCGTGACCAACTCTCTGGTTAGCTTATTACCAAATCGGTCTCACCAAGTTTGTGTGATCGGTATCACCGAGATTACGTTATGCCCTAACCCTAACCATATCGGTCCTACCGAGTTGCATGTCAGTCCCACCGAAAATCTCTAACGGTCACTAGGTTTACTATTTTGGTCCGATCGAGTTTGTTGATTCGGTCCCACCGAGATTGGTAAGTTGTCTGTAACGATTGGATTTTGTGTGGAGGCTATATATACCTCTCCACCTCCTCTTCACTCGAGAGAGAGCCATCAGAACACATCTACACTTCCAACTCATATGTTCTGAGAGAGAGTCACAAACCCTCTTGTTAGTAAGACAAGGGACAAGGTAACCTAATAGTTTTCATGGACATCATCTTGTGTGTGCATCACTCTATGTCTATGGTTATCCTTGTTTGTTCCTTGTGGGACTAACCCATGTAGGTATTGAAAGTGCAATTCAATCAAATGGATAGCTCCAAGTGATCTACATCAACATTGAGCATCCACATCTTCAACATCTACATGAAGTCATCATCGACAAAACCCAAGGTTAGTTCATCCCTCTTAGGGGGGATATCACATCTAGGGGGAGCTTTACTCTAAGACTTGAGCTAAAGCAACTCTAATGATGTGAACACAACAATGCTTTATATAAAAGTGGTAACCCCACTTGAGCTTAAACGATGAGTATGACCTATGATCAAGTGTTCTCACTTGACTCCTAAGTCAATATACTCCTATATAGATGACCTAGTCATCGCCAATTGCTTGATAGATGCTAGAATTGGTTGTGCATGCTTTGTCACTTATTTCAATTGCCATTTTATTGTGTGAGCATGTTGGTTGCATATTTTACTCACTCGAGGACATCCACTTGTTGTTTTGATTGTTTGGTTTTATTTCCCTTTGCCAAGTGGATGGACAAGAATGCCTAAGAACCTCCTCTAGCTATCTATGCTTTTCTCGTCTCAAACTCTATTCATGCTACATCACAAAATTTGATCAAGTCAGATTCAAACCACTCTGTGTGAGGAGCACTCGGAGTCCCCGATTCGTCATAGACTTAAACTTCCAAAACCTCTTTGTGATTCTTGGTCTGACCGATATCCTACTTTCGGTCCTACCGAGATCATTAAGTTGATCTGATTTTTCGATCTCGGTGCAACCGATTTGAACCATTCGGTCACACCGAGTTGCAATAACTGTATACAGTTTTGCATCTCGGTGCCACCGAGTTGTTCCACTCAGTCACACCGACAGGGTCGGGCTATATATAGTCATGGGCAAAAATTTGGAAACTTCTCCGAAGCCCTTCGCCCGCGCGATAGCTCGCTCTGCCAACGTGGTCTCTGGATCGTCTCCTCGCCGCCAGCCGCCTCCAGTCGCTGGTATCCATCGCTGTCAATGGAATTCAACCCCGCCATTGCCACCGTAGCAAGTCTGATTCCTAGCACATTGTGATCTTATTGTTTCTAGCCATTATTGAAACACTCGTATCCAGTCAATACGTTCGTAGAATAGGATTGATTCAAAAAAAATTAGGTTTAGGTTTCCGCCGAAACCATCTCGGACCCACCGAGTTGAAAAACACAGTCCCACCGATTTGGCTCATGCCATTGCACAAGTAAGACTCGGTCTGACCGAGAATTACTAATCGGTGTGACCGATTTTGGAACTTTGTGAAACCCTAGGAGTCTCGGTGCCACCGAACTGTGACTCGGTCTGACCGAGTTCAATAGTTTAGGTTCCAAAACTGCTTCAGTATCACCAAGTTTAAAAATCGGTAGATCCGAGATGATTTCAGTGGGAAACTAAAACTAGATTTTGAATCATTCTTTTGCAAAAATCTCTGCATTTTGTGATGCTCATCCACTCTACCTCATCTATAAACTATTCACAGGGTCAGCAGTCAGCTTGTTCATCATGTCAGATCAGAGTGACAGCCAGAATGTGTCAGAACAGCAAGTGCACATGAGTGAGGGCACTAGTCCCTCCAGTTCTTCAGATGAAGGCAGCAGGAGCACCCCTAGCAACCTGCCAAAAGCTGCCACCAGACAGAGGAAGAAGAGAACCTCAGACTCAGAGGATGAGGATTATGTGGCAGAAGAGGAAGCCACTTCCAAGAGAGTTGTGCTCAAGAAGGAATATGGCCCAGCACAGAGCACAAAGCCAGGGATGAAAGTCAAAAGGCAAGCACGTAGGCAGCCTATGCCAAAGGCCAGAGCCTCAACTCAGATTCTTGAAAAGCCTGCAACCATAGAGCCAGTTGCTGCTGAAGGGAAGAAGAGGAAGGAAAGGGTCAAAAAGACCACTGCTAGAGTGCTTGGGAGATCCTCAATCATGAGAGATTCTGAAGAGGAAGAGGAAGAAGAGGTTGCTGCACCAGCACCTAAGGCACCTAAGCTTATGGGTGATGCTATAAGATCAGGGGCTACTGCATCCAAGCCCAAGGAAGCAGCCAAAGCTGCCTCCAAGCCCAAGTCAGCTCCAAAGAGGAACACAAGGAGCATACCAGCTGCTGAGAAGAACAAGGCCCCAGTGCCTGAAGCTGCTGAAGATGATGATGAATGACAAGTTCTGAGAAAACTCAAGCCCAAGATCCCAGACCACAATGATGCTCATCCTGTGGCTGAGGACATGAAAATCAGAAGAGATTCAGGGCTAAGGAAGTGGAGAGAAGCAGATCAGTATGCTTCAAGGAGAAGAACTGTTGTTGACTACAGGTTCCACACTAAGGAACAACAGGACTTCTATGAGACAGTTTTGTTGGACAAGAAGCCCATTGTTTGTGACATGAGATGGGTCAATTGGGAGTACATCAAGGACAATGAAGAACACTATCCTGGAGTGTATGACAGTTTCAATGCTTGTGGAGTAGCATACTTTGTTGGGCAGAAGCTCACAAAGTGGAATGAAGAGTTGATCATGCAGTTCTACTCCACAGCACACTTCTATCCAGATGGAAGGATTGTGTGGATGTCTGAAGGTGCGAGGTACCAATCTACAGTTGCTGAATGGGCTCAGCTGATCAATGCCCCATAAGAGCAGGAAGATGACTTGGATATCTCTGCCAAGAAGAAGATGGATCACAATTCCATGTCAAAAATGTACAAGAAGATCCCAAATGAAGCTCTTGGAACTTTCAAGTTTGGCTCAGTGCATTATCTTCTGTCAGGGCTGCCAACTATCAACTGGATCCTAAGGCACACTCTCTTGCCCAAGTTAGGTGATCACAAGATGATCAGAGGCCATGCAATAAATTTGCTTCATATATTTGATGTGCCACAGAAGTTCAAGGTGATGAGCCTCATGGTAGAGACCATTAAGAGGACAGCAGCTACTCAGAAGAGGAGCTGTGGATATGCCCCACAAATTCAGGAGTTAATCAACTCAAAGATGGGCACAGGCACATACCTGCTGGACAAGGAACACCTTCCCATCCATCCAGATTTTGAGGACAATCAAGTTGTCATGAATGAGAATGAACCATCATCTGCACAAGCACAAGCAAAGAAGGAGAAGGAAAGGAAGGAGAAAGCTACCAAGATGCCAACTCAAGAGGAGGCATCTGAGTATTTCTTGAAAACCAAACAAGAGCAGCTTGGTTACTTGATTGCATCCACACTGAGGATTGAGAAAAGACTGGCCACCCTAACTCAGAATTAGCAGAGCTTAGAGAGGATCATGGAACAAAAGTTCTATGACTTGGATGTCAAAGTAAGAGAGATTCAGTCTGCAGTGGAGCAACTTCAAGATGACATGCAGGAGAGGAGAGGGAAGACTACAACTGATGCATTTGCCAGAGTGCCACGAGCTCAGAGGTCGATTGCAGTGCCAGTTCCTGACACCAGAGCCACCACTTCTGCACCAGCTACAGCTTCAGTTCAACCAGCTCCAGCATCTACTTCAGCTCCAACTCCAACCACGTCTACAGAAGGCTTCGTCCTTGGAGTGATCCAGACTCCACCACCACCAGAAGATCAAGCTTGAGAGTCGATCTAGCACTATGCATTTTCTAGGAACTTTTTGGTAACTTGTTGCCAAAGGGGGAGAAAAATGTATAGATCATAGGCTTCGAGAGAGAGAGAGAGAGTTGTTTTATTCTCTTTTGCTTTATTTGGTGGTTTTTAGAACTTTGTTTGCTTTTGGTTGAGATACTTTGATATGCCTGTGAGACATTGATGATCATGTGTTTGATCATAAGCTACACTTATGCATGCTTGCTATATCTTATCTATCTTATGTGATCATTCACTTCCTTTGGTGATGAGTGCATGTATTTCATTCTTATTTTTTTGAGCGCTCCACCAAGATGTATGTGACATGGAAGAGTAACCCATGACTCTAACTCTTTGTGCATTTGCAGTCCAAAGAAAATTTTAAATATGCACAAATTTAGGGGAGCTCTTACTTATCACATACTTCTCAAAGCGACGACATATTTCATTCTTATTATCATTTGTCGAAGCTTTGATCTATATGTTGTTATCAATTACCAAAAAGGGGGAGATTGAAAGTGCAACTATCCCTAGGTGGTTTTGGTAATTCATAACAACATATAGCTCATTGAGCTAATGCTATTCCAAGATGATCATTTCAGGAAAGCTCAATGATTGGCATGGCATGGATGGTGAAAGTGGAAACCTCAAAATGCTAAGGACAAAGGATTGGCTCTAGCTCATATGCTCAAGACTCTTCATTTTACATTTTAGTGATCCAAGATCACATTGAGTCCATAGGAAAAGCCAATACTATCAAGGAGGGATGAGGTGTTGCTTAATGAGCCTCTTGCTTCATGTGCTTAATGATATGCTCCAAAATCCTCAGCTACTTCCCCATATCCACATTTGACCTAAACCCAAAGCCAAACTCGGCCCTACCGATTCTTTCAACCCGGCGCCACCGAGTTTCACTTGTCATAGCCATTGCCAACCCTAAGCAAATCGGTTCTACCGATAGGGATCTCGGTCTCACTGAGATGGGATTGCAATCTCTCTGTTTCCTTTTGGTAACTTTTCTGTCTCACCGAAAGAGCGGATCGGTCCCACGGAGATTACAATGTAAACTCTCTGTTTCCTTTTTGAAACATTTCAATCTCACCAAAAGAGCAAATTGGTCCCATCGAGTTTGCTTGACCAACTTTCTGCTTAGCTTATTACCAAATCGGTCTCACTGAGTTTGTGTGATCGGTCTCACCGAGATTACGTCACTAGTAGAAAACAGGGCTTTGGTCCAGGCCGGGTCAGCCCATTAGTCCCGATTCAGTCTAGAACCGGGACCAATGTGGGCACATTGGTCCCGGTTCGTGAGCCCAGGGGGCCGGCCGGGCCACGTGGGCCATTGGTCCCGCTTCATCTGGACCTTTTGGTCCCGGTTGGTGGGACAAACCGGGACCAATGGGCCTCGCTCCTGGCCCACCACCATTGGTCCCGGTTGGTGGCTTGAACCAGGACCAAAGGCTCCCCTTTAGTCCCGGTTCATGCCACCAATCGGGACCAATGAGGTGCCTATATATACCCCCTCGAGCAAGAGCAGAGCACAATGCTCTGTTTTTTCTGGCCGAGGGGGGGAGGGCTTTGTGGTGCTCTAGCTCACCTCCTATGCACATGAGGTGTTCGATGGAATGCCCAAGCCACACTACTTAAGATTTCTCCTCTCGAAGCTCGACCTCCAAGCTCCATTTTCCTCGAGATTTGTCTAGATTTAGCGGTCCGTCACGCCCCGTCCCCGTCTTCACCGCCGTCGATCACCCGCGCCGATCTCATCACCGACACCACCGTGGTGAGCCTCTTGTTCTTATCTTCTTTCTAAAAGGAAAAATATTCTTACTTGTATGTTTAGATAGATACTTGTATCATTTTCTTACATTTATTATTACATCTTATATAGTGCGATGGTTTTGGTATCCGCCCCCGTCGGCCCTCGTCCTGTCTATGATTCGGATGTGGTATGTATATTATCTTTATAACTATTGGTTCATTTATTGTTTATGAAAATTATGCCGACCAACATGACATAGATTTTATTTATCTAGGATGTATGTGAATTGGAAATGCCAACCGACCCTATTGTCGAGAGGTTAAATTTAGTTGAAGAAGAAAACAATTTGTTGAAGGAAAAAATAAAAAAAATTGAGGAGGAGAAGATGATATTGGAGTTGCATGTTGCAGATGTCGTCGATGATCACAAGATCAAGATGGATGCAATGCGCTTGAAGATTAGAAAGATTAGAAAATATGCCATTCATACCGAGGCTTGGTATCATTATGCCGTTGGATCAATTGTTACCTTGGTTGCGATTATGATCGCATTTGTTTTCCCATTGAAATGTTTTACATAGTTTCAATGTATGGTTTAATTAATTAGATGCTCTGGAGAGCTATATGTTGTTAGATGAGAACTATGTATGCACTTTGGTTTTAATGTGATGATGAACTTCTATTAATTTGGACACTTAATTATATATAATGCAGGAAGATGAACCAGCAATGGATGTACGGTGACAGACACACCCGCGAGTACATTAAGGGCGTGCATGAGTTTCTCGATGCGGCTGAGGCAAACAAGTAGAACGGTTTTATGTGTTGTCCATGCACTGAATGTGGGAATACGAGGTCTTACTCTAACCGGAAAATCCTTCACTCCCACCTGCTTTACAAGGGTTTCATGCCACACTATAATGTTTGTACGAGGCACGGAGAAATAGGGGTTATGATGGAAGACGGCGAAGAAGAAGAAGAGTACGATGACAACTATGTGCCCCCTGAATATGGTGATGCTGCAACGGGGGGAGCTGGTGAAGATCAAGAGGAACCAGACGATGTGCCCAATGATGCTGCCACGGGTGAAGCTGCTGAAGATCAAGAGGAACCAGACGATGTGCCCGATGATGATGATCTCCGCCGGGTCATTGTCGATGCAAGGACGCAATACATTAGTCAAAAGGAGAAGCTCAAGTTCGATCGCATGTTAGAGGATCACAAAAAAGGGTTATACCCCAATTG
Source organism: Triticum monococcum (assembly GCA_034509565.1). Classification (NCBI taxonomy): domain Eukaryota; kingdom Viridiplantae; phylum Streptophyta; class Magnoliopsida; order Poales; family Poaceae; genus Triticum; species Triticum monococcum. The sequence continues at coordinate 566,961,718 of CM067841.1, read as the reverse complement.
CGAAGATGGCAACACAAAGCTCGGTACCATACTGGAATTGCTACAGTGGAAGGCAGAGAATGCTATGGCTGACAAAGGATTTGAGAAGCTTCCAAAGGATAACGAATTGCCCGACAGTACATACGCAGCAAAGAAGGTCGTATGCCCTCTAGGATTGGAGGTGGAGAAGATACATGCACGCCCTAATGATTGCATCCTCTACCGCGGTGCATACAAGGATCTGAACGCATGCTCGGTATGCGGTGCATTGCGGCATAAGATCAGACGAGATGACCCTGGTGATGTTGACGGCGAGCCCCCCAGGAAGAGGGTTCCTGCGAAGGTGATGTGGTATGCTCCTATAATACCACGGTTGAAACGTCTTTTCAAAAACGAAGAGCATGCCAAGTTGATGCGATGGCACAGTGAGAACCAAAAAAAAAGATGGGAAGTTGAGAGCACCCGCTGACGAGTCGCAGTGGAGAAAAATTGAGAGAAAGTACTGCGATGAGTTTGCAAAGGACCCAAGGAATGTATGGTTTGCTTTAAGCGCGGATGGCATTAATCCTTTCGGGGAGCAGAGCAGCAATCACAGCACCTGGCCCGTGAGTCTATGTATGTATAACCTTCCTCCTTGGATGTGCATGAAGCGGAAGTTCATTATGATGCCAGTTCTCATCCAAGGCCCTAAGCAACCCGGCAACGACATTGATGTGTACCTAAGGCCATTAGTTGAAGAACTTTTATAGCTTTGGAATGGAAACGGTGTACGTACGTGGGATGAGCACAGACAGAAGGAATTTAACCTTAAGGCCTTTCTGTTCGTGACCATCAACGATTGGCCCGCTCTCAGTAACCTTTCAGGACAGACAAACAAAGGATACCACGCATGCACGCACTATTTAGATGACACTGAAAGTATATACTTGGACAAATGCAGGAAGAATGTGTACCTGGGCCATCGTCGATTTCTTCCAACCAACCATCAATGTCGAAAGAAAGGCAAGCAGTTCAAAGGCGAGGCAGATCACCGGAAGAAGCCCGCCATGCGCACCGGTGATCACGTGCTTGCTATGGTCAATGATTTACACTACGTAATCTTTGGAAAGGGTCCCGGTGGACTAGCTGTTCCGAATGACGCTGAGGGACACGCACCCATGTGGAAGAAGAAATCTATATTTTGGGAGCTACCCTACTGGAAAGACCTAGAGGTCCGCTCCTCAATCGACATGATGCACGTGACGAAGAACCTTTGCGTGAACCTGCTAGGCTTCTTGGGCATGTATGGGAAGACAAAAGATACACCTGAGGCACGGGAGGACCTGCAACGTTTGCACGAAAAAGACGGCATGCCTCCGAAGCAGTATAAAGGTCCTGCCAGCTATGCTCTTACAAAAGAAGAGAAAGAAATCTTCTTTGAATGCCTGCTCAGTATGAAGGTCACGACTGGCTTCTCGTCGAATATAAAGGGAATAATAAATATGCCAAAGAAAAAGTTTCAGAACCTAAAGTCTCATGACTGCCACGTGATTATGACGCAACTGCTTCCGGTTGCATTGAGGGGGCTTCTACCGGAAAACGTCCAATTAGCCATTGTGAAGCTATGTGCATTCCTCAATGCAATCTCTCAGAAAGTGATCGATCCAGAAATCGTACCAAGGCTAAGGAGTGATGTGGCGCAATGTCTTGTCAGTTTCGAGCTGGTGTTCCCACCATCCTTCTTCAATATCATGACACACATCCTAGTTCATCTAGTCGACGAGATTGTCATCCTCGGGCCCGTATTTGTACACAATATGTTCCCCTTTGAGAGGTTCATGGGAGTCCTAAAGAAATATGTCCGTAACCGCGCTAGGCCAGAAGGAAGCATCTCCATGGGCCATCAAACAGAGGATGTTATCGGGTTTTGTGTTGACTTCATTCCTGGCCTTAACAAGATAGGTCTCCCTAAATCGCGGTATAAGGGGAGACTGACTGGAAAAGGCACTCTTGGAAGAGACTCAATAATATGCAGGGACGGATGTTCTTGGTCTCAAGCACACTACACGGTTCTACAGAACTCTAACTTGGTGACCCCGTATGTCGATGAACACAAGAACAGTCTGCGCTCCAAACAGCCGGAGCAGTGCGACGACTGGATTACGTGTGAACACATCAGGACTTTCAGCAGTTGGTTGGAAACATGTCTCAGAGGTGACAACACTGTTTATGATGAGTTGTACTTGTTGTCCAGGGGACCATCTTTGACTGTATTGACTTACAAAGGATACGAGATAAAAGGGAATACAGTTTACATGATCGCCCAAGATCAAAAGAGCACCAACCAAAACAGCGGTGTCCGCTTTGATGCAGCAACCGAGAGCGGAAAGGATACATATTATGGTTACATAGTGGACATATGGGAACTTGACTACGGACCTGATTTTAAGGTCCCTTTGTTTAAGTGCAAATGGGTCAATCTGTTAGGCGGCGGGGTACAGGTAGACCCACGGTACGGAATGACAACAGTGGATCTGAAAAATCTTGGGTACACTGACGAACCGTTCGTCCTAGCCAATGGTGTTGCACAGGTTATCTATGTGAAGGACATGTCTACCAAACCGAGAAAAAGAAAAGATAAGGAAGCGAATACATCATACGATGAGCCAAAGCGCCACATAGTTCTTTCAGGAAAAAGGGACATCCTGGGAGTGGACGGCAAGACAGACATGTCTGAAGATTATGAAAAGTCTCATGAAATTCCTCCCTTGAATGTCAAGGCTGACCCAAGCATCCCGATAAACAATGAAGATTACCCATGGTTACGGCACAATAAGCGAATGACACAAGCGAAGAAAAAGTGAAGACTTTCACCCGCAACTTTGCAACACACGAACATGCTACCATTGTCCGTTTTGTACATGCACATGCTATGTGGGTGAAATTATGATACCATCCCAACTTTCAACTTTTTCAGAATTCATTCAAAATGCTTTCATGTCTTATGGTTCGGCCCTCGTAATACCATGACCATTAGTCCCTGGCCCATGCCAACTTTTAACTTTCAACTTTCTAAAACTAATGGCACTAACAGAAACTTTCAACTTTCATCTACTCTCATTTTTAGTAAGTTAATCACAAACTTGTGATTCAAACAATTTTTAAAGAATTCAAATTTTAACTATTCAAATTTGAAAACTAATGGCACTAACAGAAAGTTTATAATTTTTCTAAAACTAATGGCACTAACAGAAAGTTTATAATTTTGCTGACCTAAAATCAAAAAGAATTAAAAAATAAAGCAAAAACAAAAGGAAATAAATAATGCAGATAACAAAACAAAAAAACTGGAAAAAAAAATAAAAATAGCAACAATAAGTATTCTGTTGTAAGTAGAAACAAAATAAAATAAATAAATAAATAAAGAAAACAAAAAAACAAAAAAAGTGTTTTCAAATTTGAAAAAATGGCACTAACAGATAGTTTATAATTTTTCTAAAACTAAAAGCAAAAAGAATTAAAAAAATAAAGCAAAAACAAATGAAAATAAATAATGCAGAAAACAAAACAAAAAATTGGAAAAAAATAAAAAAAATTGCCACCTATTGGGCCACCACGGCCTGAATACGACTAGAAACCCAACATGGGCCAGGATTCAGGCCCGCAGAAGGCCCAATAGGCCCACAGGCAAAGCAGTGTCAGATTAGGCCCATAGCCCTGCAGTTCAGAGGAGTTCGAGAGGGAGGAGGTAGCAGAGCTTATAAAAAGCTGTTGGGCGCTGTCAACTAGCGAGGTGGGACTAAACTTTTAGGCGCGGGGCAGCACAAGGCCATTGGTCCCGGTTGGTGACACCAACTGGGACTAAAGGGTGCATTGGTCACGGTTCGTGGCACCAACCGTGACCAATGACCTCCTTTAGTCCCGGTTGGTGCCACCAACCGGGACCAAAGGCCGCCGCTTCCCGCCCTTTGGGCTGCTGAAAAGAGGCCTTTGGTCCCGGTTTGTGGCACAAACCGGGACTAAAGGGGTGCGTTAGTCCCGATTGGCGCCACCAACCGAGACCAAAGGCCTGGCTATATATACAACACTTGTCAAAATTTTCATTCAGTTCCTCAACTCCCTGCCGCCGATGCCACCCTCTGCCCCGACGCCCTGCTCCTCGTCGTCATCGCACCGTTGCCGCCCGCGCCCCGCGTCGCCCCGACGCCGTCGCCGCCGCCCTTGACGCCATCTGCCCCGACGCCCTGCTCCTCGTCGCCGTCGCCCGCGCCCGTCGTCGTCACCCCGTCACCGACCGCGCCCCACATCGCCCCGACGCCGTCGCTGCCCCGCGCCGCCCCGACGCCGTCGCCGCCGCCCTCGACGCCATCTGCCCCGACGCCGGCGCCGCTCCCCTCTGTCAGCACCTGCCGCCATGCCCTCTGCCCTGCTGGCGCCACCATGTTTTTTTCATATGTTGCAATATGTTTTTTTATTTTTATTAGTTTATTTTTTGTTCATATGTGATGTATATGTGTATGTGGCTATAATGTATATGTGTATGTGATGTATGTGGCTAGAATTTGCTAAATATATATGATGTTTTTTAGGTTATTTTCATTTGTAGAACTTTTTTATGTATCTAGGAATATTTTTGTTCATAGATGATAGATGATCAAATGATGATTTTTTTGTTCATAGATGATAGATGATCAAATGATGTTTTTTTTTGTTCATAGATGATCATATGATTTTTTTAGGTTATTTTCATTTGTAGAAATTTTTGTTCATATATGGATATTTAGGGGGGCGAGGGTCGAGAACTAGTTTAGGGGGCCGAGGGTCGAGAACTAGTTTAGGGGGTCGAGGGTCAAGAACGTCGGACATTCATGAGAGAGGCGGGGAAGAAGGGGAAGAAGAGGGAGAAGAAGAGGAAGAAGAATAAAAAGAGGAGAAGAAAGAATAAATGAGAAGAAGTTCTTCTCCTCTATTCTTTCTTCTCTTCTTTTTTCTTCTTCTTCTTCCTCTTCTTTTTTTATCGGGAACGAGGGTCGTCGAGGGGTCGAGGGGGGGACGGCGAACATTCATGAGAGAGGCGGGGAAGAGGGAGAAGAAGAGGAGAGGAAGAAGAGGAAAAAAGAAGAGGAAGAAGAAGAATAAAAAGAGGAGAAGAAAGAATAGATGAGAAGATTCTTCTCATCTATTCTTTCTTCTCCTCTTTTTATTCTTATTCTTCCTCTTCTTTTTGTTATCAGGAACGAGGGCATGTTGAGAGTGTCGTCGAGCGGTCGAGGGTCGGGAAACTAGGGCTTACCCGAAGAAGGAGAAGAAGAGAAGAGGAGAAAAAAAAGAAAAGGAAAAAAAGAGGAAGAAGAAGAAAAAAAAAGAGGACAAGAAGAAGGAATAGAGGAGATGACTTTGTCAGTTCTTCTTCTCCTCTAGCTATTCCTTTCTTCTTCTCCTCTTTTTTTCTTCTTCTTCTTCTTCTTCTTAATTTTTATCGGGGGTTCGAGGGTTCGAGGGGTCGAGGATCGCCGAGGGGTCGAGAGAGGTTTCCTAGTGTCAAAGTATTGAAGAAATCCATGCCTTCATCATTAGCCGGAACTAACTAGGTCATGTTGGTACGAAGTTCTGCAAAGTTGTTCTGGAATGGAGTCCCGGATAGGATAATCCGCCTTTTGGTATGAATTCAGCAAAGGCCTTCCAAATAGCGATATTCGGAAGGCTCTTGCTGAACTTTGTACCAAAAAGCGAATTATCCTATCTGGGACTCCGTTCCAGAACAACTTTGAAGAGCTTCGTACCATCATGCGCATGTTACTTTTGCCTAATGACAAAGACATGGTTTTGTTGAATCCTTTGACACTAGGCAACCTCCCGACCCCTCGGCGATCCTCTCAAACATGAGAGGAAGAAGAGGATAAAAAAAGAAGAGGAAGAAGAAAAAAAAGAGGAGAAGAAAGAATAGAGGAGTTCTTCTCCTCTATTCTTTCTTCTCCCCTTTTTTTTCTTCTTCTTCCTCTTTTTTTATCGGGAATGAGGGTCGTTGAGGGACATAGATATAGTGTCGTCGTTGTCGATATATACCCCCTCCTGATAGCTTACTATGATTAGGTAGCTAGTTCTACGTTCGGCACTAATATATCCATCTGTCATGTTTGAATAATAATTGCCATGTTGTAAATATTTGTAGAAACTATGGACACCGCCCTAGACAAAGCAAAAGAAGCGTTGTTGGGGGACATAATCGCAGAAGGAAGTGATGCCGTCTCGTTTTTTCTCAACGAAACCGATGGTCTGGAAGGAGAGGGTGAACAAGCTAGCTACGGTGACCAAATGCCGGTGCAAGAAGAAGGACATGAGGACGGCTCCAGTGACCCAATGCCGGTGCAAGAAGGAGACCGTGATGACGGCTCCGGTGACCGAACCGAGTCCGGCCAGGTATATATATTAGTTAAGCCTGTGCTGACTAGCTGATTGATGCATTCATTGTTTTGGTATGTACACATATTAATCAAGTCTTTGTTCTTTTTTCTAGCCCTCCGGATCGAGCACAACTTTGGTAAAGAGACGAGGCCTGAAGAAAAAGTTGAGCTTGGATGAAAAGTTTGAAATCATAGCAATCGCGCCCGATGGCCAACCGATTGAACCCCTCCGGACAAAGAGCGCATTTGTTGCTCAGTGCTGGGTTCTGCTTAGGGACAAGATCCCGATAAGCATCCAGCAATGGTTTAAGCCGGCTATAGAAGAACCTGAGGTGTCTTATGTCAATGATATGCACAAAAATGATCTTTGGACTGAGCTGAAGTCAAATTTCACCCTACTGTCAGAGGATAATCCAGAGAACCCAGTTAAAGAGAAATTAATCAAGTCTTTTGCTCTTAAGAGGATGGCAGAACTATTCAGGAGGTGGAACAAAGAGCTGAATAAGTTTGTCGAAAATAATGAGACACCAGAATTCAAGGGCAGATATGAGAAGATCAGAGATCACTGGCCCGCATTTGTGGCCCACAAGACATCAGAAAAGAGTAAGAAGATGTCGGCGACAAACAAGCAAAATGCTGCGAAGAAGAAGCGTCACCATCGCACGGGGTGAGATGGCTACCTCGTAGCCCGGCCTATGTGGTCCAAGACTGAGAATGATCTAGTTGATAAAGGGATCGAACCAGAGACAAGTAACTGGCCAGACCATTGCCGGACTTGGTTCTTCGGGGCTGGCGGAACCTTGGACCCTGTGACAGGGAAGGGCATTTGGACGAACAATCAAATGGACATACCAGTCAGTAAGCTTAAGCAGTATATCGAAGCAGCGCAGGAAGGGACATTCTTTCTAGACAGAGAGAACGACGAGCTCACAATGGCCCTCAGGAATCCTGAGCACCCTGGACGGACACTCGGCACGCCAGGCTCCATTCCGTGGAAGGTTGGGTTTCCGGACGCAGGCGGTTACAAATCCCATGAGAGGAAGAAAAAAGTGCAGCAGACCCAAATGCAGGCGCTGCAAGCAAGGGTAGACGCGATAGAGGAACGAGAAGCAAATCGCAGCAAACGTACTGCCGAAGCCTCCCCCAAAGCTACCCCGCCATCTCAGCGCAGAAGCAGCGTGGCTTCCACTGAGCTGCTTCAGCCGAAGCATGCCTTGACGGCTCCTGCCAGCTATCCCATGGATGCTATCACGGAGTCTCAAAATTGCCACCTTATGACGCAATGGATGAATTTGAAGGTCAAGGCGGCTGTTGGCTCTGTTTATCCTACTGAACCCGGTGCAACTTTTCACAGTCGGCCGATTCCAGAAGGATATGCCAGGGTGATGGTGGATGAAATAACGGAGGGATTTGAGGACCTCCAGCATGACCACCCTACCGGTGAAGGGGAGACTCGGCTGGGGTATGCTCTAAAGACTCCATGCCTATGGCGGAAGGAGCTCATCAACCTTCCGAACTGGACGCCTCCGCCTCCGCCTCCTCCTCCTCCTCCTCCGGCGAGTTAGGGCACTATGCCTCCTCCACCGCCTCCTCCTCCGGCGAGTGACGATTAGGGCCCTCGGCCGGCTCCTTCTCCGGCGCGTGGCGGCACTCCGCCTCCTTCTCCGCCTGCGCCGGCGCGCCCGAGCAGACAGCCTCCTCCTTCTCCGCCTCGTCAGCAAGGGCGGAAGAGACCCGCCGCCGCTCCGGCAGCTGCTCCGGCGCGTCATAGTCCTTCTCCTCCGCCTCGTAAGCAAGTAAAGAAGACAACTGCTCCGTCTGCTCGGTCGGCGTCTAGCAGTACAACCAAAGGCGGGAGGACATACAGATTCGGTCCTTCTCTGAAGAGTCCACAGAAGTTACCATATGAGAGGTCCCCGGAGGAGAATGCGAAGATTGCGCGAACCGAAGTGGATGACTGGTTTAAAGGGTTGAAAGCAAAGGGACATCCACCTCCGGAGGAGAAGGTAGATCCGGTGAAAGTGAAGCGCACTGTGGCTGCCCTGGCAAAACCACCCATGTCTCCACCAAAAGGCAACTATGAGCGCATTATTGCAAAGACATGGGCCGAAGCGGAGCGGTCGGGAAGTACAGTCAGTGATCAAAGGCTGAAAGAACGATGAGCAGCTGGGAAACAAATTGCCCAGCTCGGAGAACAAGCGAAGCAATCATGCCCCCCCGCTCAAGGTGCCTAGCGACATCGTCGATCTGAGGATGGTGCCCGGTTATTGCAATGTTGACGATTACCTGCCCGACGATGTACATTATGATCCCATGGAGGTGCAGATACACAGATACGAGTATGGGAAGCCTCTCGTCAAAGATGAAAAATCTTTAACAACGATGATGCAAAGATTACATGATTGGTACTTGAAAATCTGCAGAGAGTCTGAGGGGAGGAGTACTTTGTATGCGAGAGTTAAACCGGAGCATGACCTCGTTGGAATTGAACTGTTGCCTATTCCATTTGAGGAGTTCTATCAGTTTTTCAATCAATTGGCCCTTGATAAAACAACGGTCACCTGCTACTGTCTGTAAGTACTACTACTTCTGTCATTAAGTCTCTCTATATAGCTCATCTCTTTCATTGCATGTATTTATAATTACCCTCACTATATTATGCAGATTGAAGATCGCCGAATTGAAGAAAAGACAAATCGGTGATATTGGGTTCGTTAACACATATCTCATAGATGCAACTGAGGTTGAACATCGTCCTGAAGATACCGAGGCCAACTTGCTATGATCATTCAAAAAAAATGAAAACAAAGATATAATACTCTTTCCTTACAACTTCAAGTGAGTGTTACGGTCTTGTGCATATTCGGTTTCCCTTATATATTAGTCCAGGTTATAGTAATGTAATTGATGAGTTATGCATGCGTGCGCAGGTACCACTATATTCTCCTAGAGATTAGGCTTGAGCGGGGAGTAGTAACTGTCTTGGACTCTAAACGAAAAGAACCCCAAGAGTATGCGGACATGACTGAAATCCTCAAGAAGTAAGTTAAATCGATCATTATCCACCATATCAGCAACTTTGTTCATTTCCTGATATCAAGTAATTGTTTTCTTTGTCCGGCAGGGTTTGGAGAAAATTCACCAGAAAAGTTCCGGGACTGCCGAAGGAGCTGGAATTTAGACACCCGAAAGTAAGTACTATAGTAGCATGTTCCGCGCATCTCCTAGCTAGTGATTCAAGCGCTAGTTTCATCAATACCATTTAGCATTCTTGCTTATCAGTTTGATTGACCTCTATTTCTTGTAAAGTGGTTGTGGCAGGAACAAGGGAATGATTTCTGTGGATACTACGCCTGCGAGTCCATCCGCCACACGACCTGTGAGCAGGGCGGGTACTCTGACGAACAATATGAAGTACGTAAATAACAACATTCACAATTTTATTTTATTACCATCATCTGTGTTGAGTTTCATTCATTCATATATATATGTATTGACCCCCTTCTTCAAATTAGATGTTTCGGAAGCGGGATGAACTCCTAGCACCAGCTCGCATGCGAGCAACTCAAGAGGAATTGGCGGCATTCTTTCTTGACCACGTGATCGCTGAAGACGGAGAATACTATGTGATCCATGAGTCCGTATGATTATATTTGTAAGAGATAATTATTGTATATATGTAGCTGGTAGTGTCGGATAGATATACGAGAACTTGTTGTTCGACCAATCTCTCGGAGAAGGAGAGGTGGTCGATATCACTTCTCTCTGTATGCATATATGTTCATGACGATCTTCTATTTCCTTCGTTTGCTTACTAGCTAGCTAGCGTGTCTAGTCCTCTCTATACTATGTATAGTACGTAGCATCGACCAAGCACGGACATAAGAGAGGACACTTCTCTCTATTAATTGTAGCTACCTAACACAATATATGAAACACCTAAATTAACCCCCCAAAACCCCCAAACCCCGCCCCCCTTAAAAAAAAAACCCCAGCCAAAGAAATGCTGACACGTGGATGCCTATTGGTCCCGGTTGGTGCCACCAACCAGGACTGTCAGGACCCCGATTCCAAGTCACATCGATCTAGCCGGTAACACCTCATATCACTTTGCGGCCTCATGCACGGTATCCCACGGGTGTCGCCTTACCATGGCCCAGGACCGTCTGCGCCTTTTGGCTCACGTATATGATAGTGTCGCTAGCATCCATATGACAGAGAACCCGGGCCGACATGGCTAGTTGTGAACCCAAAGCGGCACTAACCTATGGGGACAGGCATACATGAATCACATCGAGCGTTTCGGTCAGCAGCGTGTGAATTCGGGCTGTAGCACTGGGCTAACAGGACTCGGGAACCCGGGATGTAGCAGGCTAGGCAGGACTCCGGATGTAACCGCGTGACATTTCCCCGAAGGGACAGACACAGGAACGAAGTGAAACACATGCTGGCAGTCAAGTGTCCTGAGCAGTAGTGCTGGGCTAACAGGACTCCGATGAACCAGGCTGTAGCGGACTACTATGGCTCATGGAAGCACTAGACTACATTTCCCCATAAGAGAGACTGCCATGGATAAACAACTAGATTGTCGGATCCCACACATACCAAGCATTTCAATCATACACACAATATGCTCGATATGTGTAAATACAACATGGCATCACAACATAACTCTACAACTCAAGTATTTATTCATTAGGCTCCGAGGAGCGAGATATTACAAACATGGGTCTCATGACCCAACATACAGAGCATACAAGCAACAAGCACATGTGGAAGCTTAACTTGTCTGAGTACAGACAACTACAAATGAAGAAGGCTGAGAAGCCTGACTATCTACCAGATCCTTCTGAGGGCACAAGATCATAGCTGAGCTAACAAGCTAAACGTCGGAGTCCCCGAGGAACTACTAGCGAGACTGAAATCTCTCTGCAAAACATAAATTAAGCAAACGTGAGTACAAATGTACCCAGCAAGACTTACATCAGAACTATCTACATATGCATCGGTATCAATAAAGGGGTGGTGGAGTTTAACTGCAGCAAGCCAGCTTTGACTCAGTGGCTAACCTGAACTACGACTGCAAGCAACCTTTTTGAGGTGGCGCACACCAGTCCACATATTCACCATTCAATACACCACTATGGATCCGCTCCCGTCTCCCTACGAGAAGGCCATCCATAGCACACACACTTATCTTGCGAGTTTTAGAGTATCCACTTTCACTTATCTATGAACTGTTATAGGTAACCCAGACGTCCTTTACCGCGGACACGGCTATTCGAATAGATCATTTATAACCCTGCAGGGGTGTACTTCTTCACACACGCTCTCACCACTTACCGCCGTTTACACGACATGTACTCGACAACCTTCAAGCGGAAGCCCAATGAGGGTGTCGGCCATGGCCTACCTAAACACTCAAGTCTCTAGTCCAGGTTTATCACCTATCCAGGTTCCATTCGCAGGGAGTCCGGCCGAGGTTTCCACATACGGCCCCGGACGATGTGTACAGGGTTCCGAGACACCAAACGGGCGCCCGGCATGCCCGGCCACGGTGTATCTACCGCATCATAGCCCACCCCTAGGGTCAGTGCTACGCACGGCCGCCAACACATATCCTATAAACACCAGAAACTAGTTGCAACTCCTGGACAGAGGACAAGGGTGATCAAGACGCCGAGAGGGTCCATTGGTTTCGTGCCCAATGCATGGTAGTAACTGTTTCATGGATCACAAACACAGAGCTCAGTTCCTAAGAACGGTTTCAATGAGACAACCCACCATGTACTCCTACATGGCCTCTCACCGCTACCTTTACCAAATCGTGTTCACGCACTTAGCTCACACACAGTAGGACATGTTCATCATTGTTCCAACTCATCCCCGATGAATCAGCCCTGACACAACTCTAAGCAATAGCAGGCATGACAAACAAGCATGAATGAGTAGGCACATTAGGGCTCAAACAACTCCTACTCATGCTAGTGGGTTTCATCTATTTACTATGGCAATGACAGGTCATGCAGAGGATAAGGGGTTCAACTACCGCAACAAGTAACAGATGAATCGTTGTTGTCCTAATGCAGTAAAAAGAGTAGGAGCGAGAGAGTGGGCTTGTATCGGAATGAACAAGGGGGTTGTGCTTGCCTGGCACTTCTGAAGATAACATTGAGTCTTCATCAGTGTCAACGATCACAGCATCGGAGCAGCGTCTACCGAGAGGGGACACTTACCGGCAAACAAGGAAGAACACAATCATTGCGATGCAACAATATGATGCATGATCATGACATGTCAATATGTTGTGGTTTGAGCTAACGCAACTAGCAACATGTTAAATGGAGTTGGTTTGAACCTTAGGTTCAAATTCAAATTCAAACTATGAATTCAAATAGTGCATTATCATGTTTTGGACTAGACAGTGAGGTTAAGTTGTTAAAACATGCATGAAAATGCCATATTCAGATTCCTTGGATTTTTCTGATCATTTTTCATATATAATTTATTTCATTTGGAGTTACGGTTGAATTTCTATGAATTTTAGAAGTTTTGGGCATTTTTTGGAATTTTCTGAATTATTATAATTTAAACTAAATACAGAAAATGTATTACCGCGTCAGCATGATGTCAAGGTGATGTCAGCAGGTCAAATGCGTCGACCAAGTCAAACCTGACCAGTGGGACCCACTGGTCAGTGACCCAGTCAACTAACTAAGTTAGTTAGCCCTAACTAACTGGGCTGGGCCCACTGGTCAGCGAATAACCTAACTAGCTAATTAGTGCTAACTAAAGTAATTAGTCGGGCGGGGCCCGTGAGTCAGTGAGAGAGAGGGGGAGGTCAAACCGGGCAGTGGGGTCAAACCACGCCGGTCAACGGGTCAGCGGTCGCCGGTGTTTAGCCGCCGGCGAGGCCAAACGCGGTAGTGCAGGTGCGGGTTTCACCTACAGGGCACCGTTCGAGGCGTCGTGGGGCTCTACAGGCAGCTGGTGCAATGGCACGTCCGTTGGTGGCCGTGGCTGGGCCTGGGGTGGCCGGAGTCAACGGCGGCGAGCTCGGTTGCGGCCGCCGGAGTTCGGGCACCTGCGGGTTTGGCGTTGTGTTGCACTGGAGGAGGAGCCGGTGGGTGAAACATGCTCCTGGGGTGCACTAAGTGCAGTGACGCGCTCGGTTTAGATGGAGGCGAACCAAAATGACGGCAGCGACAAGTCCGGCACCGGTGAGGTCTCGGTCTCGACGGAAACGAGGGCTACAATGAGCTAGTTGGCATGGGAGTATGGGGTCGATAGGGGAGCTCACCACGAGTTCGGAGGTGGCCTCGGCGTGCTCGGGGAAGAACCGGAGCGAGCGGGGCGGCGAGAGGCATCTCCGGTGGCCGGTGATGAAGACGAGGAAGATGGTGTCGATGCAAGGCCTCCGGAGAGGCGTGGCTGAACGGAGAGGACGAGGCAGGCGTGGTGATGCTCGTGGACACGTCGGGGAGGCAAGGGGAGCACGGAGGCCGCATCTACGGCGTACGGCGGCGACGTGCTCCGCTCGGCTTCGGGAAAGCGAGGGGAGGGAAGAGAGCTATGAGGAGGGAAGAGGTGCAGAGGGTCGAGGGGGTGTCGTGGCGTCTCCCAGAGGCGTCCAGGCGTCGAGGGGGTGCGGCAAGCAGGAGGTGGCCGGAGCGCGTGGCCGCACGCACGGGGCACACGCCCGGCATCCTTCTGTCGCGAGGAAGACGACAGGGGGAAGGCCAGTGGGCTGGGCTAGCCAGCTGGGCCAGCCAGGTGGGCCTTGGTGGGCTGCATAGGTAGGTTAGGTAGGTTTTCTCTCTTTCTCTCTTTTTTCTAATTCGGTTTCTGTTTTCTATTTATGTTATTTTTTTTGAGTTAGTTTATAACCCAAATCATTTTAATAAATCCTGAAAATAATTGTGGGCATCAAATGAATTATTATAGAGGCCCTTAACTATTTTTAGAATTATTGGAGCATTTTAAAAATATTAATAGTATTTAAATGCCCCAATTCAAATACAATATGGGTTATTCAAAAATCCAGAATGGCCTAAAAATATGTGCATCATTTTTGGCAGAGGTATTCACGTTTATCAAAAATAATGAACTTTTCTAAAGGGCATTCTGGGTTCATTGAAAATATTTTTTTTGATCCTAATTGCATTTCATTTAGTGCTAGGGCTTGTCATCCCCATTTCAAATTTCAAACAGATATAGACATGATGCATGGATGCTTATGATACTAATTGAAATCAAATTCTAGGGTTGTGACAACTTGCCCCCACTAAACAAGAATCTCATCCCGAGATTCAAGACATGAGGTAAGAAGATAGAGGGGATACACAGCTAACACGACCTTCACGATCCAGATCTCTTGCTCGAGGATTTTGATTCATTGCATCACCTTGATCTCAACGTCTTGCTTTGAGAACTACACCCAACATGACAACGAGTAGAAAGGGAGAATTTAAGAAGAATCAACCTCCCTGAGGTTCGAGCAACTTAGGATCATCTTAATGATCACAAGATCAACTCATGGAATGAGACATAGTAACATCTCTTGAGCTAAGACACGAAGCATTCACCTAGAGGGATGGAGTGAAACGGATGGCGAAGGTTCACTAGGTAGGCAACAATTCCATACTCGAATAGGATGGAGCATGAATTTCAAAGTAGCAAGGAGATATTTGCCATAATTTCGTAACGTGATACCTCGGGGAAGGTGACTCGTAGAATTATTCCCTTAAGTGGCAAAAAGAATTACTTTTGATTCAGAGATCATTGAAACTCTTTATACCAGCCTAAGGCAATCACAATCGATCATTTGAAGGAGTTCAAAAGAATGACATACTTGGACTAGAACGGATAATGTGGACTCCCTTGTTGAAGATAACGTAATGGATGATTTTGCTTATCATCGGAAATGGATGGGACCCATGGTAAGTCCACTTTTGAAGATAATCCTAAACAACAACTACTGAGGTGCAAGCTGGGAACAAAATGCAAATGCTAGGAATGATTCTAGTAACTGGGGAGAGCTCAACAGTCGAGAGTGAGTCCACTATTTGAAAAGGGTTATAACATAACCGAGGAAACTGGAAGCAAATCCCAGTTAACGCCAACGGTAAAACCTGGTGCTAGCGCGTGCTCTCAAGAACTTGAGCATCTCCATATTCATCAAGGTTTTACCAATATCCGTGTCAAGGATCCTGGCAACACAACATACCACCATGATGAATGGTGATGGATAATGCAGATGCAAAGGAAGATAACACTTTCTCAGATTTCACCTTAGCGAGGCCAAGGGACCAAAATCTGGATGATCGACTGAGAGACATCTAGCAGTCCTCTTCTAATGTTCTCCTTGATGTGCTAGGATAACCCATTTATTGATACGGTTTGGTATCTAGGACATCAAGTAAAGGTCAGACTTCGGAAGCTCAAGAATCCGTAAGGATTAAATGCGGAGGTAAATCCTACGAAATCCTCATGGGAAGGTGGCCAACTTTCTTCAATCGAGATACTACAATAATAGGTCTTCCGGCTGGATGCGTTGGCCACGACATCCACTTTACCGGTTATCGAGAGACCAATATTATAGCTCTTGAGAAATGTTCCAACCATCATATCTGTCTGAGATTCAGATCTGGCGGGTAACAGGATATTTCAGACAACATGTCCGGAAAAAGGAAGTTTGCAACACAAACCGGCGAGATGACGTTGCGAGATTCTCGGGAAATGAACTACGATAGCAAGCTCCAAAACATGAGCTGGTTCTGCTACATACATGTGAACACAGTGTCCTAGACAAGCATGATCACGTAGTAATCTTATAATAAAACTCTACCGAGATCAGGTGGGGAACCATCTTCGAGGATATTGGAATCTTGTACATGAACTAGTATTCGCACAACAACTCCCTTTTCTCGAACAAATCAATCAGTGGCTTGGTGTGCTAGGAACACATATGGAGTGGAGGCGGCCAACCTATCAAACCATAGAGCACTTTGCACGTGCATGACTAACTTGGGATGATTCCAGAGGAGGCAAAAACAATCTTTCTCAAACTCACGGCGGCAACTTGCACCAAATGCACATGAATTCGTGGAAGTCACTTCTTCCATCCAAGCATAAGCTTCATGAACGGAACACGAAGGCATTGCTTACAAAGTTTTCAACACTAGGTTAATGTTCAATATGAATCACGGGGGAGACAAAATGTTGCTGATGGGCTCAACAACAAATCATCGGAAATTCCATATCACTGGACTTCCACCATTATGTGAACATTGTGGTAGCATTGGTCAGACCAAAAGATGTAATGGTGTATGCTCGAGGGATCAACCACGAGTAAGACAACATTACGAACATCATTGGTTCTGATTTGACTTGACGATGGCCCATACTTAAGTCAAAGTTTGGACAAAACAATAGCTCCACCAATTGGTCACGGAGATCAATCGATGAAGATATCATCTTTCTTCAACACACATATACAAAGAGATATCCATTTGGAAAGAACTAAGTCGGATATAGCCTTTATCTTCCAACTCTCCAAGTTGTTGTTTAGCTTAACCAACTAGCTCAGGGTATCTGAAAGTGCGTTATATCGACTAGAGGGGGGTGAATAGGCGATTTTTATGAAAGTCTTCAAAACGTGGAAGTTATGAAGACAAACAGTAGAGATATGCCTATTACTATGCAGCGGAAGGTTGACTACACTAGGCAAGCCATGGTCAAGTATTCAATAGAGTGAAAGCACAATGACAAATAGCTGCAGTGTAATACGGATCAGGTAGGAAGATATTATGAAGCCAAACAGAACACACAGTCACTCAGTGAAGACAAAAGATACAGCAAACATGTAATGACTTCACAACGAGTAACAGTATGTAAAGGGAAGTGAAGATGAAACCAGTGACTCATTGAAGACAATGATTTGTTGGACCAGTTCCAGTTGCTGTGACAACTGTACGTCTGGTTGGAGCGGCTAGGTATTTAAACCTTAGGACACACAGTCCCGGACACCCAGTCCTGAACCGCAGCTCGGGACACCTAGTCCTCACCGTATTCTCCTTGAGCTAAGGTCACACAGACCTCGCCCAATCAATCTAGTAAGTCTTCAAGGTAGACTCCCAAACCATCACAGACTTCATTCACCGGCAATCCACAATGACTCTTGGATGCTCAGAACGCGACGCCTAACCGGCTGGAGGATGCACAGTCCTCAAGTGTAATAAGTCTTCAGATCACTCAGACAAGAAGACTTAAATGATGCCCAATTTGCTCTGGCTCTGGGTGGTTAGGGCTTTTTCCTCGCTAGGTATTCCCTCTCAAAGGCTTCGAGGTGGGTTGCTCTCAAACAACAAAAGTCGTGCACTGAAATTTGAGCAGCCAACCGTTTATGGTTGTAGGGGGGTGGGCTATTTATAGCCACTAGGCAACCCGACCTGATTTGTCCGAAATGACCCTGGGTCACTAAGGAACTGACACGTGTTTCAACGGTCAGATTTCAAACTCACATGGAAACTTTACTTGGGCTACAAGCAAAGCTGACTTGTCCGACTCCGGACAAGATTTGCTCTCATAGTCTTCACTCGAAGACATAGGTTTTTTGTTTAGGCATCACTTCTGTCGTTCTGACTGGTTCTCTTGGACCCCACTTAGCAGTACGGTGGTTCCTATGACTCAACACAAATAAAAGAGAACTACGAAAGATCTAAGTCTTCGAGCTCCATAGGCTTCATGTGGTGTCTTCTCTTGTCATAGTCTTCCAAGTGAATGTCTTCATATACCACCATTGACTTCAGTGTCTTCGTACATTTTTAGGGGTCATCTCTGGTAGTAAAACTGAATCAATGAGGGACTTCTACCTGTGTTATCCTGCAATTCTCACAAACACATTAGTCCCTCAACTAGGTTTGTCGTCAATACTCCAAAACCAACTAGGGGTGGCACTAGATGCACTTACAATCTCCCCCTTTTTGGTGATTGATGACAAACTAGTTGAAGTTTTCAACGGGGAATATAGTCTGTGAAATTTTTAAAGGATAAGGAATTGTCTTCATAAGTTGCAAGGGCTCCCCCTGAAGATGTGCATATAAGTAATTTGCTTTTGGAATGCAAATGCACATGGCAGGTTGTACTTGTGGAGATCCACTTCAACTTATGATGACAATCCACTATGCATGTAAAAGTATATGAAGATAATGACATGCATAATGGAAAATGGACGTCTGCAGAATGATCTAAGTGCGGAATTTATCTTCGCAAAACAAGGTGGCAAATAAGTAGCAGACTACCATTGAGTTTAAGTGTTACAACTCAAAGAACTAAATGTAGCAAAACGAGAGTTGTAAGCACGAAGCAAAATATAGCAAAATGAAAAGGACCCTCCCATAATGACCCGCTTGAAGACTATCAACCTCATATGCTTCTCCCCCTTTTGTCAGTGAGGACCAAAAAGGTTCGAAGACATGGAGTTTCTACTCATTCCCATGAGCGACAGTGTCATTGGTGGTGTTTGGCGGTGCTGAAGAACTTGGTGCAGTGTCGACGCGTGCTGAAGGAGGTGGCGGTGATGTAGCATCGTCTTCATCCTCTATAATTATGGCAGTCACGGTGGCAGCAGAGGAAGAAAACTCCGAGTCTTCAAGGGATGGCGTTCCTCGCAGCACAGCTCTTCTAGGAGGTGTGGAGTCAAACTTGAATCGCTCTGTGAAGCCATCGTCTTGAAGATCAGCTTCAGAACACATCATCGTGAGCGCTTTCCATGTGGGTCGACAGGTTTCATGTGCAACGAATGCATTCTTGGTTGCAAGATTTCGAATGCGATTTACATCCACCAAGAGGCTTTTCATCTGACGCTTCAGCCAGTCATGATGCCTATCCTATTTTTGATGAAGGGCCACAAGAAGCTCTCGGTCATTAAGAACACGAGCGCGCTTCTTGGGTCTTGGAGCAGTGGTGCTGTCAGTGGCTTCAGTGGAAGCAGGGCATGGTGCACGTGTAGTGCCAGCCAACGGATACACCCGAGAGATTGCTTCAATTCCTTCAATGTTTTGAGTGAAGCTCTGGTGTTCTGCGTTCTGAAGACTCAGAGGTTGCTTGGCCGGCTCAGGATAGATGGCTTCAGCAGAGGTATCCACATCAGGCAAGAAGATCCGATGGTTGCGGGTTGAGGGTTGATACAAGATAGCAGAGTGAAGTTTGATCAGCTTCATTACCCAAGGGGCATAGAATTTCAAACCAAACAGATCTGAGCCAGATGCAGCAAGTTGGCGGATGAAGAAGTCCTGTGCATTGAAGCATTTTCCATGAAGAATACAGAATATCAAAGTCTTCATTGCACCCTCAATCTTGGCATTTGGAGAGTGTGCTTTGACCGGCCAGAGAGTTCACCAGATGATGTGATAGATGGTTCTGGGCAGGTACTCAAGGTCTTCAACGAAGAACTCTGTGGGATAAGGAGCATCTTGGGGCAATGGCTTCATCATGGAGAGCATTTGACTCATATCAGGTTCGGGTCGCTGAAAGATGCTCTCAATAGCTTCAGCATGTAGTTGACAGCCTTGCTCGAAGAGATCGCCAGGAGTGGGCAAGCCAGTGAACTCAATGATATCAAATGCATTGGCTTCGTGATGAACATTGCCAGTCATCCACTCCAGAACCCAAGTCTTCGGATCTCTGTTGTATTCTTTGATGTGTAGTGTGGCATAGAATTGTAGCAGCAGCTCTTCATTCCAATGCTCTTCATCAGTAACAAACTGCAGTAGACCCACTTGCTTGAAGCAATCCAACGCTTCTTCTAGACAGGGCAGACCAGCAATAGCATCAACATCAAGGCGCTTGTGCGGGAAGATGCGACCTTGGTTGTACAGGATGCATGAGTAGTAGCTTCGCTGGGGATAACTCCAGAACCGATCTGATGAAATCCTTTCCCTTGAGTAGGGGTTCTTGGAGCTATTGAAGAAGGTATTGACTGCCTTGAAACTATTGACGTTGAAGGAGCCAGGTGCTGATGCAGGACCTGGGAACCTTGGTAGTCTTGGGATCGGCTTCTGTACCGGAGGCCTGTGCTCAACATGGTAATCAAATCGGGGACCGGCAGCAGACTCAGGAACAGTAGTATCAGGATCAGTGGCTTCACTGTCTTTTGATGCCTTTGGTGGGGAGGGCTCCACATTAGCTTCATGGTTGGTAGTGGCAGCCTCACGATTTGCATCCTCCACTTGACGAGCTGGAGGGTCAGACACAGGCACGTTCTCCTAGAGAACAGCTTCTTGGTGGAATAGGGGAGTGGGATCTTGTGGTACTTCTTCTTCTGCGGCTGATGCAGCCGGAATGTCTTCAGAGACTTGAGGCCTTGGACCTTTGCGAAGCCTGCGTAACGCAGACGACGCATGGGGAGTCGGAGTGGGCTGGGCCTCAGATTCTTCTTCCTCTTGGGGGTGATCCGCCCATGAAGCATCTTGGGCAATTGGCGTCAATGGACGACCAATGCTGATGAGGTCGCTGTGGTCTTGCTGAGGAAGGACTGCATCATTTTCTACATTATCATGATGACCAATGTCTTCCGCTACAGGAGCCTCTGTGGAAGCAGGCTCAGGAACTGTCAGTTGACGTTCTGTGTCAGGATAGACCACAGAAAGGGGTCCAACCATCAAGGGCTCTGCGGGAGCAGCCTGATCTCTCTTGGTCTTCCACTTCTTCTTAGAGGGGGCAGTAGGAGAGGCTTCAGGATATTTCCTTTTCCTTGCCTCAGCCTCAGCAGTCCTGGTCTTCTTGAGCTCTGAAGCGGTTGACCGTCTCTTTGGCTTCGAGCCAGTCGTTGCAGTTGGGAAGACAATCGGAGCTGCTTCCTGCCTTGGTGCATCGGGTTCAGCCGTAGTAGGCCTCTTCTTCTTCTTCACGGCCATCCTGGGGTCGATGCCAGGACGCCCAAGTGCCTTGCGCTTCTCAGCCTCATTATAGGCTTGCACACATCTGTCAGCCAGAGTCTTCATGCGCTCACGTGAACCTTGAGCTTCGGCGCGTTTCTTCAGGAAATTTTCCTTGAGCTCGTGCATCATGATCTTGAAGTTCTTTACTTCTTGCACGCTGAGCTTAGCCATATGCTTCTTGAACTGAGCCTTTTCATAGTCAATCTTCTGCTTCAGCTCACCAACACGCTGGGCGATGGCTAGTTCTGAAGCAATGGCTCCTTGGAAGGCAACACTGAGGCCAATGGGTAGCTGCAGATCTTCAAAGCTGATGTTTGGCGTGTCAAACCACTCGTCAATGAAGTCTTGGATGATGGCGACATCAAAGAGAGGTAGATTATTGAAGATTTCTGCTTCTTCTTTGCTCTTGATGAGTTGCTCAAGAGCGTCATCTGCAAGGTCTTCATCACTTGACAGATCAATGGCATCGTTGCGCAGAATAGCAGCAACTGTGAGCCCTTGGCCGCTGTGTGGCTGAGGCATCTTGCTCTTCTGGGGCTTGGAGATGCGGGATACGTCTTTAGACTGCACACTGACTTCAGGAGGTGCAGTTGCCAATGGCTTCGCCCTTGAGATTTTTGGTGAAGGGGCTGCCGGCTTGGAAGCTTTTGGCTTCTTCATCTGCTTTGGCTTCGGCACTGCAGGTGCTTCTTCTGATTCAGAGTCAGCTGGAGGCTCATTTACTGCAGTCCCTTGAACTAATATGCGAGTGATGAGGCCTTCAAGGTTTGCATAAGGACCGATGACATTGGGTTCTGCCTCGCGTGTGCCATCTGCCCTTGGTGTGGAGGGACCAGGATTGAAGTCTAACCCAAACTTCTTCTTGTTCTGCTTTGCTGAGTTTTGGGCAAACTGGACGTTGCGCTTGAACAGATTGTCGTCACGACACCATAGCAGTGACGACGGATGTGCATTAGGAGGCTGTGGTCCACAGACCATGCATGGATAGAAGCTTTGGGTAATAGCTTCATCTCTGGACCTAGGAAGAAGATTCTTGTATAGGATGTCTCCCCACGGTCTCTTGATGGCGTTTTTCTCAGCATACTCCTGAGTTACGAAGCGGTATTGGAACCATTGTTCTGCCCAATAGCGTCGAATCCATTGGATTCGGGTCTTGCGCTGACTATAAATCTCTTCAGGATCTGTTTTATACATTTCTGCGAGTTCATCAAGCAGATCTCTGGATGTTCCGCCACGATGCTGTCTGCCCCCCTTTCTTGCTGCTATCTCTGAAGCCATAAACTTTAACTTGAAGGGCTTCAAGACGTTCAAAGGCTTCAAAGGCTTTCTCTTGCTGGACCAAGAGGAACTAGCTTTAGGAGAATTTATGTGATGCTGTAAGAATTCTGCAAATGAATGCAGACTATGAGAACCAAAGGATTCTCCCACAGACATGTACCTGTGACAGCATTAAGGTGCGAGGGAAGGGGAAGAGGTCATATGCATTCTCAGAAGATTTTGAAGATAAATCAGTTTAGAAGACATTGACCTCATCGTGCGAAGACATTCACTCATAGATAAGAAGTTGGTTCCAGATTTGTACGAACCCACAGATCGGTACAAGTGAGGAATCTAACTACTTTGTGAAACACAAGTGAATATACTAGGCATGTTATGAGATGCAGATTGAGAGAGATCCAACTTGTGTGAATAGAAACTTCTTATGGTAGAAAGTGACAAAGCCATAGGATCAAAAGGTGCTGTAAAAGGAACTTTTATTTACCACACTGGGAACTGCTAGACGGAGAGGAAGATGAGGCCGAGCAGTTCAGTCTTCCGTGCCCTAACTTGGCGACGGAGGACACCTACGGCGACGGCGGAGAGGACGATTTCCGCGATCGGCGTGAAGACGGCGTCGGAGAGGTTGCGGCAGTGAAGCGCTTCGTCGCCAGCATCGTCGAGGTCTAGTGGTGGCGCTAGGGTTCGTGCGAGGGTGGAAGAAGGGATAATGACCGCAGTGAGTGTGTATTTATAGTTACAGGGGCGGCACTGTGCTATTACACAGGTGCCCCTGGCGATTCGCATCTGAGTAACACGTGGCCATCATGCAGAATTTTGGGGGAAGTTCCACGTCCCACGCACGCCTGGATTGTCGGGTGGTCGTTCCTACTTCTCCGGATTTCATGTGGATAAATGAGCATTGAAAACGGACTTAAAGTTTGTCTCTGTGTCTTCTGCTGTCAAGGACGCAGAGAAGACATTCGACAGTTTCAATAGAATGCATATGACTTGGAGAGATAGAATTTGAGATAGAGAGCATAGAGAGGTTAGGGTCCGATCACATTCACTTAGTTCAAAAGATTCAAACAAGAAGACATAGCTATAAGTGAATGCTGTAGAGGATAGAAACACTAGTATATATATATATATATATATATATATATCTATATAATCAACATAGTGAAGATAATCAGGAAAACATGTTGATATTGAAGCCAAACCAAATGTGAAGACATTGCAAGGTAACGCCATGAGTGAAACACTTCAAAATAGAACATTTGGTGGTGGCATTACCCACCATATAGAAAGTATTAGACCCAGACACGGCGCACAATTATCGTGGCGCTCTGAAGTCAAATTCCACATTAATGTATTCACACTTAGAATGTATGTCTTCATTGATTGAAGATATACTTACTTCGTGTGTTGCACATTTAAGTCATCAATATGCATAAGTGTTAGGATGTGTGCCTGATCACAGGACATTTGAGGATTCCAGGATATTTAGCTCACACCGTAACTTGCAACATCTATTCTCATCCAAGGGCTTGGTGAAGATATCTGCCAATTCCTCTTCAGTGTTGACGTGTATGATATCAATATCTTCCTTCACAACATGATCTCTGAGAAAATGATGACGAATTTCTATGTGCTTTGTCTTCAAGTGCTGAACTGGGTTATTGGCAATCTTGATGGTGCTTTCGTTGTCGCAGTAAAGTGGCACTTGCTTCAGATGAATGCCATAGTCCTTGAGAGTTTGCTTCATCCACAGAAGCTGAGCGCAGCAAGATCCAGCAGCAATGTATTCAGATTCAGCGGTCGAGAGGGATACACAGTTCTGCTTCTTTGAAGACCAACACACAAGTGATCGTCCCAGAAAGTGGCATGTGTCTGATGTAGACTTCCGATCAACCTTGTCACCAGCATAATCAGCATCCGAGAATCAAACCAGATCAAACTCTGAGCCCTTTGGATACCATAATCCGAGAGTTGGGGTGTGAGCCAAATATCAAAGAATTCTCTTCACAGCTAAGTGATGCGACTCCTTTGGTGCCGCTTGAAATCGAGCACACATGCAAACACTAAGCATAATATCTGGCCTAGATGCACATAAATAAAGCAAAGAACCAATCATGGAGCGGTATACCATTTGATCAAACTCTTTACCATTGTTGTCAGGACCTAGATGATGTTTGGCTGGCATTGGTGTTGTGAAGCCTTTGCAGTCTTGCATACCAAACTTCTTCAGGCACTCTTTGAGATAATTTTCTTGAGATATGAAGATGCCATTGCGTTGTTGTCGTATTTGAAGACTGAGGAAGAACTTCAACTCCCCCATCATAGACATCTGATATTGCTCTTGCATCATATAGCCAAACTCTTCACTGTACTTCTGATTGGTGCAGCCGAAGAAAATGTCATCCACATATATTTGGCACACAAACAGTTCACCATCATATGTCTTCGTGAAGAGAGTGGGATCTAGGGAACCAGGTATGAAGCCTTTGCTCTTCAGGAAATATTTGAGTGTGTCATACCAGGCCCGAGGGGCTTGTTTGAGGCCATACAGTGCCTTGTTGAGCTTGTATACCATGTCAGGTTGTTTTGGATTTTCAAACCCAAGCGGTTGTGCAACATACACTTCTTCTTCAATCTTGCCATTGAGAAAGGCACTCTTCACATCCATTTGATATAGAAGTATGTTATGATGATTTGCATAGGCCAGCAGTATACGTATGGCTTCAAGTCTGGCCACAGGAGCAAATGTTTCATCGAAATCAATGCCTTCCACTTGAGTATATCCTTGAGCAACGAGACGAGCTTTGTTTCTGACAATTTGACCATGCTCATCTTGCTTGTTGCGGTATATCCATTTGGTGCCTATTATATTGTGCTTCCGTGGATCAGGACGCTTAACCAGTTCCCATACATTGTTCAGCTCAAACTGTTGAAGCTCTTCTTGCATAGCTTGAATCCATTCAGGTTCCATGAAGGCTTCTTCAACGTTCCTGGGTTCTGTAATTGAGACGAATGCGAAGTGCCCACAGAAATTCGCTAGCTGAGTTGCCCTTGAACGAGTGAGTGGACCAGGTGCATTGATGATGTCAATTATTCTGTCAATCTGCACTTCATTGGCAACACGAGGATATACAGGGCGAAGACTTTGCTCTTGCTGATCTGAGTTGTTGTTGGGAGGAATGTCTTCAGGCTGAGCATTGTCTTCATGTGGATCAGGTGCTGAGATGATAAGTTCTTCTTCAGGATGAGCTTCAGAAGGTATAATCTCTCCAGTTCCCATTAGCTTGATTGATTCGCTAGCTGGAACTTCATCTAGCACATCTGGTAGTTGCTCTCTTTGTGAACCATTGGTCTCATCGAACCGCACATCCACTGTTTCAACCACTTTGTAATGAAAGAGATTGAAGACTCTGTAGGAGTGCGAATCCTTTCCATATCCAAGCATAAAGCCCTCATGTGCTTTTGGTGCAAACTTTGAGGTATGGTGTGGGTCCTTGATCCAGCACCTTGCGCCAAATACTCTGAAGTAACTGACATTTGGCTTCTTGCCAGTTAGGAGTTCATAAGATGTCTTGTTCAGAAGCTTGTGAAGATAAACACGATTGATTGTATGACATGCAGTGTCAATGGCTTCAGGCCAGAATTTTCTTGGAGTCTTGTATTCATCTAGCATCGTTCTGGCCATCTCAATGAGTGTTTCGTTCTTGCGTTCGACAACGCCATTCTGCTGTGGCGTGTACGGAGCTGAGAATTCATGTGTGATGCCCAAGGTATCAAGATATGTATCAAGGCCAGTGTTCTTGAATTCAGTGCCATTGTCACTTCTGATGTGCTTTATCTTGGCGCCATAATTGTTCATTGCTCGATTGGCGAAGCGTCTGAAGACATCCTGCACTTCAGTCTTGTAAAGGATTATGTGCACCCAAGTATATCTAGAGTAATCATCAACAATGACAAAGCCATAGAGGCAAGCAGTAGTGGTAAAAGTTGAGTAGTGAGTGGGACCGAAAAGATCCATGTGAAGCAGTTCGAAGGGTCGAGTAGTGGTCATGATTGTCTTCGAGGGATGTTTTGCCCTCGTCATCTTCCCTGCTTCACAGGCACCGCATAAGTGATCTTTCTTGAACTTGACGCCCTCGATGCCTATGACATGCTTCTTCTTTGCAAGGGTGTGGAGGTTCCTCATGCCAGCATGCCCAAGCCTCCGATGCCAAAGCCAGCATTCTGAAGCTTTTGCCAGAAGACATACTGCAAGCTATGGCCCTGCTGAGAAATCTACCACGTACAAATCATCTTTCCGATACCCTTCAAACACTAGAGACTTGTCATATTCCATTAGTACCAGGCAACGATATTTTCCGAATATTACTATCATGTTCAAATCGCAAAGCATTAAGACAGACATTAAGTTGAAGCCAAGGGATTCAACAAGCATGACTTTATCCATGTGTTGATCCTTTGAGATTGCAACTCTACCTAGACCCAGTACCTTACTTTTACCAGTGTCAGCGAATGTGATGTGGCTCTTGTCGGATGGACGTCAGGTTGAGTCCATAAGAAGGCTTCTTTTGCCGGTCATGTGATTTGTACACCCACTGTCAATAATCCATTCTGAAGACGCTAGTGTCGTACCCTACAGTGCAGTTAGGGGGATAGGCTTCACGAAGAGAATTGTGAAGCAAAAACATTTGACGAACCAGTGGGTTATGAAAACTTAGATCCAGATTAGGACTAATAG
Organism: Triticum monococcum; assembly: GCA_034509565.1. NCBI lineage: Eukaryota > Viridiplantae > Streptophyta > Magnoliopsida > Poales > Poaceae > Triticum > Triticum monococcum. The sequence goes on along the minus strand of CM067841.1, from coordinate 566,934,398 downwards.
GGAGAGTAGCATGCGATTCAGGAACGAAGTACATAGTGATGCCATTCGGGCATTTGATCTTGCGCCCTACAAGATGTTTAAGGTCCCCAGCAATAGCGTCAGAGGATTTTGGTTTTCTGCTGGAGACCTTTCCCTGCAAAAGAGAGTTAAGATTTCTTAGCCACCCACATGTTCAAGGGTGGCTTAGAAGCAATAAGTCTAAGTGCAGCATCTGAGAATTTTGTCTTTGGAGCCCTAGCAAACAGTCTAGCAGGTGGACAAAAGTACCCATATGAATAGGCAGAATAGTTCTTGGTCATATGAACATGGCGGTTTGATGAACCGCTCTCATATTCATATGCCTGAGTGTGGTTTCCCTGCAAAACATTTGCGTTAGTGCGACTCAGGTGAGTCCTCTGTCTGTATGAAGCCTTTGGACCGTATGAAGCCTTTGGTCTGAGGTTTGTATTCTTCATGTGAGGAGTCATGAAGACATTCACAAGAAGATTTTCCAGACACTTTTTCGGAACCCAGATCTTCTTCATAGGCGGTCCATTCCTGCAGTTAGTACCAATGTACCTGGCAAACACTTCACCATTCTGATTCTTAAACAGTACATAGTTTGCATCAAAGCATTCATCAATGATGATGGGGTTAGCACAAGTGAATCCAGATAAATTGGATGGATCAGCTGTAGGTTCCTTTGCAGCAACCCACTTGGTTTTGGGGTACTGCTCAGGTTTCCAGTAAGAGCCATCTGCATTCATTTTTCTTACAAACCCAACACCCTCTTTCCTAGGGTTTCGATTCAGAATCTGCTTCTTGAGAACATCACATAATGTCTGATGCCCTTTAAGACTTTTGTACATCCCTGTTTCAAGCAATGTCTTCAACCTAGCATTCTCATCAGCAATAGCAGTGGTATCCTCAGCAGAGGGGTAAGTTACCACATCAACAGTTGAAGATATTGCAATAGCAGTAGCATTAGAACTTTCAGCAACAGAAGCAGCATTATCACGCTCAATGCATTTAAGACATGGTGGTTCAAATCCTTCCTGAGCGGAACTGATCTGTTCGGCGCAAAGTGACTCGTTTTCCTTTTGAAGATCTTCATGAGCCGCTCTCAATTTCTCAAGATCTTGCTTCCTTTGAAGATAATCATAGGAAAGCTTTTCATGAGTTGTTGAGAGAGTATCATGACGATCTTCAAGTTCCTAATACTTAACATGAAGATTTTTTATGTCTTCAATTAAGGATTCAGATCGAGTCATTTCAGCACCCAACAGATCATCGCTTCTGTCTAACAGTTTTTGAATATGTTCCATGGCTTTCTGTTGTTCAGTTGCAATTTTAGCAAGTGTTTTGTAGCCGGGTTTTGAATCACAATCAGAGTCATCGTCACTAGATGTTTGATAGTGAGTAGTGCGTGTGTTTACCTTGGCACCACGTGCCATGAAGCAGTAGGTAGGATCGTAGTAGTCCTTGTCATTTGCATCGGTGTCAGTGATGGAGTCATTGTCTTCAGTGTTGAAGATGGACTTGGCAACATATGCTGTAGCCAGACTTGCAATGCCAGAATCAGACTCCTCCTCAGACTCCACCTCTGCCTCCTCAGAAGTGGACTCCTCCTCTGAATCCATTTCATTGCCAACAAACGCACGTGCCTTGCCAGATGAGCTCTTCTTGTGTGATGAAGACTTTGAGGAAGACCTGGAAGAAGACTTTGAGTATTTCTTCTTCTTCTTGTTGTCAGAGTCATATTCCTTGCTCTTCTTCTTCTTTTTGTTCTCATTGTCCCACTGTGGACACACAGAGATGAAGTGTCCAGTTTTCTTGCATTTGTGGCATGTTTTCTTCTTGTAGTCATGAGCAGAAGCTTCATCATTCCTTGAGCTTGATCGTGAAGACTTTCTGAAGCCTTTCTTCTTGGTGAATTTTTGGAACTTCTTCACTAGCATTGCAAGTTCCCTTCCAATGTCTTCAGGATCATCAGAACTATTGTCAGATTCTTCTTCAGATGAGGAAACAGCTTTTGCCTTCAGGGCACGAGTTCGCCCGTAGTTTGGACCATAGATATCTCTTTTCTCAGAAAGCTGAAACTCATGTGTGTTGAGCCTCTCGAGCATGTCAGACGGATCGAGTGTCTTGAAATCAGGACGTTCTTGAATCATGAGGGCTAGGATGTCAAACGAACTATCAAGTGATCTCAGCAGCGTCTTGACGATTTCATGTTTGGTAATCTCAGTAGCGCCAAGGGCTTGAAGCTCATTTGTGATGTCAGTAAGTCGGTCAAATGTGTGCTGGACATTCTCATTGTCATTTCGCTTGAAGCGGTTGAAGAGGTTGCGAAGAACACAGATTCTTTGATCTCTCTAGGTTGAGATGCCTTCATTGACCTTGGAGAGCCAGTCCCAGACCAGCTTGGATGTTTTCAAGGCACTCACACGGCCATACTGTCCTTTGGTCAGGTGACCACAGATGATATTCTTGGCAGTAGAGTCCAGTTGAGTGAACTTCTTGACATCAGCAGCAGTGACACCTTCTCCAACCTTGGGAACACCATTCTCGACGACATATCATAGGTCGACGTCAATGGCTTCAAGATGCATGCGCATCTTATTCTTCCAGTAGGGATATTCAGTTCAATCGAAGACGGGGCACGCAGCGGGGAATTTGATTATCCCTGTTGTTGACATAGCTAAAACTCCAGGTGGTTAAACCGAATCACACAGAACAAGGGAGCACCTTGCTCTGATACCAATTGAAAGTGCGTTATATCGACTAGAGGGGAGGTGAATAGGCGATTTTTATGAAAGTCTTCAAAACGTGGAAGTTATGAAGACAAACAGTAGAGATATGCCTATTACTATGCAGCGGAAGGTTGACTACACTAGGCAAGCCATGGTCAAGTATTCAATAGAGTGAAAGCAGAATGACAAATAGCTGAAGTGTAATACGGATCAGGTAGGAAGATATTATGAAGCCAAACAGAACACACAGTCACTCAGTGAAGACAAAAGATACAACAAACATGCAATGACTTCACAATGAGTAACAGTATGTAAAGGGAAGTGAAGATGAAACCAGTGACTCATTGAAGACAATGATTTGTTGGACCAGTTCCAGTTGCTGTGACAACTGTACGTCTGGTTGGAGCGGCTAGGTATTTAAACCTTAGGACACACAGTCCCGGACACCCAGTCCTGAACCGCAGCTCAGGACACCCAGTCCTCACCGTATTCTCCTTGAGCTAAGGTCACACAGACCTCGCCCAATCACTCTGGTAAGTCTTCAAGGTAGACTCCCAAACCTTCACAGACTTTGTTCACCGGCAATCCCCAATGACTCTTGGATGCTCAGAACGCGACGCCTAACCGGCTGGAGGATGCACAGTCCTCAAGTGTAATAAGTCTTCAGATCACTCAGACAAGAAGACTTAAGTGATGCCCAATTTGCTCTGGCTCTGGGTGGTTAGGGCTTTTTCCTCGCTAGGTATTCTCTCTCAAAGGCTTCGAGGTGGGTTGCTCTCAAACGACAAAAGCCGTGCACTGAAATCTGAGCAGCCAACCGTTTATGGTTGTAGGGGGTGGGCTATTTATAGCCACTAGGCAACCCGGCCTGATTTGTCCGAAATGACCCTGGGTCACTAAGGAACTGACACGTGGTTCAATGGTCAGATTTCAAACTCACATGGCAACTTTACTTGGGCTACAAGCAAAGCTGACTTGTCCGACTCTGGACAAGATTTGCTCTCATAGTCTTCACTCGAAGACATAGGTTTTTTGTTTAGGCATCACTTCAGTCGTTCTGACTGCTTCTCTTGGACCCCACTTAGCAGTACGGTGGTTCCTATGACTCAACACAAATAAAAGAGAACTACGAAAGATCTAAGTCTTCGAGGTCCATAGGCTTTATGTGGTGTCTTCTCTTGTCATAGTCTTCCAAGTGAATGTCTTCATATACCACCATTAACTTCAGTGTCTTCGTGCATTTTTAGGGGTCATCTCTGGTAGTAAAACCGAATCAATGAGGGACTTCTACCTGTGTTATCCTGCAATTCTCACAAACACATTAGTCCTTCAACTAGGTTTGTCGTCAATACTCCAAAACCAACTAGGGGTGGCACTAGATGCACTTATAGTATCCAACACAGATTCTTGGAGAAAGAATGGTTTATTGGACAACCAACTTGATCACGAACTCAACATATCGGTAAGGGGACGACCTGGTGATACTCCCATGAAGATATCCGGAAAATCACGAACCACCGATATGTCTCTAAGCTCGAGAACAATCTTGTTTTCAAGGCAAGACGACATGATCAGAAGAGTAAGGGATTGAATAATCCTAACTCATTGATCGAAGAGTGCACCAGAAATAAGGACTAGGTAGCACGATCTATCTTAGAATGATGATTCAATAACCAACACGCTAAGAATGAGAATACTATCCATTAACTACCAAGCAACGGAGTTGCTAGGAGTATTGACTTCACACAGCACGACTCACTTGCCGGCATTCCGGTTACAATAACACGGGAACCGAGGAATGAACAATGATGGCAAGAAGTATCACTGCATCAAGAATTCTTAGGAGAAGGTGCAATTCTCACAGCGCTCTTGACATAAAGTGGGTAATACTTCAGGGTAGAACAGAACCAAAAGCTGGGTTGCATTTTGATATGCGGAATACAACTGCTTTGACCCAATCCTGGATATGGATGAGGTACTGGAGTTTGTTTCTCCTAGTCATTCTGAAATAGAACGGCTTGACGAACCACAAGAATACCAGGCATCGATGAACACGAATGCATACATACTCCTCATTATCAATTGATAGACGAAGATCAGAATATAACGGAAGGGGGACAACTCAAAGGTACATATAACTTTCTGAGTTGTAGATGCATAGATTAGTATGTCGAACGAGTTCAACATATTTCTTCTGGATAACCCATGCAGAAATGTAGGGTTGGCAGAGTCACAACATAGAATGGAGAACTCATCAGGAGCACTCTGTCGTGACCTTCTGTTCAAAAGAACTCCTGCCAAGAATGGTTCATGATAATTGGAAGAAGGATGTACCACGAACCTTGAGGACTATCGCAAAGGTTACTAATATCCTAAAGGAACTAGCAACACTATCAACATGAGGTAAGTAGGGTGAATCTCGAGTTCAAGAACCCATGAATAGAGTACCTACTACTACATGGCATCACGGGATGCTTTCGAGAATGATGGCCAGAATCATCACACTGGGAACACAAAACATGGCCATATTACTGGGTGGTTCTCTAAGATGCCTAGGGTCATAATACTAGCTCCAACATATATGTCAAGGCAATGGAGTACCTCAACAGACCGTTTAGTGTGCTTAATCTGGCCCAAAAGGACATTAGAAACGGGAAGAAGGAACTTGCAAATGCATCAGATTATCTAGAAACCTGGGATGACTCGGACAACATAACAGCTGTAAATGCTCAAAATGATTTGAGACATCCTGCAAAATGGTGGCATAACCACTCAACATCATAATATCAAGGTTCTGAGACCAACTATGAACATACAGAAGTAATAGAAACTGAACTGAGACTTGAATCCAACAATCCTACAAGTCTATGGATTAGTTACACGTGATCCTGATAGAAAGATGAGAAGCCTAGTTCTTAATCCCCATAGAAGAGAAGAGGGTGACTCAGATCAGAAGGGCATAAGGTAAAGGAGTAAAAAGAGCCTTACGTACCCTTCCACAATCAATTCCCCTACATAACTAAAGCATTTCTAGACACAACTTCGACCAGTTTGGCTTGGTAATCCTACAGGCAGTCAGGCTCTGATACCAATGCTGTCAGGACCCCGATTCCAAGTCACATCGATCTAGCCGGTAACACCTCATATCACTTTGCGGCCTCACGCACGGTATCCCATGGGTGTCGCCTTACCATGGCCCGGGACCGTTTGCGCCTTTTGGCTCACGTATATGATAGTGTCGCTAGCATCCATATGACAGAGAACCCGGGCCGACATGGCTAGTCGTGAACCCAAAGCGGCACTAACCTATGGGGAAAGGCATACATGAATCACATCGAGCATGTCGGTCAGCAGCGTGTGAATCCGGGCTATAGCAGTGGGCTAACAGGACTCCGGGAACCCGGGCTGTAGCAGGCTAGGCAGGACTCCGGATGTCACCGTGTGACATTTCCCCGAAGGGACAGACACAGGAATGAAGTGAAACACATGCCGGCCAGTCAAGTGTCCTGAGTAGTAGTGTTGGGCTAACAGGACTCCGGTGAACCGGGCTGTAGCTGACTACTATGGCTCATGGAAGCACTAGACTACATTTCCCCATAAGAGAGACTGCCAAGGATAAACAACTAGATTGTCGGATCCCACACATACCAAGCATTTCAATCATACACACAATATGCTCGATATGTGTAAATACAACATGGCATCACAACATAACTCTACAACTCAAGTATTTATTCATTAGGCTCCGAGGAGCGAGACATTACAAACATGGGTCTCATGACCCAACATACAGAGCATACAAGCAACAAGCACATGCGGAAGCTTAACTTGTCTGAGTACAGACAACTACAAATGAAGAAGGCTGAGAAGCCTGACTATCTACCAGATCCTGCTGAGGGCACAAGATCATAGCTGAGGTAATAAGCTAAACGTCGGAGTCCCCGTGGAACTACTAGCGAGACTGAAATCTCTCTGCAAAACGTAAATTAAGCAAACGTGAGAACAAATGTACCCAGCAAGACTTACATCAGAACTATCTACATAAGCATCGGTATCAATAAAGGGGTGGTGGAGTTTAACTGCAGCAAGCCAGCTTTGACTCAGTGGCTAACCTGAACTACGACTGCAAGCAACCTTTTTGAGGTGGCGCACACGAGTCCACATATTCACCATTCAATACACCACTATGGATCCGCTCCCGTCTCCCTACGAGAAGGTCATCCATAGCACTCACACTTATCTTGCGAGTTTTAGAGTATCCACTTTCACTTATCTATGAACTGTTATAGGTAAACCAGACGTCCTTTACCATGGACACGGCTATTCGAATAGATCATTTATAACCCTGCAGGGGTGTACTTCTTCACACACGCTCTCACCACTTACTGCCGTTTACACGACATGTACTTGGCAACCTTCAACCGGAAGCCCAACGAGGGTGTCGGCCACGGCCTACCTAAACACTCAAGTCTCTAGTCTAGGTTTATCGCCTATCCAGGTTCCATCCGTAGGGAGTCCGGCCGAGGTTTCCACATACGGCCCCGGACGATGTGTACAGGGTTCCGAGACACCAAACGGGCGCCCGGCATGCCCGGCCATGGTGTATCTACCGCATCATAGCCCACCCCTAGGGTCAGTGCTACGCACGGCCGCCAACACATATCCTATAAACACCAGAAACTAGTTGCAACTCCTGGACAGAGGACAAGGGTGATCAAGACGCCGAGAGGGTCCATTGGTTTCGGGCCCAATGCATGGTAGTAACTGTTTCATGGATCACAAACACAGAGCTCAGTTCCTAAGAACGGTTTCAATGAGACAACCCACCATGTACTCCTACATGGCCTCTCACCGCTACCTTTACCAAATCGTGTTCACGCACTTAGCTCACACATAGTAGGACATGTTCATCACTGTTCCAATTCATCCCTGATGAATCAGCCCTGACACAACTCTAAGCAATAGCAGGCATGACAAACAAGCATGAATGAGTAGGCACATTAGGGCTCAAACAACTCCTACTCATGCTAGTGGGTTTCATCTATTTACTGTGGCAATGACAGGTCATGCAGACGATAAGGGGTTCAACTACCGCAACAAGTAACAGATGAATCGTTGTTGTCCTAATGCAGTAAAAAGAGCAGGAGAGAGAGAGAGTGGGCTTGTATCGGAATGAACAAGGGGGTTGTGCTTGCCTGGCACTTCTGAAGATAACATTGAGTCTTCATCAGTGTCAACGATCACAGCATCGGAGCAGCGTCTACCGAGAGGGGACACTTACCGGCAAACAAGGTAGAACACAATCATTGCGATGCAACAATATGATGCATGATCATGACATGTCAATATGTTGTGGTTTGAGCTAATGCAACTAGCAACATGTTAAATGGAGTTGGTTTGAACCTTAGGTTCAAATTCAAATTCAAACTATGAATTCAAATAGTGCATTATCATGTTTTGGACTAGACAGTGAGGTTAAGTGGTTAAAACATGCATGAAAATGCCATATTCAGATTCCTTGGATTTTTCTGATCATTTTTCATATATAATTTATTTCATTTGGAGTTACGGTTGAATTTCTATGAATTTTAGAAGTTTTGTGCATTTTTTGGAATTTTCTAAATTATTATAATTTAAACTAAATCCAGAAAATGTATTATTGCATCAGCATGACGCCAAGGTGATGTCACCAGGTCAAATGCGTCGACCAGGTCAAATCTGACCAGTGGGACCCACTAGTCAGTGACCCAGTCAACTAACTAAGTTAGTTAGCCCTAACTAACTGGGCTGGGCCCACTGGTCAGCGACTAACCTAACTAGCTAATTAGTGCTAACTAAAGTAATTAGTCGGGCGGGGCCCGTGAGTCAGTGAGAGAGAGGGGGAGGTCAAACCGGGCAGTGGGGTCAACCCATGCCGGTCAACGGGTCAGCGGTCGCCGGCGTTTAGCCGCCGGCGAGGCCAAACGCGGTGGTGCAGGTGCGGGTTTCACCTACAGGGCACCGTTCGAGGCGTCGTGGGACTCTACGGGTAGCTGGCGCAACGGCGCGCCCGTTGGTGGCCGTGGCTGGGCCTGGGGTGGCCGGAGTCAACGGCGGCGAGCTTGGTTGCGGCCGCCGGAGTTCGGGCACCTGCGGGTTTGGCATTGTGGTGCACGGGAGGAGGAGCCGGTGGGTGAAACGTGCTCCTGAAGGTGCACTGAGTGCAGTGACGCGCTCGGTTTGGACGGAGGCGAACCAAAACGACGGCGGCGACAAGTCCGGCGCCGGTGAGGTCGCGGTCTCGACAGAAACGAGGGCTACGATGAGCTAGTGGGCATGGGAGTATGGGGGATCAATAGGGGAGCTCACCACAAGTTCGGAGGTGGCCTCGTCGTGCTCGGGGAAGCACCGGAGCGAGCGGGGCAGCGAGAGGCATCTCCGGTGGCCGGCAATGAAGACGAGGACGATGGCGTCGATGCAAGGCCTCCGCCGAGGTGTGGCTGAATGGAGAGGATGAGGGAGGCGTGGTGATGCTCGTGGACACGTCGGGGAGGCGAGGGGAGCATGGAGGCCGCGTGTACGGCATACGGCGGCGACGAGCTCCGCTCGGCTTCGGGAAAGCGAGGGGAGGGGAGAGAGCTACGAGGAGGGAAGAGGTGCAGAGGGTCGAGGGGGTGTCGTGGCGTCTCCTAGAGGCGTCCAGGCGTTGAGGGGGTGCGGCAAGGAGGAGGTGGCCGGAGCGCGTGGCCGCGCGCGCGGGGCACACGCCTGGCGTCCTTCTGTCGCGAGGAAGATGATAGGGGGGAAGGCTAGTGGGCTGGGCTAGCCAGCTGGGCCAGCCAGGTGGGCCTTGGTGGGCTGCACAGGTAGGTTAGGTAGGTTTTCTCTCTTTCTCTCTTTTTTTCTAATTCGGTTTCTGTTTTCTATTTATGCTATTTTGTTTTGAGTTAGTTTATAACCCAAATCATTTTAATAAATCCTGAAAATAATTGTGGGCATCAAATGAATTATTACAGAGGCCCTTAACTATTTTCAAAATTATTGGAGCATTTTAAAAATATTAATAGTATTTAAATGCCCCAATTCAAATACAATATGGGTTATTCAAAAATCCAGACTGGCCTAAAAATATGTGCATCAATTTTGGCAGAGGTTTTCACCTTTATCAAAAATAATGAACTTTTCTAAAGGGCATTCTGGGTTCATTGAAAATATTTTTTTTATTTTGATCCTAATTGCATTTCATTTAGTGCTAGGGCTTGTCATCCCCATTTCAAATTTCAAATAGATATAGACATGATGCATGGATGCTTATGATAATAATTGCAATCAAATTCTAGGGTTGTGACAGGGACCAAAGGGTCTCCTTCCTGGGCTCTGCGCACTGCCCACGTGGAGGCCCATCAGTCCCGGTTCTGGATTGAACCGGGACTAAAGGGTCGGGGCATTAGTACTGACACTTTAGTCCCGGTTTAGGAACCGGGACCAAAGGCCCTTACAAACCGGGACTATAGGCCCTTTTTCTACCAGTGCATTATGCCCTAACCCTAACCATATCGGACCTACCGAGTTGCATGTCAGTCCCACCGAAAATCTCTAACGGTCACTAGGTTTACTATTTTGGTCCGACCGAGTTTGTTGATTCGGTCCCACCGAGATTGGTAAATTGTGTGTAACAGTTGGATTCTGTGTGGAGGCTATATATACCCCTCCACCTCCTCTTCACTCGAGAGAGAGCCATCAGAACACATCTACACTTCCAACTCATATGTTCTGAGAGAGAACCACCTACTCATGTGTTGAGGCCAAGATATTCCATTCCTACCATATGAATCTTGATCTCTAGCCTTCCCCAAGTTGCTTTCCACTCAAATCTTCTTTCCACCAAATCCAAATCCTGTGAGAGAGAGTTGAGTGTTGGGGAGACTATCATTTGAAGCACAAGAGCAAGGAGTTCATCATCAACACACCATTTGTTACTTCTTGGAGAGTGGTGTCTCCTAGATTGGCTAGGTGTCACTTGGGAGCCTCCGATAAGATTGTGGAGTTGAACCAAGGAGTTTGTAAGGGCAAGGAGATCGCCTACTTCATGAAGATCTACCGCTAGTGAGGCAAGTCCTTCGTGGGCGATGGCCATGGTAGGATAGACAAGGTTGCTTCCTTGTGGACCCTTCGTGGACTCGCGCAACCGTAACCCTTCGTGGGTTGAAGTCTCCATCAACGTGGATGTAGGATAGCACCACCTATCCGAACCACGGGAAAAACATCTGTGTCTCCAACTAAAATTGGGAAAAGGTTAAGTTTTTATTTGGTCAAGTAGTCTAATCACCCCCCCCCCCCCGTCTAGACATACTTTCGATCCTACAGAGGCGCGGGCGGTGGCGACGCGGCGAGGCAGCGGGCGGTGGCGGCGGCGGGAGGCGCGGCGGTGGTGGGGCGGCGGCCTAGGGTTAGGGTTTCGGGGGCGGGGCCCGGCTAGGCTGGCCTCGGGCCTCGGCGGCTCTATTTGAAGGCCCGGCCAGGCGGAGTCCTGGCCGCTTATGGCCCAAGGTCGGTTTGGACTTTTTTTTGAATATTTACGCTCAGAAAAAAACAAAAGGAATACTAAACGGACTCCAAAAATCCCGATATAAATTTCCCCTGACTTCTAAAATCAAGCCGCACAGGATGAACATTTATTTGGGGCCTAAATGCAATTTTGAAAAACGCGCATTTTCCCTAATTCAAATAAAATAGCAAATAAAACCAAAATAAAATCTTATTTGATTTTTGTATTAAATCCTCAGTATTTCTTTATTTTGGGAAAGTCATTTTATTCCATCTCTCATATTTTTGTAATAGAAATAATTGAAGATAAAATAAATAAAACCGAATGATCCTATTTTCAGAATTTGAGAAAACTCAAATATGAAAATAACGAAATCCCTAACTCTCTCCATGGGTCCTTGAGTTGCGTAGAATTTTCTAGGATCAACCAAAATGCAATAAAATATGATATGCAATGATGATCTAGTGTATAACATTCCAAATTGAAAATTTGTGATGTTACAAACCTACCCCCTTAAGATGAATCTCGCTCTCGATATTCGGGTTGGCTAGAAAATAGGTGAGGGTGGTCCTTCAGCAATTCTTCCTCTCGCTCCCAGGTGGCTTCATCCTTCGTGTGGTGGCTCCACTGAACTTTGCAAAACTTGATAACCTTGCTACGGGTGACTCAACTGGCATACTCTAGAATCTTGACTGGTTTCTGCTCATAGGTCAAATCACTGTCCAACTGAATTGCTTCCAGTGGCACTGTATCACTCAGCAGTATATCAGCCATCTCTGCGTGGCACTTATTCAACTGGGAAACGTGGAACACGTCTTGAACTCCTGACAATCCTTCGGGCAATTCCAACTTATAGGCTACTTCTCCCATACGCTCCAAAACTTTGTATGGGCAAACAAAACGTGGTGCTAACTTTCCCTTAACTCCAAAGCGCTTAACTCCTCGAAGTGGAGATACTCGAAAATAAACTCGGTCTCCGACTTCGTAAACTGTCTCCTTGCGTTTAGAATCCGCATAACTCTTTTGCCTGGATTGAGCTACCTTGAGCCTATCGCGAATCAATTTCACTTTCTGTTTAGACTCCTTTATCAGATCCGGTCCAAACAACTGGCGGTCTCCAACTTCATCCCAAGACAATGGGGTCCTGCACCTCCTTCCGTACAAGGCTTCGAAACGGACCATCTTCAAACTCGATTGATAACTGTTGTTGTAAGAGAACTCCCCGTATGGAAAATTCTCATCCCAACTGGATCCATAATCTAGCGCACAAGCTCTCAGCATATCCTCCAAAATCTAATTGACTCTCTCGGTCTGTCCATCTATCTGCGGGTGGAAAGCTGTACTAAACTCCAGTCTGGTACCCAAAGTTTCATGCAACTAATTCCAGAACTTTGAGGTAAATTGGGTTCCTCTATCTGATACTATGTGTAACGCCCTCATTGCGGTTATATCTCCCACATGTCGAGGCACGACTTAGAGGCATAACCACATTGAAAGCAATGTCGCAAGTTAGGCAATCATCACAACATCCCATGTAATATATAGATAATAAAAGGGGAGATACATAGTTGGCTTACACTCGCCACGTTAATCAAAGTACATAAATAGCAATACATCATCCAAACACTCATGGCCCGACTACGGCGCCAAAATAAAAGAACAACCCAACATGCGACATGGTCCCGATAGCCCCAACTGGGCACCACTACTGATCATCAGGGAAAGAAACATAGTAACGGCGTGAGTCCTCGTCGAACTCCCATTTGAGCTCTAGCGCGCCATCTGGAACGGAGTCATCAGACCCTGCATCTGGTTTAATAGTAATCTATGAGCCACAGGGACTCAGCAATCTCGCACCCTCGTGATCAAGACTATTTAAGCTTGTAGGTAAGGCAAGGTAAATATGTGGAGCTGCAGCAAGCGACTAGCATATATGGTGGCTAACCTGTTCACACAAGAGAGCGAGAAGAGAAGGCAAAGAGCGAACGAATAACTAGAAAGCAACCTGCGGCAAGCATTACTCCAACACCGTGTTCACTTCCCGGACTCCGCCGAGAAGAGACCATCACGGTAACTCACACAATTGATTCATTTTAATTAAGTTAAGGTTCAAGTTATCTACAATCAGACATTAACAAATTCCCGTCTTCCCATAACCACGGGCACGGCTTTCGAAAGTTCAAATCCCTGCAGGGGAGTCCCAACTTAGCCCATGACAAGCTCTCACGGTCAACGAAGGAATAGACCTCCTCCCGAGACATTCCGATCAGACTCGGTATCCCGGTTCTACAAGACACTTCGACAAGTTAAAACAAATCCAGCAACACCGCCCGAATGTGCCGACAAATCCCGATAGGAGCTGCACATATCTCGTTCTCAGGGCACACTCAGATGAGCTCTCCATAAAACTAAAACCAAACCTCGAGTTTCCCCGAGGGGGCGCTGCACAGGACTCTAGTTCGGACCAACACTCAGAGGAGCACAGCCCGGGGGGGGGGGGTTTAAATAAGATGACCCTCGGGCTCCGGAAACCCAAGGGAAAAAGAGGCTAGGTGGCAAATGGCAACCGCGTAAGGAACACAAAATCCGGGAACATAACACCGATATGACGGAAACTAGGGCGGCAAGAGCGGAACAAAACACTAGGCGAGAGGCCGAGCCTTCCACCCTTTACCAAGTATATAGATGCATTAAGATAACAAGATAATATAATGATATCCCAACAAGTAAATAATGTTCCAACAAGGAACGGTCTCCAATCTTCACCTGCAACTAGTAACGCTATAAGAGGTGTTGAGCAAAGTGGTAACATAGCCAATCAACGGTTTGCTAGGACATGGTGGGTTAGAGGTTTGACATGGCAATTTTGGGAGGCATGATAAGCAAGTGGTAGGCATCGTAGCATAGGCATAGCAAAAGAGCGAGCATCTAGCAAAGCAAAGATAGTAGTGATTTCGAGGGTATGATCATCTTGCATTAACGAATGCACCAATTTGCAACATTGTGCTAGTCACCACACACATCACAAAAATACATGGGTTGCACCTCTGGATAGATGGCAAAACATATAACAAAACACATGCAGAGCTCAGGGGCATATCTTGCACACAATAATCATGGCAAAAATGACAAATATCTAATTGGAGCAGTAGATCCGACAATTATCTCAAATAGCATTCTTCCAATAGCATTTCGGGCATCAAGATGAACTCAAATGAAAACGATGCAATGGGATGATATGATGTACTCTCTGAGATGAACATTTTGATATGCTATATGCGCAAAACGGAGCTACGGATGCGGAGATACGATGCGTCAAAGTTTGCCAAAAATCTGACAAACTGGGGACTTAGAGAAAATATACCCTCCGGATCTAGGGTTACTGTTCACCCGGATCCGGATCCAGATCGAGCAAACGCGCCAAATGATGTTCACCGGGGGACGACGCCGGAGTGGACGAGGGCGGCCGGAGCGAGGGAGGCCGGCCCGGAGCAAGGACGCCGGGGCGGAGGCCGGTGGCGGCGCGGGGCAGTGCTGCCCGGGCGGGGCGCGGCTCCTGCCGCCGAGGACGAGGCGGTCGCCAGCGGGGACTCGCTGCGGCGCAGTGGCACGGGCCGCCGGCAATGGAGGCGAGGCGACACTGGGGTGCTGTGGCCGGAGAAGACGAAGGCATGGGCGGCGCGGTGAGGGCGGCAGGCGGGCGGCGCTGCCGGCCCGGGGAGGGCCCCGCACGGGCCTTGCGGGCCCACGTCGGTGGCGGCGCGGTGATGCGGTCACCGGGACACGTGGCAGCGTAAGATTCGTCGCTGGCGGCGGCGGACGTGTCCGGTGGTGGGTCGGACGTGTCCGGCGATGGTAGAGGATGGATCTAGGGTTAGGGGGAGAGTGGAACCGCGAATTTCAGAGGGGGTGTATATATAGGCATAGAGGGAGCTAGGAGAGTCCAAATGAGGTGCCATTTTCGGCCACGCGATCATGCTCGAACGCTCTAGATGATGGAGAGGGTTTTGGTGGGTTTTGGGCCAACTTGGAGAGGTGTTGGGCTGCAACACACACGAGGCCTTCTCGGTCCCTCGGTCAACCGTTGGAGCATCGAACGAAGTCCAAATGGTACGAAACTTGACAGGCGGTCTACCGGTAGTAAACCAAGGCCGCTTCAAGTCTCGGTCCAATCCGGAAATGTTTAATCCCCACACAAGAAAGAAAGGTAGAAATGACCCCCGGAGGAGAACGGAGCGCCGGAATGCAAAACGGACAACGGGGAATATGCTCGAATGCATGAGATGAACACGTATGCAAATGCAATGCACATGATAACATGATATGAGATGCATGACAATGACAACAACACACGGAGACAAAAACCCGAACCCGAGAAAATAAAATAACTTAACACCCGAAACGGCAAGGGTTGGATTACATATTGGGTAAATCATATCCGGGGTGTTACAACACTCCACCACTACGAAAGGATCTCGTCCCGAGATCTGGGACTGAAAGAACGCCGGGTACTCAGAACGGAGGTGATCCTCGCGTTCCCAGGTAGCTTGACGGTCGGAATGGTGTGACCACTTGAATTTGAGGAATTTGATTGACTTGCTGCGAGTCTTGCGTTCAGTCTCCTCAAGAATAGCAACGGGGTGCTCACGATAGGAGAGATCTTCTTGGAGCTCACTGTTCTCGAAGTTGATGGTACGGTCAGGAGTCATGAAGCACTTTCGAAGCTGAGAGACATGGAACACGTCATGCATATTTGCAAAGTTTGAAGGAAGCTCGAGTTTATAGGCGAGATCGCCTCTCTTGATGACTAT
Organism: Triticum monococcum; assembly: GCA_034509565.1. Taxonomy (NCBI): domain Eukaryota; kingdom Viridiplantae; phylum Streptophyta; class Magnoliopsida; order Poales; family Poaceae; genus Triticum; species Triticum monococcum. Next base: position 566,918,331 of record CM067841.1, on the reverse strand, counting down.
CTTGAAAGGTCCCACGTATCTGGGGGCAAGCTTCCCTTTGATACCAAAGAGATGAGTACCTTTCATAGGAGAGACGCGGAGGTAAACATGATCTCCGATCTCGAAAGCCAAATCACGGTGCTTACAATCATAGTAGCTCTTCTGGCGGGATTGGGCTTCTTTGAGGTTATCTCGAATGACTTTGCACATTTCCTCTGCCTCTGTGATTATGTCATTACCCAGAAGCTGACGTTCACCGGTTTCAGACCTGTTGAGAGGGGTACGGCACTTCCTGCCATACAGAATCTTGAATGGGGCCTTGCCCGAACTTGCTTGAAAACTGTTGTTGTAGGAGAATTCAGCATATGGAAGACAATCCTCTCACTTCATGTTGGGGAACGTAGCAGAAATTCAAAATTTTCCTACGTGTCACCAAGATCAATCTATGGATTCATCTAGCAATGAGGGAGGAGTGGATCTACATACCCATGTAGATCGCTAAGCGGAAGCGTTCAAGTGAACGGGGTTGATGGAGTCGTACTCGTCGTGATCCAAATCACCGATGACCAAGTGCCGAACGGACGGCACCTCCGCGTTCAACACACGTACAGCCCGACGATGTATCCGACGCCTTGATCCAGCAAGGTGAGAAGGAGAGGTTGAGGAAGACTCCATCCAGCAGCAGCACAACGGCGTGGTGGTGGTGGAGGAGCGTGGCAATCCTGCAGGGCTTCGCCAAGCACCACAGGAGAGGAGAAGGACATGGGAGAGGGAAGGGGCTGCACCAAAGGCAAAGGTAAGAAGTCCTCCATCTCCCCCACTATATATAGGGGGGCCAAGGGGGGCGCCGGCCCTAGGAGATCCAATCTCCTTGGGGGGCGGCGGCCAAGGGAGGAATCCCTCCTCCCCAAGGCACCTAGGAGGTGCCTTCCCCTTCTAGGACTCTTCCTTTAGGGTTCCCCCACACTAGGCGCATGGGCCCTAGGGGAAATTGGCGCCCCAGCCCACTTTGGGCTGGATCCCATCCCACTTCAGCCCATGGGACCCTCCAGGATAGGTGGCCCCACCCGGTGGGCCCCCGGGACCCTTCCGGTAGTCCCGGTACAATACCGATGACCCCGAAACTTGTCCCGATGACCGAAATAGGACTTCCTATATATAAATCTTTAACTTCGGACCTTCCGGAACTCCTCGTGACGTCCGGGATCTCATCCGGGACTCCGAACAACATTCGGTACACACATACAAACTTCCTTTATAACCCTAGCGTCATCGAACCTTAAGTGTGTAGACCCTACGGGTTCGGGAACCATGCAGACATGACCGAGACGTTCTCCGGTTCAATAACCAACAGAGGGATCTGGATACCCATATTGGCTCCCACATGTTCCACGATGATCTCATCGGATGAACCACGATGTCGAGGATTCGATCAATCCCGTATACAATTCCCTTTGTCCATCGGTACGATACTTGCCCGAGATTCGATCATCGGTATCCCGATACTTTGTTCAATCTCGTTACCGGCAAGTCTCTTTACTCGTTCTGTAACACATCATCCCGTGATCAACTCCTTGATCACATTGTGCACATTATGATGATGTCCTACCGAGTGGGCCCAGAGATACCTCTCCGTCACACGGAGTGACAAAATCCCAGTCTCGATTCGTGCCAACCCAACAGACACTTTCGGAGATACCCGTAGTGTACCTTTATAGCCACCCAGTTACGTTGTGACGTTTGGCACACCCAAAGTATTCCTATGGTGTCCGGGAGTTGAACAATCTCATGGTCTAAGGAAATGATACTTGACATTAGAAAAGCTTTAGCATATGAACTACACGATCTAGTGCTATGCTTAGGATTGGGTCTTGTCCATCACATCATTCTCCCAATGATGTGATCCCGTTATCAACGACAACCAATGTCCATGGTCAGGAAACCATAACCATCTATTGATCAACGAGCTAGTTAACTAGAGGCTTACTAGGGACATCGTGTTGTCTATGTATCCACACATGTATCTAAGTTTCCTATCAATACAATTCTAGCATGGATAATAAACGATTATCATGAACAAGGAAATATAATAATAATCAATTTATTATTGCCTCTAGGGCATATTTCCAACAGTCTCCCACTTGCACTAGAGTCAATAATCCAGTTCACATCGATATGTGATTAACACTCAATGTCACATCCCCATGTGACTAACACCCAAAGAGTTCGTGGTTTGATCATGTTATGCTTGTGAGAGAGGTTATAGTCAACGGGTCTGAACCTTTCAGATCCGTGTGTGCTTTACAAATCTCTATGTCATCTCCTAGATGTAGCTACCATGTTCTATTTGGAGCTATTCCAAATAACTGTTCTACTTGGAGCTATTCTAAATTGTTGCTCCATTATACGTATCCGGTATCTCTACTCAGAGCTATCCGGATAGGTGTTAAGCTTGCATCGACGTAACCCTTTACGACGAACTCTTTTACCACCTCCATAATCGAGAAAATTCCTTAGTCCACTTGTTACTAAGGATAACTTTGACCGCTGTCCTGTGATCCATTCTTGGATCACTCTTGTACCCCTTGACTGACTCATGGCAAGGCACATTTCACGTGCGGTACACAGCATGGCATGCTGTAGAGCCTACGTCTTAAGCATAGGGGACGACCTTCGTCCTTTCTCTCTATTCTGCCGTGGTCGAGCTTTAAGTCTTAACTTCATACCTTACAACTCAGGCAAGAACTCCTTCTTTGACTGATCCATCTTGAACACCTTCAAGATCATGTCGAGGTATGTGCTCATGTGAAAGTACCATTAAGCGTTTTGATCTATCTTTATAAATCTTGATGCTCAATGCTCAAGTAGCTTAATCCAGGTTTTCCATTGAAAAACACTTTCCAAATAACCCTATATGCTTTCCATAAATTCTACGTCATTTTCGATCAACAATATGTCAACAACATATACTCATCAGAAATTCTATAGTGCTCCCACTCACTTCTTTGGAAATACAAGTTTCTCGTAAACTTTGTATAAACCCAAAATCTTTGATCATCTCATCAAAACGTCCATTCCAACTCCGAGATGCTTACTCCAGTCCTCAGAAGGATTGCTGGAGCTTTGCATACTTATTAGCATCTTTTAGGATTGGCAAAACCTTCCGGTTGTATCATATACAACCTTTCCTCAGAAAAATCGTCGAGGAAACAATGCTTTGACATCCTATCTGCAAGATTTCATAAATAATGCAGTAGTTGCTAATATAATTCCAACAGACTCTTAGCATCTCTACGAGTGAGAAAGACTCATCGTAGTTAACTCCTTGAACTTGTCGGTAAACTTCTTAATGACAAGTCGAGCTTTCTTAATGGTGACATTTACCATCATTGTCCGTCTTCCTTTTAAAATCCATATGTACCTAACAGCCTTACGACTATCAAGTAGTTCTACCAAAGTCTACACTTTGTTTTCATACATGGATCCTCTCTCAGATTTTATGGCCTTGAGCCATTTATCGGAATCCGGGCCCACCATCGCTTCTCCATAGCTCGTGGGTTCATTGTTGTCTAGCAACATGACTTCCAAGACAGGATTACATACCACTCTGAAGTAGTATGCATCCTTGTCATCCCACGAGGTTTGGTAGTGACTTGATCTGAAGTTTCATGATTAATATCATAAGCTTCCACTTTAATTGGTGTAGGTGCCACAGGAACAACTCTTTGTGCCCTGCTATACACCAGTTGAAGTGACGGTTCAATAACCTCATCAAGTCTCCACCATCCTCCCACTCAATTCTTTCGAGACAAACCTTTTCCTCGAGAAAGAACCCGATTCAAGAAACAATCTCTATTGCTTTCGGATCTGAATTAGGAGGTATACCCAACTTCTTTGGGTGTCCTATGAAGATGCATTTATCCGCTTTGGGTTCGAGCTTATCATCCTGAAACTTTTTCACATAAGCGTCGCAGCCTCAAACTTTTAAGAAATGACAGCTTAGGTTTCTCTAAACCATAGTTCATACGGTGTCATCTCATCGGAATTACGTGGTGCCCTAAAGTGAATGTGGTTGTCTCTAATGCCTAACCCATAAACTATTGTGGTAATTCGATAAGAGACATCATGGTATGCATCATATCCAATAGGGTGCAGTTATGATGTTCGGACACACCATCACACTATGGTGTTCCAGGCTGTATTAGTTGTGAAACAATTTCCACAATGTCTTAATTCTGTGCCAAACTCGTAATTAAGATATTCATCCCTATGATCATATCATAGATCTTTTATCCTCTTGTCACGACGATCTTTCAACTTCACCCTGAAATTACTTGAACCTTTCAATAATTCAGACTCGTGATTCATCAAGTAAATCTACTCAAATCATCTGTGAAGTAAGAACATAACGATATCCACTACACGCCTCGGCACTCATTGGACTGCACACATCAAAATGTATTACTTCCAACAAGTTGCTTTCTAGTTCCATTTTACTGAAACCAAGGCTTTCAGTCATCTTGCCCATGTGGCATGATTTGCATGTCTCAAGTGATTCAAAATCAAGTGAGTCCATATGGTCCATTTGCATGGAGTTTCTTCATGCATATACACCAATAGACATGGTTCGCATGTCTCCAACTTTTCAAAAACGAGTGAGCCCAAAGATCCATCAACATGGAGCTTCTTCATGTGTTTTATACCGATATGACTTAAGTGGCAGTGCCACAAGTAGGTGGTACTATCATTACTATCTTATATCTTTTGGCATGAACATGTGTATCACTACAATCGAGATTCAATAAACCATTCATTTTAGGTGCAAGACCATTGAAGGTATTATTCAAATAAACAGAGTAACCATTATTCTCCTTAAATGAATAACCGTATTGCGATAGACATAATCCAATCACGTCTATGCTCAACGCAAACACCAAATAATAATTATTTAGGTTTAACACCAATCTCGATGGTAGAGGAGTGTGCGATGCTTGATCATATCAACATTGGAAACACTTCCAACACATATCGTCAGCTCACCTTTAGCTATTCTCCGTTTATTCCGTAGCTTTTATTTCGAGTTACTAACACTTAGCAACCGAACCGGTATCTAATACCATGGTGCTACTAGGAGTACTAGTAAAGTACACATCAACATAATGTATATCCAATATACTTCTATCGACCTTGCCAGCCTTCTTATCTACCAAGTATCTAGGGTAATTCTGCTCAAGTGGCTGTTCCCCTTATTACAGAAGCACTTAGTCTCGGTTTGGGTTCAACCTTGGGTTTCTTCACTAGAGCAGCAGCTGAATTGCCGTTTCATGAAGTATCCCTTCTTTCCCTTGCCCTTCCTGAAACTAGTGGTTTCACCAACCATCAACAATTGATGCTCCTTCTTGATTTCTACTTTCACGGTGTCAAACATCGCGAATATTTCAAGGATCATCATATCTATCCCTGATATGTTATAGTTCATCACAAAGCTCTAGCAGCTTGGTGGCAATGACTTTGGAGAAACATCACTATCTCATCTGGAAGATCAACTCCCACTTGATTCAAATGATTGTTTGCACTCAGACAATCTGAGCACAAGGTCAACAATTGAGCTTTTCTCCTTAGTTTGCATGTTAAGAAAATCGTCGGAGGTCTTATACCTCTTGACGTTGGCACAAGCCTGAAATCCCAATTGCAGCCCTTGAAACATCTCATATGTTTCGCGACGTTTCAAAACGTCTTTGGTGCCTCAACTCTAAACCGTTTAACTGAACTATCACGTAGTTATCAAAACGTGTGTGTCAGATGTTCGCAACATCTACAGACGACGTTCGAGGTTCTGCACACTGAGCGGTGCATTAAGGACATAAGCCTTGTATGAAGTAATGATGACAATCCTCAGTTTACGGACCTAGTCCGCATAATTGCTACTATCAACTTTCAACTAAATTTTCTCTAGGAACATATCTAAACAGTAGAACGGAAGCGCGAGCTACGACATAATTTGCGAAGACCTTTTGACTATGTTCAGGATAATTAAGTTCATCTTATGAACTCCCACTCAGATAGACATCCCTCTAGTCATCTAAGTGATTACATGATCCGAGTCAACTAGGCCGTGTCCGATCATCACGTGAGACGGACTAGTCAACGTCGGTGAACATCTTCATGTTGATCGTATCTTCTATGCGACTCATGCTCGACCTTTCAGTCTTCTGTGTTCCGAGGCCATGTCTGTACACATGCTAGGCTCGTCAAGTCAACCTAAGTGTTTCGCGTGTGTAAATCTGTCTTACACCCGTTGTATGTGAACATTAGAATCTATCACACCCGATCATCACGTGGTGCTTCGAAACAACAAACTGTCGCAACAGTGCACAGTTAGGGGGAACACTTTCTTGAAATTTTAATGAGGGATCATCTTATTTACTACCGTCATTCTAAGTAAACAAGATGTATAAACATGATAAACATCACATGCAATCAAATAGTGACATGATATGGCCAATATCATATAGCTCCTTTTGATCTCCATCTTCGGGGCTCTATGATCATCTTGTCACCGGCATGACACCATGATCTCCATCATTGTGTCTTCGTGAAGTTGTGTCACATCCCTAGTTCTGGTATGACCTAGGCTGGCCCTTCATGCTTGCATCATGTTTAAACTCCATTTAAATTTGAAATGGGGAGTTGTGAACCCTCAGAAATCATTATTGAAAATGACCCAGATAAAAAGTGCTCCAAAAGGGTCCATGAAAATATTCATGTCTCTCTTTGAAAATATTGGTGAGAGGTAAAATTCAAACCAATATTTTTAGGAGCTCATAGATATTTATTTTGGACATTTGGATTTAATGAATAATTATTTGCCTTGGATATATATTTGTTATATATATAATATATGTCCAAAAATTATGTTAGTTGTTGAGGAGCTCTGGAATAATACCACTAGCTCCTGCAAAAATTGGCATAAGTAAATTAATTGATTTAGTATTTCTATTAAATCAAAACAAATGTCAGAAAAATAGAAAAGAAAAACAAAAATGGAAAAACCTACTTGGACCTTACCTGCGACCAGCTCCTCTGCTGGCCCAGCACTGTGTGGCCTGGCCCGGCCCAACTGGCCAAGCCGGTCATCCTTCTCCTTGCCAGGAGGAGGCGAAGGAGGGCACGGCGAGCGCGCGCATGCACGCCACGCCCCTGCCCGTCTGCCCCCACTTCCCCTCGGTGCTGTCCACCTAAGAGAGCTCCACCGAGCCACCTAGCCTCTCCTCACTCTCTCCCGAGCTCTCTCGTCTCCTCTGCTCGTCTTCTCTCCCGCACCCGAACGCCACCGCAGCACGTCGCCGTGAGCCACCGCGACCAACGCCACCGCCTCGTCCCTTGCTACTGTCCAGGAGCACCGCCGCCCTCGACTACGCCTCCTCGTCGAGCTGGACGACGCCAGGAGCACTGCAGCATCACCACCGCCATCATCCCCTTCGTTGGAGCCGCGGATCGCCGCCGCTAAATTCGCCGCCGACTGGTCCTCCCCGATCCCGCTGACCATCCCGTCGCCTTCGCTGTGAGCTTCCGCGCTGAACCCCTCTCCCCCTCCTCGTGTTTGCACTGTCTAGGCCTCAGTTCCACCTTGGCCGAGAGCTCCGCTCCGCCGTCCATGTCGCCGCCGTGGCCACAGCTGCCATAGCTCGCAACCGAGCTCACCGCCGTGCTCAGTGCCCTCCTGCGCGTCGTTTGCACCCAATCGCAGCCCCCCTAGTGCCCTGTAGCGCTGAACCCGCTGTTCCCGTAGCTCCGGTCGCCGTGGATGACCTCGCCGTGGTCGTCTCCGGCCACCCCTCCTCCTCCTACCCACCCCATTGGATGCGCGAGAGCACGGGCTACGCCCCGGTGCTCCCAGCCGCCGCCCCCGTGCCCTGCAGCGTGGACGCCGCCGTGTCCAGAGGTCGCCGGCGACGACCTCGCAGGCCTGACGTGCGGGCCCGACCGGCCAGGTGATTAGCTTAAGGCTAATCACCATTTTTGCTAACCCCCTGACACTGGCAGTGGGCCCCGGCGCCCCCTAATTAGTAATTAGGATTAATTAACCCTCCTGTTAACTAACCAGTCACTGACGTGTGGACCCCAGACGTCAGGTTTGACTCGGTCAGCTCCGTTGACCGCTGACGCAACGCTGACATCATGCTGACGCAATATCTCATTTTCTGGAATTATAATAAATCAGGAAATTCCAGAATATATTCAAAACTTCAAAAATTCATAGAAATTCAACCGTAACTCAGATTGAAATAATTTATATATGAAAAATTATCAAAAAAATTCAATCTATCCATCTGTACCATTTTCATGCATGACAAACCAACCTATACATGCTGTATATGTGAAAACACACTTATGGCATATTTAAGAGCTTATGTTGGAGTTACATTTGAATCTTTAGTTCAAATGGACTTTAACCAAATGAATACTAGTTGCATTAGCCCAAACAGCATCACATCTTCATGCAATGTTCATGCATCATAATGTTGCATATGCTTGTGTTTGATTGCCGACACCGTTCCTTCTCGATAGGTCCTGCTCCGGAGACCGTTCCAGAGTACCTGTCTGAGGAGCAGTGCCTTCCTTGTTGTTCTACCAGGCAAGCAACCCCCCCTTGTTCATTCCGATACAATCCCACTCTCTCGCTCCTGCTCTCTTTTATTGCATTAGGACAACCACGATTCAACTGCTACTTTATGCTGCGGTAGTTGAACCCATTCCTCTGCATGACCTGTCATTGCCACAGTAAATAGTTGAAACCCACTAGCATGTGTAGGGGTTGATTGAGCCATGTTGTGTTCTTACCATGCCATGCCTGCTATTGCTTAGAGTTGTGTCAGGTCTGATTCATCGGGAATGAATTGGAGTGTTATGATATGTTCTGGTGCTGAGAGTTAAACGTGTGAACACGATTTGGTAAAGGTAGCGATGAGAGGCCATGTAGGAGTACATGGTGGGTTGTCTCATTGGGACCGTCCTTAAGAACCGAGTTCTGTGTAAGTTGTCCAATGACTAGCTACTACCACACATTGGGCTCCGGGCGCTCCAAGCTCTCTCGACTTTTTAACTGCCTCGAGCTCTGTCCAGGAGTTGCAAATAGTTTCTGGTGTTTGTAGGTAGTGCTATTTTTCTACCGAGTGGCACCCGGCAGGGTGGACTTGGGACAGACTAGGCAGACGTGGCCCGGTGTACCGAGTGGCACCCGGATGGTGGGCTCGGGAACCCTGTACACATCGTTTGGGGCCGTGAGCGAAACCTCGGCCGGATCTCCTTGCGGATGGAACCCGAATAGGCGATAAACCTGGACTAGAGTCTTGCGTGGTTAGTCAGGTCGTGGCCGACACCCTCGCCAGGCTTCCGCTTGAAGGTTGCCGAGATACATGACGTGTACATGGCGGTAAGTGGCGAGAGTGTGTGTGATGAAGTACACCCCTGCAGGGTTATCATGATCTATTCGAATAGCCGTGTCCTCGGTTATGGACTTCTTGGATGCTTACGTGGTACATAGACAACTTAAAGTGGATACTCTAAAATGCTTAAGACAAGTGTGAGTGCTATGGATGGCCTCCTCGTAGGGAGACGAGGATGAATCCTTAGTGGTGTATTGATGTGGTGATTACTGGACTCGTGTGCGCTGCCTCATCTCAAAGAAGTTTCTCGTTGTCGTAGAACAGGATAGCCACTGAGTCAAAGCTGGCTTGCTGCAACTAAACCCCACATTACCTTGTTGATACTAATGCATATATGATAGGATCTGATGTAAGTCTTGCTAAGTACCTTGTACTCACGTTTGCTTTATTTATGTTTTGCAGACGAGACATCTGTCTTACTAGTAGTTCCGCTTGGACTTCGACGGGTAGCTTGTTACCTCAGCTACGATCTTGTACCCTTGGGAGGGTCTTGTAGATAGTCAGGCTTTCCAGCTCTTTTCTTTTGTAGTTGTCTGTACTCAGACATGTAATGCTTCCGCTGCTTGTATGCTCTGATTGATGGGTCATGTGACCCCTGCTTGTATTTATGCTATGTGGCTCTTCTGAGCCTTTATCTATATGAGTTTGCGTTATGTTGTGATGCCATGTTGTACAGCACATACTTGCATGTTATGCGTACGTGTAGCGTGTATTGCTATGTGTGGGATCCGACAATCGGGTTGTTTATCCTTGGCAGCCTATCATATGGGGAAATGTAGTCTAGTGTCTTCTGAGCGATAGTAGTCCGCTACAGCCCGGTCCACCGGAGCCCTGCTAGCCCAGCACTACTGCTCGGAACACCTGACTGGCCGGCATGTGTTTCACTTTGTTCCTGTGTCTATCCCTTCGGGGAAATGTCACGCGGTGACGACCGGAGTCCTGCCTAGCCTGCTATAGCCCGGGTTACCGGAGTCCTGTTAGCCTAGTGCTACAGCCCGGATTCACACGTTGTTGACCGACATGCTCGAGGTTGATTCATGTATGCCTGTCCCCATGGGTTAGTGCCGCTTTGGGTTCACGACTAGCCATGTCGGCCCGGGTTCTTTGTCATATGGATGCTAGCGACACTATCATATACGTGAGCCAAAAGGCGCAAATGGTCCCGGGCCAGGTAAGGTGGCACCCGTGGGAATACCGTGCGTGATGCCACAAAGTGATATGATGTGTTACATGCTAGATCGGTGTGACCCAGGATCGGGGTCCCGACAGCCTTGGTATCAGAGCCTGACTGCCTGTAGGATTTCCAAGCCAACCTGGTCGAAGTTGTGTCTAGAAATTCTTTAGTTATTTAAGGGAATTGATTGTGGAAGGGAACGTAAGGCTCTTTTTACTCCTTATACCTCATGCCTTCTGATCTGAGTCATCCTATCTTTCCTACGGGGTTAAGGAACTAGGCTTCTTCTTCTGTCTATCAGGATCACGTGTTACTACTCCGTAGTCTCTTAGGATGGGTTGATCAGAGTCATATCCCAGTTGAGTACCTCTGGTGTAGCCTGTTTAGTAATATCTCAGAACCTTAAGTAATGATGTTGAGCATGGTGCTACCCCATCTTTTGCAGAATGTCTCATTTTGAGCAGTTTGCTGCCGTTATGCTGCCGGATTTGTCCTAGGGGTTCAAGAGATAGTATTTTTCTCGTACTATAATCTACATCCTTATGATGATGCTGAATCCATCCTTGTTTCCTTGGTTGGCTCTCAGGATGTTGCCGGTTAACCGAAGTTCTGTTGCTCATATCCGGAACCACGGAGATGGCAGGGATGAGGATCCTCCTAACCAGTCTTCATTGGCAGAGTTCATGTTAGAAATGGAGAAAAACAAGCGAGAGTCAAACCACTTGTTAGCACGTATTGAGGAGAACACCTCCCGCCAGCACAAAGAGTTTGTGTCCATCCATGACTTCATCGGTCTGAAACCACCCACCTTCCATCATTCCATTGAGCCACTCGATGCAGATGACTGGCTCCGTAGTATTACACACAAGATGCGTTCTGCGAACGTAGCTGAAAGTGACAGGGTCACCTATGCTACTTATCACCTGGAAGGTCCTGCCAGTATTTGGTGGCAGAACTATGAGGCTATGCTTCCAGCTGGCCAGATAATCACCTGGAGAGATTTCACTTAGGCTTTCCGCGAGCATCACATTCCCCAGGCTCTCGTTGATCGCAAGAGAGAAGAGTTTTGTAGTTTCACCCAGAGTAAGATGGCTGTAGATGCTTACAGTAGAGAGTTTGAGAACCTCGCCCGCTATGCTACAGAAGAAGTGTCCACAGACGCCAAGAAGCAGGCTAGGTTCCGAAAGGGTCTCAACCCCAAGTTGCGTCGTGATCTCCACCTGCACCATTGCAATACATTCCAGGCTCTTGTGAACAAGGCCATTAATGCGGAGACAGCTCAGCTCACTTACGAGGAGTCTCGTAAGCACACCCGTGATTTAGTTTCTTCCTCCGGCTCTACCTTGCAGAAGCGCCGGTTTTGGGTTCCGAACTCCGCTCTTCCACCCGGTTACTCACCGAGGCCCTCTTATGTGGCACCTCACCCAGTTCAGTTACATGCTCCACCCAGGCCTATTGGTAGACCGCTTGTCAAGGCGGGCCCACGTCCTACTTCAGGGATTTTCTTCACATGCAGAGAGCCAGGACACTATGCATGTGACTGCTCTCAAACCAGCTATGCCCCACCCCAGCCTGAGAAGTCTGTTGGCCGTGATAAGCCATCACGCAAGATGAGTAGTGTCAAGTCAGCTCCCCCTGAACGTGGATGTGTGCATCACGTCTCAGCTAAAGACACTCGTGATGATCCAGATGTCGTTCTTGGTACCCTCCTTGTCAATTGCCATCCAGCTTCGGTTTTGTTCGATACCGGAGCATCTCACTCCTTCATCTCTGAAGGCTATGCTCGTTTGCAGGACATGTCATTTTGTGATATGCCAACTCCACTTGAAATCCAAACTCCAGGGTCTAGAGGGCAAACTACCCGAATAAGCCATGGTAATGAAATCCTTGTTGACAGACTTGTATTCCTTGCATCACTTATAGCCCTCAAGTCTACAGATATTAACATCATCTTGGGTATGGACTGGATGAAAGCTCATCATGCCAAGATTGATTGTTACACAAGGTATGTTCAGCTTACACACCCATCTAGCAAGATAGTCACCGTCTCCACTAGAGTTGCAAAGCGTCAACTCTATTCTCTTAATGCCAACCCTCTTCCAGACCTTGAAGATATCCCGGTAGTCCGTGACTTTCCGGATGTCTTTCCAGAGGAACTGCCAGGTATTCCACCCGACAGAGATGTAGAATTTGTCATAGATCTTATCCCAGGAACCGCTCCAATCTCTAGGAGACCTTACAAGATGGCACCCTTAGAACTAGCTGAGCTTAAGAAACAACTCGGTGAATCCTTGCAAAAGGGTTTCATCCGTCCCAGTTCTTCTCCCTGGGCTTGCCCCGTTCTCTTCTTCAAGAAGAAGGATGGTACGGACCGGATGGTTGTAGATTATCGTCCCGTTAATTTGGTCATGATAAAGAACAAGTATCCGATCCCCAGGATCAACGACCTGTATGATCAGCTCGCTGGATCCTCAGTCTTTTCCAAGATGGATTTGAGGTTAGGCTACCACCAAATCAAGATCAGAAATGGGGACATTCCTAAGACAGCTTTTGTCACTCGTTATGGTCAGTACGAGTACACCGTCATGTCCTTTGGTCTAACCAACGCTCCAGCTACTTTCTCTCGCTTGATGAACTCGATCTTCATGGAGTACCTAGACAAGTTTGTCGTGGTTTACCTTGATGATATCCTTATTTACTCGAAGAACGAGGAGGAGCATGCCGAACATCTTAGACTTGTGCTAGAAAAACTCAGAGCACACCGCCTTTACGCCAAGTTCTCCAAGTGCGAATTTTGGTTACCAGAAGTGACCTATCTCGGCCACGTAATCTCTGGTAAGGGCATTGCTGTCAATCCCGAAAGAGTTCAGGCCGTTCTTGATTGGACTCCGCCTGAAACAGTTAAGCAAGTTAGGAGTTTCCTTGGTCTAGCCAGTTATTGTCGCCGCTTCGTTGAGAACTTCTCCAAAGTGGCCAAACCTCTCACGGAACTTCTCAAGAAAGATAAAAAGTTTGAGTGGTCCCCACAGTGTGAACACAGTTTTCAGGAACTGAAAAGACGTCTTACTTCTGCTCCCATACTTGTGCCACCGGACTTCACTAAAGACTTTGTTATCTACTGCGACGCCTCACGACAGGGACTAGGTTGCATTCTTATGCAAGATCGCCATGTGATTGCCTATGCATCTCGACAGTTGCATCCACAAGAGGAGAATTATCCTACCCATGATCTAGAGCTTGCAGCCGTAGTCTATGCGCTTAAGACCTGGCGACATTACCTTCTTGGTAAACGTTGCGAGATTTACACCGATCACCAGAGTCTCAAGTATATCTTCACCCAACCAGATTTGAACCTTAGGCAAAGACGTTGGTTGGAGTTGATCCCAGATTACGACTTAGGGATTACCTACACCCCAGGCAAGGGGAATGTCATGGTTGATGCGCTAAGTCGTAAGTCCTATTGCAACAATCTCATGTTGCAGCAGGGCCAACCACTTCTCCATGAGGAATTATGTAAGCTTAACCTTCACATTGCTCCTCACGGATTCCTTTCTACCTTGGTGGCGAAACCTACTCTTGTGGATCAGATTATCTCTGCTCAGAAGCAGGATACGGGAATTTCCCGGATCAAGAGAAACATTAACAAGGGAGTTGGTGGTAGTTTTTCTATAGATGGTCGCGGTGTTGTTTTCTTTGAGAGTCGCTTGGTGGTTCCCAAGAATCAACATCTTCGACAGTTAATCCTTAAGGAGGCGCATGATTCTCCTCTCACGATTCATCCCGGTAGTACTAAGATGTATCAGGACCTACGCCAGAGGTTCTGGTGGACTAGGATGAAGAGAGAAATTGCTCAGTTTATTGCTAACTGTGACGTTTGTCGTCGCGTTAAGGCAGAGCATCAAAGACCTGCTGGCACTCTTCAGCCTTTAGCTATTCCTGAATGGAAATGGGATAAAGTTGGTATGGACTTCATCACCGGCTTTCCCAGGACCAAGAAAGGGAATAACGCTATCTTCGTAGTCATTGATCGTCTTTCCAAAGTGGCTCACTTCCTACCTGTTCGAGAGAGTATCACTGCTAGTCAGCTTGCTGACTTATATATCTCTCGAATAGTGTCACTTCATGGTGTTCCACTAGAGATCAATTCAGACCGTGGTAGTCTTTTCACTTCTCATTTCTGGGAGAGTTTCCAAACTGCCATGGGCACCCATCTTTCTTTCAGTACCGCTTTCCACCCTCAATCAAGTCGTCAGGTGGAAAGGGTCAACCAGATTCTTGAAGACATGCTTAGAGCTTGTGTTATCTCATTCGGTATGGATTGGGAGAACTGTCTTCCTTTTGCCGAGTTTGCTTATAACAATAGCTATCAATCCAGCCTCAAGAAAGCTCCTTTTTAGGTTCTGTATGGACGAAGATGTCAAACACCTTTGAACTGGTCAGAAACCGGTGAACGGCAATTCTTTGGACCGGATATGATCCAGGAGGCAGAAGAGCAAGTTCGCATCATTCGTGAGAATTTGAAAACAGCCCAATCTCGTCAAAAGAGCCAGTATGACCGTAGTCATAAGGAAGTGGCTTATGAAGTTGGCGATAAGGCTTATCTTCGGGTTACTCCTCTAAAGGGTACCCATCGATTTGGTATCAAGGGCAAGTTGGCTCCTCGCTACATTGGTCCCTTTCTCATTCTCGCTAAACGAGGAGAGGTTGCCTACCAGTTGGAACTACCACCACATCTTTCTCGAGTTCATGATGTCTTCCACGTCTCTCAACTCGGGCGTTGCTTCTCGGATCCCATCCGCGAAGTGGACCACGAAATGCTTGATATCCAAGATAACCTCACCTATCGAGAGTACCCTGTATGCCTCCTTGATCAAGCGCAGCGTGTCACCCGACGTCATAACATCAAGTTCCTCAAGGTTCAATGGTCTCATCATTCTGAGAGAGAAGCCACTTGGGAGCATGAAGATCGTCTTCGACTTGAGTACCCCGCTTTCTTCCCGCCGACTCCTGAATCTCGGGACGAGATTTCTTCGAGTGGGGGCGAGTTGTCACATCCCTAGTTTTGGTATGACCTAGGCTAGCCCTTCATGCTTGCATCATGTTTAAACTCCATTTAAATTTGAAATGGGGAGTTGTGAACCCTCAGAAATCATTATTGAAAATGACCTAGATAAAAAGTGCTCCAAAAGGGTCCATGAAAATGTTCATGTCTCTCTCTGAAAATATTGGTGAGAGGTAAAATTCAAACCAATATTTTTAGGAGCTCATAGATATTTATTTTGGACATTTGGATTTAATGAATAATTATTTGCCTTGGATATATATTTGTTATATATATAATATATGTCCAAAAATTATGTTAGTTGTTGAGGAGCTCTGGAATAATACCACTAGCTCCTGCAAAAAATGGCATAAGTAAATTAATTGATTTAGTATTTCTATTAAATCAAAACAAATGTCAGAAAAATAGAAAAGAAAAACGAAAATGGAAAAACCTACTTGGACCTTACCTGCGGCCAGCTCCTCTGCTGGCCCAGCACTGTGCGGCCTTGCCCGGCCCAACTGGCCAAGCCAGTCATCCTCCTCCTTGCCAGGAGGAGGCGAAGGAGGGCACGGCGAGCGCGCGCATGCACGCCACGCCCCTGCCCGTCTGCCCCCACTTCCCCTCGGCGCTGTCCACCCCAGAGAGCTCCACCGAGCCACCTAGCCTTTCCTCACTCTCTCCCGAGCTCTCTCCTCTCCTCTGCTCGTCTTCTCTCCCGCGCCCGAACGCCACCGCAGCACGTCGCCGTGAGCCACCGCGACCAACGCCACCGCCTCGTCCCTTGCTACTGTCCAGGAGCACCGCCGCCCTCGACTACGCCTCCTCGTCGAGCTGGACGACGCCAGGAGCACTGCAGCATCGCCACCGCCATCATCCCCTTCGTCGGAGCCGCGGATCGCCGCCGCTAAATTCGCCGCCGACTGGTCCTCCCCGAGCCCGCTGACCATCCCGTCGCCTCCGCTGTGAGCTTCCGCGCCGAACTCCTCTCCCCCTCCTCGCGTTTGCACTGTCTAGGCCTCAGTTCCACCTTGGCCGAGAGCTCCGCTCCGCCGTCCATGTCGCCGCCGTGGCCACAGCTGCCATAGCTCGCAACCGAGCTCACCGCCGTGCTCAGTGCCCTCCTGCGCGTCGATTGCACCCAATCGCAGCCCCCCTAGTGCCCTGTAGCGCTGAACCCGCTGTTCCCGTAGCTCCGGTCGCCGTGGATGACCTCGCCGTGGTTGTCTCCGGCCACCCCTCCTCCTCCTACCTACCCCACTGGATGCGCGAGAGCACAGGCTATGCCCCAGTGCTCCCAGCCGCCGCCCCCGTGCCCTGCAGCGTGGACGCCGCCGTGTCCAGAGGTCGCCGGCGATGACCTCGCCGGCCTGACGTGCGGGCCCGACCGGCCAGGTGATTAGCTTAAGGCTAATCACCATTTTTGCTAACCCCCTAACACTGACAGTGGGCCCCGGCGCCCCCTAATTAGTAATTAGGATTAATTAACCCTCCTGTTAACTAACCAGTCACTGACGTGTGGACCCCACACGTCAGGTTTGACTCGGTCAGCTCCGTTGACCGCTGACGCAACGCTGACGTCATGCTGACGCAATATCTCATTTTCTGGAATTATAATAAATCAGGAAATTCCAGAATATATTCAAAACTTCAAAAATTCATAGAAATTCAACCGTAACTCAGATTGAAATAATTTATATATGAAAAATTATCAGAAAAATTCAATCTATCCATATGTACCATTTTCATGCATGACAAACCAACCTATACATGCTGTATATGTGAAAACACACTTATGGCATATTTAAGAGCTTATGTTGGAGTTACATTTGAATCTTTAGTTCAAATGGACTTTAACCAAATGAATACTAGTTGCATTAGCCCAAACAGCATCACATCTTCATGCAATGTTCATGCATCATAATGTTGCATATGCTTGTGTTTGATTGCCGACACCGTTCCTTCTCGATAGGTCCTGCTCCGGAGACCGTTCCAGAGTACCTGTCTGAGGAGCAGTGCCTTCCTTGTTGTTCTACCAGGCAAGCAACCCCCCCTTGTTCATTCCGATACAATCCCACTCTCTCGCTCCTGCTCTCTTTTATTGCATTAGGACAACCACGATTCAACTGCTACTTTATGCTGCGGTAGTTGAACCCATTCCTCTGCATGACCTGTCATTGCCACAGTAAATAGTTGAAACCCACTAGCATGTGTAGGGGTTGATTGAGCCATGTTGTGTTCTTACCATGCCATGCCTGCTATTGCTTAGAGTTGTGTCAGGTCTGATTCATCGGGAATGAATTGGAGTGTTATGATATGTTCTGGTGCTGAGAGTTAAACGTGTGAACACGATTTGGTAAAGGTAGCGATGAGAGGCCATGTAGGAGTACATGGTGGGTTGTCTCATTGGGACCGTCCTTAAGAACCGAGTTCTGTGTAAGTTGTCCAATGACTAGCTACTACCACACATTGGGCTCCGGGCGCTCCAAGCTCTCTCGACTTTTTAACTGCCTCGAGCTCTGTCCAGGAGTTGCAAATAGTTTCTGGTGTTTGTAGGTAGTGCTATTTTTCTACCGAGTGGCACCCGGCAGGGTGGACTTGGGACAGACTAGGCAGACGTGGCCCGGTGTACCGAGTGGCACCCGGATGGTGGGCTCGGGAACCCTGTACACATCGTTTGGGGCCGTGAGCGAAACCTCGGCCGGATCTCCTTGCGGATGGAACCCGAATAGGCGATAAACCTGGACTAGAGTCTTGCGTGGTTAGTCAGGTCGTGGCCGACACCCTCGCCAGGCTTCCGCTTGAAGGTTGCCGAGATACATGACGTGTACATGGCGGTAAGTGGCGAGAGTGTGTGTGATGAAGTACACCCCTGCAGGGTTATCATGATCTATTCGAATAGCCGTGTCCTCGGTTATGGACTTCTTGGATGCTTACGTGGTACATAGACAACTTAAAGTGGATACTCTAAAATGCTTAAGACAAGTGTGAGTGCTATGGATGGCCTCCTCGTAGGGAGACGAGGATGAATCCTTAGTGGTGTATTGATGTGGTGATTACTGGACTCGTGTGCGCTGCCTCATCTCAAAGAAGTTTCTCGTTGTCGTAGAACAGGATAGCCACTGAGTCAAAGCTGGCTTGCTGCAACTAAACCCCACATTACCTTGTTGATACTAATGCATATATGATAGGATCTGATGTAAGTCTTGCTAAGTACCTTGTACTCACGTTTGCTTTATTTATGTTTTGCAGACGAGACATCTGTCTTACTAGTAGTTCCGCTTGGACTTCGACGGGTAGCTTGTTACCTCAGCTACGATCTTGTACCCTTGGGAGGGTCTTGTAGATAGTCAGGCTTTCCAGCTCTTTTCTTTTGTAGTTGTCTGTACTCAGACATGTAATGCTTCCGTTGCTTGTATGCTCTGATTGATGGTTTATGTGACCCCTGCTTGTATTTATGCTATGTGGCTCTTCTGAGCCTTTATCTATATGAGTTTGTGTTATGTTGTGATGCCATGTTGTACAGCACATACTTGCATGTTATGCGTACGTGTAGCATGTATTGCTATGTGTGGGATCCGACAATCGGGTTGTTTATCCTTGGCAGCCTATCATATGGGGAAATGTAGTCTAGTGTCTTCTGAGCGATAGTAGTCCGCTACAGCCCGGTCCACCGGAGCCCTGCTAGCCCAGCACTACTGCTCGGAACACCTGACTGGCCGGCATGTGTTTCACTTCGTTCCTGTGTCTGTCCCTTCGGGGAAATGTCACGCGGTGACGACCGGAGTCCTGCCTAGCCTGCTACAGCCCGGGTTACCGGAGTCCTGTTAGCCTAGTGCTACAGCCCGGATTCACACGCTGTTGACCGACATGCTCGAGGTTGATTCATGTATGCCTGTCCCCATGGGTTAGTGCCGCTTTGGGTTCACGACTAGCCATGTCGGCCCGGGTTCTTTGTCATATGGATGCTAGCGACACTATCATATACGTGAGCCAAAAGGCGCAAACGGTCCCGGGCCAGGTAAGGTGGCACCCGTGGGAATACCGTGCGTGATGCCACAAAGTGATATGATGTGTTACATGCTAGATCGGTGTGACCCAGGATCGGGGTCCCGACAAGTTGTCTCGCCAACGATTACTTCTACTACTACAGCTAATGGTTAGCAATAAAGTAAAGTAATTACATGACGTTTATGTTGACACGCATGTCATAAATAAATTAAGACAACTCCTATGGCTCCCGCCGGTTGTCATACTCATCGACATGCAAGTCGTGATTCCTATTACAAGAACATGATCAATCTCATACATCACATATATCATTCATCACATCCTTTTGGCCATATCACATCACATAGCATACCCTGCAAAAACAAGTTAGACGTCCTCTAATTGTTGTTTGCATGTTTTACGTGGCTGCTATGGGTTTCTAGCAAGAACGTTTCTTACCTACGCAAAACCACAACGTGATATGCCAATTGCTATTTACCCTTCATAAGGACCCTTTTCATCGAATCCGTTCCGACTAAAGTGGGAGAGACAGACACCCGCCAGCCACCTTATGCAACTAGTGCATGTCAGTCGGTGGAACAGGTCTCACGTAAGCGTACGTGTAAGGTTGGTCCGGGCCACTTCATCCCACGATGCCGTCGAAACAAGATTGGACTAGTAACGGTAAGCATATTGAACAATATCAACGCCCACAACTACTTTGTGTTCTACTCGTGCATAGAATCTACGCAATAGACCTAGCTCATGATGCCACTGTTGGGGAATGTAGCAGAAATTCAAAATTTTCGTATGTGTCACCAAGATCAATCTATGGAGTCGTCTAGCAACAACGGAGGAGTGGATCTACATACCATTGTAGATCGCTAAGCAGAAGCGTTCAACTGAACGGGGTTCATGGAGTCGTACTCGTCGTGATCCAAATCACCGATGACCAAGTGCCGAACGGACGGCACCACCGCGTTCAACACACGTACAGCCCGACAATGTCTCCGACGCCTTGATCCAGCAATGGGAGAAGGAGAGGTTGAGGAAGAATCCATCCAGCAGCAGCACAACGGCGTGGTGGTGGTGGAGGAGCGTGGCAATCCTGCAGGGCTTCGCCAAGCACCACGGGAGAGGAGAAGGACATGGGAGAGGGGAGGGGCTGCACCAAAGGCAAAGGTAAGAAGTCCTCCATCTCCCCCACTATATATAGGGGGGCCAAGGGGGGGCGCCGGCCCTAGGAGATCCAATCTCCTAGGGGGGCGGCGGCCAAGGGAGGAATCCCTCCTCCCCAAGGTACCTAGGAGGTGCCTTCCCCTTCTAGGACTCTTCCTTTAGGGTTTCCCCCACACTAGGCACATGGGCCCTAGGGGAAAGTGGCGCCCCAGCCCACTTTGGGCTGGATCCCATCCCACTTCAGCCCATGGGACCCTCCGGGATAGGTGGCCCCACCCGATGGGCCCCCGGGACCCTTCCGGTGGTCCCGGTACAATACCGATGACCCCGAAACTTGTCCCGATGGCCGAAATAGGACTTCCTATATATAAATCTTTACCTCCGGACCATTCCGGAACTCCTCGTGACGTCCGGGATCTCATCCGGGACTCCGAACAACATTCGGTAACTACATACAAACTTCCTTTATAACCCTAGCGTCATCGAACCTTGAGTGTGTAGACCCTACGGGTTCGGGAACCATGCAGACATGACCGAGATGTTCTCCGGTTCAATAACCAACAGCGGGATCTGGATACCCATGTTGGCTCCCACATGTTCCACGATGATCTCATCGGATGAACCACAATGTCGAGGATTCGATCAATCCCGTATACAATTCCCTTTGTCCATCGGTACGATACTTGCCCAAGATTCGATCATCGGTATCCCGATACTTTGTTCAATCTCGTTACCGGCAAGTCTCTTTACTCGTTCTGTAACACACCATCCCATGATCAACTCCTTGATCACATTGTGCACATTATGATGATGTCCTACCGAATGGGCCCAGAGATACCTCTCCGTCACACGGAGTGACAAAATCCCAGTCTCGATTCGTGCCAACCCAACAGACACTTTTGGAGATACCCGTAGTGTACCTTTATAGCCACCCAGTTACGTTGTGACGTTTGGCACACCCAAAGTATTCCTACGGTGTCCGGGAGTTGCACAATCTCATGGTCTAAGGAAATGATACTTGACATTAGAAAAGCTTTAGCATACGAACTACACGATCTAGTGCTATGCTTAGGATTGGGTCTTGTCCATCACATCATTCTCCCAATGATGTGATCCCGTTATCAACGACATCCAATGTCCATGGTCAGGAAACCATAACCATGTATTGATCAACGAGCTAGTTAACTAGAGGCTTACTAGGGACATGGTGTTGTCTATGTATCCACACATGTATCTGAGTTTCCTATCAATACAATTCTAGCATGGATAATAAACGATTATCATGAACAAGGAAATATAATAATAATCAATTTATTATTGCCTCTAGGGCATATTTCCAACAGTCTCCCACTTGCACTAGAGTCAATAATCCAGTTCACATCGATATGTGATTAACACTCAAGGTCACATCCCCATGTGACTAACACCCAAAGAGTTCTGGGTTTGATCATGTTATGCTTGTGAGAGAGGTTATAGTCAACGGGTCTGAACCTTTCAGATCCGTGTGTGCTTTACAAATCTCTATGTCATCTCCTAGATGTAGCTACCACGTTCTATTTGGAGCTATTCCAAATAATTGTTCTACTTGGAGCTATTCTAAATTGTTGCTCCATTATACGTACCCGGTATCTCTACTCAGAGCTATCCGGATAGGTGTTAAGCTTGCATCGACGTAACCCTTTACGACGAACTCTTTTACCACCTCCATAATTGAGAAAATTCCTTAGTCCACTTGTTACTAAGGATAACTTTGACCGTTGTCCTGTGATCCATTCATGGATCACTCTTGTACCCCTTGACTGACTCATGGCAAGGCACATTTCAGGTGCGGTACACAGCATGGCATGCTGTAGAGCCTACATCTTAAGCATAGGGGACGACCTTCGTCCTTTCTCTCTATTCTGCCGTGGTCGAGCTTTAAGTCTTAACTTCATACCTTACAACTCAGGCAAGAACTCCTTCTTTGACTGATCCATCTAGAACACCTTCAAGATCATGTCGAGGTATGTGCTCATTTGAATGTACCATTAAGCGTTTTGATCTATCTTTATAGATCTTGATGCTCAATGCTCAAGTAGCTTAATCCAGGTTTTCCATTGAAAAACACTTTCCAAATAACCCTATATGCTTTCCATAAATTCTACGTCATTTTCGATCAACAATATGTCAACAACATATACTCATCAGAAATTCTATAGTGCTCCCACTCACTTCTTTGGAAATACAAGTTTCTCATAAACTTTGTATAAACCCAAAATCTTTGATCATCTCATCAAAATGTACATTCCAACTCCGAGATGCTTACTCCAGTCCTCAGAAGGATTGCTGGAGCTTTGCATACTTATTAGCATCTTTTAGGATTGGCAAAACCTTCCGGTTGTATCACATACAACCTTTCCAAAATCGTCGAGGAAACAATGCTTTGACATCCTATCTGCAAGACTTCATAAATAATGCAGTAGTTGCTAATATAATTCCAACAGACTCTTAGCATCGCTGCGAGTGAGAAAGTCTCATCGTAGTCAACTCCTTGAACTTGTCGGTAAACTTCTTAACGACAAGTCGAGCTTTCTTAACGGTGACATTTACCATCATTGTCCGTCTTCCTTTTAAAATCCATATGTACCTAACAGCCTTACGACTATCAAGTAGTTCTACCAAAGTCTACACTTTGTTTTCATACATGGATCCTCTCTCGAATTTTATGGCCTCGAGCCATTTATCGGAATCCGGGCCCACCATCGCTTCTCCATAGCTCGTGGGTTCAATGTTGTCTAGCAACATCACTTCCAAGACAGGATTACGTACCACTCTGAAGTAGTATGCATCCTTGTCATCCCACGAGGTTTGGTAGTGACTTGATCTGAAGTTTCATGATAAATATCATAAGCTTCCACTTTAATTGGTGTAGGTGCCACAGGAACAACTCTTTGTGCCCTGCTATACACCAGTTGAAGTGACGGTTCAATAACCTCATCAAGTCGCCACCATCCTCCCACTCAATTCTTTCGAGACAAACCTTTTCCTCGAGAAAGAACCCGATTCAAGAAACAATCTCTATTGCTTTTGGATCTGAATTAGGAGGTATACCCAACTTCTCTGGGTGTCCTATGAAGATGCATTTATCCTCTTTGGGTTCGAGCTTATCATCCTGAAACTTTTTCACATAAGCGTCGCAGCCTCAAACTTTTAAGAAATGACAGCTTAGGTTTCTCTAAACCATAGTTCATATGGTGTCATCTCATCGGAATTACGTGGTGCCCTAAAGTGAATGTGGTTGTCTCTAATGCCTAACCCATAAACTATTGTGGTAATTCGATAAGAGACATCATGGTATGCATCATATCCAAATAGGGTGCAGTTATGATGTTCGGACACACCATCACATTATGGTGTTCCAGGCTGTATTAGTTGTGAAACAATTTCCACAATGTCTTAATTCTGTCCCAAACTCGTAATTAAGATATTCATCTCTATGATCATATCTTAGATCTTTTATCCTCTTGTCACGATGATCTTTCAAATTCACCCTGAAATTACTTGAACCTTTCAATAATTCAGACTCGTGATTCATCAAGTAAATCTACTCAAATGATTTGTGAAGTAAGAACATAACGATATCCACTACACGCCTCAGCACTCATTGGACTGCACACATCAAAATGTATTACTTCCAACAAGTTGCTTTCTAGTTCCATTTTACTGAAACCGAGGCTTTCAGTCATCTTGCCCATGTGGCATGATTTGCATGTCTCAAGTGATTCAAAATCAAGTGAGTCCATATGGTCCATTTTCATGGAGTTTCTTCATGCATATACACCAATAGACATGGTTCGCATGTCTCAAACTTTTCAAAAACGAGTGAGCCCAAAGATCCATCAACATGGAGCTTCTTCATGCATTTTATACCGACATGACTTAAGTGGCAGTGCCACAAGTAGGTGGTACTATCATTACTATCTTATATCTTTTGGCATGAACATGTGTATCACTACGATCGAGATTCAATAAACCATTCATTTTAGGTGCAAGACCATTGAAGGTATTATTCAAATAAACAGAGTAACCATTATTCTCCTTAAATGAATAACCGTATTGCGATAGACATAATCCAATCACGTCTATGCTCAACGCAAACACCAAATAACAATTCTTTAGGTTTAACACCAATCTCGATGGTAGAGGGAGTGTGCGATGCTTGATCATATCAACATTGGAAACACTTCCAACACATATCGTCAGCTCACCTATAGCTAGTCTCCATTTATTCCGTAGCTTTCATTTTGAGTTACTAACACTTAGCAACCGAACCGGTATCTAATACCCTGGTGCTACTAGGAGTACTAGTAAAGTACACATCAACATAATGTATATCCAATATACTTCTATCGACCTTGCCAGCCTTCTTATCTACCAAGTATCTAGGGTAATTCTGCTCCAGTGGCTGTTCCCCTTATTACAGAAGCACTTAGTCTCGGGTTTGGGTTCAACCTTGGGTTTCTTCACTAGAGCAGCAGCTGAATTGCCGTTTCATGAAGTATCCCTTCTTGCCCTTGCCCATCCTAAAACTAGTGGTTTCACCAACCATCAACAATTGATGCTCCTTCTTGATTTCTACTTTCGCGGTGTCAAACATCGCGAATATTTCAAGTATCATCATATCTATCCCTGATATGTTATAGTTCATCACAAAGCTCTAGCAGCTTGGTGGCAATGACTTTGGAGAAACATCACTATCTCATCTGGAAGATCAACTCCCACTTGATTCAAATGATTGTTTGCACTCAGACAATCTGAGCACAAGCTCAACAATTGAGCTTTTCTCCTTAGTTTGCATGTTAAGAAAATCGTCGGAGGTCTTATACCTCTTGACGTGGGCACAAGCCTGAAATCCCAATTCCAGCCCTTGAAACATCTCACATGTTTCGCGACGTTTCAAAACGTCTTCGGTGCCACAACTCTAAACCGTTTAACTGAACTATCACGTAGTTATCAAAACGTGTGTGTCAGATGTTCGCAACATCTACAGACGATGTTCGAGGTTCAGCACACTGAGCGGTGCATTAAGGAGATAAGCCTTCTATGAAGTAATGAGGACAATCCTCAGTTTACGGACCTAGTCCGCATAATTGATACTATCAACTTTCAACTAAATTTTCTCTAGGAACATATCTAAACAGTAGAACTGAAGCGCGAGCTACGACATAATTTGCGAAGACCTTTTGACTATGTTCAGGATAATTAAGTTCATCTTATGAACTCACACTCAGATAGACATCCCTCTAGTCATCTAAGTGATTACATGATCCGAGTCAACTAGGCCGTGTCCGATCATCACGTGAGACGGACTAGTCAACGTCGGTGAACATCTTCATGTTGATTGTATCTTCTATGCGACTCATGCTCGACCTTTCGGTCTTTTGTGTTCCGAGGCCATGTCTGTACACATGCTAGGCTCGTCAAGTCAACCTAAGTGTTTCGCGTGTGTAAATCTGTCTTACACCCGTTGTATGTGAATGTTAGAATCTATCACACCCGATCATCACGTGGTGCTTCGAAACAACAAACTGTCGCAACGGTGCACAATTAGGGGGAACACTTTCTTGAAATTTTAATGAGGGATCATCTTATTTACTACCGTCGTTCTAAGTAAACAAGATGTATAAACATGATAAACATCACATGCAATCAAATAGTGACATGATATGGCCAATATCATATTGCTCCTTTTGATCTCCATCTTCGGGGCTCTATGATCATCTTGTCACCGGCATGACACCATGATATCCATCATCGTGTCTTCATGAAGTTGTCTCGCCGAAGATTACTTCTACTACTACAGCTAATGGTTAGCAATAAAGTTAAGTAATTACATGATGTTTATGTTGACACGCAGGTCATAAATAAATTAAGACAACTCCTATGGCTCCTGCCGGTTGTCATACTCATCGACATGCAAGTCGTGATTCCTATTACAAGAACCTGATCAATCTCATACATCACATATATCATTCATCACATCCTTTTGGCCATATCACATCACATAGCATACCCTGCAAAAACAAGTTAGACGTCCTCTAATTGTTGTTTGCATGTTTTACGTGGCTGCTATGGGTTTCTAGCAAGAAAGTTTCTTACCTACGCAAAACCACAACGTGATATGCCAATTGCTATTTACCCTTCATAAGGACCCTTTTCATCGATTCCGTTCCGACTAAAGTGGGAGAGACAGACACCCGCCAGCCACCTTATGCAACTACTGCATGTCAGTCGGTGGAACCGGTCTCACGTAAGCGTAGGTGTAAGGTTGGTACGGGCCACTTCATCCCACGATGCCGTCGAAACAAGATTGGACTAGTAACGGTAAGCATATTGAACAATATCAAGGCCCACAACTACTTTGTGTTCTACTCGTGCATAGAATCTACGCAATAGACCTAGCTCATGATGCCACTATTGGGGAACGTAGCAGAAATTCAAAATTTTCCTACGTGTCACCAAGATCAATCTATGGAGTCATCTAGCAACGAGGGAGGAGTGGATCTACATACCCTTGTAGATCGCTAAGCGGAAGCGTTCAAGTGAACGGGGTTGATGGAGTCGTACTCGTCGTGATCCAAATCACTGATGACCAAGTGCCGAACGGACGGCACCTCCGTGTTCAACACACGTACAGCCCGACGATGTCTCCGACGCCTTGATCCGGCAAGGGGAGAAGGAGAGGTTGAGGAAGACTCCATCCAGCAGCAGCACAATGGCGTGGTGGTGGTGGAGGAGCGTGGAAATCCTGCAGGGCTTCGCCAAGCACCACGGGAGAGGAGAAGGACATGGGAGAGGGGAGGGGCTGCACCAAAGGCAAAGGTAAGAAGTCCTCCATCTCCCCCACTATATATAGGGGGCCAAGGGGGGGCGCCGGCCCTAGGAGATCCAATCTCCTAGGGGGGGCGGCGGCCACGGGAGGAATCCCTCCTCCCCAAGGCACCTAGGAGGTGCCTTCCCCTTCTGGGACTCTTCCTTTAGGGTTTCCCCCACACTAGGCGCATGGGACCTAGGGGAAAGTGGCGCCCCAGCCCACTTTGGGCTGGATCCCATCCCACTTCAGCCCATGGGACCCTCCAGGATAGGTGGCCCCACCAGGTGGGCCCCCGGGACCCTTCCGGTGGTCCCGGTACAATACCGATGACCCCGAAACTTGTCCCGATGGCCGAAATAGGACTTCCTATATATAAATCTTTACCTCCGGACCATTCCGGAACTCCTCGTGACGTCCGGGATCTCATCCGGGACTCCGAACAACATTCGGTAACCACATAAAAACTTCCTTTATAACCCTAGCGTCATCGAACCTTAAGTGTGTAGACCCTACGGGTTCGGGAACCATGCAGACATGACCGAGACGTTCTCCGGTTCAATAACCAACAGCGGGATCTGGATACCCATGTTGGCTCCCACATGTTCCACGATGATCTCATCGGATGAACCACGATGTCGAGGATTCGATCCATCCCGTATACAATTCCCTTTGTCCATCGGTACGATACTTGCCCTAGATTCGATCGTCGGTATCCTGATACTTTGATCAATCTCGTTACCGGCAAGTCTCTTTACTCATTCTGTAACACATCATCCCGTGATCAACTCCTTGATCACATTGTGCACATTATGATGATGTCCTACCGAGTGGGCCCAGAGATACCTCTCCGTCACACGGAGTGACAAAATCCCAGTCTCGATTCGTGCCAACCCAACAGACACTTTCGGAGATACCCGTAGTGTACCTTTATAGCCAACCAGTTACGTTGTGACGTTTGGCACACCCAAAGTATTCCTACGGTGTCCGGGAGTTGCACAATCTCATGGTCTAAGGAAATGATACTTGACATTAGAAAAGCTTTAGCATACGAACTACACGATCTAGTGCTATGCTTAGGATTGGGTCTTGTCCATCACATCATTCTCCCAATGATGTGATCCCGTTATCAACGACATCCAATGTCCATGGTTAGGAAACCATAACCATCTATTGATCAACGAGCTAGTTAACTAGAGGCTTACTAGGGACATGGTGTTGTCTATGTATCCACACATGTATCTGAGTTTCCTATCAATACAATTCTAGCATGGATAATAAACGATTATCATGAACAAGGAAATATAATAATAATCAATTTATTATTGCCTCTAGGGCATATTTCCAACAGTCTCCCACTTGCACTAGAGTCAATAATCCAGTTCACATCGATATGTGATTAACACTCAAGGTCACATCCCCATGTGACTAACACCCAAAGAGTTCTGGGTTTGATCATGTTATGCTTGTGAGAGAGGTTATAGTCAACGGGTCTGAACCTTTCAGATCCGTGTGTGCTTTACAAATCTCTATGTCATCTGCTAGATGTAGCTACCACGTTCTATTTGGAGCTATTCCAAATAACTGTTCTACTTGGAGCTATTCTAAATTGTTGCTCCATTATACGTACCCGGTATCTCTACTCAGAGCTATCCGGATAGGTGTTAAGCTTGCATCGACGTAACCCTTTACGACGAACTCTTTTACCACCTCCATAATCGAGAAAATTCCTTAGTCCACTTGTTACTAAGGATAACTTTGACCGTTGTCCTGTGATCCATTCATGGATCACTCTTGTACCCCTTGACTGACTCATGGCAAGGCACATTTCAGGTGCGGTACACAGCATGGCATGTTGTAGAACCTACATCTTAAGCATAGGGGACGACCTTCGTCCTTTCTCTCTATTCTGCCGTGGTCGAGCTTTAAGTCTTAACTTCATACCTTACAACTCAGGCAAGAACTCCTTCTTTGACTGATCCATCTTGAACACCTTCAAGATCATGTCGAGGTATGTGCTCATTTGAAAGTACCATTAAGCGTTTTGATCTATCTTTATAGATATTGATGCTCAATGCTCAAGTAGCTTAATCCAGGTTTTCCATTGAAAAACACTTTCCAAATAACCCTATATGCTTTCCATAAATTCTACGTCATTTTCGATCAACAATATGTCAACAACATATACTCATCAGAAATTCTATAGTGCTCCCACTCACTTCTTTGGAAATACAAGTTTCTCATAAACTTTGTATAAACCCAAAATCTTTGATCATCTCATCAAAATGTACATTCCAACTCCGAGATGCTTACTCCAGTCCTCAGAAGGATTGCTGGAGCTTTGCATACTTATTAGCATCTTTTAGGATTGGCAAAACCTTCCGGTTGTATCACATACAACCTTTCCAAAATCGTCGAGGAAACAATGCTTTGACATCCTATCTGCAAGATTTCATAAACAATGCAGTAGTTGCTAATATAATTCCAACAGACTCCTATCATCGCTACGAGTGAGAAAGTCTCATCGTAGTCAACTCCTTGAACTTGTCGGTAAACTTCTTAACGACAAGTCGAGCTTTCTTAATGGTGACATTTACCATCATTGTCCGTCTTCCTTTTAAAATCCATATGTACCTAACAGCCTTACGACTATCAAGTAGTTCTACCAAAGTCTACACTTTGTTTTCATACATGGATCCTCTCTCGGATTTTATGGCCTCGAGCCATTTATCGAAATCCGGGCCCACCATCGCTTCTCCATAGCTCGTGGGTTCAATGTTGTCTAGCAACATGACTTCCAAGACAAGATTATGTACCACTCTGAAGTAGTATGCATCCTTGTCATCCCACGAGGTTTGGTAGTGACTTGATCTGAATTTTCATGATTAATATCATAAGCTTCCACTTTAATTGGTGTAGGTGCCACAGGAACAACTCTTTGTGCCCTGCTATACACCAGTTGAAGTGACGGTTCAATAACCTCATCAAGTCTCCACCATCCTCCCACTCAATTCTTTCGAGACAAACCTTTTCCTCGAGAAAGAACCCGATTCAAGAAACAATCTCTATTGCTTTTGGATCTGAATTAGTAGGTATACCCAACTTCTTTGGGTGTCCTATGAAGATGCATTTATCCGCTTTGGGTTTGAGCTTATCATCCTGAAACTTTTTCACATAAGCGTCGCAGCCTCAAACTTTTAAGAAATGACAGCTTAGGTTTCTCTAAACCATAGTTCATATGGTGTCATCTCATCGGAATTACGTGGTGCCCTAAAGTGAATGTGGTTGTCTCTAATGCCTAACCCATAAACTACTATGGTAATTCGATAAGAGACATCATGGTATGCATCATATCCAATAGGGTGCAGTTATGATGTTCGGACACACCATCACACTATGGTGTTCCAGGCTGTATTAGTTGTGAAACAATTTCCACAATGTCTTAATTCTGTGCCAAACTCGTAATTAAGATATTCATATCTATGATCATATCATAGATCTTTTATCCTCTTGTCACGACGATCTTTCAACTTCACCCTGAAATTACTTGAACCTTTCAATAATTCAGACTCGTGATTCATCAAGTAAATCTACTCAAATGATCTGTGAAGTAAGAACATAACGATATCCACTACACGCCTCAGCACTCATTGGACTGCACACATCAAAATGTATTACTTCCAACAAGTTGCTTTCTAGTTCCATTTTACTGAAACCGAGGCTTTCAGTCATCTTGCCCATGTGGCATGATTTGCATGTCTCAAGTGATTCAAAATCAAGTGAGTCCATATGGTCCATTTGCATGGAGTTTCTTCATGCATATACACCAATAGACATGGTTCGCATGTCTCAAACTTTTCAAAAACGAGTGAGCCCAAAGATCCATCAACATGGAGCTTCTTCATGCGTTTTATACCGACATGACTTAAGTGGCAGTGCCACAAGTAGGTGGTACTATCATTACTATCTTATATCTTTTGGCATGAACATGTGTATCACTATGATCGAGATTCAATAAACCATTCATTTTAGGTGCAAGACCATTGAAGGTATTATTCAAATAAACCGAGTAACCATTATTCTCCTTAAATGAATAACCGTATTGCGATAGACATAATCCAATCACGTCTACGCTCAATGCAAACACCAAATAACAATTCTTTAGGTTTAACACCAATCTCGATGGTAGAGGGAGTGTGCGATGCTTGATCATATCAACATTGGAAACACTTCCAACACATATCGTCAGCTCACCTTTAGCTAGTCTCTGTTTATTCCGTAGCTTTTATTTCGAGTTACTAACACTTAGCAACCGAACCAGTATCTAATACCCTGGTGCTACTAGGAGTACTAGTAAAGTACACATCAACATAATGTATATCCAATATACTTCTATCGACCATGCCAGTCTTCTTATCTACCAAGTATCTATGGTAATTCTGCTCCAGTGGCTATTCCCCTTATTACAGAAGCACTTAGTCTCGGGTTTGGGTTCAACCTTGGGTTTCTTCACTAGGCAGCAGCTGAATTGCCGTTTCATGAAGTATCCCTTCTTGCCCTTGCCCTTCCTAAAACTATTGGTTTCACCAACAATCAACAATTGATGCTCCTTCTTGATTTCTACTTTTGCGGTGTCAAACATCGCGAATATTTCAAGGATCATCATATCTATCCCTGATATTTTATAGTTCATCACAAAGCTCTAGCAGCTTGGTGGCAATGACTTTGGAGAAACATCACTATCTCATCTGGAAGATCAACTCCCACTTGATTCAAATGATTGTTTGCACTCAGACAATCTGAGCACAAGCTCAACAATTGAGCTTTTCTCCTTAGTTTGCATGTTAAGAAAATCGTCGGAGGTCTTATACCTCTTGATGTGGGCACAAGCCTGAAATCCCAATTCCAGCCCTTGAAACATCTCACATGTTTCGCGACGTTTCAAAACGTCTTCGGTGCCTCAACTCTAAACCGTTTAACTGAACTATCACGTAGTTATCAAAACGTGTGTGTCAGATGTTCGCAACATCTACAGACGATGTTCGAGGTTCAGCACACTGAGCGGTGCATTAAGGACATAAGCCTTCTATGAAGTAATGAGGACAATCCTCAGTTTACGGACCTAGTCCGCATAATTGCTACTATCAACTTTCAACTAAATTTTCTCTAGGAACATATCTAAACAGTAGAACTGAAGCGCGAGCTACGACATAATTTGCGAAGACCTTTTGACTATGTTCAGGATAATTAAGTTCATCTTATGAACTCACACTCAGA
This sequence comes from Triticum monococcum, assembly GCA_034509565.1. NCBI lineage: Eukaryota > Viridiplantae > Streptophyta > Magnoliopsida > Poales > Poaceae > Triticum > Triticum monococcum. The sequence continues at coordinate 566,885,392 of CM067841.1, read as the reverse complement.
TAGACATCCCTCTAGTCATCTAAGTGATTACATGATCCGACTCAACTAGGCCGTGTCCGATCATCACGTGAGACGGACTAGTCAACATCGGTGAACATCTTCATGTTGATCGTATCTTCTATGCGACTCATGCTCGACCTTTCGGTCTTCTGTGTTCCGAGGCCATGTCTGTACACATGCTAGGCTCGTCAAGTCAACCTAAGTGTTTCGCGTGTGTAAATCTGTCTTACACCCGTTGTATGTGAACGTTAGAATCTATCACACCCGATCATCACGTGGTGCTTCGAAACAACGAACTGTCGCGACGGTGCACAATTAGGGGGAACACTTTCTTGAAATTTTAATGAGGGATCATCTTATTTACTACCGTCGTTCTAAGTAAACAAGATGTATAAACATGATAAACATCACATGCAATCAAATAGTGACATGATATGGCCAATATCATATTGCTTGTTTTGATCTCCATCTTCGGGGCTCTATGATCATCTTGTCACCGGCATGACACCATGATCTCCATCATCGTGTCTTCATGAAGTTGTCTCGCCAACGATTACTTCTACTACTACAGCTAATGGTTAGCAATAAAGTAAAGTAATTACATGATGTTTATGTTGACACGCAGGTCATAAATAAATTAAGACAACTCCTATGGCTCCTGCCGGTTGTCATACTCATCGACATGCAAGTCGTGATTCCTATTACAAGAACCTGATCAATCTCATACATCACATATATCATTCATCACATCCTTTTGGCCATATCACATCACATAGCATACCCTGCAAAAACAAGTTAGACGTCCTCTAATTGTTGTTTGCATGTTTTACGTGGCTGCTATGGGTTTCTAGCAAGAAAGTTTCTTACCTACGCAAAACCACAACGTGATATGCCAATTGCTATTTACCCTTCATAAGGACCCTTTTCATCGAATCCGTTCCGACTAAAGTGGGAGAGACAGACACCCGCCAGCCACCTTATGCAACTACTGCATGTCAGTCGGTGGAACCGGTCTCACGTAAGCGTAGGTGTAAGGTTGGTACGGGCCACTTCATCCCACGATGCCGTCGAAACAAGATTGGACTAGTAACGGTAAGCATATTGAACAATATCAAGGCCCACAACTACTTTGTGTTCTACTCGTGCATAGAATCTACGCAATAGACCTAGCTCATGATGCCACTGTTGGGGAACATAGCAGAAATTCAAAATTTTCCTACGTGTCACCAAGATCAATCTATGGAGTCATCTAGCAACGAGGGAGGAGTGGATCTACATAGCCTTGTAGATCGCTAAGCGGAAGCGTTCAAGTGAACGGGGTTGATGGAGTCGTACTCGTCGTGATCCAAATCACCGATGACCAAGTGCCGAACGGACGGCACCTCCGCGTTCAACACACGTACAGCCCGACGATGTCTCCGACGCCTTGATCCGGCAAGGGGAGAAGGAGAGGTTGAGGAAGACACCATCCAGCAGCAGCACAATGGCGTGGTGGTGGTGGAGGAGCGTGGAAATCCTGCAGGGCTTCGCCAAGCACCACGGGAGAGGAGAAGGACATGGGAGAGGGGAGGGGCTACACCAAAGGCAAAGGTAAGAAGTCCTCCATCTCCCCCACTATATATAGGGGGGCCAGGGGGGCGGCCCTAGGAGATCCAATCTCCTAGGGGGGCGGCGGCCAAGGGAGGAATCCCTCCTCCCCAAGGCACCTAGGAGGTGCCTTCCCCTTCTGGGACTCTTCCTTTAGGGTTTCCCCCACACTAGGCGCATGGGCCCTAGGGGAAAGTGGCGCCCCAGCCCACTTTGGGCTGGATCCCATCCCACTTCAGCCCATGGGACCCTCCGGGATAGGTGGCCCCACCCGGTGGGCCCCCGGGACCCTTCCGGTGGTCCCGGTACAATACCGATGACCCCGAAACTTGTCCCGATGGCCGAAATAGGACTTCCTATATATAAATCTTTACCTCCGGACCATTCCGGAACTCCTCGTGATGTCGGGGATCTCATCCGGGACTCTGAACAACATTCGGTAACCACATACAAACTTCCTTTATAACCCTAGCGTCATCGAACCTTAAGTGTGTAGACCCTACGGGTTCGGGAACCATGCAGACATGACCGAGACGTTCTCCGGTTCAATAACCAATAGCGGGATCTGGATACCCATGTTGGCTCCCACATGTTCCACGATGATCTCATCGGATGAACCACGATGTCGAGGATTCGATCAATCCCGTATACAATTCCCTTTGTCCATCGGTATGATACTTGCCCTAGATTCGATCGTCGGTATCCTGATACTTTGTTCAATCTCGTTACCGGCAAGTCTCTTTACTCGTTCTGTAACACATCATCCCGTGATCAAATCCTTGATCACATTGTGCACATTATGATGATGTCCTACCGAATGGGCCCAGAGATACCTCTCCGTCACACGGAGTGACAAAATCCCAGTCTCGATTCGTGCCAACCCAACAGACACTTTCAGAGATACCCGTAGTGTACCTTTATAGCCACCCAGTTACGTTGTGACGTTTGGCACACCCAAAGTATTCCTACGGTGTCCGGGAGTTGCACAATCTCATGGTCTAAGGAAATGATACTTGACATTAGAAAAGCTTTAGCATACGAACTACACGATCTAGTGCTATGCTTAGGATTGGGTCTTGTCCATCACATCATTCTCCCAATGATGTGATCCCGTTATCAACGACATCCAATGTCCATGGTCAGGAAACCATAACCATCTATTGATCAACGAGCTAGTTAACTAGAGGCTTACTAGGGACATGGTGTTGTCTATGTATCCACACATGTATCTGAGTTTCCTATCAATACAATTCTAGCATGGATAATAAACGATTATCATGAACAAGGAAATATAATAATAATCAATTTATTATTGCCTCTAGGGCATATTTCCAACACTTCATGCCGAAGGAGATCACACAAGCCTTGAGCATATCTTCAAGAATCTGATTGACACGCTCGACTTGACCGCTAGTTTGAGGATGGAAAGCTGTGCTGAAGCGGATGTTGGTGCCCATGGCCTTCTGAAAAGAATCCCAAAACTTGGAGGTAAAGATGCTGCCACGGTCTGAAGAGATCACTTGCGGAATACCGTGCAGAGAGACAATCCGAGAGGTATAGAGTTCCGCCAATTGAGCTGCAGTGATCGACTCTTTGATAGGCAGAAAGTGAGCCACTTTAGTGAGTTTGTCGATGACAACGAATATACCATCATTGCCACGCTTGGACTTTGGAAACCCAGTCACAAAGTCCATCTCAATGTGGTCAAACTTCCATTCTGGAATGCAAGAGGTTGGAGGAAACCAGCTGGCCTTTGGTGTTCTGCCTTCACTCTTCTGCAAACATCACATTCATTAATGAACTGAGCAATCACGCGCTTCATTCGAGTCCACCAATAAGCCTGCTTGAGGTCCTGATACAACTTCGTGCTCCCAGGGTGGATGGAGAGGAGAGAATTGTGAGCCTCGTTCATGATCACTTTACGAAGATCACCTTTGGGCACAACAATACGATCCTCGAAGAAGAGAGTATCCTTGTCATCAAGGCGGTAGCACTTGTACTTGGGTTGACTCTTGGCAATCCCAATCTTCAACTTCTTCACCATAGCGTCAAGAAGCTGGGCTTGGCGAATCTGGTCTTCCAAGGTAGGAGAGACTTGAAGGTTGGCAAGGAAACCTTGAGGAACAACTTGCAGATTAAGTTTGCGGAAAGCTTCACAAAGCTCGGGTTGATAAGGCTTGAGAATCAGACTGGTGCAATAAGCCTTCCTGCTCAATGCGTCAGCAATCACATTGGCCTTGCCTGGAGTATACTCGATACTCGGATTATACTCTTGAATCATTTCGACCCATCGAGTCTGCCTGAGGTTGAGATTAGGCTGAGTGAAGATGTACTTGAGACTTGTGGTCAGTGAAGATGTCCACTTTTCTTCCCAATAAGAGATGTCTCCAAGTCAAAAGAGCATGCACAACTGCCGCCAACTCGAGGTCATGAGTGGGGTAGTTCTTCTCATTGGGCTTCAACTGGCGAGAGGTATAAGCCACAACTTTCTTCTCTTGCATCAACACTGCGCCAAGACCTTGGAGAGAGGCATCACAAAAGACCTCGTACGGCTTGGATTCATCACAAGGAGTCAGAACTGGAGCAGTGACCAATTTCTCTTTCAAAGTGTTGAAAGCAATGTCACACTCCGGAGACCAAACGTACTTGACGTGCTTCAGGAGAAGATTAGAGAGAGGCTTCGCAATCTTAGAAAAGTTTTCAACGAATCTTCGACAGTAGCTTGCGAGACCGAGGAAGCTACGGAGTTGCTTCATGTTCTGAGGTGGTTCCCAATTCACAATTGCAGACACCTTCTCAGGATTCACCGCAATGCCCTTGGCAGAGATGATATGACCAAGATAAAGAACCTCATCGAGCCAAAATTCGCACTTGGAGAACTTGGCGTAGAACTGGTGTTCCCTCAGCTTATTGAGTACCAAACGCAAGTGCTTGGCATGATCTTCCTTGTTCTTTGAAAAGACCAGAATGTCGTCGAGATAGACCAAAACAAAGTCATTGGTGTAGGCGTTGAAGATGAAGTTCATCATGCGAGAGAAAGTCGGAGGAGCGGTGACGAGGCCAAAAGACATGACAGTATATTCATATGAACCATAGCTTGTCCTGAAAGCCATCTTGGGAATATCTTGCTCATGGATTCGAATCTGATGATAACCCATACGGAGATCAAGCTTGGAGAATACTTGGGCACCTTTGAGTTGTTCGAACAGCTCGTTGATGTTGGGAAGTGGGTATTTGTTCTTGATAGTCTTCTTGTTCAATGGACGGTAATCAACACAAAGTTGGTCCGTTCCATCCTTCTTCTTCACAAAAAGAACACCACAACCCCACAGAGAAGAACTAGGTCGGATGAGACCCATTCTCTCTTGAATATCGAGTTGCTTCTTCAGCTCCTTCAACTCTTCAGGTCCGAGCTTGTAAGGACGCTTGCACACTGGTTCCTTGCCAGGCTCAAGATCGATGACGAATTCAACTGGCCGGTGCGGAGGGATTCCTGGAAGCTCTTCTAGAAAGACGTCTTGATATTCACAAACGACAGGAATCTGCGAGATAGCATCCAGGTCACCATTCTTATTGAGAGAAAATAGACGGATGGTATCATGACGAGCGGCAAAGACAATTACATCCTCAGACGAATGAGTCAATTAAATCTTCCTGGCTGCACAATCAAGCTGAGCCTTGTGCTTAGAAAGCCAATCCATCCCGAGAATAAGATCAATATCCGAGTCGCCCAGAATAATAGGAGAAGCTAGAAATTTGTAGTCGCCCAACGTGATTGTAATGTCGGGGACGCAGAAATTAGCTGTCATTTGCTTTCCTGGTGACACGATTTGCAAAGAATTTTGCAGATACTGATAATCGCACTCATACTTCGATGCAAAAGGTTTGGAAATGAAACAATGCGATGCACCGTGTCAAAAAGAACTTTTGCAGGGATATCGTTAACAGGAAGGTTACCCATGATGACATCTGACGAGTCCTCTGCCTGAGCTGCATTCATCAAGTTGACCTTGGCGTGTTTGGGGTTATGCTTGACCACAGCTGTACTTGCCGATCTCACAGGAGGAGGAGGAGGAGGGAGACGCCTCTGGTTGAAGCACTTGTTGGCATAATGGCCCTTCTGTTGGCACTTGTTGCACGTGACCTCTGAAAGCGGACGGTGATACGGAGCACTCGATCTTGGAGCTTGAGATGAAGTCTTGTTCTGAAAGCCAGGGTTGGGTTGGTGGGAAGAACCACTGCCACCTTTGCTCTTCTGAAAAGGCTGACGAAACGGAGGAGGAGGAAGCCAATACTTCTGCTGCTTGGCCACTTGAGTAGAGGAAGAAGGAGTAGTGTCTCTGACTCGCTTCTTGGAAGCATCACACCTCAGTTGAGCGGCCTTTTGCTTCAATGCCATGTTGTAGAACTCATCGTACCTCAAGGGCTCAAAGAGAACAAGAGCTAGCTGGATTTCTTCTCTGAGACCGCCCCTGAACTGGTATATCATGCTCTTCTCATCAGGGACGTCCTGCTTGGCAAAGCGGGCGAGCTTCTGGAACAACTTGTTGTAGTCATAGACAGACAAAGAGCCTTAATTCAGGTTGCGGAATTCCTCACGCTTGCTTTCAACCATGCTCTGAGGAATATGATGAGCTTTGAAATCTTGACGGAATTCATCCCAGGTAATCACACGGCCTCCTCTGGAATCTTTGTACTGCTGGAACCACTCTGCAGCTTGGTCTTTGAGTTGGAAGGATGCGAACTTGACAAAGTCCTCAGTCCTAACGTTACTGCACTCGAAATGCTTGCACAAGTCCACAAGCCAATCGTCAGCATCAGTTGCCTCAACACAATTGCTGAAAGTCTTTGGCTGATTTGCAAGGAACTGGTTGAGTGTAGCAAAGTGATTCTGATTGTTGCCTTGATTGCCTTGGTTCGCTTGATTGCGCTCTTGAAGAATTTGCATGATCAACTGCGTGTTTGCATTGGTTGCGGCCATCACAGCTTGCCATGCCTCCGGAGGAGGTGGAGGTGGTGGCAGATCAGGATTCGGAGTCGTGCGCGTTGGAGGAGCCATCCTGAAGAGGTTGACATCCATTAGCACATTGATAGACAAATATTGAAGCTGAATCCAACGGAATGAAAATTGAAACATATAGTCTTCACATCCGAATAAAATGATCGAATGCATTCCACTTGAAATGGTCACATATCCATAAATTGAGAAGCCACTTAGAATTTAGGTAGAGGAATAAATCAACAAGGTACGGATCAAGAACGAATACTCGGTAAGAAATCCCAATCTCAAACCAAATATCCGTGGAGGAAGAACTAGAGCTACAATAATTCCCACCTATGAAACTCTCGAACCTTTCCGGTTATGAAATCAGGTGTTGGGGATACAGGGGAAGCATAATATCTCACCCAAATCTAGCAAATCCTACATCCAGCTGTATCCATCCTTCAACACATAACCGAGAAAAACTTCGGAAACCATCTACATCAACCTTCGAAAAGCATCCGTTATACAAGTTATGGCGATACTCCCGAACTCCCGCCCCAGTACTGGGTGACGTCGAGGTTATCTCATCAACGAACTGCATAAAAGAGATTTTCGATGTCGGCGTACTAAACTCATGTATTCCAGAACTGCAACGATAAAATTGTGACGACAACACCTCGGAGCTCAACTCCCCGGGACACTGCCACAACCCCTAAAGACAGGAGGCACCAAGAACAATGTTCTCGTCACAAAACCATCGGAACGATTCCAAGATACCCGCGTGATCCAAAAAAATTTAGTGAAATTTGAGAAGAGAAGAGTCAAAACTCTACGTCAGGATGCGTTACCAGAGCGATGAGGAGACTGGGGAGTAAAAGAATTCATAAACTCGCTGATATATAATTCCTAAATGACTCAAAACATTTTTCTATACTCAACAACGGCTGCTAAAAACGATCAAACAGTGGGGGCTCCTAAGGTTAGGGAAGGCTCTGATACCAACTTGTAACGCCCTCGATGCGGCTATATCTCCCACGTGTCGAGGCACGACTTAGAGGCATAACTGCATTGAAAGCAATGTCGCAAGTTAGGCAATCATCACAACATCCCATGTAATATATAGATAATAAAAGGGGAGATACATAGTTGGCTTACACTCGCCACGTCAATCAAAGTACATAAATAGCAATACATCATCCAAACACTCATGGCCCGACTACGGCGCCAAAATAAAAGAACAACCCAACATGTGACACGGTCCCGATCGCCCCAACTGGGCACCACTACTGATCATCAGGGAAAGAAACATAGTAACGGCGTGAGTCCTCGTCGAACTCCCACTTGAGCTCAAGTGCGTCATCTGGAATGGAGTCATCAGGCCATGTGTCTAGTTTAATAGTAATCTATGAGCCACAGGGACTCAGCAATCTCGCACCCTCGTGATCAAGACTATTTAAGCTTGTAGGTAAGGCAAGGTAAATATGTGGAGCTGCAGCAAGCGACTAGCATATATGGTGGCTAACATGTTCGCACAAGAGAGCGAGAAGAGAAGGCAAAGCGCGAACTAATAACTAGAGAGCAACCCGCGGCAAGCATTACTCCAACACCGTGTTCACTTCCCAGACTCTGCCGAGAAGAGACCATCACGGTAACTCACACAATTGATTCATTTTAATTAAGTTAAGGTTCAAGTTATCTACAACTGGACATTAACAAATTCCCATCTGCCCATAACCATGGGCACGGCTTTCGAAAGTTCAAATCCCTACAGGGGAGTCCCAACTTAGCCCATGACAAGCTCTCACGGTCAACGAAGGAATAGACCTCCTCCCGAGACATTCCGATCAGACTCGATATCCCGGTTCTACAAGACACTTCGACAAGTTAAAACAAATCCAGCAACACAGCCTGAATGTGCCGACAAATCCCGATAGGAGCTGCACATATCTTGTTCTCAGGGCACACTCAGATGAGCTCTTCATAAAACTAAAACCAAACCTCGAGTTTCCCCAAGGGGGCGCTGCACAGGACTCTAGTTCGGACCAACACTCAGAGGAGCACTGGCCCGGGGGGGTTTAAATAAGATGACCCTCGGGCTCCGGAAACCCAAGGGAAAAAGAGGCTAGGTGGCAAATGGTAAAACCAAGGTTGGGCATTGCTGAAAAAGCTTTATTGAAGGCGAACTATCAAGGGGTTCCCATTATAATCCAACCGCGTAAGGAACGCAAAATCCGGGAACATAACACCGATATGACGGAAACTAGGGCGGCAAGAGTGGAACAAAACACTAGGTGAGAGGCCGAGCCTTCCACCCTTTACCAAGAATATAGATTCATTAAGATAACAACATAATATAATGATATCCCAACAAGTAAATAATGTTCCAACAAGGAATGGTCTCCAATCTTCACCTGCAACTAGTAACACTATAAGAGGGGCTGAGCAAAGCGGTAGCATAGCCAATCAATGGTTTGCTAGGACATGGTGGGTTAGAGGTTTGACATGGAAATTTTGGGAGGCATGATAAGCAATTGGTAGGCATCGTAGCATAGGCATAGCAAAAGAGCAAGCATCTAGCAAAGCAAAGATAGTAGTGATTTCGAGGGTATGATCATCTTGCCTGCAAAGTTGTCAGAGTTGACTGGATCCTCGAAAGCAAACTCAACGGGCTCCTTGTTAGTGAACTCGTCTCCCTGCTCTACCCAAACAAGACAAACAAGCAAATGGAACACAATCAACCACGTGCAAAGCACAAACAATATGATGCGAACATGGTATGCTATGCGGGATGTGATATGTGATGCATATGCAAGATTTGACAAGGAATGAATGAACCTGGCCTCAAATTGGAAAACCAAGTGTGCCACTGGAAAGGTGAGATGAAATCGCTTGAAAACAATATAAAGATCACCGGTCGGAGTCACGGTTTGGAAATGGCAAGCAATTCAAATATGGCACCGGTCTACGATATACAGCAAGTAGCCATCTAAATGCAACAAGATGAATATGCTACAGCACCCAAACATGGCATCAAAATACATGGAAGGGATCCATTCATGATGCTTAACAAAAGATGAACGCTGGGCTATGGCCAATTCATCCATTAACAGGTTCAAACAAGCATGGCAAAATGCATTTGGCAAAGAGATTTCAGACTTAGTGAAATTAACACTTGTCTGGAATTTCAGATCAGATAGCACTCTTTGGAGCATGAAAACTATATGCTACAGGACCTGAACATGGCAAAGTAAAGCATGGCATGGAGCTACTCAAAGAGCTTAACAAAAGTCCCTTAGTGACCTTGAGCCAAAAGGGATCAGAAAATACATTTGCAAGCATGTGAAAATGACAAAAACATAATCAGTTCTCAGACTTAGTGAAAAACTGGAGCATGCAAAATCAGATATCAAGTAGGCATGTTTACGAGCTCGATGCACTCACTACAGAGAAAGTCATGACAATCTAAGCATACACCCATCAAGAATACACATTATACAAGCTAGACATAGCAAGAACAATAACATAGCATGCCCGGATCAACTACAACATCCTCGGCAAAATCGCTAAGAGGTAGACAATCTGCCCAGATTCACGAAATAGCAAAAGTAGAGCTCGATTGACTCAAGCAAGGTTACTCCATAATTGCAAACAAAGACATGGATGCTTAGAGCACTACAAGATTAACAAAACATCCTTACTGATCATCCTCAAAAGAGGCACGGATCACTAGGAAACAACATGAACATATGGCATAATGAGATAAGCAGTCCAAGGACTTAGTGGAAATGCTAAGTCCCTGAAATCAGCATTAACGAATGCACCACTTTGCAAGCTTGTGCTAGTCACCACACATGTGACACTCCAAAAATTTTTGATCTGGTTTTCATCAAAAAACTTTATTGGATTCTAAAGGAGGGCCTTTAAAAAATTTCTCTTTCAGAAAAAAACCTTCCTCTTCAAAAAAAAAACTTCCTTTCACCTTTGGCAAGGATTTCCTTTCCTTTTCAATTTTGGTGTTAAAATTTTGGAAGCTTTTCTTCTGGTTATTTCCCTCTCAAACTTATTTATTTTCAAAAAAAAAGAAAGAAACCCTAGGAGTTTTGGGACTTCTTTCTTTTTGAAAACACCCATGGTTTTACCATGTCTCCTATTGTAAATCTTCTCAAAACCCATCCCTCCACCTTTGAACAATCTAAATTCTCTGTCTCAACAAGTCCAAACAAGTTTTCGATTTTATTTAAATTATTTTTTTCCCCAAAACATTTCTGCCATTTATTTTGAGCTTAAGTGATTTTCAAAGCAAGTATCACTTTGCTCTTGAGTTTTTATCCCAAACCAACTTCCCTGGATTGTCTTTGGTACCCACAACCTAGAACCATCTTGATCCACTCTTCTTCTTTTCAAATATTTCAAATTTCACTCACTGCAAGTTTGGACCAGATTTGCCAAATTTGGTGAAATTCATATCTACACTTCTCCAAAAATTCCACCAAAATTCAGGCAGCCTACTGGAGAAATGAGAGGCCACTCCACCAAGTTTTAGCTCAAGGAAAAATCCCTAGATGCCAAAAACATTCGGTCGAACACCTAAGCTGCACTGTTCTTTGCATTTTTCAGAAAAGTTCAGTAAAATTCAGTTTTACAGTGTCGTTTTCTTCAGAGTTTCAGGCACATGCTCACAGTGCCTTTGGCTCGATGCTCGCAGCCCCTCCCTCTTGTCCGGAGCTTCACACGCGTTCTTGGAGCTTTCCTGGCGTCGGTGGCGCGCTGGCCCGCCCTCGTCGGCATCTTCTGCAGCGTCGGGACCTCCCGTGGTGGCCGACAGAAGGCACACCGTGGCAGAACGCCGTTCGGCGCCGCCCAAAGCTCCCTGGCCCTCCGCGTGGGCTCATGCATGCCAGCGCACGCCCGTGGCACCATCACCGCGGCCCGGCAAGCACGGAACGTGCTCCCTGCCGCCGATGGGCCCGCGCCGCCCCGTTCCGTCGAGCTCGCCCTTAGCACCCCAATCCAAGCTCGCTTAGCACCTAAATGGAACCGGTGGAACTCCACGATGATGCCCAACTCCCTAAACCTTCCCGACCAAGCTCTGCGCCGCCGTAACCTTCACCAGAGATCCCCGTTCACGGCCACCGCCTTGGATCGCCTATAAAAAGGACCCCGAGCTCGCTCACGAGACCCACACCTTCACTGCACCTCTCCAGGACCCTACCAAGCCACCAGCAGGACCTCGAGGAGGTCTCCTCCCCCAACTCCGGCCGCCTCGCTCCGCCTCGGCCTCCACCTCGATTCACTCCGGTGAGGCCATCTCCGGCGCCCAAACCTCGTCCGTAGCCTTCTCTTACACCTAGTGCTCTAACCCCCACCTCAATTTGATCCTTGCAGCCCTCCTCGGCGAGATCCATCAACGCCCGAACTACCGTCCGCCGGAGTCAAGACCGCCGTCGACGTGGTACTCACCGGCGACCAACACCACCACCCACCGTGGCGGAAGGACACGGTGAGCACGTAGGTAATCTCCGATCACCCTGCCTCGCCGTGGATCGCCACCGGCAACCACCGCGGCTCTCAGGCACCAGCGAAATCTGCCACCCCCGTTTGAAAGTTTAAACCTGACGGGCGGGACCCACTGTCAGCCTCTCTATCCTGTCTAAGCGAATCATTTTCTGAAAACGCCTTCTGCCAAATGCGCCTTCCCTCTGGGCTCGCGTAGTTTCTGCCGAAGCGTTTTCTGTTTTTATAAACTAGCCCCTGCAAACTTCCTGTTTCATTACAGATAAGTCCTTGGATTAAAACCCTTATAACTTTTTAACAGAAAGGAATTTTTGAGTGATTCTTTTCCTGTCCTCTTCAGATTTTTGTCTAGTTTTTTATCATATTTATTTGAAAATATTTGGAATACTTTTTGTACACCTCTTGGTATTTATGATAGCGCATATATTTTCTTTATACCGTAGATACCGAAGGAGGTGACGGAGCCGCGAACTTCACCGAGCTAGGCTCCGACTACTCTGAACCAGGCAAGCATGTTTGAACTTTTGATATGATGAGTGTCTTGGCATGTTTTGCATTTAGTTAGTTTCATGGCATGTTGATGACCATACCGATGAACGTTATTTTTTTATGAAATGTTGAGATAAGTGAGTTCGATGATCCATAAGTGGATGGATGTGAGTATGAATGGCCATGTGTTGGCATGAGGATGGGTAAGATGGCAGTGTTGTAGCATGTCAGTCTTATGCCAGACTATATGACTTCAGGGACGAACCATACCGGTCCAGTTCCTCCCATTTCCTTCCCTGTACTACCACATGTTTTCCGCAAGGAATATGGCTTAGTAAGTTGCAAACCGCTTTCCTGGTACACACCAAAAGGAGAGGTCGGGATGATGGTTCCATGGCCCTGGATTAAAGCCAGTCATCCGGTCAGGGGGCATGGGTGTTTCTGGTTGGGACCGAGAGGGGGGCACCCCTTAGAGTGCGCGTATATAAATTTGATCCCATGCTATTTGAGATTGTGATCTCCCCGTCTCAAAAGTTTTTCTTGGACGATGTCTAGGGTGAGTCCTGGCATCGAGAGGTAGGATGGGTGTGTACTAGTTAGCTGTGTTTTCTTCCGAAAAACCGTAAACGGAACTAGTCCCTCGTGACTACGGAAATCCGTTGGCTGTGGGAAAAAATTTTGTACAAACTCTGCAGAGTCATACATTCCTTGAATCATCTATTCCATGTCCAAATTCGTATCATCTTGGCCTAACAGTATCAGTTTGATGACAGAGACTCCGGTGAATCCCATGAGTACTATGCCCGGCTAAATGTTATTCCTGTGGATGGACTAACCTGTTTATTATCATGAACTGAATATTTATTATGAGTACTGTTTACTTGTGAACTAAAGCCCTTTCTGTGATGTCTCTTAGACGTCCGACTGTGGCATTTCTTTTAAAGCCCTTTCTGTCATGTCGCTTAGACGTCCGACTGTGGCATTTCTTTTAAGGCCCTTTCTGTGATGTCGCTCAGACGTCCGACTGTGGCATTTCTTCTAAAGCCCTTTCTGTGATGTCGCTTAGACGTCCAACTGTGGCATTTCTTTTAAAGCCCTTTCTGTGATGTCGCTTAGATGTCCAACTGTGGCATTTCTTTTAAAGCCCTTTCTGTGATGTCGCTTAGACGTCCGACTGTGGCATTTCTTTTAAAGCCCTTTCTGTGATGTCGCTCAGACGTCCGACTGTGGCATTTCTTTTAAAGCCCTTTCTGTGATGTCGCTTAGACGTCCGACTGTGGCATTTCTTTTAAAGCCCTTTCTGTGATGTCGCTCAGACGTCTGACTGTGGCATGATTTTTCTGTTATTATTTGTTCACCCTTCGAGACGTCGCTTCAGACACCCGATCGGTTCTCATTTATATTCTGTTGGGATTTCAGGTGGACTACCGCCGTTTCCCTCGTACTTACTTCGTTGTGCAAATATTATCAGTGTGCATTGGAAAGATTATTCATGACGCATCCATGCATGCATTTGTTATATCTTACGTCCGAACTGTCTTGCGAGTACTTTCAAAGTACTCAGTGGCTTGTTGATTTGGCCAGATGCTGACGAAGGCAATCTCATGGATGAAGAGTTCGATAGCGAGTCCGACGCCTAGAGGAATCCCAGTCAGTCTCGTGCGACCCTGGTCTTGGTCACAGTTTTATACCCGCTTCCGCAACCCGAATAAATTTATTGAGCCTCACCTCGACGCTCGATGAGATGCCAGTTTGAGAGTCGTGTTACCACACTCCCCATTGTGTTATTCCACCACCACTATATCCTCGAGTCAGTAGTATACCACCACACCATTGTGTTATATCCGCCATTATGTATAATTATTGGCGCGCTTGTAATAATTCGTTGAGCAGCCCTAGCTCAACCCTGTAATATATTCTATGCTACTGGCTTATTGTATCAAGTATTTGTCTACCAGTGACGAGGATTTTCTCTCATACTGGACTCAAAGATTGGTTTCTCAATAAATATTTTTATTGGAAAACCGGTCGTGACAAGCTTGGTACCAGAGCCAGGCTGACTGTAGGAAGCCACTAGGTGCGATCGCTAATCGGTTATTAGCATGATAGAGCAGATTTAATTTTTGTTGCAACTGTAGTCATTTTCTGGCAATTTATGATCTGACCATTCAGGATTTTTGCCTACTTTTGTAGATGGCCGACAACAACTGCGAGTCTCAGACCTTCGCCAACGTACCCGATGGGTTCGTCAAGCTTCTCTCCTTCATCGTTCAGGTCGCGATGGGACCATCCGTGCGCCCAGTCTTCACACTCCGCCAGCATAGAGTCAACGACGGTCTGACCATGCACCAGGCCACGGTGCAGTTCAAGGGAGGGCATGGTGAGCTACGCCGCTACCTATTTGTGGGAAGAGCCATGCCTACGGAGAGGCATGCTATGCAGATGGCAGCCCGTGAGGCGATAGCCCGCCTCAGGGATGTCCTTCCCGCGATGAAGACTCGTCGCTACCGTTATCTTCCATGCCATGTGCCCTACACCTGCCACTACGCATTCTCCTGCCCCTGAGGAGAACGAGACAAGGCTTTTGAGATGCTTATTGAGTATCTCCGGGCTCTGGAGGCAGCCTTCGACAACCTGGTGGACGACTTCGTGGCTGCCCGCATGGACTCAGTCCATGGCTGTGCCGCCAACAGGAGGGAGCTCCTGCCCACTGCACCGCCACTGACTTTTGTCTCGTCTTCAGCATCGGATGCACCTACTCGTCACCTGCCTACCACCGGAGGGATCAACCAAGCCTTTGCGCCCACTCCAGCGCACACTGCACCACCCGCTGTGCCCACTCCCATTCCTGTTGCTCCACCCCTGGCACCAGTTCCATCTACCCGACGCGGCTCTTCTCGTCTAGAGCCTATTAGTGAGGAGGAGGTCGAATCCCCAACCTCACTATGCCTCACCCTCGGCAGGGCCAAGGAGATCATCAACATTTCCGGCTGAGTGCGTTTGCCCGTCATGTGATGTACCGCTTTGTAAGATGTGTTGTGAGAAGTAGCTTGTTTGCGCATCATGTAGAACAGGAGGAGTGAACTAGCCTAAATAACATGTCAGGATTATGTACGCATATCCTGAGTGATGTACTGTATAATTATCGCCCGCGTGTAAGATATGTAATGAGCAGTCCTTCTCCGTGCGCAAATCCATTTGTTTTCTTAAGTGATCTTGGACTTTTAAATTGATTGCCATCCTTGTGCATTTTTCTTTTTGGAGTTGTTTTTGATGACCATCTTCATATTTCTTATGAGTTTTATAAAATATATCCCAGAGTGAAAAATGTCTCGTCCTTGGACACGCTCCATGCCTACTCCGCCAGAGGAAAATTTGGACACTCAACCAGGCAACAATTTCATGCAAGGGCAGTCGAGCCAACAGGGTAGTGAAACGGCACTTTCTCAAATGTGCCGCCTTTATGAACAGAGTCAGCAACAACATCGTGAAATGATGAACCAAGTCATCAACATGGGAAATTACCATGGACAGTATCCGCAGCATTCCAAGTTATCCGAGCTACAGAAGACGCGTCCCCAAACATTTTCACATACTGACAAGCCTCTTGAAGCTGAGGACTGGCTTCGGGACATGGAGAGGAAATTAATTATTGCAAAATGTTCAGATCCCGAGAAGGTATTGTATGCTCCGCACTATCTTACAGGAACAGCCGCATCTTGGTGGGAGAATTTTCTGCATATGCATCCAAATGAAGGTGACATAACCTGGGATGATTTCAAGGAAGGTTTCCGTGGTGCACACATTCCCAAGAGTATTATGAAAATCAAGAAGAGAGAGTTTGACGACCTCAAACAAAGGAACTTGACAGTGGCAGATTACAACAGTCAATTTACACTATTATCCCGCTACGCCAATGAAGAGCGTATGATTGAAAGCAAGAAGATGGAGAAATTCCTTGACGGTCTGGCGACCGCGCTTAAATGCCAACTGGTCGTTCGCACTTTTCCTGATTTTAAAACACTGGTGGACAAAGCCATTACTCTGGAGAATGAGAGACGCAGTCTGGAAGATATCCGCAAGCGAAAAAGGGACCAGACTAACCTTGCTCGCAATCACTGGAGCAAGACAGACTTCAAAAAGGGTGGGACGCACAAATCCTCATCCAACGTCTCACGCCCAATCAAGAATTTTCATGCAAGGGACAAGGAGTTCACATATCGCCCCGGCGTTACTTGTTACGCTTGTGGAGAAGAAGGGCACTATGCCAAACAGTGCCCCAAGCCAAGGAACTCAACCCCAAAGTTGAACAACGGTGGCAATAATTCAGCGCCCAAGCGAAACAACTTCAATCCCAACAACAACCACAGGAAGGGTCATCTGAACCACGTAACCAAAGAGGAGGCACAAAATGCTCCGGATATCGTACTCAGTACGTTTCCTGTCAACACAATACCTGCAACGGTTTTGTTTGATTCTGGAGCTTCTCACTCTTTCATTTCGAAAAGTTTTGCTTTGCAAAATAATTTTTTGATGCTTCCTTTGGAGAAATCCAGGATCATCAAGTCCCCTGAGATTCAGCAAGTTACTCAGAATTACTGTCAGAATGTGGTCATTGAGTTCGAAGGATTGGAGTTTCACGCAAATCTTATTGTGTTGGAAAATAAAGGACTGGATGTCATCCTAGGGATGGATTGGCTGACCACCAACAAGGGGTTTATCGACTGTTTCAACAGGACCGTAATTCTCACACACCACCAAGGGAAGACAATAAAAGTATCAGCCAAGGAAGGAAAAATACCCCGGCAACCGAGATTGAATAAGGTGGACATTTCTGAGCTAAACAGGGTTCCAGTAGTGTGTGAATTTCCAGACGTATTCCCTGAAGAGCTACCAGGCATGCCACCAGACCGAGAGATAGAATTCTGCATTGAGCTCGCACCAGGAACCACCCCCATATACAAGAAACCATACAGAATGGCACCATCCGAGTTGGTTGAATTGAAAAAGCAAATAAAAGAATTATTAGACAAAGGATATATTCGAGCCAGCCCCTCACCTTGGGGATCACCAATTCTATTAGCCAAAAAGAAGGATGGAACACTGAGATTGTGTATTGACTATCGAGCACTTAATATGGTCACAATTAAGAACAAATACCTGATGCCAAGGATAAACGATTTTTTTTATCAACTCGCTCAGGCCAAGGTATTTTCAAAAATTGACTTAAGATCTGGATACCATCAATTAAAGGTGCGAACGGAAGATATCCCCAAAACAACCTTCACTTCCAGATATGGACTGTATGAGTTCACAGTAATGCCATTTGGGTTAACGAATGCCCCTGCATATTTTGTTCACCTCATGAACAAAGTATTTATGAAATATATGGACAAGTTCGTCGTGGTATTCATCGACGATAATTTGGTATACTCCAAAACACCAGAAGAGCACGCAGATCATCTCAGGATTGTGCTAGGAGAACTCAGGAAACACCAATTGTATGCCAAGTTCAGCAAGTGCGAATTTTGGCTAAGACAAGTAGGCTTTCTAGGCCACGTGCTAACCCAAGACGGTATCGCAGTGGACCCAGAGAAAGTCAAGGCCATACTTGGCTGGAAGTCGCCAGCCAGCATAACAGATATACGTAGTTTCTTGGGAATGGCAGGATATTAACGCAGATTTATTGAAGGATTTTCCACCATAGCCAAGCCTATAACGCAGTTACTCAAGAAAGACAAGAAGTTTGAATGGACAGAAGCCTGCGAAAAGAGTTTCCAAGAGCTAAAGCGAAAATTAACGACAGCACTAGTATTAATTGTGCTAGACATACACAAGAATTTTGAAGTATTTTGTGACGCGTCCAAAAAGGGTCTCGGATGCGTGTTGATGCAAGAAGGCAAGGTTGTCGCCTATGCTTCAAGGCAACTTCGCAAGCATGAGGAAAATTATCCCACTCATGACTTAGAAATGGCAGCGGTCATTCATGCACTCAAAGAATGGAGGCATTTCTTACTTGGGAACCGATGTGAAATATATACAGATCACAAAAGTCTCAAATATATTTTCACGCAGCCAGAACTAAATTTACGACAGAGACGCTGGTTGGAATTGGTAAAGGATTATGATGTTGGTATCCATTACCATCCAGGAAAGGCAAATGTAGTGGCCGATGCTCTTATTCGGAACCCCAACTCTGACGAAAGCAATCTGCAAAGCTTGAGGCCCGAATTGCAACAAGAATTTGCCAAGCTCAATTTGTTAATGGTCGCAGAAGGCACCATATCAAACTTGGAAATACGACCCGACCTTGTGGAGGAAATTAAAAGAGATCAGCCCGGTCACCCCAGCATTGAAGGCATCAAAAGAAAGGTGAGTATGGGCAAGGCCTCGGAGTTCATCATAGACAATGGAGGAATATTGTGGTACGGAGAAAGACTCTGCATGCCAAACATAGAAGACCTTAAACAGCAAATCCTAGCTGAAGCCCATACCGCCCCGTACTCGATCCACCCTGGCGGGACCAAGATGTATAAAGATATTCAGGAAAGATTTTGGTGGCACGGTATGAAGAGGGACATAGCCACCTTCATTACATGTTGCGACTCGTGTCAACGCATAAAAGCTGAGCATCAGAGACCGGCCGGACTACTGCAACCAAACAAAATACCTGAGTGGAAATGGGATGAAATAGGGATGGATTTTATTGTTGGGCTACCTCGGTCACAGCATGGGAATGATGCCATTTGGGTCATCACTGACAGGTTAACCAAGGTGGCACATTTCATTCCAGTAAAGACAACCTACAACACTCAGCGGCTTGCCAGGATTTATCTCACCCGCACAGTTTGTCTGCATGGAGTCCTGAAGACTATAATATCCGACAGAGGCACTCAGTTCGTCTCAAGATTTTGGGAGCATTTACAACAGGCTCTGGGAACTCAACTAGCCTTCAGTACCGCATATCACCCACAGACCGATGGACAAACGGAACAAGTAAACCAGATTTTAGAAGACATGCTGAGAGCATGTGTCCTCATATATGGAACCAGTTGGGAAGAAAGCCTGCCATACGCCGAATTCGCGTACAACAATAACTACCAGGCCAGCCTGCAAATGGCACCATTTGAGGCTTTATACGGACGGAGATGTCGTACCCTGTTGAATTGGTCAGAGACCGAAGACAGCCGCATCTTCGGACCGGACATGCTCAGAGAAGCAGAGGAAAAAGTCAAGCTAATCAGAGACCGACTTAAGACCGCTCAAAGTCGACAGAAGAGTTATTATGATCAGAAACATCGTAGGGTCAGCTTCGAGCCCGGTGAGTTCGTATACCTGAAAGTATCTCCTATGAGAGGATTGCAACGATTCAAGATTAAAGGGAAGCTAGCACCAAGATTCATTGGACCATTCTGTATAATGGCGCGAAGAGGCAAGGTAGCCTACCAGCTAGACTTACCCAAGGAATTATCCGATGTCCACAACGTGTTCCACATCTCGCAATTGAGGAAGTGCGTGAGCAACCCAGAGAAACAAGTATCCCATGAGAGCATTGACGTACAGCCAGACCTCACTTATCGGGAACGTCCCGTAAGAATAATCGAGGAGTCTGAAAGGAGAACCCGACATAAGACCACCAAATTCTTCAGAGTATAGTGGAGCAATCACACCGACAGTGAAGCTACTTGGGAAAGAGAGGATTTTCTTCGGACAGAGCATCCACACTTATTTAAGGATCAGCTGAAATCTCGGGGACGAGATTTTTCCTAAGGGGGTAGGTGTTGTGACACTCCAAAAAATTTTGATCTGGTTTTCATCAAAAAACTTTATTGGATTCTAAAGGAGGGCCTTTAAAAAATTTCTCTTTCAGAAAAAAACCTTCCTCTTCAAAAAAAAACTTCCTTTCACCTTTGGCAAGGATTTCCTTTACTTTTCAATTTTGGTGTTAAAATTTTGGAAGCTTTTCTTCTGGTTATTTCCCTCTCAAACTTATTTATTTTCAAAAAAAAAGAAAGAAACCCAAGGAGTTTTGGGACTTCTTTCTTTTTGAAAACACCCATGGTTTTACCATGTCTCCTATAGTAAATCTTCTCAAAACCCATCCCTCCACCTTTGAACAATCTAAATTCTCTGTCTCAACAAGTCCAAACAAGTTTTGGATTTTATTTAAATTGTTTTTTTCCCCAAAACATTTCTGCCATTTATTTTGAGCTTAAGTGATTTTCAAAGCAAGTATCACTTTGCTCTAGATTTTTTATCCCAAACCAACTTCCCTGGATTGTCTTTGGTACCCACAACCTAGAACCATCTTGATCCACTCTTCTTCTTTTCAAATATTTCAAATTTCACTCACTGCAAGTTTGGACCAGATTTGCCAAATTTGGTGAAATTCATATCTACACTTCTCCAAAAATTCCACCAAAATTCAGGTAGCCTACTGGAGAAATGAGAGGCCACTCCACCAAGTTTTAGCTCAAGGAAAAATCCCTAGATGCCAAAAACATTCTGTCGAACACCTGAGCTGCACTGTTCTTTGCATTTTTCAGAAAAGTTCAGTAAAATTCAGTTTTACAGTGTCATTTTCTTCAGAGTTTCAGGCACATGCTCACAGTGCCTTTGGCTCGATGCTCGCAGCCCCTCCCTCTTGTCCGGAGCTTCACACGCGTGCTTGGAGCTTTCCTGGCATCGGTGGCTCGCTGGCCCGCCCTCGCCGGCGTCTTCTGCGGCATCGGGACCTCCCGTGGCGGCCGACAGAAGGCACACCACGGCAGAACGCCATTCGGCGCCGCCCAAAGCTCCCTGGCCCTCCGCGTGGCCTCATGCATGCCAGCGCACGCCCGTGGCACCATCACCGCGGCCCGGCAAGCACGGAACATGCTCCCTGCCGCCGACGGGCCCGCGCCGCCCCGTTCCGTCGAGCTCGCCCTTAGCACCCCAATCCAAGCTCGCTTAGCACCTAAATGGAACCGGTGGAACTCCGCGATGACGCCCAACTCCCTAAACCTTCCCGACCAAGCTCTGCGCTGCCGTAACCTTCACCGGAGATCCCCGTTCACGGCCATCGCCTTGGATCGCCTATAAAAAGGACCCCGAGCTCTCTCATGAGACCCACACCTTCACTGCACCTCTCCAGGACCCTACCAATCCACCAGGAGGACCTCGAGGAGGTCTCCTCCCCCAACTCCGGCCGCCTCGCTCCGCCTCGGCCTCCACCTCGATTCACTTCGGTGAGGCCATCTCCGGTGCCCAAACCTCGTCCGTATACACCTAGTGCTCTAACCCCCACCTCAATTTGATCCTTGCAGCCCTCCTCGGCGAGATCCATCAACACCCGAACCACCGTCCGCCGGAGTCAAGACCGCCGTCGACGTGGTACTCACCGGCGACCAACACCACCACCCACCATTGCGGAAGGACACGGTGAGCACGTTGGTAATCTCCGATCACCCTGCCTCGCCGTGGATCGCCGCCGGCGACCACCGCGGCTCTCGGGCACCGGCGAAATCTGCCACCCCCGTTTGAAAGTTTAAACCTGACGGGCGGGACCCGCTGTCAGCCTCTCTATCCTGTCTAAGCCAATCGTTTTCTGAAAACGCCTTCTGCCAAATGCGCCTTCCCTCTGGGCTGGCGTAGTTTCTGCCGAAGCATTTTCTGTTTTTATAAACTAGCCCCTGGAAACTTCCTGTTTCATTACAGATAAGTCCTTGGATTAAAACCCTTATAACTTTTTAACAGAAAGGAATTTTTGAGTGATTCTTTTCCTGTCCTCTTCAGATTTTTGTCTAGTTTTTTATCATATTTATTTGAAAAATATTTGGAATACTTTTTGTGCACCTCTTGGTATTTACGATAGCGCATATATTTTCTTTATACCGTAGATACCGAAGGAGGTGACGGAGCCGCGAACTTCACCGAGCTAGGCTCCGACTACTCTGAACCAGGCAAGCATGTTTGAACTTTTGATATGATGAGTGTCTTGGCATGTTTTGCATTTAGTTAGTTTCATGGCATGTTGATGAGCATACCGATGAACGTTATTTTTTATATGAAATGTTGAGATAAGTGAGTTCGATGATCCATAAGTGGATGGATGTGAGTATGAATGGCCATGTGTTGGCATGAGGATGGGTAAGATGGCAGTGTTGTAGCATGTCAGTCTTATGCCAGACTATATGACTTCAGGGACGAACCGTACCGGTCCAGTTCCTCCCATTTCCTTCCCTGTACTACCACATGTTTTCCGCAAGGAATATGGCTTAGTAAGTTGCAAACCGCTTTCCTGGTACACACCAAAAGGAGAGGCCGGGATGATGGTTCCATGGCCCTGGATTAAAGCCAGTCATCCGGTCAGGGGGCATGGGTGTTTCCGGTTGGGACCGAGAGGGGGCACCCCTTAGAGCGCGCGTATATAAATTTGATCCCATGCTATTCGAGATTGTGATCTCCCCGTCTCAAAAGTTTTTCTTGGACGATGTCTAGGGTGAGTCCTGGCATCGAGAGGTAGGATGGGTGTGTACTAGTTAGCTGTGTTTTCTTCCGAAAAACCGTAAACGGAACTAGTCCCTCGTGACTACGGAAATCCGTTGGCTGTGGGAAAAATTTTTGTACAAACTCTGCAGAGTCATACATTCCTTGAATCATCTATTCCATGTCCAAATTCGTATCATCTTGGCCTAACAGTATCAGTTTGATGACAGAGACTCCGGTGAATCCCATGAGTACTAAGCCCGGCTAAATGTTATTCCTGTGGATGGACTAACCTGTTTATTATCATGAACTGAATATTTATTATGAGTATTGTTTACTTGTGAACTAAAGCCCTTTCTGTGATGTCGCTTAGACGTCCGACTGTGGCATTTCTTTTAAAGCCCTGTCTGTGATGTCGCTTAGACGTCCGACTGTGGCATTTCTTTTAAGGCCCTTTCTATGATGTCGCTCAGACGTCCCACTTTGGCATTTCTTCTAAAGCCCTTTCTGTGATGTCGCTCAGACGTCCGACTGTGGCATTTCTTTTAAAGCCCTTTCTGTGATGTCGCTTAGACGTCCGACTGTGGCATTTCTTTTAAAGCCCTTTCTGTGATGTCGCTTAGACGTCCGACTGTGGCATTTCTTTTGAAGCCCTTTCTATGATGTCGCCCAGATGTCCGACTGTGGCATTTCTTTTAAAGCCCTTTCTGTGATGTCGCTTAGACGTACGACTATGGCATTTCTTTTAAAGCCCTTTCTGTGATGTCGCTCAGACGTCCGACTGTGGCATGATTTTTCTGTTATTATTTGTTCACCCTTCGAGGCGTCGCTTCAGACACCCGATCGGTTCTCATTTATATTCTGTTGGGATTTCAGGCGGACTACCGCCGTTTCCCTCGTACTTACTTCATTGTGCAAATATTATCAGTGTGCATTGGAAAGATTATTCATGACGCATCCATGCATGCATTTGTTATATCTTACGTCCGAACTGTCTTGCGAGTACTTTCAAAGTACTCACTGGCTTGTTGATTTGGCCAGATGCTGACGAAGGCGATCTCATGGATGAAGAGTTCGATAGCGAGTCCGACGCCTAGAGGAATCCCAGTCAGTCTCGTGCGACCCTGGTCTTGGTCACAGTTTTATACCCGCTTCCGCAACCCGAATAAATTTATCGAGCCTCACCTCGACGCTCGATGAGATGCCAGTTTGAGAGTCGTGTTACCACACTCCCCATTGTGTTATTCCACCACCACTATATCCTCGAGTCAGTAGTATGCCACCACACCATTGTGTTATATCCGCCATTATGTATAATTATTGGCGCGCTTGTAATAATTCGTTGAGCAGCCCTAGCTCAACCCTGTAATATATTCTATGCTACTGGCTTATTGTATCAAGTATTTGTCTACCAGTGAGGAGGATTTTCTCTCATACTGGACTCAAAGATTGGTTTCTCAATAAATATTTTTATTGGAAAACCGGTCGTGACAACACACATCACAAAAATACATGGGTTGCACCTCTGGATAGATGAAAAAACATATAACAAAACACATGTAGAGCTCAGGGGCATATCATGCAAATAATAATCATGGCAAAAATGACAAATATCTAATTGGAGCAGCAGATCTGACAATTATCTCAAATAGCATTCTTCCAACAACATTTCGGGCATCAAGATGAATTCAAATGAAAATGATGCAATGGGATGAAATGATGTACTCTCTGAGATGAACATTTTGATATGCTATAAGCCCAAAACGGAGCTACGGATGCGGAGATACGATGCGTCAAAGTTTGCCAAAAATCTTAGAAACTGGGACTTAGAGAAAATATACCCTCCGGATCTAGGGTTACTGTTCACCTGGATCCGGATCCAGATCGAGCAAGCGCGCCAAACGATGTTTGCCGGGGGACGGCGCCAGAGTGGACGAGGGCGGCCAGAGCGAGGGAGGCCGGCCCGGAGCGAGGACGCCGGGGCGGAGGCCGGTGGCGGCGCGCGGCGGCGCTGCCGGGGCGGGGCGCGGCTCCTGCCGCCGAGGACGAGGCGATCGCCGGCGGGGGCTCGCTGCGGCGCGGTGGCGCGGGCCGCCGGCGATTGAGGCGAGGCGGCGCTGGGGCGCTGTGGCCGGAGAAGACGAAGGCGCGGGCGGCGCGGTGAGGGCGGCAGGCGGGCGTTGCTACCGGGCTGGGAGGGCCCCGCGCGGGCCTTGCTGGCCCGCGTCGATGGCGGCGCGGTGATGCGGTGCCCGAGACACGTGGTAGCGTATGATTCGTTGCGGGCGGCGGCGGACGTGTCCGGTGGTGGGTCGGACGTGTCCGGCGATGGTAGAGGATGGATCTAGGGTTAGGGGGAGAGTGGAACCGCGAATTTCGAAGGGGGGTGTATATATAGGCATAGAGGGAGCTAGGAGAGTCCAAATGAGGTGCAGTTTTCGGCCACGCGATCGTGATCGAACGCTCTAGATGATGGAGAGGGTTTTGGTGGGTTTTGGGCCAACTTGGAGAGGTTTTGGGCTGCAACACACACGAGGCCTTCTTGGTCCCTCGCTCAACCGTTGGAGCATCAAACGAAGTCCAAATGGTACGAAACTTGACAGGCGGTCTACCGGTAGTAAACCAAGGCTGCTTGGCAAGTCTCGGTCCAATCTGGAAATTTTTAATCCCCACACATGAAAGAAAGGTAGAAATGACTCCCGGAGGAGAACAGAGCGCCGGAATGCAAAACGGACAACGGGGAAAATGCTCGAATGCATGAGATGAACACGTATGCAAATGCAATGCACATGATGACATGATGTGAGATGCATGACAATGAGAACAACACACGGAGACAAAAACCCAAACCCGAGAAAATAAAATAACTTAACGCCGGAAAGGGCAAGGGTTGGATTACATATTGGGTAAATCATATCCGGGGTGTTACACTATGCTCCTTGGAACTCCATGCAGACATATGATTCTGGTCATGTATATCTTTGCCAACTTTGCACTAGTATAGGTAGTCTTCACTGGAATGAAATGAGCTACCTTTGTCAAACGATCGACTACAACCCATATCGAGTCATAGCCTGAACTTGTTCTGGGAAATCCTATAATAAAATCCATGCCTAGCTTATCCCACTTCCATTCGGGTATCGGCAATGGTTGTAGCAATCCTGCTGCCTTCTGATGCTCTGCCTTTACTCTCGGGCATACATCACAAACTGCTACATACTCCGCAATATCCTTCTTCATTCCGTTCCACCAGAAGGTGTCCTTCAAATCCAAATACATTATGGTATTTCCTGGGTGAATCGAATATGGTGAATCATGGGCCTCTTGTAGAATTAACTTCCTGATCTCCGAATCATTTGGCACATAAACACGGTCTTCAAACCATAAGGTATCGTGCTCATCCTCACGAAATCCCTTAGCTTTTCCTTTGCTCATTTTCTCTTTTATAGAGGAAATCTCCTTGTCGGTCTTTTGAGCTTCTCTGATCTTATCCATCAAAGTAGACTGAATCTCCAATGCTGCTACATAGCCTCTTGGAACTATTTTCTACATAGCCTCTTGGAACTATTTCCAAACATAGCTCTCGAAGATTTTCGGCTAACTCCCATGGTAAATCTCCCGTCATTAGTGTGTTCATGTGGCTTTTACGGCTCAACGCATCAGCTACTACATTAGCTTTTCCGGGGTGATAATGCTATTTCATATCATAATCCTTGATGAGCTCCAACCATCTCCTTTGCCTGAGATTCAACTCCTTCTGCATGAAAATATACTTCAAACTCTTGTGATCCGTGTACACCACACAATGGTTTCCAATGAGAAAATGTCTCCAAGTTTTCAATGCATGCACTACGGCTGCTAACTCCAAATCATGCGTACATAATTTAACTCATGAGGCTTAAGCTATCGTGAGACATAGGAAACAACTCTTCCTTCCCACATAAGCACTGCTCCAAGTCCTCGACGTGAAGCGTCACAATACACCTCATAATCCTTGGTCTGATCTGGAAAACTCAACACAGGTGATGTAACCAAACGTTTCTTCAACTCCTGGAAACTGGCCTCACATTCCTCAGTCCATATGAACTTGGTATCCTTTTTCAACAACTCCCTCATAGGCTTCGCAATCTTTGAGAAATTCTCAATGAATCTCCGATAGTATCCTGCGAGTCCAAGAAAACTCTGAATCTCTCCAACTATTGTTGGGGCTTCCCAATTTGTCACGGTATCAACCTTAGTGGGATCTACTTCTATACCTTCTCCGGATATAGCGTGTCCGAGAAATCCAACTTCTTTCAACCAAAATTCACATTTGCTAAACTTGGCATATAACTGATGTTCTCTAAGCTTACCAAGTACCAAACACAAATGCTCCATATGCTCCTCTTCATTCTTCGAGTAAACAAGGATATCATCAATGAACACTACGACGAACTTATCCAGAAACTCCATAAACACCTTGTTCATCATATTCATAAAATATGCAGGTGGGTTAGTCAGACCAAATGACATAACGGTATACTCGTACAGCCCATACCTAGTGGTAAAAGCCGTCTTAGGTATATCATGTTCTCGAATCTTCAACTAGTGGTATCCTGATCGCAGATCGATCTTGGAAAATACCTTAGCTCCTTGCAATCGATCAAACAGATCATTGATCATCATTAGAGGATATTTGTTCTTGATGGTTACTTCATTTAATCCTCGATAATCAACAACCATCCTTAACGATCCATCCTTCTTCTCCACTAGAAGTACTGGCGATCCCCAAGGTGAAGAACTTGGGTGAATATAACCTTTATCCAGTAACTCCTTAATCTGCTTCTTAATCTCCACCAAATCCTTTGCGGGTATCCTATATGGTCTCTTTGATATTGGCCCTGTGCCTGGCAAAAGCTCAATCAAAAACTCGATATCTCTATCCGGTGGCATGCCTGGCAACTCTTCTGGAAATACATCAGGGAAATCCTTCACTTCTGGTACTTCCTCCTGCACAACTCCTATTAGACAATTTACTTGAGTCCTCTTTGGCACATGCCGGGATACATACTTGATCCTTCTCCTTTTTGGGGTGGTAAGCAAGATCGACTTACTGGCGCAATCGATGTTTCCTCCATACATCAACAGCCAATCCATCCCCAGAATTACACCCAATCCTTGTGATTCCAAAACAATTAAATCCGAGGGAAACACATGCCTACCTATACTCAATGGCACTTGAAAACATCCTTGGCTAGCCATATACTCCGCTCCTAGTGAGCTTACTAACATAGGTGTTCTAAGAACTTTGGTGGGCAGATTATACTTATCCACAAATCCCCTTGATATGTATGAATGTGATGCACCAGTATCGAAAAGAATGAGTGCAGTAAATGACTTAACCAAAAACTTACCGATTACTGCATCTGGCTGCTCTTCAACCTCCTCCACGTTAACGTGGTTCACCTGTCCCCTGTTGAAAGGGTTTGGCTTCTTCCTAGAGCTTCCATTTCCATTTCCATTCTGGGAGTCCAAACATTCATTGGCAAAATGTCCGGTCTTCTGGCACTTAAAACAGGTGACTTGGCTCAGGTCTCTCTTGGCCGGGTCGATGGGTTGGTGCGGTTCTGGCCGTTGCTTCCTCCATTCCCATTACCATTCTTGGTGCCATTGTGATTGTGCGAGCTACCTCCTCCATGGGTATGCTGAAAATGTCCTCCCGGTCTAGGGGTAAAACGTGGCTTCTGCTGAGCTCCTGAATTGTACTTCCCTTGTCCATACTTCCTCTTGCGATTCTCAATGTGCTGCTGCTTCCCTTCAATCATGAGAGCACGATCTGCCAACTCCTGGTAGTTGTTGAAGGTTGCTACCATCAACTGCATGCTCAACTCATCATTCAGTCCTTCCAGAAACTTCTCCTGCTTAGCTGTATCCGTAGCAACATCTTCTGGGGCGTAACGTGCTAGCTTACTAAAGTCCTCCACATAGTGGCCAACTGTTTGTCCTCCTTGGCGCAAGTTGCAAAACTCTCGCTTCTTCATGGTCATAGCTCCTGCTAAAACATGGGCAGTACGAAAAGCCTGCTGAAACTGGTCCGACGTGACAGTGTCGACAGGGAAAGTGGCTGTGAAATTCTCCCACCATGATGCTGTGGGTCCTTCAAGCTGATGTGCGGCAAACTTCACCTTTTCCGCATCTGTGCATCCTGCTATGGTCAACTCCCTAGCTGTCTTACGGAGCCAATCATCTGCTACTATCGGCTCGGTGCTACTGGAAAACACCGGTGGATTCAGCCTAAGAAAACGGGCTAAATGATCAACAGGTGGTGGTGGTGGTGGGTTGTTGTTGTTGTTCCCCCGATTCTGGTTCTGGACTAGCAACTGCATCAATGTGTTCTGCTGCTGGATCAACTGAGTGAGCTTCGGTGGGAAGGTAAATTCGGGGTCACGTCTCAGAGACATCTAAGGATTTAGAAATGATGAGATTTAAGAATAGAGGGGTTCTAAAGAGAAAACACTACCCATATGCACATGAGACAAAAGCAAACAATTCACTTCATTCAATTAATCAAACAAGGGCATACAATCGATCTAACTATCGCAAAAGTGCTCGGACTACTATATTTACATGGTGGAATACTACTACTGATTTGGTGGTCTACTAGAAATATTCTTCGGTTGCAGACTCCATGATATCTGCTCCAACTTCATCAACATAGTCATCATCGCTATCATCTGGATCCGAGTCGGTGTCATCGATGATGATGTAGTATTCCGGGTGAATCTCCTTGGGTTCCTCGTCTTCTTCTACCGGTGTAGGGCCTCCCATGAATATTCCAATCTTCTTGATCAGATCGTCATTTTTTTCCACTAGTACTTCAATTTCCTCTTCATAATCTTCACGTGTAGCCTTGAGTTCTTCCTCCAATTCCTTGATTCTTGTCTTTGCCTTCTTCAGATCTATCATGTCGGCGCACATTTGGTTCTCCTGACGTCGAATGTGCTAGTTTAACTCTTGGATAAAAGCTGCAATTGATCTATCCTTCCTGGTGTTGATCATCTCCCAGTGCTCATCTCGGCACCCACAAATCTGGTAGATCGTATCCTTGAGATCATTGCGGTAGACTTCTCCAATGCGTACCATGGCGATGTGAGCTGACATGCTCTTTCCTAGATCCCAAGTTGCTGCATCAAAAGAAAACTCTATGGGCTCAGTGCCTGGCATGAACGTCCTTCCTGGAACTTGAACTTGAATCATCCAGCGCTCTTCTTCCGGTAAAGTGGCGTTGTAGGTTCCGGTGAAGCTTGGTACTCCTATGTTCAGGTATCTAGTGACTTCCTTCAAGTGACGTCCAAAGGGTGTATCTTCATCCGGTTGTGTGAACTTGCTCCTTGTATCCGGCATCCTAAAAGAGTAGAAAGCATGAGAAGTCAGAAAGAGAAAAGAGTGAGTAGTGATCTAGGTCTTTTAACTTAGTGGTCGTGTCCTACAGTCAGCGTGTGCTCTGATACCATCTTGTAGCGACCAGACCTCAAACGGTCCAATCTCTATGCTCAGGTGTCATCCCTGGATCAGTAATGCAGACATCACACAGTACTTGAAGGATTTATAACAGAGTAGCAATCACACACTTATTACATCGAGTGTCTCAAAAGAGAACTTATTACAATAAATATGGCTTAAGGCCATCTAATAACAAGAACGGCGGAAGGCTTGGAAGATAAGTGAGTCCATCAACTCCAACGGCATCACTTAGTATAGAACCACGACCTAAAAGCACCTTAATCATCGTCTACAAAGTCTGCAACATTAACGTTGCAGCCCGAAACGGGTCAGCACATGGAATATGCTGGCAAAGTAACACATAGAGAGTAATGGAATGAAGCAGGCTATTCTATATGCATATTTGGCTGGTGGAAAGCTCTATGGTTACAGTTTTGCGTAAAGCCAATTTTTCCCTACTGCAAAGGATTAAATTTTATTTAACTATCATGGTAGTTGTTAAACATTGGGAATGGTTGACAGTATTCTCAATCCCAATTAATCATCATCATTAAACAAAACCCAACAAAATTAATTTTAGAGTAACATGATGAGATTCACATGATAATCCAAGTACTAGATACTCAAGATGTCCATAACTGGGGACGCGGCTAACCATGATTAGTTTATACACTCTATAGAGGTTTGCGCACTTTTCCCCACAAGGCTCGATTGCCTCCGTTTGATTTCTCGCACTACATGGTGTTTGAGAAACGGATGACCGAGACATAGTCTTTCAGAAGCGCTAGCACCTTACGATCGGGTAGACCGTTACACCTACTTTCCCCTACATCTGCTAGTCTACCACTGTAAGAGTTCGCACAACTTAATCAACTATGCTAGAGCCCATAATAGCTTGTGGCTGCACACGGAAGTTTCTAGCATGAATAATCTCATGATCCCTTTGAGCCTGGGTGGCTGTCCAAAAAAATAGGCAATCGCTGGAATACCCAGGTGCCTCAATCCACCCAGATGTGTATTTAAGTTGCCACCTTAGATAAACCTTTAATTTAACAATCTCACATCTGTCATGGATACACTCACCCGATCCACGTCTACTAGCATAGCATGGCATAAGAAGAAAACGTAGAAGTAACTCCCAAAGGTTTGATAATAACAGGTAATAGGTACTACCTCAACTACTTCCCAAGCTCACAATTTAATTAGATCCTAATCATGGAATGTGTGAGGATTGATCTAATGCAATAAAAACTGGGTAATTGGAAGTATGATCAAAGTGTTACGTGCCTTGCTGATGATCCGCAAAACCTAGCGATTGGAAGTAGCAAGCGGCGCACTCCGGGTACTCTATCGCAAACAAACAAGCATACAATAAGTACTCAACTAATGCACAGGTAAAACTCAAATAAAAGATCTAACCAGAAAGTTCAACTTTAGAACTCCGATTGGCAAAAAGAATCAAATCGAACGAAGCAACGAAAGACAAACGGCAAAAGAAACAGGCTTCGTTTACTATTATGGATCTAGGACAATTTTTACAGTGGCAAAAACTTGTTTGAGTTAGTTAAACGGGAAGAGGGTTTCGAGACGAAACTCCAGGCGCTTGAATCGCCTGATTCCAATAAACGAGCGAAAAGTTAGACTAAAACGAAAATCGTATCAGGAATCGCGATCAGATAGATTGCGGATTTAATCCGAGAAAAAGAAAAACGAAGAACGTTCGTTAAAACAGACGAACGGACGAATGCTCGCTAATTAAATAAACCGGAAAACCGATCTACTTAAAAAACCGAAACTAAAAAACCGAACAAAACCGACGGAAAACCGATCGGTTTTCCAAAAAAACCGGCGGCGAAAAACTACCTCCGGCGGTGGCGGATCCGGCGGTCCGGCGAGGCGGCGCGGCGGCGAGGCACGGGCGGCAGCGAGCGGCGCGGGCGGCGCGGTCGGCGGCGGCGCGGCGAGGCGGCGGGAGGTGCGGGCGGTGGCTGCGGTGGGGCGGCGGCAGCCTAGGGTTTGGGTTTCGGGGGCGGGGCGCGGCTGGTCTGGCCTCGGGCCTCGGCGGCGCTATTTGAAGGCCCGGCCAGGTGGAGTCCTGGCCGGTTACAGCCCAAGGTCGGTTCGGACTTTTTTCTTGAATATTTACGCTCAGAAAAAAAACAAAAGGAATACTAAACGGACTCCAAAAATCCCGAAATAAATTTTGCCCGGCTTCTAAAATTAAGCCGCACAGGATGAACATTTATTTGGGGCCTAAATGCAATTTTGAGAAACGCACATTTTCCCTAATTCAAATAAAATAGCAAATAAAACCAAAATAAAATCTTATTTGAGTTTTTTATTAAATCCTCAATATTTCTTTCTTTTGGGAAAGTCATTTTATTCCCTCTCTCATATTTTTGTAATAGAAATAATTGAAGATAAAATAAATAAAATCAAATGATCCTATTTTCAAAATTTGAGAAAACTCAAATATGAAAATAACGAAATCCCCAAATCTCTCCAAGGGTCCTTAAGTTGCGTAGAATTTTCTAGGATCAACCAAAATGCAATAAAATATGATATGCAATGATGATCTAGTGTATAAAATTCCCAATTGAAAATTTGGGATGTTACAACTTCTCTTTGAGGGTGTTGAAAGCCACATCACATTCAGGCGTCCATACATACTTCACATGCTTCTAGAGTAGGTTGGAAAGTGGCTTCGTGATCTTAGAGAAATTCTCAACGAATCTTCGACAATAGCTTGCAAGCCCGAGGAAACTGCGGAGCTGCTTGACATTCTGAGGCGGTTCCCAATTCACAATTGCAGACACCTTCTCAGGATTAACAGCTATGCCCTTGGCAGAGATGATATGGCCAAGGTAGAGAACCTCATCGAGCCAAAACTCGCACTTTGAAAACTTCGCATAGAATTGATGTTCTCTGAGTTTGTCCAGCACCAATCTCAAGTGCTTGGCATGATCCTCCTTGTTCTTGGAAAAGACTAAGATGTCATCGAGATACACCAAGACGAAATCATTTGTGTAAGGGTTGAAGATGAAGTTCATCATGCGAGAGAATGTTGGAGGAGCATTGACAAGGCTGAAAGACATGACAGTGTATTCATAGGAACCATAGCTTGTTCTGAATGCTGTCTTGGGGATATCTTGTTCACGAATGCGAATCTGATGGTAGCCCATACGGAGGTCAAGCTTGGAGAATACTTGAGCACCTTTGAGTTGTTCGAATACCTCATTGATGTTGGGAAGTGGTTACTTGTTCTTTATGGTCTTCTTATTCAATGGGCGGTAGTCGACGCGGAGTCGGTCTGTGCCATCTTTTTTCTTGACAAAAAGAACACCACAACCCCGTGGATAAGAACTTGGTCGGATCAGACCCATACGCTCTTGTATATCGAGTTGTTTCTTCAGCTCCTTCAACTCTTCTGGTCCAAGCTTTAAGGACGTTTGCAAACAGGTTCCGTGCCAGACTCAAGATTGATGATGAATTCAATTGGCCAGTGAGGAGGCATTCCTGGAAGCTCTTCTGGAAAGACGTCTTGATATTCACAAATGACTGGAATCTGAGAGATGGCATTCAACTCGCCCTTCTCGTTGAGAGAAAATAGTCGAATGGTATCGTAACGAGCGGCATAGATGATCACATCCTTAGACGAGTGTGTCAATTGAATATGCCTGGCCGCACAATCAAGCTGAGCCTTGTGCTTAGAAAGCCAGTCCATGCTGAGAATTAGATCAATATCTGAGTTACCAAGGACCATTGGAGAGGACAGAAATTTATAATCACCCATCTTGATAGAAACATTCGGAACCACCAAACTGGCACTCAACCGTTTACCCGGAGAAACGATATTCATGGATTTGCCCAAATGAGAAGAAGTGAATTCGTTCTTGGCAAAAAATGGTCTTGACATGAAACAATGCGATGCACCAGTATCAAAAAGAACTTTTGCAGGAATATCATTAACAGGAAGGTTACCCATGATCAGTTCTGAAGAGTCCTCTGCCTGAGCTGCGTTCATCATGTTGACCTTAGCATGCTTGGGATTATGCTTGACCACTGCATTGCTGGCAGATCTCACAGGAGGAGGAGGCGGAAGGCGCCTCTGGTTGAAGCATTTGTTCGCATAGTGCCCCTTCTACTGACACTTGTTGCAAGTAACCTCTGAGAACGATCGGTGATACGGAGCACTTGACCTTGGAGCATGAGACGAAGCTTTGTTCTGACAGCCTGGGTTGGGTGGGTGGGAAGATCCACTGCCACCTTTACTCTTCTGCTGATAAGGCTGACGGAACAAAGGAGGAGGAGGAGGCAACCAGAACTTTTGTTGCTTAGCTGCCACTTGAGTTGAAGAAGAAGGAGTTGCATCCCTGACTCTCTTCTTAGAAGAATCGCACTTGAGCTAAGCAGCCTCTTGCTTTAGTGCCATGTTGTAGAACTCATCATACTGTTTCGGCTCAAAAAGCACGAGAGCTAGTTGCAGATCTTCTCTGAGGCCACCTCTGAATTGATAAATCATGCTCTTCTCATCAGGGACGTCTTGTTTGGTGAAGCATGTGAGCCTCTGGAACAGGATGTTGTATTGGTAAACAGACAAGCTGCCTTGCTTCAGGTTGCGGAACTCCTCGCGCTTACTCTTAGCAACACTTTGAGGAATGTGGTGAGCTTTGAAGTCTCGGCGGAAATCATCCCAGGTAATCACATGACCTCCTCTGGAATCTTTGTATTGTTGATACCACTCAGTAGCTTGGTCTTTGAGTTGGAACGAAGCAAACTTGACAAAGTCCTCAGGTTTGATGTTGCTACACACAAAATGTTTGCAGATATCCATGAGCCAATCGTCAGCGTCTGTGGCCTCAACACAGTTATTGAAAGACTTCGGCTGGTTTGCGAGGAACTGGTTGAGGGTAGCAACCTGAGCTTGATTGTTGACATGGCCTTGATTTCCTTGGTTGCGCTCTTGCAAGAGTAGCAAAAGCATCTGCATGTTGGCGTTGGTGGCGGCTATGACAGATTGCCATGCCTCCGGAGGTGGAGGTGGTGGCGGAGGTTCCGGATTCTGACGCGTTGGAGGAGCCATCCTGAAGAGGGTGACATCCGTTAGCATCCTGAAAGACATATATTCAAGCTGAATCAATGGATCGAAATGGCAACATGTAGCCTTAACATTTGAACAAAAATGAATGAATGAATTACAAAGTAAATGATCACACTTCCATAAATTAAGAAGCCACTTAGATGGAGATAGATGAACAAAACAACAAGGTACGGACATGAACAAATAATTGGTAAGGATTACCCAATCACAAACCAACTATTTGCGGAAAGAAATACTAGAGCTACATGAATTCCCACCTATGAAACTCCCGATATTTTCTGGTTATGCAATCAGGTGTTGGGGATAAAGGGGAAGCATAATATCTCACCCAAAACTAGCAAATCCTACATCCAGCTGTATCCATCCTTCAACACATAACCAAGAAACCTTCGTAAATCATTTACCTCAACCTTCGAAAAGCATCTGTTATACGAGTTATGGCAATACTCCCAAACTCCCGCCCCAGTACTGGGTGGCGTTGAGGGTATCTCACCAACAACTGCATAAAGGAGATTTTCGATGTCGGTGAACTCAGGTATTCCAGAACTGCAACGATAAAATTGTGACGACAACACCTCGGAGCTCAACTCCCCGGGACACTGCCACAACCCCTAAATGTCAGGAGGCACCAAGAACAATGTTCTCATCATAAAACCATCGGAACGATTCCAAGATACCCGCGTGATCCTAAATTTATTTTTCGTGAAATTTGAGGAGAGAAGAGTCAAAACTCTACGTCAGGAGGACTCACCAGAGCGACGAAGGGACTGAGGAGTCAAAAGAATCCTACTCTCCGATATATATAATCCTATAAGACTCAAAACATTTTTCTAGACTCAACAACGCCAGATATTCGATCAAGTAGGGGGCTCCTAAGTCGGGGAAGGCTCTGATTACCAACTTATAATAGCCACGATGCGGCTATATCTCCCACATGTCGGAGCACGACTTAGAGACATAACCGCATAGTAGGCATGTCGCAAGAGGGGTAACCTTTACAGATCCCATGTACTGAATAAGAAAGAGATATAGAGTTGGCTTACAATTGCCACTCCACACAATACATAAATATAGCATTACATCATCCAGAATACAATCAAGGTCCAACTATGGAACCAAAATAATGACAACCCCAAATGCAATAGATCCCCGATCGCCCCAACTGGGCTCCACTACTGATCATCTAGAAAGGAAACATAGTAACATCTTGAATCCTCGTCGAACTCCCACTTGAGTTCGGTCGCATCCCCTCTACTGGCATCATCGGCACCTGCATCTAGTTTTGGAAGTAAACTGTGAGTCATGGGGACTCGACAATCTCACACCCTCGTGATCAAGACTATTTAAGCTTATGGGTAGGAAAAGGTAGTGAGGTGGAGCTGCAGCAAGCACTAGCATATATGGTGGCTAACTTACGCAAATGAGAGCAAGAAGAGAAAGCAAAGCACGGTCGAGAAGCTATAAAGATCAAGAAGTGATCCTGAAACTACTTACGTTCAAGCATAACACGAGACCGTGTTCTCTTCCTGGACTCCGCCGAAAAGAGACCATCACGGCTACACATGTTGTTTATTCATTTTAATTAAGTTAAGTGCCAGGTTTTCTACAACCGGAAAATAACAAATTCCCACCTGCCGATAACCGCGGGCATGGCTTTCGAAAGTTCAAATCCCTATAGGGGTGTCCCAACTTAGCCCATCACAAGCTCTCACGGTCAACGAAGGTTCCTTCTCCCAGGAAGACCCGATCAGACTCGGAATCCCGGTTACAAGACATCTCGACAATGGTAAAACAAGACCAGCAAAGCCGCCCGATGTGCCGACAAATCCCGATAGGAGTCGCACGTATCTCGTTCTCAGAGCACACCGGATATGTCAAGCTACGAGTAAAACCAACCCTCAAGTTGCCCCGAGGTGGCCCCGTAGGCTTCCCGTTTCGAACCAACACTCATAGTAGCACTAGCCGGGGGGTTAAAATAAAGATGACCCTCGGGCTTGCGAAAACCCAAGGGAAGGTTATAGGTTGTTAGGCAAATGTAAAACCAAGGTTGGGCCTTGCTGGAGGAGTTTTATTCAAGGGGGACTGTCAAGGGGTTCCCATTATAACCCAACCACGTAAGGAACGCAAAATCAAGGAACATAACACCGGTATGACGGAAACTAGGGCGGCAAGAGTGGAACAAAACACCAGGCATAAGGCCGAGCCTTCCACACTTTACCAAGTACATAGGTGCATTAAAGTAAAGAAGATATAATAATGATACCCCAACAATAATCATGTTCCAACAAGGAACAAACTCCAATCTTCACCTGCAACTAGCAACGCTATAAGAGGGGATGAGCAAAGCGGTAACATAGCCAAACAACGGTTTGCTAGGACAAGGTGGGTTAGAGACTTGACATGGCAATATGGGAGGCATGATATAGCAAGTGGTCGGTATCGCGGCATAGCAATAGAGCGAGCAACTACCAAGCGAAGATAGAAGTGATTTCGAGGGTATGGTCATCTTGCGCGCAAAGTTCTCCGAGTCGACGTAAGCTTGATCCTCGTAAGCGTACTCAACGGGTTCCTCGATCACGAACTCGTATCCTGGCTCTACCCAAAGCAAGAACAGAAGCAAAGGAAACAACAATCAACCACGGTGCAATGCGCAAGCAACATGATGCAAAACATGGCATGATATGTGGGATGTGATATGCAATGCATATGCGTGCTCCGGAAGGAAAAGATTGATCAAGGCATCAACTTGGCAAACCAAGCGTGCCTGTGGAAAGATTAGTTGATTTCGGTCGAAATCGATATAAAGATCACCGGAATCAGATGCACGGTTTGCAAATGGCAAGCAAAACAATAATGGCACGATTCTGCGATTAACAGCACGATGCCATCTAAAATGCAACAAGAAACTAAGCTACTGCACTCTAACATAGCAACAAAGCACAAGGCAGTGATCTACTCAAGATGCTTGACAACAGATGAGCACTGAGCTATGGCTAAATGATAGAAGAGCAGGTTCAAACAACCATGGCAAAAGTGCAATAGATAACAACATCACAAACTTAGTGAAAATACTAACATGTCAGGAATTAACATCAGGAAGCAATGTTTAGAGCAAGATAACAACATGCTACAGGAACAGAACATAGCAAACAAAGGCATGGCATGAATCTACTCAAAGCATATAACAAAAGTCCCTTACGGACCATAACCAAAAAGGATCAGAAGATATGATGGCCCCCATGTAAACATAACAAGTTTCGTTAACAGATTCAGACTTAGCAGAAAACTGGACATGGAAAAAACAGAGTTACGAAGGCACGTTTGCGAGCTCGATGCACTCAACACAAGGCATTGCATGACAAACTAAGCATACTACCAGCAAGAAGGCATGATCAAGAAGCTAACCATGGCAAGAACAATCTCATAGCATGCATGAATCAACTACAACAACCTTCGCAAAATTGATTAAGACGTAAACAATCTGCCAGGAACATTTTATAGCAAAAGTAGAGCAAGATTGAGTCATGCTAGGGCACTCCATAAATGCAACCATGAGCATGGATGGGTAGATCACAACCATATGCCCAAATCATCCTTACTGAACATACTCAAAAGAAGCATGGATCTCTCTATAGCAACATGAATACATGGCATAAAAATAACAGCAGGAAAATGACTTGGAAGAATTCTAAGTCCCTGAAATCAGCAATATTACGAGAGCTACTTTGCATGCATGTGCTAGTCACCACATTGATCAAAAAAATACATGGCATACACCCCTGTAAAGATGGCATGGCATAGCCCAAAACACATGTAGAGCTCATGCTCATATGCAGCACACAATAATCATGGCACAAAATGACAAATCCTCAAGATCTTATAAGAATCAGGAACTAACATTTTATAGCACTCTTGCAATAGTCATTTGGGCATCAAGATTGACTAATACAGGCATGGTGCAATGGAACAAAATGAAGAGGACATCCTAACAAACATTTTGATATATGGCACGATCAAAATGGAGCTACGATGTCAGAGTTATGGCATGATGAAAATGGCTTGAAAAATATAGCAGAAAATACTTAGGGAAAATAGGGTCAACCCTAGGGTTTGCTCAGATCCAGATCTGGGCGGCGCAGACTTCGAGGATCCCCAGAACTCTCGCCGGAGAAGACGGGGACGGCGGCCGGAGTAGTCGGGGGAGGAGGTGGCTCGCCAGAGTAGGGGAGGCGCCGGAGCAGGAGGCGCGGCGCGATGGCGCGGTCACCGGCATGGTCGGCGGCGGAGGCGGCGAGGCGGCCGGCGTGGAGGCGCGGCGAGGGAGTGCGGCGGCGGTGTGGAGGCGCGGCGAGGGAGTGCGGCGGCGGTGCGGAGGCACGGCGAGGGTGGAGGCGACCGGGCCTTGGGGGCCCGCGACGGGCCGCGGCGAGCCGGCGGCGGGGAGCTCGCGGTGGCGCCACGTGGAAGCTCCGGACTGGGCGAGGGCGGCGGCGCGATTACGTCCGGTCCGGGACGGACATGTCCGGCGGGCGAGAGGGGAAGATCTAAGGGTTTTGGACTGTGGGATTTCTGGGGAGGCGTCAATTTATAGGTAGAGGGAGCTAGGAGAGTCGAAATGAGGTGCGGTTTTCGGCCACGCGGTCGTGATCGAACGGCCGAGAGGATGGAGGGGGTTGGATGGGTTTTGGGCCACTTATGGAGTGGTGTTGGGCTACAACACACACGAGGCCTTTACAGTTCCCCGGTTAACCGTTGGAGTATCAAACAAACTCCAAATGGCACGAAACTTGACAGGCGTTCTACCGGTGGTATACCTAGGACGCTTGGCAAATCTCGGTCCATTCCGAGAATGTTTAACACCCGCTCACGAAAAGAGGCAAAAGGGGGCGCCAGAGGACGTAGGAGCACCGGATTGCAAAACGGACAACGGGGAAAATGCTCGGATGCAAGAGACAAACACGTATGCAAATGCGATGCACATGATGACATGATATGAGATGGATGACGTGGAGAAAATTCAAAACGGAGACAAAACCCAACCACGAGGAAATATCATAACTTAGAATCGAAAATGGCCAGAGTTGGAGTACAAATATGGTAAGTTACATCCGGGGCGTTACATAGGTATTTTCTTCTGGACTTCATAAAAAGCATATATGTTTTTCATGTGATATCTAGTAGAAGAACTAATTTGTATGTCTAACATATGGACAGGACTTGGATAACTTCTACTCGAAGATTCTCCGCTGCATATGTCGAGGGGGTTGAAAACTTCAGGAACTTTATCAGAGCTGAGTACGATGGTCCGAAATCAGATGTGCTCTGCTCGTGTAGCAGTTGTATGAATTCAGTTACAAGACCCGAGTCAACTATGCAAAATCATCTACACTTGTATGGGATGTCGGTCACATATATTAGGTGGGTTCATCATGGTGAAGCTGTGAACGTTAATGTTATTGACTACGTGGAAGCAGCAGATCGCCATCTTGATCTGCCTGATGCTCAGGTGGAAGAGGAGGAGGAGGAGGTGGTGGTGGAGCCAGTGAGTTTGACCAACATTGAAACAATGCTACGAAATGCTCGTGCATTCAGTGAACTTTCACCTGCAGAAGAAAAATAGTGGGCCCGCATGTTGGAACAATGCAACGTGGCTGTCACCCCAGGAAATAAGTTGTCAGTATTCTTAGCTATGGTTACCTTTCTTCAGGTGAAGACATCTGAGCGGATGACCAAAAAATCATTCGATGCGATGTTGGCTGCTTTCCACAAAGCTTTCACAGATACGTCTGAGCTGCCACACACCTACAGTAAAATGAAGAATTTCCTTCGTGTAGTTGGAATTGGATATGATATGATCCATGTTTGTAAGAATAATTGTGTTCTGTTCTGGAAGGATTATGCCAACTTAAGTGAATGCCCGAAATGCAAATCATCAAGATGGAAAGATGGCGATGATGTGAAGAGGATTCCTCATAATGTTCTGAGACATTTTTCCAATTAC
Source organism: Triticum monococcum (assembly GCA_034509565.1). Taxonomy (NCBI): domain Eukaryota; kingdom Viridiplantae; phylum Streptophyta; class Magnoliopsida; order Poales; family Poaceae; genus Triticum; species Triticum monococcum. Next base: position 566,843,767 of record CM067841.1, on the reverse strand, counting down.
ACCAAGATTGCAGAGGTTGTTTCATGATGCTGAAACAAGAGAGGATGTACTTTGGCATTCTTGGAACCAGGAGTACAGAGATCAGAATGTAATGAGCCATCCATCACATGGTTGTGAGTGGAAAAGCTTCAATCAGAAGCATGAAAAGTTTTCTGCTAACCCGAGAAACATTAGAGTTGGCTTAGCTTCAAATGGATTTAACCCATTTGGCCACCAGAGCGCCACATATAGCATGTGGCCAGTGCTTGTTATCCCTTACAACATGCCTCCAAATGTCTGCACCAAAGAATCAAACTACATGATGGCCTTTCTCATCCTAGGTTCAAAAAGTCCTGGAAAGGATTTTGATTTGTTCATGGAGCCTCTTGTGGAGGAACTTCAACAGCTATGGAGGGGTGTTCTCACTCGAGACCTATATAGCAGCCCACCAGCTGATTTCTTTTTGCGTGTTGTTATAATTTGGTGCATCCATGATTATCTGGCTTTGGGCACTATGTCAGGGCGAAGGACACATGGTTACAATGCATATGTTCACTATGACAGGAATCCGCTGTCATACGCAATACTTAGCAAGATCTCTTACATTGGCCATCACCGTTTCCTTGCCAAGGAAAAGCCGCATCCTAGAAAATACCAAAGACATGTGTTCAATGCAAACCATGAAAACCGTGATGCGCCAAAGAGGCTCACGACCGATGAGTTGGAAGTGGAATTAGAGAAGGTTAGGCATATTACACCAGGGAACCATCTTGATAATGGTAGCGGGAAAAGGAAGCGTGGCAGGGCAGAAGAGATATTATTGTTTACCCGCAGGTCCACTTTGTGGGACTTGGAGTATTGAAAAGATTTGGATCTGCGGCATAATCTTCATGTGATGCACATCGATAAAATATATGTGACAACATTATCGGCCCACTTCTTAATATTGAGGGCAAGATGAAAGATACCTTAAAATCTAGGATTGATTTGACACCCCTGGGTATCAAACAGGATTTGCAGGTGCAAGATGAAGGTAAACCATGGGATATGGCACCAGCTGTGTACGTCTTGGACAAGGTAAAAAGAAAAGAATTCTGCGAGGTCTTGTCACGTGTGAGATTCCCACATGGATTTGCTTCCAACCCTGAAAGGAGAGTAAGTGCAGATGGAAGAAAGGTACAAGGGTTGAAAACTCATGACTGTCACGTCCTACTTCAAAGGGTATTACCTATTATCCTTAGAGGATTGGGCCGTCCTGACTTATACAGAGCAGTTGCAGAGTTGGGACAATTCTTCAGGGAACTCTGCAGTAGAAATATCAGGATAGATGCTTTGGAGCGTCTTGGAGACAAGATACCGACTATCCTATGCGACCTTGAGAAGATATATCCTCCAGCCTTCTTTGATGTGATGGTGCATTTGGTTGTTCATCTACCTGATGAGGCACTACTTAGAGGTCTAGTACAGTATGGCTGGATGTACCCTATTGAAAGGCGGCTAGGCACTTTCAAGGGATATGTTAGGAACAGAGCTAGACCCGAGGGTTCCATTGTAGAGGCCTACATTGCTACAGAAGCGTTGACATTCTGCTCAAAATACAGTGAAACGGTTGATCAGCTTAGTAAAGAGGTGGATGAAGACAATCCCGGGCTCAATGTTTTCGATTATTCTGTTTGAGTTATAGGGAAGTGTCGACAAGAGGACAAACCTAAAGATTTGGACAAAATGGTTTGGTATGTGTTGAATAACTGTCCTGAGATACTACCTTATATCAAGTAAGTACTAAGTACTGCAGCTTATACATCGTAATCTACTAAACTTGGAGCACATTCTTATATATTTAGATGTTTGACGCGATCACTATGTTGTGCAATATCTACAAAAAGGAGTTACTACCACAAAATCCAAGAAACATTGACAAACTGGTTATGGCAGGATTTGCGAAATGGTTCAAGAGCCATGTAAGCTTTTGCATTGCACTGTCAGTTTCTTTAATATATTGAGTACATAAGATGATCATCTTGTCTATTTTCTAACCATAGGTTAAGAAGATGCGGGAGGATGGGCAGGCAGTTGGTGATGCCCTTTACTCACTAGCAATGAGTCCTGATACTCGGTTAAGACATTATGAATCTTGCGTTGTTGGAGATGCGCGCTACAACACCCTTGCACGAGACAAAGGCAGGAAGACAGAAAATAGTGACATCATGAGCACGGATATGTATGACAAAGAGACAACTGAAATGTATGCTAACATAATAGACATTGTTCAGTTGCAGTATATCTTCAGTTTCGAGGATCATCGGTGTGTGGTTCTGTTGTGCTGTTGTTGGTATAACCTATTTTCCAGGATCGCAAAACCCAGAGCTGATGATTATTTTAAATCCATCAATGTCAAGGCGGCGTACCAGACCAATGAGCCTTTTATTTTGGCAAATCAAGCAACACAGATATTTTTCTTGGAAGACACATTTGCACGTAGCGATGACTGGAGGGTATTGCAAAGGTTTGAGTAGGGCAATTCGTTTAATGAAGTTGCACAATAAGATGATGCTTACACTGCTCCTGATGTACAAGATAACACAGATGTTCCTAATATATTTGAGAACCATCACGTCAATGATGCCGGCGAAAGGATTGTCTGTCGTGCTGTGGACATACAAGAGTTGATCAAGAAGAAGCCAACGTTCGAGGACGTTCGAGGACGAAGAAGAAAATGACATCATGGGGAATTACGATTGAGACTAATACACATGGCGAAGATGTTGACGCTGCAGCTGCGGATGATGATTACATTGCTTTTGTCGTATTTGCCTGATAGAAGACGTTTTTTTATCTACTATGTGAAATTGTGTTTGCTATGACAACTGAAACCTGATGAACATGTTGTTTAGTATTTTCCTGTGAGAACAACACTTGTTATGTATGCTGATTTGTGTTTGGTGATTGTATGACGACTAAAACATGATGACATTGTTGTTTAGTTGTACTCATTTTTGGCTGTGAAACTTGAATTTGATGACATAGTTTGTTGTTGGACTGCAATTTGCTCGACGTCTTCGAATGAGAACAAAGCTAACCCGACAGGGCCTCTGCTAATTTATTTATTTATTACCAAAAGGGCATATGTTATTTATTTATTTATGAGCAAAAGGGGATACCCCCTGATTTCCGTTAATAGAAATCATTAGATGTTCACAACACTACGCCCAGCCTGCTACACGGGTTTCATTCATTACTAGTTTCAGCAAAGTGCTCATGTCATAGCCACTAAATACATCACGAGTGCTACATACACTGTAAATAAAGAGACAAGCATCCTACAGAGCACATCAATTTTGCCCATTATCTTCACAAGCTCTTTCATCTCCTCATTGTTGTCAAGGCCGTTCAGCAGTTGTTGCTTGGCCATGATCAGAGGAACTGCATCTTTAACCTTTTGCTCTGCATCTTCCTCTTCTACCATTCCTTTAGTTACTTGTCCAACACCCCAACCTGCTGGTATTGGGGTTCCTCGGCTAACCAAATAATAAGCGTAGTTGCACTCCCCCACATCAGCAACTTCCCAAAAATACAAATCACACGAATCTTCCCTTTTCTGCACGAATCAAATTGGAAGTCATCAACCAAACTATTAAAAAAATCAGCAACTGAAAGAAGCAAAACAACACTTAAATATATTATTACCCCATGATTTGGGCATTTGTAGAAGACTTGACCAGGGTTGAGGATTATGGTTGAGACGTGACGGATGACTCTGCGTGATTTGCAGCAGTGGCACCACACCAACGGCAGTGGGTTGCCATGAGCAACTGGCTGTGGTGCGCGTGCCGGCGGGGTGTGATGAGAGCCACAGGCGATGGTACGGGTGGCGACTTGGCGCATATTTGGTTGTTGCCTGCTGAAGAGCAGGTGGACGAGCAGCCAGCGGACATGGTTGCTACGGCCAGAGCTTCTGATGCTAGGAGGAGTAAGTAGAGAAGAGGAGAAGCGAACGTTGGATATGTCAGTTTCATTACTTGCAGAGTAGCAAAGCACCATATATAGTCATAGTCTAGGTTTGGATTCGAACCAGCTATAGGAGCACGTCTCTCTTGTTTCTAAAACTCAGCAATGTCTCTTTACTGGTACACTAGCTTGTTCTGTACGCCTTCTCAAGTCTTTGATTCCTCCACCTGACATCTGGGACCCACCGGAAGGGCCTCTGTATTTCGCGAAAAAAACGTGCCCCCCGCTGACAGGTCGGACCCACCAGCTATCTTTGCATGCAAGGAAGTGCCTCCTTATTACGCACAGAAAAATGAATATTGATACGTCTCCAACGTATCTATAATTTCTGATTGCTCCATGCTATATTATCTTATGTTTTGGACATTATTGGGCTTTATTATACATTTTTATATTATTTTTGGGACTAACCAACTAATTGGAGGCCCAGCCCAGAATTGTTGTTTTTTTCCTATTTTAGGGTTCGAAGTAAAGGAATATCAAACGGAATGAAACCTTCGGGAACGTGATTTTTGGAACGAACAAGATCCAGGAGACTTGGACCCTACGTCAAGCCACCAACAGGGAGGCCACGAGGTAGGGGGCGCGCCTACCCCCCCCCCCCCCAAGTGCGCCCTCCACCCTTGTAGGCCCCCTGTTGCTCCACCGACGTACTCCTTCCTCCTATATATGCCTACGTACCCCCAAACGATCAAATACGGAGCCAAAAGCACTAATTCCACTGCCGTAACTTTCTGTATCCACGAGATCCCATCTTGGGGCCTGTTCCGGAGCTCCGCCGGAGGGGGCATCGATCACAGAGGGCTTCTACATCACCACCATAGCCTCTCCTATGAAGTGTGAGTACTTTACCTCAGACCTTCGGGTCCATAGTTATTAGCTAGATGGCTTTTTCTCTCTTTTTGGATCTCAATACAAAGTTCTCCCCCTCTCTTGTGGAGATCTATTCGATGTAATCTTCTTTTGCAGTGTGTTTGTTGAGACCGATGAATTGTGGGTTTATGATCAAGTTTATCTATGAACAATATTTGAACCTTCTCTGAATTCTTTTATGGATGATTGGTTATCTTTGCAAGTCTCTTCGAATTATCAGTTTGGTTTGTCCTACTAGATTGATCTTTCTTGCAATGGGAGAAGTTCTTAGCTTTGGCTTCAATCTTGCGGTGTCCTTTCCCAGTGACAGTAGGGGCAGCAAGGCACTTATTGTATTGTTGCCATCGAGGATAACAAGATGGGGTTTTTATCATACTGCATGAATTTAACCCTCTAGATCATGCCATCTTGCTTAAAGCGTTACTCTGTTCTCTTGAACTTAATACTCTAGATGCATGCTGGATAGCGGTCGATGTGTGGAGTAATAGTAGTAGATGCAGGCAAGAGTCAGTCTACTTGTCTCGGACATGATGCCTATATACATGATCATACCTAGATATTCTCATAACTATGCTCAATTCTGTCAATTGCTCAACATTAATTTGTTTACCCACCGTGAATACTTATGCTATTGACAGAAGCCACTAGTGAAACCTATCGCCCCCGGGTCTATCTTCATCATATTAATCTCCCAACACTTAGTTATTTCCTTTGCTTTTATTTTACTTTGCATCTTTATCATAAAAATACCAAAAATATTATCTTATCATATCTATCAGATCTCACTCTCGTAAGTGACCGTGTAGGGATTGACAACCCCTTATCGCGTTGGTTGTGAGGATTTATTTGTTTTGTGTAGGTGCGAGGGACTCGCGCATAGCCTCGTACTGGATTGATACCTTGGTTCTCAAAAAGTGAGGGAAATACTTACGCTACTTTGTTGTATCACCCTTTCCTCTTCAAGGGAAAACCAATGCAGTGCTCAAGAGGTAGCAAGAAGGATTTCTGGCGCCGTTGCCGGGGAGGTCTACGCAAAAGTCAACATACCAAGTACCCATCACAAACCCTTATCTCCCGCATTACATTATTTGCCATTTGCCTCTCATTTTCCTCTCCCCCACTTCACCCTTGCCATTTTATTCGCCTTCTCTCTCTCTCTCTCTCTCTCTATCATCTCTCTCTTTCTCTATTTGCCTCTTTTTGCCTTTTGCACTTTCTGCCGTTATGTCTGAAATTGGGGAAATTATTGTCGACATGGACAATAATAATATCATGAAAAATTCTGATGCTCCTGCTAAAGAACCCCCTATCTTACATACAAAAAAATTCAGTATTGGTAGTGGTAGTATTATTGAAAAAGGAGCTATCCAAGATTTCTTTACTTGTGTCGGTGCTTTGCCTTCTATGGGTAGTTCTATCCTTCATAGAACTAGTAGTCTTGCCGACGCTATTGCCATGCTTGTAGTTGAACTTGAAAGACAATTCATGCACATGCACCCTTGCATACAAAGGATTTTCCTAGAATTTTCTAATGTTGAGCATTCTTCTATTAAACGTGCCGCTACTATCTTTTTGGCTCATGAGTTCAGATTCATAATAAAAGAGGCCAAATAAATCTTTGCACATTATAGGGTGGACGCTTGCCATCCACCCATAGAGGCTATACTTTTTGATCAAGAAGAAATGATGCACTTCCAATCTCTAGACTATGTTGCTTTCAATGAAAATCTTAGAAAAAGGGTTCCTACCAATGTTTTAGTTGATAGAATTTCTGAACTTAATGATGATTTGGCCATTCGAAATAATGAACTAGGATATTCTCTTGAGTATAGGCTCACAAAGTTCTATCAAAAGAATGCTTATAATGATGAATTGGTTGTGCAATACGAAGGGCCAAAGGAGGATTCTATACCTCCCAAAGTTGATCTTCGGGACTTTTGTACATTAAATTTAGACATTTTGATTACTTTTTCTTGCCTCAAAGAAAACTTGCTGCCGAATGTAGAAAATATGAAATGAGTTTTAATGATCTATCTTACTATTATGGCAATACCTAGATCTATCCTTGCTTTTTATGCCTAGCTAGGGGCGTTAAACGATAGCGCTTGTTGGGAAGCAACCCAATTTTTATTTTTATTCCTTGCTTTTTGCTCCTGTTTAGTAATAAATAATTTATCTAGCCTCTTTTTTTTGTGTTTTTTGTGTTTAATTAGTGTTTGTGCCAAGTAGAACCGTTGGGAAGACTTGGGGAAAGTCTTGTTAATCTTGCTGTAAAAACAGAAACTTTAGCGCTCACGAGAACTGCTGCCATTTTTATTTGGAAAGCGGTATTTAGTTATATCTTTTTCAGATGATTAATAGATAAATTCCTCAGGTCCAGCAATTTATTTTAGAATTTTTTGGGGTACAGATCTTTCGCTAGCTACATATTACCACAGACTGTTTTGTTTTTGACAGATTCTGTTTTTCGTGTGTTGTTTGCTTATTTTGATGAATCTATGGCTAGTAAAATAGTTTATAAACCATAGAGAAGTTGTAATACAGTAGGTTTAACAACAATATAAATAAAGAATGAGTTCATTACAGTACCTTGAAGTGATATTTTGTTTTCTTTCGCTAACGGAGCTCACGAGATTTTCTACTTTAAGTTTTGTGTTGTGAAGTTTTCAAGTTTTGGGTAAAGATTTGATGGATTATGGAACAAGGAGTGGCAAGAGCCTAAGCTTGGGTATGCCCATGGCACCCCCAAGATAATCTAAGTACACCTAAAAGCCAAAGCTTGGGGATTCCCCGAAAGGCGTCCCCTCTTTCGTCTACTTCTATCGGTAACTTTACTTGGAGCTATATTTTTATTCATCACATGATATGTGTTTTGCTTGGAGCGTCTTGTATGATTTGAGTCTTTATTTGTTAGTTTACCACAATCATCTTTGCTGTACACACCTTTTGAGAGAGACACACATGATTCGGAAATTATTAGAATACTCTATGTGCTTCACTTATATCTCTTGAGTTATATAGTTTTTTCTGTAGTGCTTCACTTATATCTTTTAGAGCACGTCGGTGGATTCGTTTTATAGAAACTATTGATCTCTCATGCTTCACTTAGATTATTTTGAGAGTCTTAAATAGCATGGTAATTTTCTTAAATAATCCTAATATGCTAGGCACACAAGATTAGTAAAACTTTCTTGTGTTGAATACTAAGAGAAGTTTGAAACTTGATAATTGTTTTGAGATATGGAGATGGTGATATTAGAGTTGTGCTAGTTGAGTAGTTTTGAATTTGAGAAATGCTTGTGTTGAAGTTTGTGATTCCCGTAGCATGCACGTATGGTGAACCGTTATGTGATGAAGTCGGAGCATGATTTATTTATTGATTGTCTTCCTTATGAGTGGCGGTCGGGGACGAGCGATGGTCTTTTCCTACCAATCTATCCCCCTAGGAGCATGCGTGTAATACTTTGCTTCGATAACTAATAAATTTCTGCAATAAGTATATGAGTTCTTTATGACTAATGTTGAGTCCATGGGTCATATGCACTTTTCACCCTTCCACCATTGCTAGCCTCTCTAGTACCGCGCAACTTTCGCCGGTATCATACACCCACCATATACCTTCCTCAAAACAGCCACCATACCTACCTATTATGGCATTTCCATAGGCATTACGAGATATATTGTCATGCAACTTTCCACCATTCCGTTTATCATGACACACTTCATCATTGTCATATTGCTTTGCATGATCATGTAGTTGACATTGTATTTGTGGAAAAGCCACCGTTCAAAATTCTTTCATACATGTCACTCATGAGTCGTTGCATATCTTGGTACACCGTCGGAGGCATTCATATAGAGTCATATCTTATTCTAAGTATCGAGTTGTAAGAAAATAAAAGTGTGATGATCATCATTATTAGAGCATTATCCCAGTGAGGAAAGGATGATGGAGACTATGATTCCCCCACAAGTCGGGATGAGACTCCGGACGAAAAATAAAAAAAGAGAAAAAAGGGCATAAAAAGAGAAGCCCCAAATAAAATAAAAAATGAGAGAAAAAGAGAGAATGGACAATGCTACTATCCTTTTACCACACTTATGCTTCAAAGTAGCACCATGATCTTCATAATATAGAGTCTCTTGTTATCACTTTCATATACTAGTGGGAATTTTACATTATAGAACTTGGCTTGTATATTCCAATGATGGACTTCCTCAAAATACCCTAAGTCTTCGTGAGCAAGCAAGTTGGATGCGCACCCACTTAGTTTCTTTTTGAGCTTTCATATACTTATAGCTCTAGTGCATCCGTTGCATGGCAATCCCTACTCACTCACATTGATATCTATTGATGGGCATCTACATAGCCCGTTGATACGCCTAGTTGATGTGAGACTATTTTCTCCCTTTTTTGTCTTCTCCACAACCACCTTTTTATTCCACATATAGTGCTATGTCCATGGCTCACACTCATGTATTGCGTGAAGATTAAAAAGTTTGAGAATGTCAAAAGTACGAAACAAATGCTTGGCTTGTCATCGGGGTTGTGCATGATTTAAATACTTTGTGTGGCGAAGATGGAGCATAGCCAGACTATATGATTTTGTAGGGATAACTTTCTTTGGCCATGTTATTTTGAGAAGACACAATTGCCTAGTTAGTATGCTTGAAGTATTATTATTTTTATGTCAATATTAAACTTTTATCTTGAATCTTTCGGATCTGAATGCCACAATTAATAAGAATTACATTGAAATTATGCCAAGTAGCATTCCACATCAAAAATTATGTTTTTATCGTTTACCTACTCGAGGACGAGCAGGAATTAAGCTTGGGGATGCTTGATACGTCTCCAACGTATCTATATTTTTTATTGCTCCATGCTATATTATCTTCTGTTTTGGACATTATTGGGCTTTATTATACACTTTTATATTATTTTTGGGACTAACCTACTAACCGGAGGCCCAACGCAGAATTGCTGTTTTTTGCCTATTTTAGGGTTTCTAAGAAAAGGACTATCAAACTGAGTCCAAACGGAATGAAACCTTCGGGAACGGCCTACCCCCCCCCCCCCCACCAGGCACGCCCTCCACCCTCGTGGGCCCCCTGTTGCTCCACCGACGTACTCATTCCTCCTATATATACCTACGTATGCCCAAACGATCAAATATGGAGCCAAAACCCTAATTCCACCACCGTAACTTTCTATATCCATGAGATCCCATCTTGGGCCTGTTCCGGAGCTCCGCCGGAGGGGGCATCGATCACGGAGGGCTTCTACATCAACGCCATAGCCTCTCCTATGAAGTGTGAGTAGTTTACCTCAGACCTTCAGGTCCATAGTTATTAGCTAGATGGCTTCTTCTCTCTTTTTGGATCTCAATACAAAGTTCTCCCCCTCTCTTGTGGAGATCTATTCGATGTAATCTTCTTTGCGGTGTGTTTGTTGAGACCGATGAATTGTGGGTTTATGATCAAGTTTATCTATGAACAATATTTGAATCTTCTCTGAATTATTGTATGTATGATTGGTTATCTTTGCAAGTCTCTTCGAATTATCAGTTTGGTCTGGCCTACTAGATTGATCTTTCTTGCAATGGGAGAAGTGCTTAGCTTTGGGTTCAATCTTACGGTGTCCTTTCCCAGTGACAGTTGGGGCAGCAAGGCATGTATTGTATTGTTGCCATCAAGGATAACAAGATGGGGTTTTTATCATATTGCATCAATTTAACCCTCTACATCATGTCATCTGATAAGTCTCCAACGTATCTATAATTTTTGATTGCTCCATGCTATATTATCTACTGTTTTGGACATTATCGGGCTTTATTATACACTTTTATATTATTTTCGGGACTAACCTATTAACCGGAGGCCCAGCCTAGAATTGTTGTTTTTTTTGCCTATTTTAGGGTTTCGAAGAAAAGGAATATCAAATGGAGTCCAAACGGAATGAAACCTTCGGCAACGTGGTTTTTGGAACGAACAAGATCCAGGAGACTTGGACACTATGTCAAGCAACCAACAAGGAAGCCACGAGGTAGGGGGCGCACCTACCCCCCCCCCCCCAGGCGCGCCCTCCACCCTCGTGGGCCCCCTGTTGCTCCACCGACATACTTCTTCCTCCTATATATACCAACGTACCCCCAAACGATCAGATACGGAGCCAAAACCCTAATTCCACCGACAGAACTTTCTGTATCCACGAGATCCCATCTTGGGGCCTGTTCCGGAGCTCCGCCGGAGGGGGCATCGATCACGGACGGCTTCTACATCAACCCCATAGCCCTTCCGATGAAGTGTGAGTAGTTTACCTCATACCTTCGGGTCCATAGTTATTAGCTAGATGGCTTCTTCTCTCTTTTTGGATCTCAATACAAAGTTCTCCCCCTCTCTTGTGGAGATCTATTCGATGTAATCTTCTTTTGCAGTGTGTTTGTTGAGACCGATGAATTATGGGTTTATGATCAAGTTTATCTATGAACAATATTTGAATCTTCTCTGAATTCTTTTATGTATGATTGGTTATCTTTAAAAGTCTCTTCGAATTATCAGTTTGGTTTGGCCTACTAGATTGATCTTTCTTGCAATGGGAGAAGTGCTTAGCTTTGGGTTCAATCTTGCGGTGTCCTTTCCCAGTGACAGTAGGGGCAGCAAGGCACGTATTGTATTGTTGGCATCGAGGATAACAAGATGGGGTTTTTATCATATTGCATGAATTTATCCCTCTACATCATGTCATCTTGCTTAAGGCGTTACTCTGTTCTTATGAACTTAATACGCTAGATGCATGTTGGATAGCGGTCGATGTGTCGAGTAATAGTAGTAGATGCAGGCAGGAGTCGGTCTACTTGTCTTGGACGTGATGCCTATATACATGATCATACCTAGATATTCTCATAACTATGCTCAATTCTGTCAATTGCTCAACAGTAATTTGTCCACCCACCGTGAAATACTTATGCTCTTGAGAGAAGCCACTAGTGAAACCTATGGCCCCCGGGTCTATCTTCATCATATTAATCTTCCAACACTTAGTTATTTTCATTGCCTTTTATTTTACTTTGCATCTTTATCACAAAAATTCCAAAAATATTATCTTATCATATCTATCAGATCTCACTCTCGTAAGTGACCGTGTAGGGATTGACAACCCCTTATCGCGTTGGTTGCGGGGATTTATTTGTTTTGTGCATGTGCGAGGGACTCGCGCGTAGCCTCCTACTGGATTGATACCTTGGTTCTCAAAAACTAAAGGAAATACTTACGCTACTTGGCTGCATCACCCTTTCCTCTTCAAGGGAAAACCAACGCAGTACTCAAGAGGTAGAAAGAATGATTTCTGGCGCCATTGCCGGGGAGGCTCGCGCAAGTCAAGATTTGACTCCCAACAACAAACCATTTATAGCGCCGTTGCCGGGGAGGTCTACACAAAAGTCAACATACCAAGTACCCATCACAAACCCTTATCTCCCGCATTACATTATTTGCCATTTGCCTCTCGTTTTCCTCTCCCCCACTTCACCCTTGTCGTTTTATCCGCCCTTCTTCTGCTTGTCTTTCCATTTGCTTTGATGTCTTACTTGGCTCGTTTGCTCGTTTGGTTGGAATAGTTGTTTATTTATTACTAAATAGAGAACCTAAACATCTATGGATCCTCATCCACTTGCTAATCTTTTTAAGAGATCCAATTATGATGAACCTATTGCTAGTGAGTTTTGTGCAATATATTATCTTTATGAGGTTTCGCTTGAAATTCGTGAATCTGAAAAGTTAGTTAAATTACTTTATGGAGCGATTCATGATAGATCTTTGAATAAAAAGCGTGATTGCAATGATGTTACTATAAATTCTATTGATGTCAATTGTGCTAATAATATGCAAAACCCTAAGCTTGGGGATGCTAGTTTTGCGATGGCTACTAATTGTTGCAATGATCATGATTGGGTGATTCTTCTTTTTATCTTGAAAAATTATTTACTCCCCATGATGAATATGAGATTGATAATAGTGTTTGCGATAATACTGAAAGTAGTTTTGGAAGAGTGTCAACTTTAGATCCCACATATTTCGATAATGTTCAATCTTATGAAGTCTTTGATAAAAGTGGGTTTGGAGAGGTCATGACTTTAGTTAACGATAATCCCACTATTTTGGAAGAGTATCAACTTTGCATGCATGTCGATCGTGTTGAAAATATTTTATGTGATAGCTATTTTGTTGAATTTTCTTATGATCCCACATGTAATTATTATGATAGAGGAAAATATGGTGGTAGAATTTTTCATGTTACTAAATTACCTCTCGTTATGTTGAGATTGCTATTATTTCCTTTCGCTTCCTTGCATATGCTAGTCTTTGCTTGCCTTGATAATTTGTTTTCCTATAGGATACCTATGCATAGGATGTATGTTATACTTAGATGTGTTTGTCACGTGTTTTATGATTTCTCTCTTTGTGCTACAATTCTTGTATTTCATGTGAGCATCGTTGAAACCTTATGCCTAGCTATAAGGCTTTATAGAAAAGCGCTTGTTGGGAGACAACCCAATATTTTTCCTTGATGTTATTCAATAAATAATTTATCTAGACTCTGTTTTGGTTGTGTTTTTTGTGTTTAATTAGTGTTTGTGCCAAGTAGGACCATTGGGAAGACTTGGGGAAAGTCTTGTAAATCTTGCTGTAAAAAACAGAAACTTTAGCGCTGACGAGAACTGCTGCCATTTTTATTTGGAAAGTGATATCTAGTTAATTCTTTTTGAAGATGATTAATATATAAATTACTCACGTCCATCAATTTATTTTAGAATTTTTGGGGTTCCAGATCTTGCGCTAGCTACAGATTACAACAGACTGTTCTGTTTTTGACAGATTCTGTTTTTCGTGTGTTGTTTGATTATTTTGATGAATCTATGGCTAGTAAAATAGTTTATAAACCATAGAGAAGTTGGAATAAAGTAGTTTTAACACCAATATAAATAAATAATGAGTTCATTAGAGTACCTTGAAGTGGTCTTTTGTTTTCTTTCGCTAACGGAGCTCACGAGATTTTCTACTTTAAGTTTTGTGTTGTGAAGTTTTCAAGTTTTGGGTAAAGATTTGATGGATTATGGAACAAGAGGTGGCAAGAACCTAAGCTTGGGGATGCCCATGGAACCCCCAAGATAATCTAAGGACACCTAAAAGCCAAAGCTTGGGGATGCCCCGGAAGGCATCCCCTCTTTCATCTACTTCTATCGATAACTTTACTTGGAGCTATATTTTTATTTACCATATGATATGTGTTTTCCTTGGATCGTCTTGTATGATTTGAGTCTTTGATTTTTAGTTTACCACAATCATCTTTTCCATACACACCTTTTGAGAGGGACACACATGATTCGGAAATTATTAGAATAATCTATGTGCTTCACTTATATCTTTTGAGTTATATAGTCTTGCTCTAGTACTTCACTTATATCTTTTAGAGCACGGTGGTGGATTTGTTTTATAGAAACTATTGATCTCTCATGCTTCACTTAGATTATTTTGAGAGTCTTAAATAGCATGGTAATTTGCTTAAATAATCCTAATATGCTAGGTATTCAAGATTAGTAAAAACTTTCTTATGAGTGTTTTGAATACTAAGAGAAGTTTGATGCTTGACGATTGTTTTGAGATATGGAGGTAGTGATATTAAAGTTGTGCTTGTTGAGTAGTTGTGAAATTGAGAAATACTTGTGTTGAAGTTTGCAAGTCCCGTAGAATGCACGTATGGTAAACGTTATGTAACAAATTTGAAACATGAGGTGTTCTTTGATTGTCTTCCTTATGAGTGGCGGTCGGGGACGAGCGATGGTCTTTTCCTACCAATCTATCCCCCTAGGAGCATGCGTGTAGTTCTTGGTTTTTGATGACTTGTAGATTTTTGCAATAAGTATGTGAGTTCTTTATGACTAATGTTGAGTCCATGTATTATACGCACTCTCACCCTTCCATCATTGCTATCCTCTTCGGTACCGTGCATTGCCCTTTCTCACATTGAGAGTTGGTGCAAACTTCGCCGGTGCATCCAAACCCCGTGATATGATATGCTCTTTCACACATAAACCTCCTTATATCTTCCTCAAAACAGCCACCATACCTACCTATTATGGCATTTCCATAGCCATTCCGAGATATATTGCCATGCAACTTTCCACCATCCTATTTATCATGACACGTTCATCATTGTCATATTGTTTAGCATGATCATGTAGTTGACATAGTATTTGTGGCAAAGCCACCGTTCATAATTCTTTCATACATGTCACTCGTGGTTCATTGCATATCCCGGTACACCGCCGGAGGCATTCATGTAGAGTCATGCCTTGTTCTAGTATCGAGTTGTAATCATTGAGTTGTAAATAAATAGAAGTGTGATGATCATCATTTAATAGAGCATTGTCCCAATAAAAAAGAGAAGGGCCAAAAAAAGATAAAGGAAAAATAAAAAATAAAAAAAGGGACAATGCTACTATCCTTTTTTCCACACTTGTGCTTCAAAGTAGCACCATGGTCTTCATGATAGAGAGTCTCTTGTTTTGTCACTTTCATATACTAGTGGGAATTTTTCATTATAGAACTTGGCTTGTATATTCCAACAATGGGCCTCCTCAAGTGCCCTAGGTCTTCGTGAGCAAGCAAGTTGGATGCACACCCACTAGTTTATTTTGTTGAGCTTTCATACATTTATAGCTCTAATGCATCCGTTGCATGGCAATCCCTACTCCTTGCATTAACATCAATCGATGAGCATATCCATAGCTCATTGATTAGCCTCGTTGATGTGAGACTTTCTCCTTTTTTGTCTTCTCCACATAACCCCCATCATTATACTCTATTCTACACATAGTGCTATATCCATGGCTCACGCTCATGTATTGCGTGAAGGTTTATAAAGTTTGAGATTACTAAAGTATGAAACAATTGCTTTGCTTGTCATCGGGTTGTGCATGATGAGAGCATTCTTGTGTGACGAAAATGGAGCATGACTAAACTATATGATTTTGTAGGGATGAACTTTCTTTGGCCATGTTATTTTGAGAAGACATAATTGCCTAGTTAGTATGCTTGAAGTATTATTATTTCTATGTCAATATTATACTTTTATCTTGAATCTTTCGGATCTGAATATTCATGCCACAATTAAGAAGAATTACATTGAAATTATGCCTAGTAGCATTCCACATCAAAAATTTTGTTTTTATCATTTACCTACTCGAGGACGAGCAGGAATTAAGCTTGGGGATGCTTGATACGTCTCCAACGTATCTATAATTTTTGATTGCTCCATGCTATATTATCTACTGTTTTGGACATTATTGGGCTTTACTGTATACTTTTATATTATTTTTGGGACTAGCCTATTAACCGGAGGCCCAGCCCAGAATTGTTGTTTTTGCCAATTTAGGGTTTCGAAGAAAAGGAGTATCAAGTGGAGTCCAAACGGAATGAAACCTTCGGGAACGTGATTTTTGGAACGGACACGATCAAGGAGACTTGGACCCTACGTCAAGCAACCAACAGGGAGGCCATGAGGTAGTGGGCGCGCCTAACCCCCCCCCCCCCAGGCGCGCCCTCCACCCTCGTGGGCCCCCACTTGCTCCACCGACGTACTTCTTCCTCCTATATATACCTATGTACCCCCCAAACGATCAAATACGGAGCCAAAACCCTAATTCCACCGCCGTAACTTTCTGTATCCACGAGTTCCAATCTTGGGGCCTGTTCCGGAGCTCCGTCGGAGGGGGCATCGATCACGGAGGGCTTCTAAATCAACACCATAGCCCTTCTGATGAAGTGTGAGTAGTTTACCTCAGACCTTCGGGTCCATAGTTATTAGCTAGATGTCTTCTTCTCTCTTTTTGGATATCAATACAAAGTTTCCCCCTCTCTTGTGGAGATCTATTCGATGTAATCTTCTTTTGCGGTGTGTTTGTTGAGACCGATGAATTGTGGGTTTATGATCAAGTTTATCTATGAACAATATTTGAATCTTCTCTGAATTCTTTTATGTATGATTGGTTATCTTTGCAAGTCTCTTCGAATTATCAGTTTGGTTTGGCCTACTAGATTGATCTTTCTTGCAATGGGAGAAGTGCTTAGCTTTGGGTTCAATCTTGCGGTGTCATTTCCCAGTGATAGTAGGGGCAGCAAGGCACGTATTGTATTGTTGCCATCAAGGATAACAAGATGGGGTTTTTATCATATTGCATGAATTTATCCCTCTACATCATGTTATCTTGCTTAAGGCGTTACTCTGTTCTTATGAACTTAATACTCTAGATGCATGTTGGATAGCGGTTGATGTGTGGAGTAATAGTAGTAGATGCAGGCAGGAGTCGGTATACTTGTCTTGTACGTGATGCCTATATACATGATCATAGCTAGATATTCTCATAACTATGCTCAATTCTGTCAATTGCTCAACAATAATTTGTCCACCCACCGTAAAATACTTATGCTCTTGAGAGAAGCCACTAGTGAAACCTATGGCCCCCGGGTCTATCTTCATCATATTAATCTTCCAACACTTAGTTATTTTCATTGCCTTTTATTTTACTTTGCATCTTTATCATGAAAATACCAAAAATATTATCTTATATCTATCAGATCTCACTCTCATAAGTGACCGTGTCGGGATTGACAACCCCTTATCGTGTTGGTTGCGAGGATTTATTTGTTTTGTGCAGGTGCGAGGGACTCGCGGGTAGGCTCCTACTGGATTGATACCTTGGTTCTCAAAAACTGATGGAAATACTTACGCTACTTTGCTGCATCACCCTTTCCTCTTTAAGGGAAAACCAACGCAGTGCTCAAGAGGTAGCATCATCTTGCTTAAAGCATTACTCTGTTCTCTTGAACTTAATACTCTAGATGCATGCTGGATAGCGGTCGATGTGTGGAGTAATAGTAGTAGATGCAGGGAGGAGTCGGTCTACTTGTGTCGGACGTGATGCCTATATACATGATCATACCTAGATATTCTCATAACTATGCTCAATTATGTCAATTACTCAACAGTAATTTGTTTACCCACCGTGAATACTTATGCTCTTGAGAGAAGCCACAAGTGAAACCTATGGCCCCCGGGTCTATCTTCATCATATTAATCTCCCAACACTTAGTTATTTCCTTTGCTTTTTTACTTTTCTTTTATTTTACTTTGCATCTTTATCATAAAAATACCAAAAATATTATATTATCATATCTATCAGATCTCACTCTCGTAAGTGACCATGTAGGGATTGACGACCCCTTATCGTGTTGGTTGTGAGGATTTATTTGTTTTGTGTAGGTGCGAGGGACTCGCGCGTAGCCTCCTAATGGATTGATACCTTGGTTCTCAAAAACTGAGGGAAATACTTACGCTACTTTGCTGCATCACCCTTTCCTCTTCAAGGGAAAACCAACGCAGTGCTCAAGAGGTAGCAAAGACTCCCCCTGCCAGCTGGAACCCAGCATCGTGGGAGGCTGACTTGGGGGCCTACCAAGTTGACGGGTACAGAGGGCTTTGTCAACTTAGTCAATATGAACAATTCTAGCTCCAGTTACCGTACGATGTTCATCCAACGGCAGTAGTGCTTCTTCAACCTTTGGTCTTTTTGCTGCAGCCGCCCAAACCAGCGCCGGTCGTGCCGCGTGCTCCTGCCTCCCGTGGCCGGCTGTGATGCTGCGGAGGCCTCACCGCCCCCTACTACTCCCACCACTGGCCAGGGCATCCCTCTACTCACCCACACCCCCTGTTATTCTGCGGCGACGGCAGCCTCACACCACAGCCGAACCAGTGAACCCTTGTACTCCTCTCCGCGTGGGCATCCACTGCCGCGTCTTCCCCGGCTCTGCGTTGTCCCCTTCCTAGGCCTCGCCGTCGTCCACCGCCTTGGTGCTCTCGGCGCGGCGTGGTCAATGTGGTCAACGACCGACTTCCATCAGAAGAGTACTGTACGTGAAGAGGCTGACATTTGGGTCCAAGGCCGCAGCTGGGTCCACGGCCACAGCCCAGTTTTTTTTTATTTGCCAAGTAAGTCGCTTTGTCAGGCCTGTTGGGCTGCAAATCTTTCAAGACGATGAGAGCTTCATTCGACTGGCCGAGAAAATGTCCTATCGGTAATGAGAAATGGGTTGTACATTTTCAAAACACGTCAAACCGGCAATTAGTTTCAAATTTCTTTTTTTTCATTTTGAGATTTTAAATTGCATTGATTTTTATGCGTGGACAATTTGTTGGGTTTTATATTGATATATATTTATTTTTAAAATTAGTTTGAATGTGACTCGAAATTTCAGGATTAAAAACTGTTCGGACTGCACCGAAATATGCAAAATTTCATATAATTTTTTAACCGTGGCCACAATATGGGCTGTAATGCTAACAAAAAGAATATGGGCTCCAAAAAACCTTAAGAATGAGCAAATGGGCTGTAAATTATTAGAAATAATGGCAGATGAGATGTATGATGTTTTTCACATATTTGAGGCTTTCCTTAAAAAAGGTTAATGCACAAGCAGTGACTGTTGGATGTCCATCCAACGGCCGTCGTGCTTCTTCAATCTCTGCTCTTCCTGCTCCAGCCGCTCAAACAAGCGCCGGCGGGACTGCCTGCTCTCTCCTCCCTGCGGTCGGCCGTGCTTCCGCGCAGGCCTCGTCGCCCCACCGTACTCCCATCGCTGGCCTAGCCATCCCTCTACTGACCCACACCTGCTGTTATTCTCCGGCGACGGTAGACAAACCAATAAACCCTCGTACAGTCGTACTCCCCTCCGCGTGAGAAACAAATGCCGAGTCTTCCCTGCCTCCGTGTCGTTCCCTTCCTAGGCCTCACCGTCGTCCACCGCCCTGATGCTCTCGGCGCGGCCTAGTCAACATGGTCAACGACTGACATGCATCTAAAGTGGACTATACATGGAGAGGCTGATAGCTGGGTCCATGGCCACACACAAGGAAATGCCTCCTTATTACGCGCAAAATAATGATTCCTCCACCTAACATCTAGGACCCACCAAAAGGGCCTCTGTATTTCGTGAAAAAAGCATTATCGCCGCTGACAGCTTGGACCCACCAGCTATATCTTCGCACGCAAGGAAGTGCCTCCTTATTACGCACAAAAAAAATGAATACTCCCCCTGCTAGCTGGGACCCAGTATAGTGGCAGGCTGACTTGTGAGCCTACTAAGTTGACGGGGACGGAGGGCTTTGTCAACTTAGTCAATATGCACGATTCCAGCTCCAGTGACCATACGATGTCCATCCAACGACCGTAGTGCTTCTTTAACCTCTGGTCTTCTTGCTCCAGCCGCCCAAACCAGCGCCGGTCCTGCCTCGTGCTCCTGCCTCTCATGGCCGGCTGCGATGCAGCGGAGGCCTCACCGCCCCCTACTACTCCCACCGCTGGCCAGGCCATCCCTCTACTCTCCCACACCCCATGTTATTCTGTGGCGATGGCAGTCTCACATCGCAGTGAACCAGTGAACCCTCCTACTCCTCTATGCATGGGCATCCACTGCCGCATCTTCCCCGGCTTCGCGTCGTCCCCTTCCTAGGCCTCGATGTCGTCCACCGCCCTGGTGCTCTTGGCGCGGCGTGGTCAGCATGGTCAAGGAACGACTTCCATTGGAAGAGTACTGTACGTGGAGAGGCTGACAGCTGGGTCCACGGCAGCAGCAAGGAAGTGCCTCCTTATTACGCAGAAAATAATTATTCCTCCACCTGACAGCAGGGACCCACCGGACGGGCACTGTATTTAGCGAAAAAAATGTTTCCCCCCTGACTACTGGGACCCACCAGACGGGCCACCATATTTCGCGAAAAATACGTTCCCCCCGCAGTCAGCTCGGACCCACCGGAAGTGCCTCCTTATTAGGCACAAAAAAAATGAATACTCCCCCTGCTAGTTGGGACCCACCTTGGTGGGTGGCTGACTTGTGGGCCTACTAAGTTAACGGGGACTGAGTGCTTTGTCAACTTAGTCAATATGAACGATTCTAGCTCCAATGACCGTACGATGTCCATCCAACGGCCGTAGTGCTTCTTCAACCTCTGGTCTTCTTGCTCCAGCCGCCCAAAGAGGTGTCGGTCGTGTTGCATGCTCCTGCCTCCCGTGGCCGGCTGTGCTGCCATGGAGGCCTCACCACCCCCTACTACTCCCACCGCTGGCCAGGCCCTGCGGTGACGGTAGCCTCACACCGCAGCCGAACCAATGAACCCTCGTACTCCTCTCCGTGCGGACTTCCACTGCTGCGTCTTCCCCGGCTCCGCGTTGTCCCCTTCCCAGGCCTCACCGTCGTCCACCGCCCTAGTGCTCTCGGCGCGGCATGGTCAACTTGGTCAAGGAATGGCTTCCATCGGACATGGACTATACATGGAGAGGCTGATAGCTGGGTCCACGACCGCAGCAAGGAAGTGCCTCCTTATTACGCGCAAAATAATTATTCCTCCACCTAACAGCGGGGACCCACCGGACGGGCCACCATATTTCGCGAAAAAAACGTTTCCCTGACTGCTGGGACCGACAAGTTACATCTTCGCACGCAAGGAAGTGCGTCCGGGCAAAAAAACAATTCGCCCCCATGACTGCTGGGACCCACCAGCTACATCTTCGCACGCAAGGAAGTGCCTGACAGTCGGGACCCACCTGGTCGAAGCGTACGTAGTGTTGTCATTCTGGTCGCGAATGTGCACGTACATACTGGTTGATGTAGAGGCGCGAACGTGTCGTAGTAGAGGCGTGCATGTAGCATGTACACGTACGTACAGAGGCCAGTGTGCAAGAAAGAAAATACAGCCACGTACGTACATATGGGCAGGGTCTCGAACGCCTACTCGCGCATATGTATGGCCAGGGCTCGTGTACATGGCTGGGTCAAAACGGAGAAACAGCGTCGTCGTCGTGTTCATGGGGAGCCAACCGGCTGGGTCGGAACAGAATGCGAATCGTGTTCATCGGGAGGGCTTGGACGAAACATCCGATGGTAACGAGGCCTGGCGTACCGCAGAACGGAGGAAACGGCCTTGTGTTCGACCGGCCATGGTCGAAACGGGATCCTATTCATCGGGAGGGGTCTGGCGTACAACAAAACGGAGGAAACGGATCTCCTACGGTTGAAACGGGGGTCCTGTTATCGGGAGGGGTGTGGTGTACCACAAAACGGAGGAAATGGACTTGTGTTAGAGCGCTACGGTCAAAACGGAGGTCCTGTTCATCGGGAGGGGTGTGGCATACCGCAAAACAGGACTCCACGGGATACTGTTCATCTCCACCGTCGACCCCCTCCAGCCTCCATGGGCTACTGTTCATCCACCATCGACCTCCTCCAGCCTCCACCTGCGACTGTTCATCTACAGGCTCCTATTCATCCAGCCTCCAACACGCGCTACTCCACCGGCTACTGTTCAACCAGCCCTCTCCACGGGCTCCTGTCCAACCACCCCTCCACGGGCTACTGTTCATCAGCCCTCCACCATCTATTGTTCATCCAGCCCTCCACGGGGTGGTCCTGTTCATCCTGCCTCCACGGGGTCCTGTTCATCCAGCCCCAACCGGCTCGATCAATCGGGGTCCTGTTCATCCAGAGGCAACACCATGGGGTCCTGTTCATCCACCACCACCAGGAACTGTTCATCCAAACCCCCCAGCAACGCTCACTATTCATCTAGAGGCAGCATCGATCAGCTTCCGTTAGCTGCAGTAGCGAAGGAATCGCTCGATCGGGTTCAGTTAACAGCCATCGATCGATCGCTCGGGTTCAGTAATGCGTAGCCTACAGTGCAATCGCTCGGGTTCAGTTAGAGCCCAATGCCTTGCTCGGGTTCAGTTAGAGTTCAACGCCTCGCACCCACGCGCGTGCGTGTATGAGAGAAATGCGCGTCGCTCAGCCCCGACCACCCACCGTAACCGGGAACACCCCGATATTTTCCTCACCCTCGCTTCTACCATGGTTTTTTCCTTCATGGACGGCCAAAAGAATGTCATGCAGATGCGTCTCCGGCCTGCCCAGGACGAAAAGCCCATTTTCTGTCATGATTTTTTGTCGTAGAAGTGTAGGACCCCACCACATCTATGATGATACCGGGTTTTGTCATAATTATCTTCATAGAAGTGTCATAAGTATGACATAAAAAAATTCGTTCGGCCCAAAATGTCACGGATGTGTCTTTTTTTGTAGTGAATCCAGGAGACTTGGAGTAGATGTCAGGGAAGCTTTGAGGAAACCACGAGGCAGGGAGGCGCGCCCTACCCCCCTGGGCGCACCCCCCACCCTCATGGGCTCCTCGTGGCTCCCCTGACCGACTTCTTTTGCCTATATATGTCCATATACCCTAAAAACATCAGAGAGCAGAATAGATTGGGAGTTTCGCCGCCGCAAGCCTCTGTAGCCACCAAAAACCAATCAGGGCCCTGTTCCGACACCCTGCCAGAGGGGGAATCCCTCACCGATGGCCATCTTCATCATCCCGGCGCTCTCCATGACGAGGAGGGAGTAGTCCACCCTCAGGGCTGAGGGTATGTACCAGTAGCTATGTGTTTGATCTCTCTCTCTCTCTCGTGTTCTTGAGGTGGTACGATCTTGATGTATCGCGAGCTTTGCTATTATAGTTGGATCTTATGATGTTTCTCCCCCCTCTACTCTCTTGTAATGGATTGAGTTTTCCCGTTGAAGTTATCTTATCGGATTGAGTCTTTAAGGATTTGAGAACACTTGATTTATGTCTTTCATGTGCTTACCTGTGGTGACAATGGGATATCATGTGATCCACTTGATGTATGTTTTGGTGATCAACTTGCGAGTTCCGTGAACTTATGCATAGGGGTTGTTCAATGTTTTCGTCTTGACTCTCCGGTAGAAAGTTTGGGGCACTCTTTGAAGTTCTTTGTGTTGGTTGAATAGATGAATCTGAGATTGTGTGATGCATATCGTATAATCATACCAACGGATACTTGAGGTGACATTAGGGTTTTGGTTGATTTGTATCTTAAGGTGTTATTCTAGTACGAACTCTATGATAGATCGAACGGAAATAATAGCTTCATGTTATTTTACTACAGACTCTTGAATAGATCAATCAGAAAGCATAACTTTGAGGTGGTTTCGTACCCTACCATAATCTCTTCGTTTGTTCTCCACTATTAGTGACTTTGAAGTGACTCTTTGTTGCATGTTGAGGGATAGTTATATGATCCAATTATGTTATTATTGTTAAGAGAACTTGCACTAGTGAAAGTATGAACCCTGGGCCTTGTTTCCTAGCATTGCAATACCGTTTACGCTCACTTTTATTACTTGTTACCTTGCTGTTTTTATAATTTCAGATTACAAAAACCTATATCTACAATCCATATTGCACTTGTATCACCATCTCTTCGCTGAACTAGTGCACCTATACAATTTACCATTGTATTGGGTGTGTTGGGGACACAAGAGACTCTTTGTTATTTGGTTGCAGGGTTTTTTGAGAGAGACCATCTTCAACCTACGCCTCCCACGGATTGATAAAGCTTAGGTCACCCATTTGAGGGAAATTTGCTACTGTCCTACAAACCTCTGCACTTGGAGGCCCAACAACGTCTACAAGAAGATGGTTGCGTAGTAGACATCATAGAGGCATACTAGTGACACTCTGTTTGTCTATGTATTCACACATGTACTAAGTTTCCGGTTTATAAAATTCTAGCATGAATAATAAACATTTATCATGATATAAGGAAATATAAATAACAACTTTATTATTGCCTCTAGGGCATATTTCCTTCAGGAATAGATAACATTGTATTGCTACATGTCATCAATTTCCTTAGATTTTCTAGATGAAGGATCCTAAAGGTATCCTAGGTGTGAAGACTAAGAAAATGAAATAAAGTTCAAACAAGGAAAGCTAGAGATTTGTACCAAAGCCTATGGTTAGGCATGATGGTAGACATGACATGGTTCTAATTATCTTCCGTTGTCACACAGACAAATCTTTACCAATCATTTTATAAAAATTATGGAAATGTATGTAGAAAATATTAATTGTATTTTTGGCATATGCACATTGTAGATATGCTTTTTATATGAATAGTGATGTAATGATGGATCAAAAGTAGGTAGATACAGAAGAACTACTCAAAAAGAAAATATACAAAGTCTAGCTGTGCAAATGCACAGGTGACACCACTAGTTTATTAGAAAAAACATCAAGAGGGACACATGAATCAAACCGAGAATTTTATGAATGATGATAATTAAATGGATCTAAACTCTAAAGATTTCAAATTTGATCATTGGGGAGAATGGCTCTGGAGCATTACAACTTTACTAGAAGAAAAATGTGTTATTTGTTGCGCTGTTATCGTTGGTATTGTTGTTTTGCCTGGACCAATATTACAGTAGATATGAAACACATGTACTCCCTAAGTTATGAACATCATGCCTACTGTCTTGCATAGGAAAAAGGGGATATATGAATTAGTTATACATTTAGCCAAAAATGCCAAATAAAAGCTCAAACATCGAATTCTGTATACAAATTTCAGAAATAACTGCAAAAGTTGTTACCAATCATAGTGTTTTTAAGTACTAGTTAACTAATGGTAAAATTGTACTGGGATCATCCAAGTATTGTTGATTAATTGGTAATGCATGCCTGAATCTGAATGGTCAATTAGTTTTCTGACAACACTTCCAAAAGTGTATTTCTCTCTTTATCGAACAAAATCTAGATTCAAGAAATTAAAAATGTTTCGTACTAGCAAAACATTAACCATGCATCTTTTTGGGCTACTCAAAGCATACTACTATGTGCACTGATCTAGACATTTTGGGATTTCAATGGTCCAGAACAACGTGCTTTGTTGCACACTCTTGGATAAATTTGTATTCGAGAGTACATATATGCAACCATGACCTATAACTTGAATGTGCTTGCATGACACATTCTTCGACAAAGCTGCAAGTTTATATGTGGTAGTGAGAACTGCACATCCAAGATTAACAAAACCTTTACTTCAGCAGCAGTAATCAGAAAGATGGTTTGAGCTGAATGTGAATTACTAAACCATACATTAGCATCAAACAGGTAGATCGACCTATAGGGCATGTCTGAAAAATGATGTTGTTGCTACTCCACATTAGCTTATTCCAAGAAATAACATGTTTCAATTAATTTCTTCAGCCATATGTCTGATCATGATCTCAGACCACATGTTTTCTGAAGGAAAAGTGGACAATTGACAGGAATGAAAGCAGAGAACTAAAACAGTTATTGCATGGCTCACTGGGTCTCACAACACACATACATTCTACATGATAAAGGAATGGAAAGAAATAATAAGTTTCGAATTGGGCCTGAACCTCCAATCTTATAACTCTGGTATTGATAACAACGGAAATTCAGAAGAAAAAATATTAAGCAGGCACCTAAATCCAAATACAAACGGCACAACGGCCATTTCTGCTCGAAGTTCTTTGGCCTTTGGGCTTTGGGGATCGTTGGTGGGGCTAGATATGTGGATTACTGGCAACCTCTTCCACACGGATTATGGTAAATGGGACGTCGGGAAGGCCGATCTGCAATTACATTGGTGGCAAGGCGATCCTCTATCTCCTAGGCTATTCATTGTGATCATGGAGCCACTTCAATGCATGTTTGAACTGGCGACGACTAGGGGCTTATTGGCTCCGCTGGCGAGATTGGGTCTAAAGCACCGCCTCTCAATGTTTGCTTGTGATGTCATGGTATTCTTCAAGCCAAATGAGTTGGATCTCAATCTTGCGCTTCTCTACTCAACATCTTCGGGGAGGCATCGGGCATGCGCGTCAACCTCAGCAAAAATGCAGCATTCCCGATTCACTGCTCGGCCGAGATCATGACTCGGGTGGAACGGATCCTCAGTTGCCCTAGTGGCGCTTTCCCATGAAAGTATCTAGGCTTGCCACTCACCTTATGTAAACAATCCACGGCTCAACTTGCCAGACTAGTGGACCAACTTGCTGGGGTACTACCTAGATGGAAGCAGCCAAGATGTCGAAGAGTGGACGGCTGCTGCTGATCCAGTCGGTCCTTTGTGTGATTCCCTTGCATGCAATGCTCACATTAGACCTACCACAGGAAACCATTACAACGATGAACAAGATATGTCATGGGTTCTTGTGGTGCACGGAAGCACAAGCAGCTGGTGGCCATTGCGCGTGGCCTAGGAGCATGTATGCACGCCCAAGTGAGCTGGAGGACTGGGACTTCCAAATCTGAAATGGATAAACACCGCGATGTAGGCCGGCTGGCCATGGCTACAAAAATTGGATCGCTCAGGGCCTTGGGCCGAGTTCCAAATTTAGGCCCCGGAAGCATCACGGCAGACATGCTGAGCGGCTACTTGCTCGACGCTAGGACCAGTTTTGGAACTATTCCCTCATGTTAGGGTTTCTTTCCCTCCTACCGATCTGCTCCAGGGAACCAGTTCGGGCTGACTCAGGGGTGTTCCTCACAATGCTTCCCGACCATGGTTGTATTCTCCTCGCTGCAATCGGCCCGGGCTAGGGTTTCCCCATAGGTATACCCGCTGCTGCAAAGAGGATCGGGTAAGAGTTGGAAGATGTCCGCGGAAGCTGGAGGCAAGTCGGCTACAGCCGACGGCTCTACGTCCGCAATGGATCTAGAGAGGATGATGGAGGATCTAGGGCTCCAAGAGGACGATATGGATGATGTGGTGGTAGACGAGTCTGTAGTCCCGAAGGAAGCCGCAAGGTGGAGGGACGTGGCTCGAGTTCACATTAATAAACCGTATAGTTAAGGATGGTTTTTCATAAACATGAGATCGGCATGGGATCTGGCACAGCCAATGAATTTCAGACCGCTCGAAGCTAATCTGTATACATTGCAATTCAGCTATTTAGGGGACTGGGAGAGAGTCATGCAAGAGGGGCCCAGGAATTTTCGAGGGTACGTCGTTGTAATCACTCCGTACGATGGAATAACGCAGCCGACCAAAGTTAAGCTTGATACTATAGATATCTGGATTCAGATCCATAATGTGCCAGAGCTATATGCACACTTGGTACCTTCTTTGGCTGCTAAAGTAGGAGAAGTACTTCATGTTGAGAATGCTTCATATGATTTTGTGAGCAATTTCGAGGCCCAGACTCACTTGCAGCATCAAACGTGGACAGTTTTAAAAAACATAAGTACTTTGAGCTCGCTGCCTTGGTTATGTATGGGAGATTTCAACGAAGTCTTACATCCGGATGAACACGATGGCGTTGGACAACGCAGCAATGCACAAATCCAAGCCTTCTGTGAGACTACTGACGTTTGCATGTTAATGGATATTGGGTACAAAGGGAGATTTTGGACCTTTGAGAAGAAGGTGGCTGGAGGTACATTTACTAGATGCAGGTTGGACAGGGCACTGGTCAACCCTCAATGGATGATTCGATTTCCTTCGGTGAGCTTGGAACATCACACAGCAGCAACTTTAGATCATGGGCCAATCCTCTTAGATTTTGGGTGTGCTGAAGATCCAAAACCAGCAAGATCTTTCCAGTATGAGGCTATGTGGGAGAAACATGAAGGGTTTGGAGGAATCGTGAGTTCAGAATACCATGGAGGGGGGCCGAGTGAGACCATCCAGCAGCTTCAAGATAAACTTGTAAGAGTGTCGAGAGGGATAACTATGTGGAGTAGGAAGTCCTTTGGGAGCGTCGGGAAAGAAATAAAGGAGCTAAAACAAAAAACTGGAGGAGTTACGGGGCAACCCTCTTCAGACGACACCTACACACATTGAGCTTAAAATTAATGAGAGGCTGGTTGAGCTTTATCATCGAGAGGAGATTATGTGGGGACATTGGGTGCGCATTGAATGGCTCTCCTCGGGTGACAGGAATACTAAATTTTTTCATCTCCGTGCTAGCTTAAGGAGAAAGAAGAACATGATTCGAGCCTTGGAGAATGCGTTGGGGGTGCTAGTCAATGACCCAGCTGAGCTGAGGTCGATGGTCAATGAGTTCTACCAGAATCTTTACACGTCAGAAGGGGTGCAAGGAGTTTAGGATGTTCTTCAGCATGTCCCATGCAAGGATTCCTGCCCAGTTCTATCAGAAACACTGGGATGTGTGTGGAGATGAAGTGAGAAAAATTGTGCTGAGGATCGTGAGAGGAGAAGACAGCCCCGAATGTATTAATGAGACCATCCTGGTGCTCATTCCAAAGGTGAATAACCCCACTCTCTCTCAATTCAGACCAATAAGTTTATGCAATGTTCTTTATAAAACAGGTTCAAAGGTAGTGGCCAACAGATTGAAGCAAGTACTCCCAGAAATTATATCTCATGAGCAGTCAGCGTTTGTGCGAGGAAGGATGATAACAGATAACATAATTTGTGCTTATAAGTGTTTGCATTTTATGAAGCATAAAAGGTCAAAGAATAACAGTTTTTGTGCCCTCAAATTGGATATGATGAAAGCTTATGACAGATTGGAGTGGGACTACTTGAGAGCCATCATGGGTAAATTGGGTTTTGCACAGGGTTGGATTGATACAACCATGTCTATGATCTCTAGTGTATATTTTCTAGTTTTATTTACTGGGGAGAAACTTGAGAGGTTCAAACCATCCAGAGGACTTCGGCAGGGAGATCCAACCTCCCCTTACCTTTTCTTGATTGCAGCAGAGGGCCTTTCATGCCTCCTTCAATTCAGTTCTCAGTCATCATTGTTGGCAGGTATTAAGGTGGCACCCACGGCACCAGTCGTTAACCATCTTCTGTTTGCAGATGACAGCCTGTTGCTATTCAAGGCCAGTGTGGAGGGTGCACAGAAGGTATCAAACCTACTGGATACTAGTGTATATTTTATAGTTTTATTTAATGGGGAGAAACTTGAGAGGTTCAAACCATCCAGAGGACTTTGGCAGGGAGATCCAATCTCCCCTTAACTTTTCTTGATTGCAGCAGAGGGCCTTTCGTGCCTCCTGAAATCCAGTTCTCAGTCATCATTGTTGACAGGTATTAAGGTGGCACCCACGGCACCAGCCATTAACCATCTTATGTTTGCAAATGACAGCCTGTTGCTATTCAAGGCCAGCGTGGAGGGTGCAGAGAAGGTATCAAACCTACTGGATACTTATTGTGGGGCTGTTGGCCAGAAAGTTAATAATGCAAAGTCCTCCATCTTTTTTAGTAAAGGGTGCCCTCAAGCTTTGAGAGATGGGGTTAAGAACAAGCTTCAGGTGCATAATGAATCACTCAGTGATCGTTATCTGGGCATGCCAACGAAAGTGGGACACTCAAAGAATGGCACGGTCAAGTATCTGAGAGACAGAGTATGGGAAAAAGTAAAAGGCTGCATGGGAAAATTACTATCTGCACCTGGCAAAGATGTACTTATAAAATTAGTGGCTCCAGCAATACCCAGTCTTTTCAATGTCTTGTTTCAGGCTCCCAAGAGGGCTTTGTGAGAGTGGCACATCCATTATTAGAAAGTTCTGGTGGGGGAGCAACAGTGGTAAGAGAAAACCAGCATGGGTTGCCTAGAATACAATGACAATGCCAAAAAACATGGAGGCATGGGGTTTCGTGATCTGGAGATTTTCAACTTGTGCCTCTTAGCTAGGAAAGCATGGAGGATTATGGAAGATCCAGAATCACTAAGTACTAAGATATTGAAACCTGTCTACTTTCTAGACCGGTC
Source organism: Triticum monococcum (assembly GCA_034509565.1). Taxonomy (NCBI): domain Eukaryota; kingdom Viridiplantae; phylum Streptophyta; class Magnoliopsida; order Poales; family Poaceae; genus Triticum; species Triticum monococcum. The sequence goes on along the minus strand of CM067841.1, from coordinate 566,813,218 downwards.
ATTAATGGAAGCAGAGTTGGGATCACAACCCTTGATACGTCCATTTTGCGTCATGCTTTTATATCGATATTTATTGCATTAGGGGTTGTTATTACACATTATGTCACAATACTTATGCCTATTCTCTCTTATTTTACAAGGTTTACATAAAGAGGGAGAATGCCGGCAGCTGGGATTCTGGGCTGGAAAAGGAGCAAATATTAGAGACCTATTCTGCACAGCTCCAAAAGTCATGAAACTTTACGGAAGACGTTTTCACAATATATAAAAAATACTGAGCACAGGAAGTTCACCAGGGGTGGCACACCCTGCCCACGAGGGTGCGGCGCGCCCTACCCCCCTGGGCGCACCCCCCCCCCCTACCTCGTGCGCCCCCTCCGATGGCCATCTTCTGCCATATGGAGTCTTTCGATGAGGAAAAAATCATAAGCCATCTTTCCGAACGAGACTCCGCTGCCACGAGGCGGAACCTTGGCGGAACCAATCTAGGGCTCTGGCGGAGCTATTCTGCCGGGGAAACTTCCCTCTGGGAGGGGGAAATCATCGCCATCGTCATCACCAACGCTCCTCTCATAGGGAGAGGGCAATCTCCATCAACATCTTCACCAGCACCATCTCCTCTCAAAACCCTAGTTCATCCCTTGTATCCAATTCTTGTCTCCAAGTCTGGGATTGGTACATGTGGGTTGCTAGTATTGTTAATTACTCCCTGTAGTTGATGCTAGTTGGTTTATTTGGTAGAAGATCATATGTTCAGATCCTATATGCATATTAATACCCCTCTGATTATGAACATGAATATGCTTTGTGAGTAGTTACGTTTGTTCCCGAGGACATGGGAGAAGTCTTGCTATTAGTAGTCATGTGAATTTGGTATTCGTTCGGTATTTTGATGACATGTATGTTGTCTCTCCTCTAGTGGTGTTATGTGAACGTCGACTACATGACACTTCACCATTATTTGGAAGGTATTGGGAAGTAATAAGTAGATGATGGGTTGCTAGAGTGACAGAAGTTTAAACCCTAGTTTATGCATTGCTTCGTAAGGGGCTGATTTGGATCCATATGTTTCATGCTATGGTTAGGTTTACCTTAATACTTTTGTCGTAGTTGCGGATGCTTGTAATAGACGTTAATCATAAGTGGGATGCTTGTCCAAGTAGGGGAGCACCTAAGCACCGGTCCATCCACATACCAAATTATCAAAGTACCAAACGTGAATCATATGAACATGATGAAACCTAGCTTGACGATATTCCCATGTGTCCTCGGGAGCGCTTTACATCATATAAGAGTTTGTCCAGGCTTGTCCTTTGCTACAAAAAGGATTGGGCCATCTTGCTGCACTTTATTTACTTTTGTTAGTTGTTACTCGTTACAAATTATCCTATCACAAAACTATTTGTTACCTATTATTTCAGTGCTTGCAGAGAATACCTTACTGAAAACCGCTTATCACTTCCTTCTGCTCCTCGTTGGGTTCGACACTCTTTCTTATCGAAAGGACTATAATAGATCCCCTATACTTGTGGGTCATCAAGACTCTTTTCTGGCGCCGTTGCCAGGGAGTGAAGCGCCTTTGGTAGGTGGAATTTGGTAAGGAAAAAATTATATAGTGTGCAGAAATTTACTGTCACTTGTTACTATGGAAAGTAATCCTCTGAGGGGCTTGTTTGGGGTATCTTCACCCCGACCAATAGAGCAAAGAGTTGCTCCTCAACCTACTGAACCTACTGAAAATGAAAATGTCTACTTCGAAATTCCTTCGGGTATGTTAGAAAAACTGCTAGCTAATCCTTTTGCAAGAGATGGAACAAAGCATCCTGATGAGCACCTAATATATGTGGATGAAGTTTGTGGATTATTTAAGCTTGCATGTGTGCCCGGAGATGTTATTAAAAAGAAGGTCTTCCCTTTATCTTTGAAGGGAGATGCATCGACATGGCATAGGCTATGTGATGATACAGGGTCATGGAACTACAAATGATTGAAATTGGAATTTCATCAGAAGTTTTATCCTATGCATCTTGTTCATCGTGATCGCAATTATATATATAATTTCTGGCCTCGCGGAGGAGAAAGCATTGCTCAAGCTTGGGGGAGGCTTAAATCAATGTTGTATTCATGCCCCAATCATGAGCTCTCAAGAGAAATGATTATTCAAAATTTTTATGCTCGGCTTTCTGATAACAATCGCACCATGCTCGATACTTCTTGTGCTGGCTCTTTTATGACGAAGACTATTGAATTCAAATGGGATTTATTGGAAAGAATTAAACACAACTCTGAAGATTGGGACCTCGACAAAGGTAAGGAGTCAGGTATGACACCTAAGTTTGATTGTGTTAAATCTTTTATGGATACCGATGTTTTTCGTAAATTTAGCGCTAAATATGGACTTGACTCTGAGATAGTAGCTTTTTGCTGTGAATCTTTTGCTACTCATGTTGATCTCCCTAGGGAGAAGTGGTTTAAGTATCATCCTCCCATAAAAGTAAAAGTAGCTGCACCTATTAAAGTTGAAGAAAAGACTATCACTTATAATGATCCTATCGTTCCTACTGCTTATGCTGAGAAACCACCTTTTCCTGTTAGGATAAAAGATCATGCTAAAGCTTCAACTGTGGTTCGTAAAAGCAATATTAAAACTTATACACCTCCTGATAAAATTAAAGTTGAACCTGATATTGCTATTGTTAAAGATCTCTTGTCTGATAATATTGATGGGCATGTTATTCATTTCCTTGATGAGACTGCTAGAATTGTTAAACCTTGTGCTAAAGATAAAAACAGACCTAGGGTAGGCATGCGTGTTATTTCTGTTAAAATAGGAGATCATTGTTATCATGGATTATGTGATATGGGTGCTAGTGCTAGTGTGATACCTTACGACTTATGCAAAGAAATTATGCATGATATTGCACCTGCTGAGATAGAAGATATTGATGTCACAATTAAACTTGCCAATAGAGATACTATTTCACCAATGGGAATTGTTAGAGATGTTGAAGTCTTGTGTGGGAAAACTAAATATCCTGCTGATTTTCTTGTTCTTGGTTCCCCACAAGATAGCTTTTGTCCCATTATATTTGGTAGACCCTTCTTAAACACTGTTAATGCTAGGATAGACTGCAACAAGGATGTTATTACTATTGGTTTAGGTGATATGTCTCATGAGTTTAATTTCTCTAAATTTCGTAGACAACACCGTGAAGAGGAATTGCCTAGTAAAGATGAAATTAGTAGTCTTGCTTCTATTGTCGTACCTCCTAGTGATCCTTTAGAACAATATTTGCTAGACCATGGAAATGATATGTTTATGAATGAAAGAATGGAAATAGATGAAGTATTCTTTAAACAGGAATCCATCGTAAAACACAATTTGCCTATTGAAATCCTAGGGGATCCTCCTCCACCCAAGGGTGATCCCGTGTTTGAGCTTAAACTGTTACCTGATACTCTTAAATATGCATATCTTGATGAGAAAAAGATATATCATGTTATTATTAGTGCTAACCTTTTAGAGCATGAAGAAGAGAGATTATTGAAAACTCTGAAGAAGCATCGTGCTGCTATTGGGTATACTCTTGATGATCTAAAGGGCACTAGTCCCACTCTGTGCTACACAAAATAAATTTAGAGGAAGATGCCAAACCAGTTCATGATCATCAACGACGGCTGAATCCTAAGATGAAGGAAGTGGTAAGAAAGGAAATACTAAAGCTTCTTGAGGTAGGTATAATTTATCCCTTTGTTGATAGTCCGTGGGTAAGTCATGTCCATTGCGTCCCTAAGAAGGGAGGTATTACTGTCGTTCCTAATGATAAAGATGAGTTGCTCCCGCAAAGAATTATTACAGGTTATAGGATGGTAATTGATTTCCGCAAATTAAATAAAGCTACTAAAAAAGATCATTACCCCTTACCTTTTATCGATCAAATGCTAGAAAGATTATCCAAACATACACATTTTTGCTTTCTAGATGGTTATTCTGATTTCTCTAAAATACCTGTGTCAGCCAATGATCAATCAAAGACTACTTTTACTTTCCCTTTCGGTACTTTTGCTTATAGACGTATGCCTTTTGGTTTATGTAATACACCTGCTACCTTTCAAATATGCATGATGGCTATATTCTCTGACTTTTGTGAAAAGATTTGTGAGGTTTTCATGGACTATTTTTCCGTCTATGGATCCTCTTTTGATGATTGCTTAAGCAACCTTGATCGAGTTTTGCAGAGATGTGAAGAAACTAATCTTGTCTTGAATTGGGAAAAGTGCCACTTTATGGTTAATGAAGGTATTGTCTTGGGGCATAAAGTTTCTGAAAGAGGTATTGAAGTTGATAAAGCCAAGGTTGATGCTATTGAAAAGATGCCACGTCCCAAGGACATCAAAGGTATAAGAAGTTTCCTTGGTCACGCCGATTCTTATAGGAGGTTCATTAACGACTTCTCAAAAATTTCTCGGCCTCTGACTAATTTATTACAAAAAGATATACCATTTGTTTTTGATGATGATTGTGTAGAAGCATTTGAAATACTTAAGAAAGCATTGAGCTCTGCACCTATTGTTCAGCCACCTGATTGGAATTTACCTTTTGAAATTATGTGTGATGCTAGTGATTATGTTGTAGGTGCTATTCTAGGGCAAAGAGTCGATAAGAAATTAAATGTTATTCAATATGCTAGTAAAACTCTAGACAATGCTCAAAGAAATTATGCTAATACTGAAAAAGAATTCTTAGCAGTTGTATTTGCTTGTGATAAGTTCAGACCTTATATTGTTGATTCTAAAGTAACTATTCACATGGATCATGCTGCTATTAAATATCTTATGAAAAAGAAAGATGCTAAACCTAGACTTATTAGATGGGTTCTCTTGCTACAAGAATTTGATTTGCATATCATTGATAGAAACGGAGCTGTGAACCCCGTTGCAGACAACTTGTCTAGGTTAGAAAATGTTCTTGATGACCCACTACCTATTGATGATAGCTTTCCTGATGAACAATTAAATATCATAAATGCTGCTCACACTGCTCCATGGTATGCTGATTATGCTAATTACATTGTTGCTAAATTTAAACCACCTAGTTTCACATACCAACAAAAGAAAAAGTTCTTCTATGATTTGAGGCATTACTTTTGGGATGACCCACATCTTTATAACGAAGGAGTAAATGGTGTTATTAGACGTTGTGTACCTGAGCATGAACAGGAACAGATGCTACGCAAGCGTCACTCCGAGGCTTATGGAGGACACCATGTTGGAGATAGAACTGCACACAAGGTATTGCAATCCGATTTTTATTGGCCTATTCTCTTGAAGGATGCCCGTAAGTTTGTCTTGTCTTGTGATGAATGTCAAAGAATAGGTAATATTAGTAGACGTTAAGAAATGCCTATGAATTATTCACTTGTTATTGAAACATTTGATGTTTGGGGCTTTGATTATATGGGACCTTTTCCTTCCTCTAATGGATATACACATATTTTAGTTGCTGTTGATTACGTTACTAAGTGGGTAGAAGCTATTCCAACTAGTAGTGCTGATCATAACACCTCTATTAAGATGCTTAAAGAAGTTATTTTTCCAAGGTTTGGAGTCCCTGGATATTTAATGACTGATGGTGGTTCACATTTTATTCATGGTGCTTTCCATAAAATGCTTGCTAAATATGATGTTAATCATAGAATTGCTTCTCCTTATCACCCACAGTCTAGTGGTCAAGTAGAATTGAGTAATAGAGAGCTCAAATTAATTTTGCAAAAGACTGTTAATAGATCCAAAAAGAATTGGTCCAATAAACTTGATGATGCATTATCGGCCTATAGAACTGCATATAAAAATCCTATGGGTATGTCTCCGTATAAAATGGTTTATGGAAAAGCATGTCACTTACCTCTCGAACTAGAACATAAGGCATATTGGGGCATTAAAGAGCTCAATTATGATTTTAAACTTGCCGGTGAGAAGAGGTTATTTGATATTAGCTCACTTGATGAATGGAGAACCCAAGCCTATGAGAATGCCAAATTATTTAAATAAAAAGTTAAAAGATGGCATGACAAAAGGATACAAAAGCGTGAGTTTAATGTAGGTGACTATGTATTGCTATACAACTCTCGTTTAAGATTTTTTGCAGGAAAACTTCTCTCTAAATGGGAAGGTCCTTAGGTTATCGAGGAGGTCTATCATTCCCGTGCCATAAAAATCAACAACTTCGAAGGCACAAATCCGAAGGTGGTGAACGGTAAAAGAATTAAACATTATATCTCACGTAATCCTATAATTCTTGAAACCAATGTTATTGAAACCGTAACCCCGGAGGAATACATAAGGGACACTTTCCGGAATGTTCCAAACTCCGAAAAGGAATAGGTATGTGGTACGGTAAGTAAACCGACTCCAAAACAGTTCTAATGGCAATTTTCTTCGTTTTGGAATATTTAGAAAAATAGAAAAATAAGAAGCAGTACGGGGAGGACACGAGGGCTCCACGAGGGTGGAGGGCGCGCCCTACCCCCTGGGCACGCCCCCCTACCTCGTGGGCACCTCATGTGCTCTCCGGACTCCGTTTTCTTACACGGTATGTATTTTGGTCCGTAAAAATTCATTATATAACCTCCCGAAGGTTTTGACCACTGTATCACGCAAAAATCTCCGGTCTTTGTTTCGAGCTATTTTTCTGACAGATCCAGGTCGTCATGTCGTCTTCAAGTGCCCCCAAAGACCAGTTCTTCGAGAAGGTCATCAACCCCTACCTCCCGGAAGTGCTGCAACACCCTCAAACCATTGAGATGCGTGAGGGGTTGTTGCACATCTGCGATGTTGAGGGACCAAGGAAGACCGGAAGCACGGAGGCAAGGCTCGAGGCATTGGAGCAAGAAGTTTTCAAGTGTCAGGAGATGGTGGAGCGTGGACTCGATTCCAATCACATTACGATCACGGAGTTCACCAACAACCACAAGCTGGATGTCAAGGTCATTGGGGAGGCCATCTTCAAGCTTCATGAGAAAATCGAGCACCTCCAAGCCCAGATCTATGACCTGCAAAATCAAAATTGTGAGTATGAATATAGATTCAAGAGGATGAGTTTGGCTGCAGAATTGAGGTTTCAGGAGACTCGATCATCCTTCTATGATGGTGAGCCTATGCCTTGGAAGAAGGACGATAAGCCTACGCCATCAACAAAATCATCAACTTCTTCACCAAGAAAGGAGACATAATCACATGGGTATGGGCACTCCCCTTGGCAATTGCCAAGCTTGGGGGAGTGCCCTGGTATCGTATCACCATCACTTTTATCTTTACCGTTTTTCTTAGTTCGATCCTTTTGGTAATATCTTGATCTAGTAGAATAAAAGCTTTTAGTATGATCTAGTTGTGAGTTTTGCTTTATGATCCTTCTATGTAATCGAGTCCGTGAGCTATATATAATAAAGATTAGTGCTGAGTCAAGGGCTTGATTATTTTGCCATGACCTTGAGGGAATAGAATCAAAGAGAAAGAATGAAAAGAAATAAAAGAGATCATATGGATCTTATGGAGAGTAATGAGCTCACATAGAAGGAGTATGATATATAAAAGTTGTTGAGACTTGACAAACATAGTTTTGGTCATCGTTGCAATTAATAGAAAGTAATAAAGAAAGAAGGTCATTACATATAAATATACTATCTTGGACATCTTTTATGATTGTGAGCACTCATTAAAATATGACATGCTAAAGAGTTGACGTTGGACAAGGAAGACAACGTAATGGGTTATGTTTTCTTACATCTGAGATAAATTATATTGTCTTGGATCATCCAACATGATTGACCTTGCCTTTCCCCCTCATGCTAGACAAATCCATTGCACCAAGTAGAGATACTACTTGTGCTTCCAAACACCCTTAAACCAGTTTTGCCATGAGAGTCCACCATACCTACCTATGGATTGAATAAGATCCTTCAAGTAAGTTGTCATCGGTGCAAGCAATAAAAATTGCTCTCTAAATATGTACGACTTATTAGTGTGGGAGAAAATAAACTTTATACGATCGTGTGATATGGAAGAAATAAAAGCGACGGACTGCATAATAAAGGTCCATATCACAAGTGGCAATATAAAGTGACGTTCTTTCGCATTAAGATTTTGTGCATCCAACCATAAAAGCACATGACAACCTCTTCTTCCCTCTACGAAGGGCCTATCTTTTACTTTTATCTCCTACCTTGCATAACAGTCATGGTGATCTTCACCCTTCCTTCTTACATTTTATCTTTTGGCAAGCACAACATGTTGGAAAGATCCTGGTATATATGGCTAATTGGATGTGAGTTTTCATGAACTATTATTGTTGACATTGCCCTTGAGGTAAAACATTGGGAGGCAAAACTATAAGCCCCCACCTTTCTCTGTGTCTGATTAAAACTCCATACCCATAAGTATTGCGTGAGTGTTAGCAATTGTGAAAGACTATATGATAGTTGAGTATGTGGACTTGCTGAAAAGCTCTTATGTTGACTCTTTCCTATGTTATGATAAATTTCAATTACTCCAATGACTGAGATTATAGTTTGCTAGTTGTCAATGAAGTTTATGATTCATACTTGAAATTGTGATTGAATTATTACTCTAGCATAAGAGATCATATGACAATAATTATATAAGTTGTTGTTCTAAGAATGATCATGATGCCCTCATGTCTATATTTTATTTTTATCGACACCTCTATCTCTAAACATGTGGATATATTTTTCGATTTCGGCTTTCGCTTGAGGACAAGCGAGGTCTAAGCTTGGGGGGAGTTGATACGTCCATTTTGCATCATGCTTTTATATCAATATTTATTTCATTATGGGTTGTTATTACACATTATGTCACAATACTTATGCATATTCTTTCTTATTTTACAAGGTTTACATAAAGAGGGAGAATGCCGGCAGCTGGGATTCTGGGCTGGAAAAGGGGCAAATATTAGAGACCTATTCTGCATAGCTCCAAAAGTCGTGAAACTTCACGGAAGACATTTTCAAAATATATAAAAAATATTGAGCGCAAGAAGTTCACCAGGGGAGCCACACCCTACCCACGAGGGTGGGCGCGCCCTACCCCCTGGGCGCGCCCCCCTACCTCGTGGGCCCCCTGGTGGCCCTCCGATGGCCATCATCTGCTATATGGAGTCTTTCGATGAGGAAAAAATCATAAGCCGTCTTCCCGGACGAGACTCCGCCGCCACGAGGCGGAACCTTGGCGAAACCAATCTAGAGCTCTGGCGGAGCTATTCTGCTGGGGAAACTTCCCTCCGGGAGGGGGAAATCATCGCCATCGTCATCACCAATGCTCCTCTCATTGGGAGAGGGCAATCTCCATCAACATCTTCACCAGCACCATCTCCTCTCAAAACCCTAGTTAATCCCTTGTATCCAATTCTTGTCTCCAAGTCTGGAATTGGTACCTTTGGGTTGCTAGTAGTGTTAATTACTCCCTGTAGTTGATGCTAGTTGGTTTATTTGGTGGAAGATCATATGTTCAGATCCTATATGCATATTAATACCCCTCTGATTATGAACATGAATATGCTTTGTGGGTAGTTACGTTTGTTTCTGAGGACATGGGAGAAGTCTTGCTATTAGTAGTCATGTGAATTTGGTATTCGTTCGATATTTTGATGAGATGTATGCTGTCTCTCCTCTAGTGGTGTTATGTGAATGTCGACTACATGACACGTCACCATTATTTGGGCCTAGAGGAAGGCATTGGGAAGTAATAAGTAGATGATGGGTTGCTAGAGTGACAGAAGCTTAAACGCTAGTTTATGCGTTGCTTCGTAAGGGGCTGATTTGGATCCATATGTGTCATGCTATGGTTAGGTTTACCTTAATACTTTTGTTGTAGTTGCAGATGCTTGCAATAGAGGTTAATCATAAGTGGGATGCTTGTCCAAGTAAGGGCAGCACCTAAGCACCGGTCCACCAACATACCAAATTATCAAAGTACCGAAAGTGAATCATATGAACGTGATGAAACCTAGCTTGACGATATTCCCATGTGTCCTCGGGAGCGCTTTACATCATATAAGAGTTTGTCTAGGCTTGTCCTTTGCTACAAAAAAGATTGGGCCACCTTGCTGCACTTTATTTACTTTTGTTACTTGTTACTTGTTACTCGTTACAAATTATCCTATCACAATACTATCTGTTACCTATTATTTCAGTGCTTGCAGAGAATACCTTACTGAAGACCGCTTATCATTTCCTTCTGCTCCTCGTTGGGTTCGACACTCTTACTTATCGAAAGGACTATGATAGATCCCCTATACTTGTGGTTCATCAACCCTCGCAAATCTGGAGGGGGTACTGGACGGGAGAGACATATTGGCACACGGGATTATTCGTCGTATAGGAGATGGAGAAGAAACAGACATTTGGAATGAGAATTGGATTGCTAGAGAGAGCTTTAAGAGACCAATCACTTCTCTGGTCCCGAATCCCCCACGACGTGTTGCAAAGCTAATAGAGGACGCTACAGCTTCATGGAGAATGCAGTTGCTCGTTCGGTCAGTGTTTACTCCTTTTGATGCGGAGGCAATCTTACAGATACCATTATGCACGCGCCGGGTCACAAATTTTTGGGCATGGAGTGAGGAGCCTAGGGGCAACTTCTCTGTCAGCTCATGTTATCGTATGCTTGTCCGGACAAAGCTCAACAGGGAAGCATGGATTGAGGGCCGCGAGGGCACTTCAGACATGGTAGCACAGGGGATCCAGTGGAAATCATTGTGGAAACAGAATGTTCCACCTAAGCTCAAGGTGTTTCTTTGGAGGTTGGCTAAACGCTCGATCCCCTTGGGGGAAGTTTTACATCGCAGAAACATGGCCACAACAACGTCTTGCATTATGTGTGGAGCTCATGACTCGTGGAGACACGCGTTGTTGGACTGCCCTATGTCCCGGAGCACATGGGCGCTGTCATCCGAAGAACTACTTGACCAGATTAGTTCTAATCAACATGAAGGTGCTAAGGAATGGATTTTTGCAATGGGGAAGCTCTATCTTCAAAGTAATTTGTCAGGTTGGTGACAACCCTTTGGGCCATTTGGGGTGCAAGACGTAAGGCGATTCATGAGGACATCTTCAAAAGCCTGTTCATCATTCATGCCTTTGTGAACACCTATCTAGGGGAGCTCCAAGTTTTATCACAGAAGAATGAGCCTCACAGGGCTTCAGTCTCTAGGCCGTCGGGGTGGATAGCACCACCTGAGCATCACGTGAAGATCAACATCGATGCATTGGTGACAAGAGGAGGAAACCATGGTTCGGTGGGTACAATCTGCAGAAGTTTTGAAGGATTACTTTTAGGCGCTTCAGCCTTTGTTTTCGCAAATCATCGTGACCCAGCTACTCTGGAGGCGTTGGCGATCAGGGAAGGCCCAAGACATGAATCTACATCACATACATTTAGCTTCGGATTGCAAAGGTGTGGTAACAGAAGTCCAAACGGGAAGCGGGTCGAGCTATGGAGCTATTGTCCAAAAGATCAAGATGACAACTACTTCTTTTTCTTCTTGTAATATAGTTTATGAATTTAGGAGCTTCAATGTCGATGCTCACAATCTAGCGAAGCATGCACTAAGATTAGTGTCAGGCCGTCATGTTTGGTTAGGCCAGACCGACGGTATTTTTTTTGTCCCTGTAAACACTGTGATGAGTTGAATAAAAAGCTTCGCGATATTGCCTAAAAAAACTTGCTCGACGCTAGGAAATGGACAAGGCACCCTTTTATGGGAGGACAGATGGCTCAATGATAGAGGATTGAGAAGCTTGCTCCGAACGCATGTGCCCGCGTTAAAATTCAGGTCCGATCCACCCGCACGGTCTCTTATTAGGCCCTGCATGAAGCTACGTGGGCGAGGGATGTTGGGCTGGAAGTCACAACGGCCATTCTCAATGAATACTTTACCTTATGGACGTGGACAATGGAAGTGCAACTTGATCATAACGAGCATGACTCTGTTACTTAGTCCTGGGAGATGAACGGAGGCTTCTCGACGAAGTCTGCCTACGCGGCCAAGTTCTGGGGAAGAGAAGTTATACCAACGGCCGAATTCACTTGAAAGTACATAAAGCACCACTGCAATGTCGTTTTTCACGTGGCTCACCATACAAAATAGGTGCTGGACATTAGATCGCCTAGCAGGGCGTGGACTAGGCCACCAGGAACGGTGACCCTTCTGTAGCCAAGAAGAGAAAACTATAAATCACATCTTGCTCCATTGCGTGTTTGCATAAGAGGTGTGGGCGACAATCCTTCATTCTTTGGGTAAACCGGAATGGTTGCCAACGACGCGTGAGAGCCTTTCAGATTGGTGCTCGGATAAGGGAGACACCGGACAGTACATGAGGGCTATAAAGGCACTATTCATTCTAGTAATGCGGGAATTATGAAAACATCGTAACGCTATAATCTTTGATGGAGCCATACTGTCCAAGAACTATGTCATCCTTAGGATCGGCAAGGAGGGACGAGCATGGAAGCAAGCCGGACTGCTTAAAGGCGAAATGAACACCTTCTTTCAAGATGTGGAAGCGTGGGCTAGATCAACAAATTAGTCTATAATTAGAGTGGAACTAGTGTCGGTGTGTATGTAATTTATAACACTAACGCGGAGTGACTCTTTATCCCCATCATCTTTTTTATAATATAATACACACATTCATGCATACTCCGGAAAATATTTACAAATAGTGCATACTTCCAAGCAGGATGAGCTCAACTCCAGGTATTCAACAAGAAAAGACACCGAACCAAGATAACCATAATTTCCTTCCGTCACATTGTTGCTGAGAAGTGAGAAAGACACCCAACACTCACAGAATCGGCTTCAACCGATTGTTAAGAAGCTGGATGTGGAACATGCTAAACAAACAAATGCATCGAAATCCAAGTTCCCGTCGCTCATCAGCGTACATAAACAAACAACCCAATAGCATGCATCCAAATTTTGATTCTAACAGAATGGATCACTTGCCCCAAGTGAAGGCGATGGGGCTGGTCACCTTATGGTCAACGCTTGTCCATGCGATGGAACCGAAGTCCCATGCCTCGGCCGGCTTGACCACATCAGTGCGGCACTCCACTGTAAAGCTCATCTTCTTCCTCTTCTGCTTGAACACCAGCGTCGGCGGTGTCACGGTCACATTGACGCCGTCCGGCGCCGTGACAGAAACCCTGTACGTCTCTGACGGCTGTTCAGAGACTTTCGTCACTGTCCTTGTCAGCGTGCGGACGTGTGTGCGGCTGCCGAAGAGCACCACTAGAGATGGGTAGTTGAGGCTGATGACGCCGCCATGCAAAGTCGTCGTGCAATTGGTCTACCCTTCGGGAACGAACCGACGCATCTGCTCACTCGTGTAGTTGAGGGTGCAGAGAAACTCAACGTACTCCCGCGTGCCGGCGTCGTACACCAGGCCCGGATGCATCGCCATCTGCGGAAGGACCATCCCTGCCCCTGCCACGAGCGGCGTCGCGATGCTGCCGTTGTCGACTCCATCGTCGAGGATAGGGTTCCCCGTGTTATCCACAGTCTTGGCCGTGGTCATCAGCGCCGACCGTATCATGGCCGGCATCCAGTCGGGGTGTTTCTTCTTGAGTAGAGCCACAACGCCCGCGACGTGTGGACATGCCATTGAGGTGCCCGATATGATGTTGAAGACGTGTGACTTCTCACCTAACCGGTCACCTGTCCATGCCGCAAGGACGTTTAGGCCCGGCGCCACCAAGTCGGGTTTCAGCAGCTCGACGACCGCGCTGCTCAGGCCGCGCGAGGAGAATCCGACGATCTTCGGTGCTCTGTTCTTGCCAATGACCGTGGCGCACTCGAAGCTGAGCCGACCGACAGGATAGGCAGTCGACGACAAGTATTCAATCAGCTTTCCCCTAGCCACGCGGCCGAGGAAAAGGCCCGGGAAGCTGTGGTGCGCGGCGGTGGAGCTGTCCCACGCCCGGCTCGCAGGGTCAATGGCCACCAGACCAACTGCGCCGCCTCTTCGGACATCACCGGAGATACCGTCAAGGGAAAGGCAGACCACCAGACGCCCCATGATCAGGTCCGGGATGAAGGCGTCGGAGTTGCAGGTGCTGTTGACGAGTCTGAACGTCTCCCCTTCGGCCTTGATCGGTAAATCATACAAGGACTGCCCGGTCAGCACCACCCCGCTGCCGAGCCGGAGCTTGGCCGGGAAGACACGGTCGGTGGTGGTGGCGCCGACCGTGGTCATCCACGGCGCCAGGTGGTCGACGGTGGACGGCTCCGGGCCGGAGTTGCCGGCAGACAGAACGACGAAGACGCCATGGCGCTGGGCCCCGAAGGTGGCGAGCGCCACCAAATCCTCGTAGAAAGGCCGGGTGTCCGCGTCTCCCAACGACATGGACAGTATGTCCACGCCGTCGCTGACCGCGGCGTCGACGGCGGCGACAAGAGCAGATTCGCCGCACTCGGAATCACACGCCTTGTACATGGCAATCCTTGCCTTGGGCGCCATGCCCATGGCGTTGCCGCGTGCGAAGCTTTTGTAATTGGCTCCACGTACCGCGGAGCCGGCGGCCGTGGACGAAACGTGTGTTCCATGGCCGGAGTTGTCCCGCGCGGTGATGTCGCCGTCGTCGTTCGCTGTGAACACTTTGGCGCCCACAAGCTTGTTGTTGCAGGAGCTGGCGTTGAACCCTTTGCTCTCCACGCACCCCCCTTTCCAAGACGAGCGGACAGGAGATAGCCCGGCGTCGTCGAAGCTGCTGTGCTCCGGCCATACCCCGCTGTCGACGAAGCCGATGATGACGCCGTCGCCGAAGTCGGACTCCGGCCAAGCTCCGTGAAGAGGGTCGAGGCCGAGGAAGGCCGACGTCCTCGTCGTGTGGGTGCGGTACACCCTCTCCTTGAAGACGCCGGAGACGCCGGCTAGCCTCGACATGTGCCCGGCCTCCCCATCTGTGAGACGGGCTGAGAATCCCTGCAGCACCGTCGAGTAAGTGTGCAGGATTCTCGCAGTCGCCGGAGGGGATTTGGTGGTGGCGACGAGCGACGTGTACCACTGCTCCACCGTTGCGAACAGGGTCGGCTTGGAGATGCGATCTACTAGGACGATGTAGGTCGAGTGGGTAGGGGGCTGGGCCTGGTGGTGATTTGGGAAGGCACTGGAGTGCACGGGGTGCAAGAGGCACACAAGGGCGATGAGGATGGAGGGCAAAGCCATTGGGGAAGAAGCGTGCTCTGCCGAGGGAAGAAGGGAGAGAGAGACGGCTATATCTATATGTAGCCGGCCGGCCGTGTCCCCTGCATTTGCCTTTCTTCCTGGCTGTGCAGCCAGTCTCGTGATCAATGCGTTACTTGGCTTATTTTTTCTTTTTTTTTGTGAATGTTACTTGGCTTATTTCAAAAAACAAAACAAAAATGCGTTACTTGGCTACTGGTGGTGATCGATGCGTTACTTGGCTGTGCTCCGAAGGAGGAACCAAACTCGATCGATCCATAATACAATGATGATGACAAAATTCACGCGAAAAGAGTCATAAGAATTTCTCCTGATTAAAGCAGATCATGCCAATTGTGTAAGTTGGGTACGTGCCACTATCCACTCCGACGTTCGGGGACTGCCATAAAATTTGTCGAGAAAAAACTGTAGCCGTCCACCAACGCGTGCAAAACTGAACAGAAAATTACGCATAAGCCCAACGCGACGTTAGCCTAAGTTACCAATTTTCCTTATCTATGTATGGAATCCATGACTTGTCCACATCATCAGCAACAAAGAGGAGACTTGTCTGACACTTCCACCCGTTGTGCGTTGGCCATGTCGTAATCGAATAGGAGGCCCACCAGCAGCGCTCGAGTCCGTTTGTAAAACCCCTCCCCGATGAGCGCGCTCGTTTTCCGCATCTACGCGTCCTTTTCAACCCCTTCTTCCTGCCGGAGCGCGCTACTCACATATCTTCCTCAGCGCCTACCTCGCCTTCCCCATGTCGGACCGGGGGATTCTTTGGACAAGAATTGTCTTAAGATTTTTTTTATTTTAACCTGATTGAAATTAAGTGGATGCAATGAAAAAAGAAATTGAATTAGAGGCTCCCATCTTGGACCCGTCCCGGGCGAGAACAAGGAGGAGAAGCATGCCACCCGACGATACTGGGAGCTGGCGTGGTGGTACTTCGAGAAGGTCCATGCCGAAGCTCTCTCTCTCTCTCTCTCTCTGAAGGCTGAAACAGAAAGAATGAATATGGAGACCACCATTTCGAAATCGTTTGCAGTTTGTAAACATTGGAGACAGTTTTGGTGCGGTGAGGTGTTTCTGCCACATATCCATATATCTTTATCCCTTTTGCCTGTCATTACTCCCGTTCGCCCTACTCCCCGTCACTAAGAGCAACTTTAATGAGGCGACCCATTTTGTCCGTTTGGGTTATCCGGACATAAAACTTGGTTCAATAGAGCGACCCAAATGGACGCCCGTATCCGCATGCTGTCTGTCCCTGACCCAAACTTGGCCCGAATCTGGGAAGAAATGGGTACGAAGCAGACAAAAGCGGACGCTCCACTCGACCGCTGTCGTCCGCTCGTGTCCGCCCTCGGTCCCACCTAGCACTGAGCGCGCACGAGCTGGCATCCGCACCTAGTCCTCCTTCCCCGCCGTCCCGCTCACAGGCGCAGGCCGCCGCCATCCCCACCCAGTCCTCCTTCCCGCCTCCTCCGCCGTCCTCGAGGCCCGCCGCCGCGCTCAGTGGCGCAAGCTGCATCCCACGTCGTGGTCCAGGACGACGGGGAGATCTCCGCTGCCGCCTCCCGTTCCGAGCCGAGCCGTCGGGGCCGAAAAATTGCACGCGGGCGGCGCGGCGCCAGGAAGAGCCGGGAATTGCAGATCTCATCGGCGGCGGCGCATGATGGGACGAGCAGCCTGGGCTCCGCCGGCGAGTCGTCCGGGAGATGCAGAACTTCGCGCTGCAGCAGATCCAGGAGGCGCTGCTATGCGACGACCTGCAGGTCGTCCTGGTGCGCGCCCATGGCGAGAAGCAAGGCAGGGGAGGGGGAAGCAGGGGTGGAGCGGCGAGGCGGGCCGAGCGGTGAATGGCGGGAGTGCGTGCCGGCGTGGTAGAAGCCAGACGGGGATAGAAGCGGGCGCAGCAGTGCGAGGGGGAGCGGCGGGACCCGACGGCGCGAGGGGTAGCACAATGGCACGACCGCATGAGGGGGGAGGAGGGGCGGCGGGAGGAGGTGCCGGCCGGCACAAAGGAGGCGGAGCGGCTGGTGTAGCTGTTGTCCGCTTTTGCGTTTTGGCATTGGATGCTCGTCGTGTCCGCCCCATGTCCGCCAAGTGGACATGAGACCCAAACAGACAAAATCCGTGACCGTTTGGGTCCCTGCGTTGGAGTTGCTCTAATGGGGTCACCTACTACTAAAGGGTAGGGCCATGGACCTAAAATCTAGGGCTCACCTAGGGCCCCACACCATCATTCTATTGTTCCTGAACCATAGGCGCATTCAGATGCTCACTTCTATGTATCCACTCCGATGAATACAATCTACTCGGACATTTCTACGCTAGTCGGTTACCCTCGCCAACATTCGGACATGGAAAGCAAGGAGGCCACGTGGAACAGGTAACATTCGAGAAGCATCACTTCTGACATCAATTGTGGTTAAGACGGTAGTTACTAGTAATGCTTGTAGTTATTTCCTGCTTCAACTCCCTTGTAACGTAGCCTTAATGGGTGGTGCACTTTATATAAGCCGTCCTTTAGCGTTGAGACAAGGGTTCCCAAGCCTGCTGTAATCAGACACCCTAGAGAAAATATAGCCTCAGGGCTCGAGACGTAGGGTCTTTACCTCCCCGAGAGGGCCCCGAACTCGTAAAATCTGAGTGTCACACATGCGTCGTAGTCAGGTTCCGCCCCTATTGGTACACCTAGTACTCATTATCAGATTTGTGGCCTCGACAGTTGGCGCCCACCGTGGGGCCATGCATCTCGCAATTTCCGGCGCAGGTGGTAATTTCTTCATCATCATAATTCTCGACGGTGAGATGGTGCTCGTGTTGGAAATATGCCCTAGAGGCAATAATAAATTGATTATTATTATATTTCCTTGTTCATGATAATCGTTTATTATCCATGCTAGAATTGTATTGATAGGAAACTCAGATGCATGTGTGGATACATAGACAACACCATGTCCCTAGTAAGCCTCTAGTTGACTAGCTCGTTGATCAATAGATGGTTACAGTTTCCTGACCATGGACATTGGATGTCATTGATAACGGGATCACATCATTAGGAGAATGATGTGATGGATAAGACCCAATCCTAAGCCTAGCACAAGGTCATGTAGTTCGTATGCTAAAGCTTTTCTAATGTCAAGTATCATTTTCTTAGACCATGAGATTGTGCAACTCCCGAATACCGTAGGAGTGCTTTGGGTGTGCCAAACGTCACAACGTAACTGGGTGGCTATAAAGGTACACTACAGGTATCTCCGAAAGTGTCTGTTGGGTTGGCACGAATCGAGACTAGGATTTGTCACTCTGTGTAAACGGAGAGGTATCTCTGGGCCCACTCGGTAGGACATCATCATAATGTGCACAATATGATCAAGGAGTTGATCACGGGATGATGTGTTACGGAACGAGTAAAGAGACTTGCCGGTAACGAGATTGAACAAGGTATCGGGATACCGACGATCGAATCTCGGGCAAGTGTCGTACCGATAGACAAAGGGAATTGTATACGGGATTGATTAAGTCCTTGACATCGTGGTTCATCCGATGAGATCATCGTGGAACATGTGTGAGCCAACATGGGTATCCAGATCCCGCTGTTGGTTATTGACCGGAGAGTCATCTCGGTCATGTCTGCATGTCTCCCGAACCCGTAGGGTCTACACACTTAAGGTTCGATGACGCTAGGGTTATAAAGGAAGTTTGTATGTGGTTACTGAATGTTGTTCGGAGTCCCGGATGAGATCCCGGATGTCATGAGGAGTTCCAGAATGGTCCG
The DNA here is from genome assembly GCA_034509565.1 of Triticum monococcum. Taxonomy (NCBI): domain Eukaryota; kingdom Viridiplantae; phylum Streptophyta; class Magnoliopsida; order Poales; family Poaceae; genus Triticum; species Triticum monococcum. The sequence continues at coordinate 566,794,186 of CM067841.1, read as the reverse complement.
GAGGTAAAGATTTATATATGAGAAGTCCTGTTTTGGTCACCGAAAAAGTATCGGGTTTTATCGGTAACGTATCGGGACCACCAGGAGGGTCTCGGGGGTCCACCAAGTGGGGCCACCAGCCCCGGAGGCTTGCATGGGCCAAGAGTGGGAAGGGACCAGCCCCTGAGTGGGCTAGTGCGCCTCCCACAAAGCCCAAGGCGCAGCTAGGAGGAGAAGGGGGAAACCCTAGGCGCAGATGGGCCTAAGGCCCACCCTAGGGCGCGCCCCCTCTCCCCCTCTTGGCCGCCCCCTCCATCTAGGGCTGCCGCCCCTCTAGGGGTGGGAACCCTAGAGGGGGCGCACCCTCCTCCCCTCCTCCTATAAATAGTTGAGTTTTGGGGCTGCCCAACACAAGACGATTTGATCTCTCCCTGGCGCAGCCCCACCTCTCTCCTCCTCGTCTCTTGCGGTGCTTGGCGAAGCCCTGCTGGAGTACCACGCTCCTCCACCACCACCACGTTGTTGTGTTGCTGCTGGATGGAGTCTTTCTCAACCTCTCCCTCTCTCCTTGCTGGATCAAGGCATGGGAGATGTCACCGGGCTGTACGTGTGTTGAACGCGGAGGTGCCGTACGTTCGGCACTAGGATCTCCGGTGATTTGGATCACGACGAGTACGACTCCTTCAACCCCGTTCTCTTGAACGCTTCCGCTTAGCGATCGACAAGGGTATGTAGATGCACTTTCCTTCCCCTCGTTGCTAGATTACTTCATAGATTGATCTTGGTGATGCGTAGAAAATTTTGAATTTCTGCTACGTTCCCCAACAGCTCGGCGCCGAGATCCGATTTGGCACCCTCAGCTTCATCGCCGACGACTCAGCGTGGCTTCAGGAATCCCTGCTAGACGTGGAGTTGCTGCCCATCCGAGGTGCAGCACACTTCCGCACGTCTACTTACGGAGTTCTTCTCCGACAACCGCCAGTCCTATACCGAGCGACACCCCTTCTTCCCGCTGGACGCCGTCACAGGCGCTCCGGGTGTTCACGGCTCCAGTGTTGGGTCAAGCATGCCGTGGCTCTTCAAGCCGCGACCGAGCAGGTGGTGGTGCTCGAACCCGACGAGCCCGTCCTTGACCTGTTTGCCACTCTGCACGATGAGTCCATGGACGAACCCAAGAGAAGTAGTATGTGAAGTTTAAGCTTCAATCAAGACAATTTCTCTTTAAATCTTCATACAGTTAAGTTTCAAGAGCATAAATTATTTCAACAACTTCTAGACACAAACATATTTACTAGCACTGCTTTCAGCCACACTGTAAGATTCGAGCATATAATTTGATTTAAAATGACTTGATATGTTGGACAGAAAATCAGTTCGAGGATAACTAGAAGGAACAAGAAACAAAAGGAACAAGCACAAATATGAAACATGACTTCACAACTATACGACTGATTAAAAGCCTCTGCCTCAAGAAACCAGATCGCTACCAATTACCCCCTCTGTCCTGAATTAGTTCATTCTGATTTGCTGGAATTTAGTCTATTCTGAGCAGCCTAATAATTATTTCAGAAATTCCTAATAAATCCTAGAGGCCCATTCAGTCCATTTGTGCAAGGCAAGGGATACTACTAAAGTTTAGTCCCACATTGCTAGTTTAATGGGAGTTGGACCTTCTTATAAGGGATGTTCTTTCCCCACTTGTACGAGCATGAGAACAACAGGGATATCCACGTGCGCTCCTCCTCCGCCGCCCGCCTCGCCGCGCCGCGCCGCGGGTTGCGGGAATGAGCCGAGCCGATATCTAGCCCTTCGGCTACTGGCTGTTCGCTTCGCCTCCGTCTGTTCGTTTCAGCTCTCGGCACAACCTCTCGCCTCCTTCTCTTGCGCCTATAAAAGGAAGGTCGCTCCTCTCAGAGAGGCGCACCAGAATCTCTTCCTCCAGCCTCCGAAACCGCACCTCTTTGAGTCCTGTACGGGAGAAGGGTGATAAGGTTTTTGGGGAGCGCTCTGCGCGACTACTGACTGACTCCTTCGTCACGGACGCCCCGGACTCCGACGACTCACTAGTAGAAAACGGATCATTAGTACCGGTTTGTAAGGGCCTTTAGTGCCACCGGCACTAAAATTTCGGCACTAAAGCCCCCCCCCCCCTTTAGTACCGGTTCAGCACGAACCGGTGTTAAAGTGCCACCACGTGGCGTGCGCTCGCGCCCTGGTACGGGGGACCTTTAGTACCGGTTGGTGTTACCAACCTGTACTAAAGTTTTTTTTTTGAATTTTTTGGAAAAAAATTGATTTTTTTATTTTAAAATTTTCTGAATTATTTGATGATTTAGTCTCTAATCACCTCTCTTAACTGCTCAAGTGTGGATCACTCATTCCAAATCATCTAACTTCCCAACCGGTCACCCATCCCTCTCACTACTCCGGCCCGAGCACGCTTAACTTTCAGGTTCCATTCTCCTTTGTTTCCGAGTCTGCACTTGTTGTTTTTCTGACAATAGTAAGATGCCAATCCTATTAACCTTCAGGAGTTTAGCTTGAGCATGAAGTCACACATTTCACCGTTTGAGTTTGAAACTATTATTCTAAAAAAAACAGTAATTATTTAGTAACGCTAATATTTCTTGAATAAGTTTGACCATAGTTTGACCAGATTTGACCAAAATTCAAAAAATTGAAATAATTATTTAGTAACACTAATATTCTAGAATAACTAGTTTGACCATTGTTTGACCACAGTTTGCCCACAGTTTGAATATTTTTCAATTTTTTCCACTCTAGATCTTAAAAGCCCCGTAACTTTTTTTCTATTAGGTTTTTGAGGATTTTGCAAATGTTTAACGGGTTCCCCCTGTTAAATTCAGATGTAACTTTTCGAGTAGATGATTTTTCATATAAAAAACTTTTTCATCCGAGTTAGTATGCAAAAGTTATGCCCATTTTTACAAATTTCAGAGAGATTTTGCAAATAAAGTCAAAATTCACATTTGCAAATTTTCCCAACAACTAAACCGCATATCACATGGGAAACTTATTTTCTTTTATTTTTTTGACATTTCCATCATTTTCGTTTATTTTTTTTAAAATTGAAAAGGCGATCAGGGGGGTAGAGTTTGAAAATTGCCCTATAGTGCCGGTTTGTGTCTCCAACCGGTACTATAGGTCAGACCCCGTTAGTACCGGTTCATGGCACGAACCAGTACTAAAGGTTAGACCTTTAGTACCGGTTCGTGCCACGAACCGGTACTAAAGGTGATCGTGGGCCCCGGCCTGACGCCAGCCTGCCACCACCCCTTTAGTACCGGTTCGTGCCACGAACCGGTACTAAAGGTTCAACATGAACCGGCATTAATGCAAATCCGTTCGAACTGGCACTAATGGTACCATTAGTACTGGCTCAAATATAAACCGGCACTAATGTGCTTCACGTTTGACCATTTTTCTACTAGTGACTTCTTCCCCGACATCGACAATCTCCTCAACGACATGGCTGGCGAGGACACCGACCCCAAGTCCAGTGCTACTGCTGCTGCTGTCCCGTATGTCTTCTCCTTTCTGTTAGATGTCCTGCCACAGTTTCTCGTACTAGTACTTGTCCTAAATATGTTAAGTTCTACCTCATATATGCAACTAGTTCTACTGTCTACTATAGATATGATTAGCTACGGTTCATATATGCAGAAGCTATTTTCCTTCTCTCTGTCAGGACGTATGACTTGTTTTATCTCTACTATATTAGTCATGCTTTATCTAATATTTCTGTTAATAAAATCATTCGGTAAATTGCTCATATTTCCAACAGATTTGTCTAGATATCGATATATTTATACGTTTTAGTGTTAGACACATTCATATGTAAACAAATTTAAAACAAATACTTTGGGACGGATGAATACATAAGAAAATGAACACTTTTGGTCCAATCTTTACCTTTTTCCACCAAATATCCTGCCTCGTGTGTTTGTATCTTCGAAGCCTTCAACCTCTAAGAACAGATGATGATCCCTCTTGTTCTCTAGCTTAAATAATGCCTGAATGTGGATATTTGTTTTCGAGCAACAGGAAGCCAAAACCATCATCTTGACAATATATGTCGCTACTCCTATTCACTTGATGAAGGGGTGTTGATTGTCCGAGTCGAATACCATACAGACCTCGTACCAAAACCTAACATCTAAAGCCGAAGGCCTCAACCAGGCCACATTGTCAGGTGTAGGGCACACACCGGTCCGATGCATTCTCAGAGGTTGCCTCCGCCGTCTTCCACCAATCCATCTTCAGAGCAGGTACGGACGCATCGACCTTGTCAGGCCCGTCGTCGATGCCACCACGACACCAGACAATGTCACCTCCCTACGCACGTCCATCATCACACATCCGTCGCCGAGACCCTGCCACGGCACGCCACCGAGATTCCACGCCGTCGATGCGTCACATGGAACACCGCTCCACCGCTGGAATCGTCCACCGGTCCCTCCAGCCAATGCACACCTCCAAGAATGGAGCCCCCACGGGGGAAACAACACCTGAGTGCTGCCATCATCTGATCAACTGATCAAGGGTTTCCCCCAGAGGTAGCGGAAGGAGGCGGGAACTTCAACTCGATGATGCCTCCAAGAAGGAAACCGCCAAGGGTGTCACCATCACTGGCTCCGGCCATCGACCGAAGACAAGGTCTTCACCAGGATCTTGTCCCACGATCGTCCATCCAACATCTTGTGCATAGGCCAGACCACCTTCAAAGCCCCAGATCTGGCCTCCTAGATTCTGTGACCACCCGCACCAGCACTGCCACCGTGAGAGCCCTGGCACACCAGCCACTGCCTCCATGTGCCACTACTGGAGTCCGGGGGAGGGCTGCCACCCCAACTCGCCAAACCGGGAGAGCCGCTAGGAAGGATCTCGCGCGTGCTCATCTCCATCACTAATCCGGAGCCAAAGCCACCAGATTGTCGACGAAGTTCTGCCTTGGCTAGGGACATCACCAAGCTATGCCACCGCGGGTCGCCTGAGCCTCACCCGTTGCCACCTTCCAGGGCCGCTACCCAAGGATCCAGGCCGGACGTCGCCGCCGTCGCCGAACCGCCAAGCCGCCGTGACCGCGTCGACGATCAGAGCGACCACCAAGGCCCCGAGCGCACCAGGTCTGAGGCAAGGCCCAGCCAGCTGCCGGCAACACGCACAAGGCCCCGGCGAACCCAGCCCTCTGCGACCCGGACAGGTAGTCGGGTACCCATGGTGTAGCCGCTTGACCCGGCCAGGCGCCGCTGTGCCGTGGATCGGCACAACGCCTTCGTTGAAGCCGTCGTTCCATGCCATGGGACAACTAGCGAGGAGAAGAGAGATCCCTGCCGCCACCTACGCCGATCGGACTTTGCTCGGTGGTGCGCACCGGCAGCGGCGAGGGAAGGACGCTGGAGGGGAGGAGGCCTAGCCCCGGCGGTTAGGGTTCGCCCGCGAGAGGACCTCTCGCGGGAGCAACGCTCCACCCCCACCCCCCCCCTCCCCCCCCCCCCCCCCCCCCCCCCCCACACACACACACCTACATGCCACAAATTCCCTCCCGCCCTCAATGTGCTTGTCTTTTACGATTAATTCCGGTCAAGCATATGCATTATCATTTTCTTACTTGGGATTACATTAGCTCCTTTCGGATTTGGCGTACTCGCGTTCTCTAGCTAATTAGCCGAAAAGTGCATAGGAGTGCGTGTCCGGTGCATCTCTAGCTAATTAACCGAAAATGGCAAATGAGTGAGTGCCCGGTGCATCTCTAGCTAACTTGTACGGAGTACTATACTACTCCCTCCGTTTCATAATATGAGAATGTCAGCAGTCGGAAGTTAAGAAATTAATTCAATCTTCTGTATCTATGACAACAACATGAACAAAGATATCGAAAGCAATTCCCACAAGGTTCTTTGCACTGAGCACATGCACGTGCTGATCCAGTCGATGAACCTGGCAGCGTACGCCACATATGCCATGTAGTTGTGGATTGCCAATCCGGGGTCTCTGTTTGGCAGTGCGGCATGGGTTTGCTGTGTGGTGCGGTGTGTGCATCAGTGCATGCTTGGCATGCTACACGCATGTGAAGCTGTCAACCCTTGTACCGAGGAAGCCCGGGAAAATCATGGTCGATCGAACTTCGCTACGTACGTACAAAGAAAACTGGAAACCCTCCGCAAGTAGTGAACGTGTCAGGTTACAGCACTTGGGAGCTGGCAAGCCGTATTAATGAACTACCAGGATACATGATACTACAAGCAAGCCATTACGGAAGATTTCGCTGAAGAAAGACGTTAGGTGCCATGGGGCCATGCATTGTGGCTCTGGATTCTAGCCAAAATCAAGTGAAGCACCGGAGAAACCGGGTCAGATGGATCAACTGCGAAAACGGAAGGGCCGGCAAGTGCGCGCTAGTAGTTGCGTGCAAGCTCCACGAACTCCTTGTTTGCAGCCTTCAACGAGTATTTTGCGGGCTGGCCTAGCTATATACAGCAAGCCAGAAGGTTGATGAGCTGCTACAAAAGTACTACTACTCGAGGTCAGTAATTATCAGCTTTGGTGATATTTTTCATTTTTCCTTTTTGCCTTTGAGACGGGATTACAGAACTTGGGAATATCCCACCGTTGGATGAAGATGGTGATGGGGCATTTGCACGAGTTCGCTTTGGTGGACGAGGCTCACTGTACGTTGCTTGGGCGACAGCAGAGCGTTACTTTACGTGCTTGTATCTCCCTGTGTCCACCAAGCTTGTAGTACATGCCCATGGAGCATGTGTGTGTGCACCATGGAAGTGTGCATGTGTGTCGTGCAAGCACAATTTCCCAAACCATGCGCATCCCGCACTCGCACACTCCCCGGCCTGATGCACATGCACCGATGCGCCTGATCAATACTCTTTCCCATTTCGTGTGCCAGTTTAACATTCTTCAACACCATCTGTGCTGCGATGTGGCAATATCAGAGATCACATGACTCGTGTGGATGGCCGCCAGCACTGCGTCGCCTGTAGGGATGGCCACCCTATTTTTGTTCGTGGACGTCGACGTTTTTGTTTTCCCGTGGAGGGATGTGGGTACCATGTCCCACGTGAACAAAACGCCAGGGATCGGCCAGCTTTCCACACTGCTCTGTAACATGCGCATGCACAAAAAAATCTCGCTGCGTCAAGCGGTCAACTGATTCTGTATGGCACTATCGCCTATCATGATCCGACATCGTACGGTATTGGTGTTTAGGGTTTAGGGTATAAGGTCCAAAAGCACTATGAAATCTTTCAAAAGTACAAAAGTTACATTATGTACGAGTTCTAAGGTAATCCTTTTACTTCATTCGGCTGGTATGCAAGGACATGATTCCGAAAGGATAATTCCCATATTCTGGAGTCGGACTGACAGACATTGATCCAAATACTCAATGCCGGTGATTTTCATTTGACGGATTATGGTGTACTGTACTGCCTCATAATGTGAGGAGTACCTGCAAGATGACCGTTTATACGAGTTTACCGTTTGCCGTTGTTCATGTAATTATGTTGCCCATGCCATAGCGAATTTTGGATACCATTCGACTACGGCTTTTATATCATGGCTAGTCTAACCCAGACTTTGCATCAGTATGGTTGCCAATGACTCCGCTGAGCTCCTTGGTTAATGAAATCATTTAAAAAAATACTTGTTTTGCATGCATATGTATGGGAGCCACCATACAATACAAATAAATTTGTAACCAAGAACTAAGCTAATATATGAGCACCTATAATCTAATCATTGTAAAGGCATCATCATCAGGGTTAAAGTGGTGCATGGTAGTCGAATAGGTAAGATGCAAGATAAGATTTTTATGTTATCACACACATGGGAAAATCACAAGATTGACACACACATTTACAAAGTAGGAAAAAGAGTTTCTTCAGTTCCTTCAACACTATTTTTCCTTCCCTGGCAATGCGAGGAGTATTGCATACTAGATTTATTACAAGGGTGAATGAAGAGCACGAAAGCAGAAGGGGTCAAGGGGCGTGAAAAACTTGACACTATCTTCATGCAAGGAGTGGTGGTTGTCGAGGAGGAAATAAGTGGGAAAGAGAATTGATATGTGTTATTATGATGATGGAAATTATGCCATCATCACATTAGACATATATATGAAATAGCTACGTTGTTTAATTGGTATGTCATTTTATTTATTCCGTGACAATGCACGGGCACCAAACTAGTTGATGTTAAGAGCAACTCCAACTCGCCGACCCAAACGGACGGCGATTTTATCTATTTTTTGTCCGTTTGGGTCGGCCAGACGGACATGGATGTCCGCTTTCATGTTTGGTTCGACGTATGCGCCCAACGCTCGCCCAACCCATTTTAACGGCGCCGACAAAAAAAGTGCATGCATATTTAAAATAAAAATAACTTAATTAAACATTAAAGCCGGTCACGAAGGCCGGCGAGAATCCACGTGTCCACATTAGCATTAAATAAAACTAAAAGCAAACTAAACTATGAGGCGGTGCGCTGCCCTGGGTGTCGTCGTCGTCGTCCTTGGGGTCGGTGAGGTCGATGAGCGTCGGTGCAGGGCTGGCCTAGGGGAACGTCGTGTTCCAGGCGGCGGCGATGTCGGCCACAGGCAGCGCTGGCGCGGGGGGGCTGTGCGGCCGCGTATGCAGTCGCGGCCTGGCGCGCCTCCTCCTCGGCCTCGCGCTGCTCCTCCTCGAGGTCGCGCTCGAGCATCTCCTCGTACTCGCCGCGACGGCGCTCCTCGGCCAGTTGTCGCTGGCGCCACGTCTTGAGGTAGGCCGCCTCTTGCGCCGGGGTCGCCTCCATCCAAACCGGTGGCGCGGAGATCCACTCGCACACTACTCCCATCCAGTTGTGGCGCTCGATGGGGGACGACTCTGGCTCGGGCACCGACTATGGCTCAGCTCGGCTTTGACGCGGTGTCGGGGAGGGGACGGCGGGGCCACCGACGGCAGCATGCAGTCGCCCGCCGCGGAGAGGCAATGGCATGCGCCATGGCCGCCTCGTACCGAGCCTCCTCTTCCTCCACCGCCTTCACCCTGCGTCGCCTGTCCTCCTCGCTCTCCCGGTAGACCGCCGCAAGGGCCGCCTGGTCCTCCTCGCGGACAACGAGCGGCGGCGGCGGCACACTGCGGTCGACGTCGCGCACGCCGCGTCGCCCACCTCCTCGTGCTCGAAGGCAAACCAGCTCACCCAGTTGGGCGAGTCGGTTGCGTAGGCGGGGTTGCGGCGTTGGTGGATTTGGGAGCAACGTAATGCCTGCATCTTTGACGGAGCGACACCATCGATCACCTTCACCTCCGACACCATCAAGGACGAGGCACGACTATGGGCCAAGGCGGGCGCCACCGGAATGCAAAACATTATCCCCGGCGTGTAGTCTCTAGTTTCTGATCGCGGGGCTGAGCATACCCCCATCTGTTGTGCTCCTTCGCTTGTACACCATGCCTACCGCGCACATGGCTTTGTTAGCGATGTAATTCCATGCTTGTACTCTTCTCCTATCAATACAAAGATACGCAGCTTGCGTATTCGTGAGCATGGTAACGAACTCCTCGAGTAGGGGCATTGGCCATTTCTTTCCGCGTCCAAATGCTGGTTCATGGCCCACATGTTGTTTCCGTGCCACCAGCCCTGTGGTTAGCAAAACTTTAAAAGTTTGCAGATTTGAAAAAAGTTCACTAAAAGGGTTAACAAAAATTAAGAAACGCTTTTTGCGGATTTAAAAAAGCTTTATGAAACTTTGGAAAAATAAGTTCACAAAGTTGAAAAAAGCTCATAAGTTTGGGAAATAGAAAAAAGTTCACTGAAAAAGTTTAACAAAAACTAAAAAATGTTTGACGGGTTTCAAAAAGTTTATGAAATTTGGAAGAAAAAAAGTTTGCAAAGTTGAAAAAAGCTCATAAGTTTGGGAAATAGTTTATGATTTTGGAAAAAATCAAATTTCAAAAAAAATTACGCATTTGAGAAAAAGAAAAGGAATAAAGAAAAAGAAAGAGGTAATGTCACCGGTGGTGTCTAAACTTGCCACCGTTGTTTATTTTAACGTCTAAACTTGAGAAATACGGCAACCTGGCACTAGAGGAGCGTGCAAATACAATGATAATGTCATCCGTAGACGTATAATGTGCTGACGTGGCATCGTATTTTCATTAGCATGCACACATGGCATGTGACCCACTTTTAATAAATGGCTTGCTTTATACTCCTTCTGTAAACTACTCCCTCCGTTCCTAAATATTTGTCTTTCTAGACATTTCAAATGACTACTACATACGGATGTATGTAGACATATTTTAGAGTGTAGATTCACTCATTTTGCTTCGTATGTAGTCACTTGTTGAAATGCCTAGAAAGACAAGTATTTTAGAACGTAGGGAGTAATATAAGAGCATTTAGATTACTAAAGTAGTGATCTAAATGTTCTTATATTAGTTTACGGAGAGAGTATATGACTAGCATTAGTGGGTTTTACATGGACTGCAATCCGTTCAGCTCGTTCGCACATGTTAGCTTTTTTTAGAAACTTGTAAATTGTAATCACAGTAATAAAAATAAATTTAAAATATTCATGTGATATAAATATTATAAGTACAAATAAATATCTTATTTTAAAAGCATTCATGTAATTTTTTAAAATATTCACTTATTTATATTTGGATTATATTAAAAACATTTAGTAATCACAAAATTATGAATTGTTTAGTAAATGTAAAAAAAGTATACCTTATGGGTTGTATTTAAATTATAAAAAAATATGAACAAAAACAATTTTACTAATATTCACTTGTGATAACTATCACTCGTGGCATATATTCTTAATTTCTATATAATTGAAATATAGTCAGACGTATATATTTATAAAAATAATTGAAATTATATTTTTTTTCATAATTACGATTATTTTTAAATTATACAAAAAAATTAAACAACATTATGAATTATAAGATTGTCCATACAGTTATTAAAATGTTAGTATAATTATACTAATATTTATGAATTATTTTTAAGAAATATTTTATTATTATAATTTAAAGAAACAATTTTATAATCATAAATACTATTTTTTAAATATGATTTTATCCAAAATAATACGTCAATACATTTGAAAATTTCAAAAATTACTTGAAAGTTTTGCTAAATAATTTATATGCATAATATTTATAACAGATGAATGTTTGAACTTTAGTTTATTACTATCATTACAATTTACATACTTTTTACAAGTTCTAATAAATAAAAGAAAGCTATCACGTGCAACATGGGCCGACAGACTGCGCGCCCATTTGAACCGCATGGGGGTTTGCGAAAAAAATTAAACCACACGGTGTGCAAAACCGAACCGAAAACCAAAAACCAAACCGAACTGAAATTTCGGTTTTTACAGTTTTCGGTTTCAGTTTCAGTTTTGAATTTTAGAAACCACTAGTTGACTGCCCGTACATTGCCACGGGCCAACACTCATTTCTTCTCTCTATTCTAACAAACACCATGCATCACTTTAGCTGCTCTTTTTCATTGAACTTGTCGTCCATCACATTCTCTTCCCATACATCATTTAGCATCTCAATCATTGCCCCTTGCTTCCCATACATCATTTATCCTCTCAATCGTCCCCCTTGACTCTACATGTAGCTTTTATGTCATCATTTTGTTGTCTCACTCTTACTATGTACGTCGTCTAAAGTGAAACACCATAAAAGATGTGAGATATAAGGCACTTCACTGTACTAAAAATATTAAGAAAAGGGGGCATATGGACACGAAATAACGCACGCGCCATTCCAATGTCGGCGCCGGTGAAATGTCGCATCCGCTTTGGGCATGCATCATTGCGAAGCGACCGTTCTACAATGGCATGAATGCTGGACATCTGGCATCTGTCGGGAACGCACACGGGCAAGTGAAGAGGGTTTGGGTGAGTCAGGGTAGTCAAGAGCGGGCATGGTAGCGGTCCATACGCTCACAAAGGCCCCCCTCCCACTTTGTCTCCGTTTACGGGGAAAAGCGTGTCCGGACTGGCCTACGAACCAATACAAGACCGCGTCCGATGGAAGAACACATCCGGAGGGTTGCTGGCGGTTTGAAGGTCGGTGTTAGAGATACCCTAAGACTTTTATTGCATCGTTATCATCACATCTTGTCCTCCACAAGCCCTTCCACTCTGATTCTACAGAATATAACTAAATGAGAACCTCTTTGGTCATTGCGTCACCAATATGTTACATCGTCACCCTGCACCAAATCCACTTTGATCCTACTGAAAATAGCTAAATAAGAACCAAGAAAGAAAGAGGTATACAAAAAGCATGTCAATTATTATTCAGTAACTAACCAATGGCTTCGAAATCGGTTGAGAAATAGTTGAAGCCAATCTATTTTAACCATTGTCAAAGGGATTGATGAAGTTCAAAGAAAATTTCACGACCACCCTCAGTTTGTTCAACCAATTTATGCTTAATAGCTCCAAAACTTGTGGAATATAAGGAATATTATAAAAGCTATACCCTGAAAGGTGAATAATTAGCTATGTTTTTTTACTGTTTCAAAGCATAGACGAATAACCTTTTTGGTTGCTTCTAGGGATGAGACATACAACATGATATAAGTATTCAATGGCAGCTGACTGAACCATAGTAGAAGAAGCAGAGTTATCCCATCCACTGCTAGCCTAGCATCAAGAACTGGGCCTGGGTCAGCGCCTCCACAGTAGGAACCAACCACACTTGCGTCCCCAGCCAATCTTGGTGGACTAGGGAAGGGGGGATCCATTGCCTGCTGCTAACCGCCGTGAAGCAAGCCTCGGCCATAGCCTTGTGACCTTGGCCCAGAAAAGCAACCACGACGCCATGTCTATGACTATCGTCGCTGATGCACTAAATGGTGTGGCAATGTAACGACAACCTCCACCTCGGGCCGTGCCCACAAGGAGAAATCCTGTTGCTCGCGGGCATCACCCTGACCGAGCCCAACCACAGCTGCCCGAAGTAGGAACCACCGTCCCGCCTCGAGCCTAGATCTGGTCCGCCTGAGTATGAGCCGTAGATCCAAGACCAGGCCGTCAGATCCTTGACGCTGATGTCTCTATAGGATTGCACCGCCTTCACCACGCCCATCGCCTCGACCTGCAAGGGTCTCCGCCACCACCCCGTGTTGCCCGCTCTACACCATCCGCCAAAGGAGACGGCTTGAACAAAGCTAGCACGCCACCGCCAAGCCGGATGCACATCCCACCACGCCCAAGCCGTCGACCAGCTGGAGCCACTCCTGCCACGCCCAAGTCGCCGTGGCAGATCACTCCCCACCAGAGACCCAGAGGTCCTCTACCCACGCCCCGCGCCACAAGCTAAATCCTAGCTATAACCCTGTTGAATCTGGCCAGGACTTGGCCCACACGCAGCCGCCCGTTGCCAACACAATCGCGTCCACTACACTTCGAATGGACCCAACATATTTACAAGGCAAGAAAAGTAAGTACTGTTAGAATTTGAAAAAGAATACCAGATAATAGGTGCAAGTTGCTTCATCTTCTATTTATTCTTCAATACCAAATGAGGTTTTATTTATTGGATTTCCAGTAAAGCTGCATTAACATATGAAAATACGGATGAAACAATATAAAAGGAACGTAACATAGCTTATCATTGCTGGTCTTAAAGAAAGAGCAAGTATATGATAGCAATATCTATGCATTTACGAATTGAATATGCAGATTCAATTAGATAGCTACAAGTAACAAGCTAAAAGATAACTCACGAAGTTTCAATAAAATTGGCAAGTTATCTTATAGTATTACTCCTATTAGAAACTTCATGCATAGGTTCCTGGGTAGGTTGTGAAAATAATTATTTTTTCATGGACTCATAACACATAACCATACCACGTTCACATGTTTATGCTCATGAAGAAAACCAGATACAACTGTGTAAGTTAAGAGAATGCGGGACTGTATCCTTCAACGTATTAGTGGATAAGCCCCTATAGGGAAAAATAGAAATATTTCATAAATGAGAATCAATCTATAGATTATTTGTCATGGGCCTGCATATTGCAGATGCTTAGGGCCTAGAAGCTACACTAAACAAAAGCCGGCAGGTAAGCAGGAGGAAGCTTCGACCTTTCAGTCGGCGTCCAGCGCACATCACTGGCCCCGAACGGACCAAGTAATGAGATTGGTTGTTTCCAATGAGGAGTCGTCATGTTGGTGTTTATTGATTTTTCTTTTAGTAGCTTTTTCTTACTCTATATGCTAGTCATTTTTGGGTAGATTATAAATTGAACACGAACCATGTATCCTCCTCTGCTCTGATTCTAACTGCTGCTGTTGCAGCTGCCTATACCCAATCTTTTTGTTCTTTTCTGCTCTAGTTCCTTGATCTGCTCCTTTCTACTTGCTGCTACAAAGGTCAGGTGGTGTCTAACATTATTTAAACATGGAAAGTGAATGTGCACCTAGTAAATGTCAGTGAGTGTGCTAGTATATGTGCATCCAATTCAATTCATAATTTTTTTTGCTGACGAAAATAATCTCCAAAATAGTGTGGACTAAATTATTTTAAATTGCAATGATGTGGAAAACTAAAAAGCCAATTTATTACATCACCAATAACATCAAAATAGAAGTATTTGAAATGGCCACGAGACTGAATATAAATTTGGAATTTGTAAATGTTATGAAAATTTATATTCTTACATCTACTTTTTACCTGATCCCTTTTACTCAAAGGTAAAACACACTATAGAATTTAGCATGTACATGTGCACATGCAGTTAGGGGCTAGGGGCAAGCTACAAAATTATTCAGTCCAGCTTCAGTATATATTCATCTAAACTATGATTCATTCACAACCACATCAATTGTCATGCTGAGAAAGAGAAAGCTCTGATGCTTAATGCTTATATTTTTGAAAATTTGGTGGTCCAACACAGCATGAAACATTACCGGTACAAGATGTAACACGAGACAAAAATCAAGGCTCTCCCTCGCCGTGCTATAAGCTCCATATGAAATTCGTCAATGCCCATCAGCCTTATCCACCACAATATAGCCCTGACACACAAACAATAGAGTGATGTCTACTACACAACCTTCTTCTTGTAGACGTTGTTGGGCCTCCAAGTGCAGAGGTTGGTAGGACAATAGCAAATTTCCCTCAAGTGGATGACCTAAGGTTTATCAATCCGTGGGAGGCGTAGGAAGATGGTCTCTGTCAAACAAGCCTGCAACCAAATAGCAAAGAGTCTCTTGTGTCCTCAACACACCCAATACAATGGTAAATTGTATAAGTGCACTAGTTCGGCGAAGAGATGGTGATACAAGTGCAATATGGATAGTAGATAAAGGTTTTTGTAATCTAAAAATATAAAACAGCAAGGTGGCAAGTGGTAAAAGTGAGCGTAAACGGTATTGCAATGCTAGGAAACAAGGCCTAGGGTTCATACTTTCACTAGTGCAAGTTCTCTCAACAATAATAACATAATTGGATCATATAAAAATCCCTCAACATGCAACAAAGAGTCACTCCAAAGTCACTAATAGCAGAGAACAAACGAAGAGATTATTGTAGGGCACGAAACCACCTCAAAGTTATCATTTCTGCTCGATCTATTCAAGAGTCCGTAGTAAAATAACACAAAGCTATTCTTTCCGTTCAATCTATCCTAGAGTTGGTACTAGAATAACACCTTAAGACACAAATCAACCAAAACCCTAATGCCACCTAGATACTCCAATGTCACCTCAAGTATCCGTGGGTATGACGATATGCATCACACAATTTCAGATTCATCTATTCAACCAACACAAAGAACTTCAAAGAGTGTCCCGAAGTTTCTACCGGAGAGTCAAGACGAAAATGTGTGCCAACCCCTATGCATAAGTTCACGAGGTCACGGAACTCGCAAGTTGATCACCAAAACATACATCAAGTGGATCACGTGATATCCCATTGTCACCACAGATAAGCACATGCAAGACATACATCAAGTGTTCTCAAATCCTTAAAGACTCAATCCGATAAGATAACTTCAAAGGGAAAACTCAATCCATTACAAGAGGGTAGAGGGGGAGAAACATCATAAGATCCAACTATAATAGCAAAGCTCGCGATACATCAAGATCGTTCTGAATCAAGAACACGAGAGAGAGAGAGAGAGAGAGAGATCAAACACATAGTTACTGGTATATACCCTCAGCCCCGAGGGTGAACTACTCCCTCCTCATCATGGAGAGCGCCGGGATGATGAAGATGGCCATCGGAGAGGGATTCCCCCTTCAGTAGGGTGCCGGAATGGGTCTAGATTGGTTTCCGGTGGCTACAGAGCCTTGCGGCGGCGGAACTCCCGATCTAGGTTTCTTTCTGACAGTTTTGGGTTATATAAGAGGAGTTGGAGTCCGGAACAAGTCAGGGGGTCCCCGATGTAAGGGCATTTTATCCCTTAGTTGGTTTTGGTGATTGATGACAATACTTTTGCGGACTAATCATGTGCATCGAATATTTCAGATATATATTGACTAGGCACAAGATGATATGGTTCCCCTCGAAGGCTATGGAAGACGACGTTTCTCTACGTTTCTTTTCGGTGGTATTGAGTCGTAGGGAAGCCGTACTATTAAGAGGGGGTCTGCGTCGGAAAGGGTGGGTGGATTCATCACGTACACATCTTCCTTTGTACCTCCTTTTCTTCTAGCCTTTGGAGCATCCTATGTTTTCCTTGTCTATGCGAATAAAGCTCATGCTTGCTGAACTAGGGCGTGTGGTAGTACTGCCCCACAGAGCGGTAGTACCGCAGGCCCTTGCGGTAGTACCGTCCACCGGTGCGGTAGTACCGCTTCCTGGCAAGCGGTAGTACTGTGGCCGGAGTCCAGATGTTGTCACCCTCTCCTCAGTGGGTGGTGATGACCCACAAGTATAGGGGATCTATCATAGTCCTTTCGATAAGTAAGAGTGTCGAACCCAACGAGGAGCAGAAGGAAATGATAAACGGTTTTCAGCAAGGTATTCTCTACAAGTACTGAAATAAGTGGTAACAGATAGTTTTGTAATGAGATAATTTGTAACGAGCAACAAGTAACAAAAGTAAATAAAGTGCAGCAAGGTGGCCCAATTCTTTTTGTAGCAAAGGACAAGCCTGGACAAACTCTTATATAAGGAAAAGCGCTCCCGAGGACACATGGGAATATCGTCAAGCTAGTTTTCATCACGTTCATATGATTCGCGTTCGGTACTTTGATAATTTGATATGTGGGTGGACCGGTGCTTGGGTGTTGTTCTTACTTGAACAAGCATCCCACTTATGATTAAACTCTATTGCAAGCATCCGCAACTACAACAAAAGTATTAAGGTAAACCTAACCGTAGCATGAAACATATGGATCCAAATCAGCCCCTTACGAAGCAACGCATAAACAAGGGTTTAAGCTTCTGTCACTCTAGCAACCCATCATCTACTTATTACTTCTCAATGCCTTCCTCTAGGCCCAAATAATGGTGAAGTGTTATGTAGTCGACGTTCACATAACACCACTAGAGGCTAGACAACATACATCTCATCAAAATATCAAACGAATACCAAATTCACATGACTACTAATAGCAAGACTTCTCCCTTGTCCTCAGGAACAAACGTAACTACTCACAAAGCATATTCATGTTCATAATCAGAGGGGTATTAATATGCATAAAGGATCTGAACATATGATCTTCCACCAATTAAACCAACTAGAATCAACTACAAGGAGTAATTAACACTACTAGCAACCTACTAGCACCAATCCCAGACTTGGAGACAAGAATTGGATACAAGAGATGAACTAGGGTTTTGAGATGAGATGGTGCTGATGAAGATGTTGATGGAGATTGCCCTCTCCCGATGAGAGGAGTGTTGGTGATGACGATGGCGATGATTTCCCCCTCCGGGAGGGAAGTTTCCCCAGCAAAACAGCTCTGTCGGAGCTCTCGATTGGATCCGCCAAGGTTCCGCCTCGTGGCGGCGGAGTTTCGTCCCGAAAGGTTGCTTCTTATTTTTTTTCTCGACGAAAGACTTCATATAGTAGAAGATAGTCATCGGAGAGCCACCAGGGGGCCCACGAGGCAGGGGTGCGCGCCCCTAGGGGGGCGCCCCCCCACCCTCGTGAGAAGGGTGTGTGCCCCCTGGTCTTCATCTTTGGCGAGAATTTTTCATTATTTATTATAAGGTGTTCCGTGGTGTTTCAGGACTTTTGGAGTTGTGCAGAATAGGTCGCTAATATTTGCTCCTTTTCCAGCCCAGAATTTCAGCTGTCGGCATTCTCCCTCCTTATGTAAACCTTGTAAAATAAGAGAGAATAGCCATAAGTATTGTGACATAATGTGAAATAACAGCCCATAATGCAATAAATATCGATATAAAAGCATGATGCAAAATGGACGTATCAACTCCCCCAAGCTCAGACCTCGCTTGTCCTCTAGTGTGAAAAGCCAAAATCGAAAAATATGTCCACATGTTTAGAGATGAAGGTGTCGATAAAAATAAAATACGGACATGAGAGCATCATGATCATTCTTATAACAGCAACTTATATAATTTTTGTCATATGATCTCTAATGCTAGAGTAATAATTCAATCACAATATCAGCTATGAATCGTAAACTTCACTGAAAACTAACAAACTACAATCTCGGTCATTGAAGCAATTGCAATTTATCATAACATAGGAAAGAGTCAATATATAAGAGCTTTTCAGCAAGTCCACATACTCAACTATCATATAATCTTTCACAATTGATGACACTCACGCAATACTTATGGGTGTGGAGTTTTAATCGGACACAGAGAAAGATAGGGGCTTATAGTCTTGCCTCCCAACGTTTTACCTCAAGGGTAATGTCAATAGCAATAGTTCATGAAAACTCACATCCAATTAGCCATATATACCAGGATCTTTCCAACATACTGTGCTTGCCAAAGGATAAAGTGTAAAAAGGAAGGGTGAAAATCACCATGACTCTTGCATAAGGTAGAAGATAATGATAAAAGATAGCTAGGCCCTTCGCAGAGGGAAGCAGAGGTTGCCATGCACTTTTATGGTTGGATGCACAAAATCTTAATGCGAAAGAACGTCACTTTATATTGCCCTTTGTGATATGAACCTTTATTATGCATTCCGTCGCTTTTATTACTTCCACATCACAAAATCGTATAAAGCTTATTTCTCCCACACCAATCAATCATACATATTTAGAGAGTAATTTTTATTGCTTTGCACCGATGACAACTTACTTGAAGGATCTTATTCAATCCATAGGTAGATATGGTGGACTCTCATGGCAAAACTGGTTTAAGGGTATTTGGAAGCACAAGTAGTATCTCTACTTGGTGCAATGAATTTGGCTAGCATGAGGGGGAAAGGCAAGCTCAACATGTTGGAAGATCCAAGACAATATAATTTATCTCAGATGTAAGAAAACGTCACCCGTTACGTTGTCTTCCTTGTCCAATGTCAAGTCTTTAGCATGTCATATTTTAATGAGTTCTCACGATCATAAAAGATGGCCAAGATAGTATATCTATATGTGAAGACCTCTCTTTCTTTATTACTTCCTATTAATTGCAACGATGACCAAAACTATGCTTGTCAACTCTCAACAACTTTTATTCATCATACTTTTTCTATGTGATCTCATTACTCTCCATGAGATCCATATGATCTCTTTGTTTCTTTTTATTTCTTTCTCTTTTCTTTTATTCACTTAGGATCATGGCAAAACAATCAAGCCCTTGACTCAACACTAATCTTTATTATATAGCTCACGGACTCGATTACATAGAAGGATAATAAAGCAAAACTCACAACTAGATCATGCCACAAACTTTATTCTACTAGATCAAAATACTACTAATAAGATCGAACTAAGGAAAACGGTAAAGATAGGAGTTGTGATACGATACCGGGGCACCTCCCCCAAGCTTGGCGGTTGCCAAGGGGAGTGCCCATACCCATGTTATTATATCTCCTTCATCAAAATATTTTCACGTGTGAGATACTTATTTTGTATACGAGCCAACTCAATCATCTTGAAAGCTTCGATTTCTGTAGGGGTAAGAAGATTATGATCTAGTTGAAGGGTGTCTTCTGTTGCTGGAACTTGGTCCTCCACGACCTTCTTGACCCCTTCATCCTTATTGATCTCGATAGGTTCTTCTCTCTTCAGCTCTATCTTCATTAGCCAAACATCATTTCCCTCATGGTTGGAGGAGGAGGGAGACGACATAGTGCCTGGTCTTGAAAACCCTGACAGAAAACAACTCGAAACAAAGACAGGAGATTTTTGCGTGATACGGGAGTCAAAACCCCCGGGATATTATATAATGAATTTTTACCGACCAAAATACGTATCGTGCAAGAAAACGGAGTCCGGAAGGCACACGAGGTGCTCACGAGGTAGGGGCGCGCCCTCCACCCTTGTGAGGCCCTCGTGTCCTTCCCGGACTGCTACTTAATTTTCTATTTTTCTAAATATTCCAAAACGGAGAAATATTGCCTTAAAAATTGTTTTGGAGTCGGTGTACTTACCGTACCACATACCTATTCCTTTTTGGATTTTGAAACGTTCTGGAAAGTGTCCCTTATGTATTCCTCCGGGGTTACGGTTTCAATAATATTGGTTTCAACATTTATGGGATTACCTGAGATATAATGTTTGATTCTTTGACCGTTTACCACCTTCGGATTTGAGCCTTCGAAGTTTTTGATTTTTATGGAACCGAAACGATAGACCTCCTTGATAACATAGGGGCCTTCCCATTTAGAGAGAAGTTTCCCTGCAAAAAATCTTAAACGAGAGTTGTATAGCAATACATAATCACCTACATTAAACTCACGCTTTTGTATCCTTTTGTCATGCCATCTTTTAACCTTTTCTTTAAACAACTTGGCATTTTCATAAGCTTGGGTTCTCCATTCATCAAGTGAGCTAATATCAAATAACCTATTTTCATCGGCAAGTTTTAAATCATAGTTGAGCTCTTTAATAGCCCAATATGCCTTATGTTCTAGTTCGAGAGGTAAGTGACATGCTTTTCCATATACCATTTTATACGGAGACATACCCATAGGATTTTTATATGCAGTTCTATAGGCCCATAATGCATCATCAAGTTTCTTGGACCAATTCTTTCTAGACCTATTGACAGTCTTTTGCAAAATTAATTTGAGTTCTCTATTACTCAATTCCACTTGACCACTAGACTGTGGGTGATACGGAGATGCAATTCTATGATTGACGTCATATTTAGCAGGCATTTTACGGAAAGCACCATGAATAAAATGTGAACCACCATCAGTCATTAAATATCTAGGGACTCCAAACCTCGGAAAATAACTTCTTTAAGCATTTTAATATAAGTGTTATGATCAGCACTACTAGTTGGAATAGCTTCTACCCACTTTGTAACGTAATCAACAGCAACTAAAATATGTGTATATCCTTTAGAGGCAGGAAAAGGTCCCATATAATCAAAGCCCCAAACATCAAACGGTTCAATAACGAGTGAATAATTCATAGGCATTTCTTGACGTCTACTAATATTACCAATTCTTTGACATTCATCACAAGATAGGACAAACTTACGGGCATCCTTGAAGAGAGTAGGCCAATAAAAACCGGATTGCGTAGGATCTATTCTTGTTCATGCTCAGGTACACAACGTCTAGTAACACCATCTACTCCTTCTTTATAAAGATGCGGGTCATCCCAAAAGTAATGTCTCAAATCATAGAAGAACTTTTTTATTTTGTTGGTATGTGAAGCTAGGTGGTATAAATTTAGCAACTATGTAATTAGCATAATCAGCATACCAAGGGGTACTACGAGAAATACTTATGACATTTAATTGTTCATCAGGAAAACTATCATCAATAGGTAGTGGGTCATCAAGAACATTCTCTAACCTAGATAAGTTGTCTGCAACAGGGTTTTCAGCTCCTTTTCTATCAACAATATGCAAATCAAATTCTTGTAGCAAGAGAACCCATCTAATAAGTCTAGGTTTAGCATCTTTCTTTTCCATAAGATATTTAATAGCAGCATGATCAGTGTGGATAGTTACTTTAGAATCAACAATATAAGGTCTGAACTTATCACAAGCAACTACAACTGCTAAAAGTTCTTTTTCAGTAGTAGCATAATTTCTTTGAGCATTGTCTAGAGTCTTACTAGCATAATGGATAACATTTAATTTCTTATCAACTCTTTGCCCTAGAACAGCACCTACAGCATAATCACTAGCATCACACATAATTTCAAAGGGTAAATTCCAATCAGGTGGCTGAACAATAGGTGCATAGACTAATGATTTCTTAAGTATTTCAAATGCTTCTACACAATCATTATCAAAGACAAATGGTATATCTTTTTGTAATAAATTAGTCAGAGGCCGAGAAATTTTTGAGAAGTCCTTGATGAACCTCCTATAAAATCCGGCGTCACCAAGGAAACTTCTTATACCCTTGATGTCCTTGGGACATGGCATCTTTTCAATAGCATCAACCTTGGCTTTATCAACTTCAATACCTCTTTCAGAAACTTTATGCCCCAAGAAAATACCTTCATTAACCATAAAGTGGCACTTTTCCCAATTCAAGACAAGATTAGTTTCTTCACATCTCTGCAAAACTCGATCAAGATTGCTCAATCAATCATCAAAAGAAAATCCATAGACGGAAAAGTCATCCATGAAAACCTCACAAATCTTTTCACAAAAGTCAGAGAATATAGCCATCATGCATCTTTGAAGGTAGTAGGTGCATTACATAAACCAAAAGGCACACGTCTATAAGCAAAAGTACTAAAAGGGCATGTAAAAGTAGTCTTTGATTGATCTTTAGCCGACACAGGTATTTTAGAGAAACCAGAATAACCATCTAGAAAGCAATAATGTGTAGGTTTGCATAGTCTTTCTAGCATTTGATCGATAAAAGGTAAGGGGTAATGATCTTTCTTAGTAGCCTTATTTAATTTGCGGAAATCAATTACCATCCTATAACCGGTAATAATTCTTTGTGGAATCAATTCATCTTTATCATTAGGAACAACAGTAATGCCTCCCTTCTTAGGGACACAATGAACAGGACTTACCCACTAACTATCAGCAACGGGATAAATTATACCCGCCTCCAGAAGCTTTAGTATTTCTTTTCTTACCACTTCTTTCATTTTAGGATTCAGACGTCGTTGAGGATCACGAACTGGTTTGGCATCTACTTCCCAATTTATTTTATGTTGACATAGAGTGGGACTAATGCCCTTAAGATCATCAAGAGTATATCCAATAGCAGCACAGTGCTTCTTCAGAGTTTTCAATAATCTTTCTTCTTCATGCTTTGAAAGGTCAGCACTAATAATAACAGGATATATCTTCTTTTCATCAAGATAAGCATATTTAAGATTATCAGGCAACGGTTTAAGCTCAAACACGGGATCACCCTTAGGTGGAGGAGGATCCCCTAGGATTTCAACAAGCAAATTGTGTTTTAGCATAGGTTCTTGTTTAAAGAATACTTCATCTATTTCCCTTCTTTCATTCATAAACATATCATTCTCATGGTCTAGCAAATATTGTTCTAAAGGATCATTAGGAGGTACTGCAATAGAAGCAAGACCAAAAATTTCATCCTTACTAGGCAATTCTTCTTCACGGTGTTGTTTACTAAATTTAGAGAAATTAAACTCATGAGTCATATCATCCAAGCCAATAGTAACAACATTCTTTTCACAGTCTATCCTAGCATTAACTGTATTCAAGAAGGGTCTACCAATTAAAATGGGACAAAAGCTATCTTGTGGAGAACTAAGAACAAGAAAATCAGCAGGATATTTAGTTTTCCCGCACAAGACTTCAACATCTCTAACAATTCCCATTGCTGAAATAGTATCTCTATTAGCAAGTTTAATTGTGACATCAATATCTTCTAACTCAGCAGGTGCAATTTCATGCTTGATTTCTTTATGCAAGTCATAAGGTATAACACTAGAACTAGCACCCATATCACATAAGCCATGATAACAATGATCTCCTATTTTAACAGAAATAACAGGCACACCTACCACAGGTCTATGTTTATCTTTAGCACACGGACACGGTTTAGCAATTCTAGCAGTTTCGTCGTAGAACTGAATAACATGCCCATCAATATTATCAGAGAAGAGCTCTTCAACAATAGCAATATTAGGTTCAACTTTAACTTGCTCAGGAGGTGTATATGTTTTAATATTGCTTTTACAAACTACAGTTGAAGCTTTAGCATGATCCTTTATCCTAACAGGGAAAGGTGGTTTCTCGACATAAGAAGTAGGAACAATAGGATCATTATAAGTGACAGTCTTTTCTTCAACTTTAATAGGTGCAGCTACTTTTACTTCTATGGGACGATGATATTTAAACCACTTTTCCTTAGGGAGATCAACATAAGTAGCAAAAGATTCACAGAAAGAAGCTACTATCTCAGAATCAAGTCCATATTTAGTGCTAAACTTACGGAAAATATCAGTATCCATAAAAGATTTAACACAATCAAACTTAGGTGTCATACCTGACTCCTTACCATTGTCGAGGTCCCAATCTTTAGAGTTGCGTTTAATTCTATCCAATAAATCCCATCTAAATCCAATAGTCTTCATCATAAAAGAGCCAGCACAAGAAGTATCGAGCATGGTGCGATTATTTTCAGAAAGCCGAGCATAATTTTTTTGAAGAATTGTTTCTCTTGGGAGCTCATGATTGGGGCATGGATATAACATTGATTTAAGCCTCCCCCAAGCTTGAGCGATGCTTTCTCCTTCGCGAGGCCAAAAATTATATATATAATTGCGATCACGATGAACAAGATGCATAGGGTAATACTTTTGATGAGATTCCAATTTCAATCTTCTATAGTTCCATGATCTCGTATCATCACATAGCCTATACCATACCAATGCGTCTCCCTTCAAAGATAAAGGGAAGACCTTCTTCTTAGCAACATCATCAGAAATACCTACAAGCTTAAATAATCCACAAACTTCATCCACATATATTAGGTGTTCATCAGGATGCTTTGTTCCATCTCCTGTAAAAGGATTAGCTAGCAGTTTTTCTATTATACTCGAAGGATACTCATAAGGAATTTCATTTTCAATAGGTTCAGTAGGTTGAGGAGCAACTCTTTGCTCTACTGGTCGGGGTGAAGATACCCTGAACAAGCCCCTCAGAGGATTACTTTCCATAGTAACAAGTGACAGTAAATTTCAGCACACTATATAAGTTTTTCCTAACCAAATTTCACCTACCAAAGGCGCTTCACTCCCCAGCAACGGCGCCAGAAAAGAGTCTTGATGACCCACAAGTATGGGGGATCTATCGTAGTCCTTTCGATAAGTAAGAGTGTCAAACCCAACGAGGAGTAGAAGGAAATGATAAATGGTTTTCAGCAAAGTATTCTCTGCAAGTACAGGAATAAGTGGTAACAGATAGTTTTGTAATGAGATAATTTATAACGAGCAACAAGTAACAAAAGTAAATAAAGTGCAGCAAGGTGGCCCAATCCTTTTTGTAGTAAAGGACAAGCCTGGACAAACTCTTATATAAGGAAAAGCGCTCCCGAGGACACATGGGAATATCGTCAAGCTAGTTTTTATCACGTTCATATGATTCGCGTTCGGTACTTTGATAATTTGATATGTGGGTGGACCGGTGCTTGGGTGCTGTTCTTACTTGAACAAGAATCCCACTTATGATTAACCTCTATTGCAAGCATCCACAACTACAACGAAAGTATTAAGGTAAACCTAACCATAGCATGGAACATATGGATCCCAATCAACTCCTTACGAAGCAACGCATAAACTAGGGTTTAAGCTTCTGTCACTCTAGCAACCCATTGTAACATCCCAAATTTTCAATTTGAAATGTTATACATTAGATCATCATGCATATCATATTTTATTTTGCTTTTGGTTTTGATCCTAGAAAATCCTAAGCAACTCAAGGACCCACGGAGAGAGTTGGGGATTTCGTTATTTACATATTTGAGTTTTCTCAAATTTTGTAAACAGGATCATTTGATTTTATTTATTTTATCGTCAATTATTTCTATTACAATGATATGAGAGAGAGAATAAAATGACTTTCCCAAAATATAGAAATATTGAGGATTTAATAAAAAATTCAAATAAGATTTATTTCGGAGTTTTTCTGTATTTTTAATTGAATTTAGGAAAAATATGCATTTTTCAAAGTTGTATTTTGGGCCCAAATAAATGTTCACTTTATCGGGCTTGATTTTAGAAACCCGGGAAATTTTATTTCAGGATTTTTGGAGTCCGTTTAGTATTTCTTTCTATTTTTTCCGAGCGTAACTATTACAAAAAAACAAAACCGACTATGGGCCGTACCCGAGCGGGACTCCGCCCAGGGGCGCCTTTAAATAGCGAGGCACCCGGCGCCCCAGCCCATAATCGCGCCCGCGCCCGAAACCCTAGCCCACCGCCGCCGCCGACTCGCCGGAGTTGCACGTCGCCCGAGGTTCGCCGCCGCCTTGACTTCCGTGCCAAAAATTAAAAAAAATATATTTTTTTCGTCGGTTTTATTTTCGATTTTTTATTAAT
Source organism: Triticum monococcum (assembly GCA_034509565.1). Taxonomy (NCBI): domain Eukaryota; kingdom Viridiplantae; phylum Streptophyta; class Magnoliopsida; order Poales; family Poaceae; genus Triticum; species Triticum monococcum. The sequence continues at coordinate 566,767,560 of CM067841.1, read as the reverse complement.
ATTATTTTAATTATTTCCGGATTAGGTTAATTAACGATTAATCTGTTCGTCGTTTTTCTTTTTCGTTGGATTTTCCGCGTTTATTTTCTGATCGCGATTTCTGATCCGATTTTTGTTTTAGTATAACTTTTCGCTCGTTTATCGGAATCAGGCGATTCAAGCGCCTGGAGTTTCGCCTCGAAACCCTCTTTCCGAATAATCAACTTAAATGAGTTTTTGCTACTGTAAAATTTGACTTAGATCCAGATTACTAGAACGAAGTTGATTTTTTTCGCCGTTTGATTTCTTTTGCTTCGTTCGATTTGATTCTTTTTGCAAACCAGGGTTCTTAAGTTGAACTTTCTAGTTAGATATTCTATTTGAGTTTTACCTGTGCATTAGTTGAGTACTTATTGTATGCTTGTTTGTTTGTCTGCGATAGAATACCCGGAGTGCGCCGCCTGTTACTTCGAATCTCTAGGTTTCGCGGATCATCAGCAAGGCAAGTAACACTTTGATCATACCTTTTCTACAACCCAATTTTATTGCATTAGATCAATCCTCACACATTGCATGATTAGGATCTAATTAAATTGTGGGATGGGAAGTAGATGAGGTAGTACCTATTACCTGTTTATTATCAAACCTTTGGGAGTTATTTCTACGTTTGCTTATTATGCCATGCTATGCTAGTAGATGTGGATTGGGTGAGTGATATCCATGACAGATGTGAGATTGTTAATTAATGGTTTATCTAAGGTGGCAACCTAAACACACATCTGGGTGGATTGAGGCACCTGGGTATTCCAGGACTTGCCTGTTTTTCTTTTGGACCGCCACCCAGGCTCAAAGGGATCATGAGATTATTCATACTAGAAACTTCCATGTGCAGCCACAAGCCATTATGGGCTCTGGCATAGTTGATTAAGTCGTGCGAACTCTTACATGGTAGACTAGCAGATGTAGGGGAAATGTAGGTGTAGCGGTCTATCCGTCGTAAGGTGCTAGCGCTTCTGAAAGACTGTGTCTCGGTCATCCGTTTCTCAAACACCATGTAGTGCGAGAAATCCAACGAAGGCGATCGAGTCTTGTGGGGAAAAGTGCGCAAACCTCTGCAGAGTGTAATAAACTAATCATGATTAGCCGTGTCCCCGGTTATGGACATCTTGAGTATCTAGTACCTGGATTATCATGTGAATCTCAACATGTTACTCTAAAGTTAATTTTGTTGGGTTTGTTAAATGATGATGCTTAATTGGGATTGAGAATGCTGTCAACCATTCTCAATGTTTAACAACCACCATGATAGTAATTAAATTTATTCCTTTGAAGTAGGGAAAAATTGGCTTTACGCAAAAACTGTAACCATAGAGCTTTCCACCAGCCAAATATGCATATAGTATAGTTATTTCATTCCATTACTCTCTATGTGTTACCTTGCCAGCATATTCCATGTGCTGGCCCGTTCTCGGGCTGCAACGTTAATGTTGCAGACTTTTCAGACGACGATTAAGGAGTTTTAGGTCGTGGTTCTATACTCAGTGATGCCGTTGGAGTTGATGGACTCACTTATCTTCCAAGCCTTCCGCTATTATCATTATTAGATGGCCTTAAGCCATATTTATTGTAATAAGTTCTCTTTTGAGACACTCGATGTAATAAGTGTGTGATTGCTACTCTGCTATAAATCCTCCGAGTACTGTGTGGTGTCAGCATTACTGATCTAGGGATGACACCGGAGCACAGAGATCAGACTGTTTGAGGTCTGGTCGCTACACCCATCATCTACTTATTACTTCCCAATGCCTTCCTCTAGGCCCAAATAATGGTGAAGTGTTATGTAGTCGACGTTCACATAACACCACTAGAGGCTAGACAACATACATCTCATCAAAATATCAAACGAATACCAAATTCACATGACTACTAATAGCAAGACTTCTCCCTTCTCCTCAGGAACAAATGTAACTACTCACAAAGCATATTCATGTTCATAATCAGAGGGGTATTAATATGCATAAAGGATCTGAACATATGATCTTCCACCAATTAAACCAACTAGCATCAACTACAAGGAGTAATTAACACTACTAGCAACCTACTAGGACCAATCCCGGACTTGGAGACAAGAATTGGATACAAGAGATGAACTAGGGTTTTGAGATGAGATGGTGCTGATGAAGATGTTGATGGAGATTGCCCTCTCCCAACGAGAGGAGTGTTGGTGATGATGATGGCGATGATTTCCCCCTCCGGGAGGGAAGTTTCCCTGGCAGAACAGCTCAGCAGGAGCTCTCGATTGGATCCGCCAAGGTTCTTCCTCGTGGCGGCGAAGTTTCGTCCCTAAAGGTTGCTTCTTATTTTTTTCTCGACAAAGACTTCATATAGGAGAAGATGGTCATCGGAGAGCCACCAGGGGGCCCACGAGGCAGGGGGCGTTCCCTAGGGGGGCGCGCCCCCACCCTCATGAGAAGGGTGTGGGCCCCCTGGTCTTCATCTTTGGCGAGGATTTTTCATTATTTATTATAAGGTGTTCCGTGGAGTTTTAGGACTTTTGGAGTTGTGCAGAATAGGTCTCTAATATTTGCTACTTTTCTAGCCCAGAATTCCAGCTACCGGCATTCTCCCTCCTTATGTAAACCTTGTAAAATAAGAGAGAATAGCCATAAGTATTGTGACATAATGTGAAATAACAGCCCATAATGCAATAAATATCGATATAAAAGCATGATGCAAAATGGACGTATCAGGTAGCACCTATCACGGTAGTACCGCGCACTGGGCACGGTAGTACCATGGTATCTGGCTTAGTTCCGCAAGTATGCGACAGTAAGGGGCGGATGAAATTATTTTCATCCGCGCCTAGCACGGTAGTACCGCTGCTGGATTACGGTACTACCGCGTCGGGTTTTTGCATCGACTCCAACTCTACGGAAGTAGCCACGGATGTAATTTATTATATTCGTGCATTCCCATCTCTGAACAGTCCCTGCCTTGCAGTAGTACCGCAAGGGAGCGCCGTAGTACCGCGCCAGCAGTACTGTCGCCCTGTGCCTTATGCATTTTGGGTTGTTCTGGTCTCTGCTGCGTGGGTGATAGTACCGCGGGGCCCTGCGGTAGTACCGCCTGCCCCTGCGGTAGTGCCGCGGCTCTGGTACGTTAGTACCGCGTTGCGCGGGCTGAGTTGGTGGATAACGGTTGGATTTGTTCTTCTACTATTTAAGGGGTGTCTTCTTCCTCTAGTTGACTATCTCTTCCACATCCAAGCTCCATTAATGCTCTAAGCTTCATTTTCGCCCGATCTCTCTCCCTAGCCAATAAAACTTGTTAATTTTCTCGGGGTTGGTTGAGAAGGCCCCGATCTACACTTCCACCAAGAGAAATTTGATTCCCCCACTAATCCCTAGTGGATCTTGTTACTCTTGGGTGTTTGAGCACCCTAGATGGTTGAGGTCACCATGGAGCCATAGTCCATTGTGGTGAAGCTTTGTGGTGTTGTTGGGAGCCTCCGATTAAGTTGTGGAGATAGCCCCAACCTTGTTTGTAAAGGTCCGGTCGCCGCCTCCAAGGGCACCAATAGTGGAATCACGACATCTCGCATTGTGTGAGGGCGTGAGGAGAATACGGTGGCCCTAGTGGCTTCTTGGGGAGCATTGTGCCTCCACACCGCTCTAACGGAGACGTACTTCCCCTCAAAAGGAAGGAACTTCGGTAACACATCCTTGTCTTCACCGGGTCCACTCTTGGTTATCTCTTACCTTTACTTGTGCAAGCTTATTAGTGTTACTTCTCCTGCTTGCTTGTGTGTTCGTTGTTGTTGCATCATATAGGTTGCTCACCTAGTTGCACATCTAGACAACCTACTTTGATGCAAAGTTTAATTTGGTAAAGAAAAGCTAAAAATTGTTAGTTGCCTATTCACCCCCCCCCCCTCTAGTCAACCATATCGATCCTTTCAATTGGTATCAGAGCCTCGTCTTTTTACTAAGGACTTTGTCGTCCGAAGAGTATAGTTGACACCGTAGACGGTGTGGAGGAGCACTCCGGTGTGAATCCGATCTCGTCTACGGTGATGGGGGAACCTCGGTCTACCGTGAGGAATTCAATGTAGCCTTGGATACATTGAAAACCTCAATGACGACCGAGGTTGAAAGCATGTTTACTAAATTCTTTGAAGGGCTTAAACTATCCACCGCACCATTGAAAGTGGGTGATCCCACTAACAAGGTGACGGATGCTAACTCCGACAAGGGGGAAGCTAGTAGTGAAAAGGCTCCTTCTTCTAGTGGTAAAAATGGCACCGGCATCTTTGCCCATGTGGAACCACCACTTGTTTATGGTGGACCGATTCCTTCCACTCATTTGAATCATGCCGGTCCTCCCCCTAAGATTGTGAAAAATGAGGACTTTGATTCTTGGGTTTATCGCTTTAAGCATCATTTAAATCATGTGAATACTAATCTTTGGAGAATCATTGAAGAAGGTTTCTATCCGCATGACCCAAGCAACTTCACTCCTCGAGAAGCCGCAGATAATCAATTCAATGAGAATGCTCTCTTCATCATCCAAGATGCAATTCCACCCGAAGATCTACCTCATCTTCGGCCATTCGCCTTGGCCAAAGATGCATGGCTTTGTGTTGTCTCTCCCTATCGGGGAAGCGCAAGCATTCAACGCTCCAACTATGAAGTAGTGCAAGATGAAGCCGATGAGTTTGCTATGAAAGAAGATGAAGAACCTTGTGAGCTTTATCGGAGAGTAACCAAACTCGCGGTCTCACTCCGAGATCATGGGAGCAAGGACATGGATGACAATTGGATCAAGCGCATATTCCTTAAGGCAATGATGCCTTACCACAAGGCCATGTCCTCCGTCATTCGTCAAAGGCCCGACTTCCACACCTTGACCTCAAGTGAAGTGTTGGATGAGTTTGTGGCTATGAACATCTTGGACAAGACCGCCGACAATGCGGTGCTTCGCTCTCAAAGGGCAAAGAAGCCCAACCTTGCATTGAAGGCCAAGGTTTCTGTTGAAGAAGAAGAAGAAGAAGAAGAAGAGGAAGAAGAGGAAAGCAACCCCGAAGATACAAAGTATGCCTATCATGAACACATGGCACTTGCTTCAAGGCAATTTTGGAGCAATAAGAACTCAAGGCCAAACTTCAACAAGAGCAACTCAAGTGGCACGAAGAGCAAGTGTCGGTGTCAAAACCAGCGGATCTCGGGTAGGGGGTCCCGAACTGTGCGTCTAAGGCGGATGGTAACAGGAGGCAGTGGACATGATGTTTACCTAGGTTCGGGCCCTCTTGATGGAGGTAATACCCTATGTCATGCTTGATTGTTCTTGATGATATGAGTATTACAAGAATTAATCTACCACGAGATCGGAGAGGCTAAACCCTAGAAGCCAGCCTATGGTATGATTGTCTATTGTCCTACGGACTAAAACCCTCCGGTTTATATAGACACCGGAGGGGGCTAGGGTTACACAAGGTCGGTTACAAAGGAGGAGATATACATATCCGTATTTCCTAGCTTGCCTTCCATGCCAAGTAGAGTCCCATCCCACACGAAGTCTTCAATCTCGTATCTTCATAGTCCAACAGTCCGGCCAAAGGATATAGTCCGGTTGTCTAGAGACCCCCTAATCCAGGACTCCCTCAGTAGCCCCTAAACCAGGCTTTAATGACAATGAGTCCGGCGCGTAGTGTTGTCTTCGGCATTGCAAGGCAGGTTCCTCCTCCGAATACACAATGGAAGAGTTTGAATAAAAGGATAGTGTCCGACCCTGCAAAATAAGTTCCACATGCCACCATAGAGAGAATAATACTTCCACAAATCTAATCTGCTGACATGTTTTGATAGTATGACATCACTTCATGGCCCGGTTATTATTCGAACCGCTTTTCTCAACCAGCTCCACACATATCACGAGGCGGTTTTCTTGATACGTCTTGTCAAAGCAGAGACCGTGTTCCCCTTATTATGGGATTCTCATCCATACGGACGTGGGTAACCCAACCGCGCCATCAATTGCGGCGCCTGGGAAATAAGCGGTTTTGACAGGCAAGTGGGGAGACTCATCGCCTCCTTCACCCTTATAAAGGGACAAAGATTAACTTTTTTCACCCACGCCTTCTTCCTTCTCGCTTACCCATTCCCGCACACTCGAGCTCTAGCGCCCAAGCTCGCGTTCTTCTTCTCGAACTACTCCAATCATGTCCGGACCAGGAGGCAAGTGGATGGTCTCCTCCGTCATGGAGGAGAACATCAAAAAGTTACGGGAAGCCGGATACCTAGCTGCGAATATCGCGCACCGGCTACCGAATGCGGGGCAGATCGTCCCAACGCCCGAACCGCATGGGAGGGTAGTTTTTCTTACCCATTTCGTCCGTGGACTGGGATTTCCTCTCCACCCGTTTGTCCCTGGGCTCATATTCTACTACGGGATGGATTTTCATGATCTAGCCCCCAACTTCATCCTCAACATCTCGGCGTTTATCATCGTGTGCGAGGCCTTTCTCCGCATCAAGCCACATTTCGGCCTGTGGCTGAAGACTTTTAATGTCAAGTCGAAGGTGGTGGTCGGCCAGCAGGCAGAGTGCGGAGGAGCCATGGTGGGCAAGATGCCAAACATCATCTGGCTCGAAGGCTCCTATGTGGAGACCATAAAGGGGTGGCAATCGGGGTGGTTCTACATCACCAAGCCGAAAGACGGCCAAGAAGAAGGCTGCGGGGACCCGAAAGGGTCTCCGGCGCAAGGTTCTATCGGACTCATCGTCCGATGAGTCCGACACGCACTCCTCCCACGGAAACGAAGAGGAGGAGAAAAGTTCTCCCCCCCAGCCGGGGGAGACAAGAAAAGGAAGGCCGGCCCATCCGGGGAGGCCAAAGGGTCCAAGCAAGAAAAGACCCTTCCTCTGGACTGTGCCACGACGGCCACCGACAGCGGCGGCGAGTGGCTACCCAGGGACAAGCCCCTGGCGAAGTCGTAAGTGTCTGGACACCATAGTACTTCATGGTACGTTTTATTGTACTACCTTTGCTCATGCTGAACATGATTATGCAGTCCGGCCCGAGCTCATCTCGACGTACCCTCGTCGAGCGGCTCTTTGGGCTCGTCGGATATGAACAGCGGTTCTCCTCCGACGGCTTCCACCCCTCGCCATGCGGACAACGCCGAGGTGGTGTCTCAAAAGGCACCGACCCAAGGGGAGGTGATCCTGGGGGCGCCTCACGGCGACCTCCCGGACCCTGGGTACCAAGGGAGCGAGGCTCCTACGGGCTTCGAGTTCGGGCCCCAGCCGGACACTGCGCTGGAACCTTCGATGGTTCCGGACTCCGGCGGGCGGCCCCCCATTAAGGGGGGCCAACTATCCGTGTTAGTGTCCTCTGTCCAACCAGAGGCACCGGACAACTTGTTGGAAGCGCTTCACAGCGCTTCCATCGATGAAGAACACCGCACTATCATGAGTGCGGTGGTCAAGAAGGTTCAGTCTGCCAAAAACGGACTGACCGAAGCTTGCGCCAGCCTCCTAACAGGCTTTGAGGTAAGCATTCAAAATATAAAAATATTATCGCATAGATAGTAGCCCCTGATGCTCTGTTCGGCGTTCGCGAAGAAAAGCCGAATAGAGTATCAAATGATAACTCAGGAGTCTAATTAGAGAATGTCTATGAGTATGTGCAGGCTTCCCTGCTGGCCGCTGCCGCACGTACCGCGGAGGTCTCTGCGCTGAAGCAGGCCCTGGAGCGGTCCGAGGATGAGCTCGGCCTTACCAAGGGGCAGCTCGAAGAGAGCAAAGGTAAGATATACCCCAATTTATATAGTTAAAAAGAAGTTCGGTGTAAAGTAATAGGATCATCATGAATTTGTCAGGGGCCATGACCGAGGTGGAGACCCTGAGGAAGGCGTTATCCGTGGCCGAAGACAAAGCAGCCAAAGAACGCATTGAATGGGAGAAACAAGGAGCCCGAGTGGGCGAGGTGCAGCAAGAGCTCGAGGCTCTCACCAAAAAGCACGAGTCCTTGGAGCTTGACTCCAAGACGCGAGAGTCCGAGCTCGCGCAGGCGCTTGAAAGCGTCCGGAGCGCCAAGGCCGAAGCCTACAAGGGCCTCCAGGAGATTGATGCGGCGAAGAAGATAGTAGCGGTAAGGCATTCAATGTGCAAAGCAAGCATGTGAAGGAGACTTTCCTTTTTCTTACCCGAGTTCAGAGCTCTCCAGGAGCGTTTGCAGATCTTCCCCACAGTGTGCTGGATACCGCGGAGTTTTACCGGGCTGAGGAGGGGAGCTCAACGGAGAAGTTGTTCTGGTCTCAGTATACTAGGACCGAACACCCCGTGTCCTTGAGCGACCAGCTGAAGCAGTTGGTCGAACTTCACAAGGCGGCCAAACAGGCCATGAGGGGCCTTATAGTCTGGATGTGGCCTGGCGAGCCCCTGTCCGGCAGCTACTTCAGTTTGGTGAGGCGGCTGGTGGAAGCCTGTCTATGACTTGAAGTCATCAAGCGGTTCGTTTGCATCAAAGGTGCACGCAGAGCTTTTGCCCGGGCGAAGGTGCACTGAGCAAAGCTGGACGACATGAAGCTTGTGAAGGAGGGGCCGCTGGAGGGCAAGGAGCATCGCTGCCCCGAGAATTATTATGAGAGCGTCCTGAAGGGCTCCCGCTTAGTGGCAGATGAGTGTGCCAAGGATGTAATTTTTGAATGAACATTCCCATGTGATCCTGTAATATGAAACGAGTTCTTTTGCGCCATGCGACGCTTTCTTAATTTAAAATATTACCTTCTGTGCGGCCGTTTATAAAATCTGAGAGTTGGCCAGTCGTCGGCTTCTGCCCCCATGTAGCTAGTACTGGGGTGTTCAGGGTAAATCTGAACACTCTTTACCCCAATTTTGGGTCCTTCAAGGGAGGTGCTCAGCGCAACGAACCAGGCAATCGGAGTATAATGCTTTATCATTCTCACTTAGCCATAGACTATGATTTTAAATTTTTGGCGAAGCCCCTGGTATTCGGAGGGCCGAATTTGGGGCACTATACACGCCTAAGCCGGACAAGGCCGACTCCTCTCCCGAAGCGGAAAAAGTATTTAAGGACTTGAGACCTCTCAAACAGCGACTAGTCTCTCGCCTTATCATGACAGTCAGTTTTTGGCTTTCTCTACTGAGGTGCTCGTCCAGAAGAACCGGGACACAATCGCAGTAGTTCTCCCACCGCTACCTTAGCCGATATAGCGGAACGTAAGGTACCAAAGCATGGGAGCCGGGCAACCCAACATTTGACCCAAGACATGATTCAGAGCTGATGCATATAATGCTATAAGTTCGGGGTGTCGCACTATTAAAAGTGTTCGGACTTCTTGTGTCGTATTATGGGGTAAACGAGAGCCCCTGGCGTACTAACCGTACCCGAGCGTGCAGGTGCGGAATGTCGTAAATGGACATATAAGAGAAAGAGAAAAAATTAAATAATGCAATGACAGATTAATAATATGCATTGTTATTTGAATAATACGTCGAAGCGTACTGGTACTAGTAGTGCAATAAGAATAAAGTAGGACAATTTGAAATGTCCTATCTCAAGGCAAGCTACGCAAAAATAGTGAAAAGCGGGTATATCAAGTATTACTAGAGACTACCTGGCGGTTCTCGTGTTTATCTTAGCTTCTTGTCGCCTTGGCTGTTTCTTCAGGAATGTGTCCGGCAATTGGACTACCGGAAAGGGCTTCCAAAGAGTTAGGCCCTGAAAGAGAAAAGGAATGTCAAAGGTATACAGCCCCTGGTGTGGTTAAGCCACAATGCGGGGCGTGTCCTGATTGTGCCCCCGCCTATGTCCATGGTATTTTCAATGCGTAGTTATGTACGCGTGGCACGGATTTCGTCGCTGCACTGGGACTGGGATGGGGGCCGGATTGCCAGGCGAGCGCTGATCGCGCCGGGCGATCATGTTGCAGATTGTTCCGGACTCGCTTGAAGGTGTCCGGGGGCTGTAACGTCGAATGAGTGGTCTGCCTGAACAGGCTGCTTTGTGCCTCTACTGCAAGGGCTGCAGTGTGCTCTTCCGTACGGAGCGAGTGTTCTGTGTTTCCATTTACTGTTATGACCCCACGAGGTCCTGGCATCTTGAGCTTGAGGTATGCGTAATGCGGCACTGCATTGAATTTTGCAAATGTTGTCCGTCCGAGCACTGCATGATAGCCACTACAAAACGGGACGATGTCGAAGATTAACTCTTCGCTTCGGAAGTTATCCGGTGATCCGAAGACCACTTCCAGTGTGATTGAGCCTGTGCAATGGGCCTCTACACCTGGGATGACGCCTTTAAAGGTGGTTTTGTTGGGTTTGATCCTTGAGGGATCGATACCCATTTTTTGCACTATATCCTGATAAAGCAGGTTCAGGCTGCTGCCGCCATCCATAAGGACTCGAGTGAGGTGAAATCCGTCGATGATGGGGTCTAGGACCAGTGTGGCGGATCCGCCATGACGGATGCTAGTGGGGTGGTCCCTGCGATCGAAGGTGATCGAACAAGCAGACCATGGGTTGAACTTCGAGGCGACGGGCTCCAGCGCGTAGACGTCCCTTAGTGCACGCTTCCGCTCCCTCTTGGGAATGTGGGTTGCATATATCATGTTCACTGTCTTCACTTGTGGGGGAAACCCCTTCTGTCCTCCTGGGTTCGGCGGCCGGGGCTCCTCCTAATCGTCGCTATGCAGCCCCTTGTCCTTGTTTTTGGCATTTAACTTGCCGGCCTGCTTGAACACCCAGCATTCTCTGTTGGTGTGATTGGCTGGCTTGTCAGGGGTGCCGTGTATTTGACACGAGCGATCCAGTATGCGATCCAGACTGGACGGAGCTGGAGTATTTCTTTTGAATGGCTTTTTCCGCTGATCGGATCTAGAGCCTTTGAATCCGGCATTGACTGCCGTATCTTCGGTGTTATCGCCGTTATTGCGGCGCTTTGGTCTATTACGATGCTGCCTACCGTTAACGTCTTTGGTATCCGAGGTATCCAGATTCCTTGATGTGTTGTTGCTGTGAGCCAGCCAGCTATCCTCGCCCGCGCAAAAGCGGGTCATGAGTGTTGTGAGGGCTGCCATAGATTTCGGCTTCTCCTGGCCGAGGTGGCGGGCGAGCCACTCGTCGTGGATGTTATGCTTGAATACCACTAGGGCTTCTGCATCCGGGCAGTCTACAATTTGATTTCTCTTAGTCAGGAACCGTGTCCAGAATTGTCTGGCCGATTCCCCTGGCTGCTGCGTTATGTGGCTCAAGTAATCAGCATCCGGTGGCCGGACATAAGTGCCCTGGAAATGTTGGGGAACATAGCAGAAATTCAAAATTTTCTACGCATCACCAAGATCAATCTATGGAGTAATCTAGCAATGAGGGAAGGAGAGTGCATCTACATACCCTTGTAGATCGCTAAGCGGAAGCGTTCAAGTGTACGGGGTTGATGGAGTTGTACTCGTCGTGATCCAAATCACCGATGATCCTAGTGCCGAACGGACGGCACCTCCGTGTTCAACACACGTACAGCCCGGTGATGTCTCCTACGCCTTGATCCAGCAAGGGGAGAAGGAGAGGTTGGGGAAGACTCCATCCAGCAGCAGCACAACGGCGTGGTGGTGATGGAGGAGCGTGGCAATCCTGCAGGGCTTCGCCAAGCACCACGGGAGAAGAGGAGAACTTGGGAGAGGGGGAGGGCTGCGCCAAGACTTGGGTGCGGCTGCCCTCCCACCCCCCACATATATATAGGGGCAAGGGAGAGGGGGGCCGGCCCCTTCAGATCCAATCTGAGGAGGGGGCGGCGGCCAAGGGGGGGTTGCCTTGCCCCCCCAAGGCAAGGGGGGCGCCCCCCCTTTAGGGTTCCCCCAAACCCTAGGCGCATGGGCCCTAAGGGGGGAGGCACCCAGCCCACTAAGGGGCTGGTCCCTCTCCACATACAACCCATAGGGCCCTCCGGGGCAGGTGGACCCTCCCGGTGGACCCCCGGAACCCCTCTGGTGGTCCGGGTACAATACCGGTAACCCCCGAATTATTCCGGTGACCGTATGATGACTTCCCATATATAAATCTTTACCTCCGGACCATTCCGGAACTCCTCGTGATGTCCGGGATCTCATCCGGGACTCCAAACAACATTTGGTAACCACATACAAACTTCCTTTATAACCCTAGCGTCATTGAACCTTAAGTGTGTAGACCCTACGGGTTCGGGAACCATGCAGACATGACCGAGACGTTCTCCGGTCAATAACCAACAGCGGGATCTGGATACCCATGTTGGCTCCCACATGTTCCATGATGATCTCATCGAATGAACCACAATGTCGAGGATTCAATCAATCCCGTATTCAATTCCCATTGTCTAGCGGTATTGTACTTGCCCGAGATTCGATCGTCGGTATCCCGATACCTTGTTCAATCTCGTTACCGGCAAGTCTCTTTACTCGTTCCGTAACACATCATCCCGTGATCAACTCCTTGATCACATTGTGAACATTGTGATGATGTCCTACCGAGTGGGCCCAGAGATACCTCTCCGTTTACACGGAGTGACAAATCCCAGTGTCGATTCGTGCCAACCCAACAGACACTTTCGGAGATACCTGTAGTGTACCTTTATAGCCACCCAGTTACGTTGTGACATTTGGCACACCCAAAGCACTCCTACCGTATCCGGGAGTTGCACAATCTCATGGTCTAAGGAAATGATACTTGACATTAGAAAAGCTTTAGCATACGAACTACATGATCTTGTGCTAGGCTTTGGATTGGGTCTTGTCCATCACATCATTCTCCTAATGATGTGATCCCGTTATCAGTGACATCCAATGTCCATGGTCAGGAAACTGTAACCATCTATTGATCAACGAGCTAGTCAACTAGAGGCTTACTAGGGACATGGTGTTGTTTATGTATCCACACATGTATCTGAGTTTCCTATCAATACAATTCTAGCATGGATAATAAATGATTATCATGAACAAGGAAATATAATAATAATAATAATAATAATCAATTTATCATTGCCTCTAGGGCATATTTCCAACAGTCTCCCACTTGCACTAGAGTCAATAATCTAGTTCACATCGATATGTGATTAACACTCAAGGTCACATCCCCATGTGACTAACACCCAAGAGTTCTGGGTTTGATCATGTTATGCTTGTGAGAGAGGTTTCAGTCAACGGGTCTGCAGCATTCAGATCCGTATGTACTTCGCAAATTTCTATGTCATCTTGTAGATGCAGCTACCATGTTCTATTTGGAGCTATTCCAAATAACTGTTCTACTATACGAATCCAGTTTACTACTCAGAATAATCTGGATTAGTGTCAAAGTTTGCATCGGCGTAACCCTTTACGACGAACTCTTTCACCACCTCCATAATTGAGAAAATTCCTTAGTCCATTAGTTACTAAGGATAACTTTGACCGCTGTGATGTGATCCATTCTTAGATCACACTTGTACCCCTTGACTGACTCATGGCAAGGCACACTTCAGGTGTGGAACACAGCATAGCATACTGTAGAGCCTACGTCTAAAGCATAGGGGACGACCTTCGTTCTTTCTCTCTATTCTGCCGCGGTCAGGTTTCGAGTCTTACTCAATGTTCACACCTTATAACACAGCCAAGAACTCCTTCTTTGCCGATCCATTTTGAACTCCTTCAAAATCATGTCAAGGTATGTGCTCATTTGAAAGTACCATTAAGCGTTTTGATCTATCCTTATAGATCTTGACGCTCAATGTTCAAGCAGCTTAATCTAGGCTTTCCATTGAAAAACACTTTCAAATAACCCTATATGCTTTCCAGAAATTCTACGTCATTTCTGATCAACAATATGTCAACAACATATACTCATCAGAAATTCTATAGTGCTCCCACTCACTTATTTGGAAATACAAGTTTCTCGTAAACTTTGTATACACCCAAAATCTTTGATCATCTCATCAAAGCATACATTCCAACTCCGAGATGCTTACTCCAGTCCTTAGAAGGATTGCTGGAGCTTTGCGTACTTATTAGCATCTTTCAGGATTGACAAAACCTTCCGGTTGTATCACATACAACCTTTCCTCAAAAATCGTCGAGGAAACAATGTTTTGACATCCTATCTACAAGATTTCAAAAATAATGCAGTAATTGCTAATATAATTCCAACAGACTCTTAGCATCGCTATGAGTGAGAAAGTCTCATCGTAGTCAACTCCTTGAACTTGTCGGAAAACATCTTAACGACAAGTCGAGCTTTCTTAATGGTGATACTTACCATCATTGTCCGTCTTCCTTTTAAAATCCATATGTACGTAACAGCCTAACGACCATCAAGTAGTTCTTCCAAAGTCTACACTTTGTCTTCACATATGGATCCTCTCTCGGATTATATGGCCTCGAGCCATTTTGGAATCCAGGCCCACCATCACTTCTCCATAGCTCGTAGGTTCATTGTTGTCTACCAACATGACTTCCAAGACAGGATTACGTACCACTCTCAAGTAGTACGCATCCTTGTCATCCTACGAGGTTTGGCAGTGACTTGATCTGAAGTTTCATGATCACTATCATAAGCTTCCACTTCAATTGGTGTAGGTGCCACAGGAACAACTTCCTATGCCCTGCCACACACTAGTTGAAGAGACGGTTCAATAACCTCATCAAGTCTCCACCATCCTCCCACTCAATTCTTTAGAGAGAAACTTTTTCTCGAGAAAGGACCCGATTCTAGAAACAATCCCTTATTGCTTTCGAATCTGAGACAGGAGGTATACCCAACTGTTTTGGGTGTCCTATGAAGATGCATTTATCCGCTTTGGGTTCGAGCTTATCAGCCTGAAACTTTTTCACATAAGCGTCGCAACCCCAAACTTTTAAGAAATGACAGCTTAGGTTTCTCTAAACCATGGTTCATACGGTGTCAGCTCATTGGAATTACGTGGTGCCCTATTTAAAGTGAATGTGGTTGTCTCTAATGCCTAACCCATAAACTATCGTGGTAATTCGATAAGAGACATCATGGAATGCATCATATCCAATAGGGTGTAGTTATGATGTTCGGACACACCATCACACTATGGTGTTCCAGGCTGTATTAGTTGTGAAACAATTTCCACAATGTCTTAATTCTGTGCTAAACTCGTAATTCAGATATTCATCTCTATGATCATATCATAGATCTTTTATCCTCTTGTCACGACGATCTCTCAACTTCACCCTGAAATTACTTGAACCTTTCAATAATTCAGACTCGTGATTCATCAAGTAAATGTACTCAACATCTACTCAAATCATCTGTGAAGTAAGAACATAACGATATCCACTACACGCCTCAGCACTCATTGGACTGCACACATCAAAATGTATTACTTCCAGCAAGTTGCTTTCTAGTTCCATTTTACTGAAAACGAGGCATTCAGTCATCTTGCCCATGTGGTATGATTTGCATGTCTCAAGTGATTCGAAATCAAGTGAGTCCAAACGGTCCATTTGCGTGGAGTTTCTTCATGCATATACACCAATAGACATGGTTCGCATGTCTCAAACTTTTCAAAACGAGTGAGCCCAAAGATCCATCAACATGGAGCTTCTTCATGCGTTTTATACCGATATGACTTACGTGGCAGTGCCACAAGTAGGTGGTACTATCATTACTATCTTATATCTTTTGGCATGAACAAGTGTATCACTACGATCGAGATTCAATAAACTATTCATTTTAGGTGCAAGACCATTGAAGGTATTATTCAAATAAACAGAGTAACCATTATTCTCCTTAAATGAATAACCGTATCACGATAGACGTAATTCAATCATGTCTATGCTCAACGCAAACACCAATCTCGATGGTAGAGGGAGCGTGCGATGCTTGATCACATCAAGCTTGGAAAAACTTCCAACATATATCGCCAGCTCACCTTTAGCTAGTCTCCGTTTACTCCGCAGCCTTTTATTTCGAGTTTACTAACACTTAGCAACCGAATCGGTATCTAATACCATGGTGCTACTAGGAGTACTAGTAAAGTACACATTAACACAATGTATATCCAATATACTTCTATCGACCTTGCCAGCCTTCTCATCTACCAAGTATCTAGGGTGGTTCTGCTTCAGTGACTGTTCCCCTTATTACAGAAGCACTTAGTCTCGGGCTTGGGTTCAACTTTGGGTTTCTTCACTAGAACAGCAACTGATTTGTTGTTCCATGAAGTATCCCTTTCTTGCCCTTGCCCTTCTTGAAACTAGTGGTTTCACTAACCATCAACAATTGATGCTCCTTCTTGATTTCTACTTTCGCGGTGTCAAACATCGCGAATATTTCAAGGATCATCATATATGTCCCTGATATATTATAGTTCATCATGAAGCTCTAGCAGCTTGGTGGTAATGACTTCGGAGAAACATCACTATCTCATCTGGAACATCAACTCCCACTCGATTCAAATGATTATTGTACCCAGACAATATGAGCACAAGCTCAACAATTGAGCTTTTCTCCCTTAGTTTGCAGGCTAAGAAAATTATCAGAGGTCTTATACCTCTTGACGTGGGCACGAGCTTGAAATCCCAATTTCAGCCCTCGAAACATCTCATACATTTCGCGACATTTCAAAACGTCTTCGGTACCTCAACTCTAAACCGTTTAGCTGAACTATCACGTAGTTATCAAAATGTGTATGTCAGATGTTCGCAACATCCACAGACAACGTTCGAGGTTCAACACACTGAGCGGTGCATTAAGGACATAAGCCTTCTATGAAGCAATGAGGACAATCCTCAGTTTACGGACCTAGTCCGCATAATTGCTACTATCAACTTTCAACAAAATTTTCTCTAGGAACATATCTAAACAGTAGAACTAAAGCGCGAGCCACGACATAATTTGCGAAGACCTTTTGACTATGTTCAGGATAATTAAGTTCATCTTATGAACTCCCACTCAGATAGACATCCCTCTAGTCATCTAAGTGATTACATGATCCGAGTCAACTAGGACGTGTCCGGTCATCACATTAGATGGACGAGTCAACATCGGTGAACATCTTCATGTTGATCGTATCTTCTATACGACTCATGCTCGACCTTTCGGTCTCTTGTGTTCCGAGGCCATGTCTGTACATGCTAGGCTCGTCAAGTCAACCTAAGTGTTTCGCATGTGTAAATCTGGCTTACACCCGTTGTATGTGAACGTAAGAATCTATCACACCTGATCATCACGTGGTGCTTCGAAACGACGAACTTTCGCAATGGTGCACAGTTAGGGGGAACACTTTCTTGAAATTTTAATGAGGGATCATCTTATTTACTACCGTCGTTCTAAGCAAATAAGATGTATAAACATGATAAACATCACATGCAATCAAATAGTGACATGATATGGCCATCATCACTTTGCTCCTTTTGATCTCCATCTTCGGGGCTCCATGATCATCATCGTCACCGGCATGACACCATGATCTCCATCATCGTGTCTTCATGAAGTTGTCTTGCCAACTATTACTTCTACTACTACAGCTAACGGTTAGCAATGAAGTAAAGTAATTACATGGCGTTGTTCAATGACACGCAGGTCATACAATAAATTAAGACAACTCCTATGGCTCCTGCCGGTTGTCATACTCATTGACATGCAAGTCGTGATTCCTATTACAAGAACATGATCATCTCATACATCACATATATCATTCATCACATCCTTTGGCCATATCACATCACATAGCATACCCTGCAAAACAAGTTAGACGTCCTCTAATTGTTGTTTGCATGTTTTACGTGGCTGCTATGGGTTTCTAGCAAGAACGTTTCTTACCTACGCAAAACCACAACGTGATATGCCAATTGCTATTTACCCTTCATAAGGACCCTTTTCATCGAATCCGATTCGACTAAAGTGGGAGAGACAGACACCCGCTAGCCACCTTATGCAACTAGTGCATGTCAGTCGGTGGAACCAGTCTCACGTAAGAGTACGTGTAAGGTCGGTCCGGGCCGCTTCATCCCACAATGCCGCCGAATCAAGATTGGACTAGTAACAGTAAGCATATTGAACAAAATCAACACCCACAACTACTTTGTGTTCTACTCGTGCATAGAATCTACGCAATAGACCTAGCTCATGATGCCACTGTTGGGGAACGTAGCAGAAATTCAAAATTTTCTACGCATCACCAACATCAATCTATGGAGTAATCTAGCAACGAGGGAAGGAGAGTGCATCTACATACCCTTGTAGATCGCTAAGTGGAAGCGTTCAAGTGAACGGGGTTGATGGAGTCGTACTCGTCGTGATCCAAATCACCGATGATCCTAGTGCCGAACGGACGGCACCTCCGTGTTCAACACACGTACAGCCCGGTGATGTCTCCTACGCCTTGATCTAGCAAGGGGAGAAGGAGAGGTTGGGGAAGACTCCATCCAGCAGCAGCACAACGGCGTGGTGTTGATGGAGGAGCGTGGCAATCCTGCAGGGCTTTGCCAAGCACCACGGGAGAAGAGGAGAACTTGGGAGAGGGGGAGGGCTGCGCCAAGACTTGGGTGCAGCTGCCCTCCCACCCCCCATATATATATATATATATATATATATAGGGGTAAGGGAGAGGGGGGCCGGCCCCTTCTGATCCAATCTGAGGAGGGGGCGGCGGCCAAGGGGGGTTACCTTGCCCCCCAAGGTAAGGGGGGCGCCCCCCTTTAGGGTTCCCCCAAACCCTAGGCGCATGGGCCCTAAGGGGGGAGGCGCCCAGCCCACTAAGGGGCTGGTCCCTCTCCACATACAGCCCATAGGGCCCTCCGGGGCAGGTGGACCCTCCCGGTGGACCCCCGGAACCCCTCTGGTGGTCCCGGTACAATACCGGTAACCCCCGAATTATTCTGGTGACCGTATGATGACTTCCCATATATAAATATTTACCTCCACACCATTCCGGAACTCCTTGTGACGTCCGGGATCTCATCCGGGACTCCGAACAACATTCGGTAACCACATACAAACTTCCTTTATAACCCTAGCGTCAACGAGCCTTAAGTGTGTAGACCCTACGGGTTCGGGAACCATGCAGACATGACTGAGACGTTCTCCGGTCAATAACCAACAGCGGGATCTGGATACCCATGTTGGCTCCCACATGTTCCACGACGATCTCATCGGATGAACCACGATGTCGAGGATTCAATCAATCCCGTATTCAATTCCCTTTGTCCTGCGGTATTGTACTTGCCCGAGATTCGATCGTCGGTATCCCGATACCTTGTTCAATCTCGTTACCGGCAAGCCTCTTTACTCATTCCGTAACACATCATCCCGTGATCAACTCCTTGATCACATTGTGCACATTATGATGATGTCCTACCGAGTGGGCCTAGAGATACCTCTCCGTTTACACGGAGTGACAAATCCCAGTCTCGATTCGTGCCAACCCAACAGACACTTTCGGAGATACCTGTAGTGTACCTTTATAGCCACCCAGTTACGTTGTGACGTTTGGCACACCCAAAGCACTCCTACCGTATCTGGGAGTTGCACAATCTCATGGTCTAAGGAAATGATACTTGACATTAGAAAAGCTTTAGCATACGAACTACATGATCTTGTGCTAGGCTTAGGATTGGGTCTTGTCCATCACATCATTCTCCTAATGATGTGATCCCATTATCAATGACATCCAATGTCCATGGTCAGGAAACCGTAACCATCTATTGATCAACGAGCTAGTCAACTAGAGGCTTACTAGGGACATGGTGTTGTTTATGTATCCACACATGTATCTGAGTTTCCTATCAATAAAATTCTAGCATGGATAATAAACGATTATCATGAACAAGGAAATATAATAATAATAATAATCAATTTATCATTGCCTCTAGGGCATATTTCCAACAGGAAGTTGTCAAGAAATGCATCTTCCAAATCCTCCCAACTACCGATGGAATCTGCTGGCAAGCTATTCAGCCAATGCCGAGCTGGTCCTTTGAGTTTTAGT
Source organism: Triticum monococcum (assembly GCA_034509565.1). Taxonomy (NCBI): domain Eukaryota; kingdom Viridiplantae; phylum Streptophyta; class Magnoliopsida; order Poales; family Poaceae; genus Triticum; species Triticum monococcum. The sequence goes on along the minus strand of CM067841.1, from coordinate 566,747,599 downwards.
GGGAGGTACTTGATGGCATGTAGATCGTCACCGCGAGCCATGTGGATGTGAAGGAGGAAATCCTCAATCCATACAGCGGGATCTGTTGTGTCGTCGTATGATTCGATATTTACGGGTTTGAAACCCTCCGGGAATTCATGATTCATAACTTCATCAGTGAAGCATAGGGGGTGTGCGGCGCCTTTGTGCCAGGCTATATCCCGACGTAGTTCGTATGAGTCTTGTCTGCTGTATTCGGCCTGGCCGGATTTATTCTTGGTGTATCCGGCGCGACGATCATCGTCCCGTGTGGGCGCACGTGCTCGTGTCCCATATATTGACCTTGCAATTTTTGCCTTACTGTCCAAGATGTCTCGCAGGTCCTCTGTGTTGCCCCAGGCCTTAGTATTTTTGACTGAGTGGCGACGGGGTGCGGTCTGAACTTTAGGCTGAAACGCCTCTCTGGCTCGGCCGCGTAGTGGCCGGCCAGCCGCATTGTACACTGGTGAATGAGGTTTCAATGCTTCCTCCTCGAAGTGAGGTAGCAACCTGCGTTTTGGGTAACTCTTGGACGGGCGCTCGAGTTCATGATCCTTGGCCGCAAGGACTTCGGTCCATCTGTCTGCTAGCAAGTCTTGATCAGCTTGAAGCTGTTGTTGTTTCTTCTTTAGGCTACTTGTCGTGGCCATAAGCCGGCACTTGAAGCGCTCTTGCTCGATGGGGTCCTCAGGCACGATAAACTCGTCATCACCGAGGCTTGCCTCGTCTTTGGAGAGAGGCATGTAATTGTCCTCCTCCGGTTATCCATCCGTTGCCTGCTCTGGGGGGCTGGCTTGTTCGTCCTCTAGCTCTACATCGTGCTGGAGGGGATTGTTGTTGTCTTCGGCGCTATCCGAAGTGTTATTATCTCCTGTGCCGGTATCACTGCTCTTGCTGTGGCGGGACTTAGAGCGGCGCCGCTGACGTTGGCTCTTGGGTTGCTTCTTGGAGGGGTCATCCTTCGTTGTCTCATCGCCATTGGCTTCTTTGGGGGTGTCCACCATGTATATGTCATATGATGAGGTGGCGGTCCAGTGCCCCGAGGGTGGTGGGTCCTGTTCGTCTCCGGCTTTGTCGTCCATACCGTCGAAGTCTTCGGAGCCGAAGTCGAGCATGTCGGTTAAGTCGTTGACAGTGGCTACTAAGTGGGTGGTGGGTGGGCAGTGAATTTCTTCGTCGTCCGCATCCCATTCTAGTCGGACATAGTTCGGCCAAGCTTCTCCTGACAGGGACAGAGACCTTAATGAATTTAGCACATCCCCGAAGGGTGAGTGTTGAAAGATGTCCGCGGAGGTGAACTCCATGATCGGCGCCCAGTCGGACTCGACGGGCACGGATATGAGCGGCTCGGAGTCCGTGGCTGGAGATAAATCCAGTGGCTCGGCGACACGGCTCTCGTAAGGGGTGAAGTCAGTATCCGGCTCTATCGCCACTGAGAGTGCAGCCTCCATGGCGGGGTCCATCCCTCCGCTCCCGGATGGCGCGACTTGCTCTGGGTTGATGGACGGAGTAGCTACGGATGCGATCTCCCGAACACTGTCCGACGGTAGAGTTATGTCTTGCTCATCGTGACTGCGCGGCGCGTACGGCATGGGCTCGAATCCGTCAAAGATCAAGTCTCCGCGGATATCGTCCATGTAGTTCAGGTTTCCGAATCTGACCTGATGGCCAGGGGCGTAGCTCTCAATCTGCTCAAGATGGCCAAGCGAATTGGCCCGCGGTGCAAAGCCGCCGAATACGAAGATCTGTTCGGGAGGAAAGCCTCACCCTGGACCGCATCGCTAGCGATGATCGAAGGAGCCATCAAGCCTTATGGTGACGACACAGTGGAACTCACAATGAAAGCACCAATGTCGGTGTCAAAATCGGCGGATCTCGGGTAGGGGGTCCCGAACTGTGCGTCTAAGGCGGATGGTAAAAGGAGGCAGGGGACACGATGTTTACCCAGGTTCGGGCCCTCTTGATGGAGGTAATACCCTACGTCCTGCTTGATTGTTCTTGATTATATGAGTATTACAAGAGTTGATCTACCACGAGATCGGAGAGGCTAAACCCTAGAAGCTAGCCTATGGTATGATTGTATGTTGTCCTACGGACTAAAACCCTCTGGTTTATATAGACACCGGGGGGGATAGGGTTACACAAGGTTGGTTACAAAGGAGGAGATATACATATCTGTATTGCCTAGCTTGCCTTCCACGCCAAGTAGAGTCCCATCCGGACACGGGACAAAGTCTTTAATCTCGTATCTTCATAGTCCAACAGTCCGGCCAAAGGATATAGTCCGGCTGTCCGGAGACCCCCTAATCCAGGACTCCCTCGGCAAGCAACGTGTGAGGACTTGCTACAATTGTGGTAATGTGAGCCATTTTGTTGCGAAGTGTCCGTATGAGAAGAGGGAAGACAATGGTGGCAAGCTCATCCGAAAGGACAAAGCCAAGTCTTTCCCCAACAAGAGCCACTTCACCAAGAAGACCCCTCACAAGGTGTTGGTGGTTAAAGAAGATTACCTTGAGGATGATGATGATGAAGATGGTGAGTTGGTTGCCATGGCCTCCGTTGCCGTTGCAAAAACTCCACGAGTGTATCTCTTCGACTCACCCAATGAGAACATCACCGCCAAGTGCCTCATGGCTAAAGCCACCAACAAGGTAACCCCCAACATCAAAACTGTCATCATTAATAATCCTTCCTTGATGGATTGCATTGATGAATATGAGGGATCCAATGTGGAGGAAAATGAGTTTGAGTCCTTTATGGGTAAACTCAAGGGTAAATCCAAGAAGCATTTTGTTGCTCTCTTGGAACAACTTGGTGAAGCCAATGACATGATCGAGGCTCACGAAGAGACTATCTCCAAGATGGAGGGGCATAGTCATGACTATGCCGATGAGATTTCAGATCTTTCCAATGCTCTTGAGGAAGAGCGTGGTCTTCGTTTGGCTCTTGAGGAGTCACACAACTATGATCATGCTAAGTTAAAGAAAGATTTTGATCATGCCCTTGTTGCCTCTCGTGTGCTAAACTCCAAGAAGGACAAGCTTGGGGTTGATCTTGCTAGACTCAAAGAGGAGTTTGACCTACTTGACAAGGCTCACAAGGTCTTGAAGGGTGCTCATGCTAGCCTCAAATAGTCTCATGATCAACTTCAAGTAAAGCTAACCAAGGAGAAAGCCACTTTTCCTCGTATGATGTTAATTGATAATGCAAATGCTACTAACCCATGTTGTGAGCATGTGCATCTTGTTGAGAATAACACTAAGCTAAAGGTGCAACTTGAGAAAGGTCGTGTGTCTTGCATACAAGGCGAGAAGAATCTCAACGACCTTTTGACCAACCAAAAGGGAGTTGTGGCCAAGGAAGGGATTGGGTACGTGCCCAATTCCAAGAACAAGAAGAAGAATGACAAGGCCAAACGACCTCCTCCTCTCAAGCAAACTTTTGTGAAGGGAGGAGAGGGTGCTACTAAGGAGAAGGAGAAGAACTCCGTGAGGGGTAGTGATGCCAAGAAGGGCAACACTTCCAATCCCAACAAATCCGGCGACTTTATCCCTTCTTATGTATTGTGTCGTGCTAGAGATGGGCATGTTTATGTCAAATTTGTTGGTTCTCCTTATGAGTACATTGAATGGTCTATTTGGGTTCCTAAGACCCTTGTTACTAACATCAAAGGACCCATTACAAAATGGGTACCTAAAACCAAGCATTGATCTCTTGTAGGTGTTTGCTTCCGGTGGGGGATCATGGTTGCTCGATAGTGGAGCTAGTAATCATATGACCGGAAGCAAGGACTTGGTGGTGGACGTGCAAAAGATTCCATCCATGCCCACCAACGTCGAGTGGGGTGACACCTTGTCCTCTAAGGTATTGGGACTCGACAAAGTTGTCATTTTTCATGATCTTACAATCGAGAAGGTTATGCTTGTTGAGTCCGTTGCATACAATTTACTTTCCGTTCGTCAACTAACACTTATGGGCTTTGCCACTTTCTTTGATATTGATACCGCGGCCCTCTTGTGGAGCAAGACTCTTAAAGTAGCCTTTGTTGGGCATGTCGAGAACGGTCTCTATGTGATTAACTTTTTGGAGCGACCCACTAAGACCGCAACATGCCTAATGGCTAAGGTTGACGTGGGATGGCTTTGGCATCGCCGTTTAGCTCACATCAATATGAGATCTTTGCAAAATCTTATCAAGGGGGACCATGTCCGTGGACTAACAAATGTTAGTTTTGCCAAAGATCATGCTTGCAGTGCTTGTATCGAAGGAAAGCTACATGAGAAGGCTCACCCTCCCACGACTATCATCTACTCAAAGAGGCCTTTGGAGCTCCTTCATTTGGATCTCTTCGGGCCTCCATCCTTTGATAGTCTTGGCGGTAGAAAATATTGTGGATGACTATTCAAGATACACTTGGGTATATTTCTTCAAGAGGAAGAGCAAGACCCAACAACCCGTCATCGACTTTGCAAATGAAGCTCAACGACAACACAATACAAAGATATTGACTATAAGAAGTGACAGTGGCTCCGAGTTCAAGAACTACACCTTGGATGAGTTTTTGAGTGATGAGGGAATCAAGCATCAATATTCCGCACCTTATACCCCTCAAAAAAATGGTGTAGCGGAGAGGAAGAACCGGACGTTGATGGATGCGGCAAGGACCATGATGGCGGAGTTCAAGTCTCCCTACAACTTTTGGGCCGAATCCATGAACACCGCATGTCATGCATCTAATCGGCTCCACCTCCGCAAAGGCTTGAATAAGACTCCATATGATATACTCACCGGTAACAAGCCCAACCTCAAGTACTTCCGGGTGTTCGGGTGTAAGTGTTTCATTCTCAAGAAAGGTGTCCGTTTGTCTAAATTTGAGGCTAGAGCTTATGAGGGCATATTTGTTGGTTATGCTACAAACTCTCATTCTTACCATGTTCTCAATAATTCCACGGGACTTATTGAGGAAACGTGTAACGTGGAGTTTGATGAGAATAACGGCTCCCAAGTGGAGCAAAGTGGTACTTGTGATGTAGGTGATGAAATTCCTCCCCAAGCCATAAGAAGAATGGGTGTTGGTCATATCCTACCCATTGAGGAACCCCTTGTGGCCGAAGAGAAGGACAATGTTCCACTCAAGCAGAACCTTCACCAACCCAAGACCCACACGCTTCTGAAGAACAAAGTGAAGGCCCTCAACCTCAAGAACAAGACCAAGGGCAAGGTCAATCTTAAGATGGTGTTGTAACATCAAGTGATGCCCAAGGACAAGTTCTCTCCTCCGAGCAAGTTCAATATCAAGAGCTTCCTCAAGATCAAGAACAAGCTCAAGACGGCACTCAAGATCATCAAGTGACCACTCCTCGTCTCACCCCCGAGGAGGAATTGGAGCGTCGTGTCGCCAAGATTGCTTCCAAGCTCTCCACCAAGGATCATCTCATGACAAATGTTCTTGGAAGCTTAAGAAAGGGGGTAAGCACTCGTAGACAATTAGCAAACTATTGTGAACATCGCGCATTTGTCTCTTGTGTTGAACCCCAAAAGGTCTATGAGGCGCTCGAAGATCCGGATTGGCTCAATGCCATGCATGAAGAACTCAACAACTTCGAGCGCAACAAAGTGTGGAGATTGGTGCCAAGGCCAATGAAGAACCACAATGTCATTGGAACCAAGTGGATATTCAAGAACAAGCAAGATGCTCATGGGATTATCATTCGCAACAAGGCTCGTTTGGTAGCACAAGGCTACTCCCAAGTCGAGGGTATCGACTACGGTGAAACATTTGCCCCCGTTGCTCGTCTTGAATCCATTCGCATGTTGATTGCATATGCTTCTCATCACAACTTTAAGTTACAACAAATGGATGTGAAGAGTGCTTTCCTTAATGGTCCGATTAATGAATTGGTATATGTCAAGCAACCCCCCGGGTTCGAGGATCCCTACTTTCCCGATCATGTGTATCAACTCGATAAGGCACTCTATGGCCTTAAACAAGCCCCACGTGCGTGGTATGACCACCTTACCGAGTTGTTACAAGACCGTGGTTTTGAAGTTGGGCTAATCGACCCCACTCTTTTTACTAAGAAGGTCAAAGGGGAGTTGTTTGTGTGCCAATTATATGTTGATGATATTATCTTTGGTTCCCCTAACAAAGCTTTCAATGAGGAATTTGCCGCTCTCATGACCTCAAAGTTCGAGATGTCTTACATGGGAGAGTTGAAGTTCTTTCTCGGGTTCAAAGTGAAGCAAAGAAGAGAAGGAACCTTCATCAACCAAGCCAAATACACTCAAGACATGCTCAAGAGATTCAGGCTAAGTGATATCAAGCCGGCTTCCACTCCCATTCCCACCAAGTGCCAACTTGACATTGATCCCAATGGTAAAGCGGTGGATCAAAAGGTATATCGCTCCATGATTGGCTCCTTGATTTACCTTTGTGCATCTAGACCGGATATCATGTTGAGTGTGGGAATTTGTGCATGGTTTCAAGCCGCACCTAAGGAAAGTCACTTTGTGGCGGTCAAGCGAATCTTTTGATATTTGGCTCATACCCCAAACTTTGGCTTATGGTACCCAAGGGGGGAAAACTTCAAGCTTGTAGGTTATTCGGACTCGGATTGGGCAGGAGACAAAGTGGATAGGAAGTCCACTTCCGGAGGGTGCCAATTTCTTGGTTGCTCTTTAGTGAGTTGGTTTTCCAAGAAGCAAAGTTGCGTATCTCTCTCATCCACAGAAGCGGAGTATGTGGCTACCGGTAGTTGTTGTGCACAACTCTTATGGATGAGGAAAACTTTAAAGGATTACGGTGTCATTTGTGACAAAGTGCCTCTTTGGTGTGACAATGAAAGTGCCATCAAGATTTCTCTCAACCCGGTGCAACACTTCAAGATGAAGCATATTGAGATTCGATATCACTTCATCCGGGATCACATTAGGCGAGGGGAGATCTAGCTCAACTACGTCAACACCCATGATAACCTTACAGATATTTTCACGAAGCCTTTGGACGAAGCAAGATTTCGCGAGTTAAGGCATGAGCTAAATATCATTGATTCAAGCAAAGTTGCTTGAACCCTTGCACACCCCACCTCACTCAACTTGTTGTCTAATCTAGGTGTAGGCATGGACATAGGGGGAGTGTTGTTCTCTCAATGAACTCTCCCTCCCCCATTATGCATAAAGCGATCAACTCTTTCACATTAGCCATTTTTGATGGTACTTGTGCTTCAAAGACGAGTTTGGGTCATGGGCCCAAGGATAATTCTTCACGGTGCCATACCAATTGACTCAAACATAGGTGGCTCCGGCCACCGCCCTCTCCTTGGAGAGTTTGTGTCTCATTTTTGGTCTGTGTTGTCTCTTGCTTCTCTTCCTTCGTGCTAAGCTTGTGCTTGTGGTGTCCTGTGTGTTAGCTCATTGGTGTGGTCTTTCGCTTGAAGGTTCAGTGCTTCGGTCTTCTCTTGGTTGGTTTAAACTACTCTTTTTTGAGCTCACGGTACTACCGCGAGGGGAGCGCGCGGTACTTCCGCACCCAGCACGGCAGAATTTTTTTCTGCCGCCTGGGGGAGCGGTACTACGGCCTCGGTGCGGTACTTCCGCCCAGGCGGTACTACCGCAATGACGTGCGGTACTACCGCATGAGAAGTGCACGGTACTTCCGCACCCAGTGCGGCAGAAATTTTTTACTGCCGCTTGGGGGAGCGGTACTAAAGCCACGGTGCGGTACTTCCGCCCGGGGCGGTACTACCGCGATGACGTGCGGTCGAGGGGCGTGGGGGGTTAAACACGGGCATGGGGAGTTCTAACTCCCCCATACCCATTCGTCTCTCTCCCCACTCCGTCTCTCTCTCTCTCTCGCTCAAGAACGGCGCCGGAGGTCCTCGCCGGATCACCATCTCCGGCCGGTCTCCTCGGATTCTAACCGGTGGGATCGTTCCCCACCACTCCGTCTTGCCATGGAACAAGGTTTCTCCCCAATCCCTTCATTTTTCTTGTTCATCTTGTTGTTTTAGGTTTTGGGGAGATGCAAGTTGTTCTTGAGATTTTAGGCCAAATCTTTGCAAGAGTAGGATATATGAGAGTGGTTTTGTGTAGTGATGGTACTTGCTATAGTTGTCCTGTGATGGATTTGATCGACTATAGTACCGCGTGTTGACACGGTTGTGCTCAGATCTCCATGGCCGTTACGGATCTGCAACCGTGCGGTACTACCGCTCTTCAGGTGAGGTACTACCACGCATCCGGTACTACCGCCCTCCTAGTGAGGTACTACCGCGTCGCTGGTACTACCGCTCCTTGGAGCGGTACTACCGCACGTGGCGCAACACACGCTACTACCGTTGTCTCAAATCCCTCTTGTGGCACTTCTCACGTGCTATGTCTACTTCTTTCACCCATTTTGTTGTGGTCTTTGCATTGATCCTTCTCGCGTTTCGTGCATGGTTGTTTTGTGGTGTGTGTTTTAGGTGGTGGCTCAGGTGCTCCGGCTCGCCGCTCCAATCCAAGCCGTAACACGAGATCCAAGCGTATGCGCAACTCAGAGGCAGCAGAGGGCTCCAATGCCCCCCCAATGCAGAACCAAGACCACCGCCACCAAAGAGAAGGAACCCACCATGGGTATGGATGAGATACCGCTTGCTGAGTTCATCGCTCGGAGGAAGATCAATCCATATGGAAACCCTCATGCCAACTTTCGAGGGAATGAGCTATTCTGGACCAAGCAGCAGAATCTCATCTGTTTGGATGTCATCAAGGCCAAGCAAAACAGCTATGTGGAGGTGAAGTGGATCAACATGCATCACATGAAGCAAGAGAAGCACCGGGAATACATTGGTGAGGCTTTAGACCTCGTGGAGCAATTTGGCATTGAGCATATCATCTCATTCCACAAAGACTTTGATCATGAGATCATTGCTCAGTTCTATGCCTCAGTGCATTTTCATCCCAATGAGGAAAGGACCATGACTTGGATGACCAATGGTCGGCAGCTGACTGGTACTTGGAAGGAATTCATGACTTTGCTTGGGGTTTCGGATGAGGGGCTCGCCACACCCCAAGGTGTTCGCCCTCATGCCAATACCGAGTCTGCAAACAAGAACAGGCCTTTTCCCTTCTATGTGGAGAAGAAGCTCTCCAATGGCAAGTCAACTTGGGTACTCAACTCCTTTCTTGACATCATGCACCGGATCTTCTGCAACACTCTCTTCCCATGCATTGGGGACAAGGACAAGGTGCATGTCTATCTTGTGGATATGATGCTCCTGTGTGAAGACGCTCGCAACTCTCAGACACAACCACTTGATGTCTCACATATCATGTGGAATGGGCTTCGGTTTGCGGTCTACAACCGCAAGGTCCCCATCTATGGACCTTATTTGTTTCAGTTGATCTCAGCAACTTGGGAGCAGCTCTACCCTCAGGATGATTTTGAGGCCCCTAGTTGGATCCGGCATGAGCCCATCAACCTCCGTGTCAAGACTCAGTTGGCCAACACTACCTCTCGTGCTGATGCCGCGGTTGACATGGACGTGGGTGCAGATGAGCATGAGGAGGAGGCAGTAGACGAGGACAGCTCTGAGGGTTACACCCCTCCCACTTTTGAGCCATCTTGGGCTAAGCCACTGAAGAACAAGATGAAGATGTTATTATGTATGCAGGCAAAGGGGCAGTACAAGACCCATGTGGCTTCCAAGGAGACTCGTCGCCGCGACAAGCAGATTTTCAGGACCTTTGGCGGGAACATCTCCAGCGGGTCAGAGGAGGATGTCACCCCAGAGGCAGAATGGATCGCCAAGCACGGTTATCACTGGATCGAGTCTGAGGAAAAGTCCGTCCCAGCTGCCGAGTCTGACGGGGAGCGTGCAAGTGACCACTCAGCTTGAGCCACCACTATTATTGTAAGTGTCCTCTCTGCCTTTTTGGCGTCTCGATGCCAAAGGGGGAGAGAATGTAGGATTTGCGAGTTGTGTCGTGTTTGGGTCAGTTGAACTTCGTTTATGTTGTTGTTTGCTTTGGTTTGCTTTGGTTTATGCTTGTGAGTCCTTCTATCATATGGTGTAAGACATATGCACTCTATCGTACCGTAGTGTGCTTATTCTATCTTGTGCTTATTTCATTATGCTCTTTCCTATCTTGCTTAGTTTTAGCCTTTTTGCAAGATATGCCATGTCTATAAAATATAGGGGGAGTGTTGATCCTAGTATGTGTGTTGTGCAGTCGAAAGCACTCATCGAGATAGCACACATCTAGGGGGAGCCCCTTGGGGTTTTCCCTTGCTCTTTGCATTATACTCTTGTGCAAATCCTGTGTTGTCATCAATCCACCAAAAAGGGGGAGATTGTAAGGGCATTTTATCCCTTAGTTGGCTTTGGTGATTGATGACAATACTTTTGCGAACTAATCATGTGCATCGAATATTTCAGATATATATTGACTAGGCACAAGATGATTTGGTTCCCCTCGAAGGCTATGGAAGACGGCGTTTCTCTACATTTATTTTCGGTGGTATTGAGTCGTAGGGAAGCCGTACTATTAAGAGGGGGTCCGCGTCGAAAAGGGTGGGTGGATTCATCACGTACACATCTTCCTTTGTACCTCCTTTTCTTCTAGCCTTTGGAGCATCCTATGTTTTCCTTGACTATGCGAATATTGCTCGTGCTTGCTGAACTAGGGTGTGCGGTAGTACTGCTCCTCGGAGCGGTAGTACATCAGACCCTTGCGGTAGTACCGTCTGCCGGTGCGGTAGTACCGCAAGCGCCCATGGTAGTACCGCTTCCTGGCAAGCGGTAGTACTGTGGCCGGAGTCCAGATGTTGTCACCCTCTCCTTAGTGGGTGGCACCCATCACGGTAGTACCGCGCACTGGGCACGGTAGTACCGTGGTATCTGGCTTAGTTCCGCAAGTATGCGGCAGTAAGGGGCGGATGAATTTTTTTTCATCCGCGCCTAGCACGGTAGTACCGCTGCTGGCTTATGGTACTACCGCATCGGGTTTTTCCATCGACTCCAACTCTGCGGAAGTAGCCACGGATGTAATTTATTATATCTGTGCCTTCCCATCTCTGAATAGTCCCTGCCTTGTGGTAGTACCGCAAGGGGGCGCCGTAGTACCGTGCCAGCAGTACTATCGCCCTCTGCCTTAGTGCATTTTGGGCTATTCTGGTCTCTGCTGCGTGGGCGGTAGTACCGCGGGGCCCCGCGGTAGTACCGCGCCTCTGGTACGGTAGTACCGCATTGTGCAGGCTGAGTTGGTGGATAACGGTTGGATTTGTTCTTCTACTATTTAAGGGGTGTCTTCTTCCTCTAGTTGACTACCTCTTCCACCTCCAAGCTCCATTAATGATCTAAGCTCCATTTTCGCCTGATCTCTCTCCCTAGCCAATCAAACTTGTTGATTTGCTCGGGATTGGTTGAGAAGGCCCCGGTCTACACTTCCACCAAGAGAAATTTGATTCCCCCACCAATCCCTAGCGGATCTTATTACTCTTGGGTGTTTGAGCACCCTAGACGGTTTAGGTCACCACGGAGCGATAGTCCATTGTGGTGAAGCTTCGTGGTGTTGTTGGGAGCCTCCGATTAAGTTGTGGAGATAGCCCCAACCTTGTTTGTAAAGGTCCGGTCGCCGCCTCCAAGGGCACCAATAGTGGAATCACGGCATCTCGCATTGTGTGAGGGCGTGAGGAGAATACGGTGGCCCTAGTGGCTTCTTGGGGAGCATTGTGCCTCCACACCGCTCTAATGGAGACGTACTTCCCCTCAAAAGGAAGGAACTTCGGTAACACATCCTCGTCTTCACTGGGTCCACTCTTGGTTATCTCTTACCTTTACTTGTGCAAGCTTATTAGTGTTACTTCTCTTGCTTGCTTGTGTGTTCGTTGTTGTTGCATCATATAGGTTGCTCACCTAGTTGCACATCTAGACAACCTACTTTGATAAAAATTGAAATTTGGTAAAGAAAAGCTAAAAATTGTTACTTGCCTATTCACCCCCCCCCCTCTAGTCAACCATATCGATCCTTTCACCTGAGGCGGCCATAAGGTAGGGGGCGCGCCCCCCACCCTCGTGGTGGCCTCGGGACTCTTCTGGCCCATCTCCGGTACTCCGTGGGCTTCTTCTGGTCCAAAAAAGATCTTCGTGAAATTTCAGGTCAATTGGACTCCATTTGGTTTTCCTTTTCTGCGATACTCAAAAATAAGGGAAAACAGAAATTGGCACTGGGCTCTAGGTTAATAGGTTAGTCCCAAAAATCATATAAAATAGCATATAAATGTTGGGGAACGTAGTAATTTCAAAAAAATTCCTACACACACGCAAGATCATGGTGATGCACAGCAACGAGAGGGGAGTGTGTTGTCTACGTACCCACGCGGACCGACTGCGGAAGCGTTGACACAACGTAGAGGAAGTAGTCGTACGTCTTCCCGATCCGACCGATCCAAGCACCGTTACTCCGGCACCTCCGATTTCTTAGCACACGTACAGCTCGATGACGATCCCCGGGCTCCGATCCAGCAAAGCGTCGGGGAGGAGTTCCGTCAGCACGACGGCGTGGTGACGATCTTGATGTTCTACCGACCCAGGGCTTCGCCTAAGCACTACAACGATATGATCAAGGTGGAATTTGGTGGCAGGGGGCACCGCACACGGCTAAGGAACGATCTCAATGATCAACTTGTGTGTCTAGAGGTGCCCCCTGCCTCCGTATATAAAGGAGCCAAGGGGGAGGGGGCCGCCGGCCAGGAGGAGGGCGCGGGAGGAGTCCTACTCCTACCGGGAGTAGGACCCCCCCCCCCCCCCCCAATCCTAGCTGGACTAGGATTCCCCGAGGGGGAAAGAGAGAGAGGGGGGCCGGCCACCTCTCCTAGTCCTAATAGGACTAGGGGAGGGGGAGGCGCGCGACCACCTTGGGCTGCCCCTTTCTCCTTTCCACTAAAGCCCATTAAGGCCCATATGGCTCCCGGGGGGTTCCGATAACCTCTCGGTACTCCGGTAAAATCTCGATTTCACCCGGAAAACTTCCGATATCCAAATATAGGCTTCCAATATATCAATATTTATGTCTCGACCATTTCGAGACTCCTCATCATGTCCGTGATCACATCCGGGACTCCGAACTAACTTCGGTACATCAAAATGCATAAACTCATAATTACTGTCATCGTAACGTTAAGCATGCGGACCCTACGGTTCGAGAACAATGTAGATATGACTGAGACACATCTCCGGTCAATAACCAATAGCGGGACCTGGATGCCCATATTGGCTCCTACATATTCTACGAAGATCTTTATCGGTCAGACCGCATAACAACATACGTTGTTCCCTTTGTCATTGGTATGTTACTTGCCCGAGATTCGATCGTCGGTATCCAATACCTAGTTCAATCTCGTTACCGGCAAGTCTCTTTACTCGTTCTGTAATACATCATCTCGCAACTAACTCATTAGTTGTAATGCTTCCAAGGCTTATGTGATGTGCATTACCGAGAGGGCCTAGAGATACCTCTCCGACAATCGGAGTGATAAATCCTAATCTCGAAATACGCCAACCCAACATCTACCTTTGGAGACACCTGTAGAGCTCCTTTATAATCACCCAGTTACGTTGTGACGTTTGGTAGCACACAAAATGTTCCTCCGGCAAACGGGAGTTTCATAATCTCATAGTCATAGGAACATGTATAAGTCATGAAGAAAGCAATAGCAACATACTAAACGATCGGGTGCTAAGCTAATGGAATGGGTCATGTCAATCAGATCATTCATCTAATGATGTGATCCCGTTAATCAAATAACAACTCTTTGTCCATGGTTAGGAAACATAACCATCTTTGATTAACGAGCTAGTCAAGTAGAGGCATACTAGTGACACTCTGTTTGTCTGTGTATTCACACATGTATTATGTTTCCGGTTAATACAATTCTAGCATGAATAATAAACATTTATCATGAAATAAGGAAATAAATAATAACTTTATTATTGCCTTGAGGGCATATTTCCTTCAGTCTCCCACTTGCACTAGAGTCAATAATCTAGTTCACATCGCTATGTGATTAACACCAATAGTTCATATCTTCATGTGATTGGTTCACATCTCCATGTGACTAGCACCCAAAGGGTTTACTAGATTCAATAATATAGTTCACATCGCTATGTGATTAACACCCAAAGAGTGATCATGTTTTGCTTGTGAGAGAAATTTAGTCAACGGGCCTGCCAAATTCAGATCTGTATGTATTTTGCAAAATTCTATGTCTACAATGCTCTGCACGGACCTACTCTAGCTAATTGCTCCCACTTTCAATATGTATCCAGATTGAGACTTAGAATCATCTGGATCAGTGTCAAAAACTTGCATCGACGTAACCCTTTACGACGAACCGTTTTGTCACGTCCATAATCGAGAAACATATCCTTATTTCACTAAGGATAATTCTGACCGCTGTCCAGTGATCTACTCCTATATCACTATTGTACTCCCTTGCCAAATCAGTGCAGGGTATACAATAGATCTGGTATACAGCATGACATACTTTATAGAACCTATGGCCAAGGCATAGGGAATGACTTTCATTCTCTTTCTATCTTCTGCCGTGGTTGGGCTTTGAGTCTTACTCAACTTCACACCTTGTAATACAGGCAAGAATTCTTTCTTTGACTGCTCCATTTTGAACTACTTCAAAATCTTGTCAAGGTATGTACTCATTGAAAAAACTTATCAAGCGTCTTGATCTATTTCTATAGATCTTGAAGCTCAATATGTAAGCAGCTTCACCGAAGTCTTTCTTTGAAAAAACTCCTTTCAAACACTCCTTTATGCTTGACAGAATAATTCTACATTATTTCCGATCAACAATATGACATTCACATATACTTATCAGAAATGTTGTAGTGCTCCCACTCACTTTCTTGTAAACACAGGCTTCACCGCAAGTCTGTATAAAACTATATGCTTTGATCAACTTATCAAAGCGTATATTCCAACTCCGAGATGCTTGCACCAGTCCATAGATGGATCGTTGGAGCTTGCATATTTTGTTAGCACCTTTAGGATTGACAAAACCTTCTGGTTGCATCATATACAACTCTTCTTTAAATTCATTAAGGAATGCAGTTTTGTTTATCCATTTACCAGATTTCATAAAATGCGGCAATTGCTAACATGATTCGGACAGACTTAAGCATAGATATGAGTGAGAAACTCTCATCGTAGTCAACACCTTGAACTTGTCGAAAACCCTTTGCGACAATTCTAGCTTTGTAGATAGTAACACTACTATCAGCGTCCGTCTTCCTCTTGAAGATCCATTTATTTTCTATGGCTTGCCGATCATCGGGCAAATCCATCAAAGTCCATACTTTGTTCTCATACATGGGTCATATCTCAGATTTCATGGCCTCAAACCATTTTGCGGAATCTGGGCTCAACATCGCTTCCTCATAGTTCGCAAGTTCGTCATGGTCTAGTAACATGACTTCCAAAACAGGATTGCCGTACCACTCTGGTGCGGATCTCACTCTAGTTTACCTACGAGATTCGGTAGTAACTTGATTTGAAGTTTCATGATCATCATCATTAGCTTCCTCACTAATTGGTGTAGGTGTCACAGAAACCGGTTTCTGTGATGTACTACTTTCCAATAAGGGAGGAGGTACAGTTACCTCATCAAGTTCTACTTTCCTCCCACTCACTTCTTTCGAGAGAAACTCCTTCTCCAGAAAGTTTCTGAATTTAGCAAGAAAAGTCTTGCCTTCGGATCTGTGATAGAAGGTGTATCCAACAGTAACTTTTGGGTATCCTATGAAGACACACTTTTCCGATTTGGGTTTGAGCTTATCAGGACGAAACTTTTTCACATAAGCATCACAACCCCAAAACTTTTAAGAAACGACAACTTTGGTTTCTTGCTAAACCATAGTTCATATAGTGTCGTCTCAACAGATTTAGATGGTGCCCTATTTAACGTGAATGCAGCTGTCTCTAATGCATAACCCCAAAACGATAGTGGTAAATCGGCAAGAGACATCATAGATTGCACCATATCTAATAAAGTACGGTTACGATGTTCGGACACACCATTACACCGTGGTGTTCCAGGTGGCGTGAGTAGTGAAACTAGTTCACATTGTTTTAACTGAAGGCCAAACTCGTAACTCAAATATTTTACCTCTGCGATCATATCGTAGAAACTTTTATTTTCTTGTTACGATGATTCTCCACTTCACTCAGAAATTCTTTGAACTTTTCAAATGTTTCAGACTTGTGTTTCATCAAGTAGATATACCCATATCTGCTCAAATCATCTGTGAAGGTCAGAAAATAATGATACTTGCTGCGAGCCTCAACACTCATCGGATCGCATACATCAGTATGTATTTTTCCAATAAGTTAGTTGCTTGCTCTATTGTTCCGGAGAACGGAGTCTTAGTCATCCTGCCCATGAGGCATGGTTCGTAAGCATCAAGTGATTCATAATCAAGTGATTCCAAAAGCCCATCAACATGGAGTTTCTTCATGCGCTTTACACCAATATGACCTAAATGGCAGTGCCACAAATAAGTTGCACTTATCATTATTAACTTTGCATCTTTTGGTTTCAATATTATGAATATGTGTATCACTACGATCGAGATCCAATGAACCATTTTCATTGGGTGTGTAACCATATAAGGTTTTATTCATGTAAACAGAACAACAATTTATTCTTTTACTTAAATGAATAACCGTATTACAATAAACATGATCAAATCATATTTATGCTCAACGTAAACACCAAATAACACTTATTTAGGTTCAACACTAATCCCGAAAGTATAGGGAGTGTGCGATGATGATCATATCAATTTTGGAACCAATTCCAACACACATCGTTACTTCACCCTTAGCTAGTCTCTGTTTATTCTGCAACTCCCGTTTCGAGTTACTAATCTTAGCAACTGAACTAGTATCAAATACTGAGGGGTTGCTATAAACACTAGTAAAGTACACATTAATAACATGTATATCAAATATACTTATATTCACTTTGCCATCCTTTTTATCCGCCAATCACTTGGGGTAGTTCTGCTTCCAGTGACCAGTCCCTTTGCAGTAGAAGCACTTAGTCTCAGGCTTAGGATCATACTTGGGCTTCTTCACTTGAGCAGCAACTTGCTTGCCATTCTTCTTGAAGTTCCCCTTCTTCCCTTTTCCCTTTTCTTGAAACTAGTGGTCTTGTCAACCATCAACACTTGATGTTTTTCTTGATTTCTACCTTCATTGATTTTAGCATCACGAAGAGCTTGGCAGTTGTTTCCGTTATCCCTTGCATATTATAGTTCATCACGAAGTTTTGCTAACTTGGTGATGGTGACTAGAGAATTCTGTCAATCACTATCTTATCTGGAAGATTAACTCCCACTTGATTCAAGCGATTGTAGTATCTAGACAATCTGAGCACATGCTCACTAGTTGAGCGATTCTCCTCCATCTTTTAGCTATAGAACTTGTTGGAGACTTCATATCTCTCAACTCGGGTATTTGCTTGAAATATTAACTTCAACTCCTGGAACATCTCATATGGTCCATGACGTTCAAAACGTCTTTGAAGTCCCGATTCTAAGCCATTAAGCATGGTGCACTAAACTATCAAGTAGTCATCATATTGAGCTAGCCAAACGTTCATAACGTCTGCATCTGCTCCTGCAATAGGTCTGTCACCTAGCGGTGCATCAAGGACATAATTCTTCTGTGCAGCAATGAGGATAAACCTCAGATCACGAATCCAATCCGCATCATTGCTACTAACATCTTTCAATACAATTTTCTCTAGGAACATATCAAAATAAACACAGGGAAGCAACAACGCGAGCTATTGATCTACAACATGATTTAAAAAATACTACCAGGACTAAGTTCATGATAAATTTAAGTTCAGTTAATCATATTACTTAAGAACTCCCACTTAGATAGACATCCCTCTAATCCTCTAAGTGATCACGTGATCCAAATCAACTAAACCATGTCCGATCATCACGTGAGATGGAGTAGTTTCAATGGTGAACATCACTATGTTGATCATATCTACTATATGATTCACGCTCGACCTTTCGGTCTCTGTGTTCCGAGGCCATATCTACATATGCTAGGCTCGTCAAGTTTAACCTGAGTATTCTGCGTGTGCAAAACTGGCTTGCACCCGTTGTAGATGGACGTAGAGCTTATCACACCCGATCATCACGTGGTGTCTGGACACGACGAACTTTGGCAACGGTGCATACTCAGGGAGAACACTTCTTGATAATTTAGTGAGAGATCATCTTATAATGCTACCGTCAATCAAAGCAAGATAAGATGCATAAAAGGATAAACATCACATGCAATCAATATAAGTGATATGATATGGCCATCATCATCTTGTGCTTGTGATCTCCATCTCCGAAGCACCGTCATGATCACCATCGTCACCGGCGCGACGCCTTGATCTCCATCATAGCATCGTTGTCGTCTCGCTAATCTTATGCTTCCATGACTATCACTACCGCTTAGTAATAAAGTAAAGCATTACATCGTGATTGCATTGCATACAATAAAGCGACAACCATATGGCTCCTGCCAGTTGCCGATAACTCAGTTACAAAACATGATCATCTCATACAATAAAATTTAGCATCATGCCTTGACCATATCACATCACAACATGCCCTGCAAAAACAAGTTAGACGTCCTCTACTTTGTTGTTGCAAGTTTTACGTGGCTGCTACGGGCTTAAGCAAGAACCAATCTCACCTACGCATCAAAACCACAACGATAGTTTGTCAAATAGACTCCGTTTTAACCTTCTCAAGGACCGGGCGTAGCCACACTCGGTTCAACTAAAGTTGGAGAGACAGTCGCCCGCAAGCCATCTATGTGCAAAGCACGTCGAGGGAACTGGTCTGGCGTAAGCGTACGCGTAATGTTGGTCCGGGTCGTCTCGTCCAACAATACCGCTGAACCAAAGTATGACATGCTGGTAGGCAGTATGACTTGTATTGCCCACAACTCACTTGTGTTCTACTCGTGCAAATAACATCAAACCATAAAACCTAGGCTCGGATGCCACTGTTGGGGAACGTAGTAATTTCAAAAAAATTCCTACGCACACGCAAGATCATGGTGATGCATAGCAACGAGGGGAGAGTATGATCTACGTACCCGTGTAGATCGCAACGGAAGCGTTGACACAACGTAGAGGAAGTAGTCGTACGTCTTCTTCCCGATCCGACCGATCCAAGCACCGTTACTCCGGCACTTCCGAGTTCTTAGCACACGTTCAGCTCGATGACGATCCCCGGGCTCCGATCCAGCAAAGCTTCGGGGAGGAGTTCCATCAGCACGACGGCGTGGTGACGATCTTGATGTTCTACCGACGCAGGGCTTCGCCTAAGCACTACAACGATATGATCGAGGTGGAATATGGTGGCAGGGGGCACCGCACACGGCTAAAGAACGAACTCAATGATCAACTTGTGTGTCTAGAGGTGCCCCCTGCCCCTGTATATAAAGGAGCCAAGGGGGAGGGGTGTGCCGGTCAGGGAGAGGGCGCAGGAGGAGTCCTACTCCCACCGGGAGTAGGACTCCCCCCCCCCCCCCCCCCCCCGCAATCCTAGTTGGACTAGGTTTCCCAAAGGGGGAAAGAGAGAGAGAGGGGGGCCGGCCCCTTCTCATAGTCCTAATAGGACTAAGGGAAGGGGGCGCGCGGCCACCTATGGGCTGCCCCTTTTCTCCTTTCCACTAAGGCCCATGAAGGCCCATATGGCTCCCGGGGGGTTTCGGTAACCTCCCGGTAATCCGGTAAAATCCCGATTTCACCCGGAACACTTCCGATATCCAAATATAGGCTTCCAATATATCAATCTTTATGTCTCGACTATTTCGAGACTCCTCGTCATGTCCGTGATCACATCCGGGACTCCGAACAACCTTCGGTACATCAAAATGCATAAACTCATAATAACTGTCATTGTTACGTTAAGCGTGCGGACCCTACGGTTTGAGAACAATGTAGACATGACCGAGACACTTCTCCGGTCAATAACCAATAGCAGGACCTGGATGCCCATATTGGCTCCTACATATTCTATGAAGATCTTTATCGGTCAGACCGCATAACAACATACGTTGTTCCCTTTGTCATCGGTATGTTACTTGCCCGAGATTCGATCGTCGGTATCCAATACCTAGTTCAATCTCATTACCGGCAAGTCTCTTTACTCGTTCCGTAATACATCATCCCGCAACTAACTTATTAGTTGCAATGCTTGCAAGGCTTAAGTGATGTGCATTACCGAGAGGGCCCAGAGATACCTCCCCGACAATCGGAGTGACAAATCCTTTTTCTCGAAATACGCCAACCCAACATCTACCATTGGAGACACCTGTAGAGCTCCTTTATAATCACCCAGTTACGTTGTGACGTTTGGTAGCACACAAAGTGTTCCTCCGGAAAACGGGAGTTGCATAATCTCATAGTCGTCATAGGAACATGTGTAAGTCATGAAGAAAGCAATAGCAACATACTAAACGATCGGGTGCTAAGCTAATGGAATGGGTCATGTCAATCAGATCATTCAACTAATGATGTGACCTCGATAATCAAATAACAACTCTTTGTTCATGGTTAGGAAACTTAACCATCTTTGATTAACGAGCTAGTCTAGTAGAGGCATACTAGTGACACTCTGTTTGTCTATGTATTCACACATGTATTATGTTTCCGGTTAATACAACTCTAGCATGAATAATAAACATTTATCATGATATAAGGAAATAAATAATAACTTTATTATTGCCTCTAGGGCATATTTCCTTCACTACCGACGCAGGGCTTCGCCTAAGCACTACAACGATATGATCGAGGTGGAATATGGTGGCAGGGGGCACCGCACACGGCTAAGGAACGATCTCAATGATCAACTTGTGTGTCTAGAGGTGCCCCCTGCCTCCGTATATAAGGGAGCCAAGGGGGAGGGGCCGCCGGCCAGGAGGAGGGCGTAGGAGGAGTCCTACTCCTACCGGGACTAGGACTCCCCCCCCCCAATCCTAGTTGGTCTAGGATTCCCCGAGGGGGAAAGAGAGAGAGGGGGGCGGCCACCTCTCCTAATCCTAATAGGACTAGGGGAGGGGGGAGGCGCGCAGCCACCTTGGGCTGCCCCTTTCTCCTTTCCACTAAAGCCCATTAAGGCCCATATGGCTCCCGGGGGATTCCGGTAACCTCCCGGTACTCCGGTAAAATCCCGATTTCACCCAGAACACTTTCGATATCCAAATATAGGCTTCCAATATATCAATATTTATGTCTCGACCATTTCGAGACTCCTCGTCATGTCCGTGATCACATCTGGGACTCCGAACTAACTTCGGTACATCAAAATGCATAAACTCATAATAACTATCATCGTAACGTTAAGCGTGCGGACCCTACGGTTCGAGAACAATGTAGACATGACTGAGACACATCTCCGGTCAATAACCAATAGCGGGACCTGGATGCCCATATTGGCTCCTACATATTCTACGAAGATCTTTATCGGTCAGACCGCATAACAACATACGTTGTTCCCTTTGTCATCGGTATGTTACTTGCCCGAGATTCGATCGTCGGTATCCAATACCTAGTTCAATCTCATTACCGGCAAGTCTCTTTACTCGTTCTATAATACATCATCTCGCAACTAACTCATTAGTTGCAATGCTTCCAAGGCTTATGTGATGTGCATTACCGAGAAGGCCCAGAGATACCTCTCCGACAATCGGAGTGACAAATCCTAATCTCGAAATACGCCAACCCAACATCTACCTTTGGAGACACCTGTAGAGCTCCTTTATAATCACCCAGTTACGTTGTGACATTTGGTGGCACACAAAGTGTTCCTCCGGCAAACAGGAGTTGCATAATCTCATAGTCATAGGAACATGTATAAGTCATGAAGAAAGCAATAGCAACATACTAAACGATCGGGTGCTAAGCTAATGGAATGGGTCATGTCAATCAGATCATTCATCTAATGATGTGATCCCGTTAATCAAATAACAACTCTTTGTCCATGGTTAGGAAACATAACCATCTTTGATTAATGAGCTAGTCAAGTAGAGGCATACTAGTGACACTCTGTTTGTCTATGTATTCACACATGTATTATGTTTCCGGTTAATACAATTCTAGCATGAATAATAAACATTTATCATGAAATAAGGAAATAAATAATAACTTTATTATTGCCTCTAGGGCATATTTCCTTCAATAAATGCATATAAAACATCCAAGGTTGATAATATAATAGCATGGAACAATCAAAAATTATAGATACGTTGGATACGTATCATAGAGATGCAGGTTTAGGGATATGTCATTAGCACGCACCAAAAGAATTTGTATTAACAACTTCATTCAATCCCAACCGCCAATTCCCGAAGCCAACTTATCAAATTAAATCAGTAAGTTGGCATGCTCAATAACAAATTAGTAAGAGAGCCCAGCGAACACGGCAAGCCAAAGAATCTTCGAGAACTCGTCCACTTCTTTTACAACCATCTCACCCGGCGCAGCTGCATACCTGATGTACCTTCCGCTTTGCTCCATCTGTTCGAGCTACGCCTACCCAAGCCTGACCCAACCTAGCTTCACCTTGTTATAAGGTGCATCAGCGGATAGGAAACAGCCACCTGACCTGGGCGGATGAGAGGCCACTACTGGATATCTGGATGTCGTTCCAAGCCTCTCTCCATCACTTCTCGTTGTTCCAAGACGCCACTGGATCCCATTCCCCGGTTGCCATGAGGCTGCCGGCGGAGGGACATGCGACGGCTAGGGCGTCGTGGTAGGGGGCGTGCTTAGGTTTAATGGCCGTCATGTGTTAGGCCGCCGGGGTCGCCGATGGGGTGATGGTCCATCTGGTGGGGGCATCGGCATCACTGACATGGAGGCGGCGTGGCAGGGGTGGGAGAAGGCGACGCTCCTTTTTTCTTCCACTCCATCATGGATTATTATGCAAAGAGATTGCATTATTACCAGAAAACGGGGGGATAATATGCCGATTATTCCATCAGGAGAGACCTGGGCGAAGGAAAGAGATCTGATGTACGATTGGAAGCGAAACGATCGAAACGAACGACGTACCATGACCTACCATCACGATCGCAGACTCCTCTTTAGGAGTAGAGATTGGGAGGCGGGGATGGGTGCGGCCAACGAAGTCGCGGTAGGTCGTCATCTTGCAGGAAGACGGCGCCCCGCGGGAGGTCGGCGTCGACCAGGAAGACGGCGGCGGCGCACAAACCTAGCTTCCGAGCGGGCTGCCTCTGAGCGGAACCGTTTGCTTGCCAAACATGATGAAACAACCCGTGGACGAGGGTGTTGGTGTGACGGAAAAAAGACAAAAAATCACGAAACGGATAATATATTAAATAGGTACATAAATGCTTTCATGATGAGGTTTATTTGTTTTTAGAAAACTCGTTATTTGTTTCCAAAAAATCCGTTATTTGTTTTCTAAAATAAATTGTATTAATAAGAGAGATCGATTGATTTGGATAAATTAGGAAAGTTTAGTCTGTGATTTTTTATACGTTAGGAAAGTGCCGCTTTGCTAGAAAAAACAACATGAAGAGTGGTGGTGAGAGAGGAGACGAAAAAACCCAATAGTGAGACGAAAATAAACCATACTACCTCCGTCCAGGTGAATAAGTCATTCGCGTAGTTCTAGGTCATCGATTTAAGGCATTAAATACATGGTATATGTTATGAAAAAATATATCACAAGATTTCTACATGGATATAGTTTCTAAATATATATTTTTTATCACGTATAATACATATTTAGATAGTTAAATCGTCGACCTAGAACTACGCGAATGACTTATTTACCGAGACGAAGGTAGTACTATTCAATCAACTCAGACATTAAGAGTAGAGATTTTATCCTTGGTTATTATTTCGGTTTAAAACCGAAAACCATTCGGTTAACCAAATTAGCCAAAGTTGGAAAAAAAAATATGCACGCAAGGGCCTACAGAGCGAAGTCGCTCCTTAGGGCATCTTCAACAGTTTGTATGTTAGCTTGTTGGTAAAATATTCCATGTCATCAACCAACACCTTAATATACAACAACTTTAATGGGTTGTATGTAGTTTGCCTAATAGGGTGTGAAATAACAAATAAGGTGATTTCTCATTCTACATTGAAGCTTGTGCAAAGGGTGTTGGTTTATGTACATATAACATTTTTTTTCCTCATTTATTGTATGACACATCATTAAAAATCATATGTGACAAAATCTACCAACAACTATCTTACAACCATTGAAGATGCCCTTGTATAACGAGCTAGCTGGCTACATGCTGCCTCAACTGGCGAGGTGGGATTATTTTCACGGGAACTCAGCGCACCAGCACGCAACAACGGCAGTAGAGATTTTTCATGTGTTGGGCTGGCACTGGCAGACTGAAGCTTGAGTGGGCCTGATAATTTATGGGCTAGCTCCTGGGTCTGATCAATCCAGATACACCCTGGGCTAGGAGCGTCCTGGTGAATCGAGGATGGTGAGAGTCGGGTGGGTCCCGTGTTACACTGGGTGAAACTGGTCGGATGGCAGTCGTGATTTGTGCGTTGACTGTGTGGGCACGTGTCCTAAGCGTTTAGAGGTGGATAGCTGGGGCGGCTGGGATCTCCTAAAACTTCCTGTGATGCATCGAGTGTTTCAGCGTGTGCAATGGATCCTTCCAGTCAATAGCGAGCAAGCCATGTTCACACCTTGTTCCAGCAGCTTGCGTTCTCTTTTTCACCCGACCAAAACGAGTGTGCGTCGACGAGAGGCGGCAAGGGTTCCGGTGAACAGCTACCGCCCGCTGGCGGCTGCGAGCCTGCGACAGGAGCTTTCCTCAGACAAACGCCCCCAAGCCCGCGCCGCCGTGCCCCACTCCTCGCAGAAAAGTGGCCGCACATCGCCATGCTGATGCCTAACACGGCGGCGGTGGCCTCGACCAACAGCCAGTGTGTGGGCACCTTCCTCGGCGTGGTGCGTGGCGGAGCACAGCCCTACTATTTCATGATGACGGCGGTGCAGCCTAGGAACGTGGTCCCCAGCCTCGGGGCGGCCTCCCGCGGCACGGCGGGGGTGAGGCGCTCCGAGTGCCAGCTCGACCCTGGCTTCCAGCGCCACGATGCGGCACCGCAGGACAATGATGCCCTCCTCGGTGCACATATCAGCGGCTTGTGGCTGGAGCGAGGTCGTCAGTCGTCGTCTTGCACCGCTCCCAGGAATGGAGGCCCGCGAGAGCTCCTGTTTCATCCTCTCCTTGTATGCTGCTGCAGTTCGTTTAGCATCAATCACTGGCAAGCTCCTTTTCGTAAAAAATTTCATCGCCTCGCGTCCATCATTTCACACATTTTTATGCACACATCTAAATACTCCGTACACAAAGCAATCAGTGTACATTAAAGTTTATAATGCAAACATTAGCTCTATATGATGACCTCGCTCCAGCCACACGCTTTGCAGTGAGATGAAAGCTTATAATGCAAACATTAATATTGACCAAACCAAGTGATCAGTGTACCATTAAACCTTATAATGCAACATGCTTTACAGTGAGATATATCACTATATGATGTCTCAAATTATCCCCATTGGCTCGATCGCCTCAACTATCAGCAGCAGGCCCATTGGTTTTGCAGTTTGGTCAATGTTAATATTTGTTCTTGCGAATTTGTGCAGCCAAACTATTTTTTGTGAGCAACATGATAGAGTATTCCCCATCTCATATTTCTTTCTGACGGTGTTAGTAGAGAGAATCTCATCAGGATCTATATAATTTGAATTGACGCGTTATTGTTGGGCACGATAACACTAAACTTGGAGTTCCGATGAACGATTCAATAGATGTACTCATGTTTTGACAACCAAAATTGCCCTTGCCTGTGGGTAGCAAAAATAAATAAATTCACTGTCGTGTACATAAAGGGAGAACAATATGCCATGCTTCTCTCACATACACTTGTTTGCTGAGCATGGCACTCTGCTACTTTTCGCTTATACACGTGTTTGCTTGTTTGCTTTCTGAGCATGGCATAGTTTTGTCACTTTGTCTACAGGTGCCGGGGATGCCGATGAGTTTGCGGGATTGTCGTAGTTCAACTTTCAAGCTGCATTTGGTTCTGACTTTTGCTCCAGATTTTTTCGAGCAAATAAGTTCTAAAGTGTGAACCTTCTCTGTTTCGTGGGCTTCAAGCAACCAACATACAGCTTAACTATGTCATTGAATTTTTTGTTTTCCTATAATACTCCCTCCGTTCCTAAATACTTGTCTTTCTAGACATTTCAAATGACTACTACATACGGATGTATGTAGACATATTTTAGAGTGTAGATTCACTTATTTTGCTTTGTATGTAGTCACTTGTTGAAATGCCTAGAAAGACAAGTATTTAGGAACGGAGGGAGTAATTTGCATGTCTAGTTTGTAACTATAATTGAAAATGTAGCAAAATTTGGTGGTTTGTCCATAACATGAATAACTAACTGGCGTGTTCAAAAAAGATGATTAACTGGCTGTTCAACGGGCGCGGCAAAGCGCGCGTATCCATCTAGTTATATGCATGCGGGCTTGCTTTTGTGACGAGATATGTGTTTGCCTAAAAAATCATCAATTCAGGACTTTTTTGTAAGAAATTTAAGTCTTAGGCGATCGTATGCACTACAATCATCAGATCGTCTGAGCATGAAAAGCTACTGATGGCCTTTACTCTTAATGGCTTAACACACGTATGCATGTAGGATAGCTTTACCACTACATGCACGTACTTCCTTGACGGTATACTAGCTTAGTACCATTTATTTGGAGACAACACCAATTTTCTTTTGAGTTAAAATTATACTTCTCCCTCCGGAAATATTTGTCGGAGAAATGGATGAATCTAGACGTATTTTAGTTATAGATACATTTAATTTTATCCATCTCTCCGACAAGTATTTTGGGACGAAGGGAGTATGTAGTTTATAAATTCGCGTCAACTTTGGTTATTACCGAAGCCGAACCAAAGCTAAATGGTTATTGTCGAAACCAAACTGTATTTTGTATGAAATTGTATAAACCGAAGTATAAAAACCGTATAAAACCAAAAACCGTATATACCGAACCGAATCAAATCAAAAAAACCGAATGCACACCCTCTCCCTCTGTTGTCCCTTAATATATTGAGTAATTGTCGGCAGTGGATATCAAAACATTAGTGGTATGTTGGTTAGCGCTGGTCGTTTCGTGGCACTTGGTACTTGGTAACAAGTTCGAGTGTCTGTGGCTAAATTTTTTATTGTTGATATTCTTTTTATTCTGACATGTAGGGCTTACTAGTCATAGACATGTACTTCCTCCGTTTCTAAATATAAATCTTTCTAGACAATCCACTATAGACTATATACGAAGCAAATTGAATAAATTTACACTCTAAAGTACATCTACATATATCCGTATGTAGTCTGCATTAAAATCTCCAACAAGACTTATATTTAAGAACAGAGGAAGTATAAAGCAAACCATCTGTTGGTATTTTCATGGTCATTTCAAGTTCTAGAACAGTTCACGTATTTTTTGAAGTTCAGGCATACCACTGCTGATATTACCTCAAAAAGAAACACCAAAAAACAAAAACAAAAAACATAAAAAAACCGGTTAAAAAAACTACAAAAAAAAACTAACAGAAAACTTTCAGAAGCTTCCCAAAACATGGAAAGCTGCTCAAAAACCTGTATGAACTTCCCACTACCTACGTACATGGGCCGGCCCAATCAGATCGAGGGGGTGTGCGCTTGCTACGTTAATTCTATAACCGGGAGCAACTAGTTAACTTCGGGAGCCATGCAACGATCAGCGCTACTTGGCACGCTCTTAGCCATTCGCCATGTGCCGCGCTCTGGACGCTCCCTTCGAATTTTGTTTTCGCACGTGTTTTCGGCTTTTTAAACGTTTTTTTTCGACGTTTTAGTTTTCCCCTGGTCTTCCTTAGCTTTTCGATCAAAAACGTGTTTTCTTTTTTCTTTCTTTCGTGAAAGTCACGGTTTTTTTGCGCGAGAGGCACGGTGTGCTTTAGCGAGAGTCACGGCCGTGCCTTTCGGAAGCGGGAAAAAACACGTTTTCTGTTTTCTATTTTTTTTTCTTTTGCGAGAGTCACAGTTTTATTTCCGAGAGAGGCACGGTTGTGCTTTCGCGAGAGTCATGGCCGTGTCTCTCGGAAAGGGAAAAACAAAAATGCGTTTTTTATTTTTTTTTCTTTCGCAAGAGTCACGGTTTTTCTTTCGCGAGAGGCACGGTTATGCTTTCACGAGAGCCACGGCCGTGCCTCTCAGAAAGAGAAAAAAATACGCGTTTTCTCTTTTTCTTTTTTTCGCGAGAGTCACGGTTTTGTTTCCGCGAGACGCACGGTTGTGCTTTCGCGAGAGTCACGGCCGTGCCTCTCGGAAACAAAAAAAAATGTTTTCTTTTTTTTCTTCCATGAAAGTCACGATTTTGCTTTCATTAGAGGCACGGGTGTGCCTCTTTCGAAAAGAAAAAAAAACATGCTCCTGGTTCAGATTTTTTCGTCCGGTTTTTTTCGTGAAGAAAAAAAGTTTGTCAAAACCTATCAACATGGGATCTAATTTTGAAGATCTCGACGCGAGAAATCCAATGATGAAATCGGTTTGAGATTTGGACGCATAGTTTAAAAGATAAAACATTTTGAATAAACGGATCTACGAAAAAAGGAAAATTTCCAGTTGGCGACAAGTGGCGCGCTGCATGTGCGCCACTTGTCGCGGCCTGAAAAAGTGGAGTGTTCTTTGCAATGAGTACTCCTTAATTAGTGATTTCGCCTGTAACCAGCGTGGGAGCTATAGGGAGGCCCTATTTTGACGCTCCTTGAGTCAAATTGGCGGCGCCACGCGACAGCCCGACTGGGCCAGCCCATCGCACTGTACCTCGACACAAGAAAGAAAGCTAAAAAACAAAGAGGAATGTATCGTTTTCCCCCCTTAAATCCTCAACGGGCTCGCTCGGACGCGTGGCGATCTCGGACGCGTGGAGAATGAGCTGAAGTCCTCGACTGGCTCGCTCGCCGCCGTGTATAGGCGACGCCGACAAGTTCAAAATCGTGCAGTTCTTCTTCAAAACCACCTAAAATCCTGCTCAAAACTATTCAGGGCCTGATTGATCTGGTATTACAGATTTAAGGGGGTGATTAATCCGGCTTTAGACTTCAGGGGGGATTTGATCCATCATGAAGGATTTGAGGGGTAAAACAATACTTTCCTCAACAACAAAAAGGACGGAAGCGACAACAGGATTCAACCTGGATACCTACTGCCTACAATCGCGGGTTCATAGCCACCGCACTACACGAGCATTGTTGAAATAAAGGTGGCCAATTGCTTAAGAACTATAAACCGAAATGTGCTACAGTAGCGAACTGGAACTAGACTCGAGTTAGTTACTGTAGTGAACTTAAGTATAACTTTTCTGAAAATTTCTATTTTGAAAAAGTTCGATCATTTTTTGAGTTACTGAACAAAATATCGGAGACATGAACATAGTTTCGAATATGTAAACAAAAATAGAAAAGGTGGAAATTTGTTTTTAAAAAGCAAGCACCATTTTTGAGTCTTTGAAATAATTTAAACCACGATTTTTTTATTTGTGAACAAATATTTGGAAAATGGAAAATTTCAGATATTCCGACCAAAAAATCAAAACCACGAACATTTTTTTAGAAAGTGGAACAATTCACGAAATTTCTCACAAAAATTGAAACCATGCACAATTTCTATAATTGTTCAAAAATTTTCTGAAATGCAAACATCTTTTGAAATTCTGACTAAATTTTGAAACCATGAATTATTTTATAATTTGTGAACAAATATATGAAAAAAGGAACATTACAGATATTCCAAACGAGAAATTGAAACCATGAACATTTTTTCAACTTATGAACTTTTTTTAGAAAATGGAACAATTCATGAAATTCAAAGAAAAATTGAAACCGTGAACCTCTTTTAAAATTGTTGAAAATTTTCTCGAGGTGCGAACATGTTTCAAAATTCTTATCAAAATTTGAAACCGCAAACATTTTTAGAAATTTATGAACATTTTTTGAAACATGAACTTCTTTGCAAATTGTGAATTTTTTTCAAGGAGGAACATTTTTGGAATTCCTGATTTATTTTGAAATCTTGACCAAATTTTGAAAAGGACATCATTTTTGGAAATTCCTATGCACATTTAAATTGATACATTTGTTGAATTTTTGAAAAAAAAATAAAAGGAGGAAAAAAAATTTAAATCTGAAAAAATTCAAAAAATATTTAAAAGGAAAATCCACGTGAAAAAGAGAAAACAGGAAAAAAGAAAAACGAAATACAGAAAGGATAAATAAAAAACCGGTTCAGGGACTTCTAGAAGGGTCCCAAAACCATTAAAATCCGTCTGGGAATCCTCTAAAAGGTTTCCAAAACCAGAACGTGAAAGCTGGAGGTACGCTATAGTTGGGCCGGCCCAAATTTCCCGAGTACATCGCCCCACCTGTGCGATACGCCGACTGTTTGACGCAAAATGTTTCAAATAGGGTTTCCCGGAACTATATCTATCTCATATTAAGCGAGACAGAAACTACACTCGAGTCGAGTGTCTACAGCGATGGGCCGTCCCACTAGTGCAGTAAAAGAATGACGGCTTGGCCCATTAGCGTAGTTAAAAGAAGTGAGTAGAGAAAAAGGGACCGAGCAGGATTCGATCCTAGGACCTCCTGCTGCTAGCCACTATGTAGTTATCGAATTCGTATTACACTACTAGGGCGCTGTCAACTTGAACAAAACAATCGGGTTTCCACATGCTTTCCGGTTATTTATGTTTTCTTTGGTTCTCTTCATCTTTTTACTTCGTTTTTACTATGTCTTTTTTTCTTTTCTTTCTTTTTTCCATTGTTTTTCTTTGTTTCTTTCTCCGATTTCAATAGCTTTTTTTTCCTTTCCTTCTATTTTCTTCATTTTTCTTCGGTTTTGTTTGTTTGTTTCTTGTTTTTCATACATTCTTCTTTTACTTTCCCCACGAGTTTTCATTGTTTTCCACACACACACACACACACACACACACACACACACACACACACACACACATATATATATATAATAAATTTTTCTAACATGTTTTTGACATTCTTTAGACACTTGTTCAACATTTTTTGAATACATGGTCAACATTTTTTAATACAAGGTAAATATTTTTATATAACAAATTATCATTTTTCGAATACTTATCCAACATGTTTTTAATGCTTGATTAACATTTTTCAAAGACAAGTTTGACATTTTTTAATACATGGTGAACATTTTTTCTACAACCACTCAAGATGTTTTGAATATATGGTCAACAATTTTTTCTATACACATTTCACATTTTTCAAATACATTTATAACATTTTTCAAACACTTGCTCAACATTTTTATGACTTGTGGCCTGTGGTCAGCAGCGCAGTTGGCCAGCCCAATATGGAGCTCGCCTGCAGCAAGACTTCCTCTCGTCTTGCTGAGAGATCCTATTTGCCGCTCAAGCGGCAAATGGTGAAGCAATCGCTGAAGGTAGAACAAATGGGCCGGCCAATTATGAGCTAAACGAGCTCCAGATAAGTAAAAGAATACCCAAAAAGTTATGTGCGAGCAAGACCTCGAACTCGTGATGTCCATCTGGTGAACAATTGCTGCTAACAGATAAAGCTAGTGAGTTCTAGTGATAAATTAGAGGAGTGACAGTTTAAGTATCCTAATCTTCTAAAAAAATCAAAAAAATACAATGAACATTTATGTTATCCATTGAACATTTTAAATAATACACAATGGACATGTTTTAATATACGATGAACATTTTTGAATAAGTATGAATATATGTGTTGAATTTTTTTCGAATATGCATTGAACATTTAGTGAAAAAAATACGTTGAAGAATTTCATAATGTACAATGAACATTTCTGTAATACACGATGAACATTTTTATAATGCAAAGGTGAACAATTTTCATAATATACAATGAACATTTTTCTTAATACAATAAACACTTTTGTAATACGCGGCGAACTTTTAATATAATACACAATAAAAAGAAGACAACAGAAAATGAAACAAACAGAAAAATGAAAACAATCTAAAAGAAAATGACAGGTAAAAGGAACCAAAACAGAAAAATAAAAAAATGGAACAAATCAACTGAAAACCGGACAAAATAGTGAAAAAGTGGAAGCAAAAAACCACTGAAGAAAAGCAAAAGAAAACCGCAGGAAGCAGCGAAGGAAACAACGGTGATGGAAAATGGGACAGGAAACCTGTACGTGGGCCAGCCCAAGTGGGGACTCGCTTCTGCGAGGCCGTAGGTTCTGGATGCACACTCGCGTCATATACGATCCACCGAAATCACTAATTAAGTACTATCTTTTTTTAAGGTCACTCTGCCTTTCTGTAGTGCGTTACTTGTCGCAATTTGAGAGTTTTTTTTCCATCTATTCGTTTATTCAAAACGTTTTATCACTTAAACAATATGTCCAAATCTCGAATCGTTCTCATCATTAGATTCCTCCCATCGATATCTTCAAAACTACGTCCCATCTTGATAGGTTTTGACGAATTTTTCTCTAAAAAGACAAAAAACCGTTTCACTCATGAAAGAAAAAAGAAAAGAAAACACATTTTTTATCGTTTCCAAGGCTCTCGTGAAAGCAAAACCGTACATCTTGTAAAAGAAATGAAAAAGAAAAAAATGTTTTTATTTTTTATTTTCGAGAGGCACTACCGTGTCTTTCACGGAAGCAAATTTGTGCCTCTCACAAAATGGAGAAAAAGAAAATCTGTTTTATTTGTTTTGTTTCCGAGAGACATGGTCATGCCTCCCACGAAAGTAAAATCGTGTCTTGCGCGGAAGCAAAAAAACATTTTTTTTCGGAGAGGCACGGCTCTCATGGAAGCAAAACCATGACTCTTGCGAAAGCAAAAATGAGCCTTTCGCGAAAGAAAAAACATATTTTTTTGGTTTTCAAGAGGCATGTCCATGCCTCTCGTGAAAGCAAAAATATATTTTCATAAAAAAAATTCTAATACTTTTTTTCAAAAAACTAAAAAAGACCGGTGAAAAACTAAAACACCCAAAATACCATATAATAAGCCGAAAACGTGAAAAAAAAACAATACCGAAGAAAGCACCTAAAACGCGACACTTGGCGGCGGCTGAGAGCACCCCAAGTGACATGCTCTCAGCCCATCCAAGTGACTCTTAGGGAGACTGAATAAGTGTTCCTCAGCTAGTTGCTCTCAGGATCCACCCGTCTTGCTGTAGGCGAGGCGTATCAGCGCCCTATAACCAGCACCTGACGCGCTAAATAGGGGACCTCTTTCGGGTGAGCCGCGGGACGGGACGTCCACTGTTTTTTTTTGCCTTTGTTTTTCTGTTATTGTTTCTATTTTTTCTTCTTTCTAAAATAATTCTGGATTAAAAATTCAAAATTTTATCGATAAATATTGAAAAAATGTTAAGGAAATCAGAACATGATTCTTGGATTAGGAAAAATGTCCACAATTTCGAAACAAATATTCCTGATTTTAATACAATGTTCGCATATTCAGAAAATGTCCATGATTTTGAAAATAAAATGTTTGGGAAACCAAAGTAATGTTCATGATTTTGAAACTAATGTTTGTTTATTCTCAAAAAGTTTAGGGATTCAGAAAATGTTCATAATAAATTTTGTGAATTAAAAATAAAGTTCATTGATTTAATAAATGTTCAATGCTTCACAAAATGTTCATGAATTTGACAAATGGTCAACAAACAAAAACAATTCAGGAATTTTAAAAAAGTGTTACCAAATTTCAAAAACAGTTCATCGATTCACAAATGTCACAAATACCGATTTTTTAGTTTCAACAAAATATTCCAAAATTCAAAAAATGTTATCAAATTTGTAACAAATGTTTTTGTATTAAAAATGATCGTCATTTAAGATATATGTTCATAGATTTGTAAAAAAATATATTAAAATTGGACATATTTCGTACCTTTAGCAATTGGAGGCATGTACATCGATTGTGACGTGGCCCCTTGCAATAGCCGCATTTACCCGCTGATCTTGTCTTCTTCATATTTGCATGTAGCCTTTTCTTCGGTGCACCTCGACCTGGCACATGCAAGGGATCCAGAACCTTATCCAAATCTTCACCATCAATGTTCGCCGATTGCGACATCAACGAGCCAAATCTAATGTTGTTACTTTGTGCATTTGTTGATTCCTTGCTCTCAGCTTGTTCAATGGTTGATTCCTTGCCATTATCTTGTGCATCCAAAACCATCTTTAGACACTGATACGCCTCATCAGAGTGGCATATGCCTTGAAACATGCCGCATGACTAAAATTCCGCAACTGATGTTACCTCTGCAGGCTTGCCAAATAGTCATATATCTCGTCTTTTTTGATCAGTGCATATGCAGATTTTGCACTCATTATCCACCTAGTAGGAACACAACACCTCGACGGTCTTTCTTCTTGTAATATTCCCAATATGTAAAATGTGTGTGAACATGGTGTGCTTGCTCATTCCACCTTACAACAGGAACAATTGATCCTGTGGAAAAGACCTTCCTGCTCCTCACTGCGCACTCCAAACTTTTTATCTATTATTTCCTTTTTAGACATAACATAGGTGGTAAGTTCTGATGCATCTGGTACCTCTCTGATCTGACATTTGCTGACAACATTTATGCTCCATAACACCAACTTAAACATGGTAGGAGTGAAAACTTCTGCGGCGTGTTTCTCAAGAGCTGAAGCATTTTCCTCTATAAATGGAATGGACTGCGGGGCCTCGATGTCCTGGAGAGCCTCATTCAACCATCGCGTCACAAGGCAATGCTCATAGTGCTCTAGCATTCGAAACAACATCATCTTAGCCTCAAGATGCGTATGTAGCACAGAGTTCAAGCTCTCACTCCGCTGATTACCGCTCAATCCTAGGAAGCAATGCCCCTTAAGATATGGAGCACACCACAACTTTCTCATCTGATGCAGCCAGGACTCCTCATTGGTTACTTTATTCCGATGTAAGAATTGTATCCATTTTTTCTCATGCTCTTCAACGGAAGATGAATAATATATGAAAGATTTGGATTCCTCCTTTACCGCGTCATCATTCAGATTACGTACAATGTTCTGCTGAATGTGCCATATACACAGCATATGGTTTGAGTCAGGCCAGACCACCCTGATTGCTCTCTGCATTGTAAGGTCCCCATCCCTGATCACAAATATCGGATACTTCTGTGCCATGGCATTAGAAAAGGTTCGCAACATCCACTCTATGCCTCGCTTGTTTCATGAGAAATTATAACGCATTAAAAAATAACAGTGTTGCGGTTGTGATTCAATCCGACAAACGGCAGAAATGGCATAATGTACTTATTGGTTCTGTATGTGCTATTAAAAATAATAACGTTTCCGAAAGCCTCGTAGTCAAGTCAGGATTGACTATCAAACCAGAACAGTCCCTTCAGATGGCCAAGTTCATCAACCAAGTACATGAAGAAAAAAATATGTATCTCGCTCTCGCCGTGCCATCATGTGACTGATCACCATTTTAGCATCACTGGTACAGATTGATTCCTGCTTACTAGCATGGCAGAAATTGTAAATGTCCCTCCTCATGCATCCAACCTTATCATATCCACCGTATTGCATGCACAAGATATCCATAATATGGTGTTTGGGGATCCCAGATTTTTCCATGTCTGCAATGTCCACTTTCTGCTCATCGCTAATTCGTCTGTGTGAACGCAGAAGGCATGAAAGATCCCGTGGGACTAGAGGATGATTGTGTTCATTCATGAAATTTTTGACAAACCACCGACTTGTACCCTCCTGTCTTGCAATGACTAATTTAGCTTGACACCTAACACAAGTTATACTCAGTGGCCTCCTCTTTCTATCTTCCATCCTCATCTTCATGTGCTTCTCTTCGTTAACCCCTTCATGACTCAACATAGTCTCTCCTCACACTAAAATCTTTCTCAAGAGCATATTTGTTATAGAATTTATAACCTTCATCCTCACTATGA
The DNA here is from genome assembly GCA_034509565.1 of Triticum monococcum. Classification (NCBI taxonomy): domain Eukaryota; kingdom Viridiplantae; phylum Streptophyta; class Magnoliopsida; order Poales; family Poaceae; genus Triticum; species Triticum monococcum. The sequence goes on along the minus strand of CM067841.1, from coordinate 566,711,451 downwards.
AACATCCCCTGGCAATATGATAGTACTCGAACATACACTCATCACTTACATCCGCCATGTCTTCCTACATGTGAGGCCAACCGATCATCAACGTTTATCCGTTTTGTACATGAAAAATTGCTCACTGGCAAAGACAAATGCATGCAAAAGCCAGTACGAAATCTTGTGTGCAAATTAAAACTTTGCTAATTATACGTGTTAGGCCAACCAATCATCAACGTAGATGAACTACTGAAGTAAGCATCGATGATGAAAAATGTAAACTAAATCACATGCACTATGGAAACCTAAATCGATGAAGACTAAACTAAATAACTAGGAAGTGGAGGCTACGAATCCAAGAAGTTAGGTTCATACCTTGCGATGGCAGCCGAGAAGAGATGGGATCGGCCGGGGTCGAGTTCCTCCAGATTATAGCGCCGCCCACTCGCCGTCGATTCAGTCGCCGCAGATCTGGTGTCTTATTCTTCTTCTTGTCGCTGGGCACGTTGTGGACAGTGAAGAGGAGGAGGAGGAGGAGGATGACGACGACGAGGGTGGTGAATTGATTCTTCTTCTCGCCGGACGTGGATTGACGAGGATAGTGAAGGGGACGAGGGCGAGGACGACCTCGATCTAGATCTATTAGACGTGGTTCAGTCGTGGAGGTGATCGATTGGAAAAAAATATTTCAGCCCGGACCATTATGCCCTTCTTGGAATAGACATATTAAATTTAATCTTTTTAATCCCCACCGGATCAGACGGCTAATAAAAATCATATGGGTAAGTACTGGTTAGTACTCGAGTACTACACCAATCACCCTAAAAAAGCTCTTTCCATTGCTACGGACGATTTTCACGGACATGATTTGCAGCAAAAATTAGGGCACTTTCCATGAACAATTTATTAGGTGCCAAAAAACGGTGTGTATGACGTTACGAAGGGTGAGGGGGCGCGGACGAAAACATCAACGTAAGACAGGAAACAGAACCTTAAGTGTGTGTGTATACTATTCATCACCCAGATTGAAAAATAAGTTATTCTTCACCCGAGGTAATTTTACAATCATTTCATACTTAAATTACGTTTGGAATTCAAATAGTTACATTTCTATTGATTCACTACGTAAAATTTTACATAAAAAAATAAAAATATAGGTCATAAGATAAGAAAATTTGCAGTTTATGTGTATTTTAGACTATGTTTTTATGTTTGTAATTTTACATAACATAAAATATTTTTTACGGCGATTATATATTTTCTTACAGTTTCTTTTTGCGTCGGAAATAAAACAAAACTTATGGAACATAAAATTACGGTGCATTAATGGTAAAATAAAAGGGGGTGAAGAATAACTATTTCTCATCCAGGGTGACGAATAGCGCAACCCTATATATGTTTGATTGTTTTAGGTATGTTTGATTGTTTTAGGTATATATATATAGGTAAATTAACTGGGACACCTAAGTGCCGGGGCACCTTGATTGTTTTAGGTATGTATCGCCGCACAATAAATGTTTGATTTGTTTCCTAATTATTCTTCATGCAAGACTTTCCATGTTTACATTTTATTTTCGTTTTTAACTATTAGGCATGCAAGATTTGCCATACAATAAATCATAGTAATATTTTATTTTCTTCTGAACTACTATGAGTATCTAATATGCGTATTTTTGTTTCCTAACTATCTAATACGGGTATCTAATACTTACTAATAAAATTATGTGCATACGTAGGTATATATACCCAGTAAATTATTCTCTGAACTATTACGTTCTACTCTTTTAACTATTTAATATGAGTATCTAGTACCTATTAACGAAATTATGTACATATCAGGTACGTATATACCCAATAATTTATATAAATATAAGGGTATTTAATACCTACTAACAATACCACAAAAAAATAACTACTAACGATATTATGTACAAATACGGGTATCTAATACCTAGTCATGTAATTATGTACACATGTGGGTACGTATATACCCAATAATTTATTTTTAGAACTATTTACATTTTATTTTATTTTCTGACTATCTAATATGGGTATGCAATACCTACTACCAAAATTATGTGTATTCTCAGGGTGCGTATATATCCAATGAAATCTTGCATCGTACGTATCCATTCCTAATTTGATCTGTTATACAAGGGCAGAATACATGCTATATAAGAAAGTAATAAATGTTGACTTACATATTAATACCTTGCCTTTTTATCACGCGACATGCATGCATGAGACGGTCTACGAATTAAAGCATGCCAAATTAACCAGCAATCGATGCATTTTTATTGGTTTCCAAATCAATCACCGAACACGATCCAACAATAAAGAGGCAAGGTGCCCAGGCACCTAGGTGTCCCAAACTGGCGTCCTATATATATATATATATATATATATATATATATATATATATATATATATATATATATATATATAGAGAGAGAGAGAGAGAGAGAGAGAGAGAGAAAGAGAGATAAGGGCCTTCCCTGTTGGGAACAAATATTATTTTAGCGAGAAGCAAAATACGAAGTATCTTTAATTGGTCGTACTTTAATTTGAGAGAGAGCTTGTTAAGAAATAAAAAAGTAACGCAAAATCATATACATGCAATCGTATGGCGTAGATGTGGTCTGATGGGAAGCATTAGATAAATCTCAAGATGATACGCCAGTTCAGTTTTTCGGAGATGCTCATAGGGATAGAGTATGCGCGTGTGCGTTCATAGAGGTGAGTGTATGCGCATGTATATGAGCGCTTGTGTCTGTACTGATGTTCAAAAAAAGATCCCTAGAGGTACCCTTACGCATATGTGGTAAGCTATATCTAAAAAACACAACATATCGAAGGTCAAAGCGGTCCCCTTATCATCTTTTCAAGATAAATAGATATTAATATTTGTCCAAAATTAACTCCATTTAAATGTTTCCTTCAAAAAGGCTGCATAAAAGGTAGGATTTCAATGGCTGAAATTATGAGAATCATCCGAGTCAACATGGCCCATAATAAATGGTGACTGCATACTATCTATATAAACCCAAACCAACTCAGATCTTCACAAAATAGCATAGACTGAAAAACAATTGTCGTCAATGTTTAGATTGACAGCCATGAAAATCATCTTCCTCCTCCTCCTCCCCATCAACACCCTCCCTTGCTCTGCCAACAACACCACCCAACTAGTCTATGACACAGAAGGAAGCGTGCTAAATAGCAAGTCAAATTACTACATCCTCCCAGCCAAACTTGTGAGTGGTGGTGGCCTCAAAGCCGTCCCAACCGGTCTACGGTGCCTACATTTTGTGGTCGAGGAGCGCAACGAGACTCTCGTTGGCACACCCCTGCGATTCATGCCGTTGCCATAACACACTTCTGCCACTGAGCCGATCCTCCTGTCAAGTGACATATGGATCGAGTTTCACGACTTGAGAAGTTTTTGCTCTGAAAGGCTAGATTGGCACCTTACCGAACATGTGTCGGAGTCGTCATCGGGAGAGCCTAAACACGTGGCCGCCGACAGTGAAGAGGGCCTAAGATCGTTTGGGGGTGTTCCGGGTTGAGAGGCATGGCACAAATGTCTCGGGATATAAGATAGTTTCATGTGTTGACAAGGGGCCATGCAGAGACCTAGGTTAGCATGTTTATAAGGATAAGACATGGCTGACTACTGTAAGCGATAAACCTTTTATGGTTGTGTTTAGGAAAAGGACTATATAGGTGTTTTTTTGCTTGCTTCTCGAGGTGATCCATGTTGGCAAGTTCATTGTATCGCCACTGTGGTGTTCATATTATGTAATGTGTTCCACCACTTTGCAATAAAGCAATACTAACAACAACGGAGCCATGTGAAGGCTTGAGGGGGCCGTGGCCCCCATCCCCCCCCCCAAGCCCAAATAGGATTTTTTTACTAGGTATTAGTAATGTAAGTAATGGGCTAATGGCCCATCGTGCACGCACGCACACTGCAGGTCCAGAGCTAGGGGACCTCCTATACGCCGCTTGCTGCGGCAAACTGGCGGCGATTCGCACAGGAGGCGGCTCACCTGGGCCGGCCCATCTACTGGTCCTTCGCGAGATGAATTATCGAAAAATAAAAGCGCCCACTGAGGAGTCGAACCCGCGAGCTATGAGTAATGATGGAAAATCATGTGCACTCTTAGGCCATGAAGGTTATACACCTTGCTCACCACACAACAATGCAGTCGTAGAACGCCAAGCATTGTTGAAGCAGGCTGGCCATTTAGTGAAGGAAATATGCCCTAAAGGCAAAAATAAAGTTATTATTTATTTCCTTATTTCATGATAAATGTTTATTATTCATGCTAGAATTGTATTAACCGGAAACATAATACATGTGTGAATACATAGACAAACAGAGTGTCACCAGTATGCCTCTACTTGACTAGCTCGTTAATCAAAGATGATGGTTATGTTTCCTAACCATAGACAAAGAGTTGTTATTTGATTAACGGGATCACATCATTAGGAGAATGATGTGATTGACTTGACCCATTCCGTTAGCTTAGCGCTCGATCGTTTAGTATGTTGCTATTGCTTTATTCATGACTTATACATGTTCCTATGATTATGAGATTATGCAACTCCCGTTTGCCGGAGGAACACTTTGTGTGCTACCAAACGTCACAACGTAACTGGGTGGTTATAAAGGAGCTCTACAGGTGTCTCCAAAGGTACATGTTGGGTTGGCGTATTTCGAGATTAGGATTTGTCACTCCGATTGTCGGAGAGGTATCTCTGGGCCCTCTCGGTAATGCACATCACATAAGCCTTGCAAGCATTGCAACTAATGAGTTAGTTGCGAGATGATGTATTACGAAACGAGTAAAGAGACTTGCCGGTGACGAGATTGAACTAGGTATTGAGATACCAACGATCGAATCTCGGGCAAGTAACATACCGATGACAAAGGGAACAAAATATGTTGTTATGCGGTCTGGCCGATAAAGATCTTCGTAGAATATGTAGGAGCCAATATGAGCATCCAGGTTCCGCTATTGGTTATTGACCGGAGACGTGTCTCGGTCATGTCTACATTGTTCTCGAACCCGTAGGGTCCGCACGCTTAAGGTTTCGATGATAGTTATATTATGAGTTTATGAGTTTTGATGTACCGAAGGAGTTCGGAGTCCCGGATGAGATCGGGGACATGACGAGGAGTCTCGAAATGGTCGAGATGTAAAGATCGATATATTGGATGACTATATTCGGAGATCGGAAAGGTTCCGAGTGGTTCGGGTATTTTTCGGAGTACCGGGGAGTTACAGGAATACGGGGGAAGAAGTATATGGGCCTTATTGGGCTTTAGGGGAGAGGAAGAGGCAGGCCGCGCCCCCCCCATTGACTAGTCCGAATTGGACTAGGGGGAGGGGCGGCGCCCCCTCCTTCCTTCTCTTCCCTCTTCCCCTTCCTTGTCTCCTACTCCTACTACTTGGAAGGACTCCTAGTTGGACTAGGAAAAGGGGAATCCTACTCCCGGTGGGAGTAGGACTCCCCTAGGGCGCGCCATAGAGAGGGCCGGCCCTCCCCTCCTCCACTCCTTTATATACGGGGGCAGGGGGCACCTCATAGACACACAAGTTGATCTTCGTGATCGTTCTCTTAGCCGTGTGCGGTGCCCCCTCCACCATACTCCTCGATAATATTGTAGCAGTGCTTAGGTGAAGCCCTGCGACGGTAGAACATCAAGATCATCACCATGCCGTCGTGCTGACGGAACTCTTCCCCGACACTTTGCTGGATCAGAGTCCGGGGATCGTCATCGAGCTGAACGTGTGCTAAAACTCGGAGGTGCCGTAGTTTCGGTGCTTGATCGGTCGGGCCGTGAAGACATACGACTACATCAACCACGTTGTCATAACACTTCCGCTGTCGGTCTACAAGGGTACATAGACAACACTCTCCCCTCTCGTTGCTATGCATCGCCATGATCTTGCGTGTGCGTAGGATTTTTTTTTTGAAATTACTACGTTCCCCAACAGTGGCATCCGAGCCTAGGTTTTATGCGTTGATGTTGTGCACGAGTAGAACACAAGTGAGTTGTGGGCGATATAAGTCATACTGCTTACCAGCATGTCATACTTTGGTTCGGCGGTATTGTTGGATGAAGCGGCCCGGACCGACATTACGCATACGCTTACGCGAGACTGGTTTTACCGCCGTGCTATGCACACAGGTGACTAGCGGGTGTCAGTTTCTCCAACTTTAGTTGAACCGAGTGTGGCTACGCCCGGTCCTTGCGAAGGTTAAAACAACACCAACTTGACAAACTATCGTTGTGGTTTTTGATGCGTAGGTAAGAACGGTTCTTGCTAAGCCCAGTAGCAGCCACGTAAAACTTGCAACAACAAAGTAGAGGACGTCTAACTTGTTTTTGCAGGGCATGTTGTGATGTGATATGGTCAAGACATGATGAGATATAAGTTGTTGTATGAGATGATCATGTTTTGTTGAAGTTATCGGCAACTGGCAAAATCCTTATGGTTGTCTCTCCATTGCATAAGATGCAAGTGCCCAATAATTGCTTTACTTTATCGCTATGCGATAGCAATAGTTGCAAGAGCAATTGTTGGCGAGACGACCATGTGACGACACATTGATATAGATCAAGATGATGGAGATCATGGTGTCATGGCGGTGACGATAGAGATCATGACAGTACTTTGGAGATGGAGATCAAAGGCGCAAGATGATGATGGCCATATCATGTCACATATTTTGATTGCATATGATGTTTATCTTTTATACATCTTATTTTGCTTAGTTTGACGGTAGCATTTTAAGATGATCTCTCACTAATTATCAAGAAGTTTTCTCCCTGAGTATGCACCGTTGCGAAAGTTCTTCGTGCTGAGACACCACGTGATGATCGGGTGTGATAGGCTCTACGTTCAAATACAACGGGTGCAAAACAGTTGCACACGCGGAATACTCAGGTTAAACTTGACGAGCCTAGCATATAACAGATATGGCCTCGGAACACGGAGACCGAAAGGTCGAGCGTGAATCATATAGTAGATATGATCAACATAGTGATGTTCACCGTTGAAACTACTCCATCTCACATGATGATCGGACATGGTTTAGTTGATATGGATCACGTGATCACTTAGAGGATTAGAGGGATGTCTGTCTAAGTGGGAGTTCTTAAGTAATATGATTAAATTGAACTTAAATTTATCATGAACTTAGTCCTGATAGTATTTTGCAAATTATGTTGTAGATCAATAGCTCGCATTGTTGCTTCCCTGTGTTTATTTTGATATGTTCCTAGAGAAAACTAAGTTGAAAGATGTTAGTAGCAATGATGCGGATTGGATCCATGATCTGAGGTTTATCCTCATTGCTGCACAGAAGAATTATGTCCTTGATGCACCGCTAGGTGACAGACCTATTGCAGGAGCAGATACAGACATTATGAACGTTTGGCTAGCTCAATATGATGACTACTTGATAGTTTAGTGCACCATGCTTAACGGCTTAGAATCGGGACTTCAAAGACGTTTTGGACGTCATGGACCATATGAGATGTTCCAGAAGTTGAAATTAATATTTCAAGCAAATACCCGAGTTGAGAGATATGAAGTCTCCAACAAGTTCTATAGCTAAAAGATGGAGGAGAATCGCTCAAGCAGTGAGCATGTGCTCAGATTGTCTGGGTACTACAATCGCTTGAATCAAATGGGAGTTAATCTTCCAGATAAAATAGTAATTGACAGAATTCTCTAGTCACCATCACCAAGTTAGTAGAACTTCGTGATGAACTATAATATGCAAGGGATGACGAAAGTAATTCCCAAGCTCTTCGTGATGCCGAAATCGACGAAGGTAGAAATCAAGAAAAACATCAAGTGTTGATGGTTAGCAAGACCACTAGTTTCAAGAAAAGGGCAAAGGGAAGAAGGGGAACTTCAAGAAGAACGGCAAGCAAGTTGCTGCTCAAGTGAAGAAGCCCAAGTCTGGACCTGAACCTAAGATTGAGTGCTTCTACTGCAAAGGGACTGGTCACTAGAAGCGAAACTACCCCAAGTAATTGGTGGATAAGAAAGGATGGCAAAATAAACAATGGTATATTTGATATACATGTTATTGATGTGTACTTTACTAGTGTTCATAGCAACCCCTCAGTATTTGGTACTAGTTCAGTTGCTAAGATTAGTAACTTGAATCGGGAGTTGCAGAATGAACAGAGACTAGTTAAGGGTAAGGTGACGATGTGTGTTTGAAGTAGTTCCAAGATTGATATGATCATCATCGCACACTCCCTATACTTTCGGGATTAGTGTTGAACCTAAATAAGTGTTATTTAGTGTTTGCGTTGAGCATAAATATGATTTGATCATGTTTATTCCAATACGGTTATTCATTTAAGTAAGAGAATAATTGTTGTTCTGTTTACATGAATAAAACCTTATATGGTTACACACCCAATGAAAATGGTTTGTTGGATCTCGATCGTAGTGATACACATATTCATAATATTGAAACCAAAAGATGCAAAGTTAATAATGATAGTGCAACTTATTTGTGGCACTGCCATTTAGGTCATATTGGTGTAAAGCGCATGAAGAAACTCCATGCTGATGGGTTTTTTGGAATCACTTGATTATGAATCACTTGGTGCTTGCGAACCATGCCTCATGGGCAAGATGACTAAAACGCCGTTCTCCGGAACAATGGAGCGAGCAACTGACTTATTGGAAATAATACATACTGATGTATGTGATCCGATGAGTGTTGAGGCTCGCGGCGGATATCGTTATTTTCTAACCTTCACAGATGATTTAAGTAGATATGGGTATATCTACTTGATGAAACATAAGTCTGAAACATTTGAACAGTTCAAAGAATTTCAGAGTGAAGTGGAAAATCATCGTGACAAGAAGATAAGGTTTCCACGATCTGATCGCGGAGATGAATATTTGAGTTACGAGTTTGGTCTTCAATTAAAACAATGTAGAATAGTTTCAGAAATTCATGCCACCTGGAACACCACAGCGTAAAGGTGTGTCCGAACGTCATAACCGTACTTTATTGGATATAGTGCAATCTATGATGTTTCTTACGGATTTACCACTATAGTTTTGGGGTTATGCATTAGAGACAGCTGCATTCACGTTAAAAAGGGCACCATCTAAATCCATTGAGACAGCACCGTATGAACTGTGTTTTGGCAAGAAAACCAAAGTTGTCGTTTCTTAAAGTTTGGGGTTGCGATGCTTATATGAAAAAGTTTCATCCTGATAAGCTCAAACCCAAATCGGAGAAGTGCGTCTTCATAGGATACCCAAAAGAAAATGTTGGGTACACCTTCTGTCACAGATCCAAAGGCAAGTTATTCGTTGCTGAGAATGGATCCTTTCCAGAGAAGGAGTTTCTCTCGAAAGAAGTGAGTGGGAGGAAAGTAGAAAACTTGATAAGGTAATTGTACCTTCTTCCTTATTTGAAAGTAGTTCATCCCAGAAATCTGTTCTTGTGACTACTACACCAATTAGTGAGGAAGCTAATGATGATGATCATGTACCTTCACATCAAGTTACTATCGAATCTCGTAGGTAAACCAGAGTGAGATCCGCACCAGAGTGGTACGGTAATCCTGTTCTGGAAGTCATGTTACTAGACGATGACGAACTTGCGAACTATGAGGAAGCGATGATGAGCCCAGATTCCGCGAAATGGTTTGAGGCCATGAAATCTGAGATATGATCCATGTATGAGAACAAAGTATTGACTTTGATGGATTTGCTCGATGGTCGGCAAGCCATAGAAAATAAATGGATCTTCAAGAGGAAGACGGACGCTGATAGTAGTGTTACTATCTACAAAGCTAGAATTGTCGAAAAAGGTTTTCGACAAGTTCAAGGTGTTGACAACGATGAGAGTTTCTCACTCGTATCTATGCTTAAGTCTGTCTGAATCATGTTAGCAATTGCCGCGTTTTATGAAATCTGGCAAATGGATAAACAAAACTGCATTCCTTAATGGATTTATTAAAGAAGAGTTGTATACGATGCAACTAGAAGGTTTTGTCGATCCTAAAGGTGTTAACTAAATATGCAAGCTCCAGCGATCCATCTATGGACTGGTGCAAGCATCTCAGAGTTGGAATATACGCTTTGATAAGTTGATCAAAGCATATAGTTTTATAAAGACTTGCGGTGAAGCCTGTATTTACAAGAAAGTGAGTGGGAGCACTACATCATTCCTGATAAGTATATGTGAATGACATATTGTTGATCGGAAATAATGTAGAATTATTCTGCAAAGCATAAAGGAGTGTTTGAAAGTTTTTTTCCAAAGAAAACCTCGGTGAAGCTGCTTACATATTGAGCATCAAGATCTATAGAGATAGATCAAGACGCTTGATAAATTTTTTCAATGAGTACATACCTTGACAAGATTTTGAAGTAGTTCAAAATGGAACAGTCAAAGAAAGAGTTCTTGCCTGTGTTACAAGTTGTGAAATTGAGTAAGACTCAAAACACGACCACGGCAGAAGATAGAAAGAGAATGAAAGTCATTCCCTATGCCTCAGCCATAGGTTCTATAAAGTATGCCATGCTGTGTACCAGATCTATTGTATACCCTACACTGATGTTGGCAAGGGAGTACAATAGTGATCTAGGAGTAGATCACTGGACAACGGTCAAAATTATCCTTAGTAGAATAAGGATATGTTTCTCGATTATGGAGGTGAAAAAAGGTTCGTCGTAAAGGGTTATGTCGATGCAAACTTTGACACTGATTCAGATGATTCTAAGTCTCAATCTGGATGCATATTGAAAGTGGGAGCAATTAGCTATAGTAGCTCCGTGCAGAGCATTGTTGACATAGAAATTTGCAAAATACATACGGATCTGAATATGGTAGACCCGTTGACTAAATTCTCTCACAGGAAAAACATGATCACACCTTAGTACTCTTTGGGTGTTAATCACATAGAGATGTGAACTAGATTATTGACTCTAGTAAACCCTTTGAGTGTTGGTCACATAATGATGTGAACTATTGGTGTTAAATCACATGGAAATGTGAACTAGATTATTGACTCTAGTGCAAGTGGGAGACTGAAGGAAATATGCCCTAGAGGCAATAATAAAGTTATTATTTATTTCCTTATTTCATGATAAATGTTTATTATTCATGCTAGAATTGTATTAACCGGAAACATAATACATGTGTGAATACATAGACAAAGAGAGTGTCACTAGTATGCCTCTACTTGACTAGCTTGTTAATCAAAGATGGTTATGTTTCCTAACCATAGACAAAGAGTTGTTATTTGATTAACGGGATCACATCATTAGGAGAATGATGTGATTGACTTGACCCATTCCATTAGCTTAGCACTTGATCGTTTAGTATGTTGCTATTGCTTTATTCATGACTTATACATGTTCCTATGACTATGAGATTATGAAACTCCCGTTTGCCGGAGGAACACTTTGTGTGCTACCAAACATCACAACGTAACTGGGTGGTTATAAAGGAGCTCTACAGGTGTCTCCAAAGGTACATGTTGGGTTGGTGTATTTCGAGATTAGGATTTGTCACTCCGATTGTCGGAGAGGTATCTCTAGGCCCTCTCGGTAATGCACATCACATAAGCCTTGCAAGCATTGCAACTAATGAGTTAGTTGCGAGATGATGTATTATGAAACGAGTAAAGAGACTTGCCGGTAACGAGATTGAACAAGGTATTGAGATACCAATGATCGAATCTCGGGCAAGTAACATACCGATGACAAAGGGAACAAAGTATGTTGTTATGCGGTCTGACCGATAAAGATCTTCGTAGAATATGTAGGAGCCAATATGAGCATCTAGATTTCGCTATTGGTTATTGACCAAAGACATGTCTCGGTCATGTCTACATTGTTCTCGAACCCGTAGGGTCCGCACGCTTAAGGTTTCGATGATAGTTATATTATGAGTTTATGAGTTTTGATATACCGAAGGAGTTCGGAGTCCCGGTGAGATCAGGGACATGACGAGGAATTTCGAAATGGTCGAGACGTAAAGATCGATATATTGGACGACTATATCCGGACATCGGAAAGGTTCCGAGTGGTTCGAGTATTTTTCGGAGTACCGGGGAGTTACAGGAATATGGGGGAAGAAGTATATGGGCCTTATTGGGCTTTAGGGAAGAGGAAGAGGCAGGCCGCGCGCCCCCCATTGACTAGTCTGAATTGGACTAGGGGGAGGGGCGGCGCCCCCTCCTTCCTTCTCTTCCCTCTTCCCCTTCCTTGTCTCCTACTCCTACTACTTGGAAGGACTCCTAGTTGGACTAGGAAAAGGGGAATCCTACTCCCGGTGGGAGTAGGACTCCCCTAGGGCGCGCCATAGAGAGGGCCGGCCCTCCCCTCCTCCACTCCTTTATATACGGGGGCAGGGGGCACCTCATAGACACACAAGTTGATCCTCGTTATCGTTCTCTTAGCCGTGTGCGGTGCCCCCCTCCACCATACTCCTCGATAATATTGTAGCAGTGCTTAGGCGAAGCCCTGCGACGGTAGAACATCAAGATCATCACCGCGCCGTCGTGCTGACGAAACTCTTCCCCGACACTTTGCTGGATCGGAGTACAGGGATTGTCATCGAGCTGAACGTGTGCTAAAACTCGGAGGTGCCGTAGTTTCGGTGCTTGATCGGTCGGGCCGTGAAGACGTATGACTACATCAACTGCGTTGTCATAACGCTTCCGCTGTCGGTCTACAAGGGTACGTAGACAACACTCTCCCCTCTCGTTGCTATGCATCACCATGATCTTGCATGTGCGTAGGAATTTTTTTGAAATTACTACGTTCCCCAAGATTTAGAAAATGTAGTAGCAACAAAGGATAATGAGAAGGTGGAAAGAAACCGTTTAAGGCTAAAAGCATTAGTAGGAGTTGTTAGGTGGCTCACATTTCAGTCTTGCACTTTTAGAGGACACGATGAGAAAGCCGAGTCAAAGAATAAAGGAAATTTTCTTGAATTGTTAGAGCTCCTAGCAGAGTTCAATCCTGATCTTGGCAAAGTCATGTTGCGTTATTCTCCATACAATTCAAAGTACACATCTCCGAATATTGAAAAGGAAATCTTGTCCATATATGCAACTAAAGTTAGGAGACATATCCGTGAAGAAATCGGGGATTCCAAATTCTCTATTCTAGTGGACGAGACATGTGATGTGGCAAAAAGAGAACAAATGGCATTGGTTTTCAGATTTGTTGATAAAGCTGGCTTTTCACAAGAGCGGTTCTTTGATTTGATACATGTGGCCAACACAAAGGCCATGACACTAAAAGATAAGTTGTGTGTTGTATTATCAAAATATGGTTTTGATATCCAGAACCTTCGTGGGCAAGGATACGATGGGGCTAGCAACATGAGAGGAGAGCTGAATGGACAGCAGTCTCTTTTTCTTAAGGTATGCCCATATGCGTACTATGTTAATTGCTTGCTCACAGATTGCAATTTGCACTAGTAGATGCATCCAAAGAGGTGGTTCCTGATGCCCAGTTTTTTTTCAGAAATTGTAACTACTATTCGTCTAGTGTTTGCAACAAAAGAATGTCTTCGTCAGTTGAGATCCGATGATGGATGGGAGAAATTATTTTGCACAGTTGTTGAATTTTGTGTGAATCATGGCATTGAAATTCCGGACATGAAGGAAACTTATATCATGCGTGGTGGCCGTGCACGACATTAGCCTAATCATTTCACTAAGGAGCAATATTTTCGAGTGGAGATATTCCGTGCAACTCTTGACAGCCAACCAAATGAATTGGATCGCAGTTTCAGTGAAAAGATAATGGATCTTATATCCACCAGTGCCAAATTAATCCCTAGAAATAAATTTAAATCTTTTAAAGGTAGTGATATATGTGAGTCGGTGAAGAAGTATTAGCCAGCCGATTTTAGTCAACAAGATCGGTATGTTTTGGAACAACTAAAACTCTTTGTTGCTAATGCTTCCAATGATGTAGGGTTGAAACATGTATCAACATTGACTGACCTTTGCCAACTCCTTGTTGAGACAGCAAGAGATAAAATCTACGATCTAATTGACAGATTACTCCATCTACTTGTTACTCTTCCAGTTTCTACGGCAAATGTTGAACGTGCATTTTCCAGTTTGAAGATCATCAAGACCAGGTTGCATAATAAGATGGAAGATGGGAATCTTGCCAATAACTTGGTTGTTCACATAGAGCGCGAAATCGCAGAGAAGTACAACTTGGAGGATATTTTAATGGAAGTCAAGAGCATGGCAGATCGAAAAGCTGATCTGTAGTACCACTCCTTTTGTAGTTGTTGGTTGGCCCGGAGAATGACTTTGAAGTTTCCTTTTGTAGTTGTTGGTTGGCTCAGAGAATGTCTTTGATGTTTGAGGGATGGGTAGTATATCCATGTAGAGAAGTCGTATATTTTGGTGTAGTTAGCTCCTTATGAAGTATATATTGCTAATCATACATGTATTTTGCGAACAATATGGGTAATATAAGTATAAATTTTCCTGGAGGCTAAAAGTTTTGGTTTGTTGCAGTTGGTTAAAAAAATTGTAACTACTATTCATCTAGTGTTTGCAACAAAAGAATGTCTTCATCAGTTGAGATCCGATGATGGCTGGGAGAAATTCTTTTGCACAGTTGTTGAATTTTGTGTGAATCATGGCATTGAAATTTTGGACATGAAGGAAATTTATATCATGCATGGTGGCCGTGCACGACATCAGCCTGATCATTTCACTGAGGAGCAATATTTTCGAGTGGAGGTATTCCGTGCAACTCTTGACAGCCAACTACATGAATTGGATCGCAGTTTCAGTGAAAAGATAATGGATCTTCTATCCACCAGCGCCAAATTAATCCCTAGAAATAAATTTAAATCTGTTAAAGGTAGTGATATATGTGAGTTGGTGAAGAAGTATTAGCCAGCCGATTTTTGTCAACAAGATCGGTATGTTTTGGAACAACTAAAACTCTTTGTTGCTGATGCTTCCAACGATGTAGGGTTGAAAGATGTATCAACATTGACTAACCTTTGCCAACTCCTTGTAGAGACAGCAAGAGATAAAATCTACCATCTAATTGACAGACTACTCCGTCTACTTGTTACTCTTCCAGTTTCTACGGCAAGTGCTGAACGTGCATTTTCCAGTTTGAAGATCTTCAAGACAAGGTTGCGTAATAAGATGGAAGATGGGAATCTTGCCAATAACTTGGTTGTTCACATAGAGCATGAAATCGCAGTGAAGTACAACTTTGAGGATATTTTAATGGAAGTCAAGAGCATGGAAGAAAAAAACGCTGATCTGTAGTACCACTCCTTTTGTAGTTGTTGGTTGGCCCGGAGAATGTCTTTGAAGTTTCCTTTTGCAGTTGTTGGTTGTCTCAGAGAATGTCTTTGAAGTTTGAGGGATGGGCAGTATATCCATGAAGAGAAGTCATATATTTTGGTGTAGTTAGCTCCTTATGAAGTATATATTGCTAATCATATACGTATTTTGCGAACAATATGGGTAATATAAGTATACATTTTCCCGAAGGCTAAAAGTTTTGGTTTGTTGCAGTTGGTTAAAAAAATTGTAAATACTATTCATCTAGTGTTTGCAACAAAAGAATGTCTTCGTTAGTTGAGATCCGATGATGGCTGGGAGAAATTCTTTTGCACAGTTCTTGAATTTTGTGTGAATCATGGCATTGAAATTCCGGACATGAGGGAAACTTATATCATGCGTGGTGGTCGTGCATGACATCAGCCTGACAATTGCACTAAGGAGCAATATTTTCGAGTGGAGATATTCCGTGCAACTCTTGACAGCCAACTACATGAATTGGATCACAGTTTCAGTGAAAAGATAATGGATCTTCTATCCACCAGCACCAAATTAATCCCTTGAAATAAATTTAAATCTTTTAAATGCAGTGATATATGTGCGTTGGTGAAGAAGTATTAGCCAGCCGATTTTAGTCAACAAGATCGGTATGTTTTGGAACAACTAAAACTCTTTGTTGCTGATGCTTCCAATGATGTAGGGTTGAAAGATGTATCAACATTGACTGACCTTTGCCAACTCCTTGTTGAGACAGCAAGAGATAAAATCTACCATCTAATTGACAAATTACTCCATCTACTTGTTACTCTTCCAGTTTCTACGACAAGTGCTCAACGTGCATTTTCCAGTTTGAAGATCATCAAGGCAAGGTTGTGTAATAAGATGGAAGATGGGAATCTTGCCAATAACTTGGCTGTTCACATAGAGCGCGAAATCGCAGAGAAGTACAACTTTGAGGATATTTTAATGGAAGTCAAGAGCATGGCAGATCGAAAAGCTGATCTGTAGTACCACTACTTTTGTAGTTGTTGGTTGGCCCAGAGAATGTCTTTGAAGTTTCCTTTTGTAGTTGTTGGTTGGCTCAGAGAATGTCTTTGAAGTTTGAGGGATGGGCAGTATATCCATGTAGAGAAGTCGTATATTTTGGTGTAGTTAGCTCCTTATGAAGTATATATTGCTAATCATACATGTATTGTGCGAATAATATGTGTAATATAAGTATAAATTTGCCCAGAGGCTAAAAGTTTTGGTTTGTTGAAGTTGGTTATAAAAATTGTAAGTACTATTCATCTAGTGTTTGCAACAAAAGAATGTCTTCGTCAGTTGAGATCCGATGATGGCTGGGAGAAATTCTTTTGCACAGTTGTTGAATTTTGTGTGAATCATGGCATTGAAATTCCGGACATGAAGGAAACTTATATCATGCGTGGTGGCTGTGCACGACATCCGCCTGATAATTTCACTAAGGAGCAATATTTTTGAGTGGAGATATTCCGTGCAACTCTTGACAGCCAACTACATGAATTGGATCGCAGTTTCAGCGAAAAGATAATGGATCTTCTATCCACCAGCGCCAATTTAATCCCTAGAAATAAATTAAAATATTTTAAAGGTAGTGATATATGTGAGTTGGTGAAGAAGTATAAGCCAGCCGATTTTACTCAACAAGATCGGTATGTTTTGGAACAACTAAAACTCTTTGTTGGTGATGCCTCCAATGATGTAGGGTTGAAAGATGTATCAAAATGACTGACCTTTGCCAACTCCTTGTGGAGACAGCAAGAGATAAAATCTACCATCTAATTGACAGATTACTCCGTCTACTTGTTACTCTACCAGTTTCTACGGCAAGTGCTGAACGTGCATTTTCCAGTTTGAAGATCATCAAGACAAGGTTGCGTAAAAAGATGAAAGATGGGAATATTGCCAATAACTTGGTTGTTCACATAGAGCTCGAAATTGTAGAGAAGTACAACTTCGAGGATATTTTAATGGAAGTCAAGAGCATGGCAGATCGAAAAGCTTATCTGTAGTACCACTCCTTTTGTAGTTGTTGGTTGGCCCGGAGAATGTGTTTGTAGTTTCCTTTTGTATTAATTGGTTGGCTCAGAGAATGTCTTTGAAGTTTGAGGGATGGGCAGTATATCCATGTAGAGAAGTCGTATATTTTGGTGTAGTCAGCTCCTTATGAAGTATATATTGCTAATCATACATGTATTTAATATGGGTAATATAAGTATAAATTTGCCCGAAAGCTAAAAGTTTTAGTTTGTTGTAGTTGGTTAAAAAATGTAAATACTATTAATCTAGTGTTTGCAACAAAAGAATGTCATCGTCAATTGAGATCGGATGATGGCTGGGAGAAACTCTTTTGCATAGTTGTTGAATTTTGTGTGAATCATGGCATTGAAATTATGGACATGAAGGAAACTTATATCATGCGTGGTGGCCGTGCACGACATCAGCCTGATCATTTCACTATGGAGCAGTATTTTCGAGTGGAGATATTCCGTGCAACTCTTGATAGCCAACTACATGAATTGGATCGTAGTTTCAGTGAAAAGATAATGGATCTTCTATCCACTAGCACCAAATTAATCCCAAGAAATAAAGTTAAATCTTTTAAAGGTAGTGAGTTGGTGAAGAAGTATTAGCCAGCCGATTTTAGTCACAAGATCGGTATGTTTTGGAACAACTAAAACTCTTTGTTGCTGATGCTTCCAATGATGTAGGGTTGAAAGATGTATCAACATTGACTGACCTTTGCCAACTCCTTGTTGAGACAACAAGAGATAAAATCTACCTTCTAATTGATAGATTACTCCGTCTACTTGTTACTCTTCCAGTTTCTACGGCAAGTGCTGAACGTGCATTTTCCAGTTTGAAGATCATCAAGACAAGGTTGCGTAATAAGATGGAAGATGGGAATCTTGCCAATAACTTGGTTGTTCACATAGAGTGCGAAATCGCAGAGAAGTACAACTTTGAGGATATTTTAATGGAAGTCAAGTGCAGGGCAAATCAAAAAGCTAATTTGTAGTACCACTCCTTTTGTAGTTGTTGGTTGGCCCGTAGAATGTCTTTGAAGTTTACTTTTGTAGTTGTTGGTTGGCTCAGAGAATGTCTTTGAAGTTTGGGGGATGGGCAGTATATCCATGTAGAGAAGTCGTATATTTTGGTGTAGTTAGCTCCTTATGAAGTATATATTGCTAATCATACATGTATTTTGCGAACAATATGGGTAATATAAGTATAAATTTGCCCTGAGGCTAAAAGTTTTGGTTTGTTGCACTTGGTTATAAAAATTGTAAATACTATTCATCTAGTGTTTGCAACAAAAGAATGTCTTCGTCAGTTGAGATCCGATGATGGCTTGGAGAAATTCTTTTGCATAGTTGTTCAATTTTGTGTGAATCATGGCATTGAAATTCCAGACATGAAGGAAACTTATATGATGCGTGTCGGGGGTGCTGATCCCACGGACACCTATGGGACCGCGGCGGACTGGGCCCCTTTCGGTTCGGCAGGGGGCGGAGAGAGCACGAAGAGCAGATCGAGGCGAACGCATGAGCAACGCGATCGGTTTACCCAGGTTCGGGCTGCACGGATGCGTAAAACCCTACTCATGCTTTGATTTGTATTGTGTTCTTGCTCGGGAGCGCTGATTGCTACAGTACACACCAGCAGCTAGCCAGACCGAGCGTGAGAATGAGCCCCCCCTCTACATTGCGCATGGGCCTCCTTTTATATGCTTAAGGGGTCACCGACAGGTGGCAACATAGATGAGGGTAAAAATGTAAAAAGCGTGGTGGTTGGCACCGCCGCCTACAACAGTGAATCGCACCTAACCCTGACGGCAGGGGACAAAGGCATTAAATGTCTGTCTGTGTCGCCTAGATGGTGCAGAAAGGGACCGCTAGGGACGCCATTGCTTGCCACGATGGCAATCTTGTCAGCGCCGCTTGCCACCGTGTACCTCTGGCTGCACAGCTTTCCGCCACGTACGCCTGGAAGGGTCCCAGAGCGACACGTTGGTGGATGCGCTGGAGCGCAGGTATAGAGTGGAAGCTTGTCATGGCAAGTGCCTTGCCATGGTTGTCGTTTTCTTGTCGCGTCTGGGAACTTGTCGCTCACCGAGCCTTGGTTGGCCTTCCCGGCAAGCTCCTCTTGCCGGGGTCTTGTCTTCTTCCCGGCAAGCTCCTCTTGCCGGGGTCTTGGATACTTTGTTCTTGAATGGCTCCAAAGGAACCACGAAGGATCTTAGCGGTCGCCCGGCAAGCCTTGCCGCGGGACGCTGCGACTGCCCGTGCACAAGTTCGGGATACTAAGGTACCCCTACTTTAGTACACTGACAGGAGCCCCCGGGCCTGGGCCATACACGGTGCCGAGCGCTGTTGGGCCAGGCCCAAAACAGGGCACGGGCACGCGCGGCCTAGGTTACGCGGTATCTCTCTCCGCACCCACCGCGCCCTCCCCGAACGGCACGCGTCGAACGCGACGACGTGGGAGGGATCATGGGCAGTTTCTTTATTCGGAAAGGCGGAACGTCCGCCCACTCCCCATTTATAAGCAAGGGGAAGCAGGTGTAGTGCGCCCACTCGCCCCCTTGCCATTCCAATCTCAGAAGCCTCCGCCCCGCCTCCGTCTTCTCAAAGTAGCAAGAGAGCAACGCCCTGCCCCCCCGTTGCCACCAGCACCACCAACGCCGTCGACCCCCTCCACCACTTCCGCCATGGCTCCGAAAGCCGACAAGGGGAAGGCTGTGAAGTCGACCGAGGCGCAGCGGCTCGCGGCGCTGCGGAAGGAGTGGGCCATCTTCCCCCCCAAGCTTGGCGCGAAGGAGCTGAGGGAGTACTACTATCTCTTCTGGTCAACGGAGACGCGAGCACACCCGAGCACCAAGGTACTCCCAGCCACTGCTCACAAAATGGCTCCGCAAGGATATCCCTTCTTTGCTGTGTTCTTCTACTGCGGGCTCTGCCCGCCCTTCTCGGAGTTCTTTTGCGACATTATGAATACCTATGGCCTCTGCCTCCTTGACTTCACTCCCAACGCCGTTCTCACCATGGCAGTTTTCGCACACCTTTGCGAAAACTTTGTCGGAGTTCACCCCAATGTAGATCTCTTCCGCCATTTCTTCATGCCCAGAGTAGAGAGAGGAGAGCCTCTATCCGGCAGCATCGCCTGGATCTCAAGGGCCGGCAAGAAGGATTCTTATTTGGAGGGGGAGTTCCGCGGCAAGTGGGAGGAGTGGAGAGCAGATTGGTGTTGGATTGTTGAGGAGAACCCGCAGCCATTTACCGCCGGGCACCAAGTAGCAGCAGCACGCGGTAGCGACTGGAGTGACGTGGCCTCGAAAGACAGCAGGCTGAGGATTGCCGTCACCAGGATCCAACGCCTCAGGCTTGCCGGACTCACGGTAGGCGCCGTTGGCGCAGACTTCCTTCGCCGCCGTATCGCCCCCCTGCAGGAACGGAGAAGGCCCGCCTGGGAGTTCAAGAACGCGGCGGATATTATGAGGCTGCGCCCGGGGCTCAACTACAATTTCACTGTCTTGGAGCTCAACGCAATGCTGCAGGAGCTCTTCAAGTATGATCCTGACCACCCAGAAGTCTTTAGGTTGCCGCAGGGCGTCGTCCCGCTATGCAACAATTCCGCGCTCGACCGCATCAGGGCAATGATGCCACTGTGTGACTCGCATGGACTCGTGCCAACTTGGCAAGAGCCTGCCGATGAGGTCGTGCAGGAATTCTTCAACAACTTGGTGGAGGTGCCGATCCGCCCCGACGAGAAGGATGGCCTCACTCGCGACACCACTGAGGCAGAGTTGAAGCGCATCACCACCAGGCTGGAAGAGGCGGCGGCAGCTGCAGCGGCAGGCGAGTTCGGATTCACCTTGGAGGAGGCAGCGGCAGCAGAGGCGGCAAACCGTGCCAAGCGAGAGGAGCTTGCCGGCAAGAAAGAGCTTGCCCGGCAAGAGGAGCCTACCGGCAAGAAAGATCTTGCCGGGCGTGACGCCGAGC
This sequence comes from Triticum monococcum, assembly GCA_034509565.1. Lineage (NCBI taxonomy): Eukaryota > Viridiplantae > Streptophyta > Magnoliopsida > Poales > Poaceae > Triticum > Triticum monococcum. The sequence goes on along the minus strand of CM067841.1, from coordinate 566,690,097 downwards.
CGAGCGAGCCCGCCGAGGAGACGAGCGGCTTGTTGGATATCAACTCCTCCTCCTCCTCATCTTCGGACAGTACGCCGCAAGCAGAGCCTCCATCTCCACCAAGAAGGCGTCTTCGCAAGGTCGGGGACGTGGCGAGGCGGCAGGCGAGCCGACAGTCGCCGCGCCGCGCGACACGCTCCACTGCGGCAAGCACTGTTGCCGTGGGAGCGCCTCACGCTGCTGCGGCAACTGGAGCGGGGTCTTCTCGGACCATTGCTTCTGTTCCCGCCAAGCGGCCCAGGGAGCCTACTCCTCCACCTTCCCACGCTGGGCGCGAGCCAGACTTTGACTTCTCCGCGTTCAGCTCCGACGAGGAAGAGGAAGAAGAATAAGTTTTCCTTGTTGTACTTGCAGTTCTTCAATCCTTGCTGTTTTGTCTTGCATCTCACTTGCTTTTCTCTGAATCTGTTCCTTTTTAGGACTCTCGCCTAGAGAGCGGCAAAGAGAGCCAAGGCGCCGGTGATTGTCATCGAGGACGAACCCACCGCGTCAGCAGGGGACGCGCCCGAGACAACCTTGCCGGACCCGGCGACTGATCTCCAGAGCAGCCCCCAGCGTAAGTATCTTGTTTACTTTCCGCTGTCGGGCGCTCACAAAGATTCTTGCTTTACTGATATCTGTTGTTGACCTGTGTAGGAGCAGAGCAGCCCCACCAGGAGAGCCCGGAGGCCGCCCCCGAAGCGCCAAGGGAGAGTCCTCCGACAAGGGAGAGGTCCCCGGCAAGGGAGAGCTCTCCGGCAAGGGAGGAGACTCCGGCAAGGGAGGAGCCCCTGGCAAGGGAGGGGTCTCCGGCAAGGGACAGCACCAGCGGCCCCCCGGCGGCGGAGACCACGACTGCTGAGCCAGGCACCGGTAAGCTTCTTGCTCCAAACTTCCCTTGGGTTTTTCTTCTTGTTGATCTTCTTTTTCTTGGATATTTGCTTGAATCTTCTCCCCTTTTTCCGGCCGTCAGATCCATCTGCTGCAGAGACGATGGAGACTAAAGTTGCTGCCGACGACGCCGTTGCCGCCGAGGAAGCAGCCGGCGCCGACGAGCCCGCCAGCGAAGAGGCCGCCAGGGCTGCCGCCGCAGAAGCGGGCGGGGAGTCTAGCGATCGTACTGACGACCCGGGGGCCGCAGGAGCGCTAGGCGCTGCACCGACTGCCGACCCCTCCGCCGCTGCTGCCGCGCCAGGCTCCGAAGATCCCCAGCCTGGCGTCTACTTGAAGGCTGGCGACGATATCTTCATCAACCTCCCCTGGGCGTCAAGCTCCAGGGCGCCGGTCGAGGGAGAAATCTTCGACGGAGAAGTGCTTGCTTCCGCCGGGCTGGCGCTTGTCGACGCGCCAAGCAGCAGTAGCGACGAGCCTGAGGAGGAGCGGCTGCTGCGGAAGCTGCTGTCACTCTACCGCGCCCGGCAGGCCAAGCTGGATTCCCGTGAAGCGCTTGTCGCCAAGGCGGGAGTTGACATCGAGAAGCGCGCGGAGGAGCTCCGGGGTCAAAATCAAGAGGCTCTCCGATCCTTGGCAGCGGAGCGGGAGCAGCTTGCCGAGGAGCAGAGGGCCTTCCTCCTCGAGAAGGCAAAAATCGAAGAGCAACATAGGCTTGCCGCTGAGAAGCTGTCCGTGCAAGAGGGCGAGCTGGTGCAGCGGAAAGTTGATCTTGACAGCCACGAGGAGGAGCTTGCCGCACGCGAGCGGACGGTTGGCGGGGCCCTTAAACAAGCCGAAGACGCTGCCGCAGCTGCCGAGGCCGCCAAGAATGAGTTGGAAACAAAGGTGGTGCAGCTGGAGGCCGACCTCAAGGCGAGCGGCGACGAGCTTGCCGCGCTCAAGCTTGAGCGCGAGAAGGACGCCGTCAGCTACTCGGAGCTGCAGACCCGCCTCGCCGAGAAGGACAAGGAGCTTGACGCCGCCAAGGACTCCGCTGCGGATCTTGAGTCGAAGCTGGCCACTTTGACCAAGACACTGGACAGCGCCAAGGAGCAGGAGACGGCCCTGAAGGAGGAAGTCAAGGCCGGCAAGGCGCTGATGGCGAGCGCTGCCGCCGCCCAGAGCACATTCCGGGAGAATGTGGAGCACTGGACGGAGGGGCTCGTGGACGTTGCCGCCGACATCGACAAGGAGTTGGCGCAACTGGGAATGGAGGATCTTGGGTACTCCTCCGACGAGAACCGCCAACCCAACGCCAAGCTCACTTCTTTCTTCAAGGGCGTGGCGACGGCACTCCGGCGACTCCGGGAAGGGGTCCCGAAGCAGCTTGCCGACGAGTCGCGCAAGATCTGCGCGGGAGCTCTTCAGAAGGTGCTGATGAAGGTGGCGTTCCGCAATCTGGGCCTCAACCTCATCAACGTCCTCCGGTCCTTGCCACCGGATGTTGATCTGGAGGTGCTCAAGACCCTTGTCGCACCCATTGTGGACAGGGTGAGCGGGATTAAGAGGGTCGAGGGCAACCGCGTAGATTAGTTTGTCTCTTTTCTTCTCTTCTTGTCGCTGCTATTCATGTCATGAGAACAATTTGTTAGAGCCGCGACAAGCTTATCTTGTAATATAACTTTATTATGTGCAATGATTGCAATGTTATTTCCTTTACTTGATTCCTTTCTTTGTATGTTTTTTACCCTACGCTTTTAGGGAACTTGCCGGCGCAGGCACCTTTGCCGCGAGCGCTGAGTGCGGAACGTCAGCAGCCCGCTGGCGGTGCCGCAGCCGACAAGAAACCTTGTCGCGGCTAGTCGCAGCTCACTTAAGTCGTTGAGCGGACTCGAAACAACAGTAAGGGCGCAACTAGCTATGAGTTGGTTCCTCCGCGCACAGGTTTTCCATACAAAGCACGGTCGTTCAAGGAAAATAACTTAAAAATTTAAAGGAAATCTGATTGCTCAAACTTTGGCAACTTATCTTTTCTGTTGTTTGCTTCCCGGCAAGGCGAAACCTTCTTGAACGACGCCTGGTCCATATCATTATCTTCTCCCTCCCCCCGGCAAACTTGTGCGCGAGGGAACCTTCTTTTCCTTGCGAAAAAGAAAGATGATGAAATAAAAAATATGGAGCCTTATGGCTTGTTGGTGCTTACCGGGGATAAGTGCTGCACAAAATGTCAGATAACACATGCAAAATTTAAAAAGCATGAAATCGACAAGGTGTGCTGAGCACATGATATTTATGCATGGGGTCTGCGCCCGGCTTTGTACAAAGGATTACATGCAACAGCGGCAAGACTTGTACAAAAGGTGGTTGCCGGAACGGGTTCCGGCAACCGCGCCCTACGGGTAAAACTTGCGAAGATGCTCAATATTCCAGGAGTTGCTCACTCGGATGCCATCTTCGGTCTCCAGGCGGACAGCGCCAGGCCTAGTGACTCGTTTCACCCGGCAAGGGCCTTCCCACTTCGGCGTCAACTTGTTGGAATTCTTGGCAGACTGAACGCGCCAAAGAACAAGGTCGCCTTCCTCAAGACTTCTGGCGTTAACTTTGCGGCTATGATAGCGGCGCAAAGCTTGCTGGTAGCGAGCAGCTCGCACAGCAGCCTGAAGACGGTCTTCCTCAAGGAGCAGCGCGTCATCTTGTCGCAGCTGCTCTTGCTCAAGCTCATCATAAGCGAGCACTCGAGGCGACCCGTATACGAGTTCCGTGGGGAGAACTGCCTCTGCTCCATAGACTAGAGCGAAAGGTGTCTGGCCAGTGGCTCGATTTGGCGTGTCCTGATCGACCAAAGAACCACCGGCAGCTGCTCGATCCAGTTTCTTCCGCACTTGTGCAGCCTGTCGAAAGTTCTGGTCTTGAGCCCGCGCAGCACTTCAGCATTTGCCCTCTCCGCTTGACCGTTGCTTCTCGGGTGAGCAACAGAAGCGAAGCAGACCTTGGCGCCAAGGTCTTGGACGTACTGCATGAAGGTGCGGCTCGTAAATTGCGTACCGTTGTCGGTAATTATCTTGTTAGGGACCCCGAAACGACAAACAATTGACCTGAAGAACTTGACTGCTGACTGTGCTGTCACCTTCCTCACTGGTTCCACTTCCGGCCACTTTGTGAACTTGTCGATTGCAACGTACAAGTACTCAAAGCCCCTGACAGCTCGGGGAAAGGGGCCAAGGATGTCGAGCCCCCAGACCGAAAATGGCCAGGATAAAGGGATCGTCTGGAGAGCTTGAGCTGGCTGGTGTATCTGCTTGGAATGGAATTGGCATGTTTCACACTTGGTTACTTGTGCAGTTGCATCCTGGAGGGCTGTCGGCCAGATGAAGCCTTGCCGAAATACTTTTCCGACAAGTGCTCTTGCGCCAATGTGGTGACCACATATGCCTCCATGTATCTCTGCCAACAGCTTTTGTCCATCTTCCCGGGGAATACACTTCAATTTCACACCATTGAGTCTTCTTCTGCACAGTGTGTTATCGACAAACTGGTACATACTAGACTGCCGGGCTACTCTTTCCGCTTCTTCTTGCTCTTCGGGAAGTTCTCCTGTCTGAAGGAAACGGACAATCTGCTGTGCCCATGCTGGAGCTTATGGCTCGACAACAAGGACTAAAGGCATATCTGCTGCCGCGGGAACGTCCGCTTCTACGGCAAGAACCTGCGGCTCTGCCGGAACTTGACGTTCCCCGGCAAGCTTGCCGGAGCAAAACTTGTCGGGAGCATCTTCTTCGACGGAACAAACCCTAGGGCTTGCCGGAGCAGACTGCTCCTCAGCACTCTTGGTGTTGATCTTGGGGACCTTCTTGGCGGCGGCTTCGGGAAGCTCTGCCGGAAAATAGTCGCCAGAAATCAACTTTCTCTTCTTGCTCTGTCCAGTTGACGGTGTTACGGACGGTTGAGTCAGCTTGAGCACAAAGATCCCTGGTTCCACGGGTAACTTAAGTGCGGCGCACTTTGACAGGCCATCGACAATGTCGTTCTGAGCCCTTGGGACATGCTCCATCTGCAGGCCGTCAAAGTGCTCTTCTAGCTTTCTCACTTCATCGACGTAGGCTTCCATCAATGGACTCTGGTAATTCTTGTTCACTTGGCGGACGACAAGCTGCGAGTCACCCCTGACAATGAGCTTCTTGATCCCAAGGTCTGCCGCGATCCTGAGATCGGCAAGCAAGCCTTCATACTCCGCAGTATTGTTTGTCGCTTGCTCCTTGGGAAAGTGCATCTGGACTACGTACTTGAGGTGCTCTCCGGTGGGTGCGACAAGCAGCACGCCAGCACCGGCGCCTTGCAGCGAGAAGGCACCGTCAAAGTACATGAGCCAATCTTTGTTTGCCTCCTTGGCGGGGATGCTCGTTTCCGGAATTTCTTCATCTGGTGTTGGCGTCCACTCTGCAATGAATTCTGCCAATGCTCTGCTTTGGATAGTTGAAGTACTCTCAAACTTGAGGCCAAAGCTCGACAGTTCCAGTGCCCACTCGACAATCCTGCCTGCCGCTTCTGGATTCTGCAGTATCCTCTTCAGCGGAAAGCGAGTGACAACTGTGATCTCATGTGCTTGGAAGTAATGGCGCAGCTTTCTCGAGGCCATGAGGAGGCCGAAAAGCAACTTCTGCACACCAGAGTACCTTGACCTAGCCCCCTACAAAAGGGAACTGACAAAGTAAACTGGGCGCTGCACCATCTTCTTCTGTATCTCCTCTTGCATCTGTGCAGATCCATCCTTGTCGAGACCAGAGTTTGTCGGGGAAGCCCCCTGCTTGTCGTTGGATGCGCTTGACGCGGTTGCTGGCTCGTCATCTGCCTTCCTCTCCGCCACTAACGCAGCACTAACCACTTGATTGGTTGCCGCTATATACAGTAGCAACTTCTCTTGTGGCTTAGGTGCGACAAGTGTTGGAGTGGAGTACAGGTATCTCTTCAAGTCCTGCAGCGTAGCCTCCGCTTCCGGAGTCCATTTCATTGGACCTGCCTTTTTCAAAATTTTGAAAAACGGCAGGGCGCGCTTAGCAGACCGAGAGATAAACCTGCTGAGAGCAGCCACGCAACCGGCAAGTTTTCGTACATCCTTGACGCGCTTTGGTGCTTCGATCTGCTCAATGGCCCTGATCTTGTCGGGATTGGCTTCAATTCCCCTCTGAGACACAAAGAACCGGAGAAGCTTGCCGAAAGGGACTCCAAACACACACTTCTCGGGGTTGAGCTTGAGGTTGATCTTGCACAGAGTTGCAAAAGTTTCTTCTAAATCTTGAATCAGAGTTGCCCTGTCCTTGCTCTTGACCACTATATCATCCATGTAGGCTTCCACATTTCTGTGTATTTGTGGCTTCAGAGCGACATGGAATACTCTTGCAAATGTTGAACCAGCATTCTTTAAACCAAAAGGCATCCGTATGAAACAGTATGTGCCACATGGAGTAATGAATGCGGTTTTCTCCTCATCCTCTTCTGCCATGAAGACCTGATGGTATCTTGAGTATGCGTCAAGAAATGAAAGCAAATCACATCCGGCTGTGGAATCAACAATCTGGTCAATGTGCGGCAAGGGAAATGGGTCTTTGGGACAAGCTTTATTAACATCAGTAAAGTCAATACAAAGCCTCCATTTCCCGTTTGCCTTGCGCACGACTACAGGATTGGCCAACCACGTAGGATGGAGCACTCCTCTGACAAGGCCTGCTGCTTCCAATTTCTTGATTTCTTCTGCTATGAATTCTTGGCGCTCCACTGCTTGCTTCCTGACCTTCTGCTTGACGGGCTGCGCATGAGGACAAACGGCAAGATGGTGCTCAATTACTTTCCTGGGAACACCGGGGATGTCAGACGGTTGCCATGCAAACACGTCGACATTCGCCCGCAGGAAAGCAATGAGCGCGCTTTCCTATTTAGGGTCAAGCGTGGCACTGATGGTGAAGGTACCACCAGTGCCCTCCTCCTTGGCGGACACCTTCTTAGTATGTGGCGGAGCTGCCATTGCCTTCTTACACTTGACGGTGGAGCTCGATGGTGCGTCCTCGACGGTAGCGCAGCACTCCAAAGAGGTGCGCTTGCCGGAGTGGGCATCAGAGCTCTTGCCGGTCTTGTTCTTCTTCTTCCCCCCGGGAGCTTCAGCGGCAAGTGTCTTGCGATCTGTTGCTGCTGTTGCTTCCCGATAGATCTTGTCGGCACAGATAAGAGCATCCTTCTTGTTGCCAGGGACAGAGATGACGCTTATCGGGCCTGGCATCTTGAGCATATTGTATGCATAATGAGAGGCTGCCATGAACTTGGCGAGTGCAGGACGGCCGAGTATTCCATTATAAGGCAATGGAAAATCGGCAACGTCAAAAGTGACCCTCTCAGTCCTGAAGTTTAGCTCGCTGCCAAATGTTACCGGCAACGTGACCTTCCCCTTCGGCTTGCTCCTTCCCGGGTTAATTCCTTGGAATGTGCCGGTCTCTTCGAGCTCGCCGTCAGGGATCTGGAGTTTCTGGAGCACAGCAGAGGAGATCAGGTTCAAGCCGGCCCGCCGTCAACTAGCATCTTAGTGACCTTGAGGTTGCAGATTGTTGGCGAAACCAACAACGGCAAGCACCCGACCGCAGTTGTGCGATCAGGGTGGTCCTCAATGTCAAAGATGATAGGCGTGCCGGACCATTTCAGAAGTTTGCGCGATTCAACAGGTGGTTCTGCCGCATTGACTTCCCGCGCCCACTGCTTGAGTTGGTGGTGGGAAGTATGCAGAGAAGCACCGCCGTCAACGCACAAGACTTCTGTGGCTTTCTGGAACTCCTGCTCACTGGTCTCGACATCATCCATGTCTTCATCGTCGTCTTCGTCTTCATCCTTGTCGCGGCCGCGGGGAGGTCTGTCTCCTTGCCGCTGCTTGGCCTTCCCGCGGCGTCCTCCCCGGCCAGCGTGCTTCTTGCCGGCTTCTCCAGCGCCTCCTTGGGCCCTCTCCTTGTCGCGCAACTCGTACTCAGCTTTCTGTTGCTGGACAAGCTGCTCGGCCTTCTTGCAGCTCTGGAGGTCATGGCCCTTGGTGCGATGGATCTTGCAATACTGCTTGTCGGTGCCGTCCTGCTTGTCGGCGATCGCCACAGCCTAGCAGTTGGTGCATGCGGCAACCTCCTTGTCGGAGCTACCAACTTTGGCTTGCTTGGCGCCACCGTCGTTGCCAGACTGTTCAACGACTAGCACCTCTTTGCCTTTCTTCTTCCTGTTGTTGCGGCGCCGGTTTTTCTTTGCCGGGGCGGCATCCTCACTGTTAGATCCTCCTGCTCCTGTACTCTCTTCGGGGAGTTTCCTCCCTTCTTTAGCACGTGCACACTTGTTGGCCAGGGCGTATAGCTCGCTAACGTCGCTGATCCTGCACATCGCCATCTCCTCCCGCATCCTGCCGTTACGCACGTTCTGATGGAACGCCTTGATGACCGCGGCAGGGTGGATATCTGGGATGTTACGCTGTACACGGCTGAATCTCTGAATATACTTGCGCAGGGGCTCTCCTTCCTTCTGGGCGAGCAGGTGAAGGTCACTCTCTTGGCCATGAGGTTTGTGGCCGCCTATAAAGGCGCCGACAAACTGGTGGCATAGATCCGCCCAAGAGGATATGGAGTTATCCAGCAAGTGCATGAGCCAGGACCTGACTTCGGGCTTGAGCACCAGCGGGAAGTAGTTGGCAAGGACCTTGTCGTCTCGCCCCCCGGCAGCTTGCACCGCGATGGTGTAGATGCTGAGGAACTCCGACGGGTGCGACTTGCCGTCGTACTTTTCCAGTACGTCTGGCTTGAAATTCTTCTGGCTGGCCCACTGGACTTGCCGCAGCTCACGGGTGAACGCAGGGCAACCTACCGTGTACGGCAAGTCGCCTAGTTCCCCTGGCGCATGCATGTCGACAGAGGGCCCAACACGCAGGTCTGATTGACGCCGCGCTTCTCTTCGGCGCTCGATGCGGGTACGAGCGTCTTCTTGCTGTCGTTCGTAAAGAACTTGGCGCTGATCGCGACGAGCTCGTGGATCCGATGACGCGGTGGAGTCACTGTCGTGGTGGATCCGGCGAGGCGGCGATCTTGGCCTTCGGGGCGGAGAGTGCACAGTGGTTGCACCCTCGCCGGTCTTGTCGCCATCGGCTCACGCCTGGCTGACTTGCCGCGACAGCGAAGTACTCGGCTGCCGTGGGTTGTCGCCGTTGGCGAACCCGATGAGACTCTGGATGGTGGCCCTCCAGTCGTCGATCTTGTCCGCCGCTGGAGGGTAGTCTAGGAGCAGTTGAGCTCGCGCCAAAGCTTCTGCCGGAGTGGCGGGCGGCGGCGGCGAACGGTGCGAGGAACGGGATATGCTCGGACTTCTAACTACGTTAGAAGGAGCAGTATCTCGTCCAAGCGACCGTGCCACGCTCGCGCCAGCATGTTGGCGTGCATGCCGGTCTTGAGCACTCTGGGATCCACCAGCTTGATCTTGGCCCAGCAAACGTATGGTACCGTGAGTACCATGACGCTGCTGGTCCCGCTCCTCCTGGGATGGGCGCGGTGCGTGTACGGACGCCGAGGTCTTGGAGTGCGCCCGGTCATTGTGGGAGCCGACTGCGCCGCCGATGGGCAGCGGAGCCTTGTCCTTGGACCTGGCAGCACCGTGAGCTCGATCATCGACGCCCGTTCCTCCGTCGACGTCTACCCCACCAGCCGTTTTCTCCGGCGATGGTGGGCTCGGCGCGGACGAAGCAGCCGCCTCCGAAGCCTTCTTCTTCGGCGGCATGTCGATGAAGACGATGAAGATTTGGCTCGTGCGAACGCCGGATCAGGTTCACACAACCTCGACGCGCCCCCTACCTGGCGCGCCAAAGATGCCGGGGGTGCTGATCCCACGGACACCTATGGGACCGCGGCGGACCGGGCCCCTTTCGGTTCGGCAGGGGGCGGAGAGAGCACGAAGAGGAGATCAAGGCGAACACACGAGCAACGCGATCGGTTTACCCAGGTTCGGGCCGCACGGATGCGTAAAACCCTACTCCTGCTTTGATTTGTATTGTGTTCTTGCTCGGGAGCGCTGATTGCTACAGTACACACCAGCAGCTAGCCAGACCGAGCGTGAGAATGAGCCTCCCCCCTCTACGTTGCGCATGGGCCTCCTTTTATATGCTTAAGGGGTCACCGACAGGTGGCAACATAGATGAGGGTAAAAATGTAAAAAGCGTGGTGGTTGGCACCGCCGCCTACAACAGTGAATCGCACCTAACCCTGACGGTAGGGGACAAAGGCATTAAATGCCTGTCTGTGTCACCTAGACGGTGCAAAAAGGGACCGCTAGGGACGCCATTGCTTGCCACGATGGCAATCTTGTCAGCGCCGCTTGCCACCGTGTACCTCTGGCTGCACAGCTTTCCGCCACGTACGCCTAGAAGGGTCCCAGAGCGACACGTTGGTGGATGCGCTGGAGCGCAGGTACAGAGTGGAAGCTTGCCGCGGCAAGTGCCTTGCCGCGGTGTCGGTGTACTAAAGTAGGGGTACCTTAGTATCCCGAACTTGTGCACGGGCAGTTGCAGCGTCCCGCGGCAAGGCTTGCCAGGCGACCGCCAAGATCCTCCGTGGTTCCTTTGGAACCATTCAAGAACAAAGTATCCAAACCAAGGGAACAAGGCCCCGGCAAGAGGAGCTTGCCAGGAAGGAGACAAGACCCTGGCAAGAGGAGCTTGCCGGGGAGGCCAACCAAGGCATCTCAAGGAACTTGCCGTAGCGCACCATGTGTCCCGGCAAGACCCAGTGAGCGACAAGCTCCTGGACACGACAAGATAATAACCGCGGCAAGGCGCTTGCCGCGGCAAGCTTCCATCCTGTACCTGCGCTCCAGCACATCCACCAATGTGTCGCTCTGGGGCCCTTCCAGGCATACGTGGCGGAAGGCTGTGCAGCCAGAGGTACATGGTGGCGAGCGACGCTGACAAGATAGCCATCGTGGCAAGCAGTGGCGTCCCTAGCGGTCCCTTTCTGCACCGTCTAGGCGACGCAGACAGGCATTTAATGCCTTTGTCCCCTGCTGCTTAGGTTAGGTATGATAAAACTATAGTAGGCGGTGGTGCCAACCACCACGTCTTTTCCATTTTTACCCTCGTCTATGTTGCCACCTGTCGGTGACCCCTTTGACATATAAAAGGAGGCCCATGCGCAACGTAGGGGGGGGACGAGGCTCTCTCACGCTCGGTCTGGCTAGCTGCTGGTGTGTACTGTAGCAATCAGCGCTCCCGAGCAAGAACTCAATACAACCACCAAGCAGGAGTAGGGTTTTACGCATCCGTGCGACCCGAACCTGGGTAAACTGATCGCGTCGCTCGTGCGCTTCGCCTCGATCTGCTCTTCGTGCACTCTCCGCCCCCCTGCCGAACCGAAAGGGGCCTCGGTCCGCCGTGGTCCCATAGGTGTCCGTGGGATCAGCACCCCCGACATCTTTGGCGCGCCAGGTAGGGGGTGCGTCGAGGCTGTGTGAATCTGATCCGACGTTCGCACGAGCCGAATCTTCATCATCTTCATCAACATGCCACCGAAGAAGAAGGCTTCGGAGGCAGCTGCTCCGTCCGCGCCAAGCCCACCACCGCAAGAGCGAACGGCTAGTGGGGTAGACGCCGGCGGGAGAACGGGCGCCGACGAGGAGGCTCATGGTGCTGCCAGGTCCAAGGACAAGACTGCGCTGCACATCGGCGGCGCAGTCGGCTCCCACAACGACCGAGCGCACTCCAAGACCTCGGCGTCCGTACACGCACCGCGCCCATCTCAGGAGGCGCGGGACCAGCAGCGTCATGGTACTCACGGTACCATACGTTTGCTGGGCCAAGATCAAGCTGGCGGATCCTGAAGTGCTCAAGACCAGCATGCACGCCAGCGTGTTGGCGCGAGCGGGGCACGGTCGCCTGGACGAGATACTGCTCCTTCTAACGTAGTTAGAAGTCCGAGCATATCCCGTTCATCGCGCCGTTCGCCGCCGCCGCCCGCCACTCCGGCAGAAGCTCTAGCACGAGCTCAACTACTCCTAGATTACCCTCCAGCGCCAAAGAAGATCGATGACTGGAGGGCCACTATCCAGAGCCTCATCGGCTTCGCCAACAGCGACAACCCACGGCAGCCGAGCGCATCGCTACCGCGGCAAGTCAGTCAGGCGCGAGCCGGTGGCGACAAGACCGGGGAGGGTGCAACCACTGTGCACTCTCCGCCTCGAAGGCCAAGATCGCCGACTCGTTGGATCCACCACGACAGCGACTCCACCGCGTCATCGGATCCACAAGCTCGCCGCGATCAAAGCCAAGTTCTCCATGAACGACAGCAAGAAGACGCTCGAATACGCATCAAGCACTAAAGAGAAGCGCGGCGTCAATCAGACTTGCGCGTTGGGCCCTCTGTTGACATGCAAGCGCCCGGAGAACCAGGCGACTTGCCGTACGCGGTAGGTTGCCCTGCGTTTACCCGTGAGCTGCGGCAAGTCCAGTGGCCCAGCCAGAAGCATTTTAAGCCAGACGTACCTGAGAAGTACGACGGCAAGTCGCACCCATCAGAGTTCCTCAGCATCTACACCATTGCGGTGCAAGCTGCCGGGGGGCGAGACGACAAGGTCCTTGCCAACTACTTCCCGCTGGTACTCAAGCCCGAGGTCAGGTCCTGGCTCATGCACTTGACGGACAACTCCATATCCTCTTGGGCGGACCTTTGCCATCAGTTTGTCGGTGCCTTTACAGGCGGCCACAAACCTCATGGCCAAGAGAGTGACCTTCACCAGATCGCCTAGAAGGAAGGAGAGCCCCTGCGCAAGTATATCCAGAGATTCAGCCGTGTACAGCGCAACATCCCAGATATCCACCCTGCCGCGGTTATTAGCGCGTTCCACCAGAATGTGCGTAATCGCAGGATGCGGGAGGAGATGGCGATGAGCAAGATCAGAGACGTTAGTGAGCTATATGCCCTGGCCGACAAGTGCACACGCGCTGAGGAAGGGAGGAAACTCCTCGGAGAGACTGCAGGAGCAGGAGGATCTGACAGTGAGGATGCCGCCCTGGCAAAGAAAAACCGGTGGCGCAATAGGAAGAAGAAGGGTAAAGAGGTGCTAGTCATTAAGCAGCCCGGCAATGACGGCGCCGCCAAGCAAGCCAAAGTTGGTAGCTTCGGCAAGGAGGTTGCCGCGTGCACCAACTGCCAGGCTGTGGCGGCCGCCGACAAGCAGGACGGCACCGACAAGCAATATTGCAAGATCCACCACACCAAAGGCCATGACCTCCAGAGCTGTAAGAAGGTCGAGCAGCTTGTCCAGCAGCAAAAAGCTGAGTATGAGCGGCGCGACAAGGAGAGGGCCCAAGGAGGCGGTGGAGAAGCTGGCAAGAAGCGCGCCGGCCGGGGAGGACGCCGCGGCAAGGCCAAACAGCGGCAAGGAGACAGACCTCCCCGCAGCCGCGACAAGGATGAAGACGATGACGACGACGAAGACATGGATGATGTCGAGAACAGTGAGCAGGAGTTTCAGAAAGCTACCGAAGTCTTGTGTGTTGACGGTGGTGCTTCTCTGCATACTTCCCACCGCCAACTCAAACAGTGGCTGCAGGAAGTTAATGCGGTAGAGCCACCTGTCGAATCGCGCAAGCTTCTGAAATGGTCCAGCACGCCTATCATCTTTGACATTGAGGACCACCCTGATCGCACAACTGCGGTCGGGTGTTTGCCGTTGTTGGTTTCGCCAACAATCCGCAACCTCAAACTCACCAAGATGCTAGTTGACGGCGGGGCCGGCTTAAATCTGATCCCCTCCGCTATGCTCCAGAAACTCCAGATCCCTGACAGCGAGCTCGAAGAGACCGGCACATTCCAAGGAATTAACTCGGGAAGGAGCAAGCCGAAAGGGAAGGTCACGTTGCCGGTGACATTTGGCAGCGAGCTGAACTTCAGAACAGAGAGGGTCACTTTTGACGTTGCCAATTTTCCATTGCCTTACAATGGGATACTTGGCCGTCCAGCGCTCGCCAAGTTCATGGCAGCCTCTCACTATGCATACAATATGCTCAAGATGCCAGGCCCGATAAGTGTCATCTCTGTCCCTGGCGACAAGAAGGATGCCCTTATCTGCGCCGACAAGATTTACCGAGAAGCAGCGGCTGCAACAGATCGCAAGACACTTGCGGCTGAAGCTCCCGGGGGGAAGAAGAAGACCAAGTCCGGCAAGAGCTCTGATGCCCACTCCGGCAAGCGCACCTCCTCGGAGTGCTGCGCTGCCGTCGAGGATGCACCATCGAGCTCCACCGGCAAGTGTAAGAAGGCAATGGCAGCTCCACCACATACCAAGAAGGTGTCCGCCAAGGAGGACGGCACTGGTGGTACCTTCAGCATCAGCGCCACGCTTGACCCTAAATAGGAAAGCGCGCTCGTTACTTTCCTGCGGGCGAATGTCGACGTGTTTGCATGGCAACCGTCTGATATCCCCGGTGTTCCCAGGAAAGTAATTGAGCACCATCTTGCCGTTTGTCCTCATGCGCGGCCCGTCAAGCAGAAGGTCAGGAAACAAGCAGTGGAGCACCAAGAATTCATAACAGAAGAAATCAAGAAATTGGAAGCAGCAGGCCTTGTCAGAGGAGTGCTCCATCCCACGTGGTTGGCCAATCCTGTTGTAGTGCGCAAGGCAAATGGAAAATGGAGGCTTTGTATTGACTTTACTGATGTTAATAAAGCTTGTCCTAAAGACCCATTTCCCTTGCCGCGCATTGACCAGATTGTTGACTCCACAACCGGATGTGATTTGCTTTCATTTCTTGACGCATATTCAGGATACCATCAGATCTTCATGGCAGAAGAGGATGAGGAGAAAACAGCATTCATTACTCCATGTGGCACGTACTGTTTCATACGGATGCCTTTCGGATTAAAGAATGCTAGTTCAACATTTGCAAGAGTAGTCCATGTCGCTTTGAAGCCACAGATACATAGAAATGTAGAAGCCTACATGGATGACATAGTGGTCAAGAGCAAGGACAGGGCAACTCTAATTCAAGATTTAGACGAGACCTTTGCAAATCTGCGCAAGATCAACCTAAAGCTCAATCCAGAGAAGTGTGTGTTTGGAGTCCCTTCCGGCAAGCGTCTCGGGTTCTTTGTATCTCAGCGGGGAATTGAAGCCAATCCCGACAAGATCAAGGCCATCGAGCAGATCGAAGCACCAAAGCGCGTCAAGGATGTACGAAGACTTGCCGGCTGCGTGGCTGCTCTCAGCAGGTTTATCTCTCGGTCTGCTGAGCGCGCCCTGCCATTTTTCAAAATTTTGAAAAAGGCAGGTCCAATGAAATGGACTCCGGAAGCGGAGGCTGCGCTGCAGGACTTGAAGAGATACCTGTCCTCCACTCCAACACTTGTCGCACCTAAACCGCAAGAGAAGTTGCTGCTATATATAGCGGCAACCAATCAAGTGGTTAGTGCTGTGTTAGTGGTGGAGAGGGAGGCAGATGATGAGCTAGCAACCGCGGCAAGCGCATCCAGCGACAAGCAGGGGGCTTCCCCGACAAGCTCTGGTCCCGACAAGGATGGATCTGCACAGGCATGCGAAGAGGTGCAAAAGAGAATGGTGCAGCGCCCAGTATAATTTGTCAGTTCCCTTCTGCAGGGGGCTAGGTCAAGGTACTCTGGCGTGCAGAAGTTGCTTTTCGGCCTTCTTATGGCCTCGAGAAAGCTGCGCCATTACTTCCAGGCACATGAGATCACAGTTGTCACTCGCTTTCCGCTGAAAAGGATATTGCAGAATCCAGAAGCCACAGGCAGGATTGTCGAGTGGGCATTGGAACTGTCAAGCTTTGGCCTCAAGTTTGAGAGCACTTCAACTATCCAAAGCAGAGCATTGGCAGAATTCATAGCAGAGTGGACGCCAACACCAGACGAAGAAATTCTGGAGACGAGCATCCCCGCCAAGGAAATAAACAAAGAGTGGATCATGTATTTTGATGGTGCCTTTTCGCTGCAAGGCGCCGGTGCTGGAGTGCTGCTTGTCGCACCCACCGGAGAGCACCTCAAGTACGTAGTCCAGATGCACTTTCCCAAGGAGCAAGCGACAAACAATACTGTAGAGTATGAAGGCTTGCTTGCCGGTCTTAGGATCGCGGTAGAACTTGGGATTAAGAAGCTCATTGTCAGGGGTGACTCGCAGTTTGTCGTCCGCCAAGTGAACAAGAATTACCAGAGTCCTTTGATGGAAGCCTATGTTGACGAAGTGAGAAAGCTAGAAGAGCAATTTGACGGCCTGCAGATGGAGCATATTCCGAGAGCTCAGAATGACATTGCCGATGGCCTGTCAAAGTGCGCCGCACTTAAGTTACCTGTGGAACCAGGGATCTTTGTGCTCAAGCTAACTCAGCCGTCCGTAACACCGTCAACTGGACAAAGCAAGAAAAGGAAGTTGATTTTTGGCGACTATTTTCTGGCAGAGCTTCCCGAAGCCGCCGCCAAGAAGGTCCCCAAGATCAACGCCAAGAACGCTGAGGAGCAGTCTGCTCCGGCAAGCCCTGGGGTTTGTTCCGTTGAAGCAGACGCTCCCGACAAGTTCTGCCCCGGCAAGCTTGCCGGGGAACGTCAAGCTCCGACAGGGCTGCAAGCTCTTGCGTAGAAGCGGATGTTCCCGCAGCAGCAGATATGCCTTTAGTCCTCGTTGTCGAGCCGCAAGCTCCAACATGGGCACAACAGATTGTCCGTTTTCTCCAGACAGGAGAACTTCCCGAAGAACAAGAAGAAGCAGAAAGAGTAGCCCGGCAGTCTAGTATGTACCAGTTTGTCGATAACACACTGTGCAGAAGAAGACTCAACGGTGTGAAATTGAAGTGTATTCCCCGGGAAGATGGACAAAAGCTATTGGCAGAGATACATGGAGGCATATGTGGTCACCACATTGGCGCAAGAGCACTTGTCAGCAAAGCTTTCCGGCAAGGCTTCTTCTGGCCGACAGCCCTCCAGGATGCAACTGCACAAGTAACCAAGTGTGAAGCGTGCCAGTTCCATTCCAAGCAGATACACCAGCCAGCTCAAGCTCTCCAGACGATCCCTTTATCCTGGCCATTTTCGGTCTGGGGGCTCGATATCCTCGGCCCCTTCCCCCGAGCTGTTGGGGGCTTTGAGTACTTGTACGTTGCGATCGACAAGTTCACAAAGTGGCCGGAAGTGGAACTAGTGAGAAAGGTGACAGCACAGTCAGCAGTCAAGTTCTTCAGGTCGATTGTTTGCCGTTTCGGGATCCCTAACAGGATAATCACTGACAACGGTACGCAATTTACGAGCCGCACCTTCATGCAGTACGTCCAAGATCTTGGCGCCAAGGTCTGCTTCGCTTCTGTTGCTCACCCGAGAAGCAACGGTCAAGCGGAGAGGGAAAATGCTGAAGTGCTGCGCGGGCTCAAGACCAGAACTTTCGACAGGCTGCGCAAGTGCGGAAGAAACTGGATCGAGGAGCTTCCGGTGGTTCTTTGGTCGATCAGGACGACGCCAAATCGAGCCACTGGCCAGACACCCTTCGCTCTAGTCTATGGAGCGGAGGCAGTTCTCCCCACGGAACTCGTATACGGGTCGCCTCGAGTGCTCGCTGACGATGAGCTTGAGCAAGAGCAGCTGCGGCAAGATGACACGCTGCTCCTCGAGGAAGACCGTCTTCAGGCTGCTGTGCGAGCTCCTCGCTACCAGCAAGCTTTGCGCCGCTACCATAGCCGCAAAGTTAATGCCAGGAGTCTCGAGGAAGGCGACCTTGTTCTTCGGCGCATTCAGTCCGCCAAGAATTCAAACAAGTTGACGCCAAAGTGGGAAGGCCCTTACCAGGTGAAACGAGTCACTAGGCCTGGCGATGTCCGCCTGGAGACAGAAGATGGCATCCCAGTGAGCAACTCCTGGAATATCGAACATCTTCGCAAGTTTTACCCGTAGGGCGCGGTTGCCGAAACCCGTTCTGGCAACCACCTTTTGTACAAGTCTTGCCGCTGTTGCATGTAATCCTTCGTACAAAGCCGGGCGCAGATGCCGTGCATAAATATCATGTGCTCAGCACACCTTGTCGATTTTCATGCTTTTTATTACTTGCATGTGTTATCTGACACTTTGTGCAGCACTTACACCCGGTGAGCAACAACGAACCCTAAGGCTCCATAGCTTTTTTTCCCCTTCTTCTTTTTTCTCTCAAGGAAAGGAAGGTTCTCTCACGCGCAAGTTTGCCCGGGGGGGGGGGGGGAGGAGAAGATACGGTATGGACCAGGCGTCGTTCAAGAAGGTTTCGCCTCGCCTTGAAGCAAGCAATAGAAAAGATAAGTTTGCCAAAGTTTGAGCAATCAGATTCTTAAATTTATAGAGTTATCTTCCTTGAACGACCGTCCCTTGTACGGAAAACCTGTGCGCGGAGGAACCAACTCGTAGCTAGTTGCGCCCTTACTGTTGTTTCGAGTCCGCTCAGCAACTTAAGTGAGCTGCGACTAGCTCTGTGACAAGGTTTCTTGTCGGCCGCGGCACCGCCTGCAGGCTGCTGACGTTCCGCACTCAGCGCTCGCGGCAAAGGTGCTCGCGCCGGCAAGTGCCCTAAAAGCGTAAAGGTAGAAACGTACAAGGGAAGGGATCAAGTAAAGGAAATAACATTGCAATCATAGCACAAGATAGAATATATTAAAAAATAACTTGTCACAGCTCTAATAGACTGTTTTTGATAACATGATTAATAGCGACAAGGAAAGAAGAAGATGGATGGCCTAGTCTACGCGGTCACCTTCGACCCTCCTGATTCCGCTCACCCTGTCCACAATAGGCGCGACAAGGGCCTTGAGCTCCTCTAGATCAGCATCTGGCGGCAAGCTTCGGAGGACGTTGGTGAGGTGGAGGCCTGGGTTGCGGAAGTCCACCTTCATCAGCACCTTCTGGAGAGCTCCCGCGCAAATCTTGCGCGACTCGTCGGCAAGCTGCTTTGGGATCTGCTCCCGGAGTCGCTGAAGCACCGTCGCCACGCCTTTGAAGAATAGAGTCAGCTTGGCGCTGGGTTGGAGATTCTCGTCGGAGGAGTACCCGAGATCCACCATCCCCAATTGCGCCAGCTCCTTGTCGATGTCCACGGCGACATTCACCAGACCCTCCGTCCAGTGCTCCACGTTCTCCGACAAGGTCTTCTGGGCGGCAGCAGCGCTCGCCAGTAGCACCTTGCTGACCTCGATTTCCTCCTTCAAGGCCGCCTCCTGCTCCTTGGCACCGTCCAGAGATTTCGTCAGAGCCGCCAGCTTCACGTCGAGATCAGCGTTGGAGTTCTTGGCGGCGTCAAGTTCCTTGCCCTTCTCGGCGAGAAGGGCCTGCAGCTCCGAATAGCTGTTGGCATCCCTCTCCCGCTCGAGCTTGAGCGCGGCAAGCTCGTCGCCGTTCGCCTTGAGACTCGCCTCCGGCTGCACCACCTTCAGCTCCAGCTCGTTCTTGGTGGCCTCGGCAGCTGCGGCGGCGTCTTCGGCTTGTTTGAGGGCTCCGCCGACTGCCCGCTCGCGCGCGGCAAGTTCCTCCTCGTGGCTGTCGAGGTTGACCTTCCGCTGCACCAAGTCACCCTCCTGCGAAGACAACTTCTCCGCGGCAAGCCGTTGGCGCTCTTCGACGTCGGCCTTCTCAAGAAGGAAGGCCTGCTGCGCTTCGGCAAGTTGCTCCCGCTCCTTTGCCAGGGAGCGGAGAGCTTCCTGATTGGCGCCCCGGAGCTCTTCCGCACGCTTCTCGATATCAGCACCGGCCTTCGCAACGAGCGCTTCGCGGGACTCCAGCTTGGCTTGCCGGGCGCGGTAGGGCGCCACTAGCTTCCGCAGCAGACGCTCCTCTTCGGGTTCACCGCTGCTGCTACTTGGCGCGTCCACCAGCTTCAGCCCGGCGGAGGCAAGCACCTCTCCGTCTAGCATCTCTCCCTCGACCGGCGCCCTGGAGCTTGACGCCTAGGGGAGGTTGATGAAGATGTCTTCGCCAGCCTTAAGATAAACGCCAGGCTGGGGCTCTTCGGAGCTTGGCGCGGCGGCAGCGGCGGAGGAGTCGGTGGTCGGAGCAGCGCCTGGCACTCCTGCGGCCTCCGGGTCGTCAGTACGACCGCCAGACTCCCCGCCCGCTTCTGCGGCGGCAGCCCTGGTGGCCTCCTCGCCGGCGCCGGCTGCTTCCTCGGCGGCAACAGCGTCGTCGGCGGCGACTTCAGTCTCCATCGGCTCTGCAACAGATGGATCTGACAGCCGGAAGAGGGGAGAAGATTCAAGCGAAATTCGAGCAAAATCCAAGAGAAAGATCAAGAAGATGAAGAAGCCAAGGGGAGTTTGAAACGAGAAAGTTACCTGTGCCAGGGTCTGCAACTGTGGTCTCCGTCGCCGGGGGATCGCTGACGCAGTCCCTTGCCGGGGGCTCCTCCCTTGCCGTAGCCTCCTCCCTTGCCGGGGGCTCCTCCCTTGCCGGAGTCTCCTCCCTCGCCGGAGAGCTCTCCCTTGCCGGAGACCTCTCCCTCGCCAGAGGACTTTCCCTTGGCGCTTCGGGGGCGGCCTCTGGGCTCTCCTGGTGAGGCTGCTCTGCTCCTGCACAAGTCAATAAACAAACATCAGCAAAGCAAGGATCTTCGTGCACGCCCGACAGCGGAAAACAAACAAGACACTTACGCTGGGGGCTGCTCTGAAGATCAGCCGCCGGGTCCGACAAGTTTGTCTCAGGCGCGTCCCCTGTTGACGCAGTGGGTTCGTCCTCGATGACGATCACCGGCGCCTTGGCTCTCTTTGCCGCTCTCTGCGCCAGAGTCCTAAAAAGGAACAGATACAGGGAAAGGCAAGTGAGAAACAAGACAAGACAAAAACAGCAAAAATCAAAGAATTGCCAGTACAAAAAGAGAAACTTACTCTTCTTCTTCTTCTTCCTCGTCGGAGCTGAACGCGGAGAAGTCGAAGTCCGGTCCGCCTCCGGCGCGGGAAGGTGGAGGAGTAGGCTCCCTTGGCCGCTTGGCGGGAGCGGAGGCAGCAGTCCGAGAAGACCCCGCTCCAGTTGTCGCGGTAGCATGGGGCGCTCCCGTAGCAACAGTGCTTGCCGCGGTGGAGCGTGTCGCGTGGCGCAGCGACTGTCGACGCGCCTGCCGCCTCGCTGCATCCCTGACCTTGCGGAGACGCCTTCTTGGTGGAGACGGAGGCGCTGCTGGCGGCGTGCTGTCTGAGGACGAAGTGGAAGAGGAGCCGATCTCCAACGACCCGCTCGCATCCTCGGCAGGCTCACTCGGTTCGGCGTCATGCCCGGCAGCCTTGCTCGGTTCGGCATCGCGCCCGGCAACCTCCTTCTTGCCGGCAAGCTCCGTCTTGCCGGCAAGATCTTCCTGCTCGGCACGGTTTGCCGCCTCTGCTGCCGCTGCCTCCTCCAAGGTAAAGCCAAACTCGCCCGCCGCGGCAGCTGCCGCTGCCTCCTCCAACCTGGTGGCGATGCGCTTCAACTCCGCCTCGGTGGTGTCGCGGGTGAGGCCGTCCTTCTCGTCGGCGCGGATTGGCACTTCCACCAAGTCGTCGAAGAACTGCTGCACAACCTCGTCTTCTGGCTCCTGCCAAGTTGGCACGATTCCGTGCGAATCACACAGCAGCATCATTGCCCTAATGCGGTCGAGCGCAGAATTGTTGCATAGCGGGACGACGCCCTGCGGCAAACTGAAGACTTCTAGGTGGTCAGGATCATGCTTGAAGAGCTCCTGCAGCATTGCGTTGAGCTCCAAGACGGTGAAATTATAGTTGAGCCCCGGGCGCAGCCTCATGATGTCTGCCGCGTTCTTGAACTCCCAGGCAGGCCTTCTCTGCTCTTGCAGGGGGGCGATGCGGCGGCGAAGGAAGTCTGCGCCAACGGCACCTACGGTGAGTCCGGCAAGCCTGAGGCGCTAGATCCTAGTGACGGCAATCCTTAGCCTGCTGTCCTCCGGGGCCACGTCACTCCAGTCGCTGCCACGTACTGCTGCTACTTGGCGCCAGGCGGTGAACGGCTGTGGGCTCTCCTCGACAATCCAACACCAATCTGCCCTCCACTCCTGCCACTTGCCGTGAAACTCGCCCTCTAAATAGGAATCCTTCTTGCCGGTCCTAGAGACCCAGGCGATTCCGCCGGACAAGGGCTCTCCTCTCTCTACCCGGGGAATGAAGAAATGGCGGAAAAGGGCTACGCTAGGGTGGACTTCGACAAAGTTCTCGCAAAGGTGTGCGAAAACGGCCATGGTGAGGACGGCGTTGGGAGTGAAGTCAAGGAGGCAGAGATTGTAGGTATTCATGATGTCACAGAAGAACTCGGAAAAGGGCGGGCAGAGCCCGCAGTAGAAGAAGACAGCGAAAAAGGGATATCCTTGCGGAGCAGTTTTGTGAGTAGCAGCTGGGAGTACCTTGGTGCCCGGGTGAGCTCGTGTCTCCGTCGACCAGAACAAGTAAAAGTACTCCCTCAGCTCCTTCGCGGCGAGCTTGGAGGGGGGGGGGGAAACGGCTCGCTCCTTCCGCAGCGCCGCAAGCCGCTGCGCCTCAGACGACTTCACGGCTTTCCCCTTGTTGGCTTTCGGGGCCATAGCGGAAACGGTGGAGGAGGTCGACGGCGCTGGTGGTGCTGGTGGCAATGCGGGGGGCAGGGCACTGCGCTCTGTTTGCTTTGGGAAGACGGAGGCGGGGCGGAGATTTTCAAGATTGGAGCGGAAAGGGGGCGAGTGGGTGCACTACCCCTGCTTCCCCTTGCTTATAAAGGGGGAGTGGGCGGACGTTCCGCCTTTCCAAATAAAGCAACCACCCATGATTTCTCCCACGATGCCGCGTTCGACACGTGCCGTGTGGGGAGGGCGCGGTGGATGCGGAGTGAGCTACGACGTAACCTAGGCCGCGCGTGCCCGTGCCCTGTTTTGGGCCTGGCCGAACAACGCTCGGCACCGTGTATGGCCCAGGCCCGGGGGCTCCTGTCGGTGTACTAAAGTAGGGGTACCTTAGTATCCCGAACTTGTGCACGGGCAGTTGTAGCGTCCCGCGGCAAGGCTTGCCAGGCGACCGCCAAGATCCTCCGTGGTTCCTTTGGAACCATTCAAGAAGAAAGTATCCAAACCAAGGGAACAAGGCCCCGGCAAGAGGAGCTTGCCGGGAAGGAGACAAGACCCCGGCAAGAGGAGCTTTCCGGGGAGGCCAACCAAGGCATCTCAAGGAACTTGCCGCAGCGCACCATGTGTCCCGGCAAGACCCAGTGAGCGACAAGCTCCTGGACACAACAAGATAATAACCGCGGCAAGCAAGCTTCCATCCTGTACCTGCGCTCCAGCACATCCACCAACGTGTCGCTCTGGGGCCCTTCCAGGCGTATGTGGCGGAAGGCTGTGCAGCCAGAGGTACACGGTGGCGAGCGGCGCTGACAAGATAGCCATCGTGGCAAGCAGTGGCGTCCCTAGCGGTCCCTTTCTGCATCGTCTAGGCGACACAGACATGCATTTAATGCCTTTGTCCCCTGCCGCTTAGGTTAGGTATGATAACACTGTAGTAGGCGGTGGTGCCAACCACCACGTCTTTTCCATTTTTACCCTCATTTATGTTGCCACCTGTCCGTGACCCCTTTGACATATAAAAGGAGGCCCATGCGCAACGTAGGGGGGGGGGACGAGGCTCTCTCACGCTCGGTCTGGCTAGCTGTTGGTGTGTACTGTAGCAATCAGCACTCCCGAGCAAGAACTCAATACAACCACCAAGCAGGAGTAGGGTTTTACGCATCCGTGCGGCCCGAACCTAGGTAAACTGATCGCGTCGCTCGTGCGCTTCGCCTCGATCTGCTCTTCGTGCACTCTCCGCCCCCTGCCGAACCGAAAGGGGCCTTGGTCCACCGTGGTCCCATAGGTGTCCGTGGGATCAGCACCCCCGACACGCGGTTGTCGTCTTCTTGTCGCGTCCGGGAACTTGTCGCTCACCGAGCCTTGATTGGCTTTCCCGGCAAGCTCCTCTTGCCGGGGTCTTGTCTTCTTCCCGGCAAGCTCCTCTTGCCGGGGTCTTGGATACTTTGTTCTTGAATGGCTCCAAAGGAACCACGGAGGATCTTGGCGGTCGCCCGGCAAGCCTTGCCACGGGACGCTGCGACTGCCCGTACACAAGTTCGGGATACTAAGGTACCCCTACTTTAGTACACCGACAATGCGTGGTGGCCATGCACGACATCAGCCTGATCATTTCACTAAGGAGCAATATTTTCGAGTGGGGATATTCTGTGCAACTCTTGACAGCCAACTACATGAATTGGATCACAGTTTCAGTGAAAAGACAATGGATCTTCTATCCACCAACGCCAAATTAATCCATAGAAATAAATTTAAATCTTTTAAAGGTAGTGATATATCTGAGTTGGTAAAGAAGTATTAGCCAGCCGATTTTAGTTAACAAGATCGGTATGTTTGGAACAACTAAAACTCTTTGTTGCTGATGCTTCAAATGATGAAGGGTTGAAAGATGTATCAACATTGATTGACCTTAGCCAACTACTTGTCGAGACAGAAGAGATAAAATCTACCATCTAATTGATAGATTAATCCGTCTACTTGTTACTCTTCCAGGTTCTACCGCAAGTGCTGAACGTGCATTTTCCAGTTTGAAGATCTTCAAGACAAGGTTGAATAATAAGATGGAACATGGTAATCTTGCCAATAACTTGGTTGTTCACATAGAACGCGAAATCGCAGAGAAGTACAACTTTGAGGATATTTTAATGGAAGTCAGGAGCATGGCAGATCAAAAAGCTGATCTGTAGTACCACTCCTTTTGTAGTTGTTGGTTGGCCCAGAGAATGTCTTTGTAGTTGTTGGTTGGCTTAGAGAATGTCTTTGAAGTTTGAGGGATGGGCAGTATATCCATGTAGAGAAGTCGTATATTTTGGTGTAGCTAGCTCCTTATGAAGTATATATTGCTAATCATACATGTATTTTGCGAACAATATGGGTAATATAAGTATAAATTTGCCCGAATGCTAAAAGTTTTGGTTTGTTGCAGTTGGTTAAAAAATGTAAATACTATTCATCTAGTGTTTGCAACAATAGAATGTCTTCATCAGTTGAGATCCGATAATGGCTGGGAGAAATTCTTTTGCACAGTTGTTGAATTTTGTGTGAATCATGGCATTGAAATTATGGACATGAAAGAAACTTATATCATGCATGGTGGCCGTGCACGACATCAGCCTGATCATTTCACTAAGGAGCAATATTTTTGAGTGGAGATATTTCGTGCAACTCTTGACAGCCAACTACATGAATTGGATCGCAGTTTCACTGAAAAGATAATGGATCTTCTATCCACTAGCGCAAAATTAATCCCTAGAAATAAATTTAAATCTTTTAAAGGTAGTGATATACGTGAGTTGGTGAAGAAGTATTAGCTAGCCATTTTTGTCACATGATCGATATGTTTTAGAACAACTAAAACTCTTTGTTGCTGATGCTTCCAATGATGTAGGGTTGAAAGATGTATCAACATTGACTGACCTTTGCTAACTCCTTGTTGAGATAGCAAAAGATAAAATCTACCATCTAATTGACAGGTTACTCCGTCTACTTGTTACTCTTCCAGTGTCTACGGCAAGTGCTGAACGTGCATTTTCCAGTTTGAAGATCATCAAGACAAGGTTGCATAATAGGTTGGAAGATGGGGATCTTGCCAATAAATTGGTTGTTCACATAGAGCGCAAAATCGCACAGAAGTACAACTTTCAGGATAATTTAATGGAAGTCAAGAGCATGGTAGATCAAAAAGCTGATCTGTAGTACCACTCCTTTTGTAGTTGTTGGTTGGACCGGAGAATGTCTTTGAAGTTTCCTTTTGTAGTTGTTGGTTGGCTCAGAGAATGTCTTTGAAGTTTGAGGGATGGGCAATATATCCATGTAGAGAAGTCGTATATTTTGGTGTAGTTAGCTCCTTATGAAGTATATATTGCTAATCATACATGTATTTTGCGAACAATATGGGTAATATAAGTATAAATTTGCCCGAAGGCTAAAAGTTTTGGTTTTTTGCGGTTGGTTATAAAAAATTTAAATACTATTCTCCTAGTGTTTGCAACAAAAGAATGTCTTCGTCATTTGAGATCCGATCATGGCTGGGAGAAATTCTTTTGCACAGTTGTTGAATTTTGTGTGAATCATGGCATCGAAATTCCGGACATGAAGTAAACTTATATCATGCGTGGTGGCCATGCACGACATCGGCCTAATCATTTCACTAAGGAGCAATATTTTCGAGTGGAGATATTCTGTGCATCTCTTGACAGCCAACTACATGAATTGGATCGCAGTTTCAGTGAAAAGATAATGGATCTTCTATCGACCAGCGCCAAATTAATCCCTAGAAATAAATTTAAATCTTTTAAAGGTAGTGATATGTGTGAGTTGGTGAAGAACTATTAGCCAGCCTATTTTAGTGAACAAGATCGGTATTTTTGGAACAACTAAAACTCGTTGTTGCCGATGCTTCCAATGATGTAGGGCTGAAAGATGTATCAACATTGACTGACTTTTGCCAACTAGTTGTTGAGACAGCAAGAGATAAAATCTACCATCTAATTGACAGATTACTCCGTCTACTTGTTATTTTTCCAGTTTCTATGGCAAGTGCTGAACGTGCATTTTCCAGTTTGAAGATTATCAAGACAAGGTAGCATAATAAGATGGAGGATGGTAATCTTGCCAATAACTTGGTTGTTCACATAGAGCGCGAAATCGCAGAGAAGTACAACTTTGAGGATATTTTAATGGAAGTCAAGAACATGGCAAATCGAAAAGCTGATCTGTAGTACCACTCCTTTTGTAGTTGGCTCAGAGAATGACTTTGAAGTTTGAGGGATGGGCAGTGTATCCATGTAGAGAAGTCATATATTTTGGTGTAGTTAGCTCGTGATGAAGTATATATTACGAATCATACATGTATTTTGCAAACAATATGGGTAATATAAGTATAAATTTTCCCGGAGGTTAAAAGATTTGGTTTGTTGCAGTTGGTTAAAAAAATTGTAAATACTATTCATCTAGTGCTTGCAACAAAAGAATGTCTTCGTCAATTGAGATCCGATGATGGCTGGGAGATTTTTTTTGCATAATTGTTGAATTTTGTGTGAATCATGGCATTTAAATTCTGGATATGAAGGAAACTTATATCATGCGTGGTGTCCATGCACGACATCAGCCTGATCATTTCACTAAGGAGCAATATTTTCGAGTGGAGATATTCCGTGCAAATCTTGACAGCTAACTACATGAATTAGACCGCAGTTTCAGTGAAAAGATAATGGATCTTCTATCCACCAGCGGCAAATTAATCCCTAGAAATAAATTTAAATTTTTTAAAGGTAGTGATATATGTGAGTTGGTGAAGAAGTATTAGCAAGCCGATTTTAGTCCACAAGATCGGTATGTTTCGGAACAACTAAAACTCTTTGTTGCTAATGCTTCCAATGATGTAGGGTTGAAAGATGTATCAACATTGACTGACCTTTGCCAACTAGTTGCCGAGACAGCAAGAGATAAAATCTACCATCTAATTGACAGATTACTCTGTCTACTTGTTACTCTTCTAGTTTCTATGGCAAGTGCTGAACGTGCATTTTCCAATTTGAAGATCATCAAGACAAGGTTGCCTAATAAGATGGAAGATGTTAATCTTGCCAATAATTTGGTTGTTCACATAGAGCGCAAAATTGCAAAGAAGTACAACTTTGAGGATATTTTAATGGAAGTTAAGAGCATGGCAGATCGAAAAGCTGATCTGTAGTACCACTCCTTTTGTAGTTGTTGGTTGGCCCGGAGAATGTATTTGAAGTTCCCTTTTGTAGTTGTTGGTTGGCTCAGAGAATGTCTGTGAAGTTTGAGGGATGGGCAGTATATCCATGTAGAGAAATCATATATTTTGGTGTAGTTAGCTCCTTATGAAGTATATATTGCTAATCATACATGTATTTTGCGAACAATATGGGTAATATAAGTATAAATTTGCCCGAAGGCTAAAAGTTTTGGTTTGTTGCAGTTGGTTATAAAAAATTTAAATACTATTCACCTAGTGTTTGCAACAAAAGAATGTCTTCGTCATTTGAGATCCGATGATGGCTGGGAGAAATTCTTTTGCACAGTTGTTGAATTTTGTGTGAATCATGGCATCGAAATTCCGGACATGAAGTAAACTTATATCATGCGTGGTGGCCATGCACGACATCGGCCTGATAATTTCACTAAGGAGCAATATTTTCGAGTGGAGATATTCTGTGCATCTCTTGACAGCCAACTACATGAATTGGATCGTAGTTTCAGTGAAAAGATAATGGATCTTCTATCCACCAGCGCCAAATTAATCCCTAGAAATAAATTTAAATCTTTTAAAGGTAGTGATATGTGTGAGTTGGTGAAGAACTATTAGCCAGCCTATTTTAGTGAACAAGATCGGTATTTTTGGAACAACTAAAACTCATTGTTGCCGATGCTTCCAATGATGTAGGGTTGAAAGATGTATCAACATTGACTGACTTTTGCCAACTAGTTGTTGAGAAAGCAAGAGATAAAATCTACGATCTAATTGACAGATTACTCCGTCTACTTGTTATTTTTCCAGTTTGTATGGCAAGTGCTGAACGTGCATTTTCCAGTTTGAAGATTATCAAGACAAGGTAGCATAATAAGATGGAAGATGGTAATCTTGCCAATAACTTGGTTGTTCACATAGAGCGCGAAATCACAGAGAAGTACAACTTTGAGGATATTTTAATGGAAGTCAAGAACATGGCAAATCGAAAAGCTGATCTGTAGTACCACTCCTTTTGTAGTTGTTGGTTGGCCCGGAGAATGTCTTTGTGGTTTCCTTTTGTAGTTGTTGGTTGGCTCAGAGAATGACTTTGAAGTTTGAGGGATGGGCAGTGTATCCATGTAGAGAAGTCATATATTTTGGTGTAGTTAGCTCGTGATGAAGTATATATTACGAATCATACATGTATTTTGCAAACAATATGGGTAATATAAGTATAAATTTGCCCGAAGGTTAAAAGATTTGGTTTGTTGCAGTTGGTTAAAAAATTGTAAATACTATTCGTCTTGTGCTTGCAACAAAAGAATGTCTTCGTCAATTGAGATCCGATGATGGCTGGGAGATTTTTTTGCATAATTGTTGAATTTTGTGTGAATCATGGCATTTAAATTCTGGATATGAAGGAAACTTATATCATGCGTGGTGTCCATGCACGACATCAGCCTGATCATTTCACTAAGGAGCAATATTTTCGAGTGGAGATATTCCGTGCAAATCTTGACAGCCAACTACATGAATTAGACCGCAGTTTCAGTGAAAAGATAATGGATCTTCTATCCACCAGCGGCAAATTAATCCCTAGAAATAAATTTAAATTTTTTAAAGGTAGTTATATATGTGAGTTGGTGAAGAAGTATTAGCGAGCCGATTTTAGTCCACAAGATCGGTATGTTTTGGAACAACTAAAACTCTTTGTTGCTAATGCTTCCAATGATGTAGGGTTGAAAGATGTATCAACATTGACTGACCTTTGCCAACTAGTTGTCGAGACAGCAAGAGATAAAATCTACCATCTAATTGACAGATTACTCTGTCTACTTGTTACTCTTCCAGTTTCTATGGCAAGTGCTGAACGTGCATTTTCCAATTTGAAGATCATCAAGACAAGGTTGCATAATAAGATGGAAGATGTTAATCTTGCTAATAATTTGGTTGTTCACATAGAGCTCGAAATCGCAGAGAAGTACAACTTTGAGGATATTTTAATGGAAGTCAAGAGCAGGGCAGATCGAAAAGCTGATCTATAGTACCACTCCTTTTGTAGTTGTTGGTTGGCCCGGAGAATGTCTTTGAAGTTCCCTTTTGTAGTTGTTGGTTGCCTCAGAGAATGTCTGTGAAGTTTGAGGGATGGGCAGTATATCCATGTAGAGAAGTCATATATTTTGGTGTAGTTAGCTCCTTATGAAGTATATATTGCTAATCATACATGTATTTTGCGAACAATATGGGTAATATAAGTATAAATTTGCCCGAAGGCTAAAAGTTTTGGTTTGTTGCAGTTGGTTATAAAAAATTTAAATACTATTCACCTAGTGTTTGCAACAAAAGAATGTCTTCGTCATTTGAGATCCGATGATGGCTGGGAGAAATTCTTTTGCACAATTGTTGAATTTTGTGTGAATCATGGCATCGAAATTCCGGACATGAAGTAAACTTATATCATGCGTGGTGGCCATGCACGACATCGGCCTGATCATTTCACTAAGGAGCAATATTTTCGAGTGGAGATATTCTGTGCAACTCTTGCCAGCCAACTACATGAATTGGATTGCAGTTTCTGTGAAAAGATAATGGATCTTCTATCCACCAGCGCCAAATTAATCCCTAGATATAAATTTAAATCTTTTAAAGGTAGTGATATATGTGAGTTGGTGAAGAAGTATCATCCAGCCGATTTTAGTCAACACGATCGGTATGTTTTGGAACAACTAAAACGCTTTGTTGCTGATGCTTCCAATGAAGTAGGGTTGAAAGATGTATCAACATTAACTGACCTTTGCCAACTCCTTGTTGAGACAGCAAGAGATAAATCTACCATCTAATTGACAGATTACTCCGTCTACTTGTTACTCTTTCAGTTTCTACGGCAAGTGCTGAACGTGCATTTTCCAGTTTGAAGATCATCAAGACAAGGTTGCGTAATAAGATGGAAGATGGGAATCTTTCCAATAACTTGGTTGTTCACATAGAGTGCGAAATCGCAGAGAAGTGCAACTTTGAGGATATTTTAATGGAAGACAAGAGCATGGCAGATCGAAAAGTTGATCTGTAGTACCACTCGTTTTGTAGTTGTTGGTTCGCCCGGACAATATCTTTGAAGTTTCCTTTCGTAGTTGTTGGTTGGCTCAGAGAATGTCTTTGAAGTTTGAGGGATGGGCAGTATATCCATGTAGAGAAGTCATATATTTTGGTGTATTTAGCTCCTTATGAAGTATATATTGCTAATCATACATGCATTTTGCGAACAATATGGTTAATATAAGTATAAATCTGCCCAAAGGCTAAATGTTTTGGTTTGTTGCAGTTGGTTAAAAAAATATAAATACTATCCATCTAGTGTTTGCAACAAAAGAATGTCTTCATCAGTTGAGATCCGATGATGGCTGGGAGAAATTCTTTTGCACAGTTGTTGAATTTTGTGTGAAGCATGGCATTGACATTCCAGACATGAAGGAAACTTATATCATGCGTGGTGGCCATGCATGACATCAGCCTGATCATTTCACTAAGGAGCAATATTTTCAAGTGGAGATATTCCGTGCAACTCTTTACATCCAACTACATGAATTGGATCGCAGTTTCAGTGAAAAGATAATGGATCTTCTATCCACCAGCACCAAATTAATCCCTAGAAATAAATATAAATCTTTTAATTGCAGTAATATATGTGAGTTGGTGAAGAAGTATTAGCCAGCCGATTTTAGTCAACAAGATCGTTATATTTTGGAAAAACTAAAACTCTTTGTTGCTGATGCTTCCAATGATGTAGGGTTGAAAGATGTACCAACATTGACTGACCTTTGCCAACTCCTTGTTAAGACAGGAGGAGATAAAATCTACCGTCTAATTGATAGATTACTCCATCTACTTGTTACTCTTCCAGTTTCTACTGCAAGTGCTGAACGTGCATTTTCCAGTTTGAAGATCATCAAGACAAGGTTGCGTAATAAGATGGAAGATGGGAATCTTGCCAATAACTTGGTTGTTCACATAGAGCGCGAAATCGCAGAGAAGTGCAACTTTGAGGATATTTTAATGGAAGACAAGAGCATGGCAGATCGAAAAGCTGATCTGTAGTACCACTCCTTTTGTAGTTGTTGGTTTGCCCGGAGAATGTCTTTGAAGTTTCCTTTTGTAGTTGTTGGTTGGCTCAGAGAATGTCTTTGAAGTTTGAGGGATGGGCAGTATATCCATGTAGAGAAGTCGTATATTTTGGTGTAGTTAGCTCCTTACGAAGTATATATTGCTAATCATACATGTATTTTGCGAACAATATGGGTAATATAAGTATAAATCTGTCCGAAGGCTAAAAGTTTTGGTTTGTTGCAGTTGGTTAAAAAATGTAAATACTATTCATCTATTGTTTGCAACAAAGGAAACTTATATCATGCGTGGTGGCCATGCACGACATCAGCCTAATCATTTCACTAAGGAGCAATATTTTCGAGTGGAGGTATTTCGTGCAACTCTTGACAGCCAACTACATGAATTGGATCGCAGTTTCAGTGAAAAGATAATGGATCTTCTATACACCAGCACCATATTAATCCCTAGAAATAAATTTAAATCTT
This sequence comes from Triticum monococcum, assembly GCA_034509565.1. Taxonomy (NCBI): domain Eukaryota; kingdom Viridiplantae; phylum Streptophyta; class Magnoliopsida; order Poales; family Poaceae; genus Triticum; species Triticum monococcum. Next base: position 566,657,844 of record CM067841.1, on the reverse strand, counting down.
TTAAAGGTAGTGATATATGTGAGTTGGTGAAGGAGTATCAGCTCCCAATGATGTAGGGCTGAAAGATGTATCAACATTGACGAACCTTTGCCAACTACTTGTTGATACAGCAAGAGATACAATCTACCTACTAATTGACAGATTACTCCATCTACATGTTACTCTTCCAGTTTCTACGGCAAGTGCTGAACATGCGTTTTCTAGTTTGAAGATCATCTAGACAAGGTTGCATAATAAGATGGAAGATGGTAATCTTTCCAATAACTTGGTTGTTCACATAGAGCGTGAAATCGCAGAGAAGTACAACTTTGAGGATATTTTAATGGAAGTCAAGAGCATGGCAGATCGAAAAGCTAATATGTAGTACCACTCCTTTTCTAGTTGTTGGTTGGCCCGGAGACTGTCTTTGAAGTTTCCTTTTGTACTTGTTGGTTGGCTCAGAGAATGTCTTTGAAGTTTGAGGGATGGGCAGTATATCCATGTAGAGAAGTCGTATCTTTTGGTGTAGTTAGCTCCTTATGAAGTATATATTGCTAATCATACATTCATTTTGTGAACAATATGGGTAATATAAGTATAAATTTGCCTGAAGGCTAAAAGTTTTGGTTTGTTGCAATTGGTTAAAAAAATGTAAATACTATTCATCTAGTGTTTGCAACAAAAGAATGTCTTCGTCAGTTGAGATCCGATGATGGTGGGAGAAATTCTTTTATACAGTTGTTGAATTTTGTGTGAATCCTGGCATTGAAATTCTAGACATGAAGGAAACTTATATCATGCGTGGTGGCCATGCACGACATCAGCCTGATCATTTCACTAAGGAGCAATATTTTTGAGTGGAGATATTCCGTGCAACTCTTGACAGCCAACTACATGAATTGGATCGCAGTTTCAGTGAGAAGATAATGGATCTTCTATCCTCCAGCGCCAAATTAATCCCTAGAAATAAATTTAAATCTTTTAAAGGTAGTGATATATGTGAGTTGGTGAAGAAGTATTAGCCAACCAATTTTAGTCAACAAGATCGGTATGTTTTGGAACAACTAAAACTCTTTGTTGCTGATGCTTCCAATGATGTAGGGTTGAAAGATGGATCAACATTGACTGACCTTTGCCAACTACTGGTTGATACGTCTCCATCGTATCTACTTTTCCAAACACTATTGCCCTTGTTTTGGACTCTAACTTGCATGATTTGAATGGAACTAACTCGGACTGACGCTGTTTTCAGCAGAATTGCCATGGTGTTATTTATGTGTAGAAACAAAAGTTCTCGGAATGACCTGAAACTTCATGGAATGTCTATTTGGAAATAATAAAAAATCCTTGCAAAAGATGAAGACCAGGGGGCCCACACCGTAGCCACGAGGGTGGGGGGCGCACCCCTACCTCGTGGGCCCCCTGGAGCTCCTCCGACCTCAACTTCAACTCTATATATTTGCTTTCGGGGAGAAAAAAATTAGAGAGAAGGATTCATCGCGTTTTATGATACGGAGCCGCCGCCAAGCCCTAAAACCTCTCGGGAGGGCTGATTTGGAGTCCGTTCGGGGCTCCGGAGAGGGGAATCTGTCGCCATCGTCATCATCAACCATCCTCCATCACCAATTTCATGATGCTCACCGCCGTGCGTGAGTAATTCCATCGTAGGCTTGCTGGACGGTGATTGGTTGGATGAGATCTATCATGTAACCGAGTTAGTTTTGTTAGGGTTTGATCCCTAGTATCCACTATGTTGTGAGATTGATGTTGCTATGACTTTGCTATGCTTAATGCTTGTCGCTAGGGCCCGAGTGCCATGATTTCAGATCTGAACCTATTATGTTTTCTTCAATATATGAGAGTTCTTGATCCTATCTTGCAAGTCTAAAGTCACCTACTATGTGTTATGATCTGGCAACCCCGAAGTGACGATAATCAGGACCACTCCCAGCGATGACCGTAGTTTGAGGAGTTCATGTATTCACTATGTGTTAATGCTTTGGTCCGGTACTCTATTAAAAGGAGGCCTTAATATCCCTTAGTTTCCATTAGGACCCCGCTACCACGGGAGGGTAGGACAAAAGATGTCATGCAAGCTCTTTTCCATAAGCAAATATGACTATATTCGGAATACATGCCTACATTACATTGATGAATTGGAGCTAGTTCTGTGTCACTGAGGGAGTCCTAGATTAGGGGGTATCCGGACAGCCGGATTATATCCTTTGGCCGGACTGTTGGACTATGAAAATACAAGATTGAAGACTTCGTCCCGTGTCCGGATGGGACTCTCCTTGGCGTGGAAGGAAAGCTTGGCAATACGGATATGTAGATCTCCTTCCTTGTACCTGACTTTGTGTAACCCTAGCCTCCTCCGGTGTCTATATAAACCGAAGGGTTTTAGTCCGTAGGACAACATACAATCATACCATAGGCTAGCTTCTAGGGTTTAGCCTCTCTGATCTCGTGGTAGATCAACTCTTGTACTACTCATATTATCAAGAATAATCAAGCAGGACGTAGGGTTTTACCTCCATCAAGAGGGCCCGAACCTGGGGAAAACATCGTGTCCCCTGCCTCCTGTTACCATCCGCCTTAGACGCACAGCTTGGGACCCCCTACCCGAGATCCGCCGGTTTTGACACCGACATTGGTGCTTTCATCGAGAGTTCCTCTATGTCGTCATCATTAGGCTTGATGGCTCCTTCGACCATCGATAGCGATGCAGTCCAGGGTGAGACTTTTCTCCCCGGACAGATCTTTGTATTCGGCGGCTTCGCACTGCGGGCCAACTCGCTTGGCCATCTGGACCAGATCGAGAGTTACGCCCCTGGCCACCAGGTCAGGTTTGGAAGCTTAAATTACACGGCCGACATCCGCGAAGACTTGATCTTTGATGGATTTGAGCCCCTGCCGAGTACGCCGTACGGTCACGATGAGCATGATTTAGCTCTACCATCAGACAATGTGCAGGAGATCGCGCTGGCAACCGCTATGGCCCTCAATTCGGAGCTGATTGCGCCATCCACGGACGGGGGGATAGACCCCGCCACGGAGGCCGCATTCTCAGCGGCGATCAAGGCGAGTATCGACCTTACCCTTCACGAGAGCCGTGATGCCAAATTGTCGGATTCTTCCTCGGCCACGGACTCCGAACCGCCTGCGCCCGTGCCTATCGAATCTGACTGGGCGCCGATCATGGAGTTCACCTCCGCGGATATCTTTCGGCACTCGCCCTTCGGCGACATGCTGAACTCATTAAGGTATCTCTCCCTGTCAGGAGAGTCCTGGCCGACCTATGTTCGGCAGGATTGGGATGCGGATGGCGAAGAAATTCGCCGCCCACCCACCACCCACTTAGTAGCCACTGTCGACAATTTGACCGACATGCTCGACTTCGACTACGAAGACATCGATGGTATGGACGACGATGCGGGAGACGAAGAGGATCCACTGCCCATAGGGCACTGGACAGGCACCTCATCATATGATATATACATGGTGGACACACCCAAAGAAGGCAATGGCGACGGGACAGCGGAGGATGACCCCTCCAAGAAGCAACCCAAGCGCCGACGTCAGCGACGCCGCTCTAAGTCTCACCAAAGCAAAAGCGGTGACACCGGCACAGGAGATAATATCACTTCGGACAGTGCCGAAGACGACAACAATCCCCTCCAGCAAGATTTAGAGCAGAATGATGAAGAAGCCAGCCCTCCCAAGAGAGCGGCAGATGGAGAGGCGGAGGATGATAATTACATGCCTCCCTCCGAAGACGAGGCAAGCCTCGATGATGACGAATTTGTCGTGCCGGAGGATCCCGCGGAGAAAGTGCACTTCAAGCTGATCAAGATTTGCTAGTTGATAGATGGACTGAAGTCCTTGCGGCCGAGGAATATGAACTCGAACGCCCCTCCAAGAGTTACCCAAAGCGCAGGTTGCTACCCTGACTGGAGGAGGAAGCATTAAAACCTACATCTCCAGCATATGACGTGGCTGATCGGCCACCTCGTGGCCACGACAGAGAGGCATTTCAGCTAAAAACTCAGCCTGCACCCCGACGCCACTCAAATAAAAATGACAAGGCACAGGGAAGCACGCTAGACCTGCAAGATGTGTTGGAGGACAAAGAAAAACACGCAAGATCGATCTACGGATCACGAGGGCGCGCCACTACGCGAGACGATAACTGTCACGCCGGATACAGTAAAAGTAAATCCGGCCGGGCCGAACACAGCGGACAAGACTCATTTGAGCTGCGTCGCGACATAGCCCACTACAGAGGCGCCGCACACCCCATATGCTTCACAGACGAAGTAAAGGATCACCAAATCTCAGAGGGTTTCAACCCCGTAAATATTGAATCATACGATGGCACAACAGATCCTGCGGTATGGATCGAGGACTTCCTCCTCCACATCCACATGGCCCGCGGTGATGATCTACATGCCATCAAATACCTCCCACTCAAGCTCAAAGGACCAGCTCTGCATTGGCTCAGCAGCCTGCCAGCAGAATCCATTAACTGTTGGGAAGATCTGGAAGCCGCATTCCTCGACAACTTCCAGGGCACTAATGTGCGACCACCAGATGCCGATGACTTGAGCCACATAATTCAGCAGCCAGAGGAACCGGCCAGGCAATTCTGGACACGGTTCCTGAAAAAGAAAAATCAAATCATCGACTGTCTGGATGCACAGGCCCTAGCAGCTTTTAAGCACAACATCCGCGACAAGTGGCTCGCCCAGCACCTTGGCTAGGAAAAGCCGAAATCTATGGCAGCCCACATGACACTCATGACCTGCTTTTGCGCAGGAGAAGACAGCTGGCTGGCTCATAGCAATAACATATCAAAGAACCACGGTACTTTAGATACCAAGGATAGCAATGGCAGGTCACGTTGCAACAAACATAAGCGCCGCGTCAATAGCGACAATACCGAGGATACGGCAGTCAATGCCGGATTCAGAGGCTCTAAACCCGGTCAGCGGAAAAAGCCATTCAAAAGAAGCACTCCAGGCCCATCCAGTTTGGACCGTATACTCGATCGCTCATGCCAAATACATGGCACCCCCGACAAGCCAGCCAACCACACCAACAAGGAATGTTGGGTGTTCAAGCAGGCCGGCAAGTTAAACGCCAAAAACAAAGATAAGGGGCTACATAGCGATGACGAGGAGGAGCCCCGGCAGCCGAACACCGGAGGGCAGAAGAGGTTCCCCCCACAAGTGCGGACGGTGAACATGATATACGCAACCCACATCCACAAGAGGGAGCGGAAGCGTGCGTTAAGGGATGTATATGCGTTGGAGCCAGTCGCCCCAAAGTTCAACCCATGGTCCTCCTGTCCGATCACCTTCAATCGCAGGGACCATCCCACTAGTATCCGCCATGGCGGATTCGATGCACTGGTCCTAGACCCAATCATCGACGGATTTCACCTCACTCGAGTCCTTATGGACGGCGGCAGCAACCTGAACCTGCTTTATCAGGACACAGTGCGCAAAATGGGTATAGACCCCTCAAGGATCAAACCCACAAAACGACCTTCAAAGGCGTCATACCAGGTGTAGAGGCCCATTGCATAGGCTCAGTCACACTGTAAGTGGTCTTCGGATCCCCGGATAACTTCCGAAGTGAGGAGTTAATCTTCGATATAGTCCCGTTCCGCAGCGGCTATCATGCACTGCTCGGGCGAACCGCATTTGCGAGATTCAACGCGGTACCGCACTATGCATATCTCAAGCTCAAGATACCAGGACCTCGGGGGGTCATCACAGTCAATGGAAACACAGAGCACTCTCTCCGCACGGAGGAGCACACTGCGGCCCTCGCACCAGAAGCGCAAAGCAGCCTCTTAAGGCAATCCACTAGTTCGGCGATTAAAGACCCGGACACCTTCAAGCGCGCCCAGATTAATTGGCAATAAGACCTCCTGGCACATTCCGATCTCGCATAGCAATGCAGCCCCCACCCCAGTCCCAGCCAAACGGCGAAATCCGTGCCACACGTACATAATTACACATTGAAAATACCATGGGCATAGGTGGGGAGGGGGCACGACTACGGCATGCCCCAAGACGCGGCTAAACCGCGCCAGGGGCTTCCCGCTTTGTTATTTTTTTCTCTTTCAGAACTTTAATCTCTGGAAACCCCGTCCGGTAGTACGATTGCCGGACACACGATGCAACAACCAAGGAGGCAGAAAGCTACATCGCACCATGGAACTCCCAGGTGGTCTTTGATAACGAGTGAAATACTTGCTTTAAATACCATTCCTCAGGTTGCCCTTGGAGGGGACATGTCAAATAGTCCTACTTTTTGCTTATCGCACTACTTGTATCATTCTACTTCGACGCACCTTTTTGAATAAACAATACATAGCACTAGACTATTACCGCATTCTCTATTCTTTTTATATATATATGTGTTCATTCACAACATTCAGCACCCATACACTTTGGTACGACCAATATGCCAGAGGATTAAGCGTACCCCATAATACGGCGTGAGAAGTCCGAACACTTTCAACAGTGCGGCACCCCAAACTTATAGCATTATATGCATCAGCTCCGAATCATGTCTTGGGTCAATAGTTGGGTTTGCCCGGCTCCCATGTTTTGGTACCTTACGTTCCACTATATCGGCTAAGGTAGCACTGGGAGAACTACTGCGATTGTGCCCCGGTTCATCTGGGCAAGCACCTCAGTAGAGAAAGCTAAAACTGACTGTCATGATAAGGCGAGAGCTGGTCGCTGTTCGATAGGTCTCGAGTCCCTAAAGACTTATGCCGCTTAGAGCGAGGGGTCGGCTTTGTCAGGCTTAAGGCATGTATAGCGCCCCGAATTCGGCCTTCTGAATACTAGGGGCTTCGCCAAAATTTAAAATTGTAGACTTCTATGGCTAAGTGAGAGTGATAAAGTATTATAGTCCGATTGCCTTGTTCGTTGTGCTGAGCACCTCCCTCGAAGGACCCAACAATGGGAAAAAGAGTGCTCAGATTTATCCCGAACACCCCAGCACTCAGGGCATGGGGGCAGAAGCCAACAAATGGCCATCTCTTAGATTTAATAAAGAGCTGCACAGAAGGTAATATTTTAAATTCAAACAAGCGTTGCATAGCGCATATGAACAAGTTTTCATAATACAGGATCACACGAGTAAGTTCGTTCAAAAATTACATCCTTCGCACACTCGTCCGCCACAAGACGGGCATCCTTCAGGACACCCTCATAATACATTTCGGGGTGGCGATGCTCCTTGCCCTGCGGGGGCCCCTCCTTCACCAGCTTCTCGGCGTCCGGCCCAGTGCACCTTCGCACGGGCAAAAGCCCGGCGGGCACCTTCGATGCAGACGGACCGCTTGATGACTTCCAGCCGGGGGCAGGCATCCACAAGCCGCCTCACCAGGCCGAAGTAGCTGTTGGGAAGGGAGTCGCCATGCCACATCCGGACTACAAGGCCCCTCATGGCCTATTCGGCCGCCTTGTGCAGCTCGACCAGTTGCTTCAGCTGGTCGCTCATAGGCATCGGGTGTTCGGTCCCAGTATACTGAGACCAGACCAACTTCTCCGTCGAGCTTCCCTCCTTGGCCTGGTAATATTTCACGGAATCCAACACGCTGCGGGGCAAATCTGCGAATGCTCCTAGAGAGCTCCGGACTCGGGTAAGTAACAAGTAATTTACTTTCACATGCTTGCTTTACATATTGAATGCCTTACCCGCCGCTATCTTCCTCATCGCCTCAATTTCCTGGAGGGCCTTTTGGGCTTCAGCCTTGGCATGCTTTGTGCTCTCAAGGGCTGCAGCAAGCTCGGACTCTCGCATCTTCGAGTCAAGCTCCAAAGTCTCGTATTTCTTCACGAGAGACTAGAGCTCTTGCTGCACCTCGCCCACCCGTGCCTCTTGTTTCTCCCGCTCGGTGCGCTCCTTGGCCGCTTTGTTTTCGGCCTCGGACAACGCTTGCTTCAGGGTCGCCACTTCGGTCATGGCCCCTGACACATTCATGATGATCCTGTCATTTCGCAACCACATTTTCTTTTTTATATAGACAAGGTATTACTTACCTTTGTTCTCCTCGAGCTGCCTCTTGGCAAGGCCGAGCTCTTTCTCGGACCGCTCGAGCTTCTGCTTCAGTGCGGCGACCTCCACAGTCAGTGCGGCAGAGGTCACAAGCGAAGCCTGCATACGCATACAAACATACTTATATTAGACTCCTGCAGATATTATTTGATCCTTTATTCGGATTTTCTTTGTGAACACCAAACAGAGCATCAGGGGCTACTGTCTATGCGGTAACATTTTTCCTATATTTTAAATACTTACCTCAAAGCCTGTTAGAAGGCTGGCACATGCTTCAGTCAGTCCGCTACTGGCGGACTGAACCTTCTTGATCAACACACTCATAATAGTGCAGTGCTCTTCGTCGATGGAAGCGCCACAAAGCGCTCCCAGCAGGTCGCCCGGTGCCTCTGGATGGACAGAGGTCATCGGCACGGACAGCTTGCCCCTCTTGGAAGGGGCCCGCCTACCCGAGTCCGGAACCACTGGAGGTTCCGGCGCGGTGTTCCGCTGAGGGCCAATCTTGGAGCCCCTGGGAGCCTTGCTCCTGGAGTCCGGAAGGTCGCCTTGAGGCGCCTCCGGGACTATCTCCCCCGGCTCGGTGCCCCTTGAGACAATACCTCGGCATTGTCCATAGGGCAAGGAGAGGAGGCGGTTGGAAGTGTATCACTGTTCATGTCCGACGAGTCCAAGGAACCGTCCGACGAGTATACGTCGATACAGGCTTGGGGCGGACTGCATAATCATATTCGACGTTAGGAGAAGTAGTGCAACAAAAGTATGCTATGAGTTACTTTGGTATCCGAATACTTACAACTTCGCCAGGGGCTTGGCCCTAAGCAGCCACTCGTCTTCACCGTTGGTGGCAGTGGTGGAGCAGTCCGGAAGGAGAGTCCTTCCCTTCTTGGACCCTTCAGCCTCCCCGGGTGGGGCGGCCTTCCTTTTCTTGTCTCCCCCGGCTGGAGGGGGAGAATCTTCATCTTCCTTCTCCTCGTTTTCACGGGAGGAGTGCGTCTCGGAGTTATCGGACGATGTGTCTGATACCACGCCGGGAACTCTTTCAGGTTCCCATGGCCTTCTTCTTGGTCTTCTCCGGCACCTCATAAGGAGCTGGAGTCCGCATCTCCGTCAAGAGAGCGTCTGCAGGGTCTTTGGGCAGAGGGTCCAGACAGTTAATCTGCTCCGATGTCTCCACCCAGTCCTTTCAAAGGCATGGGAGCTCAGACCCCACACATGGTTAAGCTATGGGAAATAAATACCCTAGCCGATGTACAGAGCTTACCGGATTCATAGGGCGCTTCGCGCTTAGCCCACGGTCCTCGGTAAGAGAAGGGGGGACCTCAGCGCCTTTGAACAGCACCTTCTAGACGTCCTTATGCGTCGTGTCGAAGAGCTCGCGCAGAGTCTGGTGCTGGGCTTGGTCAAACTCCCATAAGTTGAAAGCCCATTGTTGACACGGGAGGATCCGGCGGAAGAGCATGACCTGGACTATGTTGACAAGCTTAAGTTTCTTGCTTGTCATGTTTCGGATACACTTCTGGAGTCCCTCCAGCTCCACTGATGAGCCCCAAGACAGGCCCTTCTCCTTCCAGGAAGTGAGCCGTGTGGGGATTCTGGATCAAAACTCGGGGGCCGCCACCCAGTTGGTGTCGCGCAACTCGGTGATGTAGAACCACCCTGATTGCCACCCCTTTATGGTCTCCACGAAGGAGCCCTCGAGCCATGTAACGTTGGGCATTTTGCCCACCATGGCTCCGCTGCATTCCGCTTGTTGGCCGCCTACTACCTTCGGCTCGATATTGAAGGTCTTCAGCCATAGGCCGAAGTGGGGCCGGATGCGGAGAAAGGCCTCGCACACGACGATGAATGCCGAGATGTTGAGGATGAAATTCGGGGCCAGATCATGAAAGTACAGCCCATAATAGAACATAAGGCCGCAGACGAATGGATGGAGGGGAAACCCCAGTCCGCGGATGAAGTGGGTGAGGAAAACCACCCTTTCGTGAGGTTCCGGGGTAGGGACGATCTGCCCCGCGGCTGGCAGCCGGTGCGCGATATCCACGGCTAAGTATCCGGCTCCATGTAGTTTTTTATGTGTCCCTCCGTGACGGAGGAGGCCATCCACTTGCCTCCCGCTCTGGACATGTTTGGAGAGAGTTGAGGAGAAGGATGTGGACTTGGGCGCTGGAGCTCGAGTGCGCAAGAATGGATGAGCAAGGAGGAAGAAGGTGTGGGTAGAAAAAGGTGAGACCTTATCCCTTTATAAGGGCAGACAAAACTATGCGCCCCCACCAGCCTGGTAAAACTTGCTTATCCCCCAAGCGCCGTAATTGATGGCGCGGTTGGGTTACCCACGTCCATATTAATGGGAATCCCGTAATAAGGGGACACGATCTCTGCTTCGACTAGACATGCCAAGGAAACCGCCTCGCGAAACACACTAAGACATGTTATGAAAAACGATTCGAATAAAGACCTGGCTGTGGTATGATGTCACACTACTGGGAACGTCAGCAGATTAGACTTGTGTAAATATTATTCCCTCTACGGTAATATGTGGAACTTATTTTGCAGAGCCGGACATGATCCTCGTGTTCAAAATCTTCTATGAAGTATTCAGAGGAGGAACCCGCCTTGCAATGCCGAAGACAATCTGCACGCCAGACTCATCGTCATTGAAGCCTGCTTCAGGGGCTACTGAGGGAGTCCTGGATTAGGGGGTATCCAGACAGCCAGATTATATCCTTAGGCCGGACTGTTGGACTATGAAAATACAAGATTGAAGACTTCGTCGCGTGTCCGGATGGGACTCTCCTTGGCGGGGAAGGCAAGCTTGGCAATACGGATATGTAGATATCCTTCCTTGTAACCGACTCTGTGTAATCCTAGCCCCCTCCGGTGTCTATATAAACCGGAGGGTTTTAGTCCGTAGGACAACATACAATCATACCATAGGCTAGCTTCTAGGGTTTAGCCTCTCTGATCTCGTGGTAGATCAACTCTTGTACTACTCATATTATCAAGAATAATCAAGCAGGACGTAGGGTTTTACCTCCATCAAGAGGGACCGAACCTGGGTAAAACATCGTGTCCCCTGCCTCCTGTTACCATCCTCCTTAGACGCACAGTTCGGGACCCCTACCCGAGATCCGCCGGTTTTGACACCGACAGTCACCCTAGGTTATGACTATTACATGATGAACCGCATCCGACATAATTCTCTATCACCGATCCATTGCCTACGAGCTTTCCATATATTGTTCTTCGCTTATTTACTTTTCCGTTGCTATTGCTATCATCACTACAAAATACCAAAGCACTACTTTTGCTTCTATTACCTTTTGCTATCGTTACCACTACTATCATATTACTTTGCTACTAAATACTTTGCTGCAGATATTAAGTTTCCAAGTCTGGTTGAATTGACAACTCAGCTGCTAATACTTGAGAATATTCTTTGGCTCCCCTTGTGTTGAATCAATAAATTTGGGTTGAATACTCTACCCTCGAAAACTGCTGTGATCCCCTATACTTGTGGGTTATCAAGAGTATTTTCTGGCACCGTCGCCGGGGAGCATAGCTCTATTGTTTGAGTCACTTGGGATTTATATCTGCTTATCATTATGAAGAACTTGAGAGATCCAAAAACCAAGATTTATCCCTCAACTACGAAGGGAGTTAAGGAACTGCCATCTAGCTCTGCACTTGATTCACCTTCTGTTTTGAGTAAGCTTGCGACACCTAAACCTGCTTCTGCTATTCATTCTGATATGTTGCATGTTATTGATGATGCCACTTCTGCTATGCATGATACTTATGATGAAACTACTTCTATGCTTGATACTACTGTGCCACTTGGTGAATTTTTGATGAACAACTTGCTAGGGTTAGAGAGAATGAAAATATTGAAACTGATAATTTTGATGAAAGTGATGATGAAGACTCTCCCCCTAATAAATATGAATCACCTGTTACTCTTGAGGGTTATGTTTTTGAAAAAGAAGCTGCTTTAGCTATTTTAGCTTGGAAAGATAGATACGAGCTCAAGAGGTTATTAGCTAAATGGAAGCATCAATCTCTTAATGCTAGAATGAAACCTGACCCTGCTTTTGCTACTTCACCTATCTGTGTTACTGATAAGGGTTATGAATTCTCTGTCGATCCTGATATAATTACTTTGGTTGAATCTGTTCCTTTTCATGGCTATGAATTTGAAACTATTGTGGCACATCTTACTAAATTAAATGATATAGCTATCCTGTTCACGAATGATGAGAGAACTTGTTACTTTTATATCCTTAAAATATTCCCGTTCTCATTAAAGGGTGATGCTAAGATATGGTTTAATTCTCTTGATCCTGGTTGCGTGCGTAGTCCCCAGGATATGATTTATTACTTCTCTGCTAAATATTTCCCTGCTCATAAGAAACAAGCTGCCTTAAGGGATATATATATATATATATAAATATAATTTTGTGCAAATTGAAGAAGAGAGTCTCCCACAAGCTTGGGGGAGGCTTCTCAAGTTACTTAATGCTTTGCCTGATCATCCTCTTAAGAAAAATGAAATACTTGATATCTTTTATAATGGACTAACCGATGCTTCCAAAGATTACCTGGATAGTTGTGTTGGTTCTGTTTTCAGGGACAGAACACCGGATGAAGCTGAAATTCTATTGAGTAATATGTTGACAAATGAAAATAATTGGACACTTCCTGAGCCTATTCCTAAACCAACTCAAAAGAAAAGAGGTGTTCTATTTCTCAGTCCTGAAGATATGCAAGAGGCAAAGAAATCTATGAAAGAAAAAGGTATTAAAGCTGAAGATGTTAAGAATTTACCTCCTATTGAAGAAATACACGGTCTTAATTTACCGCCCGTTGAAGAAACATATGATCTTAATCCATTACCTATTGAAGAAATACATGGTCTTGATAACCCGACACGGGTAGTAAAGGTAAATTCTCTCTATAGATATGATAAAGTTGAAATCCCATTTACTAAGTTTGCTAGCCCATGCTTAGATGAGTTTGATAAGTTTATGGTTAAGCAAGAAGACTTTAATGCTTATTTTGGTAGACAATTGAAATACAATTCAAATATGCTTGAACACTTGGGTGATTATATGGCTAATGTCAAAGGTGAACTTCAACTTATTAGTAAACATGCTTCTATGGTTACCACTCAAGTAGAACAAGTAATTAAAGCTCAAAATGATTTGCTCAATGAATTGAATAGTAAGAATAATGATTATGCTGTTAGACTGGCTACTAGAACTGGTAGAATGACTCAGGAACCTCTGTATCCTGAAGGCCACCCTAAGAGAATTGAGCAATATTCTCAGAGAAATAATATAGATGCACCTAGTCCTTCTAAAAGGAAAAAAAAGAAAAATGATAGGACTTTGCATGCTTCTAGTGAACCTGTTATTGAAACACCTGAGAATCCAAATGATATTTCTATTTCTGATGCTGAAACACAATCTGGTAATGAACCTGAAACTAGTGATAATGTTAATGATAATGTTCATGTTGATGCTCAACCTAGTAATGATAATGATATAGAAATTGAACCTGCTATTGATCTTGATAACCCACAATCAAAGAATCAACGGTATGATAAGAAAGACTTTGTTGCTAGGAAACACGGAAAGGAAAGAGAGCCTTGGGTTCATAAACCCATGCCTTTTCCGCCCAAACCATCCAAGAAAAAGGATGATGACGATTTTGAGCGCTTTGCTGAAATGATTAGGCCTATCTTTTTGCATATGCGATTAACTGATATGCTCAAAATGAATCCTTATGCTAAGTACATGAAATAAATTGTTACTAATAAAAGAAAGATACCGGAAGCTGAAATTTCCACCATGCTTGCTAATTATACTTTTAAAGCTGGAATACCAAAGAAACTTGGAGATCTCGGAGTACCAACTATACCATGCTCCATTAAAAGAAATTATGTTAAAACTGCTTTATGTGATCTTGGAGCCGGTGTTAGTGTTATGCCTCTCTCTTTATATCGTAGACTTGATTTGAATAAGTTGACACCTACTGAAATATCTTTGCAAATGGCTGATAAATCAACTGCTATACCTGTCGGTATTTGTGAGGATGTGCCTGTTGTAGTTGCAAACGTTACTATTTTAACGGACTTTGTTATTCTTGATATTCCCGAGGATGATAGTATGTCTATTATTCTTGGAAGACCTTTTTTGAATAATGCAGGGGCTGTTATTGATTGCACTAAAGGCAATGTCACTTTTCATGTTAATGGTAATGAGCATAAGGTACACTTTCCAAGGAAACATCCTCAAGTTCATAGTATCAACTCTATTGGAAAAATTCCATCAATTATATTTGGAGGTTTTGAATTTCCTCTTCCTACTGTCAAGAAGAAATATGATATTCTTATTATTGGGACGTGCATATCCCCGTTGAGGTAACATAGTGTTATTCGAAATTTCTCCGGTTCCATGTTATTCGGAATGAGTTCGTTAACAAGACTTGATCAACCTTGTTAGTGGATTCCTTTTGATGAGCATGAGATGGATGAAACTAGAAGGCACAACCTTCTGTACCCTCCTTTTACTTTCTGTTATTTATATTAAATAAAGCAAAAAAGTTTTTTTGTCTGTTATTTGAATTATCCATGCAATATAAAAATACCCCAAAAATAAAAGTTCTCCAAATGCCCTGAAATTTAAATATGATTTTTTCTGGAATATTTGAGAATATCTGGCACTGAGAACACAGCAGGAGGGGCATCCACCTGGCCACGAGGGTGGAGGGCGCGCCCCCTGCCTCGTGGGCCCATGGTGGCCCTTCTCCACTTATTCCTGCACCCACACACTTCTTCTTCCTCCCGCAAACACCAATATCCAACTCAAGCACGAGTCCTAGCTCATCTTGCTTCGATTTTTGATCTCCTTGCTCAAAGCACCTCTCACAAAACTGCTTGGGGGGATTGTTCCTTGGTATGTGACTCCTCCGTTGGTCCAATTAGTTTTTTTTCTAGTGCTATATTCATTGCAAATTTGTGCTGCCTAGGTGACCCTGTTCTTAAGCTTGCATGTCAAATTTATATGGTCCCAAGTAGTTCTAATGCATGATATAGGCTCTAGGAACTTGTAGGAGTTGTTGCTATCAATTTTGTTGAGCTTGGCTCACTTTTATTTTGAAGTTACTAAAAATTCCAGATTTTTTCAGAAAATAATGAAGAGATTTTTGAGGGGCTCATCGAGCCGAAGCTCGAAGGAAAAGCAAAATGAAAAAGCAGAGAGGCCCAAATATAATCCGCCTCGCACCGCGGAGGTTCGGCCGTGTGAATGGCCTTCCGATGATTTCTTGAGAGCGGCTGGGATTTATGATGATTTTTATGAATTGGCTGAGAATGCAGGCCTCACCGCCTTCCTCCACGACCAATGCGACCAGTATCTCTTACTCACCAATATCTTTGTCCAAAACTTTCATTTCCATGCTAGGAGCTCACCACCTACGGTGGAGTTTTATTTATATGATGAGCATAAGGAGATGTCACTTTATGATTTTTGTCGGGTTTGTTTGATCCCTTTCGAGGGCACGATAGAGGAGCCACATCGCGGTGATGTGGATGGGTTTATTGATACCATCACTGTAGGGGAAACGAGGAAGGTTTGCGATGCATGAATCACTAGCATACATTTTCCTGTTTTACGCTACTTTGCAATATTTGCTAGTCGTTGCTTAATTGGTCGCGGAAACTATGGAAACCTTAGTGTTCCTGATATTATTATTTTATTCCATGGTTTATTCTGTGATAACTCTGTTAGTATGGGCGGTATTATTGCTAAACGGTTAAGTCTGAACCGTACAAAGGGCCCCATCTTTGGAGGCATCTATGCTTCACGCCTAGCTGCACATTTTAACATACCTATTAGGCATTTTGTGATGGAAGAAAAATTGTTGCCTCCTGTTTATTTAGATTATAAGAGTATGATGGCACACGACTTTATTGTTAAGAATAGGGAAGGGGAGCTTAAATACAAATTGTTCTTTCATAAACATCATCCTGAGACTATCACCCTGCCTGCTCCTTCCTTGTTTGATTTATCTGCAGGCCAGTACCTTGTTCCATTAGAGGCTATTCACGCCTACCGAAACCCTACATCAGCCACACAGCCAGAGTTGGAACCACAAGTTAATCCTCCACGACAGTCTAATTACTAGTGGGATCCGGAGATGATTGCCAACCAGTGGCAATCGGAGTCTTCTTCTTCATAGTACGACCCCAACTATTATTATGGATATCCGCCAGGCCAGCCATGGCCATAAACCAACTTAGGCCAAAAGCCTAAGCTTGGGGGAGTACGTATTTCCCACCGACATTACATTCATGTTCACACACTCATTGCTAGATGTCGGTGCTCATACTTTTTCATTGTATCATCCATGCTAGTTTATTTCCTTTTTATGCTTTCTTCTTGTGTGTTTAATAAACCTTAAGAAAAACCAAAAACATTAGTTGTAGCTTTTAGCTAGCTTAAATTTCTATGCTTGTAGTAGTAATTAAAAAGAAAACACAAAAAGATTTCCTGTTCTTCTTTTGATTGTTGGGAGCTTTCCCGTGTAAATAGTTTTATTTCTTTTCTTTTCTTTGGGGGTCGATAGGAGAAGATCATGATTAAATTGTTGAAGTGGCTCTTATATGCATTATTGTTGATCTGACAAAGAGCCCATATTGCCTCGCCTTCTCCTGTTATTGAATGCTTGCAGATTCCAGCTTAGTCCAATGCACGTGCACTATTATTATTATTCACATCATTTGGTCGTGCAAGTGAAAGGCAATTATGACGATATATGATGGACTGACTGAGATGAGAAAAGCTAGTATGAACTCGACCTCTCTTGTTTTTATAAATATGATTAGTTCATCGTTCCTGATTCAGCCTATTATGAATAAACATGTTTGCAATGACAACTAGAGATCATAGTTTCTTGTGCCATGCTTGATTAGCTAGGAGCTTATAATGGTTTACCTTGCGTGCCAACATGCTATTAAAATGGTTGTGATGTCGTATGATAGGGTGGTATCCTCCTCTGAATGATTTAAGTGACTTGACTTGGCACATGTTCACGCATGTAGTTGAAACAAAATCAACATAGCCTTCATGATATTTATATTCATGGTGGATTATATCCTACTCATGCTTGCATTCGGTGTTGATTAATTTTAATGCATGTTCATGACTGTTGTCGCTCTCTAGCTGGTCACTTCCCAGTCTTTTTCTAGCCTTCACCTGTACTAAGCGGGAATACTGCTTGTGCATCCAACTCCATAAACCCCAAAGTTATTCCATATGAGTCCACCATACCTACCTATATACGGTATCTACCTGCCGTTCCAAGTAAATTTGTATGTGCCAAACTCTAAACCTTCAAATAAATATCCTGTTTTGTATGCTCGAATAGCTCATGTATCAACTAGGGCTGTCCGTATCTTCCATGTTAAGCGGGTTATTCTCAAGAGGAGTGGACTCTGCTCCTCACTCATGAGAAAATGGCTGGTCACCGGGATGCCCACTCCCATGCTTTATGCAAACTAAATCAAAATAATTTCAAACAAAACTCCCCCTGGGACTCTTGTTAGTTGGAGGCACTTGTTGTTTCGAGTAAGCCATGGACTGATGCTTGTTGGTGGAGGGGGAGTATAAACTTTACCATTCTATTTGGGAACCGCCTATAATGTGTGTAGCATGGAAGATATCGCCATCTCTTGGTTGTTATGTTGACAATGAAAGTATATCGCTCAAAATATTATTCACCTCTATTTCAAAACCGAGCTCTAGCACCTCTACAAATCCCTACTTCCCTCTGCGAAGGGCCTATCTATTTACTTTTATGTTGAGTCATCATCCTCTTATTAAAAAGCACCAGTTGGAGAGCACCACTGTCATTACATTCATTACTTTTAGTTTACATTGAGTATGACTTGACTGGATCTCTTTTACCATGAATTACAATGTCTAGTCAGTCCTTGATCTTTAAAGGTGCTCTGCATTTATGTTTTGAGGTCTCGGAAAGGGCTAGCGAGATACCATCTTGTTATATCATATTATGATTGTTTTGAGAAAGTGTTGTCATCCGAGATTTGTTATTATTGCTCGCTAGTTGATTATGCCATTGATATGAGTAAACATGAGACCTATGCGTTATTGTGAATATGGTTAGTTCATAATCTTTGCTGAAAACTTGCATGCTGGCTTTACATATTTACAACAACAAGAGCAAACAGAGTTTGTAAAAGTTTTTCTTTATCACTTTCAGTTTATCCACTGAATTGCTTAAGGACAAGCAAAGGTTTAACCTTGGGGGAGTTGATACGTCTCTGCCGTATCTACTTTTCCAAACACTTTTTCCCTTGTTGTGGACTCTAACTTGCATGATTTGAATGGAACTAACCCGGACTGACGCTGTTTTCAGCAGAATTGCCATGGTGTTATTTATGTGCAGAAACAAAAGTTCTCGGAATGACCTGAAACTTCACGGAATGTCTATTTGGAAATAATAAAAAATCCTTGCAAAAGATGAAGACCAGGGGGCCCACAACCTAGCCACGAGGGTGGGGGGCACGCCTGCCCCCCCAGGGCGCGCCCCCTACCTCGTGGGCCCCCTGGAGCTCCTCCGACCTCAACTCCAAAATAATATATTTGCTTTCGGGGAGAAAAAAATCAGAGAGAAGGATTCATCGCGTTTTACGATACGGAGCCGCCACCAAGTCCTAAAACCTCTCGAGAGGGCTGATCTGGAGTCCGTTCGGTGCTCTGAAGAGGGGAATCTGTCGCCTTCGTCATCATCAACCATCCTCCATCACCAATTTCATGATGCTCACCGCCGTGCGTGAGTAATTCCATCGTAGGCTTGCTAGACGGTGATGGGTTGGATGAGATCTATCATGTAATTGAGTTAGTTTTGTTAGGGTTTGATCCCTAGTATCCACTATGTTCTGAGATTGATGTTGCTATAACTTTGCAATGCTTAATGCTTGTCACTAGGGCCCGAGTGCCATGATTTCAGATCTGAACCTATTATGTTTTCTTCAATATATGAGAGTTCTTGATCCTATCTTGCAAGTCTATAGTCACCTACTATGTGTTATGATCCGGCAACCCCGAAGTGACAATAATCGGGACCACTCCCGGTGATGACCGTAGTTTGAGGAGTTCATGTATTCACTATGTGTTAATGCTTTGGTCCGGTACTCTATTAAAAGGAGGCCTTAATATCCCTTAGTTTCCATTAGGACCCCGCTACCACAGGAGGGTAGGACAAAAGATGTCATGCAAGTTCTTTTCCATAAGCACGTATGACTATATTCGGAATACATGCCTACATTACATTGATGAATTGGAGCTAGTTCTGTGTCACACTAGGTTATGACTGTTACATGATGAACCGCATCCGGCATAATTCTCTATCACCGATCCATTGCCTACGAGCTTTCCATATATTGTTCTTCGCTTATTCACTTTTCCGTTGCTATTTCTATCATCACTACAAAATACCAAAAACACTACTTTTTTACTATTACCTTTTGCTATCGTTACCACTACTATCATATTACTTTGCTACTAAATACTTTGCTGCAGATATTAAGTTTCCAGGTGTGGTTGAATTGACAACTCAGCTGCTAATACTTGAGAATATTCTTTGGCTCCCCTTGTGTCGAATCAATAAATTTGGGTTGAATACTCTACCCTCGAAAATTGTTGTGATCGCCTATACTTGTGGGTTATCACTTGTCGAGACAGAAAGAGATAAAATCTACCATCTAATTGACAGATTACTCCGTCTACTTGTTACTCTTCCAGTTTCTACAACAAGTGCAGAACGTGCATTTTCCAGTTTGAAGATCATCAAGACAAGGTTGCATATTAACATTGAAGATGGTAATCTTGCCAATAACTTGGTTGTTCACATAGAGCGCGAAATCGCAGAGAAGTTCAACTTTGGGGATATTTTAATGGAAGTCAAGAGCATGGCAGATCGAGAAGCTGATCTGTAGTACCACTCCTTTTGTAGTTGTTGGTTGGCCCGGAGAATGTCTTTGAAGTTTCCTTTTGTAGTTGTTGGTTGGCTCAGAGAATGTCTTTGAAGTTTGAGGGATGGGAAGTATATCCATGTAGAGAAGTCGCATATTTTGGTGTAGTTAGCTCCTTATGAAGTATATATTGCGAATCATACATGTATTTTGCAAACAATATGGGTAATATAAGTATAAATTTTCTCAGACGCTAAAAGTTTTGGTTTGTTGTAGTTGGTTAAAAAAATTGTAAATACTATTCATCTAGTGTTTGCAACAAAAGAATGTCTTCGTTAACTGAGATCCGATGATGGCTGGGAGAATTTTTTTGCACAGTTGTTGAATTTTGTGTGAATCATGCCATTGAAATTCTGGACATGAAGGAAACATATATCATCCGTGGTGGCCGTGCACGACATCAGCCTGATCATTTCACTAAGGAGCAATATTTTCGAGTGAAGATATTTCGTGCAACTCTTGACAGCCAACTACATGAATTGGATCACAGTTTCAGTTAAAAGATAATGGATCTTCTATCCGCCAGCGCCAAATTAATCCCTAGAAATAAATTGAAATCTTTTAAAGGTGGTGATATATGTGAGTTGGTGAAGAAGTATTAGCCAACCAATTTTAGTCAACAAGATCGGTATATTTTGGAACAACTAAAACTCTTTGTTGCTGATGCTTCCAATGATGTAGGGTTGAAAGATGTATCAACATTGACTGACCTTTGCCAACTCCTTGTTGAGACAGCAAGAGATAAAATCTACCATCTAATTGACAGATTACTCCGCCTACTTGTTACTCTTCCAGTTTCTACAACAAGTGCTGAACGTGCATTTTCCAGTTTGAAGATCATCAAGACAAGGTTACCTAATAAGATGGAAGATGGGAATCTTGCCAATAAATTGGTTGTTCACATAGAGGGCGAAATCGAAGAGAAGTACAACTTTGAGTACATTTTAATGGAAGTCAAGAGCATGCAGATCGAAAAGCTGATCTGTAGTACCACTCCTTTTGTAGTTGTTGGTTGGCCCAGAGAATGTCTTTGAAGTTTCCTTTTGTAGTTGTTGGTTGGCTCAGAAAATGTCTTCGAAGTATGAGGGATGGCAGTATTTCAATGTAGAGAAGTCATATATTTTGGTGTAGTTAGCTCCTTATGAAGTATATATTGCTAATCATACATGTATTTTGCAAACAATATGCGTAATATAAGTATAAATTTTCCCGAAGGCTAAAAGTTTTGGTTTGTTGCAGCTGGTTAAAAAATTGTAAATACTATTCATCTAGTGTTTGCAACAAAAGAATATCTTCATCAGTTGAGATCCTATGATGGATGGGAGAAATTCTTTTGCACAGTTGTTGAATTTTGTGTGAATCATGGCATTGAATTTCCAGGCATGAAGGAAACTTATATCATGCATGGTGGCCGTGCACGACATCAGCCCAATCATTTCACTAAGGAGAAATATTTTCAAGTGGAGATATTCCGTGCAACTCTTGACATCCAACTACATTAATTGGATCACAGTTTCAGTGAAAAGATAATGGATCTTCTATCCACCAGCGCCAAATTAATCCCTAGAAATAAATTTAAATCTTTGAAAGGTAGTGATATATGTGAGTTGGTGAAGAAGTATTAGCCAGCCGATTTTAGTCAACAAGATCGTTATATTTTGGAAAAACTAAAACTCTTTGTTGCTGATGCTTCCAATGATGTAGGGTTGAAAGATGTACCAACATTGACTGACCTTTGCCAACTCCTTGTTAAGACAGGAGGAGATAAAATCTACCGTCTAATTGATAGATTACTCCATCTACTTGTTACTCTTCCAGTTTCTACTGCAAGTGCTGAACGTGCATTTTCCAGTTTGAAGATCATCAAGACAAGGTTGCGTAATAAGATGGAAGATGGGAATCTTGCCAATAACTTGGTTGTTCACATAGAGCGCGAAACCGCAGAGAAGTACAACTTTGAGGATATTTTAATGGAAGTCTAGAGCATGGTGGATCAAAAAGCTGATCTGTAGTACCACTCCTTTTGTAGTTGTTGGTTGGCCCGGAGAATGTCTTTGAAGTTTCCTTTTGTAGTTGTTGGTTGGCTCAGAGAATGTCTTTGAAGTTTGAGGGATGGGTAGTATATCCATGTAGAGAAGTCGTATATTTCGGTGTAGTTAGCTCCTTATGAAGTATATATTGCTAATCATACATGTATTTTGCGAACAATATGGGTAATATAAGTATAAATTTTCCTGGAGGCTAAAAGTTCTGGTTTGTTGCAACTGGTTAAAAAAATTGTAAATACTATTCATCTAGTGTTTGCAACAAAAGAATGTCTTCGTAAGTTGAGATCCGATGATGGCTGTGAGAAATTCTTTTGCTCAGTTGTTGATTTTTGTGTGAATCATGGCATTGAAATTCCAAACATGAAGGAAACTTATATCATGCGTGGTGGGCGTGCATGACATCAGCCTGATCATTTCACTAAGGAGCAATATTTTCGAGTGGAGATATTCCGTGCAACTCTTGGGAGCCAACTACATGAATTGGATCACAGTTTCAGTGAAAAGATAATGGATCTTCTATCCACCAACGCCAAATTAATCCCTAGAAATAAATTTAAATCTTTGAAAGGTAGTGATTGTTGGGGAACTTAGTAATTTCAAATAATTTCCTATGCACACGCAAGATTATGGTGATGCATAGCAATGAGAGGGGAAGAGTGTTGTCCACGTACCCTCATAGACCATAAGCGGAAGCGTTATGACAACGCGGTTGATATAGTCATACGTCTTCACGATCGACCGATCCTAGTACCGAAAGTACGGCACCTTCATGATCTGCACACGTTCGGCTCGGTGACGTCCCACGAACTCTCGATCCAGCTGGGTGTCGAGGGAGAGCATCGTCAGCACGATAGCATGATGATGATGATGATGATGCTACCGTCGCAGGGCTTCGCCTAAGCACTACAGTGATATGGCCGAGGTGGATTATGGTGGAGGGGGGCACCGCACACGGCTAAGGGATCAATGATCAACTTGGGTGTCTATGGGGTGTCCCCTGGCCACATATATAAAGGATGGAGGGAGGAGGAGACGACCCTCATAGGACGCACCCAAAGTGTGGAGTCCTACTAGGACTCCCTAATCCTAGTAGGATTTCACCTCCCACATGGAATAGGAAAGAGGGAAGGGAGAAGGAGAAGGAAGGAAGGGGGCGCCCCCTTTCCCTAGTCCAATTCGGACCAGTCCATGGGGAAGGGGCGCGGCCACCCTTGAGAACTTTCTCTCCTTTCCCGTATGGCCCATTAAGGCCCAATACGAATTCCCGTAACTCTCCGGTACTCTGAAAAATAACAGTATCACTCGAAACCTTTCCGATGTCCGAATATAGCCTTCCAATATATCGATCTTTATGTGTCAACCATTTCGAGACTCCTCGTCGTGTCCCTGATTTCATCCGGGACTCCGAACAAACTTCGGTCATCAAATCACATAACTCATAATACAAATCGTCACAGAACGTTAAACGTGCGGACCCTGCGGGTTTGAGAACTATGTGTACATGACCGAGACTCATCTCCGGTCAATAACCAATAGGGGAACCTGGATGCTCATATTGGTTCCTACATATTCTACGAAGATCTTTATCAGTCAAACCGCCTAACAACATACGTTGTTCCCTTTGTCATCGGTATGTTACTTGCCCGAGATTCGATCATCGGTATCTTAATATCTAGTTCAATCTCGTTACCGACAAGTCCCTTTACTCGTTCCGTAATGCATCATCCCGCAACTAACTCATTAGTCACATTGCTTGCAAGGCTTATAGTGATGTGCATTACCGAGAGGGCCCAGAGATACCTCTCCGACAGTCGGAGTGAAAAATCCTAATCTCGATCTATGCCAGCTCAACAAGTACCATCGGAGACACCTGTAGAGCACCTTTATAATCACCCAGTTACGTTGTGATGTTTGGTAGCACACAAAGTGTTCCTCCGGTACCCGGGAGTTGCATAATCTCATAGTCATAGGAACATGTATAAGTCATGAAGAAAGCAATAGCAATATATATTAAATGATCAAGTGCTAAGCTAAAGGAATGGGTCAAGTCAATCACATCATTCTCTAATGATCTGATCCCGTTAATCAAATGACAACTCATGTCTATGGCTACGAAACTTAACCATCTTTGATTCAACGAGCTAGTCAAGTAGAGGCATACTAGTGACACTCTATTTGTCTATGTATCCACACATGTACTAAGTTTATGGTTAATACAATTCTAGCATAAATAATAAACATTTATCATGAAATAAGGAAATAAATAATAACTTTATTATTGCCTCTAGGGCATATTTCCTTCAGTCTCCCACTTGCACTAGAGTCAATAATCTTGTTCACATCGCCATGTGATTTAACACCAATAGTTCACATCACCATGTGATTAACACCCATAGTTCACATCGCCATGTGACCAACACCCAAATGGTTTACTAGAGTCAGTAATCTTAGTTCACATCGCCACATGATTAACACCCAAAGATTACTAAGGTGTGATCATCTTTTGCTTGTGAGAGAAGTTTAGTCAACGGGTCTACCATATTCAGACCCATATGTATTTTGCAAATTTCTATGTCAACAATGCTCTGCACGGAGCTACCCTAGCTAATTGCTCCCACTTTCAATATGTATCCAGATAGAGACTTAGAGTCATCTGGATTAGTGTCAAAACTTGCATTGACGAAACCCTTTACGACAAACCTTTTGTCACCTCCATAATCGAGAAACATATCCTTATTCCACTAAGGATAATTTTGACCGCTGTCCAGTGATCTACTCCTAGATCACTATTGTATTCCCTTGCCAAACTCAGTGTAGGATATACAATAGATCCGGTACACATCATGGCATATTTTATAGAACCTATGGCTGAGGCATAGGGAATTACTTTCATTCTCTTTCTATCTTCTGCCGTGGTCGGGCTTTGAGTCTTACTCAATTTCACACCTTGTAACACAGGCAAGAACTCCTTCTTTGACTGTTCTATTTTGAACTACTTCAAAACTTCTCAAGGTATGTACTAATTGAAAAAACTTATCAAGCGTCTTGATCTATCTCTATAGATCTTGATGCCCAATATGTAAGAAGCTTCACCAAGGTCTTTCTTTGAAAAACTCCTTTCAAACACTCCTTTATGCTTTCCAGAAAATTCTACATCATTTCCGATCAACAATATGTCATTCACATATACTTATCAGAAAGGCTGTAGTGCTCCCACTCACTTTCTTGTAAATACAGGCTTCACCACAAGTTTGTATAAAACTATATGCATTGATCAATTCATCAAAGTGTATATTCCAACTCCGAGATTCTTGCACTAGTCCATAGATGGATCGCTGGAGCTTTGCACACTTTGTTAGCACCTTTAGGATCGACAAAACCTTCTGGTTGCATCATATAAAACTCTTCTTTAAGAAATCCATTTAAGGAATGCAGGCTTGACATCCATTTGCCAAATTTCATAAAATGTGGCAATTGCTAACATGATTCGGACAGACTTTTAAGCATCGATACAAGTGAGAAAATCTCATTGTAGTCAACACCTTGAACTTGTCAAAAACATTTTTTGCGACAATTCGAGCTTTGTAGATAGTAACACTACTATCAGCGTCCATCTTCCTCTTGAAGATCCACTTATTCTCAATGACTCACCGATCATCGGGCAAGTCAACCAAAGTCCATACTTTGTTCTCATACATGGATCCCATCTCAAATTTCATGGCCTCAAGCCATTTTGCGGAATCTGGGCTCATTATCGCTTCCTCATAGTTCATAGGTTCGTCATGGTCAAGTAACATGACCCCCAGAACAAGGTTGCCGTACCACTCTGGTGCGAACCGTACTCTGGTTGACCTATGAGGTTCGGTAGTAACTTGATATGAAGTTTCATGATCATCATCATTAGCTTCCTCACTAATTGGTGTAGGAACCACTGGAACTGATTTCTGTGATGAACTACTATCCAATTCGGGAGAAGGTACAATTACCTCATCAAGTTCTACTTTCCTCCCACTCACTTCTTTCGAGAGAAACTCCTTCTCTAGAAAGGATCAATTCTTAGCAACAAGATATCTTGCCTTTGGATCTGTGATAGAAGGTGTACCCGACAGTTTCTTTTGGGTATCCTATGAAGACGCACTACTCCGATTTGGGTTTGAGCTTATCAGTTTGAAACTTTTTCACATAAGCATCACAACCCCAAACTTTTAAGAAACGACAGCTTAGGTTTCTTGCCAAACCATAGTTCCTACGGTGTCGTCTCAACGGATTTAGATGGTGCCCTATTTAACGTGAATGCAGCTGTCTCTAATGCATAACCCTAAAACGATAGTGGTAAATCAGTAAGAGACATCATAGATCGCACCATATCCAATAAAGTATGATTTTCGCGGTTAATTCAATTAACACGCTTAACGAGATCTGGGTATTTGATCTGAGTCTGGCCACTGGCCTATACGCACTAACCAACTGCGTGGGAATAATTATGGGCACTCGACGTCGTGGTATCAGCCGAAGCCTTCGTGACGTCAGCGACTGAGCGGCGCGCGCCGGGTTGGACTCGAACGCCTGCTCTTGTATAAGGGAGGCTAGGTCTGCTCACCGGCCGCGTATGCAACGTGCAGGTGTGCAATGGGCGATGGGCCCAGACCCCTGCCCCATAGGATTTAGACCAACGTGCTGACCTCTCTGTTGTGCCTAGGTAGGTCTGCGACGTGTTGATCTTCCAAGGCTGGGCATGACCCAGAAAAGTGTGTCCGGACAAAGGGGATCGAGTGTGTTGGGAAATGTGGTGCACCCCTATAGGGAAGTTAATCTATTCGAATAGCCGTGATCTTCGGTAACATGACGACTTGGAGTTGTACCTTGACCTTATGACAACTAGAACTGGATATTTAATAAAATACACCCTTCCAAGTGCCGGATACAACCGGTGATCGCTCTCTCACAGGGCGACGAGGGGAGGATCAACGGTTAGTGTCGGGGATATACCCCGTGGCGTAAACCGGCCGAAAGCATAACCCGGCCGGACTGGACGACTCACTGGTAACCCGCCCGGAGCTTGGCGGTTCATGGGCTACCCGCCCGGTCTTGGCAGTTCATTAGTAACCCGGCGGGCAGGTCAGATGGATGACGAGGCCCATGGCCCAGAAGGCCGGTTCACGTTTAATGGTGGGCCGGTTTATGAGGAAAGGCATGAGGAACATTTATCTTACAAGGAGCTAAGACCTGAACTTGTATCCGGTTTGTATTAGAGATAGACTAGTCCTAATCCTAATAGGACTCTATGTGTAACCCGCCCCTCCAACATATATAAGGAGGGGCAGGGCTCCCCAAAAGGGGACAAGATTCACAAGTTCCACAAGTTGGACAAGTTAGGTTTAGACAACAGCTCTCGAGATAGAGCACTCTTGTAACCGTGATCATCATCATCAATATTAATGAAGCAGGATGTAGGCTTTTACCTCCATCGTGAGGGGCCGAACCTGGGTAAAACATCGCGCCTCTCGTCCCGCTCAACCCCCCTCAAGCTACCACATAGATGTGTTGGCCTCGCGACTAAGTCCTGACACTAAGGACATCTGCCGTGACAATTCCATGATAGTTGGCGCCCATCGTGGGGCTCGCGCATGATGGTGTTGAGTTCTTGAAGGGATCTCTTATGGGGATCGAGAAGTCCACAATTTTCCGAACGAAGACGAGTCGTTACAGCAGGATTTACATGATCTCAAGGACAAGCAGTCAGATCGAATACCCGACCAAGGTTCAAGAAAAACTAGGGTTAACACCTATGCGCCGTTGTAAGCCGCCGAGATCAATAGAGCCACCACAAGCCGCCGAGGAAGCAGTCACGGACCAATTATCATTGTTTCCACATGAAGACTAAGGTCAAACCGTCATGGACCCTGTGCCTGGAGACCGTTCTGCCCTGCAACCGCGCCTTTGAACCGCCGCCGGCTGCCGTCCTGGTATTGAACCGCCGCCGGGTCAAGTTGACCCGGCCTTACCGCCACCACGGCGGCCGTCTGAGTCGTCATCACCAAGACCCGCCTTGCGCTTCCTCTGCATCCACCGCGTGCTCGACTGGATCTTTGTCAAATCTGAGCCAGTTGGCTACATCTGGTTCTTTGTCCGGTTAAAAAAAGGGTTTTTATCAGTTATGCCATCGGTTGTGTCCCACTACTCAGTTTTGCCACTAGAAATTTCAACTGCTCAAAAATGCCATCGCTTCATTAGACACATGCTCAAAAACGCCACTAAACATCATTATTGTTATCTCAAATCTCTTTTGCCATGTTATAATGACATAAATACCTATGAACCAACATGTCAGCTCTCCCTCTATCTCACTACAATAAAGTATGGGTCCCACTTGATCCCAACAGCGTTCTTATTTTCCTATAAAATTATTTGCTTGGTTACTCCTAACAAGTGGGGCCACACATATCATTATGAGATAGAGAGAACTGACATGTGGGTCTAGGCTTATTTTTGTCATAGAACATGGTCAACGGGTTTGACGTAAAAATAACAATGTCTAATGGCATTTTTGAGCAAACATCTAACAGAACGATGGCATTTTTGAGATATCTAATGGCATTTTTGAGCAAGCATCTCACGGATTGATGGCATTTTTGAGCAGTTGAAAATTCTAGTGGCAAAACTGAGTAGTGAGACACAACCGGTGGCATAACTGATAAAAACCCTTAAAAAAAAGGGCCACGACCCGGGAGCGAATTGTTCTCGGACCCGGACTCCTCCATTGACCCGCCCTGTTGTTGACCTGTGCGTCGCGTCGAGCCGGGGGATCGCCTCCGCCACCTCCGTCAACCCGCGGCCGCAGGAGGCTTCCTCAAGCCGTTGCCGCCGTGGCTACTCCGTAAGCCGCCGCCTTCGTCGTCCGATGGCACCACAGCTGAGTCACCGGTCTCTGCCCTGACACCAATGCGCCTCGGTTTTGGCAGCGAATCGCCATCGCCGGAGAGTCGCCTCCATCGTCGCCGTGTTAAGCCGCCGGCTGCTGCGCCCAGCAAGACTGCCCCGGTCTCACTTCTTCTCGCCGAGCGGTTCCGCCTTTAAAACGCCTCCGCCAACTTGCGTGCGCTCAGTCCGGTTCCGCCTCCTCCTCGCTGCAGCTGTCGCACTAAAGTCTCTGCTGTCCATGAGCCGCCTCTTCCACAGCAGATCCCCGCGCTGCTCCTCTCATGTGCCCGCGCCCCTGCATCTGAGATCGAGCCGCCTCTGCTCCCGCCGTCCCGCGGTGTCGGCCGCTTGCAACTACGGCTGAGCTGCCATGCTTCGCCTTGCCCTCGCGCCTCTCCGCACGCACCGGCTGCCGCCGCGGTGGGTGGCTGCCGGCTGCGCCGTTGCCCGCATCAGCTGCTCCTCCCATGCGCGTCCGCTCGCTGAAGCTGGTTTCTGAACCCGCAAGTTCTGCTGCTGGGTGGAGAGAACGATGCAGCAGAAGCAAGGGGGGGGGGGGGGGGGGGGGGGGGGGGGGACGATGCAATGGAGTCTGGGACTCTTGGCTGCTGATTTTTTCTGAAGCCAGCTCAGGAGTCTCTCTCTTACAGGCAGACCCCTCTTCTGTCTGTTAAATTAAAGAAAAAGAAAGAAAGGAGTGAATTCAGTGCCTCACTGAATCGTCAAGCAAAATCCATCGGATGCTCTCTGTACTGGTGCTCTGGCCGCTAGGATTGTTACTCCCGTGGAGGTTATCTGCGTGAGGATAACAGTTTTTGGGAGGATAACATTTTTTGCAAAATTATCTACAGATGCCATGTATTGATCGTCTATCATCCAGACGAATCAGGTGAAATCCATCCGATCAATTTTTATGATATTTTTTCATTCTTTCGAGAACAATTACTCCAATTTGTGATCTTTGTGCAGGAAAATTACTCATTATAAGAATGGCTACCGTGCTACACATACGGAGAGCATATTGCTGGCGTCTGTCTACACCGACGATCGATCGCGCCGGTTTACAATGCCCGTATTAGCCAGCCGATTTTAGTCAACAAGATCGGTATGTTCTGGAACAACTAAAACTCTTTGTTGATGATGCTTCCAATGATGTAGGGTTGAAAGATGTATCAACATTGACTGACCTTTGCCAACTCCTTGTTGAGACAGCAAGAGATAAAATCTACCATCTAATTGACAGATTACTCCGTCTACTTGTTACTCTTCCAGTTTCTTTGGCAAGTGCTGAACGTGCATTTTCTAGTTTGAAGATCATCAAGGCAAGGTTGCGTAATAAGATGGAAGATGAGAATCTTGCTAATAACTTGGTTGTTCACATAGAGCGCGAAATCGCAGAGAAGTACAACTTTGAGGATATTTTAATGGAAGTCAAGAGCATGGCAGATCGAAAATCTGATCTGTACTACCAATCCTTTTGTAGTTGTTCGTTAGCCCGGAGAATGTCTTTGAAGTTTCCTTTTGTAGTTGTTGGTTGGCTCAGAGAATGTCTTTGATGTTTGAGGGATGGGTAGTATATCCATGTAGAGAAGTCGTATATTTTGGTGTAGTTAGCTCCTTATGAAGTATATATTGCTAATCATACATGTATTTTGCAAACAATATGGGTAATATAAGTATAAATTTGCCTGGAGGCTAAAAGTTTTGGTTTGTTGCAGTGGGTTAAAAAAATTGTGTTCCCCCCACCCCCCAAAGGTTTTTGTCAAGCTCCGCCACTGGATACTGACCATATTATGTGAAAAGAGGGGCTAAGAGGGACCATGTTAAAATTGCTCATGATAATAACTAGCAGCTATAGTTAGTTATTTTCATAAACTTTCTTTT
The DNA here is from genome assembly GCA_034509565.1 of Triticum monococcum. Lineage (NCBI taxonomy): Eukaryota > Viridiplantae > Streptophyta > Magnoliopsida > Poales > Poaceae > Triticum > Triticum monococcum. The sequence goes on along the minus strand of CM067841.1, from coordinate 566,626,875 downwards.
AAATGGGTTGTTGACCCTCCAGACTGGATCCTTTCTCTCCTGGCAAATGATGTAATTGTTGTTTAAGTTAATAAAGCTAGCCTTGATAGCCTCTCTCTCAAAAAATGTAACATCTAATTTTTCCTGGCGCATGAGGGATATTTTATTTATGAGGCGTGCTACGTGTCCGCCGGCTGATCTTTTATAAGATCGGCGGGTCGCAAGCCATTAGATCTGGCTGGCATATGGCGTCCAACGGCTGCACCTTTTGCAACAGAGTTATGTTGCAAAAATAGGCAACAAAGATGATGTTATAGTTTTTTTCCATCTTCATTTACTTTTTCATCTTCGATGGCTTGGTTGATGCCCCAAGTCTAGAAGGCCAAGCATGCAATGAAGCACTTGCACTGGCCCAAGATCTCAAGTTGTCACATATGGTGATAGCTTCGGACTGCACGCAAGTTATTTCGGATATCAATGGAGCTACACTATCTTCTTCTGCTTTAGTTTTGAATGAAATAAGTGATAGAAAGAAAGACTTTGTAAAAGTTACTTTCCTTTTTGAGAAGAGGGAGGCAAACTGTGAAGCACATGTCTTAGCTAAGGCAGCTTCATCCCTCCCTGTAGGTCGGCATCTGTGGCTAGGGAACCCAACTGACATTGCTTGTATTCCTTCGGTTTTGAACTTTGAATACATCCCTAGTTCACCTAAAAAAAGGCCAAGATTGGCACGAAAAAAAGGCACCACTTCAAATGACATATCTGACTGAGAGCAAACTATGTCTCAGTCAGCTGAGTTCTAGGCGGTCCCTTCATTTTCTAAATGGAGCCAGGGAGCTCCTCCCTGTTTGTCTAAAAACAAGTTCTAATATTTTCTAAGCAATGTTTGATGGAAATATTTTTTTGAAGCACTTTTTAGATATAGTCAAAACAATATTTCTGGTCGTATGAAACATATTTTGTCTATGTAAATAAAATATACCAGATGCGACTTTTTTTTTTTTTGAAAATGGTCATATTTGATCGTATAGTTTTTGAACGGTCAATTTTTTGAACGGTCAATTCCAACTAAATTTTATTTGCTGGGGACACAAATTATAACTAGAAGACCAAAATATAACAAGACCGAAGCAATCTCCGGTTTCCATGCAAACGGACTCCCCAGTCTGATCCAAACAAGCAAACTCTGACAGTATGAAAACAATTTTTAGTTGCCATGGAAATAAATAATCGAAAACAAACAAAGATCCTTTTAGGGTCCAAAGCAAAAAGATTATGTAGGAAGCAAACCAAAATTTAGGAAGCAAGATCCTCACGATTGGTATGCAGTACACTAACGTTTACATTAGAAATAAGGGCCCGCCCTATTGGGTCTCCGTCAAAGACACTTATTTTGAGACGGAGGAAGTATTATTTTAGCGATAAAATACTGAATATCTTTAATTGGTCATACCTTAATTTGAGAGAGAGCTAGTTAAGAAAAAATATATGCAAAATCGTAAATTTTTTGCTCCTCTAAGCCGGAGCGTCTGCCCACGGTTCGAAAGAAGAATTTGCTCCACCATGATTTGTGCACGTACGCAGTTGATTGTGTGAAGGCTTCTCTCAACCACTAATTACCTTGGTAAATACCACATAGTATATACATTAATACATGCATACACTAATACAATCCACGTGGCCGCCATTATCCTTGGCCCTCTCCGCACCGTGTTGATCCGGTCGGTGTCATGCTTAGCCATCGTATGGCGTAGATGTGGTCAGATGGGAAGCGTCCAATACACCACATGGCATATATGGTAAGCTATGTAAAAATCACAACATATCGAAGCGGTTCCCTTACCATATTTACAAGACAATGTGTATTAATATTTGTCCAAAATTAACTCCATTTAAATGTGTCCTTCAAAAAGACTGCATAAAAGGTATGATTTTAATGGCTGAAATTACGGGAATCGTCCGAATCAACATGGCCCATAATAAATGGTAGTTGTATACTGTCTATATAAAGTAGCAAGTCAAATTACTACATCCTCCCAGCCAAACCTGCGAGCAGTGGTGGCCTCAAAGCCGTCCCGACCGGTCTACAGTGCCTACATTTTGTGGTCCAGGAGCGCGGCGAGACTCTCCTCGGCACACCCCTGCGATTCACTCCGTTGCCAGAACATGCTTCTGCCACTGAGCCGATCCGCCTGTCGAGTGACATATAGATCGAGTTCCATGACTTGAGAAGCTTTTGCTCTGATGTGCTAGATTGGCACCATACCGGAAAGGTGCCGGAGTCGTCGTCAGGAGAGCCTAAACACGTGGCCGCCGGCAGTGAAGAGGGCCTAAAATCGTTTGGGGTGTTCCGGGTCGAGAGGCATGGCATAGATCTCTCGGGATATAAGATAGTTTCATGTGTTGACAAGGGGCCATGCAGAGACCTAGGTTTGCATGTTTATAAGGATAAGACATGGCTGACTGTAAGCGATAAACCTTTTTTGGTTGTGTTTAGGAAAAGGACTATATAGGTGGTTTTTTGCTTGCTTCTCGAGGTGATCCGTGTAGGCATGTTCATTGTATCGCCACAGTGATGTCCATGTTATGTAATGTGTTCCACCACTTTGGAATAACGCGATACTAACTATATCATGTGAAAAGAGGAGCTAAGAGGGACCATGTTAAAATTGCTCATGATAATGACTAGCAACTAGAGTTAGTTATTTGAATAAATTTCTTTTAAATGGGTTGATGACCCTCCAGACTGGATCCTTTCTGTCCTGGCAAATGATATAATCGTTGTTTAAGTTAATAAAGCTAGCAATTATGGCCACTCCCTAAATAGAAAAATCTAGCATCTAATTTTCCCTGGCGCATGAGGGAATACTTCTGTTTATAAGTGTTTCTTGTGCCAAGCAACAAGAAATGGTTGGTGAATATTATAGAATCACAACGCGTATTCATGCAGTATTAGTTTCGGGGACAAGGCTAGTTGCTAGATAGGGTGCAGCTGACCTATATTCTAGTACAAGAGGGTGGCAGTAGTATCGTGTTGGGTGTATTTGTCGTCCTGCCTTTGTGGTCATGTGTCTTCATGATTCGTAAGTAGTTGGCATGCTTGTTGGTGTGTTCTTCTTCAACTGTCATGAGCAAGTTTATAATGGTTTTTATCTGATTTTCCGTAAATTAACTGGACGACTCTCTCCTTCTTAGTTATGGATGAGGCTATTGCTTTTGTCTCCGTTTAAAAAAAAGAACATGATTTTTTAGTGGAATTATTAATGCGATGATTCATGCGCTTGTGGCCACCAATTATTCCAACACATCATGGCTGTAGTACACAATCTACCTATTTATACTTATCTTCTAAAAAACATAATCATGGAATCGTTTTATTTTGCAGATAATAAAATCTGTGTTTCAAATAGTTCATTTAGGCTGTGTTTGATAGCAAAGTATTATATAAACCAAAGTATCATAAACTATAATAATTTTACTTATAGGTGTGAGATACCATAGTTTTATCAAAACAGAGTATTTTGCAGTATTCACAATACATAAAACATGTTTGGTTGTTGCCGCATAACGCTGTAAATTTTGCTGTTTAGTCATTGTGTTTAAGCACTCAGCAACTCTGTTTTAAAAAAAGAGGTTTGGGGTTCTTTTTTTTATGCAGAGACAAAACTGCAGTTTGTCCAATACTACAGTATTAAAAACACAGTTGTTAGGGGCAACCAAACAGCTCATTGTAAATAAAACCGTGGTAATCTCAAAAACTGTAGTATTCTTAAAATACTTAGAAAATATTTTGCTATCAAACAGGGCCTTAGCTTTCAGGCACTATTAGGGGGAACTCCTCGCTGGCTATCCGGGGCCACATGTCCAGGACTCCCACCAGGAACGATGCAAGCCGAACGAAACTGTGGTAGCAACTAGCAAAGAAGATAGTCGGCCAGGCCCCATAAATTTTTTCTTTTGAAGGGCGGCCAGGCCCCATATTGACAACATGCCGGGTAAGTATGTTTCTCACCTTTTTTAGCGTTGCCCGTGTTTTGACCCTTGCAGCTGGGTGGATAGTATCGTGTTGGGTGGCAGTAGTACAACATGCCGGCTAGGAAGGATGTCATGTGTAAGTGCGACAACTATGAACAAACAGTTGCGCAGTTACGCTGCTCTCCAACTACGGTCATCTGGCAGCTGCTTGCTATCGATAACCTTGCCTCCAGCTCTTCGGACATCATCAGCTTCATGCAGCAGACCCAGCAACGATGGCCAGCATCCAGCAAGTTCAATATCCTCTTCGCTGCCGCTGCTGTTACCGCTTGGCATGCTCGGAATGACAGGATTTTCAACCAAAAACAATGGTCCTCATCATACATAAAACAATATGTTGCGCAATTACTCCGGTTATGGAAGCATAGGTGCCGCAACCAGGATGATCAGATGGCTATTGACGATTGGTGTCTTTTTCTAGCTTAGCTTCTCCCCCCTTTTTTTCTTTAACTGGCAGCTTATGTCCAGGGCACCTTGTGTGTCAAATTTAAGCTTCATGTAATTGACCTTTGGTCCCCAGGCCTGGCCTGTTTTGAAATATAAGGTAGAAAGCCATCTACCTTCTTTTCAAAAAAAAAAGAACAAACAGTTGCTATGATCCAGGGGTAGTTGTCCCTATTTGTTAGCCTGTTCGATGCTTTTAGATGTTCATTACCTTTTGCATTCTTGTTTGTCCAACGCACTTTGATGTTAATTTATAAAACAGCCCCTCTTTAAACATCTAGGAAAGCAAATGAATCCAAGGGAATGACTTTTGCCGACACGGCTAGCGTCGCATAAAATATATGTGTGTTGCCTGGTATTTGGAGTCTCTGCTGTGCCCGAATGGCACCGAGCTGTGTTGGTTGTCCCGAGATGGAACCCCTGGTTCCGATGGTTCAAGTGATGTACCATCGGGGTGTCGTCGTGTTTTCTATCGACTTTACTATTGGTGACCTGGTTGGCAAATAATGTTATTCGTAAGTTGTTTCATTTCTGTGCTCCGTTTGGCCTCAGTTGCCCGGTATTTGTACTCTGTGGTTTACCCGGATGGTCCTGAGCCACAATCAACGGTTCCGATTGATGTTGCGTCTGGGGGTTGGGGTCAGCCTCTCTATTGACTAGGCTGTTGGGTTGACCTAGCCGGCAAAGATAGTCATTATCGAAGACGTACTTGTGCCGACATGGCTAGCACGTCATAAAATATATGTGTTGCCTGCCATTTGGACTACATCGTTTGTTCCGAGTTGGAATTTCTGGTTCTGATGGTTATTGTGATGTACCATGGGGGCGCGGTCGTTTTTCTCATCGAATCTACTGCTGAGGCGACATGGTCGGCAAATAATGTTATTCGTGATTGGCGTCTCTTCTGAGCTCCGGTTGCCCGTAGTTGCCCTTTATTTGCACTTTGTGGTCTGCCCGGATGGTCCCGAGTCACCTTGGTTGTTCTAAGTAGGAATCTCCGGTCAGACCACAACGTTGAAAGGCTGGGCAGGGGTCGTGTGCCATTGGAGGTGTGCCTAGTGGCCTTACTATGTGAAAGATAAAATGGTCCTTAAGTACACTGTTTGATGACACCAAATGCATATGTTCGTTCTATAAATAAGTCACAAAGGCCGTTAGCATGAACAAAAACACATACAGGAACGATATCCGAGTTGGGATTCCCGAGTCGGGCCATTCTTTTGTGTGTGTCACGGTATTGTTTCTTGCTATCTCTGGTTATCATGTTGTTGGATCCTTTACTTATTGTCCTGTATTTGTCAATTTAAGTTACAGGGAAAAAAAATTCAATAATGGAAATGAGAATCAGCTTTTCAGAATGGGTTGGGTAATACTCCCTTCGTCCCAAAATAACTGTCTTCACCTTAGTACAACTTTGTACTAGAGTTAATATAAAATTGAGACATTTATTTTAGGACAGAGAGAAGGTTCGTTGGGGGTTGGGCAGGCGTTGAAATATTTAAAATAAGATGAAAACTACTACCCACTCCTTGTTCTTGACGGCTCAGATAGGTGGAGTTCTTGGTCACTTCTTCCAGCCACTCTAGAGGGTCCTTGGGGGTTGGGGCCATGACCATGGCGAACATCACCTTTTCCAGCCTAAACCTGGGCAAACGTCGGGCCGGGCTTGTAAAAGCCTGTCCTTCATTTCTCAAATCCGAGTCTGGACCAAAGCCTGAAATATTCACTTTTTTTAATTCCGAGCCCGACGCGAACTGAAGTCTGAAGCCCGAAAGCCCGGCCCAAATATTGTTTTTAGTATGTGCACGTGCAAGCCCGGCCCGAAGCCTGTCCCAAAATACAGAACAATGAAGCCCGAGCCCGGCCCAAACTATCTTTCGGGCTGCAAAACAAAGCCCGAGCCCGACCTGAACTATCTTTCGGGCTGCAAAACAAAGCCCGAGCCCGGCCCAAATGTCAAGCCCGGCCTAACACGGCCCAGATTTTTCGGGCCGGGCTGTCCATGCCCGGGTTTATCCAGTCCCTCGGCGTTTGCGTTGTTAGAGCATCTCCGGCCGTTGGCCCCCAGGAGGCGCTAAAAATAGCCCCTGGGGGCGCACCGACGCAAAACCGCGTGCTGGGGGCGTGATGCCCCCCAGTCGCGGCGCCCACGTTTTTTTTGAAATTTAAATTTCGGCACAAACACGGCGCAAATTCAACCAAACTTCGGCGAGTTCGTACATATTTAAAATATTTTACAAAAAGGAAAAACATGCTACTAGGCTGCTCCTTGCCGTCTTCCTCGCCGCTCTTGCAGTTCTACATGCCGACGAGGCTGTAGAACCGCGTGTAGTCGCCGCCGCCGCCGTTGTCATCATCGTCGTCGTCGCCTCCTCCGCGGCCGCCGTCCCTGCTGCAACCCTCCCCCGGTTGGCGCGGCGGGTTGGACGGTCCGGGGGCGTCCTTGTCATCGTCCCTGTCGAGGATCACGACGCTGTGCTCGTCCTCACGCCCACGTTTGCGGGCGGCTATCTCCTCCAGGGCCCGGCGCTGCCGGACCATCTCGTCGCGGAGGTAGTCGTCCCGCGCACACTGTAGGGCGTCCTCGTTGGAGAAGCCGCGCCGGGCTATCTCCTCGTACTCCGCAGGGAGGCCGGGCTCCGGCTTGGGCCTGGCGAGGACGAGGCGGCCAGAAGCGGGGGTAGAGTCGTCGATGCGTACGCCGGAGCTGCGGGTGCGCCGGCTGACCGGCGTTTCCTGGGGCTCCGGCTTGACGGGGCGGAGGCAGGGAGAGCCGGACGAGCGGCCGGACGAGGAGGAGGACGCCCCGTGGTCCATGCACCTCCGCGTCCACGAGCTCCCACGTCGGCGAGAGAAGGACGGGGGAGCGGGGTACTCCAGCCTCGGCGTGTTGCCGCCCTCGATGTACTCGAGGACGACCTCCAGCGTGCGGCCGGGCACGCCCCACCATCGGCGCCGCCCTTCGGAGTTGAGCCTTCCGGAGGGCACGACACTGTTGGTGGCCTCGAGCTGCTCGGCGTGGCGGCGGCGGAAGTATGGTTCCCAGAGCGGGCTGTCAGGGACGTACCTGTCAGGACCGGATTTTCGAGATATTAATTTCCCAAAAGCGGCCCTTGTGCTCACCAGCCCCAGGATTACTGTTAGCTGATGATACACCAACTTGTTACAGAAACTCCAAGCAAACTACAAATATATAGTACAAGACCATTCTGGCCTATGGGTACAACAATTGGTTTCTAGTGGTTGATGACGGAAGCAGTTTGTGGATCATCAGCGTCTATGAGACTCCATTTCCCACAGGAACAACTGACCAGGAGAACTCTTATCTTCACGAGGCTGCTATCATCATTGTGTAGGTTCCGGGGTTGTCATCACAACGCTCCTCTCCATGCAAGAAATCTGGCCAAGACAATAGCCAGGGACAAACCAGTGAGTACTTTGAATGTACTCGCAAACATTAAGAACACAGGTATAACATGCCCTAAAATATTCTATGATCACAACGTCAGTCACAAAATAAAAATCCATGTTGCACGCAAGCAAGTTATTCACAACACACATGAGTAAAGCAATTAAAGAGTAGAAATAGAATGCCTCAGTAGGGCGTCTGAGCGACACCACAGAAAGGGCTTATGCATAAAAGAAATAACAAGCCTGCCACAGTCGGGCGTCTGTGCGACACCACATAAATGGCTTATAAGTAATTGAAATAACAAGCATGCCACAGTCGGGCGTCTGAGCGACACCACATAAAGGGCTTATAAGTAATTGAAATAACAAGCATACCACAGTCGGGCGTCTGAGAGACACCACATAAAGGGCTTATATATATATAAACATAATCACAGTGAATATCCAGGAGGTAGAACCGTCCCAGGAATATTCATTATTTCAATTTATACAAATGGTTAGTCCACAATAATAATAATCATAACCATCATATATCACAAGGCATAATCAGTGTTCTGGTTTAGTAGTTTCTCCTCCGAAGACCGACACTAAGACCGACACTTGACCCATCCCAGACTGTAGTCCTTAACCATGGACACGGCTATTCGAATAGGTTTAATCTCTGCAGAGGGTGTACTCTTTACCCACTAGCAACGGATTCCTTTAGTCCATCGGGACTAATTCCGTCCATGGTCTTTTGATTGAAAACACACCTGACCGCACACACCAGCCTAACTCACCAGTGTCTGGAATCACCCTTGGCACCTTTTAAGCAAAACTCTAAGTGGGGAGGCTACAACCTCGACTAGCATGGGATCACAAAATTTATACCGCGCGCAAACTAGGGGAGCTACCCCTTCGGCTACAACCGAAACACCCATGCCCCCTGACCGGATGACTGGCTTTAATCCAGGGCCATGGAACCTTCATCGCGGTCTCTCTGTTTGGTGTGTGCTAGGAAAGGGGTTGACAACTTACTGAACCGTACCCTACCTATGGTAGGGACAAGTGGTAGTACGAAACAAGTATGGGGGTTACCGGAACAAGACTCGATCTAATGGTCGACTCAGGAGGTTTAGGCATTCCCTGCATGATTAGCATAACAAATATATTTCAATCCAACAGATAGAATCACCACTCATCATACCTCATCATGCCATACCGGACACAACTGCGTCGATGAGGAACTGGAGACAAGCATCGTGTCTACCCAAGACAGAGGCTTTCCCGGTTTCCTTCCAGTAGGTATGAAGGCTATATGAGGGTGACCACTATCACAACATATCAATGTTCAAGAGCACGGTATCATTAACATGCACTTACGAGTAGGATCATATCACCCTAATAAATAATGGAAATTTCGAGACACGGTGGTGTTGCAACCAAGTCAAACCACACACGGCAATATTATGCCAGGGTTCAGAATGCTTGCCTTCAAGTTGTGGAGAGGCAGGGTGCACTCAAAACTTTTGAAAGTCCCCTTCTTCCTCATCCAAAAATCCTATTTTAAAACAATTTAAATTAACACATACTTTCACAACAGTACAAAAAAGTTGTTTGAAATTTTTTCAAATAAATATGAAAATAAACTAGACAATATTTGGGAAACAACAGAAAAAGAATCAAGTCATTTGGATTTATATTTTAAAAGTTATAGCCAGTCAAAGTTTAGTAAAATTTTGTTTTTAAAATAAAACAGAAAAAGGAAAACGCTTCGATACAGAATACGCTTTCGGGGTGGGGGATACGTACTCGAGACTTTACGCTTTCACTTATCCAGCATGGACGGGCGCGTGGGTCACTGACAGTGGGTCCACGGGGCCCACTAGTCAGGTTTGACCAGTCCTCTCTCCCTCCTTTTCCTCTGCCCGAGCGGGGTCGGGACTCCGGTGATCGTCGCCGGGGAACGGAGGCTCCTCGAGGGCCTCCGAGGCCAGGGATGGATCCACCACTCCTAGGCGGTCCTTCCGGTGGTCGACTGGCCGTCGGCGAGCTCCGCGGTGGAGGGAGTTTCGGCCAGGATTGGGGATTTGGGTTATGGTGGGTTTTGATCGCGTTCGAGGGGTCGGGCAGCTTCGCAAGGTCGAGGGGAAGGCGACGGTGGCGCTGGATGGGCAGGGGAGGCCCTGGTGGCGCCGGAGTGATCGAGACAGTGGCGGCGGCTATGGTTGCCGGAGAAGAAGAAGACGAGCTCTTCCCGTCGATCACTTGCTATGGGGGGCTCTAGAGAGGTGGGGAGAGGCTGCTTGAGGGACTGGACGTGCTCGGGAGCTCCTTAAATAGGCGGGCAATGGCGGTTCCGCGGCGGCCGGGGATAAGATCGCCGGCCGGCCGCTTCTGTTGTGGCAGAGCGACGTGGCGATGGCCGGAGCAGGGTCGGCGCTAGCGGACGGGCTTGGGGATAAGGGCGGCCTGCTCACGAGGGCAGCTGGCGAGGAGTTGTGGCTTGGGCGGCGCCGTCCACGGCAGAGGCGCACTGTGGCCGGCCACTAGCTGCCGCGGCCGACCTGACGGCGGCGCTGTGGGGCTCCAGGGGTGGCCCTGCGGCGAGGGAGGGGTCGGGTGCGTCGATTGGGAGTGGGGAGAGGCCAGAGCGGGCGCGGGGCATTGGCAGTGGGACGCGGCGGCTCGGTGCACGCGCGTGCAAAACATGCGCTCTGGGCGCGCCCAGAGCATGCATGCTAGGTGTTCGGCGAAATGCCAAGTCATGCTAGGGGACTCCAATCCACAAGAGGTTAAGCAGGGAGGGGCTATAGGCTAGGGCAATGCTATGGGACATGCTGGTTAGGCAAGGCAAGCAAGTCCAGTGTGCAAACTAAAAACCATGCCAAAACTGGCCATGCACACCAGGTGTTTGACAAAATGCTAAGGGCATCTAGGCAACTCTTGGGGTGGCCAAACTTTCTAGATTGGGGTCTCTTTAGATGATACAGAGGGTGGTCGGGTTAGTTTGCCAAAAGCTCAAACTTGTTAGTGCAAGTTTTGCAAAACTTCAGTTCTGGGCAGGAGGAAAAGGGCATGTTTGCATGCATTTAAAATCCTCCAATGAGTCCACTCTCCTGGACTTAAGGGTTTTGCAAGGAGAACTACAAGTAGGAGAAAGCTCATGGTCACTAGAGCAAAATATAACAGGGATGCAGTACAAATCACCAAGCTGGACCAGAATGAAAAGGAGGTTGATTCACTCAAATTTTTCAAAGAACATCAATGGGTTTTTGCATAAAGTTGAATAATATACTCCTATTAACATCCCATAATTTTGGTGGAAGTTTTAAAGAAATATTTAAATAGGTTGCTGTTCAAAATTGCCCACTGGACCAGATTTGAAATCTTTGTGTAGAGCTCAAAATCTCCAATGAACAGAAGATATTTTTGCATAAAAGTGATTTAAAAACATCACATGACATCTCCAAGTTTTGGTCGGAATTTTAAATAAATTTATCAAATGGTTGTAGTTCAGAAAGACCTCCAAAACTAATGGAAAAAAATCATTTTAAGGAATAAAGCTCAGAGAGAAATAATTACGCAAGTAAATCCCACTGATAATAGAAGTGTTTCTCTTGCAAGGGCAAACAAGTCCAATAATATATTTGGAAAGTTTCTTCACTTGAGGTAAAAACTCCATAATAATAAGGAGAAGAATGGTCCTGAAACCAAAAGAACATCCAGAAAATAAAAGTTTAAAATTCCTAATAAAATTTTAATTAATAAAACAAGGTTAAAATTTTGGGGTGTCACAACACTACCCCCCTTAAGAAAAAATCTCGTCCTCGAGATTTGCTAAAAGCTGTTTTGAAAATATTACTCTGACCATTTCAAAAATAACCACTTTACTTATGCAATAAAAGTGCGGTTACCGAGAGAGGGCAATAAGTGGTGTAAAACCACAGTGTGGAACACTGGCGCTGCATGGAAAAATCTATGGTTAGGGGGAAAACGAGAGATTTCTATGTTGGGATATAGTAAATTTAGAATAAACTATAAATTCTAAAACACGCTGGTCGTACCCGAGGGCACAGTGCTCTCTCTGGCTGACAGGTGGACCCAGGGTCCATTGTCAGTCTCTTCTTCTTCATGCGGTTCTCTCTTCTTTCTCTCTCCCGCGCGCTTTCCCGCGCTTTCTCCACCGGCGACGTGTAGCGCGTAGGGCATCTAGGCCGTACCTGCGGTAGTACGCGGCGTGCTAGCTGCCGGTGTAGTGTGCACTCACCTCGCGGGCCAGCGTGCTATCGGCACTGCTAGCGGATTCGCCTCCGAACACCGGCGATCAGGCGACGAGCGGCGCTGGTGTACTTCGCCCACCGTACACCAATCTCGAGCTATAAAACGGCTGAGGTGCTTCTCTCTTCTTCCTCACACCTGGCCTCGCTTCTCCTTCTCCTTCTCCATTTCCGCTTACAGAAGCTCGAGACGAGGCTCTAATGGCGGGGGCGGTGCCGGACTGGTACGTGATCCTAGTGTGCGGAGGGCTGGCGGCATTGCTAGGGCTCTCCGTGCTCCTGTGTGCGATGATCCTCGATGATCGTCGCGATGCTGCCGCTCGAGTGTTGGCTCTTCGCGGTGGCGGTGATCACGAGGAGTAGGTGTGGTGTCAGGTGCTAACTGTTGTCGGTATGCTGGGTAACTTGTACCCGGATGATTACCCACTAATCTCTCCTTCAAAGACTGTGGTGTTTTAGGGAGATGGTTAGCCAGATGCAACGTAGTTACGTGGTGTTGCAAGCAGTGCATGTGTTCGAGTGGTTGTGGTTGTGAGTCTGCTGCCGTGGTGCTGCGTGAATAAAAATCCATGTCGTGAGGAGATATATGCTGTAGCAACTCAGGAAAAAGAAATCTCACTCCAGGATTTTTCGCGAGAGAAAATTAGTTAATCAAAATTCATAGCAGCAAAAACTACTCACCACACTCAAAACCAAATATTTAACTCATCGCACAAGATTTAGAAAAACACGTATGAGTTACAACACTTAGCTAAATGTGGGAATAAAAGAACATAATAGTGACGTCTAGAACGAAAACGGCAACTGGACGGGGTCCCGAGAAAACGTCTCTGGTATTGGGGCGCACTCTTCTTCTATCGGGGAAAGTGGATTGATCAGTCGATGAACGCGTCTCTCCTGGCCGGGCCTCAGTGGTCTGCCGATGGCTATCTGAGGATTTAAATCAGCGAGGCTCTGGAGATAGCCCATCACTCGTTGGGTCAAACGCTCTTGAGCGATGACATACCGGACAAGGTTGGCCAGTACTGGGTCTCTCTCAATTCGTCCACCGGGAAAAGATGTCACTTCCCCGTGTGCTGCACGGCTCGGAAAGTAATAATACCCTCGTTCGCTGGCATAGGGTACCGCGAATCGAAGTCGAACAAGCGCTTCGTGCGCAGCCGCTTCTATGGCCATCTGCGGAGTTGGCATAGATTTCCCCAGGAAGGAGACTTCCGTTGGGTCTTGATTTGAGTTTACGGGAGGGATGTGCACTACTGCCCAATATTTCGAGGTGGATGCGGTGATCCTCGACTTGAGCAGCTCATACTGGGGTGGCTGGGTAGAACCCATGCTACTGCAGGTAAAGTCCCACAATATTTTAACAAAGCTACCCGGGGTTGCATATGGGGTTCTCAGATAAATGCTAGGGCTCGGCATGGCAAAAAATGGTTGTGAGACTTGTGCACAAGATGAGGGGCACTCGGCAAGGTCACGAGGTGGCCTTTTATATAGTGCTGGGCTGAGTTATTTACCGCGGTGAGGGGCACTAGCTTGTTGGTTCTACTCTCATGGGGGTCGGGGTCAAAGCCACAGATACACACATCTCACAAAAGTGACGTGTTACTGTGGGTGCCGTCGGGGTTGGTTTTGGTAGCTACGCCCGGAAAAATGTAACCGTACATCAATACATCTACTATTTAAATTAGGGGCGCACAAGCAGATGACATTGCAGTGATACAAGGTCACACCGTTACAGGTTGTGGACATACTGAGACTCGGTACTACTCGAGTGACTTAGTCCACCTCGTTTATGTCTAAGCGGGCGTGCCTTGTGGCTGTCGAGGTTTCTCCATGGGCTTCGCCGTTGGAGTTAGCTGCAGGTGGTTGCGGAACTGCAGGGCCGGGGTAGTGATGATGACCATCGCGGGGATTGTTGGCCACAATCCCGTTGGAGTGCGTTCCCAAAAGGCGACGAAGCACTTCTAGGGTTATCAAAGCACCTTGGTCGATGGCTGGGGCTGATCTCAAGGTCTCGATCGGTTGTCCGAACAGCACGACTAGGTTGTCGGTGTCGGGCTCAGCTTCCCTTCTTGCCGGGGCTCGGCGAACCTGTTCTCCACGAGCTGCGATCAGATCAAGGGTGATTTGATCGAACAATCCCTCTAGTGCACTTACATAGCATACCAGATGCAATAATGCAGGATCCGTCTCGTGATCTCCGTTGGCAACTTGGGGTGGTCTACCATACCCGTCACGGCTGGGGTAGTAGTAGAAGGAGCGACAGTTAACTCTAGGCGACAAGTGCCGGAGTTGAACTATAGCTTCTCGAGCAGCTAGTTGGATGGCTTGCGGCTCAAAGGAAGTTATCCTCCCGGTGAACCTGTAGGGGCGCTCTGGTGATAGACCCCTACCATAGACATGCACAGTGGCCCAAAACTGACGGCTCTCGCCGCTCATGGACCCTTGGTACACAACATATTCTGGGGGCTCTTCTAATGCAAAGGCACGGCGGGTGAGGTTTGCTAGCACGGTCACGAAACCTCCAAGGTTGGTTGCTGTGGTCTCATTATGCACAATGGGGCCAGGCATTATAGCTTGGTTTGGGGTAGAGGCTGTGCTGTGTTGGGTTGAGGCTAGCGTGCCCTTTTTATAAGAAAAAAAGGGGACAGAGTCTTCCTTCGCACGCTTGCGAAAAGGACTGTTTAGGGGCCGGTCACTGGCGCATGATCGACAGGCTAGACTGATAGGTTGGGCACCGACTGCCAAAAGGTGTCGGGTCACTGTGAGGCTATCTTACACGAGAAGCTTGGCCGGGGCTTGGTTAAGGTCTGGTGGGTCGGTTAACCTAGGTTTTCGACCTGGCTAAGATAGGATTAGCCAATGGTCAGCCTGGCTCTGATACCAAGTTTGTCAGGACCGGATTTTTGGGATATTAATTTCCCAAAAGCGGCCCTTGTGCTCACCAGCCCCAGGATTACTGTTAGCTGATGAGACACCAACTTGTTATAGAAACTCCAAGTGTCACACCCTAGCTAGACCATGCATTAGAGTGTGCATCATGTTTACTTTCATCAGAAACTTGAAATGGGGAAGGCAGAACCCCCAGCACCCCCCTGAAATCAACTAGGGTTTACTAAAAGCAATTCCAATGAACCTGAAATGCCCTTCTAAAATGTTCATCATCTTTGCTTTGGTCTTAAACATCTAGCAAAAATGGTGCACATATTTTTAGGTCAACAAAAGGTCATTGATTTAAATCATAAGTATTTGAATTTGGGCATTTAAATGCTATTAAATAATTAAATTGCTCAAATAATTCTGAAAGTAAATGTTTGCTGTTGGAAATAATCCAAATAGAGACCACAATTATTTTCAGGATTTTTGGAAGTGTTTTGGTATTTTAAATAAGTCCACAAAGTTACAGGAAAATAGAAAAGGAAACAAATTAGAAAGACTAACCTGGCCGCAGCCCAGTAGCCGGCCCACCTGGCGGCCCATGCCAGCCAGCTGCTTCGTCTTTGCCAGGCAGGCAGGCAGGTGCTCGACGCCGAGCACCCGCATGCACGCCACGCAGCTGCCGCCGCCTCGCCGCTCCCCTCGTCGCGCTGTCGACGCGGGACGAACCCCCCGCTCTCTCCCCGACCTCGCAGACACCCGCACGCCCCTCTGGCTCCTCTCCTTCGCTCTCCCTCGACCATGGCCGACGCTGCCGTGCTCGCGCCACCGTGAAAACCGCGTCCACCGTCGCCCCTGTACCGAGCCACCGTGTCCAACAACTCCGCCGTCGTCAACTTCGTCGAACAGCCCGAGCCCCGAGCGCTCACACGCTCTGCATCGTCCTCTTCGACCTCGTCTTCACCGAGCACTGTCGGAGATCCCCTTCACCGTCGCCGCCGCACCAGCTCGTCCCCGACCGCGCCGTCTAGCTCTACGAGACCGCCGTGAGCTCAGCTACCTCTCCATCCTCTCCGTTTGCTTCCTCGTGCACCGTAGCAACTGCACGAAGCTCACCCGCACACACCGCCGCGGAGCTCGTCGCCGACGTGGCTCCGGCCAAATTTTGGCCACGCCACCGTGTTCGAACACATCACCGCATCACCAGGAACTCAACGCACTACTCCACGCACCTCGCCGTGCCTCACAGCCACGGGTTCACTTTCGCCCGACTCCGGCGACCGCCAAAGTCGTCGCCGGCGACGTCTCCGGCCACCCCGAGCTCAACCACCACCACCAAGAGCTGCGGCTCGTTCCCAGGAGCTCGTAGATGCTCTCCGCGCACCAAATGGTGCCCCGTGGGCGATTTCCGCAGCGCGCCACCGCGTCTGGCCTCGCCGGCGGCTAAACGCCGGCAGGCTTTGACCCACTGACCGTGGAGGTTTGACCTGCTGACGTGGGGTGACTCCCCCCCTCTCTCACTGACATGCGGGCCCCGCCCGGCTAATTACCCTGTTAGTGCTAACTAAATAGATTAGTTATTTAGTATAGTCACTGACTAGTGGGCCCCGCCTGTTAATTAGGCTAACTAAGCGCGTTTAGTGCACAGAGACACTGACCAAGGGGCCCCACCAGTCAGGTTTTAGCTTGCATTAGGCCAAGACACATCCATATTGCCATGTCATAGCATGCATCATATTGTTGCATATCGTCATGTGTTGATTGTGTTCCGATGTGTTCTTCGTGGTAGGTTCCGCCTCCGAGAATATTCACGAGTATCCAACTGAAGGGCAGTATCCCATTACCACTCCATCAGGCAAGCAACCATTGATCATTCCGATACAACCCATGTTCTTGCTCCTGCTCTTGTTTACTGCATTAAGACAATGCGTTTCAAACTGCTGTGTGCTACGGTAGTTGAACCCTTATCCTCTGCATGACCTGTCATTGCCACAGTAACTAGACGAAACCCACTAGCATGTGTAGGAGTTGATTGAGCCATGTTTTGTGATTCCTACCTTGCTATGCCTGCTATGCTTAGAGTTGTGTCAGGTCTGGTTCATCTGGGTGATGGGCTAGAGTGAAATGCTAGTGTCAGTGATATGTGGGATGTGTTGAACATGTTTTGGTAAAGGTATCGATGAGAGGCCATCTAGGAGTACATGGTGGGTTGTTTCATTGAGGCCATCCCTAGGAACTGAGTTCTGTATGCGTGATTTAAGATTCAGCTACTACCACACATTGGGCCCTGAAATATGACCCCGCTCGACTTACTGACCCCTCTCGCCTCAGTCCAGGAGTTGCAACTAGTTTCTGGTGTTTGTAGGTTAAGTGTTGGCGGCCGTGCGTAGCGCTGACCCTAGGGGTGGGCTATGTTGCGGTAGATACACCATGGCCGGGTGTACCGAGTCACCCGTTTGGTGTCTCGGGAACCCTGTTCACATCGTTCGGGGCCGTTGAGGACACCCCGGCCGGATTTCCTTGCGGATGGAACCCGAATAGGCGATGACCCTAGACTAGAGACTTATGAGGTTAGTCATGTCGTGGTCTACACCCACGTCGGTTTTCGCTTGAAGTCTACCGAGCACATTTCGTGTGCAGACGGTAAGTGGTGGAAACATGTGTGACGAAGTACACCCCTGCAGGGTATAAAACTATTCGAATAGCCGCGTCCGCGGTAAAGGACTACTTGGTTGCATATACAGTTCATAGACAAGTTAATGGATACTACTAAAGGACTCAAGATAAGTGTGAGTACCGAGGATGGCCCTCTCGCAGGATACGAGGGAGGATCCACGGTGGAGTATTGTGTTGGTGAGTAGTGGACTCGTGTGCGAAAACTATTTTACTAAAGAGGTTCCGTAGGATAGCTTAGCCAAGAGTCAAAGCTGGCTTGCTGCATAAACCTCACCACCTTCTTGAGAATGAGCATGTATAGTAGGTTCTGATGTAAGACTTGCTGAGTACCTTTGTACTCATGTTTGCTTATTTATTGTTTTCAGACGACAACACTGCCCCCTCCGATGGGTTTTACGTAGACCTTGACGTCGACGAGTGACTAGCCACCCAGGTGGTGATCCAGGCCATGGAGGGCCCTATGTAGATAGACAGGCTTCGAGAAGCCTTCTTTCTTTCTAGAGTCTGTACTCAGACTAGTTGCTTCTGCATGTGCTTGTATGACTGTATGACTTGAGTGTCGGGTCATGTGACCCCTATCTATATGAATATGTTATGTATGGCTCCCTGGAGCCTTTAAATAAAGTACTTGAGTTGTAGAGTTTTGTTGTGATGCCATGTTGTATGTACTCATATCGGGCATATTGTGTGTATGATTGAAATGCTTGGTATGGGTGGGATCCGACAATCTAGTTGTTTGTCCTTCGCAGCCTTTCTTATGGGGAAATGTAGTCTAGTGTTCCTCGAGCCATAGTAGTCCGCTACAGCCCGGTTCACCGGAGTCCTGCTAGCCCAGCACTACTGTTCAGGACACTTGACTGGCCGGCATGTGTTTCACTTCGTCCCTATGTCTGTCCCTTCGGGGAAATGTCACGCGGTGATCTCCGGAGTCCTGCCTAGTCTGCTACAG
The DNA here is from genome assembly GCA_034509565.1 of Triticum monococcum. Classification (NCBI taxonomy): domain Eukaryota; kingdom Viridiplantae; phylum Streptophyta; class Magnoliopsida; order Poales; family Poaceae; genus Triticum; species Triticum monococcum. The sequence goes on along the minus strand of CM067841.1, from coordinate 566,608,245 downwards.
CCCGGGATCCCCGGAGTCCTGTTAGCCCAGTGCTACAGCCCGGAATCACTCGTTGATGACCGACATGTTCGATGTGATTCATGTATGCCTGTCTCCATAGGTCTGTGCCGCTTTGGGTTCACGACTAGACATGTCGGCCCGGGTTCTCGGTCATATGGATGCTAGCGACATTGTCATATACGCGAGCCAAAAGGCGCAAACGGTCCCGGGCCATGGTAAGGCGACACCCGTGGGATACCGTGCGTGAGGCCGCAAAGTGATATGAGGTGTTACCAGCTAGATCGATGTGTCTTAGAATCGGGGTCCTGACAGCGTTGGCATCAGAGCCGGACTGCCTGTAGGTTCGTTGAGCCAAACTGGTCGATGTCGAGTCTAGAAATGCTTTAGTTATATGTAAGGGAATTGATTGTGGGAGGGAACGTAAGGTTCTTTTACTCCTTTACCCTATGCCTCTGATCTGAGTCATTCTCTTCTCATTCAACGTGGGTTAAGGACTAGGCTCTCTTCTTCTATTAGGTTCACGTGTTACTAATCCGTAGTAGTTTATAGGATTATTGCTACGAGTTCCAGTCCAGTTCCTACTATTTTAGTATGTTGCTATTTGAATCAGAACCTTGATATGATGCTGTTGAGCGGTATTGTGAACTGTTGTGGATGTCTCAAATCTTTTTCTGAGCATTTACAGCCGTTATGCTGTCCAATTTTCCCTAGGAATTCTGATGTCTTTGTCTTGTGGTTGTGCTTTCAGATGGCCAACCGTTCTCAAAATCAAGTGGTTCGCCTGACCAGGTGCCTCGACGTGCCCGGTCATACTGCTATGTTAGTCCGGGTCATGATCGAGACAGGATACCGTTGGTATCCCGAATACACTGTTGAAGAGCAGTTCCGCGACTTTAATCAAAGCCAGTATTTCTGCACCGTCAGGATATTTCCTTCCTATCCTGGGTCTACCGAGCCCCTTCACTGTTCCTATGGACTCGGGGTTACCGTTGAGATGGCTGTGCAGGATGCTGCCTACTCCATGATGACCATCTTGCGAGTCCGGACTGGCCTGCTTCGGAACACTGACTTCCATTACATGCCAGCTTCACTTCCGGGAGCGCAAGGGTATCTTCAGGCTATCTATGCTGACTCCACTCAGGAGGACTCATTAACTCGTACCACCGCTGAGATGCTCGAAGATAAGGACCGAGAGAATCGGGCCTTGAGGCTGGAGCTTTTTAATACTCGTGCTGATCATTGGGCCACATTGACTCGGTTTGCACCTGCGGTGCAAGCTGGATGTATGGATACCAGGGATCTGTATCCTGTGAGATCAGCTCTGCTAGACATGGTGGATTGGCGTGATGTGGGAGGCATCACCCCACCCCGTGGTCCCCGCAGGCCACCGTTTGTTGGTCCAAGACCTCATCCTAGCCCCTATGGTCCACAGGCTCCTCAGGACCGTCTGTTTCCGGATGATCACGTTGAACTTCCAGGCTATGGAGGTGACTTCTATGAGGACTACTACGGGGCTATCTGAGTTAGTAGTAGTACCACTAGTATTGTAGTAGTTGTATCCCCACTGTCTTGCGTGACTTGTGGAATATGACTTGGCGTGTAATCGATTCCGGAGGTGTAGACAAATAATGTATAGGAACTCAGAATGCCTCCGATGAGATGTAACGTCTACCTTCATAGTTGTACTGTAGCATGGGCTTGTACTAAACTATGTATGACGAGTATGACCGTTGGTGTATATATGGCAGTTTTATATTACCATGGCATACGAATGAGCATCTCTGCATTCCGTGTTATCCTTTACATTCTGCACTCCTTCTTAAGTTTGAGCCATCCTTGTCTAAACCGTTGTCTTGTTTCCTCCTAGGATGGTCAACACCCGCGGCAACCCTGCTGTCCCGGAGCGGGGGGAAGCCAGTGCAGCTAGAGGTGAAAATCTGCCTCACCCGCCTTCTCTGGCCGAAGTGATGCTGGAGGCGGAAAGGAACAAACGTGAGACCAACCGCCTGCTGGAGCGGATTGAGCAGAACACTGCACGCCACCCACGAAATGACCTGGTGTCAATCAATGACTTTATCAAGCTGTACCCACCGAAGTTTAACCATTCCGTCGAACCCCTCGACGCGGATGATTGGCTTCGCAGCATCACCCACAAGCTACGTTCTGCCAACGTAGCCGAAGCCGACAAGGTTACCTATGCTGCCTATCATCTCGAGGGCCCCGCTAGCCATTGGTGGGAAAACTACGAAGCTATGCGCCCGGTCGGTCAAATCACTACCTGGGCTGAGTTCAGCGAGGCTTTCCGTGAGCATCACATTCCGGAAGGTCTCATGGATCGCAAGAGGGAGGAGTTCTGCAACTTCACCCAAGGAAGGCTGACTGTGGATGCATATAGCCGAGAATTTGGGAACCTGGCACGCTATGCTCCTGAAGAGGTTTCTACTGACGCCAAGAAGCAGGCAAGGTTCCGCAAGGGACTTAGCCCCGAGCTTCGCCGCGATCTCCGTCTACACGAGTGCACATCCTTTCAGAAGTTGGTCAACAAAGCTATCAGTGCTGAGACAGGCCAGACTGATTATGACGCTTCACGCAAGCACTCCCGTGATTTTGGGTCTTCATCCGGCTCTGGAGCTCAGAAGCGCCGGGTGTGGATTCCAAGCACGGCACTGCCACCCAGATTCACCCCGAGGCCATCCTTTGAGGCGCCTCGTCCCAACCAGCAATTCGCACCGCCCAAGCCCTATGGTGGCCCCGCTGCTAATGCTGCTCCACGCCCCACTGTGGTAACATGCTTCAAGTGTGGAGAGCCAGGTCACTATAGCTGGGAGTGTCCCCAGAACAACCCCAATCAAGCTGGAAAGTCCGTTGGCCGTGGTAAGCCCGCGGGACAGACTTTCTACGCCAAGCCGGCCACCACTGCACGTGGCCATGTCAATTATGTTTCAGCCGAAGAGGCTCATGAGGATCCCAACGTCGTCCTTGGTACGCTCCTTGTTAACTGCCATCCGACATCTGTTCTTTTCGATACTAGAGCATCTCATTCATTCATATCCGAGAATTATGCTCGGTTGCATAACACGACCTTCTGTGATATGCCCTCCACCATGGAAATTCAAACCCCTGGCTCTAGATGGCAAACGTCTAGGGTAAGCCATGGGAACGAAATTCTTGTCGATAGGCTTGTCTTCCTTGCATCTTTAATAGCTCTCAAGTCCTCCGACATAAACATCATCTTGGGTATGGACTGGATGTCAGCTCATTATGCCAAGATCTATTGTGCCACTAGAACCGTTCAACTTACTCACCCCTTGGGCAAGACAGTTAATGTCTTAACTCGAGTGGCCAAGCGCCAACTTTACTCCCTCAATGCCAATCCTCTTCCAGACCTTGAGGACGTTCCGGTAGTCCGAGACTTTCCGGATGTGTTTCCAGAAGAACTGCCAGGTGTTCCACCTGACAGGGATGTCGAGTTTGTGATAGACCTTGTTCCAGGAACCGTTCCAATTGCTAGAAGAACCTACAAGATGGCACCCTTAGAACTAACCGAGCTTAAGAACCAACTCGATGAGTCCTTGAACAAGGGGTTCATCCGTCCTAGCTCCTCTCCTTGGGCTTGCCCCGTCCTCTTCGTCAAGAAGAAGGATGGAACAGATCGAATGGTTGTGGATTACCGACCTGTCAATCTGGTCACCATCAAGAACAAATACCCGCTCCCCAGGATCAACGACCTGTATGATCAGCTCGCTGGATCCTCAGTCTTCTCCAAGATGGATTTGAGGTTGGGCTACCATCAAATCAAAATCAGAAACGGGGACATTCCCAAAACGGCCTTTGTTACTCGTTATGGCCAATACGAGTACACCGTCATGTCCTTCGGTTTAACCAATGCACCGGCCACCTTCTCCCGGTTAATGAACTCGGTTTTCATGGAGTACTTGGACAAATTTGTTGTAGTATACCTCGATGACATACTCATCTACTCCAAGAATGAAGAGGAACATGCCGAACATCTAAGGCTGGTATTGATGAAACTTCGAGAGCATCGCCTTTATGCCAAATTCTCCAAGTGTGAATTTTGGTTGTCAGAAGTGACCTATCTAGGCCATGTAATCTCTGGTAAGGGTATTGCTGTCAATCCCGAGCGAGTTCAAGCCGTCCTTGATTGGACTCCACTTGAAACGGTCAAGCAAGTTCGGAGTTTCCTTGGCCTAGCGAGCTATTGCCGCCGCTTCGTCGAGAATTTCTCCAAGGTTGCTAAACCTCTAACTGAACTCCTCAAGAAAGATAAAAAGTTTGAGTGGACTCCATAGTGCGAGTTCAGTTTTCAGGAACTGAAAAGACGCCTGACATCTGATCCCGTGCTGGTACCACCAGATTTCTCCAAGGACTTTATTATCTATTGCGACACCTCGCGACAAGGACTAGGTTGCATACTCATGCAAGATCGTCAGGTAATTGCCTATGCTTCACGGCAATTACACCCACATGAGGAAAATTATCCCACACATGATCTAGAGCTTGCAGCTGTAGTCCATGCACTTAAAACCTGGCGACATTACCTTCTCGGTAATCGTTGCGAGATCTTCACCGATCACCAAAGTTTGAAATATATCTTCACCCAACCAGATTTGAATCTCAGGCAAAGACGTTGGGTCGAGTTGATCTCGGATTACGACTTAGGAATAACTTACACCCCGGGCAAAGCCAATGTCATGGCTGATGCACTAATCCGTAAGTCCTATTGTAACAATCTGATGTTACAACAAAGTCAACCACTTCTCCATGAGGAATTTCGTAAGCTAAATCTTCACATTATTCCTCAAGGATTCCTATCTACCCTGGTGGCGAAACCTACCCTTATGGATCAAATCATAGCTGCCCAAAAGCGTGATAAGGGCATATCCCGGATTAAGGAAAACATTGCTAGCGGAGTTGCTAAATGTTTTTCCATGGATGAACAAGGTGCTGTCTTCTTCGAGAACCACCTGGTGGTTCCCAAGAAACAACATCTACGCCAGATGATCCTTAAGGAAGCTCATGAATCCCCTCTCACCATTCATCCCGGTAGTACTAAGATGTATCAAGATCTACGCCAGAGGTTTTGGTGGACTAGGATGAAGAGAGAAATCGCTCAATACATTGCTAATTGTGACGTTTGTCGTCATGTTAAAGCAGAGCATCAACGGCCTGCTGGCACCCTTCAACCTTTGGCTATTCCTGAATGGAAATGGGACAAAATCAGTATGGATTTCATCACTGGGTTTCCCAGGACCAAGAGAGGAAATAATGCCATCTTCGTTGTGATCGACCGACTTTCCAAAGTAGCCCATTTTCTACCTGTTCGTGAGAGTATCACCGCTAGCCAGCTAGCTGACTTATACATCTCCCGAATAGTGTCTCTTCATGGTGTCCCATTGGAAATTAACTCAGACCGTGGAAGTCTCTTCACCTCTCGATTTTGGGAAAGTTTCCAAAATGCAATGGGAACTCATCTCTCCTTTAGCACCGCCTTCCATCCTCAATCAAGTGGTCAAGTAGAGCGAGTCAATCAAATTCTGGAAGATATGCTCCGAGCTTCTGTTATCTCGTTCGGAATGAGTTGGGAGAAATGCCTTCCATTCGCGGAGTTTTCTTATAACAATAGTTATCAAGCTAGTTTGGGCAAAGCTCCCTTCGAAGTTCTCTATGGACGAAAATGTCGAACGCCTCTTAACTGGTCAGAAACCGGGGAAAGACAACTCTTTGGCCCGGATATGATTCAGGAAGCAGAAGAGCAGGTTCGCGTTATTCGTGAGAAATTGAAAACAGCCCAATCTCGCCAAAAGAGTCAATATGATCGTAAACATAAGCCTATGACATTTGAAGTTGACGAGAAGGCTTACCTTCGGGTTACCCCGTTAAAGGGAACCCATCGCTTCGGTATCAAAGGCAAATTGGCTCCTCGTTACATTGGACCCTTTCGCATTCTTGCCAAACGAGGAGAAGTTGCCTACCAATTGGAACTACCTCCGCATCTTTCCAGAGTTCACGATGTCTTCCACGTTTCGCAACTCAGGCGTTGCTTCGCGGATCCTATCCGTGGAGTGGACCACGAAACGCTTGATTTACAAGATAACCTTTCTTATCGGGAATACCCCGTTCGTATCCTTGATCAAGCCGAGCGTACCACTCGACGTCATAATATCAAGTTTCTCAAGGTTCAATGGTCACACCACTCCGAGGAAGAAGCCACTTGGGAAAGGGAGGATCGTCTTCGACTCGAGTACCCCACCTTCTTCCCAGATGATCCTAAATCTCGGGACGAGATTCTATTGAGTGGGGGTGAGTTGTCACACCCTAGCTAGACCATGCATTAGAGTGTGCATCATGTTTACTTTCATCAGAAACTTGAAATGGGGAAGGCAGAACCCCCAGCACCCCCTTGAAATCAACTAGGGTTTACTAAAAGCAATTCCAATGAACTTGAAATGCCCTTCTAAAATGTTCATCATCTTTGCTTTGGTCTTAAACCTCTGGCAAAAATGGTGCACATATTTTTAGGTCAACAAAAGGTCATTGATTTAAATCATAAGTATTTGAATTTGGGCATTTAAATGCTATTAAATAATTAAATTGCTCAAATAATTCTGAAAGTAAATGTTTGCTGTTGGAAATAATCCAAACAGAGACCACAATTATTTTCAGGATTTTTGGAAGTGTTTTGGTATTTTAAATAAGTCCACAAAGTTACAGGAAAATAGAAAAGGAAACAAATTAGAAAGACTAACCTGGCCGCAGCCCAGTAGCCGGCCCACCTGGCGGCCCAGCACTGTGCTGGCCCATGCCAGCCAGCTGCTTCGTCTTCGCCAGGCAGGTAGGCAGGTGCTCGACGCCGAGCACCCGCATGCACGCCATGCAGCTGCCGCCGCCTCGCCGCTCCCCTCGTCGCGCTGTCGACGCGGGACGAACCCCCCTCTCTCTCCCCAACCTCGCAGACACCCACACGCCCCTCTGGCTCCTCTCCTTCGCTCTCCCTCCACCATGGCCGACGCTGCCGTGCTCGCGCCACCGTGAAAACCGCGTCCACCGTCACCCCTGTACCGAGCCACCGTGTCCAACAACTCCGCCGTCGTTGACTTTGTCGAACAGCCCGAGCCCCGAGCGCTCACACGCTCTGCATCGTCCTCTTCGACCTCGTCTTCACCGAGCACTGCCGGAGATCCCCTTCGCCGTCGCCGCCGCACCAGCTCATCCCCGACCGTGCCGTCTAGCTCTACGAGACCGCCGTGAGCTCAGCTACCTCTCCATCCTCTCCGTTTGCTTCCTCGTGCACCGTAGCAACTACACGAAGCTCACCCGCACACACCGCCGCGGAGCTCGTCGCCGACGTGGCTCCGGCCAAATTTTTGCCATGCCACCGTGTTCGAACACTTCACCGCATCACCAGGAACTCAACGCACTACTCCACGCACCTCGCCGTGCCTCACAGCCACGGGTTCACTTTCGCCCGACTCCGGCGACCGCCAAAGTCATCGCCGGCGACGTCTTCGGCCACCCCGAGCTCAACCACCACCACCAAGCGCTGTGGCTCGTTCCCAGGAGCTCGTAGATGCTCTCCGCGCACCAAATGGTGCTCCGTGGGCGATTTCCGCAGCGCACCACCGCGTCTGGCCTCGCCGGCAGGCTTTGACCCACTGACCGGGGAGGTTTGACCTGCTGACGTGGGTTGACTCCCCCCCTCTCTCACTGACATGCGGGCCCTGCCCGGCTAATTACCCTATTAGTGCTAACTAAATAGATTAGTTAATTAGTATAGTCACTGACTAGTGGGCCCCGCCTGTTAATTAGGCTAACTAAGCGCGGTTAGTGCACAGAGACACTGACCAGGGGGCCCCACCAGTCAGGTTTGACCTGGCTGGCGCCTTTGACTTGCTGACGTCATGCTGATGCAAGACTGACGCAGTAACTCTTTTCTGGATTTAATTTTATATAGAAAATTTCAGAAAATTGCCTAAACTTCAAAAATTCATAGACATTCAACCATAACTCCAAATGAGACAAATTATATATGAAAAATGATCAGAAAAATCCAAGCTATCCATTGGTACTGGTTTCATGCATGTCAGAACAAGTTAAACCTGCTGTTTATGCAATATAAGGTGATGCACTAATATGATCATGTCAAATGAGCTAACAATTGAACCTTTGGTTCAAATAAGCAATTACCCTTCTGTTTTAGCTTGCATTAGGCCAAGACACATCCATATTGCCATGTCATAGCATGCATCATATTGTTGCATATCGTCATGTGTTGATTGTGTTCCGATGTGTTCTTCGTGGTAGGTTCTGCCTCCGAGGATATTCACGAGTATCCAACTGAAGGGCAGTATCCCGTTACCACTCCATCAGGCAAGCAACCATTGATCATTCTGATACAACCCATGTTCTCGCTCCTGCTCTTGTTTACTGCATTAAGACAACGCGTTTCAAACTACTGTGTGCTACAGTAGTTGAACCCTTATCCTCTGCATGACCTGTCATTGCCACAGTAACTAGACGAAACCCACTAGCATGTGTAGGAGTTGATTGAGCCATGTTTTGTGATTCCTACCTTGCTATGCCTGCTATGCTTAGAGTTGTGTCAGGTCTGGTTCATCTGGGTGATGGGCTCGAGTGAAATGCTCGTGTCAGTGATATGTGGGATGTCTTGAACATGTTTTGGTAAAGGTATCAATGAGAGGCCATGTAGGAGTACATGGTGGGTTGTTTCATTGAGGCCGTCCCTAGGAACTGAGTTCTGTATGCATGATTTAAGATTCAGCTACTACCACACATTGGGCCCTGAAATATGACCCCGCTCGACTTACTGACCCCTCTCGCCTCAATCCAGGAGTTGCAACTAGTTTCTGGTGTTTGTAGGTTAAGTGTTGGCGGCCGTGCGTAGCGCTGACCCTAGGGGTGGGCTATGTTGCGGTAGATACACCGTGGCCGGGTGTACCGAGTCACCCGTTTGGTGTCTCGGGAACCCTGTTCACATCGTTCGGGGCCGTTGAGGACACCCCGGCCGGATTTCCTTGCGGATGGAACCCGAATAGGCGATGACCCTGGACTAGAGACTTGTGAGGTTAGTCAGGTCGTGGTGTACACCCACGTCGGTTTTCGCTTGAAGTCTGCCAAGCACATTTCGTGTGCAGACGCTAAGTGGTGGAAACATGTGTGACGAAGTACACCCCTGCAGGGTATAAAACTATTCGAATAGCCGCGTCCGCGGTAAAGGACTACTTGGTTGCATATACAGTTCATAGACAAGTTAATGGATACTACTAAAACACTCAAGATAAGTGTGAGTACCGAGGATGGCCCTCTCGCAGGATACGAGGGAGGATCCACGATGGAGTATTGTGTTGGTGAGTAGTGGACTCATGTGCGAAAACTATTTTACTAAAGAGGTTCCGTAGGATAGCTTAGCCAAGAGTCAAAGCTGGCTTGCTGCATAAACCCCACCACCTTCTTGAGAGTGAGCATGTATACTAGGTTCTGATGTAAGACTTGCTGAGTACCTTTGTACTCATGTTTGCTTATTTATTGTTTTCAGACGACAACACTGCCCCCTCCGATGGGTTTTACGTAGACCTTGACGTCGACGAGTGACTATCCACCCAGGTGGTGATCCAGGCCATGGAGGGCCCTATGTAGATAGACAAGGTTCGAGAAGCCTTCTTTCTTTCTAGAGTCTGTACTCAGACTAGTTGCTTCTGCATGTGCTTGTATGACTGTATGACTTGAGTGTCGGGTCATGTGACCCCTATCTGTATGAATATGTTATGTATGGCTCCCTGGAGCCTTTAAATAAAGTACTTGAGTTGTAGAGTTTTGTTGTGATGCCATGTTGTATGTACTCATATCGGGCATATTGTGTGTATGATTGAAATGCTTGGTATGGGTGGGATCCGACAATATAGTTGTTTGTCCTTCGCAGCCTTTCTTATGGGGAAATGTAGTCTAGTGTTCCTCGAGCCATAGTTGTCGGTGTAATGGGACACGGATACCCCGAAGACGGCGAGATGATATTTCAAGACATCGGGCTAGCAAAGCCCCTCAGTCCAACTGCCCGGCCGCTCCTGCCGGCTCCCCGTACGACTGCACTACTCGGCCGGCTGCCGACTGCCGGCCGCCGACTACGCCTACCGGTCGGCCGCCGACTGCAGCCCGACCCGACATCGACAAAAACAACCGTACCGCGATGCGTCATCTACAGTGTACCATGTCCCCTGGGTACTGATTTATAAAGTATCCCAGGGGACAAGCATGACATGTGCCATGCCTCCCTGGCTTGGCATGTAAGCTACCCAAGGTAGCTTACATCCAAAGCCACTAGCTAGCTTACATACCAAGCTACCCACATAGCTTACACACCAAGCTACCTCACACTATAAATACAACCACCCATCCATCCAGGATGGATGGACACTCATGCATGCACATGAGCTAGCAAGCATGCTAGCTTTCCATCCATCCATCTATTCACTTGAGCACGTATGCTCACGACCATGAGCATGGCCGGCCACTAGCATGCCTCGTATAGGCATTTACCAGATCAGATGCCTATGGCACTGATCCCAGATACAGCTCCAGGAGCACTTTGTACTGCCCGATGTACACCTCAGATATATACTCAGACATGCAGGAGTAGGGGTGTTATCTCTCCGAAGAGCCCCGAACCTGGGTAAACCACCGCGTGCTACTCGCATACCCGCTCCCGGTCCTATCAGCAGCAGTCCTACCCACACACTAAGCCCTTGTGGCATCTGTCGACTCGCAAGCACCCCGTGAGAAATACCACGACAGTTGGCGCCCACCTTGGGGCGGTACTACTACTATGCTACCGCGCTGCTGCTGGTTTCGCTGTCCGGGCGGGACCATCTTCGTCATCTCCGCCGCGGCGCCACGCCGTCTCTCCGGTAGCGCTCGAGGGCTCGACTTCAACCCGCCCCCGGAGCGGCCGTGTGGGACGGCGCGCCCTCGCCGTCATCCTCTTCGTCTTCACCACCACGGCGTCACGCCGTCCCTCCGATAGCGATCGGGGGCTCGACATCGACATGCCCTCGAAATGGCCGTGAGGGGCACCGCGTCCTCGCCGTTGGCTTTGCCTTCTTCACCACTACCACAGCGCTGGTCGTCCGTCCATGCACGCGCGCCGCGCGCGGGGCCTTGTTTCGGTCGGCCGTGGCCATCCACGCGCTGCTCCGTCTGCGCTGCGCCTTGCTTAGGCCAGAACGGGCGTTCGCTCCTCCACAACCATCTATGCAAGCTGGCTACACGCGAGTCAAACCATGGTCATATCATACACCATACACCAGCCTGTCCACTACACTTGCAAATCCCAGACGCAAATCAGATAATGGTCATACATTAGTCAGACCATGACTATGTAGTATTCGTACACTTCCCAGAATATGGAGATACACGCGTGCGCGCAGTCCACTCTGCTCCGCCCACTACACTTGCTTCCACTCTGCTCCGCCCACTTGCTTCCACTCTGCTCCGCCCACGCGTGCGCGCAGCCGTCCTGGCTCGCCTCCGCTTCGCTCTGGCCGCCAGCAGTTCGCCGCCGCCAACTGATACTGCTGCTGTGACCTCCACGGCCGCTCCCGCCCCCAGGCCAGCAGCGCGGCCTCCCGACGGGGCATGGCCCCCGCGCTTCCTCTACGCGCTGTTTCGACCAGCTCCGCGGGCCCGCATGCTACTGTGCCGTGGCGACCTCGTCAGCGCCGTCGTCCGTCGCTGCGGCTCCGCCCGCGCCCAGCGTTCCTGCCGCTGGTCCACGTCTGTGGGCCGGCCGCTCCCTTGCGACATCACTGGTGTGCCTCACCCTCGCGGCCACCAGAACCGGCTGCGCCGGCCGCCTTCCGCCCGAGCTGGCTCCGCGCCTGGTGTCGTCCCGGCCCTCGCGCCGTCCGGCTGCGACCGGCCCTGCCACCGAACCTCCCACTGGGTCGCCTCGGCCCGTCGCCGGCGTCGGCTCAGCTCCGCCTGCGCCACTATGCTCCACGCGCTCAGCCGCATTCCCCGCCACCAGCTGTGCCGCGCCCGGCCTTGCGCCTCCGGCCTCGTCCGGCTGCGCCATCAACCCCACCGGCTGCTCGCCTGCGCCGACTGCGGGCGTCGCTCGCCGGCTCCCCCGCGCCCCCGCCATCTTCGCGGCGACCTCGGGCCGGCTCCCCGCCCTGCGCCGGCTGCTCTGCGCGGGCCGGCTCCGGCCGCCTTCTCCGCGTCCCTGCTGACTCCGCCCGCGACGGCTGCCCTGCGCCGCCTTCGCGCGTCCCCGCCGACTCCGCCCGCGCCGGCTGCCCCGCGCCGGCTCCGCTCGCTCGCCGCCCCGCGCGACGGCCTCCGCGCGCTTGCCGGCTCGCCCGCCGTCGGCTTGCCCGCTGCCGACTCCGCCTCGCCGGACCGCCTCCAGCCCCGCCTGCTTCGGCTGGACTCCGCCTGGAGGCTCCCCGCGCCGCCCCTCCCGCTCCGAGTCCGGCCCCTGCCGGCTTGCCCCCGCGCTCGGCCGCCGGCTCCGCGCTAGTCGCCTGCGCCCGACTCTGGCTGCGCCACGCCAGGTCGGCCCTGGGTCGCCGCCTCACCGGGTGCCGGCCCGCGCCTCCGCATCGCTCGCCGCCTCGTGGCTGCCGGCTCCCCGCGCCGCGCCGACTCCCACGCGCCCGTGGCCGCCTGCTCCGCTCCCGCTGCGCCGGTTGCGGCTCCCCGTCGCCTCCCGACGCCGACTCGGCCGCGCCTTCGCCCGCGTTCCATGGCAACGCTGCGCCCGCGTACAGCCTGGCCCGGCCGGCTCCACGCCTCCTAGGTTCGGCTGCCCCCCGCGCCGACTCGCCGCCTGGCCATTTTGCGCGCCCCCGCACCAGCTCCGCTCGCCACTGCGCCGGTCGGTTCCTCCACTCGGCCCCGCCTCGCCTGGCCACCCGGCTGCGCGACGACAAAGAGAAAAAAGAAAAGTCCATGGCCGGGTGGGAGAAAAGTCAAAGGGCCGGCTACCCTTGAAAAAAAGAGGGGGGCCGGGTGTGGGAGAAGTCAAGGGCAGGCTGCCCAAACCGGCTGGAAAAAATTGCCGACTGCCCGCGTGGCCGACTTGGTAAAAAAAAAGAGAGCAGCCTATACGTCTGCCTGCTACAAGAGAAGAAATGAAAAAACATCCGTCTATCCGTCCGCCTGCTTCGCCACTCGGATGGCTAGACGCGACCCGGCCTGCTTGCCTGCTTCAACATCAGGCCGGCAAGAGCGCCGGCACTGCTGCCCGTTCGCCTCGACGCCTGGCCGGTCGGGCCTCGGCCCGAATCTCGGGGGCTACACCCAGCGGGTGCGCTGACGCGCCCCCGCGAGAGAGAAGACAAAGTAGTTGCCGGAAGATCCGGCCCGATTGCTCAGCAGTCGGCCCGAATCTCGGGGGCTACACCCAGCGGGTGCGCTGACGCGCTCCCGTGAGAGAAGAAGAAGACAAGGTATTTGCCGGAAGATCCGGCCCGACTGCTCAGCAGTCGGCCCGAATCTCGGGGGCTACACCCAGCGGGTGCGCTGACGCGCCCCCGCGAGAAAGAAAACAAAATAGCTGCCGGAAGATCCGGCCCGACTGCTCAACAGTCGGCCCTACACCCAGCGGGTGCGCCGGCGCACTCCGCGAGCGCCGAGTCGCGCCGGCTATCTTCGACGACCGCGACTACACGAAAATCAATGTGAGCTCCTCACCCGCATATTTTTGCACTACGCAAGCACGGATAACCCCGAGCGTTGCTCGGGGGCTGCCTCCGCATTTTATTACAGTAGCATCACTGTTTGCCCCGGCGCCAGCCAGAGTTGACCCGGGGGCTGGCCGCTTGGCCTGAGACGTTAGTTCCCGCAGACGGCTTAGTACCGTGCACGGTACCAAAGGCCCACTCTTAGTCACAGACCGCAGAGCGGCTGCCGACTAGAAAGAGTGAACGCTAGAGGCCACCCACGCGAAAAACGTCCGGGAAGAAAAACGTTCGGGCGACCCGACCGTTTTCCTTTTACAAGTATCTACTCGGTTGAATCTGCTCCCAGACTCTGAGTACTGTACACTCCACTTCGCGGCCCACTCTCAGCCACAGACCGCAGAGCGGCTGTCCGGCAAGCAAGAGCACAAGCCAAAAAGCAGAGGGAACACGAAAAAGATTAAGGGGGCTCGGACGAAACCGAGTCGGCACCCTCCGCATAAAACTCGCAATGATAAAAGCAAGCATTCGATATATCTGCATGGACTAACTCTGTCCCTTTTTTATGATTATTTTCATGAACGTTTGCCAAAAAACCTCCGCCCAACTTTGCCAAGTTGCCCGGAGGCTCGGGGGCTACTGTCGGTGTAATGGGACACGGATACCCCGAAGACGGCGAGATGATATTTCAAGACATCGGGCTAGCAAAGCCCCTCAGTCCGACTGCCCGGCCGCTCCTGCCGGCTCCCCGTCCGACTGCACTACCCGGCCGGCTGCCGACTGCCGGCCGCCGACTACACCAACCGGTCGGCCGCCGACTGCAGCCCGACCCGACATCGACAAAGACAACCGTACCATGATGCGTCATCTAAAGTGTACCATGTCCCCTGGGTACTGATTTATAAAGTATCCCAGGGGACAAGCATGACATGTGCCATGCCTCCCTGGCTTGGCATGTAAGCTACCCAAGGTAGCTTACATCCAAAGCCACTTGCTAGCTTACATACCAAGCTACCCACATAGCTTACACACCAAGCTACCTCACACTATAAATACCACCACCCATCCATCCAGGATGGATGGACACTCACGCATGCACATGAGCTAGCAAGCATGCTAGCTTTCCATCCATCCATCTATTCACTTGAGCACGTATGCTCACGGCCATGAGCATGGCTGGCCACTATCATGCCTCGTATAGGCATTTACCAGATCAGATGCCTATGGCACTGATCCCAGATACAGCTCCAGGAGCACTTTGTACTGCCCGATGTACACCTCAGATATATACTCAGACATGCAGGAGTAGGGGTGTTATCTCTCCGGAGAGCCCCGAACCTGGGTAAATCACCGCGTGCTACTCGCATACCCGCTCCCGGTCCTATCAGCAGCAGTCCTACCCACACACTAAGCCCTTGTGGCCTCTGTCGACTCGCAAGCACCCCGTGAGAAATACCACGACAATAGTAGTCCGCTACAGCCCGGTTCACCGGAGTCCTGCTAGCCCAGCACTACTGTTCAGGACACTTGACTGGCCGGCATGTGTTTCACTTCGTCCCTATGTCTGTCCCTTCGGGGAAATGTCACGCGGTGATCTCCGGAGTCCTGCCTAGCCTGCTACAGCCCGGGATCCCCGGAGTCCTATTAGCCCAATGCTACAGCCCGGAATCACTCATTGATGACCGGCATGTTTGATGTGATTCATGTATGCCTGTCTCCATAGGTCTGTGCCGCTTTGGGTTCACGACTAGCCATGTCGGCCCGGGTTCTCGGTCATATGGATGCTAGCGACATTGTCATATACGCGAGCCAAAAGGCGCAAACGGTCCCGGGCCATGGTAAGGCGACACCCGTGGGATACCGTGCGTGAGGCCGCAAAGTGATATGAGGTGTTACCGGCTAGATCGATGTGGCTTAGAATCGGGGTCCTGACACCAAGCAAACTACAAAATATATAGTACAAGACCATTCTGTACTATGGGTACAACAATTGGTTTCTAGTGGTTGATGGCAGAAGCGGTTTGTGGATCATCGGCGTCTATGGGACTCCATTTCCCACAGGAACAGCTGACCAGGATAACTCCTATCTTCGCGAGGCTACTATCATCATTGTGTAGGTTCCGGGGTTGTCATCACAACGCTCCTCTCCATGCAAGAAATCTGGCCAAGACAATTGCCAGGGACAAGCCAGTGAGTACTTTGAATGTACTCGCAAACATTAAGAACACAGGTATAACATGCCCTAAAATATTCTATGATCACAACGTCAGTCACAAAAATAAAATACATGATGCAGCAAGCAAGTTATTCACAACACACATGAGTAAAGCAATTAAAGAGTAGAAATAGAATGCCTCAGTAGGGCGTCTGAGCGACACCACAGAAAGGGCTTATGCATAAAAGAAATAACAAGCCTGCCACAGTCGGGCGTCTGTGCGACACCACATAAAGGGCTTATAAGTAATTGAAATAACAAGCATGCCACAATCGGGCGTCTGAGCGACACCACATAAAGGGCTTATAAGTAATTGAAATAACAAGCATGCCACAGTCGGGCGTCTGAGCGACACCACATAAAGGGCTTATATATAAAAGGAATAACAAGCATGCCACAGTCGGGCGTCTAAGCAACACCACATAAAGGGCTTATATATATAAAAACATAATCATAGTGAATATCCAGGAGGTAGAACGGTCCCAGGAATATTCATTATTTCAATTTATACAAATGGTTAGTCCACAATAATAATAATCATAACCATCATATATCACAAGGCATAATCAATGTTCTGGTTTAGTAGTTTCTCCTCCGAAGACCGACACTTGACCCATCCCAGACTGTAGTCCTTAACCATGGACACGGCTATTTGAATAGGTTCAATCTCTACAGAGGGTGTACTCTTTACCCACTAGCAATGGATTCCTTTAGTCCATCGGGACTAATTCCGTCCACGGTCTTTTGATTGAAAACACACCTGACCGCACACACCAGCCTAACTCACCAGTGTCTGGAATCACCCTTGGCACCTTTTAAGCAAAACTCTAAGTGGGGAGGCTACAACCTCGACTAGCATGGGATCACAAAATTTATACGCGCGCAAACTAGGGGAGCTACCCCTTCGGCTACAACCGAAACACCCATTCCCCGTGACCAGATGACTGGCTTTAATCCAGGGCCATGGAACCCTCATCGCGGTCTCTCTGTTTGGTGGGTGCTAGGAAAGGGGTTGACAACTTACTGAACCGTACCCTACCTATGGTAGGGACAAGTGGTAGTACGAAACAAGTATGGGGGTTACCGGAACAAGACTCGATCTAATGGTCGACTCAGGAGGTTTAGGCATTCCCTGCATGATTAGCATAACGAATATTTTTCAATCCAATAGATAGAATCACCACTCATCATACCTCATCATGCCATACCAGACACAACTGCCTCGACGAGGAACTGGAGACAAGCATCATGTCTACCCAAGACAGAGGCTTTCCCGGTTTCCTTCCGGTAGGTATGAAGGCTATATGAGGGTGCCACTATCACAACATATCAATGTTCAAGAGCACAGTATCATTAACATGCACTTACGAGTAGGATCATATTGAAGGAAATATGCCCTAGAGGCAATAATAATGTTATTATTTTATTTCCTTATATCATGATAAATGTTTATTATTCATGCTAGAATTGTATTATCCGGAAACATAATAGTTGTGTGAATACGTAAACAAACTAAACGTCACTAGTATGCCTCTACTTGACTAGCTCATTAATCAAAGATGGTTATGTTTCCTAACCATAGACATGTGTTGTCATTTGACTAACGGGATCACATTATTAGGAGAATGATGTGATTGACATGACCCATTCCATTAGCTTAGCACCCGATCGTTTAGTATGTTGCTATTGCTTTCTTCATAACTTATACATGTTCCTATGACTATGAGATTATGCAACTCCCGTTTGCCGGAGGAACACTTTGTGTGCTACCAAACGTCACAACGTAACTGGGTGATTATAAAGGTGCTCTACAGGTGTCTCCAAAGGTACATGTTGGGTTGGCGTATTTCGAGATTAGGATTTGTCACTCCGATTGTCGGAGAGGTATCTCTGGGCCCTCTCGTTAATGCACATCACCTAAGCCTGGCAAGCAATTGTCGGGTGGTAGGATCGACATATGCCAACGGGTGGCTTATCATTGCGGGGGCCAAAAGAACGTCGCCGGTGCCTGGAAACGGGATGAGGCGTAGACATGCACGCCGGCGAATCTTACCCAGCTTCAGGGCTCTCCGGGGAGATAACACCCCTACTGCTGCTCTGCGGGGTCTCCGCATGGTTACTAAGTTCACAGGTGGCTACAATGCTCCTTGAGCTGTTTGGGATGGAAGGAGGAAGAAGGGCTTAGCACAGCCTGCCTCTTCTCCTTGTAAGTGTCTATGTCTAGAAAAAGAGTTCAACCCTTTGCATGGGTGCACCGGGGGGTTTATATAGGCCTACCCCCCGGGGGTACAATGGTAATCCGACTGGGCGCGAGGCCCAGCTGTCTGTGACTATGCTCGCCGGCTTCTCCGCCGGCTTCTGGGGCCCGCCGGCTGGTGGGTCCCGCCGACTGCCGGCTCCTGGGACGACAGGCCGGCCCCACCGGCCAGGGCCTTGTCGGCGGCAGGTTACTGTTGCTCCGTGTTTGTTGGCGCAGGCTTGGTCGGGGTAAGCGTGGCTACAGTAACGCCGCCCTGGCGGGCGATTACTGTAGCCCCGCCGCACCTTGTCTTCTTAATGGGCGTCTCCTTCGGGGAAGGCGGCAGGCCGGCTGCGCGAAGCCGGCCCTCTGTCTTGCTGGCTTGAGAGGAGGCGTGGCCGCCTTCGGCATCTCTCTGCCCGAAGGGGCCCACCGCCTCGGGGGCCACACTGGCGGCCCGTCGTGGACGGCGTCAGAGCCGCCGAGGCTACAGTGCCGCGTCGGGCGGGCCCCAGTTGCCCGCACGACGCGCTGTACCAGGCGTGCTCCGGGTTTTGGGGGTGGCAGGCTCCACTATAGCCACGCCCCGCTTCATCATCGCAGAGTGGACGCGTACATCGCGGGTACGGCGTTGACTGCTTTATCGGAGCCGGCCCTGCGATAGCCGGCCGTGCCATAGCCGGCCTTGCCGCAGCCGGCCATGTCGTAGCCGGCCCTCCATAGTTTTATTTGCGGGGGTAGAAAGAGCGGGCCGCCCCCCAAGCCGGCTAGGAAGTTAGCCGGCTAGGGGGGAGCCGGCCTAAGTCTTGAGTCTTCTTATGAGCCGGACGGGCTCACAATTTTTCTGAGGGGCCAGGGGAAGCCGGCTGGGCTACCCGTGGCTATTTACCCCGACAGTAGTCCCCGAAGGCGGGCAAGCTTCACGGCAGACGGAAGGACGGGAAGCTAGGCCGGCTTCATACCGTGAGGAGCCGACTGCGTCGTTGCAGCCGGCTTCAGAACGCTTTTCTTTATTAGGGCGACCGTGGTTGACCCGTGGGCCGGCCGCGGGCCCCACGACGAGCCACGTGGCGGGGAAATCCTGCCGTCGCACGCACGCGACGGGACGCCGCCGCAGGCCCGGGCCCGCCACTCCCTGGCCTCAGCCCGGGCGCAGATCTTCTATGGCCCGAGGGGGCTGCTCGCCTCCCCGCGGCCGTTACCCCGCGTCATCAAGGCGCGTAATTAACGCGAGCGTGGGGGAGATGGGCACGATCGATCCCCACGATCCCCCACGCCGCGCCTCCTCGTCTCCGGCGCACGCGCCTACAAGTAGGAGGGGAGGGGGAGAGGCACGGGCCTGTTCGCTCCCCCGCTCCCCATCCCCCCTGCTCTTCTTCTTGCTCGACGCAGCTTCGCGCCGTAGCCCTCCCACGTCGCCATGTCGCTGGCCTTGTCGAGCTCGTGGGACGGGTCCAACGTCCACGACGAGCACATCGAGTTCCTCCGCCAGACCCGGCGTCTGCCCGCCGCCGACCTCGTGCAGGTGCGCCTGGCGCCCGCGAAGGAGGTCTCGCCGGCGCTGGAGGAAGGCGAGCGCGTCGTCTTCCGCACGCACTTCCTCCGGGGCTTCGGCTTCCCGGCGAGCAGTTTCATGCGATCATTTCTCGAGTTCTACAATCTTCAACCGCACCACGTCACGCCCAACGCGGTGCTCCAACTCTCGGCCTTCGTCACGCTCTGCGAAGGGTACTTGGGGGTGCTGCCGACGCTGGAGCTCTGGGCGGAACTGTTCCAGAACAAGCTCGGCAACGTCTCCGCCGGCGTGCCGGCTCCCTGCGGCGCCTTCATCGCGATGAAGAGGGCCTGCAACGACAACCCCTTCCCCCACATTCCTCTGATCCAGTCGGTCAAGCTGTGGCAGAAGTCTTACTTCTACGTCAAGAACGTCGCCCGGCACGGCGACTACGTCAATCTGCCGGCTTACGTAGCCGGCCCGCCGACTGGGAAGCGGCGGACCTGGGGCTACCGGTCGAAGTCCCTGTCCCCGAGCAGCCGCCGGTGCAGAGGGGCGAGGTCGTCGAGGGATCCGCTGAGAGGACGTCGCTAGCAGCACCAGCCAGAGCAGGCGAAGGCGGCCGATCGTCGGCGGTGCCAGAGGAGCCGACCCGGGCTACACCCGAGGCCGGAGGCGGCCTTGAGATCGAGCCGGCGGCGGGCCGGCCCGCCGGAGGGGGCACGGCACCGCCGGACACGCGCCGAGCCGCGGGAGCCGAGCGGACGGCAGACGCCCTGGAGGCGGCCAGCCCCACCACGTCCGGGTGGACTCCCAGCAGAGGGAGCGGCGAGCTGAACGTCGCGGCCCAAGAGGTTCGGAGCCGGTTGCAGGCACATGCCGGCCTCCTGAGGCAATTCACTCAGGAGTTTCTGTCGACGCGGTCTGCAATCCGGGTAAGTCTTCACTCCTTGACCGCTCTGGTCCTTTGAATTTTTTCCGTGGGGGCGCGCTAGCGCACCCACTGGGTGTAGTCCCCGAGATCCGGGCCGACTGGGGCGCAGTCGGGTCGGATCTTACTAGACGACTATGTTGACTATTTTTTCTGATCTTCAGGATTATCACAACTCTCGCGTGGCCGCCTTCAACTCCCAGGCTCGGGAGCTAAGCCGGAGGACCGAAGACCTCGCCAGCAGCCGGCGTAAGTGTTTTGTCATTGTTAACTTCTCGTGGGGGCGCGACAGCGCACCCACTGGGTGTAGTCCCCGAGATCCGGGCCGACTGCAGCGCAGTCGGGTCGGATCTTTCTTGACGACTTTTCCTTTGCTGATTTTTCTCTTTATTTCTTGCTCGTGCAGAGGCCAACGCCGACTTGCGGAGGGAACTCGGTGTGGTGCAGGCCGCTCTTCGTTCCAAGGACGCCGAGTACGCTGATCTGGCTCAAGAGCGCGACCGCCTGGCAACGAAACTGGCCGACCAGGAGGAGGGCCACAAGGCGGCCCTGCAAAAGGCGCAGGACGACGAGGCTACCCTGAGGGCGGAGTTCGGGGCCAGGGAGGCGAGCTGGGCCGAGACGCGCCGGGCACTGGAAGAAGGCTTCGGCCGGGTCGAGGATCTTATTGACGGTAGGCTGTCTTCCTTGCTCTTCTTCCGATCGCCGGCCGCCTATGGTTTTGTTTTGACTTGTGTTTGCTGTCTTGCGCAGAGTACTTCCCCGGCCAGTCTGTCCTTGCCGCCCAAGCCATCGAAGCCTACCGCGAGGAGCGCCGTCAAGCCGGGGTCGTGATTCCGCCGGATGCGAACCGGACATTGTCGGAGCAGCTTATCGCCGTCCAGGCGCGGCTGCAGTCGGCCCACCGGTTGCTCCGCCGACTCCAACGCGCCGGGGCGACGATGCTGGCCGCGCTCTGGCCCGGCCAGGCAATTCCCCGGACCCCAAGCCGGATGGCCGACTAGCTCGAGGTCGCAGTCGGCCGCTTCGAGGCCTGGAAGCCGTCCGCGGCCCGTCTTGGAGCCGGGCGCGCGCTGGAGTTCGTACGCGCATGGTACCCAGGGCTAAGCCTGGACCAGCTGCGGACGTGGCGGTCGGAAGCCGACGCCGAGCTGGAGGAGGTGCGGCCGGCGATCGCGCGGCGCGCCTCGACGATCGCCGAGTGCACCGACACCAGCGTCTTCGCGCCGGAGCTTAACGACGATGGCGCCACCCAGCCGGAGAGAATGGTTCGGGCTGAACCCGGCGGGCGGCGAGGACTCGGCGGAAGAGATCGCCTCTAGCGACCAGGGCGAGGACGACGAGGAAGAGGACAGCGAAGATGCCGAGCCGACTGTTCGGGCGGCCGACCGTCCCCCAGCCGACCGTGCCTCTAGCAACGAGCCATGCAGGAGCGCGCCCTCTGCCGGAGACGACGATCAAGCCGAGGTTCGCCAGTCGGCCGCTCCCTCAGCCGGCGCGACTACCTCCGTTGCCTAATCCAGCTCGTCTGCGGCCCCTCCGGCTTGAACTACCTTTCGTTTCGTCCCTGTCTTTCTTTTTGGACAAATTTAAGTTTCTGCAATTCCACCCACTGGGGGTGTATCGAACAATGCTGAATGTCGACCTCTCTGGAGGCTTTTTGTGTAATATATTAATATGTGCATGTGTTGGCGTTCATCCGAGTGTACTTTTTGTCCTTAGGCTCTTTCCTTTGCCGCCTTCCCTCTTTGGGAAGGCAAGTACTTGAGTTTTCTTGGATTTGAAGTAGACTGAATGTAAGCCGGCCGGCCGGCTACTCTGGTAGTCGGTCGGCGGGAGGCAGCAAGCCGGCTTTTGTTATATATGCGAGCCTGTTTGGTCCCTAGTCGTTTTTCATGTGCGCACCCTTTCCGGCTGGTGGCTCTTGCTAGTCGGGCAGTCGGTTCTTCGAGCTGCGATTTCGGCAAGAGCCAAACCTAGGTGTCGACACATTACTTGTCTGACTGCGGGTAAGGTTCTTGATATAACTCTAGTCGGCCAGTCCCCGGGCCGACTCGTCGAACCCGGTACCGGACAAAATAAATGAGAAGATAATATCATACGCATGATAACTTTCATTCATAAAACAACGGGTGGCAGTCCCCGAGTCTTTCTCGGGGAGCCTACTGTATCATACTAAATACAAAAGTGGGCATGACACATACTGCGCTTTAACTGTAAAACTTTCGAAGGAGATTTGCGTTCCACGGTCGCTCCGACTCCTTGCCGGAGTCATCTCTCTTGCGTGCCTTTGGCTTCTGCGCGTCGATGAGGTAGTAGGCGTCGTTGCCCAAGGCTCTGCTGATGATGAAGGGGCCTTCCCAGGGGGCTACGAGCTTGTGCTGGCCGGCTGTCGCTGGATCAGCCGGAGCACAAGGTCGCCCTCCTGGAAGGATCTTGGGCGGACCCTCCGGCTATGGTAGCGGCGCAGACCCTGCTGGTAGATAGCGGACCGGCTGAGGGCTAACAGTCGGGCCTCTTCCAGCAGGTCGACGCCGTCTTCTTTTGCTTCTTTGGCTTCCACTTCAGTGTACATGGTTACCCGAGGCGAGTCGAACTCGATGTCTGTTGGGATGACCGCCTCGGCACCATATACAAGGAAGAAGGGAGTGAAGCCGGTTGATCTATTGGGAGTAGTGCGCAGACTCCATAGGACAGCCGGTAGCTCATCGAGCCAGGAGCCGGCTGAACGCTCCAGGGGTACGAACAGTCGAGGCTTGATGCCGGACAGAATGAGGCCATTTGCCCGCTCCACTTGGCCGTTTGACTGTGGGTGGGCAACTGACGCAAGGTCCAGCCGGATACCTTGCGCAGCGCAGAACCGTGCCAGGGCACCTTTGGCAAAGTTCGTGCCGTTGTCGGTGATGATGCTGTGCGGTACGCCGTACCGGGTTGTTATATCTGCAATGAATGTCACTGCAGTCGGCCCATTCAGCTTCTTGATCGGCTTCGCCTCGATCCACTTGGTGAATTTGTCAACGGCGACGAGCAAATGTGTCATGCCGCCGCGCGCCGTCTTGAATGGGCCCACCATATCCAACCCCCAGACGGCAAAGGGCCAGGTGATGGGAATGGTCTTGAGTGCCGAAGCCGGCATGTGTTGCTGCGAGCTGAAAAGCTGGCAGCCTTTGCAGTGTTTGACTAGCTCTTTGGCGTCGTCCAAAGCAGTCGGCCAGAAGAAACCGTGGCGGAAGGCTTTGGCGACCAGTGATCTTGATGCGGCGTGATGGCCGTATTCTCCTTGGTGTATATCCTTGAGGATCGCGATGCCTTTCTCTTGCTCGACGCATCGCTGCAAGACTCCGGTGGAGCTGCGCTTGACAAGCTCTCTGTTGACGATTGTGTATGCTCCAGCCCGGCGCTGAACTTGTCTTGCTTCATTTTTGTCAGCCGGCAGGTCATGGTTCACCAGAAAGTTGCGGATGGCTTGGGCCCATGATGGGGCGGCGACCTCCTCAGCCACCAATGTGGCCAGAGCCACCAGGGTGGGTGGGTTGGGCAGTGCGGCGCTGGAGTCGGCCGCCGCTTCCTGTGCTGAAGAAGTCCCCGGGCCGGCTACAGCAGCCCCCGGGCCGGCTGCTGCAGTCCCCGGGCCGGGTGCGGCAGTTCCCGAGCCGAATATTGAAGTCCCCGGGCCGGCTGCTTGATTCTTCGAGCCGGACCCGGCCCCCTCGGGGTTAGGCGGCACGAAAATGGAGTCGGACTCCGGAGACGGCTTGATTGAAGGCTTGAGGAGGCGCTGCAGGGCGACGCCGGCTGGTATTGCTTGCCGCGTGGAACCTATTCGGGCCAGGGCGTCAGCTGGCTCGTTGTCGGCCCGCGGCACGTGAAGGAACTCACATCCGTCGAAGTATCCGCTGATTTGCTGTACTAGGAAACGGTAGCTCGCCATGTTCGCGTCCTTGGCGTCCCAATCGCCAGAAGACTGCTGCACCACCAAATCCGAGTCGCCATAGCACAGGATCCGGCGAATACCAAGCTCCTTGGCCAGCCGGAGCCCGTGTATGAGTGCCTCGTACTCGGCGACGTTGTTGGAGGCGGCGAAGTGGATCTGCAGCGTGTATTTGAGCTTGTCGCCCTTTGGAGAAGTAAGGACGACGCCGGCTCCCAAGCCGGTGCGCATCTTTGATCCGTCAAAGTGCATGCGCCAATGGGTGGAGTCGGGCGCCGGCGGTAAGTATTGGGTCTCGGCCCAGTCGACGAGGAAGTCGGCCAACGCTTGCGTCTTGATGGCGGTGCGGGGTTGGTAGAAGATGGTGTAGGGGGCCAGCTCGATGGCCCATTTGGCCACCCGGCCGGATGCATCCCGGCTGCCTATGATGTCGGCAAGCGGGGCAATGCATACGACCGTGATGGGATGCTCTTGAAAGTACGGCTTCAGCTTTTGGGCGGCGAAGTACACGCCATAGCACATCTTCTGATAGTGCGGGTAATTTTGTTTCGAGGTGGACAGCACCTCGCTCAGGTAATAGACTGGTCTCTGGACCGGCTGGGCTCGGCCTTCTTCGGGGCGTTCGACCACAATGACGGTGCTGACCACCCGGCTGGTGGCGGCAATATATAGGAGCATGGGCTCCTTCTCAGTCGGTGCCGCCAAGACAGGCGGCGTGGACAGCATTTTCTTCAGCTCGTGGAAAGCTTGGTCGGCCTGGTCGTTCCACTCAAAGTGAGTGCTCTTCTTCATGAGGCGGTAGAGGGGGAGAGCCTTTTCTCCGAGCCGGCTGATGAAGCGGTTAAGAGAGGCCAGGCACCCGGTGAACTTCTGAATCTCTCTGAGCTTGGTTGGGACCGCCATCCTCTTGATGGCTTTGATCTTCACAGGGTTGCACTCTATGCCGTGTTCGGAGACCAGGAAGCGTAGGAGCTGGCCGGCTGGCACTCCGAACACGCATTTCTCTGGGTTGAGCTTGATTCGGAACCGGCGCAGGTTCTCGAATGTCTCCTTCAAGTCTTCCAGCAGAGTGCCACGCTTCTCCGTCTTCACCACAACATCATCCACGTAAACGTGGGCATTCTTGCCGAGCTGCGTGAGGAGGCACTTCTGCATGCAACGCTGAAACGTGGCGCCGGCATTCCTCAAGCCGAACGTCATGGTCAGGTAGCAGAAGGCCCCAAACGGCGTGATGAAGGCGGTTTTCAGTTGGTCATCCGGGTTCAGCTTGATCTGGTGGTATCCCGAGTAGGCATCCAAAAAGCTCAACAGCTCGCATCCGGCTGTGGAGTCTATTACTTGATCGATCCTGGGCAGAGCGAAGGGATCTTTTGGGCAGGCTTTGTTGAGTCTCGTGTAATCTATACACATGCGCCACTTGTTATTCTTCTTCAGCACAAGAACCGGGTTCGCGAGCCATTCAGGGAAGAAAACTTCCATGATGAAGCCGGCTGCAAGGAGCCGGGCTATCTCCTCCCCTACGATCCTTCTCTTCTCTTCTGACAGTCGGCGGAGGGGCTGCTTGACTGGTTTAGCATCCTCCCGCACGTGCAATTTGTGCTCGGTGAAATCCTTCGGAACACCCGGCATGTCCTTGGGGGACCATGCAAAGATATCCCGATTCTCACGGAGGAAATCGGCGAGCTCACCTTCCTATTTGCTATCTAGGCTCGCCCCAATGACGGCGAACCTCTCGGGGTGCTCGGGGTCGAGCCGTATCTTCTTGGTCTCCTTGGCCGGCTGGAAAGATCCTTGGGCATCATACTCCTTGGAGTCGGCGGGTTGGTTTAGCTGCTTGCTGGCCAGGGCCACGACCCGGTCCAGCGTCTTCCTCTCGGCCGCGATCACGAGGGATTCGGCCAGCCGGCTGCTGGCCGCGGCGCAGTCGGCGGACTTCTTGTAGTCGCCGGCGATGGTGATGACACCCTTAGAGCTCGGTATCTTCATCTTGAGGTAAGCATAGTGGGGGACCGCCATGAACTTGGCCAAGGCGGGTCGGCCAAGCAAGGCATGATAAGGGCTATCCAGGTCCACCACCTCGAACCAGATTGCTTCCCGGCGGAAATGATCCTTGCCCCCAAAGAGTACATCGATCTTGAGCTTGCCGATGGGGGCGCAGGACAATCCGGGTACGATGCCGTGGAACACCGTTCGAGTCGGCGCAAGTTGCTTGGCCTTGACGCCCAGCTTCTCCATGGTGTCGCGGTATAGGATGTTGATGCTGCTTCCGTCGTCGATCAGCACGCGGGAGAAGCGTGCGGCGCGCGTATCCGTAGCGAGGGTGGCCTCCAGGACCAATGCGTAGGAGCCGGGGCAGGGCATCACCTCTGGGTGGTCGGCCCGGCTCCAGCTGATGGGTTTCTCCGACCAGTGCATGTGGCCGGCTGGGTCGGTAGCGGCCATGTTGACCTCCTATTGCTCTCGGCGCTTGCCGCGCCGGTCTTCGGGCTGGCTCGTGAAGATGACATAAGACGCTTGCTCGTCGGGGAACTCGTCCTGCACGACATCGACCGCGGGCCGGGCGGCTTTGGGCGGCGGAGCCGGCGGCGGCGGGCCGGCAGGCGGAGTCGGCGTGAGCCCTTCGCCCTTCGAGATTCGGGCGAGCCAGTTGCATTTGCGGGTCGTGTGGTTGGACGGCTTCGCGCCGCTATGGAATTTGCACGGGGCATCAAGGGTTTGCTCGTAGGAGAAGGCCGGCTGCCAAGCCGGCCGACCGCCCTTAGGCTTCTTGGGCGCGGGCCGTCCTTCAGGCGGCGCGTCTTCGACCGTGGCCACCTGCCGACTGGCGGGAGGCGGCGCAGGGCCCTTGCGTTTTTGATCGTTCTGGTGTTGGCGTCGGCCGCCGTCTCCAGCCGGCGCTTTGGGCGCCGGATTGAGTACCTTTCCGGATGCGTCCACCCGGAGCTCGGTCTTCATCGAGGAGTCGGCGGTGGCGTACTTGTCGGCGATGTTTAGGAGCTGGTCGAGGGTAGTCGGCTCATCGCAGAGAAGCTTGTGCTTGAGGAGGGTGCCCTCTCGGCACCCGGCGGTGAAGTATTCGATGGCTTGCACCTCGTGCACCCCCTCACAGGAGTTGCGGAGCTCGGCCCGACGCGTCAGGTAGTCGCGAGTGGACTCGGCTGGGCCCTGTACACACAGGGAGAGCTGTCTGGGCTTGGGAGCCCGCTTGTAGGTGCTGGTGAAGTTGCGAACGAAGGCCTCAGTGAAGTCCACCCAGCTGTTGATGCTGAGCGGCTTAAGGCTGTTAAGCCAAGTCTGCGCCGTGCCCTGCAGCATGAGGGGCACGTACTTTACGGCAACGCGCCGGTTGCCATTGGCGATGCTGACGGCTGTGGAGTAGTCGGTCAGCCAGTCTTCCGGCTTCACCGAGCCGTTGTACTTAGGCGTGTCTCTTGGGAGCGAGAACCCTTTGGGGAAGGGCTCGTCGCGGATGCGGGGGCCGAAGCAAGGCGGGCCGACATTGTCTCCTTCTTCTAGCGCCAGAGATCGGGCCAGGCGGTCGATCCGGTGGCGGGCGTCGTTTTCGCCGATTCCCTCCCGGCGACCAAGCCGGCCGCTGAGAGTCGGGTGAGCCACGGGAGGCGGGGTAGGATATCTTTCTCCGCGAGTTCGAGGCGGAGGCGGGGTGCCCCGCCATTCCATGGCTCGGGGGTGGTAGGATCGACATATGCCAACGGGTGGCTTATCATTGCGGGGGCCAAAAGAACGTCGCCGGTGCCTGGAAACGGGATGAGGCGTAGACATGCACGCCGGCGAATCTTACCCAGCTTCAGGGCTCTCCGGGGAGATAACACCCCTACTGCTGCTCTGCGGGGTCTCCGCATGGTTACTAAGTTCACAGGTGGCTACAATGCTCCTTGAGCTGTTTGGGATGGAAGGAGGAAGAAGGGCTTAGCACAGCCTGCCTCTTCTCCTTGTAAGTGTCTATGTCTAGAAAAAGAGTTCAACCCTTTGCATGGGTTCACCGGGGGGTTTATATAGGCCTACCCCCCGGGGGTACAATGGTAATCCGACTGGGCGCGAGGCCCAGCTGTCTGTGACTATGCTCGCCGGCTTCTCCGCCGGCTTCTGGGGCCCGCCGGCTGGTGGGTCCCGCTGACTGCCGGCTCCTGGGACGACAGGCCGGCCCCACCGGCCAGGGCCTTGTCGGCGGCCGGTTACTGTTGCTCCGTGTTTGTTGGCGCAGGCTTGGTCGGGGTAAGCGTGGCTACAGTAACGCCGCCCTGGCGGGCGATTACTGTAGCCCCGCCGCACCTTGTCTTCTTAATGGGCGTCTCCTTCGGGGAAGGCGGCAGGCCGGCTGCGCGAAGCCGGCCCTCTGTCTTGCTGGCTTGAGAGGAGGCGTGGCCGCCTTCGGCATCTCTCTGCCCGAAGGGGCCCACCGCCTCGGGGGCCACACTGGCGGCCCGTCGTGGACGGCGTCAGAGCCGCCGAGGCTACAGTGCCGCGCCGGGCGGGCCCCAGTTGCCCGCACGACGCGCTGTACCAGGCGTGCTCCGGGTTTTGGGGGTGGCAGGCTCCACTGTAGCCACGCCCCGCTTCATCATTGCAGAGTGGACGCGTACATCGCGGGTACGGCGTTGACTGCTTTATCGGAGCCGGCCCTGCGATAGCCGGCCGTGCCATAGCCGGCCTTGCCGCAGCCGGCCATGTCGTAGCCGGCCCTCCATAGTTTTATTTGCGGGGGTAGAAAGAGCGGGCCGCCCCCCAAGCCGGCTAGGAAGTTAGCCGGCTAGGGGGGAGCCGGCCTAAGTCTTGAGTCTTCTTATGAGCCGGACGGGCTCACAATTTTTCTGAGGGGCCAGGGGAAGCCGGCTGGGCTACCCGTGGCTATTTACCCCGACAGTAGTCCCCGAAGGCGGGCAAGCTTCACGGCAGACGGAAGGACGGGAAGCTAGGCCGGCTTCATACCGTGAGGAGCCGACTGCGTCGTTGCAGCCGGCTTCAGAACGCTTTTCTTTATTAGGGCGACCGTGGTTGACCCGTGGGCCGGCCGCGGGCCCCACGACGAGCCACGTGGCGGGGAAATCCTGCCGTCGCACGCACGCGACGGGACGCCGCCGCAGGCCCGGGCCCGCCACTCCCTGGCCTCGGCCCGGGCGCAGATCTTCTATGGCCCGAGGGGGCTGCTCGCCTCCCCGCGGCCGTTACCCCGCGTCATCAAGGCGCGTAATTAACGCGAGCGTGGGGGAGATGGGCACGATCGATCCCCACGATCCCCCACGCCGCGCCTCCTCGTCTCCGGCGCACGCGCCTACAAGTAGGAGGGGAGGGGGAGAGGCACGGGCCTGTTCGCTCCCCCGCTCCCCATCCCCCCTGCTCTTCTTCTTGCTCGACGCAGCTTCGCGCCGTAGACCTCCCACGTCGCCATGTCGCTGGCCTTGTCGAGCTCGTGGGACGGGTCCAACGTCCACGACGAGCACATCGAGTTCCTCCGCCAGACCCGGCGTCTGCCCGCCGCCGACCTCGTGCAGGTGCGCCTGGCGCCCGCGAAGGAGGTCTCGCCGGCGCCGGAGGAAGGCGAGCGCGTCGTCTTCCGCACGCACTTCCTCCGGGGCTTCGGCTTCCCGGCGAGCAGTTTCATGCGATCATTTCTCGAGTTCTACAATCTTCAACCACACCACGTCACGCCCAACGCGGTGCTCCAACTCTCGGCCTTCGTCACGCTCTGCGAAGGGTACTTGGGGGTGCTGCCGACGCTGGAGCTCTGGGCGGAACTGTTCCAGAACAAGCTCGGCAACGTCTCCGCCGGCGTGCCGGCTCCCTGCGGCGCCTTCATCGCGATGAAGAGGGCCTGCGACGACAACCCCTTCCCCCACATTCCTCTGATCCAGTCGGTCAAGCTGTGGCAGAAGTCTTACTTCTACGTCAAGAACGTCGCCCGGCACGGCGACTACGTCAATCTGCCGGCTTACGTAGCCGGCCCGCCGACTGGGAAGCGGCGGACCTGGGGCTACCGGTCGAAGTCCCTGTCTCCAGCGGGGAACGCTTCCATCTCCCGGCTTCGGGTGATGATCCAGTCGGAGGGTCTGCTTGTGTCCGACTTGGTAACCGCCTTCGTCGAGCGCCGGATCTTGCCTCTCCAAAGCCGGCCGCACATGATGTGCCAGATGAGCGGCCGGTTCGATCCCTGCCGGCTGAGTACCTGGGAGATGCCGCACGCCGAGGTGGCTCTGATGGCGAACTACGTCGCCAACTTGAAGCTCACCGACGAGTGGCAATTCGGCAAGGCGCCATACTCCCGCGCCCAGCCTCCGCCTGTGGTAAGCTTTTCCTCTCGTCGTCTGCCGGCTTGGGTTAGCCGGCCTCTGACCAGGCGACCATTTTTCTCTTTTTCCTTTATCAGAATCCTCTCCTCCCGCTGCCAGCCGGGGCAGCCGGAGTCGACCGGGAGTACGCCCCGGACCGCACGGTGGATGACCCCGACGACCCGGATCTCTCTGCCATCGCCATGGAGGACGCCGCCACGGGGGGTGCCGCCGAGCTCGGCGGCACCGGGCTCTCGGCCAGCTTCGACGACTGGCCGGACGACTTTGAAGCCGGAGAACTCCCGCGCCGCCAGCCGGCAACCGACTGCCGCGGCACGAGCTCGTCCGCCGCGCCGACTGCCGGTGGCGGGAAGGGAAAACGCCGGGCCGCGCTCCCGCTCTTCGGAAGCCGGCCGAAGAAACCGAAAGCCTCCGCCGCGGCCACGAAGCGCGAGGAGGCGGCGGCGAAGGCGGCCCACTTTCGGAAGGCGGTGAAGAAGCCCCCGTCAGTTTCCGCGTAAGTCTAGTAGCCGCCTGCATGCTTGTTATTGTGAAGCCGCCTGCATGCTTGTTATTGTGAAGTTTTCTTTCCTTGAATGTTTTCTGATTTCCTGAGCAGGGCGCC
Source organism: Triticum monococcum (assembly GCA_034509565.1). Classification (NCBI taxonomy): domain Eukaryota; kingdom Viridiplantae; phylum Streptophyta; class Magnoliopsida; order Poales; family Poaceae; genus Triticum; species Triticum monococcum. The sequence continues at coordinate 566,576,807 of CM067841.1, read as the reverse complement.
GCTCTCCCTCGAGAGAGGCCCAGCCGCCTGCATGATTTTTTTCGAAATTTTTTTTGAAATTTTTTTATTTTCAAATTTCTGAATTATTTTAACCTCTAGTCTGTAATCACCACCCCTCATCACTTCTCAATTTATCCTTTAATCACCCCTCATCATTCCAAATCATCTAACTTCCCGACCGGTCACCCATCCCTCTCACTACTCTAGCCCAAGCACGCTTAACTTCCGGGTTCTATTCTCCCACGCTCCAAGTCTGCACTTGTTGTTTTCCTGACAATAGTAAGATGTCAATCCTATTAACCTTTAGGAATTTTGCTTGAGCATGAAGTGACACATTTCACTGTTTGAGTTTGAAACTATTGTTTTAAAAAACAATAATTATTTAGTAACACTAATATTTCTTGAATAATTAGTTTGACCATTGTTTGACCACAGTTTGACCACAGTTTGACCACAGTTGACCACAGTTTGACCAGATTTGACCAAAATTGAAAAAATTAAAATAATTATTTAGTAACACTAATATTCTGGAATAATTAGTTTGACCATTGTTTGACCATAGTTTGCCCACTGTTTGAATACTTTTCAATTTTTTCCACTCTAAATCTTAAAAGCCCCGTAACTTTTTTTCTATTAGGTTTTTGAGGATTTTGAAAATGTTTAACGGGGTTCCGAGTTAGTATGCAAAAGTTATGCCCATTTTTACAAATTTCAGAGAGATTTTGCAAATAAAGTCAAAATTCACATTTGCAAATTTTCCCAACAACTAGACCACATATCACATGAGAAACTTATTTTCTTTTATTTTTTTGACATTTCCATTATTTTCTTTTATTTTTTTTAAAACTGAAAAGGCGATCCACCGGGGGGGGTAGAGTTTGAAAATGGGACCTTTAGTACCGGTTCGTGGCACGAACCGGGACTAAAGGTCTCAACCCCATTAGTTCCGGTTCGTGCCTCAAACCGGGACTAAAGGTTTAATCTTTAGTCCCGGTTTGAGGCACGAACCGGGACTAAAGGTCATCGCACCCTTTAGTCCCGGTTCGTGGCTTAAACCGGGACTAAAGGGCCCTAGTGAACCGGGACTAATGCCTTAGCCGCACGAACCGGAACCAATGCTCACATTAGTCCCGGTTCTAGACTGAACCGGGACTAATGGGCTGAGCCGGCCTGGACCATAGCCCTGTTTTCTACTAGTGTATGTGGGAGCCAATATGAGCATCCAGGTTCCGCTATTGGTTATTGACCGGAGATGTGTCTCGGTCATGTCTACATTGTCCTCGAACCCGTAGGGTCCGCACGCTTAAGGTTTCGATGACAGTTATATTATCAGTTTATTAGTTTTGATGTACCGAAGTTAGTTCGAAGTCCCGGATGTGATCACGGACATAACGAGGAGTCTCTAAATGGTCGAGACATAAAGATTGATATATTGGATGGCTATATTCGGACACAAGAAGTGTTCCAGGGAAGTTTCGGATAAAACCAGAGTATCGGGGGGTTACCGGAACCCCCCGGGGGGTTAATGGGCCTCATGGGCCTAAAGTGGAGAAGAGGAGGGGCGGCCAGGGTAGGCCGCCCGCCCCCTCCCCCCCTAGTCCGAATTGGACAAGGAGGGAGGGGCGGCGCCCCCCCCTTTCCTTCCTCTCCTCTCTCCCTTCCTTCCCCCTCTCCTACTTGGACAAGGAAAAGGAGGGAGTCCTACTCCCGGTAGGAGTAGGACTCCTCCCTAGCGCGCCTCATCATGGCCGACCGACCCTCCCCCTTGCTCCTTTATATACGGGGGCAGGGGGGCACCTCTAGACACAACAATTGATCCTTGAGATCTCTTAGCCGTGTGCGGTGCCCCCCTCCACCATAATCCTCGATAATATTGTAGCGGTGCTTAGGCGAAGCCCTGCGATGGTAGAACATCAAGATCGTCACCACGCCATCGTGCTGACGGAAGTCTTCCCCGACACTTTGCTGGATCAGAGTCCGGGGATCGTCATCGAGCTGAACGTGTGCTGGAACTCGGAGGTGCCGTAGTTTCGGTGCTTGATCGGTTGGGCCGTGAAGACGTACGACTACATCAACCGCGTTGTTATAACGCTTCCGCTTTCGGTCTACAAGGGTACGTGGACAACACTCTCCCCTCTCGTTGCTATGCATCACCATGATCTTGAGTGTGCGTAGGAATTTTTTTGAAATTACTACGTTCCCAACAGTGGCATCCGAGCCTAGGTTTTATGTGTTGATTTTATATGCATGAGTAGAACACAAGTGAGTTGTGGGCGATATAAGTCATACTGCTTACCAGCATGTGATCCTTTGGTTCGGCGGTATTGTTGGATGAAGCGGCCCGGACCGACATTATGCGTACGCTTACGTGAGACTGGTTCTACCGACGTGCTTTGCACACACGTGGCTGGCGAGTGTCAGTTTCTCCAACTTTAGTTGAACCGAGTGTGGCTACGCTCGGTCCTTGCGAAGGTTAAAACAACACCAACTTGACAAACTATCGTTGTGGTTTTGATACGTAGGTAAGATTGATTCTTGCTTAAGCCCATAGCAGCCACGTAAAGCTTGCAACAAACAAAGTAGAGGACGTCTAACTTGTTTTTGCAGGGCATGTTGTGATGTGATATGGTCAAGACATGATGCTAAATTTTATTGCATGAGATGATCATGTTTTGTAACCGAGTTATCGGCAACTGGCAGGAGCCATATGGTTGTCGCTTTATTGTATGCAATGCAATCGCGTTGTAATGCTTTACTTTATCACTAATGTCACATCCCTAGTTCTATTAATGCCTAGTGCTAGCATCTGGTGTTGCATCATGTTTAAATTTCAGTTAAACCTGAAATGGGGATTGCCTAAACCCTAGCACCAAATGAATTCAACTAGGTTCAATAAAAAAATATTTTCAATGACCCAGATTGCCCTTTAGGAAAGTTCATGATTTTTGTTAAAGGTAAAAACCTATACCAAAAGTCATGCACATATTTCTAGGCCATTCTGGATTTTTGAACTAAATCATATAGTATTTGAATTTGGGCATTTAAATACTATAAAACAATTTAAATGTTCAAATAATCCTAAACTGAAATGTTCCATGTTGGATATATTCCAAACAGTGGCCATGAGCAGTTTGGAGATTTTTGAGTGTGCCTAAGTATTTTTAATAAAGCCCAGAACAAAATAACAAAATAGAAAAGAGAAATAAAATAGAAATGGAGAGAGAGAAGGACTACCTGGCCCACCTACCTGAAGCCGGCCCAGCTCACTGGCCCAGCCCAACAGGGGCTCCTCCTTGTCGTCTTCCCCTTGCCAGGAGGACGAGCACGCGGCCGGCGCGCGCGAGCACGCGCCCGGCCACCTCCTGCTTGCTCGCCGCTGCTGGAGACTACCCCGAGCGCCACGACACCCCCTGGACCCCCTCAATCTTCCCCTCACTCCCTGGTTCTCTCTCCCTCTCTGTTTCTCTCCTCGCAGCCGCCCGAGAACGCCATCGTCGCCGCCGACGTGCACCACCGCAACCACCGCCTCCCCCTCAATTCCCTGACTGGCTCAAGAGCTCCGCCTCGTCGGCCTAGACCTCTCCACCGAGCCACGCGGCACCAGACGCCTTCGAACACCGTCACCATGGTCGTCTTCTTCCTCGGGCATCCGAGATCGCCGGCGACCGCACCTCGTCTCCAGCACGTCCCCGAGCCCGCTGAGACCGCCACACGACTCCCTATGAGCTCCTGATTCTTTCCCCGTGCTCGCCCCTCCATTCCCGTCCCCTAGCTCCATCTTCCACCACGGCTGAAGCTCGCCGGCGCCGTGCCTCATCGCCGTCGTGGCCAGAGCCACAGTGGCTTGAAGTCGGGCACACCACCGTGCTCCACACCTCACCAGGAGCACGTAGCACACACCAGCGCCTTCCCTAGCGCCCTACATCGCCTAACCCGCCGTTGGCCGAACTCCGGCCGCCGCTGTCGAGCTCGCCGGGGTCGTTTCCGGCGTCCCCGTGTCCAACAACTCGCACCACTGGATGCGGCAGCTCCCCAGCTACGCATAGCACGTCTCCGCCGTCGATTTGGTCGCCGGAGGACCAAATCCGAGCCCCACCACCGTCTCGGGCTTCGCCGGCGACGAGCCGCGGGTCAACTCCGGCGAGTTGACCCGGGGGTTTGACCCCGTCTGACCAGGGTTTGACCACCCTGGGTCACTGACGCGTGGGGCCAGCCCTACTAATTAACCCAGATTAGTGTTAATTTATTTAGTTAGTTTAGTTAGCCTCTGACATGTGGGCCCAGGACTTAACTAAACTAGATTAGGTTTAGTTGAATTTTTAATTAACCTTGTTAGTTAACTATATCACTGACGTGTGGACCCCACACGTCAGCATTGACCTGGACCGAGCTGTTGACCTGCTGACGTCACTGTGAGGTCATGCTGATGCAATAATTCCTTTTTGGAATTTAAATAAATCTTAAATGATTTATTTATTCCAGAAAATGCCCAAAACTTCTAAAAATCATAGAAATTAAACCATAACTCAAAATGAAATAATTTATATATGAAAAATTATCAGAAAAATTCAAGGAATCTGTTTATGGCATTTTCATGCATGTTTGAACAAGTTAACCTCACTGTTTAGTCCAAAACATGATAATGCACTATTTGAATTCATAGTTTGAATTTGAATTTGAACCTAGTGTTCAAACCAACTCCATTTAACTTGTTGCTAGTTGCATTAGCTCAATCAACATTATCATGCATCATGTTGTGCATTGCATTGACTATGTTCTTCCTTGTTTGCTGGTAATTGTCCCCTCTTGGTAGACGCTGCACCGACTCTGTGATCGTTGACACTGATGAAGACTCAATGTTATCTTCAGAAGTGCCAGGCAAGCACAACCCCCTTGTTCATCCCGATACAAGCCCACTCTCTCGCTCCTGCTCTCTTTTACTGCATTAGGACAACAACGATTCATCTGTTACTTTTTGCGGTAGTTGAACCCCTTATCCTCTGCATGACCTGTCATTGCCACAGTAAATAGATGAAACCCACTAGCATGAGTAGGAGTTGTTTGAGCCCTGATGTGCCTACTCATTCATGCTTGTTTGTCATGCCTGCTACTCCTTAGAGTTGAGTCAGGTCTGATTCATCGGGGATGGATCGGAGGTGTGAAAACATGTCCTACTGTGTGTGAGCTAAGTGTGTGAACACGTTTTGGTAAAGGTAGAGGTGAGAGGCCATGTAGGAGTACATGGTGGGTTGTCTCATTGAAACCGTCCTCAGGAACTGAGCTCTGTGTTTGTGATCCATGAAACAACTACTACCACACATTGGGCCCTGAAATATGACCCCGCTCGACTTACTGACCCCTCTCGCTTCTGTCCAGGAGTTGCAACTAGTTTCTGGTGTTTGTAGGACATGTGTTGGCGGCCGTGCGTAGCGCTGACCCTAGGGGTGGGCTATGATGCGGTAGATACACTGTGGCCGGGTATGCCGGGCGCCCGTTTGGCGTCTCGGGACCCTGTACACATCGTTTGGGGCCGTTGAGGACACCCCGGCCAGATTTCCTTGCGGATGGAACCTGAATAGGCGATAAACCTGGACTAGAGACTTGGGAGGTTAGTCAGGTCGTGGTCTACACCCACGTCGGTTTTCGCTTGAAGTCTGCCGAGCACGTGTCGTGTGCAGACGCTAAGTGGTGGAAACATGTGTGACGAAGTACACCCCTGCAGGGTTATAAATGATCTATTCGAATAGCCGTGTCCGCGGTAAAGGACTTCTGGGTTGCCTATAACAGTTCATAGACAAGTGAAAGTGGATACTCTAAAACTCGCAAGATAAGTGTGAGTGCTATGGATGGCCTTCTCGTAGGGAGACGAGAGCGGATCCATAGTGGTGTATTGAATGGTGAATATGTGGACTCGTGTGCGCCACCTCAAAAGAGTTGCTTACAGTCGTAGTTCAGATAGCCACCGAGTCAAAGCTGGCTTGCTGCAGTTAAACTCCACCACCCCCCCTTTTGTTCATACCGATGCATATGTAGCTAGTTCTGATGTAAGTCTTGCCGAGTACCTTTGTACTCACGCTTGCTTAATTTATGTTTTGCAGAGAGACTTCAGTCTCGCTAGTAGTTCCACGTGGACTTCGACGTTTAGCTTGATACATCAGCTACGATCTTGTGCCCTCGGCAGGATCTGGTAGATAGTCAGGCTTCTTAGCCTTTTTCATTTGTAGATGTCTGTTCTCAGACATGTTAAGCTTCCGCATGTGCTTTGACTTGTATGCTATGATTGTTGGGTCATGAGACCCATGTTTGTAATATCTCGCTCCTCGGAGCCTAATGAATAAATACTTGAGTTGTAGAGTTATGTTGTGATGCCATGTTGTATTTACACATATCGAGCATATTGTGTGTATGATTGAAATGCTTGGTATGTGTGGGATCCGACAATCTAGTTGTTTATCCTTGGCAGTCTCTCTTATGGGGAAATGTAGTCTAGAGCTTCCATGAGCCATAGTAGTCCGCTACAGCCCGGTTCACCGGAGTCCTGTTAGCCCAGCACTACTGCTCAGGACACTTGACTGGCCGGCATGTGTTTCACTTTGTTCATGTGTCTGTCCCTTCGGGGAAATGTCACGCGGTGACATCCAGAGTCCTGCTTAGCCTGCTTTAGCTCGGGTTTCCGGAGTCCTGTTAGCCCAGTGCTATAGCCCGGATTCACACGCTGCTGACCGACACGCTCGATGTGAATCATGTATGCCTGTCCCCATAGGTTAGTGCCACTTTGGGTTCATGACTAGCCACATCGGCCTGGGTTCTCTGTCATATGGATGCTAGCGACACTATCATATACGTGAGCCAAAAGGCACAAATGGTCCCGGCCCATGGTAAGGCGACACCCGTGGGATACCGTGCGTGAGGCTGCAAAGTGATATGAGGTGTTACCGGCTAGATCGATGTGACTTGGAATCGGGGTCCTGACAGCGTTGGTATCAGAGCCTGACTGCCTGTAGGATTACCAAGCCAAAATGGTCGAAGTCAAGTCTAGAAATGCTTTAGTTATGTAAGGGAATTGATTGTGGAAGGGAACGTAGGCTCTTTTTACTCCTTATCCTCATGACCTTCTGATCTGAGTCATCTTATCCTTCCTACGGGGTTAAGAACTAGGTTTCTCTTCTATCTCTCAGGATGACGTGTTACTAAACTGTAGTTGCCTAGGATTGTTGAGTTAAAGCCTCAGTTCAGTTCCTACTACTTCCATATGTTCATAGCTGGCACCAGAACCTTGATATGATGTTGTTGAGTGGTTATGCCACCATTTTTGCAGGATGTCTCAAATCATTTTGAGCATTTACAGCCGTTATGCTGTCCGAGTCATCCCAAGTTTCTAAATAGTCTGATGCATTTGCAAATCCCTTCTTTCCATTCTCGATATTCCTTTGGGTCAGATTAACCACACTAATCGTCAAGTTGAGGTACTCCGTTGCCTCGGCATATATGTTGGAGCTATTATTATGACCCTAGGTGTCTTAGAGGATCACCTAGTAATCTAGACATGTTTTGTGTTCCCAGTGTGATGATTCTGGCCATCATTCTCGAAAGCATCCCGTGATGCTATTAGTTAGTAGGCATTATTTTCCTGGGTATTTGAACCCGAGATTCACCCTACTTACTTCATGTTGATAGTGTTTGCTCGTTCCTTTAGGTTATTAGTAACCTTTGCATCAGTCCTCGAGGTCCGTGGTATATCCTTCTTCCAATTATCATGAACCATTCTTGGCAGGAGTTCTTTTGAACCAAAAGGTCACGACAGAGTGCTCCTGATGAGTTCCTCATTCTATGTTGTGACTCTGCCAACCCTACCTTTCTGCATGGGTTATCCGAAAGAAATATGTTGAACTCGTTCGACATACTAATCTATGCATCCACAACTCAGAAAGTTATATGTACCTTTGAGTTGTCCCCCTTCCGTTATATTCCGATCTTCGTCTATCAATTGATAGTGAGGAATATGTATGCATTCGTGTTCATCGATGCCTAGTATTCTTGTGGTTCGTCAAGCCGTTCTATTTCAGAATGACTGGGAGAAACAAACTCCAGTACCTCATCCATATCCAGGGTTGGGTCAAAGCAGTTGTATTCCGCAGATCAAATGGCAATCCATCTTTTGCTCTGTTCTACCTTGGAGTGTTACCATCTTTATGTTGAGAATGTCATGAGAATTGCACCACCTCTTATGAATTCTTGACGCAGTGATACTTCTCGCTATCATTATTCATTCCTCGGTCCCGTGTTGTTGCAACCGGAATGCCGGCAAGTGAGTCGTGATGTGTGAAATCAATACCCCTAGCAACTCCGTTGCTTGGTAGTTAATGTACAATATTCTCTTTCTTAGCGTGTTGGTTATTGAATCATCATTCTAAGATAGATTGTGCTACCTAGTCCTTATCTCCTGGTGCACTCTTCGAGCAATGAGTTAGGATTTTGCCAAACCCTTGCTCTATCGATCATATCGTCTTGCCCTGAAAAGCAAGATTGATCTCGAACTTAGTATCATATAAGTGGTTCGTGATGTTCCGATTATCTTCTCGGAAGTATTATCTGGTTATCACCTGACCGCTATGTTGAGTTCGTGATCATGTTGGTTTTCCTCCAACCACCCATTCTCCAAGAATCTGTGTTGGATACCCCTGAGCTAGTTGGTTAAGCTTAACAACAACTTGGAGAGTTGGAAGATAAAAGCTTGTCTGACTTAGTTCATGTTAAGGGATATCTTTGTGTTTATGCGTGTGTTGAAGAAAGATGATATCTTCACCAATTGGTCCTCGTGATCGGTTGTTGGATCTATTATCTTGTCCAAACCTTGATTTGAGTGTGGGCTATCGTCAAATCAAATCAGACCCAACGATGTTCGTAATGTTGTCTTACTTGCGATTGTCCCTCGAGCATACACCATTATATCTTTGGTCTGACCAATACTATCACATTGTTCACATAGTGGTGGAAGTCCAGTGATATGGAAATTCCGATGACTTGCTATTCAGCCCATCAGCGGCATTTTGTCTCCTCCATGATTGTGTTGAACATCCAGCTGGTGTTGGAAACTTTATAGGCATTGCCCTCATGTCCCGATCATGAAGCATATGTCTGGTTGAAAGATGTGACTTCCTCTAATTCATGTGCATCTGATGTAAGTTGCCACCTTGAATTCGAGAAAGTTTGTTTTTGCTTCCTCTGGAATCATCCCAAGTTAGTCATGCATGTGCGAAGTATTCTATGGTCTGACAGACTAATCATCTACATTCTATACGTATCCCTAGCACACCAAGCCACTGATTGATTTGTTCAAGGAGAAGAAGTTTCTTCTTACGGGTTAGACCTACGCAAGGACTTCGATATCCTCGTTGATGGTTCCCCCTGAACTCAGTAGTGTTTCATTTTAAGACTACCAGGTGACCATGCTTGTCTAGGACAACGTGCTCACATGCTTGTAGCAGAACCAGCTCATGTTTTGGAGCTTACTACCATAGTTCATTCCCCCGAGAATCTCGCAACGTCGTCTCGTCGATTTGTGTTGCAAACCTTCATTTTCCTTTCTAGACTGGATGAGTCTGGAATATCCTGTCACCAACCAGATCTGAATCTCAGGCAGATATGATGGTTGGAGCATTTTCCAAGAACTATAATATTGGTCTCTCGATAACCGGTAAAGTGGATGTCATGGCCAACACATCCAGCCGGAAGACCTATTATTGTAGTATCTCGATCGAAGAAAGTTGGCCACCTTCCCATGAGGATTTCTTAGGATTTACCTCCGTAGTTAATCCTTACGGATTCTTGAGCTTCCGAAGTCCGACCTTTACTTGATGTCCTAGATACCAAACCGTATCAATAAATGGGATACACTAGCACATGAAGGAGAACATTAGAAGCGGACTGCTATATGTCTCTCGGTCGATCATCCAGATTTCTTTCCCTTGGCCTCGCCAAGGTGAAATATGAGAAAGTGTCATCTTCCTTTGCGCCCGCATTATCCATCACTATTCATCATGGTAGTAAGATGTGTTCCCAGGATCCTCGGCACGGATGTTGGTAAGACCTTGATGAGTATGGAAATGCTCAAGTTCTTGAGAGCACGCTCAGACACTAGGTTCTGATGTTGTCGTTAACTGGAATGTGCCTCCGTTCTCTCAGTTGTTCGATAGCCATCCAATTGGTGGAATCACCTTTGCCGGTGAACCTTCTCCCCAGTTACTAGAACCATTCCCAACATTTGCATTTTGTTCCCAGCTTGCACCTCAGTAGTTGTTGTTCATGATCATCTTCAAAAGTGGACTTACCATAGGTCCCATCCATTTCCGATGATAAGCAAAAATCATTCATTGCGTTGTCTTCAACAAGGTAGTCCACATCATCCATCCTAGTCCAAGTATGCCATCTCTTCAAGCTATCTCAAACGATCAATTGTAAATTGCCTGAAGCTGGTATGAAGAGTTTCAACGATCTCTGAATCAAAAGTAATTCTTTTTGACACTTAAGGGAATATTTTTGCGAGTCACTTTCCTTAAGATGTCTCGTTATGGTATCATGGCAATTATCTCCTCGCTACTTTGAAACCATGCATCATCCTACTTAAGCGTGGAATTGTTGCCTACCAAATTTGAACCTTTATCATCCGCTTCTTTCCATCACCCCTTTTGTGTGTTTTGTGTCTCAGCTCAAGAGATGTTTTATATCTCACTCCATGAGTTGATCTTGAGTGCTCGATCTCCGAGGAGATCAATTTCTGTAGAATTTCTTTCTGCCGTCGTCATGCTGGATGAAGATCCCGAAAGCAAAGACGTCAAGATCAAGATGACGAAATGAATTAACATCCTCGGGAAGGGCAGTTGGATCGAGAAGACTACGATAGTCTTGTGACCCCCCCTTCCTTCTTACCTCACGTCTTGAATCTCGGGCCGAGATTCTTGTTTAGTGGGGGTGAGTTGTCACATCCCTAGTTCTATTATTGCCTAGAGCTAGCATCTGGTGTTGCATCATGTTTAAATTTCAGTTAAACCTGAAATGGGGATTGCCTAAACCCTAGCACCAAATGAATTCAACTAGGTTCAATAAAAAAATATTTTCAATGACCCAGATTGCCCTTTAGAAAAGTTCATGATTTTTGTTAAAGGTAAAAACCTTTACCAAAAGTCATGCACATATTTCTAGGCCATTCTGGATTTTTGAACTAAATCATATAGTATTTGAATTTGGGCATTTAAATACTATAAAACAATTTAAATGTTCAAATAATCCTAAACTGAAATGTTCCATGTTGGATATATTCCAAACAGTGGCCATGAGCAGTTTGGAGATTTTTGAGTGTGCCTAAGTATTTTTAATAAAGCCCGGAACAAAATAACAAAATAGAAAAGATGTCAGGACCCCGATCCTAGGTCACACCGATCTAGCGTGTAACACATCATATCACTTTGTGGCCTCACGCACGGTATTTCCACGGGTGCCACCTTACCTGGCCCGGGACCGTTTGCGCCTTTTGGCTCACGTATATGATAGTGTCGCTAGCATCCATATGACAAAGAACCCGGGCCGACATGGCTAGTCGTGAACCCAAAGCGGCACTACCCCATGGGGACAGGAATACATGAATCAACCTGGAGCATGTCGGTCAACAGCGTGTGAATCCGGGCTGTAGCACTGGGCTAACAGGACTCCGGTAACCCGGGCTGTAGCAGGCTAGGCAGGACTCCGGATGTCACCGCGTGACATTTCCCCGAAGGGACAGACATAGGAACGAAGTGAATCACATGCCGGCCAGTCAAGTGTCCTGAACAGTAGTGCTGGGCTAGCAGGACTCCGGTGATCCGGGCTGTAGCGGACTACTATCGCTCAGAAGCACTAGACTACATTTCCCCATATGATAGGCTGCCAAGGATAAACAACTAGATAGTCGGATCCCACACATACCAAGCATTTCAATCATACACAATATGCTCGATATGTGTGAATACAACATGGCATCACAACATAACTCTACAACTCAAGTATTAATTCATTAGGCTCCGAAGAGCCAGATATTACAAGCATGGGTCTCATGACCCAACAATCATAGCATACAAATCAAACACATGCGGAAGCTTAACATGTCTGAGTACAGACATCTATAAATGAAAAAGGCTAAGACGCTTGACTATCTACCAAATCCTGTCGAGGGCACAAGATCGTAGCTGAGGTATCAAGCTAAATGTCGAAGTCCACGCGGAACTACTAGCGAGACTGAAGTCTCTCTCAAAACATAAATTAAGCAAACATGAGTACAAAGGTACTCAACAAAAGGGGGTGGTGGAGTTTAACTCCAGCAAGCCAGCTTTGACTCGGTGGCTATTCTGAACTACGATTGCAAGCAACTCTTTTGAGGTGGCGCACATGAGTCCACACATTCACCAATCAATACACCACTATGGATCCGCTCTCGTCTCCCTACGAGAAGGCCATCCATAGCACTCACACTTATCTTGCGAGTTTTAGAGTATCCACTTTCACTTGTCTATGAACTATGCAAGGGGTCCAAGTTTCCATATCCGAGGAATCCGGCTATTCGAATAGATAATGATAACCCTGCAGGGGTGTACTTCTTCACACACGCTCTCACCACTTATAGCCCTGTACACGTCATGTACCTCGGCAACCTTCAAGCGGAAACCGGGCGAGGGTGTCGGCCACGGCCTACCTAAACACCTAAGTCTCTAGTCCAGGTTTATCGCCTATTCGGGTTCCATCCGCGAGGAGATCCGGCCGGAGTTTCGCTCACAGCCCCAAACGATGTGTGCAGGGTTCCCGAGACACCAAACGGGCGCCCGGTACACCGTGCCACAGTGTATCTACCGCAACATAGCCCACCCCTAGGGTCAGCGCTACGCACGGCCGCCAACACATATCCTACAAACACCAGAAACTAATTGCAACTCCTGGACAGAGTACTAGGGTGATTAAGAAGCCGAGAGGGGCCATTGGTTTCGGGCCCAATGCGTGGTAGTAACTGTTCATGGATCACAGACACAAAACTCAGTTCCTGAGGACGGCTGCAATGAGACAACCCACCATGTACTCCTACATGGCCTCTCACCGCTACCTTTACCAAATCGTGTTCACACACTTAGCTCTCAACAGTAGGACATGTTTACACACCTCCGATCCATCCCCGATGAATCAGACCTGACTCAACTCTAAGCAGTAGCAGGCACGACAAACAAGCATGAATGAGTAGGCACATCAGGGCTCAAACAACTCCTACTCATGCTAGTGGGTTTCATCTATTTACTGTGGCAATGATAGGTCATGTAGAGGATAAGGGGTTCAACTACCGCAACAAGTAACAGATGAATCGTCGTTGTCCTAATGCAGTATAAGAGAGCAGGAGCGAGAGAGGGGGATTGTATCGGAATGAACAAGGGGGTTTTGCTTGCCTGGCACTTCTGAAGATAACATTGGGTCTTCATCAGTGTCAATGATCACATCGTCGGTATAACGTCTATCGAGAGGGGACAAATACCGGCAACAGAGAAAGAAATACAATCAATGCAATGCACGGTATGATGCATGATCATGACATGTCAATATGCTGTGGTTTGAGCTAATGCAACTAGCTATGATTTAAATGAGGTTGGTTTGAGTGCAAGATTCAAATTCCAACCCCATATATGATTATTTAAATGCCCTTTATTTGTTTTGTCCAAAACAGAGGACAAACATTGTTCAAACATGCATGAAAATGACATATTCAGATTCTTTGGATTTTTCTAATCATTTTACATATATAATTTATCTTATTTGGAGTTACGGTTGAATTACTATGAATTTTTGAAGTTTGGGGTATTTTCTGAAATTTATAAATCATTTCTGATTTATTTTAATTCCAGAAAAAGGTTTATGACGTCAGGGTGACATCAGCACCACGTCAGCAAGTCAACTGGTCGGTCCAGGTCAAACCTGACAGTCGGTCCCGCGTGTCAGTGTAATTTGTTAACTAAAATATTAATTAGCACTAATCCTAATTAGTCAGCAGGGTTGGGCCCTACCTGTCATTGACCCAGGGGTCAAACTGGGCCCACCCGTGGTCAAACGTGGTCGGCGGGGTCAACTCGCCGGCGTCGAGTCGCCGGCGAGGCCAGACGCGGCGGAGCAGCGTGGGTATCGCGCTCCGGCGACCAAAACGACGGCGGAGGCGTGCTGCATGCTGCTGGTGGACTCGCGCGTCGAGTGGTGTAGGCGGTGGGTGCGGGGGTGGCTGGAGATGACGCCGGCGAGCACGAATGCGGCGGCCGGCGTTCGGGTGTTCGCGGGATCGATGCTGCGGTGCACGGGAGGAGGAGCTGGTGGTGGCTACGGGCTCCTGGTGGTGCGTTGAGCACAAAGGTGGGCTTGGCTTCGAGCCACTTTGGGTCTAGCCACAACAGCGCCATGGCCGGCGGCGAGGAGCTCACGGCTCCAGTGGCTAGGCTAGTTAGGGGAAGAGATTCACTGCGGGGAGAAGGGGGAAATGCTCGGGAGCTCACAGGGAGGTCGATGAGTAGCTCAGCGGGCTCGGGGAAGCTTCTGCAACGGCGAATTGACGACGGCGATCTCCGGGCACCGGAGATGAAGACGACGACGCTCGGGTCGACTGGGGCCTCCTCTGGTCGCGTGCTTCGGGTGTGTAGCTCCACGGGGTCAGGGCGGAGCCCAGGGATGCGGAGAGGGAGCGAGGGGGTGGCTGTGGACGCGGTGGCAGCGAACGGCGGCGACGGCGCGTTCGGGTGTGTGTGAGAGATCGAGACAGGGGAGGGGATGAGGGCGAAGGAGAGTGCGAGAGAGGTCGGGGGCTGCGTGGCGTCGCGAGGGAGGGCCAGAGCGATGAGGGGGCAGCCAGGCAGGGTGGAGGTGGCGCGCGCGCGGCGAGCACACGCCCGGCGTCCTCCTGGCAGCAGCTGGAAGAAGACAAGGAAGGAGGTGGGCTGGGCCAACAGTGTTGGGCCACAGCTGGGCCGCCAGGTGAGCACTCTCTCTCTCTCTCTCTCTAATTTATTCTGTTTTCTATTTTTTTTGATCTGTTTTGAATTAGTAAAAATACTAACTCATTTTGTAAAATCCTGACAAAAATTGTGGGCACTATTTGAATTATTTCCAAAAGCCCCCAATTGTTTTCAGAAGTATTAGAGGATTTAAAATATTTATAGAATTTAAATGCCCCAATTCAAATACAATATGAGTTTATTCAAAAATCCATAAATGGCCAAGAAATATGCTCATCATTTTTGGCAGAGGTTTTCACCTTTATCAAAAATCATGAACATTTCCAAAGGCATTTTGGGTTCATTGAAGATTATTTTAAGTTGAACCTATTTGATTTGATCTGGTGCTAGGGTTTGAACAATCCCCATTTCAAGTTTAGAAGAAATTTAGACATGATGCAGCCACCAAGCTAGACCAAAACCAAAGTAGGACTAGGGATGTGACAGCTCACCCCCACTAAACAAGAATCTCGGCCCGAGATTCAAGACATGAGGTAAGAAGGAAGGGGGGGTCACAAAACTATCGCAGTCTTCTCGATCCAACTGCCCTTCCCGAGGATGTTGATTCATTTCGTCATCTTGATCTTGAGGTCTTTGCTTTCGGGATTTTCACCCAGCATGATGATGGCAGAAGGAAATTCTACAGAAATCGATCTCCTCGGAGATCGAGCACTCAAGATCAACTCATGGAGTGAGATATAAAACATCTCTTGAGCTGAGACACGAAGCACATATCAGAATCAACGAGAAGAAGCAGATGACAAGGTTCAATTTGGTACGCAACAAACCCACGCTGGAGTAGGATGATGCATGGTTTCAAAGTAGCGAGGGATAATTGCCATGATACCATAACGAGACATCTTAAGGAAGGTGACTCGCAGAATTATTCCCTTAAGTGGCAAAAAGAATTACTTTTGATTCGGAGATCATAGAAACTCTTTACACCAGCCTAAGGCAATCACAAATGATCAGTGGAAGGAGTTCGAAAGAATGACATACTCGGACTAGGATGGATGATGTGGACTACCTTGTTGAAGACAACGCAATGGATGATTTTTGCTTATCATCGGAAATGGATGGGACCTATGGTAAGTCCACTTTTGAAGATGACCATGAACAACAACGGCTGATGTGCAAGCTGGGAACAAAATGCAAATGTTGGGAATGATTCTAGTAACTGGGGAGAAGGTTCACCGGCAAGGTGATTCCACCAATCGGATGGCTATCGAACAACTGAGAGAACGGAGGCACATCCCAGTTAACGACGACATCAGAACCTAGTGCCTAAGCGTGCTCTCAAGAACTTGAGCATTTCCATACTCATCAAGGTTCTGCCAATATCCGTGTCAAGGATCCTGGCAACACAACATGCTACCATGATGAATAATGGTGGAAGATGCAGATGCAAAGGAAGATAACACTTTCTCAGATTTCACCTTAGCGAAGCCAAGGAAACAAAATCTGGATGATCGACCGAGAGACATTTAGCACTCCGCTTCTAATGTTCTCCTTGATGTACTGGTTACCACGGTCATGCTTTAAGCATCGGCATAACCACCAAGTAGTGGTCGGACTTCGGAATACAACAGATCCATAAGGAACAACTTCTGGATTAAATCCTACGAAATCCTTATGGGAAGGTGGCCAACTTTCTTCAACCGAGATACTACAATAATAGGTCTTCCGGCTGGATGTGTTGGCCACGACATCCACTTTACCGGTTATCAGGAGACCAATATTATGGTTCTTGGAAAATGCTCCAACCATCATATCTGCCTGAGATTCAGATCTGTTTGGTGTCAGGATATTCCAGACTCATCGAGTCTAGAAAGGAAAATGAAGGTTTGCAACACAAATCGACGAGACGACGTTGCGAGATTCTCGGGGGAATGAACTACGATAGCAAGCTCCAAAACATGAGCCGGTTCTGCTACAAGCATGAACACGTTGTCCTAGACAAGCATGGTCACCTGGTAGTCTTACAACGAAACACTACCGAGTTCAGGAGGGAACCATCAATGAGGATATCGAAGTCCTTGCGTAAGTCTAGCTCCTAAGAAGAAACTTCTTCTCCTTGAACAAACCAATCAGTGGCTTGGTGTGCTAGGAACACATATGGAGTGGAGGTAATTAATCTACCAAACCATAGAATATTTCGCACATATGCATGACTGGTTTGGGATAATTCCAAGGGAAACAAAACAAACCTTTCTCAAATTCATGGCGGCAACTTACACCTAATGCACGTGAAATCGAGGAAGTCACTTCTTCCATCCAAGCGTAAGCTTCATGAACGGAACATGAAGGCATTGCTTACAAAGTTTTCAACACTAGGTTGATGATCAACATGAATCATGGGGGAGACAAAATGCTGCTGATGGGCTCAACAACAACTCATCGAAATTTTCATATCACTGGACTTCCACCATCATGTGAACACGGTGATAGCATTGGTCAGGCCAAAAGATATAATGGTGTATGCTCAAGGGATCAACCACGAGTAAGACAACATTACGAACATCGTTGTTCTGATTTGACTTGATGATAGCCCATACTCAAGTCTAAGTTTTGACAAGGCAATAGATCCAACAACTGATCACGAGGACCAATCGATGGAGATATCATCTTTCTTCAACACACACACAAACACAAAGATATCCCATAGTGATGAACTAAGTGGATTAAGTTTTCATCTTCCAACTCTCCAAGTTGTTGTTTGGCTTAACCAACTAGTTCAGGGGTATCCCACACAGATTCTTGGAGATTGGGTGGTTTGGAGGAAAATCAACATGATCACGAACTCAACATAGCGGTCAGGTGACAACCTGGTAACACTTCCGAGAAGATGTTCAGAAAATCACGAACCACCGGTATGTTATTAAGCTCGAGAACAATCTTGCTTCTCAGGGCAAGACGATATGATCAAAGAGTGAGGGATTGGCACAATCCTAATCCATTGATCGAAGTGTGCACCAAAAATATGGACTAGGTAGCACGATCAGTCTTAGAATGATAATTCAATAACCAACGCGCTAAGAATGAGGTTATTGTCCATTAACTACCAAGCAACGGGGTTGCTAGGAGTATTGATTTCACACACCACGATTCACTTGTCGACATTCCAGTTGCAACAACACTGAAACCGAGAAATGAATAATGATGGAGAGAGTATCACTGCGTCAAGAATTCATAGGAGAAGGTGCAATTCTCACGACGCTCTTGACATAAAGTGGGTAATACTCCGAGGTAGAACAGAACAAAAGCTGGATTGGCATTTTGATCTGCGGAATACAACCACTTTGACCCGACCCAGAAATGGATGAGGTACTGGAGTTTGTTTCTCCTAGTCATTCCAAATAGAATGGCTTGACGGGCCACAGAGGTAAAAGGCACTGATAAACATGAATGCACGACTACTTCTGACTATCAAGTGATAGACGAAGGTCGGAATATAACTGAAGGGGGAACAACTCTAGGAACATATAACTTTCTGTGTTGTGGATGCATAGGTTAGTATGTCGAACGAGTTCAACATATTTCTTCCGGATAACCCATGCAGAAAGGTAGAACTGGCAGAGCCATAATATAGAATGGAGAACTCATCAAGAGCACTCTGGTTGTGATCCTTTGGTTCGAGAACTTCTTCCATAAGTGGTTCATAGTATTTGGAAGAAGGAAATACTATGGACCTCGAGGATTATCGCAAAGGTTACTAATATCTTAAGGGAACTAGCAAATACTAACAACATGAAGTAGGGTGAATCTCGGGTTCAAAACCCAGGGATAGAATACCTACCACTACATGGCATCACGGGATGCTTTTGAGAATAATGGCCAGAATCACACACTGGGGACACAAAACATGGTTTGATTACTAGGTGATCCTCTAAGACACCTAGGGTCATAATAACAGTTCCAACATAAATGCCGAGGCAACGGAGTACCTCAACTCACCGATTAGTGTGATTAACCTGGCCTAAATGGACATCAGGAACAGGGGAAAAGGTTTGCAAATGCATCAGACTATTTAGAAACTTGGGATGACTCGGACAGCATAACGGCTGTAAATGCTCGAAAAGATTTGAGACATCCTGCAAAAATGGTGGCATAACCACTCAGAATCATAATATCAAGGTTCTGAGGCCAGTTATGAATATATGGAAGTAGTAGGAACTGAACTGAGGCTTAAATCCAACAATCTTAGGCAACTACGGTTTAGTAACACGTCATCCTGATAGATAGATGAGAAGGCCTAATTCTTAATCCCTGTAGAAAAGAAGAGGTTGACTCCGATCAAAAGGGCATAGGGTAAAGGAGTAAAAAGAGCCTTACGTTCCCTTCCACAATCAATTCCCTTACATAACTAAAGCATTTCTAGACTCAACTTCGACCAGTTTGGCTTGGTAATCCTACAGGCAGTCAGGCTCTGATACCAACGCTGTCAGGACCCCGATCCTAGGTCACACCGATCTAGTGTGTAACACATCATATCACTTTGTGGCCTCACGCACGGTATTTCCACGGGTGCCACCTTACCTGGCCCGGGACCCTTTGCGCCTTTTGGCTCACGTATATGATAGTGTCGCTAGCATCCATATGACAAAGAACCCGGGCCGACATGGCTAGTCGTGAACCCAAAGCGACACTACCCCATGGGGACAGGCATACATGAATCAACCTCGAGCATGTCGGTCAACAGCGTGTGAATCCGGGCTGTAGCACTGGGCTAACAGGACTCCGGTAACCCGGGCTGTAGCAGGCTAGGCAGGACTCCGGATGTCACCGCGTGACATTTCCCCGAAGGGACAGACATAGGAACGAAGTGAATCACATGCCGGCCAGTCAAGTGTCCTGAACAGTAGTGCTGGGCTAGCAGGACTCCGGTGATCCGGGCTGTAGCGGACTACTATCGCTCAGAAGCACTAGACTACATTTCCCCATATGATAGGCTGCCAAGGATAAACAACTAGATAGTCGGATCCCACACATACCAAGCATTTCAATCATACACAATATGCTCGATATGTGTGAATACAACATGGCATCACAACATAACTCTACAACTCAAGTATTAATTCATTAGGCTCCGAAGAGCCAGATATTACAAGCATGGGTCTCATGACCCAACAATCATAGCATACAAATCAAACACATGCGGAAGCTTAACATGTCTGAGTACAGACATCTATAAATGAAAAAGGCTAAGAAGCCTGACTATCTACCAAATCCTGTCGAGGGCACAAGATCGTAGTTGAGGTATCAAGCTAAATGTCGAAGTCCATGCGGAACTACTAGCGAGACTGAAGTCTCTCTGCAAAACATAAATTAAGCAAACGTGAGTACAAAGGTACTCAGCAAGACTTACATCAGAACTAGCTACATATGCATCGGTATCAACAAAAGGGGGTGGTGGAGTTTAACTCCAGCAAGCCAGCTTTGACTCGGTGGCTATTCTGAACTACGATTGCAAGCAACTCTTTTGAGGTGGCGCACACGAGTCCACACATTCACCAATCAATACACCACTATGGATCCGCTCTCGTCTCCCTACGAGAAGGCCATCCATAGCACTCACACTTATCTTGCGAGTTTTAGAGTATCCACTTTCACTTGTCTATGAACTATGCAAGGGGTCCAAGTTTCCATATCCGAGGAATCCGGCTATTCGAATAGATAATGATAACCCTGCAGGGGTGTACTTCTTCACACACGCTCTCACCACTTATAGCCCTGTACACGTCATGTACCTCGGCAACCTTCAAGCGGAAACCGGGCGAGGGTGTCGGCCACGGCCTACCTAAACACCTAAGTCTCTAGTCCAGGTTTATCGCCTATTCGGGTTCCATCCGCGAGGAGATCCGGCCGGAGTTTCGCTCACAGCCCCAAACGATGTGTGCAGGGTTCCCGAGACACCAAATGGGCGCCCGGTACACCGTGCCATAGTGTATCTACCGCAACATAGTCCACCCCTAGGGTCAGCGCTACGCACGGCCGCCAACACATATCCTACAAACACCAGAAACTAGTTGCAACTCCTGGACAGAGTACTAGGGTGATTAAGAAGCCGAGAGGGGCCATTGGTTTCGGGCCCAATGCGTGGTAGTAATTGTTCATGGATCACAGACACAGAACTCAGTTCCTGAGGACGGCTGCAATGAGACAACCCACCATGTACTCCTACATGGCCTCTCACCGCTACCTTTACCAAATCGTGTTCACACACTTAGCTCTCAACAGTAGGACATGTTTACACACCTCCGATCCATCCCCGATGAATCAGACCTGACTCAACTCTAAGCAGTAGCAGGCACGACAAACAAGCATGAATGAGTAGGCACATCAGGGCTCAAACAACTCCTACTCATGCTAGTGGGTTTCATCTATTTACTGTGGCAATGATAGGTCATGCAGAGGATAAGGGGTTCAACTACCGCAACAAGTAACAGATGAATCGTCGTTGTCCTAATGCAGTAAAAGAGAGCAGGAGCGAGAGAGGGGGATTGTATCGGAATGAACAAGGGGGTTTTGCTTGCCTGGCACTTCTGAAGATAACATTGGGTCTTCATCAGTGTCAACGATCACATCGTCGGTATAACGTCTATCGAGAGGGGACAAATACCGGCAACAGAGAAAGAAATACAATCAATGCAATGCACGGTATGATGCATGATCATGACATGTCAATATGCTGTGGTTTGAGCTAATGCAACTAGCTATGATTTAAATGAGGTTGGTTTGAGTGCAAGATTCAAATTCCAACCCCATATATGATTATTTAAATGCCCTTTATTTGTTTTGTCCAAAACAGAGGACAAACATTGTTCAAACATGCATGAAAATGACATATTCAGATTCTTTGGATTTTTCTAATCATTTTACATATATAATTTATCTTATTTGGAGTTACGGTTGAATTACTATGAATTTTTGAAGTTTGGGGTATTTTCTGAAATTTATAAATCATTTCTGATTTATTTTAATTCCAGAAAAAGGTTTATGACGTCAGGGTGACATCAGCACCACGTCAGCAAGTCAACTGGTCGGTCCAGGTCAAACCTGACAGTGGGTCCCGCGTGTCAGTGTAATTTGTTAACTAAAATATTAATTAGCACTAATCCTAATTAGTCAGCAGGGTTGGGCCCTACCTGTCATTGACCCGGTGGTCAAACTGGGCCCACCCGTGGTCAAACGTGGTCGGCGGGGTCAACTCGCCGGCGTCGAGTCGCCGGCGAGGCCAGACGCGGCGGAGCAGCGTGGGTATCGTGCTCCGGCGACCAAAACGACGGCGGAGGCGTGCTGCATGCTGCTGGTGGACTCGCGCGTCGAGTGGTGTAGACGGTGGGTGCGGGGGTGGCCGGAGATGACGCCGGCGAGCACGAATGCGGCGGCCGGCGTTCGGGTGTTTGCGGGGTCGATGCTGCGGTGCACGGGAGGAGGAGCTGGTGGTGGCTACGGGCTCCTGGTGGTGCGCTAAGCACAAAGGTGGGCTTGGCTTCGAGCCACTTTGGGTCTAGCCACAACGGCGCCATGGCCGGCGGCGAGGAGCTCACGGCTCCAGTGGCTAGGCTAGTTAGGGGAAGAGATTCACTGCGGGGAGAAGGGGGAAATGCTCGGGAGCTCACAGGGAGGTCGATGAGTAGCTCAGCGGGCTCGGGGAAGCTTCTGCAACAGCGAATTGACGACGGCGATCTCCGGGCACCGGAGATGAAGACGACGACGCTCGGGTCGACTGGGGCCTCCTCTGGTCGTGTGCTTCGGGTGTGTAGCTCCACGGGGTCAGGGCGGAGCCCAGGGATGCGGAGAGGGAGCGAGGGGGTGGCTGTGGACGCGGTGGCAGCGAACGGCGGCGACGGCGCGTTCGGGTGTGTGTGAGAGATCGAGACAGGGGAGGGGATGAGGGCGAGGGAGAGTGTGAGAGAGGTCGGGGGCTGCGTGGCGTCGCGAGGGAGGGCCAGAGCGATGAGGGGGCAGCCAGGCAGGGTGGAGGTGGCGCGCGCACGGCGAGCACACGCCCGGCGTCCTCCTGCAGCAGCTGGAAGAAGACAAGGAAGGAGGTGGGCTGGGCCAACAGTGTGCAAGCTCCAGCGATCCATTTATGGACTGGTGCAAGCATCTCAGAGTTGGAATAAACTCTTTGATAGTGTGATCAAAGCATTTGGTTTTGTACAGACTTTTGGAGAAGCCTGTATTGACAAGAAAGTGAGTGGGAGCTCTGTAGCATTTCTGATATTATATGTGGATGACATATTGCTAATCGGAAATGATATAGAATTTCTGGATAGCATAAAGGGATACTTGAATAAGAGTTTTTCAATGAAAGACCTCGGTGAAGCTGCTTACATATTGGGCATTAAGATCTATCGAGATAGATCAAGACGCTTAATTGGACTTTCACAAAGCACATACCTTGACAAAATTTTGAAAAAGTTCAAAATGGATCAAGCAAAGAAAGGATTCTTGCCTGTGTTACAAGGTGTGAAATTGAGTAAGACTCAATGCCCGACCAATGCAGAAAATAGAGAGAAAATGAAAGATGTTCCCCATGCTTCAGCCATAGGCTCTATCATGTATGCAATTGTAACACCCTCGATGCGACTATATCTCCCACGTGTCGAGGCACGACTTAGAGGCATAATCGCATTGAAGGCATATGTCGCAAGTGAGGCAATCTTCACACAACCCATGTACATATATAATATAAAGGGGGAGAATAATAATAATAGTTGGCTTACACTCGCCACGTCACATCAAAGTACATAAATAGCATCCATCATACAAACACTCATGGCCCGACTACGGCGCCAAAATAGAAAAGACCCCCAACATGCGACTAATCCCTGAATCGAACCCCGAACAGGCACCACTACTAATCATCCGGAAAAGAAACATAGTATCGCTGAGAGTCCTCGTCGTACTCCCACTTCAGCTCGAACGCGCCATCCGGAGGAGTTTCATCGGTCCCTGCATCTGGTGATATAGTAATCTGTGAGCCACAAGGACTCAGCAATCTCGCACCCTCGCGATCAAGACTATTTAAGCTTAATAGGTAAGGAAGGGGCTAATGTGAGTGGAGCTGCAGCAAGCGACTAGCATGTATGGTGGCTAACTTATTCGCGAAAGAGAGCGAGAAGAGAAGGCAAAGCACGAGCGGAAACTACATAGAGCAGACTACGCAAACATAACTCCAACACCGTGTCCACTTCCCGGACTCCGCCGAGAAGAGGCCATCACGGCAACACACGCAGTTGATTCATTTTAATTAATTAAGTTCAAGTTGTCTACAACCGGACATTAACAAATTCCCATCTGCCCATAACCGCGGGCACGGCTTTCGAAAGATCAATCCCTGCAGGGGGGTCCCAACTTAGCCCATAACAAGCTCTCACGGTCAACGAAGGAATAGACCTCCACCCAGGACCCACCGATCAGACTCGGTGTCCCGGTACAACAAGATGATTCGACAGGTCAAAACTAGTCCAGCAACACCGCCCGAATGTGCCGACAAATCCCGATAGGAGCTGCACATATCTCTTTCTCAGGGCACGCTCGGATAGGTCAAGCTACGAGTAAAACCAACCCTCGAGTTTCCCCGAGGTGGCCCCGCAGGCTGCCTGGTTCGGACCAACACTCAGAGGAGCACTGGCCCGTGGGGCTCAAATAAAGATGACCCTCGGGCTCCGGAAACCCAAGGGAAAGAAAAGGGTAGGTGGCAAATGGTAAAACCAATGTTGGGCATTGCTGGAAAAGCTTTAATCAAGGCGAACTATCAAGGGGTTCCCATTATAGCCCAACCGCGTAAGGGACGCAACAAACCGGGAACATAACACCGATATGACGGAAACTAGGGCGACAAGAGTGGAACAAAACACTAGGCGAGGGGCCGAGCCTTCCACCCTTTACCAAGTATATAGATGAATAAAGATAACATGGTAATATAGTGATATCCCAACAAGTAAATAAATGTTCCAACAAGGAACGGCTCCAATCTTCACCTGCAACTAGCAACGCTATAAGAAGGGGCTGAGCAAAGCGGTAACATAGCCAATCAATGGTTTGCTAGGACAAAGGTGGGTTAGAGGCTCAATCATGGCAATTGGGAGGCTGACAAGCAAGTGGTAGGCATCGTAGCATTGGCAAAGCAAAAGAGCGAGCAAACTAGCATAGCAAAGATAGTAGTGATTTCAAGGGTGTGATCATCTTGCCTGCATAGTTGTCAGAATTGACTGGATCCTCAAAAGCAAACTCAACGGGCTCCTCGTTAGCGAACTCATCTCCTGGCTCTACCCAACAACAGAAACAAGCAACAAGGGTACAATCAACCACGTGCAAAGGCAACCAATAACATGCAAAGATGATATGCTATGCGGGATGCGATGCGGGATGCAAGAATGCAACATGTAGCAGGAAATGCATGAACCCAGCCTCAATTTGGAAATCCAAGTGTGCCACTGGATAGAGGGGGAGAAATCCCCTGAAAACGATATAAAGATCATGGCAATCGGAGCTACGGTTTAGAAATGGCAAGCGTTTTACTAAACGAACCGATCTGCGATTTACAGCAAGTAGGCTCCTAAATGCAACAAAATGAACATGCTACAGCCACCCAACATGAAAACAAATTGCATGGCAGTGATGTACTCATTGAGCTTAACAAATCATCATGACTGAGGCATAGGCAAATTCATCCATTAAGGGCTCCTAACAAGCATGGCAAAACTGAATAAGCAAAACAGATTTCAGACTTCGTGAAAACTGGGACATGCTGAAATAATAACTCACGGAGGCATGTAAACGAGCTCGATGCTCTTACTACGGTGCAAGTCATGGCAAGGCAAGAATATATCCATAAAGAAGGCACAAAATTCTAGCTAGACATGGCAAGAACAATGGCATAGCATGCATGGATCACTAGCAATCACTCCGGCAAAATCACAAAAGAGTTCACGATCTGCCCAAAACAGCAACTATCCAAAAGTTGAGCTCGATTGAGTCAACCTAGGGTGCTCCAACATAACAAGTAAAGACATGGATGGATTAAGCACAACAAGCATAACAAATCACTCTTACTAATCATCCTTAAAAGAGGCACGGATCACTAGGAAACAAGCCGGACATATAGCATCGTGAACTAAAACGGCTGAGACTTAGTCAAAATCACTAAGTCCCTGAAATCTGTAATCTCAGGTAGCCCTCTTCGCAAGCTTGCACAAGACAACACACACATCCTAAAAATACATGGAAGGCACCTCTGGAAAGAAGACGACATGCTTAACAATTCATCCCAAAGGGGCACAGGCATATCATGCACGGATTAAATATGGAAAAAATGACAAAAGTGCATGTTGGATTAACGGATCTGCAATTTAACTCAACATGCCTCCTTCCAACAGCATTTTGGGCAACAAGATGACCTCAAATGAAAATGATGCAATGGAATGAAATGATGTACTCGTCGATACGAAGATTTTGACATATCATATGCCCAAAACGGAGCTACGGATGAGGAGATATGAGCAGTCAAAGTAGCGAGAAAAATTAGGGTTTCGGGGATGAAAAGTCAACCGTGAGGAGTGGATCTTAGATCTGGATCGCATGGGAACCGAGGCCGCCGGAGTTACTGTAGCTGCCGGACTCGAGGTCGCCGGAGAACGAGCCGGCCGGAGCGGGGAGGGAGATGGAGCTCGCCGGCGCGTCGCCGGCGACGAGGAAGACGGCGCGGCGCCGGGCTGCACGGCGAGGAGGCGAGGCGAGGCACCCGGCGGCCGGGCACGGAGGGGCGGCGAGGTCCCGCTCGGGCGGCGGTGGCGGCCCGCGGCGGCGGCGCCCGCCTGAGCCGGGGAAGGCGGCGGCGCTCGGGATGAGTGGGGGGCGCGGGGCGCGGCCCGGGTAGACGGCGATGGGGGCCGGCCTCGGGCCTAGCGGGCCGCGGCGGCGGCGGTGGCCGACCTGCCACGTGGCGGGCGGTGGTTGGCCGACGGCAGCGGGGCGGACACGTCCGGCCCGATTCGGACGTGTCCGTCGGCGGGTGGAGCGGCGGATCTGGAAAAAAAGTTAGGGTTTCGGAGGAGGAAGACGATCCGAAAACGGGGGGGCCTTTATATAGGCGTAGAGGGAGCTAGGAGAGTCCAAATGAGGTGTGGTTTTCGCCCACACGATCGTGATCGAACGACCGAGACGATGGAGCTGAGTTTGGTGGGTTTTGGGCCAAAATGGAGGGGTGTTGGGCTGCACACACACGAGGCCTTTTCGGTCCCTCGGTTAACCGTTGGAGTATCAAACGAAGTCCAAGTGACCCGAAACTTGACAGGCGGTCTACCGGTAGTAAACCAAGGCCGCATGGCAAGTCTCGGCCCAATCCGGAAATGTTTAACCCCCACACACGAAAGAAAGCTAGAAATGGCCACCGGAGGAGAACGAAGCGCCGGAATGCAAAACGGACAACGAGGAAAATGCTCGAATGCATGAGATGAACATGTATGCGAATGCAATGCACGTGATGACATGATATGAGATGCACGAAAAACAAAACAACACACGGAGACAAAGACCCGAACCCGAGAATTAAATATAACTTAATGCCGGAAACGGCATGAGTCGGAGTACAATTGGAGAAGGTTACATGTGGGGCGTTACAACACTCCACCACTACGAAAAGATCTCGTCCCGAGATCTAGGACTGGAAGAACTCCGGGTACTCAGAACGGAGGTGATCCTCGCGTTCCCAGGTAGCTTCACGGTCGGAATGGTGTGACCACTTGACTTTGAGAAACTTGATTGACTTGTTGCGAGTTTTGCGTTCAGTCTCTTCAAGGATTGCAACTGGGTGCTCACGGTAGGAGAGATCTTCTTGGAGCTCAATGTCCTCGAAGTTGACGGTGCGCTCAGGCGTCTTGAAGCACTTACGGAGTTGCGAGACGTGGAACACATCATGAACATTGGAAAAGGTTGCAGGAAGCTCGAGTTGATAGGCGAGGTCGCCTCTCTTGTTGACGATCTTGAAAGGCCCGACGTATCTGGGGGCAAGCTTCCCTTTGATACCGAAGCGACGAGTCCCTTTCATAGGAGAGACGCGGAGGTAGACATGATCTCCGATCTCGAAGGCCAAATCACGGTGCTTGCTGTCGTAGTAGCTCTTCTGACGAGACTGGGCTGCTTTGAGGTTATCACGAATGACCTTGCACATTTCTTCTACCTCTGTGATCAGGTCATTACCCAGCAGCTGACGTTCACCGGTTTCAGACCAGTTGAGAGGAGTACGGCACTTCCTACCATACAGAATTTCAAACGGGGCCTTGCCGGAACTTGCTTGGAAACTGTTGTTGTACGAGAATTCAGCATAAGGAAGACAATCCTCCCACTTCATGCCGAAGGAGATAACACAAGCCCTGAGCATATCTCCAAGAATCTGGTTGACACGCTCGACTTGACCATTTGTTTGAGGATGGAAAGCAGTGCTGAAGCGAATGCTGGTGCCCATGGCCTTCTGAAAAGAATCCCAGAACTTGGAGGTAAATATGCTGCCACGGTCTGAAGATATCACTTGAGGAATACCGTGCAGAGAGACAATGCGAGAGGTGTAGAGCTCCGCCAATTAAGCTGCAGTGATTGACTCTTTGATAGGCAAGAAATGAGCCACTTTGGTCAGCTTGTCGATGACAACGAATATAGCATCATTGCCACGCTTGGACTTAGGAAACCCAGTCACGAAGTCCATTTCAATGTGGTCAAACTTCCATTCTGGAATGGCGAGAGGTTGGAGGAGACCTGCTAGCCTTTGGTGTTCTGCTTTCTCTCTTCTGCAGACATCACATTCATTCACGAATTGAGCGATCTCGCGCTTCATTCGAGTCCACCAATAAGTTTGCTTCAGGTCTTGATACATCTTCGTGCTCCCAGGGTGTATGGAGAGGAGAGAGTTGTGAGCCTCATTCATGATCACTTTACGAAGTTCACCTTTGGGCACAACAATTCGATCCTCGAAGAAGAGAGTGTCCTTGTCATCAAGTCGGTAGCACTTGTACTTGGACTGACTCTTTGCAATACCAATCTTCACCTTTTTCACCATAGCATCAAGAAGCTGGGCTTGGCGAATCTGGTCTTCCAAGGTAGGAGAAACTTGAAGGTTGGCAAGGAAACCTTGAGGAATAACTTGCAGATTAAGTTTGCGGAAGGCTTCACAAAGCTCGGGTTGATAAGGCTTGAGAATCAGACTGTTGCAATATGCTTTTCTGCTCAAAGCGTCAGCAATCACATTAGCCTTGCCTGGAGTATACTCGATACTCGGATTGTACTCTTGAATCATTTCGACCCATCGAGTCTGCCTGAGGTTGAGATTAGGCTGAGTGAAGATGTACTTGAGACTCTTGTGATCAGTGAAAATGTCCACTTTCCTTCCCAAGAGAAGATGTCTCCAAGTCAACAATGCGTGCACAACTGCCGCCAACTCGAGATCATGAGTGGGGTAGTTCTTCTCATTTGGCTTCAACTGGCGAGAGGTATAAGCAACAACTTTCTTCTCTTGCATCAGTACTGCACCGAGACCTTGGAGAGAGGCATCACAAAAGACCTCGTACGGCTTGGTTTCATCAGGCGGAGTTAGAACTGGAGCAGTGATCAATTTCTCTTTCAAAGCGTTGAAGGCAACATCACACTCCGGAGACCAAACGTACTTGACGTGCTTCTGAAGAAGATTTGAGAGAGGCTTCGCGATCTTGGAGAAGTTTTCGACGAATCTTCGGCAATAACTTGCAAGCCCGAGGAAGCTACGGAGTTGCTTCACATTCTGAGGAGGTTCCCAATTAACAATTGCAGACACCTTCTCAGGATCCACGGAAATGCCCTTGGCAGAGATAATATGACCAAGATAAAGAACTTCATCGAGCCAAAACTCACACTTGGAGAACTTGGCGTAGAATTGATGTTCCCTTAGTTTGTCAAGAACCAAACGCAAGTGTTTGGCATGATCTTCCTTGTTCTTCGAGAAAACCAGGATATCATCGAGATAGACCAAAACAAAGTCGTTGGTATAGGGGTTGAAGATGAAGTTCATCATGCGAGAGAACGTCGGAGGAGCATTAGCGAGGCCAAAAGACATAACAGTGTATTCATATGACCCATAGCTTGTTCTGAACGCCGTCTTTGGAATATCTTGTTCACGAATGTGAATTTGATGATAGCCCATACGGAGATCAAGCTTGGAGAATACTTGGGCACCCTTGAGTTGCTCGAACAGCTCATTAATGTTGGGAAGTGGATATTTGTTCTTGATGGTCTTCTTGTTCAACGGACGGTAATCAACACAAAGTCGGTCCGTTCCATCCTTCTTCTTCACAAAAAGAACACCACAACCCCACGGAGAAGTACTAGGCCGAATGAGACCCATCCTTTCTTGCACATCGAGCTATTTCTTCAACTCCTTCAACTCTTCGGGGCCGAGCTTGTAAGGCCGTTTGCACACCGGTTCCGTACCAGGCTCAAGTTCAATAACGAATTCAACCGGCTGGTTTGGAGGCATGCCTGGGAGTTCTTCAGGGAAGACATCTTGATACTCACAAACAATCGGAATCTGTGAAATAGCATCCAATTCACCCTTTTCATTGAGAGAGAATAACCGGATGGTATTATCCCGAGCAGCAAAGACAATCACTTCCTCAGACGAATGAGTCAGTTGAATCTGCTTGGCTGCACAATCCAGCTGAGCTTTATGTTTAGAGAGCCAGTCCATCCCAAGAATGAGGTCGATATCAGAATTGCCAAGAACCATTGGAGAAGCTAAGAACTTGAAATCGCCCAACGTGATAGAGACATCTGGCACCTCCAGACTTGCACTCAATCGTTTGCCAGGAGAAACAATATCCATTTGTTTACCCAAATGCGAAGAAACGAACTCGTGCTTGGTAAAAAAATGGCTTAGACATGAAACAATGCGATGCACCTGAATCAAAAAGAACTCTTGCAGGAATATCATTAACAGGAAGGTTACCCATGATCACATCTGACGAATCCTCTGCTTGAGCTGCATTCACCATATTGACCTTGGCGTGCTTGGGATTATGCTTAACCACAGCTGTACTTGCCGATCTGACAGGAGGAGGAGGAGGAAGACGCCTTTGGTTGAAACACTTGTTGGCGTAGTGACCCTTCTGTTGGCACTTGTTGCACATGACCTCTGAGAGCGGACGGTGGTACGGAGCACTCGATCTTGAAGCTTGAGACGAAGTCTTGTTCTGAAAGCCTGGGTTGGGTGGGTGGGAAGAACCACTGCCACCTTTGCTCTTCTGCTGATACGGCTGACGGAACGGAGGAGGAGGAAGCCAATACTTCTGCTGCTTGGTCACTTGAGTAGAGGACGAAGACGAAGTGTCTCTGACTCGCTTCCTGGAAGCATCACACCTGAGCTGAGCAGCCTCTTGCTTCAGTGCCATGTTGTAGAACTCATCGTATCTCAGCGGCTCGAAGAGGACAAGAGCGAGCTGAATTTCTTCACGAAGACCACCCCTGAACTGATAGATCATGCTCTTCTCATCAGGAACATCCTGCTTGGCAAAACGGGCGAGCTTCTGGAACAACTTGTTGTAGTCATAGACAGACAAAGAGCCTTGCTTCAGATTGCGGAATTCTTCACGTTTGCTTTCAGTCACACTTTGAGGAATGTGATGAGCTCGAAAATCACGACGGAAATCATCCCAAGTGATCAAACGTCCACCTCTGGAATCCCGGTACTGCTGAAACCACTCTGCGGCCTGATCCTTGAGCTGGAAAGACGCGAACTTGACGAAATCTTCAGGTCTGACGTTGCTACATTCAAAATGCTTGCCCAGATCGACTAACCAATCATCAGCATCGGTAGCCTCAACGCAGTTGCTGAACGTCTTTGGACCATTTGCGAGGAACTGATTCAGAGTTGCAAACTGGTTCTGGTTGTTGCCTTGATTCGCTTGACTGCTTTGATTCCGCTCTTGGATGATTTGCATGATCAGCTGAGTATTTGCATTAGTAGCAGCCATCACAGCCTGCCATGCTTCCGGAGGAGGCGGAGGTGGCGGAGGATCTTGATTCTGGTTCTGACTGGTGCTCTTAGCGGGAGCCATCCTGAAGAGGTTGACCACCATTAGCACACAAATAGAGAAATATAGAAGGTGAATCCAACGGAATGAAAATTGCAACATAAGTCTTCACATCCGAACAAAACGAACGAATGCACTTCTCTTGAAGTGGTCACATATTCCTAAATTGCGAAGCCACGAAGAATCAGGTAGAAGAGGTACAACAACGAGGGATGGAATCAACATATGACGTCGAAGAAGAACGAATACCACAACTCGAAATAAAACCAAGGGTTGGCTTGCGGGATAAGCCGGAACAAACACATGATAGAAATTTCGTTCGAAGTGTTCGTGGTAGGAGCTACACGGGCTCGACCGTACAGCACCATCATGTACAAGGCAGTGCACATGACATACGAAGCGTCCCTGAGTCAGCATAGCCAAGGACTCTTTAAGACACAACGAGGCCACTGTAAAATCGACCGTGAATAGGCGAACCACTAGACGTCGAACCCCAATTTCATATCACACATCTGTTGGAAAGATATCCTAAGGCTACTTGAATTCCCACCTATGAAATTCCCGAAACTTTCCGGTTATGCAATCAGGTGTTGAGGATACAGGGGAAGCATAATATCTCACCCAAGCTAGCAAATCCTACATCCAGCTGCATCCATCCTTCAACACATAACCAAGAAACCTTCGGAAACCATCTATCTCAACCTTCGAAAAGCATCCGTTATACAAGTTATGGCGATACTCCCGAACTCCCGCCCCAGTACTGGGTGGCGTCGAGGTTATCTCACCAACGAACTGCATAAAGGAGATTTTCGATGTCGCGCACATATCTCAAGTATGCTAGAATTGCAACGATAGAATTATGATGACAACACCTCAGAGCTCAACTCCCCGGGACACTTCCACTAAACCCATGACAGGAGGCACCAAGACAGTATTCTCATCATAAGCCATCGGAACAAAACTAAGATACTCTAAATTTTTTTTTGTGAAATTTGAGAAGAGAAGAGTCAAAACTCTACGTCAGGATGCCTTACCAGAGCGATGAGGAGACTGGGAAGTAAAAAGAATTCCTAAACTCTCCGATATATAATTCCTAAGGACTCAAAACATTTTTCTAGACACAACTCGGCTGCTAGAAACGATCAAGCAATGGGGCTCCTAAGGTCGGGGAAGGCTCTGATACCAACTTGTAACACCCTCGATGCGACTATATCTCCCACGTGTCGAGGCACGACTTAGAGGCATAATCGCATTGAAGGCATATGTCGCAAGTGAGGCAATCTTCACACAACCCATGTACATATATAATATAAAGGGGGAGAATAATAATAATAGTTGGCTTACACTCGCCACGTCACATCAAAGTACATAAATAGCATCCATCATACAAACACTCATGGCCCGACTACGGCGCCAAAATAGACAGACCCCCAACATGCGACTAATCCCTGAATCGAACCCCGAACAGGCACCACTACTGATCATCCGGAAAAGAAACATAGTATCGCTGAGAGTCCTCGTCGTACTCCCACTTCAGCTCGAATGCGCCATCCGGAGGAGTTTCATCGGTCCCTGCATCTGGTGATATAGTAATCTGTGAGCCACAAGGACTCAGCAATCTCGCACCCTCGCGATCAAGACTATTTAAGCTTAATAGGTAAGGAAGGGGCTAATGTGAGTGGAGCTTCAGCAAGCGACTAGCATGTATGGTGGCTAACTTATTCGCAAAAGAGAGCGAGAAGAGAAGGCAAAGCACGAGCGGAAACTACATAGAGCAGACTACGCAAACATAACTCCAACGCCGTGTCCACTTCCCGGACTCCGCCGAGAAGAGGCCATCACGGCAACACACGCAGTTGATTCATTTTAATTAATTAAGTTCAAGTTGTCTACAACCGGACATTAACAAATTCCCATCTGCCCATAACCGCGGGCACGGCTTTCGAAAGATCAATCCCTGCAGGGGGGGTCCCAACTTAGCCCGTAACAAGCTCTCACGGTCAACGAAGGAATAGACCTCCACCCAGGACCCACCGATCAGACTCGGTGTCCCGGTACAACAAGATGATTCGACAGGTCAAAACTAGTCCAGCAACACCGCCCGAATGTGCCGACAAATCCCGATAGGAGCTGCACATATCTCTTTCTCAGGACACGCTCGGATAGGTCAAGCTACGGGTAAAACCAACCCTCGAGTTTCCCCGAGGTGGCCCCGCAGGCTGCCTGGTTCGGACCAACACTCAGAGGAGCACTGGCCCGTGGGGCTCAAATAAAGATGACCCTCGGGCTCCGGAAACCCAAGGGAAAGAAAAGGGTAGGTGGCAAATGGTAAAACCAATGTTGGGCATTGCTGGAAAAGCTTTAATCAAGGCGAACTATCAAGGGGTTCCCATTATAGCCCAACCGCGTAAGGGACGCAACAAACCGGGAACATAACACCGATATGACGGAAACTAGGGCGGCAAGAGTGGAACAAAACACTAGGCGAGGGGCCGAGCCTTCCACCCTTTACCAAGTATATAGATGAATAAAGATAACATGGTAATATAATGATATCCCAACAAGTAAATAAATGTTCCAACAAGGAACGGCTCCAATCTTCACCTGCAACTAGCAACGCTATAAGAAGGGGCTGAGCAAAGCGGTAACATAGCCAATCAATGGTTTGCTAGGACAAAGGTGGGTTAGAGGCTCAATCATGGCAATTGGGAGGCTGACAAGCAAGTGCTAGGCATCGTAGCATTGGCAAAGCAAAAGAGCGAGCAAACTAGCATAGCAAAGATAGTAGTGATTTCAAGGGTGTGATCATCTTGCCTGCACAGTTGTCAGAATTGACTGGATCCTCAAAAGCAAACTCAACGGGCTCCTCATTAACGAACTCGTCTCCCGGCTCTACCCAACAACACAAACAAGCAACAAGGGTACAATCAACCACGTGCAAAGGCAACCAATAACATGCAAAGATGATATGCTATGCGGGATGCGATGCGGGATGCAAGAATGCAACATGTAGCAGGAAATGCATGAACCCGGCCTCAACTTGGAAATCCAAGTGTGCCACTGGATAGAGGGGAAGAAATCCCCTGAAAACGATATAAAGATCATGGCAATCGGAGCTACGGTTTAGAAATGGCAAGCGTTTTACTAAACGAACCGATCTGCGATTTACAGCAAGTAGGCTCCTAAATGCAACAAAATGAACATGCTACAGCCACCCAACATGAAAACAAATTGCATGGCAGTGATGTACTCATTAAGCTTAACAAATCATCATGACTGAGGCATAGGCAAATTCATCCATTAAGGGCTTCAAACAAGCATGGCAAAACTGAATAAGCAAAACAGATTTCAGACTTGGCGAAATTAACGCTAGTCTGAAATTTCAGACCACGATGCTCTCTTCGGAGCAGCAAAACAACATGAAGGAGAACCTGAACATGGCAAGTAAGAGCATGGCATGGAGCTACTCAACAAGCTTAACAAAACACCCAAAATGACCTGGGGCCAAAAGGGTTCACAAAATACTCTACCAAGCACACGAACATCGATGAAACACAATCAGTTTTCAGACTTCGTGAAAACTGGGACATGCTGAAATAATAACTCACGGAGGCATGTAAACAAGCTCGATGCTCTTACTACGGTGCAAGTCATGGCAAGGCAAGAATATATCCATAAAGAAGGCACAAAATTCTAGCTAGACATGGCAAGAACAATGGCATAGCATGGATGGATCACTAGCAATCACTCCGGCAAAATCGCAAAAGAGTTCACGATCTGCCCAAAACAGCAACTATCCAAAAGTTGAGCTCGATTGAGTCAACCTAGGGTGCTCCAACATAACAAGTAAAGACATGGATGGATTAAGCACAACAAGCATAACAAACCACTCTTACTGATCATCCTTAAAAGAGGCACGTATCACTAGGAAACTAGCCGGACATATAGCATCGTGAACTAAAACGGCTGAGACTTAGTGAAAATCACTAAGTCCCTGAAATCTGTAATCTCAGGTAGCCCTCTTCGCAAGCTTGCACAAGACAACACACACATCCTAAAAATACATGGAAGGCACCTCTGGAAAGAAGACAACATGCTTAACAATTCATCCCAAAGGGGCACAGGCATATCATGCACGGATTAAATATGGCAAAAATGACAAAAGTGCATGTTGGATTAACGGATCTGCAATTTAACTCAACATGCCTCCTTCCAACAGCATTTTGGGCAACAAGATGACCTCAAATGCAAATGATGCAATGGAATGAAATGATGTACTCGTCGATACGAAGATTTTGACATATCATACGCCCAAAACGGAGCTACGGATGAGGAGATATGAGCGGTCAAAGTAGCAAGAAAAATTAGGGTTTCGGGGATGAAAAGTCAACCGTGAGGAGTGGATCTCAGATCTGGATCGCACGGGAACCGAGGCCGCTGGAGTTACTGTAGTTGCCGGACTCGAGGTCGCCGGAGAACGAGCCGGCCGGAGCGGGGAGGGAGATGGAGCTCGCCGGCGCGTCGCCGGCGACGAGGTAGACGGCGCGGCGCCGGGCTCCACGGCGAGGAGGCGAGGCGAGGCACCCGGCGGCCGGGCACGGAGGGGTGGCGAGGTCCCGCTCGGGCGGCGGTGGCGGCCCGCGGCGGCGGCGCCCGCCTGAGCCGGGGAAGGCGGCGGCGCTCGGGATGAGTGGGGGGCGCGGGGCGCGGCCCGGGTAGACGACGACGGGGGCCGGCCTCGGGCCTGGCGGGCCGCGGCGGCGGCGGTGGCCGACCTGCCACATGGCGGGCGGTGGTTGGCCGACGGCGGCGGGGCGGACACGTCCGGCCCGATTCGGACGTGTCCGTCGGCGGGTGGAGCGGCGGATCTGGAAAAAAAGTTAGGGTTTCGGAGGAGGAAGACGATCCGAAAACGGGGGGGCCTTTATATAGGCATAGAGGGAGCTAGGAGAGTCCAAATGAGGTGCGGTTTTCGCCCACACGATCGTGATCGAACGACCGAGACGATGGAGCTGAGTTTGGTGGGTTTTGGGCCAAAATGGAGGGGTGTTGGGCTGCACACACACGAGGCCTTTTCGGTCCCTCGGTTAACCGTTGGAGTATCAAACAAAGTCCAAGTGACCCGAAACTTGACAGGCGGTCTACCGGTAGTAAACCAAGGCCGCATGGCAAGTCTCGGCCCAATCCGGAAATGTTTAACCCCCACACACGAAAGAAAGCTAGAAATGGCCACCGGAGGAGAACGAAGCGCCGGAATGCAAAACGGACAACGGGGAAAATGCTCGAATGCATGAGATGAACATGTATGCGAATGCAATGCTCGTGATGACATGATATGAGATGCACGAAAAACAAAACAACACACGGAGACAAAGACCCGAACCCGAGAATTAAATATAACTTAATGCCGGAAACGGCATGTGTCGGAGTACAATTGGAGAAGGTTACATGTGGGGCGTTACAGCAATGTTGTGTACCAGACCTGATGTGTGTCTTGTTATAAGTCTAGGAGGGAGGTACCAAAGTAATCCAGGAGTGGATCACTGGATAGCGGTCAAGAACATCCTAAAATACCTGAAAAGGACTAAGGATATGATTCTCGTATATGGAGGTGACAAAGAGCTCATCGTAAATGGTTACGTTGATGCAAGCTTTGACATTGATCCGGACGATTCTAAATTGCTAACCGGATACGTGTTTACATTAAACGGTGGAGCTGTCAGTTGGTGTAGTTCTAAACAAAGCGTTGTGGCGGGATCGACATGTGAAGCGGAGTACATAGCTGCTTCGGAAGCAGCAAATGAAGGAGTCTGGATGAAGGAGTTCATATCCGATCTAGGTGACATACCTAGTGCATCGGGTCCAATGAAAATCTTTTGTGACAATACTGTTGCAATTGCCTTGGCAAAGGAATCCAGGTTTCACAAGAGAACCAAGCACATCAAGAGACGCTTCAATTCCATCCGGGATCTAGTCCAGGTGGGAGACATAGAGATTTGCAAGATACATACAGATCTGAATGTTGCAGACCCGTTGACTAAGCCTCTTCCACGAGCAAAACATGATCAGCACCAAAGCTCCATGGGTGTTAGAATCATTACCGTGTAATCTAGATTATTGACTCTAGTGCAAGTGGGAGACTGAAGGAAATATGCCCTAAAGGCAATAATAATGTTATTATTTTATTTCCTTATATCATGATAAATGTTTATTATTCATACTAGAATTGTATTATCCGGAAACATAATACTTGTGTGAATACGTAGACAAACTAAACGTCACTAGTATGCCTCTACTTGACTAGCTCATTAATCAAAGATGGTTATGTTTCCTAACCATAGACATGTGTTGTCATTTGATTAATGGGATCACATTATTAGGAGAATGATGTGATTGACATGACCCATTGTCGAAGTAACCGACCACGGGTACCCCGAGGACGGCAAGACGATATTTCAAGACATCGGGGCTAGTAAAGCCCCTCAGTTCGCCTACCGGCTACCGACTACACCAACCTGCCGGCTGCCGACTGCGCCAACCAGCCGGCTGCCGACTGCAGCCCGACCCGACACCGACAAGACACTGACGGGGCGACCGTACCACGACGTCATCTACAGTGTACCGTGTCCCCTGGGTACTGATTTATAAAGTACCCCAGGGGACAAGCACGACATGTACCATGCCACTAGCCATGCCTACATGGCTTGGCATGTAAGCTACCCAAGGTAGCTTACAACCAAAGCCACTATCCATGCCACTAGCTAGCTAGCTACCATGCCTACATGGCTTACATCCTAAGCCAACTCCCACTATATATATGAGATCCATCCATCCATCCAGGGAGGATGGACTCACTCTCCCACACACTCACGCATGCATGCCCAGGCACATGCGGCCACACACACACCTATGCTCATATGCATATACGAGATCAGGCTCTTACGGCACTGATCTCAGATACAGCTCCAGGAGCACTTTGTTCTACCCGATGTACACCCCAGATAGATACACTCAGACATGCAATAGTAGGAGTATTATCTCTACGGGGAGCTCCGAAGCTGGGTAAACCACCGCGTGCTACTCGCATACCCGCTCCCGGTCCTATCAGCAGCAGTCCTACCCACACACTAAGCCCTTGTGGCATCTGTCAGCTCGCAAGCCCCCCGTGAGAAATACCACAATAGTTGGCGCCCACCGTGGGGCGGTACTATGCTACCGCGCTACTGCTGGTTTCGCTGTCCGGGCGGGACCATCTTCGTCATCTCCGCCGCGTCGTCGCGCCGTCTCTCTGGTAGCGCTCGGGGGCTCGACTTCGACCCGCCCTCGGAGCGGCCATGTGGGACGGCGCGTCCTCGCCGTCGACTTCGTCATCTTCGTCTTCACCAACTCAGCACCGGCCGTCCGTCCGTGCGCGCGTGCGCCGCGCGCGACGCTTCGTCTTGGTCGGCCGCGTCCGTCCACGCGCCGCCCGCGTATTCTCCCCTTCGCGTTGTGCCTTGCTCCGGCCGAAGCACACTTCTGCTCCGTATTTTGTTTATCCAAGCAAGCTAGATGCAAGTCAAATAAGGTCAAACCATGACTATACACTTCCAAAACACAGAAATACGCTACACATGATTCACTCATATGCAAGTCGGGCACTCGCCCGTACACTCCCAAAAAATCCATGGCTCTGTTTGCTACCTCGCTGTAGCTGCTCCTGCTGCGTCCTGGAGCTGCTACGCCCGCCTCCATCCTGAGCACCAGCTGCGGCTGGGCGTCTGCTACTCGACCGGCGTGGCCGCCCTGCTGCTGTCCTGCAGCTCCCAAGCCACCTCGGCCACTCCTCTCGCTGTAGCACACGGACGCCAGCGTCGTACCTGCATCGCCTCAGGCTCGTCAGCATGCTCTCGCGAGCCCCGCGCCTGCACTGCCGCGTCGCTCCGGCTGCTCATCTTTCGGCTCCGCACGCGCCAGGTGCTCGCCGGCCCCGCCCCGGGCCTCTTGTCCCACGCCCGCGCCGCCTTGCCTCCGCGCTGTCCGACTCCTGCCCGTGCAGTCGGCCGCTGCGCTGCCGTCTCCGCTGCTGGGCCACAACACGGCCTGCCAGCCTCCCCCGCGCCGGCTGCCCCGGGCCGGCTCCGCCCGTCGCCGGCTGCCCCAGGCCGGCCTCCCTCGCGCCGTCTGCCTCGGGCCGGCTCCGCCCGTCGCCGGCTGCCCCAGGCCGGCCTCCCCCACGCCGGCTGCCCCGGGCCGGCTCCGCCTGTCGCCGGCTGCCCCAGGCCGGCCTCCCTCGCGCCGGCTGCCCCAGGCCGGCCTCCCTCGCGCCGGCTGCCCCGGGCCAGCTCCGCCCGTCGCCGGCTGCCCCAGGCCGGCCTCCCCCGCGCCGCCTGCCCCGGGCCGGCTCCGCCCGTCGCCGGCTGCCCCTGGCCGGCTCCGCCCCGCGCCGACGGGTCGGTTCCGCCCTGCACCCGCATGTCGGGTCGCCTCTGCCTGCATCCGGCTGCTCAGGCACAGAAAAGATAAAAAGAAGTGGGGGGCGGCTGAAAAAAATGCGCCCGACGACCAGATGTGCGTCCGACCGCTGACTGCCTGGCCAGCTGCAAAGAGTCCGACTGCTATGTCGGGGTCCGCCCGCCCTACCGCCTGAAGAAGAAAAAGAAGAAGACAAAGTAGTTGCCGGAAGATCCGCCCCGACTGCTCAGCAGTTGGCCCGAATCTCGGGGGCTACACCCAGCGGGTGCGCTGACGCGCCCCCGCGAAGAAGATGACAAAGTAGTTGCCAGAAGATCCGGCCCAACTGCTCAGTAGTCGGCCCGAATCTCGGGGGCTACACCCAGTGGGTGCGCTGACGCGCCCCCGCGAAGAAGAAGACAAAGTAGTTGCTGGGAGATCCGGCCCGACTGCTCAGTAGTCGGCCTGAATCTCGGGGGCTACACCCAGCGGGTGCGCTGGCGCGCCCCCGCAAAGATTGCAGACAAGAGAAGAGTTCTGTCCGGCTCCCCCAGCCGGCAGAAGAGAAGGAAAAGGGCGTTGTAGGATGCCTCGCCGCTTGGCCGGTCGAGCCTGACCGGCCAGGACCCCCTTCGAGCACCCGGGGGCTCGAGGGCTACACCCAGCGGGTGCGCCGACGCGCTCCGCAAGCGCCGAGTCGCGCCGGCTGTCTTCGACGACCGCGACTACACAAAAATCAATGTGAGCTCCTCGCCCGCATATTCTGCATCACGCAAGCATGGATAACCCCGAGCGATGCTCGGGTGCTATCTCCGCATTTTTTATTACAGTTGCATCACTGTTCGCCCCGGTGCCAGCCAGAGTTGGCCCGGGGGCTGGCCGCTTGGCCTGAGACGTTAATTCCCACAGACGGCTTAGTAGCGTGCGCGGTACCAAAGGCACACTCTTAGTCACAGACCGCAGAGCGGCTGTCCGACTAGCAAGAGTGAACGCTGGAGGCCACCCACGCGAAAAACGTCCGGGAAGAAAAACGGTTCGGGCGACCCGGCCGTTTTCCTTTACAAGTATCTACTCGGTTGAATCTGCTCCCAGACTCTGAGTACTGTACACTCCACTTCGTGGCCCACTCAGCCACAGAACGCAGAGCGGCTGTCCAGCAAGCAAGAGCACAAGCCAAAAAGCGGAGGGAACACGAAAAAGATTAAGGGGGCTCGGACGAAACTGAGTCGGCACCCTCCGCATAAAACTTGCAATGCTGAAAGCAAACATTCGATATATCTACATGGACTAACTTTGTCTTTTTTCTTGACAATTTCCATGAACACTCGCCAAAAAACCTCCGCCCAACTTTGCCAAAGTCGCCCGGAGGCTTGGGGGCTACTGTCGGAGTAACCTACCACGGGTACCCCGAGGACGGCAAGACGATATTTCAAGACATCGGGGCTAGCAAAGCCCATCAGTCTGCCTGCCGGCTACCGACTACACCAACCTATCGGCTGCCGACTGCGCCAACCAGCCGGCTGCCGACTGCAGCCCGACCCGACACCGACAAGACATTGACGGGGCGACCGTACCATGACATCATCTACACTGTACCGTGTCCCCTGGGTACTGATTTATAAAGTATCCCAGGGGACAAGCACGACATGTACCATGCCACTAGCCATGCCTACATGGCTTGGCATGTAAGCTACCCAAGGTAGCTTACAACCAAAGCCACTATCCATGCCACTAGCTAGCTAGCTACCATGCCTACATGGCTTACATCCTAAGCCAACTCCCACTATATATATATGAGATCCATCCATCCATCCAGGGAGGATGGACTCACTCTCCCACACACTCACGCATGCATGCCCAAGCACATGCGGCCACACACACACACCTATGCTCATATGCATATACGAGATCAGGCTCTTACGGCACTGATCTCAGATACAGCTCCAGGAGCACTTTATACTGCCCGATGTACACCCCAGATAGATACACTCAGACATGCAGCAATAGGAGTATTATCTCTATGGAGAGCTCCAAAGCTGGGTAAACCACCGCGTGCTACTCGCATACCCGCTCCCGGTCTTATCAGCAGTAGTCCTACCCACACACTAAGCCCTTGTGGCATCTGTCGGCTCGCAAGCCCCCCGTGAGAAATACCACGACACCCATTCCATTAGCTTAGCACCCGATCGTTTAGTATGTTGCTATAGCTTTCTTCATAACTTATACATGTTCCTATGACTATGAGATTATGCAACTGCCGTTTGCCGGAGGAACACTTTGTGTGCTACCAAACGTCACAACGTAACTGGGTGATTATAAAGGTGCTCTATAGGTGTCTCCAAAGGTACATGTTGGGTTGGCGTATTTCGAGATTAGGATTTGTCACTCCGATTGTCAGAGAGGTATCTTTGGGCCCTCTCGGTAATGCACATCACCTAAGCCTTGCAAGCAATGCAACTAATGAGTTAGTTGCGAGATGATGTATTACAAAACGAGTAAAGAGACTTGCCGGCAACGAGATTGAACTAGGTATTGAGATACCGACGATCGAATCTCGGGCAAGTAACATACCGATGACAAAGGGAACAACGTATGTTGTTATGCGGTCTGACTGATAAAAGATCTTCGTAGAATATGTGGGAGCCAATATGAGCATCCAGGTTCCGCTATTGGTTATTGACCGGAGACGTGTCTCGGTCATGTCTACATTGTTCTTGAACCCGTAGGGTCCGCACGCTTAAGGTTTCGATGACAGTTATATTATGAGTGTATTAGTTTTGATGTACCGAAGTTAGTTCGAAGTCCCGGATGTGATCACGGACATAACGAGGAGTCTTGAAATGGTCGAGACATAAAGATTGATATATTGGACGGCTATATTCGGACGCCGGAAGTGTTCCGAGGAAGTTTCGGATAAAACCAGAGTACCGGGGGGTTACCGGAACCCCTCAGGGGGTTAATGGGCCTCATGGGCCTAAAGTGGAGAAGAGGAGGGGCGGCCAGGGCAGGCCACACGCCCCCTCTCCCCCTAGTACGAATTGGACAAGGAGGGAGCGGCGGCGCCCCCCTTTCCTTCCTCTCCTCTCTCCCTTCCTTCCCCCTCTTCTACTTGGACAAGGAAAAGGAGGGAGTCCTACTCCCGGTAGGAGTAGGACTCCTCCCTGGCGCGCCTCATCATGGCCGGCCGCCCCTCCCCCTTGCTCCTTTATATACGGGGGTAGGGGGCACCTCTAGACACAACAATTGATCCTTGAGATCTCTTAGCCGTGTGCGGTGCCCCCCTCCACCATAATCCTCGATAATATTGTAGCGGTGCTTAGGCAAAGCCCTGCGATGGTAGAACATCAAGATTGTCACCACGCCGTCGTGCTGACGGAACTCTTCCCCCACACTTTGCTGGATCAGAGTCCGGGGATCGTCATCGAGCTGAACGTGTGCTAGAACTCGGAGGTGCCGTAGTTTTGGTGCTTGATCAGTCGGGCTGTGAAGACGTACGACTACATCAACCGCGTTGTTATAACGCTTCCGCTTTCGGTCTACGAGGGTACGTGGACAACACTCTCCCCTCCCGTTGCTATGCATCACCATGATCTTGAGTGTGCGTAGGAAATTTTTTGAAATTACTATGTTCCCAACACATATCACCCTAATAAATAATGGAAATTTCAAGACACGATGGTGTTGCAACCA
Organism: Triticum monococcum; assembly: GCA_034509565.1. Lineage (NCBI taxonomy): Eukaryota > Viridiplantae > Streptophyta > Magnoliopsida > Poales > Poaceae > Triticum > Triticum monococcum. The sequence continues at coordinate 566,532,574 of CM067841.1, read as the reverse complement.
AGTCAAACCACACACGGCAATATTATGGCAGGGTTCAGAATGCTTGCCTTCAAGTTGTGGAGAGGTAGGGTGCACTCATAACTTTTGAAAGTCCCCTTCTTCCTCATCCAAAAATCCTATTTTAAATAAATTTAAATTAACACATACTTTCACAACAGTACAAAAAACTTGGTTGAAATTTTTTCAAATAAATATAAAAATAAACTAGACAATATTTGGGAAACAACAGAAAAAGAATCAAGGCATTTGGATTTATATTTTAAAAGGTATAGCCAGTCAAAGTTTAGTCAAATTCTATTTTTAAAATAAAACAGAAAAAGGAAAACGCTTCGATACAGAATACGCTTTCGGGGTGGGGGATACGTACTCGAGACTTTATGCTTTCACTTATCCAGCGTGGACGGGCGCGTGGGTCACTGACAGTGGGTCCACGGGGCCCACTAGTCAAGTTTAACCAGTCCTCTCTCCCTCCTTTTCCTCTGCCCGAGCGGGGGCGGGATTCCGGTGATCGTCGCCGGCGAACGGATGGATCCGCCACTCCTAGGCGGTCCTTCCGGTGGTCGACTGGCCGGCGGGGACGGAGGGAGTCGCCGGCGGCGAGCTCCGCGGCGGAGGGAGTTTCGACCAGGATTGGGGATTTGGGTTATGGTGGGTTTTGATCGCGTTCGAGGGGTCGGGCAGCTCCGCAAGGTCAAGGGGAAGGCGACGGTGGCGCTGGATGGGCGGGGGAGGCCCTGGTGGCGCCGGAGTGATCGAGACAGTGGCGGCGGCTATGGTTGCCGGAGAAGAAGAAAACGACCTCTTCCCGTCGATCACTTGCTATGGGGGGCTCTGGAGAGGTGGGGAAAGGCAACTTGAGGGACTGGACGCGGTCGGGGGCTCCTTAAATAAGCGGGCAATGGCGGTTCCGCGGCGGCCAGGGATAAGATCGCCGGCCGACCTCTTCTGTTGTGGCAGAGCGATGTGGTGATGGCCGGAGCAGGGTCGGCGCTAGCGGACGGGCTTGGGGATAAGGGCGGCCTGCTCACGAGGGCAGCTGGCGAGGAGTTGTGGCTTGGGCGGCACCGTCCACGGCAGAGGCACATTGTGGTCGGCCACTAGCTGTCGCGGTCGACCTAACGGCCGCGCTGTGGGGCTCCAGGGGTGCCCCTGCGGCGAGGGAGGGGTCGGGTGCGTCGATTGGGAGTGGGGAGAGGCCAAAGCGGGCGCAGGGCGTTGGCAGTGGGACGCGGCGGCTCGGTGCACGCGTGTGCAAAACATGCGCTCTGGGCGCGCCCAAAGCACGCACGCTAGGTGTTCAGCGAAATGCCAAGTCATGCCAGGGGACTCCAATCCACAAGAGGTTAAGCAGAGAGGGGCTATAGGCTAGGGCAAAGCTATGGGACATGCTGGTTAGGCAAGGCAAGCAAGTCCAGTGTGCAAACTAAAAACCATGCCAAAACTGGCCATGCACACCAGGTGTTTGACAAAATGCTAAGGGCATCTAGGCAACTCTTGGGGCGGCCAAACTTTCCAGATTGGGGTCTCTTTAGATGATAAAGAGGGTGGTGAGGTTAATTTGCCAAAAGCTCAAACTTGTTAGTGCAAGTTTTGCAAAACTTCTGTTCTGGGCAGGAGGAAAAGGGCATGTTTGCATGCATTTAAAATCCTCCGATGAGTCCACTCTCCTGGACTTAAGGGTTTTTGCAAGGAGCACTACAAGCAGGAGAAAGCTCATGGTCACTTGAGCAAAATTTAATAGGGATGCAGTATAAATCACCAAGCTGGACCAGAATGAAAAGGAGGTTGATTCACTCAATTTTTTCAAAGAACATCTATGGGTTTTTGCATATAGTTGAATATTATACTCCTATTAACATCCCATAATTTTGGTGGAAGTTTTAAAGAAATATTTAAATAGGTTGCAGTTCAAAATTGCGCACTGGACCAGATTTGAAAACTTGGTGTAGTGCTCAAAATCTCCAATGAACAGAAGATATTTTTGCATAAAAGTGATTTAAAAACATCACATGACATCTCCAAGTTTTGGTTGGAATTTTAAGTAAATTTATCAAATGGTTGTAGTTCAGAAAGAGCTCCAAAACTAATGGAAAAAATCATTTTAAGGAATAAAGCTCAGAGAGAAATAATTACGCAAGTAAATCCCACTGATAATAGAAGTGTTTTTCTTGCAAGGGAAAACAAGTCCAATAATATATTTGGAAAGTTTCTTCACTTGAGGTAAAAACTCCATAATAATAAGGAGAAGAATGGTCCTGAAACCAAAAGAACATCCAGAAAATAAAAGTTTAAAATTGCTGGCAAAATTTTAATTAATAAAACAAGGTTAAAATTTTGGGGTGTCACAGTACCGTGGTCCTTCCTCGCCGCCCGCGGCAGAGAGGCGCGGATACGCACAATCTCCGCACGCCTCGCCGCCCCGGTGGGCGGCGGTGGCACCGGGACCCCGCCGGCGCTGATTCTCCACACCCCGGTCACCCGCATGTCCGGCGGGATCGGGTACTCACCCTCAAAGAGGAGCTGAGCTTCGTCCTCGTGAAGGTGGCGGCGGCCGAAGCCGTTCACCGCCGCGCCGTCACCTGGGAAGCGCTCGGCCATGCTTTGATCTGGAGACGGCGAGAGGAGAGGGAGGAAAGGGGGAGAAATGACGCGTCGGCGGTTGAGGGAGTCCTGGATTAGGGGGTCTCCTGATAGCTGGACTATCTCCATTGGCCGAACTGTTAGACTATGAAGATACAAGATTGAAGACTTCCTCTTGTGTCCGGATGGGATTCTACTTGGCGTGGAAGGCAAGCTAGGAAATACGTATATGGATATCTCCTCCTTTGTAACCGACCTCGTGTAACCCTAACCCTTTCCGGTGCCTATACAAACCGAAGGGTTTTAGTCCGTAGGACAACAACCATAACATACAATCATACCTTAGGCTAGCTTCTAGGGTTTAGCCTCTCTGATCTCGTGGTAGATCTACTATTGTAACACCCATATCATCAATATTAATCAAGCAGGACGTAGGGTTTTACCTCCATCAAGAGGGCTCGAACCTGGGTAAAACTTCGTGTCCCTTGCCTCCTGTTACCATCCGGCCTAGACGCACAGTTCGGGACCCCCTACCCGAGATCCGCTGGTTTTGACACCGACATTGGTGCTTTCATTGAGAGTTCCTCTGTGTCGTCACCGTTAGGCTTGATGGCTCCTATTATCATCGATAGCGATGTGGTCCAGGATGAGACTTTTCTCCCCGGACAGATCTTCGTATTCGGCGGCTTTGCACTACGGGCTAATTCGCTTGGCCATCTGGAGCAGATTGAAAGCTACGCCCCGGGCCATCAGGTCCGATTTGGAAGTTTGAACTACACGGCCGACATCCGCGGAGACTTGATCTTCGACGGATTCGAACCACAGCTGGGCGCGCCCCACTGTCTCGATGGGTATGACCTAGCTCTGCCGCCGAACAATACCCCAGAGGCCGCGCCCGCATCTGCTCCGACCCTTAGCTCGGAGCAAACTGCGCCAATCAAGGACGGGTGGCTAGACACCACCTCAGGGGCTACAGTCTCGATGGCGATCGAGCCAAACACCAGCATAAACCTCTGCGCAACCCGTGACTCCAAGGTGCCGGACTCTTTCCCGGACTCTGAACCGTCCGCGCCCCTGCCAATCGAATCTGATTGGGCGCCGATCATGGAATTCACCGCCGCGGATATCTTTCAGCACTCGCCCCTCAGCGACATTCTGAATTCACTAAGGACTATCTCTTTGTCAGGAGAGCCCTGGCCGGATTATGACCAACAAGATCGGGATGCGGAAGACGAAGAAATTCGACACCCACCCACCACCCACTTCATAGCCACTGTCGATGATTTAACCGACATGCTCAACTTCGACTCCGAAGACATCGACGGTATGGACGATGATGTAGGAGACGAACACGAACCAGCGCCTATAGGGCACTGGAAAGCCACCTCGTCATACGACATATACATGGTGGATACACCCAACGAGGGCAATGGCGACGAGATAGCGGAGGATGACCCCTCCAAGAAGCAACCCAAGCGCCGACGTCAGCGGCGCCGCTCTAAGTCTCGCCAAAGCAAAAGTGGTGATACCGGCACAAGAGATAATAACACTCTGGATAGCGCTGAAGACAACAACAATCCCCTCCAGCAAGATTTAGAGCAGGAGGATGAAGGAACCAGCTCCCCTGAGAGAGCGGCTGGCGAAGAGGAGGAGGATTACAATTACATGCCCCCCTCCGAAGACGAGGGAAGCCTCGGCGATGATGAATTCGCCGTCCCAGAGGATCCCGTCGAACAAGAGCGCTTCTAGCGCCAGCTTATGGCCACGGCAAATAGCCTGGAGAAAAAGCAGCAGCAACTTCAAGCTGATCAAGATCTGCTAGCTGACAAATGGACTGAAGTCCTCGCAGCCGAGGAATATAAACTCGAGCGCCCCTCCAAGAGTTACCCAAGGCGCAGGTTACTATCCCGACTAGAGGAAGAAGCGTATGATATGGCTGATCGGCCACCTCGTGGCCGCGATAGAGAGGCATTCCAGCCAAAAGCTCAGCCTCCACCCCAACGCCATTCAAATGAAAAGGCATGGGGAGATACGCCAGACTTGCAAGACATATTGGAGGACAAAGCAAAGCATTCAAGATCGATCTACGGATCACGAGGGCGCACCACTCTGTGAGACGATAAACGTCACGCCGGATACAGTAAAAGCAAATCCGGCCGGGCCGAACACAGCAGGCAAGACCCATTCGAGCTGTGTCGAGATATAGCCCAATACAGAGGCGCCGCACACCCCTTATGCTTCACAGACGAAGTAATGGAACATCAATTCCCAGAAGGTTTCAAACCTGTAAACATTGAATCATACGACGGCACAACAGATCCCACAGTATGGATTGAGGACTTCCTCCTCCACATCCACATGGCCCGCGGTGATGACTTACATGCCATCAAATACCTCCCACTAAAGCTCAAAGGACCAGCGCGGCATTGGCTTAATAGCTTGCCACCGGACTCCATTAGCTGTTGGGAATATCTGGAAGCCACATTCCTCGACAACTTTCAGGGCACTTATGTGCGACCACCAGACGCCGATGATTAGGTCACGTCGCAACAAGCATAAGCGCCGCATTAACAGCGACAATACTGAGGATACGGCAGTCAATGCCGGATTCAAAGGCTCTAAACCTGGTCAATGGAAAAAGCCATTCAAACAAAGTACGCCAGTTTCGTCCAGCTTGGACCGTATACTCGATCGCTCATGTCAAATACACGGCACCCCAGACAAGCCAGCCAATCACACCAACAGGGATTGTTGGGTGTTCCAGCAGGCCGGCAAGTTAATTGCCGAAAACAAGGACAAGGGGCCGCATAGCAATGACGAGGAGGAGCCCCGGCGGCCGCACACTGGAGGACAGAAGAGGTTTCCCCCGCAAGTGCGGACGGTGAACATGATATACGCAACCCACATCCCCGAGAGGGAGCGGAAGCGTACGCTCAGGGACGTATATGCGTTGGAGCTAGTCGCCCCAAAGTTCAACCCTTGGTCCTCCTGTCCGATCACCTTCGATCGCAGGGACCACCCCACTAGTATCCGTCATGGCGGATTTGCCGCACTGGTTCTAGACACAATCATCGACGGATTTCACCTCACTCGAGTCCTTATGGACGGCGGCAGCAGCCTGAACCTGCTTTATCACGACACAGTGCGCAAAATGGGTATAGACCCCTCAAGGATCAAACCCACAAAAACGACCTTCAAGGGCGTCATTCCAGGCGTAGAGGCCCATTGCACAGGCTCCATTACACTAGAAGTGGTCTTCGGATCCCCGGATAACTTTCAAAGCGAAGAATTATTCTTCGATATAGATCCGTTCCGCAGTGGTTATCACGTGCTGCTCGTACGAACCGCATTTGCTAGATTCAATGCTGTCATGACCGGTTTTCCGGGTATAAATTTCCAGAAAATGGCCGTTGTGCTCACCAGCCCCAGGATTACTGTTAGCTGATGAGGCACCAACTTGTTACAGAAATTCCAAGCAAAAGTACAAAATATGTAGTACAAGACCATTCGGGTCTGTGAGTACAACAATTGGTTTCTAGTGGTTGATGGCAGAAGCGGTTTGTGGTTCACCACGGTCTATGAGACTCCATTTCCCACAGGAACAGCTGACCAGGTTAACTCCAATCTTCGCGATGCTGCTAACATCGTTGCCTAGCTTCCGGGGCTGTCATCGCAATGCTCCTCTCCAAGCAGATATCTGGCCAAGACAATAGCCAGGGACAAGCCAGTGAGTACTTTGAATGTACTCGCAAACATTATGAACACCGGAATAATATATTTGTTAAGCATGCACTAAAATATGCTATGATCACATCGTCAGTCATAAATAAAACACCTCTTATGCATGCAAGCAAGTTAATTATATGCCACATGAATAAGTAATGAAGGAGCGGAAATGAAAATGCCGCAGTCGGGCGTCTGTGCGACACCACATAAAGGGCTTATAAGAAAATGGAATAACATGCATGCCACAGTCGGGCGTCTGAGCGACGCCACAAAAAGGGCTTATAAGGTAATTAAATAACAAGCATGCCACAGTCGGGCGTCTAAGCGACGCCACAAAAAGGGCTTGTAAAGTAAATAAAATAACAAGCATGCCACAGTCGGGCGTCTAAGCGACGCCACAGAAAGGGCTTGTAAAGTAAATAAAATAACAAGCATGCCACAGTCGGGTGTCTAAGCGACGCCACAGAAAGGGCTTGAAAAGTAAAGAAAATAACAAGCATGCCATAGTTGGGCGTCTAAGCGACGCCACAGAAAGGGCTTGTAAAGTAAATAAAATAACAAGCATGCCACAGTCGGGCGTCTAAGCGACACCGCAGAAAGGGCTTATATGAAAACATAATCATAGTGAATATCCAGGACGTGGTACCGTCCCAGGGATATTCCTTATTTCAAAACAATGCAAACGGTTAGTCCACAATGATAATAATCATAACCATCGTATATCACAAGTCATAATCAATATTCGGGTTTAGTAGTTTCTCCTCCGAAGACTGGCACTAAGACCGGCACTTGACCCATCCCAGACTGTAATCCTTAACCATGGACACGGCTATTCAAATAGGTTTAATCTCTGCAGAGGGTGTACTCTTTACCCACGAGCAACGGATTCCGTTAGTCCATCAGGACTAATTCCGTCTGCGGTCTTTTGGTTGAAAACACCCAATCCGCACACACCAGCCTAACTTACCGGTGTCTGGAAATCACCCACGACACCTGTTAAGCAAAACTCTAAGTGGGGAGGCTACAACCTCGACGTAGCATGGGATCACAAAATTTATACCGCGCGCAAACTAGGGGAGCTACCCCTTCGGTTACAACCGAAACACCCATGCCCCCGGGTCAGGTGGCATGCCTACCGGAAGCCTCCGGTATCTTCCACCATGGCCTCTCTGTACGGTGTGTGCTAGGAAAGGGGTTGACAACTTACTAAACCGTACCCTACCTATGGCAGGGACAAGTGGTAGTGCGAAACAAGCATGGGGGTTACCGGAACAAGACTCGATCTATGGTCGACTCAGGAGGCTTATAAATTCCCTGCATGACATGAACATCAAATATATTTCGACCAACAAAATCACCACCCATTATATCTTACTATGCCATACCGGACATAACCGTCCCGACGGAGACCGGCGACAAGCTCACGCCTACCCAAGGCAGAGGCTTTCCCGGATTCCTTTCCGGCATGCATGCAAGGCACATGAGGATGATTTCCATCACAAGTATATTGATTCCCAACAGCAAGGAAATCACTGATATGCATTCATGCAAATGATCGTGTCATCACATAAAATAACGAGTTCTCTGAAATGAGGTGGTGTTATAAATGTGTCAACCAACACATCAAAAATATTATGCCAGGGTTCAAGATGCTTTCCTTCAAGGTGTGGAAAGGCAGGGTGCACTCCAAATCTTTTGAAAGCTTTCTTCTCTTCAAAAATCCTATTTTCAAAAATATGCAAATCACACATATTTCAAAAAGAGTACAAAAAAGTTGTTTGGAAAATTTTCAAATAAATCTTAAAATAAACTAGACAGAATTTGAGAGATGTAGGAAAAAGGGTCAACTCATTTGGAGTTATACTTAAAAAGATATAACCAGTCAAAGTTCTGGTCAAAATTTGTTTTAAACATAAAACGTTTCAGCCACGAATATGCTTTCTAAGTAGGGGTTACGTACTTGGGGTTTTATGCTTCACTTAATCCCACGTGGACAGGTGCGGGGTCACTAACAGTGTGTCCAGGGGGCCCACTGGTCAGGTTTGACCAGTCGTCGCACCGCCTTCTCCCTCCTTTGTCCGAGCGGGGCGAGGTTCCGGCGATGCTCACCGGTGAACGGCGGCACCGTTCGAGAAATCGAAGCCACCCACAGGCTCAGGGGGTCGAGGCGGTCCCGCTGGTGGTTGCTACGGTCTCGGGGGTGGACGGAGTTGCCGGCGGCGAGCTCCGCAACAGGCGGTGGCCGTCGAGCAGAGTGGAATTTTGCCTCCGGTGGTTCCTGATCGGAATTGGGCAGGGGGATGGATTCACGAGACGAAGAGGGGGCTTCTGGTGAAGAGATTAGAGAGGGGGAGGTCCTGGTGGCACCGGAATGAACGAGGCAGTAGCGGCGGCAGGCATTGCCGGAGAGGAGGAAGACGACCTCCTCGGGTCGATTGGCTGCCATGGGGGGAACTAGAGGAGTGGACTGAGGTCGCGCGCGTGCTCAGAGGGGCTCGGGGTCCCTTTTTATAGCGTGGCCATGTCGGTTCGCGGCGGCCGGGGATAAGTTTGCCGGCGAACCGCCCTACTGTGCTGCAGGGCGACCTGGCGGTGGTTGGTCGGCTCCAGGAGCTACCGACGAACGCTCCACTGTCCATGGAGGCAAGCTGGCGCGCTGTGGTGGCCGGGGCGGTGCCGACCATGGCAGGAGCGGGTGCGGCTGCGGGCATGCCACCAAGAGGGCTCTGGTGGCAGCGCTGTAGGGCGCCAGGGGGCGGTCGAGGCCTTTGGCATGATGCGGCGGGAGGGAGAGGATTAGGATGAGCTTGGGGGGGTTATCCAGGGGCGTGCTGGCTCGGGCGCTAGCACGTGCAAAACGCGTGCTCTGCTCGCGATCTGGGCGTGCACGGCGTCTGCTCGACGAAATGCCAGGATGGCCAAAACTGCTAGAGATCAAATTCAAAACCATAGGTCTGGGTTAGAGACCGCTAGCAGGCTACTAGACAACTTGGTTTGAACAGAAGGGAAAGTTCACAACACAAACTTATAATCATGCCAGATCTGTTCATGCGCACAGGGTGTTTGACAAAATGCCAGAGGCATCTAGGCAGGTCTTGGAGTGGTCAAAAACTCCAGATGGTGGTCTCATTAGGATCATAAGAAGGTGGTGAGGTTAGATTGTGAAAAGCACCAACTTGCTAGTGCAAATTTTACAAAACCTCAATTCTGGACAAGAAGTGAATGGCATTATTCCATGAACCAAAAGTGATCCAATGGGTGCATGCTCTTGGACTTAGGGGTTTAGTAGGGTGGTCTACAAGCAGGAGAAAGCATAAGGTCACTGGAGCAAAATTAAATAGGGTTGCAGTAGAAATCACAAGGTTGGACAAGAATGAAAATGAGGTTGATTCACTCAAAAATTTCAAATAACATCACTGGGTTTTTGCATAAAGTTGAATCATAAGCCACTACCAACATCCCATAATTTTGGTGGGGGCTAGAAAGAAATATTTAAAAGGGTTGTAGTGCAAAACTGCACTCTGGACCAGAGAAGAAACTTGGTTGTAGAGCTCAAAATTTCTAATCAACAGAATATATTTTTGCATAAAAGTGGTTTAAAAACATCACATGACATCTCCAAATTTTGGTGGGAATTTTAAGTGAATTTATCAAATGGTTGTAGTTCAAATATGGCCATTTAACCTTGAAAAACCATTTTTCAAGAAAATAAAGATCAAGAAAATTAATTATGTAATTAGTTCTACTAATAAAAAGAGTTTTTCTTGAAAGGTTAAACAAGTCCAATAACATATTTGAAAGGTTTTCACTTAGGGAACAACTCCATGATAACAAGAGAGAAAAATGGTTCAAAAATCAAAAGGGAGCCCAGAAAATAAAAGTTTTAATTTCCTGGAAAAAATTTAATTCCTTAAAACAAGGTCAAAATTTTGGGGTGTCACAACACTACCCCCCTTAAGAAAAAAATCTCGTCCTCGAGATTTGTTAGGAGTTGTTTTGAAAAACAAATACTCCAACGTTACGTGTCGCCGTGGTGATGTGTGAAATTAATTAATCCACGTCGTGAGAAGGTGCAGATGTAGCAACTCAGGGAAAAGAAATCTCACTCCAGGATTTTGCGAGGGAAAACAGTTAATTAAAAGGAGCATAAACCACGACAAAAACTACACACATTAGTAGAAGCCAAATAATTGACTCGTCGTACAAACTCAGGGTATCACGCATAAGTCACACACATAAATAAATGTTGCAATAATGAACACCGCAGCGACGTCTAAAATAGAAACGGTAACTGGACAGGGTCCCGAGAAAACGTGTCTAGTACTGGGATACACTCCTCTTCTATCGGGGAAAGTGGATTGACCAGTCGATGAACGTGTCTCTCCTGGTCGGGCCTTAGTGATCTGCCGATGGCGATCTGAGGATTTAAATCCGCGAGGCTCCAGAGATAACCCATCACGCGTTGGGTTAAACGCTCTTGAGCGATGACGTACTGGACAAGGTTGGCCAGGACTGGGTCTCTCTCAATTCGTCCACCAGGAAAAGATGTTACTCCTCCGGGCACTGCACGGCTCGAAAAGTAATAATACCCTCGTTCGCTGGCATAGGGTACCGCGAATCGAAGGCGAGCAAGCGCCTCGTATGCAACAGCTTCTATGGCCATATGTGGGTTTGGCATAGATTTCCCCACGAATGAGACCTCCGTTGGATCTTGGTTTGAGTTTACGGGAGGGATGTGTACTGCTGCCCAATATCTCGAGGTGGAAGGGGTGATTCTCGATTTGAACAACTCGTACTAGGGTGGTTGGGTAGCGCCCATGGTACTGCAGGTAAACTCCCACAATATCTTGACAAAACTACCCAGGGTTGCATATGGGGTTCTTAGATAAATACTAGGGCTTGGCATGGCAAGAAATGGCTGTGAGGGTGGTGCACAAGATGAGGGGTGCTTGGCAAGGTCACGCGGTGGCCTTTTTATAGCACCGGATCTGGGTCATTTTACCGTGGTGAAAGGTAATGAAATTTCCAGCTCTGCTCCACGGGTTGGGGTCAAGCCACAGATTCACACATTTCACTAAAGTGATGTGTTGCTGTGGGGGTTGTCGGGGAAGGTTTTTGGGTAGTTGTGTCCGGAAAATGTGCAACTGTTTGCTGACATACCCATGCAAGGTTACTATTTAAAACAGGGGCACGACAACAGGCGGCGTTTATTTACAAGGTCACACGATTACAAAGTGAGGATACACTGGGACTCGACACTACTCGAGTGACTTAGTCTTCCTCATTTATATCCAAGCGGGCGTGCCTTGTGGATGTCGAGGCTTCTCTTCGGGTCTCGTCGTCTGAATTAGCTGGAGTGGGCTGAGGGGCTGTAGGCTCGAGGTAGCAATGATGACCATCTCGGGGATTGTTGGCCACAACCCCGTTGGAGTGTGCTCCCAATATGCGACGAAGCACTTCTGGGGTTATCGCAACACCTTGGCCGATGGCTGGGGCAGTCCTCAGGGACTCGATCGGGTGTCCAAACAACACGACTGGGTTGTCGGCATTGGGCTCGTTCTCTTCTCTTGCCAGGGCTCGACGAACCAGCTCTCCACGAGCTGCGATTAGATCAATTGTGATCTGATCGCACAGTTCCTCTAGTGCATTTACATAGTGCACTAGGTGCAACAATGCAGGATCTGTCTCGTAATCTCCGTTGGCAACTTGGGGTGATCTACCATACCCTTCACGTCTGGGGTAGTAGTAGAACGAGCGACAGTTAGCTCTGGGCGACAAGTGCCGGAGCTGAACTATAGCTTCTCGAGCAGCTAGTTGGATGGCTTGTGGCTCAAAGGAAGTTGTCCTTCCGGTGAACCTGTAGGGGCGCTCGGGCTCTAGACCCCTACCGTAGATGTGTACAGTGGCCCAGAATTGACGGCTCTCACCTCTCATGGGCCCTTGGTACACAACATATTCTGGGGGCTCTTCCAACGCATAGGCACGACGGGTGAGGTTTGCGAGTATGGTCACAAAACCTCCAAGGTTGGTTGCTGTGGTCTCATTGTGCATGACGGGGCCAGGCATTGGGGCTTGGCTTGGGGTAGAGGCTGTACTGTGCTGGGTTGGGGCTAGCGTGCCCTCTTTATAGGAAAAGGGGACGGAGTCTTCCTTCGCACGCTTGCGAAAAAGGACTATTTAGGGGCCGGTCACTGCCGCGTGATCGACAGGCTAGGTTGATAGGTTGGGCACCGACTGCCAAAAGGTGTCGGGTCACCGTGGGGCTATCTTGCATGAAAAGCTTGGCTGGGGTTTGGTTAAGGTCTGGTGGGTTGGTTAACCAAGGTTTATTGACCTGGCTAGGATAGGATTAGCCAATGGTCAGCCTAGCTCTGATACCAAGTTTGTCACGACCGGTTTTCCGCGTATAAATTTCCAGAAAATGCCCGTTGTGCTCACCAGCCCCAGGATTACTGTTAGCTGATGAGGCACCAACTTGTTACAGAAATTCCAAGAAAAAGTACAAAATATGTAGTACAAGACCATTCGGGTCTTTGAGTACAACAATTGGTTTCTAGTGGTTGATGGCGGAAGGGGTTTGTGGTTCACCACGGTCTATGGGACTCCATTTCCCACAGGAACAACTGACCAGGTTAACTCCTATCTTCACGAGGCTGCTAACATCGTTGCCTAGCTTCCGGGGCTGTCATCGCAACGCTCCTCTCCAAGCAGATATCTGGCCACGACAATAGCCAGGGACAAGCCAGTGAGTACTTTGAATGTACTCGCAAACATTATGAACACCGGAATAATATATTTGTTAAGCATGCACTAAAATATGCTATGATCACATCGTCAGTCATAAATAAAACACCTCTTATGCATGCAAGCAAGTTAATTATATGCCACATGAATAAGTAATGAAGGAGCGGAAATAAAAATGCCGCAGTCGGGCGTCTGTGCGACACCACATAAAGGGCTTATAAGTAAATGGAATAACATGCATGCCACAGTCGGGCGTCTGAGCGACGCCACAGAAAGGGCTTATAAGGTAATTAAATAACAAGCATGCCACAGTCGGGCGTCTAAGCGACGCCACAGAAAGGGCTTGTAAAGTAAATAAAATAACAAGCATGCCACAGTCGGGCGTCTAAGCGACGCCACAGAAAGGGCTTGTAAAGTAAATAAAATAACAAGCATGCCACAGTCGGGCATCTAAGCGACGCCACAGAAAGGGCTTGAAAAGTAAATAAAATAACAAGCATGCCACAGTCGGGCGTCTAAGCGACGCCACAGAAAGGGCTTGTAAAGTAAATAAAATAACAAGCATGCCACAGTCGGGCGTCTAAGCGACACCGCAGAAAGGGCTTATATGAAAACATAATCATAGTGAATATCCAGGAGGTGGTACCGTCCCAGGGATATTCCTTATTTCAAAACAATGCAAACGGTTAGTCCACAATGATAATAATCATAACGATCGTATATCACAAGTCATAATCAATATTCGGGTTTAGTAGTTTCTCCTCCGAAGACTGACACTAAGACCGGCACTTGACCCATCCCAGACTGTAATCCTTAACCATGGACACGGCTATTCGAATAGGTTTAATCTCTGCAGAGGGTGTACTCTTTACCCACGAGCAACGGATTCCGTTAGTCCATCAGGACTAATTCCGTCTGCGGTCTTTTGGTTGAAAACACCCAATCCGCACACACCAGCCTAACTTACCGGTGTCTGGAAATCACCCACGACACCTGTTAAGCAGACCTCTAAGTGGGGAGGCTACAACCTCGACGTAGCATGGGATCACAAAATTTATACCGCGCGCAAACTAGGGGAGCTACCCCTTCGGCTACAACCGAAACACCCATGCCCCCGGGTCAGGTGGCATGCCTACTGGATGCCTCCGGTATCTTCCACCATGGCCTCTCTGTACGGTGTGTGCTAGGAAAGGGGTTGACAACTTACTGAACCATACCCTTCCTATGGCAGGGACAAGTGGTAGTACGAAACAAGCATGGGGGTTACCGGAACAAGACTCGATCTATGGTCGACTCAGGAGGCTTATAAATTCCCTGCATGACATGAACATCAAATATATTTCGACCAACAAAATCACCACCCATTATATCTTACTATGCCATACCGGACATAACCGTCCCGACGGAGACCGGCGACAAGCTCACGCCTACCCAAGGCAGAGGCTTTCCCGGATTCCTTTCCAGCATGCATGCAAGGCACATGAGGATGATTTCCATCACAAGTATATTGATTCCCAACAGCAAGGAAATCACTGATATTCATTCATGCAAATGATCGTGTCATCACATAAAATAACAAGTTCTCCGAAATGAGGTGGTGTTATAAACGTGTCAACCAACACATCAAAAATATTATGCCAGGGTTCAAGATGCTTGCCTTCAAGGTGTGGAAAGGCAGGGTGCACTCCAAATCTTTTGAAAGCTTTCTTCTCTTCAAAAATCCTATTTTCAAAAATATGCAAATCACACATATTTCAAAAAGAGTACAAAAAAGTTGTTTGGAAAATTTTGAAATAAATCTTAAAATAAACTAGACGGAATTTGAGAGATGTAGGAAAAAGAATCAACTCATTTGGAGTTATACTTAAAAAGATATAACCAGTCAAAGTTCTGGTCAAAATTTGTTTTAAACATAAAACGTTTCAGCCACGAATACACTTTCTAAGTAGGGGTTACGTACTTGGGGTTTTACGCTTCACTTAATCCCACGTGGACAGGTGCGGGGTCACTGACAGTGGGTCCAGGGGGCCCACTGGTCAGGTTTGACCAGTCGTCGTGCCCCCTTCTCCCTCCTTTGTCCGAGCGGGGCGAGGTTCCGTCGATGCTCGTCAGCGAACGGCGGCACCGTTCGAGAAACCGAAGCCACCCACGGGCTCAGGGGGTCGAGGCGGTCCCGCTGGTGGTTGCTGCGGTCTCGGGGGTGGACGGAGTCGCCGGCGGCGAGCTCTGCAGCAGGCGGTGGCCGTCGGGCAGAGTGGAATTTTGCCTCCGGTGGTTCCTGATCGGAATTGGGCAGGGGGATGGATTCACGAGACGAAGATGGGGCTTCTGGTGAAGAGAGTAGAGAGGGGGAGGTCCTGGTGGCGCCGGAATGAACGAGGCAGTAGCGGCGGCAAGCATTGCCGGAGAGGAGGAAGATGACCTCCTCAGGTCGATTGGCTGCCTTGGGGGGAACTAGAGGAGTGGACTGAGGTCGCGTGCCTGCTCAGAGGGGCTCGGGGTCCCTTTTTATACCGTGGCCATGTCGGTACGCGGCGGCCGGGGATAAGTTCACCGGCGAACCGCCCTACTGTGCTGCAGGGCGACGTGGCGGTGGTTGGTCGGCTCCAGGAGCTACCGACGAACGCTCCACTGTCCATGGAGGCAAGCTAGCGCGCTGTGGTGGCCGGAGCGGTGCCGACCATGGCAGGAGCGGGTGCGGCTGCGGGCATGCCGCCAAGAGGGCTCTGGTGGCGGTTCTGTAGGGCACCAGGGGGCGGTCGGGGCCTTTGGCATGACGCGGCGGGAGGGAGAGGATTAGGATGAGCTCGGGGGGGTTTATCCAGGGGCGTGCTGGCTCGGGCACGAGCACGTGCAAAACGCGTGCTCTGCTCGCGCTCTGGGCATGCACGGCGTCTGCTCGACGAAATGCCAAGATGGCCAAAACTGCTAGAGATCAAATGCAAAACCATAGGTCTGGGTTAGAGACCTCTAGCAGGCTACTAGACAACTTGGTTTGAACAGAAGGGAAAGTTCACAACACAAACTTATAATCATGCCAGATCTGTTCATGCACACAGGGTGTTTGACAAAATGCCTGAGGCATCTAGGCAGGTCTTGGAGTGGTCAAAAACTCCAAATGGTGGTCTCATTAGGATCATAAGAAGGTGGTGAGGTTAGATTGTGAAAAGCACCAACTTGCTAGTGCAAATTTTGCAAAACCTCAATTCTGGACAAGAAGTGAATGGCATTATTCCATGAACCAAAAGTGATCCAATGGGTGCATGCTCTTGGACTTAGGGGTTTAGTAGGGTGGTCTACAAGCAGGAGAAAGCACAAGGTCACTGGAGCAAAATTAAATAGGGTTGCCGTAGAAATCACAAGGTTGGACCAGAATGAAAATGAGGTTGATTCACTCAAAAATTTCAAATAACATCACTGGGTTTTTGCATAAAGTTGAATCATAAGCCACTACCAACATCCCATAATTTTGGTGGGGGGCTAGAAAGAAATATTTAAAATGGTTGTAGTGCAAAACTGCACTCTGGACCAGAGAAGAAACTTGGTTGTAGAGCTCAAAATTTCTAATGGACAGAAGATATTTTTGCATAAAAGTGGTTTAAAAACATCGCATGACATCTCCAAATTTTGGTGGGAATTTTAAGTGAATTTATCAAATGGTTGTAGTTCAAATATGGCCATTTAACCTTGAAAAACCATTTTTCAAGAAAATAAAGATCAAGCAAATTAATTATGTAATTAGTTCTACTAATGAAAAGAGTTTTTCTTGAAAGGTTAAACAAGTCCAATAACATATTTGAAAGGTTTTCACTTAGGGAACAACTCCATGATAACAAGAGAGAAAAATGGTTCAAAAATCAAAAGGGAGCCCAAAAAATAAAAGTTTTAATTTCCTGGAAAAATTTTAATTCCTTAAAACAAGGTCAAAATTTTGGGGTGTCACAAATGCGGTACCGCATTATGCATACCTCAAGCTCAAAATGCCAGGACCTCGCGGAGTTATTACAGTGAATGGAAACACAGAGCGCTCTTTCCGAACAGAGAGCACACCGCGGCCCTCGCAGCAGAAGCGCAAAGTTCGGCGTTTCAAAGCCGGGACACCTTCAAGCGCGCTCGGGACAATCGGCAAATAGACCACCTGGCGTGATCTGAGCTCGCATAGCAATACGGCAGACACCCCAATCCCAGCCCAACGGCGATATTTGTGCCGCCCGTACATAATTACGCATTAAAAATACCATGGGCACAGGTGGGGAGGGGGCACAACTGCGGCACGCCCCAAAATGCGGCCTGAACCGCACTAGGGGCTTCCCGTTTGGTGATTTTTCTTTTTCTTTTAGGACCTTAATCTCTGGAAACACTGTCCGGCAGCTATATTGCCGAACACATGATACAACAACTGTTGGGGAACGTAGTAATTTCAAAATTTTCCTACGCACACGCAAGATCATGGTGATACACAGCAACGAGAGGGGACAATGTTGTCTACATACCCTCATAGACCGGAAGCGGAAGCATTATAACAACGCGGTTGATGTAGTCCTACGTCTTCATGGCCCGACCGATCAAGCACCGAAACTACGGCACCTCCCACTTGCACTAGAGTCAATAATGTAGATTACACAGTAATGATTCTAACACCCATGGAGCCTTGGTGCTGATCATGTTTTGCTCGTGGAAGAGGCTTAGTCAATGGGTCTGCTACATTTAGATCCGTATGTATCTTGCAAATCTCTATGTCTCCCACCTGGACTAGATCCCGGATGGAATTGAAGCGTCTCTTGATGTGCTTGGTTCTCTTGTGAAATCTGGATTCCTTTGCCAAGGCAATTGCACCAGTATTGTCACAAAAGATTTTCATTGGACCCGATGCACTAGGTATGACACCTAGATCGGATATGAACTCCTTCATCTAGACTCTTTCGTTTGCTGCTTCCGAAGCAGCTATGTACTCCGCTTCACATGTAGATCCCGCCACGACGCTTTGTTTAGAACTGCACCAACTGACAGCTCCACCGTTTAATGTAAATACGTATTCGGTTTGTGATTTAGAATCGTCCAGATCAGTGTCAAAGCTTGCATCAACGTAACCATTTATGATGAGCTCTTTGTCACCTCCATATACGAGAAACATATCCTTAGTCCTTTTCAGGTATTTCAGGATGTTCTTGACTGATGTCTAGTGATCCACTCCTGGATTACTTTGGTACCTCCCTGCTAGACTTATAGCAAGGCACACATCAGGTCTGGTACACAGCATTGCATACATGATAGAGCCTATGGCTGAAGCATAGGGAACATCCTTCATTTTCTCTCTATCTTCTGTAGTGGTCAGGCATTGAGTCTTACTCAACTTCACACCTTGTAACACAGGCAAGAATCATTTCTTTGCTTGATCCATTTTGAACTTCTTCAAAACTTTGTCAAGGTATGTGCTTTGTGAAAGTCCAATTAAGCATCTTGATCTATCTCTATAGATCTTAATGCCCAATATGTAAGCAGCTTCACCGAGGTCTTTCATTGAAAAACTCTTATTCAAGTATCTCTTTATGCTATCTAGAAATTCTATATCATTTCCGATTAGCAATATGTCATCCACATATAATATCAGAAATGCTACAGAGCTCCCACTCACTTTCTTGTCAATACAGGCTTCTCCAAAAGTCTGTACAAAACCAAATGCTTTGATCACACTATCAAAGCATTTATTCCAACTCCGAGATGCTTGCACCAGTCCATAAATGGATCGCTGGAGCTTGCACACTTTGTTAGCTCCCTTTGGATCGACAAAACCTTCCGGCTGCATCATATACAACTCTTCTTCCCGAAATCCATTCAGGAATGCAGTTTTGACATCCATCTGCCAAATTTCATAATCATAAAATGCGGCAATTGCTAACATGATTCGGACATACTTAAGCATCGCTACGGGTGAGAAGGTCTCATCGTTGTCAATCCCTTGAACTTGTCGAAAACCTTTTGCGACAAGTCGAGCTTTGTAGACAGTAACATTACCGTCAGTGTCAGTCTTCTTCTTGAACATCCATTTATTTTCAATTGCTTGCCGATCATTGGGCAAGTCAACCAAAGTCCACAGTTTGTTCTCATACATGGATCCCATCCCAGATTTCATGGCTTCAAGCCATTTTGCGGAATCTGGGCTCACCATTGCTTCTTCATAGTTCGTAGGTTCATCATGATCTAGTAGCATGACTTCCAGAATAGGATTACCGTACCACTCTGGTGCGGATCTAACTCTGGTTGACCTACGAGGTTCAGTAGTAACTTGTTCTGAAGTTTCATGATCATCATTAGCTTCCTCACTAATTGGTGTAGGTGTCATAGAAACCGGTTTCTGTGATGTACTACTTTCCAATAAGGGAGCAGGTATAGTTACCTCATCAAGTTCTACTTTCCTCCCACTCACTTCTTTCGAGAGAAACTCCTTCTCCAGAAAGGATCCATTCTTAGCAACAAATGTCTTGCCTTCAGATCTGTGATAGAAGGTGTACCCAACAGTCTCCTTCGGGTATCCTATGAAGACACATTTCTCCGATTTGGGTTCGAGCTTATCAGGTTGAAGCTTTTTCACATAAGCATTGCAGCACCAAACTTTCAGAAACGACAACTTTGGTTTCTTGCCAAACCATAGTTCATAAAGCGTCGTATCAACGGATTTTGATGGTGCCCTATTTAACGTGAATGCGGCCGTCTCTAAAGCATAACCCCAAAACAATAGCGGTAAATCTGTAAGAGACATCATAGATCGCACCATATCAAGTAAAGTACGATTACGACGTTCGGACACACCATTACGCTGTGGTGTTCCGGGTGGCGTGAGTTGCGAAACTATTCCGCATTGTTTCAAATGTAAACCAAACTTGTAACTCAAATATTCTCCTCCACGATCAGATTGTAGAAACTTTATTTTCTTGTTACGATGATTTTCAACTTCACTCTAAAATTCTTTGAAATTTTCAAATGTTTCAGACTTATGTTTCATTAAGTAGATATACCCATATCTGCTTAAATCATCTGTGAAGGTGAGAAAATAATGATATCCGCCACGAGCTTCAACACTCATTGGACCACATACATCTGTATGTATGATTTCCAACAAATCTGTCGCTCTCTCCATAGTACCGGACAACGGCGTTTTAGTCATCTTGCCCATGAGGCACGGTTCGCAAGTACCAAGTGATTCATAATCAAGTGGTTCCAAAAGTCCATCAGTATGGAGTTTCTTCATGCGCTTTACACCGATATGACCTAAACGTGAGTGCCACAAATAAGTTGCACTGTCATTATCAACTCTGCATCTTTTGGCTTCAACATTATGAATATGTGTATCACTACTATCGAGATTCATCAAAAATAGACCACTCTTTGTTGGGGATGCTAATCCCACGGACACCTATGGGACCAGCGGACCGAGCCCCTTTCGGTTCGGTAGGGGGCGGAGAGAGCACGAAGAGGAGACCGAGGCGAAGCGCACGAGCACGCGATCAGTTTACCCAGGTTCGGGCCGCACGGATGCGTAAAACCCTACTCCTGCTTCGTGGTTTGTATTGATTTCTTGCTCGGGAGCGCTGTGTGCTACAGTAAACTCTAGCAGCTAACGAGACCAAGCGTGAGTGTGATCTATTGGCCGACGCCCTCTACATTGCGCATGGGCCTCCTTTTATATGCTTACGGGGTCACCGACAGGTGGCAACGTAGACAAGGGCAAAAATGGATGGGCGGTGCGGTTGGCACCGCCGCCTACTACAGTGTATCATACCTAACCCTGATGGCAAGGGACAAGGGCATTAAATGCCTGTCCGCGTCGCCTAGACGGTGCAGAAAGGGACCGCCAGGGACGCCGCCGTTCGCCATGATGGCGATCTTGTCAGCGCCGCTTGCCACCGTGTACCTCTGGCTGCACAGCCTTCCGCCACGTACGCCTGGAAGGGTCCCAGAGCGACACGTTGGTGGATGCGCTGGAGCGCAGGTACAGAGTGGAAGCTTCTCGCGGCAAGTGCCTTTCCGCGGTCGTTGTCTTGTCGCGTCCGGAAGCTTGTCGCTCACCGGGCCTTGCCGGGATAAGTGGTGCGTCGCGGCAAGTTCCTTGAGATGCCTTGGTTGGCCTTCCCGGCAAGCTCCTCTTGCCGGGGTCTTGGATACTTTGTTCTTGAATGGCTCCAAAGGAACCACGGAGGACCTTGGCGGTCACCCGGCAAGCCCTGCCGCGGGACGCTGCGACTGCCCGTGCACAAGTTCGGGATACTAGGGTACCCCTACTTTAGTACACCGACAGGAGCCCCCGGGCCTAGGACATACACGGTGCCGAGCACTGTTGGGCCAGGCCCAAAACAGGGCACGGGCATGCGCGGCCTGGGTTACACCGTATCTTACTTCGCATCCACCGCGCCCTCCCCGAACGGCACACATCGAATGCGGCGTCGTGGGAGAGATCGTGGGTGGTTTCTTTATTCGGAAAGGCAGAACGTCCGCCCCCTCCCCCTTTATAAGCAAGGGGAAGCAGGGGTAGTGCGCCCATTCGCCAGTTGCTTTCCCAATCTTGGAAACCTCCGCCGCGCCTCCGTCTTCCCAAAGCAAAGAGAGCCGCGCCCTGCCCCCCATCGCCACCAGCACCACCAACGCCGTCAACCTCTCCACCACTTCCGCCATGGCTCCGAAAGCCGACAAGGGGAAGGCTGTGAAGTCGACCGAGGCGCAGCGGCTTGCGGCGCTGCAGAAGGAGCGGGCAATCTCCCCCCCCCCCAAGCTTGCCGCGAAGGAGCTGAGGGAGTACTACTACCTCTTCTGGTCGACGGAGACGCGAGCACATCCGAGCACGAAGGTACTTCCAGCTACCGCTCATAAAATGGCTCCACACGGATATCCCTTCTTTGCCGTGTTCTTCTACTGTCGGCTCTGCCCGCCCTTCTCTGAATTTTTCTGCGACATCATGAACACCTACGGCCTCTGCCTCCTTGAATTCACCCCCAAGTCCGTTCTGACCATGGCAGTTTTCGCACACCTTTGCGAAAACATTGTCGGAGTCCATCCCAACGTAGCCCTTTTCCGCCACTTATTTATGCCCCGAGTAGAGAGAGGAGAGCCCTTATCTGGCGGAATCGCCTGGATCTCGAGGGCCGGCAAGAAGGATTCTTATCTGGAGGGCGAGTTCCGCGGCAAGTGGGAGGAGTGGAGAGCAGACTGGTGCTGGATTGTCGAGGAGAACCCGCAGCCATTTACCGCCCGGCGCAAAACAGCAGCAGTACGCGGCAGCGATTGGAGTGACGTGGCCCCGGAAGACGATAGGCTGAGGATTGCCGTCACCAGGATCCAACGCCTCAGGCTTGCCGGACTCACTGTAGGTGCTGTTGGCGCAGATTTCCTTCGCCGCCGCGTCGCCCCCTGCAGGAACGGAGGAGGCCCGCCTAGGAGTTCAAG
Organism: Triticum monococcum; assembly: GCA_034509565.1. NCBI lineage: Eukaryota > Viridiplantae > Streptophyta > Magnoliopsida > Poales > Poaceae > Triticum > Triticum monococcum. The sequence continues at coordinate 566,510,086 of CM067841.1, read as the reverse complement.
AATGCGGCGGATATCATGAGGCTGCGTCCGGGCCTCAACTACAACTTCACTATCCTGGAGCTCAACGCGATGCTCCAGGAGCTCTTCAAGTATGATCCTGATCACCCCGAAGTGTTTAGGTTGCCGCAGGGCGTCGTTCCGCTGTGCAACAACTCTGCGCTCGACCGCATCCGGGCAATGATGCCGCTGTGCGACTCGCATGGACTTGTGCCAACTTGGCAAGAGCCTGCAGACGAGGTCATGCAGGAATTCTTTGACAACTTGGTAGAAGTGCCGATCCACCCCGATGAGAAGAATGGCCTTACTCGCGACACCACCGATGCAGAGTTGAAGCGCATTGCCACCAGGCTGGAAGAGGCGGCGGCAGCCGCAGCGGCAGGCAAGTTCGGATTCACCATGGAGGAGGCAGAGGCAGCAGAGGCGGCAAACCGTGTCGAGCGAGAGGAGCTTGCCGGCAAGAAGGAGGTTGCCGGGCGTGACGCCGAGCCGAGCGAGCCCGCCGAGGATACGAGCGGCTCGTTGGAGATCGACTCCTCTTCCTCCTCATCCTCAGACTGCTCGCCGCAAGCAGAGCCTCCATCTCCACCAAGAAGGCATCTCCACAAGGCCGGGGACGTAGCGAGGCGGCAGGCGAGTCGACAGTCGCCGCGCCGCGCGACACGCTCCACCGCGGCAAGCACTGTTGCCGCGGGAGCGCCCCACGCTGCTGCGGCAACTGGAGCGGGGTCTTCCCGGACCACTGCTTCTGCTCCCGCCAAGCGGCCAAGGGAATCTACTCCTCCACCTTCCCGCGCCGGGCATGAGCCGGATTTCGACTTCTCCGCGTTCAGCTCCGACGAGGAAGAAGAAGAAGAGTAAGATTCTCTTGTTGTACTTGTAGTTCTTCAATTCTTGCTGTTTTGTCTTGTATCTCATCTGCTTTACTCTGAACCTTTTTCCTTTTTAGGTCTCTGGCCCAGAGAGCAGCGAAGAGGGCCAAGGCCCCGGTGATTGTCATCAAGGACGAACCCAGCGCGACAGCAGGGGATGCGCCCGAGACAACCTTGCCGGACCCGGCAACTGTCCTCCAGGGCAGCCCCCAGCGTATGTATATGGTTTGCTTTCCGCTGTTGGGTGCGCATGGAGATTCTTGCTTTGCTGATATCTGGTTGTTGACTTGTGCAGGAGCAGAGCAGCCCCACCAGGAGTGCCTGGAGGCCGCCCCCGAAATGCCAAGGGAAAGTCCTCCGGCAAGGGAGAGCTCTCCGGCAAGGGAGAAGTCTCCGGCAAGGGAGGATTCTCCGGCAAGGGATAGCACCAGCGGGCCCCCGGCGGCGGAGACCACGGCTGCAGATCCTGGCACAGGTAATCTTCTTGCCTCAGAACTTCCCTTGGGTTCTTATTTTGATCTTCTTTTTTGGATATTTGCTTGACTCTTCTCCCCTTTCCGGCTGTCAGATCCATCAGCTGCGGAGCCGATGGAGACCGAGGTTGCCGCCGACGACACTGTTGCCGCTGAGGAAGCAGCCGGCGCCGACGAGCCCGCCGGCGAAGAGGCCGCCAGGGCTGCTACTGCAGAAGCGGGCAGGGGATCTGGCAATCGCACTGACGACCCTGAGGCCGCAGGAGCGCCAGGCGCTGCACCGACCGCCGATCCCTCCGCCGCTGCCGCAGCGCCAGGCTCCGAAGAGCCCCAGCCTGGCGTCTACTTGAAGCCCGGTGATGACATCTTCATCAACCTCCCCTGGGCGTCAAGCTCCAGGGCGCCGGTCGAGGGAGAGAGCTTCGACGGAGAAGTGCTCGCCTCCGCCGGGCTGGCGCTGGTTAACACGCCAAGCAGTAGCAGCGGCGAGCCTGAGGAGGAGCGGCTGCTGCGGAAGCTGGTGTCGCTCTACCGCGTCCGGCAAGCCAAGCTGGAATCCCGCGAGGCGCTTGTCGCGAAGGCGGGAGTCGACATCGAGAAGCGCGCGGAGGAGCTCCGGGGTCACAATCAAGAAGCTCTCCGGTCCCTGGCAGTTGAGCGGGCGCGACTTGCCGAGGAGCGGGAGCCCTTCCTCCTCGAGCGAGCTGAAGTCGAAGAGCAACAAAGGCTTGTCGTTGAGAAGCTGTCCGTGCAGGAAGGCGAGCTGGTGCAGCGGAAGGTTAATCTCGACAGCCATGAGGAGGAGCTTGCCGCGCGCGAGAGAACATTTGGCGGAACCCTCAAGCAAGCATAGGACGCTGCCGCAGCTGCCGAGGCCGCCAAGAAGGAGCTGGAGACGAAGGTGGCGCAGCTGGAGGCCGATCTCAAGGCGAGCGGCGACGAGCTTGCCGCGCTCAAGCTTCAGCGGGAGAAGGACGCCGTCGGCTACTCGGAGCTGCAGGCCCGTCTCGCCGAGAAGGGCAAGGAGCTTGACGCCGCCAAGGACTCCAATGCAGAACTTGAGTTGAAGCTGATCACTTTGACCAAGACCCTGCACGGCGCCAAGGAGCAAGAGACGGCCCTGAAGGAGGAGGTCAAGGCCGGCAAGGCGCTGCTGGCGAGTGCCGCTGCCGCCCAGAGCACTTTCCGGGAGAATGTGGAGCACTGGACGGAGAGTCTTGTGGATGTTGCCGCCGACATCGACAAGGAGCTGGCGCAGCTGGGAATGGAGGATCTCGGGTATCCCTCCGACGAGAACCTCCAACCCAGCGGCAAGCTCACCTTGTTCTTCAAAGGCGTGGCGACGGCCCTCCGGCGACTCTGGGAAAGGATCCCGAAGCAGCTGGACGACGAGTCGCGCAAGATCTACGTGGGAGCTCTTCAGAAGGTGTTGGTGAAGGTGGCCTTCCGCAACCCGGGCCTCAACCTCACCAACGTTCTCAGGTCCTTGCCGCCGGATGCTGATCTGGAGGCGCTCAAGACCCTTGTCGCACCCATTGTGGACAAGGTGAGCGGGATCAAGAGGGTCGAGGGTGACCGCGTAGACTAGGACGCCCGTTTTTTTCTTTTCTTGTCGCTGCTGGTCATGTTATGAGAACAATCTGTTAGAGCTGCAACAAGCTATCTTGTAATATAACTTTATTTCGGGTACTGATTGCAATGTTATTTCCTTTACTTGATTCCTTCCTTTGTATGTTTTTGCCCTACGCTTTTAGGGAACTTGCCGGCGCAGGCACCTTAGCCGCGAGCGCTGAGTGCGGGACGTCAGCAGCCTGCTGGCGGTGCCGCTGCCGACAAGAAACCTTGTCGCAACTAGTCGCAGCTCACTTAAGTTGTTGAGCAGACTCGAAACAACGTAAGGGCACAACTAGCTACGAGTTGGTTCCTCCATGCATAGGTTTTCCATACAAAGTACGGTCGTTCAAGGAAGATAACTTAAATTTTTTAAAGGAAATCTGATTGTTCAAACTTTGGCAACTTATCTTTTCTATTGTTTGCTTCCCGGCAAGGCAAAACTTTCTTGAACGACGCCTGGTCCATATCATTATCTTCTCCTTCCCCCCGGCAAACTTGTGTGCGAGGGAACCTTCCTTTTCTTGAGAGAAAAAAAGAAGAAAGAGGTGAAAAAGATATGGAGCCTTATGGCTCGTTGTTGCTTACCGGGGGTAAGTGATGCACAAAATGTCAGATAACACATGCAAATAATAATAAAAAGCATGAAATCGACAAGGTGTGCGGAGCACATAAGCTTTATGCATGGGATCTGCGCCCGGCTTTGTACAAAGGATTACACGCAGCAGCGGCAAGACTTGTACAAAAGGTGGTTGCCGGAACGGGTTCCGGCAACCGCGCCCTATGGGTAAAACTTACGAAGATGCTCTATGTTCCAGGAGTTGCTCACTGGAATGCCATCTTCGGTCTCAAGGCGGACAGCGCCAGGCCTAGTGACTCGTTTCACCCAATAAGGGCCTTCCCACTTTGGCGTCAACTTGTTGGAATTCTTGGCGGACTGAACACGCCGAAGAACAAGGTCGCCTTCCTCGAGACTTCTGGTGTTAACTTTGCGGCTATGATAGCGGCGCAAAGCTTGCTAGTAGCGAGCAGCTCGCACAGCAGCCTGAAGACGGTCTTCCTCAAGGAGCAGCGCGTCATCTTGTCGCAGCTGCTCTTGCTCAAGCTCATCGTAAGCGAGCACTCGAGGTGACCTGTATACGAGTTCCGTGGGGAGAACTGCCTCTGCTCCATAGACTAGAGCGAAAGGTGTCTGGCCAGTGGCTCGATTTGGCGTCGTCCTGATCGACCAAAGAACCACCGGCAGCTCCTCGATCCAGTTTCTTCCGCACTTGTGCAGCCTGTCAAAAGTTCTAGTCTTGAGCCCACGCAGCACTTCAGCATTTGCCCTCTCCGCTTGACCGTTGCTTCTCGGGTGAGCAACAGAAGCGAAGCAGACCTTGGCGCCAAGATCTTGGACCTACTGCATGACGGTGCGGCTCGTGAATTGTGTACCATTGTCGGTGATTCTCCTGTTAGGGATCCCAAAACGGCAAACAATCGACCTGAAGAACTTGACTGCTGACTGTGTTGTGACCTTCCTCACTGGTTCCACTTCCGGCCACTTTGTGAACTTGTCGATTGCAACGTACAAGTACTCAAAGCCCCCGACTGCTTGGGGAAAGGGGCCGAGGATGTCGAGCCCCCAGACCGAAAATGGCCAGGATAAAGGGATCGTCTGGAGAGCTTGAGCTGGCTGGTGTATTTGCTTGGAATGGAACTGGCACTCTTCACACTTGGTTACTTGTGCAGTCGCATCCTGGAGGGCTGTCGGCCAAAAGAAACCTTGCCGGAATGCTTTGCCGGCAAGTGCTCTTGCGCCAATGTGGTGACCACATATGCCTCCATGTATCTCTGCCAACAGCTTTTGTCCGTCTTCTCGGTGAATACACTTCAATTTCACACCGTTGAGTCTTCTTCTGTACAGTGTGCTGTCGACAAACTGGTACATACTTGACTGCCAGGCTACTCTTTCCGCTTCTTCTTGCTCTTCGGGAAGTTCTCCTGTCTAAAGGAAACGGACAATCTGATGTGCCCATGTTGGAGCCTGTGGCTCGACAACAAGGACTAAAGGCATATCTGCTGCTGCGGGAATATCCGCTTCTACGGCAAGAGCCTGCGGCTCTGCCGGAGCTTGACGTTCCCCTGCAAGCTTGCGGGAGCGAAACTTGTCGGGAGCATCTGCTTCAACGGAACAAACCCTAGGGCTTGCCGGAGCAGACTGCTCCTCGGCACTCTTGGTGTTGATCTTGGGGACCTTCTTGGCGGCGGCTTCGGGAAGCTCTGCCGGAAAATAGTCACCAGAAATCAACTTCCTCTTCTTGCTCTGTCTAGTCGATGGGGTTACGGACGGTCGAGTCAGCTTGAGCACAAAGATCCCTGGTTCCACAGGTAACTTAAGTGCTGCGCACTTTGACAGGCCATCGGCGATGTCGTTCTGAGCTCTTGGGACATGCTCCATCTGCAGGCCGTCAAAGTGCTCTTCTAGCTTTCTCACTTTGTCAATGTAGGCTTCCATCAACGGACTTTGATAACTCTTGTTTACTTGGCGGACGACAAGCTGCGAGTCACCCCTGACAATGAGCTTCTTAATCCCAAGGTCTGTCGCGATCCTGAGACCGGCAAGCAAGCCTTCATACTCTGCAGTATTGTTTGTCGCTTGCTCCTTGGGAAAGTGCATCTGGACTACGTACTTGAGGTGCTCTCCGGTGGGTGAGACAAGCAGCACACCAGCGCCGGCGCCTTGCAGCGAGAAGGCATCGTCAAAGTACATGAGCCACTCTTTGCTTGCTTCCTTGACGGGGATGCTCGTCTCTGGAATTTCTTCATCTGGTGTTGGCGTCCACTCTGCGATGAATTCTGCCAATGCTCTGCTTTGGATAGTTGAAGTACTCTCAAACTTGAGGCCAAAGCTCGACAGTTCCAGTGCCCACTCAACAATCCTGCCTGTCGCTTCTGGATTCTGAAGTATCCTCTTCAGCGCAAAGCGAGTGACAGCTGTGATCTCATGTGCTTGGAAGTAATGGCGCAGCTTTCTCGAGGCCATGAAAAGGCCGAAAAGCAATTTCTGCACGCCAGAGTACCTTGACCTAGCCCCCTGCAGAAGGAAACTGACAAAGTAAACTGGGCACTTCACCATTCTCTTCTGTATCTCCTCGCACACCTGCGCAGATCCTTCTTTGTCGGGACCAGAGCTTGTCGGGGAAGCCCCCTGCTTGTCGCTGGATGCGCTTGCCGCGGTTGCTGGCTCCTCATCTACCTCCCTCTCTGCCACTAACGCAGCACTAACCACTTGATTGGTTGCCGCTATATACAGCAGCAACTTCTCTTGCGGCTTAGGTGCGACAAGTGTTGGAGTGGAGGACAGGTATCTCTTCAAGTCCTGTAGCGCTGCCTCCACTTCCAGAGTTCATTTCATTGGACCTGCCTTTTTTCAAAATTTTGAAAAACGGCAGGGCGCCTTCAGCAGACCGAGAGATAAACCTGCTGAGAGCAGCCACGCAACCGGCAAGTCTTCTTACATCCTTGACGCGCTTCGGTACTTCAATCTGCTCAATGGCCTTGATCTTGTCAGGATTGGTTTTGATTCCCCGCTGAGACACGAAGAACCCGAGAAGCTTGCTGGAGGGAACTCCAAACACACACTTCTCGGGGTTGAGCTTGAGGTTGATCTTGCGCAGATTTGCAAAGGTCTTGTCTAAATCTTGAATCAGAGTTGCCCTGTACTTGCTCTTGACCACTATGTCATCCATGTAGGCTTCCACATTTCTGTGCATCTGCGGCTCGAGAGCGACATGGACTACTCTTGCAAATGTTGAACCAGCATTCTTTAAACTGAAGGGCATCCGTATGAAACAGTATGTGCCACATGGAGTAATGAATGCGGTCTTCTCCTCATTCTCTTCTGCCATGAAGATTTGATGGTATCCTGAGTATGCGTCAAGAAATGAAAGCAAGTCACATCCGGCCGTGGAGTCAACAATCTGGTCAATGCGCGGCAAGGGAAATGGGTCTTTGGGACAAGCTTTATTAACATCAGTAAAGTCGATACAAAGCCTCCATTTCCTGTTTGCCTTGCGCACGACTACAGGATTGGCCAGCCACGTAGGATGGAGCACTCCTCTGACAAGGCCTGCTGCTTCCAATTTCTTGATTTCTTCTGCTATGAATTCTTGGCGCTCCGCTGCTTGCTTCCTGACCTTCTGCTTGACGGGCCGCGCATGAGGACAAACGGCAAGATGGTGCTCAATTACTTTCCTGGGAACACCGGGGATGTCAGACGGTTGCCACGCAAACACGTCGACATTCGCCCGCAGGAAAGCAATGAGCGCGCTTTCCTATTTAGGGTCGAGATTGGCACTGATGGTGAAGGTACAACCAGTGCTGTCCTCCTTGGCGGACACTTTCTTGGTCTCTGGCGGAGCTGCCATTGCCTTCTTACACTTGCCGGTGGAGCTCGATGGTGCGTCCTCGACGGTAGCGCAGCACTCCGAAGAGGTGCGCTTGCCGGAGTGGGCATCAGACCTCTTGCCGGACTTGGTCTTCTTCCCCCCGGGAGCTTCAGCGGCAAGTTACTTGCGATCTGTTGCGGCTGCTGCTTCCCGGTAGATCTTGTCGGCGCAGATAAGAGCATCCTTCTTGTCGCCAGGGACAGAGATGGCGCTTATCGGGCCTGGCATCTTGAGCATGTTGTATGCGTAGTGAGAGGCCGCCATGAACTTGGCAAGTGCTGGACGGCCGAGTATCCCATTGTAAGGCAATGGAAAATTGGCAACGTCAAAAGTGACCCTCTCAGTCCTGAAGTTCATCTCGCTGCCAAATGTTACCAGCAACGTGACCTTCCCTTTCGGCTTGCTCCTTCCCGGGTTGATTCCTTGGAATGTGCCGGTCTCTTCGAGCTCGCTGTCAGGGATCTGGAGTCTCTGGAGTACAGCGGAGGAGATCAGGTTCAAGCCGGCCCCGCCGTCAACTAGCATCTTGGTGACCTTGAGGTTGCGGATAGTTGGTGAAACCAACAACGGCAAGCACCCGACCGCAGTTGTGCGATCAGGGTGGTCCTCAATGTCAAAGATGATAGGCATGCCGGACCATTTCAGAAGCATGCGCGATTCGACAGGTGGTTCCGCCGCATTGACTTCCCGCGCCCACTGCTTGACTTGGCGGTGGGAAGTATGCAGAGAGGAACCACCGTCAATGCACAAGACTTCTGTGGCTTTCTGGAACTCCTTCTCACTGGTCTCGACATCATCCATGTCTTCGTCGTCGTCGTCTTCATCCTTGTTGCGGCCGCGGGGAGGTCTGTCTCCTTGCCGCTGCTTGGCCTTGCCGCGGCGTCCTCCCCGGCCGGTGCGCTTCTTGCCGGTTTCTCCAGCGCCTCCTTGGGCCCTCTCCTTGTCGCGTCGCTTGTACTCAGCCTTTTGCTGCTGGACAAGCTGCTCGACTTTCTTGCAACTCTGGAGGTCATGGCCCTTGGTGCGGTGGATTTTACAGTACTGCTTGTCGGTGCCGTCCTGCTTGTCGGCGGCCGCCACAGCCTGGCAGTTGGTGCATGCGGCAATCTCCTTGCCGAAGCTACCAACTTTGGCTTTCTTGGCGCCACCGTCGTTGCCGGACTGCTCAACGACTAGCACATCTTTACCTTTCTTCTTCCTGTTGTTCCGCCGCCGGTTTTTCTTTGCCGGGGCAGCATCCTCGCTGTCAGATCCTCCTGCTCCTGTACTCTCTTCGGGGAGATTCCTCCCTTCCTCAGCACGTGCACACTTGTCGGCCAGGGCATAAAGCTCACTGACGTCTCTGATTTTGCACATCGCCATCTCCTCCCGCATCCTGCGGTTACGCACGTTCTGATGGAACGCGCTGATGACCGTGGCAGGGTGGACGTCTAGGATGTTGTGCTGTACATGGCTGAATCTCTGAATGTACTTGCGCAGGGGCTCTCCTTCCTTCTGGGCGAGCAGGTGAAGGTCACTCTCTTGGCCATGAGGTTTGTGGCCGCCTGTAAAGGCGCCGGCAAACTGATGGCATAGGTCTGCCCAGCAGGATATGGAGTTTTCCGGCAAATGCATGAGCCAGGACCTGACGTTGGGCTTGAGCACCAGCGGGAAGTAGTTGGCAAGGATCTTGTCGTCTCGCCCCCCGGCAGCTTGCACCGCGATGGTGTAGATGCTGAGGAACTCCGACGGATGCGACTTGCCGTCGTACTTCTCTGGTACATCTGGCTTGAAATTCTTCTTGTCGGGCCACTGGACTTGCCGCAGCTCACGAGTAAACGCAGGGCAACCTACCACGTACGGCAAGTCGCCTGGTTCCCCTGGCGCATGCATGTCAACAGAGGGCCCAGCGCGCTGGTCTGATTGGCGCGGCGCTTCTCTTCGGCGCTCGATGCGAGTACGAGCGTCTTCTTGCTGTTGTTCGTGAAGAACTTGGCGCTGATCGCAACGAGCTCGCGGATCCAATGATGCAGTGGAGTCGCTGTCGGGGAAGATCCGGCGAGTTGGCGATCTTGGCCTTCGGGGCGGAGAGTGCACGGTGGTTGCACCCCCACCGGTCTTGTCGCCACCGGCTCATGCCTGGCTGACTTGCCGTGGCTGCGAAGTACTCGGCTGCCGTAGGTTGTCGCCGTTGGCGAAGCCGATGAGACTCTGAATGGTGGCCCTCCAGTCGTCGATCTTGTCTGGCGCTGGAGGGTAGTCTAGGAGCAGCTGAGCTCGCGCCAAAGCTTCTGCTGAAGTGGCGGGCGGCACCGGCGAACGGTGCGAGGAACGGGATATGCTCGGACTTCTAACCGTGTTAGAAGGAGCAGTATCTCGTCCAGGTGACCGTGCCCCGCTCGCACCAGCACGTTGGCGTGCATGCTGGTCTTGAGCACTCCGAGATCCACCAGCTTGATCTTGGCCCAGCAAACGTATGGTACCGTGAGTACCATGACGCTGTTGGTCCCGCGCCTCCTCGGACGGGCGTGGTGCAAGTACGGACGCCGAGGTCTTGGAGTGCGCCCGGTCGTTGGGGAGCCTACTGCGCCGCCGATGGGCAGCGCAGCCTTGTCCTTGGACCTGGCAGCACCATGAGCTCCCTCGTCGATGCCCGTTCTTCCGCCGGCGTCTACCCACCAGCCATTTGCTCTGGTGATGGTGGGTTCGGCGCGGACGGAGCAGCCGCCTCCGAAACCTTCTTCTTCGGTGGCATGTCAATGAAGACGATGAGGATTTAGCTCGTGCGAACACCGGATCAGGTTCACACAACCTCGACGCACCCCTACCTGGCGCGCCAAAGATGTCGGGGGTGCTAATCCCACGGACACCTATGGGACCGGCGGACCGAGCCCCTTTCGGTTCGGCAGGGGGCGGAGAGAGCATGAAGAGCAGATCGAGGCGAAGCGCACGAGCACGCGATCAGTTTACCCAGGTTCGGGCCGCACGGATGCGTAAAACCCTACTCCTGCTTTGTGGTTTGTATTGATTTCTTGCTCGGGAGCGCTGTGTGCTACAGTACACTCTAGCGGCTAACGAGACCGAGCGTGAGTGTGATCTGTTGGCCGACCCCCTCTATGTTGCGCATGGGCATCCTTTTATATGCTTAAGGGGTCACCGACAGGTGGCAACGTAGACAAGGGCAAAAATGGAAGGGCGGTGCGGTTGGCACCGCCGCCTACTACAGTGTATCATACCTAACCCTGACGGCAGGGGACAAGGGCATTAAATGCCTGTCCGCGTCGCCTAGACGGTGCAGAAAGGGACCGCCAGGGATGCCACCGTTTGCCACGATGGCGATCTTGTCAGCGCCGCTTCCCACCGTGTACCTCTGGCTGCACAGCCTTCCGCCACGTACGCCTAGAAGGATCCCAGAGTGACACGTTGGTGGATGCGCTAGAGCGCAGGTACAGAGTGGAAGCTTGTCGCGGCAAGTGCCTTACCGCGGTCGTTGTCTTGTCGCGTCCGGAAGCTTGTCGCTCACCGGGCCTTGCCGGGACGCGTGGTGCGTCGCGGCAAGTTCCTTGAGATGCCTTGGTTGGCCTTCCCGGCAAGCTCCTCTTGCCGGGGTCTTGGATACTTTGTTCTTGAATGGCTCCAAAGGAACCACGGAGGACCTTGGCGGTCACCCGGCAAGCCCTGCCACGGGACGCTGCGACTGCCCGTGCACAAGTTTGGGATACTAGGGTACCCCTACTTTAGTACACCGACACTCTTCAAGGGTGCATGACCATAAAAGATATTACTCATATAAATAGAACAACCATTATTCTCTGATTTAAATGAATAACCATCTCGGATCAAACAAGATCCAGATATAATGTTCATGCTCAACGCTGGCACCAAATAACAATTAGTTAGGTCTAATACTAATCCCGATGGTAGATGTAGAGGTAGCATGCCGACCGCGATCATATTGACTTTGGAACCATTTCCCACGCGCATCGTCACCTCGTCCTTCGCCAGTGTTCGCTTAATCTGTAGTCCCTATTTCCAGTTGCAAATATTAGCAACAGAACCAGTATCAAATACCCAGGTGCTACTTCGAGCTCTAGTAAGGTACACATTAATAACATGTATATCACATATACCTTTATTCACCTTGCCATCCTTATTATCCGCCAAATACTTGGGGCAGTTCCGCTTCCAGTGACAAGTCTGCTTGCAGTAGAAGCACTCAGTTTCAGTCTTAGGTCCTGACTTGGGTTTCTTCTCCTGAGCAGCAACTTGCTTGCTGTTCTTCTTGAAGTTCCCCTTCTTCTTCCCCTTGCCCTTTTTCTTGAAACTAGTGGTCTTGTTGACCATCAACATTTGATGCTCCTTCTTGATTTCTACCTCCACAGCTTTTAGCATTGCGAAGAGCTCGGGAATTGTCTTATCCATCCCTTGCATATTATAGTTCATCACGAAGCTCTTGTATCTAGGTCGAAGTGATTGGAGAATTCTGTCAATGACGCAATCATCCAGAAGATTAACTCCCAGTTGAATCAAGTGATTATTATACCCAGACATTTTGAGTATATGCTCACTGACAGAACTGTTCTCCTCCATCTTGCAGCTATAGAACTTATTGGAGACTTCATATCTCTCAATCCGGGCATTTGCTTGAAATATTAGCTTCAACTCCTGGAACATCTCATATGCTCCATGACGTTCAAACCGTCGTTGAAGACCCGGTTCTAAGCCGTAAAGCATGGCACATTGAACTATCGAGTAGTCATCAGCTTTGCTCTGCCAGGCGTTCTTAACCTCGTCAGTTGCATCAGCAACAGGCCTGCACCCAGCGGTGCTTCCAGAACGTAATTCATCTGTGCAGCAATGAGGATGATCCTCAAGTTACGGACCCAGTCCGTATAATTGCTACCATCATCTTTCAACTTTGCTTTCTCAAGGAACACATTAAAATTCAACGGAACAACATCACGGGCCATCTATCTACAATCAAACATAAACAAGCAAGATACTATCAGGTACTAAGTTCATGATAAATTTAAGTTCAATTAATCATATTACTTAAGAACTCCCACTTAGAAAGACATCCCTCTAATCTTCTAAGTGATCACGTGATCCAAATCAACTAAACCATACCCGATCATCACGTGAAATGGAGTAGTTTTCAATGGTGAACATCACTATGTTGATCATATATACTATATGATTCACGCTCGACCTTTCGGTCTCAGTGTTCCGAGGCCATATCTGCATATGCTAGGCTCGTCAAGTTTAACCTGAGTATTCTGCGTGTGCAAAACTGGCTTGCACCCATTGTAGATGGACGTAGAGCTTATCACACCCGATCATCACATGGTGTCTGGGCACGACGAACTTTGGCAATGGTGCATACTCAGGGAGAACACTTTTATCTTGAAATTTAGTGAGAGATTATCTTATAATGCTACTGTCAATCAAAGCAAGATAAGATGCATAAAAGATAAACATCACATGCAATCAATATAAGTGATATGATATGGCCATCATCATCTTGTGCTTGTGATCTCCATCTCCGAAGCATCGTCATGATCACCATTGTCACCGGCGCGACACCTTGATCTCCATCGTAGCATCATTGTCGTCTCGCCAATCTTATGCATCTACGACTATCGCTACCGCTTAGTGATAAAGTAAAGCATTACATGGCGATTGCATTGCATACAATAAAGCGACAACCATATGGCTCCTGCCAGTTGCCGATAACTTGGTTACAAAACATGATCATCTCATACAATAAAATTTAGCATCATGCCTTGACCCTATCACATCACAACATGCCCTGCAAAAACAAGTTAGACGTCCTCTACTTTGTTTGTTGCAAGTTTTACGTGGCTGCTACGAGCTTAGCAAGAACCAATCTTACCTACGCATCAAAAACCACAACGATAGTTTGTCAAGTTGGTGTTGTTTTAACCTTCGCAAGGACCGGGCATAGCCACACTCGGTTCAACTAAAGTTGGAGAAACTGACACCCGCCAGCCACCTGTGTGCAAAGCACGTCGGTAGAACCAGTCTCGCGTAAGCGTACGCGTAAGGTCGGTCCGGGCCGCTTCATCCAACAATACCGCCGAATCAAAGTATGACATGCTGGTAAGCAGTATGACTTATATCGCCCACAACTCACTTGTGTTCTACTCGTGCATATAACATCAACACATAAAACCTAGGCTCTGATGCCACTGTTGGGGAACGTAATAATTTCAAAATTTTCCTACGCACACGCAAGATCATGGTGATGCACAACAACGAGAGGGGAGAGTGTTGTCTACGTACCCTCGTAGACCGGAAGCGGAAGCGTTATAACAACGCGGTTGATGTAGTCGTACGTCTTCACGGCCCGACCGATCAAGCAACGAAACTACGGCACCTCCGAGTTTTTGCACACGAGCTCGATGACGATCCCCGGACTCCGATCCAGCAAAGTGTCGGGGATGAGTTCCGTCAGCATGACGGCGTGGTGACGATCTTGATGTTCTATCGTCACAGGGCTTCGCCTAAGCACCGCTACAATATTATCGAGGATTATGGTGGAGGGGGGCACCGCACATGACTAAGAGATCAATGATCAATTGTTGTATCTCTGGGGTGCCCCCTGCCCCCGTATATAAAGGAGTGGAGTAGGGGGCCGGCCAATGAGGGTGGCGTGCCCAAGGGGGGGAGTCCAACTCCCACCGGGAGTAGGACTCCCCTTTTTCCAATTAGGAGTAGGAGAGGGAAGGAAGAGGAAGGAGGGAGGAAGGAAAGGGGGGCCGGCCCCCCTCCCAATTCGGATTGGGCTTCGGGAGGGGGCGCGCCCCCTCCCTTGCTCCTTTCCCCTCCTTTCTACTAAGGCCCAATAAGGCCCATATACCTCCCGGGGGGTCTCGATAACCTCCCGGTGATCCGATATTGTCCCAATCTCACCCGGAACCTTTCCGGTGTCCAAATATAGTCGTCCAATATATTGATCTTTATGTCTCGACCATTTCGAGACTCCTCGTCAAGTTCGTGATCACATCCGGGACTCCGAACAACCTTCGAGACATCAAAATATATAAACTCATAATGAAATTGTCATCGTAACGTTAAGCGTGCGGACCCTACGGGTTCGAGAACAATGTAGACATGACCGAGACACGTCTCCGTTCAATAACCAATAGAAGAACCTGGATGCTCCTATTGTCTCCTACATATTCTACGAAGATCTTTATCGGTCAGACCGCATAACAACATACGTTGTTCCCTTTGTCATCGGTATGTTACTTGCCCGAAATTTGATCGTCGGTATCTCAATACCTAGTTCAATCTCGTTACCGGCAAGTCTCTTTACTCGTTCCGTAATACATCATCTTGCAACTAACTTATTAGTTGCATTGCTTGCAAGGCTTAAGTGATGTGCATTACCAAGAGGGCCCAGAGATACCTCTCTGACAATCGGAGCGACAAATCCTAATCTTGAAATACGCCAACCCAACATGTACCTTTGGAGACACCTGTAGAGCACCTTTATAATCACCCAATTACGTTGTGACATTTGGTAGCACACAAAGTGTTCCTCCGGTAAACGGGAGTTGCATAATCTCATAGTCATAGGAACATGTATAAGTCATGAAGAAAGCAATAGCAACATACTAAACGATCGGGTGCTAAGCTAATGGAATGGGTCATGTCAATCACATCATTCTCCTAATGATGTGATCCCGTTAATCAAATGACAACTCATGTCTATGGTTAGGAAACATAACCATCTTCGATTAACGAGCTAGTCAAGTAGAGGCATACTAGTGACACTTTGTTTGTCTATGTATTCACACAAGTATTATGTTTCCGGTTAATACAATTCTAGCATGAATAATAAACATTTATCATGATATAAGGAAATAAATAATAACTTTATTGTTGCCTCTAGGGCATATTTTCTTCAGCAACCAAGGAGGCAGACAGCTACTTTATACAACGGAATTCCCAGGTTGATTCAGATTTCACATCATTCCTCAGCTTGCCCTTGGAAGGGATATAATCCTACTCTTTTGCTTATCGCACTATCTGTATCACTCTGCTTTAATGCAATTTTTCAATAAACAATGCATGACATTACGACTATTATTGCATTCTTGTTATATATATACATATATATGTGTGTGTGTGTGTGTGTGTGTTCATTAATGACGCCTTGCAACCATACACTCTAGTACGACCAATACACCAAGGGCTTATGTACCCCACAATGCGGTGTGAAAAGTCCGAACACTTTCACAAGTGCGGCACCCCGAACTTATAGCATTATATGCATCAACTCCAAATCATGTCTTTGGTCAAATGTTGGGTTTGCCCGGCTCCTATGTTTTGGTACCTTACGTTCCGCTCTATCGGCTAAGGTAGCGCTAGGAGAACTACTGTGATTGTGCCCCGGTTCTGCCGGGCTGAGCACCTCAGTAGAGAAAGCTAAAACTGACTGTCATGATAAGGCGAGAGACTAGTCGCTGTTTGGCGAGGTTTTTCGAGTCCCTAATGACTTATGTCGCTTAGGGCGAAGGGCCGGCTCTGTCCGGCTTACAGGCGTGTATCGCGCCCCGAATTCGGCCTTCCGAATACTAGGGGCTTCGCTGAAATTTAAAATTATAGAATTCTATGGCTAAGTGAGAGTGATAAAGCGTTATTAGTCCGGTTGCCTTGTTCGTTGTGCTAAGCACCTCCCTCGAAGGACCCAAACATGGGAACAAGAGTGCTCAGGTTTAGACCAAACACCCCAGCACTCGTGGCATGGGGGCAGAAGCCGAGGACTAGCCATCTCTCAGATTGGATAAACAGCCAAACAGAAGGTAATATTTTAAATTCTAACAAGCATTGCATAGCGAATATGAAACAAGTTTTCATAAATACAGGATAAAACGAGCAAGTTTACTCAAATATTACATCTTTCAAACACTCATCTGCGACAAGACGGGCACCTGGTAGAACACCCTCGTAATACATCTCGGGGTGGCGGTGGTCCTTGCCCTCCAACGGCCCCTCCTTGATCAGCTTCACAGCGTCTAGGTTGACCCACGACATTTTTACACGGGTGAAAGCCTGGCGTGCACCTTCAATGCAGACGGATCGCTTGACGACCTCCAGCCGTGGGCAGGCATCCACGAGCCGCCTCACCAGGCCGAAGAAGATGTTCGGAAGGGCGTCGCCAGGCCACAACCGGACTATGAAGCCCTTCATGGCCTGATCGACCGCCTTATGTAGCTCGACCATCTGCTTCAGTTGGTCGCTCATTGGCACCAGATGTTCGGCCTCAGCATACTGAGACCAGAACAGCTTCTCCGTCGAGCTTCCATCCTTGGCCTAGTAAAATTGTGCGGCATCGGACACACTGCGGGGCAAATCCGCGAATGCTTCTGAAGAGCTCCGGATTCAAGTAAGTAATCGGTAATTCACTTTTACATGCTTGCTTTGCATATAGAAAGCGTTACCCGTTGTTATCTTCTTCATCGCGTCGATCTCTTGAAGGGCCTTCTGGGCCTCGGCCTTGGCACTCTTCGCACTCTCACGGGCCGCGTCAAGCTCAGACTCTCGCGTCTTCAAGTCAAGCTCCAACGCCTCGTGCTTCGTCACGAGAGCCTGGAGCTCTTGCTGCACCTCGCCCACCCGAGCCTCGTGCCTCTCTCGCTCGGTGCGCTCCTTGGCCGCTGTATCTTCAGCCTTGGTCAGCGCTTGCTTCAGGGTCGCCACCTCGGCCGTGGCCCCTGGCAAAACATACAATGATCCTGTCATTTTGCAATCGCGTCCTTTTTTATATATACATATATCTATAGACGGGGTATTACTTACCCTCGTTCTCCTCGAGCTGCCTCTTGACAAGGCCGAGCTCTTTCTTGGACCCATCCAAGTCCTGCTTCGGTACGGCGACCTCCGCAGTTAGTGCGGCAGATGCCAGCAGAGAAGCCTGCATATGCATATTGACATACTTATATTAGACTCCTGCGATATTATTTGATCCTCTGTTCGGCTTTTCTTTGTGAACACCGAACAAAGCATCAGGGGATACTGTCTATGCGGTAATACTCCTACTACATTTTAACACACTTACCTCGAAGCCTGTTAGAAGGCTGGCACAGGCTTCAGTCAATCCGCTCTTGGCATACTGAACCTTCTGGATCACCGCACTCATGATGGTGCGGTGCTCTTCGTTGATGGAAGCGCTACGAAGTGCTTCCAGCAGGTTGTCCGGTGCCTCTGGATGGGCAGAGGTCACCGACACAGGCGTTTTGCCCCTCTTAGAAGGGCACCGCCTGCCCGAGCCCGGAACCATTGGAAGGTCCGGCACGGTGTTCGGCTGAGGGCCGAACTCGGAGCTCTCGGGGACCCCGTCCCCTCGGCTCCCGGAGTCCGAAAGGTCGCCTTGAGGCGCCTCCGGGACTGTCCCCCCTCGATCTGGTGCCTCTTGAGACAACACCTCGGTGTCGTCGGCTGGATGATGGGAGCTGGCGGTCGGGACTGGATCGCTATCCATGTCCGACGAGCCCAGGGAGCCGTCCGATGATACCTCGATATTGGCTCGGGGCGGCCTGCACAATTGAGTTCGGCGTTAGGAAAAGTAGTGCGACAAAGGAATCCTATGGGTAACTTTGGTATCCGAATACTTACGATCTCCCCGGGGGCTTGGCCCTGGGCAACCACTCGTCTTCACTTTCGTCGGCGGCGGTGGAGCTGTCCGGAAGGAGAGTCCTTCCCTTCTTGGACCCTCCGGCCTCCCCAGTTGCGGCGGCCTTCCTTTTCTTGTCTCCCCCATTCGGTGGGGGAGCCTCTTCTTCCTCTTCCTCATCTTGAGGGGAAGAGTGTGCCGCAAAGACATTGGACGGTGATTCCGACGACGCCTGGCGTCGGGAACTCTTTCGAGTTCCCTTGGCCTTCTTGGTCTTCTCCGGCACCTTATAAGGGGGCCGGAGTCAGCATCTTCACCAGAAGAGCGTCCGCGGGGCCTTCGGGCAGAGGAGCCGGACAGTCAATCTGTCCAGCCATCTTCTGCCAGTCCTGTCAAAGGCACGGGGGTTTAGATCCCGCATAGAGTCAATCTATATAAAAAATAAGTATCTTGTGAAAGGTAAAACAGCTTACCGCACTGGCTTGGCTCTTCGCGCTAAATCCGCGATCCTCAGTAATGGGGGGAGGGACCTCGGCGCTTGAACAGCACCCTCCAGCCATCTTCATGAGTCGTGTTGAAGATCCTGTTTAGAGTTCGGTGCTGCGCCGGATTGAACTCCCACAAGGTGAACTCCCGTTGTTGGCACGGGAGTATCCGGCAGATGAGCATAACCTGGACTATGTTGACGAGCTTGAGCTTCTTGTCCACCATGTTCTGAATACATGTCTGGAGTCCGGTCAGCTCTTTTGAATTACCCCAGGATAGGCCCTTCTCTTTCCAGGAGGTGAGCCACATGGGGATGCCAGATCGGAACTCGGGGGCCGCTACCCATGCGGGGTCGCGCGGCTCGGTGATATAGAACCACCCCGATTGCCACCCCTTTATGGTTTCCACAAAGGAGCCCTCTAGCCATGTTATGTTGGGCATCTTGCCCACCATGGCGCCACCGCACTCCGCCTGGCAGCCGCCCACCACCTTCGGCTTGACGTTGAAGGTCTTCAGCCATAAGCCGAAGTGGGGCTTGATGCGGAGGAAGGCCTCGCACACGACGATAAACGCCGAGATGTTGAGGATGAAGTTCGGGGCCAGATCGTGGAAATCCATGCCGTAATAAAACATGATCCCCCGGACGAAGGGATGGAGAGGGAATCCCAGTCCACGGAGGAAATGGGTGAGGAATACCACCCTCTCATGGGGCCTGGGGGTGGGGATGAGCTGCCTCTCATCTGGCAGCCGGTGCACGATGTCGTCGGGCAGGTATCCGACTCTCCTCAGTTTCTCGAAGTCTCCCTCCGTGAAGGAGGAGACCATCCACTTGCCTCCCGCTCCGGACATGGTTAGAGAAGGTTGAGATGGAAGTGAGGACTTGGGCGCTAGAGCTCGAGTGTGCGGGAGCGGATGAGCAGAGGAGGAACAAGGCATGGATAGGAAGGTGAATCCTTATCCCTTTATATGGGCGGACAAAACTAAGTGTCCCCACTTGCCTGGTAAAACTCACTTATCCCCCAAGAGCCACAATTGATGGCGCGGTTGGGTTACCCATGCCCGTATTGATGAGAATCCGGTAATAAGGGGACAAGATCTCTGCTTTGACAAGACGTGTCGAAAAACTTCCTCGCGTTATGTGCGGGCTGGTTAAAAGAAACGGTTCGAATAATCACCAGGCCATGACGTAATGTCGTGTTGCCAAAACAAGCCAGCAAATTAGATCTGCAAAAATATTATTCTCTCTATGGTGGAATGTGGAACTTATTTTGCAAGGTCGGACACTATCCTCGTATTCAAATTCTTCTGTGACGTATTCGGAGAAGGAACCCGCCTTGCAATGCTGAAGACAACACTACGCGCCGGACTCATCATCATTGAAGCCTGGTTCAGGGGCTACTGAGGGAGTCCTAGATTAGGGCATCTCCGGACAACCGGACTATCTCCATTGGCCGGACTGTTAGACTATGAAGATACAAGATTGAAGACTTCGTCTCGTGTCCGGATGGGACTCTACTTGGCGTGGAAGGCAAGCTAGGCAATACGTATATGGATATCTCCTCCTTTGTAACCGACCTCGTGTAACCCTAACCCTTTCCGGTGCCTATATAAACCAAAGGGTTTTAGTCCGTAGGACAACAACCATAACATACAATCATACCATAGGCTAGCTTCTAGGGTTTAGCCTCTCTAATCTCGTGGTAGATCTACTCTTGTAACACCCATATCATCAATATTAATCAAGCAGAACGTAGGGTTTTACCTCCATCAAGAGGGCCCGAACCTGGGTAGAACTGCGTGTCGCTTGCCTTCTGTTACCATCCGGCCTAGACACACAGTTCGGGACCCCCTACCCGAGATCCGCTGGTTTTGACACCGACAGCGATGGGACTCTGTGCATGTCACCAGCGCGCTGGGGTCGTCTTATATAGGTGGAGGCGCCGCGCGTACGCGTGGCAGACGAGGGGACGCGCATCGTCCGGTCTTCACTGCGCCGCCTGTGAGGCATCAATGGAGGAGGCTGACCGGCGCGAAAGCGCGCGGCAGCTTTGGCATTGATTCACCGCGGGAAACGAGGCGATGAGGACAACGAAGCGGCGAGAAGAGAGACGAGTCGCTGGCAAGGAGGGCCCGCGGCTCTTTCGCGCCAAAAACGATTCGCCCGGCGCCCCCGAGTGCCCCCCAACGCGCCGGGTTCAGGTTGGGTCCACCGGTGCCAATTTCGACCCGAGCCGATGAAAAATGGGCCCTTGTGGGCGCGACTGGGCCGATTTTGGCGCCGGCGGCCGAAAAGTCGCCTGGGGACCTTGTTGGGGACGCAACTAGAGATGCTCTCAAATGCGTGCTTCTCGCTTTCCTCAGCTCTTGCTGTTGGCACTGCTAGGGTATCTCTTTGTCTGACCAATAGGCCTCTTGCTTTAATCGTCTTCATCGGATTTAGGAGTACAATACCTTCTCTTACAAAATACAATACCCGTTACCTTAGAAATGTGAAAATTATAGTACAACCTTTTCCCTGACGTGCCGTCACTTCAATCACGTAAGCGTATGACTACCATTGTACACAATCACATGAGAGTATAATGCATGTGTGTAATAAGATTGGTATAAATAAATAACTAGTTGTGTATTAGATGGATTCACTGTCGTCAGGCATCGACCAAATCCACGAGGAGAGGTGTGTTGTCCCCTTTCTCCACGGTGAAGGTCTTGAGCATCTGCTTCCCCATCGCCGTCGTGACCTCCAAGACGTACCTGCCGTAGAAGCCCCTGAACTTGAAGCCACTGTCGCCGTCGACGTACGTTCCCACGCGCTTCCGTCTTCCACTCCTTCTGGAGATTGAGGAACATCTGGCCGGCCTGGTTGATGGTGCCATCGGCGTCGATGAGCCAGGAGTTGTCGCGCCACATGGTGCCCTGCATGAGAGGAGATATTTAGGACCATAGTCCAACCGAACCTATAGTCAGTGCCGTTAGATCTAGTAATGGTCTCCATGTGGATTTGGGCCTGGTTAGCATTCAAATTTCTTTGATTAGATTAATCCTTCTCTTGGCAGCTTGCTCTAGGCCTGCGTAGGCTTGCATTTTTTTAAGGGAAGGGCTGGCACACGCCTCTATGTTACTGCAGCAACACCTGAAGCAATCTGTTTTTTATCTATTATTATTCATATAGAGTCATATCTTGTCCTAAGTATCGAGTTGTAATTCTTGAGTTGTAAAAAAATAAAAGTGTGATGATCATCATTATTAGAGCATTGTCCGAGTGAGGAAAGGATGATGGAGACTATGATTCCCCCACAAGTCGGGATGAGACTCCATACGGAAAAAAAGAGGCCAAAGAAGCCCAAATAAAAAAAGAGGCAATAAAAAAAGAGAAGGCCCAAATAAAAAAATGAGAGAAAAAGAGAGAAGGGGCAATGCTACTATCCTTTTACCACACTTGTGCTTCAAAGTAGCACCATGATCTTCATGATAGAGAGTCTCCTATGTTGTCAATTTCATATACTAGTGGGAATCTTTCATTATAGAACTTGGCTTGTATATTCCAATGATGGGCTTCCTCAAAATGCCCTAGGTCTTCGTGAGCAAGCGAGTTGGATGCACACCGACTAGTTTCTTTTTTTGAGATTTCATACATTTATAGCTCTAGTTCATTTGTTGCATGGCAACCCCTACTCACTCACATTGATATCTATTGATGGGCATCTCCATAGCCCGTTGATATGCCTAGTTGATGTGAGACTATCTTCTCCTTTTTGTCTTCTCCACAATCACCCTTCTATTCCACATATAGTGCTATATCCATGGCTCACGCTCATGTATTGCGTGAAGATTGAAAAAGTTCGAGAACATCAAAAGTATGAAACAATTGCTTGGCTTGTCATCGGGCTTGTGCATGATTTAAATACTTTGTGTGGTGAAGATGGAGCATAGCCAGACTATATGATTTTGTAGTGATAGCTTTCTGTGGCCATGTTATTTTGAGAAGACATAATCTCTTAGTTAGTATGCTTGAAGTATTATTATTTTTATGTCAATATTAAACTTTTGTCTTGAATCTTATGGATCTGAATATTCTTGCCACAATAAAGAGAATTACATGGATAAATATGTTAGGTAGCATTCCACATCAAAAATTCTGTTTTTATCATTTACCTACTCGATGACGAGCAGGAATTAAGCTTGGGGATGCTGATACGTCTCCAACGTATCTATAATTTTTGATTGTTCCATGCTATTATATTATCAACCTTGGATGTTTTATATGCATTTATATGCTATTTTATATGATTTTTGGGACTAACCAATTAACCTAGAGCCCAGTGCCAGTTTCTGTTTTTTCCTTGTTTTAGAGTATGGCAGAAAAGGAAAATCAAACGGAGTCTAATTGACATGAAACTTCACGGAACTTATTTTTGGACCAGAAGAAGCCCACGGAGTATCGGAGTTGGACCAGGAGAGTCCCGGGCTGTCCACGAGGGTGGGGGCGCGCCCACCCCCTGGGCGCGCCCCCTGCCTCGTGGACAGCCCGGAGGTCCACCGACGTACTTCCTCCTCCCATATATACCCATATACCCTAAAAACTTCGGGGTGCACAATAGATCGAGAGTTCCGCCGCCAGAAGCCTCCGTAGCCACCGAAAGCACCCTGCTGGAGGGGGAATCCCTCTCCGGTGGCCATCTTCATCATCCCGGTGCTCTCCATGACGAGGAGGGAGTAGTTCTCCCTCGGGGCTGAGGGTATGTACCAGTAGCTATGTGTTTGATCTCTCTCTCTCTCTCTCGTGTTCTTAAGGTGATACGATCTTGATGTATCGCGAGCTTTGCTATTATATTTGGATCCTATGATGTTTCTTCCCCCCCTCTACTCTCTTGTAATGGATTGAATTTTCCCTTTGAAGTTATCTTATCGGATTAAGTCTTTAAGGATTTGAGAACACTTGATGTATGTCTTGCGTGGGATACCTGTGGTGACAATGGGGTATTCTATTGATCCACTTGATGTATGTTTTGGTGATCAACTTGCGGGTTCTGCCCATGAACCTATGCATAGGGGTTGGCACATGTTTTCATCTTGACTCTCCGGTAGAAACTTTGGGGCACTCTATGAGGTCCTATGTGTTGGTTGAATAGATGAATCTGAGATTGTGTGATGCATATCGTATAATCATACCCACGGATACTTGAGGTGACATTGGAGCATCTAGGTGACATTAGGGTATTGCTTGATTTGTGTGTTAAGGTGTTATTCTAGTACGAACTCTACGGCTGTTTGTGACACTTATAGGAATAGCCCAACGGATTGATTGGAAATAATAACTTTGAGGTGGTTTCGTACCCTACCATAATCTCTTCGTTTGTTCTCCGCTATTAATTAGTGACTTTGGAGTGATTCTTTGTTGCATGTTGAGGGATATTTATATGATCCAATTATGTTATTATTGTTGAGGGAACTTGCACTAGTGAAAGTATGAACCCTAGGCCTTGTTTCAACGCATTGCAATACCGTTTGTGCTCACTTTTATCATTAGTTACCTTGCTGTTTTTATATTTTCAGATTACAAAAACCTTTATATACCATCCATATTGCACTTGTATCACCATCTCTTTGCCGAACTAGTGCACCTATACAACTTACCATTGTATTGGGTGTGTTGGGGACACATGAGACTCTTTGTTATTTGGTTGCAGGGTTGTTTGAGAGAGACCATCTTCATCCTACGCCTCCCACGGATTGATAAACCTTAGGTCATCCACTTAAGGGAAATTTGCTACTATCCTACAAACCTCTGCACTTGGAGGCCCAACAACATCTAGAAGAAGAAGGTTGTGTAGTAGACATCACTTCTAGAAATCTTTTAGATTCGGCCGCGGGAGGCACTTTATGGAAATCACTTTAGGAGAAGCTACTAAACTCCTAGATAATATTATGGTTAATTATTCTCAATGGCACACTGAAAGATCTACTAATAAGGAAGTGCATGCGGTAGAAGAAATTAATGTTTTGAGTGGAAAGATGGATGAACTTATGAAATTATTTGCTAATAAAAGTGCTTCTTCTGATCCTAATTATATGCCTTTGTCTACTTTGATTGAGAATAATAATGAATCTTTGGATGTGAATTTTGTTGGTAGGAACAATTTTTGTAACAACGCGTATAGAGGAAACTTTAATCCTAGGCCTTATCCTAGTAATTCCTCTAATAATTATGGTAATTCCTACAACGATTCTTATGGAAATTATAATAAGATGCCCTCAGATTTTGAATCTAATATTAAAGAATTTATTACTCCGCAAAAGAATTTCAATGCTTTGATTGAAGAAAAATTGCTTAAGATTGATGAGTTGGCTAGGAACGTTGATATAATTTCTCTTGATGTTGATTCTTTGAAACTTAGATCTATTCCACCTAAGCATGATATCAATGAGTCTCTCAAAGCCATGAGAATTTCCAATGATGAGTGCAAAGAAAGAACCGCTAGGATGTGCGCTGCCCCCATGGTGGGCGCCAACTGTCGTGGAATTGTCATGGCAGATGTCCTAGAAAAAGGACTTAGTCGTAGGGCCATCGCACCTAGGAAGCTTAAAGGGGTTAATCGAGACAAAGGACACGAGAGATTTTATACTAGTTCAGCCCCTTGCGATGAAGGTAAAAGCCTACATCTAGTTGCGTTGATATTGCTGGGGTTTCGATCACCAACAGGCTAGTTCGCCGGCTTGGTTATCGATTTCTTGTTTCTTGCCCTAAGCCACCACCGGGTCGTCCCCTTATATACACGGGTTGACGCCTGGTGGCCTATAGAGTCCCGTCCGGCTCATAAATCGTGTCCAGCTCGGTGACTTCTTTTACATGCCTTTCCTTGCAAGTCTTTCCTTACATACAGTGGTTTACAATATTGGGCCTTAAGCCGCCTCTAGGCCTTTAGGCCTTCTATAATATTTAATAAACTATCACCTTGAATGTTTACTGGGCTTCCTTTGTGACCCGCCATTGGGGCCGACCCGGCACCTCCTGGGCGGGTCATAACTGATAGCTATATCCCCAACATTAGGCCTTAGGTTGACTTTGAACTTTGTTCTTTGTCAATCTCCAACACTTAAACAAAAATCCATCTTCCTTTCCTCGCAGAAGTTTTTGTAACCCGCCATGACGTCATCTCTGGAAAACACGAAAAACTTTTATGACGTCATCGCTCAATGGATCTTCATCTTTAATGCCTTCCCAGAATCGAGGAGTCCATTTAGTTAGATAACCATTATTCAGGTCTTCCTCGATTTTCGTGCTCGCCTGTTTGCTTATCCCCTTATAAATAGGCACACCCCGGTCTTTCTCATTTCCTCTCTTCTTCGTCTTCTTCCTCTCGCCACCCCACTACAGCTCGAGCCTCGCTACCGTCGCAGAGCACCTCGTCGTCGTCGACCTTGGCCGCTGCATCAACCAGAATCGGTTCAGAGAACAGCGGCGATCTTCTGTGGAGGATCCGTGGCCGTAAGTCTTTGTCCTCATGTTCCTCAGATCCGCATTTAGGACTTCTAGGTTTTCCGCATGTTCTTCGCAGTTCATCGTGGTTTCTTCGTAGTTCATCGCGGTTTCTTCGTAGTTCTTCCACTGCCTCCTCTTCTTGATCCAAAAAAGAGATATATGCTTGTGCGGTAGCTGTTTGGTGCCTACTCTTGATGCTAGTAGATCCCTTTTTCTGGTACAAAGGCCGCATTAGGACTGATGAACTCATCTGTGCTATATTTTTAGGTCTAGAATTTTTTTTCATTTTGAACGGCCATTTGATCCATAATAATATCCAGAAGTTAAGAAACCTGTTTGTCTCAACACTTAATCAAATTTATTGCTGGTATTTCTCAAATGTTGGTAGTCATGGCGGCTTGCGGCGCCGGCTTACTTTCCTTACATGACATTAGCCCTTACTTAGGCCGCCATTACTCCCATGTACCACTATCACTTAATTTCAACATTATCATTGAATTGAACCGGCATGTTGCTTTCCTTTCAGTTCGTTTTTGAACATCATGCCGTCCAAAACACCGACTGTCTACAATTGGGTTCCCTCAACCGTGACTGAGGACAATTTGAAGGAGTTCTTCTCCATAGGATTTTTGCCAGGGAAAAATGTCATGTCTTATCGTGCACCTGACCCGGACGAGGAACGGCCCAATCCAAGAGATGGTGAAGTCATTGTCTTTTCTGACCACATGAACCGTGGCTTTTCACCGCCCGGCTCAAAGTTCTTCAGAGAAGTCCTCCATTTTTTCAAACTCCACCCTCAAGATATCAGGCCCAATTCCATATCTAATATTTGCAACTTCCAAGTGCTCTGTGAGGTGTACCTTCAAGAAGAACCGACCGTGGAACTCTTTACAGAGACTTTTATCTGAACCGGCAGAACGAGTGCACCAATGGCCCTAGCTTGGAACTTGGAGGCATCTCAATTCAGGATAGACATGGTGCCGTCTTCCCCCTGATAGTCTTGCCAAGTCATCCCAAGGACTGGAATCAGACTTGGTTCTATTGTCAAGACACTTCACCAGCAAACGAGAAGCCCCTGCCAGGTTATCGCGCAGAGCGTCTTGACTCCAAGTTTGCACTCCCTGACAAGCTCACTGCCACCGAACGCAAGAAACGGATTCCATCCATTAAAAGAATTACCGCTTTTCTAGGGAACGGCTTAACCGGAGTTGACTTGACCCGTTGCTGGGTTGCATGGTGGGTCATCCCTCTAAGCCGCCGCTCGAAATTGATGTATGAATACGGTGGAGGACCAGATGACTCTCTTCGTTACAGCTCCGTTCAATTACCTGAAGAAGATATTGTTGCAATGTCAACCCTTCTGGTAAATGGCAAATATGAAGACTGCAGTAAAGTCGGGTTAAACCCTTTCTGCAAACTTTACCCGGCGCCAGAGGTAAAGAACCTCTGATCTCTTTCTTTGTACTTTTTCTTAGTCGTGTTAAGTACCTGCCTGACCTTTCATCCTGTTTATTTATCTACAGGCCAGATCTGATTTCTGGAAAGCCAAGTACGACCACGAAGCCACCAAGAAGGCTAGAGCCGTTGCTATAAACACCAAGAAAACGACCCGGAGGTCTAAGAAGAAGAAAAGCACTACTGAGGACCTGATGAAGCTTGATGATACTTCTGAGTCGGAGGTAGCCCTTGACTCCCTTGGCCAATTTTTTAATAACCTTATTGACACTGACTATTGCCAGGATGACACGGGGGCCAGTCAGGCTCGAGAAGAGGTAACTATTTCCTCCGACTTAGCCTATTTGCCAAGACAAAAAGTTTGAATGGTAACCCGAAAAGTAAGGTTTTTGCACCCTTTAGCCTATTTGGACCCTCATTTTCTTGTGAAAAAGCAGCAACACAAGAGCCGTCGTCAGGCCTGGAACGACGATGAACCGCCTTCTGTCCTTCAACAGACTCCTCAAAAACGCCAGAATGAGGTTTATTTCTTTGTCTTTTACTTTCTGTTAATGGATCTTCTCCCTTGCATTACTTAACTTTGTTTCATCTTTGTAGGAGGTGTCTCGCTCTTCTGGTGACTCGTCTCAGACTCAATTTCCGGCCTTCAAGGCTACCCCTGGGTAAGGAAAAATCATCTTTCCTCCGTGTTTTTCAAACTATATCTTTATATTGACAGTCTCATAACATCTCTCCTAGTGGTCAAGCTAAGTCCAAGAAGGACAAGCTGACTAAACCGGCAGAAGAACCACCAGTCCTTGCGCCTGAACCGGCCATGCCACCTTCTCCCCCTCCTACTGAAACTCTAGAAGACCCGGCCGCCAATGCTGAATTAAATCCTCCTGAGCCGTCAGCCGATGATACCACTATTAACCCTTCTGCTACTAGACCATCTAGCTCGGCCAACCCGCCATCACCGTCAGCTCAAGACATTCTGATCACCGGAAGCCGCTTTGTTGAGCCAGGGAATCCCACCGTGTTGGCTGGTCACACTGCGAAACAAGAGGCGTTGGAGAGACAAAAAGTGCGTTTTGATATTTCGCATTGTGGCCATCTGAATGCCAACGACATATTGTCCGGCTTTCTCAGCCATGTGCACTCCAGCCGTGACTCAGAGATCGAAATGGTCAAGAAGTTGTAGCTGAATTATGAGGTATGTTCTTCTAGCTTACTTATATTCTGCCAGCCCCCAAGTCTTTAGATTATCAGAAAACCGGAATGATCTGTAGACTTATGATATAGGCTAAAACTTTACCTTTAGATTTTTCTGAAGTCCAATAAAATAGAACAAAGCTTCACCTGTAGTCCCCAAGGGCTGTTTCACTTGACCATAAATGAGCCGGTATTTTGAATTTCATAACTGTCTTGTACCGAATCCAACAAATATTGTAATCCGGCTTAACCTTGAGAGACTTTGCTGAATATCATATACTAGCCCCCAAGTGCCAAGTGTTGTTACTTTGTAAAGTACTTGGGACTTGAAGTATATTAGAGTCATAAGAAATTGTTTTGGCATACATTAGCCCCCAAGTGTCAAGTGGTTTTGCAGTGCAAAAGTACTTGAGACTTGAATCTTGACTCTTGAACTTTAATTGAAACCTTGACACACCTGTGTACGTTTTGTAGAATGCCTTATCTGAATTGAGTTTGCAATTAACTGACGCGAAGACCCGGCTGGCGGATCAGGAGGCAGAAATCAAATCTGTTGACTCCAAACTGCAATTGAGTCTTGCTGAGATGGAAAAGTTGAGAACCAGCTTGACTGCCAAGAAGAAAACCTGGGCTGAAGAGAAAACACTGCTGACACAACGCGCCGAAAAAGCTGAAGCAGCTCTGGACGAGGTTAATATGGAGCTGACCGGCTTAAAGGATCGGTTGTCTCAGATGGTTTCCGCCATCTTTGGTACGCCATCTGTACTTGATCTTTTGTACCTTGTGTTGACCCAGAATATAAACCGCCAGCTGACCCTTTGTTTACAAAATATGTGCAGGCTCGCGAAGCAAGAATCTGAGCCAAGACAACGTGACTAAACTAAAGGTGGTCTATACCTTAGTGGAGCAGTTGTACATTGGCGCACAACGGGCACTTGCCGCTATCTCTCCTGCCAATCAAGGACCCAACCGGCTCAGTGATGTCTTAAAAAGCTGTCAATCTTACCCACCAGGTTCCAAGAAGTCAAGCGATCATGTGCCAGAGCCGGAGCTTTGACTGCCCTGAGCCGCTCCAAGGCTTGGGTGCCAGATCTAGACCCGGCGGATGTAGCCAGAGGGTACCCCATGGTAAAGGGAGACGGGTCTCTGTTTGAACAGGATGACTTCGTTGCTTGCGTGAGGGAGGTGCGACCTCAGGCCACCATTCTCGAAGATGAAACAAATATCGATAAATACCAGCTGGGTTTTGATTTGGACAATAAGAATATGGCGACTCCCTCATACAAGGTGACCAACCTTATCCCACTGGTTCGTCAACATACATTTGCTCTAGATGTTGATCCAGCCGGCTTGATTGATGAAGAAGCAGAATTTACTGCTGTGAACGGTTTTGACTGGTCAAAACCCAGCTTCCAATCAGCAGAAGGCGGTGACCCGGCGAGGGAAGAGTGACCATCTTCATCGGCTTTTAAAAGCCTTGTAATAGATTAGTTTTGAAAACACTGCATATTTTGCCTATGCCATCATGCATAAGACACCGTGTGTTACTCTGTGCTTTCTGATGTTACTATATACATCATATTTATGGTTATCTCTGTAATACTTCAGCTCTGTTCCTGTAGATAAAAGGGAAAAACTGGCTTGGCGGTTTCGTACCGAATGAGTCAGAACACCCGGTTTATAACCAATATTTTATTATAACAGAGGAAAAACAGAAAACAAATGCAAAAAATATCCAAGGTTGAAACAACCTTTGATTAATATAGAAAACAACTATTCTTAAATAGCAGTTATGACTGTATTTTTTACCTCTGGACCATCGGCTTATGTGATCCGGGTGATGAGGTTCGATGAACCAATCCTTTTGAGAAGTCAATGCTTCGGTACGACTGATGACTGTAATGCCTTGGTGGCTTATTGTCCAATAGGTAAGCCGGTGAAAAGACCATGCTAATTTGTTGAAAATTGAGACAATAAAAGACCAATAAGACAATTAAGACAAATAACAGTTGGTAATCAATATAAATTAACTTTGTAGTTAAAGATTGGGGGTTAAGCTAAGGTTCGAATACGACCATATATAGCCCCCAGTGGCTTTGGCGTTGCACCGATCAAGAGGGTACCGAAAGCTATGTTCTCTTTGGTTCAAATACGACCTATGTTTGAACAGGAATCCCCCAAATGACCTTGAGAGGTTTTTAACAACCCTGATTCGAATATGATCCAAGTCAGACCCAAAAGGGGTTAAGCGATGATTCGAATACGATCAAGAAGCCCCCTAGTGAGTTTGGCTTTTGAGCCGATCAAGAGGGTTACGACAGCTATGTTCTCTTTGGTTCGAATACGACCTACGTTTGAACAGGAAGCCCCCAAGTGACCATGATAGTTTGTAGCTAGATTCGAATACGATCATAAGTCGGACCAAAAAAGGTTAGACTTGATTCAGATATGATCAGCTCCTTAATAGTCATTTGAAATAATAAAAAATAGTAAAGATATGTAATCTTTGAAAAGGAAAGAGACCGATGGTCTTGCTTTATTACTTACCATAGTATATACATCGTCAAAGTATGTACATGATGAGAGCCGGTGGCTCAGGTGTAGTATGGCCGAAGTTGAGCAATGTTCCACGGCCGGTGGTTCTCCTCCTCCGACTTACGTGAGTCTTTGTGCTCTTGAATGTCAATGAGGTAATATGACCTGTTGTTTAAGTTCTTGCTGACCACAAAGGGTCCTTCCCAAGGTGGGGATAGCTTGTGTGCATTTGACAGATCCTGGATGAGCCGGAGCACCAGGTCACCTTCTTGAAAAGTCCTGGACTTAACCCGGCGGCTGTGATAACGACGCAGGTCCTGTTGATAAATTGTTGATCGATCCGCTGCTAAGTCTCTTTCCTCATCTAACAAGTCAAGTGCATCCTGTCTGGCTTGTTCATTATTAGCTTCAACATAAGCCGCCACACGGGGCGAGTCATGACGGATGTCACTAGGTAACACCGCTTCCGCTCCATAAACCATGAACAAAGGTGTATAACCTGTAGACCTGTTAGGAGTGGTGTTGATACTCCATAGCAGCGAGGGTAACTCCTCTACCCAACAACCCGGCGTTCGCTGCAAGGGAACCATAAGCCGGGGCTTGAGACCTTTTAAGATTTCCTGATTTGCTCTCTCAACTTGACCATTGGATTGAGGATGAGCTACAGAAGAAACATCAAGCCGGATATGCTCACATTGACAAAATTCCTCCATAGCCCCTTGGGATAGATTAGTACCATTGTCAGTGATAATGATGTGTGGAAAACCAAAACGAAAGATCACCTTTTTCATGAACTGAACTGATGTGGCTGCATCACACTTACTCACTGGCTCTGCCTCAACCCACTTTGTGAATTTGTCAACTACCACTAAAAGATGTGTATTTTTATCCTTAGACCTTTTTAAAGGTCCAACCATGTCAAGTCCCCAGACCGCAAATGGCCAAGTGACTGTAATCATCCGCAACTCTTGAGCCGGCACATGTGCTCGCCATGCAAATTTTTGACATCCATCACACCTACTGACCAGATCCTCTGCATCAGCGTGAGCCGTCAACCAGTAAAAACCATGACGAAAAGCTTTGGCCACTAGGGATTTTGACCCGGCGTGATGACCACAATCGCCTTCATGGATCTCATGAAGTATTTCTTGGCCTTCTTCAGGAGAAACGCACCGCTGAAATGCTCCGGAGACGTTGCGATGGTATAATTCTCCATCAGAAATTGTCATTGATTTAGACCGCCGGGTTATCTGTCGGGCCAGGGTCTCATCCGCTGGCAACTCGCCCCGGGTCATGTAAGCCAAGAATGGCACTGTCCAATCTGGGATGACGTGAAGAGCCGCCACCAGCTGTGCCTCCGGGTCAGGAACGGCTAGATCTTCTTCTGTACGTAACTTAACAGACGGGTTATGCAAAACATCCAAAAAGGTGTTAGGTGGCACCGGCTTACGTTGAGATCCCAACCGGCTTAAAGCATCAACCGCTTCGTTCTTCCTATGGTCAATGTGCTCCACCTGATAACCCTTAAAATGTCCTGCAATAGCATCAACTTCCCGGTGATAAGCCGCCATGAGAGGGTCCTTGGAATCCCACTTGCCTAATACCTATTGGGCCACCAAATTTGAATCACCAAGACACCGAACCCGGCCCAGGCTCATCTCTTTAGCCATTCGAAGACCATGGAGCAAGGCTTCATATTCTGATGTGTTGTTAGTACAAGCAAACATCAGTCGCAACACATAACAAAATTTGTCACCTCGGGGGGAAGTTAACAGAACTCCAGCCCCCGAGCCCTCCAACTGTCTGGACCCATCAAAGTGAATCATCCAATATGTGTTGTCTGGTTTCTCCTCTGGCATCTGCATCTCTGTCCAGTCATTAATATAGTCAACCAGTGCTTGAGATTTGATCGCAGTACGTGGTACATACTTCAACCCATGAGACCCAAGTTCATTGGCCCACTTGGCGACTCGTCCAGTGGCTTCTCTATTTTGAATGATGTCTCCCAAAGGACAAGAGCTAACCATAGTGATTGGGTGACCTTAAAAGTAATGTTTGAGCTTCTGGCTTGCCATGAACACCCCATACACGAGCTTCTGCCAATGTGGATATCTTTGTTTAGATTCAATCAATACTTCACTGACGTAGTAAACTGGTCATTGAACCGGATGTTCCTTGCCAACCTCCTTGTGCTCCACCACAATCGCCACACTAACAGCTCGTGAGTTAGCGCCTACGTATAACAATAGCAGCTCTTTCTCAACTGGAGCAGCCAGGACCAGCGGCTCAGCAAGCTGTTTCTTCAGATCCTCAAAAGCAGAGTTCACAGCATCGCTCCAAACAAAATCATCAGTTTTCTTCATCATCTCATACAAAGTCATCGCCTTCTCTCCTAACCGGCTTATGAACCGGATCAAAGCAGCAACACGACCCGCCAGCCGTTGAGCATCATTGATGCATGTTGGTTTGGCCAGGGATGTGATTGCCTTAATTTTCTTTGGGTTGGCTTCAATACCTCGCTTGGACACCAAAAAACCCAAGAGCTTGCCAGCTGGTGAAGGAAATATGCCCTAAAGGCAATAATAAAGTTATTATTTATTTCCTTATATCATGATAAATGTTTATTATTCATGCTAGAATTGTATTAACCAGAAACATAATGCATGTGTGAATACATAGACAAACAGAGTGTCACTAGTATGCCTCTACTTGACTAGCTCGTTGATCAAAGATGGTTATGTTTCCTAACCATAGACATGAGTTGTCATTTGATTAACAGGATCACATCATTAGGAGAATGATGTGATTGACTTAACCCATTCCATTGGCATAGCACTTGATCATTTAGTTTGTTGCTATTGCCTTCTTCATGACTTATACATGTTCCTATGACTATGAGATTATGCAACTCCTGTTTACCAGAGGAACACTTTGTGTGCTACCAAACGTCACAACGTAACTGGGTGATTATAAAGGTGCTCTACAGGTGTCTCCGAAGGTACTTGTTGGGTTGGCGTATTTCGAGATTAGGATTTGTCACTCCGATTGTCGGAGAGGTATCTCTGGGCCCTCTCGGTAATGCACATCACTTAAGCCTTGCAAGCATTGCAACTAATGAGTTAGTTGCAGGATGATGTATTACGAAACGAGTAAAGAGACTTGCTGGTAAGATATTGAACTAGGTATTGAGATACCGGTGATCGAATCTCGGGCAAGTAACATACCGATGACAAAGGGAACAACCTATGTTGTTATGCGGTCTGACCAATAAAGATCTTCGTAGAATATGTGGGAGCCAATATGAGCATCCAGGTTCCGCTATTGGTTATTGACCGGAGACGTGTCTCGGTCATGTCTACATTGTTCTCGAACCCGTAGGGTCTGCATGCTTAAGGTTTCGATAACAGTTATATTATGAGTTTATGAGTTTTGATGTACCGAAGGAGTTCGGAGTCCCGGATGAGATCGGGGACATGACGAGGAGTCTGTAAATGGTCGAGACGTAAAGATCGATATATTGGACGACCATATTCGGACATCGGAAAGGTTCCGAGTGATTCAGGTAGTTTTCAGAGTACCAGAGAGTTATGGGAATTCGCCGGGTAGTATATGGGCCTTATTGGGCCATACGGGAATAGAGGAGAGAGGCCAAAAGGAAGGAGGCGCGCGCCCCCCTTCTGGTCCGAATTGGACAAGGGGTGCAGCCCACTTTTCCTTGTTCCTCTCCCCCTCTTTCCTTCTCTCCTTCTCCAACAAGGGAAGGAGGAGTCCTACTCCCGGTGGGAGGAGGACTCCCCCTTGGCGCGCCCTCCTCCTAGGTCGGCCGCCTCCCTCCCTTGCTCCTTTGTATACGGGGGCAGGGGGCACCCCATAGACACAATAGTTGATCATTGATCTCTTAGCCGTGTGTGGTGCCCCCCTCCACCATAGTCCTCGATAATATTGTAGTGGTGCTTAGGCGAAGCCCTGCGATAGTAGAACATCAAGATCGTCACCACGCCGTCGTGCTGAAGGAACTCTTCCTCAACATTCTGCTGGATCGGAGTCTGAGGATCGTCATCAAGCTGAACGTGTGCTAGACCACGGAGGTGTCGTAGTTTTGGTGTTTGATCGGTCGGGCCGTGAAGACGTACGACTACATCAACTGCGTTGTGCTAACGCTTCCCCTTTCGGTCTACGAGGGTACGTGGACAACACTCTCCCCTCTCGTTGCTATGCATCACCATGATCTTGCGTGTGTGTAGGAAATTTTTGAAATTACTACGTTCCCCTACAGTGGCATCCGAGCCTAGGTTTTATGTGCTGATGTTGTGCATGAGTAGAACACAAGTGAGTTGTGGGTGATATAAGTCATACTGCTTACCAGCATGTCACACTTTGGTTCGGCGGTATTGTTGGATGAAGCGGCCCAGACCGACATTACGCGTATGCTTACGCGAGACTGGTTCTACCGACGTGCTTTGCACACAGGTGACTGGCGGGTGTCAGTTTCTCCAACTTTAGTTGAACCGAGTGTGGCTACGCCCGGTCCTTGTGAAGGTTAAAACAGCACCAACTTGACAAACTATCGTTGTGGTTTTGATGCGTAGGTAAGAACGGTTCTTGCTCAGCCCGTAGCAGCCACGTAAAACTTGCACAACAAAGTAGAGGATGTCTAACTTGTTTTTGCAAGGCATGTTGTGATGTGATATGGTCAAGACATGATGCTAAATTTTATTGTATGAGATGATCATGTTTTGTAACCGAGTTATCGGCAACTGGCAGGAGCCATATGGTTGTTGCTTTATTGTATGCAATCCAATTGCGCTGTAATGCTTTACTTTATCACTAAGCGGTAGCGATAGTCGTGGAAGCATAAGATTGGCGAGATGACAACGATGCTACGATGGTGATCAAGGTGTCGCGCCGGTGACGATGGTGATCATGACGGTGCTTCGGAGGTGGAGATCACAAGCACAAGATGATGATGGCCATATCATATCACTTATATTGATTGCATGTGATGTTTATCTTTTATGCATCTTATCTTGCTTTGTTTGACGGTAGCATTATAAGATGATCTCTCACTAAATTTCAAGATAAAAGTGTTCTCCCTGAGTATGCACCGTTGCCAAAGTACGTCGTGCCCAGACACCACGTGATGATCGGGTGTGATAAGCTCTACGTCCATCTACAACGGGTGCAAGCCAGTTTTGCACACGCAGAATACTTAGGTTAAACTTGACGAGCCTAGCATATGCAGATATGGCCTCGGAACACTGAGACCGAAAGGTCGAGCGTGAATCATATAATAGATATGATCAACATAATGATGTTCACCATTGAAAGCTATTCCATTTCACGTGATGATCGGTTATGGTTTAGTTGATTTGGATCAACTGATCACTTAGATGATTAGAGGGATGTCTATCTAAGTGGGAGTTCTTAAGTAATATGATTAATTGAACTTTAATTTATCATGAACTTAGTCTTGGTAGTATTAGCATATCTATGTTGTAGATCAATAGCTCGCGATGTTGCTCCCCGTTTAATTTTTATATGTTCCTAGAGAAAACTAAGTTGAAAAATGTTACTAGCAATGATGCGGATTGGATCCGTGATCTGAGGATTATCCTCATTGCTGCACAGAAGAATTATGTCCTTGATGCACCGCTAGGTGACAGACCTATTGCAGGAGCAGATGCAGATGTTTTGAACGTTTGGCTAGCTCAATATGATGACTACTTGATAGTTTAGTGCACCATGCTTAACGGCTTAGAATCGGGACTTCAAATACGTTTTTAACATCATGCACTACAAGAAATATGCCAACTTGTGACCTTGACTATTGGTCACTGAAAGGTCATTGGTTTTCATTTGTGACCTTTTTATGACCAAAAACAGAAGGTCAAAAGCTGGCGGTCGTAAACTGAAATTAACGACCTTCTCTGTGAGAAGGTCGTAGACGTTTACGACCAAAATATGCCTATTGTTTTGCTTTGGTCACTAGCAACCTCCCCAGGCCACGTAGGCATCCAGCGTGGCAAGCTGATGTGGCACAAGATTCATCCCGGTCCAATCGGTATTCTACATGGGCCTAGCCCATTAATTCAGCCTATTAGTGTTTTTTTCTCATATTAATTTTGGCTAGGTAGATGGGCCAAGCCCAACAATTAAGCCTTCTCATTTTTGGGCCGTGGCCTTTTCCGCTAGAAAGTTTTAGTTTTTTTGTAATATAAAAAAGGTCCACTAGTCAAATGGGTCCCAGATGTCAGGTTCAGGTACGTGGGTCCCAGCTAGCAAGTTCATATTCTTCATATTTCAATTTAACAGTAAATAAATAACCAATATTTAAATTGGCACAAACAAAACACACACATAATACTCCAAATATTATCAGCCAGATTCAGTACAGATCTCCTATTGTACAAATAACATATACTTTACAAGATCTACACATAATAAGCTCTAACATATACAAGCTCTACACGTGATACAGTGCCCTGGTGTTAACCCTATAGCTCTACAAGTGTCTTCAATCTTCTTCAACATGGAGCTCCTTCGGTAGCGAGCACAAACTGGGCACCTGCATCATCACAGGAAGGCAAAACTAAAATTACTAATATATATCATCAACAGCCATATAGCTTTGTTTAATATTACTAAGATATATAGCCATTAGTTTGTTTTAACATGGAACCCAAGAGTATTGGACTCTAGCACGCTAAGAAAGATGTTAATTATGCTTGTTTAACAGGTACAATCATACTAGCTGATAGACACACATTCCAGGAAGAATTGATGCTTGTTTAACAGGTACAATCAATACTGCTATCTCTAACAGACAAATTTAAAGTTTTTAATACAATCTTTCTATTAGTAAATCTGAATATGCTACTTCATGATTCATGGCTGCATAGTCCAGCTAGCTACACCAGTTCGCTCTCATGCAAAAATTAGAAAAAAATGTGTCATTGGTAATTATGCAACTCTGTTTGGAGTCATTTCTCCAAACAGTTACTGCTGTTATAGTTACTGTTGTATCCTAATTAATAGTACTTTACAGTAGATAAACATTTGTTGATGCTAAAAAAGACAAAGGCTTGTACCATGACATGTCCAGCAAGCCTAATTAATAGTGTGAAACTGTAGCAGGACATAAAAGAACAGTACAGTAGTAACTTAAGCATGCTCCCCTGTAGACACACACACACACACACGCACACGATCAATTCAAACCCAAACAAATCAAATCACGCTCTTCATCTGGACCGCTACAGATCCATGTATTGACACTTAACATCAAGCATTGGGCCATGAAGCATCTGTCCGATTTGTTCAACAAGACGAGTACATACCTGACTCCAGGTCGATGCAGTGGATGGGGTTGTACTTGAGCATCTGGTCCAGGGACGAGCCTGCTAATCCAAATCAAACAAACAAATTCATTAGGAGGGGATTGGAGAGACAAGGAAGAAATGAAGTAAACATACATACATGTCTATATATAAGCAGCAGAAGCAAGTAATATAAATACATCCTCTTTCTTCCTCTACAACACTAACTAGAGAAACATCAATCATTGTACACAAGGAGTAGCAGCAACAAGCCGATAAAGAAAGCTCAAGATTTGTGTCTTTTGCAAGTTTTAGCACACTAGTACATGCGTTAAAATGGAAGCACCGCTGCTGGGTTGCAACAGCCAACAAACTATAGGGTTACCTTCAAGTTAGCATTACAGAAAGCGAAAAGGAAAGTGGAAAAGACATGGCAGCCTATAGTTATGCGGAGAACATCGACAAGTAGCCAACAGGATGAGCATTGTGCAGTTTAATAACACAGTGTATTAATCTGAATACACGTGAACAAAACTAGCAGTGTTATTAATACACTGCTAAATGAGCATTCAGGATGCTTATTATACACGTGAACAAAACAAGGCCAAAACATAGTAAAAAACTGCTAAATGGACACTAGTAGCAAAATGAGCATTGTGCAGCAAAAAAAGCAAGCAGGAGCTAATGGCCTAGGAACTACTAGTAGCACAGTGAAACGAGGTGAGTATGGTAGTAGGCGGCTGGATACATATGAACTAGTATAGGCAGGCAGCAGCATCTCTTCTCTGAATCTCATGTCCCCGCCCCCACGGTGACCGATTTACTAGTTGTTGTTTGCAAGCAGCAAATCACCGGATGGTCTTGTCACCATTCGCCTGGCCATCAGGCTACAACAGGGAACAATGAGGTGTTAGTTGGATGCAGATCATAATTTTAGAACACATCAAAACTGACTGTGGAAAGCATGATAATGGCCTAAGTAGATCTGAGGTTTCACACAAAAGTGGCAACTAAACTAGTGCAGAAGTGTATTCATTTCTCCTGAAAAATACAATCCTAGGACTCCAATTGCATATCAGATCTAAAATACAAAACGAAATGACTAAACATCATAGGTCAGAGGCTTAAATTAGGGACTACAAACAGTTCATGTTCCTGACCAATTCAGAAGGGTCGCGCGGATCGAACACTAATTGGCGCATCCTCGCGTGAAAACAACTAGACCTACACAGAAAGGTAATCGAGTAATCCCATCACAGCTCAAATCGCGCATCAATTACAGCCTAAATATTCCAAACCAGAGAAGATCCACGATGGGAAACCCTCTCCAACCAATCAACACATCCGAGCAACCGCATACGAGTCGACATGAGAAGTGGCGAGAGGCGGGAGATGGGGTATGACAAACCTGGATGCCGTGCTCGAGGCAGTAAAGTTCCCAGCACGCGTTGCCGACCTGGATGCCGGCGTGCACAAGAAAGATCCATCAACTGGGAAAATCATGGCTCCACGGGAGGCTTGAGCCTATCAGCCTCCGGACCCTGTCCTTCTCCATGTTCTCTAGCAGCCCCTGCATGTATCATCCACAACAGCAAACCACCACATCAACCGCAGCTCAAGGAAAGGATTTTACAACAATATTTGGTTGCAAAAACAACTCTAAGAGACTGATATTGTAAGTTCATTGACATTCACAAGCCATTTGCATTTTTATTCAGAACCTGCAACACCATTGACATTACTTTCACAACAGAAACAAGAAATCATGGTGCATTGTAAAATAACTACATTGAAGTTTCGAATCACTGGATTTAGAGAAACTAGAGAACATCCTGCTGGCATGTGTACAAAAGCAAGTAACTAATCCAGTATTAATTATGTATTATGGGATATGTGCAAAGCAAGCTTTCCAGTGCCAAATTAGCGACTCCACTAAGAAAAAGCTGCTGACGAATTGATGTTATAGTTTCTGAATTCATAATGGGTGCATGGCAGCTACGACTTGCAAATAAGTAAAAGTTATGCACCAAGTAACATACAGAACTGATATTCAGCTAGCATTCATGTACAGTATGATGCAACTCACATACTGAACTAGCAACTTAATTGTTCAGTTTACTCCTTCACCATGGCAAAAAAACATGTTATAGTTTCTGAATTCATAACATACGCATGACAGTCGCGACTTGCAATAAGTAAAAGTATTTTCTTCTACAACTATGTCTAAAAACAGAGGATGATGTGTTGTAAAATAGTCCCTAATCACCATCTCCCAGAACTACCCATGTCTTGAGCATTCAGCTAACCCTAGGCCAAGCTACAAAGGCAGATGCCGACATAGAGCTTGCCCATGGTTGGGCGTCTCCTCTCCCTGCATCCAAGTCGAGTTGGTGATGTTGCAGCCTTGCAGGCGTGTAGCTGCTCCTGCACATCGGGGAGGGGAATGGAAGGTAAGGGGGAAGAAGAAAATGAAAAGGAGAGGAGAGGATTGGGGGTCTGGCCGTGATGGCGTCAGGGTAGCGGTGAAGCTACATCATTCATGTGAGGGAGACAAGATGAGGTGAGGAGGAAGACTTCTTGTCGATGGCGTCCCGGTGCTCGAGCAACGACGGCATGTTGGATCTGCAAGGGAGGAAACATGAGGTGAGGAAGAGATGGAGGGAGATATGCGACGAGGACAAATGGAGGGACTCACCTGAGTCGCCGGAGCAACGCCGGAGCCACGCCGGCGAGGTGCCAGAACGCAAGAGGAAGATCTGGTCGGGGGAAAGGGAGCAACGGAGGTAGGGGAGCTCAGATCTATCCTGCATGGATCTGCTGCTGGAGGTGGCTGGGTTGGGGGAGAAGAGAAGGGGTCGCCAGCGGTGGAGGAGGCCGGGGTTGGGGGAGGTCTGTGGTGGCTGGGTTGGAGGGGATCGATCTAGAGAGGAGGAGGAGGAGTCGTGGGGATTTTCCCTCTCGTGTGAGAGAGATGGATCTCGCCGCGCACGCACCGGATCTAGCCGGTCATCAATTCCCGCCTGAGGTCGACGGAGGCGGCGGCAGGCAGTGAGGGGTGGAGCACTAGGGTTCGGTGAGAGGGAGAGAGAGAGAGAGAGAGGAGGGCACGACGGCGGGTTGGGTGGGGTTCGCGAGAGAGAGAGAGAGGGTGTTTGCTGCGGTTGGTTGGATGGATCGACGGACGGATGGATGATGTATGGATGGACAGATGTTTGCCATGTCATCAATCCATGCCATGACTGATTGCACCAATCAGAATGAAGCTTATGTAGTACTATTGTTTGTTAACCTCTTATTCCAGATAAACATTTAACATGGCACCCTTTTATACTTTGTTAAAATGAGTCAATATTGTGCACATGTGTGTATCTTGGGATGACAAACAATGTTGGTTTGGGGGGCTTTCATGTTCCTTGCACAAATAATAATTTTCCATTTTTTGAATGCCCAAAATGAGCTTTTTTGTGAAGGACCTCCCAAATAATTGTTGCAAAATTGCACCAAATCATTTTTAAAAATAATACTAGTACATATTTAGTGCACAATTGACCAAATGGTTGGGTGTAAAAAGTTTTGATCCACCTCGTGAAAAAGACAAATTTTCGCCGATTCAGCTGGAAGCGGGTCAAATTTGAACTGTAGCTGCCTTGTAGTTTGCTATTTATTATTTCCAAAAATCATTTCTAGGTACATAACTATCTATTTAATCAGAGAAACACCAAAAAAATTCCAAGATTCAACCACTAGCTAGGAACGGTCATTCCCGCCGTTTTGACCGCATTTTGAAACGGGCATAAAAATTCAAAAAAATCAAAAAATTGAGAAACCTTCGCATTGTGTCATTATATGTGGCCACGTTATGAGGAAAAATAACAAACTTGTAATACGGCAATTATTTTAAAAAAAAGTGTTCTCAGAAACGAGCTATCACGTGTGGAGATCAATGGCTTTCAAGCCAAATGATCAATCTTCTGGCCACATTCGTGGCATAATTTGTTCAAATGATCTCATATTGTGCACAAGGGTGCATATTGGAATGGCAAACAACGTTGCCTAAGAAAGTTTTTATTTTCATTGGACAAAAAACCATTTTCAATTTTTTAAGTGCCCAAAATGAGCTTTTTTTGTGAAGGACCTCCCAAATAATTGTTGCAAAATTGGACCAAATCATTTTTAAAATACTAGGACATATTTAATGCACAATTGACCAAACGGTTGGGTGTAAAAAGTTTTGATCCACCTCTCGTGCAAAACACAAATTTCCGCCGATTCAGCTGGAAGCGGGTCAAATTTGAAATGTAGCTGCCTTATAGTTTGCTATTTATTTTTTCCAAAAATCATTTCTAGGTACATAAGTATCTATTTAATCAGAGAAACACCAAAAAAAATTCCAAGATTCAACTACTAGCTAGGAACGGTCATTCCCGCCGTTTTGACCGCATTTTGAAACGGGCATAAAAAATTCAAAAAAATCAAAAAATTGGGAAACCTTCGCATTGTGTCATTATATGTGGCCAAGTTTTGAGGAAAAATAACAATCTTGTAATACGGCAATTATTTTAAAAAAAAGTGTTCTCAGAAACGAGCTATCGCGTGTGGAGATCAATGTCTTTCAGGCCAAATGATCAATCTTTTGGCCACATTCATGGCATAGTTTGTTCAAATGATCTCATATTGTGCACAAGGGTGCATATTGGAATGACAAACAATGTTGCCTAAGGAAGTTTTCATTTTCTTTGGACGAAAAAACCATTTTCCATTTTTCGAGTGCCCACAAGGAGGTTTTTTTGTGAAGGACCTCCCAAATAATTGTTGCAAAATTGGACCAAATCATTTTTGTAAAATACTAGGACATATTTAATGCACAATTGACCAAATGCTTGGGTGTAAAAAGTTTTCATCCACCTCTCGTGAAAAAGACAAATTTCCGCTGATTCAGTTGGAAGCGGGTCAAATTTGAACTGTAGCTGCCTTGTAGTTTGCTATTTATTTTTTCAAAAAATCATGTCTAGGTACATAACTATCTATTTAATCAGAGAAACACCAAAAAAATTCCAAGATTCAACTACTAGCTAGGAACGGTCATTCTCGCCGTTTTGACCGCATTTTGAAACACGCATAAAAAATTCAAAAAAAATCAAAAAATTGGGAAACCTTCGCCTTGTGTCATTATATGTGGCCAAGTTCTGAGGAAAAATAACAAACTTGTAATACGGTAATTATTTTTAAAAAAAAAAGTGTTCTCACAAACGAGCTATCGCGTGTGGAGATCAATGGCTTTCAGGCCAAATGATCAATCTTTTGGCTACATTCATGGCATAGTTTGTTCAAATGATCTCATATTGTGCACAAGGGTGCATATTGGAATGACAAACAATGTTGCCTAAGGAAGTTTTCATTTTCTTTGGACTAAAAAACCATTTTCCATTTTTCGAGTGCCCACAAGGAGGTTTTTTTGTGAAGGACCTCCCAAATAATTGTTGCAAAATTGGACCAAATAATTTTTCTAAAATACTAGGGCATATTTAATGCACGATTGACAAAATGGTTGGGTGTAAAAAGTTTTGATCCACCTCTCATGAAAAAGACAAATTTCCGCCAATTCAGTTGGAAGCGGGGCAAATTTGAACTGTAGCTGCCTTGTAGTTTGCTATTTATTTTTTCCAAAAGTCATTTATAGGTACATAAGTATCTATTTAATCAGAGAAACACCAAAAAAATCCAAGATTCAACAACTAGCTAGGAACGGTCATTCCCGATGTTTTGACTGCATTTTGAAACGGGCATAAAAAATCAAAAAATTGGAAAACCTTCGCATTGTGTCATTATATATGACCAAGGTACTAGGAAAAATAATAAATTTGTAATACGGCAATTCTTTTAAAAACGCGTTATAAAAAATGAGTTATCATGCATGAAGATTCATGCCTTTCAAGCCAAATGATCAATCCTATGGCCACATTCATGGCATAATTTCTTCAAATGATCTCATATTGTGCACAAGGGTGCATCTTGGAATGGCAAACAATATTGCCTAAGGAAGTTTTCATTTTCTTTGGACGAAAAAACCATTTTCCATTTTTCGAGTCCCCAAAAGGAGGTTTTTTTGTGAAGGACCTCCCAAATAATTGTTGCAAAATTGGACCAAATCAATTTTCTAAAATACTAGGACATATTTAATGCACGATTAACAAAATGGTTGGGTGTAAAAAGTTTTGATCCACCTCTCGTGG
Organism: Triticum monococcum; assembly: GCA_034509565.1. Lineage (NCBI taxonomy): Eukaryota > Viridiplantae > Streptophyta > Magnoliopsida > Poales > Poaceae > Triticum > Triticum monococcum. Next base: position 566,465,383 of record CM067841.1, on the reverse strand, counting down.
AAAAGACAAATTTCCGCCGATTAAGTAGAAGCGGGTCAAATTTGAACTGTAGCTGCCTTGTAGTTTGCTATTTATTTTTTCAAAAAATCATTTCTAGGTACATAACTATCTATTTAATCAGAGAAACACCAAAAAATTCTAAGATTCAACCACTAGCTAGGAACGGTCATTCCCGTCGTTTTGACCGCATTTTGAAACGGGCATAAAAAATTCAAAAAAATCAAACAATTGGAAAACCTTCGCATTGTGTCATTATATATGACCAAGTTACCAGGAAAAATAATAAACTTGTAATACGGCAATTCTTTTTAAAAAGTGTTCTAAAAATGAGTTATCATGCGTGAAGTTTCATGCCTTTCAAGCCAAATGATCAATCCTATGGCCATATTCATGGCATAGTTTGTTCAAATGATCTCATATTATGCACAAGGGTGCATCTTGGAATGGCAAACAATATTGCCTAAGAACGTTTTCATTTTCTTTGGACGAAAAAACCATTTTCTATTTTTCGAGTGCCGAAAAGGAGGTTTTTTTGTGAAGGACCTCCTAAATAATTGTTGCAAAATTGGACCAAATCAATTTTATAAAATATTGGAACATATTTAATGCACAATTGACAAAATGGTTGGGTGTAAAAAGTTTTGATCCACCTCTGGTGAAAAAGACAAATTCTCGCCGATTTAGGAGGAAGCGGGTCAAATTTGAACTGTAGTTGCCTCATAGTTTACTATTTATTTTTCCAAAAATCATTTATAGTTACATAAGTACCTATTTAATCATAAATACATGGTTTGGTGGCGATACGTCGAGGTTTTGGCGGTGGCCGAGGGCCCCAACTCTAGAGCGCGTATACTCGCATGCCCGCCGCGTGGTTACCGCGTGACCGTGGCATTGCCATGTGTTCTGGGCATCCTAGGCATGTCTTGTGGGTTGGGCACTCCCCAGGTAGGTGCTAGGAAGAAAATTACAACATGAGATTCTCACGAGGAGACCGATCGATGCTCAAACATGAATTAGTAGCCAAGTGTTTGATTAGCGGTACGAGAAATATACATGGCTAATGGGTGTGAATTTTGGCAGAGGATGATCAGTTACTAAGAAGACCGTCTTCACAAATTTTCAGCTCAAAAGGAGGAGCCTAGGTGGTACTTACTTTGCAAACTACCACACTGGACATAAATATGAATGTTGAAGCTCGGCTCAAAATAATGAATTGATTGAGCTGGCATTTGGTGGAGGATGGTTATTTGGGCGTAGGAAATCACTGTAGAAAATGGATACTTTTTGGACATGACAAAGTGGTACTTCCTTCACAAACTGTTTTTCTGAACAAAATAGGAAAATGAATATTTTTTAATTATTTTTGAACTAGGCAAGGAAGGTTTTTTACATATTTGACGAAGATATGACCCAAAGAATTTATGAGATTTTTTTGGGAATTTTGGGAATGACAGAAATATAGGTTGCTTCACAACCTAGGGCAAAAATTGTCACATGGACATGACACATAGGCAAAACTGATGATGTGACGCCTAGTCATAGCAACCCACCACAATTTACAAGGTTGTGACCATCTATATTGGTCATGATCAGCTAGAAATAAGGCAGCAGACCATTGCTATCTGCTTTATGACCATTTTGCGTAAGGAAATTACGACCTTTCTGACCAAAATGGTCGTTATAGTTTAGGGTTTGGAGCCCCCCGAATAGCTTTTGACCAATTGGTCTGAAATGGTCATAGATCTATGACCAATTCTTCCAGGGTCACTGACAGAGGGTCACTAGTTGACATATTTCTTGTAGTGATGGAACATATGAGATGTTCCAGGAGTTGAAGTTAATATTTCAAGCAAATACCCGAGTTGGGAGATATGAAGTCTCCAACAAGTTCTATAGCTAAAAGATGGAGGAGAATAGCTCAAGCAGTGAGCATGTGCTCAGATTGTCTGGGTACTACAATCGCTTGAATTAAGTGGGAGTTAATCTTCCAGATAAAATAGTGATTGACAGAATTCTCTAGTCACCATCACCAAGTTAGTAGAACTTCGTGATGAACTATAATATGCAAGGGATAACGGAAACGATTCCAAGCTCTTCGCGATGCTTAAATTGACGAAGGTGGAAATCAAGAAAAGCATCAAGTGTTGATGGTAAACAAAACCACTAGTTTCAAGTAAAGGGACTAAGGGAAGAAAGGGGAACTTCAAGAAGAACGGCAAGCAAGTTGCTGCTCAAGTGAAAAACCCAAGTCTAGACCGAAGCCTGAAACTGAGTGCTTCTACTGCAAAGGGACTGGTCATTGGAAGCGGAACTACCCCAAGTATTTGGAGGATAAGAAGGATGGCAAAGTGAACAAAGGTATATTTGATATACATATTAATGATGTGTATTTTACTAGTGTTCGTAGCAACCCATCGGTATTTGATACTGGTTCAGTTGCTAAGAGCGGTAACTCGAAACGGGAGTTGCAGGATGAACAGAGACTAGTCAAGGGTGAAGTGGCGATGTGTGTTGGAAGTGGTTCCAAGATTGATATGATCATCATCGCACACTCCCTATACTTTCGGGATTAGTGTTGAACCTAAATAAGTGTCATTTGGTGTTTGCGTTGAGCATGAATATGATTTGATCATGTTTATTGCAATACGGTTATTCATTTAAGTAAGAGAATAAATTGTTGTTCTGTTTACATGAATAAAACCTTATATGGTTACACACCCAATGAAAATGGTTCGTTGGATCTCGATCGTAGTGATACACATATTCATAATATTGAAACCAAAAGATGCAAAGTTAATAATGATAGTGCAACTTATTTGTGGCACTGCCGTTTAGGTCATATTGGTGTAAAACGCATGAAGAAAATATATGCTGATGGGCTTTTGGAATCACTTGATTATGAATCAATTGATGCTTGCGAACCATGCCTCATGGGCAAGATGACTAAGACTCCGTTCTCCGGAACAATGGAGCAAGCAATAGATTTGTTGGAAATCATACATACTGATGTATGTGGTCCGATGAATATTGAGGCTCGCGGCAGGTATCATTATTTTCTGATCTTCACAGATGATTTGAGCAGATATGAGTATATCTACTTGATGAAACACAAATCTGAAACATTTGAAAAGTTCGAAGAATTTCAGAGTGAAGTGGAGAATCATCGTAACAAAAATAAAAGTTTCTACGATATGATCGCAGAAGGAAAATATTTGAGTTACAAGTTTGGTCTTCAGTTAAAACATTGTGAAATAGTTTCACTACTCACGCCACCTGGAACACCACAGTGTAATGGTGTGTCTGAACGTCGTAACCATACTTTATTAGATATGGTGCAATCTATGACGTCTCTTACTGATTTACCGCTATCGTTTTGGGGTTATGCATTAGAGACAGCTACATTCACGTTAAATAGGGCACCATCTAAATCCGTTGAGACAACACCGTATGAACTATGGTTTGGCAAGAAACCTAAGCTGTCGTTTCTTAAAGTTTGAGGTTGCATTGCTTATGTGAAAAAGTTTCAACCTGATAAACTCAAACCCAAATCGGAGAAGTGTGTCTTCATAGGATACCCAAAAGAAAATGTTGGGTGCACCTTCTATCACAGATCCGAAGGCAAGATATTCATTGCTGAGAATGGATCCTTTCTAGAGAAGGAGTTTCTCTCGAAAGAAGTGAGTGGGAGGAAATTAGAACTTGATGAGGTAACTATACCTGCTCCCTTGTTGGAAAGTAGTTCATCATAGAAATCTGTTCCTGTGACTACTACACCAATTAGTGAGGAAGCTAATGATGATGATCATGTAACTTCAGATCAAGTTACTACCGAAACCTCGTAAGTAAACCAGAGTGAGATTCGCACCAGAGTGGTATGGTAATCCTGTTCTAGAGGTCATGTTACTTGACCATGACGAGCCTATGAACTATGAGGAAGCAATGATGAGCCCAGATTCCGCGAAATGGCTTGAGGCCATGAAATCTGAGATGAGATCCATGTATGAGAACAAAGTATGGACTTTGATTGACTTGCCCAATGATCGGCGAGCCATTGAGATTAAATGGATCTTCAAGAGGAAGATGGACACTGATATTAGTGTTACTATCTACAAAGCTAGAATTGTTGCGAAAAGGTTTTCGACAATTTCAAGGTGTTGACTACGATGAGAATTTCCCACTCGTATCTATGCTTACGTCTGTCCGAATCATGTTAGCAATTGTCGCATTTTATGAAATCTGGCAAATGGATAAACAAAATTGCATTCCTTAATGGATTTATTAAAGAAGAGTTGTATATGATGCAACCAGAAGGTTTTGTCAATCCTAAAGGTACTAACAAAATATGCAAGCTCCAGCGATCCATCTATGGACTGGTGCAAGCATCTCGGAGTTGGAATATATGCTTTGATAAGTTGATCAAAGCATATAGTTTTATACAGACTTGCGGTGAAGCCTGTATTTACAAGAAAGTGAGTGGGAGCACTACAACATTTCTGATAAGTATATGTGAATGGCATATTGTTGATCGAGATGATGTAGAATTATTCTGCAAAGCATAAAGGAATGTTTGAAAGGAGTTTTTCAAAGAAAGACCTCGGTGAAGCTGCTTACATATTGAGAATCAAGATCTATAGAGATAGATCAAGACACTTGATAAGTTTTACAATGAGTACATACCTTGACAAGATTTTGAAGTAGTTCAAAATGGAACAGTCAAAGAAGGAGTTCTTGCCTGTGTTACAAGGTGTGAAGTTGAGTAAGACTCAAAACCCGACCACGGCAGAAGAAAGAGAGAAAATGAAAGTCATTCCCTATGCCTCAGCCATAGGTTCTATAAAGTATGTCATGTTGCGTACCAGACCTATTGTATACCCTGCCCTGAGTTTGGCAAGGGAGTACAATAGTGATCTAGGAGTAGATCACTAGACAGCGGTCAAAATTATCCTTAGTGGAATAAGGATATGTTTCTCGATTATGGAGGTGACAAAAAGGTTCGTTGTAAAGGGTTACGTCGATGCAAATTTTGACACTGATCCAGATAACTATAAATCTCAATCTGGATACATATTGAAAGTGGGAGCAATTAGCTAGAGTAGCTCCGTGCAGAGCATTATTGACATAGATATTTGCAAAATACTTACGGATCTGAATGTGGCAGACCTGTTGACTAAACTTCTCTCACAAGCAAAAACATGATCACACCTCAGTACTCTTTGGGTGTTAATCACATAGCGATGTGAACTAGATTATTGACTCTAGAAAACCCTTTGGGTGTTGGTCACATGTCGATGTGAACTATGGGTGTTAATCACATGGTGATGTGAACTATTGGTATTAAATCACATGGCGATGTGAACTAGATTATTGACTCTAGTGCAAGTGGGAGACTGAAGGAAATATGCCCTAGAGGCAATAATAAAGTTATTATTTATTTCCTTATATCATGATAAATGTTTATTATTCATGCTAGAATTGTATTAAACGGAAACATAATGCATGTGTGAATACATAGACAAACAGAGTGTCACTAGTATGCCTCTACTTGACTAGCTCGTTGATCAAAGATGGTTATGTTTCCTAACCATAGACAGGAGTTGTCATTTGATTAACGGGATCACATCATTAGGAGAATGATGTGATTGACTTGACCAATTCCGTTAGCATAGCACTTGATCGTTTAGTTTGTTGATATTGCTTTCTTCATGACTTATACATGTTCCTATGACTATGAGATTATGCAACTCCCGTTTACCAGAGGAACCCTTTGTGTGCTACCAAACGTCACAACGTAACTGGGTGATTATAAAGTGCTCTACAGGTGTCTCCGAAGGTACTTGTTGGGTTGGCGTATTTCGAGATTAGGATTTGTCACTCCGATTGCCGGAGAGGTATCTCTGGGCCCTCTCGGTAATGCACATCACTTAAGCATTGCAAGCATTGCAACTAATGAGTTAGTTGCAGGATGATGTATTACGGAACGAGTAAAGAGACTTGCCGGTAACGAGATTGAACTAGGTATTGAGATACCGACTATCGAATCTCGGGCAAGTAACATACCGATGACAAAGGGAACAACGTATATTGTTATGCTGTCTGACCGATAAAGATCTTCGTAGAATATGCGGGAGCCAATATGAGCATCCAGGTTCCGCTATTGGTTATTGACCGGAGATGTGTCTCGGTCATGTCTACATTGTTCTCGAACCCGTAGGGTCCGTACGCTTAAGGTTTCGATGACAGTTATATTATGAGTTTATGAGTTTTGATGTACCGAAGGAGTTCGGAGTCCCGTATGAGATCGGGGACATGACGAGGAGTCTCGAAATGGTCGAGACGTAAAGATCGATATATTGGACAACTATATTTGGACATCGGAAAGGTTCCGAGTGATTCGGGTATTTTTCGGAGTACCGAAGAGTTACGGGAATTCGCCGGGGAGTATATGGGCCTTAATGGGCCATACAGGAATAGAGGAGAGAGGCCAAAAGGAAGGAGGCGCGCGCCCCCCTCTGGTCCGAATTGGACAAGGGGTGCAGCCCACTTTTCCTTGTTCCTCTCCCCCTCTTTCCTTCTCCCCCTTGGCGCGCCCTCCTCCTAGGCCGGCCGCCTCCCTCCCTTGCTCCTTTATATACGGGGGCAGGGGGCACCCCATAGACACAACAGTTGATCATTGATCTCTTAGCCGTGTGCGGTGCCCCCCTCCACCATAGTCCTCGATAATATTGTAGTGGTGCTTAGGCGAAGCCCTGCGACAGTAGAACATCAAGATCGTCACCACGCCATCGTGCTGACGGAACTCTACCTCGACATTCTGCTGGATCGGAGTCCGGGGATCGTCATCGAGCTGAACGTGTGCTAGAACTCGGAGGTGCCGTAGTTTCGGTGCTTGATCGGTCGGGCCGTGAAGACGTACGACTACATTAACCGCGTTGTGCTAACGCTTCCGCTTTCAGTCTACGAGGGTATGTGGACAACACTCTCCCCTCTCGTTTCTATGCATCACCATGATCTTGCGTGTGCGTAGGAAATTTTTGAAATTACTATGTTCCCCTACAGCTGGGACTCCAAAAACACACTTGGTCGGGTTAAGCACCATTTTGTAGACCCGGAGGTTATCAAAGGTTTCTTTCATATCTGTGACCAAGGTTTCCTCCTTCCTGGACTTTACCACGATATCATCCACATAAGCATGAACATTATGCCCAATCTGATTGTGAAGGCAATTCTGCATACACCGTTGATAAGTTGCCTGGGCGCTCTTAAGCCCAAAGGGCATAGACACATAGCAGAAGGCTCCAAACGGAGTGATGAAAGCTATCTTCTCCTGGTCCTTCACTGCCATCTTGATCTGATGATAACCTGAATAAGCATCCAGAGAACTCAAACGCGCGCAACCCGCCGTAGCATCAATGATCTGATCAATACGGGGGAGAGCAAAAGGGTCAGCTAGACAAGCTTTGTTTAAATCGGTGTAATCCACACACATAACACACATACGCCAGGTGCCGTTCTTCTTAAGTACAAGCTGTGACGCCCCCGATTCAATCGTACACTAATCATACACGCAACGTGTACGATCCAGATTAGGGACTCATGGGAAGATATCACAACTCAACTCTACAAATAAAATAAGTCATACAAGCATCATATTACAAGCCAGGGGCCTCGAAAGCTCGAATACAAGAAATCGATCATAGACAAGTCAGCGGAAGCAGCAATATCTGAGTACAGACATAAGTTAAACAAGTTTGCCTTAAGAAGGCTAGCACAAACTGGGATACAGATCAAAAGAGGCGCGGCCCTCCTGCCTGGGATCCTCCTAAACTACTCCTGGTCGTTGTCAGCGGGTTGCACGTAGTAGTAGGCACCTCCAGTGTAGTAGGAGTTGTCGCCGACGGTGGCGTCTGGCTCCTAGACTCCATCGTCTGGTCGCAGCAATCGAGTATAGAAAGGGGGAAAAGGGGGGAACAAAGCAACCGTGAGTACTCATCCAAAGTACTCACAAGCAAGGAGCTACACTACATATGTATGCATTGGTATTGTGACGCCCCGATTTGACCGTACACTAATCATACACGCAAACGTGTACGATCAAGATCAGGGACTCACGGGAAGATATCACAACACAACTCTACCAATAAAATAAGTCAAACAAGCATCATATTACAAGCCAGGGGCCTCGAGGGCTCGAATATAAGAGCTCGATCATACACGAGTCAGCGGAAGCAACAATATCTGAGTACAGACATAAGTTAAACAAGTTTGCCTTAAGAAAGCTAGCACAAACTGAGATACAGATCGAAAGAGGCGCAGGCCTCCTGCCTGGGATCCTCGTAACTACTCTTGGTCGTCATCAGCGGGCAGCACGTAGTAGTACGCACCTCCGGTGTAGTAGGAGTCGTCATCGAAGGTGGCGTCTGGCTCCTGGGCTCCAACATCTGGTTGCGACAACCAGGTAGAAGGGATAGGGGAAAAGAGGGAGAAAGCAACCGTGAGTACTCATCCAAAGTACTTGCAAGCATGGAGCTACACTACATATGTATGCATTGGTATCAACTGGAATAAGGCTATTATATGTGGACTGCACTGCAGAAAGCCGGAATAAGAGGGGGATAACTAGTCCTTTCGAAGACTACGCTTCTGGCAGCCTTCGTCTTGCAGCATGTAGAAGAGAGTAGACTGAAGTCCTCCAAGTAGCATCGCATAGCATAATCCTAACCGATGATCCTCCCCTTGTCGCCCTGTGAGAGAGCGATCACCGGTTGTCTCTGGCACTTGGAAGGGTGTGTTTTATTAAGTATCCGGTTCTAGTTGTCATAAGGTCAAGGTACAACTCCAAGTCGTCCTGTTACCGAAGATCACGGCTATTCGAATAGATTAACTTCCCTGCAGGGGTGCACCACATACCCCAACACACTCGATCCCATTTGGCCGGACACACTTTTCTGGGTCATGCCCGGCCTCGGAAGATCAACACGTAGGTGGTCTCAACCTGACCTGTCGCTCCGCCACAAAGTAACAGTCGAGGGCCGTCGGGGACCCAAGCCCACCACTACCTGGATGGAGCCACCTGCCCCTTCAGCCCCCATCTCCAAATAGTATCACCGGTAATGTAACAGTGTAAAGTATATAGTATATGCCCGTGATCACCTCCCGAAGTGATCACGGCCCAGTAGTATAGCATGGCATACGGACAAGAGTGTAGGCCCACTGATGGAACACTAGCATCCTATACTAAGCTGTAGGATAGCAGGTAATGGTAACAACAGTAGTAGTAAGGACAGGCTATGCATCAGGATAGGAATAACGGAAAGCAGTAACATGCTACACTACTCTAATGCAAGCAGTATAGAGAAGAGTAGGAGATATCTGGTGATCAAAGGGGGGGCTTGCCTGGTTGCTCTGGCAAGAGAGAGAGGTCGTCAACACCGTAGTCGTACTGGGGGTCGCCGGCAGTCTCGGGGTCTACCGGAAAGAAGTAACGGAGGGGGAACGCAATAAATAACAGAGCAATCAAAGTATAACATGGAAATGCGCGATGCTAGAGGTGACCTAATGCGGTAGTAAGTGATACTAGTGAAGGGGGCAAACATCCTGGAAAGTATTCCTGGTGTTTCGCGTTTTCTGATAGACAGGCCGGAGGGGAAAAGTTGCAGGTTTGATATGCTAGGGACGTGTGGCTGACAAGCGGAATGCGTATTCGGATTCGTTTCGTTGTTCTGAGCAACTTTCACGTACAAAGTATTTTCATCCGAACTACGGTTTATTTCATATCATTTTCTAAAGTTTTAAATCATTTTTAGAATTTATTTAATTATTTTAAATTAATTCGAAATTGGATTTATGACATCAGCATGATGTCATGTTGACGTCAGCAGTCAACAGGGGTTGACTGGGTCAAACTGACGCGTGGGTCCAGTGGGACCCACCTGTCATACTCTGTTAGGTTAATTAGGGTTTCGTTAATTGGTTACTGTTTAATTAAATTAACTTATTAATTAGATTAATTAAACTGGATTAATTATCCTGATTAATTCATTGATTAATTAATTAATTATTAATTATTAATTTTATTAATTCATTTTTATTTTATTTTATTTTTTTCTTTTTTTAAAAACGTTCTAGAGGTGGGGCCCTCCTGTCATTGGGCCAGGGGGTTTAGCAGGCAAATGGGCGCGGGCGCCTGGAGCGGGCGCAGCCCGGCTGGGCACCCGCCTAGGTCAACAGGGGAGGGAAGGGCGCCGGGGCGCCGGCAGCTGCGGCGAGCAGGCGAAGTGGAGGCGGCGGCAAAGCGACCAAGGTCGTGGTAGTAGCGGGCGCGAGCGGGGCTGGTGGCCTAGTGCGCGGCGAAGGCAGAGCCGACGAGGCCATGGCCCGTGCGTGGCCAGTGGCCACGGTCGGGGCTCCAGTGCGGCGGAGGTGATGCAGGCGAGGGAGCAGCAGGGGCCGAGGGCGCGCGTCAGGCGAAGGCGAGGCGTAGGCAGTGGCAGCGCTCAGGCGTCGGCAGGAGGCAGGCGGGCGCGGGCGGCAACAGCAAGGGCGGGCACGCGCGGAGGACGGCGGGCACGTGAGCTCGCGCGCAGCCATGGGCGCGTCCCGCGCGGGAGCAGCAACTCGGGGGGGGGGGGGGTCGCGGGCAGGAGCGAAGTAGCAGGAGGGGAAGGGGCTCACATAGCCTTGTAGATGTGCGTTCGCGTGCTCGAGGAGGACCTGAGGTAGACGGACGGCGATGATGAGGTCGGGGTCGCCCGGCGAGGCAACGTCGGCGACGACATCGGAACCGCGGTGTCGAGTGGCGCGGTGGCTTCGAGGGAGAGGGGTCGGGGCCGCGAGGAGGACGCCGAGGATGGGGCTGCGAGGTCCGGCGACGGGAAGGGCGATGGTGGCCGGGGAGTGAGGGCACTCTGGGCGGCGGCAGTTGGCGAAGGGGGTGCGGAGGAGTGCGGGAGGGGCGGCGCCGGTGTCGGGCCCGATCCCGATTGGATCGGGGAAGAGGGAGTGGGGGCGCGAGTGGGGGGGAGTGGGTAGTGGGGTGGGTAGCGGTTTAGGGTTTCGGGGGATAGGGCCATATAGGCCAGGGAGGAGCAGGGTGGGCCGGCCTTGTTGGGCCTGAGGCCAGCTGGGCTGGTTGGCCCAGGGGGGGAAGGGGGTGGTTTCTTTTTTTTCTTGTTGTTTTTTTTCTTTTGTCTTTTCTGTTTGCTTTTATTTATTTAATACTTTATAGTTTTACAAAAATAAAACCCACACCCTAAATGGAGTTACAATTCCAACTACTGTCTTAAAAAGTTTTACCCCTGAACAAAATAGTTTAATATTTTATAAAATTCAAAAGGCATTTATTTAATTGTTTTAGCTACTGTTTTACTCATTTTAGTTTACTTAAACATTTTATAAAAGTGTGGTTTCTCAACAATAATTACCTAAGCATTATTTGGCACCAACCGAACATTTTAGTTTTAATATTTGAAATCCTTTAACGTTTGACTTCATTTTGAATTTTGAATTTGAATCAGTTTCAAACTAACACGAGATTAGCAAAAGTAACCATCGTGACGTGGCATCATTAACAGAGGTTTACTGTAGCTCAAATACTCGGGCGTCACAATTCTCCTCCACTACAAGAAATCTCGTCCCGAGATTTAGGAGGGGAGTACGGGGGAAAGACTAGGTTGCGAAATTCTAATGGGTCTTCTCGGTCTTTGTTGCACTTCCCGAAGTAGTTGATCCTTTCCGTTGATGTGTTCATTTCTCCGCTTCAGGTCATCATGGTGAAGTCGTCCTTTTCTTCGGGAACTCCGACGTAATTACGAATAGGTAAGGGGCAGCTTGGCTATGACAGAATGCTTATGAGGGAAACAAGCTGGGGATAACCCATGAATGAACATAAGATTATCTCTCGAGTTGAACATATAAAATACATCAAGAGTAGGGGTGGGCATAAAAACCGAGGAACCGAACACTGAACCGAAGCCGAAACCGAAGAAACCGAAATTTCGGTTTTTTTCATTGATACAAAGAAATTCGGTTTTTACTTCTAATAACCGAACTAAGTTCGGTCAGTTCGGTTTTTACTTCGGTTAACCGTAATACTACCGAACAATACATAGCAGAATGACCTGGAACTCGCTCGCAGGTTAAACGAATAGCGCTCTCTAGTTTTTCAGCTCTCCCACGCTTTTTTCCAGAGCTCCCACGTGGAACTACCTCCCACGTTAAATTTTCCAGGCTCCAAGGTAGACAGCCCACTGGCCTATGTGCAAGACGTCACTTATGTGGACCATGGGCCTGCATACATGGAAGTTAGCTCTCGTGTGCGAGCGCGTGAGAAGCCGGCCAGCGAAACTTTAGTCCCACCTCGAATCACTAAGGAGAAAAGGCAGAGATTTTTGGCTATATAAGATGGTGATGCTGCTGTACTTTCAGCAATCGGTCAATGAAAGGATCATTCGGTATAAACCGAAGACCGTACCGAAATTATCGGTTAACCGAAACTTTGGTTAGCTATTTGGAGTAGCTAATTTCGGTTTCTAGTTTTGGTAACCGAAATTCAAAATTAACCGAATGGTAGAAACCGAATTTTCGGTTTATACCGAACGCCCACCCCTAATCAAGAGTAAGGTACGAAGGTACCATGAGAAGTTTCAAATGGATAGGCAATCGTTCGATGTCTGAAACAACACGCGAAAGGGGTCCAGAGCAACGAGAATGAGTATTGCGTCTGTTACCAGAATAGATCACTAGGACGGTGGTCTGTGAATTACATACAAGGCCACGCACGAGGAATAACTTTAGGAACGGGGGGTGTATAGGAGAGTCAGGTTTCGATCATGTGGAACTGTGGGTTATGGGCCCACCATGTGGGTTAAAAGTTGGAAGGGCGATGACGTCTTGCACGATCATGTAAGCAAGGCATGTCAGAGGATAGCCTATCATTTATGTTGGTAACAACATCGGTACCATGGGCGAGGGACAAAGAGAACCATTTTCCCGCTCATTAAATGAGGCGAACCAATAGGCAAAGTTCTCGTCCATCGATGGCTACCGGAATGTCATCAACAATAGTAACAGGGTCTTGCTGAGAGGATTGTACACTGAGATGTTTACATAAGCAGGAGAATATTACTGCTTAGATCTTATAGATCGCAAGCAATGTTAAACCAACCAATGGAAAAGAAGATATGATTATCAGATTAAACAGAACAATGGAAAGGAAAATGTGTTTAAACACATATTTCAGGGATATATCCTTCCCAAGGTCAAGTAGAGCATGTTATCCATGACAGGATATAATGTAGAAAACTCTTTAGGTACGGGGAGAGAAATTTTCAAGACATTACCCATACAGCGGTGTTTGGATAATTGAGCAGGAAACATTTAACATTGGGCTTCAAATGTTCCTGTTGAAAATCGGAGTACCATAGACATGCTTTGAGATAGCATTGACATGGTCTTCAAGCAAAGGTCGTACTTTGGATACACAAAGGACCCATCAGGAACAACTTATGGAATAAGTCTTACAGTTTCCTCATGGAAGAATGGATAACATTGCTAAAAGGGAACTATAACAATAGGTCCTCCGGCCAGGTGGGCTAGGTATGATACCACCTTACCGGGTCATATAAAGACCAACGTTATAACTCATGGAAATATGTTCCAACCATCATATCTGACCGAGATTCAGATTTGATTGGTGTCAGGATACCTCAGACTCGGGATGCCTAAGAAGAAAAGGTGCAACACAATTTGACGAGATGACATTGTGAGATTCTCAGAAGTGATCTATGTAAGTGAGCTCTGAAACAAGAGGTCATCAGTAAACCAAGGAGAGGATGAGGAGGTGGCTGATAGGCTCAGCAACAAATCATCGAGATTTCCAAAGGATTGATTCCCACAATTATGTGAACAAGGAAATATCATTTGTCGGATCAAATGTCATAATGATGTATGCTCGAGGGAAACATACACAACTGAACAATGATAGAAGGGTGCACCCAAGAATCTGGACTAGGTAGCACGATCAATGTTTGAACGATGATTCAATAATCAATAGACTTAGAATGAAACTATAGACCAATAACTTCAAGCAATAGGGTTGCTAGAAGTTTAGAATTTACACATCACAGACCATTTATCGGTATTCCGGATAGAAACAACACGGAGACCAAGAAATGAACGCAAAAGGCGAGAGATATTACTATATCAAGAATTCTCAAGAGGTGGTAAAATTACCATGACATTCTTGACATAAAAGGTGGCAACATTCCAAGGTAAAGAAGAACAAATGCTGGATAGCAAGGATCTCAAGGTATAACACAAAACACGAATAAGTTTGTGTTGAACGGAAGGCAATAAAGTGGTCGGTGATAACACAAACCATTGAGGGGCAAGGATGGTATTTCTCATCAAGAATTCGATATATATCTTGGAAGAGCTCAGGACGTTGATGATGACCACGACACATTTGTCGAGAAATTTCATGAAGATGTAATCGGTTGGCGATGACATCAAGTCAAATGATGATGCAGCGAAAGTCAAATAATACCTGAAGAAGAACTCATAAGAAGTTATGCAGTTCCGTGATAATCTCGAGATACCATAGGGGGTAATACTCGATGACAGGTCAAAGTAGAGGTTGGACTGGGGTATTGCTCTACAAAAGACAAGCGCTTAAACTTGCACGCAAAATGGTATTTAAAGGAGAACATGGTCGGAACCACGATTGCAAAAGGTCAGATCCCAGATATAAGATGAACTTATACCAAAGGAATAATTTAATTTAAGAGAAGCTTTAACGATAAGATCTACATCGTGTCCATGGGCATGAACACAAGTTCAAGGTCGACTCCCACTTCTCCAATGCATAACCTTTCATTCACTTCTCACTTTCGAAGAAGTTGTAGTGTTGAAATTTTATTTGGCAAAATACCAGAAGTGTATGGCTCGTGAAAACTTTCGAGTTCACACAGTTTAGAGAAGGCATAGGTTCAACCCATCAGGGCATCTTAGGAGTATATACCACAAATTTCAAGAATAAATAACACAAGCTCGATAGTAGAGCATGTTTGAGAAAGTAGAGGATACAATTTACCAAAGGTATTATGTATCCGAGGAAAGGCTCACAGACTTATTGAATATGAAGGACGCTGTCGGATAAAATCCAGCAAATGATCTGGTGGTCCTCAAGGGATCTGGTGTGAGCATCGGTACTCAACCAGAGGGAGAAACAATGCAAGGAGATCAGACTTTAGAAACAACTGACTAATTCAAGGCTCAAATGCAAAGGAATTATCAATTCCAAGACAAGGGATCAGAAGCAATGCTCTGATCAGGGATGGATAAGTTGAATAGCCTTAAGGGTACAATCGACAGCAATTTGATTGGTCGAGATCCAGCTCATGTTTTAAAATAACGTCTGAGCCGGAAAGATAATTTAAAAGGATCAACTGATGATTGCGTGCATTCGCACTCATGTTGAATCAATAGGATCAAAAAGACGATGCCTAAGGATACTAACGAATATTGCCAGACATATGGAAAGCATCCATAATGCAAGCAGGCAAGTATTGCAGAGCAATAAGCTACTAAGGATTTTTGGAGGATCGAATAGTATTTCGAAGACCATTGTGAAAGACATGAACAACTGGGGATGAGTGGATACTCGACAAGTGCGAAGATTTAATTGAAGGGGTATTCATGTGGCAAGGAACTGCTAGGTAGTAGGCACAAAGTATTCTCGGAACAATAGAGAAGACTTCGGGGTATCTTGTAATAACAAGATCAATGGGGGATGATCGTATGAATGGCAAGTGTAAGTAGTTATCCATAAGGATTTATCGGTGGTCGGGAATAGCAAAAGTGATGGGCACAAAGTCTCGAGAGGAATAGCAAAGAGTATCTTCGGAATCTTCTGGTGAAGCAGGCCATCATCTGGAATGAAGGGGCTCTCCGGGAGAAAGTATTTACGAGAACCTAGAGTTAGAGTTAGCAAAACCATTTAACCTGAATAGAAGAGAGATCAGGGTCCTAGAGTAAAGGCGAGGAATAAAAGATCCTAATACCACCCAAATGGCGACGTGGGCCCGTAAGCCACTCAGCCATGTTAGTAAAAGTTTTGTAATGTCTAGACTCGACTTCGGCCAAGGAGTGTGGAAGGGGGATTCCTACAGGCAGTCGGCTCTGATACCAACTTGTGACGCCCCGATTTGACCGTACACTAATCATACACGCAAACGTGTACGATCAAGATCAGGGACTCACGGGAAGATATCACAACACAACTCTACCAATAAAATAAGTCATACAAGCATCATATTACAAGCCAGGGGCCTCGAGGGCTCGAATACAAGAGCTCGATCATAGACGAGTCAGCGGAAGCAACAATATCTGAGTACAGACATAAGTTAAACAAGTTTGCCTTAAGAAGGCAAGCACAAACTGAGATACAGATCGAAAGAGGCGCAGGCCTCCTGCCTGGGATCCTCCTAACTACTCTTGGTCGTCGTCAGCGGGCAGCACGTAGTAGTAGGCACCTCCGGTGTAGTAGGAGTCGTCGTCGAAGGTGGCGTCTGGCTCCTGGGCTCCAACATCTGGTTGCGACAACCAGGTAGAAGGGATAGGGGGAAAAGAGGGAGAAAGCAACCGTGAGTACTCATCCAAAGTACTCGCAAGCAAGGAGCTACACTACATATGTATGCATTGGTATCAACTGGAATAAGGCTATTATATGTGGACTGGACTGCAGAAAGCCGGAATAAGAGGGGGATAACTGGTCATTTCGAAGATTACGCTTCTGGCAGCCTTCGTCTTGCAGCATGTAGAAGAGAGTAGACTGAAGTCCTCCAAGTAGCATCGCATAGCATAATCCTAACCGATGATCCTCCCCTCGTCGCCCTGTGAGAGAGCGATCACCGGTTGTCTCTGGCACTTGGAAGGGTGTGTTTTATTAAGTATCCGGTTCTAGTTGTCATAAGGTCAAGGTACAACTCCAAGTCGTCCTGTTACCGAAGATCACGGCTATTCGAATAGATTAACTTCCCTACAGGGGTGCACCACATACCCCAACACGCTCGATCCCATTTGGCCGGACACACTTTTCTGGGTCATGCCCGGCCTCGGAAGATCAACACGTCGCAACCCTACCTAGGCACAACAAAGAGGTCAGCACGCCGGTCTAAACCCTATGGCGCAGGGGTCTGGGCCCATCGCCCTTTGCACACCTGCACGTTGTGAACGCGGCCAGAAGCAGAACTAGCCCCCTTAATACAAGAGCAGGCTTACGGTCCAATCCGGCGCACGCCACTCAGTCGCTGATGTCACGAAGGCTTCGGCTGATACCACGACGCCGGGATACCCATAACTACTCCCGCGTAGATGGTTAGTGCGTATAAGCCAGATGGCCAGACTCAGATCAAATACCCAGAACTTGTTAAGTGTGTTAAGTATCCGCGAACGCCGACCAGGGCCAGGCCCACCTCTCTCCTAGGTGGTCTCAACCTGCCCTGTTGCTCCGCCACAAAGTAACAGTCGAGGGCCGTCGGGGACCCAGGCCCACCACTACCTGGATGGAGCCACCTTCCCCTTCAGCCCCCATCTCCAAACAGTATCACCGGTAATGTAAGAGTGTAAAGTATATAGTATATGCCCGTGATCACCTCCCGAAGTGATCACGGCCCAGTAGTATAGCATGGCAGACGGACAAGAGTGTAGGGCCACTGATGGAACACTAGCATCCTATACTAAGCAGTAGGATAGCAGGTAATGGTAACAACAGTACTAGTAAGGACAGGCTATGCATCAGGATAGGAATAACGGAAAGCAGTAACATGCTAGACTACTCTAATGCAAGCAGTATAGAGAAGAGTAGGCGATATCTAGTGATCAAAGGAGGGGCTTGCCTGGTTGCTCTGGCAAGAGAGAGAGGTCGTCAACACCGTAGTCGTACTGGGGGTCGCCGGCAGTCTCGGGGTCTACCGGAAAGAAGTAACGGAGGGGGAAAGCAATAAATAACAGAGCAATCAAAGTATAACATGGAAATGCGCAATGCTAGAGGTGACCTAACGCGGTAGTAAGTGATACTGGTGAAGGGGGCAAACATCCGGGAAAGTATTCCCGGTGTTTCGCGTTTTCTGATAGACAGGCCGGAAGGGAAAAGTTGCAGGTTTGATATGCTAGGGACGTGTGGCTGACAAGCGGACTGCGTATTCGGATTCGTTTCGTTGTTCTGAGCAACTTTCATGTACAAAGTATTTTCATCCGAGCTACGGTTTATTTCATATCATTTTCTAAAGTTTTAAATCATTTTTAGAATTTATTTAATTATTTTAAATTAATTCGAAATTGGATTTATGACATCAGCATGATGTCATGCTGACGTCAGCAGTCAACAGGGGTTGACTGGGTCAAACTGACGCGTGGGTCCAGTGGGACCCACCTGTCATACTCTGTTAGGTTAATTAGGGTTTAGTTAATTGGTTACTGTTTAATTAAATTAACTTATTAATTAGATTAATTAAACAGGATTCATTATTCTAATTAATTCACTAATTAATTAATTAATTATTAATTATTAATTTTATTAATTCATTTTTATTTTCTTTTTCTTTTTTTAAAACGTTCTGGAGGCGGGGCCCTCCTGTCATTGGGCCAGGGGGTATAGCGGGCGCCGGGTGCAGCGGGCAAACGGGCGCGGGCGCCTGGAGCGGGCGCAGCCCGGCTGGGCACCCGCCCAGGTCGACAGGGGAGGGAAGGGCGCCGGGGCGCCGGCAGCTGCGGCGAGCAGGCGCAGTGGAGGCGGCGGCAAAGCGACCAGGGCTGTGGCAGTAGCGGGCGCGAGCGGGGCTAGTGGCCTAATGCGCGGCGAAGGCAGAGCCGACGAGGCCATGGCCCGTGCGCGGCCAGCGGCCACGGTCGGGGCTCCAGTGCGGCAGAGGTGATGCGGGCTAGGGAGCAGCAGGGGCCGAGGGCGCACGTCAGGCGAAGGCGAGGCGTAGGCAGCGGCAGCGCTCAGGCGTCGGCGGGAGGCAGGCGGACGCGGGCGGCAACAGCAAGGGCGGGCGCGCGCGGAGGACGGCGGGCGCGTGAGCTCGCGCGCAGCCATGGGCGCGGGCCGCGCGGGAGCAGCAACTCGGGGGGGGGGGTCGCGGGCAGGAGCGAAGTAGCAGGAGGGGAAGGGGCTCACATAGCCCTGTAGATGTGCGTTCGCGTGCTCGAGGAGGACCTGAGGTAGACGGACGGCGATGATGAGGTCGGGGTCGCCCAGCGAGGCAACGGTGGCGCGGTGGCTTCGAGGGAGAGGGGCCGGGGCCGCGAGGAGGACGCCGAGGATGGGGCTGCGAGGTCCGGCGACGGGAAGGGCGACTATGGCCGGGGAGTGAGGGCACTCTGGGCGGCGGCGGTTGGCGAAGGGGGCGCGGAGGAGTGCGGGAGGGGTGGCGCCGGTGTCGGGCCCGATCCCGATTGGATCGAGGAAGAGGGAGTGGGGGCGCGAGTGGGGGGGAGTGGGTAGTGGGGTGGGTAGCGGTTTAGGGTTTCGGGGGATAGGGCCATATAGGCCAGGGAGGAGCGGGGTGGGCCGGCCTTGTTGGGCCTGAGGCCAGCTGGGCTGGTTGGCCCAGGGGGGGAAGGGGGTGGTTTCTTTTTTTTCTTGTTGTTTTTTTTCTTTTATCTTTTCTGTTTGCTTTTATTTATTTAATACTTTATAGTTTTACAAAAATAAAACCCACACCCTAAATGGAGTTACAATTCCAACTACTGTCTTAAAAAGTTTTACCCCTGAACAAAATAGTTTAATATTTTATAAAATTCAAAAGGCATTTATTTAATTGTTTTAGCTACTGTTTTACTCATTTTAGTTTACTTAAACATTTTATAAAAGTGTGGTTTCTCAACAATAATTACCTAAGCATTATTTGGCACCAACCGAACATTTTAGTTTTAATATTTGAAATCCTTTAACGTTTGACTTCATTTTGAATTTTGAATTTGAATCGGTTTCGAACTAACACGAGATTAGCAACAGTAACCATCGTGACGTGGCATCATTAACAGAGGTTTACTGTAGCTCAAATACCCGGGCGTCACAGGTATCAAATGGAATAAGGGTATCATATGTGGACTGAACTGCAGAATGCCAGAGTAAGAGGGGGATATCTAGTCCTATTGAAGACTACGCTTCTGGCCACCTCCATCTTGCAGCATGTAGACGAGAGTAGATGGTAAGTTCACCAAGTAGCATCGTGTAGCATAATCCTACCCGGCGATCCTCTCCTTGTCGCCCTGTTAGAGAGCGACCACCGGTTTGTATCTAGCACTTGGAAGGGTGTGTTTTATTAAGTATCCGGTTCTAGTTGTCATAAGGTCAAGGTACAACTCCAAGTCGTCCTGTTACCAAAGATCATGGCTATTTGAATAGTTTAACTTCCCTGTGGGGGTGCACCACATTTCCCAACACGCTCGATCCCCTTTGTCCAGACACACTTTCCTGGGTCATGCCCGGCCTCGGAGGATCAACACGTCGCAGCCCTACCTAGGCACAACAGAGAGGTCAGCACGCCGGTCTAAATCCTATGGCGCAGGGGTCTGGGCCCATCGCCCATTGCACACATGCACGTTGCAAGGGCGGACGGTGAGCAGACCTAGCCTCCCTTATACAAGAGCAGGCGTTCAGTCCAACCCGGCGCGCGCCGCTCAGTCGCTGACGTCACGAAGGCTTAGACTGATACCACGACGTCGAGTGCCCATAATTTTCCCCGCGTAGTTGGTTAGTGCATATAAGCCAGTAGCCAGACTCAAATCAATTACCCAGATCTCGTTAAGTGTGTTATTTTGAAGTAACCGCGAACGCCGACCAGGGCTAGGCCCACCTCTCTCCTAGGTGGTCTCAACCTGCCATGTCACTCCGCCTCAAAGTAACAGTCGGGGGCCGTCGGGAACCTAGGCCCACCACTACCTGGGTGGAACCACAAGCCCCTTCAACCCCCCACATCGGAATCACTTGCGGGTACACAATGAGCCGACCCGACTTTAGTCACCACCTGTATAGCATGTATATATGTATGTATATACCCGCGATCACCTCCCGAGTGATCACGGCCCGGTAGTATAGCATGGCAGACGCACAAGAATGTAGGGCCACTTATGATAATCTAGCATCCTATACTAAGCATTTAGGATTGCAGGTAAGGTATCAACAGTTGTAGCAACAATGACAGGCTATGCATCAGAATAGGATTAATGGAAAGCAGTAACATGCTATAGTACTCTAATGCAAGAAGTGGAGAGAGAGTAGGTGATATCTGGTGATCAAAGGGGGGGCTTGCCTGGTTGCACTGGCAAGAGAGAGGGGTCGTCAACACCGTAGTCGTACTGGGTAGCAGCGGCGTCGGTCTCGTAGTCTATCGGAGAGAAGAGGGGGAAGAAACAATAAATATTAAGCAAACAGATGCATAGAGATGCGTGACATGGCAAGTAGCGGTGGTAGGGGTGCCCAAACACGGTATGAGGTGATACCGGTGAAGGGGGAAACATCCGGGAAAATATCCCCGGTGTTTCGCGTTTTCGGACAAATGAACCGGAGGGGGAAAGTGGCGTGTTCGCTATGCTAGGGATGCGTAGCGGACGAACAGGCTGCGTATCCGGATTCGTCTCCTCGTCCTGAGCAACTTTCATGTATAAAGTATTTTCATCCGAGTTACGGATTATTTTATATTAATTTTTAAAGATTTGATTCCTTTTTTAGAATTAACAGGATTAGTTTAATTAGAAAATGTAATTATGATGTCAGCCTGGGGTCAGCATGATGTCATCAGTCAACCGTCTGTTGACTAGGTCAACAAACGTGTGGGTCCCGTTCGTCATTGACTAAGACTAATTAATCACGATTAATTAGTTAACTAAGTGATTAGGTTAACCTAAATAGAATTAATTAAGTTAATTAATTAATTAATATTTTTATTTTGTTATTATTATTTTTAGCCTTTTAATTTCCCCTCTTTTTAAGTTCAGGGGCTGGGGCCCACTTGTCATAGGGCCAAAGGCCAAACTGGGTGCGAGCGCTACCGGTAACGGGCGCGGGGGCGCCCGACAGGGGTGAACCCGGGCGCTGGCGAGAGAGAGGCCAACGGCGCCGGCCGGGGAGCGGACTGGGAGGCAGCGGCGGCCGCGGGGCAGCACAGCGGCGGCAGGAGCGAGCGCGGCGGGACGAGGTGGGACGGCAACGCCAGCCAGCAAGCGGAGGCGGCATGGGACGGCTGCCGACACGCGCGGCTGATGGCGGATGCGGTCAGGCGACGAGGCAGCAGGGCCCTCGAGCGAGCGCAAGAGGGGAGGCGTAGGGCAAAGCCTGAAACGGGAGCGGCGGGGCTCGTAGTTCGTCGCGAGGAGGGCGCCGACACGGGCAGGCGCAGCCACGGCGGCGTGAGCCGTGTCGGAGAGAAGGAATAGGGGAGGGGCGCAGTAGCAGCAGGCGAGCAGGGCGCGCACGGGGCGGCGATGGGCAGCGACAGCAAGCGCGAACAAGCGCAGTGGGGTGGTGCGCGTGCGTGCGCGATGGACGAGCGGTTGGAGCGGACGGCGAGTGCGGGGAGAGAAGGAGAGGTCGGGGGCCTCACCGAGGTTGTAGGGTCTTAGGCAGCGGGGTGTGGGGAGGACGACGGGGGCGACGTGCGGCGAAGCGACGAGGTCCGGCGGCGGGTGACGGCGATCCGGGGAAGGGAACGGCTCGATCGGCGCGAGGCAGAGGTCCCGAGCTCCGATGCATCCTTGTAGTTGACGAAGACGGCGAAGGCGGTGCTCCCGGCATAGTCTGAGGTGGCAGGGAGGATGTCAGGCGCGGGCGGCGGCATCCATCGGTGCCAGGGGCGCCCGATCTGGAAACAAGGGAGGGAGCGTGCGAGGGAGGAAGAGTCGTGGGGGGTGGGGGACGTGGCTTTAGGTCACGGGGGTGCGGGGATAAGGCGACGGGGTGGGCTGGCCTGGTGGCTGACTGGGCCGGCCTGTTGGGCCGATTGGCCGGGGGGGTCTTTCTTTTTATTTATTTATTGGTTTGGTTTCCTTTTATCTATTTCCTTTTTACTGTTTTATTTCACTTTCTATTTACTCTAGTTTTATAAAATACTAAATTAGTTCCTAAAATAGTGTTACTACTTATTCTAATGTCACAATAACTTGGGCAGTAGTTTAATATTTTATATATTATAAAAAATATTTAATTATTGGTTTTAGCTGTTGTTTTGCTCATTTTAGAGTATTTGCACATTTTATAAAAGTGTGGTTTCTCCTCCATTATTACTTAGGATTTATTTGTTCCAAATTGAACATTTTAGTTTTAAAGTTTGAAAACTTTTGTTGTTTGCCTTTTATTCAATTTTGAATTTGAATTGGTTTTTGAACTAACACGGGATTACTACAGTGACAGAGGTGACGTGGCATCAATAGCAGGGAATTACTGTAGTCTAATTATCCGGGCGTCACAATTCTCCTCCACTACAAGAAAAATCTCGTCCCGAGATTTAAGAGGGGAGTAAGGGGGAAAGTTCTGGTTATGATATTCTAACGGATCTTCTCGAAGAAGTTAATTCCTTTCGTTGATGTCTTCAATTCTCTGCTTGAAGTCATCATGGTGAAGTCGTCCTTTTCTTCGGGAACTCTAATGTACTTACGAATAGGTAAGGAATAGCTCGGCTACGACAAAATGCTTATGAGTGAAACAATCTGGGGTTAACCATGAATGAGCATAAGATTATCTCTCGAGTTAAACATATAATATACATCGAGAGTAAGGTACGAAGGTACAATAAGAGGTTCCATGCGGATAGATAGTTGCTCGAAGTCTGAACCAGAGTGAGAAAGGGGTTCAAAGCAGAGAGAGTAAGTAATGCGTCTGATACCAGAATAGAGCACTAGGAAGGTGGCCCGTGAATTAAATATGAAGCCAAGCGCGAGGAATAAGTTTGGAAACAGGGGGTATAGGAGAGTCAGGTTTCGATCCTGTGGAACTGTGGGTTATGGTCCCACCATGTGGGTTAAAAGTAGGAAGGGTGGAGACGTCTTGCGTGATTATGCAAGCAAGGCATGTCAGAGGATAGCCTGTCGATTATGTCGGCAACAACGTCGGTACCAAGGGCGAGGGACGAAGAGAACCTTTTTCCTGCTCGTTGAACGAGGCGGATCAATAGGCAAAGTTCTCGTCCATCGGCGATTACCGGAATGTCCTCAACAATAGTAACAGGGTCTTACTGACATAGCGGTACAACGAGGTGCTTACCTAAGTAGGGAACATTATTGCTTAGATCATATAGACCGCAAGAAAGGTTAAACAAAACAATGGGAAGGAAATGTGTTTAAACGTATATTTCAAGGGTATATCCTTCCCAAGAACAAGCAGAGTATGATATCCCAGACCGGATAGAAGGTAGAAAACCACTTCGGTAAGGGGAAAGGAATTTCATGACGTTACCCATATAATGGTGTTTGGGTAATTGAGCAGGAAACATTTAGCATTGGGCTTCAAATGTTCTCGTTGAAAATCGGAGTACCACAGACAAGCTTCGAGATAGCGTTGACATGGTCACTGGGTAAAGATCAGACTTTGGATACACAAGGGATCCATCAGGAACAACTCATAGAATAAGTCTTACAATTTACTCATGGAAGAATGACTAACCTTGCTAGAAAGGAAACTATAAAAATAGGCCCTCCGGGCAGGTGTGTTAGGATGACATCACCTTATCAGGTTAAGGACCAATGTTATAACTCTTGGGAATATGTTCCAACCATCATATCTGACCGAGATGCAGATCTGATTGGTGTCGGGATAACTCAGACTCGGGATGCCTGAGAAGAAAAGATGCAACACAAATTGACGAGATGACATTGTAAGATCCTTGGGAAATGAACTATGGAAGCGAGTTCTGAAACGAGAGTTCATCATTAAATCAAGGAGAGGGTGAGGAGGTGGCTGATGGACTCAGCGCCAATTTATTGAGAATTCCAAAAAGATGGATTCCCACCGTTATGAGAACAAGGATATAACATTTGCCATGTCAAATGTTATATTGATGCATGCTCGAGGAAAACATACATAATTAATCATTGGTTGAAATGTGCACGCGAGATATGGGCTTAGGTAGTACGATCGGTGCTAGAATGGTGATTCAATAACCAATAGTTTAAGAATGAGCTCTCAACTGGTAACTTCAAAGCAATTGGGTTGCTAGAAGTTCAGAATCCAAGCAACACCATTCACTTGTCGGTATTCTGGTTAGAAACAACACGGGGACCAATAAATGACGGAGATGGCGAGAAGTATTACCATAACAAGAATTCTTAAGAGGTGGTGAAATTCTCACGACATTCTTGACATAAAAGATGGTAATACTCCAAGGTAAGAAGAACAAATGCTGGATAGGAAGGATCTCAAGGTATAACACAAAACATGAACAAGTTTGTGTTGAACGGAAGGCAATAAAGTGGCCGATGATAACACAAGTCATCGAGGGCAAGGATGGTATTTCTCATCATGAATTCAGTTGATATCCTGGAAGAGCTTAGAATGCTAATGATGATCACGACTCATTTGTCGAGAGATTCCATGAAGATGTAATCGATCGGCGATGACATCAAGTCAAAGGAATGATGAAGCGAAAGGTTATTGGAACCATGGGTACGACACAAACTCAAAATCAAGTTTGTCGTTCAAGGAGAAGTGATATGACGAGGAAGATCGACGTAAGCTTAGCTCATCATCGAAAATTGTGCTCCGGGAATAAGGACCGGGTGGCACAGTTAAACTATAGCACGATGACGATATAGTTGATCAGGCTAGGAATGACTTGATCGGGTACAAAATCATACTTCAATAAGATTACTAAAAGTTGTTGAACCATAGTGCGGACTCGGTTCAGTTATCGGTGTCTTTGAGTGTTTAATAACTTAGAGCCCATGAAAAATTGTAATCAGTGAGAATGTAGTACTTGATGAAGACCTCATAAGAAGTTATGCAGTTCCAAGATAATCTCGAGATACCAGGGGGTAATACTCGACGAAAGATCAAAGTAAAGGTTAGAATGGTGTATTGATCCACATAAGATAAGTGCTTAAACTTGCGCGAGAAAGGGGGTCAAAGAAGAACATACGGTCGGAATCACGGTTGCAAAGGATCAATTCACCGATACCAAAGCATATTATATCAAGGAAATAGTTATTATTACAAGAAGCTTTCATGATAGGATCTACATCGTGTCCATGGGCATGAACACAAAGGTTCAAGGTCGACTCCCACTTCCTCAATGTATAACCTTCCATTCACCACTCGCTTTTCAAAAATGACATTAGTTGTTGAAAGTTTTACCTGGTGCAATACTAGATAAGTATGACCCGTGAAAACTTTTGGATTCACACTGATTAGGGAAGGCGTTGGTTCAATCCATCGGGGCATCTTAGGAACATATGCCACAAACTTATAGAGTAAATAACACAAGCTCGAAGGTAGAGCATGGTTGACAAAAGGAGAGGATACGATTTACCAAAGGCATTATGTATCCGAGGAAAGGCCCACAAGCTTATTGAATATGAAGGACGCTGTCGGATAAATTTCTGACAAAGGGTCTGGTGGTCCACAAAGGATCTAATGTGAGCATCAGTACTTAACCAGAGGAAGAAAGAATGCAAGGAGATCAGATTATAGAAACAACTGACTAACTCAAAGCTCAAATGCAAAGGAATTATGAATTCCATGACAAGGGTTCAGAAGCAAAGCTCTGATTAGGAAAGGATAAGTAGAATAGCCTTAGGGGTACAATCGATGGCAATCTGATTGGTCGAGATCCAGCTCATGTTTAAAATGACGTCTGAGCCGGAAGGATAATTTATAAGGGTTAACTAATGATTGCGTGCATTCACAGACAATAATTCATTAGGCTCAAAATGGCAAGGACAAGGGATGTCAACGAAGACTACTAGACATATGGAATTAACCATAATGCAAGCAGGCAAGAATTTCAAGAGCAATAGTCTGCTGAGGATTTTCGAAAGACCGAATAGCATTCAAAGAATTTTGTGAAACACATGATCAACTGGGGATGAACGAATCC